>CM061141.1:231744329-234344430 GCA_030789695.1 Scilla litardierei | reverse complement strand
CTCCATGTCTAGCTTCTTCCAATGAGCATTTACGGCGTCTAAGGGAATGGGGCGATTTTTCCTTGTGAATTCACCAATCTCATTGGCACATGGTACATCGTAAATCATTCTTGCTAGACAATCACCTGCGCATTGGTCCGTTCCCATAGAGTCAGGATTATCAGCTTCCACAGACATTATCTTCAATGCCGCAGCGGATGTAAATCCTATCAGCTCCCTGAACAAGAACCCATGCACATTATGTTGCAACATGATCTTAGATTTCTCGAATGATGCCTTGATCTCGATATGCTGCCCCTCTAATGATTCATGTATGGTTGGCCAAGAAGAGGATAAACTGAAGGCCGATGAACCCAATGCCTTTTTAAGCTTAGAATGTTCAGTCTGGGCTCTTTTGGTCTGCGCTTTGTTGGTACTGACATTTCCAAAGTGCAGATTGCCATCTGTCCATACAGAAATAAACTTCTCCTTGTACTTGTCCAGCCAAGATGTCTTCACATAGCTCACAGCCCTTGTGTAATCTTTGTACTCTGTCTCCAATGACTTCAGTTTAGCAACATACTCCTCCTCCTTGCGTGCCCCCACCAATAAATTCTAGCTAGAGATGAAACCTAACCATTTTTCTTGATCTTCAAAAGAGGGCTGGAAATTTTTGGCAATATTTTTGGATATGTGCATTCTACATAATTGGTGCACCGCAAGGGGTAATACATGGCCAATGGCATTCATAAGTGCTGGCTCCAGTGCTGTCAAAATTACACTTGGCATCCTGTATCCATGTAGCAAAGAGCTCAACTTCTCCAAGGCCCACAAGTAGTTATCCTCACGTACGGACTCCGTGTAACAAAATGCAGCTGCGAACTGAATATCTGTGGACGTCACCCCATACATCTCCATCAATGGTGGCCTGTTGCGGTTGGTCTTCAACGCGCAGTCCAAAACCAGAATCTCTGGAAATTTTCGTAATAAATCAACTGACTGCGGATGTGCCCAAAATATATTCATCACTGCATTTGTCACTTCGTCCACTTCATGATACACAATGTAATTACGATGTGTCACTAGATTAAGGTAGCTGCATTTCTGCTCTCCAGGCCATTTCCCCTGCCTTCATCCTCTGTCTGGCTTTATAAATAGTGTTGATTGTGGTAGATGTTGCATTATCCTTTTCATTTAGGTATTTCAAGATTTCCCTTGGCCTAAGCAACCTATTTGATAAGTCTCTCACCGTGGTCATCTCCCCCCTCTGAACCTCCTCTCATCTGGATGTCGCTCGATGTACATTGCGGGTTTATGGTTGTGATTGCCACGTACAACTGTCAAAGTCCACTTATCTGTTGCCACACCATTAGCCCTCAAGTAGAAGGGACATGAACACTTCTTGCTTCGAGTTGATTTTTTGGCCGATATATCCGGCCTGTGTGGCCGATATGTCCCCATTCTTTCACAACAAAAATAATAAGTTGGGACCCTATTGCCCTTTGTACTCATATCTGATGATTTTGTAACAACCAAATTCCCGGTTTTCACACCGACCGCTTTTACCCATTTACCAAGCTCTTCTATGCTGGGGAAAATTTTATTTGTTGTGAACTGATTTGTATAATCTTCATTAACCTCTGAGCCTTCAACAATACGCTGAATTAAGTACCACATACCAACATAGTCACTAAATGTTTTCCTTTATTTTCTAGTAAATTAGTCAGTTAACAAAGAGAAATAATTTCTAACCTTTGCTTCTTTGTCCGCTTCATCACATATCCCATCAATGTGTACCGAGTCCATCTCAATCTTCGTAATTTCACACAATCATGTACCAAATGTAACAATCGAGCAATCAATTTCTGAAATTATTAATAAATACCGGAATTAATTAGCATCAATTAATGGCTTACCAACTTTACGATGCAATGCGTTCGTAGTCAACTATTTTAGGGCACCCCAACCCAATGACACAAATCTTTTGCTCTGCCTTAAGGACCTTCGTTTGATATAAGCAGGAACTCTTATAGTCTATGTAGATCAGCGAATTAGAATAATTTCTCTTGATCAAACCCTATCTCGTTAGCTTTTCCTGCTTTAGGTCACAAAACTGATCGCATATGGAAGCTGTTATGATGCCTTTGTATATACGGATGCGTAAAAATATTGGTTCATAGTGTAAATTACTCATCGCGAACACTGGGAGGGCAAAAATGTAAAAGTTCTCCTCTGTGAACCATCTAGCTGTTTGCCCACCGCACACAACAACGCAAATCTCAGAATTGCTCACCGCACACAACCACGCAAAACTCAGAATTGCTCACCGCCCACAAACACGCAAAACTCAGAATTGCTCACCGCACACCACCATGCAAAACTCGGAATTACTCACCACCCATAACCACTCAAAACACGGAATTGCTCAGCGCACACAACCATGCAAAACTCAAAATTGCACAGCGCACACAACAACTCAAAACTCGTAATTGCTCACAGCACACAACCATTTTGATCAAGTCCACGTGCACATGTGGACGGGTTATTTGCTAGTAATATTTCAAACTAGACTTGTTACTCAACCATCACAATGGGTAAATTATTGTAGACCCGATATGACCCGGTAGGACCCGAAATTGTCCCGTGATACCTTCTGCTCGCAGCGAATTGACAAACAATTACACAGATTGCTCACGACGGAATTTCAAACGGCAAGTTTTTTCAAAGATCGCTCCAGTCGCCCAGACCGAATTCCAAAAGATTTGATTTTTATTTCATTGCTCGAAGGATACATCACTTAGTCAGCTGGTGAGATCAAACAAAGAGCTGAATCGAGAGAAATCGATTTAGGGGGTTTTGACCAAAATTTTTCGAAATCGACTCTTTGGTAAGTCTATACTTTTAAGTACAGTTTATGTGCCTTTCTTATTTTGATTTTACATGCATTCATCCACGGTTGAGATTGATGAAGATGGTACAAAAATCCAAGGTAATATTGATTTATCTTCTCGGCAATAATGCATTAAATCTTTGAGGATCAGGTCATGAATTGTTTGATACAGGATAATATGGATTTTACAAACGACTTTACCACCAATCAACTGTTCAAGGATAGAAAAGAGTTGTTTCAGTGGATACACAACGTCTGGTTAAGTCATGGGCATGTGATTGTTACACGTTCGGGGAGATTAAGTAAAACGGCCAAAGGGCATCATGATGTGTACTTTACGTGTGAAAGAATCGGTGAGTATCGGGGACACCAAAAGCTCAAAAAGACCAACCAGCCTGTTAAAACCAAGAAGTGTTCATGTCCTTTCTCATTGTGTGGTTATATGGTGGGCGTGGGCGTTGAGGAGTGGAAGTTAACAGTCATTTGTGGCAGGCACAACCATGAAGCAGCTAAATATGTCGATGGCCATTCTGATGAAGGGACGTTGCAGGGAATGGAGATGGAAACAGTGCGTGACTTGGCAAATTGCAAGGTTCGACCAGCTGAAATTTTGAAAGTACTGAAGGGAAATAAAAACTTCAGTGCAACCTCAATCAAATCAATTTATAATGCACGAAACCTTACAATGGGGGAAGAAGGTTGGTATTGTAAAACAGTTGAAGGAGTTAGCATCAGCTGATAAAATTGTGGGTGATGAGAATGTGAAGGCTGTGAACAGTCACCTAATGGATCAAGAGGTGGCCTACGGCGAATTCTCCCGCCTCCTACTGTGGCCACTTTGTCCATGCACGTGCACTCCACCTTCGTGTCGCTAACAACATCATATCACATACCATAGAAATGGGTATATCTCACATTCTTGCATGTGCCTTCACTTGGGCATTTGCACAAGCAACACAATCACACATCCTTTCATTTATGCATTTCCATAAACAGGGCCTTTAATAGCACACCTTTTGTTGGAAGCAACGATCTAGGATCTTGGTTTGATGATGACAAACATGTCGTTATATCTGACGTGTGTGCTTAGTGTGTTTCAGGATTGACGAAACAATATATTTGCACTATTTGGAGGAATTGCTATTCGTATAGCATATTGGGAGATAGAGTCTGTGTGTGCACAAAGAAGTTTGACTTGGTCAAAGGAGAGAAAAGAGGACCAAGTCAAATTGACTTAGGAGATTGGATTGATTCAAATCAATTTAATATTTGATCAAATCAATTAGATGGATTTGTGTCTACCCATTTCCTATTCAAACAACAAATCAAATCCCATATTGATTGGGTCAAATCCCTAAGCGGTTGGCACAACCCTATTACCCTTGTCCTATAAATACCCATCTTCTAGGGTTGAAAGGTTGTGCGGCAATTAAAAAATAGAGGGCAGCCGTGGTTATTCTTGAGGAATCCGAAGTTTTTTTTGAGAGAGCACCAAAAAAAATATAGTGCGCAAATTTCCAAGGCCGATCTTTATTCCCCTGAGATCACTTCATATCAAAATTTGAAGTGCAGATCTTTTGAAATGTGCATTTACTTCATATTGAAATTTCCAAGGCCGATCTTTTGAAATGTGCTTTTACTTCATATCACTTCATATCAAAAATTCCACTGAGATCACTTCATCTTATTAATGCCCTCAACCAATTTCAGAGAGAGCCGCATGTTGCTTCTCTCCAACAAAAATTGTGTGCTGCAATTTTTTTTTGGGGCCACTTGTGAAAAAGACGGGTGAACAAAGCCAAGCATCAAATGAAGAAGGTTAGTGCTCTGTTGATCTAATTAGTTAAAATCTAATTCTTTTTTTTGTGCTTTGTTGTTTGCAGAGAGTACAAATAATCACTTTGATAAAAGAGAGTTGCCGGCCATATCAACTCAAAGGCCATCATCACGTGGGAAAAGAATCAAAGAGGAGTCCTAGGTCAAACGCTGCACAAGTCTTTGAGAGTTCCAAGAACAGGAGCCATTTGTTATTTCTTTTGCAAAAAATTCCAAAGGCCGGCCACCAATTCAAGAGCCGAATTTTTCTTTTTTTTTACTAATCTTTTTGTGCAGGCTGAAAACAGAGGGGAGCACAAATTTCGTGTGTAGCAGCCGCAACCTGCCTTTCAACAACTCACGCACATATCTTTGAGAGGAGCAGCATTTGTTTGAGAAGCCTTGTTAAATATTGCCAAGATAAAAGCTAACTCTTGCTCTGTTTATTTTTGGCAGGGAACAATCTGTGCATTAGGGGTCAACAATATCAAAGACATTGCCTGCTCACCATTGGACTTTCTTTGCTTGTCCTTGCTGAAGTGTGCCATCAACCCCTTCACATCAAGTGCCGCAACTTCAGAAGAAAGTGCCAAGACCGCATCATCCAAGAAGAGGAGTGCCGCAACTTGAGGTGTCTACGACGAGACGACGACATCTACGTCAGACGAGATCTGACCCGTGCTGATTGACGAAGACATCGCTGCTACACAATCTGAGCTTCCTAAACTTTATACTTTACTATTTTGTGTAGCAATTGTGATAGATCTTCATAGGGGAAACTTTACCCATATTTTGTGATTATTTTTGGGACTTGTCTAGTTGGGACTAGACAAGTGGGACCCAGCTAGTTTGGGACTAGCTGGTAGAAAGCATTACTAGGATTGATAGTGAGAGAAAACACTGTGTGTGGGGTACTGAGAGCCTGGCGAGTGTAGAGACGTAGAGGGTGCTCTGAGCGTGCTCTAACTTGTGGTTTTGTACCTATTGCGCTATTCAATACTATTTCTGCTTTGGGGGCTGGAGTAGGTCGTTGGGACGACCGAACCAGGGTAAATCTGCTGTGTACTCTATGTCTGCTTTTCATTACTCTGGTTGTGCTTTTAACTGCGTGTGATTTCTCGTGGGTTGCACGAGAATTTTTTATTAGCCTATTCACCCCCCTCTAGGCTAGGATCCAGATCCAACAAGTGGTATCAGAGCCAATTTAGTAGATCTAGCCTAGCTTGACCATGGACCACATTGATAGTGCTTTTGCTGAGGGTCAGTCTATTTCCCGACCACCTAGATTTAATGGAGTAGACTATGCTTATTGGAAAAATCGTATGAGAATCTACTTGATTTCTATTGATTATAAAGCTTGGCAAATTGTTGAAAAAGGCTATAAATCACCTGTTATTAAAATTGAAAATACTAAAATGCCTAAACCTGATGATAAGTGGGATGATAATGATTGGAAGCTTTATTATCTTAATGCTAAAGCCATGAATGCTCTTATTTGTGCATTAGATAAATCTGAATTCAATCGTATCTCACATTGTCTAACTGCGCAGGAAATATGGCATACTTTGGAGGTGACACACGAGGGAACGTCACAGGTGAAGGAGTCTAGACTTGCACTTCTGAGCACCGAATACGAGGGATTTCGCATGCTACCATCAGAGACGATATCAGAAATGTTTGCGAGGTTCACCAACATTGTCTACAAGTCTAGTTCGCTCGGTAAGCCATATTCTAGCCTTGAGCAGGTGAGGAAGATATTAAGAGCTCTGCCAAGCTCTTTCAGGCCTAAAGTCACTGCCATCCAAGAAGCAAAAGATTTATCACAGATGAGGGTGGAGGACTTAATAGGTAATTTAATGTCCCACGAGCTTGAATTGCAAAATATTGATGAAAGGGAGAAACCTGAGGAAAAAGAGAAAGCTACCAAACCACTTGCTCTGAAAGCTGACGAAAGTGAAGAAGATGATGATGACATAGCGCTAATGGTCAGAAATTTCAGAAAGTTTGTCCAGACCAAGCAAGGAAGAGCAGAAATGGCACCCAGGTTTAATCGCTCTAACTTTTTTCAGTCTTCTAAGCAAAATTATGATCAGAATACTACTAATAGAATGACTTGTTTTAAATGCAAGAAAAGAGGACATCGAATGAGGGATTGCCCACATGAGACAGCTCAGGTAGCTAAAGAAAAGGGAAAATCCAAGGTGCTTACTTGGGACATGGATAGCGAAGCTGAGAGCGAGGAGGAGGAACACGAAGCCCATTCATGCATGGCATTGATGGGAATACACAATGAGGTAATTTCTGGTAGTAAAACTGAACTCCTTACTCTTTGTAAAGAAATGCAAGATAAAATAGTAGAGCTTGAATCCACTATAGATGATTATCAAAATGAGAACTTTGAAATGCAACAATCTGAATATGAAATGTGTAAAGAGATTGAAAAACTCAAAATTGATATTGTTGCTCGTGACTCTACTATTGACACTCTGAAAAAGGAAAAGTCCAGTTTTAATGATGAAGCACCTTGTCTCTCTTGCCCTTCCTTGATGAATAATATTAGCATACTTAAACTTGATTTGATTAAGCTCGAAACTGAAAAAGACTATGTTATTAGAGAGCTTAATGATAAATTCTGCATGTTGGATAATGATTTTAAAAGAAAAATGGTTGAATTTGAAAAGAAGGAAGAGGAAAACAAGAGAGCTTTTATAAGTAAATGCACATTGCTTGTGGAAGAAAATAAATTGTTGAAAACCAAAGTCTCTAATCTTGAATTGGCCATTAAGAAATTCTCTACGGGAAAACAATCGTTGGACACTATTTTAGAGAATCAATTATATGGCAATAATAGAAGAGGACTTGGTTTTGGTCTGAAAAACGTTGAAAAGCAAAAATTCAAGAAATTCCATAATGCACCGTCTATTGCGAAGAACTTATATGCAAAGTGCTTTACTTGTGATAGTGTAGGCCATACTTCATACTATTGTAAATTTAGGAACACTAAAATCAAGTTTAAACAAGTGTGGGTTCCTAAAACAATATTGGCTAACACTAGTGGACCTTGTTGGATTCCAAGGTCACACTTAACACCTTTCATGTAGGTGTGATGGAGTTTTGGCGAGGAGCGTCAAATTCAATGTTTCATTCTTTTAGCTCCTTCGTCAAATAGCGACGAGAAGGTATAATTTTTATCCCTCTTTGCATTTCATTGCATACCTTCATAGATTTGTTTGCGTGCTTGATTTATTTGGATTTGTGTGCTTGCATGCATGTTTTTTTAAATGTTTTTATTTCTGAAAAAAAACAAAAAAAATTGAACAAAAAAATATTAATTGTGCTTATTGATTATCCTCTTATGAATCTCTTAAGTGGTATTGTATGAATAATCAATCTATCCCTTGTAGAAGTCAATTCATTATTGTTGTAGCTACATGAACATGATGTTATTATTTTTAGTAGCCATGACATGTCTCATAAGTTTTATACTTGATTTCTACACCTACATTTGCACTTTCACGATATTTGACTTTTAAGTACTTTTGGAGATTCTTTTGAAGAATAATGGAAAGTGAATGTAGGAATGATTAATTTCTGAAATTTTCTAAGGGATATGAAGTGTTTAGCCATGAATAAAAATTGAGCACAAAAGAATTGCAAATGAAAAAAAATATGAAAATTGCTCCGTATGAAAAATGGATACACTTCATGGCTAATACACAACCCACGAGTATCCAACTTGTGCTACATGGGTAATCATTAGCGTTGGTGTATATAACTCGTCAAGCAATGCCACCCCACATTTAAAAGTCCTTTTAGGCCATGTTTCGGGGTTCGGTAACTTGAACTCATCTTTGATGAGGTGGGAAAAATCAATCCTAATGATATTCATGAAAAATTGGAAAATGCGGATTGATTTGGTTGATTGTTCTAAAAATGAATCTCCCTTAGTACTTTATTGTTTATATCATTACACTTACACAAAGGTGGAGAAGTCTTGTTATGAAATTCCATGAGCTTGAATTGACTATTCCTTGGAAAACTCATGCAAATTGCACGCTACATTTAATAATGGTTTATTTTTTCATGGAATATTTTTGTGACTTCATTAATCCACTTTTGGTGATTACAAAGGGGGAGAAAGAAAAGAAAGATTTGTCAGTATTATTTGTTGAAGGGGGAGCTTGAGAAATATTATTTGTTGAAGGGGGAGCTTGAGAAAAATACTTGAATAAATATTGAAGGGGGAGCTTGAGAGAAGGGGGAGCTTGCTTATATTTGCTAGCTTGCTTATATTTGCTATATTTGTTGTGCATGTTTTGTAATGCTTGAATGACTCATCCATACATCATATTGCATTACACCTTCAACACACTTCACACACCCATACTTATTGCTCAAATCTTTTATGGGTTTGTCATCACCAAAAGGGGGAGATTGTTGGAAGCAACGATCTAGGATCTTGGTTTGATGATGACAAACATGTCGTTATATCTGACGTGTGTGCTTAGTGTGTTTCAGGATTGACGAAACAATATATTTGCACTATTTGGAGGAATTGCTATTCGTATAGCATATTGGGAGAAAGAGTCTGTGTGTGCACAAAGAAGTTTGACTTGGTCAAAGGAGAGAAAAGAGGACCAAGTCAAATTGACTTAGGAGATTGGATTGATTCAAATCAATTTAATATTTGATCAAATCAATTAGATGGATTTGTGTCTACACATTTCCTATTCAAACAACAAATCAAATCCCATACTGATTGGGTCAAATCCCTAAGCGGTTGGCACAACCCTATTACCCTTGTCCTATAAATACCCATCTTCTAGGGTTGAAAGGTTGTGCGGCAATTAAAAAATAGAGGGCAGCCGTGGTTATTCTTGAGGAATCCGAAGTTTTTTTTGAGAGAGCACCAAAAAAAATATAGTGCGCAAATTTCCAAGGCCGATCTTTATTCCCCTGAGATCACTTCATATCAAAATTTGAAGTGCAGATCTTTTGAAATGTGCATTTACTTCATATTGAAATTTCCAAGGCCGATCTTTTGAAATGTGCTTTTACTTCATATCACTTCATATCAAAAATTCCACTGAGATCACTTCATCTTATTAATGCCCTCAACCAATTTCAGAGAGAGCCGCATGTTGCTTCTCTCCAACAAAAATTGTGTGCTGCAATTTTTTTTTTGGGGCCACTTGTGAAAAAGACGGGTGAACAAAGCCAAGCATCAAATGAAGAAGGTTAGTGCTCTGTTGATCTAATTAGTTAAAATCTAATTCTTTTTTTTGTGCTTTGTTGTTTGCAGAGAGTACAAATAATCACTTTGATAAAAGAGAGTTGCCGGCCATATCAACTCAAAGGCCATCATCACGTGGGAAAAGAATCAAAGAGGAGTCCTAGGTCAAACGCTGCACAAGTCTTTGAGAGTTCCAAGAACAGGAGCCATTTGTTATTTCTTTTGCAAAAAATTCCAAAGGCCGGCCACCAATTCAAGAGCCGAATTTTTCTTTTTTTTACTAATCTTTTTGTGCAGGCTGAAAACAGAGGGGAGCACAAATTTCGTGTGTAGCAGCCGCAACCTGCCTTTCAACAACTCACGCACATATCTTTGAGAGGAGCAGCATTTGTTTGAGAAGCCTTGTTAAATATTGCCAAGATAAAAGCTAACTCTTGCTCTGTTTATTTTTGGCAGGGAACAATCTGTGCATTAGGGGTCAACAATATCAAAGACATTGCCTGCTCACCATTGGACTTTCTTTGCTTGTCCTTGCTGAAGTGTGCCATCAACCCCTTCACATCAAGTGCCGCAACTTCAGAAGAAAGTGCCAAGACCGCATCATCCAAGAAGAGGAGTGCCGCAACTTGAGGTGTCTACGACGAGACGACGACATCTACGTCAGACGAGATCTGACCCGTGCTGATTGACGAAGACATCGCTGCTACACAATCTGAGCTTCCTAAACTTTATACTTTACTATTTTGTGTAGCAATTGTGATAGATCTTCATAGGGGAAACTTTACCCATATTTTGTGATTATTTTTGGGACTTGTCTAGTTGGGACTAGACAAGTGGGACCCAGCTAGTTTGGGACTAGCTGGTAGAAAGCATTACTAGGATTGATAGTGAGAGAAAACACTGTGTGTGGGGGTACTGAGAGCCTGGCGAGTGTAGAGACGTAGAGGGTGCTCTGAGCGTGCTCTAACTTGTGGTTTTGTACCTATTGCGCTATTCAATACTAGTTCTGCTTTGGGGGCTGGAGTAGGTCGTTGGGACGACCGAACCAGGGTAAATCTGCTGTGTACTCTGTGTCTGCTTTTCATTACTCTGGTTGTGCTTTTAACTGCGTGTGATTTCTCGTGGGTTGCACGAGAATTTTTTATTAGCCTATTCACCCCCCTCTAGGCTAGGATCCAGATCCAACACCTTTAACATCGCTTGCCAATTATAAGCGCTGTTAATTAGAGGCCCAGATAATAGACAGCGCTTCTTTCTGCAAGCGCTATTAAAGGTCAGACAATAGACAGCGCTTCTTTCTGCAAGTGCTGTTAAAGGTCAGACAATAGACATCGCTTTTTTTTGCAAGCGCTATTTATTAGAGGCATATATAATACACAACACTTCTTTCTGCAAGCGCTGTTAAAGGTCAGATAATAGACATCTCTTCTTTCTACAAGCGCTGTTAACGGTCAGATAATAGACAGCGCTTCTTTAGTACAAGCGTTGTTAAAGGTCCACCATAGACAACGCTAGAACAAGCGCTGTCTATGGTGGACCTTTAACAGCGCTTGTTTAGTATAAGCGCTGTTAAACGTACCAATAGACAGCACTTTTTTAGTACAAGCGCTGTTAAAGATAGCAATAGACATCGCTTTTTTAATACAAGTGCTGTTAAAGGTGGTGTATTATATATTAACATTCACACAAAAAACACTCCCAACGCGCTTCGCTTTTTCGGAAAAAAATTCCGCCCGCAAACAAAAACCCTCTTCCATCTTCTCTCTTTCTATGCTCTTCCCTCTTCGTGCAACTGACCGGCGCCCCCGAGCTTAGCGGTGATGGGCGCGGTGTCGTTTACCGCAAGTGCACGGTTAGTGTAGGGTGCGGGAATATCGAACTCAGGGAGGCGAGGTTGTGCTTGGGTCAGGTAGGACCTAAATCACCCTGAGGGGCGAGCTAGCCCGAATCGATAAATGGTTGTCACTGAAAGGAAATAAAGGGTATGAACAACAAGAAAGAAAACCCGGGACTTTGGTTTCCAACCCGACGAGAGACTCTCGCCGATACGGCCTACGGGTATGGATAGCGATCGGGATTAGGGTCTAATGGTGAGACGTTGCCTCTGAAAGTGGTACCGGCGTCCCATGGGCCCGATATTCCGGTCGGTGCCCAGGATGATACACCGGACTTCCCGGATTCGATCAGTGGGCACTCCCGTGTCCATTAACACTGATCAATCCCGGGAGCACTAAGCCCGCAACGATAACTCCCAACGTCTCATCCTGCCGCTCCCGCGTGCTAGGATTCGACGTCTACGCTATGGGTGTGAGCTATGGCTAGGGAGTCAACCGTCAAGTTTATTCCCCCTTGGCCCAACGGTCAAAGGCGGTCTTTTTCCCGCCGATGACAATGAAACACCCCGCATAACCGTTAGATTCCTATTCCCTATCGATTTCCTAACCCTATGGACGCATCGGGAAGAGCCCCCGAAGGGGTTTCCACCAAAATCCCAGATTTGGGAACTACTCACAAAAATCCATGAAAAAGCGATCTAAATAAAAATTAACCGTTGGAATCATAATCAGACAATTGCAATGCGGAAGTAATAGAGTAGATAAGACAATACTAAAATTTGAGAAAGATCTGAAAACTTACAAAAGAGTAACAATTACAGCCGTCACAAAGTGAGAAAACAGTAAAAAAACTAGCAGCTCTCGTTTCTGGAACCATAGGGGTTCTATTTATAGACTTTCGCATCAACCGATCGGTTGACAAGTCAACCGATCGGTTGATCCGTTACAAAATAATAACAGAAAACGGCGAGCTTTCACCCGATCACATGAACCGGTCGGGTGAGTTCTTGAGTGACCGGTTGGATCTTAGAGCAGTCGGGTGAACCGATCGGTTTGGCGTCCGTGTCTTCAGCTCTTCATCTTCAGCTACAGATGAACCGATCGGGTGAGAGTCACCCGATCGGTTGGCATTTTGCTCGAGAAAACAGAGAATAGGCCCCCGCTGAACCGGTCTGCGAACCGGTCGGGTGACTTCCATGTGAGCTCCGGCTGAGACCGGGTGGTGCATGCGTGCATCACCCGATCGGTTAGAGATGACCAACCGACCGGGTGAGGGGCTGAAAGATGAATTCTTCGACGTTTGACCCCCTGGATCACGCGTGACTTCTCCCGTTGCTCCGGGGACTTAGGATATCATCGTTAAACGTCCCCTACGTGGTCAATCCCCTGCAATCATGGATAAACAAAGAAAAGTGAAAGAAAACGAGAAAATACACGAAAACGAATAAAAGACGGCGGAAAAACACGGAGAAACACAAAAGAAAACGCGCGTGAATATATGAAATATAAACGCACGTCAAAATCCCCCAAGCTGAACTCTTCCTCGTCCTCGAGGAAGACGAGTGAGAGTAGGAGCTCGGAAGGGAAAAATAGAGAGGAAGAAAGAAAAAGAAAACTCTAAATCCTAGATCGTCCATTAGAGCCACCAAAATCAAAAACGACACACCAAGCAAGCAAACGCCAAATCACACCACTAAACCTAGGAAAACGAGTCCAAATAAGTGTCGTGGGCCCACGCGGTGAAGCGCGAGTGAGTGTGGTCGTGTGCTAGCAAATGGTGTCACTCTCTACAATGTGCTATGAGGCTCGATATACACAAATCCAAGATATGACCCAAATATCGATTCGAATTGAATTAAGCGGCGAATATAAGTTCAAGCATGCATGAGAAGAGTAAGAATAGAAGCGTATCATGCATCGGGGACTCCACAACTAGGGTTAAGGAAATCACGCCACTATAGCCTAGATACTAGCTAAAAAGTTCCTAAGCCGAGTGTTTTCGATAACGATGGGGGTTGAGATGATGTGGAGTAGAACACTCGGTGCAAATTCTCGCCTTCCCTTTATTCTCGGCAAACGGAAATTTTTTTTGGGTTTTGGGCATTTGTATTTTTTTTGGCTTTTTGGCTATACAAAATTTTTCTTTCTTCTATTTTTGGGTTTTTCTTTTCCTTTTTTTCTATATTTTTTTGGATTTTTGGGTTTTTGGCTATACATATGTGTACTCTCCCAAGTGGGAGAACGGTACACGATGAGGGGATTTGCACCAAGTAAAACAAAAAAGAAGTCGAAATCTAAACACTCGGGCAAAGGAAACTATTCTCGCTTAATAGAGCATAGGCTAAATGGGTTATCCTAGTCCTTAGTTGTGGAATCCCGACGCATGCGAATTGAAATATACGATATAGATATAGCATGCATATAGTAGAAACAAATACCGCATATTCAAATCGAAGCATGATAATCTAGGGGTCATTCCTGGACAGGTATATAAAGTAAAATCACAAAGCAGAAGCACACCAAATAGAAAGGCACGACACACGACTCACAAGAAAGCTAAGTGGACCCACGATGCGTGAAATGCAAGAGGACTCGAAATCCTAGGGTTAGTGAGTGTGATTATCGATGCAATGCTAGGTGTGTGTGACTTTGTGGCGATTCATCATAGGATTCATCTCAAGGAGAAAGAGCTAAAAAGAAGAAAAGAAAAAATAAAAACACGATGAAAACGACACAAAAAACGAAAAAGGACTCAAACGACGCACACAGTGCGACTCCCCCAAGCTAAAGTTTGCATTGCCCTCAATGCAATATGAATGAGTACGGGAGGGCAATGAAAATGGGGGGGAATACGCACTGACACAAAAAGAAATGAAAACGAGGAAATCACATAGATGAAACTGAAAAAGAAAGAAAAATCAAAATCAAAATCAAACAATACGAAAATAAAAATAAAATCACACGACACGACACTCAAAAAGTGAAAAACAAGCACACACACACAAAATGAGAAAAACAAACAAAACACGACAGCACACCAAAATAGACGTCCCCCAAGCTAGACCAGACAGTGCTAGCGAAATGATATGATCGATAAAATGCAGAGATATGCAAGGGGAGTCAAAAAACAAAAGAGGTGAAGTCAGAAAGCAACACGCAAATAGTCCCCCCCGACGGAGACAAAGCAGGGCCCCGAAAAGACAGATGGGCACAAATATGGGGGGGGGGCAAAAGTGGGAGAGAAAAATCAAGCAGGGGCACCACCCTCTGGGGGTGGTGACGGGGGCCTGCGCTGAGGACCAGGAGTCGTGGGGGTGGAATGTGGAGCTCGGAGACGTCGGGTGGGTCTTCACGGATGTGGCGAATGAAGCCTTGAAGAAACGGAAGGTCTCGGTCGACGGACTCCTCGGTATGGTCATCGGACCATGGCCGCGAATCGGTCGGCATGGTCATCGGTTTGGAATTGCATCCCATATTCGGGATCGTAAACGTGAGGTGGGGAAGTGGTGCGTGGTGTGGTGGATGGGTTGGAGGTGGTGGGTTGTGTGCGACGGGTACGACAGGTCGGCCTAGGGTTCGAAGAGCTGGCGTCGGTGGGCTTAACACGGCGGGGAGGCATTGTGTGAGTGTCGCTCGTGCGCGAGTGCCGATGTTTGCGTTGCTCCCCTCGAGTTCACCTCCGGTTGTGGCGGTAATTGGTTCTGTGACCTTGAAAGGTTCGCCACTTGTAACCCCAGCTGGGTTACTTGGTCCGTGAGGGTCCGCTGACCCATTTCCAGCTTTTGATTGATCTTCTCCTGGTTGGTAATATATTGAGTCAAGAGAGACTCAACCAGAGAGACGGCCCTCTTTTGGCCATACTGCTGCTGCTGCTGGAATGGCTGCTGATTCCTGAGGGCATAAAATTGTTGCTGAGGTTGTTGCTGAAATGGTTGCTGCTGAACCTGGCTCTGCTGTGGCCTAGCCGGCTGATATGTTTGTTGCTGCGGCTGCTGAGGTGGCGAGGGCTGAAATGGTGGCCGGTAACTGAAGTTGGGGTGGTTCCGGTTGTTTGGAGAGTAGACCGGGTTGGAATTGGTCCTTGGTGGATACGACGCATTTCCCGTGGGATTATAAAATAGTGCGCTCGCTTGATCCAACGGTGGTGAGATGTCACCACCGTCGAATTCCCCAAAGAATTCGGATTCTACCGCTGAAATTTGCTGTGTACCGGCCCCACCGGCTCCTACCATTAGTACGGAGATCTGGGTCGAAAGCAAGTCGAACTTGCTTGAAAGTTTGTCGACGTCCTCGACTCTGTGTATACCCCCGGATCTTGGTGTGGCTCTCTCGTCACACCACCGCTCATTGTTGGATGCCATATTTTCCAGAATATGTCCGGCATCTTCCTCGCTCCTAGACATGAAGGAACCCCCAGCCGCGGCGTTCATAGAAGATTTCAGGTCATCCCTCAACCCATTGTAGAACAGATTAATAATCTGCCACTTCGGAAGCTCATGGTGAGGGCATCTTCTTTGCATTTCTTTATATCTCGTCCAAGCTTCATGCAAGGACTCGTGGCTGGCCTGGGAGAAGGAGGAGATCTCACTCCTCAACTTCATGGTCTTCCCCGGAGGAAAGAACTTCGTCAGAAAAGCATTGGAGAGCTTCTCCCAGGTGTTGAAAGTGTTGGGGTCCTTCCCCCTAAGCCATTGCTTGGCTTTGTCTCGCAAAGAGAAGGGGAACAGCTTCAGACGGATAGCCTCTGTCGTGACACCATTAATCCGAAAGGTGTCACACTTCTCCAAGAAGGAGTCTAGGTGCTCGATCGGGCTCTCCATGGGTGCACCCGCAAACTGGTCCTGCTTGATCCATGTCACTAGAGACGGCTTCAGCTCAAAGCCTTGGGCCGCAATAGCTGGAGATCGGATGGCGGAAGTCGACTCGATGGATGGCATCGAGTACTCCAACAGAGACTTGTGAGGTGGGGTGTTCTCCTCCATGGATTCGGGATCCTCTCTTCTTCGCTTCTCGGCCGCTAAACGCCTAAGGGTGGCGTTAATCTCTGGATCGAGGGGAATCAAGTCGTCAAGACTCCTTGAACTCCTGCGCATGAAAAACAACAAACACCCGTGAAGCGACAAGTGGGAAAGAAATAGATAAAATAAGAAATAAAAATAAGAAAAATAAAAAAGAAAAAGGAGAATGCGAAAATTGTCGCGAGGCAGGGATGTGAGCTAGACACGAGGGTTCAAGAGATCCTAAAATAACAAGCACGTTGCCTCCCCGGCAACGGCGCCATAAACTTGACCGGCGCCCCCGAGATTAGCGGTGATGGGCGCGGTGTCGTTTACCGCAAGTGCACGGTTAGTGTAGGGTGCGGGAATATCGAACTCAGGGAGGCGAGGTTGTGCTTGGGTCAGGTAGGACCTAAATCACCCCGAGGGGCGAGCTAGCCTGAATTGGTAAATGGTTGTCACTGAAAGGAAATAAAGGGTATGAACAACAAGAAAGAAAACCCGGGACTTTGGTTTCCAACCCGACGAGAGACTCTCGCCGATACGGCCTACGGGTATGGATAGCGATCGGGATTAGGGTCTAATGGTGAGACGTTGCCTCTGAAAGTGGTACCGGCGTCCCATGGGCCCGATATTCCGGTCGGTGCCCAGGATGATACACCGGACTTCCCGGATTCGATCAGTGGGCACTCCCGTGTCCATTAACACTGATCGATCCCGGGAGCACTAAGCCCGCAACGATAACTCCCAACGTCTCATCCTGCCGCTCCCGCGTGCTAGGATTCGACGTCTACGCTATGGGTGTGAGCTATGGCTAGGGAGTCAACCGCCAAGTTTATTCCCACTTGGCCCAACGGTCAAAGGCGGTCTTTTTCCCGCCGATGACAATGAAACACCCCGCGTAACCGTTAGATTCCTATTCCCTATCGATTTCCTAACCCTATGGACGCATCGGGAAGAGCCCCCGAAGGGGTTTCCACCAAAATCCCAGATTTGGGAACTACTCACAAAAATCCATGAAAAAGCGATCTAAATAAAAATTAACCGTTGGAATCATAATCGGACAATTGCAATGCGGAAGTAATAGAGTAGATAAGACAATACTAAAATTTGAGAAAGATCTGAAAACTTACAAAAGAGTAACAATTACAGCCGTCACAAAGTGAGAAAACAGTAAAAAAACTAGCAGCTCTCGTTTCTGGAACCCTAGGGGTTCTATTTATAGAATTTCGCATCAACCGATCGGTTGACAAGTCAACCGATCGGTTGATCCGTTACAAAATAATAACAGAAAACGGCGAGCTTTCACCCGATCACATGAACCGGTCGGGTGAGTTCTTGAGTGACCGGTTGGATCTTGGAGCAGTCAGGTGAACCGATTGGTTTGGCGTCCGTGTCTTCAGCTCTTCATCTTCAGCTACAGATGAACCGATCGGGTGAGAGTCACCCGATCGGTTGGCATTTTTCTCGAGAAAACAGAGAATAGGCCCCCGCTGAACCGGTCTGCGAACCGGTCGGGTGACTTCCATGTGAGCTCCGGCTGAGACCGGGTGGTGCACGCGTGCATCACCCGATCGGTTGGAGATGACCAACCGACCGGGTGAGGGGCTGAAAGATGAATTCTTCGATGTTTGACCCCCTGGATCACGCGTGACTTCTCCCGTTGTTCCGGAGACTTGGGATATCATCGTTAAACGTCCCCTACGTGGTCAATCCCCTGCAATCATGGATAAACAAAGAAAAGTGAAAGAAAACGAGAAAATACACGAAAACGAATAAAAGACGGCGGAAAAACACGGAGAAACACAAAAGAAAATGTGCGTGAATATATGAAATATAAACGCACGTCAGCAACCTAAGACCACCGTAAACAAAAACCCTCTTTCACAGCGCGCGGACCGCTCCTCCACCATCGCCTCAACAACCGCCCCGACCCAGGCGACGGTGGAGGAGCTAGGGTTTTTTTGATTCGAGAGAGCGGAGCTATGGTTTCGGCTTCGATCCAAACAAAAGGTTAGCAAAATATCTCTCTCGTGATTGTTTGGCTGTAATTTAGCTTTTGGCGACGGGATGTTAGATGTCTTTGTAATAGATCTCGCTGTTGTAGGCCTTAGTTTAGAGAGATGATGATAGAGAGCTAGGGGTTTTTTTTGTAGATTATGTCTGATTTTTGAAGTAGATCTGTTGATTCTGCGGAAAATTATATTTTTGAAACATTTTGAAAGGATTTTAAACACAGGAGGAGTTGACAGATCTGATCGGTTCTTGTTCGATCTATTAGCTGTAGTATATTTTCTGCTCTTTTTGTTAGCGTTTAGTGATGCGATTCCTCTGTTTTCTTTGTTGGATCTGTATCAGCTTCGTTAGCTTCAGATCCGTTCTTTTATTAGTTGGTTTGAAATTGATGGATCTGATGAAATTTGGCTGTTTTTATTGTGTTTTATAGTTCCTTTTTGATATAGCTATTAAAGCAGAATACGATCTAAGTTTTATTAACAATTTGTTGCCAGGTCTGCTTGATTTTACTTTCTGCTTTTTTTTCCTTCAGCTAGTGATGTTTTCCTACACGATGGAAGCATGTCGATTGTGATGGGAAGCGTGTTACATCACTGTAAGTCATGTAAGTTGAACGATATGATTTTTTTTCCTGGCAATTTTGACTGTGATTTTGAGGTTGATGGATTCAGGGAGATGCACGACATGGATTTGAGGGTGATCAATCCTACGTTTGGAGATTTGCTTAACCTCAAAATCATGTTAAGTCCGTTGCTAATATCTTTCTTTTTTTTAAAACAATGTTAACCTTATTTTTTGACATTCTGGGTTGCCACCATTTTGCAGGGATTTGCACAACACATCCCTTGGTGGAGGGATTATGAACTTGGGCAGCCTACAGAAATTGGAAATATTGTAAAAATTCCACTTCCATTGTTTTTAAATTTTTGCCATGACTGCTATGTTTTGTGCAATTTCATCCTTAGAGATACTTTAAAAGTAGACTGTTCTTGCAGGAACCTAAGCTTCAACAAGCTAACTTCATTTGGTTCTGAGTTTGATACCATGGTAAGACTTGTATCTGTAAGAGTTTACACATCAACAATTTGCTTATAGCTTAATTGCACATCAAACTTGATCTTTAATCTCTATGCAAAGTCCCAATGTTCTGGATTTGACAGGGGAAACTATAATGTTTCTAACATTCTAGATGTAACATGTGATAAACTCATCCGGAAATAGATTAAAAAATTTCAGTGTATACCTGTGGGTCTAATGTCTAGTGAGTTTGGGTTCTATTCCTTATAAGTGCATTTAGCTGAGGGGTTGAGTATGAAGCTGTTAGGATAATGCGGCCACCGGTTACAGGTTATTGATTTCATAACATGGATATGCATCGATCCTGTAAGAGATGTTGCCCTTCTGTTTCATGATTTGTCGTTGATATCACTGGTATTTTGGACAAGAAAAATTTATTGAGTTATTTTTAATAACATGGACAACAGAAATAACTTACAATTTAGTTATGAGATAAATTATTCACAACATGGACAAGAAAAATTTATGCATATACAATTTAGGCTCATTTCTTAGTCGTGAATCCTAACTACCGTTCATTGTTCAGAGGCCAACTTGTTCCTTGAGGTGCCAGTCGGAGTAGGGCTCTTACACAAATACAAGCTCGGTCTTGCCTCAACTTGGTGATGATACCACTGGTATGTTCAGTTGCATTTGAATAATTGTTACCGTTGCATTTTAATTTCGATTTGCTAATTTCTTTGTATGGGCGTTCTTTGTTTATGAAAGCGATTCATTTGCTTTCCTTCTAAACTGGTTCACGAGGTTTCATCGGTTCAGACCCCATGAGTTCTATATTGCCGGAGAAAGTTATTCAGGTCGAAGAACACTCTGTCTCTCTCTAATATTCAATAAATCGTTGTAATCAACTTGTATTGTAGTAATTTTCTATTTAATTATAATTAGGACATTATGTCCCACAACTTGTAGAGAAAATATATGAAGGGAACAACGATGCTTCATTATTTTGACGGATAGTGGCTTTAACCCTAACCATTAATTGTCTATGGTCGGCTTGGGCATAAGACTAATGGCATACAAATACCAAACACACAATAAGCCATTACTTCTATTGACTAATCACATAAAAATGACTGTGGTTATAAGATGTTAAATGTGTCAACTGTTCAGTTCATAGCAAGCTCTCTAATTTTATGCAAATTTCTCGTGGAATGAGGTCACACCACCCACTTCACTATGTCATGCTGACCTCAAAAGGCAATGCTAACACATGAGGGCCTACTCATAAACAAACAAGAATTTATTTCAGTGGAACAATCTTGTTTATACAACGAGAAATGGATTGGGGTACCTTTTCTTGTATTTCTTTTGTGAACCGAAGCACACCAGATCACATAAACAAAGTGCATTATGAAACAAAAGGGATGCATGTAATAATTGATTGCGATCTTGTATTTCTTGTATTTCTCATAACATATTGCGATCTTCATTACGTTCTATCTTGCATGTAATACAATCCTTATGGATGCAAACTTGCTCAATATCTTTTGCGGTAGCACTGCACCTTTTCCTTTAGTACTGTAACTTTGCGTGCATGCTTTGCCAATTCACATAGCGATGCTATATGGTAATAAAAATTAGTGTTATCTATAACAAGGCATAGTGTCGGTTATCTAGTCAGATGCACTAACTAGTAATAAAAGCTCCATCACCTCAGATATCGCTCTGTTGCTAAATCTGAAACAAAATTAATTAAATCTGAAACAAAATTAAATCTGAGATGTAACTTCACAAAATTAATATAAATCTGAAACAAAATTATCGCTCTGTTGCTAAATACAGAACCAAAACGACTTTGTAATTCTGGTCTAATATTTATTTTCATTGAGTAGGGGCTGGAGCCATGGATTACATAATAGAACACACAAAGATTGATGTTATGTTCGTCCAGGATAAACAAATTAATGGAGTAAGAACATAGAAACTGTACCTAATTTTCGTGAATATGATTTTAGTATGACATGATCTGTGTATAAGATTGGCTCAATCCCTCGTTCTGTAGATTTTAAACTTTGAATACGCATCGACTAAGGAGTTGAAATGTGAGTTTCTACTTTTACTACATCAAAAGGCATCATATATTTGGTAAAAAAATTTCAAAAATTGGCTGACATGTTGTTTTCTTTACTGGGGTCATAGCTATTAAAATATGAGATTCTGAGATGTCCAAAGCACAACCATTTCGGATGAATTTGTTTATTTTCAGTTGATCTTAGTAGTGAAAAGAAGATTGCCATGATTTTCATGTGTTTTCTGAATTCAGGAAGAGAAGCAGAACACCATGTTAAGCGAGCTGGTTGGGAAACTGACAAATCTCTGCACAGCTCCAGCGAGACCATGTTTGTTTACGTTTTTTTTCTGGGCAGCAATGTTTCTCAACCGGTCAGGCTCCTTTCAGCTCCTTATCTTTGTCATGAGCAACAACAGATGCAATCACATTTGATAAAATGCATCATGGTTTGAGAATTTTGGGTTCTAGTTTTAGGAGTAATTTTTGTTTACTTCATGGTTTGAGAATTTTGTGATTCATGTTAAAACTATTATGTAAAGTATAGAATTCAGAACATTTTTTATATAATATTGCACATAAACTCAGAATTTTGGTACTCAATTTTTTTGTAACCCTAACCATTTTAACTTCTCCAACACAATGATGCACAAAACGTGCATATGGTGTTATCCGGGCTGCATCCCTGCATTCATCATTTGCTCTCATGTTTTCTATTCACTTGGTTTTACAATCTTTGGTCTGAAGGGTGTTGCTGATGGGAATAATTTGCTGCAAATACAGTGTGAAGATTTGCTATGAACAGGTACGGATGTTCAATCTCTTTTCATGTGAAGTGTATTTTGTGGGCATTTGCAGCATTTTGTCTTGTGAGCTCATTTTGTTATGGTTTTAGTTCTAGTTTATAGAACGTTTTGTTGACTCCTTATTTCATGTGATCTATTTATATTCAAAGTGGTCATCCGCTAATTTTTACAGTTTCTATTGAAACTGAATGATTAACATCACCTCAGGGTGCTGAATGATTATTATCACACTTTGTGTTTCTAAATTTTTACAGAGAGCAGTTTGTTGTTCCAGAGGACAAGCCCTTCATAACTTTGAGTGGTTCCAATTTGGAATCAACCATCATAACATGGGATGAGCTTTGGGATGAATGGAACAAAACAACTGTCTGCATATTGGCTTCAGATGTTGTCAGATATGTCACTATTAATATTCAAGCTGCTACTCCTCCTTTTCCCTTGATTTAAAATAAAAACAAGTGCTCATACGATTATTTGATTTATTCTCAGAACACGTATAATCTGTCAGGTACTTGAACCTGCGTCTACCCATCATCAAGGTAAAATGCAATGCAGAATCGTCATATGTTTCTAGTCGAGATGTTCTGAATAACACACAGTTACTACATCAGCAAGTTCAGGCCTGCGATTGTCGTGGAAGCTCCAGTTCTACCTAAACGTGCAGTGGAGGCTTTGGTTCTGGATGAAGCTTCAGGCCCCTCTGCCGTGGAGGCTGCTACCCCGTCTGATGCGTCGTCTGAAATCAATACCGAAGCAGTTCCAGAAGCCCAGGTTGAGTTGAAGGAACCAGATGCTGCTAGTTCCAGCGTTAGTTATGTTTCGTGAGACAAAAAACGCATGAAATTTTGTATACTTTTTAAGACTGTAATTGGGATTCAACAGGGAATACGGGTGGTCTGATGTGCAGTGTTATCTATACAACAGACCTCAAGTGCGATAATGTTTCTTATTTGTATTACGGATCATCTTCCAATATATCCACACCGTCTAATTTATGTGATTGTTTCTTGTAATGATTGTTTCTTGTAATTTAATGTTATTGATGGTTTATTTAAACATTTTGAACATTAAATGGATCTATTTAAATATAAAACGTAGGGAGAAACAATAAAATGAATTGAAACAATCTGATATTTAACAGCGCTTGTTTAGTACAAGCGCTGTCTATGGTGGACCTTTAACAGCGCTTGTACTAAAGAAGCGCTATTTAAGGTCCCAATAGACAGCGCTTGTTTAGTACAAGCGCTGTGAAAGGTCCACCTTTAACAGCGCTTCTTTAGTACAAGCGCTGTGAAAGGGCCCCCTTTAACAGCGCTTCTTAGTGCAAGCGCTGTGAAAGGCCCCCCTTTAACAGCGTGCTAGTGCAAGCACTGTTAAAGGGGGGCCTTTAACAGTGCTTGCACTAGCAAGCGCTGTGAAAGGCCCCCCTTTAACAGCGCTTGCTAGTACAAGCGCTGTGAAAGGTCCACCTTTAACAGCGCTTCTTTAGTACAAGCGCTATGAAAGGCCTCCCTTTCACAGCGCTTGCTAGTGCAAGCGCTGTTAAAGAGGGGCCTTTAACAGCGCTTGTAAAGCGCTATTAAAACCAGCCCCCCTTTAGCAGCGACGAGATAGACAGCGCGTAGAAGTGCTATTAAAGGCCTTATTTAAGCGCTGTTAAAGGTCCCTTTTGTAGTAGTGTCTTGTGCACTTTCCTCATCCATCACCTTTGAGTACACATCATAGTGGTCACGCAGCTCTTCAAGCAACTCTCTTCTGACCACCTTCCACTTGTCCTCTCCCATCCCTAGATATGAAGATAAAGCCATGTAACCACAGTTCCCAACTGGCTTCACATCTGTGACGTTTGATATATATTTGGTGATTGCAGTGGGGAATTGATCAATATAAGGTATGCCTCCTTGAACGGCTCTAGCGTCCTTAGCTGCATAATTTGCTGCTGCAAATGAAGCTGTTGCAGAAACCACAGACATACTGCCAGATGGTGCGGATTTGACAGTTGGTTTCTTTCTAGCATGTTGAGGAGGAATTGGTGGAGCAGACGTATTTTTGAGCCTTTGGGACCGTCTCGGCTGGACACGGCCGACGCTTTCTTGTTTCGATGAGAATTCATTTGGAATTTGAGCAGAGCAACTAGCCGCATCGGCTAAGACATGATCAAAATGAGCAGGATCAATGGGGGTGGCTGTAACTTCATTTGTCAAATTATTATCCTTTTTTCTTCTTTCATTGAACACGACATTAACTTGCGGCTCTGTAATCAGATTTGTCGCCGGGGTAGCTAGCTCCTTCAACTTAATTAACAACTCCTGCTTCATCGGCCCATCAAGTTGAGCATAGAGCTTGTGTATGCACTCTAATTCGGCTTGTATAAGCCCATCTTCTTCAGACATCAATTCCGTCTTAGCCTCCATGTCTAGCTTCTTCCAATGAGCATTTACGGCGTCTAAGGGAATGGGGCGATTTTCCCTTGTGAATTCACCAATCTCATTGGCACATGGTACATCATAAATCATTCTTGCTAGACAATCACCTGCGCATTGGTCCGTTCCCATAGAGTCAGGATTATCAGCTTCCACAGACATTATCTTCAATGCCGCAGCGGATGTAAATCCTATCGGCTCCCTGAACAAGAACCCATGCACATTATGTTGCAACATGATCTTAGATTTCTCGAATGATGCCTTGATCTCGATATGCTGCCCCTCTAATGATTCATGTATGGTTGGCCAAGAAGAGGATAAACTGAAGGCCGATGAACCCAATGCCTTTTTAAGCTTAGAATGTTCAGTCTGGGCTCTTTTGGTCTGCGCTCTGTTGGTGCTGACATTTCCAAAGTGCAGATTGCCATCTGTCCATACAGAAATAAACTTCTCATTGTACTTGTCCAGCCAAGATGTCTTCACATAGCTCACAGCCCTTGTGTAATCTTTGTACTCTGTCTCCAATGACTTCAGTTTAGCAACATACTCCTCCTCCTTGCGTGCCCCCCACCAATAAATTCTAGCTAGAGATGAAACCTAACCATTTTTCTTGATCTTCAAAAGAGGGCTGGCAATTTTTGGCAATATTTTTGGATATGTGCATTCTACATAATTGGTGCACCGCAAGGGGTAATACATGGCTAATGGCATTCATAAGTGCTGGCTCCAGTGCTGTCAAAATTACACTTGGCATCCTGTATCCATGTAGCAAAGAGCTCAACTTCTCCAAGGCCCACAAGTAGTTATCCTCACGTACGGACTCCGTGTAACAAAATGCAGCTGCGAACTGAATATCTGTGGACGTCACCCCATACATCTCCATCAATGGTGGCCTGTTGCGGTTGGTCTTCAACGCGCAGTCCAAAACCAGAATCTCTGGAAATTTTCGTAATAAATCAACTGACTGCGGATGTGCCCAAAATATATTCATCACTGCATTTGTCACTTCGTCCACTTCATGATACACAATGTAATTACGATGTGTCACTAGATTAAGGTAGCTGCATTTCTGCTCTCCAGGCCATTTCCCCTGCCTTCATCCTCTGTCTGGCTTTATAAATAGTGTTGATTGTGGTAGATGTTGCATTATCCTTTTCATTTAGGTATTTCAAGATTTCCCTTGGCCTAAGCAACCTATTTGATAAGTCTCTCACCGTGGTCATCTCCCCCCTCCGAACCTCCTCTCATCTGGATGTCGCTCGATGTACATTGCGGGTTTATGGTTGTGATTGCCACGTACAACTGTCAAAGTCCACTTATCTGTTGCCACACCATTAGCCCTCAAGTAGAAGGGACATGAACACTTCTTGCTTCGAGTTGATTTTTTGGCCGATATATCCGGCCTGTGTGGCCGATATGTCCCCATTCTTTCACAACAAAAATAATAAGTTGGGACCCTATTGCCCTTTGTACTCATATCTGATGATTTTGTAACAACCAAATTCCCGGTTTTCACACCGACCGCTTTTACCCATTTACCAAGCTCTTCTATGCTGGGGAAAATTTTATTTGTTGTGAACTGATTTGTATAATCTTCATTAACCTCTGAGCCTTCAACAATACGCTGAATTAAGTACCACATACCAACATAGTCACTAAATGTTTTCCTTTATTTTCTAGTAAATTAGTCAGTTAACAAAGAGAAATAATTTCTAACCTTTGCTTCTTTGTCCGCTTCATCACATATCCCATCAATGTGTACCGAGTCCATCTCAATCTTCGTAATTTCACACAATCATGTACCAAATGTAACAATCGAGCAATCAATTTCTGAAATTATTAATAAATACCGGAATTAATTAGCATCAATTAATGGCTTACCAACTTTACGATGCAATGCGTTCATAGTCAACTATTTTAGGGCACCCCAACCCAATGACACAAATCTTTTGCTCTGCCTTAAGGACCTTCGTTTGATATAAGCAGGAACTCTTATAGTCTATGTAGATCAGCGAATTAGAATAATTTCTCTTGATCAAACCCTATCTCGTTAGCTTTTCCTGCTTTAGGTCACAAAACTGATCGCATATGGAAGCTGTTATGATGCCTTTGTATATACGGATGCGTAAAAATATTGGTTCATAGTGTAAATTACTCATCGCGAACACTGGGAGGGCAAAAATGTAAAAGTTCTCCTCTGTGAACCATCTAGCTGTTTGCCCACCGCACACAACAACGCAAATCTCAGAATTGCTCACCGCACACAACCACGCAAAACTCAGAATTGCTCACCGCCCACAAACACGCAAAACTCAGAATTGCTCACCGCACACCACCATGCAAAACTCGGAATTACTCACCACCCATAACCACTCAAAACACGGAATTGCTCAGCGCACACAACCACGCAAAACTCAAAATTGCACAGCGCACACAACAACTCAAAACTCGTAATTGCTCACAGCACACAACCATTTTGATCAAGTCCACGTGCACATGTGGACGGGTTATTTGCTAGTAATATTTCAAACTAGACTTGTTACTCAACCATCACAATGGGTAAATTATTGTAGACCCGATATGACCCGGTAGGACCCGAAATTGTCCCGTGATACCTTCTGCTCGCAGCGAATTGACAAACAATTACACAGATTGCTCACGACGGAATTTCAAACGGCAAGTTTTTTCAAAGATCGCTCCAGTCGCCCAGACCGAATTCCAAAAGATTTGATTTTTATTTCATTGCTCGAAGGATACATCACTTAGTCAGCTGGTGAGATCAAACAAAGAGCTGAATCGAGAGAAATCGATTTAGGGGGTTTTGACCAAAATTTTTCGAAATCGCCTCTTTGGTAAGTCTATACTTTTAAGTACAGTTTATGTGCCTTTCTTATTTTGATTTTACATGCATTCATCCACGGTTGAGATTGATGAAGATGGTACAAAATCCAAGGTAATATTGATTTATCTTCTCGGCAATAATGCATTAAATCTTTGAGGATCAGGTCATGAATTGTTTGATACAGGATAATATGGATTTTACAAACGACTTTACCACCAATCAACTGTTCAAGGATAGAAAAGAGTTGTTTCAGTGGATACACAACGTCTGGTTAAGTCATGGGCATGTGATTGTTACACGTTCGGGGAGATTAAGTAAAACGGCCAAAGGGCATCATGCTGTGTACTTTACGTGTGAAAGAATCGGTGAGTATCGGGGACACCAAAAGCTCAAAAAGACCAACCAGCCTGTTAAAACCAAGAAGTGTTCATGTCCTTTCTCATTGTGTGGTTATATGGTGGGCGTGGGCGTTGAGGAGTGGAAGTTAACAGTCATTTGTGACAGGCACAACCATGAAGCAGCTAAATATGTCGATGGCCATTCTGATGAAGGGACGTTGCAGGGAATGGAGATGGAAACAGTGCGTGACTTGGCAAATTGCAAGGTTCGACCAGCTGAAATTTTGAAAGTACTGAAGGGAAATAAAAACTTCAGTGCAACCTCAATCAAATCAATTTATAATGCACGAAACCTTACAATGGGGGAAGAAGGTTGGTATTGTAAAACAGTTGAAGGAGTTAGCATCAGCTGATAAAATTGTGGGTGATGAGAATGTGAAGGCTGTGAACAGTCACCTAATGGATCAAGAGGTGGCCTACGGCGAATTCTCCCGCCTCCTACTGTGGCCACTTTGTCCATGCACGTGCACTCCACCTTCGTGTCGCTAACAACATCATATCACATACCATAGAAATGGGTATATCTCACATTCTTGCATGTGCCTTCACTTGGGCATTTGCACAAGCAACACAATCACACATCCTTTCATTTATGCATTTCCATAAACATGTGATGAGCGTCATGAGCATGGCCACAAGTACATTGGCATATCCATTAACAAACCATAATAATAAACTCCCTTCCATGTAACAACAATAATCACGTGCAATAGAATTAAGATAGAAACAATACATAATTCAAAACACCACATAGGCAATTTAGCTTGCAGAAAAGTGCAGATTGTCATAAATAGTGGCAGTTATCATTTGTTTCTTTTATGTATTTGATGAAACTTCCTAAATGTAAGTTGTAGATATGGAAGTTCCGGACTCACATATAAAATTTCATGCAAAAATACATCCTAGGTGATTTATGGTGAATTGTTTGGTGAAGCCTATCAAATCTGTTTTTCAGACAGATTCTGTGGGCTATAAAGAATGCTAATTTAGAGCATGTTGCAGTCAGAATTTCGAAATACATGAACAGAGATGAAGTTGTAGAAAATATTGTTAACTTTACAACAAGACCAAGAATACAAAATTCCATGGAGTATTGAGAGACTGAGCTAAGGTTTACTGAACTGTGTCCAGTCTGAATGAAATTCAGACAAGTTTTAAAGATGGAATATTTACTCCTAATTATTGAATTGAACATATGTCAAATTTTATATGATTTTGGGGTAGAACTTCAAGATCTACAAGTTTAAATTTTTCAAAAATTTATTCTAGTCTAAATTAAGAGATATCACCATAGGAACAAGCTACAGAATCTGTCTACAAATTCAGCCAAGGGATTTGCATGGAACTAAATTATTTTAAGATGGATTGGGATAATAAACCACTAGAGAAGGAATTCCTACCTCTAGGTGATGAGAGACAAGGGGTAGCCCAAATCCCTTTGGCTCCTCCTTAAATCCCTTTGGCTCCTCCTTCTTCAAGCTCCTCCTCTCCCCTTTTCTTTCTCTTTGCCTTAGTGTTTTCCCTTTCTTTCTCTCCTTCTTTCTTCCTTTTTTTCCTTTGATTTTTCTTGAAGACCTCTAGAGATTTCGGCATATGGCTGAAATGATGAGGGGATAGAGAGATGGTGAGGTGTCTAATGAGGTGTCTAATGCGTAAAAACTTCATGGATTAGTACATGCCCCTTTTGCCCTTCATTTGTCTCATTTAGCCTCCTCCACTTTGTCCCTTTCCCTTGTTTCCTTTCTTTATCTCTTAGGCCCACTTCATAAGCCCACACTCATTTCATAAGCTCATTACCCAATTCATGAAGCCCACCAAGAAAATTAGGGTCAAAGACTTCATAACACTTTTGCACAAAAACCCTCATTTCTAGCCTAATTTAGAAATGTACCCAATCTTGGGCATAAATGTAAACTTGAGGGGCATGATTGCAAATCTTATTCTTCTCCCTCCTACACATCCATACTAGCTAGGCACAACCCACTTCTTACTATGCACACACACCCACCTACTATGCACACTACACTTGTACTCTACACCCATTCTCACACCCTACACTATCCATTTAACACTCTCTCTAATTTACATCACACCATTAAAGAACATCATCATATCATTATCAATCAATATCCACACTCATATGACTTCATGTACACCCAATTACTTTATGAACACACAAAATTACTATACACACACCATAGTACTATATGTACAAACAATGTCACTTTACACACACACATTTGCATGTCTTACTACACATATCTCGATCTAAGTATAATCATTATACTAAGAATACCATATGCATCTATGTCACTCATATACACCCATTTTATAGTTATACCACTTCAATATTATACACACATTATGGTTGCTCAGTATATTATACCAAATGCAGCCACTTATGCACTATATAGGAAACATGTCTCACGGTATTATATAATCTATCGTAGATGGCACTCTGGGCCATTACACTTTTTCTCCACGGATTTCAAAGGGGGTTTGGGGATTCTGTTTGGGGGTTTTGGGAAACCTATAAAGAGAGTTTCTACTCTTCCATTGAGGGATCACTCATCTTCTTGATCATCTCTTGAAAACCTCTAGCTTTCAACTTCAAGTTTTTCAAATCTCTCAAATTAAAAAGCCCAAGAATTCCAATTTCATTCTCTCTTACTCTCCAACCTAAAATCAAAGTGATATCCTCTAGGCAATTTGTGGTGACAAGAGAAAGGGCTTTTCTCTCTTTTTGAAAGAGACCTCAACACACAACACACTTTCTCCTTCAAGTTCTACTTCAAGGCATAGGTAAATGTAAGTGTTGCAATTTCATTATTTCATATCTTTCGATATTAGTTTAACTCTCGGTTTGTGAGAGTGGTTTTCTTGCTCCCAAGTTGTGGGAGTCAAGGACATCGATTGTGTTTCGATTTCACATGTAGGGTTGCTACAAGTGGGTTTAAAGGAAACCTCAAGTTAGGGTTCTAACTTGAGTATCCGGTGGTATCCGGGTGGAAGGGACGTAGGATTACCGGGAACAAGTCGGGAGTTGACTTGGGTAATCCAAACCCTTGAAACATACTTTGTGTTAGCATTGTTTCAATTTGGGTTTATTTATAATTCCGCATTTATTGTTGGTTAGGAATGTAAATTGGTATAAATATCGTTTAAATTTTATAAACACTATTCAACCCCCTTCTAGTATTTTCCTCATAGCCATGGTCCTTACACATCAGTTAATCTATGACTTCGATTTCGAAACTTACGTGTCTTTAGGGTTTTTGGAAACCCTTGGAAATGAGAGCTAGTTGCCCTTCAATCTCATCTCCGGACTATTGGGATCCTATGTGGATAGCAAGTAGACACTAGAGGGTGATGATTAGTGTATAAAAATTAATCTAGAAAATCTATCTAAGTTAACAAATGGTGTTACCCAAAGTTAACTTAATCAATAACCAAATCTTGCTAAATGATGTAGCGAAAATAAATAACAAGCAAGATATAAATAATTGCAACAATCACAAAAAAGTGGAAAGCAAATGCAAACACGAGTACACCTTGGTTCAGATACCTAAGTCCCACTTGGTTCATGTATCCTACTCCAGCCACATGAGTCCCACTCGGCTTAATCCACTATTTCCCAAATAGTACTATTGCCTTTCCCCAAGAAGTCTTGCTTACAACAATTTTCTTCTCAAGAAAAATAAACCACCACCTTAACACTTAAGGATTTTACTTATTCTTTTGGTTGAAGGCAATTTTACCTATAGCCTTGCTTTGAAGCTTGTGGATGTGTTGGCTATAGTGAAAGACTTTGATCTCTAAATATCTGGAAGATGAAAGCTTGATATCATGAAAAAAATGGCTAAAAGAATTTAGAAAATATGTAAAGCATGATCCAAATAAAAGCAAATTGAAGGATTTTAAGAGAGCTTTAGAAAATATTTTTAAAATTTTATTTTATCTCATTAATGTATTCATAAAATCCCCAGCAACTCAGCTTAAAACCGTTGTAAAACTATCCCAAAAACACCCCTCCAACGGCTCTATTGACAGCGTTGCGGAAATCATCGAACTGTGTTTTCTAAGCTGTGAATAGTGCAGTAGTTGACTACTATGTTACGGGTAGTCGACTATCCATATAATGGTAGTCGAATGTCCGTAGTACTATAGTCGGGTACTTTGGGGTACAGAGATATTTCACACTATGGTAGTCGACTCCTAAAGTAGGGATAGTCGACTATCTCACTGATACATAGCATACTAAGTTCAAAACCCTTTAAAACATTTTAAAAACATTTTTAATGGATCCTCTGTGTGTGTGCGCATGCGTGCTTCTAACAAGACTTTAACAAGATAAGACAACATAAAGAAAAATACATCAAAATGAAATAGTATAATGAAGTTCATTGATGCATTCTTGAGTCTTCAAGCTATTGTCTTGCTCCATTTGATGCATGACCTTGTTTGCTCATCTCATAATCCCCTTGAGTACTATAATTGATTGTCCTTAAGCTCTTGTACTAAAAGATGTTACATACACTAATTGTTCATCATCAAAACCACATGGGGTGGGACTCAATATCTCAACACGGACTTCTCTGTTTCCGATGTGGCTTTGAGGGCTATGCCTTTTTCTTCTTCATTGCTTCCTCCTTATCCTTATTTTGTTGGAGTCGGTTCTCGTATGCCGTGAGATTTGCAATCAATTGTTTCAGTGTGATCTTGGAAGTGGCGTTCCCTTCTTCAATTACCATGACCTTCATTTCCTACTCAGGTGTGAGACATTGAATTAGCTTGGTCACATGGTCTTCATGGGTGTACTCTTTCCAAGACTTACAAGAGTGATAATTTCCTCTTTCATTCTATGGATATGCCCTAGAAATAGCTATAAACATATTGAACATGATTCCTTCAAAGTCGTGCCTAACACTCCATATGAGATATGACTAGAAAAGATGCATTCTTAAATTTGTTAAGATATGAGGTTGTACTATTGGAACTTGTGGCTACACAACATACACTAAATATGGGGGGTGAATAGTGTATGGGTAAGCAAAGCGTATAATTAAAAATAACTAAAAATCAAATCCACAACACAGTAGAAATAAAAATAAGATGCTCAATAACAACAATAAAGAGAGAAGAGGCAAATGCAAATGCAAACACAAGGCATATCCTGGTTTGGATCTTTATTCCAAGGCAAACCTACTCCAGTTACACATTACAATCGCACTCTGTGGATACCAGTCACACCCTACTTGGGCTCAAACAACTGACACCACAACCCAGTCCATCAGTTGCACTTCTCCTACTATAATAGTACAAAGGAGTAAACCCTCCTAGAATGGAGTAACCCTCCAATTAGAGTAAACCCTCCAAAATTCTCTCACAACCCAAGAGCTAGGTTTCATAAAGAAAAATGAAACGAAATACACACTTAAGTATGACTAGAATAGATATTAACTATGTGAAGATGAAGGCATGTAAGTATGGAAACCAAGTGCTTGATGATGAGCATGAATGCACTTGGAAGCCTCTCCTTAAGCTAGGGTTTGATGCCTCTATATCAATGCATAAGTGAATGAGAAGAATGAGAGAAGATAATGCTTTTCCAAGCTATTTGGCTCTCTAAAATGATTTCTATATGTGTAGAGAGTTGCTTAAAACTCCCTCTCAAACGAGTTTAAATAGCCTCTCAAATCTGCACAAAAATCGAGAAAACAAACCCAACAAAAAAGTGTAACGGCTATAAATGTGAATATTTACTGAGTCATCAGACGTCTGGAGTTCAGTTCTCATACGGCTGATCAACTATTTAGTCGTTTGGGAACTTAACATCAGACAGATGACATAGTGGCTGGTCATAAGAAACTGAATGACCACCACACAACATCCAGACGTCTAGAGTTCAACACTCAGGTGTTTGGGTCACTGTTCTGTCTGATACCCCACATCAGATGGCTAAGGTATAGATTGGACAGAAAGATCACAATGTCCAACTCTCAGTAACTAGACGTCTAGAGTACAACACTTAGTGGTCGAATAACCCCACATCAGATGGCGGGGACACTGTTTAGACGTTTGACAAAATAACTTCAGACGGCTGATTATAAGCTGTGTTTTTTAGATACAAACAGATACACCAGACGTCTGGAGAGGCTTCTTCAGACATCTGGTCCTAGACCAAAAACACATATAAGAGTGTTTTGGCCATGGAACCTATATTGATGGGTTTTAGAGAGATCCTATTGTTCTCTAAGATGATAACTGATGCATATGAGTGAGAGAGTGTGTGTGGGTGGGTGGGTGTGTGTGTGCGCGCACGCATACCTTACAAGTATTCTACAAAATAAAGAGCAAAATAGATGAAGAAATTATAAAATGCACTCGAAGTTCTTCTAACTTCATGCAATGTGTTTGCTCCAAAACCTTGAATCCATCATCACATCCCATCTATGCTTTGTCTCCATCAAAATATAATCATGTAATTAATCTAAGACTAAAACATATAAAATGATTAACACACAACATAATATTGATCATCTCAAACCAACATTGGTCTTGACCCCAAGAACCAACATTCTCCCCCTTTTTTATGGACAAAACATTATGTAAAACTATAAAATAAACATTGAAAATACAATGTGCTCTAACAAACTCCCCTATCAATACACATATGTGTACAAAATAAAAAAGCAAAGCACAAAACATATTGACGAGTGTTATGTAAAATAATACCAACAAAGAGTATGCATAAAAGACATATGGTATATACTTTTACATAACCCACTATCTCTCCCTTTTAGCATATCAAAACGATGGGAAATGTTACAAATTGATAAAATCCCAGGGTTGGAGATAATACCAACTCATATGCACAAACATAATGTAAATGACATGAAATATGACATATTGTTAAGTACATATTTTATACATATTTTTGTTTCGTCATCTACGCATTTTTCATGTTTCTTTTACATCCTCTAAGCATTTTCGACTCTTTTGTCAGTTTTACTCTTTGGAGATGTTTTGTGAATTTCAGGAAGAAAATTGTGCCAAATGATTCAAAGAAATGATGGTAGAAGAAGCGGAAGTGAAACAGTTAAGACCGGAGATCAATTGGAGAGGAGAAGGGCAAAATGCAAGTTAGCACAGTCGTGAGTGTCAATGCACGACCGTACCATCATATCAGCCCCAGAAGAAAAGAAGAAGATCAAGTAAGAAGGTTATAAACCATCTGCATGGTCATGTCACATGTGTGGATGTTGGAGAAAGGAGATGAAGGCATCAACACGGTCGTGCAAGAATTTTGCTAATTGAGCTGCTAAAGAAGAGACATGGCCATATAGCGAACTACACGATCGTGCAGATATCATGACTTTAGATGACCTAGGTTTACCTAGAGGCAGCACGGCCATACTGATTAGCAACAAGGTCGTGTGCGCTTTATTTTGCGGGTTTCGAACCCCCAAATCTGTTAGGTTCCTGTGGGTGTATAAATAGGATTCGTGAGCGATTGAGAGGAGTGCTTCTTTCTAGGTTTTATTTCCCCTTTGGGGCTCCTGCACCAAGAGATTTGTAAGGTTTTATTGTTTACATTTTGTATGAAAGATTATATTTTTATCTCTTCTTCATTAGTATTATTCATAGTTTTCTCTTTGTTACTCTTGTGATGTGCTTTTCTACGTGTTGTTTGCTGTTTGTCCTTATGCCTAATAAGTAGATTTTATTGCCTAGGGCAAAGTTGAACCCTAGTGTAAATCATTCGTGTGGGTTGATCGTCCCAAATATCACTCTATTATATTATTACGAAGGAATTGCTTTGGCTATGTGCTTACATCGATTTTACCATTAGGATGATGCTTAACTATAGTTACCGTCGAGAAATCAGGAGTTGATTTGATGCCCTTAGTGATGGATCAATTTTCTGATAATAGGGCTACGATAAGACATCAGGCTTAAGTTATTAGAGCAACTAGAATTGGGACTTTCAACGAGACATCGGAGTGCCGATAGAGATCCTAGCCATTCTCCAAGTTCTCTCTCATGGCTAGACAGTGAGAGAATGAGGATTTAGACTAAACCCTCATCGATAGCTTTATTCTTTTAGAGTGAGAAGCTAGATCAACCCCAGTTTAATTTGCATTAGTGGGGATACTTAGCACTGGAATTCTTCTCCTTTTTAAATATATTTTTAGTATAAATTACCACATCTTCGTTATCATTCGCATAGCTAATTAGATCCTCAATTACTCGGTCTTCAACCACTGCCTCCCTGTGTTCGACACATAGGCTACAACGACATGTGTACGCTTGTGGAATTACAATTTAAAACATTCATAACAAGTTTTTGGCATCGTTGCCGGGAAGGCAATCAGCTTGATATCAATTTGATTGTGTATTTGTTAGACCACACACACACACAAAAATATAAGATAAGATTAAAAAAATTGTTTCTTCGCCCCACATCTCATTTGTTATACTAATAATCTCTTTCTAGTTCTTCTATTTATATTGCCAAGTAAATTTGGAGCTGCGATGTGGATGCCAGGTGACATTACACCGAGGACTTTGATGCATCCACATACGAGAGTGCTCAGATGGGAGCATATGACCATTTTCCACTGGTTTTAGAGAGCTATGAGATTTGCGGTCTGCAGTGACATGTATCCATCGACTGCATATATAATAGATACCCATGCGACCCAAACCCATACACCTACAACCATTACCCACACAAGTCCCATCAATATCCTCCAACATATATGCCGTCACCACCACCACCAGATGATCAAGCCTTAAAACCACACTGGCCAATTTCATTGTAGACCAAGGCTTGCCGACTACTCCATCCCTCACCATTACGATCGACACCCACATAAAACAGATTGTAAAATTTGAGGTTAATCTCCCAATCACTAGTGCATCTTGAATAGAATTCATAAGGTCAAATCTATGAGATCACAATAGAGGAGGGAGAGCTTCTGGAAGGACCATTCAGCTCAGTACTCACTTCTATTGTCCTTCCATAGTATGGCAGAAGAGAGTCTACATCTACGGTGGAGGATATTCCTGAGTCCAATGCATCGCCGACCACCTACACCACGAGAGGTAATTTATCTGAACAGCATTTTATTAAATCTAATATAGATTCATCCCCTTATGCATGTGATACCACTAAAATATATCACGCATGTGACATCAGCCAATGATGCACTTCAGAAAATGATGAGATGGATGATGAGGCGCTCATTAGACTTGAGGGACTCATGATCTGGTACTACTCTGACAAGCTTGAGGGTCGTATGGGCAAGAGCAGGATATTCAAAATAGAAGTGCCCATGCCACCTCTGATAACCTTGAGGGTTTTGTGGGTGGGAGCATGATATTCAAAATAGAAGTGTCCACGCCACCCTCTTCCTTTGATTAGGTCCCCTATCTTGAGCCATGCCAGAGCACCAAGAGGGCTGCGACAAACATACCTACTTGTGAGGAGGACATGCATGCGAGTATGGATACGACAACAGATTTCAGCAAGCCCGAACCATGTCCACCTCCACTATCACCGACGCAGCCACCCTCCATTCCACCGGAGTCTGAGCATCACCGTAATACCATTGAGAGAGATTTCTTTGACTCCACGTGCTCCTTTTCTGAATCTCAAATTTTATCTCATTATCATTTAGATTCAAATATTTCTAACACAACGTATCTCTGGCAGTACATATGTACACATGCACCGGAGATATGCTTGGTTGTGCCAGCACCTGACCATTCTGTATATGAGAAGGACAAGGATCCGATCATACCATACCCCGAGAGTAGCAAGATTCCTACCTTTTGACGATTACCTCTATATAAATTTTATTAGGGGGATGAATCTTCTCATTGGACCAAGACAGCTCATCCTTTGCAGGTTACATGTGCACACTTTCAGGGGATGCTGGGAGCAATGTTACTGGGGCCCAATGATGCTCATGGAGTAAAGCAGCTGGCTGAGCCACAAAAGCAGCAGGAGGAACAACTACCTGCACTATTGAAGATCCTCGATCCACCTTTTGATCAGGTGCATGATATCCAGTAGTGTAAATATATTATATGCTTTCTAGTATAATATCTTAATATTCTCATTCTCCTCTCAGCGTTGAGGGGAGCATATTAGGATTTAGAAATTAGTAATAAATCTATCACCCCTCAATCGCTTCACGTGTTATCATTTTAACCCTAAAACTCTGTACATGCCAACTTCCCAGTTTTAACTCCGATCTTGACAATATTCCCCCTCCCCCCTAATCATACATGAGCCCTTGCTATTTACATCCATATTTTCTTTAAGGTGATGCTACATTTTAGCTTGAGGGGGGATTTTCCATGCACTCCATCATTTTCCATGTACTTAGCTGCTTTCACATAGCATCAGCCATTACTATGCCCCCACACATATCTCCCCCCTATCTTCTATTGCTCTTGCATAATGCTTAGTTTTAGCTTGGGGAGTGCTTCACTTCTAGCTTGGGGAGGAGCCCGCCATTCATGCTTCATGTCACTGCATTTGCACGCACATTTTCGGCTATTTTTGCACCCATTCAAAAATAATTGTGATGAAGAAATGACCCCTCGAGGAGAATCCCCTTCGTATGCAATTCTTATATGCGCTTAATTAGATTTGCTTCCTACACTCATGTTCTGAATGTCTTCATGGTGTGATTTTTCTATTTCTCTCCTCACGATTTCCTTTTAACCCTCTCTCGTGAATGAATACTATTTTCTGCTCTTATCTCCGATAGGCTAAATTGATTGTTTATTCAATTTTTGGAATGCACGAGCCTAGATTTTACCAACGGTGTTGAGTAGGCCTAAGCTCGATAGGATTTTGTTGTGGATATATATTAGTTTCCCCTAAGGCATGTGTGATTGATATGCTTCAAAAAAGAGAGAAGAAAAAATGATGAATACAAAAAATTGGAATACGTGCGTCGTTATTCCAATCCCACCAAGTAGATGGGTCTCTGTGCCTCAAAAATCATTGGAGATTTGAATTGAAAAGTGGGATTTGGGGGAGTGCACTAAATAGGACTAATAGGCCCTAGATGATTCGAGAAAGTAGGCCCGAGGGGCCCATCTTGGCCTAATGCCCTAGATTCGTCTGAATCGGGAGTCATTGGTGGAAATCTCATTACATAAATCGTTTAGGTCCCATGTATATAAAAATGCATATATATATTTATACCAAGAATGGCTATCACCATGGCTCAGGATGAACTAGCTTGACATAACCAATCCTAGCATCCTATGATACACTTTTAGGTTTTTGCCTTCACGAGTGTAGGACAATAGTTGAATTTTTATTGATCTAAGCCTCTTAGAAGAATTTTTCACAAACTTGGTATTTTTCACGTGAGAGTATGTTAAATGTTAAGTCATGTTAGAGATTAATATTTTTGAGTCAGACGTCATTTTGAATTGATAGAGTGATGTATGCTTGGAGTGAGTCCTAGTTGTAGATGTGGTTTGCAAGCGTGACTGATTTGAGAGGATGATCTTTGGATCTTCTTAGCAATTTCTCCCCACCCTTGATTTATATATCTTGTCTTGATTGGGGATGATCAAGAGTTTAGCTTGGAGGAATTTGTTAAGTACATATTTTGTACATATTTTTGTTTCGTCATCCACGTATTTCTCACGTTTCTTTTACATCCTCCATGCATTGTCCACCCATTTTATCTGTTTTACTCTTTGGAGATGTTTTGTGAATTTCAAGAAGAAAAGTGTGCCAAACGATGCAAGGAAATGATGGGAGAAGAAGCGGAAGTGAAACGGTGAAGACCATGGATAAATTGTTGAGAAAAGGGGAAAAATGCAACGCAGCACAGCTGTGCATGTCAACTCACGACAGTGCCATCATATCAGACCTAGAAGAAAAGAGGAAGCTCCAGTAACACAGCCATGTAGCTATCTACATGGCCGTGTCACATTTGCGGATGTTGGAGAAAGGAGCTAAAGGCGTCAACACGGCCATGCAGCTTCAATACACGGCCGTGCAAGAATACTATTACTGAAGCTGCTGAAGAAGCAATACGACCATGCAGCTTAACTACACGGCCGTGCACATACTGCGACTTTAGATGACCTAGGTCTTACTGGCAGTGGCACGGCCTTGCCAATTAGTAACACGACCGTGCACCCTTTATTTTGCTGCTTTCGAACCCAAAATCTGTTAGGGTTCTTGGGCGTGTATAAATAGGATTCATGAGCGAATGAGAAGGAGGGCTTCTTTCTAGGTTTTATTCCCCCTTTAGGGGCTGCTGATCCAAGAGATATGTAAGGTTTTATTGTTTACATTTTGTATTAAAATTTATATTTTTATCTCTTCTTCATTAGTATTGTTCATAGTTTTCTCTTTGTTACTCTTGTGATGTGCTTTTATATAGGTTGTTTGCCATTTATACTTAGCCTAGTGAGTAGATTTTCTTGCCTATAGCAAAGTTGAACCCTAGTGTAAATCATTCGGGTGGATTGATTGCCGTAAATATCGCCATATTAGATTATTTCTAGGGCATTGCTTTGGATATGTGTTTACATCGATTTTACCATTAGGACTAGTTGCCAACGAAAAATCGGGACTTGATTTGATGCCCTTAGTGATGGATCGATTTTCTGATAATAGGGCTACGACAAGACTTGGGGCCTAGGTTATTAGAGCAACTAGAATTGGGACTTCCGACGAGACATCAGAGTCCCGATACAGATCCTAGCCATGCTCCGAATTCTCTTCATAGCTAGACGGGGAGAGAATGAGGATTGAGACTAACCCCTCATCGATAGCTTTATTCTTTTAGAGTGAGAAGCTAGATTAACCCCGCGTTTGATTTGCATTAGTAGGGATACTTAGCGTTGGCATTCTTTCCCTTTTTGAATATCTTTTTAGTAGAAATTACCCCATATTCGATATCATTTGCGTAGCTAATTAGATCCTCAATTAATCGGTATTTGCTCGATGCAAAAGATATTTATAAGTTAACTACGAGCAATACAGATCGTATACAGCAGGTGTCGAACACATGGAGGCAGTGGTATGAGTACTGGTTAACCATGTGTCTAGTTAGCTACGCGAATGAAGACAATAGATGGGGTAATTACACTAAAATTACAAAAATAAAGAAAGGTGTCATGGGCCAAGCGTCATCCCTAGTGCAAATTGAGCAGGTGGGTCGACCTAGCTTCTCGAGCCAACGGGTTATAGCCCTGGATGATAGTCGAAACTCAATCCTCATCCACTCAATATCTGACCATGGGAGGACTCGGAGAATAGGTTGGATACCTTATCGTAGCCCCGTTGGTCAGTCAGACACTACTGTATGGTGATTCTAGTGAGTGTGCCTGATGGTTGGTCGGTGCCTAACATTAGATAGTCAACCATCCTCGGCTATGAGGCGGGATGAATAGAGCACATCCAAACCTATTCCTAAGACTAAAACCCTAATTGGAACGATATTTGGGGTGGTCCACCCACATGAACAACCTGCACTCGGGTTTTGCCAAGCCCTAGGCACAAAAATCTACTCTACCAACATTACAACAACCAAAAAGAAAAAATCAAGGAAAAACATCAGAAGAAGCAATAGATGAGAATTAAAATCAATGCGAGTGAAATTACACTAAAGAGAAACAAGAATCCCATTACATTACCATTAAAATTGAGAGTCTTACAATTACAAGGAAGAAGATGTTGAATATTGGACTTCTCCCACCTTGGTTTTGATGATGAGCAAACATAAATACTTGTGACTAATCGCCTCCATACAGTTAATTCATTGCCTAAGCTAATCATGAAGATCAATTGCAATGAATGACACTCAAAGATCAATCAAATCTCAAATAGTTGAAGATTGGGTGATCAAGATAGAGATAGAAGCTTCAAAGACTTCAAGATCATTCAAGAGAAAGAAGAGAAACAAATACAATGTAAATCCTTTATTCACTTGTTTCTTTCTCATTAGAATGTAGCCTTGAAGTAGGGTAATGTTGAAGCACTCATACATCACTTAATCTATCCTAGGATTTCATTAGAACTCATTTCATAGGACTCTTACTCTAAATTCCTTGAGTTGTGCATTTTAGGCTTTCAACAGGCGAGTGCTAAACATTTGTCAGGTGACTGTCTCCTTACAGGCACCTTTGATTTATTCTACAGTCGTCTGTTATGCACACACTTTTGATAGGATTCTTTGGGTTTTCTGTATTCAATTCTTACAGGCGACTGATGTACAATGTACAGGTGCCTGGCTCCTTGCAGGCGCCTGTGACATGTTAGTCAGTCGCTTGTATCATCTTGCCCAAAGATCCCAAGTTTTGTCAACTTTTGCACTTGTGCAATCAGGCGCTTGATGTTGGTTTCACATTCACATGCCCATGGCACAAGCGTCTGTGCATACCACATCACTCGCATGTCCATCCTTGTCCAGATCCTTCATTTTGGCAAGTTTCGCACTTATGCACATAGACGACTTACATTGGTTTCCCAGTCGCATGCCCATGGCACAGGCGCATGTGGATACCACATTAGTCGCATGTCCTTGCTTCCCAAAATTCTTAAGTTTTGTTAACATTCGCACTTTGACACTCAGACTCCTATCGAAGGTTTCTCAGACGCCTGTCTGTTTTCAGGCACCTGTCCAACCTTCATCACTCGCATGTCCTACGTGGTACGTTACAGTTTGAATTCTCACCTACCCCTCTCACACAGTGCAGCAGGCGACTGTCTTTACTTCATCAGTCGTATGTCATGTCTGTAAAATCAATCCGTTGGCTCTTTCCACACGGATTCTGAGAAGGATTTTGGGTAAATCGCTTGAGGGTTTGAGAGAACTTATAAAGGGCTTACTACTGTTCCATTGAGGAACTATTAGACATTCTTGCATTCATCTCTCAAGCTTAATCTCTCTCAAGCTTTCATTTGCAATCAAAGCCCTAGAATTCCAAATCTCATCTTGTCTTCCAACTAGAATCAACTCTTATCCTCTAGCTTTGGTGAAGACAAATACAAGGGATATTCTATCTTCTAGGAAGAGATCAACACACTCCAATCACTTTGCTCCTTCAAATTCTACTTCAAGGCATAGGGGATTTGTAAGTGTAATTTCGAATTTCATAACTTTCGTAAATTGGTTTTACTCTCGGTTTGTGAGAGTGGTTTGCTTGATGCCAAGTTTTTGGAATCAAAGACATCAATCTTGTATTGATTGCACTTGTAGGGTTGCAACAAGTGGGTTGAAAGGAAAACTCAAGATAGGGTTTTAGCTTGAGTATCTGGGCGGTATCCCAGGTGGTAGGGATGTAGGATTACCGGGAACAATTCGGGTTTGACTTGGGTAATCCAAAACGTTGAACATATTGTGTTTGCTTGTTCATTATTGTTTCATTATAATTCTGCGTCTTTGTTGGTTAAGATTGTGATTAGGCATAATTTTCTTTTTAATTTTATAAACACTGTTCAACCCCCTTCTAGTATTTTCCTCATAGCACATGGTCCTTACAGAAGAGCCTCCAATGGGGGAGAAACCCCTAAAAATTGCAGAAGAAAAAGCTCTCCCTCCCATTTCGCTCACAAGAATTTATAGTACATGCTACATGCGAAAATATAAGGGTGCACGGCTGTGTCGCAAATTGGCACGGCCGTGCCATCACTAGGAAACCTAGGGCCAGGAAACGCTGCTTCTTCGAGCACGATCGTGCTCTATGCCAGCACGGCTGTGTCGATCCTCCTTTAGGTCCAAATCAGCTCCAGGTAGCGCAGGCGCAGTACAACCGTGCAAAACACCTGTGCTGCCAGTGAGCTCGCTGCCTTGCTACCAGGAATTAAGCACGGCTGTATAGAAAGTTAGCATGTCCATGCCAATGATGTTGTAGCTTCTCCCTTTGGCCTTTTGATATGACACAGTCGTGCATTTGCACGCACGGCCGTGTAGTCTGCTCCTCAGCCCGCATCTTCCCTCCTTTACCTCTGATTCACGCTAATCTTTGTCGTTATCTATCTCAAGCTCCAGAAATCACAGATTAACATTATTTGAGATGGATTCCCTAAAATGTACAAAATGCATACCCAAAGCATCAAACTGATAAACATGTGTAAAAGCATAGAACATAGCGAGAATAACATGGAATAAATACAGAAAATGTTAGGAGAAAAGAATGGAAAAAGGTGTGTAAATGTGTCTAAGAAAATCTCCCAAGCTAAACTCTTGCATGTCCAGAGCAAGACAAGACAAGAGTACGGGGAGAGATTGTCAGAAGAAATCTGAGGATCACCCTCTCAAACCGCACATGCGCACGGGTCGTGCATACAACAAAGTTTAGGGATTGATCCCTACAAATGCACCAAATTTGCACAACGTGGCAGAGGACTAGAACACTACCCTCATCATGACATCATGTCTAAAAATCACATATCCGCATAGGGCTAACCACGAATCAAGAATTCTCGGTAGGCTAAGGCTAGAGAAAATCAACACTAAATCAACACTCGCGAAGGCGGAAATCACGAAGGCATAAGGTAGAGACTAAGCCTCTCCTGAGTTTGGGAAGATATGGTCGTTTCCATTATACCATGGTAGCAGGCATGTTCATAATCATACATTTATTCCTCTTTTTATTTTTCACATACTCTTTTTTGTAGGGTCTAAGTGATTCATGTAGCGAGGTTTCGGCCAATGAATCACGACCCAGATGGGTCTAGTGTAATGGGTCAAAAGGGACCCCTTGAGCATATTCACTCGAATCGTCTAATCCTCGTTATTCTCATGAACTCGGCCACAGCTCACCTTTCGGCACGAATCTAAGTGATTCCTGAGGCCCGGAGATCAGGCTACTCGATGAAGTAAGGGGAACTGTGCATTTATTTGATACTTCTCTCTTTTTTTGTATTCACATTTTTTTAACATGTTGATAGCATGGTATAGGGAAGTACGATCCAAAAACAAAACCAAACTCTGTTGAGGCTAAGTCCACTATATGGATTCAGAAAAGCATAAGTTTGCATGACAAAGGGGTGATTAAATTACTAACCTAAACTATCGGAAAAGAAACGAGAGCTAGCACTATCTCACCCATGGATAAGGGTTAGAAGTGAAATCGTAACGAGGGTAGTGTGGAAGACATGCCACTGAAAGGAAATAAGAGTGCATGAGGAAAAACCGACCCTAAACAAGGATATGCAAAATGGATACGGGAATGTGGTTGTCCTAGAGGGGTTATCTCCTAAGATTTCGATGGAAAATGGTGAAAAAGGGGAAAAAAGAAACGTGAAGTGGGGATGGAAATTTTGAAAAAAAATAAACGGAAAAGTGGGTGCCTCCCCTTAGTCAAGTGTGAAACGTGTCTCCATCAAGCTAAACTAAGCATTGTCCTTAATGCTTGAGGATCATGAGATATGGGGAGTAGATGTGTAGGGGAGGGTGAGTGTGGTGAAATAGGGACGCAATAAGATTATATTATTAAGCCTATGGGAAAAATGTGGAGAGCACGGGAGAGTCTCCCCTAAGCTAGCATGAAGCATAGACCTAAAATGAGATAGTGATGTGAAAAATAAGGAAAAGTGTGTTCTTGAGAGGTAAATGGAAAAATCAGGGTCAAGTAGGAAAATAATGTGTGAGGCAAATAAGAGATGAAGATAGTAATTTATTTAAAGAAATATAAAGACTAATATGATGCTCTCGCTAATCGAGAGGAGATACGATTATTAAAAAAACTACACTAAAAGCAAGTAAAATATCTACACTACTGGATTAAGATACACCTGATCGAAAGGCGGGTCCTTAATCTTTATTGGTGCAGGACTCTGTTCATCATGCTGCTTTCGTGGCTTAGCTAGTAGCTTTACTCCACGAATGTCATCGGACCCCGACAACATGGCTCCCAGTATTCCCTAAAGGTGTCCACCTGTAACATGTAGGGAACGAGCCACGTTGGCCCGACGAGAAAAATTATTACCCCCAATGAAATTAGTCCAAAGATAATCATCAAAATGCAAAAGAAAATCTAAAGCATGTTGTGTCACGCCCCGCTTCGCAAAACGACGGAAGCGAGACGTGACAAAGGTCCACATGGGCCGGGGCTGAGAAACCCAGACCCAATAATCGTCTGTAGGGGTACCATGAAGAAATACAGGTTCTTGCATATAAAAGTTCTGAACAAAGAATAAGAGTACACGAAACAATTCTGCATTCATTAAAATAAGAGATAATATCCAGTGAGTACAAAAGTCTAAAAAGAATCCCAGTATGGCAACAACTACAGAAAGAAAACTAGTGGTGCGAAGCACCCAACATAGGCAAAAAGTAAAGTGGTGCTACACACCCAACTAAAAAGTAGTAACCTCTGTAAGACAGCGAAGGAAAAGACCCCTAAGTCTGGTCCTCGTCAGGAACGTGCCCCGGGTCGACGTCCTCTGGCTCCAAATACTCAGGTACGTCCGGCTCGTCCACGTACTCTGGCTCAACACCTGACATAAAGCACCCAAGAGAAAATAAAATGTACGTCAGGTAAAGTCTACATGGAAAGGTTAGACTCTACTGCAAGTGTAAGGTAATTATGAGCAACATTTTACTGGTTGGTTACATGCTGTTGTTATGACATGGCAGTTAAACTATGCAGAAAGTAAAGCGGTGCAGGAAAGTAAACGTGACAAGCAGTAGCCGTAGCGTGTGCTACCGGCTATGGGACTAAGCTAGACGGGACAGGACAAGACAAGAAGTATCGTATGTGTCACGAAGGGTTCATGCCTTACGGTTTGAAGGCGACCAGACCCTCTCCCCGTGCGACCGCTCAACCCTACCCCAAACCCAAGTGCTCAAGACAAGACAATATATGACCACTCACTCTGCTAGGTGAGTGCCTCTATCCTCACGGTCGGTAGCGAATCTCTCACTCTGCTAGGTGAGCGACGAACGTCCCATAGGTGAAACTGTACCACTGTATAGGACCACTCACTCTGCTAGGTGAGTGCCTCTATCCCCACGGTCTGTAGTGTATATCTCACTCTGCCAGGTGAGCGATTAATGTCCCTTAGGTGAAACTGTAGCACAGAGATCACTCTCGCTTGGAGAGTATCTGCAACGCCCGAAGGCTTTTTGTAACAGGACACGACATGACAACTGTAAGGAATTGTTCATTCTAGGGGGTCCACACGCACGCACACACAGAATGAACCTAGGGTGTCAGTTGTAGTTGTTGTTATGGTTAGACTTCGTCGTCAAGTCTAAGCTGTCAAGGAGGGTCCCGGACGCTATTATTTCACGTCTGGTTCTCTTTAGTCGTACTTTTATAATTTAAGGAAAGATGGCATAAACGTGGTCGAAAGTACGCAAGTGAGAAACACTTGCCTGCGGAGGCGAGTGCGTCGTCTGTCTGGAGTGTCTCGTCGAAGCGGTGCATCAACGAGGCTCCGTCTGAAACGGGTCAACGACGATGTCAGGACACGTTTTCCATCATTCCTATTAGAGTTCATTTCTAGGTTCAACGGGGCTATCCTAGAAGTCAAAGTCATGTTTTTGTTTTGGTTCAGCCTAATCAATGATCTATCCTATGTGCACAGATATTCAAGTCCTTCATCGATGTCTTAGATTTAACAACGTTTTAAAGGAGAAGAAATAAAATTTAATTATTTTTGACGATTTTTAGATTACGTTTTCGATCCACTACGGTGTGGGTTCTTACTACGCGTTAGAGGGCTAACATTTTTGACGTTTGATCGAAGAGCAGATGTCGGGTCTGAACGGCAATGGATCTGTGTCGTCAGTAATGTCTCGACCGTAGGTAGCACAGCGAGACACTTTCAGATAGCGAGGTGGAGGCACAAACAATGAGCAAGCGTCGATCTCTCTCCCGCTACAGGTAGCGCAACGGATCTACACGACGGCGACAACGTCGGGAGAAAACACGTGAGTTCGGCGATATGCATGAACTCCTAGGAGCAAAGGGGCCAGCCGGTGATTGAAGGAGGTCGATGGGGGTTGCTCGGCCTGGTGGGAGGCCGACGGCGTCTGCGCACGGCGGTGGGTGGCCGTGAGAAGACGAAGAGGACATATTTGCACAACGGTCGTTGTCGTATTTCGCAACGGAAAAGCGGCGACCAGAGAGGTCAAAAGAGACTTGTAGTAGTTAAAGGGGTTCAAGGGGGACCTGATGGTGGTGGAGTGGTTGCCAGCGGTGGCCGGAGGTGGCCGGGCGTCGGTGTTGAACGGCAGGGCACAAATCTGTCTAAAACTGTCGTTAGGGCTTGGTTTCAAGAGGATTTCGAGGAGATAGAGATGAGAGAAGTGAGGGAGGATAGTTGCAGTTGATAGGGGAACTTGAGGGGAGTCGATTCGAGGTGGCAATGACCGCCGAAGATGGCCGGAGAGCAGTGGCCGGCCGTTTTCAGGCGAGATGGCGGCAGATCTGGGTGTTTGTGTTTTGAGAAGGAGGGAGAGAGAGGGAGGGAGAGAGAAGGGAGGAGGGAGGTCGCAGATGATATGGGAGGTCGAGGGGGATCCGAGGGAGGTGGAGTGGACGGCCAGATGTTACCGGAGCGGCGGCAGCGCCGGTTTTCCGGCTGGCTGTGCTGCTATTCATTTTGTGTCGGCCAAGGGCTTTGTGAGGGTGTTTTAGAGAGAGAAATGAGAGGAGATAGAAGAGGGGAAGGATGAGGAGAGATGGCCAGGGAGTAAGGGGGTCCGGTGGTCACCGGCGGCGAGGAGAAAACACAGAAAATGGGTGAAGAAGTGGCGGCCAGAGGTGTCTTTGCGTGAGTTGCTAGGTTAGGGCTGTTTTGGTTTTTAAGAGATGACAGTTGCTAAAAGATGGTTTAAAGAGGGTGTAGTTAAGGGATGACTAGGAGAGAGGGTGAGTGAGGGGGGGGTGCAAAGAGGGGAAAAGTTGGGTGAGGATAGACTCAGAATCCCATCTCATGATACGTATGGATTTCTTAAGATCTAATTATGGATTTGAATTTTAAATGTTGATAAGCCTTAATGGGCTTTGAATTTGATTAGTGGGTTTGGTTGGGCTAGGGGTGTCCGAAAATTACGAAAAAAATATCGGGATGACCGTGACGACGAGAGGCTCGGGGGTACGGTGGTCAATGCACATTGGGTCCACGAAAAATGAACTAAAAATAAAAAGGTCCGGTGTCGAAGTCTAAAGTTGCGACGTCTCTCCAATCAAAGCTGATTTGTGGGAGAACGACCCGTGAAATGACGTTCACTAAAAATCCCACAAATAACTACTCTACCATACGGTCACAACGACATATCACAACGCGTATTACGGATAGAAGAAAGTTCGAAAAAAATATGCATACGAAAGAGGAAAGTACGTGCAAAAATACAAACGGTCAGAAAGCGGCTGTTACATTCTACCCACCTTAGAAATGATTCCGCCCTCGGAATCACTTATAATAATAATAATAATAATAATATCTATATACACTTATGCATACAACTCACATATTCCACATACTGATCGCTAATCCTATACTTTTAATTAGTGTTCCACAACTATTCATCATAACTCATCTCTCCACTGAATAAACACAACTAGAATCACATCCTAGCACCTGACTATAGATCCACATTACCGTGTACAAATCAACAATCATCTCTTCCCCCGAAATATTCTGCATCATAACGACTCATAAATTTCCTCCATAATCAATGAACCATCGAACCACATCTATCTTTACCCATATCATCTAATCTCCTAATCCTATTAAATCCATCTTCATAACATTCCATTCGTCTCAACATGTCGTGTTACTTCCAATGCCTTCTCACGTCAACTTAATAATCAAGTCTTGATGCTTTAAATGCTCCACGCATTTCATGATCTCTCTAAATCATACTATCCCTTCCTAGCTACTTCTATCTACCACTCGTCCAAGTTTCAGGTCTAATAAGTTCTCATCTCCCCGCATATAATTTCATCCAACCAGAATTCTCCATTTAGTCCGTCACACATTAGTATTATAAATAAGTATTGAACACCTCATTCTTTTCATCCAAAGGAATCTAATCTAATATCCTTGTGTTCCAAAATCAATTAATCATCGCTACAACATATCGCATCCCACTCTATACCTACTCGCAAACATAATCCTATAACAATAATAACTAGTACTAACCATATCATAACAATAAAAATAACACTCCCGAAGAGGGAATGAGAAGAAAAGAATGTTTAAGGCAATGACATATTTTAAAACATTTGGAAAGAGAACGTGTGGAGTTGTGGCATTAGATGAGGGAGGATGAGAGGTGTGATCTTTGTGGGCTAGTTTCAAAACTTTAAATATTTGGTTTAAAAGAAAACAAAAGTTTTGATACAATCACATGCAGCAAAAAAAATAAGCTAAACTATAATATGAAAACTAAGTCTATGGAATTTCCTGCAATGACACTATCCACACTTATATATATACCATCACTCATACAACTTCGTGCCTATATCACGAGTAACACTGAGTATACCTACATGACACAAGAGATAATCATTAATATCCTAGAGATAGCACACTCATACAGGTCCACACACTCTACCTATAAACATACACCACGATGACATCACAAAACCAAGGGCCCACTACTAAACTAGAGTTGACACAGGCAACTACAAGCACTAATGTCTAAACAATAGAAAGGAAACGGAAGGCAAAAGCGTAACGAAACAAGATTGGAAAGAACGAGTTCAGATAAGAAGAGGATAAGGAGATAGCTGGTTGGATTGGACAAAAATATTGCTCAAAATAATTAAAGAGATGAAAGAAGGTGATACGTCTATTTTGCGGAGCCCCAACAGCATGGGCCCAAAGGCGCCGCCTACAATGCGAAATCGTGGGGGGTCCAAGCCCGCCCAACGAAGCCCATGAGAGGACCCCGAACATCGATCCGACCCGACCCTGGAAACGTGCGAGTCACTCGCCCACTCCAGCGATAACCGTTCCCCCAGGCCCGCTGCCACTTAATGGCCGTTATGGGGAGGTGCTGGCATGGCACGGGAAGCGGCGATGGGGAGGCGGATTGAGGGGGCACGATTGGGGGCAGACGAAGGACGTGAGTCATGGGTGGTCGCGACGAGAGGCCTATAAAAGGACTAGGAGGAAGACTGAACAAAGGGGACCGCATCTCAGGTAACAAAACCGAAGGTACTCCATCAACGACCTAGTTCCCCCACTTCATCTCCTTCCCCCCGCTCGTGCCGGAGGACGTCGTTCCGATCTCCTCTCGAGTCGAACCGTCCCCGCCGAGCCTCCTCTTTCAGACTGTCATCTGACTTAGGCATCGGAGGGGATTTGGCCGGAACCAAGGTCCGGCCTCCCTGATGAGTGTTCTCGTCTGTTCAGGAAGACGTTAGATCCAAGTGCCGAAGCTTTCCTTCGACACCAGGCGAACGCCATCAAGCATCAGCCAAGGCATCGAGGCCACCCCTCGACGCCAGGAGAGACCGAGGCCGAGCGCATCCATCCGAGCCGAGGCTTCCCCTGAGCTCCACGCCAGCCGCGCATCAAGTGACACAACCGAGGCTACCCCTCGTCGTTCGACCGACCGAGGCCGAGCGCACCCATCTGAGCCGAGGCTTCCCCTCAGCTCTGCATCGGTCGCGCGTCAAGCCAAGGCGCCGAGGCTTCCCCTCGTCGTCCGACCGTCCGAGGCCGAGCACCTCACACCGGGCCGAGGCTTCCCATCTGCCCCCCAGAGGCCGAGGATCCAGACCCGGCCCAGCTGGCGTGCTCTGCGTCGACTACATCTTCGATTCGCGTCGCGTCTACACGCGCTCGACGCACCCAAGGGACCCTAATCGGCCCCTTGACCACATTGACCGGGCAGTCCACGGTCAACGATATGTAGTGAGAAAACACTCTGAAACATCTGGCACCGTCTGTGGGAAAGAACTATCCCACGAAAAAACAAACCACACTTGCAATGGCACGCGCCTGCAACGGGAAGAGACGCATGCCCCCCATACCGGAGGAGGGAAATGGCGCACCCAACAGCAACCTTGAGGGCGCACCCAACGGCAATCACCACGCCCCTTCAGCCGAAGAGACTGGCGAGTCCGAGCTGGCCATGCAGGAGCAGCTCCGTGCCCTGGCCCAAGAGACCAACGTGAACATTCAGACGCTGGTCATGACGGTACATCAGCTCATCGGCACCGCGCCAGCCAACGGAGACGTGTTGGGCGATGACCATCGTTGGGAGGGGGGCCCCCGTTCCTGCGGTCCGCTGTGGTCGCTGACCACGGAAACCGAAGACTGAACACGGAGCGTCAGTTCACACTACCTGGCTTCTACCAGGCGAGATCGCGCACCTCCTCCTCTTATCGCGAAAGGAGCAGGAGGGGTACCGAATACACGGGGGACGAATCGGTGACCGCGTCGTCTCGTCGGCCACGATCACCTCACCGCAGAAGAAGTGATCGGCACCACTCAAGGGACCGATCACGGCTAAGCAGAAGCTCCCGCCGGAGGAGCCGGGAACGCCGAACCAGCCCCACCCCCAGTGTGGCGAAGGCCGTTGAGCCAGCCCAGCCAACACCTGTGCCACCTCCACAACCGAACGAGCCTGAGGTAGGCGGGTGTCGGACCCCTGGAGGCATCCACGGAGACCGGTGCCCCCTGTCACGGAGAATAACCGACACGTGGGTCCCCTCTCGATTTAAGATCCCGACGCTGGGGAAATACGACGGGATAGGAGATCCAGGGAACCATGTGATGGACTACGAGGGGGACATGTCCTTCCAGGGAGCCGATGATACCCTGCTCTGCAGGGGCTTTTATTCGACCCTCAGGGGAGCAGCGAGAACTTGGTACCACAGCCTGCCCAGCCGCTCCATTGACAGCTTCGAGGAACTCACCCAGCTGTTCTGCAAACAGTTCATGGCAGGGCGACAGGTAATGCCTGATGCTGAACATTTGTTTAACATAGTGCAGGGCCCGACCGAGCCGCTCCGACAATTTATGCGCCGCTTCAACGCTGAGCGGCTGAACGTAAACATCCCTCCCGACCTCGTTGTCCAAACGGCCCTAAAGAAAGGGCTGCGTCATAGAGGCTTGAAGAAATCTCTACACAATGATCCCCCGAAAGATCTCGCTGGGATCATGGCGAGGGCCGAGCGCTTCATGTTGACCGAGGAGACCTTGGCCATCTAGGCAGGAAAGGCCAGACGAGGGACCAAGCGCAGCGATAGCGAGCGCCGTAGCCCCGAAGGGTACCTGACAGAGAAGAGGGCGAGAAACAAGCAGCGGAGGGAGGATACGAGGGACGCCACCCCGGACGTCGTCCTCACTCAAGTGCAGAAGGAAGAGCGCGCTGATCGCCCCACGCCGAAGACAAAAAGAAGGGGGAAAATGGGGAAAAGTATTGCCAGTACCACAAAGACAACGGCCACGACACTGAAGACTGCTGGCACCTAAAGAATGACATCGAGAAGTTGATGAGCCGAGGGCACGCAAGGAACTTTACCGATGACACGGCCCACGAAGAAGGAACATCCAAGTAGCTGGACAAAGGAAAGAAGGTCAACGCCATCCAAGGACCCCTCCGCATCATAGAGTGAGCAGGCGAGGCCCCCCAGTCACCGCCTAGTCGGGAGGAGATTATCTAGGTTCACATCCCCCCGTCTTGCTTTATTTCTTTTTTCCTCCAAATGTACTAGTCCAATAGGACCTTTAAGAGTACAAATGCACTCCTTTTTCCTTTTCTTCATCTCCGACGGAGTCAAAATTTTGCTAAGGCTGCATAAGAGTGAAGACCGCCACCTCACCGGATGGGGGGGGTCAATCAAAACTGGTCCTAAGCTGAGGAGCTTCACCCTCGTTAACCAACTCCGACGCTCGTAAGTCTGGGGGCAATTCCCCCAGCCAGCGCAGACGCCGACCGGTCCTAAGCCGAGGAGCTTCACCCTCGCTGACCGACTCCATCGCTCGTAAGTCTGGGGGCAATTCCCCCAGCCAGCGCAGACGTCAACCGGTCCTAAGCCGAGGAGATTCACCATCGCTGACCGACTCCATCGCTCGTAAGTCTGGGGGCAATTCCCCCAGCCAGCGCAGACGCCGATCAGTCCTAAGCCGAGGAGCTTCACCCTCGCTGACCGACTCCATCGCTCGTAAGTCTGGGGGAAATTCCCCCAGCCAGCACCGACGCCGACCGGTCCTAAGCTGAGGAGCTTCACCCTCGCTGACCGACACCATCACTCGTAAGTCTGGGGGCAATTCCCCCAGCCAGTGCAGACGCCAACTGGTCCTAAGCCGAGGGACTTCTCCCTCGCTGACCTACTCCATTGCTCATAAGACTGAGAGCGACCCTCGCAGCCAGCGAAGACGGTTAGACCGACTCCATTATTTATAGGACTGGGGGCAACCCCCCAGCCAATAAGGACATCAACCGACTTGTCCACTCGAGGGACTAGGGGCGACCTCCCGGAGGAAGGAGGCGAGCGACCACCATCAGCAGAGGAGCCGAAGTCGCAGCAACAAAGCAAAATGTGCGGAAAATTCAAGTAGGCCAATTTCATTTCCAACAGTTAACCGAGGTACAAAAGTGTGTCTTTTTACAGGAAATCGAAGTGGAGGAACCTCCTTACAAATAATTCACTCTCGACGAACAACAAAATTCGTCACCCACGAAAACTAGGGTAACACCGGCAGAGCAAAACTTGTCGACCAAGAACACAAAATTGCTGGCTTAAATGAACATCCTTGCAATCAGCAATTGTTTGCCCTGAAGCAGAGAGCCGGTAAAGATGCCAATGGAGATTGCGAGGTCAGGGATCCATTTCAAGTAGGCTGGGCCAAAGCGAAGCGGATGCTGAAAAATTTGAGGATAAAAACAAGGATGACAGGCCAGGAAGGACGACCTAGGGGACCCGGGCTCGGGAGGACGCATCCTCGGGCGCCTCGCCCTGCTCGTAGCGAGGGGGATCGGCAGGTGGAAGGGCTTGCAGGACGCGCTCCGCACAATCATGGAAGGAGGACTGGACGACTTCGACGATCCGGGGGCCGATAAGGTCTTCATACTTACCGAAGGCCTCCCTGAGGACCTCGAAGATCCTCTCCCCCAGAGTCCCGACGACGCCCCTCTCCACCTCATCCGTGAACCGCGCCACCTGATGCCGATCCGATAGTTCCCTCTGGAGCTCCTCCCTCTCCAGGCAGAACGACTCCGCCGCTTCCCCGGCCGACCGCCGAGCGTCCTCCAACTCCCCCTGGAGATCGGCCACTCGTCCCTCTAGCTCGGCCACCCGGAGCTTGAGTTGTCGAGACTCCATCTGGGCCGCCACCGCAGCTACCTCCGCCACCCCAGCCCACTCATGGTCCTTTGCAGAAGACTCCTCCAGCTCCCTCAAACGGATAGCTCGACGCTGCGACTCGACAGCGAGTGTTGAACCCTGAACGACAAGACATGAGCCAAGAAGAAAGCGAAGGAAAGAAAGGGACAGCGGGATAGCCAGACCTGCTGAAGGATCCAGACCAAGATGTCCGACACCTTGTAGGCAGGGGCCCTCTCGAGGAGACCACGGTCCCAGGGGAGGACGGAGCCCTCGGCCAACTGCTGAGCCAAGGCTCGGTCGACAAACACCGAGTCCCCGGGGGTGACCTCGAGGGAGGCTGAGCAGCTCGCCAACAGGGCACCGATTCCCGATAATGGAGGCAGGGCCGCTGCGACGGGGGTGGTCGTCAGGGTCACTGGAAGATCCTCGGCGACCACCGCCGGGGGCACAGAGCGCACCGGACTGGGGGGATCCGCACCTTCCTTCCTCCTCTTCCCTCCGCGAGGCTCGACAGGTGCCGAAGGGGGGCACTTCCGCCTCGTGCCACCTCCACCCTCGGAGACTAGAGGGGGCATGCCAGGCGTAAGAGGAGCTGTACCGGACCCATCATCACCCCCCACCACTTGGGCCGGTGGGACGGATCCGGCTCTTGCGACCTCCCTGGGGAGGGGACTAGCAGAAGTAGAGACGGGAGGCGCGGCTGCCACCTTGGCCACGATGGGCTCGGCTCGGCGCACCTCCTCCTCGACGGTCCGCCGAGGCGCCCTTCCCAAGGTGCTGCCGCGGCTCCGAGCGGCTCCACGCCGAATCAGCTCATCGACGTTGCGGGTGAACTCGCGACCAGCCATTCCTGTAAGCAAAACCGAAATCAGGGTAAGCCACGGGGCAATCCAGGACTAAAAAAGCGACCTACCCGAAGACCACAAGACGGACTTCAGGAGTAGGTATTCCAGCAAAGGCCAGATAGACTTCGCCTCCAAGGGGAGGGCCGACAGCAGCGCGACGGCCGCCTGATCAGCCTCGGAGAGGGTTAGCGTTCGGTGAGGCCGACCTGACCCACCCCAACCTGTCAAAATCTGAGCATCCTCAAGGAAGACAACGAAGGCATAACCCGAGCTCCAATCCCCCGCCCAGTGGGGTAGCCCGATCAGGCATTCCCTCCCCGCGCGGGCTCGGAGGTGCAGCCATGACCCTAGACCGACCGTCTGGATCTGATAAAAATAGAAGAGGAGGGGGAGAGATGGCTTCAGACCACGAGTGCAGCAGAGCATCACAAAGCCTGTCAGAACCGCAACCGAACAGGGGGTAAACTGGCAAAGAGACACCATGAGGTACTCCATGACTTGGATAAAGAAGGGATTGAGCGGGAAACGAAGACCCAGACGGAACATCTCGATGTAAACGCCGACTTCGTTGCTCCTCGGAAGACAGATCCGCTCGTCGATGAAAGGGACTCGAACATCATATGGGTGACAGAGGTACCTTCCCCGAATCTCCGCAGCCGCCAGAAAAGGAGTCCTTGACGGCGTTCTGAGGATAACCGGAGGTACATTAAGCCGTGCGGGAACCGACGCCACATCATCGCCAGCATAGTCTGGGAAGAGCTTCCCCTTCCCTTTGTCTCAGAGGGAACGGCTCCCCGAGGAGGAACCGGATCCCACAGATCGGGGCCCGTCACGCCTGGACTCAGGAGGATCCCTCGCCCCTTGGCCAGAGCCACCTATCCTAAGAGCAGCCATAATATGAGGATGGGAAAGGAGTTACCTTTTTGTTTATTTGGAGAAGGCAAGAGAACGAAGGCGGCGGAAGACTCCGAGTTTGTGGAAAGCCCGGAACAGAGAGAAGAGCGAGGAAGAAATTGGGATCAAAGTAGCCGATGCACTTATATACAAGACCCAGAGGCGAATTCAAAACGCCTGACAGGAACGCGTGGCTAGCCTCAAAGAGCCGGCGTCGTTTCAAAATCGGCGCCAAGGGAAGTCCTATCGATCTGCCTCATCATGACCTTCATTTATGACCGCGCCTCGACTGACGTGCCAATCGAAACCCCGGGAGTCACATCGGTCAAACCGAACCGGCCAAGGCCGATCGACCCCACCGATGGGGGCAATTGATACGTCTATTTTATGGAGGCCCAACAGCATGGGCCCAAAGGCGCCGCCTACAACACGAAATCATGGGGGGTCCAAGCCCGCCCAACGAAGCCCATGAGAGGACAACAAACATCGATCTGACCCGACCCCGGAAACGCGCGAGTCACTCGCCCACTCCAGCGATAACCGTTCCCCCAGGCCCGCTGCCACTTAATGGCCGTTATAGGGAGGTGCTGGCATGGCGCGGGGAGCGGCGATGGGGAGGCGGATTGAGGGGGCATGATTGGGGACGGACGAAGACGTGAGTCATGGGTGGTCGCGACGAGAGGCCTATAAAAGGACTAGGAGGACGACTGAACAAAGGGGACCGCATCTTAGGTAACAAAACCTAAGGTACTCCATCAACGACCTAGTTCCCCCACTTCATCTCCTCCCCCCCGCTCGCACCGGAGGACGTCGTTCCGATCTCCTCTCGAGTCGACCCGTCCCCGCCGAGCCTCCTCTTTCAGACTGTCATCTGACTTAGGCATCGAAGGGGATTTGGCCGGAACCAAGGTCCGGCCTCCCTGACGAGTGTTCTCGTCTGTTCAGGAAGACGTTAGATCCAAGTGCTGAAGCTTCCCTTCGACACCAGGCGAACGCCATCAAGCATCAGCCAAGGCATCGAGGCCACCCCTCGACACCAGGAGAGACCGAGGCCGAGCGCATCCATCCGAGCCGAGGCTTCCCCTCAGCTCCACGCCGGCCGCGCATCAAGCGAGACGACCGAGGCTACCCCTCGTCGTTCGACCGATCGAGGCCGAGCGCACCCATCCGAGCCGAGGCTTCCCCTCAGCTCTGCGTCGGTCGCGCGTCAAGCCAAGGCGCCGAGGCTTCCCCTCGTCGTCCGACCGTCCGAGGCCGAGCACCTCACACCGGGCCGAGGCTTCCCCTCAGCCCCCCAGAGGCCGAGGATCCAGACCCGACCCAGCTGGCGTGCTCTACGTCGACTACATCTTTGATTCGTGTCGTGTCTACACGCGCTCGACGCACCCAAGGGACCCTAATCGGCCCCTTGACCACGTTGACCGGGCAGTCCACGGTCAACGATACTGTAGTGAGAAAACACTCTGAAACAGAAGGATTACGTGTAAAATATGGTATCATGTATATTTATACTTATAAAAACATGCAGAAATAGCGAGCAGATGGTAATATATTACAACTCGGAAAAAGAGTTAGACGAAGGAAAAGAGTAGGGTGAGGTATCGATTGTTTTGCAAATTAAAATAGGTTTATACAAAGATTTTTGAAATATGAGCACGGTGAACATAGAACTGATATATATATTTGAAGTTCTCTTTAGTTTAGAAAATATTCTAAAAGTACGTACGTAAGTGGTTAAAATAAATTTCGTAGTTTAGAAAAAGGTGATATATTGAATTATCAAAATGGTAACAAGGTTTTTAAACTGAAATACGAAAGATACCGGTTCGAAAATAAGTACGAAATAGTAACTTAAAAATTACGACCAAAAAGGATTCAAAATCCAAGAAAGAATTTTAACTCAACCGAAAAGCAAGAAATTTAAATATATAGTAAGGGGTTCTCAAAGAAGTTAAACTGAGCGAAGGATTTAATTAGGGAGTTCGAAAATACTTTTAGAGGAAACAGAATTTGCAATGGGGGGAGATTCGAAGAATTAACGATAATCGTCATGAAGTGATCACGTGAGTCGAGGGCAAGGAAAATGATCGCATGGTGATTACACCATGGATATGATTCACGAAAAGCTACAATGGAATTCTATGACCGATAACACAGAAGTGTAATGAGTGGAAAGATTCTATAAATCAGGGGTTCTAATCATTAGGCCATCTAAAGATCATGAGAACTCAGCACTAAGAATTCCTAATGAACTAGACTGTAATAGAGAGATCTCAGGGAAGGGACCTAAGAATCAAGATTACGTTCTGCTGAGCCCGAAATTGATGGACCCGAGCGAACGACTAACAGAAGGACTCTAGAAATCTAACATGGTCAGAGCCAGGTGAGGGGCTACTAAGATATCCTAAGATGGGTATGACTAAATCTTAACCAAGGCGCTTGACTATCAAACCTGGATGTCTATATAAGTCTTCCTACCTTCTAAGACTAGGGAAACCTAATTTAGACTTGTACATGAATATTAAATGAAAGCGGTACTCTTATTGTTCCGAATTTTTTGCATGACCTGCATGGGCCACCACCAAAACCTGTCACGCCCCACTTCCCAAAACGACGGAAGCGAGACGTGACAAAGGTCCGCATGGGCCGGGGCTGAGAAACCCAGACCCATTAAGCGCTGTAGGGGTACCATGAATAAATACAGGTTCTTGCATATAAAAGTTCTGAACAAAGAAATAAGAGTACAAGAAAGAAAGCGACATTCATTAAAATAAGAGATAATATCCAGTGAGTACAAAAGTCTAAAAATAATCCCAGTATGGCAACAACTACAGAAAGAAAACTAGTGGTGTGAAGCACCCAACCTAGGCAAAAAGTAAAGTGATGCTACGCACCCAACTAAAAAGTAGTAACCTCTGTAAGACAGCGACGGAAAAGGCCCCTAAGTCTGGTCCTCGTTAAGAACATGCTCCGGGTCGACGTCCTCTGGCTCCAAGTACTCAGGTACGTCCGGCTCGTCTACGTACTTTGGCTCAACACCTGACGTACAACATCCAAGAGAAAAGGAACTGTACGTCAGGTAAAGTCTACAAGGAAAGGTTAGACTCTACTGCAAGTGTAAGGTAATTAAGAGCAACATTTTACTGGTTGATTACATGTTGTTGTTATGACATGGCAGTTAAACTATGTAGAAAGTAAAGCTGTGCAGGAAAGTAAACGTGACAGGCAGTAGCCGTAGAGTGTGCTACCGGCTACGAGACTAAGCTAGACGGGACATGACAGGACAAGAAGTACCGTGTGTGTCACGAAGGGTTCACGCCTTACGGTTTGAGGACGGCCAGACCCTCTCCCCATAGGACCGCTCAACCCTACCCCAAACCCAAGTGCTCAAGACAAGACAATATATGACCACTCACGCTGCTAGGTGAGTGCCTCTATCCCCACGGTCTGTAGCGTATCTCTCACTCTGCTAGGTGAGCGATGAACATCGCGTAGGTGAAACTGTACCACTGTATAGGGCCACTCACTCTGCTAGGTGAGTGCCTCTATCTCCACGGTCTGTAGTGTATCTCTCACTCTGCTAGGTGAGCGACGAACGTCCCGTAGGTGAAACTGTAACACAGAGATCACTCTCGCTTGGAGAGCATCTGCAATACCCAGAGGCTTTTTGTAATGGGACACGACATGACAAGTGTAAGGAATTGTTCATTCTAGGGGGGTCCACACGCACGCACACACAGAATGAACCTAGGGTGTCAGTTGTAGTTGTTGTTGTGCTTAGACTTCGTCGTCAAGTCTAAGCTGTCAAGGGGGGTCCCGGATGCTATCATTTCACGTCTGGTTCTCTTTAGTCGTACTTTTACAATTTAAGAAAATATGGCCTAAACGTGGCCGAAAGTACGCAAGTGAGAAACACTTACCTGCAGAGGCGAGTGCGTCGTCTGCCTGGAGCGTCTCGTCGAAGCGGTGCGTCAGTGAGGGTCCGTCTGAAACGGGTCAACGGAGATGTCAGGACACGTTTTCCATCATTCCTATTAGAGTTCATTTCTAGGTTCAACGGGGCTATCCTAGCAGTCAAAGTCATGTTTTTGTTTTGGTTCAGCCTAATCGACGATCTATCCTATATGCACAGATATTCAAGTCCTTCGTCGAGTCTAAGATTTAGCAACATTTTAAAGGAGCAGAAATGAAATTTAATTATTGTTGACGATTTTTATATTAAGTTTTCGATCCATTATGGTGTGGGTTCTTACTACGCGTTAGAGGGCTAACCTTTTTGAATCGAAGAGCGGATGTCGGGTCTGAACGGCGATGGATATACGTCTTCAGCAATGTCTAGGCCATGGGTAGTGCAGCGAGACACTTCCGAACAGCGAGGTGGAGGCACGAACAGCAAGTAAGCATCGATCTCTCTCCCGCTGTAGGTAGCGCAACAGATCTACACGACGGCGGCAACGTCAGGGGAAAACACGCGAGTTCGGCGAGCACGTGAACCCTTAGGAGCAAAGGGGGATGCCGGGGATGGAAGGATGTCGATGGGGGTTGCTCGGCCTGGTGGGTGGCCGACGGCGTCTGCGCACGGCGGTAGGTGGCCGTGAGAAGACAAAGAGGACAGATTTGCACAACGGTCGTTGTCGTGCGTCACAACGGAAAAGCGGCGACCAGAGGGGTCAAAGGAGACTTGCAATAGTTAAAGGGGTTCGAGGGGGATCTAATGGTGGTGGAATGGTCGCTGACGGTGGCCGGAGATGGCCAGACATCGGCGTTGAACGACAGGGCATAGATCTGTCAAAAACTGCCGTTAGGTCTTAGTTTCAAGGGGATTTCGAGGAGATAGAGATGAGAGAAGTGAGGGAGGAGAGTTGAATTTGATAGCGAAACTTGAGGGGAGTCGAGTGGAGATGGCGACGGCCGTCGAAGATGGCCGGAGAGAGGTGGCCAGCCATTTTCAGGCTAGATGGCGGTAGATCTGGGTTTTTGTGTTTTGAGAGGGGGAGAGAGAGAAGGAAGGAAAGAGGAGGGAGAGAGAAGGGAGGAGGGAGGTTCCAAATGATAGGGGAGGTCGAGGGGGATCTGAAGGAGGCGGAATGGATGGCCAGAGGTTGCCGAAGCGGTCGCGGCACCGGTTTTCCGACCGGATGTGCTGCTGTCCATTTTGTTTCGGCTAAGGGCTTTTTGATGGTGTTTTAGAGAGAGAAAGGAGAGGAGATAGAAGAGGGGAAGGAGGAGGAGAGATGGCCGGAGAGTAAGGGGGGTCCGGTGGTCGCCGGTGGCGAGGAGAAAATGCAGAAAATGTGTGAAGAAGCGGCGGCCAGAGGTGTCTTGCGTGAGTTGCTAGGTTAGGGCTGTTTTGGTTTTTAAGAGATTAAAGTTGCAAAAAGATGGGTTAAAGAGGGTGTAGTTAAGGGATGACTAGGAGAGAGGATGGTGAGGTGGTGTGCAAAGAGGGGGAAAGTTGGGTGAGGATAGACCCAGAATCCCATCTCATGATACGTATGGATTTCTTAAGATCTGATTAAGGATTTGAATTTCAAATGTTGATAAGGCTTAATGGGCTTTGAATTTGATTAGTGGGTTTGGTTGGGCTAAGGGTGTCCGAAAATTACAGAAAAAATATCGGAACGACCGTGATGACGAGAGGCTCGAGGGTACGGTGGTCAATCGTGCATTGGGTCCACAGAAAATAAACTAAAAATAAAAATGTTCGACGTCGAAGTCTAAAGTTGCGACGTCTCTCCAATCAAAGCTGATTTGTAAGAGAACGACCCATGAAATGACGTTCACTAAAAATCCCACGAATAACTACTCTACCATACGGTCACACCGACATATCACATCGCGTATTCCGGATAGAAGAAAGGTCGAAGAAAAATACGTGTACGAAAAAGGAAAGTACGCGCAAAAATACAAACGGTCGGAAAGCGGCCGTTACAGGTTGATGAATACTCCCTGGAGGAAGTTTGCTACCCTCGGGGTGTACGATCATATCATCGTTCTCCTCGTGATCTATCTGGTCAGGTGTTGGTGCAACCAAGCGTGCCTTAGGTAGATATGTACTTGTTTCCTGCGGGAAACACGTTGTGTCAAAAAATATCCGAATCTAGGAATGAAAGAAATAAAGCATGAGATTCAGATATGGAGAAATCATGGTCTAGGAAACTTCCCTGATCGATGTGGTGATGCTCGAGCTCTGGTGGGATGAGAAGCGGCTGCGATGCAAATGATGGGGGAGAACACGGCTCAGGCTAGATGAGATCAATCATCGCGCTTGTGGCAGAACCCACGTACTCCTCCTAGGCATGCATGGTCGTCGTAGTCTCCTCGATGGTCGTGCATGGCTCCAACTCAGGGACCTGACAAACGGAGAAAGTTTGCTCGACCTCTTTGATTTTTGGCATCTCGCTCCCGCCCACGCAAATCTCTCGCATTTCTGCTCTGAACTGTGTCAGGATCCCTTCAATCTTCTTTAATGCCCCCTTACGCTTCTAATTTGTTGTGGGGTCGCAGATCAGAATGCCGTTGCCGGCATGATATGTGCCAATGGTGCTACCTACACCTGGAGAGGCAAACTCATTAGAAAACAAAAGGTTTTGCGCAAATACATTACATTTCATAGTGCATGTGGCTGGCGACGTATTGGGCCAATGGGTGCCCTCCACTATAAAAGTGGATTCTCCTCCGCCAAGCCATGGAGTGGATGGTAAGCTTTAGGTCGCCATAAAATGCTCCATCTTGGCTATAAGGCTCCCCTCGGCTTCTGGTGGAGGCAAATATGGTGGAGGACTGGATGGGAGTGGGTTGTGTAAGAGTTGTATGTATATGGAGGTGGGTCATGGGGGCTGGCATAGTATGTGCAGATGTTTGTGGCATGCCTCGGAAGACCGCACATCCTGCAGTTACCTGCAACCTGCAAAAATTGGTTCTGTACTCCCATCCGAGCATCATTATTTTTCACGACAGCATAATTATATGAAATGTTCTGTCTGGCATCCACATCGTTACTCCAAAGCTAAAATAACTAAAGATAGATCGTCAATAAACAACAAGTAGCACTGGTGGAGGGTATGAATTTTCTTTTATTTGTTTTTTTGCGTAGTCTAATAGATAGACAACTAAATCGATATCAAGCCGATTGCCTCCCCGGTAACGGCGCCATTTTGCTCGATGCAAAAGATAATTATAAGTTAAACGCGAGCAATACGTATCGTATGCATGTAGGGAAATATGCCCTCAGATCATTTTTATTTGATGCAAATGATAATTTAAGCCTAGATAGGGACTATTTTGCATTTGATGCAAAAGAGATTAAATGTGTTTTAAATAGTTTAAGACAATATTTAATATAAGAAACGCAAGGAAAAGGTTACGGGTAAGACGGGAATGTCCCTGTCTACGCCCAGGTTCGAACGGCGTCCAAATCAGACGCCAGATGCCCAAGTTATGCCCAAAACAGATCTAAGAGTAAGATCAGGCAAAATCAGGCAGACCCAGCCCAAACTGGGTCTGGCCTAGACTGCTGGCCAAGCCCAGTAAAGCCAAGGCCCACCTGGGCCTGGGCACCCAAGCCCGCCTGGGCTTGGGCGCCCGGCCCAGGCCCGGGCCTGGGCGCCCGGCCCAGGCCCAGGCCCGGGCGCCTGGGCAGGCCCAGGCGCTTTGCGCCTGGGCCTGGGCCCACGCGGCCCAGGGCGCCTGGGCGCTGGGAGCCCAGGCGTTCTGGGCCGGGCGCCCAGGCCCAGGCTGGCGCCTGGGCGCCCGCGCCCAGGTCTGCGCAGGCGCCCAGTCAGCCTTTTTGGGGGCTGTGGGGCCCACTTGCTGGGCCCCACTAATGGGTGCAGAACCCTAGGTTTATTGGGCAGATTTGACGGCTAGTTTTTGCGAAAAACAAGTCGTAGGCTGAAATTTGGACATACAATTGAGTGGTCAAACGATCTCCGATTGACGAACGGTTTTTTCCTATGCGTTCACCATTGAACACCCTTCAAATTCATAGGTTGTATCAATCCTGAAGTTCAACGGTGAGGGAGTTAAAATTCAAGAAAATTTGCACTTTGTGAAGTGCAAACTAACTTGATTTTAATTAATCCAATTATTAGTCCCACATCGGATTTTGAGAGAAGGGGAGCAGTCAGCCGCCTATATAAATAGGGGTCTGCTCTCCTCCTCAAAACTCGTCCCAAGCTCTAGATCTGAGCGGCTCTCGTAAATGTTGGAGCACGCTCGAATCTAGGCTTAAATTAATATTTCTCCTCTCCCTCTAAATTTCTTCCTTGCTCCTGAGGGCTCTAGCAAAGCCGCAAAGGAGTTCAGATTTAGATCCGAAATCTAGGCGGAGGTTTCACTCGCGTGAAACTTTCTTCGGCACGTGGTTGGCTCGGCGACATGGGATTGATCGCCTCGGGATGCGGAGCGGTTCGAGGAGCGGTTCGGGGAGCGGATCGAGGAGCGGCTCGTGCGTCAGACGGGGAGCAGCTCGGAAGACGGTGCGGAACATCTCGCCTGCTCCAGGGTTGAGATTCCGGGTATGTAGTTTAATAAGCATTAGTTTAATTTAATCGCAGTAGGCTAGATCCTTCTTGGGATGGTCAGATCCATCCCAAGTTGGCATAGATCTTGGATTAGGGTCTTGGACCTTAGGTTTAAATGTTAATTAGATTAACATGCTTATTTTTCTGCTGCTTTTCTGTCTATGTTCCGTCCGACTTAGGACGGGCATAGAGTTTTTGTGCCCTAAGGGTCCCAGAAAACCCTTCAGTGGTATCAGAGCTTTGTATGCGTTGCGATCTAAGCCTGCGATTATTATTAAACATGAAATGCTTTTAAATACTTTTAAAAATGTTTTTATAGTTATGAGATAAATTTTTAAAAATGTTTTTGATGTTTAAAAATCTATGTGATAAATTTTTGAATATGAAATTTTTTTAAATGACGTTTTAAAATTTATGTGATAATTTTTAAAACTAATTTTAAATCTTTTAAAATTTATGCGATAAGTTTAAAGTGCCTAAAAAATTTTATATGATAAATTTTTAAGCATGAAAATATTTTAAAATGACGTTTTAATTTTATGAGATATTTTAAAACTGATTTTAAAGGTTAAAATTTTTATGCGATAAAATTTTAAAGTAACATGCAAATTTGTGATTTTAAAAACAAGTTTTTATGAGATAAAAATAAAATATTTTTAAAATCATATTTTAAATTTAAATGTTAAATTTATGTTTGCATGCTAAAATTGTTTATGTGATAGACATTGTTCTATTTAAATTGTTAAATAGTTGTACACCTTTTATGCGATAAATTAGTGTAGCTTTATTTTAATGGCTAGTTCATCTTGTCCCTTATTTGATAACACAAGACAACCCTTTAGGTTAGCCATTAAAAATGATTAAAATTTATTACTTGAATTTTAATGACATGCTATGTTTTAATAAAACATTAACAACACTCCAAGACCTAATTCCTGATTAGGGTAGTCCTTTTAATGAATCTTAATTCTAATTGTTATAATTAATTCTCATTAAAGGACTTCACTTTTAGCGTTGTTAATAAAGTTTATTAAAATCCTAATAATGATTAGGATAGCACGTGAACCTTATAGTTGATAAGGACTTAATAAAAGTTATTAAACAAATCCTAAAATTTTGAATTTAAGGATGCAACTAGTTGATAGGATTAATTAGTTGTTAATAAAAGCTGTTTAGTCTATGGCACACATACAAAAATGACAAGCTTCATTCAATGGACCATGATCCAGTCAATGTGCTTGGCTAAGGGTTCTGGATCACCCTTTAAGGGATAGTGATCCTGGCTTAGTCAATTCCCTGGCTGTGTTCCGCTGGACCGCAATGTCGCGAATCATGATTGTATGACACCCTGGACTATATCTAAGTCAAATACGTTAATGATCTTTTTCAAGATTAGCTGTAGCCCTCCTTGTTTTAGGGGTTAGCAACTATATGACCCGTGTTACAGTTGTTGAGCTACACTCAAGCTGTGACATGGCAACCTTATAGAAACCAACTCCTTAAATACAAAAGATGAAATCTTGACTTGACCCAAACCGATGTTGTTGTGAATACACCGAGCGCCGGTGTAAGTTAAATCAATGATATAGTCTGACTTGATGTAGTCTAAGACCTGACCCAAACTGACGTGTCGTGAATACACCGAGCGGCAGGGCAAGTCAGGCTAGACACGAAAACAAGGGTCCGACTAGACTAGACATTGTGATTTGGATGAGCACACTCATGATCACAAATGGCTAGGGGCAAAAACCGAATAAGAGGGTCATATCCGATATGATCGATGAAGAGTCATCTTTCGATCGCAGAGTCAAGAAATTTGTTGAGCTACACTCAAGGTTGTTAGACTCAAGGTGATTGGACCTCTTACCCATTAATTTTAATTCGATTAAATCGTTCGTTATTAAGCTTTGAAACGATCGTAAAAATAGTGGGAGGATATAGATAGATAAAAGCCATTCTCCCTATATTTAATATTGAACATATGCTAAACTAGGGCAAGACTATGTTTACCGAAGGAATCTAATTATAATATTTTAATGGAATAATTTAACTGGTCAATTATGTTAACACATCTGCGTGTTAAAAAGTATGAATCACACTGAGTTAGACTTGGTATGATCCATTGTAAGTGACTCTGAGTTAAGTCCTCCCTCTGGGTTAAGTCTCAGATAGTAATGCCTAGGTTTTGATAATGTTCTGTGAGGACATTATCAATAAGATATTCATAAAATCAATCATTAAGAAGTTGTAAAATTACTCGAATCTCGTGAGACGAATTGTCGAGTTGGACATCATAACTGATGATGACTTAGTCAACTTCCGGGATGAAATTCAGAGTAGTAACTCCGATTTATAACTTGATGCAATCAGAATAGGTCCGTGTGCGTAAATAAATTTTGGAATTTAGTTTACGTGCCCAAGGAAAATGTTTCCTCACTTCCTACAAGTAAATGTTTAAGTTGAAAGATTGGTGCAGAAAGGAAAATAGTGAAGTGCAATCATGTTGGCCGAGAACAGTTTTCATCCTAATTCCGATTAAACGGATTATTATGAAACCGTTTTCACCCGCAAATGTGTACAGATCTACTCGGACCAAGCTCGATGTAAACGCTCATGTTAACCATGAAAATTCAAGCATTCACTTATAAGTTCGTTTTTCTAAATATGATTTAGATGAACCAACTTGTATGAATTAGCCAGAAAGTTTTCAAGGTCAGTGGGAGCGTATAAATTACATGCGAAGCATCAAAGAGATGGAACATATATTTTGACGAAGTGATCAAAAGAGTTTGATACTTTATCAGAAATAAATATGAGCCATTTGAAATGACCAATAACTAATTATTATCGTAAGGTACGATGAACTGGATAAGATCCAAATAAATAGAATATTATGGATTCCGAAAGACCAAATGAATTATTTGAATGAGATTCAAATGGTTGGTCTAACATGAACATAGAAACCCCTTAAGTCTATAGTGTAGACGGTTTTAGCAGATCCACTCATGAAGGCTCTACCACATGAAGTCGGGAAAACTTATGTGTAAAAACGTTATAAGATACCGAGATAAATGGGCCTGAGTGCAAGTGGGAGATGTTGAGAGATGATACCTTCGAGGTAATCTATCTCTATGTGTGAATAGCACAAACATCTTGTTCGAAATAACAGTAAGCTGTTATAATGTAGTTAACATTGGGTATTGACTTAGGTAAAGTCCTGAGACTTTATGCAAGGTCAAACATGTATCGAGATGAGTATCTCGATCATGGAGAAATGTTTGACCGTTTGTAGCATAAGTCTAAAAGGGTTCATGGTCGTAGATGTTTCGAGACAAGGATATCGAAACATCGGATAGACCATTGTGTCTTAGTCTTCGCCGTTTAGCGGTGGCGATGATCTCATGATCGCTTGACTTGGCGAAGTCGTAGACGAGACACAGGTGCTCATTAGAGAATGAGTTCACTGAACGATCCACAAGAGTTATCATATGGTTATTTTGACCAATCTGTCAATGATAACTCTTAGTGATGATAGGCTAGTTGGTCTTTTGACTTGAGGTCATTTTTACGAACCTGTGCGTGAACGGTGCCACTTAGATCAACTAACCTAACTTCGAGGCAAGGTCTGTCGAAAGGTCTTTGATTGGGTGTCACTTGAAGCGTACAAGGCGAGTAATGACCAAGAGAGGATTCGTGAGTTATTGTCGTAGAGTTAGTTCGGTCTTTAGTAATATCTCTGGCCAGAGTATGTTGGAAGAAGTCCAACATTTTTGACTAAAGATCGATAGAAACTAACCGGAGTCAAGTTATTGGGGTTGACAGTTTGACCGTTCCCTAGACTTGATCTACACGACATAGTTTAGACGAAGAGACTATAACTGCGGAATTCATCACGGAAACAGTCAGGGTGGTCCCGACAATACTCATGTCAATGAGTCAACCACATAATGATGATTCCTGAAGCAGGGACGGCAACCACTGCTCGTGGTCACTGCCGTATAGGGCTTCGAGCCCAATATGTTGTAAGGGTCAGGCTGTAGGGTCTCACACAGAGTGCGATCTTCGTCTAGTAATAGGTAGAAATTAGTTAGGGAGAATAATTTGCATTTGATGTAAGGGATAAAATATTGCAAAAGATGTTTGCAATAATCTCCAGCATTCGGGATAAATGATCCTGAGTGCAAGTGGGAGATGTAGGGAAATATGCCCTCAGATCATTTGTATTTGATGCAAATGATAATTTAAGCCTAGATAGGGACTATTTTGCATTTGATGCAAAAGAGATTAAATGTGTTTTAAATAGTTTAAGACAATATTTAATATAAGAAACGCAAGGAAAAGGTTACGGGTAAGACGGGAATGTCCCGGTCTATGCCCAGGTTCGAACGGCGTCCAAATCGGACGCCAGATGCCCAAGTTATGCCCAACACAGATCTAAGAGTAAGATCAGGCCAGATCAGGCAGACCCAGCCCAAACTGGGTCTGGCCTAGACTGCTGGCCAAGCCCAGTAAAGCCAAGGCCCGCCTGGGCCTGGGCGCCCGACCCAGGCCCAGGCCCGGGCGCCTGGGCGCAGGCCCAGGCGCTGTGCGCCTGGGCCTAGGCCCACGCGGCCCAGGGCGCCTGGGCGCTGGGCATCCAGGCGTTCTGGGCCGGGCGCCCGCCTGGGTGCCAGGCGCAATGCGCCAGGCACCTGGGCGCCCGTGCCCAGGTCTGGGCAGGCGCCCAGTCAGCCTTTTTGGGGGCTGTGAGGCCCACTTGCTGGGCCTCACTAATGGGTGCCAAACCCTAGGTTTATTGGGCAGATTTGACGGCTGGTTTTTGCGAAAAACAAGTCATAGGCTGAACTTTGGACATACAATTGAGTGGTCAAACGAACTCCGATTGACGAACGGTTTTTTCCTATGCGTTCACCGTTGAACACCCTTCGAATTGATAGGTTGTATCAATCCTGAAGTTCAACGGTGAGGGAGTTAAAATTCACGGAAGTTTGCACTTTGTGAAGTACAAACTAACTTGATTTTAATTAACCCAATTATTAGTCCCACATCGGATTTTGAGAGAAGGGGAGCAGTCAGCCGCCTATATAAATAGGGGTCTGCTCTCCTCCTCAAAACTCGTCCCAAGCTCTAGATCTGAGCGGCTCTCGTAAATGTTGGAGCACGCTCGGATCTAGGATTAAATTAATATTTCTCCTCTCCCTATAAATTTCTGCCTTGCTCCTGAGGGCTCTAGCAAAGCCGCAAAGGAGTTCGGATTTAGATCCGAAATCTAGGCAGAGGTTTCACTCGCGTGAAACTTTCTTCAGCGCGTGGTTGGCTCGGCGACACAGGATTGATCGCCTCGGGATGCGGAGCGGTTCGAGGAGCGGTTCGGGGAGTGGATCGAGGAGCGGCTCGTGCGTCAGACGGGGAGCGGCTCGAAAGACGGTGCGGAACATCTCGCCTGCTCCAGGGTTGAGATTCCGGGTATGTAGTTTAATAAGCATTAGTTTAATTTAATCGCAGTATGCTAGATCCTTCTTGGGATGGTCAGATCCATCCCAAGTTGGCATAGATCTTGGATTAGGGTCTTGGACCTTAGGGTTAAATGTTAATTAGATTAACATGTTTATTTTTCCGCTGCTTTTCTGTCTATGTTCCGTCCGACTTAGGACGAGCATAGAGTTTTTGTGCCCTAAGGGTCCCAGAAAACCCTTCAATGGAGCAGCTGTCAAACACAATGAGGCAGTGGTATGAGTAACGGTTAACCGTGTGTCCAGTTAGCTATGCGAATAAGACAAGAGAGGGGGGTAATTACACTAAAAATACAAAAATAAAGAAAGGTGCTATGGGCCAAGCGTCACCGCTAGTGCAAATTGAGCAGGTGGGTCGACCTAGCTTCTCAAGCCAACGGGTTATAGCCTTGGATGATAGTCAAAACTCAATCCTCATCCTCTAAATGTCTGACCATGGGATTAATCAGAGAATAGGTTGGATCCCTTACCGTATCCCAGATTGCCAGTCAGACACTACGGTAGTGGTGATTCTAGTGAGTGTGCCCGACGGTTGGTCAGCGCCTAGCACAAGATAGTCAACCCTCCTCAGCTATAAGGCGGGATAAATTAAGCACATCCAAACCTATTCCCACGATTAAAACCCTAATTGGAACGATATTTGGGGCGGTCCACCCACATGAACAACCTACACTAGGGTTTTGCCAAGCCTCAGGCACAAAAATCTACCCTACCAACATTACAACAACCAAGAAGAAGTGTCACGCCCCGCTTCCCTAAAATGGAGGCGAGACGTGAGAAGGTCCGCACAGACGTGGAGCTGTGAAGCTACACGCCTGATAAGCGTCAATAAATCATGTGCAGGTCCCTGTAACCACGAACAGAACAAGATAATAACACAAGGAGATACAGAAATAAAATCCCAAACATCAGCAATGTCCAAACATTAAAGTTAAGTTCAACATCCAGAAAAGCCACCAGGCTAAAGAAAGAGTCTAGGCCCAAAACATGGCCAACAAAAAGCCAACACAGCACAAAGTATTGGTGCTACGCACCGACAACAAAAGCAGTCTAACAACAACACAAACAGTCTCTACGACTGATCGCCCATGTCCTCAAACTCCTCGATGAACGCGGGCTCTGACTCAGCGTCAGCGAACACCACGTCCTCAGCAGCAACCTCAGGCTCAGGATCTAACATGTGTCACCCAAAAGAGTAAAGGGGCACATGTCAGCAAGTCTAAAAGACTTGGGCAAGGAAACTAAAAGGAAGGTAAACTAGCAACCTAGCAGTTATAGTATGCATGACATGGCAAGTATAGTATGGAAGTGACAAGAAAAAGGGGAGTACAAGTAGCAAGTAGCAAGTATGGCATGGATAACAAGTTTCACAAGTAAAAGCACGGACAAGTACAAGTCAAGTTGTTCATGTCAAGTAAACAAGTCAAGTAAACAAGTTGTGCACAGAGATTCCGCCTGTTGGCTAGAGTGGCTGATCGGGCCAACTCCTAAGCTCAAGTGACCGTTTATCTCTACCCCTCCACGTGTATCGATCCAGGGCCTTACCCCCGAACACGGAATGCTCTCTTCTGGATCACGAGCCAGGAAGTGTATTTGGCATAGGGCTGTGCCCGCTAAAAGCAGGTGCCTAGCCTGGCCTAGGGTTATTCCTGCAACGTAGGTGCCTAGCCGGAACAAGTAGATCGGGCATTGGCTATCGACCAACTCACGTAGCCCGCTTCTGGAACACGAGCCAGGAAATACAAGTATTGTAGCGTGTGCTACGAATGCGACATTCAACATGGATAGCATGACATGGCATGTAGTAAGGCGTACAGGTAAGGAATTAAACATGGCAGTTTAATATGCATGAGCAACAAGTTAAAAGGGTTGGACCTAGCTTCGTTGTCAAGCTAGATCAATTGAGGTGACAGATCTAGTTTCGTTGTCAAACTAGATCAAATAGGCGTCTAGGCAGCTATCATTTCACTGTCTAGTCTCTTTTATGCTACAACAAGCAAATGGCCTAAGGCATGGCCTAAAACCCTAAGTGGCAAGTTTCACTTGCCTAGCACCGAGGATGACGATCACGAAGGTTCATCTCACAATCTCTAATCTACGGGGAAAGTCGCTGTTATGGAGAAACAACCATCAAAACAACATTCATTCATATTAGGGTTTCACAATATCAAATGTGGGTGATGAAAATATTAAAGGTTCGAACACTACCGTAGGAAGCGGAAGATCGATGCCGAGCAAGCACGGCAACGGAAGAAACGATCCGGGGAACCACGGTTCAGATCTGGAATGGATGGAGAAATCTGGAGAAATGGGATTTTGGGGAGTTTTGGGGGTTGGCCGGTGGCCTAGAGGAGATGGCCGGCCTAAATGGAGAGGGAGAGGGGCTCTTGAGGAAGGATGAATGGCTAGAGGAAGGTTGGGGAAGATCAGTGGTCAAGGGTGAAAGGAAATGGCCAAGAGAAGAGAAAGAAAGAAAAGAAAACGTTTGGGGTTTAAATAGAAAATCGTGTGGCAGCTGGGCGAAACCTAGGGTTTCGACAGCGGTTAGTCGGTCAAGGAAGGTTGGCTGACCGACTAGTTCAAGAACTAGTCGGTCGGTAGACTAACTGTGACCGACTAACACCAAACTGTAACTCAGGTCGTCAAAATGGTCAATGAATTACTCGGTTAAAGAACAATGGCTGACCGACTAGTTTGCAACCTAGTCGGTCGAAAGACGTTATTAGACCGACTAACGATAAACAGTAACTCAGCTGAAATTTATCAAAGGAACTAGTCGGTCTGAGAGCAAGTTCTGACCGACTAGTTTCACATCTAGTCAGTCGGTGGTTGATCTTAGACCTACTAAGAGTAAACAGTAACTTCTGAATTATTGATTCAATGAACTAGTCGGTTCTAGTAGAGTTCCTGACCGACTAGATCTCAATCTAGTCGGTTGGTCCCCCTACTTGAACCAACTAACGTGCACGAAAAGTACCGAATCGAAGCGCGAAGTTCTAGGAAGATTTCTACGGCTTCTAAGATCAACCTATCTCTAAGATATGAGCGATATGAAGCTCGTCACGAGTGACTTACTCCAAGATCAACGATTTAAGGAAGAAGCTAGAAAATCACAACGAAACGAATGAAAACGAAAGCTACGGAGACGAAAACCACGCATAAGGAGAAAATCCACCAAAACATATATATAATATAGATAATCCAAATACATGAAAAACCATTCGTTACATCCTTCCCAACTTAAGAAAAATTCCGTCATCGGAATTTCCCAACACTCACGTGTCCGGGAACAAAAGTGGGTAGCGCTCTCGCATCTCATCCTCATTCTCCCAAGTAGACTCTCCTGGCGAGCCGTGTCGCCACATCACCCTCACAAGATTGACAACCTTGTTCCGGAGCGACTTCTGACGCATGTCCAAAATCTGCACTGGCTGCTGGTCATACGTCATATCAGGGCGAACGGTAATCTCCGAGAAATCCACAGCATGAGATGGATCGCTAATGTATCGACGAAGATGCGACACATGGAAACCATTGTGAACTCCTTCCAAAGATGGCGGCAAGGCCAAACGGTAGGCTACCTCGCCAACTTTCTCCAGAATGTCAAACGGTCCAATGTATCGTGGGCTCAACTTCCCCCGCTTCCCAAAGAGAATCACACCACGATTCGGGGAAATTTGCAAGAACACATGGTCGCCTGGCTGAAACTCCAAAGGACGGTGTTTAGCATCCGCCCAATGCTTAAAACGGTCCTGAGCAATCCTCAACCTCTCCCAAATGTTCCTGACAACATCCACGGCCTCACAATCATCTCAGGTCCCAACAGCTCCCGATCACCAACATCATCCCAACTCAATGGCGATCGACATTTCCTTCCATAAAGCGCGGCGAAAGGCGCAATACCAATACTCGCCTGGAAGCTGTTCTTGTAGGAAAACTCTACCAGATGCAGATGGTCCTCCCTCGAACCCTTGAAATCCAACATGCACGCCCTCAGCATGTCCTCCAAGATCTGAATCGTCCTCTCGGACTGGCCATCTGTCTGTGGATGGTACTCCGTGATGAAACTCAAACGCGTACCCAAACTCTTCTGCAAACTCTGCCAGAACTGAGATGTGAACCTCGTGTCTCTGTCCGACACGATACTCACGGGGACTCCATGAAGTCATACGATCTCCTGCACGATTCATGTTACATCACTATCTAAACTAGGAAAAGGAAATAGAAACGGAGAGTAAAAGAATTTACCTCCATGTATCTCCTCGCTAGCGCCTCAGTGGACTGTCCTACTCGGAATGGAATAAAGTGTGCGGATTTGGTCAATCGGTCTACGATCACCCAAATCGCGTCATTCTTCTTCGGACTCCGAGGTAGTCCAGTCACGAAATCCATAGTGATGTGTTGCCACTTCCACTCCGGAATCGGAAGCGGTTGTAGCAACCCTGCCGTACGCTGATGCTCCGCCTTCACTTGCTGGCAAACCAAACACTTGGCCACACTCCGAGCCACACTCCGCTTCATACCATGCCACCAATAGTTCAGACGAAGATCCTTGTACATCTTGGTCCCACCAGAATGCACAGAATACGGCGAACTGTGTGCCTCCACCAACAACTCCTCTCTGATATCCCCAGCTGGCACACACACCCTAGCTCTAAACCTCAGCGAGATCCTCATGAATCAAGAAGTCAGTCTGCAGACCAGCTTCCACATGCTCCCGAATCTTAACCAACTTCGGATCCTCAGCCTGACCAGCCTTGATCCGATCCACTATCGTCGACTGTATCTGCATACACATCAACGAAGAAGCCTATCCAGGAAGAACAATCTCAACACCAGACTCGCAAAAATCCTGCTGCAATCTCCACTGCAAAGTCAACAACATCACCGCTGGAAGCCTACTCAGCGCATCAGGAACCACATTCACCTTGCCAGGGTGATACTACAAATCAATCTCATAATCCGCCATGAGCTCCAACCATCGACGCTGTCGCATGTTGAGCTCCTTCTGAGTAAAAATATACTTCAAGCTTTTGTGATCGGTGAAGATCTTCACTTTCTCACTCAGCAGGAAGTGCCTCCAATCTTGAGTGCAAACACGACTGCGGCCAACTCCAAGTCATGCATCGGGTAATTCTTCTCATGAGTCTTGAGCTGAGGCGAAGCATACGCCACAACATGCCCGTGTTGATGCAACACACAACCGAGACCCTTGCTAGAGGCATCGCAAAAGATCTCAAATCCTCCACTGCGATCAGGCACAATAAGAATAGGGGGCAGTCGTCAATCTCTCCCTCAGAACACCAAAGGCATTCTCACAATCACCCGACCAAACAAAAGGTACATCCTTCCGCGTCAATCTGGTCATCGGCTCAGCAATACGGGAAAAGTCCTTAATGAAGCACCGATAGTAACCAGCAAGCCCAAGGAAACTCCGGATCTCAGACGCTGACTGCGGAACAGGCCACTCTCTGATGGCCCTGATCTTCTCAGGATCCACTGAAATACCATCACCAGTCACCACATGCCCGAGAAAAGCAAATCTGTCCAGCCAAAACTCGCACTTCTCAAACTTGGCATACAAACGATGCCTCCTCAAAATCTCCAACACAGTCCTCAAGTGAGATGCATGCTCCTCCTCCGACTTTGAATAGATCAGAATGTCGTCAATAAAGATAACGACAAACTTATCTAAAAAGTCATAGAAAATCAGGTTCATCAAATTCATGAAAACTACGGGAGCGTTGGTTACACCGAAAGGCATAACCACAAACTCGTAGTGTCCATACTTTGTCCTGAACGCTGTCTTCAAAACATCTTCCTTCTTCACCTTCAGCTGATGATAACCACTCCTCAGATCCAACTTCAAAAACACCCTTGAACCTCCAAGCTGATCAAAAATATCATCGATGTGAGGCAACTGGTATTTATTCTTGATGGTTACCGCATTCAGCTCCCGATAGTCCACGCACATGCGACGCAAACCATCCTTCTTCCTTACCAGAAGCACCGGTGCTCACCACGAAGACACACTATGATTGATATAACCCTTCTGAAGAAGCTCATCCAGCTGCTTCCGCAATTCCTCCAACTCAGCGGGTGCCATACAATATGGCGCCTTCGAAATCGGCTGCGCTCCCGGAATAAGATCAATAGAAAACTCCAGAGCTCGATCAGATGGCAATCCAGACATCTCCTCGGGGAAGACGTCATCGAAGTCCCGCACTACCGCTGGCCTCTCCAGCTCCATCTGCATAGCCACAATCTCTACTGGCCTGGCCCGAAACCTGACAGGGCCAAGCGAACTGCTACCCCGGCTGAACTCAAATACTGGATGTCCGGGAATCTCAAACACCACCTTCTTCCTCCGACAGTCGATCGTAGCATAGAAGCTCGCAAGCCAATCCATCCCAAGGACCGCATCATAGTTGATGATGTCGTGGACAATGAAATCAGCGTAAAGCTCATGTCCACAAACCACCAACGGGCAAGAATTGCAACCACGATGCACCGAGACCACGCCATTCCCTGTAACGATATTCCAACTCTTGGAAAGAGGGGACGTCAACAAGGAATGCTTCTCCACGAAGCTCCGAGAAATAATGCACATCGATACACCAGAGTCAAAGAGGACTCGTGCAGGAAATGTGCACACCGAAATCACACCTACAAACAGTCTAACAATCAAGCCCTAATCTAGCAAACAATCATGTGCAAGCAACCAAACATAATCTAACAATCAAAACTAGCTAGGAAAGTAACAGCTAGATTGAGGATTACCTGTGATAACCTCATCCACAGCCTCGCTCTCCACAGCGGTCATCAGAAAAGCCTGCCTCCTCGGCGGAAAAGCCTGTCAAAAAGCCTGCCTCTGTGGGACAAGAGCTGCTCCACGTCCAGCCGGAACAGGCGCCCTCTGCTGCAACGGCTGTGCTGCAACAGGTGCCCTCCAAGGCTGCTTCGACTTCGGGCAGTCCTTCATGGTATGGGTAGGATCTCCACAGACAACACACTGGCCCAGGAATCTCCTACACTGATCCTTGATATGCCCGGTCCTGCCGCAGAAATGGCAAGTCTTCTAAATAGGCCCTCCTGGCCTTTTGAACTGCACCGGATGATTAGGCTTGAAACCAGGCCTAACCACCGCCCCGGCCTGCTCCATAGGCCTCTTCCCAGCTCCAGCAACATGTCCCCTCCTCTGGCTCAGGTTCAGCTCCTGCCTCCTCACAGCTACCAGAACCTTCTGATAAGAGTCCAGATCAGAGGATGACACAAAACTCTGAAGCTCCAAAGCAAGTCCATGCAGGAACCTCTGAGCCCTCTCATCAGCATCCTGCACCATCTTCGGTGCGAACCGACTCAGCCTAGTGAACTCTTGGTGGTACTGGTCCACCGTCAAGCTCCCTTGCTTCAGCTCAATAAAGCGCTGCAGCATCTCCTTCCTAGCAACCTTCGAAAAGAATTCTTCATCAAACCTGGACTTAAAGGTAGCCCAAGCTATCGGCTCCACCAACATCTTCTCTTCCGCATCCCACCAGTTCCGAGCATTATCCTTGAGTTGCCTCTTCGCCAGATCAACCCATCCAGCCGGGCCGATCTTCGCCATCTTCAAATTATCCTCTATGTTCCGAATCCACTCATCGGGAGCTAGAGGACCCTTAGACCCATCAAAATAAGCGGGACCCAGCTCCCGAAATTGCTTCGCTCCCGGCTCGGAGCGAGGGGCATCCTGGATTGCCCGAGCAGCTCGAGCACCTGGAGCATTCTGGACTTGCAGGAGCACGCCCTGCTGCACCTGCATCATCTGAAGCATCATCCGCATCATCTCCCCATTGGTGGGCTCCCGCTCAGGCTCCTCGTCATGAGGGGGCGCGCTACTACCACAACAGGTAAATCGCCTTCCTGCCATCTAGTGACGCAGAAAACGAAACAATTAGACTCATAGCTTAGGACTCGGATGTCGAACTTAGTTCATTGGACATTCTAATATTATTATCGTTATTCCGACAATTCGCAGTTACAGATCGACCTGCATGGGCCACCAACAAAACCTGTCACGCCCCGCTTCCCTAAAATGGAGGCGAGACGTGAAAAGGTCCGCACAGACGTGGAGCTGTGAAGCTACACGCCTGATAAGCGTTAATAAATCATGTGCAGGTCCCTGTAACCACGAACAGAACAAGATAATAACACAAGGAGATACAGAAATAAAATCCCAAATCCCAGCAATGTCCAAACATTAAAGTTAAGTTCAACATCCAGAAAAGCCACCAGGCTAAAGAAAGAGTCTAGGCCCAAAACATGGCCAACAAAAAGCCAACACGGTACAAAGTATTGGTGCTACGCACCGACAACAAAAGCAGTCTAACAACAACACAAACAGTCTCTACGACTGATCGCCCGTGTCCTCAAACTCCTCGATAAATGCGGGCTCTGACTCAGCGTCAGCAAACACCACATCCTCAGCAGCAACCTCAGGCTCAGGATATAACATGTGTCACCCAAAAGAGTAAAGGGGCACATGTCAGCAAGTCTAAAAGACTTGGGCAAGGAAACTGAAAGGAAGGTAAACTAGCAACCTAGCAGTTATAGTATGCATGACATGGCAAGTATAGTATGGAAGTGACAAGAAAAAGGGGAGTACAAGTAGCAAGTAGCAAGTATGGCATGGATAACAAGTTTCACAAGTAAAAACACGGACAAGTACAAGTCAAGTAGTTCACGTCAAGTAAACAAGTCAAGTAAACAAGTTGTGCACAGAGATTCCGCCTGTTGGCTAGAGTGGCTGATCGGGCCAACTCCTAAGCTCAAGTGACCGTTTATCTCTACCCCTCCACGTGTATCGAGCCAGGGCCTTACCCCGGAACACGAAATGCTCTCTTCTGGATCACGAGCCAGGAAGTGTATTTGGCATAGGGCTGTGCCCGCTAAAAGCAGGTGCCTAGCCTGGCCTAGGGTTATTCCTGCAACGTAGGTGCCTAGCCGGAACAAGTAGATCGGGCATTGGCTATCGACCAACTCACGTAGCCCGCTTCTGGAACACGAGCCAGGAAACACAAGTATTGTAGCGTGTGCTACGAATGCGACATTCAACATGGATAGCATGACATGGCATGTAGTAAGGCGTACAGGTAAGGAATTAAACATGGCAGTTTAATATGCATGAGCAACAAGTTAAAAGGGTTGGACCTAGCTTCGTTGTCAAGCTAGATCAATTGAGGTGACGGATCTAGTTTCGTTGTCAAACTAGATCAAATAGGCGTCTAGGCAGCTATCATTTCACTGTCTAGTCTCTTTTATGCTACAACAAGCAAATGGCCTAAGGCATGGCCTAAAACCCTAAGTGGCAAGTTTCACTTGCCTAGCACCGAGGATGACGATCACGAAGGTTCGTCTCACAATCGCTAATCTACGGGGAAAGTCGCTGTTATGGAGAAACAACCATCAAAACAACATTCATTCATATTAGGGTTTCACAATATCAAATGTGGGTGATGAAAATATTAAAGGTTCGAACACTACCGTAGGAAGCGGAAGATCGATGCCGAGCAAGCACGGCAACGGAAGAAACGATCCGGGGAACCACGGTTCAGATCTAGAATGGATGGAGAAATCTGGAGAAATGGGATTTTGGGGAGTTTTGGGGGTTGGCCGGTGGCCTAGAGGAGATGGCCGGCCTAAATGGAGAGGGAGAGGGGCTCTTGAGGAAGGATGAATGGCTAGAGGAAGGTTGGGGAAGATCAGTGGTCAAGGGGGAAAGGAAATGGCCAAGAGAAGAGAAAGAAGGAAAAGAAAACGTTTGGGGTTTAAATAGAAAATCGTGTGGCGGCTGGGCGAAACCTAGGGTTTCGACAGCGGTTAGTCGGTCAAGGAAGGTTGGCTGACCGACTAGTTCAAGAACTAGTCGGTCGGTAGACTAACTGTGACCGACTAACACCAAACAGTAACTCAGGTCGTCAAACTGGTCAATGAATTAGTCGGTTAAAGAACAATGGCTTACCGACTAGTTTACAACCTAGTCGGTCGAAAGACGTTCTTAGACCGACTAACGATAAATAGTAACTCAGGTGAAATTTGTCAAAGGAACTAGTGTCACGCCCCGCTTCCCTAATATGGAAGGCGAGACGTGAGGAGGTCCGCTCAGACGTGGAGCTGTGAAGCTGCAGTCTGATAAGCGTCTGTAAAAATTTCGAAAAGTAGCAGGTCCTTGCATTGCGACGAAACAACAACAACAATAAAGCAGATAAGAAAATATCCACCAACAACATCCAACAAATATTACATCACAGAATAGTCACAAAAGTACGAGTCTGAACAATAGGCCTAAAGCATGGCCAAACAAACAAAGAGAGATAGGTGCTACGCACCGAAACCTAACAGCAACTAAGCAAAGGTAACAACTAAGGGGAGACTCCAAACGAGTCTAGGACTGGTCTCCCGTGTCCTCGAACTCGGTCTCAGCAGGGACCTCGAACTCAGCGTCAACGAACTGCTCGTCTTCAGCAACCTGCTCTGTCTCAAATCCTGACATGTGACACCCAAAGAGAAAAGGGCACATGTCAGCAAAAGTCTCCCAAAGGAAGCGGAGAACTTTTGTGCAAGGATACAAATATAGAAAACGACTAGCAGTTCTAAACAACATGAAATAACATTTAAAGAGTGCAATAGTTTAAATGACATGATGCATGCACGTCGTAGCAGAAACTACGAAAAACACTATTTCACGATTTTCACGAAACATTAACTTTTCACATTGTGCACAGAGTTTACGCCTTACAGCTGAAGTGGCTGTACGGGCACACTTCTACGCTGAGTGGTCGCTTAACCCTACCCCTCCACGTGTATCGAGCGTTGGTTTCCCAACAACATTGTGCTCGCTTCTGGATCACGAGCCAGGAAGTGTTTTTCATTTGGCGTAGGGGTGCACCTAGCCTCAATAGCAATGACATTTGTAGCGTGTGCTACTCAATCACGATGAACATTAAATGCATGCAATGACATGGCAATGAGCAGATAAATTGCGTACCGTTAATTGAAATTAAACATGGCAAGACAGCATGAATGAAAGCAGGTAAAGTGTCGGATCTAGTTTCGTTGTCAAACTAGATCAAATAGGGCGTCTAGGCGACTATCATTTCACCGCCTAGTCTCTTTTACGCTAATACAAAAATTGGCCTAAGACGTGGCCTAAATAATTACTGGCAAGTATCACTTGCCTGTTTCCGGTGGTATCGGTTGTCGGGGGTTCGTCTCGTCGAGTGTTACGCTATGGGTCGACTGGTTCTCTGTTTTGATCAAACACATCACCGAATTAGATTTATCAAAATACCGATTTAATCTCTCAATTGGGGTTGTCTAATTTTATTGGGCTCCCTGGCTGGGGTGATATTGTGTCACATTAACCTGATACGCCTCATTTCATTTATTATTAACCTAACATTAGTCATTTAACATGCTGAAATTAATTTACTTAGCTGATATTAGACCTATTACTAACAACCTGTTAATTAACCTAATACCAACTAATGATAGGGTTTATTATCATGTTAACATTACATGGTTAACATCACATTAGACGATCCCACCTACTCCAATTATAGTACTGCCATTATTTCACATATAATAATATTCTCCTTGCATAAATAATGTTGCACACAACTTATAGTCAAGGCTGACAGTCACTCTTAGCATTGGTTTATTCAATCAACTTGTACAATACTGTTCACTTCCTATTCATTCATGAAACTTTCAAATTAAAGCATGCCAACTCTTCATAAGGCTCATAACTTACACTGTCTACCTCTGTCCCCCTCTTTAATCATCCTTTATATCATTTTATAACTCTCTAAAACTTTACCCCTATCTCCCAGGCTCTCTCTCTCTCTCTGTTCTCTTCTCCCCTTGTTTTCTTTTTTTTTTTTCAATGTTCAGCAGCAACAAGGAAACGCCGCAGCCTCACGCGAATCAAGGGGGGCTTACCTTCGCTCAAGGGGAGGAGGCTCACGGCGCAGGCGACGGGCGGCTCCCGACGGGCGGACGGCGTGGCAGGCGGCTCCGGGCGGCGGCTGTGCGTCGGTCGGCGGGGCGGCGCCGTGCTGGAGGCGCGCGCTGGCGGATCTCCGGCGCAGGCGGCTGATGGCGGGGGTTGCGGCCAAGGGAAAGGAGGTGGAGGAAGGAAGAAGGAGAAGGAAGAAGAGGGTTTGGATCTGAAGGATTTTTTTTTGTTTGAATCTGTTTTGATGCTGAAATTATTTTTAGATCTGTGTTTTTCCTCTTCTTGATCCTGATTTCAAAATCGTTTGGGATTGTATTTGGTGTGTGGCTGATTTTGATTCTTGGGGACTGATTAAGTTTGGAATGTTGGCTGAAAGCTGATTTTGGGGAGATTTGTTTTGGAAACTGGTTGTTTGAGGAATTGGGTTTGTGTTGCTGGTTGATCTTGATGATTGTGGAGAATGGTGGCTGAAGGGGTGATGATGATGGTGTTGTAAATTTGTTTGGAGGGATTCGTCGCAGGAGATTAGTTTTGCAGGAAGAATGAAAAGATGACTGTTGGCGTTTCCTCTGCTATTGTTGGGTTACTGTTATAATAACAGTAGGGAGCAGCATGAATAAGGTAGATGGAGGTGGGGGAAGATTCAATTCAATGTCGGATCTGAACCACCCCAAACGGTGGAATCAATAGGTTTAATTAATTAGCAACTTAATTCGGATTAAATTTTAATTAATATTGATTTGGGATAATCTAATTAGGGTTAAACTTAATCAATATTTGATTATGAATATTTTAATTAGGGTAATTAATTACTCGTGCCATGATAAGAATAAAACATCCGAGATGCGCTCGCGTCGACGCACAAAATAACTCGCACACCAAAAATATCCGGATGGAAATACAGACATACAATAATAATACGCCTAGAAAAATACCGGCCGTTACATTCTACCCACCTTAAGAAAATTCCGTCCTCGGAATTCTTATCCACTAAAGAGTAGGGAACAAATATGGGTAACGCTCCCGTATCTCATCTTCCCGCTCCCAGGTTGACTCTCCTGGCGAGTCGCGATGCCACATCACCCTGACTAGATCAACAGTCTTGGTCCTGAAAACTTTCTGACGTCGATCTAAGATCTCCACCGGTTGCTGTTCGTACGTCAGATCTGGTCGAACTGTGATCTCTGAGTAGTCTACAGCATGAGAAGGGTCGCTGATATAACGACGGAGCTGGGACACATGAAAGACGTCATGCACTCCCACCAAGGACGGTGGCAAAGCTAAGCGATATGCTACCTCTCCAACTCGCTCCAGCACATCGAAAGGTCCAATAAATCTCGGACTAAGCTTGCCTCTCTTTCCAAATCGAATCACTCCTCGATTTGGTGAGATCTTCAGAAACACATGATCTCCTGGCTGAAACTCCAAAGGACGTCGTTTAGCATCAGCCCAATGCTTATAACGGTCCTGGGCGATCCGAAGCTTGTCCCTGATATCTCGCACAACATCAACTGCTTCCACAATCATCTCTGGCCCCAAGAGCTCTCTATCACCTACGTCATCCCAACTCAGTGGCGATCGACATTTCCTCCCGTAGAGAGCAGCAAATGGCGCCATGCCAATGCTTGCCTGGTAACTATTGTTGTAGGAAAACTCCACCAAGTGCAGGTGATCCTCCCACGAACCCTTGAGATCCAACATGCAAGCTCGCAACATATCTTCCAAGATCTGAATAGTGCGCTCCGACTGTCCATCTGTCTGCGGGTGATACGCAGTACTGAACTTCAGACTGGTACCCAGATTGGTCTGCAGACTTTTCCAGAACTGAGATGTGAATCTCGTATCACGATCTGATACAATGCTCACAGGGACTCCATGTAAGCGCACGATCTCCTACATGACATAATTCACATCACGACTAGTACTAGAAGTAAATTATTAAGGTATGAGTTAGGTCATTACCTCCATATACTTCCTTGCTAACATCTCCGTGGATTGCCCTACTCGGAAAGGTATAAAGTGCGCGGACTTGGTCAATCGATCCACGATGACCCAGATCGCGTCGTTCTGTTTGGTGCTCCGAGGTAAGCCAGTCACGAAGTCCATCGTGATGTGCTGCCACTTCCACTCTGGAATCGGCAGAGGTTGTAGTAATCCAGCAATGCGATGGTGTTCAGCCTTTACTTGCTGACACACGAGGCACTTGGCAACGCTCCGTGCCACACTTCTCTTCATCCCATGCCACCAAAAATTCTGTCGAAGATCTTTGTACATCTTAGTACCTCCAGGATGAATAGAATAAGGCGAACTGTGAGCCTCATTCATCAACTCCTCTCTGATATCTCCTGCAGGTACGCAGATCCTGCTACCATATCTCAAAGATCCATCCGTGTGAATCAGAAAATCTGTTCGAAGTCCTACTTCGACTTGCTCTCTGATCTTCTTCAACTTAGCATCCCCATCTTGAGAAGTCTTGATTCGATCTACAATCGTCGACTGAATCTGCATGTTCATCAACGACGATGTGACTCCCGGTAGTACAGCTTCAACATTCATCCTTCGCAGATCCTGCTGTAATCTCCACTGAGCTGTGAGAATCATCACTTCGGGTAGTCGACTCAAGGCATCCGGTACAACATTCACCTTCCCTGGATGATACTGAAGATCGATGTCGTAGTCTGCCATCAATTCCAACCATCTACGTTGTCTCATATTCAGCTCCTTCTGGGTGAATATATATTTCAAACTTTTGTGATCAGTGAAGATTTTCACTTTCTCACTTAGTAAGAAATGTCTCCAAATCTTCAAAGCAAAGATGACGGCAGCCAACTCCAAGTCGTGAGTCGGATAATTCTTCTCGTGGATCTTCAATTGTCGTGAAGCATATGCGACCACATGATTGTGCTGGTGCAGAACGCATCCTAGTCCCTTGCCTGATGCGTCGCAGAAAATTTCGAAGCCTCCGCTTCTGTCCGGAATAGCTAAAACTGGTGCAGATGTCAGCCTCTCCTTCAAGGTAGAAAAAGCTTGCTCACAAGAGTCTGACCAACTGAACTTAACATCCTTCCTTGTCAATCTCGTCATTGGCTCAGCTATCCTCGAGAAATCCTTGATAAATCTGCGGTAGTATCCTGCCAATCCAAGGAAACTCCTGATGTCCGATGCCGATCGAGGTGTATGCCATTCACTGACTGCTTTGACCTTCTCCGGATCCACTGAGATACCAGCTCCCGATACTACATGCCCAAGAAATGCAATTCTATCCAGCCAGAATTCACATTTGTTGTACTTGGCATACAGTCTATGGTGACGGAGCGTCTCCAACACTACCTTCAGATGCTCTGCATGCTCTTCCTCGCTCTTCGAGTACACCAAGATGTCGTCTATAAAAATTACCACGAACTTGTCAAGGAATTCGTAAAAGATAAGGTTCATGAGATTCATGAACACAGCAGGAGCGTTGGTCACACCGAACGGCATGACAACGAACTCATAATGCCCGTACTTAGTCCGAAAAGCGGTCTTGAGTACATCTTCCTTCTTGACTCTGACTTGATGGTATCCGCTCCGGAGATCCAACTTCGAAAATACCCTCGATCCACCAAGCTGATCGAAGATATCATCAATGCGAGGCAGCGGGTACTTGTTCTTCACTGTGATCTGATTCAATTCTCGATAATCAATGCACATTCTTCTCGAGCCGTCTTTCTTCTTCACTAGCAAGACGGGTGCACCCCAGGGAGATACGCTGGGATGAATGAAACCCTTCTGTAGTAGCTCATCCAACTGCTTCCTTAACTCTTCTAGTTCTGCAGGAGCCATACGGTACGGCGCCTTCGAAATCGGTTGCGCTCCTGGCATAAGATCGATGCCGAACTCCAATGCTCGATCGGGCGGCAGTCCAGAAATGTCTTCAGGGAAGACGTCTTCGAAATCTCTCACTACTGCAGGCTTCTCTGGCTCAGCAATCATAGATGCAACGGTCAATCGGTAAGGCTGGGCTCGGAACTTGACAGGTCCAAGCGAACGTCCTCCACCGACAAACTCGAACACTGGGTGGTCGGGAATTTCGAACACCACTTTCTTCCGGTGACAATCGATCGTGGCATAAAAAGCTCCTAACCAGTCAATGCCGAGAATAGCATCAAAGTTGGATAGGTCATGGATGATGAAATTAGCATATAGTTCATGTCCACTAATCACCAACGGGCACGGTCTACATCCCAGTGCAACCTTCACTACACCATTCCCAGTTGTAATGTTCCAACACTTGGGAAGTGTATAGGTGGGTATCGAGTGTTCGACTACGAACTTTCGAGATAAAATGCACATCGAAGCTCCAGAATCGAACAGGGTCAAGGCCGGGTGAGATGAAACTAAGATGACACCTAATGGTAATATGCAACTAAATTAACATGGATATAACTAATCAAATATAATGCATGAATAAGGAAGACTAGTATAGAAGTTACCTGCGATAACTCCGTCCTCAGTCTCAGCTTCCAATGCAGTCATCGTGAAGGCTTGCCTCTTAGGCTGAACAGCCTGCTGGAAAGCCTGCTTCTGGGGAATGAGAGGTGCTCCACGTCCAGCGACTACTGGAGCTCTCTGCTGCTGAACTCCGGCTGGTGCCTTCTGAAGTTGATTGGCATGTCGGCAATCCTTCACCGAATGCGTAGCGTCGCCACAAATCAAGCACTGGCCCAGAAACCTCCTGCACTGCTCCTTCACATGGCCAGCCTTGCCACAAAAATGGCACAACTTCGGAGTAGGCCCACCTGGCCTCTTAAACTGCACGGACTGATTAGGCTTGAACCCAGGCCTAACCACAGCTCTGACCTGCTCCATAGGCCTCTTCCCAGCACCTGAATACTGTCCTCTCTTCTGATTGGCAATCAGCTCCTGCCTCTTGGCAGCTATCAGCAACTTCTGGTAGGAGTCTAAGTCCGAAGAGGAAATCAGATTCTGCAGCTCCAAAGATAAACCTTGTAAGAATTTCTGAGCTCGATCCTCATCAGTCTCTACCATCTTCGGCGCAAAGCGACTCAGTTTCATGAACTCTTGGTGGTACTGGTCCACCGTCAGATTCCCTTGCTTCAGATTGATAAACTGCTGCATCAGCTCCCTCTTGGCAGCTCGAGGGAAATACTCATCATTACATCTCGCCTTGAAGGTGGCCCAGGGGATAGGCTTCGCCAACAACTGCTCTTCTGACTCCCACCAACTGCGGGCATTGTCCTTCAGTTGCTTCTTTACTAAGTCAACCCATCCAGCCGGGTTAACCTTCGAGAGAAGCAGGTTATCCTCCGTGTTCTTCATCCATTCATCCGCAGCTAATGATCCTTCTGACCCAGTGAAATATGACGGGCCCAGCTCTCGAAACTGCTTCGCTCCCGGCTCGAAGCGAGGGGCATTCTGAAGCATGCCCTGCTGCACGTGCATCATCTGCTGCATCATCCTCATCATCTCCCTCGTGGTGGGTTCTCTATCAGCATCCTCACCATGTCCTGCTCCACCACCAGCTCCAGGTCCACTACCAGCTCCTCGGGTGATGCGTCTACCGGCCATCTAAGACAAGGAAATGTTCAGATTAGACTTAATCATGACTCGAATGTTATGAATATTTAAATGGATGTTGTTATCATTATTGTTGTTCCGATATTTCGCAGATGCAAAGAGAAGAGGACCTGCATGGGCCACCACTAAAACCTGTCACGCCCCGCTTCCCTAATATGGAAGGCGAGACGTGAGGAGGTCCGCTCAGACGTGGAGCTGTGAAGCTGCAGTCTGATAAGCGTCTGTAAAAATTTCGAAAAGTAGCAGGTCCTTGCATTGCGACGAAACAACAACAACAATAAAGCAGATAAGAAAATATCCACCAACAACATCCAACAAATATTACATCACAGAATAGTCACAAAAGTACGAGTCTGAACAATAGGCCAAAGCATGGCCAAACAAACAAAGAGAGATAGGTGCTACGCACCGAAACCTAACAGCAACTAAGCAAAGGTAACAACTAAGGGGAGACTCCAAACGAGTCTAGGACTGGTCTCCCGTGTCCTCGAACTCGGTCTCAGCAGGGACCTCGAACTCAGCGTCAACGAACTGCTCGTCTTCAGCAACCTGCTCTGTCTCAAATCCTGACATGTGACACCCAAAGAGAAAAGGGCACATGTCAGCAAAAGTCTCCCAAAGGAAGCGGAGAACTTTTGTGCAAGGATACAAATATAGAAAACGACTAGCAGTTCTAAACAACATGAAATAACATTTAAAGAGTGCAATAGTTTAAATGACATGATGCATGCACGTCGTAGCAGAAACTACGAAAAACACTATTTCACGATTTTCACGAAACATTAACTTTTCACATTGTGCACAGAGTTTACGCCTTACAGCTGAAGTGGCTGTACGGGCACACTTCTACGCTGAGTGGTCGCTTAACCCTACCCCTCCACGTGTATCGAGCGTTGGTTTCCCAACAACATTGTGCTCGCTTCTGGATCACGAGCCAAGAAGTGTTTTTCATTTGGCGTAGGGGTGCACCTAGCCTCAATAGCAATGACATTTGTAGCGTGTGCTACTCAATCACGATGAACATTAAATGCATGCAATGACATGGCAATGAGCAGATAAATTGCGTACCGTTAATTGAAATTAAACATGGCAAGACAGCATGAATGAAAGCAGGTAAAGTGTCGGATCTAGTTTCGTTGTCAAACTAGATCAAATAGGGCGTCTAGGCGACTATCATTTCACCGCCTAGTCTCTTTTACGCTAATACAAAAATTGGCCTAAGACGTGGCCTAAATAATTACTGGCAAGTATCACTTGCCTGTTTCCGGTGGTATCGGTTGTCGGGGGTTCGTCTCGTCGAGTGTTACGCTATGGGTCGACTGGTTCTCTGTTTTGATCAAACACATCACCGAATTAGATTTATCAAAATACCGATTTAATCTCTCAATTGGGTTTGTCTAATTTTATTGGGCTCCCTGGCTGGGGTGATATTGTGTCACATTAACCTGATACGCCTCATTTCATTTATTATTAACCTAACATTAGTCATTTAACATGCTGAAATTAATTTACTTAGCTGATATTAGACCTATTACTAACAACCTGTTAATTAACCTAATACCAACTAATGATAGGGTTTATTATCATGTTAACATTACATGGTTAACATCACATTAGACGATCCCACATACTCCAATTATAGTACTGCCATTATTTCACATATAATAATATTCTCCTTGCATAAATAATGTTGCACACAACTTATAGTCAAGGCTGACAGTCACTCTTAGCATTGGTTTATTCAATCAACTTGTACAATACTGTTCACTTCCTATTCATTCATGAAACTTTCAAATTAAAGCATGCCAACTCTTCATAAGGCTCATAACTTACACTGTCTACCTCTGTCCCCCTCTTTAATCATCCTTTATATCATTTTATAACTCTCTAAAACTTTACCCCTATCTCCCAGGCTCTCTCTCTCTCTCTGTTCTCTTCTCCCCTTGTTTTCTTTTTTTTTTTTCAATGTTCAGCAGCAACAAGGAAACGCCGCAGCCTCACGCGAATCAAGGGGGGCTTACCTTCGCTCAAGGGGAGGAGGCTCACGGCGCAGGCGACGGGCGGCTCCCGACGGGCGGACGGCGTGGCAGGCGGCTCCGGGCGGCGGCTGTGCGTCGGTCGGCGGGGCGGCGCCGTGCTGGAGGCGCGCGCTGGCGGATCTCCGGCGCAGGCGGCTGATGGCGGGGGTTGCGGCCAAGGGAAAGGAGGTGGAGGAAGGAAGAAGGAGAAGGAAGAAGAGGGTTTGGATCTGAAGGATTTTTTTTTGTTTGAATCTGTTTTGATGCTGAAATTATTTTTAGATCTGTGTTTTTCCTCTTCTTGATCCTGATTTCAAAATCGTTTGGGATTGTATTTGGTGTGTGGCTGATTTTGATTCTTGGGGACTGATTAAGTTTGGAATGTTGGCTGAAAGCTGATTTTGGGGAGATTTGTTTTGGAAACTGGTTGTTTGAGGAATTGGGTTTGTGTTGCTGGTTGATCTTGATGATTGTGGAGAATGGTGGCTGAAGGGGTGATGATGGTGGTGTTGTAAATTTGTTTGGAGGGATTCGTCGCAGGAGATTAGTTTTGCAGGAAGAATGAAAAGATGACTGTTGGCGTTTCCTCTGCTATTGTTGGGTTACTGTTATAATAACAGTAGGGAGCAGCATGAATAAGGTAGATGGAGGTGGGGGAAGATTCAATTCAATGTCGGATCTGAACCACCCCAAACGGTGGAATCAATAGGTTTAATTAATTAGCAACTTAATTCGGATTAAATTTTAATTAATATTGATTTGGGATAATCTAATTAGGGTTAAACTTAATCAATATTTGATTATGAATATTTTAATTAGGGTAATTAATTACTCGTGCCATGATAAGAATAAAACATCCGAGATGCGCTCGCGTCGACGCACAAAATAACTCGCACACCAAAAATATCCGGATGGAAATACAGACATACAATAATAATACGCCTAGAAAAATACCGGCCGTTACAACTAGTCGGTCTGAGAGCAAGTTCTGACCGACTAGTTTCATATCTAGTCGGTCGGTGGTTGATCTTAGACCGACTAAGAGTAAACAGTAACTTCTGAATTAAATATTCAATGAACTAGTCGGTTCCAGTAGAGTTTCTGACCGACTAGATCTCAATCTAGTCGGTTGGTCCCCCTACTTGAACCAACTAACGTGCACGAAAAGTGCCGAATCAAAGCGCGAAGTTCTAGGAAGATTTCTACGGCTTCTAAGATCAACCTATCTCTACAATATGAGCGATATGAAGCTCGTCACGAGTGACTTACTCCAAGATCAACGATTTAAGGAAGAAGCTAGAAAATCACAACGAAACGAACGAAAACGAAAGCTACGGAGACGAAAACCACGCATAAGGAGAAAATCCACCAAAACATATATATAATATTGATAATCCAAATACATGAAAAACCAGTCGTTACAAGAAGCAATCAAGGAAAAACATCACAAGAAGCAATAGAAGAGAATTAAAAGGAATGCAAGTGAAATTACACTAAAAAGAAACAAGAATTCATTACATTACCACTAAAATTAAGTGTATTACAATTACAAGGAAGAAGAGCCCCCAAAAAGGGAGAAACCCCAAAAAATCGCGGAAGAAAAAGCTCTCCCTCCCATTTTACTGACAAGAATTTATACTGCAAGCAAAAATATAAAGGCACACGACCATGCCACAAATTGGCACGGCCATGACGTCGCTAGGAAACTTAGGGCCAGGCAGCACCGCTACTTCGAGCACGATCGTGCTCCATGCCAGCACAGCAGTGTCGATCCTCCTTAAGTCCAAATCAGCTCCAGGTAGCACGGGCACGGCACGGCCATGCGAAATGCCCGTGATGCCAGTGAGCTCGTTGCCTCGCTGTAGGGAATTAAGCACGGCCTTGCAGAAAGTTAGCACGGCCGTGCCGATGCTGCTACAGCTTCTCCCTTTGACCTTATGATATGATACAGCTGTGCATTTGTATGCATGGCCGTGCAGTTTGCTCCTCATCCTGTATCTTCCCTCCTTTACCTCTGATTCATGCTAATCTTTATCGCTATCTCTCTCAGCTCCATAAATCGCAGATTAACATCGTTTGAGCATGGATTCCCTGAAATATACAAAATGCATACCCAAAGCATCAAACTGATAAAAATGTGTAAAGTGGAGAAAATAGCGAGAATAGCATGGAATAAATACAAAAAATGTGAGGAGAAAAGAATGGAAAAAAGTGTGTAAATGGGTCTAACAGTATTCAATCATTGCCTCTATATGTTCGACCTATAGGCTGCAACTACACCGTACGCTTGCGGTTCTTATAACTTCCTAACGCATATGAATGTAAATATACATGCTAGCAAGAAAAAATTACATACTCCGCAAAAATCATACAAAATATGCAAAATTGGAAGTAATGGACAAACTCACACTAAAAATGGGTATAAAAACTTAGCATACAAGACATGGTACCCAAGCAATGAAGTAAATGTGTCAGTGCTAGTAAGAAAGAAACTAAACAAAGATTGAGTTTGGTTTCTGCATATAGTCGTATGAGAATATTACATTCCGAACATACGAATCTATATACGAGTTCATATCATGTCGAGAAATATTCTTAGGCATCCATAAAGAAAGTGTTTTGGGTTTCATAAGGATAGGTCATGTAGGTGCATGAATAGGATGTGGGGGCACGATTATGAGGTGGAACATAATCATTAGCGTTCCCCATATGTGAATCATGCAAGTGTTTATTCAAATCATTTGCATGAGAATGCATAGGAACATGTAAATCATGCAAAGAATGAGATGGATCAATTCTAGTATGCAAACAGTGTAGAAACATCATGCATAGCAACAAAAGAAGAAGTGTTCACAAGCATTTGGTTTTGAACAGGCTTCTTAACAAAAGCATAACCAGAATACAAATATGCATGATTACTCATTGGCTTTATAATCTTAGTCGATTTCTTGCCAAAAGAAGGCTTGGATGTGACTATCCCCTTAGAAGAATCCCCCACAAATTTGTTTTGGGTGCTTCTAGAGGAAGATCTTGGTTTGGTCACGCTCAAAGTTAAGGATCCCAAAACTGTATCCTTACTCATGTTGAATCTTTCAACTTGAGTAGATAATAGCTCATCCTTCCTCAAAAGTAAAGAAATGTCGTCATCCCTCTGGGATAGACATAAGCTAATAAGCTCAAGACATTGAGATTTGAGAGCCAATATTTCATTTCTCAAAATGTCAATTTGAGAATCCCTTTCATGAATGACGGAGTCACTATCCAAGTGTAGATTCTCCAATTGGAGTTTGAGAGAAGAATTCTCATCTCTCAATGCACTAATTTAAGAAAGAAGTCCATCTCTCTCTCTCTCTCTCTCTCTCTCTCTCTCTCTCTCTCTGTGTGTGTGTGTGTGTGTGTGTGTGTGTGTGTGTGTGTGTGTGTGTGTGTGTGTGTGTGTGTGCACGCGCGTGCGCAATGAATGAAGTTCAACTTGATGTGTAGCATACACACTATGTTTCAAAGATTTGTGAAAATCATTTACATACTCAATTTAATTTTTAAGAAAGTCATTCTCTTAACTCAACATGCATACACGTGAACCAAGAGCAATTTTTTCATGATTCCAGGCATTGATTTGTGTCTCATCACAAGCATCGTATGATAAAGATGTGTGTGTGCATGCACCTCTCTCAAGCTTCTTATTTTTTGCTTTGAGAGAGTCATACATAACTAACAATGTCTTATAACTTGCAATAGCATCATTATATTATTGAAATTTACGAGATACCTCATTGACATCGATGCTCTCATCATCGCATGACTTGATCTCCTCTTCACTGAAGTTCCCTTTCGAGATGCTACCACATCTAACGTGTCGTCTCAAAATTCTTTTTATTCTATGTGATAATCACGGAGATGGATTTGATTAAAGCATTCCAAGTTTGAGCATCCAAACTAATTGTCTTTGAAGAATCTTGCTTATTAATTCAACATCATATGCTTTTCCTCCATTTTGAGTAGTATTTCCCCTTAAAGACAAGGGGATGAATGTATTGTTATTGAGACAAAAACATCATGTTTGTAAAAGCCACCAAACCAAGGCTCCAATATCATGTCTTGGGACCTGTGGCTACACAATATACACTAGAGAGGGTGGGATGAATAGTGTATTTGCAAGCAAAGTGCATAATTAAAAAATTACCAAAAATCAAACGCACAATGCATCAAAAATAAAAACAACATGCTCAACAACAACAATAATAAAGAGAGAAGTCGCTAAAGTAAATGCAATCACAAGGTGTATCCTGGTTCGGATCCCTAATCCTAGTCGATCCTACTCCAATCTCACATTGCAACCGTACTCTGTGGATTCAACTAACACCCTATCCATGCTCAAATAAACGACACCACAACTCGGGGCCTTAGTTGGACTTCTCCCACTACAGGAGTACAAAGGAGTAAACCCTACTTAAATGGAGTAAACCTACAATTGGAGTAAACCCACCAAAATGCTCTCACAACCCGAGAGATAGGCTTCACAAATAAAAATGAAGTGAAATACACACTTACATATGCCTTAAATAGATATTACCTATGTAAAGATGAAGGCATGTAAGTGTGGAAATCAAATGCTTGATGATGAGCTTGAATGCACTTGGAAGCTTCTCCTAAAGCTAGGATTTCACACCTCTAGATCAATGCATACGTGAAGGAGAAGAATGAGAGAAGAGAATGCTTTTCCAAGCTATTTGGCTCTCTAAAATGATTTCTATATGTGTGGAGAGATGCCTAAAACTCCCTCTCAAACTGGCTTAAATAGCATCCAAATCAGCACAAAAATCGAGAAAAGGAAACCAACAAAAACAATCTAACGTCTATAAACAAGCAGATTTACTGATTCATCAGACGTCTGGAGTTCAATTCTCATATGACTGATCAACTGTTCAGTCGTCTGGGAACTCAACATCAGACGGCTGACACAGTGGCTGGTCAGAAGAAACAGATTGACCACCACACAGTATCCAGACGTCTGGAATTCAACACTCAGGTGCATCTTGGTCACTGTTCAGACATCTAATAACCTTGGACAGAAACATTACAATGTCCAACTCCCAGTAACTAGACGTCTGGAGTACAACACTCAGTCGTATGGGATATTGTTCAGACATATGATAAACCCACATCAGACGACTGGGACACTGTTCAGACATCTTATAAACTTACATTAGATGGCTAATTATAGGCTGTGTTTGTTCAGATACAAACAGACACACCGGACGTCTGGATAAGCTTCTTTAGACATCTGGTCTTGATGCAAAAACACATATAAGATTATTTTGGCCATGGAACCTATTAGGAAGGGTTCTAGGGAGATCATATGGTTTCCTAAGATTATAAATGATGCATGTGTGTGTGTGTGTGTGTATTCAAGGCGTACAATTATTCTACAAAATAAAGAGCAAACTACATGCAGAAAATATAAAATACACTTGAAGTTCCTTTAACTTCATGCAATGATTTTTATCTAAAGCCTTGAATCCATCATCACATCACCTCTATGCTTTTTCTCCATCAAGATATAATCATATAATTAATCTGATACTAAAACATATAAAATGATTAGCACACAACATAGTGTTGATCATCATCAAGACAACATTGGTCTTGACCCCAAGAATCAACATGTACGACGTACATAAAAAGGCATAATTCAGATAAACTTGAGGATATGTTCGTTATGTACAAGTTTGTGTGGTATCATAAGAATTCTCAAGGTTATATTTTTTATCAATCCAAGGAACAAAAGGTGTTTGTTGGTCAACATGCCACCGTTCTAGAGAAGGGTCTCTTGGTGAAGAGACATTAGGCAAAGAGATATATCTAGAAGAGGTTTTAGAATCACAAACTTCAACGAACCAAGGGACAGACCAGAGATCAATGCTTTTGTTAATGAAGCTCAGTTGATCAGGAGATTTGGTATGCATTCCCATCCACCAGAGAGATACTACGGCTTTCTCGTCGATGGTGAAATAGAGGATGGCATCAAGGATGATGATGATCCTACCAGTTTCTAAGAAGTCATGCAGAGTGGGGACTCTGCTAGATGACTTGACGCAATGAAATCTAAAATGGATTCCATACACACCAATAAAGTATGGATTTTAGAGGATGCTCCCAAAGAGGTCAAACCCATAGGAAACAACTGGATCTTTAAGAAGAATATTGGTGCAGATGGGTAGGTAGAGACCTTCAAGGCAATGTTAATGGCTAAATGATAACGTCAAAGGCTTGTCATAGACTATGATGAAACCTTTTTCCCAATAGCCATGAACAAATCCATTCAGATTCTGATTGCTATAGCAGCCTATTATGACTATGAGATCGGGAAAATGGATATAAAGACAGTGTTTCTAAATGGTAATTTAGAAAACTGTGTTTACATGACACAGCCAGAGGGCTTCAAAGTCTGTGGGAGCGAAAGAAAAGCTTGCATTTTGCTTAAGTCCATTTATGGACTAAAACAAGCATCAATGAGCTAGAACATCCGTTTCGATGAGATAGTGAAAAAGTTTAGCTTCGTCAAGAATGGCAATGATCCATGCGTCTATCTGAAGGTCAGTGAGAGTATTGTCACATTTCTTGTATTGAACGTGGATGATATACTAGTGATTGGTAACAATATCGAGATGTTGGAATCAGTCAAAGTATAGTTGTCACATAACTTCTCCATGAAGGATTGAAGAGAAGCATCTAATATACTTGGTATTAAGATTGTTGGATATTGAATCTCCATCCAGTGGTTATTTTGATGATGAGCAACATATTATGGTACTAATATTTTCATTGAGTTTGTGTGTAGGAAATGCATTTTTAATATCGGTGATAAAGTATGGATGATCACACAACGATGGTAATAAAGCATATGAAGTCAAATCAAAGAAGGCACACAAGCATGAACCATGGATATAAGATATGAAAGCTTGGGGAAAGTGTGATAACCATTCTCAAGGGCATCATATGACCAAGACATTGAAGAATGGCATCGCAAGGTTCAAATGTCAAGAATTATAATTTTGGCTTGGTGTAAGTTCTTAGAATGTCAAAGCTCTTGATAAAGCCCACAAACACTTAGAATATCCCAAAAATGAGATTAAAATGTTTTTAAAATATGTTTAAAAATTTTATATTAATATGTAATTTTTACCTAATTTTTTCATAGTATTTTTATGAAACTTTTATTGAAACTTGATTTCAAAATTTAAAACTCTCGGCTTTTATGGAAACTTAATTGCAAATTTTAAACATATCGGCTTTTATGGAAACTTGATTTAAAATTTCAAAACTCCCAACTTTTATGGAAACGTGATTTCAAAATTTTAAACTTTCAGCTTTTACGGAAAGTTTGATTTCTAATTAACTAGACGTTACTAGCCGTTTGAAATGAGATTTTTAGCACGATTTGAATTGTTTTTACGCTATATAAATGTTACATGCCTCAAATATTTTTCATATCAATTGTTAATCATTTTTTTTATATTTTTCAAAGAAAAATTTCAAAACTTCTCTTTTTCAAAAGATCTCTATTTTTGGCCATTGTTTCAAAAATTCTTATGCTTATTTTCACAAATCATTTTGAGCAATTTTATTGGCCTTTATACTTGTTTTAATCTCTATTTCAAAAGCTACATCGTTAGAGAGATTTAAACCAAGTTTATTTTTTATCTCCAAGCTTCTAAAGTTTTTTATTTTTTGAGATCAAATCCACTCCTATAGCAATAACATACACATGCGCTTCATCAAGTGGCTATAGATATTTGTAAATCTTTAAAAAGGTTGTAAGTATCTCTTACTTGTGTATTTATAAGAGGGATTTCCTCATTGTAGGTGAGGGTTTTCATATACTAGTTGGAGGCTAAGTGGTGAGTGAACTCTTGTTGTAGGCAAGGTGTTTGTAAAAGACCTCGGTTTGTGAGGCAAGGGTAAATCATCATTGGAGGTGATGTGGTTTGTATTATTTACCGAAAATAGTGGATTAAAGCCCGAGTGAGTTCGAGGACTCGACGTAGCCCTGGAGGGGTGAACCAGGAAAAAATCTGTGTGTTTGAGAATTGTGTTATTTTTCTCTTACTTGCATTTACATTTCACTACGCATTTTATTATTGCAAGTAATATTTTGTGTTGATTATGATAAATATTAGGTAACTCTTTATTAATCCTAGGAAGATTTCTAGAGGTAAATTTTTATTTGTCAATACACTATTCACCCCCATGCATGTGTATCTCCTTGCCATCTCATGTCCCAACACTTGGTATAAAAGCGAGGTTACAAGATGGGGTCAATAAGAAGACAACTTCCACACATCTTCGATGGCTCAAATTATGACGAGTTGAAAAGAAAGATGAAAGCCTATATTCAATCCAAAGACATCAATTTGTGGAGATTTGTGGAGAAGCCATATCACCCACTAACCACACCTGAGTCACAATGGACAAAAGAGGAAGAAGAAATGGAAATAAAAGATGGAGAGATAATTGGATATATTCAAAGTTTTTTTAGTAACAAAATTTTTAGTCTTGTATCAGAGCTACTATGCAGTATCAATTATGGCACATGGTAGAGAAGTTTGAGGAATCCACCTCTATAGATTCATCCTCTAATAAAGAAAGAGAAGGTTCTTACGCTTGCTACATGGCACAAACAAACGATGAGGTCAACGCTACCTCTAGTGATGAAGATGACAATAATGATTTACTTCATGCTTATAATGAGTTAGTTAAAAATTATAAATCATTGAAAAGTAAATTTAGTTCTTTTAAGCATGATCATAGGAGTTTAAAGGAAGATCATAATTCACTTCTTATTAATCATGATAAGTTGAAGAGCAAGCATAATGTTTTATTAAATGATTATGAATGTTTAAAGCTTGTGCATGATGAATCTCTTAATAGATTGGATATGCTAAGCCTATTATTGAACAATTGAGAATTGATAATGATATAGTAGTAGTAGAAAATTCTCTGTTTATGACTGAATGCAAGAACATTAATGGTAGAATTAATTTGTTGTCTAATGCTTTGTCTTTGAGCAACAGTATGCATGAAGAGCTTGTTTCTAAATTTGATAATTTCAAGCGCAATTCTACCTTGAGAACTTTTCCTTCATGCAAACATGATTCCATGCCTAAGAATGTTGTTAGAGACAAAATGAATCATGTTAGAAAGAATATGCATGCTAATGTTGTTAGAAAAAATATGCTTTCATGTATGGTAAGATTGCATGCAATAAATTGGTGAAATCCAATGTTTCTAATAGTTATATTCATAAGTTGGATTCTACTAATCATGTGACTATACATCCATATGCTAAGAAAAATGCTATGGCAATGCGTAGATTACATGATTGGGTTCAAAAGAATTTGAGTTTGATTGATAGAAATGTGTATATCCATAATATTGTGATGAATATGCATAATTCTAGAAATTCTTTGCATGCTAGGAAAACAGATCCTAAATGGGTTTGGGTTCCTATTGGATGATCTTGCATGAACCCAACTATTTTGACTATCTAGGCTTATTGTATATTTTTAGAATACTCAAGTGCACGGTATATTGAACATCGTTTAATTGATTTCATTGATTAATAATATCTTTAACCCCACGGACCCACAAAGAAAGGATACCAAAATTATTTGTTTGATTTTCAGGTACCAAAATTATAAGGGATTAGTAAAGTAGCTCCCAATGAATCTCAAGTTACATGCATGGATTAAGGGGGAACCCCAACTTCAATGATGCAAACGTTGAGGGAGATCTTATGTTAGAAAAATTTCTTTTAAAAAAAGATATTTTTTAACACTTGGTGTTAGAGGTTTGTGGCATAAGATATTTTTTTTTCCATTATCACTTGATATATTTCTCTTGGCATCATAAGCATATTGATATTGAATCACATACACTCCGAAAGAGAGAGACATGTATGGGAAAAAAATTGATTTTATATTTGATTTTTTTTCCTTTTTAATGATGCCAAGGGAAGAGAAAATATGATATGGACACATATACACATATGGCATTCATTGCATAGTTTTATAGTTTCAATATTTTTTATGTAATATGTTATCATCATCAAAAAGGAGGAGAATATTGGATATTGAGTCTCCATCCAGTGGCTATTTTGATGATGAGCAACATATTATGGTACTAATATTTTCATTGTGTTTGTGTGTAGGAAATGCATTTTTAATATAGGTGATAAAGTATGGATGATAACACAATGATGGTGATAAAGCATATGAAGTCAAATCAAAGAAGGAACACAAGCATGAAGCATGGATCAAGATATGAAAGCTTGGAGCACGTGTGGTTAACCATTCTCATGGGCATAATATGACCAAAACATTGAAGAATTGCATCGCAAGGTTCAAATGTCAAGAATTATAATTTTGGTTTGGTGTAATTTTCTTAGAATGTCAAAGCTCTTGATAAACCAACACACACACTTAGAATATCCCAAAAATGACTTAAAATGTTTTTAGAATGTGTTAAAATGATTTATATTAATATATAATTTTTATCAAATTTTTTCATAGTATTTTTATGTAAATTTTATGGAAACTTGATTTCAAATTTTAAACCTCTCGGCTTTTATGGAAACTTGATTTCAAATTTTAAAACTCTCAACCTTTATGGAAACTTGATTTCAAATTTTCAAACTTTCAGCTTTTAAGGAAAGTTTGATTTTAAATTAACTAGACGTTACTAGCCGTTTGAAATGAGATTTTTAGCACGATTTGAATTTTTTTGCTATATAAATGCAAGAGGCCTCAGATCTTTTTCATATCAATTATTAATCATTTTCTTATATTTTTCAAAGAAAAATTTCAAAAGTTCTCCTTTTCAAAAGTTCTCTATTTTTTGCCATTGTTTCAAAAATTCTTGTGCTTATTTTCTCAAACCATTTTGAGCAATTTTATTGGCCTTTATACTTGTTTTAATCTCTATTTTAAAACCTATATCTTTTTTATGTACATGCTTCTAAAGTTTTTCATTTTTGATCACATCCACTCCTATAGCAATCACATACACATGGGCTTCATCAAGTGACTATAGATATTTGTAAATCTTTAAAGGTTGTAAGTAAATCTTACTTGGGTATTTGTAAGAGGGATTTCCTCATTGTAGGTGAGGGTTTGTAAATCCTAGCTGGAGGCTAGGTGGTGACTGAACTCTTGTTGTAGGCAAGGTGTTTGTAAAAGACCTCGGTTTGTAAGCCAATGGAAAATCCTCATTGGAGGTGAGGTGGTTTGTAGTATTTACCGAAAATAGTGGATTAAAGCCCGAGTGAGTTCGAGGACTCAACGTAGCCCTGGAGGGGTGATCCAGGAAAAAATCTGTGTGTTTGAGAATTGTGTTATTTTTCTCTTACTTGCATTTACATTCCGCTACGCATCTTTATTATTGCAGGTAATATTTTGTGATGATTAGGATTAATACTAGGTAACTCTTTATTAATCTTAGGGAGATTTCTAGAGGTCAAAATTTTTATTTATCAATACACTATTCACCCCCCCTCTCTACTGTATCTCTTTGCCATCTCAGCTCCCAACAAAGATCTATAGAGATAGATCGAATAGGATGTTGGTATTGTCCCAGTCTAGGTACATAGATACCACATTAACGAGATTTACTATGGAAAATTCCAAGCATAGTATGGTACCAGCTTGTCATAAAATAACTCTGTCCAATATTATGTCTCCCAAGACAGATGAGGAGAAGCATGCATGAGCAAGATTCCTTACGCCTCAACTGTAGGATCTATCATGTATTCCATGTTATGTACTGGACCTGATGTCGTATACGCACTTGGCATAGTTAGTCGATATCAATCAAATCATGGAGAAATGCATTGAACTGCCGTAAAGAACATACTCAAGTACTTGAAAAGGACTAAAGATATGTTCATAGTGTATAGTGAGAGTAGTTATCTTTCAGTTAAAGAATATAATGACTCAATTTTTTATAGTAACATATATGACAGCAAATCAATATCGGGATATATTTTCACTTTCAACGGAGGGATAGTGAGTTGGAAAAGCTCCAAGCAAGACACTGTAGTGATTCGACGATGGAAGCTAAGTACATCACAGCCAATGAAACAGCAAAGAAGACGGTCTGGATGGAGAAGTTCTTCACATAACTTGGAGTTGGTCATTCGGTTATTGATCCAATACCTTTGCATTGTGATAACAATGCGGCAGTTTCTCTTGTTAAGGAATATACATCTCATTAGAGGTCTAGATACATCCTGAGGAAGTTTCACTTGATACGTGAAATCCAAAGACACCGAAACATTGAGATAGAAAGAGTTGGTACAGACGATAATGTAGCGAACCCGCTCATGAAAGTCCTTCCACAAAACAGACGACAAAGAATCATCAACCTCATCCGACAATGAAGAAGAAAGGGAAGTCAGAGCGCACATGTGTTTCAAGGTGGCCATTAGTGTTGAGTATTGATTCCCCTGATTTGGTTTTGATGATGAACAAACATAAATATTGTGTACTAATTCTTTTTGAGCGCAGTTATGGAGATTTTCATCAAATTACTTTGTAGATCTCAAGCATCGTCCCAAGACTTCTTTAGAGCGTGTGATCGTTGTGCCTGAAGCTTCGTTGAAGCTCAAGGAGTAAGTAATGAAGTCAATGGATTCAGAATCATCATGTTGAAGCTTTGAAGACGGTTTATAGTGTCTATTTATATTGTCTTCTTGCTTCGTTTCTTATATTGTTAAGCCTTGAGTCTTACTTGCCTAAGTTATCCTCATGTCTATCTTATCTTATCTCTAGGATTACCTTAGAAGCCATTAGGAAGGGTTCCTTAGCTTATCACGTCTTTTCATGGCTTTATGTGCATCTTAGTTGGTTCAAGTAGAAGAACCAATCGACTAGATGACAATCTAATCGGTTGGAAATTCTTCTTGAACCGACTAGTTGTCTTTGTGTATTTCAGCCTATTTACTGTTGACCCTCTAGTCGGTCCAAGAAGGTTCACCAACCGACCAGTTGTCAAACTAGTCGGTTGATGTTTCTTCTTAGACCGATTAGTTTTCCCCTTTTATTTCACTCATTTCTCTGTAAACCATCTAGTCGGTCCAAGAAGGTTCACAGACAGACTAGTTCTTAAAGTAATCGGTCAGTGATCATTCTTAGACCGATTAAGCTGCTTTAATTTTCCAGTCGTTGGAGATTTTATTTCCACGATTTTTCTTGATCTGTTTTGATTCTTCCATATGTGTTTGATATGTTTCAAACATGGAAATTTCTCTAATATGAGAGTGATTTCAGATCTATTTCGAAAGGAATCGTAAATCAATTTTTCAATGGCTCTCTCTCGAAAATCTCTCTCTCTCCCTTGTGACCTAATTTCTCAAGGAGATTTTCGGCTGGTGTGCATTCATACTTCTGAAAAGCTAAATCACGATCATCGTCATCATCCTAGCCATCTTCCTCTGTCCATCTTGGTGGTGCTAGGGTTTTGTGATCATTTCTTCTCATCATCCTTCCTTGCCCTAAATTCATAAGTATTTTTCAAGGCATAGGATTTTGTGGTGAGTGTTTCTTATTTCAATTAACTTGTTATTTGAGTTTATCTCTCGGGTTGTGAGAGAAGTTCGTGATCCCGGTTTGTGGGAGTCACGATTCATTTGTTGTATTGATTGATCTTGTAGTAGTTTGTACAAGAAGTTTTTAGTGAAAACTTGAGTTAGTGGATTCTAACTCAAGTAGCCGGAAGGGATCCAGGTGTCTGGGACGTAGGATCACCGGGAACAAGTCGGGGAGACTTGAGTGGATCCAAACCCATTATATCTATTGTTTGCGTTGCATTATTCTTGTTGTTCTTATTTATTCCGCATAGTTGTTTGTGATTGCAAAATAATTACGAATTATACTCTTGATTATTTTAAAGTACTATTCACCCCCCCTCTAGTACTTGTGCAGTAGCTTTCAGGGCATTACATTTGGTATCAAAGCCAAGTTCATAGCTATGACAAACAACGACAACAAGGCCGTTCGTCCACCACCCGACTATAGCTCCTACAAGAATCGTGAAGGAGCCTCTTTCGTGGTCGAAGGATACTCCTCAACCAGGCCTCCTCATTTCAATGGTACCAACTATGGGTACTAGAAATGCCGGATGGAAACTTTCCTCCGGAGCGCATCACTTTGGAGAGCCATGTTAACGGAGTACGTTGAGCCCACTGAAGAAGACTTCACAAAGTGGACTGCCGCGGAGGTCGCCGCGGAGGTGAGCAATGCCAAGGCAATGAATGCCTTACAATGTGCACTGGAGCCTGAAGACTTCAACAAGATATGCACCTGTAATAGTGCATATCAGATTTGGAACCAACGCCTCATCCTACATGAGGGAACGAGCAGGGTAAAACATTCTAAACTCACTGTTGCTAACAAAGAATTCGAGTTATTTCATATGGAACATGGTGAAAGAATTAAGGAGTACTACGCTCGCTTCGTGGATCTAACCAACGAATTGGATGCTCTTGGGAAGACCTATACCCAAGAAGAGAAAGTCGAAAAGATCATTGATGGACTTCCTTCGAGTTGGGAAAAGCGAACCTACGTTATCAAGGAAGGTAATGATATGTCAAAATATACTGTTGTTCAACTAATGGGTACCTTGATGTCTTATGAGATACGAAAGGACAGCAAGATCAAGATGCAGGACAAGATGAAGGCATTCTTGAAGCAAGAAGAGCCGAAGAAAAAGGCGATTGCTTTCAAGGCCGCCCCTACCACACCTACCGATAGTGAAGCATCGTAAGATGAGTTAGACATGGAATCTTTTGTCCTCATGGCAAAGAAGTTCAACCGGTTCTTCCGAAAAGGTAATTTCAAGAACAAATCCAAAGTTGGTTCTACTAATGCCTCTACTCCTTTGTGTTTCAAATGCAATAAGCCAGGACACATCAAGGTCGATTTTCCTCTCAAAAAATAAAAGGAGAAGTGGAAGGCACCAAAGTTCGACAAGTCAAGAAAGTACAAGAAGGAGTACAAGAAAGGACTTGTCGGTACATTCACCGACTCGGAAGAGGATTCTTCAAGTGGTGAGTCAGATGAAGAACAAGTGGAGAAAGCACACATGTGCTTCATGGCAAGAGAGCAACATGACCAAGAGTCCGCTTCAGATGAAAGCGAGGATGAAGGTGAAGAGGTAACTATGGATGACCTTAGAATAGCTAATAAACAAATTTGGTCTAAGTATTCTAAGTTAGTAAATAGATATGCTAAAATCAAAGATGAGCTAACTAGTCTTCAAACCACACCTAAACCTGTCATCACCAACAATGACACCGTTGTTGAAGCCTTGAGAACTGAGATTGTAAATCTGAAATTTCAACTTGAACATGTTAACATTGAGGATTCGGACGAATATGAGTTAGCAGATTTGATTTCTCGAAACTCAACTTTGAGTATTGAGAATGAGAATCTCAAGTCACATGTTTATGAACTCACAACGCAAGTGTCCACTTTAGATGCTAAAATACTTTCTCTCAATGAGAAATATGAGTCCACATTAGGCCGGATTGAAAAATTCAACAAAGGCCAAGACCATTTGGATAATATTCTGAATGACTTACTTCCGACCAATCATCGCATTGGCTTGGGGTATAAGAAGGAAAATTCATCCAAATCTTCCACCACCTTTGTAAGGCCAACCTCCGATGCCTCAACTAGTGGGAGTAAACACCCCATGGATAGTTCATCTACCAATGGTACTTCCACTAAGTACACATCCCCTTTTGGAAAGAAACCCACTTTGGGTGGACCTCCAAAGAAGGGTCATGCATTTTTGTACACAAATACTATGCAATGTAGGAACACACCTCCTACTCCACAAGTTCACACTTATGATGATTTTTATGCTCCACGTCCACGAGCACGTGCACACCAAGTGAGACACACTCACACACGTGTTCCCCCACATGCATATGTTCATCCACATCATTATTACATGAATGATTTCCATCATGCACCGTATCATATGTTGCCACCACCATTTCATCATGTGCCGCATGCTTATCCACATCATGCATACACTAGGCCACTTCCTCGTAGAACACATGCACCACGTAGAAATCAACAAAATGTGCATGTCCCCAATATGAATAGGGCTCCCAAGACATTCACGATTTGGGGCCCGAAGGACACTAGCATGCATGAGAAACAAGCTTATATTAATTCTTATTTTATGAATGTTGTGCACAATGATGACTATATTGGGAAGTCTAAGTCCAATTGGACTTGGCTTCCAAAGGTCTAATCTCTTAGGACCCAATGACCTTGGGTACCATGATAGAATGTTTTTATCTTCAAATACTCAAGAAAAAGAAAAGGAGCAACAAATCTAAATCTAGCTCCAAGAACGGGTGGATAGTTGATAGCGGGTGCTCAAAACACATGACTGGTAAAGCTCAGTTGCTATCCGAAGTGGTACCCATTGAAAATGGAAACCGAGTGGTCTTTGGAGGTAACGAGAGCGGAACCATCATTGGTGTTGGAAAAGCTGGTAACCCTTCTAAACCCCTTATAAATGATGTTTACCTTGTTAAAGGTTTTAATCACAATCTAATCTCTATAAGTTAACTTTGTGACAATGGTTACAAAGTTAGCTTTGAGAAAGGATTGTGCCATATTTTAAGAAATGATAATAATAATGTGTTGTTCTCTGGCACATGCCATACGGACTTATATATCTTAGATATTCTAAATTCCAATGAACAATGTCTTATTGCCAACACAAGTGAGCAACACTTATGGCATCGACGTTTTGGTCATGCGAATTTCGGAACACTTTTCAAACTATCCAAGCTAAATTCTATAAAAGGATTCCCTAAGCTTTCCTTTCAAAAAAAATTTTTTGCGACTTGTGTCAACGAGGCAAACTTCCAAAATCGTCATTCAAACCGAAGAAAAGCATATCCTCTAAGCGGCCTCTAGAGCTTTTACATCTAGAACTTTTTGGGCCAACTAGAGTTGCTTCATTAGGGAATGCCCGATATGGACTTTTCATCGTTGATGAATTTTCTAGATTTACTTGGGTATTTAATTTAATTAATAAAAATGATGCTTTTGAAAACTTCATAGTTTTTGTTAAGAAAGTACAAAATCTCATTGGAACCACCATTGTCACTATTCGTAGTGATCATGGAGGAGAATTTGAGAACGAGTCTTTCTCAAACTTCTGTGATGAAGTTGGTATTACTCACACTTTTTCTTTTCCTCGCGCACCCCCTCAAAATGGTGTTGTTAAGAGAAAGAATAGGACGCTAGTGGAATGTGCTCGCACTATGCTTGATGATAGCCACCTTAGCCATTAATTTTGGGCAGAAGCGGTACATACTGCCTGCTATGTGTTTAATAGAATACTCTTGAGGCCCGACACCAAACAAACTTGTTATGAATTGTTGTTTGGTAGGTTACCTCAAGTTAAACATTTTAGAGTTTTTGGTGCAAAATGTTTTATCAAGAACATGTATGGTAGTTTGGACAAATTTGATCCAAGATCCGATGAGGGGATATTTGTTGGATATTCCTCCCGTAGCAAAGCCAACCGGATATACAACAAAAGAACCTCAACGATCGAGGAATCACTTCATGTTTCATTTAATGAAGATTTTATCCCTCTTAGAATTATTGATGACAATGATTCTATGGAAGCTGTTAGTGATTCTGTTGATAAGTCTAATGCTATTGATTCTGTTGAAACTAACCCTACTAATGAATCTCTTGAGAATGTTCCTAGTGACCAGCGTGTTCCCAGAAAGCTTCCAACAGTTCGTGACCATCCCCATGAGCAAGTTATTGGCAACATGGAAGATGGTGTCAGAACAAGGTCTGAAGTTAACTTCTTCGCTCAGTGTGCCTTTGTCTCTTCCGTGGAGCAAAAGAATATCAACGAGGCGTGTGAAGATAGTTCTTGGATCTTAGCCATGGAAGAGGAGCTCATTCAGTTTGAGAGGAATGAGGTTTGGGAGCTCGTTCCGTTGCCTTTGAAGAACCACAACGTTATAGGAACGAAGTGGATTTTCAAGAACAAGACAGACGAGAACCAAAGTGTCATCCGGAACAAAGCTTGGTTAGTTGCTCAAGGCTACAGGCAAGAGGAAGGTATCGATTTCGAGGAATCTTTTGCACATGTAGCTAGATTAGAATCTATTAGGTTATTATTGTCATTTGCATGCCATAAAGATTTCAAACTTTTTCAAATGGACGTAAAGAGTGCGTTTTTAAACGGAGATGTCATTGAGGAAGTTTATGTTTTTCAACCTCTGGGTTTTATAAATGAAAAATTTCCAAATCACGTTTTCAAACTTAAGAAAGCACTTTATGGTTTGAGACAAGCTCCTAGAGCTTGGTATGACCGCCTAAAGAACTTTCTTTTGGATTTGGGTTTCAAAATGGGTGAGGTTGATTCAACGCTTTTCGTTAAGTATGCAAATCATGATATTATTCTACTTCAAATTTACGTAGATGATATCATTTTTGGTGCTACTAACTTCACTCTTTGCGAAGAGTTTTCTAATGTCATGAAGGATCAGTTTGAGATGAGCCACATGGGTGAGCTCAAATATTTCTTAGGACTCCAAATTCACCAAATGAACGATGGAATCTTCATCCACCAAACCAAGTACACGGTGGAGCTGCTAAAGCGATTTGGAATGGAGAATGCTTCTAGCAAGAAGACTCCGATGAGCACCACAACACATCTCGATAAAGATACGGGCGGTAAAGATGTGGACATTCGTCTATATCGAGGTATGATATGTAGTCTATTATATCTTACTGCTAGTAGGCCAGATATAATGTTTGATGTATGTGTTTGTGCTAGGTATCAGTCACAACCTAAGGAATCACACTTAATAGCGGTTAAACGTATTTTCCGTTATTTAAGTCACACACTTGACTACGGATCATTCTATCCAAAGTCAAGCACATATGAGTTAATCTCATATAGTGATGCAGATTATGCTGGATGCAAATCCGACAGGAAAAGTACTAGTGGCACTTGCTATTTTATAGGAAATTCTCTTGTCTCTTGGTTTTCCAAGAAGCAGAATTCCGTATCACTTTCAACCACCGAGGCGGAATATATCGCCGCCGGTGCTGCATGTGCACAGGTTCTTTGGATGAGACACACACTTAAAGACTTTGGTATAAACTGTGATACTTGCCCTATCATGGTGGACAACCTAAGTGCAATATGACTCTCTAAGAATCCGGTACACCACTCCTGTACCAAACACATAGATGTCAGTCACCATTTTCTAGATGATCATGTAGCTAAAAGGACATCATTTTAGTGTATGTTGAAACCCAGAAGCAAATCGCCGATATTTTCACGAAACCACTTAAGGAAGATACCTTTGTGCGGTTATGTCGAGAATTGGGGATTATGGGTGAATCCGAGATTTAGGATTCATATTTTTTATATAATCTTGCTTGAAAATGATATACATTAGCTCTTATTGGATTTGGTGTGATATTCTCTATTTATGCTTGATTTATGACTGGCTTTTCGATTTGCGCGTAGTATTTGTGGTTGTTTTGTATGTTTTGTGATACATTTTGATGTATGTTGGGTTGTTGTATGTTGTGCACTTTATACTGCTATCTGATGTTGTTCAATATTTTTTGCTGTCTGGATGTATCATTTTTGCTATATCTATATATGTATATACATCCATTGCAGTTCGTATCTTTGTGCACATTATACTTTGTCTCTGTTGTTTGCTTCGTTGCTCGTCGATTATGTTGGTTATTAGCTTTGTTTGTATGAAAACATGAATTGTTTTCCATGCACTCAATTTGCTAGAATGTTGATATTGGAGAGATTGTTCCTCTAATCAATCATATGATTTGATGGTGTTTTGATGATTTTTTTTCGTTTTTTGACTATGGTCTAGTTGGCACACCTTGTTTTATTCGATATTTTCCTTGGTGTCATTTGGACCGTTGTCATATTCTTCGACTCTCTTGTTTACATTTTTGTTTAGCCACGGTTATTGTCGTTGACTTCCTCCTGCTCTTTTTGGATAATGCCAAAGGGGGAGAGAATAAATAATGACTTGGTGCTAAATGATAATTTAAAAAATTACCGTGAATCTAATTTCATATGTTAGATTCAGGGGGAGTGAAGATATAAAAATCTGTGGATTCCGATCCTATATTTCAATAGTGGATCATGTTTTATACTTTTCTCTTCTGCTTGATGCTTATGTTTAATATTTAATATGGAACTAACGAGTCATCAATGCAGGGGGTAAGTAAATTACATTTATCTCATTATTATTGATTTATATTTATATTGGTTTGTCATCACCAAAAAGGGGGAGAATGATGAGCATTGATTCCCCTGATTTGGTTTTGATGATGAACAAACATAAATATTGTGTACTAATTCTCTTTGAGCGCAGTTATGGAGATCGTCGTCAAATTACTTTGTAGATCTCAAGCGTCGTCCCAAGACTTCTTTAGAGCGCGTGATCGTTGTGCCTGAAGCTTCGTTGAAGCTCAAGGAGTTAGTAATGAAGTCAAGGGATTCAGAATCATCATGTTGAAGCTTTGAAGACGGTTTGTCGTGTCTATTTATATTGTCTTCTTGCTTCGTTTCTTATATTGTTAAGCCTTGAGTCTTACTTGCCTAAGTTATCCACATGTCTATCTTATCTTATTTCTAGGATTGCCTTAGAAGCCATTAGGAAGGGTTCCTTAGCGTATCGCGTCTTTTCATGGCTTTATGTGCATCTTAGTTGGTTCAAGTAGAAGAACCAATCGACTAGATGACAATCTAATCGGTTGGAAATTCTTCTTGAACCGACTAGTTGTCTTTGTGTATTTCAGCATATTTACTGTTGACCATCTAGTCGGTCCAAGAAGGTTCACCGACCGACCAGTTGTCAAACTAGTAGGTTGATGTTTCTTCTTAGACCGATTAGTTTTCCCCTTTTATTTCACTCATTTCTCTGTAAACCATCTAGTCGGTCCAAGAAGGTTCACAGACAGACTAGTTCTCAAACTAATCGGTCAGTGATCATTCTTAGACCGATTAAGCTGCTTTAATTTTCCAGTCGTTGGAGATTTTATTTCCACGATTTTTCTTGATCTGTTTTGATTCTTCCATATGTGTTTGATATGTTTCAAACATGGAAATTTCTCTAATATGAGAGTGATTTCAGATCTATTTCGAAAGGAATCGTAAATCAATTTTTCAAGGGCTCTCTCTCGAAAATCTCTCTCTCCCTTGTGACCTAATTTCTCAAGGAGATTTTCGGCTGGTGTGCGTTCATACTTCTGAAAAGCTAAATCACGATCATCGTCGTCATCCTAGCCATCTTCCTCTGTCCATCTTGGTGGTGCTAGGGTTTATTTCTTCTCATCATCCTTCCTTGCCCTAAATTCGTAAGTATTTCTCAAGGCATAGGATTTTGTGGTGAGTGTTTCTTATTTCAATTAACTTGTTATTTGAGTTTATCTCTCGGGTTGTGAGAGAAGTTCGTGATCCTGGTTTGTGGGAGTTACGATTCGTTTGTTGTATTGATTGATCTTGTAGTAGTTTCTACAAGAAGTTTTTAGTGAAAACTTGAGTTAGTGGATTCTAACTCAAGTAGCCGGAAGGGATCCGGGTATCTGGGACGTAGAATCACCGGGAACAAGTCGGGGAGACTTGGGTGGATCCAAACCCATTATATCTATTGTTTGCGTTGCATTATTCTTGTTGTTCTTATTTATTCCGCATAGTTGTTTGTGATTGCAAAATAATTAGGAATTATACTCTTGATTATTTTAAAGTACTATTCACACCCCCCTCTAGTACTTGTGCAGTAGCTTTCAGGGTATTACATTTAGTATCAAAACTAAGTTCATAGCTATGACAAACAATGACAACAAGGCCGTTCGACTACCACCCGACTATAGCTCCTACAAGAATGGTGAAGGAGCCTCTTCCGTGGTCGAATGATACTCCTCAACCAGGCCTCCTCATTTCAACGGTACCAACTATGGGTACTGGAAATGCTGGATGGAAACTTTCCTTCGGAAACTTTCCCACCGGCTCAAATCTGGGCGCCCGCCCGCATGGGCAGGCGGGCCCCAGCCCGGTTAGGCGAGCCTGACCCACCGGCTAGGCGGGGCAGCGCCCACCCTTTAGGGCGGGCCCTGCCTGCTGGGCTGGGGTGCCCAGGCCCAAAACGGGCATAGGTGCCCAGCCCAGTTGGGCTGGTGCACCCAGCCTAAAAAGCTGGTCTTGGGCCTTACAATGCCCCCCTTATTTTTTTTGTTCTTTTCCTATTTAAAACTCCTTTTAAATAGGTTTTCTGGACCCGTTTGGACTCCGATTTGAACACGGTTTTTTCCCCGACTTTCGTGAAAAAATCATCTTCATTTCTATGCATCTTGTAATTTAAAATACGCACGCAAACACTTTACGATTTAAATATTTTGCATCAAATGCAATAAATCCCACATCTTTAATATTCCATAGCCGATATCGCAAACTATTTGCGACTTAATAAATTCCCATACATCCAATGTAACTCCCTTAATTCTACCTATTACTTAACGAAAGTCTCACTCTGTGTGAGACCCTACAGCCTGATCCTACTACATGTGGGACTCGAAACCACAGACGGCAGTTACCACGAGCAGCAGGTGATGTCCATGTTTCGGTATCATAATTATGTAGTTAACTCATTGACATGAGTATTTTCAGGACCACCTTGACTGTGTCCGTGATGAATACCGCAGTTTTAGTCCACTCGTCTAAACTATGTCGCCTAGCCAAGCGTAGGATACAGTCAAACTGTCAACCCCAATAGCTTGTAATTGGTTAGTCTCTATCGGTCTTTAGTCAAATAATGTTGGACTTCTTCCAACATACTTTGGCCAAAGTTTTTCCCTAAAGACTGAACTAACACGTGCGACACTAACTCGCCATAACGGGATAGACGAATTCTTTCTTGGTAATTACTCTCCTCGCATGCTTCAAGTGTCACCTAACCAAAGACCTTTCGACAGGCCTTGCCTTAAAGCTAGTCAGAGATCTAATTGACACTGTTCACGTAGAGGTTCGTACAATAACCTCAAGTCTAAGGAGCAACTAGCTTACCATCACTGAGAGTTATCACTGACAGATTTGTTATGTTAACAAAGTGATAATTCTCGGTGGGTCGTTCAGTGAACTCATTCTCTAATGAGCACATGTGTCTCGTCTTCGACTTCGCCAAGTCGAACAACCATGAGATCATCATCACCACTCCGTGGTGAAGACAAAGACACAATGGTCTATCCAATGTTTCGATACCCTTTTCTCGAAACATCTACGACTACGAATAATTTTGGACTTATTCTACTAACGGTCAAACAATTCTTCATGATCGAGATCCTCATTTCGATACTTGTTTAACCTCGCATTAAGTTGCAGGACTTTACCTAAGTTCTAATGTCGACTACATTATTATTAACTTAGGAAGATTCTTACCAAACACCTTACTGTTATTTTGAACAAGACATTTGTACACGTACACAGAGATAAATTTCCTCAAGGGCATACTCATCTTCCAACAATTGCTCCACATCCTCTCTCAATTTTTTCACAACTCTCAATCTTTCATACTCTATATTCGTGTAATCTTTATGTTCAAGCACTCAAGTCTCAGATCTCTGTCAAGATAGGCTCTTAAGTCTCAACTAGAAATCTATATTCGCTCTCAACTCTTTACCAATTAGCAAGTTCTATCTGCTCTCAAGCGTCGTCTGCTCTCTACACCAGTCACAACCCTGCAATCGGGTTCCTTTAGATTTAATTTTATTTATATATTAGCATAATGACTGGACCAAACGATCATAGGAATGTTAAAATAAACTTTAATAACACTGAGGAATATGATAATTTTACGATGACAGTCCGTAACCCTATAGAAACACCAGACTTTGCTGATATGTCACAAACTAAAACACGTGACTGGTTCGATACTAATAATCTTAACCTAGTAGTATTCGATAAACCGGCTTATTCTACCTCTGCACAGACTTCTTCTGTACACACTTCTACGCCTGAACAACCTACTAATCCTATTGTTCACACTTCCACACAACAACCCCAACCTAGATCATGAAAATCTGCTATTTGGCAGCGCTTTACCTGTGAAATTGTTCCTAGCAAAACCGGCGAGAGAAGGCAGTTTGCAAAATATGTTGAGAAAATTTTAATTGGAGACCTTCCGATGGCACAACACACCTCAAGAGACACATAGAATCTCACGAAAAAATATTTTAAACAGACTACTTTAAACTTATCTGCATCTTCTTCCTCTCTATCAAATTTCTCATATTCTGTTGGGACAATGAGAAAAGAGATGGCTAGATTGGTTTTATGCCAAGAATTACCATTTAGTTATAGGGAAAGCCCAAAATTAGAATGGTTTAACTAAGTGGCCATTAACACTGTATTTAGAAGAGTGCCTAGAAACACTCTTCGAAGAGATGCTATGTCAGCTTTTCAAGATGGAAAAGCTAAATTGCTATAAAATTTTGCTAACTTAAATTCTAGAATAGCTTTAACGTCAGACATATTGACAACAAAATGGGTGCGTCCTATTTATGTGTTACATCTCATTGTGTAGATCATGATTACACGCTTAACAAGATGATTATAGGATTTAGAATGCTAGATCGTGCTCATACTTGTGTTGCTATTTCTACTTTAGTAATGGCTATTATTCATGATTTTAATATTTCTGAAAAAAAATTCATTTACTTTTGATAATACTTCTAACAACAATAGTGCAATTTCTTTTTTAAAAAGACAATTGAATCCTGAGCTAGATGGATAGTTATTTCATCAGCGATGTGCTTGTCACGTCTTGAACTTGATAGTACAAGATGGGCTTAATTAAAACTGCTTCGGTTTATTTAAAAAAATTAGGAACCTCATGTTATTCATTCATACGTCTGGCACTAGGAGACATCTTTACAAACAACTGTGTTGTACTAGCCAAAGTCCTTACCTAGCCTTTATATTTAGTGCTCAACATAGGTGAAATTCAATGTATCTAATGATGCTTTCCATATTAAAAATAGAGAACAACTTACTGATTTTGCAAGTACACACCTTGCATATGACCAGCATATAACATTAGTGAATACGAGTGGAGAATTGTAGAACATCTTCATGAATTTTTTTGAGATATTTTTTACTGCTAAAAATAAACTTTGGGGGGGGGTACTACCCAATATCTAGGCTTTGAACAATTAGTTTTAATTTCCAAAGTTTTAGTAAAGCATAAAGCCCAAGTGGAACCTAGCACTGCTCTTCTTCCTATGATAGCAGACATGGAGATAAAATTAGCTAAGTATTGGACTCATGTTCCTATGCTTTACTCTTTAACTAAGGTTTTTGATCCATGTATTAAGGATGAAGTTGTAATTGGGTTATTAAAACGTATTATAAAAATATGAGATTTCCCTTAGATGAACATATGGCTACGTTTAAAAATAGCTTAAGAACCCTTTTTGCAACTTATGAGACTAGATTTGGTATATCTTCATATACTTCTTCTGTCCCTGCTACTACTACTTCTTCGAATAGGATCTGACAGATTTTATGGAAGAAGAAACAAAAAACATTAGAGACAGATAGTTCTTCTAGTGAACTGTCTTACTGTCTAAGTATTTAGCAAATCCGTTTCCTTTTACTGAGGCTGAAATGATGATGAGAATTTTGATACTCTGGCCTGGTGGAAAGGGTATGAATCTTGGTATCCAAGTCTTGTCATCATGGCTCGTGATTTGTTAGCAGTCTGTATATCTACTATTGCTTCGGGGTATGCTTTTAGTGCATGTGGTCTCGTTCTGAGTGACAAGAGGTCAAGGTTGAAGGAAGATATAGTTGAAGTTGCAGTTTGTGCGAAGGATTGGTTTCATGCTGAAAACCGCTCGTATAATAAAAAGGACATTTCCGAAGATTCCGACGAAGAAGAGACACAAGATGAGTGATTTTCATTTCTTATGTGTATTATCATTTTCTTATTTGTATTAGTGTTCTTTTTGGCCATTGAATGATGGGTAAGGCTGGCTGACATAAGTCATCCCTCAAAAAAAATTTAATTAATAAAATGTAATGGTTTAACACTGGACCTTTGAGAATTTCGGGGTTAAATATGTTTCTGTCCAATGGCAATATTGCATTTATTTAGCTGTAAAAGAAGATAATCTTTTCTCATTTTTTAAATTTCTATCTACTTACAAAATACCATCTATTTGTAATTTTTAAATAAAATACTATGTTTTTAAAACTATCTTTAAAAATTTATACTATGTATAAATATTATATAAAATGTTTAAATATTTTTCTTATTTTTTAAAGAATTTTTTGATTTTTTTATGAATTTTAAAGAATTTTTAATTTTTTTAAATTTTTTAATGTTTTTATTATTAAAGCCCGACCCGGCCCGCTAGGCTGGGCCGTAGGCCAGGCTTCCTGGCGCCGAGGCCGGACCGACCCGGCCTGGGCCATTTGGTCAAACATGCTGGCTCGACCCGTGACCTAATCAACTACAAATACTATTAAGACTTGTTAAACTTCGTTCTCTACGAATACCGGGAATGTAATGTACGTATTTCTGCGTATATGGGAGAACGGGGCGTGACAAAGCCCGGCCTAGCTCAGGTCAGGCCGGGCCAGACCGGCCTGTTGGCCACCCTGACACATGTTCCATGGCCTCAACTTTCGCCAATGTAAGAACGTCTACCCCTTCTGCTTCATCGCACCATTTTAGTAACGATGACCTTTTGATTATCGATGATGATGGTGATGACGACTTTGATATCAACGATGCATATGAGGAGTTATGCCATATTCATGAAAAGTTGATTAAAGATCACCATAAATTAAATAAGAATTTGAGGACATGCACCAGAAAAGAGTAGAACATGAAAAAGAAAATGAAATTTTGATGAATAAAAATAGAACGCTTATTGATGAAATCAATGGTCTTAGAACTAGGATAGATGACCTTGATTGATTATTGATCACCACAAAAAGCAAATATGATGATCTTTACAAAGATCTGGACAAGTTTAATAAAGGAAAAGGAAAACTTGATGACTTAATTAAGAAGCAAAAACTGTCGGAGAGTAGAACTGGCTTAAGATTTGATCAATCTCATCTTAGGCACGTAGCTACGAATGTTGTCAGGCATTATAACTATAGGAACAAGTTTATCAAAGTGTGGATTCCCAAGAAGGGGACAAACAAAATAAAAGACAGGTATGTGACTAATTTTATGCTTAATGTCAATTACAATAAAAATTATAATATATACATGATGAGAATACTAAACCTCATTGGATTTGGTTTCCTACAAAATGACATCCTTATGTCATGACTAATCCCTTGGACCCTAAAGAAAGGGGTACCAAAACTATTTTGATTTATTTTCAGGTACTCAAAATTTGAAGGGATTAGCAAACGAGCTCCTCTTGCAATTCAAAGTTCATATGTATCAAGGAGGAGGAGCCAATAAAGTTTGTAAGAAATTTTAATTGATTTATTCCATATAAATGTTTGTATATGCGCTTGATTTCATTATGAAGTTTTAGAATGATGTTAGAATTATTAGAATTTATTAGAAATTTGTTTGACATGATTTAGAGTTCATTTGAGCCTTGGATTTAATAAGAGTCAGCAGATAGCCGACTATCCATAGAGATACCCGACTATCTGATTACCCCCAGCACATAGGCAAACTCTCTGCCCTATGATAGCCGAATATCGCAGAGCCGATAGTCAACTATCGGCTGTCAGCCCATATTTGCAACCGACCATTGGGTTGAAATTTTTGGGTTGCTTTGATTCTTATTGGACTTTTACCCTATTCGTTCACACCAACCCATTAAGTAGAAGTTATCTTAACCATCCATTTCATTTCTATGTCTTGGATTTCATTTTCTTTACGATAAAACCCTAGAATTTTTACCATACCTCTTTCATCTCTTTCATCTCTCTTTGAGCACTCAACTCTCGAACACACTCAAAATTTCTTCATTTTCTCAAGACAACAAAGGATTTCTTGAAGATTTTTGGTGGAGTTCTCATCTTATATAGGTATACACTTCTCACTTTAGCTCTACATTTTCATAGTACTTCATTTGCATTATAGATAGGTTTAGAGCACACATCTCCAAGAAGAAGAGATCAGCCCATTATTCTTCCTAACCCTCTGAAGCACTCTCAGAGAGTAAGATCATAATCACATACCTCAACAAACCAGAATTAATCTCTAAGTTTGACAAAAACTCTAATAAACCCATCATTCAAGGGAGATTTTTCAAAATTAAAGATTTGGAGAATAATGTGATATATAAGATCGTAGAATTCCAAGGCCTCTAGAGCCTATTTTCTATCGTTAGCTCTCATGAACTTATTTACACCAACATGGCCACTGATAGAGTGTCCGTATGTGCTAGGGTCACCACCAAAGTCTTAGACGTCCAGATGACTCTAGACACTTATGCTCTAGGTCGTAGATTCGGTATTCCAAGATCAGGAGAACTTCTGAGAGAGATCGTTATAAATGATGCAGACATTCATATGGTAATGAATCTATAGTGTATGTCATATAGAGCCTCCCTACCCACAAGTGATTATTGAGTATTGACTTCTCCCTACTTGGTTTTGATGATGAACAAACATAAATACTTGTGACTAATCCCCTCCATGCAGTTAATTCATTGCCTAATCAAATCATGAAGATCAAATTGAAATGAGTGACAATCAAAGCTCAATCAGAGCTCAAAGAGACGATTGGGTGATCAAGATAAAGAATGAAGCTTAAAAGACTTCAAGATCATTCAAGAAAAAGAAGAAAAGCAAAAACACAATGTAAATCTTTTGTTCTTTTAGTTTCTTTCTGATTAGAATATAGCCTTGAAGTAGAATTAACTTGGAGCACTCACACATCACTCAATCTATCCTAGGAATCCATTAGAATTCATTTCCTTTTCTAAATCCCCTAACATGTGCATTTTAGTTGATCAACAGACGACTGCAAAACGTTTGACAAGTGCATGTCTCCATACAGTCTCCTGTGATTTGTTCAATAGTCGTCTGTAATGCACAAGTTTTTCAATGATACTTTGGATTTTCAATATTCAATTCCAACAGGAGACTTTTGTACAAAGTACATGCACCTGTGACTTGTTAGTAAGTCACATGTATCATCTAGCCCAAAGATCCCAAATTTGTCAACTTTTCCACTTATGCTTTCAGGTGCTATACGTTGGTTTAACATGCACCTGTTTATATCGATACAGTCGCATGTCCAGCCCTTGCCCAGAATTCTCATTTTGGCAAGTTACGCACTTATGCACACAGGTGCTGAACGTTGGTTTCATAGTCACCTGCCCATGGCACACGTGCATGTGGATACCACACCAGTCGCTTGTCTTACTTACGCAGAATTCTTATTAATTGTTAACTTACGCACTTCTGCCACATAGACGCCATCAGTTGGTTTCCCATGCGCCTGCCTGTTTTCAGGCGCATGTCTATCCTTCAGCAGTCGACTGTCCTACGTGGTAAGTTACCGTTTGAATTCTCACCTACCCTCTGACACAGTGTAGCAGGTGCCTGTTGATCCATCATAAGTCGCATGTCCTGGTTGTTTAATCAATCCGTTGGCCAATCTTAGACGGATATTGAAAGGGGTTTTGGGTAATTTGTTTGGGGCTGTGAGAGAGCTTATAAATAGGCCATTTACTATTCCATTGGGAACTCTTGGAACTCTTAGACATTCATTGATTCATCTCTCTAGCTCAAGCTCTCAAGCACTCAAAGCTTTAAATCTTTCAAAGGCCTCATTCTCTCTTGCTCACCAACCTAGAATCCAAGTTCAAATCTTCTAGGCATTTGGTAGTAACTAGTGCAAGGCTACTCTCTATTCTAGGAAGAAATCAACACACTCCACACTCTTGTTCCTTCAAGTTCTACTTCAAGGCATAGGTTTTTGTAAGTGTGTATTTCAATTTCATAACTCTTTCGTTAAATTGGTTTTGCTCTTGGTTGGGAGAGTGTTTGCTTGATCCCAAGTTATGGGAATCAAGGCCATCAATCTTGTGTATTGATTACACTTGTAGGGTTGCTACAAGTGGGTAGAAAGAAAAACTCAAGATAGTGTTTTAGCTTGAGTATCCGAGTGGTATCCCGGGTGGTAGGGACGTAGGATTACCAGGAACAAGTCGGGTTTGACTTGGGTAATCTGAATCCCTGAACACTTGTGTTTCCATGTTCTAATTGTTGTTTCTTATTATTTCCACATTATTGGTTGGTTAGGATTTTAATTAGGCGTAATTTCCTCGTTAATTTTATAAACACTATTCAACCCCCCAAGTATTTTCTTCATTGCACAGGGTCCTTACAAGTGGTATCAGAGCTCAAGGTTAAGCTATGGCATCCAACAACAGCAATAACGATCCTCCACCTACTTCGTACAATAATCATAATCGCGATGGTGCTTCATTGGTGTTAGAAGGCCCATCTACGGTTCATCCTTCGCGCTTCAATGGCACAAATTTCGGCTATTAGAGGTGCCGGATGGAAATGTTCCTTAGGAGTACTTTTCTATGGAGAATCCTCCATAAGGAATAGGTAGAGCCTACAGAAGAGGACTACGACAAATGGACACCCTCCGAGAAGTCGGCAGAGGTGAACAACACCAAAGCTATGAACGCTCTTCATTGTGCTTTGGAGCCCGATGAGGTCAATAAGATATGTACATGTAAGAGTGCACATCAAATTTGGAATCATCTTTATTGTTACTCACGAAGGGACCAACAAGGTAAAATTGTCAAAGTTATATGTTGTCATGCAAAACTACGATATGTTTCAATTGCTGGAAGATGAGAAGATTGCTTCAATGTATGCTCGCTTCACCAACATCACTAATGAGCTTGAAGCTCTTGGAAAGACATACACTCAACAAGAGAAGGTGAGGAAGATCATCGTGTCTATGACCTCAAAATGAATAGCGATTGAAGAGGTCAATGACATGCAAAGTTACACCGTGGTGAACCTCATCGGTACACTCATGTCATACGAAGTGAGAAGGGAAAATCTCTTGAATATAAAGGGAATGATGAAGCCAACGGAGGCAAAGAAGAAAGCAACAACATTCAAAGCTACATATTCATCCTCTGAAAATGATGAGCCTGGTGACGAGATGGATTTGAAATCCATGGCACTCATGGTGAAGAAGTTCCAACGCTTCTTCTGCAAAGGTAAATTTCCATCTAAATCTAAATTTGATTCCCCTAACTCTTCTACTTTTTGTTATAAGTGCAACAAACCGGTGCATATCAAGAATGATTGCCCAATGCTAAAGAACAAGGAGAAGTGGAAAGCACCAAAATACAACAAGTCCGACAAGTACAAGAAGACAAGAAGAAAGGACTTGTAGGCACTTTCGATGACTCGAGTAAAGATTCATCAAGTGAATCCGAGGATGAGAAGGGTAAGAGTGCACATATTTGTTTCATGGCACGTGAGGATACACCCTCTGATGGGAGCTCTAGTGAGAGTGAAGAACCTGAAGTAACTATGGATGAACTTAGAATTACTAATGAAGAATTATTTTCTAAATACCAAAATCTTATGCTTAAATATATTAAGTCTACGTCGATAAATGCTAGTAAGTCATCCATGCCTCTAATCACCAACAATGACACCATTGTTGAATCACCCACCCTTGAAAAAGCTACTTTGCTTACTCATTGAGAAATGAGGTTGAATCCCTCAAATCTCAATTGGATCATGTATCCATTGTGGATTGCAATGATCGTGAGATTGAAAATCTTCGATCTTAAAACACGAGTTTGGATATTGAGAATGAATCTCTCAAAACCCAAGTGCATGAGCTCACCACACTTGTGTCCACCTTGGACACTACCATTTCTTCTCTTGAGAAGAAATATGAGCTCATTTCCTCCAATGTTGAAAAATTCAAAAAATGGAAAGGAAAATTGGATGATTTGCTCACGAATCAACTACCGGCCAACCATCGTATTGGACTTGGTTATTCAAAGGCAAATGCATCAAATGCACGCACCACCTATAGTGGTATCACTATAGATTTTATGAGGCCAACCTCTGGTGCATCCATAAGTGGTGATCATAACACATTGGGTAGCAAAACTAACAAGAATGTCACCACTTTGCACACTCCCTCTTTTGCAAAGAAACCCACCAAGGGTGGAAATTAAACGAAGGGACATGTTTTCATGTACACCAACACACACCCACGTAAGAACACTCCTACTTCACATGTGAACACATATAATGATTTTTATGCACCACACCCACGGACACGTGCAAACCAACACATGAGATATACTCATGCACATGCTCCTCCACATACATATGCTTATACACCTCATCCACATATGTATGCTCATCCATATGCATCACATCATATGCATGCTCCATATGTTTCTCATGAGCTTTATATGTCTCATGCATATCCTCCCCATTTTCATATGCTAGATCACATCCATATAAGTTTTATGCACCATGTAGAAACCAACCACATGTGCATACAACCAAGAAAAGGACTCCCAAAACATACACTATTTGGGTCCTAAGGACACTAGCATACATGATATGAATGCATATGTATTTAAGAATGTGGTTAATTGTGATGATTATGTTGGAAAGCCAAAGTACACGTAGACTTGGTTTCTAAAGGGCTAATCCCCTTGGACCCAACAAGCTTCGGTACCATAAGCTTATTGTGAATTATGTAGGTACCCAAGAAAAAGAAAAAGAGCAACAAAAGAAAAATTTGCTCTAAGAAGAAAGGATGGATACTCAATAGTGGTTGCTCCAAGCATATGACGGGAGATCCCTCCTTGCTTTCCGAAGTGATCCGCATCAAGAACGGTGCAACAGTGATCTTTGGATGCGATGAAAAGGGAACCATCATTGGAGTAGGTAAAGTCGATAATTCATCTAAACCTTTAATTGAAAATGTATATCTTGTATATGGCTTAAATCATAACCTCATTTCCAAAAGTCAACTTTGAAACAAAGGTTACAAGGTTAACTTTGGAGAGGGTATGTATAGTATAATTGATGATAAATCTAGTATGTTATTTTCCGGCACACGCCATAAAGATATTTGTATTTTAAGCATGCCACAATCTATAGATTATTGCTTAGTAGCACACACGAATGAACAACTTTATGGCATCGTCGTTTTAGACATCTTCATTTTAAACATCTTTATAAATTGTCAAAGCATGATTAGTTAAAGGATTTCCAAAAATCTCTTTTAATAAGAAAAGTTTTTGTGATTTTTGTCAACGTGACAAACTCTGTAAATCGTCATTTAAACTTAAAGCTGGAATTACATCTAAGAGGCCCCTAGAACTTCTTCATTTAGATTTATTTGGGCCTGCTAGAGTTGCATCTTTAGGAAATGCATATTATGGATTAGTCATTGTTGATGACTTTTCTAGATTCACTTGGGTATATTTCCTATCTTCTAAAATGAAGCTTTTGAGGAATTTACCAAGTTTGCGAAGAAAACTCAAAATCTCTTAGGAACCATCATTATCACTATTCGTAGTGGTCATGGAGGGACATTTGAGAATGAGATTTTCTTTAAGTTTTATGATGACAACGGAATAACTCACAACTTTTCATTTCCTCGCGCACCACCACAAAATGGTGTTGTTGAGAGAAAGAATAGGACACTTACTGAGTGTGCACGCACAATGCTCCATGTTAGTCATCTTGGACTTCAATTTTGGGCAGAGGTGGTGCACACGACATGTTATGTGCTCAAGAGGATCCTAGTGCTACCACGTACGAACAAAACTTGTTTTGAACTATTTTATGATAAAAAGCCTCAAGTAAAATATTTTCAAGTTTTTGGTTCAAAATGTTTTATTAAGACCACGTTTGATAACCTTGATAAATTTGAGCCAAGATCAGATGAATGGATCTTTGTTGGATATTCCACACGTAGCAAAGCCTACCAGATATACAACAAGAACATGAGGAATCACTTCATGTTTCTTTTAATGAAGATTTTGATTTGCCTCATGTTGATGATGATAGATTAGATGTTTTATGTGATTCTATTAATAATGTTAAACTTGATGATTTTATTAAGACTAACAATACTAATGAAGAGTTGAGATTGTTCCTAGTGATCCAGGTGTTCCCAAAGCTCATCTAACCATTGGCGATCACCCACATGACCAAATTATTGGACATATTGGAGTGGGTGTCCAGGCAAGGTCAAGGTTTGATGAATTATCTCATTGCATCTTTGTCTCTATAATTGAGCCAAAGAAGATCCAAGAAGCATGTGAAGATAGCTCTTGGATCATGACAATGGAAGAGGATCTCATTCAATTCGAAAGGAATGAAGTTTGGGAGTTAGTCCCTCTACCGAGTGGACATCAAGTCATTGGACATCAAGTTTGGGAGCTAGTCTCATTTTCAAGAACAAGACAGACGAGAATGAAGTCGTCACAAGAACAAAGCAAGGTTAGTAACTCAAGGCTACCGGCAAGAAGAAAGTATTGATTTCGAAGAATCTTTTGCTTCGGTAGCTAGATAAGAAGCAATTAGAATATTATTATCTTTTGCATCTCATAAAAATTTCAAATTATTTCAAATGGATGTTAAAAGTGCATTTTTAAATGGCATAGTTAATGAAGAAGTTTTTGTTTCTCAACCTCTCAGATTTATTCATGAAAAATTTCCTAACCATGTTTTCAAACTTAAGAAAACTTTATATATGTTGAGAGAAGCTCCTAGTGCTTGGTATGATCGCCTTAAAAACTTTCTTTTAGATTTGGGATTTAAAATGGGAGAAGTTGATTCCACACTTTTTACTAAATATTGTGAAAATGACATTCTTCTCATTCAAGTTTATGTAGATGATATTATTTTTGGATATACTAACTATTATCTTTGTCAAGAATTTTCTAAGTCCAAGAATGATGAATTTGAGATGAGCCACATGAGTGAGCTCAACTATTTTCTAGGACTTCAAATTCGGAAATTAAAGGATGGCATATTCATACATCAAACCAAGTACACCGGGGAGTTAATCAAGTAATTCGGGATGGAATCATCTTCGAGCAAAAGAACTCCCCTGAGTACAACTACACATCTACACAAGGATGAAAACGGGCAATATGTAAATATTCGTCTATATCGAGGTATGATTGGTAGCTTACTTTACTTAACTGCTAGTAGGCCCGATATCATGTTTTCCGCTTGTTTATGTGCTAGAAATCAATGACAATCTAAGGAATCACATTTGATTACGGTTAAACGAATATTTCGTTATCTCAATCAAACACTAGATTATGGATTATTTTATCCTAAATCTATCACATATGAGTTAATCTTATATAGTGATGCCGATTTTGCTAGATGCAAATCCGATAGGAAGAGTACTAGTGGCACTTACCATTTTCTAGGAAATTCTCTTGTCTCTTAGTTTTCCAAGAAGCAAAATTCTGTCTCATTGTCCACGACCGAATCGGAATATATTTCCACGAGTCTTGCATGTGCACAAGTTCTTTGGATGAGACACACTCTTAAAGACTATGGTACTAATTGTGATACTTGCCCGATCATGGTTGATAACCAAAATGCAATTTGTCGCTCCAAAAATCCGGTACATCACTCCCGTACCAAACATATAGATGTGAGACACCATTTTATTAATGATCATGTAGCTAAGAAGGACATCATTCTAAAGTACACTGAAACCAAAAGACAAATTGCCGATATCTTCACAAAACCTCTAAAAGAAGATTCATTTGTGAGGTTGCGTGGAGAATTAGGGATTATGGGTGAATATGAAATCTAGTACTTCATTTTCATATGTTATACCATGGTTTTGAGTTCTTATGATCATTTTCATATTATATATCAAATGTGTCAATTTTCTCCATACGTTTTATATGAGATTTCTTGGAGAATTTTTTAAATTTATGATTATGTTGATAACCTACATATGAGTATTAGTTCATATGATTATGAATGTTATTTTATGTATTTAGAGTGTTTAGAGTATAGGTCTAAGGGTGAGAGCACTCAATTTCACATTATTGCCGCATTCCTGGATTTTAGAACCAGGACAGGCGCATGTCTCCTCTTCACCAGGCGCCTACCTTTGTGCACATAATCTTTTTGTCTTTAGAACCAGGATAGGCACCCGATATTTCTTCATCAAGCATTTGCCTAAAACCCTAAATTTATTACCCCATTTCGTATCTCCCAGCTAGGCGACTGATGTAAATTTTTCAGGCGCTGGTTGTCATCCAGGCAACTAAAATTTTGTCATCAGGCACCTGTTGTATCTTTCTAGAAATTTACTCCCAAAATATCACTATTTTAAATTATTCATAGCCCCATGTAGGTCATTCACAGGCACCTGCCCGTCGACAGGCGGGTGTGATTTCTTCTACATGCGTATGTTCCTCTGCGAAGCCATTTTTAATTCAAGGCTTGACAGGTGGTTGCACATTGTGCATCTGTCGTATGTCTGAGCTGTTTGGCAGTTCGTAACCTTGATCTCAGCCGTTCAGTTTTGATCCAACAGCCCAAATCCTTTCGATCCCTCACTTATATAATCATTTCATGCCTTTTCTCTCTCTCCTCCAATTCAAACTTAACCCCGAGTCTGTCGAGAGCCTTGTAAGTTCCTTCGATCGATTTCATCGGCATTCAAACAACTCAGATCACGGTGAGTATAACAAATCTGGGATTCTTGATCCCGTAGTTCAGGGGACGTCTATCAAGCTTGACCCCAAGCTTTTAGGATCCATCCTTATTATTCCTTCTTCCGGATCCCTTCCAGTTGACATTAGCATATCCTCAGTTTCTGATCTTGATCAAGTCATCCTCTAGGACATGTTTAAAGTCATCCCTCCTATTCTCACCTATGGGGTAAAGACTTCGAAGTTTTCCAAACGTGGGTGGGCAGTCCACCACGTTGTCAAATCCAACATCCTCCCCAAATCAGGATCTTTCGATCAGCCTTCCCATGACATCCTGAAGTGCATGTATGCCATCTTTTCTGGCATGGATGTAAATAAGGCTGGTGTCATCCTTGATAGGATGGACCATGTTGAGATCACTCCTACCATATCTCACCTCCTATACAAATGCCTTTTGACTCACATCTTTCGTCATTTCCATATCGACCTTGCATCCTATGAGTCAAGTCCTCTTGGTCTCCTCTTGGATGAGTCTACGAAGTTGAAGTCTTCTTCAGCTCTGCAGATTGCAGCCAAGAAGAGGCTAGCTACTTCTGAGCCTTCCTCGTATGCACCTCCTGCTGATACCACTATTCCTCCTATTGATCGTACCATTCCTTCAACTTCTTCATGTCCATCACCTATGGATCCCTTCTTTATTCAGTTAGATAAGAAGGTTACTCTTTTGGATCAGAAGATGATTGTGTTGCTATAGATGCTCAACACTTCCTTTGAGCATCGGGATTACCTTTGCCTGCTCTCCTCCAGTGCTTGCTGCATCCATCTGAGTTTATCCCATCTGCTACTACTCCTCCTAGTGATGATGCTCAGGATCCTCCAGCTGATGTCACCCAGGCTCCTCCTACTGATGATATTCCATCTGCTGCTGATGAGCCTGCTGAGACTTAGGTCATCACTCCATCAGTCGAGACTCCTGCTGCAGATGCTGCCTCTACTTCAAAGATGGAGACTCAGTGCTTCCATATTGAGATCAGAGCTCCTAAGGCTTCTCCCACCATCGTCCAGTTGGATGCTTGATGCATAACAAGGATATCTCACCCTAGGACTTATTTTTTGTTCGGGTTTGAGAGTATATGAGTTGATATTGTGAGATGATGTAGGTTGTTTGGATGTTTGGATGTTTGGATGATGTTACTTCATGTTTGATAGTGCTTGTAGTTGTATTTTTTTTGTTAATGGTATACTTTTGTTGTGAGCTTGTGCACCATGATGTATTTGGAGTTGATATCTTTTTATACTCCTTGTTCATGATTATATATATATACACACACACACACACACACACACACACACACACACACGGTGAACATTTTGGCTCTATTATACTCTTGTGTGAATGTTGTCTATTCTTTTTGCTCTTGAGTATATGTATTGAATGTTGAGATGTATGCCATTACAATTTATTTATTTCATGGCATGGATGTTGCTATTGGAATTCTCTTCCTCAAGTCAACTAGGTTTTTGATGATTTCGATAAGTATTTTTGTGATACACATTCATGTTTTTTAGTTTTTCATTTGGTATCACATTAAATACATATCATATTCTTTATACTCCCATGATTGTTTTCTTTTATTTAGCACTAATTGTTGTTGTTTCTCTACTCCCACTTTTTGGATAATAACATAGGGGAGAGAAATAAACAAACTCATAATTTTGTGCTAATTAGAAGCTAAACATGAATCTAATATTGATATAACATTAGATTCAGGGGAAGTAAGATATAATGAATTTGGATTCAAAAATCCTAAGGATTCATTCCATGTCACTCATATCATACTCTTTGGTTAATTGATTATTTGATGCACATATCTAAATTGTCTAACTTGATTGGTATCTATGTAGGGGAGTAAGAATTTTTTATAAACACAATTATTTTTTTGTTTTTGTTTGTTTGTCATCACCAAAAGGGGGAGAATGTTGAGTACTGACTTCTCCATACTTGGTTTTGATGATGAGCAAACATAAATACTTGTGACTGATCCCCTCCAAGCAGTTAATTCATTGCCTAATCAAATCATGAAGATCAAATTGCAATGAATGACAATCAAAGCTCAATCAAAACTCAAAAAGACGATGGGTGATCAAGATAAAGAATGCAGCTTCAAAGACTTCAAGATCATTCAAGAGAAAGAAGAGAAGCAAAAACACAATGTAAATCTTTTGTTCTGTTAGTTTTTTTCTGATTAGAATGTAGCCTTGAAGTAGAATTAACTTGGAGCACTCACACATCACTCAATCTATCCTAGGAATCTATTAGAATTCATTTCCTTTTCTAAATTCCCTAACATGTGCATTTTAGTTTATCAACAGGTGACTGTTGAACGTTTGACAGGCGCTTGTCTCTATAAAGTCGCCTGTGGTTTGTTCAACATTCGTCTGTAATGCACAAGTTTTTCATAGGATACTTTGGATTTTAAGTATTCAATTCCAACAGGCGACTTCTGTACAAAGTACAGGCGCCTGGCTCCTTGCAGGCGCATGTGACTTGTTAGTCAGTCGCTTATATCATCTTGCCCAAAGGCCCCAAATTTGTCAGCTTTGACACTTATGCTTTCAGGCATTGTATGTATGTTTAACAGGTGCCTACCCATGGCACAGGCGCATGTCTAAACCGATACAGTCGCATGTCCAGCCCTAGCTCAGAATTCTCATTTGGCAAGTTACGCACTTGTGCACACAGACGCTGAACGTTAGTTTCACAGTCGCCGTCCCATGGCATATGTGCATGTGGATACCACATCAGTCGCATGTCTTGCTTACCCAGAATTCTTGTTAATTGTCACCTTACACACCCACACAGATGCATGCAGTTGGTTTCCTAGGCGTCTGCCAGTTTTCAAGCGCATGTTAATCCTTAGCAGTTGACTGTCCTACGTGGTAAGTTGCCGTTTGAATTCTCACTACCCTCTGACACAGTGCATCATGCGCCTGTTGATCCTTTATCGGTCGCCTATCATGGCTATTAAATTAATCCAGTGGCCAATCCTAGACGGATTTTGAAAGGGGTTTTGGGTAATTTGTTTGGGGCTTTAAGAGAGATTATAAATAGTCCATTTGTTGTTCCATTGGGAACTCTTGGAACTCTTAGACATTCATTGATTCATCTCTTTAGCTCAAGCTCTCAAGTACTCAAAGCTTTCAATCTGTCAAAGACCTCATTCTCTCTTGCTCACCAACCTAGAATCCAAGTTCAAATCTTCTAGGCATTTGGTAGTGACAAGTGCAAGGGCTATTCTCTCTTCTAGGAAGATATCAGCACACTCCACACTCTTGCTCCTTCAAGTTCTACTTCAAGGCATAGGTGTTTGTAAGTGTGTATTTCAATTTTATAACTCTTTCGTTAAATTGGTTTTGCTCTCGATTTGTGAGAGTGTTTGCTTGATCCCAAGTTGTGGGAATCAAGGTCATCAACCTTATGTATTGATTGCACTTGTAGGGTTCTATAAGTGGGTTGAAAGGAAAACTCAAGGTAAGGTTTTAGCTTGAGTATCCGGGTGATATCCCGGGTGGTATGGATGTAGGATACAAGAACAAGTCGGGTTTTACTTGGGTAATCCGAACCCTTGAAGATCTTGTGTTTCCATGTTCTAATTGTTGTTTCTTATTATTTCCGCATTGTTGGTTGGTTAGGATTTAATTAGGCGTAATTTCCTCATTAATTTTATAAACACTATTCAACCCCCCTTCTAGTGTTTTCCTCATAGCACCGGGTCCTTACAATGATCTCCAACCTGTTGCACGTATCCTAGCAAATATTCTATTGACAAGAGAATGCGCACCCCCAAAAAAGTATGCACACACTCACCCCCAAGTGCAAGGGTGTCAGAGCTCTATAATCCAAATGAGTTCGGGGTCGAATCCACAGGGAGGCGGTGCTATGATACCTATCGATCCTAGGTAGGTTATGCTTCAGTTTATTAGGAGGAGGTGAGTTACGGAATGGCATAATGGCGATGGATGTGAAAGGCATGTCACAGTCGTATTCATAACTATCTACTCCACACAAAAGAAATAAATAAAACGTAGAAAACAAATGGGAGAAAGATCACTAAGGTGTCAATATCCCCACTATTGCTTCGGGCATGAAATGAACTTCATACATATTTAGTAGTTGAATCATCTTGAATATAAATCGATGTTATGATAGGATCTTTACTTGGTGCCACTCTTGTGGGTCACCACATAAGTTATATAGAGGTGTAACAAACAGCTCGAGAATTGGTGCTACTCTTGTAGATCACCTCACTTAGGATGACAATGTTACAACCCTATTCAGGTGTGTAGGGAGTTCTTAGGCTCGATGCCACTACATGGATCACCGTGTCCATTGAAATCCCTTCACTTCTAGTGAAAGATTATTCACAACAGAACTCGAAGTCTCATCAATTCCTAGCTATGTTTAGCGGTGCCAATCTCTTGGATCACTTTCGATGCCACTCTCGTGGATCATCTCACTAAGATCAAGATTCGGTGCCAATCTCTTGGATCACCATCACTATCAAAGATTACGTCCTAACAATAGGGTTCAAGCTAATCCTCGCAATGAATCTACTCAATCATAGCAATAAAGAAATAGCAATTGTGATTTAACATTATAGGCAAATAAAATAAACAAATGAGAAATGAAAAATACTTAGCTTTGTGAAAGATCCGATACAAAATCACCAAGGAGGGGGGCCAAGGGCATGGCCTAGCCTCCAAAATAGTCTCCAAGAACCAAAGAGGGGATCCCCCAATGACCGCTACAAAAAGTATATCTACCACCCCTCAAACCCTAGCAAAACCCTCGAGAAAACCCCCCAATTTCGGGCCCAAACCCAATAAGGGCTGCAACTTAATCGGTGGGCCCCAGACAGCACGGCCGAGCTCGCTGTACATGCTACCCGAGCACAATTTACAGTACTGATATGTCAACTTGCAGAATTTCCCTAGTACTCATCCGACCTCCGTTTTGTGGGTTCTTGGTGGCGGAACCGTCATGAAGTCTACTATCCATGACAAATATGAGAAAAATACTTTGCCAACTGGAATGATAGCAGACCTTCAAAGAGTAAGAGGATGTCCTAATTTCTGTTGTTTCAACTCCGCTGGGCCGAGCGTAAGTGCCGCTTGGCCGAGCGTTCCCTAGTGCTTGGTCGAGCTAGTGAGATAGAGAATTTGACCTTCATTCAGGAGGGGGCCGCTCGGCCCGAGTGTAAGTACCGCTCGACCGAGCGCCATTGGCTCTAGCTGCCCCCTTTTCATCTTCTTGTTGTTACACCAGCTCGGCCAAGCGCATTGAAGCGCTCGGTCGAGCTAGCCATGTTAAGAGTTCAATTTGGCTTCCATCTTCTTGTTCTTCTTCTCCATCTCTCTTCTTCTTCTTCTAGCTTATTCTCTAGCATGTCGAGCTCGTCTTCAACGACATCCTTACTGCTCCAACATCGTCATTTATGCCCTTGACTCCAAATAGCTTCATAACGCTCCAAAATCCCTGAAATGCATTGAAACGCTCCAAAAGTGAAATAGTTCCAATTAATTGCATAAAAGCGTATAAAATGGGGATTTTGAGGGTGAAATGTGACATGAAAATATAAGATAAAACATGTAATTGATGGACACATCATATTCTCTCATAGAATGTTAATCAGAAAGGTGGTAATAGAGCAGTTCTATCTATCAACCAAGCAAACTGCGTTTATGCTATGCTTGGAGGCATCAAAGCAGTCTGGGTACAAATCATTATGAAGAACATTATTCATAGTGCCACTTCCACCAATCCTGCATCCCCACTCCATCATGGACACTTCCTCATACATCTCTTTATTAGAGAAGGGATAGATGTAGATAGTGAGATTCATTTCATAAAACCTATTGTTTGCCTAAGTTAGTCCTCTAACTGAAGCCAAAACTTAATTTTGATGATGTCAAACAAGTCATATGGATCTAATGTGTCTATCTAGTGAGTTTCAGGTCAATCGGAGGTCAAACAAGGGTGAAATGTGCCAAAACAGGGTTGGCACAGCCGTGCGTGTCAGAATACGAAATCTACAAGAGGGCCAAAGCCAACACGGCCGTGCTACACAACCATGTTGAAAAAATGTTCTCTGGAATCTCAGTGAGGGGCCACACGACCGTGTCGAAAAATTAGTTTCTGGAAATTTTGTGAATAGTGCTAACACGGCCGTGCGGCTGTCATTGCACAAAAATTGGTTTCTGAAAATTCTATGAATAGTGCCAACACAGCCGTATGGCAATCAGTGCAAAAAAATTTGTTTCTGGAAATTCTGTGAATAGTACCAACACGGTCGTGCAGCACGACTGTATAAGCGTGCATAGTCCTTGTGAATCCCTAATTTGACCGGTTTGACCAGACATACGTCCAAGTTTAACTTCAATCAATTTGGAAGAGTTTTTAATCCTTTGGAATACCAATTTGAAGAGTAGTTTCCAAATAAAAGAGATCTATCAAATCATTAGATATTAGATTGAAGATTTGAAAGAAGATTTGAAGATCAAGAGCTCCAAATTGAAGAAAACTCCTCATACCATATAAAAGGAGAGCCATCCCTTGGAGAATTTTTTTGGAGAAGCATGTATCAAAAATCTCAGCGATTTTTCATCTTCCACTCATCAAAGCTTCAAGTGCGCAAAGAAAAAGAAGGAGATTTACATATGTTGAGCTAAAAAGGCGATATCTTTCTCTACAAGTGTAAGAATCAAGCACGGTTTGCGCCCACGAATTTGGTGAGGGACGATATACACACTGTGACTTCTTTTTCAGTTTTTATTTTAGTGTTAGATCATATTTGTGAATATCTTTACTCAAAACCTATCTTTGTGCTTTAACTTTGAAAACAATAGCTTGTACAGTGAGATCACTATTTGTAAGTGTGATCGGTTTATTTTTCTCTTTTTAGTTATAAAAGAGGGTGAAAGACTCAAGGGTTTGGGGTCGTCGTAGAGGCGGGGAACCTAGGCTGGGCCACTCCATTGAAAAATCATTGCTTGCTTATTTTTTTGATTTGGATTGGTTGATCTTGTGCTTTGATTTTTAATTTGTGCATACACCCTATTCACCCCCCTCTCGGCTGTTTTTTTCAATTGGTATCAGAGCTGGGTTCCTTCGAACTCAAAGTCTGGTGAAATTTCGATCCTCGTGGCACAAATTCCCTATAACTATTCCACAGACCCTAATAACCAAAAAGAAGGGCATTCGTATTTACGATCACCTTTGTTTGATGGCACTGATTACAGTTATTGGAAACAAAGGATGTCCATCCACATTAAGGGCATTGACATGGCCTTGTGGAAAATCATTAATGAATGCTTCACCCTATTTGATAAACCTATGCCAGAGCAATAAAAGGAAAATGAACGATTAGAGAGCTTAAATGCTAAGGCCATGAGCATCTTGTTTTGTGGTCTTAATAAAGTTGATTACAATCGTATTTGCTCTTGTGCCATAGCAAAAGAGATTTGGACTAGTTTAGAAGTGACCCATGAAGGGACATGAAGTTAAAAAGACTCGTATTCGTATGTTGCTACAAAAGTATAAGAACTTTTCTATGCTTCCTAATGAATATATTAACTCTATGTACTCTCTCTTTGCAGATATCGTGAATCCTCTCAAGGCACTTAGAAAGGAAATTCCAGTGGAAGACTTGGTAGGAAAAGTCTTATACTAACTCTCCGGAGATTGGATACAAAAGAGAATGGCAATAGAGAAAGTTCATGATATAGCATCCATTACTTTCGAACAACTCAGGGGAAAATTAATGGCATACGAAGTGCAAATGAAGATGTTGAGCAATGAAGCACACAAGAAGGAGGAGAAGCCTCATAAGATGGAAAAGAGCGAAAAGAACCTTGCTTTCAAGGCAATCAAGTGGCTCGACGACATATATGAAACTGAAGATGATGAGATTGCTCGTGTAGTCAAAGGATTCTTCAACTTCTTACGCAACAACAAGAGAATAACCGGAAATATGTGGAGAAGTAAGAAGAAGGATGAAGATGACGAGGAAATCTCTGCTCCAAGGTGCTTTAGGTGCAATAAATAAGGACACTTGAAGACGGATTACCCTATTCTTAAGGGCAAAGGAAAGGAGAAGATTGGCGATAGAGGAAAGAATCCAACTAAGCGAGGAATGATGGCGACATTGGGTGATAGCGATCCGAAGAACTTTCAGATGATGATGCTTCTGACGACAATGAAACTTGCTTCATGACGGATGGATCTAAGGTAAAATCTAAGCTTAGCAAATCTAATTTTGATGAAGAAAAATTTCAAATAAGTGAAGACATGTTTTCAGATATGGAAGAAGCTTACGACTACCTAGTTGAACTCTTTAAGGAAATGGATCCTAGATATGTTAAGCTAAGAAAATCACGAGACACCTTAAAAGAAGAATTAGGAAGTGTGATAAATGAGAGAGATGAACTCTTTCCTAAGTGGGGAGAACAAAAAAAGTTATTAATAGTTTTGATGAACCCCACTTAGAGACAAAGACTCTAGAACTAAAAGAAGCTAATAGACTAGAACATGATAACTCAAATTTATCCGAAAAAATTGAAAGAGAAAATTAGCTCTCTTAGCTCTAATGAATCCAAAATAAAATTTTTAAACCAAAAATTAGCTAGCTACGAAGAAAAACTAGAAGAACTTGTAAAAGAAAACTCTAGCTTAATAAAAGGTAAAAGCATAGCTGGTGAAGTGAAGACTAGTAAGAAAGAGAAAAAAATATGAAGCAATGATAAGCGAACTTGAAAACGAAAACCAAAATCTTAGCTCTACGATAAAAAAATCACCAGTAGCCAAGTAAGCTTCAACAATATGATAAATGGGCTTAACGATAATATTAGCAAACATGGCCTAGGATTTCAAAAGAAGAAGAAACAAATGAAGAAGAAACCTAAAAGGACCATGGAGAAGATTTTTGCTAGATACATAAGCCCTCCATACTCCACGCATGTCGAAAACATGTTTTCTAATCCTTTACATGCCAATGTTACATGATTTCATTGTAATAGAAAAGGACATGTTATGTATGCTTGATTTGCTAGATATTATCCTGAATATTTTATATGTGTTCCAAAGCATCGTACTAACAATTGTGGATCCAAGATTTGATTACCAAAAGGTGCATCTTCTTTTGTAGGTGCATTTTCAAGCTCCGGATGATAGCTTGTGGTACCTTAATAGCGGTTGCTCGAACCACATGACGGGCAACGAATCCCTCTTCACTACGCTATCAAGGAAAGATGGAGGGATGGTAACTCTTAGCGATAGGAAGAAATGCAAAATCTTGGGCAAAGGTTACATTGATAATCATCCACTTGTAGCATTGAAAATGTTAATCTTGTATATGGTTTAGCAAATAATTTGCTAAGTGTGGGTCAACTATGCTCTGTAGGCTTTAATGTGCATTTCGAAAATGACGAAGTATATATTTTGAAAGAGGATGACATTCTTTTCAAAGGCATTTCATATAATAACATATATACTATCAAACTTTGTTATTCAAATAATCTGAAATGTTTAGTTACATCACATGAGACTAGTTGGCTATGGCATCGAAGCTTAGGCCATGCCGGTATGGACTTAATCTTAAATCTTGCTCGTAAGAAACTTGTCAGAGGGTTACCTCAAATTAGTATTGATAGAGACAAGCTTTGTGATGCACATCAACTAGGCAAGTCACATAAAAGTAGTTTCAACCCTAAAAACATTGTCTCTACTACTAAGCCTGTGCAACTAATAAATTTGGATTTATTTGGACCCACAAGGGTTGCTAGTTTAGGTGGTATGCATTACTGCTTCGTCATTGTCCATGATTTTTCACGATTCACTTGGGTTTATTTCTTGACACATAAATTTGAGACTTTCACTGTTTTCAAAATGTTTTGTAAAAAGGTTGAAAATGAAAAAGGTTTTCATATGGTCAAAGTTAGGAGTGATCATAGTGGTGAGTTTGTAAATGTTAGCTTTGATGATTTTTGTGTTTCAAAAGGATATTCACATAATTTTTCCTCCCCGATGACACCGCAACAAAATAGGGTAGTTGAGAGGAAAAACAGTACATTTCTAGAAATAGCTAGGACCTTGATTCATGATTATAAATTTCCATTGTATTTTTGAGCCGAAGCCTTACATACATCTTGCTACAATTTGAATCGTGTATCAATAAGACCCATTTTGAAGAAAACACCATATGAGCTTTATAGAGAGTTGACTCCCAACTTATCACATCTTATACCATTTGGATGCAAATGTTATATTTTGAAAGTAGGCGATAACCTGGATAAATTTGATGCTAAATCCGATGAGGGTATTTTTGTTGGGAACTCTCCACATAGCAAATCTTATAGAGTATTCAATAAAAGGGCCCTCACTATCCAAAAAATCGTGCATGTTAAATTTGATGAGAAAAGTACTACTAACGAATCTTATAGTGCTGCAGAATCTCCTGAAATTGTAGGTGAACTTAAAGGCTTGGAGCTGAACACTAGTAATTATGATGAGCAAAGGGACAACAATGGTAATGCACCAAGAGAGGAAGAGTAAGCTACTACATCATCATAATATCTCCCTAAGGGTTGGCCCTTTAAGAAGGATCATCCTAAGGACCAAATTCTTGGAGTCACATCGAAAGGTATATGCACTAGAAGTAGCTTTAATTTGATGGTTAACTTTGCTTTTATATCTATTTTAGAACCTAAGAATGTGGATAGTGCTTTGGAAGATTCTTATTAGATTATGGCAATGCAGGAGAAATTGTCACAATTTGAGAGGAATCAAGTTTGGGAACTTGTTTCCAAACCCAAACACCAAACAATCATAGGTACTAAATGGGTATTTAGAAACAAACTTGATGAATTGGGCAATCTTATTTGAAATAAAGCTAGATTGGTTGCCCAAGGATACAACCAAGAGGAAGGGATTGACTTTGATGAAACCTTTGCTCCCGTCGCAAGATTGGAAGCAATTCGGATGCTTTTAGCATTCGCTAGTTTCATGACATTCAAACTCTACCAAATGGATGTCAAGAGTGCTTTCTTGGATGGGGTTTTATCAGAGGAAGTCTATGTCAAACAACCTCCTGAGTTTGAAGACTCCAACCACCCGGATTTTGTTTCAAGATTAAACGTGCGTTATATGGGCTCAAACAAGCTCCTAGAGCTTGGTATAAGCGACTAAGTACATTTTTGCTTGAGAACAATTTTTCCATGGGGAAGGCGGATAAAAACTTATTTGTTAACCATCAAAATAAAGATCTACTAATAGTGCAAATTTATGTTGATGATATTGTTTTTGGTGCTACTAATGACTCTGTTTGTGAGGAATTTGCCAAGTGTATGTCTAGCGAATTTGAGATGAGCTTGATGTGTGAACTCACATTAATGCTTAGATTTCAAATCAAACAATGTGAGGATGTGATCTTCATCAATAAAGAGAAATATGAAACAAAATTGGTCGAGAAATTTGGCCTTGACAATGCAAAGGAATGTTATACTCCCATGCCAACAACGGCGAATGTAGATAAGGACGAAAAGAGAAAGAAGGTGGACGAGAGTATGTATCGAGGTATGATAGGTAGCATATTATATTTGACATCTAGTAGGCCCGATATAATGTTTAGTATGTGTTTATGTGCTTGGTTTCAATCATGTCCTAGAGAATCACATCTTTCTTTAGTAAAACGAATTATTCTGTATGTTAAAGGAACTTTAGATTTTGGACTATGGTACCATTGTTCCTCGTCTTTTGAGCTTATTGGATATTGTGATGCGGATTTTACGGGAAGTAAAATTGATCGTAAGAGTACTTCAGGCACTTGCCAACTACTAGTTATGTCTCTAGTTCCTTGGTTTTCCAAGAAGCAAAACTCCATAGCATTGAGTACAAACGAAGCCGAATATGGTTCGGCAGGTTGTTGTTATTCTCAAATTCTATGGATAAGACAAACCCTCAGAGATTACGGTCTTACTTTCCAGCCAACAACCATTTGGTGTGATAACAAGAGCGCCATAGACCTATCTAAAAATCCCGTCCTACACTGTAGGACCAAGCATATTGATATTCGTCGCCACTTTCTTCTTGATCACATTGATAAGAAAGACTCTCTATAGACTATGTTGATACTAAAAAGCAATTAGCAGACATTTTCACCAAACCCTTAAATCAAAATCAATCTTGCTTCATTCGAATGTAGTTGGGGATTATGTCACTAATTGAGCACTAGCACGCTTATCCTTGCATATACACATGCTTAAACATTGTATCTAGCCTATACACATTGATTATATCTCATGTCATTATAGGCTAGTCTACATATTGTATGTGCATGCATCACCGTTCATGGATGCCTTCATGCGTCACTATTCTTAGACACCAACATAAAAAGAAAGAATAAAATGAGTAATCAAAAAAGGAAAAGAGTATTGGAAAAAAAGGAAGCAAAATACTATACAATATTTGCCAAATTCTTTTGATGTTGTTGGCTAGTAACCGGATTTCGGGGGGTTTGTTGAACAATGCATGTGACATATGGTAGATAAAGTAACCACTTAGCGCACCTCAACTCTAAAGGACCCGAAATTTAACACCATGGTATCCTATGATTGGGTGTCTTCCTATACTTTGCTTAAAATAATTCCAAAGGATATGAATGTTCACAATATGTTTAGGACAACTCTATGTTTTAGAAATCTAAGATTCTAGCATCTATATTACATTTGAGGACTTTTTTGAATTGCCTTGCTGACTAGGACAAGCAGATGTCATGCTGATGTATAAAGAGGTTGATAGACGAATGGCTAGGATTTAATCTTTGTAAAAGAAGGGTTGAGATGAGTGTTTGGGAAAACCAAAAAACCTCAGCACATGGATCGCTGAAGTGGCTAGATTCAATGAGATCTGATCACATGCATTGATGACGTGGTAGAAATCCCATCCATTCAATATATCATATCCCTTGGGCACCGTTCATCTTGGGACATGTAATTTTCCAGCTGTTTAAAGTGCCAATGTAATTTATGAAGATTACTATTGAATTACGTCCATCTTGAGACATGTAACTACGGTAATTTATTGAATGAACATATCAATATTAAAATAATTACTATTGGATTTTTGAATGGACAATATAATATGCTGTTACATTGGAATAATTATATTTGGGAAAATTACATCCATTCAATATAATATTTGGACAATATAATATTGAATGGACAAAGATTTTTGATTTTTGATTTGAATGAAATTATAATAGATGGTGGGATATGTAATTTTCCCTAAGGTGCCCGCGCCGAATATAATATTGAATGGACAAAGATTTTTGATTTTTCATTTGAATAAATTATATTGAATGGATGGGATATTTAATTTTCCCGAGGGCGCCCGCTAAATTTTTGTTCTTTTAAATTGTGAAGTGGAATATTATGTCCTAATATTTTGGAGGGTGAAAATTTTTTGGGGTAACAAAGATTTTAAATGAATAGTGCCCTGTGATTTCTGCACTTTATATGGTGATTTCTACTTCATATTTTCATGTAGTGGACGTAAGCTTTCATTGATCATGGCATTGTTCATAACTTGAGCTTGGGGGATAACGCATTCATAAGATTCTCATAGTCAATTTCTTGTTTCTTTGATTGCTAGCATTAATTCATGTCTTATTCTTTACTACTTCAAATGATATTGGTGACCTTTTCGATCAATGGTAAAAGGGGATAGTACGAAAAAAATTGGAGAGATAGACATTGAGATGCATAGTTTGAGGGGGAGCTTGTCACATTACTCATGAGAGCACATATCTAGGGGGCGTTGCATGATGATCCATGAACATGTGCACCATATGACTTGCTCTATATCTTTAATTCTCAATTTTTCTATGCTTGTTTTCCATCATCAAAAGGGGGATATTGTTGGCCTAAGTTGTCCTCTAACTGAAACCAAAACGTAATTTTGATGATGTCAAACAAGTTATACGGATCTAATGTGTCAATCTAGTGAGTTTCAAGTCAATCAGAGGTCAAACAGTGGTGAAACATGCCAAAACATGGTTGACATGGCTGTGAGTGTCGGCAAAATGGCCGTGCGTGTCATAATACGAAATATGCAAAATGGCCAAAGCCAACACGGCCGTGCTACACGACCGTGTCGAAAAAATGTCTCTGGAATCTCAGTGAGGGGCCAACATGGCCGTGCTGCATGGTCGTGTCGAAAAATTAATTTCTAGAAATTATGTGAACAGTGCCAACATGGTTGTGCGGCTGTCAGTGCACAAAAATTGGTTTCTGGAAATTCTGTGAATAGTGCCAACACGGCCGTGCGACAGTCAGTGTAAAAAAATTGGTTTCTAAAAATTCTGTGAATAGTGCCAACACCGCCGTGCGGCTTTCAGTGCAAAAAATTAGTTTCTGGAAATTCTGTGAATACTGCCAACACGGCCGTGTCAGTGTGCAAGGTCCTTATGAAGCCCTAATTTGACCGGTTTGACCAGTCAAACGTCCAGGTTTGACTTCAATCAATTTGGAAGAGTTTTTAATCATTTGGAATACCAATTTGAAGAGTAGTATCCAAATAAAAGAGATCTTTCAAATCAATAGATATTAGATTGAAGAGTTAAAAGAAGATTTAAAAATCAAGAGCTCCAAATTGAAGAAAACTTCTCATACCATATAAAAGGAGAGCCATCACTTGAAGAATTTTTTTGGGAGAAGCATCTATCAAAAAGCTCCAGGGATTTTTCATCTTCCATTCATCAAAGCTTCAAGTGCGCGAAGAAGAAGAAGAAGAAGGGGATTTGATCTAAAAAAGGAGATATCTTTCTCTACAAGCATCAGAATCAAGCACGGTTTGTGCCTACGAATTAGTTGAGCGACGATCTACACCACGGTGAAATCTTTCAGTTTTTATTTTGGTGTTAGATCATATTTGTGAATAGATTTACTCAAAAGCTATCTTTGTGCTTTAACTTTGAAAACAATAGCTTGAACGGTGAGATCACTATCTGGAAGTTTGATCGGTTTGTCTTTCTCTTTTTGGTTATAAAAGTTGGTGAAAGCCTCAAGTGTTTGGACTGGGAGTAGAGGTGGGGAGCCTAGGCAGGGAGCCACACCGTTGAAAAATCATTGCTTGCTTATTTCTGTGATTTGGAATGGTTAATCTTATGCTTTGATTTTTAATTTGTGCCCACACCTTATTCACCCCCCAGCCCCCCCCCCCCCCCCCCCCCCCCCCCCCGGCCCCAAGGGTGTGTTTTTCACCTATGACTATGTTCAATGCACATGTGCTTCATGCAAAAGATATTTACAAGTTAACCACGAGCAATACGGATCGTATGCAGCAGGTGTCGAACATAGGGATGCAGTGGTTTGAGTACCGGTTAACCGTGTGTCTACTTAAGAGAGGGGTAATTACACTAAAAATACAAAAATAGAGAAAGGTGCCATGGACCAAGCGTCACCGCTAGTGCAAATTGAGCATGTGGGTCAACCTAGATTCTAGAGTCGACGGGTTATAGCCCTAGATGATAGTCGAAGCTCAATCATCGTCCTCTCAATGTCCAACCATGAGAGGACTCGGAGAATAGGTTGGATCCCTTACCGTGGCCCTGATGGTCAGTCAAACGCTAAGGTAGTGGTGATTCTAGTGAGTGTGCTTGACGGTTAGTCAGCGCCTAGCGATATATAGTCAACCATCTTTGGCTATTAGGCAGGATGAATTGAGGTCACCCAAGCCTATTCCTAAGACTAAAACCCTAATTGGAATGATATTTGGGGCAGTCCACCCACATGAACAATCTACTCTAGGGTTAAGCTAAGCCCTAGGCACAAAAATCTACTCTATCAACATCATAACGAGATATAAACAACAAATAAGGAAGAACTTCACAAAGGGCAAGATAAATGAAATTAAAAACAATAATATGAAATTAAACTAAAAGCAAACATGAATTCATTACATAACAAGTAAAATAAAGAGTCTTATAATTACAAGGAAGAACAGCCCCCAATGGGGGAGGAAACCCTAAAAATCCAGAGTGAAAAGAATCTCCCTTCCATCAATTCGCTCAAGCCTTAAATAGTACAATCAAAAATATAGGGGCGCACGGCCATACCACAAATCGGCACGGCAGCACAGCCATGTCGATCCTCTTTTAAGTCCAAATCGGTTCCAGGTAGCACGGGCGCGACACTGCCGTGTGAAACGCTCGTGCTGCCAGTGAGCTCACTGCCTCACTGCAAGGAATTAAGCACGACCGTGCAAAAAGTTAGCATGGCCGTACCGATGTTGATGTTGCTTCTCCCTTTGGCCTTATGATATGACACGGCCGTGCATTTGAACGCACGGTCGGGCAGTCTGCTCCTTAGCCTGTATCTTCCCTCCTTTAGCTCCAATTCACTCTAATCTTTGTCGTTATCTCTCTCAGGCTCCAAAAATCGCAGATTAACATCGTTTGAGCATGGATTCCTTGAAATGTACAAAATGCATACCCAAAGCATCAAACTGATAAAAATGTGAAAAAGCAGAGCAAATAGCAAGAGTAACATAGAATAAATACAAAAAATGTGAGGAGAAAAGAGTTGAAAAGGGGTATAAAATGGGTCTAACAAAATCCCCCAAGCTAAACTCTTGCTCGTCTCGAGCAAGACAAGAATAGAGTACGGGGAGAGATTACTAGGAGAAATCCGAGGATCACCCTCTCGAATCACACATGCGCAACGGTCGTGCATAAAACAAAGTTTAGGGATCAATTCCTACACATGCACCAAATTTGCCCAACGTGGCAGGGGACTAGAACACTACCATCTTCACGACGTCAGGTCTAATAAGCACATATCCGTGCAAGGCTAACCATGAATCAAGGATTCTCGATAGGTTTAAACTAGAGAAAATCAACACTCGCAAAGACAAAAATCACGAAGGCATAAGGTAGAGACTAAGTCTCTCCTGAGTTTGGGAAGATATTATCTTTTTCATTATACCATGGTAGCAGGCATGTTCATAATCATACATTTATTCTCCTTTTTCTTTTTCTCACTTTTTTGGTAGGGTCTAGGGGATTTAGGTAGCGAGGTTTCGGCCAATGACTCCCGACCCAAATGGGTCTAGGGCATTGAGTCAAAAGGGACCCCTCGAGCCTATTCACTTGAATCGTCTAAAACCCATTATTTTCATGCACTCCCCAAACCTCACCTTTTGGCGTGGATGTCAGAGATTCCTTAGGCCCGGAGACCCGACTACTCGACAAAGTAGGGAGAATGGTGCATCTATTTGATACTTGTCTTTTTTTGTGTTCACATTTTTTTAACATGCCGACGCCATGGTATAGGGAAGTACGATCCAAAAAACAAAACCAAACTCTATTGAGGCTAAGTCCACCTTATGGAATCGAAAGAGCCTAAGTTTGCGTGACAAAAGGGTTGATTAAATCACTAGCCTAAACTATCGGAAAAGAGATGGGAGCTAGCACTATCTCACCACAGATAAGGGTTAGAAGTGAAATCGTGATGGGGGAGTGTGGAAGATGTGCCACTGAAAGGAAATAAGAGTGCACGCAGAAAAACCGACCCTAAACAAGGATATACAAAACGGATACGTGAATGCGGTTATCCTATAGTGGTCATCTCCTAAGATTTCGATGGAAAATGGTGAAAAAGGGAGAACGAAAAGTGAAGTGGGGACGGAAATTTTGAAAAATAAACGGAAAAGTGGGTACCTCCCCCTAGCTAGGTGTGAAATGCCTCTCCCCCAAGCTAAACTAAGCATTTTCCTCATAACTTGAGGACCATGAGATAAGGGGATAAGATGTGTAAATGAGGGTGGGTGTGATGAAATGGGGAAGTAATGCGATATTATTAAGCCTATGGGAAAAATGTGGATATCATGGGAGAGTCTCCCCCAAGCTAGCATGAAGAATAGCCCTAAAATGAGATAGTGATGTGAAAAGTATGGAAAAGGTGTACTTGGGAGGTACATGGAAAAATCAGGACCAAGTGGGAAAATAATGTGTGAGGCGAATGAGAGATGAAGAGATTTATTTAAAGAAAAATCTAAAGACTAAAACACTCGTCTCGCTAATCGAGAGGAGATGAGATTATAAAGAAACTACACTAGAAAGCAAGTAAAATATCTACACTACTGGATTAGGATACACCTGATCGAAAGGCGGATACTAAATATTTATTGGAACAGGAATCTGTTCTTCCTGCTGCTTTTGTGGCTCAGCTAGCAGCTTTACTCCATGAATGTCATCGAACCCAAGCAACATGGCTCCCAGCATTCCCTGAAGGTGTCCACATGTAACCTGCAGGAAACGATCCGTATCGGCATGACGAGAAAAATTATTACCCCTAATGAAATTAGCCCAGAGATAATCATCAGACTGCAAAAAAAATCTAAAGCAGGTTGATGAATACTCCCTGGAGGAATTTCGCTACTCTCGGGGTGCACAATCAGATCTTCTTTCTCCACGTGATCTATCTGGTCAGGTGCTGACGTGACCAAGCGTGCCTCAGGTAGATATATACAAGTTTCCTGCAGGAGACACGTCGCGTGAGATATATCCAAATCAAGGAATAAATAAAATAAAGCATGAGATTTAGATATGGAGGAATCAGGGATTAGGAAACTTCCCTGATCGATGTGGTGCTGATGCTCGAGCTCTGGTGGGATAAGGAGCGACTGCGGTGAAAATGATGGAGGAGAACATGGTTCAGGCCAGATGAGAACGGTCATCACACTTGTGGCCGAACCCATGTACTCCTCGAAGGCATGCACGTTTGTCGCAGTCTCCTCGATGCTCGTGCATGGCTCCAACTCGGGGACCTGACAAAAGGAGAAAGTTTGTGCGGGCTCTTCGATTTATGGTGTCTCGCTCCCGCCTGCATAAATCTCTCTTGTTTCAGCTCTGAACTGGGTTAGGAGCCACTCAATCTTTGCTAACGCCTCATGAGGTTTCTGATTTATTATGGGCGCGCAGCTCGAAATGACGACGCCAGCATGATATATGCCAGTGGTGCCACCTGCAACTGGAGAGCCAAACTCAACAGAAATCAAAAGGTTTTGCGCAAATAGATTACCTTCTGTAGTGCAGGTGGCCGACAATGTATTGGGCCAATGTGTGTCCTCCACTATAAAAGTGGATTCTCCTCTGCGGAGCCACAGAGTGATGGATAAGCTTTGGATCGCCATAAAATGTTCCATCTTGGCTACAAGGCTTCACTTGGCTTCCGATGGAGGCAAATATGGTGGATGAACTAGATGGGAGTGGGTTGGGCAAGGGTTTTAGGAATGTGGGGGTGGGTCATGGGGGTTGGTATAGTATGTGCAGATTGTTGGATCTGGATCTAAGCCTAGAGGGGGGGTGAATATGCTAATAAAATACCTTCGAGATTACACAGGAAATATTTAGCACAATCAGTCAGGCACAGAGTAAAGTAAGTTAAAGTAAAGACAATTGATCGCTCCGGGACGTAACCCAAAAGAACGGTTGTAGTTTTACCGCAAGTGCACGGTGTAGCAGCGAGCGGGTTATCGAACACAGGGAGGACGAATGACCGTGCTTGTTCCGATCAACCTGGCTATTTAAGAAGAGAGAAATTTGCCTTTGGCGATCCTGTCACAATCGTCAGACAAAGTACGGAAATATCAAATCAAATAAAGAACGTCTAGGGAATGGGGAATTCCCGCTACTCACCATATTTCATAAAAGTGGTTCACTGGTATCAAAGTTGCTAGAATAAGATTTTGGATGAACTAGTTGCAACTGAATGTAGAACCAAGCTCACGCTCTCGCGTTGTTGTCGGTCTATAGCTATCCTAGGTTCGGGTCCAATCTCTTGCAAACCCTAGCCTAGGGAAGCTAGCATTAGGATCAACATCATCGTTCAATCGCGCACCGAGCCCAATCTCTTGCAAACTCGGTCCACGACCTAGTTTGGGATAGTTCCTACCCGTCCAATCTCTTGCAAACGGGTATTGGCACGGAATTGGAATCGGAAACCCTAGTATCGGTCCAATCTCTTGCAAACCGATACTACGGAAATTCGATTCCAACCCAATTCGGATTTCTAGGGTTTCCTATCGAATTGGGATCTAATCTCTTGCAAATCCCAATCGATGTGAATTCCTAGCCATCCGTAGTAAATTGATCCCAATCTAATCCCTAGTAGCAATTCTAACACAATTTCTACCAATTCATCACAATTATGAAATAGGGCTTGTAGGGTTCATCCCCACGCCCCAAGACGTGGCGACTACTCATAATTCATAGCAAGATCACAAAAATAATCAATGAAATAAGCAATAAAATTCATCACAATATTGAGATATGCAATAAAAAATAGAATTTTTAGAGAAGAGAAAAGCAAACCAATGGAGTTCTTCAATTTATCCTACAAAGATCCAATTTTGTCTCCTCTTCAATCACAAGAATAAAACTAAAAAGCTAATCTAAAAAGCTGCAAAAATTCTAAGAGAGAGGCTCTCAAAACTAGGGTAAAAATAGGGGTTAAATAGCCCCCAAAATCGTCCAAAAACTGTGACCAAAATACCCCCGCGCAGCCTGTTTTCCGCAATTTTCGCTACAGGCAGCGCGTCGCACTCGGCCGAGTGACAAAGGTCGCTCGGCCGAGTGAAAACCCTGTAATTTTCCAGTAAGTATCGATCTTCAGGGGTCTTCACTCTGGGGGCGGCTCGGCCGAGTGAGTTGTCGTCACTCGGCCGATGGCTTCATGGTACTCGGGCGGACGGGATTATCCACTCGGCCGAGTGGGTCTTCTGAAGCTCAGGCAGCCGAAAAACAGTAACTTGGCGATTTTTGAAGGGCTTCGTCTAGGCGCCACTCGGGCGGACGGGGTCTCGTCACTCGGCCGATGTGGTCTCCGTCCCTCGGCCGAGTGCACGTATGAATCGTGTCTGATCGGGTCGGCCGAGCAGTGTCTCGCTGGTCGGCCGAGTGACTCCTTCACTCGGCCGAGTGGGACACAAAACATGCCCAAACTGCTTGTTTTGGCCTCCTCGTCGCTCCTGCGATGTCCGTTCTTCTTCCGCTCCTCTCCAACAGCAAAATACCCCTCGGGGAGGTCGTCGGTGACCGTCTGGAGTAAGCGCATCTCAGGATCACTCCAAATCGCGCCAAATCACCTGAAATACGACAAAAACAACAAATCGTGAAAAGCATCGCAATATCGTCGATATATCGTGAAAAACATGATTTGGGCGACCTAAATGGCATGCAAACATGCGGTAAAAAGGTGTAAAATAAGGAGTGATCAAAATCCCCCAAGCTTGCCTCTTACTCGTCCTCGAGGAAGATAAGTAAAAGGTGAACCCGGTGGATTCGGAAAAATGAAAACGGCGAAGAAAAATGAAGAATGAAAAACGAAGAAGAGTGAAAAACGAAATAAAAATAAAGAAGAAAGAAAGAAGCGAAGAGGTAGGCTGCTAGATCATTTTCTCAGGACGTGGGTTCCGCTTACTTGTATAGCAAGCACTGGATGAAAAACACATGTCAACGAATTTTATTTTGATATCATAGTATAATAGTGCAAATAGAAATAGAAAACCCACGAACAACAATATAATCATGAAAAACGGAATAATTTTATAATTAACATCGTCTGAATCATTTAAAGCGGTATACAAATGACAGATCACACACTTTTCAATTGAATGCTTTCTATCAGGAGTATAAGAGTATCACACTATAGAATAGAGAGAATAGAAAAGTATGGATTTCATGAAATGAGTGCTAGGCTTAGATTTCTGGATTTTGTAAAGCTAAAAATAATCTCACCGAGTATAGAATATTACTTAGCCTAGGTTGTCGTGCAACGTCAAGTAGTCACTCTCTCACACATCAATGGATCCCCTCCCCCAAGCTTATCTATAAGCGTGGTGGCATAAAAAAATATTTACATCCACATTCTTATAAAGCTCCAAAAGCAATGCAAAGAGAAGAGAAAGAAAGAAAGTGAGATGGGATCTTTTATTGAGGATTTTTCCTCTTTTCTTTTTTTTCTTTTTTTTTCTTTTTGTTTTGTTTTTTTTTGATTCAAAAGCATATATACACAACGATCCCAACTCAAAGAGAGATAATGATATACATGAACATTTTCTCTTTTTTCTCTTTTTTTTTTGAATAAGAAATTTGGAGCTAGGAATTAATAGCGGGGGGAAATGCCATATAATAGAATCGCTAAGGGGAGATTCACCAATGATTTTAAAAGTAGAGAAATGATGTTCAAGATTTGTGGAGAAAGAAATGAATATATCTCTCGGTTCACTCTATAAGACATGCACAACAACTTCAGCAGGGTAATCTAATGTACTCAGTTTCAATCACAAAAAAAACTAACTAATCCAGATTTATCATAGCTAACATCATTCAATCATCCTGAAGTGAAATGTACAGTTCATGCATATAGAAGTGATATAGGAAAAGAAATCAGTACTCCAGATATAGGCATTCAATGCGTGAATCTTGGTGTGTTTTCTGTGATAGCATACATATGAATCTTCAGACTCAGCTAATAATAAAATTTCATCCATTTTCATGTGGAAAAAGTGTGGGTTACTATCTCTAGATGCAAGGCAAGTCATAGCATATGATATCAGAAATAAAATCTAAGACATGACAAATAAAGCATGCATATAGAATAAGCTAACTCCACGTCATCATCATCACAGAAAAGTCATCTCTAGCATGAGATGAAAAAAGAAAGAAATAAAGATAAAGGGAAAATAGAACTATTTACAATGCGGCACACAGAAAAATAAGAAAAACGTGATGCATGGCAAAATAAGAGAAAAAATGATGAAAAATAAGTGCAAAAGCGAAAAACGGTGTGAAAAACTAGAAATAAAGGTGGCAAATCGAAAAAGATCGTGAGAACTCACTCCCCCAAGCTAAATGACACAGTGTCCTCAATGTGCAAAGTGGGGCACACCGAGAGACAAGTAAAGTGAGGGGCAAGTGAGGATGCATGCATGATGAAAAAAAATGAAAATAAAAAGAAAAATAAAGAAATGAAAAATATGATGCGGACATGATGCATGCAGGAATGGAGTGATACGGATATATAAGTGTGTCACCAAAAACTCTCCCTCTCTCCCAAAAAAGATATATAAGGATACGATCTGAATGAGAAACCCAAAATAAGTGAGGGGAGGGGGTGGACAAAACTGCAACAGGACCCAGCAGAAACGGGCAGCCCAACGGCAGGAATAATCGATGGCATCAAGGGTGCCTAAGAAGGTGGTGCTGCGCCGTCTCCGTCCTGAGGCGGAAGTGGTGGTGGTGGCTGGACAGGCCGCTGAGCGGGTGTGGGTGTGGAAGTGGTAGCAGGTTGAGTGTGTGTGGAAGTGTGGGTGGGAACTTACTAGGTGGGTGGGGGTACGCGGGGGAGACGCTCAAGGACCTGGGTAAGACAGTAGTGAATCTGGGGGATCAGGTCAAAGCGGCCGGCCATCGCAGAGACGGTGGAGGACAGGGTCCTAAGGTCGCCTCTAAGGCCACTCACCACCCCCTCTAGAGCACGAATGCTCTGAAGTACAGTGTCGGGGGGAGGTGGTGCAGAGGGACGCACCGGTCGAGGCTGTGCAGGGCGGGGCTGGCATACTCGGGTCGCGTACGTGACGGGCTCAGCGGGGAAGGGAACGAAAGGCGCTGCGCTCGCAAATGTGGGCCTGGCCTCAGTGTGAGGCCGGGGCACCGGCTGGTGAGAAGTGGAGGCAGCAGTAACGAAAGAAGAATATAAAAGAGGCAGCGAGGTGGCCGGAGAGGTCAGTGGCACAGAAGTGTGGACAGACGCCACGACACTCTCGGAAAATACAGCAGCAGTGGAAACAGAGGGCTCTCCGCACTCAACTACGGTCGGCGGGCGCTCGGGTGGGGCAGAAGAAACAGGCTCAGCAGACAGAGGGCCAGTGGGGGTGGTGACAGCCGCGGGAGTGGTGGAGGTGGGCTCAGCTAAGGTACTCCTGACACCGACAGAGGTGTCAGGAGCAGCGGAAACATCAGGGATAGGCTGAGGGGCCACAGGGTCAACAGGGGCGGCAGGCTCGGCAGGGGCGACAGGATCTGCGGGGGCAGCGTGGGTAGCGTGGGCCTGCTCGGCCTGCTCGGCCTCCTCGGCCTCGAGCACGTAAGCAGCGGGGATGAGAACATCCATCGCAGGGAGCCAGTCAACGTGGGCTGGTGCAATCTGAGTCCGAGCTGGGCTCGGAAGAATCATGTAATCGGCACCGTAAGGGCCGTGCAACCAGACCCAGTGACGCTCACCGTGCGGACGAAGCATCTTCATCCGGGCCATAACATCGATCGACAAAGAAGTGGGGCCCGGTACTCGTCGCAGGTCGTCAGGGAAGTCCTCGCCGGTCATAAGGGCAAGCAAGGTGATCAGGCCGCCACAGCATATCGGTGAGTGAGCGCACACTGATACAATGATGCGGTCCAAAAACCAAGCCGCGACATCAATCACGACGGCGGGGACCAGCTCATCGCCATCCCTAGATAGAGCTCTGGGACGTGTCATTGCGTAGAGCATGTAGAGCTCCGGCGTAGACATCGTGCACGGCTCATATCTGGCCAAAAAGGTCGTCGCCATAAGGCGCTGAGCAATACAGAGGCAGGGATGGACAATGGCCGAGGCCTTGGCCCTACTAGGGTCAAAGGCAGCGTGAAGACCCGTAATCCAGGCCCAGAAGGCACCGGGGTCGAAGGAAGGTGGGGGATATGGGTGGGGCCGTAACCGCGATCGGCTCCGGGGACAGCGGGCCACGAGAAAAACGCTCTCATCATATCGAGAGTGACCTGGCACTCCCGGTCCATGAACCGAAACGAGCATCCCTCATCGGTCCGGGCGATGGAACTAAGAATCTCAAGTGTCGGGCGGGCAAACGTGTCCGCCGACACCTGGAAGAAATCTCGCCAGCCCACGTTGTCGTACAACGTGAGCATCCCCTCTAGTACCCCCAGGCGTCCTAAGTCGGCAAGGTGTGCAAACCTGGAGGGTACGATCGAGCGTTGGGAGATACGCTCGAAGACGGCGCGGTGTGCGTCGTCTCGGAACGTAATCCCGAGCGGCCCGACCAGTGGAGCCGGAGGTGGTGGCTGTGGAGCGGCAGGGAGTGGCTGTGCGGGCTGTGCGGGCTGTGTGGGCGATGCAGGCTATGCGGGGTGTGCGGGGCCTGCAGGCTGTGCTGGGTGGATGGGGTGTGTGGGAGAAGGTGGAGGAGAGTCCTCCAACTCGTGGGAGGGGCCGGCATCATCCGACCGCTTCCGCTTGGTGGAATCTCTCTTCGACCGCGGCCGTGTCTGGGGCGGCATATCGGCCCCGAGCGCGCACCGAAAAGTGTAAAAAGTGCGGCGTGTGCAAAAGAATGGAAGGAGTATACCCAGACACGCCGCGAGTGCAAGATAATGGAAGCGTGCGAAGTCAGCGCCTCCGCGAAGCCCAAATCAGTCCGTAGAAGCTCCCCGGGGCTCCCCTAAGCTCCCAAAAACAACCTGCGCATGAAATGGAGATATCAGCGGGTAATATTCAAAACGTATGGGGAATTAGGGGTATAATAGATAGATATATAAATTGATTAGGGTTTGGGGGTCGTTTAACGCGCGGATCCTTGAAAAATACACAAAAAGAGGAGAAAAAGGGCGAATCAGGCGATACCGGAGGTGGTCGGAGCGGCGGCCGCCGGCGGCGACTCGGGCGAGGCGCGGCGGTGCTCGGCCGGCGGTGGCGGGCCGAGCGGCGCGCGGCGACCGGTGGTCGGGCGGGCGAGTGGGGGCACGAGCGAGGCGAGCGGGCAAGGGGAGCTGAAGGTTCGGGCGCGATTTCGGTTTTTGCGTTTCGAAAAACGTGCCCCCCTCGGCCACTTATATAGTGAAAGTTACGACTCGGCCGAGTGAATAGGTCACTCGGCCGAGCGAGATCAATGGACATTTCCTCCCCGCTATCGCTTCGACCGAGTGGCTTTGCCAGCCTCGGCCGAGTGGAGTAAGTCCATTCGGCCGAGTGGCTCAAGCTACTCGGCAAGACTCGCCCTAGGAGCGTATCCGTTTTACTCGGCCGAGTGCAAATATATACTCGGCCGAGTAGCATTTATACTGAAATCAGGAAAATAAACAGAGAGTTGGGTACAACAGACTTCCCTCGTTCGTGAGCGGCTCGGCCGGACGAACTTGTGTACTCGGCCGAGTGACTAGTATACTCGGCCGAGTGAGCCTTATGTTCTGCTGTTTGTCTTCGTTTGGGCTCTAAACTCCGTCTTCCTTCCTCTAGTCGATTTCATCTTACTCCTAAGCATCGAGCGTCTTCCTGGGGCGCTCCTCGTCGTCTCGTTCATCCTCCTCATTATGGATTTACCTATCTCCTCTCCTGTCAAGAAAAATAGGACCCGTTATCACAAAATTTTTGGGCGAACGACTCAAAACACTAAAAATTTCTAAAACAAAAATAAAGAAAAAGTAAAAATAAAGCAATAACCATCGGGTTGCCTCCCGACAAGCGCTCGTTTAAGGTCGTGAGCTCGACCCCCTATGATTTTCAATTAATGCGGGATGTTTGGTGCATATGAGATGCACCCATCAAACTTTCCGGGGAGAACGCTTGGATTCGGAAGTTGCGGTGGCGTGTTCTCCCGCGGTGGTCTCTCGTCTCGAATAGTGTTGGGGGGAGGCTCCCCCAAGCTAGCGTTTCTCTGGTCAACGGCTTCACCGGTGACGCCGATTTCTGTATCGGCGGAGCTTTCTTTGGAGACTTTAATTTCGAGAGCTTGCAGAGCTCTCGAATCCTTGCGACATCAGCGTCGCCTTCGTCATTCTCAGCGGAGAGGTCGGGGGAATCATCTTTCTCATCTTGGCCTAAATCTGGGCCTTCATCGAAATCTTCATCGAAAAGAGCGCCGATTGAGTGGGGGATCGCCTCTTCAATTACCTCATCAAGGAGGTATGATAGATCATCCGGCCGTCCCTTAAGCAAATATATTCTATTGGTTTCGCCCGTCGGGACTCCCTCGGAATAGTGTTTGAGTCTCTGACCATTTACTTTGAATGTGGAACCGTCCTTGCTTTCCAACTCGAAAGCTCCTCCCGGTTGTATGTGCTTGATGGTGAAAGGTCCGGACCAACGTGACCTCAACTTACCGGGAAATAGTCGGAGCCGGGAATTATAGAGCAAGACCTTGTCTCCTACTTTGAAGTCTGTGACGGTTATGCGGGCATCGTGGAGAATCTTGGTCCTTTCTTTGTAAATTCTTGAGCTTTCGTAGGCGTCTCTTCTTATCTCATCAAGCTCGTTGATGTCCAAGAGTCGCCTCACCGCCGCACTCTTGTAATCGTAATTAAAGGTTTTGATGGCCCAATATGCGCGGTGCTCCAACTCTACCGGTAAGTGGCAAGCTTTCCCATAAACGAGTCGGAACGGTGTGGTGCCTATGGGAGTGCGAAAGGCCGTGCGATATGCCCATAGAGCATCGTTTAGCTTCATTGACCAATCCTTTCTAGATCGATCCACCGTCTTTTTGAGAATTTGCTTAATTTCTCTATTTGAGACTTCCACTTGGCCGCTTGTCTGGGGGTGATATGCCATGCCGACTCTATGATTTACCCCGTACTTCTTTAGCATGGCTTCAAACTTGTTCTCTATGAAGTGGCTCCCCCCGTCGCTTATCAAGGTACGAGGCACTCCGAAGCGCGTGAAGATGTTTTGCTTGAAGAACTTGGAGACGACCCTTGCATCATTAGTAGGGGTGGCGATTGCTTCCACCCATTTGGAGACATAGTCGACGGCCAATAGGATGTATTTGTTGCCATTGCTCGACGGAAATGGTCCCATCAAGTCTACTCCCCAACAATCAAAAAGCTCAATTTCTTGGATGGGCCTCATTGGCATCTCATTGCGCTTGGAGATATTCCCGGTCCATTGGCATCTATCGCACCCCTTTACAAAGTCGTGGGTGTCTTTAAACATTGTCGGCCAAAAGAACCCGCTCTGCAAAATCTTAGCAGTAGTTTTAGAGGCGGCATGATGTCCTCCGCATGGTAGACCGTGGCAATGCAAAATGATGGATGTCGCCTCCTCTTTAGAAACACACCTCCGAATGACGCCATCCTTGCATATCTTGAAAAGGTATGGATCTTCCCAAAAATAGCTATGGACCTCATGCAAAAATCTCCTCTTTTGATGCGTGGGCATCCCATGTGGTTTAATTCCACAAGCCAAGTAGTTGAAGAAGTCCGCGTACCAAGGTACTTCACCGGTCCTTATGGCATATAGCCTCTCATCCGCAAATGTGTCGTCGATATGCAAACTCTCATCCTCCTTGTCGCGAATGAGCCTAGATAAATGATCTGCCACGACATTGTCCGTACCCTTCTTATCTCTGATCTCTAAGTCGAATTCTTGCAACAAGAGTATCCACCTAATCAACCGAGGTTTGGCCTCCTTCTTGTTTAAAAGATACTTCAATGCCGCATGGTCGGTGTGGACAATCACCTTGGAACCGAGGAGGTAGGAGCGAAACTTCTCTATGGAATAGACGACCGCTAGAAGCTCCTTTTCGGTAGTTGTGTAGTTTTTCTGCGCGTCATCCAATGTCTTGCTCGCATAGTATATCGCATGAAGCTTCTTATCTTTTCTTTGTCCCAACACCGCTCCAATGGCTTGGTCGCTAGCATCACACATTAGCTCAAAAGGAAGGCTCCAATCCGGTGGTTGTATGATGGGCGCGGAGACTAGTGCTTCCTTCAAGGTGTTGAAGGTTTGCAAGCATTCTCCTGAAAAAACAAAAGGAATATCTTTAGCGAGCAAGGAAGTAAGCGGTCAGGCAATCGAGGCGAAATCCTTGATGAAACGGCGGTAAAACCCCGCGTGACCAAGAAAGCCTCTAATGCCCTTGACATTAATAGGAGGAGGAAGTTTCTCGATTACCTCAATCTTTGCTTTATCTACCTCAATTCCTCTCGAAGAGACAAGATGTCTGAGAACTATACCTTCTGTGACCATGAAGTGACACTTCTCCCAATTGAGAGTGAGATTGTTTTGTTGGCACCTTTTTAGGACTTTAGTAAGATTTTCCAAGCAAGAGTCAAACTCACTCCCATAAACCGAGAAATCATCCATAAAAACTTCCATAATATTTTCAATGTAATCGGAAAAGATGGATGTCATACACCTCTGAAAGGTGGCGGGAGCATTACAAAGGCCAAACGGCATCCTACGGTAGGCATATGTGCCATAGGGGCAAGTGAAAGTTGTCTTCTCTTAGTCATCTTCGTGCAAAGGGATTTGGAAGAATCCCGAATACCCATCTAGATAGCAAAAGTATTTATGTTTTGCAAGGCGTTCAAGCATTTGATCAATGAAGGGCAATGGGTAATGGTCCTTTCGGGTGGCTTTATTGAGTTTCCTATAGTCAATGCACATTCGCCATCCCGTGACGGTGCGCGTAGATATGGGCTCACCTTTTTCATTTTTTATGACAGTCATCCCCCCTATCTTGGGGACGACGTGAACGGGGCTAACCCATCTACTGTCAGAGATAGGATAAATAATACCGGCGTCTAGCAATTTTAGGATTTCCTTTTTAACCACCTCTTTCATATTAGGGTTTAACCGCCTTTGAGGCTCTATGGAGGTGGCGTCTGTATCCTCCAAATGGATCCTATGCGTGCAAAGCCTAGGGCTTATCCCTTTTAGATCGGAGATAGTGTAGCCAAGGACATCTTTGTGGCTCCTAAGAACGTCTAGGAGTTTTTCAAGTTGGTCGGGCGTGAGGTGGGAGTTTACTATCACCGGGAAAGTTAATTTGTTACCCAAAAAGGCTTACCTTAGATTCGGAGGTAATTGTTTAAGTTCTACCTGAAGAGGCGCCGCTCCCTCTACTTCATCAGCTCGCATGAGTTTGGTTTCTTCCTTGTCAGCCGGGTCTAGCTCGTGCTCAGGCGGCGCGCTCTCTTGTGAAGAGTCAGACTCACTGCTTAGTGAGGACAATGCATCGAAATAGGCGCGCTCCGATTCTGTGCTAGCGTCATCAGAGCTTTCACTCGGCTCCGGTTCGTTCCTGGAATCAAGAAACACATCAGACGACTCATAGAAGCAAGGATAAGTGTCAGGGGGTGTAACTCCCTGAACGATGGCTTGCTCTGAAGATCCTCCCGGAGTATAGTGATCCTCGACACTTGTTCTACTGTCTTCGAAATATAGCTTGTCGTCCATCACATCGACTCTGACGTTGCCTCCGATAGTCCCTTCCGGGGAGACTTGGTCCATCACAAAACTAGCAAACAGTTGCTCGTCAGGGTCCTTGACGTCGATAGCAAAAGCTCCGGTAGCGTGGACCTCATCGACAAGCTCCTTAAGGAGGTCTGTGAAGGAGTCATAGTCTTCCTGACTGAGTTCTATTATTGACATTGCTTTCTCCATTCTTCCTGTAAAGACCTTATGCAAAACACAGGGAGAATATGCAAATAGAAGAAAGTAAAGAAAGAGAGAAAGAAGAAGTAACCGGGTGGTCGATGACGAACACCGTTGAAATGCCTTCCCCGGCAGCGGCGCCAAAAACTTGATCGCTCCAGGACGTAACCCAAAAGAACGGTTGTAGTTTTACCGCAAGTGCACGGTGTAACAGCGAGCGGGTTATCGAACACAGGGAGGACGAATGACAGTGCTTGTTCCGATCAACCTGGCTATTTAAGAAGAGAGAAATTTGCCTTTGGCGATCCTGTCACAATCGTCAGACAAAGTACGGAAATATCAAATCAAATAAAGAACGTCTAGGGAATGGGGAATTCCCGCTACTCACCATATTTCGTAAAAGTGGTTCATTGGTATCAAAGTTGCTAGAATAAGATTTTGGATGAACTAGTTGCAACTGAATGTAGAACCAAGCTCACGCTCTCGCGCTGTTGCCGGTCTATAGCTATCCTAGGTTCGGGTCCAATCTCTTGCAAACCCTAGCCTAGGGAAGCTAGCATTAGGATCAACATCATCGTTCAATCGCGCACCGAGCCCAATCTCTTGCAAACTCGGTCCACGACCTAGTTTGGGATAGTTCCTACCCGTCCAATCTCTTACAAACGGGTATTGGCGCGGAATTGGAATCGGAAACCCTAGTATCGGTCCAATCTCTTGCAAACCGATACTACGGAAATTCGATTCCAACCCAATTCGGATTTCTAGGGTTTCCTATCGAATTGGGATCCAATCTCTTGCAAATCCCAATCGATGTGAATTCCTAGCCATCCGTAGTAAATTGATCCCAATCTAATCCCTAGTAGCAATTCTAACACAATTTCTACCAATTCATCACAATTATGAAATAGGGCTTGTAGGGTTCATCCCCACGCCCCAAGACGTGGCGACTACTCACAATTCCTAGCAAGATCACAAAAATAATCAATGAAATAAGCAATAGAATTCATCACAATATTGAGATATGCAATAAAAAATAGAATTTTTAGAGAAGAGAAAAGCAAACCAATGGAGTTCTTCAATTTATCCTACAAAGATCCAATTTTGTCTCCTCTTCAATCACAAGAATAAAACTAAAAAGCTAATCTAAAAAGCTGCAAAAATTCTAAGAGAGAGTTTCTCAAAACTAGCGTAAAAATAGGGGTTAAATAGCCCCCAAAATTGTCCAAAAACTGTGACCAAAATACCCCTGCGCAGCCTGTTTTCCGCAATTTTCGCTACAGGCAGCGCGTCGCACTCGACTGAGTGACAAAGGTCGCTCGGCCGAGTGAAAACCCTGTAATTTTCCAGTAAGTATCGATCTTCAGGGGTCTTCACTCCGGGGGCGGCTCGGCCGAGTGAGTTGTCGTCACTCGGCCGATGGCTTCATGGTACTCGGGCGGACGGGATTATCCACTCGGCCGAGTGGGTCTTCTGAAGCTCAGGCAGCCGAAAAACAGTAACTTGGCGATTTTTGAAGGGCTTCGTCTGGGCGCCACTCGGGCGGACGGGGTCTCGTCACTCGGCCGATGTGGTCTCCGTCGCTCGGTCGAGTGCACGTATGAATCGTGTCTGATCGGGTCGGCCGAGCAGTGTCTCGCTGGTCGGCCGAGTGACTCCTTCACTCGGCCGAGTAGGACACAAAACATGCCCAAATTGCTTGTTTTGGCCTCCTCGTCGCTCCTGCGACGTCCGTTCTTCTTCCGCTCCTCTCCAACAGCAAAATACCCCTCGGGGAGGTCGTCGGTGACCGTCTGGAGTAAGCGCATCTCGGGATCACTCCAAATCGTGCCAAATCACCTGAAATGCGACAAAAACAACAAATCGTGAAAAGCATCGCAATATCGTCGATATATCGTGAAAAACATGATTTGGGCGACCTAAATGGCATGCAAACATGCGGTAAAAAGGTGTAAAATAAGGAGTGATCAACAATCATAGAGTGCACTAGAGATTTACACTGATTCGATCGCCCTAACGACCCTCTCTGGCCCCAAAGCAAATACTAAATTAAATAGTATCGAGGTACAACTATAAAGAGCTACGAGCCACAAACTACACTCACCAAGTACTATACCACACACACCAAAGTTCCAAACACTATAAATCTAGTACAAGCTCTCTCTTGACTAGCCCCAACTAGTAAAGACCCAAAAACCCCAAAGTGATAGTTTAAGTATCCTACAAAGATCGACAAACCAAATTTCACAAACGTAAAAAGATAATAAGTTTTGAAAGCTCAGTTTGTGTGGTGTTGCAGTCTCTGTCAATCAACACGTCGTCAGGTCCGCTTTGACGCAAATGTTGTCTCGATCTGATGCCTGGATCTCATTTTGTGACTCCATAAACATGAGAAGCAATCCGGTCTGTGTGTATAGTAAATTCAGTACAGATCAAATCAGAATTTTGATGTGCACACAGCAATTCTTCAAAACTCTCGTTTATACCCCCTCGTCAGCAGCTAGGGTTTTGCACATTCTCTCTTCACGACAGCAGTATCTTACGACGATAACATGGGTAGTTTGAAGCACGGCAAGGGCAGTCAGCGACAACAGCAAGTAGAAGCATGGCAAGGGAGACAAAGGGCTTACAGATTTTCCACGTAGGGATCACGGTCAAAGCAAGACACGGCAGGGAACAAGATGATGGCAACTTGGAACTTGTTGCTTGAAGGTCAAGATTTGCAACTTGATGCTTTGTACGAGGAAGAGAAGCTTAAGGTTGCGGCATGACCCTTTTGAATTGTTTGAGGAAGTCAAAGATTTCAGCTTGCAGCTTGATGATTTGTAGGAGGAAGTCTAACTTGCAGCTTGATGCTTTGTATGAGGAAGAGCTTGCAGGGAGATTTGATAAGGTCTAACAATATTGCGGCATGGTGTTTGAAGTCAAAATTTGTGGCTTGATATTTTGTGGAAGGACGGTTGAAAGTTACTGCATGGAGTTTTGAGGGGATCTAACAATATTTCGGCATGGTGATTCATTAGGCATTTGAAGTCAAAATTTGCGGCTTGATATTTTGTTGGAGGAAGACAATGTAGGCTTGCGGCTTAGGGTTTATGAAGCTGGGGTTTTCTCTCTTTGTTTGGTCGCATGAATTGGGTCTCTTTTGAGATGGGTTTATATAGAGGTATGGGGAGATCGATTAGGCTCAAACCAAATACCTTGGTTATAGGAGTTTGAATGGGATATGACAATTGAATTTGATTTTGGTGAGATTTGATTTTCAATTTCAAATTAGCTTCCTTATCTCTCCATCTCTTGATTAAGTCCACTTTGAATATGGATTGCTAATTTCTCCACCACTTTGACCAAGTCCCCCTTTGAATATTTACAAACTTGCCACCGTCTCCGTATTTACATCGTTGCCTCTCATGAAACACTTAGCATACACACCAAAACATTCACAAGAGTTAGTTAACATCAAACACGAAGTCATCGGTCTTTGTATCCAACACAAACATTTGTGGCATGCCCCGGAAGACTGCACATCCCGTAGTCACTTGCAACCTGCAAAAATTGGTTTTGTGCTCCCATCCGAGCATAATTATTCGCCGAGACATCATAATTATATGAAAATGTTCCATCTAGCATCTACATCGTTACTCCAAATTCATCTGGCTATAAGGGTAGAAGAACTAAAGAAAGATCGTCAGTAAACAACAAGTAGCATAGGTGGAGGGTAAAAATTTTCTTTTTTTAGTTTTTTATGTGTATTCTAATAGATACACAATTAAATCGATATCAAGTCGATTGCCTCCCCAGCAACAGCACCATTTTTCTCATGCAACGGATATTTATAAGTTAACCGCGAGCAATACGAATCGAATGTAACAGGTGCCGAACACAGGGAGACAGTGGTTTGAGTACCGGTTAACCGTGTGTTTAGTTAGCTATGCGAATGAAGACAAGAGCGTGGTAATTACACTAAAAATACAAAAATAAAGAAAGGTACCATGGGCCAAGCGTCACCACTAGTGCAAATTGAGCAGGTGGGTCGACCTAGCATCTCGAGCCGACGGGTTATAGCCCTAGATGATAGTCGAAGCTCAATCCTCGTCCTCTCAATGCCTAACCATGAGAGGACTTGGAGAATAGGTTGGATCCGTTACCGTGGCCCCGATGGTCAGTCAGACGCTACGGTAGTGGTGATTCTAGTGAGTGTGCCCGACGGTTGGTCGGCCCCTAGCGCTAGATAGTCAACCCTCCTCGGCTATGAGGCGGGATGAATTGAGCTCACCCAATCCTATTCCTAAGACTAAAACCCTAATTGGAATGATATTTGAGGTGGTCCACCCACATAAACAATCTACTCTAGGGTTAAGCTAAGCCCTATGCACAAAAATCTACTCTATCAACATCATAACGAGATATAAACAACTAATAAGGAAAACATCACAAAGTGCAAGAGGAATGAAATTAAAGACAATACATATGAAATTAAACTAAAAGTAAACAAGAATTCATTACATAATGATAGGCTCATATTTTACACTTTATTTCTGCACTTTTGCATGCCATTTCGATTGCTCATATCATAATTTTCATGATTATACAACGATTCTGCGATACTTTTTACTATTTCTTGGTTTCGTCTGATTTCATGAGGTATGGAGCAATCGGGAGCGATTTGGAGCCATGAGCGCATACATATGTCCCCGAGCATCATTGATGACGATATCGAAGAGCTAACGACACTGGAGGATGAGTAGAATAGGAAGAGAGGCGAAGGAATCAACAAGGAAGCAAGAAGAAGGAGGTTTGAGAAGATTTACAGGCTACTCGGCCGAGTGACACAGCTCACTTGACCGAGTGAAGTGGCTCACTCGACTGAGTTAAGCAAATACGACGAATCAAGCCTGATTGAGAGCTAAAATGTACTCAGCCGAGTGGGAATTTCCACTCGACCGAGTAAGGATTCCACTCGACTGAGGGGAGCAAAATTTTGTGAAGAAAATCTTTGAGACTTCTCTGTTTTTTGGAGGATCTGCAGAAGACTTCACTCGACCGAGTCGAAACTCCACTCGACCAAGTTAGCAGACTACTCGACCGAGTGGTCTGAGGAGTCCAGAACACTGATATTCCGATTTCAATGTAGATTCCTCACTCGACCGAGTGAGCTGTTCACTCGGCCGAGTGGTGTCGTCAGCCTAGATTGCAAACTAGGGTTTGAGGCCGACCAAGGGCAGAATTGTCAGGATTTTTGCATCTTTTTGTGCACATATAAATAGCCAGATCTAGAGGCAGCCCAAGAGAGGAGAGACTCCATACTTTTATTTTTAGAGTTTTAGTTTTAGTTTAGAGATTTATATTGACGAGAGATTGAAGATTTGGATCTTGATTTTATTATTGAAGTTTGTAATTGACATTGGTATCTCTAAAACTCTTGCAAGTTTACATTTTTATGCTATATCTCTTCTTAGATCTGAGTTTTGCAATGAATTCTATTATCAATCTTATTTCTCCTGTGATTTTCATGATGATTTGTGAGTGATTCCATTGCTTTAAGAAAAAGGAATGAACCCTATGGATCTAAAGTATGATTTGTGGTATTTGTTGGATTTCAATGTTACTAGAATTGCTAAAGGTTAGATTGTGATTGGATTACTACGGATAGCTAGGAATTTCCATCGGATCTTGTAAGCTCGAGAGAGGATCTTGATCTATGGGAAGTTCTAGTTATTCGATTTAGATCTATAATCGAGATTCACTAAATTTGGTGCGCAAGAGTGACCAAAGCTAGCATCTTTATTATATTTATATACTTATATTCGTTTGCACGACGGTGAAACGAGTACGAACTATCATGATCTAGATCCAAACTTAAGTTGTGCAAGAGCGAGCTTGAGTTGGGATTGGATATAAGTGTCGATCTTAATGCTAGTATTTTGAACTAGGGTTGCCGAGAGCGAGGCTCTAGTTTAGATTGTTATAGCCTTGCGTAGCGTGAGAGCATGTGTTGGTTCTCTATTTAGTTACGACAAGTTCACCTTAACCCAAGTTTAGCAATATTGAGATTCATACTTCGCATTGATTACTTGAGATCTATAGTGGGGATTCCCAAGCCCTTGACATCTTTATATATTGAATTTACATCGATACTTGAATGATTGTGACACCAACTCTTGCAAAACTAATTTTGCACCAATAGCTTAGTAAATCAAATAGATTGCCGTTATTAGTTCCTCCCCGTGATCGATACCTGCTTGCCACTAAACTGTGCGCTTACGGTAAAATTACATTGTTTTCAGAGTTGTATTCCAGGACGACCAAGTTTTTGGCACGATACGGTTTTCTACATCTTTACTTAGCTATCTCTTTTTCATTTTCTTTATTTCCTTTTTATTCCTCTATTGTGCTAACACTAATCTCTTTTTTATGCATGTACACACGATCGAGGGCGACTGAGGAGGATATATTATTTGATCCCAAGATTGAGCGCACGGCAAGGAGATTAAGAGCAGAAAAGAGACAAATTCTAGAGGAAGATCAAATGGCAGAGGAGAATGTTCATCGAAGGCCTGTTAGGCATATTTCCATCTGAGATAGGCTTACTCCAAACAGCTCGACTACTACATCTTCTATACTCATACCGGAGTTACCGCCAGATAAGAATTTCGAGCTGAAGACGGGACTTGTTGTGCTGATGCAACAAGACCCCTTCCATGGGAATGCACATGAAAATCTACATTACCATCTCCATATGTTCTTGGCGAAGTGCGCCACTTTTCATATCCCCAATGTACCGGAGGACACCATCTGTCTGTGCCCTTTCCCCCTTCACTCTCCGAGATAAAGCTCAATATTGGTTGAGGACCCAAGCACATGGCACCTTCACTACTTGGGACGAGCTGGCAAGCGCATTCTCAACAAGTTCTATCCGCTGTCGAAGACGGTGAAGATAAGAAATTCCTTGATGTCTTTTAAGCAGGGGCCCCAAGAATCTTTATATGAGGCGTGGGAGCGCTTCAAATATCTACAACAACAATGCCCCCATCATAGCATTGATGATTAGGAGCTTGTGCACAGTTTTTACAATGGGTTGAGGGCGGATACAAAGATGATCATCGACGCCACCGCCAATGGAGCTATATTTTCAAAGACGGCAGAGGATTCTACGACGCTATTAGAGGAGATGGCCTCTAACAATCAGCAGTGGGCTGATGAGAGGGGCCAAACATCATCATCCGTGAAGCCGGCGAGCATCTACGAAGCAAAGGCAGTGGCAGAGTTAGCGACGAAGTTTGACTCTCTATGTAGAGTGGTAGGAGACTTGAGAAGAAGTTATGCGAGCCTCATATTGCACCTGACACATTTACATCTAATGATTGGCAAGGCCAAGTTATGTATGTTGGCGGTGAGGCTAGTGAGGAAGCTATGGAACAAGTTCAGTATATTCAAGGTGGAGTTAATAATGGATCTTGGGTGAATCCGGCTTGGAAGAGTCACCCCGGATTTTCATATGCTAACAATAGTGGAGCCTTAACCCTTCCTCAACAACCACCACAACAACAACAACAAGCATGGCCGCTACCTTAACAACAACCCTACCAACAAAGGTCACCGCAACAACAACAATTCCAGCAAAGGCAACAACCGGGGCCTTATGACACCCCGGATTCAAACAATGATGGAGGCCCCAAAATCCACCGTCGGCACCACAGAGGTCAGAGCATGAGACTAAAGTTGAAGAATTTATAGCCAAGCAGAATAAAATCAATGATAGATTAATGGGGGGGGCCAAGATAGTCTCAATACTATAGTGGCGCAATTGGCAAGGCAGATTACCTTGCTTAATAAGGCCCAACATCAATTGCCGGCTCAACCAGAGTCAAATCCTAGGAGCAACACCGTCCACATCAATGCGGTGGTGGCGGTTACTACTAGAGGCAGGAAGGACACCACTACCGTCATGGTCCATACTAGAAGTTCAAGGAATGAGGCCCTGGTTGAGAAAGAGGGAAGTAATGAGGAGAAGGAGCCCACGGTGACAACAAACAATGAAGAACAATCTGAAATTGATGAGCATCAGAAGGTGCGAACATATATGCCACCGGTACCATTTCCTCAATGGTTGGCAAAGGCCAAATTGGAGAAGAAGTTCGCCAAATTGCTGGAGTACTTGAGAGGTATTAGCTTGAACATCCCGTTCCTTGATGCAATTATTAAAATCCCAACATATGCGAAGTTTCTCAAAGATTTGATCATGGGAAGAAAAAGAACGGAGAAGATCATGCTCGCCAAACAAGGTACTTGGTTCATTAATGACGAAAAGTTGACGAAGAAGCTAAAGGATCCCAGAAGTTTTAGGATTCCATGCACTCTTGGTGGAGTTTGACGTGCATTTATATTTTATATATTCACATACGTCTTCTTCGTGATTTTCCGTTGTTTTCCGTTGTTTCATATCCACTCTTTTGTGTTTTTTGTATCTTTTCACTATCTTTGTGTTTTTGTGCCATTGTAGGAGATTGCCAGCGCTGGGGACATACAAAGTACATATCATGAGTCCCCAGAGCAACTGGAGGTGCCACACGCGATCCCGAGGACCAAACGTCGAAGAATATCATATTTCAGCCCTTAACCGATCAGGTGGACAGACCCATCCGATCGGTTCGTGCACGTGTATCTGACCCGGACAGAAGCAGCAATGAAGAAGAGCCCACCCGATCGGTTCAGCGACCGGGTGGTGGCGACAGTGCTCTGTCTTTTGGAGCTGAATTCCAACTGATCGGGTGAAAGCTCACCCGATCGGTTCATCTGAAGCCAAAGTTCCCCAACTCACGATCCGATGACTCACCCGATCGATTCAGCGATCGGGTGATGTATCTGAAGAACCGAAGGCCAAGTCAAACGCTGAATCACCCGATCGGTTAATGCCTCAACCGAACGGGTGGTCGTGTATTCTATATATAGCCCTAGGTTTTTTCCCAGATCGAGATCCCCTTTTCTAAAACTGTTTTTTGGGATTTTTGGCGGCTGCGAATTTATTCTGTTTTGTAAGTTCTCTGATTGTCTTGATACTTGGATATTGTGTTCTAAATACTATTTGCTCCATATTTCTATTGCTTGATCTTGATTTTAATGGCTATAATTTGTTGTGTTGCTCTTTTTGCAATGAATCGTGAGTAGTTTCCTAATCTGGGACATTGGTGGAAACCCCTTCGTGGGTTCTCCCTAGAACGACCAAAGGATTAGGGTTTCGATAGGATATAGGAATTTAGATGGTTACACGGGATGTTTCATTATCATTGGCGGAAGAAAGACCGCCTCTGACAGTCGGGCCAAGGGGAAATAAAACGGGAGTTTGATCCCCTAGCCACAGCTCACACCCCTAGCGTAGACATTGAATCCTAGCACGTGGGAATGGCAGGATGAAATGTCGGGAGCAATCATTGCGAGCTTAGTTCTTTTGGAGTCTGTTGGTGTTAATGGTCATGGGAATGCCCACCGTCCAAAGCTGGGTAGACCTAGCGTATCATCTTGGGCACCGACCGGAATATCGGGCCCATGGGACGCTAGGTATCACTTTTAGAGGCAACGTCTCACCACTAAACCCTAGAATCCAATCGTATCCCTATCTGTCGGTCGTAATAGAGAGGACACATGATAGGGTGGAAACCAAGGTCCTATGTTCCCTTTTATATATCTTACATCTTTCGTAGTTCCATTTCGTGACAAACCACCGAGCGATAGAGCTAGCTCAACCACCGGGTGATCCGGATCCTGTCTGATAACAAGTACACCACACGCCTCCCCGTGTTCGACCCCCAAGACACACTACAATACCGTGTGCTTGCGGTTATAAATATTTAAATCTGGTATCCCCGTTCCAACTACATATTGCTAAATCTAGGGGACGTCAAGCTTTATGGCGCCGTTGCCGGGGAGGCAACGTGCTTGTTTTTTTAGGACCCTGTGAACCCCCGAGACTAGTTCACATCCTTGCCACGCGATAATTTTCGCATTCTATTTTTTTATTTTACTTTTACTATTTGTTTTTATCTGGCTTTATACCATACGTGCTTCACGGGTGTTTCTTGATTTTTCATGCACATGAACTCAAGAAGTCTTGATAACTTAGTTCCTCTATATCCAGAGATAAACGCCACCGTGAGGCGTTTGAACGCCGAGAGAAAAAGAAGGGAAGAGATTGCCGCCAACATGGGAGAAAATACCCATCTCCAGAAGTCCTTGCTTAAGTACTCGATGACGTCCATCGGGTCCACGTCCAGCATCCAGCCTCCGGCCATTACGACCGAAAATTTCAAGCTGAAGCCGTCGTTGGTGACTTGGATCCAACAGGACCAGTTTTCAGGAGCTCCTATGGAGAGCCCAATTGAGCACTTGGACTCATTTCTGGAGAAGTGCGACACTTTTAGGATCAATGGTGTGTCAACTGAAGCCATCCGGATGAGATTGTTCCCCTTCTCTCTGCGGGGGGCAAAGCAAAACAGTGGCTGAGGGGGAAGGACCCCAATACTTTTACAACTTGGGAGAAGCTATCTAATGCATTCCTGAACAAGTTCTTTCCCCCGGGGAAGACAATGAAGCTGAGGAGCGAGATCTCCTCCTTCTCCCAAGCCAGCCACGAATCCTTGCATGAGGCATGGATGAGGTATAAAGAGATGCAAAGGAAATGCCCTCACCATGAGCTCCCCAAATGGTAAATCATCAACTTATTCTACAATGGGCTGAGGGACGACCTAAAGTCCTCGATGGATGCCGCGGCTGGAGGGTCCTTCATGGCAAGGAACGAAGTAGATGCCGGAAACATTCTGGAGAATATGGCATCAAACAATGAAAGGTGGAGCGATGAATGCGCCATGCCATGATCTGGAGGAATGCACCGAGTAGAGGAGGTTGACAAACTGTCTAGCAAATTTGATTTGATATCTACCCAGATCTCGACATTCATGGTAGGGGCCGGTGGTGCCAACACTCAGCAAGTGGCAGCGGTAGAAGCTGAAGTCTTGGGAGACTTTGACGGTGGAGATATCTCGGCACCGATGGATCAAGCGAGTGCTCTTTTCTTTAACCCCACGGGTAATGCACCTTATCCGCTGAGGACAAGCTCGAATCCGGCGTATTCTCCTAACAACCGGAACCACCCGAACCTCAGCTACAGGGCACCATACCAGCAGCCCCAACAACTTTATCAGCAGTTATATCAGTCCCCTCGGTACCAGCAGCAGTTATACCAGCAGCAACAACAACCTCAGCAGCAAATGTATCAGCAGTACCCCCCAGGAATCAGCAACCCCCGCCACAGCAGCATAATATAACCAACAACTGGTAATCTCTCTGGTCGAGAATCTCTTGACCCAATATATATATCAAACCAGAAGAAGATTAACCTACAGTTGCATATTGGGCAGAAGACTTTGGCCGATCAAGTGACCCAGCTGGGATTGCAAGGGCAATTGCCGGGGCAGCCGGAAGTGAACCCCAGGGGACCCAATCAAACATTAGCCTTGACACATGATCAAGCAAATGTGTATGCGATAGTTTTGAGGAGTGGTACGTAGATTTCGACGCGAGTGTGCGTGAAAGAACCCGAAGCACCATTGGTCGATAAGGGACCAATTCTGAGGGCAAATAACGATGGAGCTTCAGCGTCGAACCCCATAACTCCGGGGGGAGTTTCTGAAGAGAAGAAGAGAAACGAGGAGAACAACTCGAGGGTCTTTAAGCCTGCTATACCATTCCCACAAAGGCTTGCCAAGGCAAGAATCGATGAGAAATACGGCAAGTTCTAGGACATGGTGAAGGATTTGAGTCTTCAAATCCCATTTCTGGAGGCCATAGAGACAACCCCCTCGTATGCCAAGTTTCTGAAGCACTTAATTACAAAGGGGTCGAGAAAGGAGAAAGTTTTCCTCACGGCGGAGTGCAGTGCCCTTATCCAACGGGCAAATCCCCCAAAACTGAAGGACCCCGGGAGTTTTTCTATCTCGTGCTCAATTGGGAAGGTGGCGATCAACCGAGTGCTCGTCGACTTGGGTACGAGCGTGAGTCTGATGCCCCTGTCATTATACAAGAGGATAAATATGGGCGACCTTGAACCCACCGAAATGACTCTGTAACTGGCAGACAGATCGGTGAAGTACCCGGTGGGAGTGGTTGATGACTTGCCCGCCAACGTCAGCGGTGTGCTTGTGCCGGTCGATTTCGTAGTTATGGACATGCCTGAGGAAAACCACACACCGATTATCCTCGGGAGGCCCTTCATGGCAACCGCGGGCGTACTCATTGACATGAAGAAGGGGAAGCTGTCCCTAAATATCGGGGACCAGAAAGTATAGTTTGATTTGGGACTATCAATGAAGCATCCACCGGAGGAACATAGATGCAATCTACTGGATGTAGAGGAAGAAAGAATCGTTGAGGCTGGATCTCAGAAAGTTCTTTCAAGGAACCCCCCCCCCCCGATAGCTTGGAGGGCCTTGGGGAGCACATTGGATTGGGAAAGGAAGAAGTAGCAGAAGAAGTATGCATCCACGGGACGACTCCCCCCGGATTCAAGAAAGTTGCTCTAAAAAAGAGAAAGGGAAAAGAGCCCTTGAAGCTCACAGCTGATGAAATCCGGATCCTAAGAAGAGTGGTGGTTGACGCCAACACGAGGGAAGAGCCCCCAGACATCACCAGCAGGAGAGTCGTTGAGACCCTTCACCTTTCACCTCTATCGCACCAAGAGCCACTGCTCAAAAAGCTGAAGGGATGCCAATCATTGGGCATCACCTGCACTAACCTCCCTGAAGATCATATATCGGGAGTCGAGCAAACGACTATAAACAACAGCGCTTCATGGGAGGCAACCCATGTTCTGAACTTTTGTCGTTGTTTATAGGATTAGTTTACTAATTTTCGCGAATAAATTTCACTATGGGATTTTTCGTTGGGGGACTTAGACAACTTTTTGTATCTGTACAGGAAATTGGCCCCACCCGATCGGTTCATTGACACACCCGTAACCTACACCTAGGTTCCACCTGGCGGTGTCACAATCGCCAGGTGTAATATGGCCCCTAGGCTACGATTTCGGGCTCAATCCGCAAGCGGACGGTGTCGAGTAATAGTATATAAGATGTCGGATCCCACAGGGACGGTGATAGTGTCTATAAATTCTTAGTCTATTTCTAAATCTAGAGTAGGATAGCTATCGGGGTAACAAATTTGGGTTGGTTGTCGTTTGTTGTAATATCAATAAAAAGAACTAGGGCTTTAGGGATCGCCACTAGGATCATTGGGGGTTGATGTTGGATAGAATCCTCACATTGCATTAGGGCTAGGGAATTAATCCCCCAATTCATACCACTCTCGTGGGTTAGAATTGCGGGGTATTTCGGTGGCTCTCGTTGACGCAATGGCGGTAGCCGTCAACGTAGCGGTATAGTTCGTCGATGGATCCCCTCAAGGCGCGAGCTGGGCATGGTCACGTGCCTTGATTTGATCTACCAATTTCCCTATTCGAATCCCTAGATACCCCTTAAGCACATCAATTCCACAGACCGTGGGTATGATCTCAGTACGGGTTATCTACGGATTCGGTAGGATCTACCGAAATACAACCCTAAATCCCTAATTCAACGTAGGGATCCAGATCTACATTTTCCCCCTAAAATCCTAGGGCTAACCCATCAACCCTAGATTAGATCTACTCAGACATCGCAATAGAAACGCACGAAAGCACCAATTTCACAGAAGAAAACATCTTAGGAATTGAGAGATTAGGGCTAAAATAAACTTACAGCGAGAATAGATGAACAACAGATCCAGAGAAAAATCCAAATCTCAATAGCAAATGTAGACAAGGACAAGAGCAATAATCTCCACTGTTTAATCCAAAAATCGCTACAAAAATAACTCCAAAAATCCGTACAAAAATCGCCCTCTGCTCCGCTCGAAAAATCCCTAACAAAAGCGAATTCGAAGTCTCTCCCGCCATCTCCCCAATCGCGAGCTTCAGTCGCTGCCCAAATCGCGCGCATCGCGCTCGTTCAAATCTTTCCAGAAATGCCACTAGGATAGCCGACCGAGTAGGCTACTCGGTCCGAGTTGCTGCTGCTCGGTCAGTAGCTTGGCCCGTGTAAGTGAGCCGCTCGACTACTTGGAGAATTTGAAATCGTCCTACCCGGACTGAGTAAGACCTGCTCGGTCAACTTCTCGGGCTCTGTAATCTAAGGCGACTCGACCGAGCAGATGAGCTGCTCGGTCCGAGTCTGCCTGTATCCGTCGTTGCTGTAATTGATACGGCTCGGTCCGAGCAGCTGAGCTGCTCGGTCCGAGCATTTTCTGGGAAATGTTGGGTCAGGTCCTTGGGCTTCTCTCTCTGCTCTCTCTCCCTCTTCTCTCCTCCAATGGCTCCGGGAACGCACCGAACTCCTCCAGAGCCCTGCCAACGAGCTCATGGGCACGTCGGATGTGTCCATACCCAAGTGGGGGTCCGAATCGCTCCAAAATCCCTGAAAATTCACGAAACACTACGAAACTCGAAAATATCGTCAGAAATATGGAATCGTAGTAAAAAGTGGGATTTGGACGCGAAAATGATATGCAAAGCGATGAGATAATGATATGAAAATGATAGAAAATATGGACACATCATTCATGCATCAACCAATCAGGTGGCCAGTATCTGAAGATGGCCAGTATCAGCACATAAGCCAACCGATTGGGTGACATAAGCGGTGATTGGGTGGCAGACCAGGTAGAGAGTACAGAGCTCTTGAGAATTTTTGGTGTAAAATCAACCGATCGGTTGATAAGAAGTTGTGATCGGGTGGCAGACCGGGTGGAAAGTACAGAGCTTTCGGGAAATTTGTGAAGCGGTCAACTGATCGGGTGATATCTCACCCGATCGATTCACCTGTAGCTGTTGATCCGCAAGAAATTTTCGAAAATTACCCAACCGATCAGGTGAAATCTCACCCGATCGGTTCGCCTAACCCTATAAATACCCACCCCCACCCGTATCATTTCACCCGATCACCCAAATTCTCCTCCGAGCGGTTCATCTTCTCCCTCTCTCAAACAATCTCCTCTCTCACTCCCACCACTCCTAAATTCACTCCCACACTTCCTCCATTTCTCTCCCACCATCAATCCCCTCCCATCCACCACACTTCATCCCCAAAACCCTAGCCCTAGCCCCGTGATTTTCGAAAATTCTCCTATTGTTGGATTGAAGTGTCGCGGCTTCACATACTCCTCCATTGCACTGTGAAGGACCTTTTGCGAGCAAGGAATCACCTCGATACTGGGTACACTCGCTCCTGAGCTTTACTTTTACGTTGCCCAAGTATTAGCATTTTGCTCCATTGTCTTTGATTGTGTGCATTCATATAATCTTGCATTCTCATTACATCGCCACACAATCATGGCCAAAGACAAAGACAATGGTAAGGGGATCATGCAAGAAGAGGAGCCGTCTCGAAAGAGACACAAATCCACACGTCCACCGCGTGCACGTGCTCTGTAATGACCGGTACCCACTATTCGTTATACGGCTGTGCGTATAGCAACTTCGGGTACCTGATTGGTTTCGTTGCTTTGAATGTGAGTCGTGTTGATGAGTCGATGGGGCCATAGCACCTTGGTTGCATCCTTAGCAAGCCAACCCCGACGTGTGCCCAACTCAGAATTACCGTCGCCTTTGGACCCCGTATACTATGTACGCTTTTCGTGCACGTAGTCTTGTTCGTGCACGTAATTATTTTTGATCTTGTCCGTATCCGAACCCTGTAGTGTGATATGCCGTTGTGACCCTCTCTGAGAGTATTAAAATTGTGGTGCTAACTTGGAACGTCATTTCACGGGTCGTGCTCCCACGATTTGACTTTGTTAGATGAGACGTCGCGATTCTCAATTTTGACGTGAGACGTTTCTATTTTTAGTTTCGTCCCTCGTCATCGAAATTGTGATCCTTCTTCTCTGTTTAGTTTCTCTCGTCGACACGGTTGCACCAGTATTTATTTTAAAATTTTAGGGCTCCGTTTGACCCACTTTCACTTTTCTCCCTAGTTTAATATCGGTTCAACCCTAAGCTTCATATGGTTCTTTTCCCCAATGACTTATTAATAATACTACTTGACCTGGCCTCTTTTGCCCACTCTTGGCCGTACGTACCCATGTGAGAAGAGAGAGTTGGGAGAATTTGATTTTAATATTTTATAATAACAATTCCTATTCAAATAACTCTAAGCTTGACCTAGTCCTAACCTACCCTAGCCCATTCCCCAACGTTTTCAGCCATCTCTTATAAACTGAGGACCTAGGCCAACCCAAAGTGCAGTTATCCCTGCATTCACGTGCTGCACAACAAATTTTCTTTTAAATACCCAAGGCTATATGTTAATCCCTTAGACTTTCCTCACATGCTGCCAAGCCCACCTGTAACCTGCATGGGCCTACCCCCTCCTATAACCCGATTCATTGAACAAGAGTACCCTAGGGCAACTCTTTATCACGCAAAGCATCTCAATTGCAGCCGCCGGCCCCTTGGGTTACCCACGCACGACAACGACCCACACGAGCATCTCCTTCCCCTTGCCGGCGCAACTCCGGCCACACCCCGCCACCGGTGACCTCGTGCTCCGGTCAAGACCCTCGCTCGTGGCCACGCCCTTCTTCCTCCCCCTCTTCTCATCGCAATCAAAGCTTCGGCATCCCCTTAGAACCGCCGACAAGCCCCACGAGATCACACCCTTTTTGCCGTTGCCGCTCCGTTTCCGACCATCAGCAAGGAACTCCGATCACCCAATGCCTGGTGCCCCTTCTCGAAACCGTGCTAAACACCCCCTCTTCTTCAAGTACTGTCAAGGCCCTCCCCTAGATCGCCGGACGCTCTAGCCTAGTCCGCCACCGGCGACTCACTCCTCCGATGATCACCTTCTTATTCCACGGCCTCCACGTGCTAGAACTCCCAAAGATCCGACCTCCCCTTTTTACTGCCGCTCGCAAGCCCTAGGCGCCGCCGTCATTGATCTCCGACCTCCCTTGGCCGCCGGCCACTCTCCCCTCCATCTCCATTTGCTGCACCCCAAGAGCAGACCCGCCGGAAACCCCACGTCAGCCCTCTCTCCCTGAGCAGCCTCTCCATCCAGTTACCGTATTTTCCATTGTACCGTTGTCGCGCACAACTCGACAATAGGCCGTAGAACCCTCTGCCCGATGTTGGTGTCTTCTCGACACCGTGGAACGTCGTACAGCCGTCATTCCCCGCCTTGCTGTTCGGTGATCGTTGTCGTGCAATGGAGCGTCGCATGCTTCGGTTAATTTAACCCCTGGCGTCGTTACTCGATGTCAGAGTAGCTCTCGCGTCGTGTTGAGGTAAGCCCCGCTCCGTAGGAACCCACACCGCATGTTAAAAAGATAAAAACTGTAATTTTATTGTGTTGGTTAATTCACTAATTGAAGATAACTTAATTTGGGACTGTAGGCTGGTGGACTTATGCACATAGGTTGTTTGTGACTTGTGGACTATTGGGCGGTAGTTTTCAGACGTCAGACTTGCAGGCAAGTGAAACTTGCCAACTCTTGTGTAGGGCCATGTTTTTAGGTCACTTCCTTGTTTTTAGCGTAAAAGAGACTAGACAGTGAAATGATAGCTGTCTAGACTCAACTTTGGGATCTAGCTTGACAACGAAGCTAGATCCGTCACCCTGCCATGTCATGCATGCATTGATATCTGTCACGTTTAAATTCCTTATCTGTACGCACTTTTAACTGCCATGCATTGCATTCTACATGTCATCCAAGTTGATTGTTGCATTCGTAGCACACGCTACATACTTGTACTTGCTTGTCCTGGCTAGGTGCACCCCTATGCCATCATGAAAAACACTTCCTGGCTCGTGATCCAGAAGCGAGCATTCTCGTTCGGGGGTAAGGCCCTGGCTCGATACACGTGGGAGGGGTAAGAGTTAATTGGCCATTCAGCTGGGAGTCTACCCGATCAGCAACTGCAGCTGTAGGGCGTAAACTCTGGGTTTGGGGCGGAGTTAAGCGGCCACTCAGTGTGAAAGTAAGCCATTTCAGCTGTAAGGCATAAACTCTGCACATGACATGAAAACATGACTAGAGAAATCCTTGTAAATGTTAATAGTTTTGCCATACTTGCCATGCCATGCTAGTTTACTTGTTGTTTTCCTTACCTGTTGCACTCATGCTATAACTGCCAAGTCATTGCATCATGCTAGAATTGCTAGGTTGTTCACTTTACTTTCAGTTTCCTTGCACAAGTCTCTTGTAGACTTGCTGACATGTGCCCCTTGCTCTTTTGGGTGTCACATGTTAGACCCTGAGCCAGAGACCGTTGCTGAGTACGTGATGTTTTGCTGACGCTGATCCTGAGCCCAAGTCTGTCCAGGAGGAGTTTTGTGGCTACCGGTGACCATTCTTAGTGACCTTGCTGAGCTTTCTTTTGTTTTAGGTTTTTTTGTTAGTTGTTGGTGCGTGACACCTTTACCTTGTACGTTGTACTTTTGTTGGCCATGTTTGGGCCTTTAGACTCTTTTCCTTTTAGCCTGGTGGCTTTTCTGCGATGTTGGAATTTTTTATTATGGATACTCTGAGATTTCTCTTTTGTCTCATTTCCCAATTATTATCTTTGTTTCGTTTCACGTTGCAAGGACCTGCAGTTTAAAGTTGATTGACGCTTATCGGACTTGCAGCTTTGTAGCTTCAAGTCTGAGCGGACCTTCTCACGTCTCGCCTCCATATTTTTGGGAAGCGGGGCGTGACAGGTTTTGTTGGTGGCCCATGCAGGTCCCTGTCTTGCAACTGCGAATTATCGGAACAACGATAATAACTATGGAATGTCCATTAAATAAATTGCAACATCCGAGTCCTAAGCCTTGAGTCCAGTCGTTTTCCCATGTCACTAGGTGGTAAGAAGACTTAGTTAGACGTCTGTGCTTGCTAGTTAGAGGCCCCTGATTGTTAGTTAGACTCCCTGCTAGCAATTGATTTAATCGTTGTAGGAGTTACCTTAGTGGTTCTTGTCTAACTCTGACCATAGTAGACTTCTAGAGTTCCTTTAGTCGTTCGCTTGGGTTCATCGATTTCGGACCAAGCTGAACGCATTTCATTACCATCTAGCCCCTTAGAAAGTCTTAGCGCTTAGTTTCTTAATCTTTGGTTGGTCGACTGTAGGAGTTTCCAGTAGATTTTCCTGGTTCATATCCTAGGCGATGTATGTATGATCATCCGACCAATTTCCTTGCCTCGATTCAGGAGATCGCCTCATGACAATCGTCGTCAATTTTCGAATCTCTCCGTTACAAATCTTGAATCTTCCGAAAGTATTTTTCGATTTCCTTTTCCCTAAGTTTAAATTTGTTCAAAATTTAATATATATACTTATACTTCGTGCTCTTTCGTTGACTTAAAATTTTTAAAACTTTGTCGAAATTTGGAATACTAGCTTATGATATTTTTCCAGCCTATGCTTTTCGTACCTATGTAAATACCTTGTCCCTTCATATATTAATTTTATTCTGAACCATACTTTTATTTTGCCCAATTCGATTTATAATTTTCCTTCCTGATTTATGTCATTCGAATGACACATCGCCTTACTTTTAATATACTTTTCAAGTCACTTGGGATTTCAGCTTCCAGCAAGTCAAAGTTATGCTCATCGTTTTCCCTATTTCAGATTTTTGTAAAATTACTATTTCATAAACATTTCCTAATCTGGACCTTCCATAGTTTGATTTTAAAGCTTATTACCAATTTTGATAATTCTACTACTAAAGTTATTATTATCTTTCCGACCACCATACATGCTTTTAGAAAAATTTCTAAACTAAATAGAATTTCAAATATTTTCATATATCCGTACCAGGCTCGTTGTGCTCGTATGATAAGAGCTTTGTGTAAATCAGTTCTTTTTGGCAAATCCTGGTTCCTCTAAAAGTAGTTTCAATATTGATTATTTTAAATTTTTCCTAGCTTAAAGACTTTGAAAGCATTTAACAGGAGCTTAAGTTCTTCAGTTACTTAATTTCATTCTTTGACTTTCAAAACTTTTGCCAACATTATATTAAATTACTGACGTATAATATTTTCTAAACCACGTCCTTAATATTCGTGTAAATGATTTACTTCCATTTATAATGATTTTATATAAACCAATAAACCATTTTCTCTTATTATGTATATTCGACTCAATTTATTTTGAACAACTCGTTTTATCGATCTCCAAATATTTTATACAGACGAGGACTTCAACTTTTGAAGTACAACAGTTTTCAAATTTCACGTATTTTAGCTTATGATATTTACCCTATTTCCTTCCTCTATCCTATATAAGTATCACTACATCTTCCTTTCCCATACCTAAACATTCACAAGTGAATCGCTGTTTCACCTAACCAAGCTGTCTCCTTGTATTCGTCCTATCTGAACTCGTGCTTATCGTTCCTTCCTTCGCCACGCTTTCGACCTTGACCTCCCTCTATTTTTTAGGCTTTAGTGCTCGTCCATGACTGTGTCAAATCCAATTTGTCAGTAGGCCCTTGGACCCTTGTGATGTGTCGTGGTGCATGTACCTAAGTTAGCGTATGTGGGCTTGGATGCGTGTACACCCCTATAGTATGTTAATGTTTGCCTATTGTGTGATATATACATACTCAGAATTATTCGTGATGAAATGAAGTTGGTGTGGTAGTATTTATAGATTTGTGTGTGGTTAGCTATACCATACTAGGGCTGCCCGTGTATATAAGAATTAGTGTTGAATATCTAATGGGGTGTATGTAGTTAGAGATACTTATAATGGTTGAAATAAAATGATTGGTAAAGCTATGTGTATGTTAGGTGTGATAATAATAGGTGTGCGTATAGATAAGTGAGTGGCCTATTAAGTGACCCATATGTTTGTACGTGTAAGCGCGTGCTCGTACATAGATATGTATTGTGCTTAGACGTAAGTAGTTATGTTTTGTTGCATGAGTATATGGGTGATATACATATGGTAGCAGGATTATAATTTTGATTGGTATTTCTTGCTTTTACGGGATGTTGTATGCGTGCATACCGTGAGGTATACACGACTATTGCACATCTTAATTATGTATGTGTAGATGTGTTGGTATACTAATTATAGGTAGTAGGCTATGGTGTGAATATATAAGCTACATGTGTGTGTCTATATGATGAATGCGTATGTATTAGGGAGTGTAATATAATTATACGTGTGCTGATGTCTGTATTATTATTATGGTATATAGAGTGATTGAACTATGTGAGTATTACCTGACTAAATATTAAGTGTGATTGACATATGGTATGTGTATGGTTATATTGGTATATGTGTATACATTGGAGTGGTATTGGTATAGGTATGAATACCGTGTTACGTATATAGAGTATTCTGAAATGTGTTTTGAGTCTCACTCAAGCTTGAGTGGGTATACTCTAAGTATATTGTTATGTATGTCTGTAGTTTGAATATAGCGATGTTTGATGTATGTATAGTGATAGGAGTGTTTGTGCCTGGTTGTGTTACGCACATGATTGTGGGTCGCTACACCAGTATATAGTTATAGGTGTTGGTCTTATGGTATAGATAATTACTAAGGACTTGCCCGTGTGAACGTATGTGTGCTAACTAAACTAGGTGTGTAGATGTGCTAGTTATATAATGATACGATTGGTATACGTGAATGAAATGTTAGCGTGCGTGGGTGTGCACCATGCACGGGTAAGTATGTGCTTAGTTATAGGTATTGGTGACTATGGTATATGTGGCGTGTCGTAAATACAGTTATAGGACCGTATGTGATGTGAATATATGGTGAAATATTTGCATGCATTTGAGTGACTGTGAAATTATAATAGTGGTGAATGTATATTAGATATAGTAAACTTGATTTAATAATGGTATGGTGTGACTACATGTGTTGATGTGATTGGTATTGGATGTATACTAGGAAATATTAGGGAGTGATATACCCATGTTTGTTTTGTGCACAGGTAGTTATCTATATGTAGGGCAATGATTGTATTTTCTAGTGTAAGACTATCCTTACGTGAGTATCTGAACTATTGTTTTGTGCTAGGTAAGTAGTAGTTATATAAGGGATGTATGCATATATATATGATTGAAATGTGTGTATGAATTTGGCTGGCTATGATAGATGTAAGTATGTAATGTGCGTGAATATATACATGTTAGTATCCGAACCCTATAGTGTGATATGCCGTTGTGACCCTCTCTGAGAGTATTAAAATTATGGTGCTAACTTGGAACATCATTTCACGGGTCGTGCTCCCACGATTTGACTTTGTTTGATGAGACGTCGCGATTCTCACTTTTGACGTGAGACGTTTCTATTTTTAGTTTCGTCACTCGTCGTCGAAATTGTGATCTGTCTTCTCTGTTTAGTTTCTATCGTCGACGCGGTTGCACCAGTATTTATTTTAAAATTTTAGGGCTCCGTTTGACCCACTTTCACTTTTCTCCCTAGTTTAATATCGGTTCAACCCTAAGCTTCATATGGTTCGTTTCCCCAATGACTTATTAATAATACTACTTGACCTGGCCTCTTTTGCCCACTCTTGGCCGTACGCACCCATGTGAGAAGAGAGAGTTGGGAGAATTTGATTTTAATATTTTATAATAACAATTCCTATTCAAATAACTCTAAGCTTGACCTAGTCCTAACCTACCCTAGCCCATTCCCCAATGTTTTCAGCCATCTCTTATAAACTGAGGACCTAGGACAACCCAAAGTGCAGCCATCCCTGCATTCACGTGCTGCACAACAACTTTTCTTTTAAATACCCAAGGCTATAGGTTAATCCCTTAGACTTTCCTCACATGCTGCCAAGCCCACCTGTAACCTGCATGGGCCTACCCCCTCCTATAACCCGATTCATTGAACAAGAGTACCCTAGGGCAACTCGTTATCACGCAAAGCATCTCAATTGCAGCCGCCGGCCCCTTGGGTTCCCCACGCACAACAACGACCCACACGAGCATCTCCTTCCCCTTGCCGGTGAAACTCCGGCCACACCCCGCCGCTGGTGACCTCGTGCTCCGGTCAAGACCCTCGCTCGCGGCCACACCCTTCTTCCTCCCCCTCTTCTCACCGCAATCAAAGCTCCGGCCTCCCCTTAGAACCACCGACAAGCCCCACGAGATCACACCCTTTTTGCCGTTGCCGCTCCGTCTCCGACCATCAGCAAGGAACTCTGATCACCCAATGCCCGGTGCCCCTTCTCGAAACCGTGCTAAACACCCCCTCTTCTTCAAGTACTGTCAAGGCCCTCCCCTAGATCACCGGACGCTCTAGCCTAGTCCGTCGCCGGTGACTCACTCCTCCGGTGATCACCTTCTTATTCCACGGCCTCCACGTGCTAGAACTCCCAAAGATCCGACCTCCCCTTTTTACTGCCGCTCGCAAGCCCTAGGCACCGCCGTCATTGATCTCCGACCTCCCTTGGCCGTCGGCCACTCTCCCCTCAATCTCCATTTGCCGCACCCCAAGAGCAGTCCCGTCGGAAACCCCACGTCAGCCCTCTCTCCCTGAGCAGCCTCTCCATCCAGTTACCGTATTTTCCATTGTACCGTTGCCGTGCACAACTCGACAACAGGCCGTAGAACCCTCTACCCAATGTTGGTGTCTTCTCGACACCGTGGAACGTCGTACAACCGTCATTCCCCGCCTTGCTGTTCGGTGATCGTTGTCGTGCAATGGAGCGTCGCATGCTTCAGTTAATTCAACCCCTGGCGTCGCTACCCGACGTCAGAGTAGCTCTCGCGTCGTGTTGAGGTAAGCCCCGCTCCGTAGGAACCCACACCGCATGTTAACAAGATAAAAACTGTAATTTTATTGTGTTGGTTAATTCACTAATTGAAGATAACTTAATTTGGGACTGTAGGCTGGTGGACTTGTGCACATAGGTTGTTTATGACTTGTGGACTTTTGGGCGGTAGTTTTCAGACGTCAGACTTGCAGGTAAGTGAAACTTGCCAACTCTTGTGTAGGGCCATGTTTGTAGGCCACTTCCTTATTTTTAGCGTAAAAGAGACTAGACAGTGAAATGATAGCTGTCTAGACGCAACTTTGGGATCTAGCTTGGCAACGAAGCTAGATCCGTCACCCTGACATGTCATGCATGCATTGATATCTGTCACGTTTAAATTCCTTATCTGTACGCACTTTTAACTGCCATGCATTGCATTCTACATGTTATCCAAGTTGATTGTTGCATTCGTAGCACACGCTACATACTTGTACTTGCTTGTCCTGGCTAGGTGCACCCCTATGCCATCATGAAAAACACTTCCTGGCTCGTGATCCAGAAGCGAGCATTCCCGTTCGGGGGTAAGGCCCTGGCTCGATACACGTGGGAGGGGTAAGAGTTAAGCGGCCATTCAGCTGGGAGTCTGCCTGATCAGCAACTGCAGCTGTAGGGCGTAAACTCTGGGTTTGGGGCGGAGGTAAGCGGCCACTCAGTGTGAAAGTAAGCCATTTCAGCTGTAAGGCGTAAACTCTGCACATGACATGAAAATGTGACTAGAGAAATCCTTGTAAATGTTAATAGTTTTGCCACACTTGCCATGCCATGCTAGTTTACTTGTTCTTTTCCTTACCTGCTGCACTCATGCTATAACTGCCAAGTCATTGCATCATGCTAGAATTGCTAGGTTGTTCACTTTACTTTCAGTTTCCTTGCACAAGTCTATTCTAGACTTGCTGACATGTGCCCCTTGCTCTTTTGGATGTCACATGTTAGACCCTGAGCCAGAGACCATTGCTGAGTACATGATGTTTTGCTGACACTAATCCTGAGCCCAAGTCTATCCAGGAGGAGTTTTGTGGCTACCGGTGACCATTCTTAGTGACCTTGCTGAGCTTTCTTTTGTTTTAGGTTTTGTTGTTAGTTGTCGGTGCGTGGCACCTTTACCTTGTACGTTGTACTTTTATTGGCCATGTTTGGGCCTTTAGACTCTTTTCCTTTTAGCCTGGTGGCTTTTCTGCGATGTTGGAATTTATTATTATGGATATTCTGAGATTTCTCTTTTGTCTCATTTCCCAATTATTATCTTTGTTTCGTTTCGCGTTGCAAGGACTTGCAGTTTAAAGTTGATTGACGCTTATCGGACTTGCAGCTTTGTAGCTTCAAGTCTGAGCGGACCTTCTCACATCTCGCCTCCATATTTTTGGGAAGCGGGCGTGACATGCTCCTCCTACTCCTCCTACCCGACCACCATCCCAACCCATCATTCCTGTGGCGGACCCGCTGATAGGCCCGCAGGGAATCCGTTTCATTAGTCTAGAACATAAAGATTTTTATACTCGACTCGACCAACGCTCCCGCTTAGCCACTATGTTTGCCCATAGTCAAACCCTTGTCGATCTCGGAGTTTTCTACGGGGTCGAGTCCCTTTTTGCAAACTTAGGTTGGCTAGGTTTCTTAAGCGCCCATGCACCATCGTACCCTGCCCTCACACTCGAATTCCTCTCGACTATCAAAACTAAGGCGGGGTCGATTATTGATTTTCGCCTCCGAAACCAAACCTTCGCACCCACGTGAACACCATAAACAACATTTTCGGTTTCCCTATTCTCGAGGACCATATCCTCCCCTATGAAATGCATCGCGACTTCGATGTCGATCATTTTTGGGGCCGCCTCACTCTTCATGACCATTATCCTCGAGGCAAGGCCAAGGCCTCCTCCATCATTCACCACGTATTCCGTCTCGCCCACCGCATCATATCGAGTGCTTTCTTTCCTAGGGATGAGTCCGGTACTGTGACCATCCCTGATTTATTCATTTTGTGGGCGATGACGTTCCCATTCATTCCCGGCGTTGACGGGATCAATTTCGAGGCCCCACGCTTTCGCATTAACGCCAATGTGTGGCTTATCCAAAAACATTGATATTAGCCGCACCGGTAAGGGTAAGTATTGATGCGGAGGCCTCATTACCCTCATTACCTTACACCCCCCGTTCAACATCGTTATCCCCCGTGATTTACCGCGTGCCCCAGGATCTACATATCTAGATCTTGATGTCCTGAGGCACACCCACATGATCCGATCACGAGGCGACGGTCGATTTGCTTTTTACTACGGCCACCCCCTGCTCCATATACCACTCTACATAATCCTGGCCTTATGGCTATGCATCTTGAGGCAGACTGATCGTTTCCTCCTGATCTAGAGTTTGTGGGGGGTTACATCTTCAGTTTCCACTCCCTGACACACCTCGACCACCGTCCCCTGCCGCCCATTTAGGCGAGAAGGATATCCATATGTTCAGAGGAGACCCCGGGGCGGGACCTAGTGTCACGACCCCGGCTTCTGCCGCTGTTTCTTCTGAGGCACTTACTACGGCCCTCTTAGGCCTAGCCTCTGGTGCTGGCACGACCACTGCCACCGGCACCACTTCTGCTGTTCGGCAGGCCACCTCCGCTTGCCTCGCTCTTGAGGCTGAGCTGGCTGCTCTACGCGCTAGCGCATCCTCTTCTACCTCCTCGGACCCCTCCACTTCTTTCTTTTCACATCCATGTTTCCTCGCACTCGAGCAAAACGTGGCCACCATTCTCCGCATTCTTACACACATTCACGGTCCTCCTCCACCTCCTCCACCCCCCTCACCCCCTCCATCACCACCTAGATGATCATCACCTCCTCCATCCTCCCTACGCGATCTTCCCCTCCTCCCTCCACTTCCTCTCCACCCACAACCACTACTGTCGATCCTACACCCCCACCACCTTTCACATCTATCACCACCGCATACTCACGCCGCAAGAAATTAGTTGTGCGCTCGAAATCATTACCCACCCCCTCCTCATCGATCGTCGCATCCCTCCCACTTACCATTATCACCGTCTCTCCACCCAACATCCACACCACCACCGCACCCATCCATCCAACACCTCCACCACTTTCCCCACTTCTTCACACTCCTATCACTTCTCCCGCCCACACCCTTCCATCCTCTTCCGAGGAGGATGAGGAGATCACCCCTCCTGCATCTTGATTTTCATTTTTGTTTTTTCTGATTTTCCCCCTAGCAATTTCTTCTGATTCACCACGATCAAATCTTTTCTCTAGCATTGTCATGATCAGCTTGGGGGAAATCAAATTTTTTGTCATGTGTTGTCGTGTCTTGTTTGGTGTGTGCTTGTTTATATATGTTCGTGTGCATGTGTGTTATATAGTTGTTTTGAGTGTTTATTTTCTTTACTTTTCTATTTTCGTCTTGTGTGTCTTTCCTATTTTTCAATTTTTTTGTGTCGGTGAGTACTTCCCTCCCCTTTTTCTTGCCCTCCCATATTCACTATTATTGCATTGAGGGCAATGCAAGATTCAGCTTGGGGGAGTTGCACTTTGTGCGTCAGTTTTATCTTTTCACCGTTTTTGAGTCGTTTTCATCATGTTTTTCTTTTTCTTCTTATCATTTTATTCTCCCTCTCCTAGAGATGACCCCACATGATGAACTGCCACGGAACCCCACACACACACTTAGCTTAGCTATGATAATCACATTCACTAACCCTAGAAAGCCGTGTCCTATTGCATTTCATGTTTCGTGGGTTCACTATGCTTTTGTGTGAGTTGTTTGTCGTGGCTAGCTAGTTGGTGTGCTTCTACTTTGTGATTTTGTTTTTATATACATGTCCTTGGTTGACCCCTAGACTATCATGCTTCAATTTTGAATATGCGGTATTTTGCCTCCACTGTCTGATTCTCTATGCATGATTAATAATATATATATACTACGCTTCGATTCGCATGTTTCGGGACTCTACCAATAGGACTAGGATAACCCATTTTGCTTATGCTCTGATTCGCGAAAAAAATTTCTTTTGCCCAAGTGTTTAGAATTCGATTTCTTTTTTGTTTTACTTGGTGCAAATCCCCTCGTCGTGTACCGTTCTCCCACTTGGGAGAGTACACAAATATATAGCCCAAAATCCAAAAATCCAAAAGGACAAAAAAGGGAGAAGAAAGAAAAATCCAAAAAGAAAAAAATATGTATAGCCAAAAATCCAAAAAAATACAAATACCCAAAACCCAAAAAAATTCCCGTTGTGAATACCATTCCTATCCACCGTGAATAAAGGGAAGGCGAGAATTTGCACCAGGTGTTCTACTCCACACCTTCTCAACCTCCTTCGTTTTTTACCACACTTGGCATAGGAATTTTTTAGCGATTATCTAGGAAATAGTGTGGTGATCTTCTAGTTCCTAGCAGTGGAGTCCCCGACACATGATACGCTTCGATTCTTATTCTACTCTCATGCATGCTTGAGCTATTATTCACCGCTTATTCGAATTGAATCGATATTTGGGTCATTCCTTGGGGATGTGTATATGGAGCTTTATTGCACAATTTGGATAGTAACACCGTCTGCGAGCTCACGACCTAACTCACTCGCGCTTCACCTCATGGACCCACGACACTTGTATGGACTCATATTCCTGGGTTTGTTGATGTGTTTACCGCATGCTTGCTTAGTGGGGTGAGTTAGTTTTTGTTGGTTCTGTCGGGTGATCTAGGAATTTGATTTCTCTTTATGTTTCTTCCTTTCTATTTTTCCCTCCGAGCTCCTACTCTCACTCGTCTTCCTCAAGGACGAGGAAGGGTTTAGCTTGGGAGATTTTGACGTGCGTTTATATTTTATATATTCACATACGTCTTCTGCGTGATTTTTCGTTGTTTTCCGTTGTTTCGTATCCACTCTTTTGTGTTTTTGTATCTTTTCACTTTCTTTGTGTTTTTGTGCCGTTGCAAGAGATTGCCAACGCTGGGGACATACAAAGTAGATATCATGAGTCCCCAGAGCAACGGGAGGTGCCACGCGTGATCCCGAGGGCCAAACATCGAAGAATATCATATTTCAGCCCTTAACCGATCGGGTGGACAAACCCACCCGATCGGTTCGTGCACGCGTATCCGACCCGGACAGAAGCAGCAGTGAAAAAAGCCCACCCGATCGGTTCAGGGACCGGGTGGTGTCGACAGTGCTCTCTGTCTTTTGGAGCTGAATTCCAACCGATCGGGTGAAAGCTCACCCAATTGGTTCATCTGTAACCAAAGTTCCCTAACTCACGACCCGATGACTCACCCGATCGATTCAGCGATCGGGTGATGTATCTAAAGAACCGAAGGCCAAGTCAACCGCTGACTCACCCGATCGGTTAATGCCTCAACCGATCGGGTGGTCGTGTATTGACGTGCATTTATATTTCATATATTCACGCACGTTTTCTTTTGTGTTTCTCCGTGTTTTTCCGCCGTCTTTTATTCGTTTTCTCGTATTTTCTCGTTTTCTTTCACTTTTCTTTGTTTTTCCATGTTTGCAGGAGATCGACCGCGTAGGGGACGTTTAACGACGATATCTCAAGTCCCCGGAGCAACGGGAGGAGTCACGCGTGATCCAGGGGGTCAAACGTCAAAGAATACATCTTTTAGCCCCTCACCCGATCGGTTGGTCATCTCCAACCGATCGGGTGATGCACGCGTGCACCACCCGGTCTCGGCCGGAGCTCAAGCGAAAGTCACCCGACCGGTTCACAGGTCGGTTCAGCGGGGGCCTGTTCTCTGTCATTACGAGCCAAATTCCAACCGATCGGGTGACTCTCACCCGATCAGTTCATCTATAGCTGATGCTAAAGAGCTGAAGACACGGGCACCCAACCGATCACTTCACCCGATGGCGCTAAGATCCAACCGGTCACTCCAAGAACTCACCCGACCGGTTCATATGACCGGGTGAAAGCTCGCCGTTTTCTGTTCATTATCTGTAACGGATCACCCGATCGGTTGACTTGTCAACCGATCGGGTGATACGAGAGTCTATAAATAGAACCCCTAGGGTTCCAGAAACGGCGAGCTGCCAGTTTTTACTGTTTTCTCCCATTGTGACGGCTGTAATTACTGTTCTTTTGTAAGTTTTCGGATCTTTCTCAAATTTTAGTATTGTCTTAATTACTCTATTACTTCCGCATTCCATTCGTCTAATTATGATTCCAACGGTTAATTTTCATTTAGATCGCTTTTTAATGAATTTTTGTGAGTAGTTCCCAAATCTGGGATTTTGGTGGAAACCCCATCGGGGGCTCTTCCCGATGCGTCCATAGGGTTAGGAAATCGATAGGGATTAGGAATCTAACGGTTACGCTGGGTGTTTCATTGTCATCGGCGGGAAAAAGACCACCTTTGACCGTTGGGCCAAGGGGGAATAAACTTGGTGGTTGACTCCCTAGCCATAGCTCACGCCCTTAGCGTAGACGCCGAATCCTAGCACGCGGGAGCGGTAGGATGAGACGTTGAGAGTTATCGTTGCGAGCTTAGTGCTCCCGGAATCGATCAGTGTTAATGGACACGAGAGTGCCCACTGATCGAATCCGGGAAGTCTGGTGTATCATCCTGGGCACCGACCGGAATATCGGGCCCATGGGATGCCGGTACCACTTTCAGAGGCAGCGTCCCACCATTGGACCCTAATTCTGATCGCTATCCTATCCGTAGGCCGTATCGGCGAGAGTCGCTCGTTGGAGTGGAAACCAGAGTCCCGGGTTTACTTCTTATTGTTCATACCCTTCATTCCTTTCCGTGACAACCATTTACCGATTCGGGCTAGCTCGCCCACTGGGTGATTTTGGTCCTCTTTGACTCAAGCACATCCTAGCCTCCCAATGTTCGACCCCCAAGCCACACTATAACACCGTGCGCTTGCGGTTACAAATTTCTAAAGCATGCCCCCGCTGCCACGCGGAACTCCACCGCCGGCGTGGCGGGGCCACGTCAAGTTTATGGCACCGTTGCCGGGGAGGCAACGTGCTTGTTATTTTAGGATCTCTTGAACCCTAGTGTCTAGCTCTCATCCCTACCTCGCGATAATTTTCGCATTCTCCTTTTTCCTTTTTATTTTTCTTATTTTTATTTCTTATCTTATCTGTTTCTTTCCCACTTGTCGCTTCACGGGTGTTTGTTGTTTTTCATGCGCATGAGTTCAAGAAGTCTCGACGACTTGATTCCCATTGATCCAGAGATTAACGCCACCCTTAGGCGCTTGGCCGCTGAGAAGCGAAGAGGAGAGGATCCCGAATACATGGAGGAGAACACCCCGCCTCACAAGTCCCTGCTGGAGTACTCTATGCCATCTATCGAGTCCACTTCCGCCATCCGTTCTCCAGCTATTGCGGCCCAAAGCTTTGAGCTAAAGCCGTCTTTAGTGACATGGATCCAGCAGGACCAGTTTGCGGGTGCACCCATGGAGAGCCCGATCGAGCATCTAGACTCCTTCTTGGAGAAATGTGACACCTTCCGGATTAATGGTGTCACGACTGAGGCGATTCGTCTGAAGCTGTTCCCCTTCTCGTTGCGGGACAAAGCCAAGCGATGGCTTAGGGGGAAGGCCCCAACACTTTCAATACCTGGGAGAAGCTCTCCAACGCTTTTCTTACGAAGTTCTTTCCCCCGGGGAAGACCATGAAGTTGAGGAGTGAGATCTCCTCCTTCTCCCAGGCCAGCCACGAGTCCTTGCATGAAGCTTGGACGAGATAAAAGGAGATGCAAAGAAGATGCCCTCACCATGAGCTTCCGAAGTGGTAGATTATTAATCTGTTCTACAATGGGCTGAGGGATGACCTGAAATCTTCTATGGACGCCGCAGCTGGGGATTCCTTCATGTCAAGGAGCGAGGAAGATGCCGGACATATTCTGGAAAATATGGCATCCAACAATGAGCGGTGGTGTGACGAGAGAGCCACACCCAGGTCTGGGGGTATACACAGAATCGAGGACGTCGACAAACTTTCAAGCAAGTTCGACTTGCTTTTGACCCAGATCTCCGCACTAATGGTAGGAGCCGGTGGGGCCGGTACAAAGCAGATTTCAGCGGTGGAATCCGAATTCTTTGGGGAATTCGACGGTGGTGACGTCTCACCACCGTTGGACCAAGCGAGCGCACTGTTTTACAACCCCACGAGAAATGCGCCGTATCCACCAAGAACCAATTCAAACCCGGCCTACTCTCCAAACAATCGGAACCACCCTAACTTTGGTTACCGGCCACCATTTCAGCCCTCGCCGCCTCAGCAGCCGCAGCAACAAACATATCAGCCGGCTAGGCCGCAGCAGAGTCAGATTCAGCAGCAACCATATCAGCAGCAACCTCAGCAACAATTTTATGCCCCCAGGAATCAGCAGCCAATCCAGCAGCAGCAGCAGTATGGCCAACAAAGGGCCGTCTCTCCGGTTGAGTCTCTCTTGACTCAATATATAAACAACCAGGAGAAGATCAATCAAAAGCTGGAAATGGGTCAGTGGGCCCTCACGGACCAAGTAACCCAGCTGGGGTTACAAGTGGCGAACCTTTCAAGGTCACAAAACCAACTACCGCCACAACCGGAGGTGAACCCGAGGGGAGAAACCCAAACGTCGGCACTCGTGCATGAGCACGCAAATGTGTCCGCTATCATTCTGATAAGCGGGACACAAATTCCTACTAGAGTGCCCCCCTAACAGACCGGAAGCACCGTTGGTCATGGAGCGACCGATCGAAAAATCAAACGACGCCGGTGCTTCGTCATCAAATCCTACGACTCCGGAGGGAGTCTCTGAAGAAGAGAAGAAGAAGAACGAGGAAGGGAGCTCGAAAGTGTTCAACCCCGTTGTGCCATTTCCACAACGGTTAGCTCAGGCCAAAATCGACGAGAAATATGGGAAGTTCTTCGCCATGGTCAAGGACCTAAGCTTGCAAATCCCCTTCCTGGAAGCAATCAAAACAATCCCCTCCTATGCGAAATTCTTGAAAGATTTGGTGACTAGAGGGTCTAGAAAGGAGAAAGTAGTGTTAACGGCGGAATGTAGCGCTCTCATCCAGAGGGCAAATCCGCCGAAACTTAAAGACCCGGGGAGCTTCTCAATTCCTTGCACAATCGGGGCAGTAAAGATTCATCGTGCACTCGTCGATCTCGGAGCGAGTGTAAGTTTGATGCCCTTGTCGATGTATAAAAGGATTTGAATGGGTGATTTGGAACCCACCGGTATGACCCTACAACTAGCTGACCGGTCGGTCAAATATCCAGTGGGGATTGTGGATGACCTACCCGTCAATGTAAAAGGGGTGCATGTGCCAGTGGACTTTGTAGTCATGGACATGCCTGAAGACGCACACACCCCCATCATCCTGGGATGGCCTTTCATGGCCACTGCTGGCGTTTTGATTGATGTGAAGAACGGAAAACTTTCGCTAAACGTCAGCGGAGAAAAGGTTGAATTTGATCTGGGATTGTCCATGAAGTATCCCGATCCCCCAGATGACCCTCGGTGTAATTTGCTGGAGGTGGAAGAAGAAAAAGCTGCTGAAGAGAGCTCATGGGAGATTCTCTTAAGAAACCCCCCCCCCCCCCCCGACGACTTGGAGGATTCAGAAGACCGATACGGCCTTAAGAACAATGATGCTGCTGGGAAAGTGAGTGCAGCAAGTACGACCCCTCCCGGGTTCCCCAAGGCTCCTCCTGCGAGGAAAGCAGGGAAAGAACCCATGGGCCTCACTAAAGACGAGGTCCGGATCCTAAAGAAGATGGCGGGAAGCGCCAATACGAAAGAGAAGCCCCCGGATCCCAAGAACAAGGAGAGGGTAGTCGAGAAAATCTTTCTCCAGCCGCTGACTACTCCAAAGGCCTTCAGCTCCAATGAAGAAGAGATGCCAAACTTCGGGCATCACCCGTATCAACCACCATGAACATCTCTTGCGAGCGTCAAGCCAACGACGTTAAACAAGTGCGCTTCATGGGAGGCAACCCATGTTCTAAACTTTTTCCCCACTTTTTAGTGTTATTTTTTTACTTTATTTTATCTACTTTTATAAATAAAATCAGCCGCGAGAACATCCGTTCAGGGACTTAGACAATCAGTTGGTTTTTGCAGGAAACAAAGCCCCAACCGATCGGTTGATAACTCACCCGATCGGTTGGGATGTATCAGATACAAGCCGAAATCTGTCCCCAAATGAACCGATCAGTTGAAGAATGAAGAGACCGGGTGACAGACCAGGTGAGCTGGGGAGAACTCTCGGGAAATTTTTGGGGAATATCAACCGATCGGTTGAGTTCTAGCGCGATCGGTTGAAGCGACCGGGTGAGCAGCCCTCAATTCTCGGGAAAATGAGTAGAGCGGCCAACCGATCGGTTGACAAGTCAACCGACCGGTTCGCCTGTAGCACTTCTTCGGCAAGAATTTTTGTCCTAACCGTCAACCGATCGGGTGACAAGTCACCCGATCGGTTCGACTTAAAACCCTATATAAACCCCCGACCACCCGTTCGTTTTCACCCTCGCCCGATCGCCATTGTCGCCGTTGTTTCGCCTGCCTCTCCTCCCCAACGGCCGATTCTCACTCCCCCACGCCCTCTACTCCTCCATTACTCCTTCTCTCCACCTCCTCCATCAATCCCTCCATCATCTTCACCCTCTCTCTCCTTTCACTTCGATTTTCTGACCTAATTCCCCCCCAAACAACGCCCATTTCGGAAATTCTTGCTGAAAGAGGTCACCGCGGCTCCACGCTACTCTCATTGCACAGTGTGGGGACATCTACGAGCAAGCTTCGCCATTTCGCTTAGGTACACTCACTCCTACGCTCATATTTCTATTTTTTGCCCTATAAATTGTGCTTGCTCATTTTGCTTGTGTTAGTGTGCATTCATCGCTTTTGCACTCATTCATACACGCACACTCACGCATGGCTAAGGATAAAGACAAAGGGAAGGGAATTATGCGGGAAGAGGAACCGTCTCGAAAGAGACGAAAACAAACACGTCCCCCTTCCCGCACACGAGCACTTACACTTGGCCCTCCCCCGCCTGTTATCCCCCCTGTGGACCCAATGTTGGGCCAGCATGGGTATATCTTTAGGAACCAGGAACACAAGGATTTTTATCGTCGGCTCGATGCTCGGGGGCATCTATCGACTAAGTTCCCGCACACACAAACACTTGTCGATCTCGGTGTCTACACCGAGGTCGAATCTCTTTTCGCTAACTTAGGATGGTTGGCCTTTCTTAATGCATCTGCTGTATCCTACCCGGCACTCACCCTCGAAATTTCTCTCTACACTTGTTTGGGAGTCCGGGTCGATCATTAAATTCCGGGTGCGTAACAGGAGCGTCACCACAAATCTGAACACAATTAACGATATATTTGGTTTCCCAAATCTTGGGGATGACTCCATCCGACACTACGGATACACGCCCGAGTTTAATGTCGATCAATTCTGGTTCCGCCTCACACTGCTCCATGACTATCCCGGAGGAAGGGCCAAGGCCTCCTCCATCATTCATCCCGTGTTTCGTTTGGCCCACATGATCATATCATCTGCATTTTTTCCCAGGGACGAGTCCGGCACCGTGACTATCCCTGACCTTTTTATCCTATGGGCCATGACATTCCCTTTTGTCCAGGACGATGATGGAATTAGCTTCAGGGCCCCTACCGTCCCCATCCATGGCGGCGATTGGCTTGTTTACAAGCTACTCGAGATCAGCCGGGCCGGTAAGGGGAAGTTTTGTTGTGGGGGCATCATTACTATCATTTGCTCTTACCCCCAATTTAATATTCTCATCCCCAATAATCTTCCCGCTGTCGCAGGACCCTCACAGCTAGATACTGATGTCCTGCGGCACATTCACATGATTAGACCCCACTCCGATGGCCGCTTCATCTTCAATTATGGCCACCCCCAGCCCCTTACACCATTCTCCCCAACCCCGCTCGCATGACCATTGCTCTTGTGGGAGATTGGACCTTCCCTCCTGATCCCAACTTCCTTGCGGGGTTGAACCTTCCCTCCCTCCCCGCAGACGCACGCAGACCACCATCCCATGCCACCCACTTAGGTGAGCAAGATATCCCTGCGTCTCGGGGAGATATAGGGGCTGGCCCGAGTCGTCCTATTTCTGCTCCGGGACCCATCACATCTGAGCACCTCTTTGCGGCCATTTCTGTCCTTGTCTCCTGTGCCGGCATGACCACTGCCGCCGGCACCACTTCGACCTTACCTGGTGGCACCACTTCTGCCTCACGTCAGTCCACATCTTTTGGTCGTCGTCAGGTCTCTGCCCGTCTAGGTCTTGAAAGGGAGGTCGCTGCCCTTCGTGAGCTCACCATGTCCTCTGCCTCCTCGGACCCATCACCATCCTCTTTTCTCACTCACCCACGTTTCCTCGCACTTGAGAGGAACGTGGCCACCATTCTTCGCCTTCTCACTCACATCCACGGACCACCTCCACCTTCACCACCTCGGCGATCTTCTCCTCCACCCTCCCACACATCCCCACATCCATCACCCCCCTCACCACATTCTTCTCCTCCCTCATCTAATCCCATCCCGGCATCCACTTCCCCCTCCCGACCACTTCCATCATACCCACGCTACCTCCTCCCTCCTCCTCCATCACTGCATACGTGCGTCGGAGGAAATTGCCGGTGCGCTCCAGATCTCTTCCACCACCACCCACCACCGTCACCGCCGCATCTTCTTCCCCCATTTCTATTCCTCTCACCACCGCCTTGATCGCCTTCCTACCACCACCACCCACCTCCACCGACACTCCTTCTATCGTTCACACCACCGCTGCCCCTATTCCTCCACCTCGTTCCCCACTTCTCCGTACACCCCCAGCCTCCCCGACCACCCATCCACACCCTCTTCCGAGGAGGACGAGGACTCACCTTCTCCTGCTTTCTGATTTCACCTTATTTGTTTTTGACTCCCCCTTGCATATCTCTGCATTTCATCGATCACATTTTATTTGCTAGCACTGTCAGGTCTAGCTTGGGGGACGTCTATTTTGGTGTGCTGTCGTGTTTTGTTTGTTTTTCTCATTTTTTGTGTGTGTGCTTGTTTTTCCCATTTTGAGTGTCGTGTCGTATGGTTTTATTTCTATTTTCTTGTCGTTTGATTTTGATTTTGATCTTTCTTTATTTTCAGTTTCATCTCTGTGTTTTCCTCGTTTTCATTTCTTTTTGTGTCGGTGCGTATCCCCCCCCCATCTTCATTGCCCTCCCGTACTCACTCATATTGCATTGAGGGCAATGCAAGCTTCAGCTTGGGGGAGTCGCACTGTGTGCGTCATTTGAGTCCTTCTTTTTCGTTTTTGTGCCGTTTTCATCGTGTTTTTTATTTTTTCTTCCTTTTTTCTCTCTTCTCTTCTTTTTATCTCTTTTTCCTAGAAATGAACCCTATGATGAATCGCCACGAAATCACACACACCTAGCATGGCATCGATAATCACACTCACTGACCCTAGGATTTCGAGTCCTCTTGCATTTCACGCATCGTGGGTCCACTTAGCTTTTTGTGAGTCGTGCATCGTGCCTAGCTATTTGGTGTGCTTCTACTTCGTGATTTTATTTTATATACCTGTCCAGGAATGACCCCTAGATTATCATGCTTCGATTTGAATATGCGGTATTTTCTTCTACTATATGCATGCTATATTTATATCGTATATTTCAATTCGCATGCGTCGGGATTCCACAATTAAGGACTAGGATAACCCATTTAGCCTATGCTCTATTTAGCGAGAATAGTTTCCTTTGCCCAAGTGTTTAGATTTCAACTTCTTTTTTGTTTTACTTGGTGCAAATCCCCTCGTCGTGTACCTTTCTTCCACTTGGGAGAGTACACATGTGTATAGCCAAAAACCCAAAAATCGAAAAAAGGAGAAAAGAAAAGAAAAACCCAAAAAGAAAAGAAAAGAAAAATTGTATAGCCAAAAAGCCAAAAAAAATATATACAAATACCCAAAACCCAAAAAAATTCCCGTGTGAATATTTTTCCTACCTACCGAGAATAAAGAGAAGGCGAGAATTTGCACCGAGTGTCATTCTCCACATCATCTCAACCCCCATCATTTTCGAAAACACTTGGCTTATGAACTTTTTAGCTAGTATCTAGGCTATAGTGGCGTGATTTCCTTGACCCTAGTTGTGGAGTCCCCGATGCATGATACGCTTCACTTCTTATACTCTTCTCGTGCATGCTTGAACTAATATTCACCGCAATTTCAAATTCGAATTGGTATTTGGGTCACTTCCTGGATTTGCGTATATGAGCTCATAGCACATTGTAGAAAGCGACACCGACTGCTAGCGCACGACCACACTCACTCGCGCTTCACCGCGTGGGCCCACGGCACTTGTTTGGACTCGTTTTCCTGGGTTTGGTGATGTGATTTGACGTTTGCTTTCTTGGTGTGTCGTTTTTGATTTTGTTGGCTCTGACGGACGATCTAGGATATAGAGTTTTCTTTTTCTTTCTCCCTATTTTCTCCCTCCGAGCTCCTACTCTCACTCGTCTTCCTCGAGGACAAGGAAGAGTTCAGCTTGGGGGATTTTGACGTGCGTTTATATTTCATATATTCACGCACGTTTTCTTTTGTGTTTCTCCGTGTTTTTTCGCCGTCTTTTATTCGTTTTCTCGTATTTTCTCGTTTTCTTTCACTTTTCTTTGTTTTTCCATGTTTGCAGGAGATCGACCGCGTAGGGGACGTTTAACGACGATATCTCAAGTCCCCGGAGCAACGGGAGGAGTTACGCGTGATCCATGGGGTCAAACGTCAAAGAATACATCTTTCAGCCCCTCACCCGGTCGGTTGGTCATCTCCAACCGATCGGGTGATGCACGCGTGCACCACCCGGTCTCGGCCGGAGCTCAAGCGAAAGTCACCCGACCGGTTCACAGGTCGGTTCAGCGGGGGCCTATTCTCTGTCTTTGCGAGCCAAATTCCAACCGATCGGGTGACTCTCACCCGATTGGTTCATCTGTAGTTGATGCTGAAGAGATGAAGACACGGGCACCCAACCGATCACTTCACCCGATGGCGCCAAGATCCAACCGGTCACTCCAAGAACTCACCTGACCGGTTCATATGACCGGGTGAAAGCTCGCCGTTTTCTGTTCATTATCTGTAACGGATCACCCGATCGGTTGACTTGTCAACCGATCGGGTGATATGAGAGTCTATAAATAGAACCCCTAGGGTTCCAGAAACGGGGAGCTGCCAGTTTTTACTGTTTTCTCCCATTGTGACGGCTGTAATTACTGTTCTTTTGTAAGTTTTCGGATCTTTCTCAAATTTTAGTATTGTCTTAATTACTCTATTACTTCCGCATTCCATTCATCTGATTATGATTCCAATGGTTAATTTTCATTTAGATCGCTTTTTAATGAATTTTTGTGAGTAGTTCCCAAATCTGGGATTTTGGTGGAAACCCCTTCGGGGGCTCTTCCCGATTCGTCCATAGGGTTAGGAAATCGATAGGGATTAGGAATCTAACGGTTACGCGGGGTGTTTCATTATCATCGACGGGAAAAAGACCGCCTTTGACCGTTGGGCCAAGGGGGAATAAACTTGGCGGTTGACTCCCTAGCCATAGCTCACGCCCTTAGCGTAGACGCCGAATCCTAGCACGCGGGAGCGGCAGGATGAGACGTTGGGAGTTATCGTTGCGAGCTTAGTGCTCCCGGAATCGATCAGTGTTAATGGACACGGAAGTGCCCACTGATCGAATCCGGGAAGTCCGGTGTATCATCCTGGGCACCGACCGGAATATCGGGCCCATGGGATGCCGGTACCACTTTCAGAGGCAGCGTCCCACCATTAGACCCTAATTCTGATCGCTATCCTACACGTTGGCCGTATCGGCGAGAGTCGCTCGTTGGAGTGGAAACCAGAGTCCCGGGTTTACTTCTTATTGTTCATACCCTTCATTCCTTTCCGTGACAACCATTTACCGATTCAGGCTAGCTCGCCCACGGGGTGATTTTGGTCCTCCTTGACTCAAGCACATCCTAGCCTCCCAGTGTTCGACCCCCAAGCCACACTACAACACCGTGCGCTTGCGGTTACAAATTTCTAAACCCTGCCCCCGCTGCCACGCGGAACTCCACCGCCGGCGCGGCGGGGCACGTCATGTATTCTATATATAGCCCTAGGTTTTTTCCCAGATCGAGATCCCCTTTTCTAAAACTGTTTTTTTGGGATTTTTGGCGGCTGCGAATTTATTCTGTTTTGTAAGTTCTCTGATTGTCTTGATACTTGGATATTGTGTTCTAAATACTATTTGCTCCGTATTTCTATTGCTTGATCTTGATTTTAATGGCTATAATTTGTTGTGTTGCTCTTTTTGCAACGAATCGTGAGTAGTTTCCTAATCTGGGACATTGGTGGAAACCCCTTCGTGGGTTCTCCCTAGAACGACCATAGGATTAGGGTTTCGATAGGATATAGGAATTTAGATGGTTACGCGGGGCGTTTCATTGTCATTGACGGGAGAAAGACCACCTCTGACCGTCGGGCCAAGGGGAAATAAAACGGGAGTTTGATCCCCTAGCCACAGCTCACACCCCTAACGTAGACATTGAATCCTAGCACGTGGGAATGGCAGGACGAAATGTCGGGAGCAATCCTTGCGAGCTTAGTGCTCCCAGAGTCGGTCGGTGTTAATGGTCATGGGAATGCCCACCGACCAAGCCGGGTAGACTTAGCGTATCATCCTGGGCATCGACCGGAATATCGGGCCTATGGGACGCTAGGTATCACTTTTAGAGGCAACGTCTCACCACTAAACCCTAGAATAAAATCGTATCCCTATCTGTCGGTCGTAATAGAGAGGACACATGATAGGGTGGAAACTAAGGTCCTAGGTTCCCTTGTATATATCTTACATCTTTTGTAGTTCCATTTCGTGAAAAACCACCGAGCGATAGAGCTAGCTCACCCACCAGGTGATCCAGATCCCGTCTGATAACAAGTACACCATACGCCTCCCTGTGTTCGACCCCCAAGCCACACTACAACACCGTGTGCTTGTGATTATAAATATTTAAATCGGGTATCCCTGTTCCAACTGCATATTGCAAAATCTAGGGGACGTCAGAGTCTCCCTACAAAAAGCTTTGGTAGATTTGGGTGCGAGTGTAAGCCTCATGCCTCTCATCATGTTCAAGAAGCTCAATACGGGGACCGACCTCAAGGCCACGGATATGAAGATTCAACTCAACGATGGGCGGATTACTAGGCCGGTAGGGATCGCCGAGAACGTGTCATTGCAAATACCGGGAGGGCTATGTGTGCCATGTGACTTTGTCATCATGGATGTGAAAGAAGAGGGTGATACATCTCTTATACGTGGGCACCCCTTCTTAGATACGGCTGGAGTTATTGTTGACGTGAGGGAGGGAACATTGTCACTCAACGTTGGTAATATTAAAGTCGAGTTCCACCTCCCACGAGCCATGAAGAGTAGATCCTCGCTGGAGGAAGGCGACTATGTGGACCTCCTTGATGAGGTCATCGATGAAGCCATGCCACATGCCATTGGAGTTTTGCACTCGGATAGTCTTGTTGGAGTGCCAATTTCTGAAAATGGCGCAATTGGTGATACACCGAATCCTATCACCGAGGAAGAGGAGAACGATGCTGATGCCATAAGGATTAGAGAGCTATGCAAGCTCTCTACGGTGAAGTAAAGAAAGAAAGAGCCACCGGCGAACACATCTTCACCAGCTGGAAAGTCAAAGGAAGCCAAGAACAAAAGCTTGGGGGAGTCATCCCCCACCATCATTAGAGAGGAGGCAAATTCAAAGAGGCCAAAGAAGAACAAGCGGAACATCTGAACCCAACTGGCCTCCCCGCAAAGTTTGACACGTGCATCTCCTATACGTCGAACATCACGCGTTAAATGAAAGATCTTAAGGGGTCTAGCTCAATATCTTAAACGAGTGCTTGTCAGGAGGCAACCCGACAGTTATATCTTAGTTTTTAGTTGAATTTTACTTTTATTTTTGTTATAGAACTTTATTAGCTTAGAGAGTCAATAGACTACGAAAAAGCTGACAACGGGCAACGTTTTTCATTGCAGGAAGAAGATAGGAGGAATTCGTTTAAATGGAGGGTAGCCATGGCGATGGAGAGCACTCCAGGGATGCGCTTAAATGACAAGGGAAGGAAGAAACTGAAGGGAGACGAAAGAACAGCAGCTGGAGAAAAACAGAGAGCAGAGGAGCAGAATCAGACAGCTCCCTCGACGGAGTGAAGACCCCACTCAACCGTGTAAGATACTGTACAGTGAAGTCTTAAAACCCCCCTCTGGAAATTATATGCCACTTGAACAAGTGACTTTGTCACTCGATCGAGTGAATTCTATCTCAGACAGCTCTAAAAATGCTCTATGAGGCATGTTTACTCGACCGAGTAGATTAGTTCACTTGACTGAGTGGCTATTTCTACTCGGTCGAGTAGGAGACTGTAGCAAAATTTTGGAAAAATGCAATCTCTATTTTTATTTTCCACTCGATTGAGTGGAACATGTCACTCGCCCGAGTGACTCGAACCACTCGGCCGAGTCACTCGATACAGCCAAACCGCCATATTTCAAAATTTTCGCCGTTTGGGCCACCCGACCGAGTAACGATCGTCACTCGACCGAGTGATTGAGCAACCCAGCCCTATAAAATATCCCAAATCAGGCTTGATCGAAGCGCAGCTTCGATTCGAAAACCCAACACCCCCAAAGCCCAATCCCCTTGCGACTCGCCCGCGCCAGCCCCGCGACTCGCCCGCGCCAGCCCCGCGACTCGCTCGCACCAACCCCACGACTCGCCCGAGCAGCCCCGACCCCGCCACTCTGGTGTCTTCTCCGGCGTCCACTCCAGCACCGATCGGCGGCTGTAACGGTCGCTTTCCGACCTTATTAAATTTTCTGCGTGCACGTGCTTTAGCGTGCACGTATTTTCTTGGCTATTTTCGGTTTCTGATCTATGCGATGTGTTGTGCCGTTGAGATCGTTTGGGCGAGTAGAATTTTATAGTAATTTTTGGGAACATCTTTTCGCATCTCGTTTTCTCGCAAAACGACGTTGAATTGATAGGGACGTTTTAGTCATTTGGCTCAAAACGCCGTCCCGAATTTTACGTTAATTTTTGGTAGGAGTTACACACGATCGGACTCCGTAGATTTGTGCGTCTCGTTTCCACGATCGCCCCGGTATTTTCAGATTATTTTTCCGACGCCCGGATTGAGAGTTAGTGCTCGGATTAATCTGGACCGTTGATTTGCCCATCCAGTTCAAATTTTGAATTATAGCCAAATCTGGCCAAATCTCTACTTAATCTGTCTTAATCTTTTTCCTAAACTGTTTCGCTAAATCCCCCTAGACTTACCCCAGTATGTACACCCCTTGACACTCAATCTCCCCCTCTCCTATTAATCCTAGGGTTATATATCAACAAAAACTCTTATTAATAATCCTAACCCTAAAAATTAACCCTAACCCTAACTCTAAAATGTTGCAGCCGCCACCCCCCAAAATTCTTCCCCGATCTCTCTCTCTCTCTCTCTCTCAGTTTCCCTCTCCCCTCCGGCGCAACCGCGGCCCCGCACGCGCAGCCACGCCGGCGATCTGATCTCCGGCCCCCGCCTCCTCGACCTCGGCACCACGCCTCTTCCCCTCAACTCCCACCGCCCTCGCGAATCCCCCGCGCAGCCGCCGCAGCCCGATCTCACCGCCACCGTCTCGCATTTCTCGCAGGCACCGCAGCCCCTCACCGTCGCGCCGTTGCCCCGCGACCGCCTGCAGCGCGCGCCGCCGCCGCTGCGCTATTCGCTCGCAGGCGTCACTGCGCCCTCGCTGCGAAACCCAACGCGCGCCGACGCGCGATCTCACCCCGTCGTCGCGTTTTCTACTCGCAGCCGCCGCTACAGAGCCCCGACGCCGGCTCCCCTCACCCACGGCAACGCCAGTCCCGATCGCCGGCCCCGATCCCGTCGCCGCGCCTCCTCGTGGCCGTCTCTCCGCCACGACCCCTCTTGACTGTTGTACTCCTTTGTACGGCCCTATCGGCAGCCTTGCGATGCTTTCTGGTGCGCGATACCTCCAGCCTATCGCAGTCCGAGTTCCGACACTGTGAACGCCTTCCCGACATCCCCCACTCGCTGTTTTGAGTGGTCACTTGACGTCGCTGATTTTCTCTGGACCGTTACGGACACGTGCTTCGCTGTCCGCTACCTCCCGGAACTGTAGGACGATTTCCCGACGTTTTCGCTTGCTGCCACCACTTTCAATTCACTACCAGGACGCGTCTCACTACACTACCCGTAGTTGGGACACTGTAGACGCCACAGACCCCCTCCGTTCAGACCCTACGTCCACGCTATTTCAGACTCCGGAGAGGTTGGTTTTCCCGTAACTCGTAGCGAAACCCACCCGTAGCCAAAACTGAAAACTTAACTAAAATCGGCAACTAAACACGTTAAATTTATTTTTCTGCTCCCTTAAAATGTTGTGAACAATAGAATCGACAATCGGACTTTTGAACTGTGCACATAGGATAGAATCGTCGGATAGGCTGATCAGACACTTTTTGACTTGTGACAATTAGGGTAGCCACGCCTAACTTAGAAATGAACCTAAATAGGATTTGACAAAAATCGCGACTTGACACCGTCCCCATGATTCCCTTTTCAGACGGACTACTGCGGACACGACGACTGGACGAGACGCCCCGGACAGACGACGCACTCGCCATTCCAGGCAAGTGTACTCACTTGTGTTTTGACCGTGCCTTAGCCTTAAAATTGTATAACTGTTAGACTGTGAGTGCTGAGAACCAGACGCGAAATGATAGCGTCCGGGACGACATGTGACGGCTCAGACTTGACGACGAAGTCTGAGCCTGACAACAATAAAATGCTGACATCATAGGACTATCTTACGTGTGCGTGCGTGTGGACACCCTAGAATAACAACTCCCTACACTTGTCATGTCGTGTCCTGTTACACAAAAAGCCTACGGGCGTTTCGGATGCTTTCCCCCGCGGAAGTGATCCCTGTTACCTAAAAGCCTTCAGGCGTTTCAGATGCTTTCCTCTGCGGAAGTGATCCCTGTTATACAAAAATCCTACGGGCGTTTCGGATGCTTTCCCCCGCGGAAGTGATCCCTGTTACCTAAAAGCCTACGGGCGTTTCGGATGCTTTCCTCCACGGAAGTGATCCCTGTTACACAAAAAGCCTTCGGGCGTTTCGGATATTTCCCTAGCAGAAATGATCCCTGTAATTCTTGTCCTGAGTTCCTGGGTTGGGGTAGGGCATGGGGAGAGGGTCTGGCCGCCCTCGAACCGTAAGGTGTGAACCCTTTCGTGTCTTACTTGTCTGGTCCCGTCTTGTCCCGTCTTGTTCCGTCATGTCCCGACTTGTCTTGACACCTGTAGGTTAGTCCTGTAGTCGGTAGCACACGCTACGACTACTGCTTGCTACGTTTTACTTTTCCTGCTGCACTACTTCTTTGTTACTCAGTTATAACCCCAGCATGCTAAATCAACCAGTAAATCATTGTTAATAGTTGATACACTTGCAGTAGAGTCTGACGGTTTGTGTAGACTTTGCCTGACGTACAGTTTCCTCTTTTGGTGTTGTACGTCAGGTGTGGAGCCAGAGTACGTCGACGAGGCGGACTTGCCAGTTGACTTGGAGCCGGAGGACGCTGATCCGGAGTACGATCCAGAGGACGACCAGAGTTACAGACCCTTTGTTGCTGATCCAGAGTTATCCATTTCAGTATTGTTGGGTGCGTTGCACTCTTACTTTCTCGTCTAGGTTGGGTGCTTGCACCATTAGTTTCCTTTCAGCAGTTGTAGCCGTTTCCGGTATTTTAGACTCTCAGTGCCTTGATGATAAATTTTGGAATAAAATGAAATGTTCTTTTCAGTACTTTTGTTATTTCGTACTAACATGCAGGGACCTGTACTTTCGCTATGGAATACTACAGACGCTTTTTGGGTCTGGGCTCTCAGCCCCGGCCTAAGCGGGCCTTAGTCACGCTTCGCCTCCGTGTTTTTGGGAAGCGGGGCGTGACAGCGGCTCCCCCCCCCAAATTTCTCCCTATTTTCGCCTCTTTCTTTCCCTATTCGTTTCCTAAGCCCAATTCAACCACATTCTTAAATTAACCCTATTTCTCGCCCATTACTCTTGATCAACCCAATGGTTTATGAATTTTCAACACTAATCTATTGTTTTTTGTGAAACAGGATAGCTTGGGGGAGATCTCGCGCTGATTTGCAGCTTAGGGGAGGTGCCTCTCGCTCATTCTCTCGCGTGGAGTCACATCATGCTTGGTATACTCTTTCCATACTCTTTTTCAAGCACTTTGTGATTGGTTCGTGTCTCATGGCATTTACCCATGCCTCCACGCTCTCACTACACTAGATCATCCACTCGGGAGCCCGCTTCCAAGCGGAAGAAGACTGGCACCACCAACGCTTCTTCCTCTGGAACGGTATCTCCCCCACATAGCGAGCCACCTCCCACACTCCCAGCGTCCACTACACACATTGCACCCCCACCAGCACTGCCTGTCCCTGCGATCAAGACGTACAGGATCACTTTCCGAGATGACGCACATCGCGTCAAATTTGAGAGGATCTCGAGACGTCAGATCATACTGTCATGCCCTATTTTGAACTATACGTGTATTCTACTGAACACACGTGGTATTTCTACTTATTATACATGGGTAGGCATGAAATAAATGTAGATATCGATGTACGTAACGTAGTGCAAGGGGGATTGGGCCGTAATACATGGCCAAGGGAAGAGAATGCGAAATGTGAATGAGGGAGAAGTGTGAAAGACGTCGTGGGTGCAAAACAACAGAAATGTATCGGACTAGTGTGTGTGATGCATGTATGCATGCATGGATGTGTGTGGATGTGTGTAGGAAGAGCCATGCTAGTGTGAAAGGTGTTAGGAGTCAATGGAAACCCCCGTAAAATTTTAGAAAAGTGAGGGGCAAAATGGTCATTTAGACCAAAGGTGTTGTGCATACATACTAAAGCGGTGTGTGCATAAAGTAATGGCATACTTGTAAATACTTGAATATGTGAGGGGTAGTTTGGTCATTTAATAAATAACATGGCTTATGGGATAAGCCATGAATCATTCTAGATTTCTCTCTCTTCTTCTCTTCTCTTCTTCTCTTTTCTTCTCTTTTCTTCCCTTATCCTTTTCTTCTCCATTTCTTTTCTAATTTCCCCCATCTCTCTCTCCCATATCCCCATCCCCACTTACACTGGCCGAAATTCATTCTTCAAAAAAAATTTAAAGAGAAAATGGGAAGAGGAGGAAGAAAGGGGAAGAGAAAGAGGAGAAGATGGTGTAGCAAGATGGGGTTTCATTGAGGCTAGGAGGTAGGAGGAGGCAGGAGGCTTGTGAGAAAGCATGAGGACTTGGAAATTCATCATCTTGAGGTAGGAATCCCTTCTCTAATGGTTTATTATGTTAATAGGGGGTAAATCAATATAGTTTTATGTAATCATCATGCAGATTTTTGAGGACAGATTCTGTTTCATATTCATATGAGCATATCTCTTAATTTAGGGATAAATAAATTCTGAAAAAAAAAATATATACATGTATATCTTGAAGTTATACCCCAAAATCAAGTAAATTTTGATATATGTTCAATTCAGAAATTAGGAGTAAAAATTCCATCTTTATAACATGTCTGTTTGATCTTCAATCTGAACACAGTTTAGTAAGATTGATCTCAACACATGTACACACAATGGAATTTCATGTTCTTGGTCTTGTTGGAAAGTTAACAAGTTTTTCTAAAAATCCATCACAGTGCTTATATATTGAATTTCTGGCTGCAACATGCCCAAAATTGGCTTTCAATATAGACCCTGAAATCTGTCTGAAAATAGATTTGACACACTTTACCCAATAATTCACTATAAATCACATACTTAATATTTTTGCAAGAAATATTATCTGTGATTCCAGGACTAATATATCTATAACTTTCATTTATTACATTTCCTTAAATTCACAATAAAAACTGATGATATATGCCAATGTATTGCCACTTTCTGCCAATCCCAGCAAGCTGAAACATTAAAGTGATGTTATGAATTGTGTATTATTGCTAATTCACTCTCTATAAGTCATGATTATTGTTGTTACTTGAAATATAACTTATTTATGCAATTATCAATGGAATTTTTTGATATTGCGATGATCATGGTTGTGTTGCCTGCCAAGTGCTTGTGGAAATGCCTCAACGATATGAAACTGAGAAACATCAGAAATGAGTTTGTTAACACATGAATCATGAAATATGTTGTGAAATAGTAATGATGGGGTCATGAAAAGCATGGTTTCATATATTATGAATGATGAATTTAAATGGCTATGTTGAAGGGCATGACACTTGGGTGCATGACCCATTTGATATGTGATTTGATTACAATGGAGGGCATGGCACTTCGGTGCATGACCCATGTTGATATGAGTGTGGAATGTGAAACCATGGAATTTGTCCCCTTCAGTGCTATATATATAATGTTAAATAAGGTTTACAATGTTTCAATCCTCTCTAATGAGGGTGAGTTAGCAAAACCCGGGTTTTAGGTGGGATTTCAGTAAATTGTGTATATGAGGCCTGGACTGAGAAGTTGGGGGAAATGATTATGTGATATGTGATATTTATACCCACTCTCCTTTACCGGGAGTGGAGGGGACATACGGAGGTTATGTTATTATGTGGAGAGCCTCACTCCTGCCAGGGACGGGGGAGCTGAGAGGCCCGGTGTCGTACAGTGCCCGTGTCCACTGCACCGTGTGCTATATTCACCCCAAATTTGGGGTGATGTCCAAGTCCTGGTATCCTACAGTTTACCCAAGTTCCAATTAATTCAATTATAAAATAATAAAATAAGAATTTTGCATGTTAATTCTTCTGCTGGCAGCACTCCTCTCTACTTGTATTGATGTGACATCGTGTACTTGTAGTTGCCTTGTTGTTCCCTTCCTTATATATTATTTGTAACACTAACACTCTTTTGCAGCAATTCACTCCCTAGCGGCAGGTACGTCTCTATCTCATTTGCTTTTACGTCATATTGTGGTATACCTTACTTTATGCTATGTCACTTAGCCCTCATGATCATACATTAATTTATAACCAGAGTACTTAAAACAGTAACAACATAATTTACCATTAGCGTTGGGATATCCTACTGGGACACGCATTGACGTGTTCCTCCCCCTTTTCAGGTGGTAGCAGGTAGGGTCTTCAGCAGTTAGCTTGGAGATGGAGAGTGGGTAGTTCAGGGAGTTGAGATGTACTCTGGCGTAGTGGAGTTGGCAGTGTCCTTTGGAGGTGTAACTTGAGTTTAAATTTATTGATGCATATTGATACCTGATGTTGTGTTGGCCCTTATATTAGAAATGTGAAATTGTACATGTACTCTTCGTGATGTTGTATAATTGGAATGTGATGTCCTTGTTGTTATATATAGAGCATTACAGGTACTATCCCAGTATGTGCGCAGTGGCCTGCCTCTGTCTTCATCATCTCTCTTCCATTCCTTTTCTTCATCACCTCTGCTCTTCAGGATACTTGGAAAAAAATATTAGAAGCTTCGGGTATTCTAGAGATCGAGGCATGACACATACCCACTAGGGTTGCGCACATACACACTCTTCAATGCCTAGGGGTATCACAGGGCCTGCTCCAGTTGTATGACAACGTGGGGTGGCGTGAATTTCTGTCGGTGTCAACAAACACTTACATTCACCTGATACTAGAGGTCTTGAGTTCTATTCGTAGGACTCCTCGGGGCTTACTCTTTCAGACTCATGGACTAGGAGTGTGAGATATCACTCGACATGGCCTGAGCTTACTTTCACTGGCCCCATGTCCCAGACCCCGACCGAGCTTATGGTTCCACGCACCATACCCCACCTGTCTTTACAGATGCTGTTTTCTGGGAGATGATCACTATCACACACCGTTTTGACCCTAGCCTGGCCAAGGCCTCCTCCATAGTCCACCCCTGCCTACGCATCGCATAGTGCCTTTTGGTGATCATTATTCTAGCCAGGGCAGCGGTTGGGACGATGTCCATGCCAGAGCTTTTCATGCTCTATGTGATGACTAGGGAGAGAGCCTTCAAGGGTGACGGGGGCATCTTAGTCCCTGCCATTCTATAGATACAGCTAGATGGTATTTTGACCGCATCTTTTCTTCAGTTGCATCCACATAGGCGGTACATTGTTGTGGTCTCATCACCCTCCTAGCTCCTATTTTTGGGATAGAGCTTCCTGCTGGCTTGCGCCATGCTACAGGCCCCACCTCGCTATCTCTAAATGTTTTGGCTCGTATGCACATGTTGTGTCCTCACTAACAGCGTCACTGGGTCTGGTTACAGGGTCCATTTGCAGCAGATTATATGGTGCTTTCGAGCCCCGCTCGGACCCACATCGGACCAGCATGTGGAGTGTGGAGGCCAGAGATGGACCTCCTCATCCCAGCTATTTATGTACTAGAGCCAAATGACGAGCAGTAGGAACCCCCTGTCAACCCACTAGCCCTTCAGATCCCGATCACTGAGCCTGCCATTGTATCACTTCTCGAGCCCGGCACATCTGTCCCCACTTCTGCTCATGCCAAGAGCTCTTCTGTTGATGTGTCTGATCCCACCACCTTTGCACCGCTGAGAGTAGATCCCATTTCGTATATGAGTTCTGAGAGCACCAGCCCCATCATTTTCGAGAGAGGCGATCCTTCTTCGTCTGTGACCGCAGAGACACTCGACTCACCTGATTTCTCGACTCCTGGGGTGTCCTTATCTCCTGATTTCACGACCACCCCATCTGTCGATGCTTCAGTCTCTGTTGTCGTTGTCTATACCGAGAGTGGCATGGTGTCTGTCACAACAGATGTTGCCACGACCTCTCTACCAGCCTCGTCCTCTATTGATATCCAATCCTCCCCATCCGTTGCACATATTTCTGAGAGCATACATGCGTCTCAGCCTCCGACAAAGGTTAAGCTTCATATTGTGAGCTCTGCTCCTTGCACTCACCCGATAGTGGTCCCACTAGTTTTCAGAGGCCGTGTGAGAGCCCCTCGTCCACCACATGTTTGCCCCTCTACTTCTGCTCCTGACGACAGAAAGCTGCACCTCCGCACAGTCGAGTCGACAATGACTGGACTTAGAGTGGATTTTCAAGCTTTCGTGGCAGCTGTCACTGCCCAGCGGCCCAGTTTCTATGATTCCTTTATTCAGCTCACGCTGAACCAGATTCTACACCGCCTGCAGCAGCTTCAGCCACCCCCTTCGCAACCAGCACCTCAGCCACCGCCACCCCACCACAAGGAGGTGATGGCGATGCACCAGCGTAGGCACGTACTTTTGATGCATGTCACATTTTTGCACCACATCTCGCCCCATTATTTTGCATGCCCGTTTGTCTTCACCATTTTGCAGTGGACAGTATATTTCAGTTTGGGGGAGAGTCTATATTTCTGGGCCACTATTTTGATTCCACTATCTGGTATCTATCTTGCATCCATCCACCATCTCGCATCCATCCATCACTTTGCATGCCTGAATTGCATACCATTTGCATATATCATATCATCTTTCCTTTATTTTCCTTTATTTCGCATCATACTGCATCCATACCCACCCACCCCTATCTTATATGTCCTAGTGCCACACTTCGCACATTAAGGACAATGTGATGTTTAGCTTGGGGAGTGAGTGTACACACACACTTTTTATTTTCTTTATTTTTCACGTTCTTTATTTTTCACTTATTTTCACACACTTTTTCATATATTTTTTGACATGCATCATGTTTTCCTTTCTTTTGGAGTGTTTGCATGTATATAGTTAGTTTTTATTTTATCCTTACTTCTTTTACTTTTTTAGCTAAAGATGAATTCTTTATGATGACTATAGCTTGGATTCTGCTTTACTTATCTACACGTACTTCTTGCCATGCTATTGCTCTTTATTTCAGATATCATATGTGATATATTATCATGCATTTAAGAAAAAGAACTTCCAACGTGTTTATTATTTGCTTATGAATGAATTTTAGCATTGACTAGTCTGAGAATTACATTATTGTATACTTTTTATAGAAAACACACCAAGCTTCACGCATTGACTGCCTATTACTTGGAGTACTACTTTGCATCATATTATCACTTCTTATTTGCATGAAATGTGTATTGAATTTCCAGGTTGAATTATTTGATTGTCGTTTGATATGATCAGATTAGTTTACTTTTTGATATCAAACTGAGTAGATTACATTATCCTGCTGAAGTTGTTGTGCACATGCAAAAGAGTGAACCGAGCGTTATTATATATTCTTTCTCCACATATCTTAAAAATCATTTCTATACCTACAGTCTTTAGTGAATCTCCCCTTTAGTGAATCTTATTATTGCATCTTCCCCATGCTAAAAAGAATAAGCTCCATTATCCCAAATATTCAAAAAAGAAATATATATATATATACACACTACACTCCTGCTCGGGCCTGCCTCAAATTAGACTTAAGGAAAACTTTTGATAGTGTTAACAGAGAATTTGTCTATTGCATGCTACACCAAATGGGGTTCAAGCACAAATTCATCAGTTGGATATGTGAATGCATCTCTACTCCATCCTTCTCTGTCATGATTAATCGATCTCCATATGGTATGTTCCAATCCAATAGGGGGCTGAGGCAGGGAGACCCCCTCTCCCCTTATCTTTTTGTGATTGTTATGGAAGCCTTCTCGCTGCTTATAGCTAAGGCCAATGCCACTTGCAGTATTAAGCCTATGAAAAGAATTGGGGTAGTTACTCATCTTCTCTTCGATGATGACTTGCTTGTTTTTTGTCATGCTAATGAGGACTCCTTTAAGGGTTTGAGAGATCTTCTCACCATCTTCAAGTCCTATTCTGGGCTGGAGGTAAACTGGAGCAAAAGTGCTGGCATGTTTAGCAAGGTGGTCAGGGGTGCTGGTAGTCTTGCTGACATTTTGGGCATTAAGAGGGTGCAACCCTATCTACATACTTGGGCCTCCCACTCTCTGCTAAGTATCCTAATGCCTCTATGTATGGCCGTCTGATTGATAGATGCAAAAGCAGGTTGCAGTGATGGTCTTCATCCTTATTATCTATTTCCGGTCGTATTGAGCTTGTTAAATCTGTCATCTATGGCATGGTTGCCTTCTGGATGCAAGCCTTCCGTATTCCTAAGTCCGTTTTGCACTCTCTTACCTCCATATGCAGACGATTCATTTGGGGGAAAAATCATCTCTGGGCTTGGGATGACATATGTGTGCCTAAGCATGAAGGGGGGTCTTAGAAGCTTTACTGATTTGAATAACGCCTACGTCATTAAGATGACTTGGCGAATGCTTACTCATGTGAGGATTTGGGCTGTCTACATGAGGAAACATTATATGAGCAATATGGGGTTATTTCAGGCTAAGCCTCATCCTATGCAATCTGGCTCTTGGAAATTCATCTTGCATTGTCGCGAATTCACTAAGAAGCTCACCCGGCGCATTGTTAGAGCTGGGGCTTCTACTTTCTTCTGGTTTGATAATTGGCTTCCCTGTGGACCTCTTAGTGATAATTATGATGTTCCTACTGGGGAGGAGAGGAAGATGGTCAGTGATTACCGGTCTACTGAGGGCTGGGTGGACAGCAGTTCTCTTATTTCCGTGTGTCACATTATCAATACGGTGTCTTTGACTGCTGGCAATGACTCTTGGTCATGGGTTACTAAGTCTCCATCTCTTCACAATGCATGGGACGGTTCGCGGGTTATAAAGCCCATCTTCCCTTATTACAAAGTGGTCTGGTTCCAGGGGCACATCCCCAAGATGGCTATTACCTTATTGCGAGCTTTCCACGGGAAACTTCTCACCCGTGATAAGCTCGTACAATGGGGAGTGCCTACTTCACCCTTCTGCGTCTTATGTTCTGACAATATTCATGAAGATATTGATCATATATTCTTTAATTGCAATTATACTAACTACCTCCTTTGTAGGAGTTTTCTTAAAATGGGAGTCACCACTACTTTGCCATCTTCCCTAGCAGGAATTGGTGATCTGATACTTTCCCAGTTTCATTCAAAGGACAGCACGGGTAGGTTGGTCAGGATAGTCTTGGCTGTGATGATTTGGCACATCTGGAAAGAGGGAAACAGGAGAATTTTTGAGGGTACTAGTCAGATTCAGACTCTTCTATTTAAGAACATAGCTGATGATGTCAGAATTGCCTTGAGGCATATGGATTGGGACCAGAATGCTGTGGGCACTCCCCCTTCAAATTGGGGGCTACTAGACTAGGGCATATTGTCCATGTACTTTTGTTTTCTATTTTGGCTCTTCGGGTAGCGGGAGGTGTTATGTATTGGTTGGGATGTGGCGCCTGTGCCACTATCCCATCATACAAGCATCCTTCTTCCATCCGAGAGAGTCTTGTATTTTTTTGTGTGATTCAATAAAGACGCAAAGCATATTCTTCATATATATATACTAGAAATTGCCCGTGCACCAAGTGCACGGAGCAAAAATAACCGCCAACGAACACGGCCGCAATGCACACGCAGAACCGATAATGAGCGAAAAGCGTGTGTGTGCATGTCGGCAACGTCAGATGGTAAAAGGGGAGCGAATACACGGACCCCCAAAAACCAACCCCCACACAGTAACGATGCCGGACCCATACGTGTGTTTCGATGAGTGCAAAAACGGGTGAAAATGAGAATAGTGGGTTTAAGTGTGTGTAGTGTCTTGGGGTTTTTTGGTTTTTTTGCTTGGGGGTGTGATTTTGGGTGTTTGGATTTGGGTGTGTTTTTGGTGGTTGGGTGGAGTTTTGTGTTTTTTGGGTTTTGGGTTTAAGAAGGGTGTCATATGTGGCGATGTGACATTGCCACATGGGACAAAGATTCAAAAACATCCCTCATTTGTTATATAGATATATATATAACACCTTCATGCGGCTTGATTACACCTTCTTTCACTCCTACCCGAATTCCTGCTACAGTGAGATCGGGCCTTTCCCGCGGCTTGCCTTTTTCCTCTGGTGCAGGGGAGTTCAAGTTTAAGGAGGCCTGGGAAGGGGTCAGATTGAAGGGTGAGCCGTTCCGTTTCCATAAGTTGGTATGGTTTCAGGGTCACATTCCGAAATGGGCTCTCACCCTCCTTCGAGCTTTCAGGGGTAAGCTACTGACAAGGGATATTTTAAGTAGATGGGGTTTGAATTTACCTGTTAACTGTGTGCTTTGTGATGAGGATATCATGGAGGATATAAGCCATTTATTTTTCGCATGTCCGTTCTCCAGTTACCTGCTTAAAAGAATGCTGCTAAAATTATCTGTCTCAGGCCAGATTGGTATGTCCCTTGCTGATATAGGAGAATTTTACTTGTTGAATTTTGGAGGTAAAAGTGCTCTGTGCAGATTAGCCAATACTGCTCTCTCTTCGTTGGTCTGGCACGTTTGGCATGAGAGGAATTGTAGAATTTTCGAAGATAAATGCAGAGGAAAAATGGAGATTTTTGAGGTAATTTCGGCGGATATCAGAATTGCCATGATGGGCCTGGATCCATCGTCCTCTGAGGAGGAGGCTGTTTTTTCAAATTGGGAGTTTCGGGATTTGGGCTAGGTCCTTTATTATAATTTTTTGGAGCTGTGTATAGTGGGCGTAGACTGCAGATTCTCTAATAAAGAGTGACGGCGCTTGTGCCCTCTCCTCTTTTTATAGAATCTTCTTTCCTACGTACTATATTGTTGTATAGATATTTCAATCAATAAAGATACTCTAACTTTCCAAATATATATATATATATATATATATATATATATATATATATATATATATATACTACACTCCCATGATTTGGTCAATGCAGAAGGAGTAGGTGATTTTCTGGAGGCTGCACACGGACACTTTAGCCAACATAATGCTCCTGGGAGCTTAAAACATGGGTCAGAGGACAATGCACAGGACAAACAATCTAGCCAACTTACGGCTCCTGAGAGCTCAAAACATGGGCCAGAGGGCAATGCACATCTGAAGAGGGGGACTGGCTCCATCAGGCCGCTACCCTCATTACTTGACGACGCGGCTCCGACTGAAATTGACATTGTGCCTTAGCAAATAGTCGTGGACAATCCTGAGTGGGAAGCTGAAATGGCAGAGCTAATTCCTGCTGCAACCACCAAAGCCACAAAGAAAAATATGGACACAATCCCTACGGCCTCCAGGAAAAGTACCCGCCTGCAGGAGAACATCGGCCTGGGACGTAAACCCATAGTTGATCAATGACTGTTCTATTTTGGAACACCAGGGGCCTTAATAGCTTGGGGAGGAGGAGGGATCTGCGGTATTTTTTACACAAACACAATTCTACGGCTATAGTTCTTGTAGAAACAAAGCTGAGGTCGCCTATTAAGATAGATAAATTTGTGTTTCCTAAAGATTGGATATCAATTAATAATTTTGACTTGGTGGCTGGAGGTCGCATTATTATGGGGTTTGACCCCTCAGTTTGGAGTGTCCTCCCTCTGACAAGATCGGACCAACATATCTCTGTGACTTGCACCAATATGGGGGGGTTCTCATGTGTAATCATTGGAGTTTATGGGCGCAACACTATGGGGGAGAGAGAAGAGCTATGGAGGAGTCTTGATGCTGATAGTGGCCTGATGTATTCTATCCCATGGCTGGGAGGGATTTCAACAGTGTCCTATATACGCGCGATAAGATGGGGAGAAGGAAGCTGGAGGAGAATATGGTCCGGGACTTTAATGACTGTGTCAATAGGTGATTGCTCCGGGAGCTGAAGAGTACGGGAAACAGATTAAGTTGGTGTAACAATCGTATTGGGGATGAGCGGATATCTGCTCAGCTTGATCGAGTATTTGGCAACGCGGCATGGATTGACAAACTACCAGATTCTTATGTTCTTTACATGGAGTCCTCCACCAGTGACCATTCACCAATGGCAGTCCACCTACACAATCAGGTACCCACCGAGCCCAAGCCTTTCAAATCATTTAATTACTGTTTTTCATGCCCAGGTTATAAGGATATCATCTCGGCTAGTTGGTCTGCCAATGTGGAGGGCACTCCAATGTTCCGCCTTGTGCAAAAATTGCGCCATTTAAAGCCTATACTTAGAGCTTGGGCTAAGGATTTTCATGCTGATAAAGCTGTTGAGAAGTGCCGAAACAATCTCTTAGCAATCCACAAGGATCCTAGCATCAACTTTGACCGGTCGCTCCAAGAGAAGGAATCTCGGCTCACTAATGAATTGTTCAATGCGCTGAAGCTAGAGGAAGACATGTTCAGGCAAAAAAGTAGGCAAGAATGGCTAACCCTTGGAGACAGAAATACGAAGTTTTTCTACAACGCAATGAAAGCAAGAACTAGCCGCAACAAGTTGAATCACCTGGTTGAATTGAACGGGAGGCAAAATTCTGTGAAAATAGACTTGAGGGTTGTAGCACCTACTTTCTATAAAGATATATACAACCAGAACACTTACGAGAGCACTTTCACTAAACTAATCCCTAAGCGTATCTTGACTGAGGAGTCTGCCTCTTGGCTTATCAGAAGTGTCTCTAGTGAGGAGATTAAGTCTGTTGTTTTTCAAATTGGCCCAGATAAGGCTCCAGGCCCAGATGGCTATAATGGGTTTTTCTACCAGAGGAATTGGGAGCTTGTAGGTGAGGATGTTACATCTGCAATTAAATCTTTCTTCAGATCGGGTTGTCTTCTCAGGCAGGTCAACCATACCTTTCTAACTCTGGTGGCCAAGAGTTCTAACGCAACTGATTTGGGAGACTATAGGCCAATTGCATGTTGCAATGTTCTCTATAAGTTTATCAGCAAGATTATTTGCAACAGGCTTAAAGTTGTGGTTAATGATTTGATATCTCCTAACCAGGCTGCTTTTCTCAATGGGCGACTCCTATCCGACAGCGTGCTCATTGTCCATGAACAGATTAGAGATTTTAATAACCCAATGGGGGGTAGAGCTTGTTTGAAGTTGGATCTAAGGAAGGCGTTTGACAACGTGAATCGGGATTTTATCTTCTACATCTTGCATCAGCTCAGGTTCCCTGACATCTTCATTTCCTGGATTAGAGAATGCATTACTACCCCCACCTTCTCTGTTATGGTTAATGGGGCTCCATGTGGTCATTTTGGAATCAACAGAGGGCTTCGGCAAGGTGACCCACTTTCCCCATACCTTTTTGTCATTGTAATGGAGACGTTCTCTATCCTTGTTGACAAAGCCATCTTCTCTCGAAAAATCCAACCTATGCGGCAGACTGATTCTATCTCTCACCTCTTATTTGCCGATGACCTCCTGGTATTCTGTCGTGCAAATAAGCTATCATTCCAAGGTACTAAGAATTTATTGCAGGAGTTCTACCATTATACTGGTCTTCAAGTTAATTTGGACAAGAGGGCAGGATTATTCAGCAAAGGGGCAAAACATAAAGATTTCCTTGCGGACTACTTGGGAATTAAATCTGTATCTACTATCACTGCGTATTTGGGTTTACCGCTCTCTCTGAAATACCCTACCTCCACAAATTACAAGAGATTGGTGGATAAATGCAAAAAAGGATGCGTGGGTGGTCCTCTTCCATGCTATCTATATCGGGGCGGATTGAGCTTGTCAAGTCTGTTATCCCTGGCATGATCGCCTTCTGGATGCAAGTATTCCACATTCCAGGTATGGTTTTGAGATCTCTCACATCAATATGCAGAAAATTCATTTTCGGGAATACCAAATCTTGGGCTTGGGACGACTTATGCAAACCCAAATCTGAAGGTGGGGTGGGGCTTAGACTATTAGAGGAACTGAACATGGCAGCAGGTGTTCGTCAACTATGGAGATACCTCTCATCCGATTGCATATGGGCTACACATATGCAGCTGAAATATGGCCAGCCTGGGCGATTCTTCACGGTTGTAGGTGCAGCAGCTGATTCGGGTGCTTGGAAGCGGCTACTTCGGTGTCGGACGTTAACGCATAACCTGATCCAAAGAGAGGTACACAATGGGAACTCTAACCTTTTTGGCTAGACCCATGGCTAGCTGGCTGGCCACTCAGTGCCTGCTATCAAGTTCCGACAGGGGCTTCATGCTTGAAGGTTTCTGACTACTGGGAAACATCGAGGTGGAGCAATGATCCTGCTCTTAACCCGGTTCGACAATTACTATGCAATGTGACCCTGAAGCCTGGGAACGACAGCTGGAGATGGGTGCCAGGTGATTCATTCTGTTTTAAACAAGCATGGGAAGGAGTTCGGAGTAGAAGTTCCCCCTTTGCTCTACACAAACTGATTTGGTACCCAAATCATGTTCCCAAGTTCTCGCTCACTCTCCTCAGAGCGCTAATGGGAAAATTGCCAACCAAAGACAGGATCGCCTTGTGGGGTAGTAATTACTCTTCTTCAGCTTCGTGTGTGTTATGCGCTGATAATGTTGATGAGAACGTTGACCACCTATTCTTTGACTGCCACTACACCAAATACTTGTTACACATGGCTTTGCTTAAACTCAAGGTACCTCTACACATTCCCCCTTCACTCCCAGATATTGGGCAATATCTCCTTGCAAATTTTGAGGTTAAGGGACGGTTGAGTTTGCTTGCTAGACTTTGTCTGGCAGGTCTTGTTTGGCACATCTGGAGAGAAAGAAACAGGTGGATTTTTGAAAACGTGAGAAGATGTAAGACTGTCCTGTTTGAAGAGTTTGCTGCCGACATCAGAGTGGCTATGATTAATCAAGACCCAACTTCAGCTGAGGAGATTGAAGCTTTTGGATACTGGGATATAAAGGATACTGGATAAGTTCCACTTATGCTTGTTCTGTTTTAGATTCTAGCAGTGTATGAGTAAGGGTTCTACTTAGGTGAGGGTTCTAATAGTAGGGAGTGACGGCGCTTGTGCCTTATCCTCCCTCTACTTAGACCTCTTACCTATTAGACTCCCTTTGTATTTTTGTACATTCTTTATTTAATATTACGCTAACTTTCCATATATATATATATATATATATATATATATATATATATATATATATATATATATATATATATATATATATATATATATATATATATATATATACATTTGTTTTTTTTTTGAAGAATATGCTTTGCGTCTTTATTGAATCTCACAAAAAAATACAAGACTCTCTCGGATGGAAGAAGGATACTTGTATGATGGGATAGTGGCACAGGCGCCACATCCCAACCAATACATAACACCTCCCACTATCCGAAGAGCCAAAATAGAAAACAAAAGTACATGGACAATATGCCCTAGTCTAGTAGCCCCCAATTTGAAGGGTGAGTGCCCACAGCATTCTGGTCCCAATCAACATGCCTCAAGGCAATTCTGACATCATCAGCGATGTTCTCAAATATATATTTTTTTTGGAGAATATGCTTTGCATCTTTATTGATACTATGTAAAATGTACAGGACTCAGTGGAGGAAGAAGGATGCTCGAGAGGTGAGGTGAGAGCACAGGCGCCATCACCCCCAACCCAATCAAGCACCTTCCGCTACCCAACCGGAGTCAAAGAATAACAAAGAATACATGAATACATGATATGCCAAATGCATACTCACTCAAGCAGCCCCCAATTTGAAGGAGGGCCCTGATCATCCTCACGATCCCAGCTCGCATTCCTCAGGGCAATTCTGACATCATCAGCAATATTTTCAAAAAGAAGCGTCTTCCTCTGGCCACTGTTCTCAACGATTCTCCTATTCCGCTCTCTCCAAATGTGCCAAGTCATCACAGCCAACACAGTCCTAGCCAACCTTCCCAAGCTGCCCTTTTTGAAATGGGAAAGAATCAGATCACCCACACCAGCTATGGTAGACGGCAAAGAAGAATTAACCCCCATTTTAAGGAAGCTCCTGTGAAGGAGATAGTTAGTATAGCTGCATTCAAAAAATGGGTGATCCATATTTTCAAGCGCATTATCATCACATAAAACACAAGAAGGTGAAGTAGGCACTTCCCATTGTACGAGCTTGTCCCGGGTGAGTAGTTTCCCGTGAAAAGCCCGTAGTAGAGTAATAGCCATCTTGGGAATATGTCCCTGGAACCAGACCACCTTGTAGTAAGGAAAGAGGGGTTTTATAACCCGTGAACCATCCCAAGCATTTTGTATGTAGGAGACTTAATAACCCAAGACCAAGAATCGCTGCCAGTAGTCAAGATCACCATATCAATAAGCTGACGAACAGGAAGAAGGGAGTTGTTATCAACCCATCCCTCAGAAGTCCAGTAATCACTGATCAATCTCCTTTCCTCCCCCACCGGGACATTATAGGTATCACAGAGGGGACCACAAGGGAGCCAATTATCATACCAAAAAATGTGGAGGTGCCGTCTCGAACATTACGTTTAATAAGTTTTTTGGTGTGCTCTTGATATTGAAGGATAAATTTCCAAGTTCCAGAGTGCATAGGATGAGCTTTGACTTGCATCAATCCAGAATTGCTGAGATACTGATTCCTCATATGAGAGGCCCATATACCTTTATGTGTGAGCATGCGCCATGACAGTTTAACCCTGTATGCAATATTGAGCTCAGAGAGATTTCTGATCCCCACTCCCCCTTCCTGTTTGGGGACAAAAATATCATCCCAAGCCCAGAGGTGGTTCTTCCCCCAAATAAACTTTCTGCATATGGAATTAAGAGAGCGTAGAACAGACTGGGGCATTCGAAAGGCCTGCATCCAAAAACTAATCATGCCATATATAACAGATCTGACAAGCTCAATACGACCGGCTATGGATAATAACGATGAGGACCACCCCTGTAATCTACTCTTGCATTTATCAATCAGGCGCCCATACATGGTAGCATTAGGATACTTAGGAGTCAGAGGGAGACCCAGGTACGTGGATAGAGACTGCACACGACGAATACCCAGAATATCAGCAAGACTGCCAGGCCCCTTGGCCCCCTTACTAAAAATGCCAGCACTTTTAGTCCAGTTAACCTCAAGGCCAGTGAAAGCCTTGAACTCAATGAGAAGATTCTTAAGCCCCTCGAAATATTTAGAATTAGCCCGACAAAAGACCAACAAATCATCAGCAAAAAGCAGGTGAGTGACAGCTCCCACTCTATGCATGGGCATGATGTTATTCATAGCGTTGGCCCTGTCCATGAGCAGGGAGAAGGCCTCCATAACAATCACAAAAAGATACGGGGATAAAGGGTCTCCCTGCCTCAGCCCCCTATTAGACTGGAACATGCCATAGGGGGAACCATTGATCATGACAGAGAAGGAAGGGGTGGAAATACACTCGCATATCCAACTTATAAATTTGTGTTTGAATCCCATCTGATGCATCATGTAATAGACAAATTCCTTGTTAACACTATCAAAGGCTTTACGTAAATCCAGCTTGAGACAGGCCCTAGCCCCCATAGGGTTAGTGAAGCCCCTTATATACTCATGGGCAAGTAAAGCACAATCAGCAAGCAAACGATCTTGGAGGAATGCCGCTTGGTTAGGGGAAATGAGCTCGATAACCGCCCTACTCAGACGATTACAAAGGATTTTGCTTATGATCTTATAAACAACATTGCAGCATGATATAGGTCTGTAATCTCCAAGCCCAGATGCGTTGGCATTTTTAGGAATGAGTGTAAGGAAGGTATGATTAATCGGCCTAAAAATCTTCCCAGATTTAAAAAAATTGAGGACAGCAATGACGACATCATGGCTAATGACCTCCCAGTTATTTTGATAAAAGAACCCATTAAACCCATCAGGCCCCGGGGATTTGTCAGCTCCAATCTTAAAAACGGCTTTTTTGACTTCCTCAGCACTCACGGGTCTTTCAACCCAATTGGCAGCATCAATAGTAAGAACCCTTTTTGTGAGGAGACGAGGGAAGACTCTCCAGTAGTCATTCTGATTATACAAGCAAGAGTAGAACTTGGGAGCTTCAACCTTAAGTAACTCGATGGAATTGTTATGAGACCCATCAGAAGAGATAAGATGCCCAAGGTTATTGTGACTTTGCCTGGCTCTCATGGCAGTATAAAAGAATCTGGAGTTACGATCTCCAAGGTGCAACCACTCATGTCTGCTTTTTTGCTTAAGAATGGACTCTTCGTTATCAATAGCTTCAGCAAGCTTACTGGTAAGGCTACGCTCTCTTCTTTGTAGATCATCACAAAAACTTAGATTAGGATTATTCTGAACGTTTTCAAGCTCATCACGGATTTTAACCACATCATTATCCCCTCTAAAATCCGCCCCAACCTTTTTGAGCTTAATTTTCAAAATTTTAAGCTTATTCACCAGCCTAATCATCGAGCAACCACTAACCCTGGTGCGCCAACTTTCCTTCAACACATTCATGAACTCAGGACTTTTTTGTCATGCATTAAAAAATTTAAAGGGCTTAGGATCGGTCCCACCAACCTGATGAGTATGTATAATGAGAATAGAGTGATCACTAGTACCGCCAGCACAATATTCACAGTAGGATGCCGTGAGAACATTCATCCAAGGGCTATTGCAGAACGAGCGATCCAGGGCAGCCGTTATTCGTTTTTGCCCAATACTACGATTGGTCCAGCTAAGAGTGTTACCAACCGTTTTAAGCTCCAGGAGGGCACTGGAATCAATGCAATTGTTAAAATCATCGACCATGTGCCCATCAACCTTTCTACCACCCATTTTATCTTTAGAATACCTGACACAGTTAAAGTCTCCCCCTATGATCCAAGGGGTACTTCTATATTTGTTTGCAGCATTCATAATATCCTTCCAAAGGGATCTACGCTCAAGATAAGAGTTGGAAGCGTAGACAATGGTAGCCATCATAGTAAACCCACCGATGTTGTTACATTCTATGGAAATGTATTGAGCCGTCAACTCATCAATTCTGCATTTCCAGATCTCAGGGTTACACATAATGATAATACGACCATTTTTGTGAGCGGAGCGATTGTCTATAGAAACCCAGTTTTTAGGAAAGCATTTGAGGATTCTATGAGCATTATGGCTAACCACCTTAGTTTCAAGAAGCCCAACAATAGAAGGAGTATGTTTACGAACTCGGAATATGAGCTCATTACGCCTAGAGACGTTATTGAGCCCCCGAGTATTCCATATTAGCAAGGTCATGAAAATGGGGGATGCTCGGTATCCCTATTGATTCTAGCACTTTTGCGAGTGCCCTTCCCGGAACCCCCTTTACTCGTTTGCTTTTTCTTTTCTTTACTTTTTTGTTTCAGTTCTTCTTGCTCCTCATACCAAGCATCGTTGGTAATAGTCATGTCCTCAGGCTCCTCTTCGGACTCTATGGACGAGTCATTAATTAAGGAGGCTCCTAATCGAGAATCGCCGCTATGTCCTAGGACATTAAAAGGGTTGCTGCTGCATAGGACAGGCTTGATGATATCGCAGGGGTCTATCGCAGTGCTCAATTGCGATTGGGGCTTGGCGATCGCCGAGAGCCCCGAAGAGGCTAGGATCCCCATCCCTTCCCCCCCCCCATTTCATTAGTTTTTTTAGTACACAGGGCATCCTCCCCTCCAATACATGGCGATCTCTTCTCATCTCCTTCATTGCTAGGTGCAGCTAGCCTGTTATTTGTAACAAACATCTCAGATTTGTTGCCGCCTGAAGAGCGATCAGCTCCTGAGCCACCCGTGCTCCCATCCCCTCTTGTAGCTTTGGTCATCTTGCTCCCGCTGCTCTCCCCGCTGTGATGGCTGACCGAAGCATCAGCAATTTTTACATTGTTTTCTTTACAGTTCTTCAAACTACTGGGCACAGCCAGTTGCCTAACATACTGTTTACTTCCCGAGTCACACAAGCTCGGAGTCACACTACATTGACCCGTGCCATGTCCGACGCCCATCGTTGGATGCACACTACTAACTACAGAGCTATCCCCCCCCGATACATCAGAGCTTCTCATCCTCTCATCACCCCCATCCGCAGCGGGATAACAACCGATATTCCCCTTACAAACCTCTACAGGTTTCGTAGCTGCGACATCAGCCTTACTTCCCGAGTCACACAAGCTCGGAGTCACACTACATTGACCCGTGCCATCTCCCGCGCTACACAAGGTCGGATGCACACTACTAATTACAGAGCTATCCCCCCCCCCCCCCCCGATACATCAGAGCTTCTCATCCTCTCATCACCCCCATCCGCAGCGGGATAACAACCGATATTCCCCTTACAAACCTCTATAGGTTTCGTAGCTGCGACATCAGCCTTACACTCCTCCGTGCCCCTAACAGCTTTATCATTACAATTACTCCCCCTGTTACAAGCCATCACCTCTCTCCGCTCAACCTGTCTATCCCCAAAGTGTAACTTGCCGGACACATTATCATCACCTTTACTTCCAATTTCATCCCCACAACCCCCCAGCACCTCGGGATAGTCCGCCACTCTAATAGAAGTAGGAACCGAAGGAGAAGATGAATTAGGGACACTTACCATAGCTTCCCTCAGATTCGCCTCCTTAACAGCTTCCTTTGCTTCTCCCCTCCTAGCAGTGCATTGCTGTACGAGGTGACCGAAACATTTGCATTTGACACATCTTGGGGGGGATCCTTCATATCTGACCGCAACTTCAAATAGATCTCCATCTTCAACTTGGACCGCCACCGTCTGCGGAGGTTCATGTTCAGCTGAGATTTCAACCAGACATCGAGCATAGCTCATTCTTTCCATTGTTGTCGTAGCTCTGTCCAAGCATATCGGCGCACCAAGTACACTGGCGATGATGTTTAGTATTTTGAGTGACCAGAATTTCAGTGGCAGATTGGGAAGCTGGATCCACAGTGGCACAGAGGAGAGCATGTCTCTGTCGTACACCATGTCCGACGCCCATCGTTGGATCACGACGAGGCGGCCATCAAACATCCATGGGCCCCCGAACAACACAGCGTCGCTGTCGACTCTATCTCTGAAGCGGAAGAAGAAGAACCCGTTATCTCGAGAGAAGATCATCATACCTTGCTTCCTCAATGTTTTGGTGGCCCACGCTTTCAGTTGGCTATAGAAAGGTACATCGCCGAGGATGTAGACAACCAAGGTATTCTCCCAATTCTTAGCAGCTTCATCAATGATCTCTTGGGGAAGAACAGCGATGGATTTCCCCTCATCGTCAAGCGATGGCGGAACATAGCTCATTTCCAGAGCATCTGCTATCTTTCGCTTGCTTGTACAGACATCCAGCCATGAATGCTTAGTTGCAAGAGGATTGATCTTGATATCAACCAAGGGCCTTGCCATTCGCCTCTTAAACACCTTCCTACACCCAGGTAAGCGAGATTCGTCATGTCGCGAACCACCCTGAGCACGAGATCCGTAATCACCTCTAGCATCTCTCCCCTTGGACATTGCAATGTTCGTCCTTCTCTTGTTCGTCACCATTCTCCAATCTCCCGGGTTGTCATCCGCATCACCATCGGGCTTAGGCTCAGCCATGCCAGGAACCAAAACAAGCAGAGTATTAATAACGGATCTGGAAGATGAGAGGGGCACTCCTAGGGTAGACACTCACCGCCGGATCGAGGACTCCGCCTGAGTTCTCGATCCGTTCGATAATGCCGTCTTCACCTGGTCCAGATCTCCACCAAGAAATCCAGACACAGCGAGTTCAACCTGAGACAACGACTCCCCACTCGATCCACAGACAAAGCAGCACAAGTATTAGATTAGGAAAAGATCTAATCAGGAAACGAAGAACAGGGAGGAATGATTGGAACTCACCGCCGGATCAGGATCTAGGTCTAGATTCCGATCCGGACCAGAGCGGAGCAAGAATCCTCCCTCAGGTCAAGTACTCGCCAAAAGATCTGAAGACAACACCGATCGACGATCAGATCAGGTACCAGCTCCGGACCTAGCTCAAATCGAGGCTCAGATCTCCACCAAGAATCAACCTGAGACAACGACTCCCCACTCGATCCACAGCCAAAGCAGCACAAGTATTAGATTAGGAAAAGATCTAATCAGGAAACGAAGAACAGGGAGGAATGATTGGAACTCACCGCCGGATCAGGATCTAGGTCAAGATCCCGATCCGGACCAGAGCGGAGCAAGAATCCTCCCTCAGGTCAAGTACTCGCCAAAAGATCAGAAGACAACACTGATCGGCGATCAGATCAGGTACCAGCTCCGGACCTAGCTCAAATCGAGGCTCAGATCTGGAATCGCCTAGCTGCAAGCACCGACAGCATTATCGAGACTCAGATCTACGCCGAGAACTCAGATCTAGAATCGAAACGCCGCTCCCCAAATCTTCGACTCAAAGCAAGGAACGACTCGCCGAAGATACTCGATCAATCAACCCTCACAGATCCACCTGCGACGACGAAGAAGCGAGGGTGGATCGCTTCCGTCGAGGCCAGCCGCGGAGGCGGCCGGCGAGGGACCTCGCTCCAAAATCTCAAAACGCCAGAGCTTCTCTCTCCAGAATTGAGAGAGAGAGAGAACTTATATATATATATATATATATATATATATATATATATATAGGAGGGATCAAATGACCCCCAAAAATAACCCCCAAAAATGACCCCCTATCAAAAATCCTATGCCCCCCATTTTTTCGGAAGATCCGAACCGTTCATCTTGATCTCCGCCCTCTAAATACCTGACCCACCAATTTTCAACCCGATCCCATGTGTTTTGCCCGTTCATCCATCCGACCAAAATTTAACGGTTTCGCATGAACAGAACTTTTGCGAATGGTTGATGGACGGGAAAAACACATCGGATCGGGTTGAAAATTGGTGGGTCAGGTATTTAGAGGGCGGAGATCAAGATGAATGGTTTGGATCTTCCGAAAAATGGGGGGCGTAGGATTTTTGATAGGGGGTCATTTTTGGGGGTTATTTTTGGGGGTCATTTGATCCCTCCTCATATTTTTTTTTGGAGGGTAAGCGTTAGTATTATTGATCTAAAAAAGATACATCCTAATTGCTAAGTCAGTGAATCCGCAAGAGGGGGGATAGGACACAAGCGTCGTCACCCCCTACAAGTAGACTCACTGCCAAACAAAAAGGAGGCTACACATCTACACATACATACATACAATATTCCCACAACACGCCTAATCACCCAGCGTCTCTAAACTCCCAGTATGAGAAAATCTGGCTCTCCTCAGTAGAAGTGGGCTCGTGGTCATGCAGGGCAACTCTGACATCAGCTGCAATATCTTCAAACAATGTCGTTTTACACCGCCTCTCATTCTCAAAGATCCTCCTATTTCTTTCCCGCCAGATATGCCAGACCATAGCTGCTAGGCAAGTCCTAGAGAGCAGGCTCAACACTTTCTTGAATCCAAAAGAGTCAAGAATTTTTTTCCCCACTTCATGGAGGGAGGGGGTGCCAAGAACCGGAATCTTTAACTTCAACATAGCCCTGCATAAAATTTACTTTGAGTAGCTACAGGCAAAGAATAAGTGGCCAATATCTTCTTCTGCATTGTCACTGCACAATACGCAGTGGGGAGGGTATGAAGGAGCCCACCTGCAAATCTTATCCTTAGTCATTAATTTACCTCCTAGAGCTCGAAGTAGGGAAAGAGAGAATTTTGGGATGCAATTCGGGTACCAAACCAATTTTTGTAGGGGAAAATCAGGCACGCGTCTTCGCACCCCCTCCCATGCTGCCTTGAAAGAGAAGTCCTCTCCTCGCATCCACTTCCAGCCATCAATCCCCGGTTTCAGCCTGGTATTCATCAGCAAGTGACGAACAGGGTCCAAGGCCGGATCCGAACTCCAGGCCCCACCTACCCAGTAATCTGAAACCTTCTTTAACTCGGCACCATCCGGAATGGAACAAAGGAGGTTTAATGGTCCGCCATCGAGCCAGGGGTCTTGCCAGAAATATGTCGAATGGCCATCTCGGAAATTCCTCCTAATGAGGTTATGGGTAATAGGCCGGCTCTTAAGAATACGCTTCCAGGTGCTTGAGGCCGTGGCTGATCTCTTTGCCGCAAAAAGTCCTAATGTAGCCGCATACTTCCCTTTCAAATGTTGAGCCCAAAGGCCAGATCAGCTTCATTGATCCCTCCTCATTTATATATATATATATATATATATATATATATATATATATATATATATATATATATATATATATATATATATATATATATATATATATATATATATATATATATATATATATATATATGGAAAGTTAGTAGGTCTTTATTGATGGACAGAAAAATTTACAGCAATATAGCATAAAGGAATGGGGAATCAATAAAAAGAGGAGAGGTCACAAGCGCCGTCACTCTTAATTAAAGATGCCCCACCCTAAGCTAACTATACAAAGAATAAATAATCAGCAATCCTGGCTTAGCCCAAATCTCTGAACTCCTAATTTGCAAATACTAATGCCTCCACCGAGGAGGAGGGATCCTGGCCTAGCATAGCAACTCTGATATCCGCCGCAACCGCCTCAAAAATCTCAGTTTTACCTCTGCTCTTCCCTTCGAACACTCTACTATTCCTCTCATGCCAGATGTGCCAAACCATGGCAGAGAGAGCTGTTTTAGCTAATCTGCTCAAAGCTCCATTTCCCCAAAATTCAACAAGTAATACTTGTAGTGATTTCTGGGACCCTTAGGGCACAAAAACTCTATGCATGTCCTAAGTCGGACGGAACATAGACAGAAAAGCAGCGGAAAAATAAACATGTTAATCTAATTAACATTTAACCCTAAGGTCCAAGACCCTAATCCAAGATCTATGCCGACTTGGGATGGGTCTGACCATCCCAAGAAGGATCTAGCCTACAGCGATTAAATTAACTAATGCTTAATTAAACACTTACCCGGAATCTCAGCCCTGGGGCAGGCGAGATGTTCCGCACCGTCTTCCGTGACGCTCCCTGTCCCACGCCGAGCTGCTCCTCGAACTGCTCCTCGAACTGCTCCTCGAACCGCTCCGCATCCCGAGGCGATCAATCCCGTGTCGCCAAGCCAACCACGCGCTGAAGAAAGTTTCATGCAAGTGAAACCTCCGCCTAGATTTCGGATCTGAATCCGAACTCCTTTGCGGCTTTGCTAGAGCCCTCAGGAGCAAGACAGAAATTTATAGGGAGATTAGAAATATTAATTTAAGCTTAGATCCGAGCGTGCTCCAACATTTACGAGAGCCACTCAGATCTAGAACTTGGGACGAGTTTTGAGGAGGAGAGCAGACCCCTATTTATATAGGCGGCTGACTGCTCCCCTTCTCTCAAAATCCGATGTGGGACTAATAATTAGAGTTAATAAAATCAATTTAGTTTTCCTTTCACAAAGTGCAAACTTCCGTGAATTTTAACTCCCTCACCGTTGAACTTCAGGATTGATACAACCTATCAATTCGAAGGGTGTTTAACGGTGAACGCATAGGAAAAAACCGTTCGTCAATCGGAGTTCGTTTGACCCTCCAATTGACCGTCCAAAGATCAAACCAAAAACATGAGTGGCAGAAATTCGCAGCCGTCACGGGTTTCCAAAACCCTAGGTCAAAGACAGCCGGGTGGGGCCCACCGTGGCCCCCACCCGCATGCATGCAGCGCAACAGCTGGACGCGTGCAGGTTATGCGCCCAGCATTTCAGCTTGGGCGCGTGCCCCGCACGTGCCCAAGGCGCGCGCGAGAAGGCACAGGCGCCCAAGCATTTGGGCGCATGTTGACATGTGGACCCGGCCCAAATGGCCGGGTCTTGGGCAGTGACAGCAAGCGCCCAAAATGCTGGGCGCCTGATTAATTTCCATTGACCAGGCCCAATGGGCCGGGTCCAAGGCCAAACATGTTTATTCTTCTGGGCCTTTGCAAATCTGATTTGTAATCCCATTTGGCTATACTTATTTGGCTCTAGGTCGTGCATTTAGAGTCCAATTTGGACACTGTTCGAACCTGGGCATAGACCGGTACATTCCCGTCTTACCCGTGAACTTTTCCTTGCGTTTTTATCATTAAATATTGTTTTAAATAATTTAAAATACTTTTAATCGCGTTTGCATCAAATGCAAAATAGTCCCTATCTAGGCTTAAATTATCGTTTGCATCAAATACAAATGATCCGAGGGCATATTCCTCTACATCTCCCACTTGCACTCAGGATCATTTATCCCGAATGCATGAGATGATTGCAAACATCTTTTGCAATATTTTATCCCTTGCATCAAATGCAAATTATTCTCCCTAACTAATTTCTACCTATTACTAGACGAAGATCGCACTCTGTGTGAGACCCTACAGCTTGACCCTTACAACAGGTTGGGCTCGAAGCCCTATACGGCAGTGACCACGAGCAGTGGTTGTCGTCCCTGCTTCAGGAATCATCATTATGTGGTTAACTCATTGACATGAGTATTGTCGGGACCACCCTGACTATTTCCGTGATGAATTCCGTAGTTATAGTCTCTTCGTCTTAACTATGTCGTGTAGATCAAGTCCAGGGTACGGTCAAACTATCAACCCCAATAACTTGACTCCGGTTAGTTTCTATCGATCTTTATTCAAATAATGTTGGACTTCTTCCAACAAACTCTGGCCATAGATTTTACTAAAGACCGAACTAACCCTACGACACTAACTCCCATTGACCGGGAGAGACGAATACTTTCTTGGTCATTACTCTTCTCGTACGCTTCAAGTGACACCCAATCAAAGACCTTTCAACAGGCCTAGCCTCAAAGTCAGGTCAGTGATCTAAGTGGCACTGTTCACGCACAGGTTCGTCAAGATGACCTCAAGTCAAAAGACCAACTAGCCTATCATCACTCAGAGTTATCATTGACAGAATGGTCAATGTAACCATATGATAACTCTTGTGGATCGTTCAGTGAACTCATTCTCTAATGAGCACATGTGTCTCATCTCCGACTTCGCCAAGTCAAAACGATCATGAGATCATCGCCACCGCTTAACAGTGAAGACTAAGACACAATGGTCTATCCGATGTTTCGATATCCTTGTCTGGAAACATCTACGACCATGAATCCTTTTAGACTTATGCTACAGACGGTCAAACATTTCTCCATGATCGAGATACTCATCTCGATACCTGTTTGACCTTGCATAAAGTCTCACGACTTTACCTAAGTTAATGTCTAATGTTAACTACATTATAATATAACTTAGATAAATTATTACCAAACAGCTTACTGTTATTTCGAACAAGATGTTTGTGTTATTCACACACAGAGATAGATTGCCTCGAAGGTATCTTCTCTCAACATCTCCCACTTGCACTCAGGCCCCATTTATCTCGGTATCTTATACCGTTTTTACACATAAGTTTTCCCGACTTCATGTGGTAGAGCCTTCGTGAGTGGATCTGCTAAAACCGTCTACACTATAGACTTAAAGGGTTTCTATGTTCATGTTAGACCAACCATTTGAATCTCATTCAAATAATTCACTTGGTCTTTCGGAATCTATAATATTTTATTTCCTTGGATCTCATCCAGTTCATCGTACCTTACGATAATAATTTAAATTAGTTAATGGTCATCTCATATGGCTCATTTCTATTTCTGATAAAGTGTCAAACCTTTTGATAACTTTGTCAAAATAAATGTTCCATCTCTTTGATGCCTCGCATGTAATTTATACGCTCCCACTGACCTTGAAAACTATCTGGCTATTCATATAAGTTGGTCCGTCTAAATCATATTTAGAAAAACAAACTTATAAGTGAATGCTCCAATTTTCATGGTCAACTTAAGCGTTTACATCGAGTTTGGTCCGAGTAGATTTGTACACATCTGCTGGTGAAAATGGTTTCATAATAATCCGTTTTATAGGAATAAGGATGAAAACTGTTCTCGACCAACATGATTGCACTTCACTATTTTCCTTTCTGCACCAATCTTTCAACTTAAAGATTTACTTGTAGAAAGTGAGGAAACATTTTCCTTGGGCACGTAAACTAAATTCCAAGATTTATTTACGCACACGGACCTATTCTGGTTGCATCAAGTTTTAAATCGGAGTTACTACTCCGAATTTTCATCCTAGAAGTTGGTTAAGTCATCATCAATTATGATGTCTAACTCGACTCTTCATCTCACGAGATTCAAGTAATTATACAACTTCTTAATGATTGATTTTATGAATATCTTATTGATAATGTCCTCACAGAACATTATCAAAACCTAGGCATTACTATCTAGGACTTAACCCAGAAGGAGGACTTAACTCAGAGTCACTTACAATGGATCACACCAAGTCTAACTAAGTGTGATTCATACCTTTTAACACACGAATGTGTTAACAGACTTGACCTAAGAGAAAATCACATTTTCTTTTAATTACGCAAGATTTAATGTAGCTGAGTATTTGACCATTCGATCTAATCGAATCAGTTTAAATACTTTAGTCATTTCGTTCTTTATTTTATCAGACTTGTGTTTCATCAAGAACACGTATCTTAATAAAATATACGAACAACTTATTTTGGTTAATCTAGACTCGGGTACATCAGTATGTACCAGACTGAGTTCGACAACTCATTCTCCCACTATCTCACAGATGGGTTTCGGCCATTATATCTAAGAGGATAAGACTCACAAGTGTCCGTAGACTTCATAATATAATAGGTCAGACCCCTCTTTATGTGACTTGTGAAGCTTAGTCTCTCGATACGGCCTGGTCTTATTTTACCATATAAGTTTGCTACTATCTTGTGTATTTATATATTAACATTTAATATATATATTATCGTTATACATATTACTCATTGCTTCAGAAGCAATGTGACGACATTCGTCAAAATGTGTTAACTTTTTGTATAACAATAATTATGAAATCGTGACATCAGAATATGTCACATTTTCATTTCTTCCACCTTATGCCTTTACTAATGATAAATTAAACTATTTAACTCGATTGACTTTCCGGAGTGCCTTCTTCCTTTTCTAAATCATATTTAGATATTAAATAGCCCAAAATAAATAAATAGCTATGCAAGCATCTCATGTATCCAAACGCCTGAGAGTTGCAATCTTGAGTGTAGCTCAAGAAGTTGCTTGTCTCAAGATCAGGTTGGGATACATAGTCTTGCACCGCTCATGCACTCGTATTCGACTCAAACAGTTTGACCAAATTCTCAAACTTTGCGGATCAAAATTGTTTATCCATACAACCTTGAGGGTAGCTCGACAAGTTGTAGGGAGAAACATACTTCGAATATCCTATATGTTCAAGCTGCCTCATATAGAGACGAGTGACATGTAGCGTGAATTTATTTGTTGGACCCAGAACTTAATGAAATCATATTTCTTAAGTCTGTTCTTTAGAAGGTCATTTAAATGTCAACGAGAATATAGTTTTAATTCTATCAATTAGAATTTAACTCGATATTCAATTAATCAACCTATTTGACCAGTTAACTTATTTAATAAAATATTACATTTGATATCTTCGGTAAACATAGTCTTGCCCTAGTTTAGCATATGTTCAAAATTAAATATATGTAGAATGGCTTTTATCTATCTATATCCTCCCACTATTTTTACGATCGTTTCAAAGCTTAATAACGAATGATTTAATCGAATTAAAATTAATGTGTAAGAGGTCCAATCACCCTGAGCTTAACAACCTTGAGTGTATCTCAACAAGTTGCTTGTCTCTGTGATCAGAAGATGACTCTTCATCGATCATATCGGATATGACTCTCTTAATCGATTTTTGCCCCTAGCCATTTGTGATCATGAGTGTGCTCATCCAAATCACAATGTCTAGTCAAGTCGGACCCTTGTTTTCGTGTCTAGCCTGACTTGCCCCGCCGCTCGGTGTATTCACAACACGTCGGTTTGGGTCAGGTCTTAGACTACATCAAGTCAGACTACATTGTTGACGTAACTTAAGCCGGCGCTCGGGGTACGAGACGACGGTTTGGGTCAGTCAAGATTTCATCTTTATGTATTTCAGGAGTTAGTTTCTACTGGGTTGCCATGTCACAGCTTGAGTGTATCTCAACAACTGTAACACGGGCCCTATAGTTGCTAACCCCTAAAACAAGGAGGGCTACGGCTAATCTTGAAAAATATTATTAACGTATTTGACTTAGATATAGTCCAGGGTGTCATACAATCATGATTCGCGACATTACGGTCCAGCGGAACACAGCCAGGGAATTGACTAAGCCAGGATCACTACCCCTTAGACTAGCTAGGGTTGATCCAGAACTCTTAGCCAAGCACATTGACTGTATCATGGTCCATTGAATGAAGCTTGTCATTTTTATATGTGTGCCATAGACTAAACAGCTTTTATTAACAACTAATTAATCCTATCAACTAGTTGTATCCTTAAATTCAAAATTTTCGGATTTGTTTAATAACTTTTATTAAGTCCTTATCAACTATAAGGTTCACGTGCTATCCTAATCATTATTAGGATTTTAATAAATTATTAACAACGCTAAAAGCGAAGTCCTTTAATGAGAATTAATTCATAACAATTATAATTTAAAAACATTAAAAGGACTACCCTAATCAGGAATTAGGTCTTGAAGTGTTGTTAATGTTTTATTAAAACATAGCATGTCATTAAAATTCAAGTAATAAATTTTAAACAATTCTTAATGGCTAACCTAAAGGGTTGTCTTGTGTTATCAAATAAGGGACAAGATGAACTAGCCATTAAAATAAAGCTACACTAATTTTATCGCATAAAATGAAAGTGTACGACTATTTAACAATTTAAACAGAACAATGTCTATCACATAAACAAATTTTAGCATGCAAACATAAATTTAACATTTAAATTTAAAATATGATTTTAAGATATTTTATTTTTTATCTCATAAAAACTTGTTTTTAAAATCACAAATTTGCATGCTACTTTAAAAAATTTATCGCATAAAAATTTTAACCTTTAAATCAGTTTTAAAATATCTCATAAAATTAAAACATCATTTAAAAAACTTTCATGCTTAAAAATTTATCATATAAAATTTTTAGGCACTTTAAACTTATCGCATAAATTTTAAAAGATTTAAAATTAGTTTTAAAAATTATCACATAAATTTTAAAACGTCATTTAAAAAATTTCCATATTCAAAAATTTATCACAGATATTTTTAAACATCAAAAACATTTTTAAAATTTATCTCATAACTTTAAAAACATTTTTAAAAGTATTTAAAAGCATTTCATGTGTTTAAAGAAATCGCAGGCTAGATCGAAACACAGACCATGCTCCGATACCACTGTAGGGATTTCTGGGAGCCTTATGGCACAAAAACTCTATGCTCGTCCTAAGTCGGACGGAACATAGACAGAAAAGTAGCAGAAAAATAAACATGTTAATCTAATTAACATTTAACCCTAAGGTCCAAGACCCTAATCCAAGATCTATACCGACTTGGGATGGGTCTGACCATCCCAAGAAGGATCTAGCCTACAGCGATTAAATTAAACTAATGCTTAATTAAACACTTACCCGGAATCTCAGCCCTGGGGCAGGCGAGATGTTCCGCACCGTCTTCTGTGCCGCTCCCCGTCCCACGCCGAGCTGCTCCTCGAACTGCTCCCCGAACTGCTCCTCGAACCGCTCCGCATCCCGAGGCGATCAATCCCGTGTTGCCGAGCCAACCACGCGCCGAAGAAAGTTTCACGCAAGTGAAACCTCCGCCTAGATTTCGGATCTGAATCTGAACTCCTTTGTGGCTTTGCTAGAGCCCTCAGGAGCAAGACAGAAATTTATAGGGAGATGAGAAATATTAATTTAAGCTTAGATCCGAGCGTGCTCCAACATTTACGAGAGCCGCTCAGATCTAGAGCTTGGGACGAGTTTTGAGGAGGATGGCAGACCCATATTTATATAAGCGGCTGACTGCTCCCCTTCTCTCAAAATCCGATGTGGGACTAATAATTAGAGTTAATAAAATCAATTTAGTTTGCCTTTCACAAAGTGCAAACTTCCGTGAATTTTAACTCCCTCACCGTTGAACTTCAGGATTGATACAACCTATCAATTCGAAGGGTGTTCAACGGTGAACGCATAGGAAAAAACCGTTCGTCAATCGGAGTTCGTTTGACCCTCCAATTGACCGTCCAAAGATCAAACCAAAAACATGAGTGGCAGAAATTCGCAGCCGTCACAGGTTTCCAAAACCCTAGGTCAAAGCCAGCCGGGTGGGGCCCACCGTGGGCCCCCACCCGCATGCGCGCAGCGCAACAGCTGGATGCGTGCAGGGCACGCGCCCAACATTTCTGCTTGGGTGCATGCCCCGCACGCGCCCAAGGCGCGCGCGAGAAGGCACAGGCGCCCAAGCATTTGGGCGCCTGTTGACATGTGGACCCGGCCCAAATGGCCGGGTCTTGGGCAGTGACAGCAGGCGCCCAAAATGCTGTGCGCCTGATTAATTTCCCTTGACCCGGCCCAATGGGCCGGGTCCAAGGCCAAACATGTTTATTCTTCTGGGCCTTTGCAAATCTGATTTGTAATCCCATTTGGCTATACTTATTTGGCTCTAGATCGTGCATTTAGAGTCCAATTTGGACACTGTTCGAACCTGGACGTAGACCGGGACATTCCCGTCTTAACCATGAACTTTTCATTGCGTTTATATCATTAAATATTGTTTTAAATAATTTAAAACACTTTTAATCTCTTTTGCATCAAATGCAAAATAGTCCCTATCTAGGCTTAAATTATCGTTTGCATCAAATACAAATTATCCGAGGGCATATTCCTCTACAATACTCACCAATGTCAGCCAGGGAAGTGCCAATATGGCCTTTGATATTTAACTTCAGCAGGGATCTTCTTAGAATGTAACTAGTGTAGGAACAAGAGAAGAATAAGTGGTTTATATCTTTCATGACATCATCGCCACAAAGAACACAGTTAACACGTGTGTTTAAGCCCCATCTACTAATAATATCTCTGGTAAGAAGCTTACCCCTGAAAGCTCGAAGGAGTGTAAGAGCCCATTTCGGAATATGACCCAGGAACCAAACCAACATATGGAAACGGAAAGGATCTCCCCGCAACCGTACCCCTTCCCAGGCTTCTTTGAACTTGAAGGGGTCATCCGAAGTATTGATGCCTGTAGGAAGCATGCGGCTAGCAGTAGATGGCGCCCAGGCCCAAGTATCCGCACCTTGTGTGACGGCCACATGAGCAAGGAGATGCCGAATGTTACTAATTGACGGATCATTCACCCACGACCCTTGGACCCAGTAATCGCTCACCCGCTTCATAGAGTAGACCGGGGAGACCGCAGCCAGATTTTAAGAGGAACACAATCAAGCCAATAGTCGTGCCAGAATAACGTAGATCGCCCATCTTTAACCACTCTCCTGATGAGTTTACTGGAAGCCTTTCTACTGTTCAACATATGTTTCCAAGTGCCAGATTGTGTCACTAATCCATTTGCCGCGAAGAACCCATCAGCCCCATCGTATCTAGCTTTCATTTGCTTTGCCCATAAGCTCTTAGAGGTAAGAAATCTCCACGTCAGCCTAACCCCAGAAGCAACATTGAGATCCTCCAATAAACGAATGCCCACTCCACCTTCAGACTTGGGGGAACACATATCCCTCCATGACCATGAACGAGAGGGGCCCATAATGAAACGCCTACAAAGAGATGAAATTTCTCACACTACAGTGTATGGCATATGATAGGCTTGCATCCAAAACGCCACCATTTCGTAAATGACCGATTTAACTAGCTCAATCCGCCCAGCAATAGATAACATAGTTGACGACCATCCCATAAGCCTCTTCTTGCATTTATCTACCAATCTACTGTACATCGGTGCTTTGGGATATTTGGTCGACAATGGGAGACCCAGGTAAGTTGTAATAGTAGAGGAAATTTTGATACCCAAGCAATCCGCAAGAATAGACATGTCCTTGGTACCCTTACTAAATATTGCCGAACTCTTGTCCCAATTAACTTGCAACCCAGTAAACTTCATGAAATCTAGCAGCAGAGACTTGATGCACCTGAAAGATTTTAGATTAGCTCTGCAAAACACTAGGAGGTCATCTGCAAACAGAAGATGTGAAATGGAGCCCGAACGTCTCATGGGCTGGATAGCACCACTACCCAGTGCTATAGACATTAGGATTGAGAAAGTGTCCATAGCAATAGAGAACAGGTAAGGAGATAGAGGATCCCCTTGCCTAATACCCCTGTTTTCATCAAAATAACCCAAGGGAGAGCCCTTAACCATAACAGAGAAAGTAGGAGAAGTAATACATTCACTGATCCAGCCTATAAAAATATCAGGAAACCCCATCTGTCCCATAAAGTGTAGAATAAACTCCTGATTAACTGAATCAAAAGCTTTCCGCAAGTCAAGCTTTAGGCAGGCCCTTCTCCCCATAGGGTTACTGAAGTCTCTAATCTGCTCGTGAGCAGTAAGGGAGCTATCCGATAACAGCCTCCCTTTAAGGAAGGCCGCCTGGTTAGGAGAGATTAGTTCATGAATCACCACCCTGAGCCTATTGCAGATAGTCTTGCTAACAATTTTATATAAGACATTGCAGCAGGCGATAGGTCTATAGTCACCTAGAGTGGTAGCATTAGAATTCTTAGGAACAAGAGTAAGATGGGTGTGATTTACTTACCTTAGAAGGGAGCCCGATGCAAAGAAAGATTTGACCGCCAAAGATACATCCTCTCCAATCCGGTACCAATAGCGTTGATAGAAATGCGCATTGAATCCATCAGGCCCTGGCGCCTTATCGGGGTTCATCTGAAATACCACATTCTTGATTTCATCATTAGAGATTCTCCTGATCAGCCATGAGGAAGCTTCCTCAGTCAGTATACGTTTAGGGGTAATAGGCTGGAACATAATGTCATAGTGATTTTGGTTATATAAACCAACATAGAAGTCGATAGCTTCCTTCTTCAGCACATCGTAAGAGCTAGTTTGCCTCCCCTGAGAATCCACCAAATGAGTCAAACTGTTGTGGCTTTCTCTCGACTTCATGGCATTATAAAATAATTTAGTATTACGGTCCCCCAAGGAGATCCAATCTTGTCTACTCTTTTGACGGATCATCTCCTCTTCCAGACTCATTGCACTAGCCAACTCCTTCATCGCTGCTTGCTCAAGAGATTGGATAGTTGCCTCAGTTAATAACTGCAGATTCTTCCTTATAGCTTCCAGTTTAGATCGGGCCAAATTTACCAGCTTACTAGCATTATAGTTAGAAGCCCACTTGCGGATTAATGGTCTCAGCCTCCTAATTTTTTGGGACACACAATACATAGGCGAACCGGCCACATAGCAACCCCAGCTTTCATCAATAATTTTGGCAATCCCAGGGCATTTGCTCCAATAATTAAAGAACTTGAAAGGCTTTGGATCGGAGTATACCTGAGGATGGAGTCTGACAACCATAGGCGAATGGTCACTAGTAATAGGGTACAAGTACTCCATAAACGAGTCAGTGAGCAGGCTGAGCCAACCGGCATTCACGAAAACTCTATCTAGCCGAGCAGGAAGCCGGCCATCACCCACTCTATTATTGCACCAGCTGTACTTTCATCCGGTGCTCTTGAGCTCGAGAAGATGGCAAGTGCTAATACACTCATTAAAGTCAAAAAGCATTTTTTGCTCCAGCCTCCTACCCCAATTTTGTCCGCAGCTGCAAGCACACTGTTAAAATCCCCGCAGACCATCCACACTCCATTATTCATAGCAGCCGCATCACACTTCAGAGAATTCCATAAGTCCTTTCGCTCCCCCACTGTTTCCTGGCCATACACTCCAGTTATAGCACAAGAGAGGCCACCAGAGTTAGTACATGAAATTGTGATGTGTTGATCCGAAGATGAGACGAGGGAAGCCTTCCAAACCGATGGATCCAATGCCATCACAATTCTACCACCAGGAGTTATGTCCATGTTGTGAAAGGAAATCCAATGTTTGGGAAGAACAGAATTGTTAATACTCACCATTGACCTAAGTTTCGTCTCCAGAAGAATTATAGCCGATGGCTTTATTGTGATCAGTCTGTTGCGAAGATCCCGACGACGAACAGGGTTATTCAAACCCCTAATATTCCAAATGAATACAGTCATTGACTAACCGGGTTTTTGGGAATGCTACTCTGAATCCTGGAGCTCCGCCTAGCACTGGATTCAGCATGGCATTCAGCCTTCTTTTTCACCTTCCTGACTTCCTCAGCCTGCTTAAGGTTGAGCTCCTCCGCCACCCAGTTAGGGTTGTCAACCGCCAACACCAGTGGGATCTTATCAACATCCCCAACCGAAGGGTTCTCAAGCAGTAAAGGAAGCGGCTTTACTACCGAGCCTAGGTCCTCAGCATCCAGAACAACGCCGGCGTTCTCTTGCACATCAGGAGAGGCCCCCTGAGGAGGGTACCCCGCAGCACTGGATTCAACGTTACCCAGAGGAGGGTCCTCAAGAGCAGTACTGTCATTTGCTTCATCCCGTAGGACCCCCTACCTCCTCCCTCAATCGAACCACAGGCGCTGCAATGTGCCCAAGGGAGCTCCCCACTGCAGTTTCCGGCAAATGAGTAGTCTTAACTCCTTCAGGAGGAATGACCACAATAGTTGACCCCCCTTCAGTGACTCCCTGAGTAACCCCCATCAAGGTCGCATCCAATGGCTCCAGTTGTGACATATTACCCTCAAGAATACTCACCCTCAACTCCACATTCCCGCCATCTCCTTGGATTGAAGGGGGCTCACCCGTTGATGGGCACTGGGCATCTGTGTGGCCAAAGCAAACACATTTGCTACACCTCGGGGGTTCTCCTTCAAATGTAGCCTCAAGATTTATAATTCCCCCCCCCCATCTAATTCCACTTCAACAGACTTACGTAGGGGTAACGTAGCATCTACCTCAACTAGGCACCTTGCATAAGTTATCCTCTCCAGATTTGCAGTTGCCCGGTCCAAGCACATAGGAGTACCAATTACAGAGGCAATAATATTTAGACTCTCCAAATTCCACATATATAAAGGAAGTCCATGAAGCTGAACCCAAACTGGTACCGAAGTGAGAATATCTCTATCATGGCGAAGATTCAGATTCCATTTTTTCAACACTACTAACCTTCCATCAAGTAGCTAAGGACCCCCTCGGAGAATCCTCTCACATTCATCAGACGACTCGAATCGGAAATAGAAGAATCCATTATCCTTGGAATAAACTTGCACCTTCTTCTTAAGTCTCCAGAGCCTCTCCATCCACGCCACAATTTGACCATAATAAGGTGTATCGCCTAAGACATACCCCACCAGAGTATGTTTCCACCTCTCCGCCCCTCGTTCAACCAATGTCCCCGAGATCCTCGCTCGAGGGGAGCCATCCTCATTGATAAGGGGGGCACTAACGACATTGCTATACCCGCCCCGTAAGCACGTCGGTCAGCACAAACATCAAGCCACGATCTCTTTTCCATACTTGTATCAATAGAAATAGGTACTTTCGGCCTTTGGGGAAGGTGGACATGCCTTGGGGGAATTACATCAAACACCTTGTGCCCCTCACCCGGATCCTTGACATTCGACCTGCTCTCAGGCCTCGAACGCCCCAGAGGAGGACGACCCCTAGGATAAGGCCGCCCTAAGCTCGTTCTATCAAATCTCCCTTGAACAGCCCGAGCCCGACCCCTCCTGACCTCCACACAGCCATCACTCGGTGCACGGCCAGGACCAGCACACGCCGCATCACGCTGAACTCCCCCATCACCCGTTGCACTAACAACATCACCAGAACCCCCAACCTGCCCTGTGCCACCCGCGTCGTTACCCCCAGATCCATCTTGCGAAACAGGGCCAGCAGAGCACCCCGCTCCAAGATCACCCACATCACCGCTCGAAAGAATCCACCTAGTCTCACCATTGACAGAGACGCCCGATCGTCGCCGGAGCCCTAGGCCCTCCCGATCGCCGCCGGAGAACTTGGAACCTCCCCTCATCTTTTTTACACATATATATATCTTTCTATCTTTCTATCTTTCTTCGGGATTGTACTTGTGTATATATATATTTATTTAAAAAGAGAGAGAAGAAAAACAAAAAGAAAGTTCCATTGTATATACACAATCCCTTCTTTATTTCTTTCTTATTTTCCCTTTTATCTATATGGAGCTACAAAAATATGGGATAAAGATTATATTCTCTATTTGATACCACCACGCTTATAGATAAGCTTGGGGGAGGGGATCAAATGATGTGTGTGAGAGTGACTACTTGTATGTGCATAACGACCTAAGCTAGGTAATTTGTGATACTTAGGGAGATGACTTAGAGTATAACAAAGCTATGAATTGAAAAATTGGCATGAAATTCATGAAAACCATCTCTTTCTATTCATTTTGATTTGAAATGTGTGATATCTCTTATACTCCAATTAGAAGCAGTCAATTGAAAAGTGTGTTGTCTTTAATCATGTATGTCGTTTTATATGCCTCAAACGATGATTGATTCTAAAATGATTTCATATTTCTGATGATTCACGTTGTTCTTAGTTTTTTTATCAAATGTACCTATATGATGTGATATCGAAATAAAACCTTTAGCTATGTTTCTTATTCGTAGTTCGTGCTATTTGAGTAAGCAAATCCAAGTTCTGAGAGAATGATCTAGCACTTTCCCATCTTCATCTTCTTTTTCATCTTCTTTGATTTATCTTTTTTTATTCGCCAAGTTCACTTTTTACTCATCTTCCTCGAGGACGAGTAAGAGGTAAGCTTAGGGGATTTTGATATGCTCATATTTTATACTTTATTTCTGTATTTTTGCATGCCATTTCGATTGCTTATATCACGATTTTCACGATTATACGATGATTTCGTGATACTTTTTACGATTTCTTGGTTTCATCTGATTTCAGGAGATATGGAGCAATCGGGAGCAATTTGGAGCCATGAGCGCATACACACGTCCCGGAGCATCATTGATGACGATATCGGAGAGCTAACCGTGTTGGAGGATGAGTAGAAGAGGAAGAGAGGCGAAGGAATCGACGAGGACGTAAGAAGGAGGAGGTTTGAGAAGATTTACAGGCTACTCGGCCGAGTGAAGCGGCTCACTCGGCCGAGTGAAGCGGCTCACTCGACCCAGTGAAGCTGATACGATGAATCAAGCCTGATTGAGTGCTAAAATGTACTCGGCCGAGTGGGAATTTCCACTCGGCCGAGTGAAGCAAAATTTTGTGAAGAAAATCTTTGACACTTCTATGTTTTTTGGAGGATCTGCAGAAGACTCCACTCGACCGAGTGAAACTCCACTCAATCGAGTGAGCAGACTACTCGTCGAGTGGTCTGAGGAGCCCAGAACACTGATATTCTGATTTCGATGCAAATTCCTCACTCGACCAAGTAGGCTGTTCACTAGGCCGAGTGGCGCCGTCAGCCCAGATTGCAAACTAGAGTTTGAGGCCGACCAGGGACAGAATTGTCTGGATTTTTGCATATTTTTTGGCACATATAAATAGCCAAATCTAGAGGCATCCCAAGAGAGGAGAGACTCCATACTTTTATTTTCAGGGTTTTAGTTTTAGTTTAGAGATTTCTTTTGACGAGAGATTGAAGACTTGGATCTTGATTTTATTATTGAAGCTTGTAATCGACATTGGTATCTCTAAAACTCTTGCAAGTTTATATTTTTATGCTATATCTTTTCTTAGGTCTGAGTTTTGCAATGAATTCTCTTGTCAATCTTATTTCTCTTGTGATTTTTATGATGATTTGTGAGTAATTCATTTGCTCTAGGGCAAAGGGATGAACCATATGGATCTAAAGTATGATTTGTGATATTTGTTGGATTTCAATGTTGCTAGAATTGCTAAAGGTTATATTGTGATTGGATTACTATGGATACCTAGGAATTTCCATCTGATCTTGAGAGCTCAAGAGATGATCTTGATTTATGGGAAGTTCTAGTTATTTTATTTAAATCTATAATCGAGATTCACTAGATTTGTTGTGCGAGAGCGACCAAAGCTAGCATCTTTATTACATTTCTATACTTATATTCGTTTGCATGAAGGTTAAACGAGTACGAACTACGATCTAGATCCGAACTTAAGTTACGCGAGAGCGAGCTTGAGTTGGGATTGGATATAATTGTCGATCTTAATGCTAGTATTTTGAACTAGGCTTGCGCCAGAGCGAGGCTCTAGTTTAGATTGCTATAGACCTGTGTAGCACGAGAGCATGCGTTGGTTCTCTATTTAGTTACGACAAGTTCACCTTAACCCAAGTTTAGTAATATTGAGATTCATAATTTGCACCGATTACGTGAGATCTATAGTAGGGATTCACAAGCCCTAGACATCTTTATATATTCAATTTACATCGATACTTGGACGATTGTGACACCAACTCTTTCAAAACTAATTTTCCATCAGTAGCTTAATAAATCATATAGATTACTGTCATTAGTTCCTCCCCGTGATCGATACCCGCTTGCCACTAAACCATGCGCTTGCGGTAAAACTACATTGTTTCCGGAGTTGTATTCCGGGACAACCACATAACAAGTAAAATAAAGAGTCTTACAATTACAAGGAAGAACAACCCCCAAAGGGGGAGGAAACCCTAAAAATCTAGAGTGAAAAGAATCTCCCTTCCCTCAATTCGCTCAAGCCTTAAATAGTACATGCAGAAATATAAGGGCACACGGCCGTACTACAAATTAGCGCAGGTAAGGCAGCGCCGCTGCTTCGACCACGACCATACTGGAAGTCAACATGGCCGTGTCGATCCTCCTGTAAGTCCAAATCGGCTCCGGGTAGCTTGGGCACAGCACAGCCGTGCGAAACGCCCGAGCTGCCAGTGAGCTCGCTGCCTCACTACATGGAATTAAGCACGGCCGTGTAGAAAGTTATGCTGCTGTAGCTTCTCCCTTTGGTCTTATGATATGACACAGTCGTGCATTTTCACACACGGCAGTGCAGTCTGCTCCTTAGCCCGTTTCTTCCCTCCTTTAGCTCCAATTCACTCTAATCTTCGTCCTTATCTCTCTCAGGCTCCACAAATCGTAGATTAACATCGCTTGAGCATGGACTCCCTACAATGTACAAAATGCATACCCAAAGCATCAAAATGATAAAAATGTGCAAAAGCGGAGAAAATAGAGAGAGTAACATGGAATAAATATAGAAAATGTGAGGAGAAATGAGTGGAAAGAGGTGTATAAATGGGCCTAACAACATGCACTCAATAGAATGGGACTCCATCATGATCCATCTAAGAAAATTTGGAGTCAAGCCAGAGAGGAAGAAGATGAATCAAAAGATTAACCTATGCAACATAGACAAGCCTCATCATCCTCGTATATGGAGCTACCACCCTACCTTGCGGAATTCCAAGATGTAATTCTATCTAGACTTGAGACAATGCAAATTGAGGTGATGGACAACATGAACTCCATAAGAGGTGACTTGCTTGAAAGGATGGGCAAACTCAAGCAAGTAATCACCGATAGGCTTGATATTTCCGACGGAGTCATCGAGGAAGTTCAAAAGGAGCTTCCGGAGATCAAGAAGAAGATGTGCGAATAATGAGTAATGGAAGAGGATATTTATGTTTTTATGTCTTATGCATACATGATGAACATTGTTAGTAGTTGGTTTGTATTTTTATGAAACTTTGGACTTGTGGCTTGTGATTTAAACTTTGGTTTGATATGGTTTGTATTAAGACTCCTTACAAATTTGGTTGGATATGTAAGGATGTCGTATGTAAAACTTTTGCGCTGTCATTATCCATACTTATTTACACGTCATGCTCAATGCTTTGTGGAATTTCAAATTAATGCTTAAAATATAACCATTGAACGACATGTATAAGTGTGCAGATATTGAGACATAATTTTAGCTATATGGTATGATTATCAATTTTTTATGTCTATGTTTATGCATTTGCTTATGATGCTCACGTTTATGCATATGCTTATGGTTATGCTTTGTTTGTATGTTTATGCTCTCTCTTTAATATATTTGTCACGTGGTATGAAATATCTTTATTCTTTTTCGGTGTGACAAAGTGGTAGAAAGTGGTAATGCATATTAAATAGTACTTCATTGTTAATACTATTGTTAATCTATTTATTGTTGACGTGATGTTCATGGCATATAATACTGATGATATTGTGATATATTGTTTTACTAACACACTTGGAATATAATATGAAATGATGTGCATATTTCTGCTTATCTTTAACCAGTTTTGATGTAGGGGGAGTAACTTCTCCATAGCAATCATACATCTCTGCAGGGGAGAGTAAGTTCTTTTTAGTTCTTATATTATATTCTCTATTTTATATCATTTGTTGTCATATGCAAGAAGGGGGAGAGTGTTGGGATATTGAGACCCTCTTTAGTGGAGTTTTGTTGAAGTTCATAAATGATATAGTACTAATGATTTAATTCAAGTGTTTGTAGGAGATAAACAATGTTATGAACAATGTGATAAAGCCATGAAGAACTAAGATGTGGTGATCGCGCCCCGGTATGCACATGCACCCGGGACAAGCGACTCGTAGTCTTACCGCAAGCGCATGGTGTAGTGACGAGCGGGTATCGAACTCAAGGAGGAACAATGACAGTGTCTCCTTCTAATCACCTAGCTATCGAAATGGTCGAGAATGATTTGGGGTAAAATTGTCACAATCATTCGAATGTCGGTAGAAATATCAATAAAATAAAGCACCTAGGGATAGGGAATCCCCGCTGCGGATCGTATCTCATCGTTGTGATTCGTAGGTTACTTCATTGCTAGACTTGAATTTTAGGTGAACTAGTCGCAACTAAATGTAGAACCAAGCTCACGCTCTCTCGCTATTGTCGGTCTATAGCAAACCTAGGGTAGGGCACAATCTCTTGCAAACCCTAACCTAAGCCGCTAGCGTGAAGAATGACATCATCGTTCAACCGTATCTCGAGCCCACTCTCGTGCAAACTCGAGCTACGACCTAGGTTGAGATAGTTCCTACCCGTCCAATCTCTTGCAAACGGATATTGGTATAGAAACACGATTAAAAATCCTATCTTTGGCCCAATCTCTTGCAAACCAATTCTAGAGAAGTCCAATCGTAAATCTAAATCGAATTTCTAGGGCTTCCTATCAATTGGGACTCAATCTCTTGCAAATCCCAATCAATATGAATCACTAGCCATTCGTAATTAATCAATCCCAACCTAACCCTAATCAATTCTAGCAAGAATTTCACCAATTCATCACAATTTAGAAATAGGGTTCATAGGGTTCATCCCTATGCCCTAAGACGATGAAACTACTCACTAATCATCATGCAATTCATAAGAAAATCAATAACAAATTCAGCACAATTCATTGCAATAGAGAAATTATCAACAAAAATAGAGTTTTTGATAAGAAAAGAGACAAACTAATGAGAACCCAATAGCATCCAACAAAAATAACCTTTTTATCTCCAAGAGAAAAGCTAAATCTAATGATCTAAAAAGCTCTCAAAAAAGGCTGCAAAAAGTATCAAAAGTTCTCCTAAACTAGGGGGAAAAATGGGTTTAAATACCCCTCAAAATCGCCCAAAAATCGTGACAAAAATGCCCCTATGCAGCCCAGAAATCGCAGTTTACGCAACAGGCGGGGCGGCTCACTCGGCCGAGTGACAAATGTCAATCGGCCGAGTGACAGACCCTGTAAAATTCCAGTAAGTCGGGGGTCTTCAGGGGTCTGTCTTCGGAAGTGACTCGGCCGAGGGGCATTCAGTACTCGGCCGAGTCGAAACTCTGAAATCGCATGTACTTTTCCAGTAAGTCGGCCTCTTTTGATGGTGGATTTTCCCATGCCACTCGGGTGAGTGGATCTCCATACTCGGCCGAGTGGACTATCGTCACTCGGCCGAGTGCACGCTGATTTCCTTCTGTGGTGCGTGTCTGGTCTGGTCGGCCGAGTGGTCTTCTTGCTCGGCCGAGTGGGTGGTTCACTCGGCCAAGTGAGGTGCTGCAGATGCCCAATCTTCATCTTTTCGCTTCCTCGTCGCTCCTACGAGGTTCCTTCTTCTTCCACTTGTCTTCCATCGCCGAATAGCCCTCAAAAGAGCCTTGGGTGACACTCCGGAGTGGGTGCAAATCCTCTTGATCTCAAAATCACTCCGAATCGCTCCATATCTCCTGAAATACGACAAAAACAAGAAATCGTGAAAAGCATCGCAATATTGTCGAATAATAGTGAAAAACGCTATAAGAGCGATCAAAGTGGCATGCAAACATGCAGAAAAAGGGTATAAAATACGGAGTCATTAAAATCCCCCAAGCTTACCTCTTACTCGTCCTCGAGGAAGATGAGTAAAAAGCAAACCCGACGGGCAAAATAATGGAAAAGAAGGAAAATAAAAATAAAACAGAATAGAAAGCGAAGAAGGGGGGCGCTAGATCATTCTTCTCAGGATGTGGGTTATGCTTACTCATATAGCATATATCGAATACAAAACACACGTCACAGACTTTTATTTCGATATCAATGTATACTGATGCATTCGAAATAGAAAACCCCAAAATATTAATATAGCATGAAATATGGAATCATTCTAGGATTAACATCGTCTGAAGCATCTAAAGCGGTATGCATAACCATAGATCACACACTTTTCAATTGAATGCCTTGTATAAGGAGTATAAGAGATATCACACGATATGGAATAGTAGGAATAGAAAATTATGGTTTTCATGAAATGAATGCTAAGTGTCGATTTCTGGATTTCGTGAAACTTTAGCAATCTCACCGAGTATAGAAGATTACTTAGCCTAGGTTGTCATGCACCGTCAAGTAGTCACTCTCTCACACATCATTGGATCCTCTCCCCCAAGCTTATCCATAAGCGTGGTGGCATTAACAAACCAATATGTACATTCCCCTTTTCTTTTGAAGCTCCAAAAAAAGTAAAAATAAAACAAAAGAGGGAAGAAAGAGAGAAAGAGTATGAGATGGGATCGTTTATAAACTTCTTTTCTCTTTTCTTTTCTTTTTCTCAATTTTTCTCCCCTTTCTTTGACAAACATATATACATAAGCGATCCCAAATCAAAAGAGAGAAGGATATACAGGTATATTTTTTTCTTTTTGATTTTGGGGATTTGGAGCATGAAAATCAATAGCGGGGGAAATGCCGATAATAGACTTGCTGGGGGATCCACCAATGAATTTTTAATAGAGAAATGATGTTCAAGATATGTGGAGAAAGAAATAAATGTATCACTCGGTTCACTCTATAGGACGTGCACGACAACTTTCAGCAGAGTAATATAATCTACTCAGTTTAATCTCAAAAAGTAAACTAGTCCAGATATATCGTCCTAGCAAACATTCAATCAACCTGAAAGTGAAGCATTCAATTCATGCAATAAGAAGTGATATGAGAGAGGAAAGCAGTACTCCAAATATAAGCAATCAATGCGTGAGGCTTGGTGTGTTTTCTATGAAAAGCATACATATGAATCATCAGACATCAGCTAATAACAGAATTTCATCCATATCCATACAGAAAAAGAGTGGGTTACTATTTCAAATGCAAAGCAAGACATAGCATATGATATCTGAAACAAAATCTATGACGTGACAATATAGCATGCACATAGAGATAGGCTAACACCACGTCATCATCATCACAAAAAAATCATCTCTAGCAAAAGATGAAAGAAATAATGATAAAAGAAAGTAGATACTACTATGTACAATGTGGCACACAAAGAAAGTAAGAAAACGTGATGCATGATATAAAAAAATGAAAAAGTGGTGAAAATAAGTGCAAAAGTGGAAAGAAAATGTGAGAAATCAAAAATAAAGGGTGGCAAAAATAAAAAGTGTGAGAACTCACTCCCCCAAGCTAAAGTGCACAGTGTCCTCAATGTGCAAAGTGTGGCACACCGAGAGACGTGAAATGGGTGGGGTGGGTGGGGATGCATGCATGATTTAAAAGAAAGAAAAGGAAAAAGAAAATAAGATGTGAATGAATGTGATGCATGCAAAGATCAGTATGGTGCAGATATAAGTGTCCCCAAAAAAGTCTCTCCCTCACTCCCAAAAAGATATAAAAAGATGTGATCAGAAAGGCACCAAAGTAGTACGTAGAGGAGGGGGCAGAAAATCACCAGGCCCAAGAACAAACGGGCAGCAAAACGACAAAAAATATCAGAGGCATCAAGAGTGTGCCTAGCTGGTGGTGGCGCTGCACCAGTACTGTCCTGTGGCAGGGGTGGTGGTGGAGGTGGTGGGCGTGGTGGCTGCTGGGAGGGTGTGGGTGGTGGTGGCAGACGTGCCAGAATCTGATTCAGGCAAGCCTGAATACTGGGAAGGATGGCGACGCGGGTCTGCACGGCGCTGACCGTGGCAGAGAGAGCCCTAAAGGCCCCTCTGAGTCCACTAACAGCCCCCTCAAGAGCATGAATGCTCTGAACTAGAGTGTCTGGGGGTGTGGAGCAGATGGACGCACATGTCTAACGGGTGAGGTGCGGGGCTGTCTCTGGTGGGCAGTGTAGGTGACGGGGCCAGCAGGAAAGTGTGGAAGGGATGCTGTGCTCACGAAGGGATGAGCCTCGGTGTGAGGCTGGGACGCAGGCTGGGACAAAGTAGAAGCAGCAGCAGCAGAGGTGGAAGGTAAAATGGGTGACGAGGCAGCAGGAGAGGTCAGTGACGCAGACGTGGGGACAGAAGTCACGACACTCTCGGTAAAGACAGCGGTAGTGGGGTCAGACGGGCCAACGGCCGGGGTGGCCGTGGACAAAAGTGAGGACAGAACCGTCACTGCGGCGGTAAAGGAGGTCTCGCCGCTCTCTAAAATGGTGGTGGGACGCTCAGGACTCAGAGAGGTGATAGGCTCGACGGACATAAGCTCGGTGGTGGTGGTGGTGGACTAAGCTAAAGTGCTCCCGACACTGATAGACGTGTGGACAGAGGTGTCGGGAGGTGCAGACAGTGCAGGGGCAGGCTGAGGGATCACGGGGTCAACCGGTGGTGCAGGGGGTGCCTGCTCAGCATCCTCATGCTCAAGCACGTAAGCAGCGGGGATGAGGAGATCCATCGCTGGAATCCAGTCCCCGTGAGCCGGTCCAATGTGTGTCCGAGTAGGGCTCGGAAGAGCCATGTAGTCAGCGCTGAAGGGACCGTGCAACCACACCCAGTGCTGGCGACCGTGGGGACGAAACATCTTCATCTGGGCCATAACATCTATGGAAAGTGCGGTGGGGCCTGGAGGTCGACGCAAGTCGTCAGGTAGGTCCACGCCGGTCATAAGGGCCAAAAGGGTGATCAGACTGCCGCAACAGATAGGTGAGTGAGCGCTCACGGAAATGATGATGCGGTCCAAAAACCAACTAACAATGTCAATCTCGACGGCGGGGACCAGGTCGTTGCTACCCCTATCTAGAACCCTGGGGCGAGTCATCGCATAGAGCATGTAGAGCTCTGGCGTAGACATGGTCCCGGGCTCGTACCTCGCGAGGAAAGTAGTCGCCATGAGGCACTGTGCAATGCGGAGGTAGGGGTGGAGGATAGCTGAGGCATTGGCCCTACTAGGGTCAAAGGCAAGTGGGGATCCCATGATCCGTGTCTAGAAGGTGGAGGTGTCGAACGACGGTGGTGGGATGTCCGTGGGAGCGTAGGATCGGTCAGGGTCAGGGACGATGGGCCACTGGAAGAATGCTCTAAGCATGTCGAGAGTGATCTCACACTCTCGATCCATCAAACGGAACGAGCATCCCCCAGGGGTCCGGCCAATAGAACTGAGGACCTTTAGTGTCGAACGGATGTAAGTATCCGCCGACACCGACAAAAAATCACGCCATCCCACGTTGTCGTACAACGTGAGAAGCCCCTCGAGTACCCCTAGGCGGTCTAGGTCAGCTAGGTGTGCAAACCTAGAGGGTACTATCGAGCGATGGCAGATACGCTCGAATCTGGCGCGGTGTGCGTCATTTCGAAACGTAATCCCCATCGGCCCAACAGCGGGAGCGGGTGGAGGGACAGGATCGGCAGGGATCGGCTGTGTAGGTGGCGGTGGTGGTGGCGGGCTAGGTGGAGGGGAGTCCTCCCTAACAGAAGAGGGACCGGGATCATCGATCCTCTTCCGCTTCGAAGAGACTCCCCGTGTACGTGGCCTAGTGCGCGGCGGCATGTGTGCCGCGAGACGTGTCCCAATCAAATAAGTAATGCAGCATGCTAAGTGATGGAACGAGTGTATCTGAACACACCGTGAGAGCAATCAACAGTGTGTGCGAAGAGACGCCTCCACCGCGAAGCTCAATGCACGTCCAAAAGCTCCCCGAAGCTCCCCCAAGCTAGCCTGCAAATCAAACGATCAAATCAGCGAATAATATTCAATATATATAGGGAGGTGGGGGATAATAGATAGATATGAAAATTAATTTGGATTTGGGGCTCAACGGGCGTACGAATCAAGAGAAACGGGGAGAGATGGGCATTTTGGGGTGAAAACGGGCGAACGGAGGGTGGCGACGGGCTGTGTCGGCGATGGGGGGTGGCCGATCGTCGGGGTGTCGATCACCGGCGATGGGGAGGTCGGTCACCGGCCGAGGAAGTCGAATCGGGCGAGGGACGAATCGCAGCGGCCGATGGAACTCAAGCGGCAGCGGGCTCGGGAGGATTTGGGTTTTTTTGTATCGAAAACCGCGCCCGCTGCGCTTCACTTATATAGAAATTTTTACGACTCGGTCGAGTGACAATATCACTCGGCAGAGTGGCATAAAACTAAAATTTTCAAAATTCTCCTCGCCCCTTACGACTCGGCCGAGTGGCTTTGGTTCACTCGACCGAAGGGGAGAAACTCCACTCGGCCGAGTGGCTCTGCCACTCAGCAATTTCTAAGCTAGGAGGGTATCTGTTCCACTCGGCCAAGTGACAAGTCACTCGCCCGAGTGGCAATTAAAACTAAAACTTACAGAAATTGACAGAGAGTTGGTCTGTAGAAACTTCCATGTTTGGTGCTCCACTCGGCCAAGTGGAGTCTTTGCTCGGCCGAGTGGCATATGCTCCTCGGCCGAGTGGTGTGCTCTTTTCTGCAACGTCTCTTCGTTTTCGCTCCAGTCTCTATTTTTCTTCCTCCATTCTGTTTCTTCCTCCTCCTAAGGCCTGAGCGCGTTCCTGGAGCGCTCTTCCTTGCCTCGATCATCCTCCATATGATTGGTCTCCCTTTCTCCTTCTCCTGTCATGAAAATTAAGACCCGTTGTCACGATTTTCATGGACATAAAACTCTAAAAACTAATAAAAGGTTAAACCAAAAATTAAAATCAAATAAAACAATGCAAAAACCGTCGGGTTGCCTCCCGACAAGTGCTCGTTTAAGTTCATGAGCTCGACCCCTTTAGATATTCGTTTAGCTCGCGATATTGGGCGCATACGAGATGCGCACATCAAACTTGCCAGGAAGACCACTTGGATTTGGGTCGTGATGATCGTTGGTCTTCCTTGATGCCTCCTCATCATGGGCAATGTTGGGGGACAAGTCCCCCAAGCTAGAGCTTGTTCCTATCTTCTTCTTGGCCGGTGACACCGATCTTCCATTCGGTGGAGCTTTCTTCGGATTCTCGGCCTTTGAGAGCTTGCAAAGCTCTCGTATTCTTGCGACATCAGCGTCACCTTCATCACCATCCGTGGAGCTATCTGGAATGTCCTCCAACTTCTCTTCTTCACCCGAAGCTTGGCCTTCTTCGAAGCCATCATCATGGAGAGCACCAATAGAGTGGGGGATTGCTTCTTCAATCACTTCATCGAGGAGATCCACATAGTCTAACTCCTCGTGATAGGGAATATGTTTCATGGCCTTGGATATGTGAAGCTCGACTTCTATGTTCCCGACATTCAAGGATAGAGTTCCTTCACGCACGTTGACGATAACACCGGCGGTCGCGAGGAACAGGCGTCCAAGTATGAGCGAAGTGTCGCCCTCTTCCTTGATGTCCATGATGACAAAATCACAAGGCAATCATATACCTCCCGGGACTTGGAGTGGAATATTCTCTGCAATCCCTACCGACCTAGTAATCCGACCGTCCGCAAGTTGAATTCTCATGTCGGTCAGCTTCAAGTCGGTGCCCGTGTTCAATTTCCGGAACATACTAAGGGGCATAAGGCTCACACTTGCGCCCAAGTCAACTAGAGCTTTTTGCAAAGGGACGCCTCCTAGTGTGCAAGGGATGCGGAAACTCCCGAGATCCTTTAATTTCGCCGGCTCCTTCTCCTTCCAGGTAAACCAAGTTCCTTGTTCCGCAAGCATGATTTTTTCCTTCCTTTTCTTTCCCAAAATCAAGTCCTTCAAGAACTTTGTGTAAGACGGGATCTCTATTATTGCATCTAAGAAAGGAACATTGGGGCTTACTCCCCTCAAGTATTCTAGGAACTTGGCGAGCCTTTTCTCTATCTTAGCTCTAGCTAGCCGTTGTGGAAATGGCACCGGTGGCATGTAGCGGCGCTCATCAAGTGGCTCCACCACTTTAGAATTTCCTTCTCCAATCGGCTCCTTTTGGCTCTCCTCTTCAATTGCCGGTTCTTTTTCTTCCAAAATTTCCACCACGGGTTGCTTACTTTGGGTCATAGCGGGAGTGGTATCCTTCACGCCCCTTGTTGTAACCGCAACCACCGCATTGATGTGTCCGGTGTTGCTCCATGGATTGGGCTCGGGTTGAGCCGGCAATTGTTGGGCGTTCTTGTTGAGTAACGCAAGTTGCTCTCCAAGTTGAGCGACGACGGTACTTAGAGAATCTTGTCCCGCCATCAACTTAGCATTTATCTTTCTCTGCTCCACCATGAATTCCTCCTCCCTAGCTTCGTGGTCCGATCATGGTTGAGCTTGAGGTGGGTTGGGAGCTCTCTAACCTTGGTTGTACCCGGGGGGTCTATATGGTCCCGTTTGTTGCCTTGGCGGGTAATTTTGTTGCGGTGGACCCCTCGGTTGATACTGAGATTGTGGTAGTGGAGGAAGAGCTTGAGGAAGTTGTTGTGGAGGGGGGTTCAAAGCACCATCATTGTTTGCATATGAAAAGCCCGGATGGTTTCTAGCGGCCGGGTTGGCCCAATATCCGGAGTTCCCTGCAATATATTGTACTTGCTCCAAGGCTCCCTCTCCATTGTCCCCCCCTACGTACATGGCTTGGGATTGGTCTTGCCAATCACTCATATTGGTTACCGGCGTAGATGTAGAGCGTGCTCCATGTGGCTCGGTGATATATTTATCCAATCTCTCCACCACCTTGTGGAGAGATTCAAATTTGTTTGAAAGCTCCGCTACGGCCTTGGCCTCATATATACTAGTGGGCTTCAAGGAGGAAGAAGAATGACCTCGCTCGTCGCCCCATTGTTGGTTATTAGAGGCCATCTCCTCTAATAAGGCCGTAGCTTCATCCGGGGTCTTTGATAGTATGGCTCCATTTGCGGTTGTGTCAATAATTTGCTTCGTGCCCGGTTGGAGTCCATTGTAGAAACTGTGAACAAGCTCCCAATCTTCTATATTGTGATGGGGGCATTGATGTTGTAAATACTTGAAGCGCTCCCATGCTTCATAGAAGGTCTCCTGTGGTCCTTGCTTAAAGGACATGAGAGCACTCCGTATCTTCACCGTCTTGAAAGGCGAGTAGAATTTGTCAACGAAGGCACTCGCCAACTCATCCCAAGTGATGAATGTACCTTCCGCCTGCGTCCTCAACCAATATAAAGCTTTATATTTGAGTGTGAAGGGGAAGAGTCGCAGTCGGATTGTATCAATGGAAACGCCCGGCATTTGGAAGGTGGCGCACTTGGACAAGAAAAGCTAGATGTGATAATGCGAATTCTCATGGGCATTCCCATGAAACGGTTCTTGTTGCATCAATACTACCAATCCCGTCTTTCGCTCAAAATTCTTGTCCGCCGCTAGTTCCGACATGGCGATGGATGATGTGGTGGAAGAAGTCTTTGGCCGAAGCCTATCTCTGATGGATATGATCCTTGCCATACGTACGGCTAGCTCCTTTGGTGTCTTCGCACGGTTCATACAATTGTCCTCCGTAGCGTGCCTTCTTTCGGCTCTGATCCTCCTCACGGTACGTTCGATCTCCAAATCAAATAATATTTCCTCGGGGTTCGTCGTACATCTCGTGTACATGCAAAGGAAAACAAAGTTTCAAAGGAATTGTTAGCACGAATAAGGAGTAAAAAGACAAAAGTAATAATAGAAAAAGAAGACACTAAGTAAAGAGAATAAAACACGGTCGCCTCCCTGGCAACGGCGCCAAAAACTTGATCACGCCCCGGTATGCACACGCACCCGGGACAAGCGACTCGTAGTCTTACCGCAAGCGCACGGTGTAGTGGCGAGCGGGTATCGAACTCAGGGAGGAACAATGACAGTGTCTCCTTCTAATCACCTAGCTATCGAAATGGTCGAGAATGATTTGGGGTAAAATTGTCACAATCGTTCGAATGTCAGTAGAAATATCAATAAAATAAAGCGCCTAGGGATAGGGAATCCCCGCTACGGACCGTATCTCATCGTTGTGAATTGTAGGTTACTTCATTGCTAGACTTGAATTTTAGGTGAACTAGTCGTAACTAAATGTAGAACCAAGCTCACGCTCTCGCGCTATTGCCGGTCTATAGCGAACCTAGGGTAGGGCCCAATCTCTTGCAAACCCTAACCTAAGCCGCTAGCGTGAAGAATGACATCATCGTTCAACCGTATCTCGAGCCCACTCTCGTGCAAACTCGAGCTACGCCCTAGGTTGAGATAGTTCCTACCCGTCCAATCTCTTGCAAACGGATATTGGTATAGAAACACGATTAAAAATCCTAGCTTTGGCCCAATCTCTTGCAAACCAATTCTCGAGAAGTCCAATCGTAAATCTAAATCGAATTTCTAGGGCTTCCTATCAATTGGGACCCAATCTCTTGCAAATCCCAATCAATATGAATCACTAGCCATTCGTAATTAATCAATCCCAACCTAACGCTTATCAATTCTAGCAAGAATTTCACCAATTCATCACAATTTAGAAATAGGGTTCATAGGGTTCATCCCTATGCCCTAAGACGATGAAACTACTCACTAATCATCATGCAATTCATAAGAAAATCAATAACAAATTCAGCACAATTCAGTGCAATAGAGAAATTATCAACAAAAATAGAGTTTTTGATAAGAAAAGAGACAAACCAATGAGAACCCAATAGCATCCAACAAAAATAACATTTTTATCTCCAAGAGAAAAGCTAAATCTAATGATCTAAAAAGCTCTTAAAAAAGGCTGCAAAAAGTATCAAAAGTTCTCCTAAACTAGGGAAAAAAACTCGGTTTAAATACCCCTCAAAATCGCCCAAAAAATTGTGACAAAAATGCCCCTGCGCAGCCCAGATATCGCAGTTTATGCAGCAGGCGGGGCGGCTCACTCGGCCGAGTGACAAATGTCACTCGACCGAGTGATAGACCCTGTAAAATTCCAGTAAGTCGGGGATCTTGGGGAGTCTGTCTTCGGAAGTGACTCGGCCGAGTGACTTTACTCACTTGGCCGAGGGGCATTCAGTACTCGGCCGAGTCGAAACTTTGAAATCGCCTGTACTTTTCCAGTAAGTCGGCCTCTTTTGATGGTGGATTTTCACATGCCACTCGGGCGAGTGGATCTCCATACTCAGCCGAGTGGACTATCGTCACTCGGCCGAATACACGCTGATTTCCTTCTGTGGTGCGTGTCCGGTCTGGTCGGCCGAGTGGTCTTCTTGCTCGGCCGAGTGAGGTGCTGCAGATGCCCAATCTTCATTTTTTCGCTTCCTCGTCGCTCCTACGAGGTTCCTTCTTCTTCCACTTGTCTTCCATCGTCGAATAGCCATCAAAAGAGCCTTGGGTGACACTCCGGAGTGGGTGCAAATCCTCTTGATCTCAAAATCACTCCGAATCGCTCCATATCTCCTGAAATACGACAAAAACAAGAAATCGTGAAAAGCATCGCAATATTGTCGAATAATAGTGAAAAACTCTATAAGAGCGATCAAAGTGGCATGCAAACATGCAGAAAAAGGGTGTAAAATACGGAGTTATCATGTGGCGTAGCTCAAAAACGAAGACATGGAAGCAATGATCAAGAAGCCATTTGTAAAGTCAAGACATGGAACAAATGAAGAATCAATTGAAGACCAAAATGAATACTCGATTGCTCAAGACAAGAAACAAAGATTCAAGAACTCAAAGTGTGTAAAATTATGTATGTAAGAGTTTTAGTTTGTAAAGGATAAATCTTGGAGCTTCACACACACACACACACACACACACACACACACACACACAGAAATACTAGAAAAATGATTTTAAATTGTATTAATATGTTTGAAATTATTGTATAATTATTTTAAATGATTTCAAAGTATTTTCGTATAGAAAAACTCATGTGTCATAGAATAGCTTACTATCCACACCCTGATAGCCGACTATCTATGAGCAGGATTTGAACTAGAACTATCTGGACTGTATTAGCCGACTATCTCATTGTGATAACTGACTATCGACAAGAAAATAGCCGACTATCTCTGGGATATAACTGAATATCTGAGTCAAACGGTAAGTTTTAATGGAAAACACGATTTACGCAAATTAGTCAATTCTAGCCGTTGGAGGAGGGATTTTTGGACTCGACTTGATTTGTTTTCCCCCTCTATAAATACCAGAGATTTCAGAACTTTTACATATCACTATTTGAGCAATTTCTTATAATTTTTAAGCAATTTTTCAAAAGCTCTCATTCTTAAAACGGTCTCTTTTTTGCCATACTATTTAATTCTTTTGTACTTAATTTTTCCGATCCTTTTAGAAATCTTTTGGCCTCTGATTAGCTTGATTTTAAATCTCTACTCTCAAAGTTTTAATCTTCAAGATATTTTATTCAAGTTATTTTTGATCTCATATTTTACTCTTTCATATATATTATTTTGAGATCAAGTTTTGATTATTTTATATAGCCACACATAAAACACAGAGCTCCATTATTTTGGCTATAGAATCAAAAGGGTGTAACAATCATCGACAAAGGTTTGTTCGCCTCAAGGAAGGTGTTGGTAAGTCGGTCACTAAGGTGTTGTATTCTCTTGTGAAAGGGATTTTTGTATTGGTTTGGAAATCCTAGTTTCTGGTGTAACTAGGTGTGTAGGAAACCCTAGCAAGTGAAGCTAGGTAGGTGTATTGCAGATTTTGTAATAGTGAATTAAAAACTGAGGGAGGTCGGGGAATGGACGTACCCAGCTTGTGGGGAACCAGGATAAATTCTTGGTGTTTGGTCTGCGACTACTCTTTTTGTCTCTATGTTCATTATATTGCTTGTGATCTGCCTATTATATTTATCTTATTACAAGCATTATATTTGTGTTGATTAAGTACCAAGAAAGGTAACATTTCTTGGAGACTTAGGAAACTTGATTAGAAGGGGTTTAATATTCGCGAAAAAACTTTACTTTAACCACAACACTATTCAACCCCCTTCTAGTGTTGTCTGCCATCCACAGGATCAAATAGACTTATGTGAGGAACATTGAGATCATGATGAGATCATAATAATGTGGCCAATGTGTCTGCTGAACATGTCCAGAAATGTTTCTGGTTAGAGGAAAATCGAGACGGGACATCGATATTCTGATTAGACCAATATGCATTGATCTATACTATTGGATAGTAGTGGCTAACCTCATAACCACTTTGTGTGGAGACATCGGTAGATAATGCACATGTGCTTGTTGGAGAACATGTTCACAGAACGACTCGCCAGTGATGCTTCTGTAGGTTATAATACTTTGAGTGTCAGCAGAAGATCTCATGTAATAGTAGGTGCTACATAGACCTTATGACTGGAGATGAATTAAAGAACCTTGCATGTGGAAGATTATATTTTGGCATTTACCGAATATTGGCATTACAGCTGATGTGTAGCTACATGCTGGGTAAAGTTGGGAATGGAGTGTCCATCTAGTTGTGATTCGTCTCCTTTGATATGGGAGGTTATTTTCGTAATAGAGTCAAATGAATCTATAGTAAATCCCTGGCCATGGTAGTAGATGAGATTGTTAAGAGTTAACAAGTGTCATCCAACCGATAACTATGAGATCGCATACGACTCAAGGGTTTAAGGTGCAGTTGGGGTTGACTCTGAACCGTACCCTAGATACCTTAGCGACATAGTCTTCACGAAGGGACTGGACTGCATGGAATTTGTCATTGTAAGGCTCAGATTATCTCGGAGAGATTACAGTCTCATAAACCAGATAATAACTATTCTTAAACGGGGTCGGCACGCTCAACTAGAGCCACCACCAATCAGTGACACGATGTGATTGTGTCACTACTTAAATAGGAATCAGGCTATTTATAGTCTAATACTAATGATGAACTCCTCACGAAAAGCGAATGAAGAAATCTTGAGTATATATGATATACAAGGGCATATATCACAAGGAGTTTTGATTAAATGAAAGAAAGAAGAAGACTTATTCACTTAGCTGACTGGTCGACTAGTGCTTTGTTACTAGTCGACTATTCAGCTAGCTAATCGACTAGTGCTTTTGCACTAGTCATCCAGTCAGGCCAAATTGCATAAGTTTGGGTCCAGGCAGCTGACTAATCGACTATTATACAGATACTAGTCGACAAGTAAGACTCATCATGACCCCAAATTCGAATTTGGAACGAGATTTGATTGGTAAATCAATCCTAAACCGAATTGAATTCAAATCCTACAGTTTTAATGTGATTAGAACTCATTAAGAACACTTCCTATTCTTTACACGGTTAAGGTAATGTTGAGTTGAATACGAAAACCTAATCCTATTTGATTAGGGGGTGATCCTTGTGCTATATAAAGGGATCTCTACAGCCATCTGAAAATACACCAATCTCTCCTGAGAAAGTCTCATTGTGCAGAGATATTCAAACCTCTTCAGAGGGAGAATTTCTTGTACATAATCAAGGTTTTCCCCTCACCTTCTTCCTCGGTATAGAAAATCTTGGAGGTCGGTTCGAGTTCTTGGATGGCTCGTGAATCGTAGATGCATTCTTCATCATGTGATTCATCTAAGGCAATGGTTTTGACGAGAACACGGTGCTTCAGGTCGTCACAAAAAGATTTTTTGGATTTACGAGTATTGCTTGAATTTGCTCGCACAAAAGTATGGTTTTTATTCAGTTGTTTATCTTAGTATTTGATGCACCCGGAACCTACACCTAAATTCCACCTAGCGGTGTCACGGTCGCTAGGCGTAGTATGGCTCCTAGGTGTCAATTCCGGGCTCTATCCGCAAGCGGACGGTGTCAAATTATAGTATAAAATATGTCGGATCCCACAGGGACGGTGACAGTGTATTTGAGGTCTCAGATTATTTTTAGATCTTGAAGCGAGATAGCTGTCGTTTTGGAAGGAATGGTTGTGATGTTGTTGTTGACTTGATAATAAAGAAAACTAGGGTTTTAGGGATCACCGCTAAGACCGTCGGAGATCGATGTTGGAATGGGATCATTACGTTGCATTAGGTTTAGGGGATTAGTCTCTCAATTCATACCACTCTCGTGGGTTAGAATTTCGAGGTATTTTGATGGCTCTCATTGCCGCAATGGCGATAGCCATCAATGTTGCGATATAGTTCATCGGTGGATCCCCTCAAGGCACGAGCCAGGCATGGTCACGAGCCTTGGTTGGGTCCACTAATTTCCCTATTTAAATCCCAAGGATACTCCTTAAGCTCATCAATTCTACCGACCGTGGGCATGATCTCAGTACGAGTTATCCTAGGGTTTTGGATGGATCGGCCGAGATACTCCCCTCTATTTCCAATTCAACCTAGAGATTCAGATCTCCATCTCCCCCTAGGTCTTAGGGCTAGCCCATCAACCCTAGAGGAGACTACTCACACATGGTGATTTTGGCGAATAAAAATGCGATTTTTATAAGAGAAAACATCGTAGCAACTTAATCGAATAAGAATTGAATAGCATACGTACCGAAGGCGAAGAAAAACAATAGCCAATAATAATCCAAAAAGATCCGCAGATTACAGAACGTGAAGAACAATAGATCTTCCAAAAACGATTCAATTATCACCAAGAAATTAAGTTTAGATCTACAAAAATTGTTTCTAATCTCCTCCCTCTCCAAAACATGATTCAAAAATTAACAAAAGAAAAAGCTCCCTGATCGCGTTCCTCAGATCCGCACTTCACTCCCCTGCGCGCATCAGACGGGCCCACGAAATATTCCAAAAATGGCCTTCATTGTCGTCGACCGAGTCAGTGACTCGGTCAAGCAGAAGCTTGCTCGGTCGGGCTGCTCGGTCGAGCAGCCCTCTTGCTCAGTCGAGTATGTTAGTGAGTCGGGCTTCTTCAAGAAAGCATCATTCTGTCTGCTCGGCCCGAGTCAGCCTTGCTCGGTCGAGCAGCCAACTGACTCGGTTGCATGAGTCCTGCTCGGTCGAGTAGGATGCTGATGGAGCTTCTAAAATGGGAGCTGCTTGACCGAGTCACCATACTACTCGGTCTGGGTGCGTATCAGCCTTCATTCATCTACTGTGTATCAGCTCGACCGAGCAGGTGCTCTACTCGGTCGAGTGGCCTGGGAAATTCTCAGCTTCTTCTTACAGCTTCTCCTCCACTACTGGAAATCTCCTCTACTCCTATCATAGGCTTCCAAAACTCGGTGAACTCGAGTAGAGCTTCGCCAACTGGCTCAAAGGCATGTCGGATGTGTCCATATCCAAAATGGGTCCCGAATCGCTCTAAAATCCCTGAAAATACACAAAACTCTACGAAACTCGAATATGGCGTTAGAATTGCAATATCGTAGGAAAATACGGGATTTGGATGCGAATATGGCATGAAATGTAATGGAATGATGCTATAAAAAGATAAAAATATGGACACATCAAAATCCCCCAAGCTTACCTCTTACTCGTCCTCGAGGAAGACGAATACTAGGTATGCAGGGCGATAAACGAAAGGAATAAAAATAAAAGAGAATGGAGATGGGAGAGGGTGCTAAAGTTGTTCAATCAGATCCTAAGCCTCAGCAGTATGTCACAATGCTTCGAATGGTAAAAACACATGCTAATGGTATTTTCAAGTTTTACTAATCATATGGCTAGCATGAAATAAAGACAAAAAATAGGGATCTTCTAAAATAATGTCATCAACTCATATCAATCTCATGCAGTTCATAGAGTCTAGTATAAAAAGAGTTAGCAATGCACTTTTCAATCAATAGATACAATTGGAGCATAGAGAAATCACACCATCATGCAATAAAGAATGGAAAGGAACCATGCTATTCAAATACTCATTTCGAATCATGAAAAAATCTCCAAAAACTAAAATATTTCGTAAAGTTCAAGCATTATCTAATCTCCCCGTTGTGCACCATCTCCACTCTAATGTTATACTCACTCATATGATCAATTGGTTAACCATCCCCCCCAACACCCCTCCCCCCCAACTTAGCTTGAGGCGTAGCATCTAGGAATAGGATATGAAAGTTTTAATCTTTTTCCAAGTATTTATGATAGCTTCTAATAAAGGATATAAAACCTTTTTTTATTTCTTTCTTTTCTTTCTTTTTCTTTTCTGTTTCTCTTTTTCTCATTTTTTTTTCATTTCATTATATTTAGAAGCCATATTTTTCTTTTGGGATTTTTGGGAAGTAAGATGCGGTAAGGGTAGCTATAGGGGGTGGAACCAATTGATATATAGAGAATCATAAAGATATGTGGAGAAGGAAAATAATAAATCACTCGGTTCACTCATCAGAGGTGCACAACGATTCAATAGGATAATACTCTAACTAAACTCATAACTAGCATGGATATTTTCATTCATCTTGATGAATACTGAAAAGCACGCAGTAATAAGCACAATAATATCAAGCATGCAAACAGAAGTGAATGAGATAGCAAACAGGTGCTCCAAGTGTTCTAATGATGCGTGAACCTAGGTGCATTACCCAACAAAGCGCATACTAGATACTATTTCATGCATATGATTTTCAATTCATAACTAGCATTAATTTAGATAGATCAGCAAAAGAGTATGCACGCATATAGATAGTAAAACTGAAACTACCCTAAATAGCATGTCATCAAATAATAAGCACCGTGAGTAGCTACTGAGGGCAACAAGAAGTATCATCATGCAGAACAACCTTAGCAAAAAGAAAAAGGGTGGAGAAAATAAGAGAATGAGAAAAAAACATGCATACATGGCGAAAAGTGAAAAACGTGATGCTGAATGAGGAAAAAAGATAAAAAGTGGAAAATGGGTGGAAAAGTAAACTAAAAAACTGAAAAAGGAAGAAAAATATAAAAGAAAAATGAAAAATAAAGCGATAGTGCTCATCCCCCAAGCTAAACCCCAAGAGTGTCCTCACTGCTGAGAAAACACTAGTATGCCGGAGATGATGCTAGAGAGGGTGGGTGGGTGAGGGGATAGAAAAGGAATAGAAAATAGAACTATGCAGAAGAAATAAAACGCGGTATGATGCAATGATGAAAAGATGATGCGTATGCAAAAAATGATGCATGTTGGGTCCGCCCCCAAGCTGTGTAAGACCATGGCCCCAAAAAGACAGATGGGCACAATATAATCTAAGGGAGGCAAAAAGTGGGTAGGGAACAGCATCAAGCAGAGGCACCACCCTCTGGAGGTGGTGATGGGTCCCCATGCTGTGGACCAGAAAATGTGGAGGGATGCTGTGGCTCAACAGGTGGGTCAGTTCGCCAGTGCCTAACTAGGTTGCGAAGAAAAGGTAGGTCATGCTCGACTGAGTGTTGAGTAATGCCGCCCCCCTGACATATGAGGAGGAGCATGGCGACGAACTGGTCGCCCTGGTCAGTGTCACGGAAGGTAAAGTCATATGATGCATCGCCGATATGTAGACGCTCAGGAGGGGTTGGGGCGTTGTTTGGCAGGGGTGAAGTGGTGGATGATTCGTCAACAATATGGTTATGTGTGGGTGAGCGTGTACGATGCGTGCGTCGAGTAGGCCTAAGGTTGGGTGTGCCAGTGTTGGCATTTGTGGCTCTTGCATGGCGTGGCTGCATCTTGCAAGCAGTATAAAAGTGTGTGGCAGTATGTAAAGTATATATGGGAAAGAAAGTACCGACAAGAATGAGGGGGTGATGCGATCGGTCACGTGACTGCTGCTGATCAGGAGTATCCCCCGAGCTGCTTCTAGAATCGCCCTTCTATGTAGACGTAACATACCTAAAATAGTAGAAAGTAATGTCAGGGGAAGAGAATTAATGTGCAGAGCGAGACCGAGCATTAATTTTGCTTGGTTGAGCACTAGGGGGTAGGGGCTGGAAAAAATGGAGGGGGTGGGGGAACTTGAGGATGGAGAGAGAGATATATATAGATATTTGAGTGAAAGAGGGGGGAAAGAGATTAATCGGCAGGTGGTTGGAGGTGGCGGCGGTAGGAGGTGGGATGGCGACCGTCCGTGTCGAGTAAGAGGGGGTACGAGATCTCGGGAGGAGATTAGGGTAATGAGCGTTTAGGTTTTATAGGGGGTCGAGTCGGGGTTTAATAACCCGACTCGTTTGGGAGTGGGTCTGTAAAACAGGGGGAAAGTGACTCGGCCGAACAGCTGATCACTCCGTATTTTACACCTTTTTTCTGCATGTTTGCATCCATTTAGAATCTTAGATCGCTCAAAACATGTTTTTCATGTTTATTCGACAATATTGCGATGCTTTTCACGATTTGTTGTTTTTGTCGTATTTCAGGAGATTTGGAGCGATTTGGAGTGATTCTGAGATGCACCCACTCCGGAGTGTCACCGACGACTCTCTTGAGGGGTATTCTGCGATTGGAGAGGAGTGGAAGAAGAAAGAACGTCGTAGGAGCGAAGAGGAGGCAAAAACACGAAGAATGGTCATTTTCAGCATGCCACTCGGCCAAGTGAAGGAGTCACTCGGCCGAGCATAGACAGCCCGCTCGGTCAGCCAGAACGGGCACGCAACAGAGCTAATATCAGTGTGCACTCGGCCGAGCATCGCCAGACCACTCGGTCGAGCACCGAGCCACCCCTCGCCCGAGTGGAGCCAAGACGACGGCAACCAAAAATGACCAACTCTCTGGAATCCGTCAGTCAGCCCCCAAGACCGACTCGGCCGAGTGACGAACGACCGTCCGCCCGAGTGAAGAACGCCCATCGGCCGAGTGAAGAAAAGTCACTCGGCCGAGCGACTCCCGAGGAGACGACCCCCAAGACCCCCAACTCTCTGGAATCTGTCAGGGTCTATCACTCGGCCGAGTGACATTTGTCACTCGGCCGAGTGAGCCGCGCTGCCTGTAGCGTAAACTGCGATTTTAAGGCTGCGCAGGGGCATTTTCGTCAGGATTTTTTTGGCGATTTTGGGGGGTATTTAACCCCAGTTTTTAACCTAGTTTAGGGAGCTTTTTCAGAACTTTTTGCAGCCTTTTTAGATTAACTTTTTAGGAATTAGATTTAGCTTTTAGGGAGGAGAGAAAAGTGATATTTTGTTGGATGCTATCTTGTTCTTCATTGGTTTGTCTCTCTCTCTCTCTCTCAAAACCCCCATTTTTATTGATTTATTGAATATAGCTATGAATTCCATTCATTTTACTTGTGAATTTCTATTGGATTTGATTATGAATTGTGAGTAGTTTCATCGTCTTAGGGCGTAGGGATGAACCCTACGAACCCTATTTCTAATTTGTGATGAATTGGTGAAATTATTGCTAGAATTGATTAGGGTTAGTTTGGGATTGATTTAATACGAATAGCTAGGGATTCATACCGATTGGGATTTGAAAGAGCTTGGATCCCAACTCGATAGGAAGCCCTAGAAATTCGAATTGGGTTGCAATTGAATTTCTCCGGAATCGGTTTACAAGAGATTGGACCGAAACTAGGGTTTTCGATTGTAATTCTATACCAATACCCGTTTGCAAGAGATTGGACGGGTAGGAACTATCCCAACCTAGGTCGTAGCTAGAGTTTGCACGAGAGTGGGCTCGAGATACGATTGAACGATGATGTTGTTCTTCACGCTAGCTTGCCTAGGTTAGGGTTTGCAAGAGATTGGGCCCTACCCTAGGTTTATTATAGACCAGCAATAGCACGAGAGCGTGAGCTTGGTTCTACATTTAGTTGCAACTAGTTCACCCGAATTTCAAGTCTAGCAATTGTAAAACCTACGAATCACAATGATGAGATACGGCAAGTAGCGGGGATTCCCTACCCCTAGGCGTCTTTATTAATTTGTTACTTCTTTTATACAATCGAACGACTGTGACCGCATATTTGCGAACATTTCTCTACTATTCTTATAGCCAGGTTGATTGAAGAGGACACTGTTATTAGGCCTCCATGTGTTCGATACCCGCTCGCCGCTACACCGTGCGCTTACGGTAAGACTACAGTGTCGCCGTCCCGGGACGTGTGTCCGGGGAGAGATCAAGTTTTTGGCGTCGTTGCCGGGGAGACAATAGTGTTTGATTCTACCTACCTATCTATTTTTTCTTTTTTGTTCTATTATTTCTATTTTTATTTTGCCCTTCCGTTGTGCTAACTATTTCTTTGAAACTCTGTTTTCCCTTGCATGTACACGAGATCCTCGGCGAACCCCGAAGAAATACTATACGATCCGGAAATCGAGCGTACATTGAGGAGGATCCGATCGGAGAGGAGACCCGTTACGAAAGGAAATTTTATGACCCATCCTGAGACACCCGAAGAATTGGTAGAGCGAATGGCGAGGATCATTTCCATAAGAGATAGGCTTCCGCCTAAAACTTCTTCCACGACCTCGTCCATAGCCATGTCGGAGTTGGCGACCGACAAAAATTTCGAGTTGAAGACCGGATTGGTGGTTCTTATGCAACAAGATCCTTTTCATGGGAACTCCCATGAAAACCCTCATTACCACATCCAGCTCTTCCTATCAAAGTGTGCCACCTTCCAAATGTCGGGCGTCTCCGTGGATGCTATTAGACTGCGCCTCTTCCCTTTCACACTCAAGGACAAGGCATTATATTGGTTGAGGATGCAAGCTGAAGGAATATTCACCACTTGGGATGAATTGGCGAGTGCCTTCGTCGACAAATTTTACCCGCCCTCCAAGATGGTGAAGATAAGAAGTGCTCTCATGTCCTTCAAGCAAGGACCACAAGAGACTCTCTATGAAGCATGGGAGCGCTTCAAGGACTTGCAACATTAATGCCCCATCATAGCATTGAGGACTGGGAGCTTGTCCACAGTTTCTACAATGGACTCCAACTGGGCACGAAACAAATTATTGATGCTACCGCCAATGGAGCCATTTTGTCAAAGACTCCCAATGAAGCTACGGCCTTGCTTGAGGAGATGGCCTCGAACAACCAACAGTGGGGCGACGAGCGAGGACACTCTTTGTCTTCCTTGAAGCCGTCTAGCATTTATGAGGCCAAGGCCGTCGCGGAGCTGGCCAACAAATTTGATTCTCTCCACAAGGTAGTGGAGAGATTGGAGAAGTACATTACGGAGCCTCAAGGAGCCCCTACTACATCCGCACCAACAAATCATATGAGCGATTGGCAAGACCAATCCCAAGACATGTATGTAGGAGGAGAGCAAGGAGAAGGAGCTTTGGAGCAAATTCAATATGTCGCAGTGAACTCTGGATATTGGGCCAATCCGGCCTCTAGAAACCATCCGGGTTTCTCATATGCCAATAATGATGGTGCATTGAACCCCCCGCAACAACAACCTCCTCAAGCTCGGGCTCCGCCACCCCCACAACCGAATTATCAACCAAGGGGGCCACCGCAACAAAACTTCCCACCGAGGCAACAAGTGGGACCTTATAGGCCACCCGGGTACAATCAAGGGTGGAGAAATCCCAACCCTCCACAAGCTCAACAACGTTCGGATTTTGAAGCTAAGGTGGATGAGTTTATGGCGGAACAAAGAAAGATTAACGCCACTTTGAAGGCGGGACAAGATTCTCTCGCCACCGTCGTCGCTCAAATTGGGGAGCAACTTGCTTTGCTCAATAGAAACAACCAACAATTGCCGGCTCAACCCGAGCCAAATCCACGGGGCAACACCAGCCATATCAATGCAGTCGTTGCGGTTACAACAAGAGGAGGGAAGGATACCACTCCCCCCATGATCCAAATCAAGGAACCCGTGGTGGAGAATCTACAAGAGAGCGATTCGACAATTGAAGTTGAAAAAGAGAAGGAGCCGCAAGGAGAAGTGAAATCTAGAATGGAGGAGCTTATTGATGAGCGCTGATTTATGCCACCGGTGCCCTTCCCTCAACGGCTAGCTAGAGCCAAGATGGAGAAACGGCTAACCAAGTTTCTCGAGTATTTGAGAGGGGTGAGCCTCAATATCCCCTTCCTCGACGCTATAGTGGAAATCCCATCCTACATGAAGTTCTTAAAGGACTTGATTACGGGAAGGAAGAGGAAGGAGAAGATCATGCTCACAGAGGAAGGGACTTGGTTCACAAAGATGGAAAAGGAGCCCGCCAAATTTAAAGATCCAGAGAGTTTCCGGATTCCTTGCACTCTAGGCGGCGTCCCCCTACAAAAAGCATTGGTAGATTTGGGGGCTAGTGTTAGCCTCATGCCTCTCTCCATGTTCCGGAAGTTGAATACCGGCACGGATTTGAAGCCTACCGACATGCGGATTCAACTAGCGGAATGGAGGATTACAAGACCGGTTGGGATCGCGGAGGACATCCCACTCCAAGTCCCGGGGGGCATATGTTTGCCATGCGATTTCGTGATAATGGACATCAAGGAGGAGGGCGATACATCGCTCATACTTGGACGCCCATTCCTCGCCACCGCCGATGTCATCGTCGATGTACGGGAGGGGACTCTTACCTTGAACGTCGGCAACATCGAAGTGGAGCTCCATATACCGAAGGCAATGAAGCACATGCCGTATCATGAGGAGCTAGATTACATGGACCTCATTGATGAGGTCATCGAAGAGGCGATCCCCCACTCCATCGGCGCACCCCACGAAGATAGCTTCGAAGAAGGCCTAGACTTGGCCGAGGAAGAGAAGATGGAGCACTCCACTGATATCTCCATGGTGATTGATGATGGCGACGCTGATGTCGCAAGAATACGGGAGCTCTGCAAGCTCTCGAAGTTGAGGACTCCAAAGAAAGCTCCGCCGATACGACGATCGGTGTCACCGGTAAAGTCGAAGACCGGAACAAGCTCTAGCTTGGGGGAGCCACCCCACAACATTGCCCATGACGAAGGGGCGCTGAGGAAGACCACACACCACCATGATCCAAATCCGAGCGGTCTTCCTGGCAAATTCGACGGGTGCATCTCATATGCACCCAACATCCGGTGCTAAATTGAAAATTTAAAGGGGTCGAGCTCAAGACCTTAAACGAGCGCTTGTCGGGAGGCAACCCGACGGTTATCGCATTTTTTCTATTTTAGTTTCTATTTTTGTTTTAGACTTTATTAGTGTTTTTGAGTCGTTTGCCCGAAAAATTGTGACAACGGGTCCTATTTTCTTTGACAGGAGGAGGAGGAAAGGATATCTATCATAAGGAGGATGACCAAGGCGAAGAAGAGCGCTCCAGGAATGCGCTCCAGGAATGTGCTCAAGGCTTAGGAGGAAGAAGAAACCACCTGGAGGAAGAAAAACAAAGAGTAGAGCCAAAACGGAGCACCAAAGCAGAAAATAGAGCCCCACTCGACCGAGTACCATAGTCACTCAGCCGAGCAAAGAAAACCGGCCGCCCGAGTGGCGCACCAACGAGGGAAGTCTGATGTACCCAACTCTCTGTCTTTTTTGTGATTTCAGTATAAACTGCCACTCGGCCGAGTATATTTCTTCACTCGGCCGAGTGAAACTGATACCCTCCTAGGGCGAAAATTGCCGAGTAGCTTGTGCCACTCGGCCGAATGGACTTTATCCACTCGGCCAAGGGTGGCAAAGCCACTCGGCAGAGTCGTAAGTGGCGAGGAGTTTTTAAAATCATTTTTTTCGTTATGTCACTCGGACGAGTGGCAGAGTCACTTGGCCGAGTCATAACTACTCCTATATAAGGGACAGCGGGTCGGCGCGATTTTTGAAACGCCCAAAATCACTTTTCTCGCCCGAGCCCGCGCCCCTTCAGCTTCCCTCACCCGCGACGCTACCCCCTCGCCCGATTCAAGCCGCCGCCGGCCCGGATCGCCGACCCGCCGCCGGCGACCGCTCCGGCGACCACCCCGGTGACCACCCCCCCTGCCGGCAACCTTCTCCGCCGCTGGCCAAGCTCCGGTAACCCCTATTTCGCGTAAAATCCTATTTTCTCCCCATTTTTGACAATCCGAGTACCTATTGAGCCCCTAACTCAAATCGATTTCTTTATTTATCTGTTATACCCCATCTCCCCATGTATTTTGAATTTTATACGCTGATATTATTGTTTGATGCGTAGGCTATCTTGGGGGAGCTTAGGGGAGCTCTCGGACGCGCTATTGGCTTCGTGGAGGCGGCGTCTTCGTACCTACCCGCTGTTTTTGCTCTCGCGGCGTGTTCAGGTACCTTCGTTCCATTTTTTTAGCACGCCGCATTTTATATTAGTTGGGTGAGCATTCGGGGCACACATGTCGCCCCGTACACGTCCACGCACTCGGGGAATTTCCGCTAAGTGGAAGCGGACGGTGAGCCCGGCCCCTCCCACGCTAGGGAGGACTCCCATCCACCTTCACCACCTCACCCCACACAGCCATTACCAGCTGACCCCATCCACCCATAGCCACTTCCAGCCGATCCCGTTCATGCACAGCCACCACCGGCTCCCGTTGTCGGGCCGCTGTGGATTACGTTCAGAGACGACGCACAGCGCGTCTGATTTGAGCATATCGCCCAGAGCCCGATAGTAACCTCTAGGTTCGCCCATTTAGCTGACCTAGACCGCCTGGGGGTACTTGAGGGGATGCTCACGTTGTACGACAACGTGGGCTGGCAAGATTTTCTGTCTGTGTCGACGGACACCTACGTCCGTCCGACACTCGAGGTACTCAGCTCGATCGCCCGGACCGATGAGGGATGCTCCTTTAGACTCATGGATCGAGAGTGTCGGATCACTCTCGATATGCTTAGGGCATTCTTTCAGTGGCCCGCAGTCCCCACACCCGACCGAGCCTATGCCCCCACACACATCCCTCCCCCATCTTTCGATTCACACGCCTTTTGGGCCAGGATCACGGGTTTACCATAGGCCTTCGACCCTAGTAGGGCCAAGGCCTCGGCCATAGTCCACCCCTGCCTCCGCATAGCACAGCGCCTTATGGCGACCACCTTTCTAGCGAGGTACGAGCCTGGGACGATGTCGACGCCTGAGCTCTATATGCTCTACGCGATGACTCGCCCCAGAGTTCTGGATAGGGATGGTGTTACGATGGTCCCCGCCGTTGAGATTGACGTCGCTAGCTGGTTTTTGGACCGCATCATCGTATCGGTGGGTGCTCGCTCCCCGATATGCGGTGGCGGCCTGATCACCCTGCTAGCCCTGATGACCGGCGAGGACCTTCCGACCGACCTGCGTCGACATTCGGGCCCCACTTCACTTTCGATAGACTTCATGGCCTGGATGAAGATGCTTCGTCCCCACGGCCAGTGACACTAGGTATGGTTGCACGGTCCCTTCGGTGCTGACTACATGATCCTCCCGAGCCCCGCTCAGACATACATAGGACCGGCACACAAGGACTGGCTTCCGGTGATGGATCTCCAGATCCCCGCCGCCTACGTGCTTGAGGCCAAGGAGGCTGAGCAGGCACCCCCTGCACCTGTAGACCCTGTGATCCCTCAGCCTGAGCCTACACTTTCTGCCGCTCCCGACACCTCTGTCCACACTTCTGTCGGTGTCGATAGTACACTTACTGAGTCGTCCTCCACGCCCACCACGTCTACCACCACCCCCACCACTGCTGTGCCCCTGTCGGTTGAGCCACTCACCTCTCTGCTACCCGAGCATCCACCCACCATACTTGAGAGCGGCGAGTCTTCCTTTGCTTCCGTCGTGGAGACCCTGTCCACTTTGTTCTCCGCTGGGATCTCACCTTTTGGACCCCACACTTCCTCCCCAGCGGTCAACCCTTCTGTCTCCACCGTAGCTGTCCTATCTGAGAATGTCGTGATGTCTGTTCCCAAGTCTGTGTCACTGACCTGTCTTGCCACCTCGTCACCGATTTTGTCTTCCACTTCCACTGCTGCTGCTTCCACCTCACACCAGCCTGCGTCCCTGCCTCGCACTGAGGCTGGGCATCCACTAGTGAGCACAGCCCCCTTTCCACCCATGCCTGATGTCCCGATCACCTACACTGCCCGTATCAGACAGCCCCGACCTGCTCAGCCTAGACCTGTCCGTCCCTCCACTCCACCACCCCCTGACGCCTTAGTTCAGAGCGTTCGTGCTCTTGAGGGGGCGATGAGTGGACTCAGGGGCGATTTTAGGGCTCTGTCTTCCACAGTCTCCGCCATGCAGCACCGCCTCGAGCTACTTCTCGGCATTCACTTTTGCCTGACCCAGATTCTCGAGCGACTGCTATGACCACCACCCACCCAGCAGACTGTTCCACGCCCACCACCCCCACCACCACCCACCCAGTAGACTGTTACCCATCCACCACCACCTCCTCCTCCACTACCGCCTCAGGACGGAAATGGCGCAGCACCACCAGCTTAGGCACACCCTTGATGCCATTGATATTTTTTGTCTTTATGCTGCACATTCTCTGCTTGGTCCTGATGATTTTTGCCCACCCCTCCTCCCCTCACTATTTTTGTCCACATTTTGATCATATCATTCTATATCCTTTTTCGGGAGTGAGGGAGAGTATTTTTGGTGACACACATATCTGCATCACTCTTATCCTTGCATGCATCACATCTGCATCATATTTTTCATTTTCATATTTTTATTTCTTTTTATTATGCATGCATACCCACCCCCTCACCCATTACCCGTCTCTCGGTGTGCCACACTTCGCACATTGAGGACACTGTGCACTTTAGCTTGGGGGAGTGAGTTCTCACGCTTTTTGCTTTTATCACCTTTTATTTTTAGTTTTTTCGCGTTTTTCCGCTTTTACACCCATTTTGCATCACTTTTTCATTTTTTTTACCATACATCACGTTTTTCTTATTTTCTTTGTGTGCGGCATTGTAAATAGTTATTATTTTCTTTTGTCTTTATTTCTTTCATCTCCTGCTAGAGATGACTTTTCTGTGATGATGATGGCGTGGTGTTAGCTTTTCTCTATATGCATGTTATATTTGTCGTGTCATAGCTTTTTATTTCTGATATCATATGCTATGTTCTGCTTTGCATTTATAAATAGTAACCCACCCTCTTTTGTTTGTATGAAAATGGATGAAATTCTATTATTAGCTGATGTCTAATGATTCATATGTAAGCTATCGTAGAAAACACACCAAGATTCACGCATTGATGCGTATATCTGGAGTACTGCTTTCTTTTCTCATATCACTTCTTATTGCATGATTTGTACGCTTCACTTCAGGTTGATTGAATGTCTGCTAGCATTGATAAATCTGGATTAGTTTACTTTCTGAGATCAAACTGAGTAGATTAGATTACCCTGCTGAAGTTGTCATGCACGTCCTATAGAGTGAACTGAGAGATACATTTATTTCTTTCTCCACATATCTTGAACGTAATTTCTCTATTTTAAATTCATTGGTGAATCTCCCCTTAGCGACTCTATTATTGGCATTCCCCCGTTATTATATCACATGCTCCAAATTCCCCAAAACCCAAAGAAAAATACTTGTATATCCTTCTCTTTGATTTGGGATCATTTGTGTAAACATTCAAAAAAAAGAGAAAAAGAAAAAGAAAAAGAAAAGAAAAAGGAAAAAGATTTGAGAATAAGTGAAGAAAAGAGAAAAGAAGTTCGAAAACGATCCCATCTCATATCCCTTCTCTCTTTCTTCCTTCTTTTGCTTCTATTTTTTGTTTTCTTTGATTTTGGAGCTTCATAAGAAACAGGGATGTAAATATTGTTTTATGTATGCCACCACGCTTATAGATAAGCTTGGGGGAGAGAATCTGATGATGTGTGAGAGAGTGACTACTTGACGGTGCATGACAACCTAGGCTAAGTAATATTTTATACTCGGTGAGATTGCTAAAGTTTCACGAAATCCAGAAATCTACGCTTAGCATTCATTCCATGAAAACCACACTTTTTCTATTCTTACTACTCTATCGTGTGATATCTCTTATACTCCTTATAGAAAGCATTCAATTGAAAAGTGTGTGATCTACGATATTGTATACCGCTTTAGATGCTTCAGACGATGTTAATCTTAGAATCATTCCATTTTTCATGCTATATTGATATTCTTGGGTTTTCTATTTCAAATGCACCATTATACTATGATATCAAAATAAAAGTCTTTGACATGTGTTTTATATTCGATGCATGCTATATGAGTAAGCAAAACCCACGTCCTGAGAAAAATGATCTAGCGACTTCCCTCTTCGTTTTCCACTTTGTTTTTCATTTTTTTCGTTTTCCATTTCTCCATCGTTTTTATTTTATCTTTATCCACCGAGTTCACTTTTTACTCATCTTCCTCAAGGACGAGTAAGAGGTAAGCTTGGGGGATTTTGATCACTCCGTATTTTACACCTTTTTTCTGCATGTTTGCATGCCATTTAGATCGCTCAAATCGTGTTTTTCACGTTTATTCGACAATATTGCGATGCTTTTCACGATTTGTTGTTTTTATTGTATTTCAGGAGATTTGGAGCGATTTGGAGTGATTCTGAGATGCACCCACTCCGGAGTGTCACCGACGACTCTCTTGAGGGGTATTCTGCGATTGGAGAGGAGTGGAAGAAGAAAGAACGTCGTAGGAGCGACGAGGAGGCAAAAACACGAAGAATGGGCATTTTCAGCATGCCACTCGGCCAAGTGAAGGAGTCACTCGACCGAGCATAGACAGCCCGCTCGGCCGGCCAGAACGGGCACGCAACAGAGCTAATATCAGCATGCACTCGGCCGAGCATCGCCAGACCACTCGGCCGAGCACCGAGCCACCCCTCGCCCGAGTGGAGCCAAGACGACGGCAACCAAAAATGACCAAATCTCTGGAATCCGTCAGTCAGCCCCCAAAACCGACTCGGCCGAGTGACGAATGACCGTCCGCCCGAGTGAAGAACGCCCATCGACCGAGTGAAGAAAATTCACTCGGCCGAGCGACTCCCGAGGAGACGACCCCCAAGACCCCCAACTCTCTGGAATCTGTCAGGGTCTATCACTCGGCCGAGTGACATTTGTCACTCAGCCGAGTGAGCCGCGCTGCCTGTAGTGTAAACTGCGATTTTGAGGCTGCGCAGGGGCATTTTCGTCAGGATTTTTTTGGCGATTTTGGGGGGTATTTAACCCCAGTTTGTAACCTAGTTTAGGGAGCTTTTTCAGAACTTTTTGCAGCCTTTTTAGATTAACTTTTTAGGAATTAGATTTAGCTTTTAGGGAGGAGAGAAAAGTGATATTTTGTTGGATGCTATCTTGTTCTTCATTGGTTTGTCTCTCTCTCTCTCTCAAAAACCCCATTTTTATTGATTTATTGAATATAGCTATGAATTCCATTCATTTTACTTGTGAATTTCTATTGGATTTGATTATGAACTGTGAGTAGTTTCATCGTCTTAGGGCGTAGGGATGAACCCTACGAACCCTATTTCTAATTTGTGATGAATTGGTGAAATTATTGCTAGAATTGATTAGGGTTAGTTTGGGATTGATTTAATACGAATAGCTAGGGATTCATACCGATTGGGATTTACAAGATCTTGGATCCCAACTCGATAGGAAGCCCTAGAAATTCGAATTGGGTTGCAATTGAATTTCTCCGGAATCGGTTTGCAAGAGATTGGACCGAAACTAGGGTTTTCGATTGTAATTCTATACCAATACCCGTTTGCAAGAGATTGGACGGGTAGGAACTATCCCAACCTAGGTCGTAGCTCGAGTTTGCACGAGAGTGGGCTCGAGATACGATTGAACGATGATGTTGTTCTTCACGCTAGCTTGCCTAAGTTAGGGTTTGCAAGAGATTGGGCCCTACCCTAGGTTTGCTATAGACCGGGAATAGCACGAGAGCGTGAGCTTGGTTCTACATTTAGTTGCAACTAGTTCACCCGAATTTCAAGTCTAGCAATTGTGAAACCTACGAATTACAATGATGAGATACGGCAAGTAGCGGGGATTCCCTACCCCTAGGCGTCTTTATTAATTTGTTACTTCTTTTATACAATTGAACGACTGTGACCGCATATTTGCGAACATTTCTCTACTATTCTTATAGCCAGGTTGATTGAAGAGGACACTGTTATTAGGCCTCCCTGTGTTCGATACCCGCTTGCCGCTACACCGTGCGCTTGTGGTAAGACTATAGTGTCGTCGTCCCGGGACGTGTGTCTGGGGAGCGATCAACAGCACAGCTGCTCGGTCGCATCAATAAAATAAAAAAATTATCAAGGCTAAGTTTTAGGTTACTCCATTAGCTACTCGATCGAGCAGGGTTTGCTCGGTCGAGCAGATTGCTGTTGTTTCTATTTTCTCTTCTGCTCGGTCGAGCATGCTTCTGCTCAGTCGAGTCGATGCCTACTCGGGCCGAGCAGAGGCTGCTCGAGCCACGTAGACAGAACGTCGTTTCTTCCTTGTTTTCATGAGCATGCGCTACTCGACCGAGCACATGGATGATCGGTCGATTCAGTGTCTACTCGGACCGAGCAAAAGCTGCTCGGGCCGTGTAGACAGAATGATGTTTTCGTGCTCCCTTCTCGTGCTTGCGCTTCTCGATCGAGTAGATTGCTGCTCGATCGAGTCACCTGCACTACTCGACCGAGCAGGCGGCTGCTCAGTCGAGTCACCCATGACTCTTCTATTCTGCTGTTTTGCCCTTTCAGCTCTTCTCCTTCAAGCTCTCTCTTCCATTCAAAACATCAATTTGTGTGCCCCCCTACTTATCAACCTGCAGAAAGGGAAGGCGCTTTTATTTGGTTTATCGGATTAGATAAAACAAAAACAAAAATAGAGAGAGATGTAAAAAAGTCGGTTTGCCTCCCGATAAGCGCTCGTTTTGAGTCATGAGCTCGACTTCCTCAATTTCTTCAACAAATAGTGGGGCATTCCTCGAGGATCCATGTCTCCTCTCGTCCAATTGGCTCTCCTACTCTGTATGGTTTAATCCTCTGGTCGTTTACTTTGAAATTGCCATTCTTCCCTTCGAGTTCTACGGCACCCCCGGAGATAAACCTACTATCTTGTAGGGGCCAGACAACCTTGATTTTAATTTCCCAGGGAAGAGGCGTAATCTTGAATCGTAGAGGAGTACCTGGTCACCGACATCATGGAGAACCACCGTGATGTTCCTGTCATGATAGGCTTTCGTCTTCTCCTTATATATCTTTGCATTCTCATATGCGTATCGCCGAATTTTGTCAAGCTCGTTGTTGTGCAAGGCTCGTCTCGTGGCGACACTCTGGTAGTCAAAGTTCATTTTATTACTACCCAATATGCTCTGTGTTCCAATTCTACCGAAAGGTGGCAAGCTTTTCCATACACTAGTCTGTATGGGGTTGTTCCGATGGGAGTTTTGAAGGCGGTGTGATATGCCCAAAGGGTGTCACCCAACTTGTGTGACCAATCCTTCCTCGAGGCACTGACCGTCTTCTCCAGGATGCCTTTGATTTCCCTATTTGATACCTCCACTTGACCACTAGTTTGAGGGTGATAAGCAAGAGCGACCTTGTGATGAACTCCATATTTTTTAGCATCGTCTCGAACTTCTTCTCGATGAAATGGCTCCCTCCATCACTTATGATCGTCCTGGGGACTCCAAAACGAGGAAAGATAGTATTCTTGAAGAATTTAGCTACTACCCTCGCATCGTTCGTCGAGGTGGCCATGGCCTCCACCCACTTCGAGAGGTAATCAACGGCGACCAAGATGTACTTATTGACGTTACTCGATGGAAAGGGCCCCATGAAGTCAACGCCCCAACAGTCAAATAGATCTATCTCCAAGATGCCCTGACGGGGTGTTTCATTCTTTTTTGTGATGTTTCCTGTTCTTTGGCATCTATCGCATTTTCTGATGTATTCATTCGCATCTCAAAATATGGTGGGCCAATAGAAACCACTTTGGAGTATTTTTGCTATGGTTTTGGTGACCGCTGCGTGTCCCCGCATGGTTTATCGTGGCAATGCGATATGATGGAGGTCGCCTCTTCCTTTGGGATACATCGTCTGATGATCCCATCGGCGCATGTTCTGAACAGGTATTGGTCGTCCCGAAAGTAGCTCTTGGCGTCATGTAGGAACTTCCTCCTCGAGTAATTCGCCAACCCTTGCGGGACTATGCCGCTAACCAAGAATTTCACTATATCTGTGTACCAAGGGGCTTCAGAGGAGTTCGTTGCAAATAACTGTTCGTCGGTGAAAGAGTGATCAATTGGCAAACTGTCATCCCCGTGCTTTTGAATTAGCCACGACAGGTGGTCTGCCACTACATTCTCCGCTCCTTTCTTGTCTTTGATCTCAATATCAAATTCTTGGATGAGAAGGATCCACCGTATTAAGCTCGGTTTTGCATCCTTCTTACACAATAGGTATTTCAGTGCTATGTGGTCCGTGTGGATAATCACTTTAGACCCCAAGAGGTACGATCTGAACTTCTCGATAGAATAAACCACGGCTAGCAGCTCCATCTCCGTAGTGATGTATTTCTTTTGAGCATCATCCAGAGTCTTTCTAGCGTAATATATTGCATGAAGCTTTCCTTCTTTTCTCTGGCCAAGGACGACCCCCACTGCTTGGTCACTAGCGTCGCACATCAGCTCAAACGATAGATTACAATCTGTCGGTTGTATAATTGGGGCTGAGATGAGAGCTTCCTTTAACCTGTTAAAAGCAAGTAAGCAGGTGTCAGTAAACACAAAAGGAGCGTCCTTGGCGAGGAGCTCTGTGAGAGGGCGAGCAATATTAGAGAAATCCTTTATAAAACGACGGTAAAAACCCGCGTGCCCTAGGAAGCCACGGATACCCTAAGGTTAGTGGGAGGCGGTAAACTCTTGATAACCTCGACCTTGGCTTTATCAACCTCGATTCCCTTCGAGGTGATGACATGGCCAAGCATAATCCCTTCTGTCACCATGAAATGACACTTTTCCCAATTTAGGGTCAGGTTATTGTCATGACACCGTTCTAAAACTTTGGACAAATTGGCTAGATAATCATCGAACTCGGTGCCATAAACAGAGAAATCGTTCATGAAAACTTCCATAATATTTTTGATGAAATCCGAGAAAATAGATGTCATGCACCTTTGAAACGTGACAGGTGCATTACATGGCCCAAACAGCATTCTTCGGTAGGCGAATGTGCCATATAGGCATGTGAACGTTGTCTTTTCTTGGTCTTCCCGATGTAATGGGATTTGGAAGACCCCGGAGTATCCATCTAGGTAACAAAAATATTTGTGTTTGGCTAAACGCTCAAGCATTTGGTCAATGAAGGGTAGAGGATAATGGTCTTTTCTGGTGGCTTTATTTAATTTCCCATAGTCGATACACATACTCCAACCAGTGACAGTTCTAATGGATATTAGCTCATTTTTATCGTTCCTAACGACTGTCATGCCCCCTTTCTTGGGGACTGCCTGCACAGGGCTAACCCATTTACTGTCGGAAATGGGATAGATAATGTCGGCCTCTAATAACTTCAAAACCTCCTTCTTCACTCCTGCCTTCATGTTGGGATTCAAACGCCGTTGAGGCTCAATAGAAGTGGCATCCTTATCCTCGAGGTAAATCCTATGGGTGCATATGGTTTCACTGATGCCCTTTAGGTCAGCAATGTTATACCCTATAACCTTTCTATGGGATCTAAGGATTTTTAGGAGGCTTTCTAGTTGGGGATCGGTGAGGGATGCATTGACGATAACGGGGTATGTGGAATTCTCACCCAAGAAAGCATATTTCAAATTTGCAGGAAGAGAATTTAGTTCTACCTGAGGGGGGGGCGTTGTACCCCCGTCATCACTCACCTGTGAGAAGGATGCGTCTTCAATTGCCGGTTCAGAAGATGGAAACTCTTCGTTGGCAGAATTATAGGATGCGCAGGGAGACGATGGTACGTCGTGGCAAATGTCTGCAGAAAACGTGTCCATAGCGCACCTGTCGACAGAGGTAGAATACTCAGATACACATTCGCTATCAAGCATAGGGTTAGGAGAACTTCCCTGGTCGATGTTGTTCTGGTATGGTTCGGAATCCATGTATCCTTCACAGACGTGCTCTTCGCATGTCACAGTCTGTAGGATGCTATCATTATAGAAGCATAGTGTGTCTCCCTCATATCGCACATAGACTCCGTCAGCGATGGGGACGCCGTCCAAGGTGTCTGCATTGTGGAAGGCATTTGCGATAAAGACTGAGAGTTCTTGTGTAACTGGGTCATCTGTAGGGAACTCCACTGGACCATGGGCCCATACATCAGCCACTACACTTTCCATTATACTCAATAGCTGGGAATCGTTCAATGGCTCCAATTGACGAGCCTCTCTCTAGCTTGAGTCAACAGGTAGGGCTTCGATAGTCTGGAGGAGCATAATGTCCCCTTTGAAGCTTATGCGAATGTCTCCCTTAATAGTACCTGCATCAGAAATCTTGTTTGTTATATGATCCATGATCATTTGCTGATTTGCATTACCTGCCACATAAGTTCCTGATCCAATAAACCGAACTACATCGATCAGTTCTCTGGCTGCACATTCGATCATGGCTCTGTCCATGCGCGAGTCCTGGAGACCATGTAGATGATACGGAGAAAAGCTAACCTCATCTGAGTCACTGTCAGACTCGCCGGTCCATTGTACTCGCATCACCATCTCCATCACGTCCGTTTTTTTAAGCATGATCTCTAACTGGAGGGAGATGTTAGTAGCGAGGTAGCAATAAAAAGAGAATAAAAAGGGTCGAGAGATAAGGAATGATAAGATTCGCTAGCAAACTCTTCAAAATAAAAATAAACTGAGATACACCGTAACTGACCCCAGCAACGTCTCCAAAAAATTGACGCACCCCGAACTTACACCTAAATTTCACCTAGCGGTGTCACAGTCGCTAGGCGTAGTATGGCTCCTAGGTGTCAGCTTTAGGCTCTATCTGCAAGCAGACGGTGTCAAATTATAGTAGAAAGGATGTCGGATCCCACAGGGACAATGACAGTGTAATTGAGGTCTCAGACTATTTTTAGGTCTTAGAGTGAGATAGCTGTCGGTTTGGAAAGATTGGCTGTGTTGGTGTTGTTGACTTGATAATAAAGAAAATAAGGAATGAGGAGATGTTAGTAGCGAAGTAGCAATAAAAAGAGAATAAAAAGGGTGGAAAGATAAGGAATGAGGATATTTGCTAGCAATCTCTTTAAAATAAAAAATAAACTGAGATACACTATTGTCGTCCCCGGTAACGACGTCAAAAATTTGAAGCACCCGGAACCTACACCTAAAATCCACCTAGCGGTGTCACGGTCGCAAGGCGTAGTATGGCTCCTAGATTTCAATTTCGGGCTCTATCCGCAAGCGGACGATGTCGAAATATAGTATAAAAGATGTCGGATCCCACAGGGACGGTGACAGTGTATTTGAGGTCTCAGATTATTTTTAGATCTTGAAGCGAGATAGCTGTCGATTTGGAAGGATTGGTTGTGATGTTGTTGTTGACTTGATGATAAAGAAAACTAGGTTTTAGGGATCATCTCTAAGACAGTCGGAGATCGATGTTGGAATGGGATCCTTACGTTGCATTAGGTTTAGGGGATTAGTCTCTCAATTCATACCACTCTCGTTGGTTAGAATTTCGAGGTATTTCGGTGGCTCTCATTGATGCATTGGCGATAGCCGTCAATATAGCGATATAGTTCATCGGTGGATCCCCTCAAGGCACGAGCCGGGCATGGTCACGAGCCTTGGTTGGATCCACTAATTTCCCTATTTAAATCCCAAGGATACTCCTTAAGATCATCAATTCCACCGATCGTGGGCATGATCTCAGTACAAGTTATCCTCGGGATTTGGATGGATCGACCGAGATATCCCCCTCTATTCCCAATTCAACCTAGAGATCCAGATCTACATCTCCCTCCAAGGTCTTAGGGCTAGCCCATCAACCCTAGAGGAGACTACTCACACATGGTGATTTTGGTGAATAAAAATACGATTTTTATAAGAGAAAACATCGTAGCAAATTAATCGAATAAGAATTGAATAGCTTACATACCGAAGGCAAAGAAAAACAATCGCCAATAATAATCCAAAAAGATCCGCAGATTCCAGAACGCGAAGGACAATAGATCTTCTAAAAACGATTCAATTATCACCAAGAAATTAAGTTTAGATCTACAAAAATTGTTTCTAATCTCCTCCCTCTCCAAAACGTGATTCAGAAATTAACAAAAGAAAAAGCTCCCTGATCGTGTTCCTCAGATCCGTACTTCACTCCCCTGCGTGCATCAGACGGGCCCACGAAATATTCCAAAAATGGCCTTCATTGTCGTCGACCGAGCCAATGACTCGGTCGAGCAGAAGCTTGCTCGGTCGGGCTGCTCGATCGAGCAGCCCTCTTGCTCGGTCGAGTATGTCAGTGAGTCGGGCTTCTTCAAGAAAGCATCATTCTATCTGCTCGGCCCGAGTCATCCTTGCTCGGTCGAGCAGCCAACTGACTCGGTTGCATAAGTCCTGCTCGGTCGGGCAGGATGCTGATAGAGCTTCGAAAATGGGAGCTACTCGACCGAGTCACCATACTGCTCGGTCGAGCAGGGTGCGTATCAGCCTTCATTCATCTGCTGTGTTCAGCTCGACCGAGCAGGTGCTCTGCTCGGTCGAGTCGCCTGGGAAATTCTCAGCTTCTTCTTGCAGCTTCTCCTCCACTCCTAGCAATCTCCTCTACTCCTCTCATAGGCTTCCAAAACTCGATGAACTCCTGTAGAGCTTCGCCAACGGGCTCAAAGGCATCCAAAATGGGTCCCGAATCGCTCCAAAATCCCTGAAAATCCACAAAACTCTACAAAACTCGAATATGCCGTTAGAATTGTAATATCGTAGGAAAATGCAGGATTTGGATGCGAATATGACATGAAATGCAATGGAATGATGCTATGAAAAGATATAAAATATGGACACATCAGTATTACGATAGATCTTTGGGTATATTGATTACCAGTGAAGAAATTTTATAATTTTAAGTCTTACAATGTTTGATCTAAATCGTTTAGGTTACTAGCAACATATACTTACAATTTGTTCATGACATTAAATTTTACCGCACACAGAGAAAATGACAAGAAAATAGTGAGTGATTTTGTTCATTTCTTTATTCGTTAATTATCTGGACATATTTTAATATTTAAGTCTTTAATATTTACATCACCGAACATTCATTTCTAAACGAGGAAACTAAAAAGGAAAAAATTCTAGTTTTTTGGGTTGAACCCAAGATGCTGTGAATAAAAACAAAAAACATAAGCACTAGTAAAAATGCACCTGTTATCAAGGAATAAAATTTACGTATTATTTGTTTATGTTGGAGTTATTTGAATTTTTCAAATGAATTTGGTCTCTTTTGGTTTTCCCTCCAAAAAAGTTTAGTCCCACAGTGCTTGGAAATAAAACCTTGGAGGAGTATATAAGGCTTTTTGATTAGCCTTGGGGGTGTGCCCCAAGAGGTACGACTCTTCTGTGAAGGGAAGAGGACTTACATGAACTTGAGTCCAACACACGCGAACGCCGCTGCCAAACAGCCGGCCAGCCATGATGTGTCGTGTCGTGCGCGCACGCACGCGGTGATTATCTTTTTGGATAAAATAATTATTTTGAAACTGAATTTCAAATTTCAAACGTTTTTATTATTAACGTTTCAAAATTCAAAACGTTTTCATTAATGTTCAGATCCAAAATTTACTTACCATTTATCTCTCAGATCCAGAATTTTCTCTCTATTAACGTGTCTTTACAGCTTATTGATCGCTACGGAATGCAACCCAAGAGCACGACCAAAAACTTGGTCGGCCCCGGATATAAACCCGGAGAAAGATTGTAGTTTTACCGCAAGCACACGGCAAAGTGGCGAGCGGGTATCGAACACGAGGAGGTGGTGTTGGCTCCAATCTATCCTAGGTTGGTTTGACTACGAACGTTTTATTGGTGGAGATGGTTATGGTATAATGTAATGGCAATGGTGATGGATGTCGGTGTCGGAGATAGAGAAATCGGTCAAATATCAATTCAAATACAATACAATAAAAGTGTCTAGGGCTAGGGAATCCCCACTACGGACCGTCATTCGTCATTGTGAATAGTGAATCTCAATATTACTAGACTTGCATTGAGGTGAACTAGTCGTAACTGAATAGAGAACCAAGCTCACGCTCTCGCGCTATTGCCGGTTTATAGCGAACCTAGGATAGGGCCCAATCTCTTGCAAACCCTAGCCTAAGCCACTAGCATTAGGATCGACATCATTGTCCAATCGCTTCTCGAGCCCACTCTCGTGCAAACTCGAGTCACGATCTAGGTTGTGATAGTTCGTATTCGTCCAATCTCTTGCAAACGAATATTGGTATATATTTACAATTAAAAATCCTAGCTTTGGTCCAATCTCTTGCAAACCAAATCTAGAGAAACCCAATTGTAAACCTACATCGAATATCTAGGCCTTCCCATCGATTAGAATCCAATCTCTTGCAAATCCCAAATCGATGGAAATCCCTAGCTATCCGTAGTAAATCAATCACAACCTAACCTCCTAGCAATTCCAGCAATTTAGAAATTAATTCATCACAAAATCTGAAATTAGATCCATAGGGCTCATCCCCAAACCCTAGAACAACAAATCTACTCTAGCATAGCAATAGGGATATGAGAATCAATAGAAATCATTGCTTGCATACAAAAAGATAGAAAAAACAAAGATTCAAATAAAAAGAAGAAAATACTTAGCTTGATGAAGATCTTCAATCCAAAATACAAGCTTTTAGATCCAAGAGGGGGCCTAGGGCATGGCCTAACCTCTAAAATAATCCTAAGAAAAACATATGGGGGCTAAGAAAACATAATGGGGATCTCCCTCTAATGGTGGCTACAAACCCCTTAAATACTCCCCCAAAACCCTAGCAAGAAACCCTAGAAAACCCCTCAAATTCATGCCCAAAAACAGCCCAAACCGCAACTTAAAATCTGGGCCCGTCGCCGACTCGGCCGAGTGGGAAAATGTGACTCGGCCGAGTGGAAATTCCAGCACTGCAGCGTCAACATGCAGAAATTCTCCAGATTTCATCCGACCTCCGATTGGCATGTTCTTGGCGGCGTTGGAACCGTCATGAAGTCTACTATCCATAAAAAATATGAGAAAAATAGTTTGTTTGTTGGAATGATATCAGATTTTAAAAGAGTGGGAGGCTGTCTGAAAATCTGGGCGCTGCGTGTCCTCGGCGTCACTCGGCCGAGTTGACTTCTCTACTCGGTCGAGTGTGCTTCTCTACTCGGCCGAGTGACAGACCCTGTAAAATTCCAGTAAGTCAGGGGTCTTGGGGGCCTATCTTCGAAGGTGACTCGGCCGAGTGGCTTTACTCACTCGGCCGAGGGGCATTCGGTACTCGGCCGAGTCGGAACCCTCAATCGCCTGACGGATTCCAGTAAGTCTGGGATTTTTGCTTGCCGTCGTCGTGATGCCCCTCGGGCGAGTGGTGTCTCCATGCTCGGCCGAGTGGGATGGCGATGCTCGGCCGAGTGCACGCTGATACTCAATCTGCTGCGTGTCCGATCTAGCCGGCCGAGCGGGCTTCTTTGCTCGGCCGAGTGGCTCCTTCACTCGGCCGAGTGGCAAGCTGAAAATGCCCAATCTTCTCCGTTTATCCTCCTCGTCGCTCCTACGGAGTTCCTTCTTCTTCCACACATCTCCCATCACCGAATAGCCCTCAAAAGAGCCTTGGGTGACGCTCCGGAGTGGGTGCAAGTCCCTTAAGCTCATTTTTGCTCCCGATCGCTCCATATTTCTTGAAATCCGACAAAAACAAGAAATAGTGAAAATTAATGCAATATCGTCGAATAATCGTGAAAATCGCAATATGAGCAACCGAAATGGCGTGAAAACATGCGGAAAAAAGGTGTAAAATATGGACCGATCAAAATCCCCCAAGCTTACCTCTTACTCGTCCTCGAGGAAGATAAGTAGAGAGACGAACTCGGGAGATGAAAACAAAGGAAATGAAATGAAAGAAAAAGAGAGAACATGAGGTGGAAGGGGTCGCTAGATTCTTCTCTCGGATCTCAAGCCATAAGCTACACATCACGATAACTTGGAAAATACAAATCACATGCTATAAGGATTTCATATCTTACATAAACATGGTACTTGCAAGCTTTTAAGAACAACAAAAGGGATTCTCTAAATTCATACAATCAATTCATATCCACGTCACGCATTTCATAGGATTTAATATACAAATGTTGACGATGCACTTTTCAATCAAGAGTTATAAATGAAGCGTATAAGATACACACCAAGCATGCAATAGAGAATAGAATAAGAGTCATGGCATTCACATATTTATATCGATTCATAAGAAATCTCCATAACTAATGTATTTTGCTAAGTTTCAGCATTATCAAACTTCCCCATTCGTGCATCTCTCCACTCTAATGTCGCACTCACTCATATGGTCAAATGAGTTCACCCCCCCAAGCTTAGCTTGAGGCATCGCATCTAAAGGAATATGATAGTGGAAAATGGGATTTTTGCCTTGGTTTTCCCAAGTATTTTGTGGCTCCAATAATGAGATAGAGAAACATTTTTTTTTCTTCTTTTTTTTTCTTTTTGAACTTTTTTGTTTCTCACTTTTCTTTTTGGATTTTTGTAGGAGCTATTTGATTTGTATTTTTGGTTCTTGGCTCCTTTTTGGCTTTTTGGACTTTTTGGAGCAACCTTTTCTTTTGTAGGGATTTTTGGGAAATAGATGAGATATAAGTAGCTTTAGGAGGTGAACTCAAGTGACATGTAGAGAATAAAAAGATATATGTGGAGAAAGAAATAATGTAACACTCGGTTCACTCTATGATGTGCACGAACGGTTCAATAAGATAATACATCAACTAAAACGCATACGTAAGCATGGACATTCTCAATCATCTCAATAAAAAGTGAAGTCAAGCGGTAAATTCTACAACCATATCAGGCATACAACAGAAGGTGAATAAGACAATAAAACTGATGCTTCAGATATACTAATGATGCGTGAATCTTGGTGCATTTCCAACAAAAGCATACCAAACACTAATCCATACATTCAGCTTCAATTAATATCATGCATTCATGTAGAGGAATCATCAAAAGAAATATATTTGCAAGCACATGTAAATAGCAAGACTATGGAATACTCAAAGTAGCATGGCATGGAATAATAAGCATCGTGATGGTTGCTAAAACAATAAGAGACATCATCATACGAAATTCATCTAGCGGAAGAAGAGAAAAGAAAAATAAAGAAATAAAAATAAAAGAGAGGAAAGAAAAGAAAATCAAGCACACAATATGATGCATGAACACACATAAAAGGAAAATAAGATGGAAAAATCAAAAAGATGATGCAAAAATTTTGAAAAATTTAAAAACCCCTAAAACAAAGTAAAAATGCAACCAATGCATCTAAATGGCATGGAAATGCACTCCCCCAAGCTTAAACTTCACATTGTCCTCAATGTGATCATAGTGGAAGAATATGAGGAACAACGATAATAATAAGGGGGGTGAATGAAAAATGATGAAATGAATGACATGAAATCCTAATGCAACTACATGCAAATACAATGATGCATGAGAGCGCCTTCCCCCAAGCTTATACCAAACAAACCTATTCAAATGACTTGACCAAAAATGTCATGGCTTTGTAAAGCGGATCAAGTCAAATGAATAAGAAAGTGAGTATTCACTTGAAAGAAATGCTCGATGGTGGTGAGCAAAAGGATGTGGCGTATCAAAATATGGAGAGGGGAATTAATATATATAATGGGTTTGGGGTGTAAAAGATTTTTGTTGCCGTCATATGAGGTGATATTTATTCAAACAAATCTATACGGTCCTCTCGCTGTCGAGAGAATTCGTGTTTATTTAAAGCATAAAATTTTCTACACTACTGGATTGATATCACCTATAGCAAAAGGCGGATCCATTATCTTTGCCGGTGCAGGCAACTGCTCCAACTGATCCTTTCGTGGCTCCGCCAGACGCGTGTGTCCACGGACTCCATCAGACTCCAGCAATGCGGCTCCCAGCACCTCTCCAAGGACTCCACCTGTACCTTGCAAGAGATAAGCCGCATCAATCTGATGTGGATAATTCTTCCCCAAAATAAATGTATTCCAAAGAGGGTCATCAACATAAGTATTTAAAATCAAAGACGGTTGACAACACTTCCCTGGAAATAAATCTCCACTCTCGTATACCACGTCGATCAACTCCTCATTGTTCGCCTCAGGTTGTTCAAGTAGCTTGGGCATATAAGCGTAGGTCTCATCAGGCAACTCCTCATCATCGTCAGACTTATCCCATCGCACCTCCTGATCATATTCAATAGCGTCCATGGGTGCTAACTCCTCGCTCTCCTCCTCGTATACGTCCCATCGTACCTCTTGATCGTATGTACATGAATCCTGCAAAAGGCACGATGAGTCGCCAAAATCTGAATCATAGTAAGCATCATACAGGGGAGGGGAATTAAATATAAAGGGCGAGGGAGTAAAGAGATCTCCCTGAAGGGGAGCCATAAGCTCTGTGGGATTGTCCTCGGCGTCAGTGGAAGGGTAGGCCTCTGAGGGATGCTCAGCCTTTGTAGAAAGTAGAGGTGGCTGTGGTAGCTCGAAAGGAGGAGGGTAATGCTTGGGATCCTCATGAATGGCTGTGTCCTCGTTCCAATGCACGGCCTCCCCAGTGACAAGCTCTGGCTCCGCATGTAAGTCCTCCTCAACAGCAAGCTCTGGCTCATGTGGGTGACAAGGGGGAGCGACGATGGCACAAGCTGACTCTCTCCCAAGCTGAACGTGGACATCCTCCTCAGGCTCCTCAGGTATAGAAGGCAATGTAAACGTCATCATCTCCTTTTCATGCCTCCTTCTTTGTTTCTTTCCTGGAGCTCGAGTCACCCGATTGCATGGCTTGACCTCCTCAATAGTAGGTGCAGGTAGCTCTATGGGCTCATGTATCTTGACCGCGGTATAAAAGTGGGTCTTGTGCCCCTCAACTAGAGCATAGACTCCATCATCAATTGTGCCTGTGGAAGATATACAATGAGTAATAAAGTTTTGAAATTCGAGCTCAAAAGGTTCACCTGCCGTTATTGTCAATGGACCGGAATCTCGAACTACGTCAACAATGTTTCTCAATAGGTCCATATATGTGTCCTCCTTTGACAGTTCAGATGTCTCTATTTGTGGAGTGTTGATGGTGTAAAGGTGGATATGATCACCTTCAAGTGAAGCATACACTCCATCTATGATAGTACCTGCGCTAGGGACATTAGCCATAACAAAATCTACCAAATCTGCTGACGTATTTCTTGATCTCAGGAATGAACCAGAGCAAGGTGGTGGTCCTATCGATGCAAGCGCAGAATTGGAGAGTGTTTATTCAGATGCACCGTCCTCATTAGGAAGTGAATCTGAGCCTCCTCCCGAGAGTGAGCTAAACCCGGATGTTAATACTTGGTCGTATGGTTTACTTACCGTAACGGTTAGTGAACCGGTAGATCGAGCATCATCTATCATTTGCTCCAAGGCTGCTGCCAACTGTAGATCACTGAACTTCCCCACTTGCATCCTCTTCAAGAACTCACGTGAGGGTCCCTTTAGCCTTCTAGTGAAGATATCAAATAGCGTGGAGTCATTCCACTCATGGTCTGACTCCGTCTGGAACATTTCTAACATTCCTTCAAACCTAGACAAGGCTTCCCCGAAGGATTCTCCATCAGCCTGAGAGAATGCAGCGAGATATATGTAGGATTGTATAGAGCTCGCTCGCATTTTCTTTGGAAGCACCATCGTTGCAACAACTGTACCTGATCAATCAAAGTAAACAACCTGGAAAAGACGTCAGTGGTACAAAGAGAGATAAAGATAATAATAGCAGGTGGTGGGAAAAAATCTCTCTCAATGTTTTTTTTTGAATTTTTTTTGATTTTTTTTTCAATGTAATCTAATCAACCTAATTGTGACAAATTGGCACCCAACGGGAAACACCTCCCTGGCAACGGTGCCAAAAACTTGATCGCTACGGAATGCAACCCAAGAGCACGACCAAAAACTTGGTCGGCCCCGGATATACACCTGGAGAACGATTGTAGTTTTACCGCAAGCGCACGGCAAAGTGGCGAGCGGGTATCGAACACGAGGAGGTGGTGTTGGCTCCAATCTATCCTAGGTTGGTTTGACTACGAACGTTTTATTGGTGGAGATGGTTATGGTATAATGTAATGGCAATGGTGATGGATGTCGGTGTCGGAGATAGAGAAATCGGTCAAATATCAATTCAAATACAATACAATAAAAGTGTCTAGGGCTAGGGAATCCCCACTACGGACCGTCATTCGTCATTGTGAATAGTGAATCTCAATATTACTAGACTTGCATTGAGGTGAACTAGTCGTAACTGAATAGAGAACCAAGCTCACGCTCTCGCGCTATTGCCGGTTTATAGCGAACCTAGGATAGGGCCCAATCTCTTGCAAACCCTAGCCTAAGCCACTAGCATTAGGATCGACATCATTGTCCAATCGCTTCTCGAGCCCACTCTCGTGCAAACTCGAGTCACGATCTAGGTTGTGATAGTTCGTATTCGTCCAATCTCTTGCAAACGAATATTGGTATATATTTACAATTAAAAATCCTAGCTTTGGTCCAATCTCTTGCAAACCAAATCTAGAGAAACCCAATTGTAAACCTACATCGAATATCTAGGCCTTCCCATCGATTAGAATCCAATCTCTTGCAAATCCCAAATCGATGGAAATCCCTAGCTATCCGTAGTAAATCAATCACAACCTAACCTCCTAGCAATTCCAGCAATTTAGAAATTAATTCATCACAAAATCTGAAATTAGATCCATAGGGCTCATCCCCAAACCCTAGAACAACAAATCTACTCTAGCATAGCAATAGGGATATGAGAATCAATAGAAATCATTGCTTGCATACAAAAAGATAGAAAAAACAAAGATTCAAATAAAAAGAAGAAAATACTTAGCTTGATGAAGATCTTCAATCCAAAATACAAGCTTTTAGATCCAAGAGGGGGCCTAGGGCATGGCCTAACCTCTAAAATAATACTAAGAAAAACATATGGGGGCTAAGAAAACATAATGAGGATCCCCCTCTAATGGTGGCTACAAACCCCTTAAATACTCCCCCAAAACCCTAGCAAGAAACCCTAGAAAACCCCTCAAATTCATGCCCAAAAACAGCCCAAACCGCAACTTAAAATCTGGGCCCGTCGCCGACTCGGCCGAGTGGGAAAATGTGACTCGGCCGAGTGGAAATTCCAGCACTGCAGCGTCAACATGCAGAAATTCTCCAGATTTCATCCGACCTCTGATTGGCACGTTCTTAGCGGCGTTGGAACCGTCATGAAGTCTAATATCTATAAAAAATATGAGAAAAATACTTTGTTTGTTGGAATGATATCAGATTTCAAAAGAGTGGGAGGCTGTCTGAAAATCTGGGCGCTGCGTGTCCTCGGCGTCACTCGGCCGAGTTGACTTCTCTACTCGGTCGAGTGTGCTTCTCTACTCAGCTGAGTGACAGACCCTGTAAAATTCCAGTAAGTCAGGGGTCTTGGGGGCCTGTCTTCGGAGGTGACTCGGCCGAGTGGCTTTACTCACTCGGCCGAGGGGCATTCGGTACTCGGCCGAGTCGGAACCCTCAATCGCCTGACGGATTCCAGTAAGTCTGGGATTTTTGCTTACCGTCGTCGTGATGCCCCTCGGGCGAGTGGTGTCTCCATGCTCGGCCGAGTGGGATGGCGATGCTTTGCCGAGTGCACGTTGATAATCAATCTGCTGCGTGTCCGATCTGGCCGGCCGAGCGGGCTTCTTTGCTCGGCCGAGTGGCTCCTTCACTCGGCCGAGTGGCAAGCTGAAAATGCCCAATCTTCTCCGTTTCTCCTCCTCTTCGCTCCTACGGAGTTCCTTCTTCTTCCACACATCTCCCATCGCCGAATAGCCCTCAAAAGAGCCTTGGGTGACGCTCCGGAGTGGGTGCAAGTCCCTTAAGCTCATTTTTGCTCCCGATCGCTCCATATTTCCTGAAATCCGACAAAAACAAGAAATAGTGAAAAGTAATGCAATATCGTCGAATAATCGTGAAAATCGTAATATGAGCAACCGAAATGGCGTGAAAACATGCGGAAAAAAGGTGTTATTCTCGTTATAATTTTCCTTTCCTTATAAAATCTGTGTGTGTTTCCATTTTTTAAAGAGTGTGAAAAGACCTTTCTTCACCGTTCGAAAAAATTCCGATTGCCCCCTTCTCTATTTTTTCACTTCACGCAAATTTCTTTTCTCCAAAATTTCCCGATACGATTCCGTGCAGTTCATCTTTGTTGGGTGGTGTTGTTTTTACCAATCACCTTCCAGCGCAGAGGTGGTCGTTGACAGAGGTAATTCTGGGATGTTTTATCTTGGAGATGTCGGGGCTGTGAACTACTTACATAGACTTGGGCAGAGCTGTGAAACGTCTTAAAGAGAGCGACCTCATCCGTGACTCAGCCCATCTCATTTAGTAACTTCGTTCTTGTTTCTTTTTTGTATCTGCTGCAATAATTTTAAGATGTCTCTCTGCCATGGCTACCGAAGCCGATGCAGTCATTGTTACTTCTGACCTTAACAAACCCTTCCGTTTTGAAGGCTCGCATTTTAAACGTTGGAGGCAGAAGATGTTGTTTTTCTCTTACTATGAAAATCGTGGCTATATTTTTAGCATAGCTGGTGGAGCTGTTTCCAAGAAACAGACTTTCTTAGCTCAATCCACCATGGAGTCTGAGATAATTGCACTAACTTCAGCTAGTGAAGAAGCAGGTTGGCTAAGAAACCTGTTATCAGAACATACTTTATAGGAAAGACCGATTCCAGTCATCCTGATCCATTGTGATAGTACTGCAGTTATTGCAAAGATTCAGAACCGTTATTATAATGGAAAAAGGCGACAAATACGTCGCAAGCACAACACTATTAGAGAGTATACGACCTCTGAAGCTGTGAGAGTGGATCATATACGTGCTGCTGATAATCTAGTTGATCCTTTGACGAAATGATTAGCTCGAGAAAAGGTTTTGAAAACGTCGAAAGGAATGGGACTCATGCCCATAGAATGGTGAGTCACTTGTGAGGGAAACGCAACCTATAGACTGAAGATCCCTAGAAATAGTTTCAAAGGGTAATAACAAATCATGAAGTGATATGTGAAGAATCGTGCTATCATAATTTTTTAGTCCTATTCCATAGAAATTGATTTTAAGCATGATATCATAAAGCGATAGAAGGATGAGTTATTTTAACTCTTAATGAAATCTATACTCTATGTGGAGTGGGGTACCTAGCTACAGGAGTACCCTTGATAGACTCACCTTTTGAACGTGGAAGTGTGGCCGCTTCCTATGGAATTTTGGGTAAATTATCTAGAGCGTTCACTATACTGGGATACACGTGCATGCCTATAAAGCACGGGCTTTGAACAACACTTTGATAAGGTTGTGTGTGTGATGATGTTAGAGATAGAGTTCAAAACTACGAGTTACTCTAGTAAAATCTAAATCATCGACACCATGTAAAGGTTCAAGTCGTTAGACACCTTTGCTTATGCAGTCTTATATTAAAATATACTGCTGGATGAAAAATGGATTTTGTTTTATTTTTAAAAAAAATTCAAGTGGTGGATTGTTGGAGTTATTTGAATTTTTCAAATGAATTTGGTCTCTTTTGGTTTTCCCACCAAAAAAGTTTAGTCCCACATTGTTTGGAAATAAAACCTTGGAGGAGTATATAATGCTTTTGATTAGCCTTGCGGGTGGGCACCAAGGGGTGTGACTCATTTGTGAAGGGGAGAGGACTTACATGAACTTGAGTCCAACACGCGCGCGCCGTCACCGTCGGCCGGTCGTGTCGTGTCGTGCGTGCGCGCACGTGGTGATTATCTTTTTGGATAAAATAATTATTTTGAAACTTAATTTCAAATTTCAAACGTTTTCATTATTAACGTTTCAAAGTTAATCGTTTTCATTAATGTTCAGATCCAAAATTTACTCACCATTTATCTTTCAGATCCAGAATTTTCTCTCCATTAACGTGTCTTTACAGCTTCTTCCCGTTATAATTTTCCTTTCCTTATAAAATCTGTTTGTGTTTCCATTTTTTAAAGAGTGCGAAAAAAAATTTCTTCACGGTTCGAAAAAATTCAGATTGCCCCCTTCTCTGTTTTTTTCCCTTCACGCAAATTTCTTTCCTCCAAAATTTCCCGATACGATTCTGAGCAGTTCATCTTTGTTGGGTGGTGTTGTTCTTACCGATCACCTTCCAGTGCAGAGGTGATCGTTGACAGAAGTGATTCTGGGCTGTTTTATCCTGGGGACGGCGGGGCTGTAAACTGCTTACACAGGCTTGGGCAGGGCCGCGAAACGTCTTAAAGAGAGTGACCTCGTCCACGACTCAGCCCATCTCATTTGTTAACTTCGTTCTTGTTTCTTTTCGGTATCTGCTGCAATAATTTTACGATGTCTCTCTGCCATGGCTACCGAAATCGATGCAGTCATTGTTACTTTTGACCTTAACAAACCCTTCCATTTTGAAGGCTCACATTTTAAACGTTGGAGGTAGAAGATGTTGTTTTTTCTTACTATGAAAAAAGTGGCTATATTTTTAGCATAGCTAGTGGAGCCGTTTCTTGGAAATCCAAGAAACAGATTATCTTAGCTCAATCCACCATGGAGTCTGAGATGATTGCACTAGCTTCAGCTAGTGAAGAAGCAGGTTGGCTAAGAAACCTGTTATCAGAACATCCTTTATCGGAAAGACTGCTTACAGCCGTCCGGATCCATTGTGATAGTTTTGCAGCTATTGCAAAGTTCAGAACCGTTATTATAACGGAAAAAGGCGACAAATACGTCGCAAGCACAACACTATTAGAGAGTATATGACCTCTGGAGCTGTGAGAGTGGATCATGTACATACCGATGATAATTTAGCTGATCCTTTGACGAAATGATTAGCTCGAGAAAAGGTTTTGAAAACGTCGAAAGGAATGGGACTCATATCCATAGAATGATGAGTCACTTGCGAGGGAAACCCAACCTATAGACTGGAGATCCCGAGAAATAGGTTCAAAGGGTAATAACAAATCATGAAGTGATATGTGAAGAATCATGCTATCATAATTTTTTAGTCCTATTCCATAGAAGTTGATTTTAAGCATGATATCCTGAAGCGATAGAAGGATGAGTTATTTTAACTCTTAATGAAATCTATACTCTATGTGGAGTGGGGTACCTAGCTACAGGAGTACCCTTGATAGACTCACCTATGTGAACGTGGAAGTGTGGCCGCTTCCTATGGAATTTTGGGCAAATTATCTAGAGCGTTCAGTATACTAGGATACACGTGCATGGCCGTAAAGTACGGGCTTTGAACAACACCTTGGTAAGGTTGTGTGTGTGATGCTGTTAGAGATAGAGTTCAAAACTACGAGTTACTCTAGTAAAATCTAAATCATCACACTATGTAAAGGTTCAAGTTGTTAGACACATTTGCTTATGCACAGTCTTATATTAAAATATACTGCTCGATGAAAAATGGATTTTGTTTTATTTTTAAAAAAAATTTCAAGTGGTGGATTGTTGGAGTTATTTGAATTTTTCAAATGAATTTGGTCTCTTTTGGTTTTCCCACCAAAAAAGTTTAGTCCCACATTGCTTGGAAATAAAACTTTGGAGGAGTATATAAGGCTTTTGATTAGCCTTGGTGGTGTGCCCCAAGGGGTACGACTCTTTTGTGAAGAGGAGAGGACTTACATGAACTTGAGTCCAACACATACACACGCCACCGCCGCCGGCCGGTGTGTCGTGTCGTGCGTGCGCACGGTGATTATGTTTTTGGATAAAATAATTATTTTGAAACTAAATTTCAAATTTCAAACGTTTTCATTATCAACGTTTCAAAATTCAATCGTTTTCATTAATGTTCATATCCAAAATTTACTCACCATTTATCTCTCAGATCCAGAATTTTCTCTCCATTAACCTGTCTTTACAGCTTCTTCCCGTTATAATTTACCTTTCCTTAAAAAATCTGTGCGTGTTTCCATTTTTTAAAGAGTGCGAAAAAAACTTTTCTTCACAGTTTGAAAAAATTCTGATTGCCCCCTTCTCTGTTTTTTCACTTACACGCAAATTTCTTTTCTCCAAAATATCCCGATACGATTCCGAGAGGTTCATCTTTGTTGGGTGATGTTGTTCTTACCGATCACCTTCCAGTGCAGAGGTGGTTGTTGACAGAGGTGATTTTGGTATGTTTTATCCTGGGGACGGCGGAGCTGTAAACTGCTTGCACAGACTTGGACAGAGCCGCAAAATGTCTTAAAGAGAGCGATCTCGTCTGCGTCTTAGCCTATCTCATTTGGTAACCTCGTTCTTGTTTCTTTCTAGGTTTAATAGTTGTAAACTCCTTAAAGCATTACAAAGTTTTAAAAACTTAGTGTGGGGTGATGTCCACACTCGATGAAAGGTTGACCCGTCTTGTACGGCGGTGTGCAAATTAAGAAGAGTCTATCAAGTCATCTCATCAAACCTAGGTCAACGACATGTACATCTTATTTGAGGTATGACCAAGTTCCCTTGTTTTTGAACATGACGCAATAAGTTGGGTATCATTTCTCATCGCAATGAGTTGGCTATCATGTCTCATTTGACAGGGCCGAAGCGATCAATCGATGTTTGGCCATGTGTGTAAAAACTAAACTAGGATCAGACTATAATTTGTTACATGTTTGGTAAGATGCAATAGCTGTTGCAAGCTTAAGTGAAACTGCATCATTAATTACAGTGTAAACATTTTACATTGCAAATTCAAATCAGTCGTGGTATACTTTGATAAGTTATAAAATAACATTGTGAAATGCCTATAACCTTTACAAGCTTGAATACAACTACACATATGCTTGAAACTAAAATTGCGTCAAATATGGGTGCGTAAGAATTTGAGTGATGCCCGTCACATTAAACATTTTGCTAACATAATTACATTTATTTACGAGTTTGCCATCATCTTTTAGATTTTTACCCAATAAGAATGGCAAGTTGTAAATAAATATAATATATTTTGCAAAATGTATAATGGGATTAACAGCACAAGAAGAGTTTTGCAAGTGTAATTAGAACGAAACCCCAGTTAAGGCCAACGAAACATGGCATAAGCGTGTCAGAACTTTGCAGGTGTCCCAGAAAGACAAATATCGGCTTATTTTTTTAAAATTTTATTAAGATTGTATATAGGTGTAGGTCTATGGTGAAAACCATAGTCATATATATAATATATCATGAGAGTTACAAGTCCCTTGGAAACTAAGGGATACCCACTAAGAGTGGGTTTAATGGTGGATGATAGTGGGTGGAGACCAAATGTCTCTCCTATTCATAACACTCCCCCTCATCCATCCATTCTTAGCATATGAATTCTTCAAGATCCAATATGCTAATATGGGTTGGATACTACTGGATCCAGAGTAACCGTGTTTGCCTCGTTAAAACCTTAGCTGTGGGAAACCCAGTGGGAAAAACCAGCAGCTTAAGGAAAAAAGAATACAATACACAAGTGACTCCCCCTGATCCGTACAAGCTTCAGGCTTGTAAGTCTTTCAGCTGTCTCATCCCTATACAAGCTTTCTTAAAGTACATCTAGGCAATGTCTAAGTAAACAGATCAGCTAAATTATTACAAGACTGAATCTGCCATACTTCAATCTGCTTCTGCTCCCGTAGCTCGTGCGTCCAGAAGAACTCGGGAGAGATGTGCTTCGCCCTGTCGCCCTTGAATGTAACCAGCTTGTAGCTGAGCTATTCAGGCTGCATTATCTTCAAATAATATGGTTGGCTCAAAGTCGTCCGTCTTCAGGCCGGTCGTCACTAGAATGTGATGAATGAATGAACGAAGCCAGACACATTCTCTGCTTGCTTCATGGAGCGCCAGGAGCTCTGAGTGGTTGGATGAGACTGATGTGGTGGTCTGCTTCACAGATTTCCAAGAGATGGCCGTACCACCGAAAGTGAACACAAAACCAGTCTGTGATTTCTCGGTGTGTGGATCAAACCTGTAATCTGCATTTGCATAACCAATCAAAGTGGAAAATCCACCTTTCGGGAAGTATAATCCCAGGTCAACTGCCCCTTGGAGGAAGCACAGAAGCTGCTTTACTCCGTTTCAGTGGTGCTGCGGGCGCTGAAATTGTATCTGGCTAGTAGGAAGACGTGAACGCTATGTCGGGACGCGTGCAGTTTACCAGAAATAGTAGTGCTCTAATGACACTAAGGTAAGGTACTTCAGGACCTAATGTTTCCTCCCCCTCTTCCAGCGGCCAGACGGGGTCTATATGTACATCCAAAAATCTAACGATCATTGGTGTACTTAGAGGATGATGCATATCCATATGGAAATTTTTAAATAATTTCTTTGTGTATGTGGTTTGGTGTAACAGGATTCCTCCGCTGAGGTTTTCTATCTGTAAGCCAAGGCTATATTTAGTCTTGCCTAGGTCTTTCATTTTAAACGTTAGTTTGAGGCTTGCAGATATATCATCAATCTTTGCAGGAGATCCGATGAGGTTTAAGTCGTCTACTTATACGGTTATTAATACGAATCATGTTCCCGTGGTTAAAATACACTGGCAGACTTCATTATTGGTGAAACCTTGTTGAACAAGGAATTCACTCAGTCTGTTATACCACTTTTTTTACAGATTTTTTAAGATCATATAATGATCTTAGAAGCTTAACAGAATAGACGTCCCGAGGTTTATCTTTTATTTCTGTCGGTATTTTGAAACCATCTGGAAGTTTCATATAGATATCTTTATCTATATTTCCATATAGATATGCAGTCACAACGTCCATGAGCTGCAATTCTAGGCCTTCCAATGATGTTAAGATTATTTATCAATCGGAATGTGATCGTATCCATAACCAGGGAATATGTATCATCATAATCTATCCCCGGTCATCGGGAAAATCCCTGAGCTACAAGCCATGCTTTGTAACGTACGACCTGATTTTTCTCATCTACTTTCCTTACGAATACCCACTTGTATCCCACAGGTTTTACATCTATTGGTGTTTGGACTACTGGTCCAAAGACTTAACGTTTCAAGAGTGAGTCCAGCTCTACTCCTATTGCTTCATTCCACTTTGGCCAATCTCTACGTTTGTTTCTAGCTAGAGATAGTGGATCGATATCATCGTCGCATTGAGTGACGTGAACAGCAATATCGAACGCGAAGTCGTCGTCGTCGACAGTGCTTTTTCTGTCCAGTACCTCCCCAATACGTACGAATTTTAATTATATGTCTCATGTATTGTGCTCTTCGGGGGGACTGAAGGAGGGGAGAGGTTACTGGTCCAAGCTCAGCATCCTGTGGTGGGATATTCTTTATTTCTCCAAGTATATTCCTCTTACGAGGGAATTTTTCCTTGGAGCCAGGCGGTCGTCCTCTTTTTATTTGAGGTACGGTTGATTCTGTTGCTGGTGGATTGCACCCATCTTTGGGGATGTCAATCCTAGCTGGCGTATTGGCAGCATGAACGTGTGATCTGGTAATCTTCTGGTTAATCAGTGAATTTGTCTGGTAGTAATTGTACTGTATTTTGAATGTAAGGGATCTTCAGGATCTCATCTTCACACAGATTAGTACGCGGATCATAATGAGACAAAGATTTATTGTCCCAAGAATGTCTCTGAAGCATCAGACTTTTTAGTTTTTGTCCTAGTTTTGGAAAAACATTTTCACATTCATCAAGATGTGCCTTAAATACGTCACCCGTCAGGGGTTCAAGATATCTAATTATAGAGGGTGAATCAAACCCTATATAGATACCCAAAACGACGTTGTGGACCCATTTTGGTCCTTTGAGGTGGTGCAATGGGGACGTAGACTGCATAACCAAACACTCTCAGATGAGAGATATTCGGAGGTGCACCATATGGTAGCTGCATCGGCGATAAAATATGGCCACCAGAGGGCCGTATTCTGATAAGCGATGTGGCATGCAATATGGCATGGCCCCAAGCATCCACAGGCATCCATAGGTGAAGCAATGTAAAATTGCTTCACCTGATCCTTCAATTATATTATTTAGTCCCGAAATTGTAGTGATGGGACCATTTTAATTAATGATGCTATTAAAATAGCATCTATCACGAAGGATCGTGTGCATGGAGGCACTATCCACTAGGCATTCACACTTTATCTCTAGAAAAGAATGCAAAAACTTTTTTTTGAAAGTAAAACTACATTCGATTCATAATTAAGACAAAGAAGGACATAATTTGAAGATACATTTAATGATAAAGGCTAAAAGATGACTAAAATAGCTTTAGTCAAGGAGGTCTTCATTCTCGAAATCCTCGGTGTTGAACCGAGTTGTAGGCTGTATATCCACCAGATTTGTTTCAGCGGAAGTCATCAGGCTTACCATATACAAATCTTGGAGATGGCATGGAGTACAACAGACCATGGACCAATGTCCAGTTATGTCACATCCGTGGCATTTGTCTTCCCAGTATTTATTGGGAGCAGACGTCTGGTCAGAGGTATTCCTCTTCCACGTATTCTTTTTCTTCCGCTCATTATTGTTGTTTTGGGGAGGAGCAGAGCCAGAAGGGCGTATGTTATGAGCGGCCAGTAGGAAGTCTCTGTTCTGCTCTGCCATAAGAAGGCAGGAGAGTAAAGCAGAGTACATCGTGAACTTGCGTTCACGATACTGTTGCATGAGAATAGCATCCTTCTCATGGAAGGATGTATATGTTTTCTCAAGCATGCGGGTTTCCGAGACTTGTTCACCACACAACTTCAGGCGTGAGGTGATGTTATGGAGAGCTGAGTTATACTCAGCTACGGACTTGAAGTCCTAAAGTCGGAGATTTTCCCACGCATAACGTGCACGGGGGAGGATAACATCTTTCTGATGTTTGTATCTATCCTCAAGTGATGTCCACAGTTTATGAGGGTCTTCTACTGTTAGATGTTCAGCCTTCAGGGTCCGATCAATATGTCTCCTGATATAAATAATGGATTTTGCCTTCTATATCGAGGACTCGATCAGTAGAAATCCCTACATCAGTTGGCATAGCCGTAGCTGGAGCTTGAATTGTGTGACTTAGGCCATGTGAGCACAGATGGAACTTCAGGTCTAGTTGCCAGTTCAAGTAATTATTTTTTTCAGCCGCATCGAGAACATTAAAATCGACGCTCGCAATCTTTGGAATTTATCTAAGCATGGAATAAGCATGAATTATTTTTCAGAAATTAAGACATGCATAGTAGTAAAACTAAACTAGTTGTGGGGATCTGCCGGTCACCACTAAAAATAATAAAAGTCCAAAATCCTTTTTATATTTAGAAGTTCGAGAAAATTTAAAATACAAATTGGAAACCCTTGGGAGTCCCAGCATTAACAATTTTCCTCCATCTTCAGGCGAAGTTTCTCTGGGCTTTGGCTTTTACATTTAGTTCCTCACTACATTTTCACTCAAAAGGACAAAAAATGCGAGGAAAATAAATAGTGGTGACTAATAACAACTGATCCAAAAACAACAACATAGTTTTACCAACATTCCAGGCAATTTATTTAAGATAATTATGCAACATCACATGCATAAATAATACATTTTATTTCAACATCGCATGCAATTTTATTGGATAAATATATTAAATTTATGTTTAATAGTTACTCGAACCACGGGGAAACGTCATTACCCGTTAGGTTAGGTTACTAACTTAACAACAGAGCGGCCTCAGGATCTTTGTAATTTTTAAAACATAAATTAATATTAATTTTTATCCAATTAAAAAAATAAAGCGATTAATAATGAATTAAACATAAAATTCATTAACAAATTTATAATTTGCGCCAAATACCCCAAAAGGAGTTTGATACGACTATTTTGACCGGGTCCGGAGGAGCCAAGTCAACCACGACCAGTCAACCAGCCAAACTACGGCCTCGGGCTCCGGCCCAAGGATCTTACGGGCGGGTCGCGTTTCTCCACCCACGACGAAGGCCCAAGAGATTGCCCGCTTCTGTAGCGGAGGAAATCGGGGCCCAAATCGAGGAAGCCTTCGCCAATTATGGCAGCCACCTTCATGGCTCGCCAAATATGGCAACCGACTTCATGGCCAGGCTTAATGGCCATCATTCCCCCGCCATTATGGCCCGCCAATTATGGCAACCGCAATGCCCATTACTCCAGCCTTCATGGCCCGCCAATTATGGCAATCACTCATGGCCATGACTCCACCTTCATTGCGTCATCAAGTGGGCGCAATTAGAGGGGGTCAACCCTTCCCCATTTGCACGACCCCATGAATGGCGGCCATGATGTCACGTCATGGCACATGATGAGCATGGTTCGTCTATATGAGGAGGGGGCGGGCGTCATTTGGAAGGGGCCGGATCTTCACCACCTAGAACAGAGGTACCTCATACTCCCATCTTAGACCTTCTTCCACCTTGAATATCTCTCCTCCAAAGCTCGGCCCGAGGACACGAGTATCGGTCTCTCCGTGAGCCATACTCGATCCCACCGAGCACTTATCAGGCCAGATCTGACTTTGGCATCGGAGGGGCTTCGGTCGGAACCAAGGTCCGACCCCCCTGACGAGCTCTCTCGTCTATTCAGGTCCAGGAGTTCCAGCGACGCCGAGGCTACCCCTCGGCGTCCTTCCAGCCGGAGCCGAGCGCCCTCGTCCCCGACCTCGTTCGTTTCCTCCGTCACGAGGACGTCGCTCTGCCGAGGCTACCCCTCGCCGAGCCGACGCGAGGATCCGTGCACCCCGCTGCGAGCGACTCTGCCTTCCACCGATCTCGGAGGATGTCATCTCGCCGAGGCTACCCCTCGGCCCGCCATAGAACGGAGCCGCGCCTTTCCGCTCGAGCGAACGCGCCGTCGGTCGACCCCACCGATCATCTCCGTCTCGAGCAACAGCCACGACATCTCGGGGGTCCCGCGTGTCCCCTCTTTGACCGCGTTGACCACGCACCCTCCATACTATTAATGTGTTCTACGAAAAATAGCAGAAACAGAGTTAATCAAATTCAATATCCTCACCCTGATTTTCCCTGATTTTTCTGGATTTTTCCAGAATGTTTTCGGATTTTTTTTGATTTTTCCAGAATTATCTGGAATTTTCCAGGTCCATTAGCCAAAAATACCCAGTTTTTATTTTTATTTTTTATTGTTTACAGGGCTCAAAGCCCATCAGGGGAGGCCCATATCTCTTCTCCCCCTTACCCTAGGGTTAGGATTTTAAAGAGAGATGATGGGTGGGGAGGGGCAGTCGACAGAGGCGGCTGCCATTGTTCCGGCGGCTATCAAATCAAGTCCCCCCTCGACGGGAGGGGGGATCGAGCTTTTCCCTCCTCAACAAGAGGCAAGGGCGGCAGAGCCCCCCTCTACAGGAGGGGGAGGGCGAATAGGGCGGTGCCCCCCTCGACGGGGGCGGCGCTTGCCGACGAATCGGACACGATCCAAACCAATCGACGCGAATGGAGGGCAACGCTCTGACGAGAAGATAGGCCCCCAGCGACATGGGAGGCCCAGTCCCCCTTGACAGGAGGGGGGATTCGAAGTGAACGGCCCAGTCCCCCTCGACAGGAGGGGGACGATTTTCGACAGGGGCAGGCCCCCCTCTGTTGAGTATTGGACTCTCCACCTTGATTTTGATGATGATCAAACACAAATCATTTAGACTAACTCTTGTGTTTGCAGTTAGTAAAAAAGTCACCTATATGATTCAAGAGGATCAAAAGTGACTACATGTGTTGATTCAAGTGGAGAACTTGGTAGATCAACAAAGGTGAAGCATTGGCTTGATGAACTCAAAGGCTACCTCAAACCTCAAGCCAATGGCATCAACAAATGAATGGAGATTCAATCCAAAGAGAAGAAAGGAATGGTTGAGTCAAAAGCTTCGAAGAATATGACGTTGGAGATATTCAAGTCATTCAACTAAAAGACTCAAGACCATGAAGATTTATAGAGATCGTCGCCAAAGTAATTTGTTCATCTCAAGCGACGTCCCAAGACTTCCTCAGAAAGCGTGATCGTTGTGCCTGGAGCTTCGTTGAAGCTCAAGGAGTATTCATGAAGTCAAGGGATTCGGATTCTCCATGTTGAAGCTTTAAAGACGGGTTGTCGTGTTTACTTTTATGTCTTCTAGCTTCGAATGTTAAGCCTTGAGTAGTACTTGCCTAGAAATCTTCTTTTCTATCATATCTTATCTCTAGGATTGCCTTAGAAGCCCTTAGAAACTTTCCCGAAGCTTATCGCCTCTTTTCTCAGCTTCTTATGCATCTTAGTTGGTTCAAGTAGAAGAACCAACCGACTAGATGACGATCTAGTCGGTTGGAAATCCTTCTTGAACCGACTAGATATCCTTGCTTGTTTGAGCCCATTCACTGTTGATCAATTAGTCGGTCCAAGAAGGTTCACCGACCGACTAGATGATGATTTAGTCGGTTGGAAATCCTTCTCAGACCGACTAGTTATCCTAATTAATTCAAGACTATTTGTTGACCAATTAGTCGGTCCAAGAAGGTTCATCGACCGACTAAATGACGATCTAGTCGGTTGGTGTCTCTTCTCAGACCGATTAGTTCTCCTAGTGAATTCAACTTCTTTACTGTTGACTAATTAGTCGGTCCAAGAAGGTTCACCGACCGACTAGTTGTCAAACTAGTCAGTTGATGTTTCTTCTTAGACCGACTAGTTATTCATATCTTTGATTTCACTATTGACTAATTAGTCGGTCCAAGAAGGTTCACCGACCAACTAGTTGTCAAACTAGTCGGTTGATGTTTCTTCTTAGACCGACTAGTTCTTATATCTTTTGAATTCACTATCTTCGATGTCTTCCTTCTAGTCGGTCCAAGAAGGTTCACCGACAGACTAGTTGCAAAACTAATCGGTCAGTGATCCTTCTTAGACCGATTAAGCAGCTTCAGAATAGAGCCGTTGGGGCATTTAATGCCACGATTTTTGTGACCATTTTGTCTCTTCCCTATATAAGTTTGAGTGCTTCAAACCAGGGATTCAAGGCTGAAATTAGAGACATTTTCACATCCAAGAGAAGAGCCATTCACCTCTATTTCCAAGCTCTCTCATCTCACAAGAATCTCTCCCTTACTCTTTGAGCCTAATTCCTCAAGAGAGATTCTCATTTCTTATGAGCTTCTCAAGCTAAGAGCTTGAATCAAAGTCACCAACTTCACCCTTGCCATCTATTGCTGCTCATCTTGGTGGAGCTAGGGTTTGGTGATCTCATCTTCCTTAAAATCCATTCTTGCCCCAAATTGGTAAGTATTTCTCAAGGCATAGGATTTTGTGGTAAGAAGTTTTATATTTCATTCTTTATACTTCATATTTGTTGTATACTCACGGTGGTGAGAGGATTGGCTTGATCCCAAGTTGTGGGAGTCAAGATTTCGTTTTGCTCTCGGTTTATGAGAGTGTGCTTAGTCCCAGGTTGTGGGATTAAGGTTTTGCGTGTTCCCGGGTTGTGGGATACACAGACATCGATTGTAGGTCGATTGCACTTGTGGGGTTTCCGCAAGTGGGCTAAAGGAAGCTCTAGTGGTTTTACTAGAGTATCCGGAGGGGATCCGGGTGTTGCTGGATTAGGGCACCGGTAACAAGTCGGGGAGACTTGGGTGGCACCGAACCAGGATAGATTGCATGTTAGCATTGAATTATTCCTTGTGTTGTTGTTCACTTATTGTATTCCGCATTTGTTGGTTAATTAGGGTTTTATTTGGCGTAAATTCCTTATAATTCAATAAAACAATATTCACCCCCCTAGTGTTTGTTCCTCATAGCACAGGGTCACTACAATTGGTATCAGAGCGAGGTTATAGCTATGGCAACCAACAACAACATCACACGAAGTCCTTTTCCACCATATCTCATTGGACCCAACTATCAAATTTGGTGTGTGAAGATGAAGGCCTATATTCAATCCATTGATGAGGATTATTGGAGCTTGTGGAGAAGCCCATTCGTGCACCTACCACTTCCGAACATGAATGGACAAATAAGCAAAAAGAATTGGTGGAGAAACATGAAGAGGTAATGAATATCTTGCTCGATTATTTAACTTATGACATTCTTATGCATGTGTCCAAGGCAACAACGGCATATCAAATATGGCACATGCTAGCGAAGCAAGAAGAGTCCACCTCGGAGTGTTCTTCCTCCAATGATGAAAGAGATTCATTCATAGGTTTGATGGCACGAGAGGACGACTCTAGTGACGAATCAAGCGATTCAAGTGAAAGCGATAGTGACGATGAAGAGGTAACAGTGGATGAGCTTAGAATTGAACTTAAACAATTATTTGATAAATATCAAAAGCTTACGCATAAATATTGTGATGCTAAGAATAAGATTGCTAGTCTCACTAACACATCTACATGTAGCACCTCTAACAATGACACCATTATTGAGACACTCGCTATTGAGAAAGCAAGTTTGCTTACTCAAAATGGCATGTTGAGAAATGAGGTGGAGTCCCTCAAATCTCAACTTGATCGTGTTGCCATTGTGGATAGTAACGATCTTGAGATTGAAAATCTTCAATCTCAAAACACGTGTTTGGACATTGAGAATGAGGATCTCAAATCCCAAGTGCACGAGCTCACCACACTGGCATCCACCTCGAATGCAACTATTTCTTCAATTTCGAAGAAATATGAGCTCATGTCCTTCATTGTTGAGAGATTCAATAAGGAAAAGGACAATTTGGATGATTTGCTAAAGAATCAACTACCAGCAAACCATCGTATTGGCCTTGGTTATTCTAAGGCAAGTGCATCCAATGCAAGCACCTCCTATAATGAAGTAACTATAGATTTGTTAGGCCATCCTCCGGTGCATCCACGAGTGGTGTCTATAACAACTTGGGTAGTTCTACTACTAAGAAAACCACCACTCCTATTCCTCCCTCCTTTGCAAAGAAACCTACCAAGGGTGGACATCAAAGGAAGGGACATGCTTTCATGTACACCAATACACGTAGGAATGCATCCACTCCTCACATTTCTACAAATGATGGCTTTTATGTTCCTCACCCACGAGCACGTGCAAACACTCATTTGAGACACTCTCATGCACGTACTCATGCGCATACACCTTCACATGCTTATGATCACACATCACATCCTCATATGCATGCTTATTCTCATGATCATCCTCATGCATACACACCTCATATTCATCCACGTACGTATGCAACACCACACCATGGACCATATGCCCATCATCATGCTTTAGCACAACATAATGTTCCATACACATTTCCTCATGCTCTTGCTAGATCTCATGTTCCTAGGTCACATGCACCACGTAAAAATCAACCTTTTGTGCATGCAACCACTAGGAAGAGGATACCCAAATCATACACTATTTGGGGTCCGAAGAACACTAGCAATAATGCTAAGGATATGTATGTGCAATCTTATATTCATGATATTATTTTGAATGATGATTATGTTGGGAAATCACGGTCCTCTTGGACTTGGTTTCCAAAGGGTTAGTTTCTGTTGACCCTTCTTTGCTTGGTACCATAAGCTTATATTCATTTTATGGGTACCAAAGCATTTGTGTTAAGAATTGATTTACTCTTTTGTTTGCATTTTGGTCTTAGATTCTCATGTTTGTTAGAAACTTAAATTCATATTGAATTTGATTTCTATTGTTTGATTATAAGTAAATCACTGTGTTTAGGATTTTTCATGTGTAAAATATTTAATATTTTTATGCAACACATGCTTTGGTTCATATTTATGTTGTGTTGCATGTGATGCATGTCATGCTTTTGGATTAATATACATATTTACTTTTGGTACATTTGGTACATGCATGTATATGGTTATATATATTTATCTAGTAACATGATTACATGCTTCATTAATATTGTGTATGATTAGATTAGGATATGGGTTACAATAATTTGAATTTAGTTTGTTAAATTTGTTGCCTAACCCATAGGATCCAAAAAGGTTTTTGGATACCAAAATTATGTTTTCTAGGTTCAATCCACATTGGGATACCAACTCTACCAACTCCTTGATTTGCAAAGACTTTCATTCAAATGGAGTTGATGGTGCTTAAGTGATGCACCAAAGTAGGGGGAGCTTAATGTTGTAAGTATATTCTTACATTTGGTATCCATGTGTGTTGAATGCATGTAGATGTCACTTTGTGTTTGAGACTATCTCATGCATATCCTATATTTGCATATTGTGTGTCTTATATGTCATTCATGTCTATGTATTTCAAGTGTGTCAAATTCTTGACTGATGTGCATTGTGTATTCATAATCCTTACTCATATGTTTATTCGAGGATTACTTATAACATGTTGCTTAAAAATTTTCATGTCAGATGCCCATCTGCATGTTTCATGCACGGGACACGCTAATATTTATGTTCCACTTCACAAGCGTGCATCCCAACTTCCTACTCATGCCACTACACAACCTCTACTTAAGAATCCCAAATCACTATCTTTTGGATTCCTACGAATGTTTCTAGGCATGGTATGAACACACATATAGAATCGTATATTAGGAATGACATATTCTCATGCGACTATTTATAAAATCAAAATCAGTCTTTATTTTATTTCCATCTTGCTAACTCACTCATATTGCACTTCATTGCTTGGGTACCATGCTTGTATGATTACTTTTTGTACCCATATATATATGTGAGTTCGTCCACTACTCCCAAGTTTGCATAGTTTGTATGATTGTATGGGAGTATGACATGTTTTGATTGCTATCATGTTATGTTCATCTATATGTCACTGCATTTCATTCGTATTATGTTTGTGCATATAGATTAGTTGATTTCTCTAACCCTTGGTGATTTATTATCAATTTGCACCTTCCTATCTTGTTGATATGCCAAAGGGAAAGAGAAATTTGGTTTTGAAAATTAATACTTTATGCTTTTCATGCACACTCTTTGTGGTATTACTTTTCATGCCTTCCTTCAATATGTATGTGCCGTGAATGTTTATTTTGTGTACATATGCATATTGAACGCGGAATCTTTCTAGCACACACTATTGTATTAGATGTGTGTATTCATAATGATGATTGCTTGTATAATGCTTTGTGACTAAATCGTATGCATAGGAATTATTAGTATATGTGTATCTAATTTCTAATGGTTGAGAATTGTTAATTCCTTATATGTATGATTTTCATGATTATAATAACTCCTATTAATGCATGTCATGCATTTCTATTGATGAGTGTTATTTACAATTGGTAAATGATTGGTTATTGGACTACTTGATTTTGTTCCTTAACCTATTGGATCCAAAAAGTTTTTTGATACCACCAATTGTTGAATTGTCAGATTGTTGTGCAAGATGCCTACTCTACACACTCCTTGGTTTACAAATGATGGATCAATTCAAAGGAAAGGATGGTGCATTGGAGATGCACACATATAGGGAGAGCTAAATGGTTGTAAGTATGTGGTTTGTACAATTGGTATTTGAATATATTGGTTTTGACTACCATATTTACAATTGGTATTTTAATATATTCGATTTGTGTAATATAGCATACTTCTTCATTAGCTCATTCTTGTCACACCCTCATGAAGATTGTTTGTTTATGTGACTGCCATGTTCATGTATGTCATATATGTCTTATTACAACTCATGTATCATGGTAGCTATAACATTCATATAATGAGTTGGTTAGTTGTTTATTGATGTTCATATCTTTGGAACACGTTGTCATTGCACATCACATTCCTCACATACATGCTTTTGTGTGAAGATTGTTATATGTTATGGATATGATAACTGATGTGTATGACATGCTTGCTTGTTTATTAGATTGTATTAAGTATATTGATCTTAACCTTCATTGAAATTTTTTCAATTCTTTCATTTAAGATTCATTGTTGCTTTGATTCTACCACTTGTGCCTAATTCACGTAGATGACTATGTTCATGGATTATTTAGACCATATCATGATTTGTCATACCATTCTAGTAGAATCATTCATTTCTTTATGGCATGCTATACTTCATCACGTTATACATAATTCATGCCATGTATAAGATTAATGATTTAGGATCTTTATGCGAATTTGTTCATTGTATCACCACACATCTCATACTTTTCTTATAGTTTGTATGATTATCTTTATTAGACATATTGATATGATTTGGGGTGATCAATGTATGTTACTTGCCATTTTATTTACTTCATGACTGATGTTTAGCTATAATTTTATTCAAGAAATCTTTCATATCTATAGCTAAATCTTTCATGTATGATATTTTCACAAGTGACATAACACTCATTCACATTAGTTAGTGATCTTTAAGCTATATTTCTCACTATGTCATCTCTCATCTCATGCTCATATTTTATGTTATTTTTATGAGATGTTAGAGATAAATTGTGCTATACACGATCATATTAGCTTTATATTGTGTTTGATGATATGTATATTCTGTCATAGATATTCTTCCATGAATATATCTTGATGCACTATGACTTCATTGATGCTACCTCCGATTAAATTGTGCTTTCACAAGTCTTTTATTCTATCCGCACAATTGGTATGCATGCATGCGATGTTCATGATAACTTTATTCGTTTATGTCCTACCTTGTGACTTTGAACGTAGACTATCTTCATGCCTTTGCTCAAAATATGTTTTGTCACATTATGCCTCATGTTGAATTCTTTGTGATAATTGAGCTAGGATGAGATCATGTCTCTATTTGTTCACTTGGTTTCCTTCTCAAGTGATATCATGATCTTGACATTATTTGCCTGCTTTGCATACTTTGTTAGACTACATTTGGTATCATCTTTACAATTGGTAGACTATTTATATTGGATATCATCTTTACATGCTCTTGCTTGATGCTTGTTTTGAGCTTATGATATAGTGATTATCTTCGTTATGCTCATGGCATTCCATGCTTATCTTTGACTCATTATGTGAGTATCTATTCTGGAATGCATGCTAGTACTATGGTTCTTTTGAACATTGTTTCAATTAGTATCCTAGTGTACTAGAATTGTGTATGCCATACGTTTTATGATGTTTCTATCTCTATTTGGCATAACACTTTTGCATGATATAGATATTTGTGTATGCCCACATCGCACACTTCACTTAGATTTGGAATGCTTTGTTGAGTATTGGTGTTTCATACCAATCTTATTTTGATGATGATCACAATATTATGTTGTTGCTAATGAATCTCATGTTTTAGTCTCTCAGTTTATTTCAAGGATATCTTTCTTGGAGATTAGTCACTTGGTGTAAGGATGGACATCATGTGAAGAAGAGCCAAAGTTTGGACTCAAGGAGTGCCAAAGCTTGGAGATGATGGAGAGCAATCAAGGCATCAAGATTGAAGACTTAGACTCTTGAGAAAGCATTGTAATCCATGTAATTTATTTTATTGCTTTCTCTCTCTTTTGAGTCTAGGTTTGATGTAATGCCTTGCTAGATGGTTTGCTCATTCATGCACATGCATTTAACCATCTTAGTGAACCTTAGGATTATCATAGAATCCAACCCAATAGGTTCACTCTGTCCAAAGACTCACTTGGAGTCTCTGGCTTTCGGTCAGTCGTCTGATGAGTGAAAAACAGCCGACTGGGTGATTTCCAGTCGCCTGTAGATCCTTCTACAGTCGCCTGATTTGCACAGCTCAAGTCAACATTTCAATTGACTCAAACTTGTGCTTTACGCACAGTCGCCTGTCGATCAGATTTTCAGTCGCCTGTATATTTACAGTCACCTGATATTTGGTCACCAGTCGCATGTCTAGCCTAAGTGCAATCTCTGCATCTCTCTGTCTTCTCTTCATACTTTACAATAGTCGAATGATGAAGAATGTACAGTCGCCTGACTATTTGACAGTCGACTGTAGTATTAACATCAGTCGCCTGTGCGAAGAATTGGAGAAAGAGTGCAGCTCTCTGTTTCGTTCCATCCCATGTAGCAGTCGTCTGTTGAAGGATTAACAGGCGCATGTCCTGTTTGTCAGTCGACTGTATTGACTTCGTCAGTCGACTGTCCTAGCTCAGATTATAGCCATTGGATATTTTCTAGCTGTTAATCAGTCGACTGTCTTATGATCATCAGTCGACTGTTCCTGTCGTTTTCACCCAGTTTCTAGCCGTTGCAGATTTGCTTATTTGGCTGTTTCTTTGGGTTTTTGGGCTTGATATAGGATTCCTATATATATGAGTGTGCTGCCTTTGCTTAAACTTCTGGATTGATTCTTGATTACTCTTGATTCTATTGAAAATCTCAAGAGATCTTTAAGCCACTCTCAAGCTCCCTCATTTCCCTTCTTTGAGCATTCATCTTCCTTCATGCATTGAAGTCCAGCTCAAGGGAAAACATCCAAGTGCTCTCAAGCATATTCCAACACTTGGAGATCCTCTTCCATGCCTTGCATTCATTCATGAGTAAGCATCTCAAGGCATAGGTAAGAGTATTTACTTTACAGGGTGTAATTTGTTTTCCTATTTCTCTTTGTGGGATTAGGATACTCTCTTTGTGGGATTTTCTCTCTTTGTGGGAGGTTGTCTCTTTGTGGGACTAGGGAATTCTCTTTGTGGGAATTAACTCTCTTTGTGGGAGTTCGAGTGTCCTAGTGTAGGGTTAACCCTAATTCTCTGAGTGGGAGTTAATGATTATCTGTGTGGGAGTCTTGATCCTTGTGTAGGATTGGTTGGGTCCTTGTGTAGGGCATAAATCCTCTTTGTGGGGTATCTCCTTGTGAGATTTGTATTCACTTCTCTGTGTGGGAATATAGTGAATATTGGTGTGGCTGGATGTGCCCAAGTTTGGAGAACCAGGGTAAAACTTTGTGTTTGCGTTTGGATTGATTGTGTCATTTAATTCCTCTTGCATTTATAATTCTGCATTTGCAAGTTAAATTTTATTTGGACAATTTTATTGCCATTACACTATTCACTCCCCTCTAGTGTGTGTTGTTAGTATTGCAAGGGTTAGACGATCCCTACAATTGGTATCAGAGCGAGGTTAAAGCATACTGCAACGATGGCATTCAACGCCTCATCCGCGTCTCATGAAGAAGGTCACTCAACCGTTCGACCCCCGCTCTTCAACGGAACCAACTACCCAAGTTGGAAGATCAGAATGATGATCTACATGGAGGGTCAAGACCTATGGGACATCACGGAGGTGCCATTTGAGAAGCCCACTACTCCTGCGACGTCAAGGACAAAGGCGGAGAAGGACTCAATCAAGTTTAATGCGAGAGCTATGAATGCATTACATTGCGCTCTCTCAGCTAGTGAGTTCAACCACATCTCCATGTGCAAAACGGCGAATGATATCTGGCACACTCTGGAGATTTGTCATGAAGGGACAATGAAGGTAAAGAAATCTAAACAAACCGTGTTTAGATCTAAATATGAAATGTTTAAGATGCCGGAAGGCGAAAGCATTTCAGAGATGTTTACTAGGTTCACCGATATCGTGAACGCATTAGAGGGTCTCGGGAAGACGATTTCCCAAGAAGATCGTGTAGAGAAGATCCTAGACTCTCTCACACCTCGTTGGGAGTCAAAGGCCAACAGAATTTTTGGAGTCTTATGACACGTCCAAATATACCGTTGAGGAATGCATTGGAAATCTCATGGCGTATGAAGTAAAGCTTCAACACAAGAAGGAGATTCAACCAACAAAGCCCGAGAAGCTAGAGAAGCAAAAGGGGGTTGCATTCCATGCCAAGGAGGAGCCAATCAAGTGGAGGAGGAAATTCCATCGAGAAGCTCCTAGCGAAGAAGATGAGCAAGAAGATGCAAGTGGAGAAGAAATTGAGGATCTTGCCGAGCAATTTAAAGCTTTCCTCAAATGCAAGCAAGGTAAGTCTTTGTCAAAGTTTGCCTCCAATTCTAACAAGGTTCCTACTTGTTACACTTGCAGTGGAAAAGGTCACTTGTCCACCGAATGCCCTTCCAAACCCATTAAAGAAACTTACAAGGGTAAAGGGAAGAAGCATTGGAAAGGGAGGTCCAAGTCCAAAAATCACAAGAAGGGACTTGTCGGGACCTTTGATGATTCGAGTGAGGACACTTCTAGGAACGAAGAAGAGGATACAAAGGAGGATGCTCACGCATGCTTTGTAGCCATGGATGGTCCTACTCCAATCCCCTCCGGATTAAACGAAGAAGAGTTGGATGCTTGGCTTGACACATACAATTCCTATGAGAATTTGCGCCTCACGGCTAAGGAGGAGAAGTCGTCATCAAGCTCTTGCAAGGATGATGATGTTGTTGTTGAGATCGAGGAAGAAAAGATCTCATATGAGGAGCTCAAGATCAAATTTAACTTGGTCTCCGAAAAGGCTAGTAAGTGCATCGACTCTTACAATAAATTAAAAGCAAAATATAATATTGTTAAGAGTAGAATGCATAAAATAGTTATTACAAGTGTAGTTCATGATGAAAGGCATGTTTATGACACTTGTGAGAGAGACACACTTATCTCTCAAGTTAAGGAATTGAGCATTTCTAATGAAAATCTCATTGCTCAAAACCTTAGATTAGATGCTCACATTCAACAACTTACGTTGAAATGTGAAGAGGAATCCCGGAAGCTCATAAGCTTTGTGTATTCTAGGGATTCACTCCACGATTTGTTGGAAAAACAACATCCGGCAAATCATAGAGGATGTTTGGGTTGTATTCAAAATGTGGTTCTCAAACCCACCTCTAATTCTTCTTTTGGTGCAAATTCAAGAAATATTGCTAAAGCACCTAAGAAGAATCAACATGCTTTCTTGTACAACAATAACACCAACAAGAAGCATGTAGATCACAAGGTGATGAGGAAGAATGAAGATCTTCATTTTTTGCTAAGAAGCAAAATCCTCATTCTTTGCATGCTAAGAAAATTGTTTCTACACCTAAGCATGCCACATCCTTCCCTCTTGCAAAGGCAAAACCATTGCCTAGGAAATCCATGAGAATATGGATTCCCACTAAGGCTAGTGTGCAAGAGAGAGATAGTTACATCAACTCTCTACTTAGGGATGTGATCACCTCGTATGATTATGTTAGGAAATCAAACTCCTCTTGGGTTTGGTTACCTAATGTTTAGGTTTCTCACACATTTGCATATTGCATGGGTATTATGCTTCTATGTTTATTTTAAGCATACCCATTGATTGTGTGTGTTTCATGATTTTGAAAATATTTTTCAAATTTATTTCTTTTCATGAAAATTGGGACCTTGGGGTTTATTGACATGCATGCATGATCCATGTGTATGTCAATGGGGGAGTTAATATACTATATGTTTAAATTAATTTAAGACATATTTTAACTCTCATTTCGGAGGTTATTTGAGATCATTATTTATATTTGGTTATTTTGGGTCTCAAACCAAACCTCTTGTTTAATTGCCAACTTGTTTCATGTCTCATTGTTTTTGGCAATATCCTTGTGTATCTTTGAAGCTTGATTTTTCCATATCTATTGCTTTGATACACTTTAGGCCCATGGCTCCATTAATTAAATGGTATTAGATCCTAGAAGTCAAAAGTTGACCATTTCTATGATCTAGGGGGAGCATAGGATAGTGAATTGATACCCACTAAATTTTATATTTGGTATCATACATATCTTTCTTTTCTTGCATATTGTCACATCTTGGTTAAGATGACAAAGGGGGATATTTTTGATGTCCACCTTTTTGACGATGTCAAGTGGGAGAAATATATGCATTATGTGATCATATCTATAGGGGGAGAGATATATACATATGCATATGGGGAGAGATATCTCTATAGGGAGAGATATATGAGATTAGATAAACCATTCATGTTTGCATGTCTTTATTCTTTGCAATTGGTTTATGTAACCCATGCCTATTATATGTCACCATGTTGTTATTGGTTTTATGAGTATTTAACTTTGTGTAGCTCATTATTTAATTGGTGCATATAAGTGGGGAGATCATTAGCTTTGTGCTTTAATTCTTTATGATTTACATAATGCGTGTCATCATCAAAAAGGGGGAGATTGTTGAGTATTGGTGTTTTATACCAATCTTATTTTGATGATGATCACAACATTATGTTGTTGCTAATGAATCTCATGTTTTAGTCTCTCAGTTTATTTCAAGGATATCTTTCTTGGAGACTAATCACTTGGTGTAAGGATGGACATCGTGTGAAGAAGAGCCAAAGTTTGGACTCAAGGAGTGCCAAAGCTTGGAGATGATGGAGAGCAATCAAGGCATCAAGATTGAAGACTTAGACTCTTAAGAAAGCATTGTAATCCATGTAATTTACTTTATTGCTTTCTCTCTCTTTTGAGTCTAGGGTTGATGTAATGCCTTGCTAGATGGTTTGCTCATTCATGCACATGCATTTAACCATCTTAGTGAACCTTAGGATTATCATAGAATCCAACCCAATAGGTTCACTCTGTCCAAAGACTCACTTGGAGTCTCTGGCTTTCGGTAAGTCGTCTGATGAGGGAAAAAAAGCCGACTGGGTGATTTCCAGTCACCTGTAGATCCTTCTACAGTCGCCTGATTTGCACAGCTCAAGTCAACATTTCACTTGACTCAAACTTGAGCTTTACGCACAGTCACCTGTCGATCATATTTTCAGTCGCCTGTATATTTACAGTCGCCTGATATTTGGTCACCAGTCGCCTGTCTAGCGTAAGTGCAATCTCTGCATCTCTCTGTCTTCTCTCCATACTTTACAGTAGTCGACTGATGAAGAATGTACAGTCGCCTGACTATTTGATAGTCGACTGTAGTATTAACATCAGTCGCCTATGCGAAGAATTGGAGAAAGAGTGTAGCCCTCTGTTTCGTTCCATCCCCTGCAGCAGTCGTCTGCTAAAGGATTAACAGGCGCCTGTCCTGTTTATCAGTCGACTGTATTGACTTCGTCAGTCGACTGTCCTGGCTCAGATTATAGCCGTTGGATATTTTCTAGCTGTTGATTAGTCGACTGTCTTATGATCATCAGTCGACTGTTCCTGTCGTTTTCACCCAGTTTCTAGCAGTTGCAGATTTGCTTATTTGGCTGTTTCTTTGGGTTTTTGGACTTGATATAGGATTCCTATATATATGAGTGTGCTGCCTTTGCTTAAACTTCTGGATTGATTCTTGATTACTCTTGATTCTATTGAAAATCTCAAGAGATCTTTAAGCCACTCTCAAGCTCCCTCATTTCCCTTCTTTGAGCATTCATCTTCCTTCATGCATTGAAGTCCAGCTCAAGGGAAAACATCCAAGTGCTCTCAAGCATATTCCAACACTTGGAGATCCTCTTCCATGCCTTGCATTCATTCATGAGTAAGCATCTCAAGGCATATATAAGAGTATTTACTTTACAGGGTGTAATTTGTTTTCCTATTTCTCTTTGTGGGATTAGGATACTCTCTTTGTGGGAGTTTCTCTCTTTGTGGGAGGTTGTCTCTTTGTGGGACTAGGGAATTCCCTTTGTGGGAATTAACTCTCTTTGTGGGAGTTCGAGTGTCCTAGTGTAGGGCTAACCCTAAGTCTCTGAGTGGGAGTTAGTGATTCTCTATGTGGGAGTCTTGATCCTTGTGTAGGATTGGTTGGGTCCTCGTGTAGGGCATAAATCCTCTTTGTGGGGTATCTCCTTGTGAGATTTGTTTTCACTTCTCTGTGTGGGAATATAGTGAATATTGGTGTGGCTGGATGTACCCAAGTTTGGGGAACCAGGGTAAAACTTTGTGTTTGCGTTTGGATTGATTGTGACATTTAATTCCTCTTGCATTTATAATTCTGCATTTGCAAGTTGAATTTTATTTGGACAATTTTATTGCCATTACACTATTCACCCCCCTCTAGTGTGTGTTGTTAGTATTGCAAGGGTCAAGGTTGTAAAAAACGCTAGGCGCTAGGCGTTCGGATTGCTAGCGCCTAGCGCCCAGAGCATTAATCGGGGATTAATCGGCCTAGGCGGATTTGCATTTTTTAATTATTTTAATTATTTTTATATAATATATTTATTTTTTGACGAGATATATAATATATTTATGTTTATATATATATATATATATATATATATATATATATATATATATATATATATATTTCAAAATACATCAAATATTTAATACATACTAAATAAAATCCAGTTTACCAACTTTAGAGTATTTGTGTGCAACAAAATAAAATTTAAAAGATACTCTTGTGCAATTAAGCCATTTACCAAAAACGCCCAGACACCGCCTAGGAACCGCCCAGGAACCGCCTAGGAACCGCCCAGAGCGCCCAGACACCGCCCAGAATGCTTAGGCGGCCGATTAATCCAAAAAACGCCCAGATTGACCGCCTAAGCCATACTCGGAGCGTTTACTAGCCGCCTAGCGCCTAGGCGCCGCCTAGGCGGCCGCCCAGGCCGATTTTTAGAACACTGGCAAGGGTTAGACGATCCCTACATGCTTACTTTTGGAGATGACTTTGTATGTTTACAATTGGTTTCTCATGCCATTATACTTAATGTGTGTTGTCATAACATAACTTTGTACACATTGTTAAGAATTTCCATAGTCATGTTTGTTTACTTCGTCGCTCGACGATTATATTAATTAAATAGATTTGCTTGTATGAAAACATAGAATTGTTTTCCATGCACTAAATTATCTAAAATTATTGATCTATGTCAATGTGATGATTTTGATTCCACCATAAGTTATTTAATCATGTTCATGTCATTTGTCATGCCCTTGCTCAAGGACAGTCTATCACATTATGCTTAATGTTATAAATTTTGTGATAATTGAGTTTGTTTGGGTATTTGACACTTTTTGATCACTTGTTTTTCTTTCACAAGTGATGTCATGATTTTTGCATTGTAACTTTTCTAACACTGCTCACACTACTCTTTACAATTAGTATCTATTGTTATCTTTTATCACATATGTTTTTTGCTTATCTTCTTGTGATAATTGAGGGTAGTTGAGTTGTTGTTGGATATGTGCTCTTGCAATTGATATCTTTATTTTGATATCTTGTTTTTAAATTGGTAGCTTTTCTAGTTTACATTAGATATACCTTTTAGTTTTCCACTCTATTTTTGCTTTTGTTGTTTCTATCCCATGTCTTTTGGATAATGCCAAAGGGGGAGAGAAATAAACAAAGGACGTGCTTATTAAATGTTGAGTGTTAAACATTACCCCGAATCATATCGACTTTAAGTATGAGTGTTAAACATTACCATGAGCATTGGTGATTACCTTGGTTTATATTGATTACATTATATATATATTGTTAATCATGCTCATGTTTATGATGTGCATCACCTAGATGATTTGTATTGAGTACTGAATGATGCTATTGATTATTGATATTAACTTGATTGGCATCATTGCAGGGGGAGTAAGTATATTTAATGCACAATTATTTGTTTTGTTTATATTTGGTTTGTCATCATCAAAAAGGAGGAGAATGTTGTGTATTGGACTCTCCACCTTGATTTTGATGATGATCAAACACAAATCATTTAGACTAACTCTTGTGTTTGCAGTTAGCTAAAAAGTCATATATATGATTCAAGAAGATCAAAAGTGACTACACGTGTTGATTCAAGTGGAGAAGTTGGTAGATCAACAAAGGTGAAGCATTGGCTTGATGAACTCAAAGGCTACCTCAAACCTCAAGCCAATGGCATCAACAAATGAATGGAGATTCAATCTAAAGAGAAGAAAGGAATGGTTGAGTCAAAAGCTTCGAAGACTATGACGTTGGAGATATTCAAGTCATTCAACTAAAAGACTCAAGACCATGAAGATTTATGGAGATCGTCGCCAAAGTAATTTGTTCATCTCAAGCGACATCCCAAGACTTCCTCAGAACGCGTGATCGTTGTGCCTGGAGCTTCGCTGAAGCTCAAGGAGTATTCATGAAGTCAAGGGATTCGGATTCTCCATGTTAAAGCTTTGAAGACGGTTTGTCGTGTTTACTTTTGTGTCTTCTAGCTTCGGTTTAGTAGAATGTTAAGCCTTGAGTAGTACTTGCCTAGAAATATTCTTTTCTATCATATCTTATCTCTAGAATTGCCTTAGAAGCCATTAGAAACTTTCCCGAAGCTTATCGCCTCTTTTCTCGGCTTCTTATGCATCTTAGTTGGTTCAAGTAGAAGAACCAACCGACTAGATGACGATCTAGTTGGTTGGAAATCCTTCTTGAACCGACTAGATATCCTTACTTGTTTCAGCCCATTCACTGTTGATCAATTAGTCGGTCCAAGAAGGTTCACCGGCCGACCAGATGATGATTTAATCGGTTGGAAATCCTTCTCAGACCGACTAGTTATCCTAATTAATTCAAGACTATTTGTTGACCAATTAGTCGGTCCAAGAAGGTTCATCGACCGACTAAATGACGATCTAGTCGGTTGGTGTCTCTTCTCAGACCGACTAGTTCTCCTAGTGAATTCAACTTCTTTACTGTTGACTAATTAGTCGGTCCAAGAAGGTTCACCGACCGACTAGTTGTCAAACTAGTCAGTTGATGTTTCTTCTTAGACCGACTAGTTATTCATATCTTTGATTTCACTATCGACTAATTAGTCGGTCCAAGAAGGTTCACCGACCGACTAGTTGTCAAACTAGTCGGTTGATGTTTCTTTTTAGACCGACTAGTTCTTATATCTTTTGAAATCACTATCTTCATTGTCTTCCTTCTAGTCGGTCCAAGAAGGTTCACCGACCGACTAGTTGCAAAACTAATCGGTCAGTGATCCTTCTTAGACCGATTAAGCAGCTTCGGAATAGAGCCGTTGGGGCATTTAATGCCACGATTTTTGTGACCGTTTTGTCTCTTCCATATATAAGTTTGAGTGCTTCAAACCAGGGATTCAAGGCTGAAATTAGAGACATTTTCACATCCAAGAGAAGAGCCATTCAACTCCATTTCCAAGCTCTCTCATCTCACAAGAATCTCTCCCTTGCTCTTTGAGCCTAATTCCTCAAGAGAGATTCTCATTTCTTGTGAGCTTCTCAAGCTAAGAGCTTGAATCAAAGTCACCAACTTCACCCTAGCCATCTATTGCTGCTCATCTTGGTGGAGCTAGGGTTTGGTGATCTCATCTTCCTCAAAATCCATCCTTGCCCCAGATTAGTAAGTATTTCTCAAGGCATAGGATTTTGTGGTAAGAAGTTTTATATTTCATTCTTTATACTTCATATTTGTTGTATACTCACGGTGGTGAGAGGATTGGCTTGATCCAAGTCGTAGGAGTCAAGATTTCGTTTTGCTCTCGGTTTGTGAGAGTGTGCTTAGTCCCAGGTTGTGGGATTAAGGTTTGCGTGTTCCCGGGTTGTGGGATACACGGACATCGATTGTAGGTCGATTGCACTTGTGGGGTTTCCGCAAGTGGGCTAAAGGAAGCTCTAGTGGTTTTACTAGAGTATCCGGAGGGGATCCGGGTGTTGCTGGATTAGGGCACCGGTAACAAGTCGGGGAGACTCGGGTGGCACCGAACCAGGGTAGATTGCATGTTAGCATTGAATTATTCCTTGTGTTGTTGTTCACTTATTGTATTCCGCATTTTTTGGTTAATTTGGGTTTTATTTGGTGCAAATTCCTTATAATTCTATAAAACACTATTCACCCCCTCTAGTGTTTGTTCCTCATAGCACAGGGTCACTACACCCTCCAACAGGGAGGGGGGCGAAAACTACATGGGAGCCATCCCCCTCTGTCACGCCCCGCTTTCCTAAAATGGGGGCGAGACGTGAGAAGGTCCGCTCAAACTTGGAGCTGTGTTCTTTTGCTGGGAGAAAAAGCAAATGACCCTAGGTCTAGGTCTATTTAAAAGAGGGGAAGTGGCTCACACGTGGGGGCTCTAGGGTTAGAAGCCTAGGTTTTAATAATAGCCTTAGGATAGCCTTAATATTAACCTGGGTGTGAGATGAACGTACATCAAGTGGATGGCTAAGGCTTAGGGTAGAGTTGTTATTAGGTTAAAAAATTGATATTATTATCCTTATAAAACTCAAACCCTCTCTCTCTCTCTCTAGAGTGTGCGGTTTAAGGCAAGGAATGGGCTAGGTCAAATGATTTAGGATGTATAATATAATAAAAATTATATTAGGGAATACTAACCAAGAGAAACTTAGGGTTAATCCACTAATTGGTTGGGCAAAAGTGAAAGTAGGTCAAACAGGGCCCAAAAATCGTAAGATAAATACTGGGGTGACCGTGACGACGAGAGAAAGAAGACAGAGAAGACGGATCACAATTTCGACATCAAGAAACGAAATTAAAAATAAAAAGGTCTCGCGACAAAAGTGAAAATCGCGACGTCTCATCAAATAAGATCAAATCGTGGGAGAACGACTTGTGAAATGATGTTCCCAATTAACACCACAATTTTAATACTCTCAGAGTGGGTCACAACGGCATATCACACTATAGGGTTCGGATACAGACAAGATCTAAAATAATTACGTGAACGAACAAGACTACGTGCACGAAAAGCGTACATAGGTTACGGGGTCCAAAAGCGACAGTAATCCCCAGTTGGGCACACGTCGGGGGTGGCTTGCTAAGGATGGAAACAAGGTGCTACTGCCCTATCAACTCAACGACACGACTCACATACCAAGCACAAAACCAATCAGGTACTCGAAATTGTTATACGCACAGCCGTATGACGAATAGCGAGTACCGGCCGTTACATCCTACCCACCTTAGGATAAAGTCCGTCGTCGGACTTTCTAACATATCTAGTCGCTCTAGTAACTACCCCAATCATTTCACATTATAATTTAAACCAGGTATAGTCATTACAAGTGCTTATATATGCACTAGGTAGTCAAACATCAACACTACCAACGTGTATTTATTCACGCACATTATACTCTTATACCTATCATAGCCAGTCAAATTCATACACGTATTTCAATCATTCATATAGTCACATACATCCTTATATAACTATTAAATACTTATTACATACCATGGTGCACATACTCACAAACAATTTAAATAGTTCACGCCACATTTAGATAACTACCTATGAACAAAATAATAGGGATACACTACTCCCTATATCTCCTAGTGTACATCCAATGTCAACATATCAACACAAGTAACCACACCACTCAATATTCAATCATGTTATTATATCTAAGATACACTTACCACTACTATAATTTCACAATTATTTAGTCATTCAAATGCATGCACATATTTCATCATATATTCACATCACATACGGTCCTATAACTATATTCACGACACGCCACACATACCATAGTCACCAATACCTATAACTAAGCACATACTTACCCGTGCATGGTGCACACTCACACGCTAACATTTCATTCATATTTACCAATCATACCACTATATACTCAGCACACCTACACCTAGTTTAGCTAGCACACATACGTTCACACATGCAAGTCCTTAGTAAATAACTATACCACAAGACCAACACCTATAACTATGTACTGGTATAGCGACCCACAATCATCACTACTACAAAAAAACGCTTGCATAGCGCTTTTTTTTACACTTGGATAGCGCTTTTAAGCGCTATCCAAGCTACCGCTATGGTAGCTCGGATAGCGCTTTTAAAAGCGCTATCTAAGTGGTTTACTAAGATAGCTCTTATAAAAGCGCTATCCAAGCTACCGCTATCGTAGCTTGGATAGCGCTTTTTTAAGCGCTATCTAAGTGTTTTACTAAGATAGCGCTTTTGAAAGCGCTATTCAAGATTACACCTTGCATAGCACTTTTTAAAGTTTGGACTGGATGTGGCTAATGTGTATTAGCCACGGGCTGGCCGTGGCTAATGTGTATTAGCCACGGGCTGGCCGTGGCTAATACGCATTAGCCACGGGCTGGCCGTGGCTAATACGCATTAGCCACGGGCTGGCCGTGGCTAATACGCATTAGCCACGGGCCGTGGCTAATGTTTATAATTTGTTTAAAAAAATATAAAAACAAATTTCAGTGTCAAGAATCCCAATTAGACGTGTAACTGTATGCATATGCATAGTCCACAGACAGAATAGCAGTGTCACATAACAAAAGATATAGAATGCCTGCTTCTTTGCTATTCGTGTAACAGAATTCTCAATGGAGGTTGTATATTACAATCACAGTTTTGATCGTGTCTTTGTAAGGGTTTTTGCTTTCTGAGTCAGTTCTCTTCTTAGGATCTTGCCAGAAACTGTTTTTGGGATGCTGTCCACAAATATGACCCTCCTCAACCTCTTGAAAGGAGCAACCTGTTGGCATCGGATACCAAATTTCATGGAAGAAATTAAAACAGGACCAGCATTCATTAAACAAACGGAATATTGTTCCAACATAAACTGCACTAACAAAATCAATACAACTTGAAGAGAGGGACAGTTTTTTTTATCAATGTACCTGACTCGCGATAAATTTCTGAACATCAATTTCAGTCAGCGAGCTTTCACGGGGGACAACAAATGCAATAGGAACCTGTCCAGCTTCAGCATCTTCCATCCTGAATGATAGAAAATATGACTACCTCATTAGACGATGCCATAATGTAGACATATGTTGATATAAACGAGTTTCTCTTCTTCAAAACTTACGGCACAACAGCAACATCTAATATCTGGGGATGAGAGGTCAGCACTCCTTCAAGCTCAGCAGGCGCAACCTAATAACACAAACAATAATTCAGGCGTTAAACATGTTGAACCTAATTAGGAAAAGAAATATTTCGTAAAGGAATTAAAAGTTTGCTTGATTATAATTCTCATACCTGAAAACCTTTGCACGTGATTAATTCTTTTATCTGATCCTCAACGTACAGTTGTCCCTTCTCATCAAAATACCCAAGATCACCCGTGTGTAGCCATCCTTCATCATCTAGAGTCAATTTCGTGGCTTGTGGATTGTTGAAGTAGCCTGAACAAACATTCAAGGCTTAAATGTGTTCGTTTTGAATCAAACCGACATGGCATACAATTCAGTGACAACTAAATACGTGAAACCATCAAGAAAGAGGAAAAGACAAAGAAGAAGACGCACCTTGCATAATATTTGGTCCGCGAAAGAGTAGCTTTCCTGTAGCTTTCCTGAACGAACACAGTTAAACCCGCTTATTATGCATCTTGCGAATAAAGGAAACTAGTGTAGTAGCTTTCCTTAAATGCCGACACATTTAAAGGGTGGTTTTGAGCATGTACCTAAATAAGGCATGAGTTTCATCTCTGTCCAAAATTGGTGGATGATCACATAAAGAAATAACCTAAAATTAAACATGTACACATCCATAAGAAACAAAAAAAAACAGATCATCAGACAAATTCCACACGAGAATATGCTGACCTCCCGGAAAAAGGTAACTAGCTCTTGACCAAGAGATTGGGGGTTTCCAATGTTGCAATAAAGTATCTACCAGAAGAAAATAAATCTAAAGTAAGAGTTCTTATATCAAAAGCTGCAATATTCTACAGGTACATCCGGCACTTGTTTTTTCATGGTTTTGTTCGGATTCCATGCAACGAACAGCATCCCGAAGTACATTGCTCCCACGGCGAAAACAAAATGGAAGAATCCATATCTGTACGGCACATCATCTTCCGACTCTGCTTCCCTCTTCTTGAACTGCATTTTAAATCGATGTCCATCGTAAGGAACTACTGACTAGTGAAAAATTAGCCGAGTTAAAAAAAGGGTGATGATTACCTGTAACATGTAATGCTTATGAAGTTGGATGTCATATCTGCATTTTAAATGAAGATAGTGACATGTTAAAGTATTTGTAAAATGTAATGCTTATGAAGTTGGATAAAGGATTCATGTACTTAAACTCAGTATTGGGTTCGGTGGTGACATGCGTTTGTATTTGAACTATGCACTGCTTCAATTTCATTTAGCTACTATTTTTATATGTAATAAATGTAAGAAATGTTTGGTTGCGCATGATATTTTGGTTTCAGAAAGATATGTATTGATGTTTGATTCCTCGATAATAATATATGGTTATTTATGGATCCTCATCATCAATAATTATTATTTCCAATAATGGTAGTTTGTGGATTTATGTATACCAATGTCTGTTTGCTTCTTGGATACAGATACGTCATTCTATCTTCAATAGGTGTTTGATTCTTAGATCCCAGTGGGTGTTTGATTCTATACAACTACATGCATTCTTGTATACAATATACCATTCTCTCTTTAATGTCCTAACAGATCAAAATCCTTATTTATGGCTTCTTCGATACATGTCATGCACTTAAAAATCTCATACTAGCATTGCCTAAGGATTAGTTGACTAGTAAACTTATTAGTCGACTACTCAATGGTAAGCTAGAAAATATTATTCTGTACATGTCATTTAGTTGACTAATTGACCCATGAATTTAAAATTGATGCATCCGATTGGTGTTAATCGACTGGGGATATGTATTAATCGGCAAACACACACTTGTATGCATCATTTATTTTTTTATCAAAATATAGGAAATTATGGGACCTGGAAATCAAAAATTGGATGACATTCTACAAGTCTTAAGGAATGTTTTGGTAGTTAGTGTATCAAAATTAGGAATTATCTTTACCAAATAATTAATTTGATAAAGAACTAGTTAAAGAACTAGTTAAAGAATTATCTTTATCAAAATTAGGAGTTATCTTTACCACATATTTCGTCTCGCTCAAATAGTTAAAGAACTAGTGTTCTCATTGCTCAAAGCTCAAGATTTCTCTTTCTTAAATATTTGTGATAATGGAAGAAAAAATCACAGTGCTTTTTACTTTATGAAGTGTTTACGAATTTCTTCAGTTAAATTTGTTATTATTATTTTAATTACATATTCTTTTAATATTATTCAAATTTTAAAAAAAAACTTGTGGCGTGTGTTTCTTCATAGTCACACATTGGAATCTATTTCATTATAGAACTAGCAAGATACATCATGATGAGAGCAACTCTCAGCTTTGTAGAAAGCAAAGCTTTTGAGTTATATGTCAGAATGTATTGAACACAAAATTGAGACGTGTGCTAAAAAATACGCTGGGGGATAAAATTCCTTTCAACACTATAACGCACGTAAGAATGTCCTAACTATTACTTTAAATTCATTATATACTAAATGTAAAGACTGGCAATCCAAATTAAAAATCGATTCCAAATGAAATGTGATATAACATATTTAAACTACATATAAACTAAATTACATTTGATTTGAATATTGTTTGCTCATATAACGAATCAAAGTTACCTCCTGATAGCATTACCCTTTAAGGCGACATGGATGTTTAATCAAAGTTACCTCCTGATAGCGCACCAGCAAAGGAACACAATGTAAACCCCCATCAGTCCTGGTGCTAGGAGCCCAGCATTAACCTGTTTCCAAAATAAAACTGTTAGCGATCCGAGCTGTGTGATTTTTTGCTGTTGAAGAGCCTCGCGTCTCACCTTCGGATGCAATGACACAAACGTGATGACTTGGAGAATGCCGAGGGTCAGAGTGATGAAGAAGATGTTGAGATTGGAAGATGGCTTTGGCGCATACCATATATACATCGAAATAATTCCCAATCGCGATGCAACATATCCGACGATTGAGATAACTGTCACTTGGATGTGGCTGCAGGTTGTTACATAAATATGAGATTCGACAAAAGTTTTGGAGTTATAGTAACAAAATGAATTTATGTCGTTTTAATTGATGAATATTATCATTTATTTCATCAAGTAATAAAAAAACATGCAGTAAAATAAATATAATATGTCATTTGATCATCAAGTGATAACAATCAAGTATATATTTGATGCAAATATATCGTGCCTTTTTGTCACTTCATCAGGCTTGCGGAGTCTCGTGCAAATATATCACGTCACTTAATCAGGCTTGCGGAGTCTCGTGCCTTTTTTTCTAGCCTTTTTGTGTAGCTGCTCTGAGGGTGAGAAGTATTTGAATTGTGCTATACACGTTCTGTTCTTCCGTTATGCAAATAAGATGTAAACCGTTTTGTTTTGTTTGTGAGTCTTAAATTCATGATGACAATTTATCAAGAAGTTCATGGGATCTTCGTTTGTAAGCCTCTACTGTTAAAGAAAGAGCAACTTGATATTATTTTGTGAGACGTCCTGCATATTGTTTCGTATGAAGCATATCTGACTTGTATTGTCCTAAGGATATGCACATGTTTGCATTTGATTATGCAATTAATTATTCTTAGGTATGTAATATATAATTAATTATATATTATTTGGCAGTCAACTACTCAAATTTTTTCTTCTTGAACTATTGCAACAGTGATAAAATATTTGGGCCTGGGTTTGGTGATTAATTTTAATTTTAATAGCCGAGCTCGTGTTTAAATGATTAGGTGGTGATTAAGTTGTGATTAAAAATTTAAGCCTGATGATTAAGCACTGCATTTAACTAAGCTGGTGTTCAACGCTAGAAAAGGATTCACAACGATAACATTGAACAAACAACTAATGAAACAGTGAATTATGCAAAATTCAACAAGGCATTCAGCCCATAGCCTATGTCTACCACCTTAATGTAATCTTGAGAGCAATATTTTGCAAGAAAAGAATTCAAGTTAAAATGGCAATGTCCAAGTTTCTCACCGCTATCCAAACAACGGCAATGGCGCTCATCCCCATCACACGAATCCAAATGGCCTACAACCCCATACCACCATCCTGCAAACCAAATACATACATTGGAAACGATTAACCATGGACGATCTCATCGTTCCAAGGTTTCTCCTAATCGGAAATATACGCACCATAAGGAAACTCTTTGTTTCGTCTCCACTGAATCTCGATATGATCTCCTGGTCTCAAGTCAGGAAAACAACCGGATGCGTGGAGATCGTGAGCCGGAGTTTCCACCGGCAGCTCTCTCAACCTGTCCCACTAGACTCCCTCCTCTATATTTGCTGCCCTCTGGCCATGATGCGCATACCTGCAGGACCAAATTTCTCAATCAAAATTCTATGCAAACATCAGGATTACAAGGAGTTGATCAGATTCTTTACCTGGCATGAAATGTGTCGGTGTGTGAATCATAGCTAAGTTCGGCATCATAACATGACAGCATAAATCCCACATGTCCATTCTGCTGAAAACCCCCAGCAAACAAACACACATCAATCTCACAATTTTCCCGAAGCAAATGGATCGATGATTCGAAAACTAAACCAATATGAGATCCATACCTCGCGGTTGTAGACTTGAGCAGGGAACCAAAACCTCCAGCTCTCGAGCGCCAGATACCGAGCCATGACAGATTCATCATCAGCCGAGATATGGCTCTTGGCTTCACATACGCTGACCCCTTTCGACAGGAACCAAGAACACGGCCAGACGCAAGACAGAGCCTCGTACAGCCGGCTGGGCCTCCGGGCATCCCTCTCGCAATCCCTCACCGAGGCCTGGTGGGCCTCCCACGCCCCTCTCGCGGTCCGGCCCGTCACCTTCCCCCATTTTGCCCGAAGTGACTCTCCCAGAGATGGTCGCCCCTTCACCTCTCCCTCAAAGACGCGCACACATTCGACATGCTCATCAGCCCTGCCGGGGAGAGCTTCTCGAGGATCAGCTCCAGGGCCAGTTCCGGCAGGGTGAACGCCTCGCGGTCGTCCTTTAGGGTATCCCTTCGGGCGACCTCGGCGGCCTGGGCGATGAGCATGTCCTTCTTCTCCCGCTTCTTGATCTCCTTGTCGGAAAGAGCGACGGCGGTGAGACCGGCGGAGGCGGAGGGATCGGATCTAAGTGATTTGGGCTTTACGGCGGCCTTGGTTTGTGGATCTTGACCCTCTAACTGGAGTTCTTCGTCCTCATCATCGTCCGAGGGGGGGAGATCTAGGTCATTGACGTAGGAGAAGGATGAGGGGGCCTTGGATTTGGCGGCGGTCTTATGTTTGGGCTTGGGCTTGTCCATGGCGGAGAGCATGGAGGCGACGGAGATCCTTTCCTTTTGGGTTGCTGCTGCTGTTGGATTTGGACGAAGGGACGGCGTCGGAGTCTTTTTTAACCATCGGAGATAAATTTTTTGAGGGAGGCCGAGTCTGCAAGGGCTCGCTGATTGATTAAAACTGCGATTAGGGTCTGGAATAAAAAAGGGGGAAACGAAAAAAGCGCTATCTAAGGGTTATATATATATATGTTTTTTTTATAAAAGTGCTTACGTAACGATTAGTACCATAGCGCTAACAAAAAGCGCTATATAAGTTATTACTTGGATAGCGCTTTAACAAAAAGCGCTATCTAAGTGATTTTTATCGTAATTTTGATTTATTTTTATTTTCCTTAAGTACAGAAGCGCTATACAAGAGCCCACTTAGATAGCACTTTTTAAAAGCGCTATCTAAGTGGCGTTACCCAAGCCCAAATCTGTAGTAGTGCATGTGCGTAACACAACCAGGCACAACACTCCTATCACTATACATACATCATCCATCGCTATATTCATGGTACTACACGCAAACCACAGACATATGTAACAATATACTTAGAGTATACCCACTCAAGCTTGAGTGAGACTCAAAACACATATCAGAATACTCTATATACATAACACGGTATCTATACCTATACCAATATCACTCCAATGTATATACATCTACTAACATAGCCATATACATACCATAGTGTTAATCACACTTAATTTTTTTAGTCAGGTAACACCCACGTAGTTCAACCACTTTATATAACATAATAATATTATAGACATCAGCACACGTACAATTATAATAACCTCCTAATATATATGCATTCATCGTGTAGTCACACACATGTAATATATATATTCACACCATATCCATCTACCTATAATTAGTATACCTATATATCTACTTATCCGTACATAATTAAGATATGCAATAATCGTGTATGCCTCATGGTATACGCGCACACACAACCTCCCGTAAAAGCAAGAAATACCAACAAAATTATAATCTTACTACCATACGTATATCACATATATACTCATGCAGCAAATACATAATTACTTACGTCTAAGCACAATACATATCTACGTACGAGCACACACTCACACGTACAACCATATAGATCACATAATAGGCCTACTCACTTAACTATAAGTACACCTATTATCATTACAACTAACATTCACCTGACTTACTAATATATACATGTATACGTATCAAGTATTCACAAGTATCTTCAAACTACATACACTACTAGTCTATACTCCAATACAATTTCCAATATGTATATAGACATTCCTAAAGTGTTATAGCTACCCACACATATATAACTAATATCATCCATACAACTTCATATACATCATGAATAACACTGAGTATGTATATATATCACACAATAGGTAAACATTAATATACTACAGGGGAGTACACTCATACGTGAGTGATACGCCGGGGTTCACACACACGGGTCCACACACTCTACTTATACATGCACCACAACGACATCGCAATAAAATCAATGGGCTCGCTATAATGCTAAGGTTGACACAGGCAACGACAAACACTAATGGCTAAACGATAGGAAAGAATCTGAAGCCAACAGCGTAACGAAGGAAAGATCGAAACGTACAAGTTCAAATAGGATGAAGGTAAGGGGACAACTTGGTTAGGTGAATCAGGGTTATAATTGTGAATGTGTAGGCGGGAAAAGAAAGATGTAACGATGCTCTATTAGGATACATGAAAATAGTGTGTAAAAGATATACGTTAAAATACGAAGAGTACAAAACCGGTCGTACCTCAAAGGTTGGAGTTCTCTTCTGTATAAAAATATTTGGAGGTCGATAAAACGAGTTGTTCGAAACAAGTTTGAGTCGCATATACATAATGAGAGAAAATGGTTTATTGGCTTATTGAAAAAAATTTATAAGGAAGAAGTAAAAAATTCACACGAACAGTAAGGACATAGGTTAGAAAAATATTATGCGGTAGTAATTTAATAATTTCGACAAAAGTTTCGAAATTCAAAAAAATGAATTCAAGTCAACGGAAGAGTATGAAGTCTAAGTATATATATTAAAAGTTTTCAAACGAGTTTAAACTTAGCGAATGAGGAATATCGAAAATACTTTCAGAAGATTCAAGATTTGTAACGAAGAGATTCGAAAATTAACGACGATCGTCAAGTGGCAATCTCGTGAATCGAGGGTAAGGAAAATGGTCGTATAATCAAAACATAAATACGTCTAGGATATAACTCATGAAAATCTACGGGGAACTCCTCCGGTTGACCAACTAAAGATTGGAAAACTTAGCGCTAAGACTTTCTAAGGAACTAGACGGTAATGAACTGCGTTCAGCTTGGCCCGAATTCGATGGATCCGAGTGAACGACTAAAGAAATTCTAGAAGTCTAATATGGTCAGAGCTAGGCAAGAACCACTAAGGTAAAACCTAAGACGACTATATCAATTTCTAGCATGAAGTTTAACTAACAATCAGAGACCTCTAACTAGCAAGCAGAGACGTCTAACTAAATCTTACTAAAGTCCTGATCTAATGGTTTCCCTACTAAGCTGAGACAGATGTTTGGCATCACGTCTACCAGCCACCAAGGACATAGGAAACGATAAAATTAGACTCAGGGCTTATGATTTGGATGTTTTAATTTATTTAATGGACATTCTATAATTATTATCGTTGTTCCGATAATTCACAGTTGCAGCGGACCTGCATGGGCCACCAATAAAACCTGTCACGCCCCGCTTCCCTAAAATGGGGGTGAGACGTGAGAAGGTCCGCTCAGACTTGGAGCTGTGAGGCTCCAGTCTGTAAAGCGTATGGATTTAACGGAGTTCAGGTCCTTGCAAATGCGAAGCAGAACAACAATAATAAATAGGAAAGAGAGACAGATAAAAGTTTATTCAATCTCAGAATGTCCATAATAAATAAGTTCCAACATCACAGAAAAGCCACCAGGCTGGAAAGAATAGAGTCTAAAAGGCCCAAGCATGGCCAACAAAAGTACAACGTACTGAAAGTAAAGGCGCTACGCACCGACAACTAACAACAACCTAAAACAGAAGTAACTCAGAACAGTCTCTAAGACTGGTCACCGGTGTCCACAAACTCCTCGTCAAACGTGGGCTCAGGCTCGGCGTCAGCAAACACATCATAAAAGCAACGGTCTCTGGCTCAGGGTCTAACATGTGACACCCAAAAGAGAGAGGGGCACATGTCAGCAAGTCTACAAAGACTTGTGCAAGGAAACTAAAGTAAAGAAAGCCAACCTAGCAGTTCTAAAAGCATGCAATGACATGACAGATATAGTATGAGTGCAACAGGTAAAGAAACATGTACACCAAGCATCTAGCATGGCATGGCAAGAGTAGCAAACTACTAACAATCACAAGTCACGTTTTCATGTCGTGCACAGAGTTCACGCCTTACAGCTGAAGTGGCTGTACGGGCACACTTCTACGCTGAGTGGTCGCTCAACCCTACCCCTCCACGTGTATCGGGCATTGGCTTTTGACCAACACTAATGGCCCGCTTCTGGATCACGAGCCAGGAAGTGTATTTGGCATATGGTTGTGCCTGCAACGCAGGTGCCTAGCCTGAACAAGCAAGTACAAGTATAGTAGCGTGTGCTACGAATGCAACAATCAGACATGGATGGCATGACATGGCAAGCTGTAATTTAAATGCGTACAGAGAAGGAATTTAAACATGGCAGTTACAAATGCATGGATGACATAGCAGCATGAACAGCATAAGCAAAAAGGGGTTGGATCTAGCTTCGTTGTCAAGCTAGATCAAGCGAGGTGACGGATCTAGTTTCGTTGTCAAACTAGATCAAATAGGCGTCTAGGCAGCTATCATTTCACTGCCTAGTCTCTTTTACGCTACGGTACAAAAGTGGCCTAAAACATGGCCTAAACAAGCAACGGGCAAGTTTCACTTGCCTTATCCTGGAGTTCTTGGTGTCGACAAGTCCGTACAGAAAGTGCAGACGTTTTCTGCGTCATACTGTTCCGATATCAGATTCAGACGGAAATAACCCATTTAACGACTAACATACATATTCCAACATTAAGAAGGAGATGCTGCTCTATTATTGGTTAGTTCACAAGTCTGAAAACATGTGGTCTACATACATTAACACCTTACACATCAACTAGAGAACATATGGGCTCTGCTATAAATATAAATTCGGTGCTTCATAGTTTACTTCTAAAACATCCCAACTAAACTAATTTATTGCAAGCTTAAACAATTTCTGAAGCACAGCTTTTTTTGAAACGGAACCCAACTCTAATTATTATACAACTAATAATAATATACTAACTTCCAGCATTTAGTGATCCCAACTTGGCAACAAAAATATTCATATCAAGTTAACCACCATTATATCAAACCCTATATATATAAACCCTAACAGGATCTTCTCATCTTAATATTTAAAACTCTAACAGTAACTAACCACTAACAGATTAACTCTTTTATCCTAACAATCAACCTCAAAACAAAGCTAACCTATAGGTTTTAATAGCAAAAACATGCAGCAATTATAAACAGCAACCAACATCAATTCTAAACAAGTGTTATACTACTAGCCCTTAATTGTTTCTAACATATAACAGCATCATTATAAACCCTAACAGGATTATTTAACCTATGGGTTAAATCAAGCTAACCTCTAATGCTTCTTCTTCATTTGCAGGTGAAGTCGAAAGAGGGCGTCGTGGGGAGGCGGACTGCGGCGGTCGGAGGTCCACGGCGGCATTGCGGGCGGCGCAGCGGCTGTCGCTGTTGCCGTTGTGCTTGCTGCTGCGCCTGGAGGGGTTTCACGACGGAAACGGCGGCGGTCGGGGCCCCACGGAGGTCAGGCAGGCGGAGGGAGGTCGGCTTGATGATCTGCTGACCGGGCGGTGCCGCCGTGCGGCGCTGCTCCCCGACGCTGCGAAGAGCAGCAGTTGAAGGCTGCTGCTGCACTGCCGTGCCCCTGGAGGGTGAACGCGACGGCGCAACAGTCGGAGCTAGGTGGCATGGGGGGTCGAAGATGGGTAGGTCGCCGTCGATGGGAGGAAGAGGCCGGAGGGGTGTGATGCTGCGGAGGCGTGTGATGCGTGGGTTGCGGAGGGAAACGCGATGCGGGGAGGAGATATTGTTTTTTTGGGGGCGGCTGTGTTCTTTTGCTGGGAGAAAAAGAAAATGACCCTAGGTCTAGGTCTATTTAAAAGAGGGGGGAGTGGCTCAGCACGCGGGGGGCTCTAGGGTTAGAAGCATATGTTTTAATAATAGCCTTATGATCCTTAATATTAACTTGGGTGTGAGATGAACGTACATCAAGTAGATGGCTAAGGCTTAGGTTAGAGTTGTTATTAGGTTAAAAAATTGATATTATTATCCTTATAAAACTCAAACCCCCCTCTCTCTAGAGTGTGCGGTCTAAGGCAAGGAATGGGCTAGGTCAAATGATTTAGGATGTATAATATAATAAAAATTATATTAGGGAATAATAACCAAGAGAAACTTAGGGTTAATCCACTAATTGGTTGGGCAAAAGTGAAAGTAGGTCAAACAGGGCCCAAAAATCGTAAGATAAATACTGGGGTCACCGTGGCGATGAGAGAAAGAAGACTGAGAAGACGGATCACAATTTCGACGTCGAGAAACGAAATTAAAAATAAAAAGGTCTCGCGACAAAAGTGAAAATCGCGACATCTCATCAAATAAGATCAAATCGTGGGAGAACGACCTGTGAATTGATGTTCCCAATTAACACCACAATTTTAATACTCTCAGAGAGGGTCACAACGGCATATCACACTATAGGGTTCGGATACAGACAAGATCTAAAATAATTATGTGCACGAACAAGACTACGTGCACGAAAAGCATACATAGGATACGGGGTCCAAAAGCGACAGTAATCCCCAGTTGGGCACACGTCGGGGGTGGCTTGCTAAGGATGCAACCAAGGTGCTACGGCCCTATCAACTCAACGACATGACTCACATACCAAGCACAAAACCAATCAGGTACTCGAAATTGCTATACGCACAGCCGTATGACGAATAGCAAGTACCGGCCGTTACACCCTCCGACGGGGAGGGGGGCGACGAAGTTGAAATGGGCAGGCCCTCCTTCAGACAGGTAGGGGGGCGAATTCGAAAAGACCCCCCAACAGGGGGTGGCGCGCCCCGCCAGGGGGCGGCGACGCAGGCATGCCCTCCGTCACAACTTTCGATTCGAATTTTTGAATTAATTTTCCAATTTCAAATCGAATTTCAAACGACACAATTTTTGAATCGAATTTCGTTGCCTCAGTTTGATTCTTAGTTGGAAATTTTCGAATTGAATCTTCAATTTTGAATCGAATTTTGAGGATAAACTGAGGATAAACAATTTTCGTTTGGAAAACTGAGGCGCGCAAGGAGGCTCTAACCAACTGAGGCTCCCCCGACGTTTGTAATTTTTTTGCCTAACTTCGATTCGAATTTCGATTCGACACAACTTCAACGTATTTCAAATTTTTGCCCAATTTAAATTTCGATTCGAATGGGGGAATGCTGCCCACTTTTGCAATCGGATGAAATTTTGACAATTTTTTAATACTGTGACCATTTCAACAGTGGGGAGATTTGTGTGTTTGAATTTGTTTAATCAGTAAATCTGTGTTTTTGAAAACTGATTTTCTTGCTATAGATTTTGCTATTGCTCTCTTAGAAAATTAGTATCACAGATTTAACAACATGCGCATGTTAAGATGTTGATCTAGAGGTTTCTTAGAATTTACATCTAGATCCTACCCTCCGGATCTAGCGAAGTCCGGAGAAGGAAGCACTATCGTGTTCTTGCAAATCGTCTGTAGGCACCGATTAGTTCGTCAGCAGGGATTCGGCTCAGCTTAAAAGCGTGCTGATAACATATTAAGATTGTATATATGTGTAGGTCTATGGTGAAAACCATAGCCATATACATAATATATCATGAGAGTTACAAGTCCCTTGAAAACTAATGGCCTGTTCTTTTGTAGGAAAGTATAGGAGAGAAAGTAAAAAAATCATTGTTCATATACTATTCATTCACTGTTCACTGGATTCCTACCTCACTTTCCGTTTGTGTGTTCTTTTGTGTTTTCTTGGAAAAAAAAGCTGATGTGGCGGGGAATTTGGGATTTCATGGAGGTGTTTTGGAGTTGGGATGAAAAGCTAGGATTACACAAGAATCCTAGCTTTGGTGGGGCCCTCAAGGCGTGTGGTCACATCAGGTGAGAATATTGGGGTTACCACACCCCAAAATCAAATGTTAAAAAATAACTCATAACTATTTTAGGGCGGGTGTAACCTTACATAGGATTACCACACCCAAAAGTCCAACTTTCCACCTCCAACTTTCTTCATTCAAAAGAACACACTACACGAAGTATGCCCCACCTCAACTTTCCAACTCCACAATCAAACCCCACTTTCCAACAAAAAAACATGCTACGCTAAATTTCTCTCACATCAGATTCCACAATTCTCAATTTTCCCAATTTATACTTTCCAACAAAAGAACATGCACTAAGGGACACCCACTAAGAGTGAGTTTAATGATGGATGACGGTGGATGGAGACCAAATGTCTCTGCCATTCATAACAAAGTTTATTTTATTAGTAGGTTGGTAGCGTTTTGGCCCATTTTTTTAATATTTTATTTTATTAGTAGGTCGGTAGCGTTTTGGCCCATTTTTTTAATTCGTTCGCCACTCTGTTGCTCTCTTTGATGTTTTCTTGGATTGGATCTCATCCCCATCGTCCTCTTCTTGCTCATGTTAGGGTTTTGAGTCCGTGGGCCTAAGAATATGCACCAATTGGATCCGCTTACGATTTTTTTTTGTGTTTAGTCAAATCATTTTCTTCATTTTCTCGTCATCACGCACCGCCTACCTCCTCCTCGCTCTGTTGTTAACAACCGATAACCGGCCAGCAGATCGCCGGCGACGCCGATGTAGATGTCTCCGGTCAAACCCCACCAAATGGGCGGCCAAGATCGCACCTTTCCATCTCTCTCCCTCCTCCTGCTCCCCCCTATCCTGCTCGCCCTGATCCCTATCTCCCTCTCCCCAGTCCAACCTCGCGGCCCCTTATCGGATCCCAAGCCCAGTAACCTAACCCGACTCGGAAACTACATCGTCAGGTTCTTGGACTACAAGACCGCCGGCGAACACTGCTTATACCTCGAAGATAACCTGAGGTCGCTCTCGAATTGGCGATGGATCGACCGAAACAACCCCGCCTTGGCTTTTCCAACTGATTTTGGGGTTCTGGAGATCGAGGATTCGAATCGGGAAGCTGTGATTGGTCAGATTGGGAAGTTGGAGAGGGTGAAGGACGTGCATGCTGATTCGAGCTATTCGAGGAGCTTGTTTGTGGACGACGAGGGCAAAAAAGATGGCCGCGGTTTTTGCCAGAAGAAGCGGCCGGGCAAAATATTTACCTCCATGTCTTTTGAGGAAGAAGATGGAAGACATATTCCGTTAGCTAATGCTTCGATCAGCTGGAAAAGAAAGATTTTGATGGAGGTACGTTCTTCGTCTGGCATCTGGGGTGCAGTTCTCTTTTTAACATTATGTAATTAATCCATTAAAAAATGAATTGTCCATGCATCTAAGAACTCATATAAATACAAGGAAAAACTTCTTCATAGCGCGGGGGTACATTGTTAGCTTTTAACAGAAGAACGATTGGGTGCATAGATGAGTAGCTGCCAAAATAATTAGTACCTGTTAAGCAGTCAATATTTGTGAATAAGAAGATGAGACGATTATTCTAAAATAGTTTGTAAAACGAAGATATATCTTTTCATTGCAGATTTTGATGGTGGCAATACATATTTATTTTTCTTTCAACCGTCTGTACAAAATCGATTGTGTTGATAAACTTGCAAAGCAAGTACTTGGGTTTATGGCAAGGAATTGGAAGGCAGCGATTCTGTGTTTAAATTAATTCTAGGAATCAAGTCTACTCTCTTTCTTTCTAAACCCATGGGTCAAACGGGCTCCTAGGAAGTTTCTTGGTAACATTTATGCCTAGTTTGGGAATGGGGGTTAGTTTTACAAACTGGGGGTTGGTAGAGTTTGGGGTCCAATGAAGGTTTCAGAAACCTTGCCTCGTTTGGATGCTAAAAATAGAGTTTCCGAGGTTTGGAGGTTTCGAACATTAAGAAAGTGGAGATAATGAAATTCAATCTGATTAGGGTTTCACGGTTTGCACCCATGAAACCCTCAATTTCACAAACTTCAATGAAACCTCATTGTTAGAAACCATGTTGCCAAATAGACATTAACATGGAGGTGGAAGATAAAACGTTTATATGAAATGGTGGCGTGATGACATGAGGCTTTAGTTTCTTGATATCTGTTAAATGATTTGCTTGTACACAAATGCTGTTTTGAACCGTTAAGTTTTATTGGATATAGAAGTTGCATGCATTGGAAACATTGATCTATCGGATATGCACTGGATCTATGTTGCATAGATCTATCGGACATGCATAGATCTATGTTGCATGCATAGACATTAACCCCTTTCCTTTTATCCAATAAAACTTCTATATCCTTGATGACGGACCGCTATAGTTATTATGGAATCGTTAAGAATCCCAGATAGTTGGTGAGTGTGATAGGTTGACAGTTGCAGAAGCCTTAATTCATGTCATTACTCCATGCAAGCAAATCAAGAATTGAAGTTAGCTCTTTCATGTGATTCATGGTGTTTGTGCTGAATTTTGTGTGTGTTAGTCATCCGCTATTCATTGTATAGGTTGCACATTGAAATTCTATCGGATATGCACTGGAAACATAGATCTATGCATGCAACACAAATCTGATTGATGATGAACCTCGTTTCTCCAATTTCGTTACAACTTTATTAATAACTCATCAACTTAGAAAGAAACCAACTGATTTGAACTTTGAAGCAAGGATGATAAGTTCATTTCTCCATTTTACATGTATTAGTAATGCACGGTGATGTCGTAGTGGGTAGGTGGATTGGTAATGGCTGTTTATCAGCTCGTAATTAGATGATCACGTGACTTGCATATCGGAATAAGCTAAAGTATTAGCAAGTTGAATTCAAGGTGAGGCCACGGTTTCAATTCCTTTGATGCTCAAATTAAAACATGAGTATGATAATATAAAGAATCTCAAAAGAAAAGAGAGAAATTGCAAATAAGAATCAAGTTTCCTTCTCCCTTGAGGGTAGGAATTTTTATAGATTTGGGCAGAAGATTTTTAGTAATTGCACATAAGAGTGGGACTTTCCTCGACTAAGCCGATTTTACTTGGGTATGTCTTGACGCTGGGTTAATGTGCCTTTTGTTAAGTTGGGCTCTGAAGCCTTTTAGGTGGTATATCACCATTAGTCTCCATCCAGTGTTATCCTAATTAATTAAAATTGGACTAATGTCGGATCATCCTTGCATATGGGTTTGGTCGATCTTCTTACAGATTTAAGGTGCTGGCACTCGAGCGTGTCTTTTGAAGATAGGGTGTTTGAAATCAAACATGTAGCTTCAGAGATAATTAAGGAGTTTGGACAGCGTGCTCGGGCAAGGTGCTCAGGCAAGACGCTTGTGCAAGGTACTCTTTGGGCAACACTTTTGAAAACGACGCACCAATTAAATGTTTTTATGTAGCATCTTGTTACGATGTTGTTTGCTAGAGGTAAACTTTCGAAGAGTTACTATAATGGTTTTGTAGAGATGTCTTTTTACGAAGTTTGGATGAGGTCAAGAAGTCATCTCTCTGTCATCATACCACATTACCATTATTAACTGCTTCGATCTCCTCATCTTCATCTTTTTCTTATATTTTTGGTGCGCTATTTCCATGAGAAACATCAACCTAATTCCTTAAGAACCTAATTCCTTAAAAAAATAATACATAAGAATTCCTTTTTATTTTATGCAGTGAAGGTTGTGCTTGGATGATATTTGGAAGGAATTGGTAGTTGGTTTAGCGTTTGGCATTTGGTTGGTGCTTAAGATTTGGCGTTGAGTGTTTAGACTTGCTGGTTGGTGTTTGACATTGAGAGTAGGGAGGTGATCAATGTGGCAAAGATGAAATCAGAAGTTTAAGTCAGTGCTTGGTTTCCATAAGAATCAGAGATCAAAAACTGAACTGGACTAATTATAAGCAGTGTGACTATTTGGTAGGGATCCATCTCGAATGTAGAGGTACGAAACAATTAACTAATGATGGTCCTTCGTTCTAGGGTGGAGCTGATTGAAGCCAGAGGATGCTCAAATAAAAGGTTAGTTGCTGAATTTTGTGGAGCATGAGATTCAGAACATTGTCGTTGAGTAGAAAATTGTGAAGAAGATTTTAGGGTTATAAGAGATCTTGACTATGAAAGAATAACCTTTACATAGCGTTTGATGTATCTTAACCTTTTTGGAAGAATTGGTAGGGGGAGAACTGCTCTCACAATATTATACAAATTTTCAGAAGCTGTGTGTGGGCTGAATTCTTTTTTATCCATCTCAACAAACATAAAGAAGAAAGAGCAGTGGCCAGTGAGAGCAGTTAACAGTCCTAGCTTTTCTGGAGTTTATATCATGAGTATGTAGTGGCATAGTATCTAGATCAAGGTGGCAGGCAGTCCTACAATGTTATTTTTTAATAATTTTCATGCTATGTAGCCGATTTTTTCAAAAATGTAGTCAAGAGTTTTGATTTACAATGTTTCGGTGAGCGATTGGCACTAGTTGCATAATGGTCCTTCGGCGACATGCATATATTGAGGTGCATGAGGAGAGCTCCTGAAGGAGGTGGCCATATTGGTATTCGTGGTAGAGAGAAGAATGTCGGATTCAAGAGGTAAATATATGATCGATGGTACACCATCTATAGAATGACTAATTTAACATTACTGCAAGGAGTTTGGGTACATGAAATTGCTTGCCTCAAGCTTCAGGAGCCACGAGGGAGTGATTTGGGTGCCAACCCTGCATATATGGTTTCCTAATATGATTCTTTCCAATACAGGAGTATTCAGATATCTGGCACCAAGTGGAGCAAGTACAAGATGTTTCAAAGATTTTGTAAGGCTTAAATGTGGTTATCTTTTTCCACATTGATATTGGTCAAATCAGATAACCTAACTCCATGCATTTTCACATTGAGTTTTTGGACTTCAGTTATAGAATTAGGGGCGACTCAAATGCTTTTGATCATTTGGCTGGGAAGTTAGGTATATTATCTTTTTTTGCTTGTCTATTTATATACAGACAACAACACTAGCAGACGGTTCAACATCCATCGTTGATGGTGTTGGTTTTGTAAAATTCACTCCTTTATCATTGACGTCTATTCTGTATTTACTAAATTTTCATTTATTTTGCTTTCCGTTAGTTAATTGACTTGATCGTTAAATATCTCCATAACATTCTTTCCTAATCATTGTGTATTTTAAGGACTTAAATGATGAGTACGATTGGCACATGGCATGAGTCGTGGTCTTTATCACCATAATATGAAGATTAGATTAGCAGCTTGTTACTTTCCCTTGCATCACAAATTACAGATTATGTCATCCAGGTTTTAAACTTTTAAACTTTTGCGTCTTGAGTTTAATAGTTTAGTTAGCCTATAATGCAAGTTCTTGTCCGTTGGAAAAATGTCATCGTATCTTATCAATTGCGAGTAAAAAATATGCTCATAAACCTTTGAGCTTGTCTGTTCAGATGTATGCTTACCTTATCGTGTTGAGTTTAGATCTAAATTTAGATATTTTTTCATATTTTTGGTTGACTTTTGATGTTTGGTTTGGTTTTAATTATTGAAAAATAGATCTGAAGTGTTTGTCACATTTAAAAGTTTTTAATGCTAAAATAAAGAATCAATTTAGTGTTTGTATTTAGATTTTGTAAAGTGATAATGTAAATGAGTATTTTAGTGATCGGTTTGAATATTTTATGTTTGAAATTGGAATTATTCATCAATCTTCATATGCACACATTTCAACAAAATAAGATAGCAAATACATAAATACATGTTAGAGGTAGTTCAAACATTTTTCTTTCTTGTGGATGTTTCAAAGATTTTCTAAGTTGACGTTATGTTAACTGCTTATTACCTTATTAATTGTATGCATTCTATCGTGCTTAATGGTGATATTCCATATCACTTGTTTCCCGAGACAGAATTATTTCCTTTATCGTTGAAGGTTTTTTGATGTGTTTGCTTTGTGCACATTTGAATCCTTGATGATCCAACTTAAAAATGTATGTTTTCGGGGTACTTTTGCACGTAGAAAAGCGATAAATGTTATAGTCTAATGATTAAATAATGTTTTGTATCTGCTGGTGAGTCCTAACCATATTTCAATACAAAGGGAGACACTAATCGGTCATTGAACTCGGACATTAGTGATTATTATTTGTTTTTTCTATTACCACCGAGAAACTATGAAATTATGCCCGTATATTATATGGAGATTTGTCAGAACTCATCTTTTGGATCCTATTTCAGATCATAATGCTCCTGCCCTTTACCTGAAGATCTTATGCCATCTTCCTCCTTTGATTCCTCCTTTATAAGGTGTATTGGTTTTTGATTTGGATTTTCCCATTGTTGACAAAAAGTCAGCTCGTTCTCACACAGTCCATCTTCTTTACAAATATGTATCTTATGCCTGGCTTTTTTATCACCATCTTTTTTCTCTTGCATTAATTCTAACAACACTCCTTAGTCTTTTTCGGAAGCTTTGTAACATCTAGGTTGGCATGTCACAGTGCTGGGAGAAATGAATATACTTGAGCTTAATGAAATGTATGATCTTGTATTGGTTCCGTCCGACAAAAAGGTTGTTGGTTGTAAGTGGTTTACATTGTAAAGTTAAATCTAAATGACTCCTCCTTGGTTGAAGGCTAGTCTGGTTGCGGAAGGCTACTCACAAACATCACCAGGCAAGATCAGCATGTTGCATTAACAGCCTAGACCAATCATCATACAAGTTAGATCTTGCAAAGAAAAGTTTGTTATGTAATGTACAATAGCTAATTTTAAACAATAAAATTTCCATTTAAAGTGTTCTGAATTTTTTTGATAAGATCTGTAGAGGAGACAGTAGCTATAAAGAAGATCGGACTGAAAGGGAGGTGAGAAAGGAGGAGTGGCAATGAGCACCATGAGCCGACAACGACAGTCATTAGGAGACATCGACAATGATTGGTCGATGACAACCATTATCAAGCAGCGGTGAGATCGGGGCGATGCCAAACAGAGCCACACATCTACTGGCATGAAGACAAGGAGATCATGGTTGCAGTGAATGATGAGAACGTGGCAATGAACTTGAGAGGACAAGATGGCATCGTCACCAAGGACAACAAGATCGTGGAAGACTATGAGGACCACGGTAGGCCCCATGGTGACAGTGCGACTCATAAGGGATGATTGTGTAGAGAAATTAACGAAGGCGGCTGAGATGATGGTGGCAGTTGAAATTAGGGTTGTGAATTTGGATTAGGGTTGGAAATTAAGGGGATACCATAATAGAATCATAGATTTGGATAAATATGTGTTAGGAGCAAGGTTTGAGGTATCGCCCGATACCTCTTGGTATCGGGCGTATCGGACCGGTACCGCCCAGTACCGGTCCGAAACTGCTAGAGAAAATCGGTATCGGCCGAAACCCTAGGGTTTCGGCCAGCAAATATGAAAGAACCTAACAAAAATCGAAAAATAAGAGGAAGAAGAAGAAGAAACAAGCACGAAACTGAAAAAAAAAAACGAAAAACGAACTTACCTCGCCGCGCCGCCTCGTCGCCGCGCCTCGTCGCCTGCTGCCGTGCCTCGCCGCCGCCTGCCGCCTCGCCTCGCCTCGCCGCCGCATGCCGCTCCTCCGCTCCTGCGCTCCCGTGAAAGAGAGTGAGAGAGAGAGAGAGAAGACCGACAGAGAGAGAGAGAAGACAGCGTGAGAGAGAGGGAATTTGAATGGTAAACTTGTAAATAAGTATATGAGTATTGTGTGTAGATATTTTATGGCAAACGCGTAAATAAGTGATATGTGCACAAAGCAAAATGGGAGGTGCGCAAAGCAATTCCAAGGCAAACTTGCAAATAAGTGGGACGTGCGCAAAGTAAAGCGGTCGGTGAGCAAGGCAAAATTCTAGCAACTTTAGTTTTTTTACATATCTGATAGATTTTATGTATTTAAAACTACCGATACTGACCAACCGAAACCCACGTCCGATACCGCCGAAACGGACGATACCGATACCGAAACTTAAATTTTCGAGAGAGCGATACCCTCTCCGAAACCGATACCTAAAACCTTGGTTAGGAGCACAATCACCCCTAAGCAGTATTATATACATTTCTAGTAAGGCAAAGTGGGTGTGGACCAATATGTCCAATACCAATGCAACCAAATATCACTAATTACTTTAAAAAGAATAAATTAAGAAGGATCAGAGTTGGGTGTTTCTGGTGTTTCTATTTGCTTTATAGAGAAAGACTGCTTAAAAGTGCTTGTTTATAAAGACTATTTAACAAGGTGTTTGATATTTTCAACTGCTAATTAATAAAATCAATACTTAAAATGAATGTTGAAAGGATTTGGATAATAATGTAAGGACCGTCTTATCCTTGCAATACTAACAACAAACTCTAGGGGGGTGAATAGAGTAATGACAAGAAATTGTGCAATTAAAATTTAACTTGCAAATGCGGAATAATAAATGCAAGAGGAATTAATCAACACAATCAATCCAAACGCAAACATACGGTATTTTCATGGTTCCCCAAACTTGGGTACATCCAGCCGCACCAATATCCACTATAATTTTCACAAAGAGAAGTGAATCAATCTCACAAAGAGATACCTCACACATAAGATTTTGTCCTACACAAGAACCAAACCAATCCTACACAAGCGTCAAACTCCCGCACAAAGAATTACTAACTCCCACACAGAGAATTAGGGTTAGTCCTACACTAGGACACCAAACTCGTACAAAGAGAGTAACTCCCACAAAGAGAGTATCTAATTTCCACAAAGAGAATTAGGGTTTTAAGAAACAAAATGAAACAAATAAACTCTTACCTATGCCTTGATGATGAACTTACTCATTATTGAATGCAAGGCATGGAAGAGATCTCCAAGTGATGAGATTTGCTTGAAATGCATTTGGATGATTTCCCTTGAGCTTGAATTCAATGCTTGAAGGAGAGAATGAGCTCTAAGAGGAAAATGAGAGAGTTTGCGAGTGGCTTAATGATTCTCAAATGATCTTCAATAGTTCCAAGAAGCTTTAATGAACTCAGCATTCTCTTATATAGGAAGCCCAAAGGAACCCTCAAACCCAAAGAAAATCCCCAAAATAATAAATATGCAACGGATAGATTTTGACAGTTTACGGCACAGACAGTCGACTGATGAACAACAGATAGACGACTGGTCAACGTCTATAAAATTCCTAACGGCTATAATCTGAGCCAGGACAGACGACCGCAGAAGACTACATAGACGCCTATACAATGGGCAGGCACCTGAATATCCTTCAGCAGGCTTAAGTCGATAGATGACCAAAACACAGACGCCTGTAATTTGACAGGCGACTGTAAATACTACATTAGTCGACTGACTTGCAAAGTGAGATGAAACCCAGCAAATGCAAGTTACGCACTTTGGCATACAGACGACTGGAGAACAAATCCCAGGCGCCTGATGGAACACATGCGACTGTAAATTGAACGTCAGTCGTCTGTCTCCAATAGCTCAAGATAGAGTCAATAAAAGTTGACTTGAGCTAGTGCACAACAATCGACTGTAGAAAGTTGGCCAGGCGCCTGGATTCACACAGTCGCCTGTTGGAGAGCCAGCGACTCCAATTGAGTCATTTGGCATGATGAACATATTGGGTTGGATTCTATGATACTCCTAAGGCTCACTAAGATGGTTAAATGCAAATGCATATGTCATCTATCAAGGCATTACATTAAACCTAGACTCAAAAAGAGAAGCAATAAATGAAATAATACATGGATTACATTGCTTCTCTTAGAGTCTATGGCTTCAACCTTGATGCTCCACATCATCTCCAAGCGTTGGCACCCGTTGAGTCCAAGCTTTGGCATTGCTACTCTTGATGTCCATCCTTGCACCAAGCATTTAGTCTCCAAAATGATATTCTTCATTTATTAACTATGAGACAAACATAAGAGATATTAGCAACAAGATAATATTGTGATCATCATCAAAATAATATTGGTATGAAACACAAATACTCAACAATCTCACCCTTTTTAATGATGGCACACATTATGTAAACATATAGAAAATAAAGCACAATGCTAATGAGCTTCCCATACTTAAATGCACCAATTGTAAACAATGAGATAAACCAATTGAAATAATAAGAAACAACGGTGACATATAATGGGCATGGATTACATAAACCAATCTCTCATATAAATATCTCTCTCCCCATATAAGATTATGATTTACATAATTAATCCATATTTCTATCCCCATATAAGATTATGATTTACATACTTAATCCATATATCTCTCCCCCTGTCATTGTCAAAAAGGTGGACATCAAACATATCCTATTTGACATTCTAATAAAAGATGTGACAATATGCAAGAGATAAAGAGATGTATGATACCAAATATAAAAATTTAGTGGGTACCAATCACTATCCCATGCTCCCACTAGATCATAGAAATGGTCAAATTATTGACTTCTAAGATCTAATACCAATTGTAAAGAAAGGGATACAAGATCTTTAACAGTTGAGATAATACACATTGTAGGAAAAAAATCTTTAATGAAAATCCTCTTTACCAATTGTAAATTAATATTTGGAGCCACGGGCTTAAAGTGTATCAAAACATAGATATGGAAAAATCAAACACATTGATGACATTGCCAAGAGAAAATATAACATGAAACATGTTGGCAATGTCAATGTATTAAGATCAACACCATAGTAACCAATTGTAAAAATAGATACCAATTGAGAAACAATGATCTCAAACATAACCCAAAATGAGGGTTAAAATATGTTTTAAAAATACTTTTAAACATACAACATATTAACTTATTCATTGACATACATATGGATCAACAAATGTATGTGTGCCAATGTATTCCACAAGGTCCCCATTTTCATGAAAATAAATTTGAAATTATTTTCAAAATCATGAAACATCACACAAACAATGTGTATGCTAAAAATAACCATTAAGCATAATACCCATGCAATATGCATATGTGTGAGAGACATAAACATTAGGGAACCAAACCCAAGAGGAGTTTTATTTCCTAATGTAATCACATGAGGTGATCACATCCCTAACTAGAGAGTTGATGTATCTATCTCTCTTGCACACTACACCTAATGGGAATCCATAAACTCAAGGATTTCCTAGGCACGTGTTTTGCCTTTGCAAGAGGGGTGGATGTGGCATGTTTAGGTGTAGAAAATATTTTCTTGGCATGCATTAAGTGAGGATTTTGCTTCTTCGCAAAAAATGAAGGATTTTCATTATTCTTCACCACTTTGTGATTTACATGCTTCTTGTTGGTGTTATTGTTATACAAGAAAGCACGATGATTCTTCTTAGATGCTTTTGCAATATTTCTTGTATTTGCACCAAAAGAAGAATTAGAGTGTGTTTAGTAACCACATTTGGAGTGTATCTCAAACCTCTATGGTTTGCCAGATGTTATTTTTCAAGCAAATCGTGGAGTGAATCCCTATCATGTACAAAGCTTATAAGCTTTTGGGATTCCTCTTCGCATTTCAACGTAAGTTGTTGAATGTGAGACTCTAAGCTAAGGTTTTGAGCTGCTAATTTATCATTGGAAATGCTCAATTCCTTTAACTTGAGAGAAGTGTGTCTCTCTCACTAGTGTCACAAACATTCACATTATTTACATTAACACTAGTAGACTCAAGTTCATGCACCCTACTCATAACATTTTTAAATTTAGCTTCCAAATTAGCATATGAGTCGATGCACTTACTTGCCGCGTTGGAATCCACATTGCATCGGTATTCGAGCTCCTCATAGGGTAGCTTTGGCTCCTCAACTTCCTTATCGCTTTCCTCCTCATTAGAGCTTGACGAAGACTCTTCCCCTTTTGCCATGAAGCACACTTCTTCATTGGATTTGAGCCAAGACTCCACCTCTTTATTGCTAGAGCTTGAAGAAAGATCTTCTAATACCGTGAAGCACATATGGGCTTACTCCTTGTCATCTTTCTCTTCGTCACTCGATGAGTCCTCATCCGAGTCATCAAATGTCCCAACAAGTCCCTCCTTTTGGTTCTTGAACTTGGACTTGCCTTTCCAATGCTTATTCCCTTTTCCTTTGTAGTAATCTTTGGAGTGTTTGGAAGGGCATTCGGTAGAGCGATGACATTTACCACTGCAAGTGTAACAAGTAGGAATCTTGTTAGAATTGGATGCAAACTTTGCCAAAGATTTCTCTTTCTTGCCCTTGAGGAATGCATTGAGTTTGCCAAGCTCGATGAAATCATCATCACTAGCCTCATCGTCTCCATCAGCTTCACTCGGAGCTTCTCGATGGAATTTCATTCTCTATTCGATTGCCTCCTTCTCGGCATGGAATGCAATCCCTTTTTGCTTCTCCGGCTTTTCGGGTTTCGTTGGTTGAATCCCTTTCTTATGTTGAAGCTTCACTTCATATGCCCTGAGATGCCCAATGCACTCCTCAACCGTGTATTTGGACATGTCATTTGACTCCAAAATCCCGTTGGCCTTTGACTCACATTGAGATGTAAGCGAGTCAAGGATCTTCTCCACTCGATCCTCTTGGGAAATCACATTCTCAAGTCATTTCAAAGCGTTCACGATTTCTGTGAACCTTATAAACATCTCCGAGATGTTTTCACCTTCCTGCACCATCTTACCCTTGCAATACTAACAATAAACTCTAGAGGGGGTGAATAGAGTAATGACAAGAAATTGTGCAATTAAAATTTAACTTGCAAATGCGGAATAATAAATGCAACAGGAATTAATTAACACAATCAATCCAAATGCAAACACAAGATATTACCATGGTTCCCCAAACTTGAGTACGTCCAGTCACACTAATATCTACTTTAATTTCCACAAAGAGAAGTGAATACAATTCAAAGAGATACATCACACAGAGGATTTTGTCCTACACAAGAACCAAACCAACCCTACACAAGGGTCAAACTCCCACACAGAGAATTACTAACTCACACACAGAGAATTAGGGTTAGTCCTACACTAGGATACCAAACTTCCACAAAGAGAGTAACTCCCACAAAGAGAGTATTTAATTTTCACAAAGAGAATTAGGGTTTCAAGAAACAAAATGAAACAAATAAACTCTTACCTATGCCTTGATGATGAACTTACTCATTAATGAATGCAAAGCATGGAAGAGATCTCCAAATGATGAGATTTGCTTGAAATGCATTTGGATGATTTCCCTTGAGCTTGACTTCAATGCATGAAGGAGAGAATGAGCTCTAAGAGGAAAATGAGAGAGTTTGAGAGTGGCTTAATGATTCTCAAATGATTTTCAATAGTTCCAAGAAACTCTAATGAACTCAGCCCTCTCCTATATATATGAAGTCCAAAGGAACCCTCAAACCCAAAGTAAAACCCCAAAATAATAAATCTTCAACGGATAGATTTTGGCAGTTTACGGCAGAGACAGTCGACTGATGAACAAAAGACAGTTGACTGGTCAACGGTTATAAAATTCACAACGGCTATAATCTGAGCCAGGACAGGCGACTGTAGAAGACTACACAGGCGCCTGTACAATGGACAGGCGCCTGTACAATGGACATGCGCCTGAATATCCTTCAGCAGGTGACTGTCACTTGGGATGGAAACGAAGCAAAGAAATGCAACTTTCGCACTAGCGCCTTAAGTCGATAGATGACCAAAACACATGCGCCTGTAATTTGACAGGCGACTATAAATACTTCATTAGTCGACTAACTTGCAAAGTGGGATGAAACCCACAAAATGCAAGTTACGCACTTTGGCACACAGACGACTGGAGAACAAATCCCAGGCGCCTGATGGAACACATGCAACTGTAAAATGAACGTCAGTCGTCTTTCTCCAATAGCTCAAAATAGAGTCAATAAAAGTTGACTTGAGCTAGTGCACAACAGTCGACTGTAGAAGGTTGGCCAGGCGCCTGGAATTACCCAGTCGCCTGTCCTTCCTTCATCAGTCGTCTGTTGGAGAGTCAGAGACTTCAATTGAGTTATTTGGCATGATGAACCTATTGGGTTGGATTATATGATACTCCTAATGCTCACTAAGATGGTTAAATGCAAATGCATGAATGAGTAGACCATCTATCAAGGCATTACATTAAACCTAGACTCAAAAAGAGAAGCAATAAATAAAATAATACATGGATTACATTGCTTTCATTAGAGTATATGACTTCAACCTTGATGATCCCCATCATCTCCAAGCTTTGGCACCCATTGAGTCCAAGCTTTGACGTTGCTACTCTTGATGTCCATCCTTGCACCAAGCATTTAGTCTCCAAAATGATATTCTTTATTTGTTAACTATGAGACTAAAACATGAGAGACATTAGCAACAATATAATGTTGTGATCATCATCAAAATAACATTGGTATGAAACACCAATACTCAACAAATAATACATATGAGTGAGTAAAATTCAGATAAGATATATAAAACTAAACAGAGAAAGGAAAGAGAACTGACAGTTTTCTATTAGAGGTAATATTAAGTGGGTTGTCATGTGAAAAAAAGTTAGAAGAGGAAAGATAAGACCACATGGAGTGATTTTTTTGGCTTAAAAGAGCAGCTTGCTGCCAGGTGTTTGTCCCAAAAGGCATTTTTACATAAATATTATCAACCCCCCTACGCCCGCGTGAAAATAGAGGGAAAAAAGGAGGCATGCGTTTTCTTAAAAATATGTAAATGCACTTGTTATAAGCAATTCCAAATACACCCTTTGGGGTGAAGACAATATGCTCCTAGAACTATCTATTTTTAGGCGACATGAGCCTAAAAATATCATGTGACTGCATGGAGTGATTGGGTCCTTAATAGCTCCAATTTACCTCCATGCATTCACAGTAGTGAGTTGTGCAATAATTTTCCAAGTTAATGCAGGTGGGAGGCACCGGTACCCACAGACACATATTGCAATGATGATGTTAGGAGCACGGTATGGCCTTTTAGCTCCTTACTGAATTTTGAACCGTAATCTCACATGTGGTCAATCTTCTTTTTTGTACTTTACCAATCACTTCTCGGATAGTTGAATTCATTTTGTAATGTTAAGGCCAGAGTACATTATGCATACATATATGACAATTAAATTTGAGATTTATCATATTTCTGGTTTGAAAATAATGTAACATGCAGTATATTGTTTCAGAGATCTCAGGTTACGTCACTTTTTGGCGCTGATAGACTCTGGAAAAAAGGATTCACTGGCGCAAGAGTTAAAATGGCAATCTTTGATACGGGAATTCGAGCTAATCATCCCCATTTTCGAAATATCAAGGTATTATTTCCTATAATACCATGCTAATATCCGTAGTGCCGGTGTGGAACTTCTATTAATCTGTTTCAACAGACCGAAGAAGCATGTGAGCTCAAATAACTCTGTTAATGGTCTTATGCTATTGCTAATTACAAATGCTGATACAAAATGTTCGAAATTTGATAAACTCGCATTACTCTGCCAATGAAGGAAGCATGCTGTACCAGTTCCCAATTTATATGTACTTTGTTTATACTATTTGACACTCTTATTCATGCCTACTCTCCAATGGTTGTATGGTATAAGAGTATAGTTCATTCTACATGCAGGAAAGGACCAATTGGACAAATGAGGATACGTTAAATGACAATCTAGGGCATGGGACCTTTGTAGCTGGAGTTATTGCCGGCGAAGATGAAGAGTGCCTGGGTTTTGCTCCAGACACCGAGATATATGCTTTTCGAGTATTTACTGATGCTCAGGTAAAGTATATTACTTTACAAATTTATGGAAGAAAATTTTTAATAGACGGGTTGCTTCACTCTTAATTGATTATAATAATTGTTTCGGATTACCCCTGACAATATATTGATTTTATGTAAATGTATACATTGATGGATGACTGACAATGGGCTCATAAATAGCATTAAAGTTGTTTGAGCTAAACAGTTACAATTTTTGAAGGTTATTTGAACCATATGTTCAAACAAAAACATTTATTTGGGCAAGAACTACTGTGATTTGCTGAGACAACGTATCTATCCCATGCTGTGCTGCCCCCCTCCCCCAAACAAAAAAAAGTGGGTTCAAGGATCAACATTTTGATAGACCCGCAGGTCTATTTCCGCCAAGCATGGACCGGCCCATGTGGGCCGCCGGCCCCCCTTTGCCTTGTGCTTATGCGCGCGCCCATTAGCCTAAGAAAACCCTAGTTTCTTTTATAAATAAGGGCTAGCCGTCATTAGGATTTTTATGCTTGATATTGAGATTATTCTATTGAGCTTCATTAGGAGTAGTTCTTAGATTAAACGAGTGCGGACGTCCTCTAGGCGTCTTGAGAGGAGAGCACACCTCTTTTGTGCTCAAATATCTTGTTCTAGCTTTGATTTATCTATAAAAATTGTCTTTTTATCTTGGATCCTAACAGTTTGGTATCAGAGCACGTGACGATCCATGACGGCTACGACAAGAGCCCACGACAAAATTGAAGCTTTGGAGGCCAAATTCACGAGCGAAATCGACGGGATCAAGAAATCATTGGCGGCCAACGACGAATCCATGGAAAAATTGACGGCTTCCATCGACCAATTGACGGCAAATCAAGCGAAGCACGACGACCAATTCGCGCAAATGATGGCAACTCTAAAGCAATTGGCGGCGAACAACAAGGGGGAAGAAAACCCTAAATCGGGGGAAAAGGCGGCACCTTTGAAGAAGGAGAAGGAGAAAGTTGAAAGCGTTGACCAAAAAAGTGATTTTTTGGTGGAAGAATTGGATGACGACGAAGACGAAGAGCCATGGAAGGTGGATTATCGCGAGGAGGTGCGGCGCAATGCGGTGGAATACCAAGGGGGGCGACCCTTTTGATTCAGCCTTACCTTAAGGAACTGCGGCCCTGGCCGCCCCTTTCGGACAACGCACGAAGGCGAGGAGGGGCGGCCGGCCCCCCAAAACCCTTTCGGGGGCGGCCGCCACGCGACGGAGGCGGGGGAGGCCCCCCGCCCAGCGCGGGACCTGGCAGGGCTGGCCAGGCCCTGCCGGCCCTCGCCCGGGTCCGACGACCCTGCCAGACCTCCGATAGGGCTAGTCGGCCCTGCCCGGAGGCTGGCGGGGCCCGTCGACCCTGCCGGGGCTCCGACAGGGCCCCCCGGCCCTGCCAGAGGGTCGGCCGGCCCCGCCTGCAGCATATAGGGGGCGGGAGCCCCCCTGGCAGCCGCCAGGGGGGAGGGCGCGTACGACCAGCCTCCAGGTGGGTTTTCGGAGCCCCACGGACAGCGGACATCAGTAGACGATGGTCGTGGACAGTTTTTGGGAGGGTTCTTCGACCCTTCGGGACGGCGCCCAGTAGCGGAGGACCCCTTGTACGAAGACGGAGGCGGGAGAGGCCATTATTACGAAGGCGGAGTTCGGCGATGACGCAGGTTGGGACGATTTCGAGGGCAGTCGAGAGGATTACTGAGGAGACTATGGGGGCCGCGGAGGAGTGCCACCTAGGCGATACGAGACTCAGGACGAGAGGAGGCAGCACTACTGTCAGTGTTCTAAAAATCGGCCTGGGCGGCCGCCCGGGCGGCGCCTAGGCGCTGGGCGGCCAGTAAACGATCCGATTAAGCCCAAATCGGTCAATCTGGGCGGTTTTGGGACTAATCGGCCGCCTAAGCGCTCTGGGCGGTGTCTGGGCGCGCTGGGCGGTGGCTGGGCGCGCTGGGCGGTTTCTAGGCGGGGCTTTTCAAAATTTTAAAAAACGCAACTCGATTCCCGAAACGGCGAAACCCGTAGTAATTGAAAAACGCAACCCGAAGCACTTTTAAAAAGTCACAGGCTCAGCCGCTCTCGAAACCCAAAGCAGTTTTAAATATTTAAATAATAAATAGTTAAAATGTTAAATACTTATTATTTATTAACCATTAACTTATTAAATTTAAGTAACACACAGCTAGGGCTGCGTTCTCGGAAGCGCTCCCAATTCCCCTCGCTCGCTCGCTCGCTCTCTCTCTCTCTCAGTCACACGACATCGACGCCGACGGTCGACCCCTCTCCCTCGGCCCTCTGCTCACTACGGCCAGTACGGCGTCGGCGTCGACCCCTCCGTCACGAGACTCACGACTCGTCGTCGTCGACACCTCCCCGGCGTCCACTTCTTCAACCAGTACCTCGGCGACTGCCTCGCCGGCGTCCTCTCCACCGGCATCTGCTCCCTCGACGGCTCGACGTCAAGATCGAGACCAAGACAGGTCGTTTCCCCACCCCGATCGGCCGGTACTGTTATTTTTCCATTATTCCATTAACTTTACCCCCATCTTCATTTGATTCAGACCGCCGTTCGCATGAACCACGAGATATCCGTTGGCAGGGGAGATCGAAGATTTCCCTACAATAAATTACCCAAAGTTAGAAAATACATCAAAATTGAAACTGAAAGGGATGGGTAAATTATACAACACACATTATCTATTCCCATGTGGCCGCTCGATGCAACTCTAACCCATTAAATAATTTGACAATAACTTTTATGTTGGTTTTGTGTTAAAAAGAAACCTTGTCGTAATATAATTCTGAAATTAAGAGTCCAATGAAACTAAAAAGAAAATCTATTGGGTTTGATTAACTAATGTACAAATTAAAAGGGCCATGTACAAATTAAAGCAATTCAATTTTCATTTTGTAGTTCTTTTAGATGATAATCAATTAATCAGATATATTTGTTTCATTGCTTGTATACTCATAGTAATTTATATATTATTTTATAGTGATGTTCATATGTTTTGGCAACATATTGATTGTACATTGTAGGGTGCAATTGTGATAATGGCGGGTACTTGTTCTTCCACCGCATCTAATGCAATGTCGGATATATCTAGTTTGAAGCAGGATTCAAATGATATATGATGTGAATACGAGGAATTGACGCACCCTACACTCAAAGATAAATTGAAGTGCAAGTTGTGTGGCAAGATAATTAGCGGTGGAATTAATCGGATGAAGCAACATATTGCCGGTATCAAGGGTAATGTCACGGCATGTAAAAATCTACCGAAGAAGATAAAGTCAAATGCATGAAGGCTGTTGAAGAGGGAAGGGAGAGGAAGAAACAAAAGTCTAGACATGAAAACACAATGAGACAAGAAGTTATTATTAAATGTGAAGAAGAAAATGAAATGAGTCAAGGGACAAGAGAAAATCCACACATGCTCGGGCCTATAGATCGTTTTGCATCCGCTATTGATCCGGAGTCTACATTGAATGGAAGTAGGAAGATGAGACAACAAAATATAAGTGATGCACTTTTCAAGGAAAGAACTCATAATGTGCATCAATATTTGGCAAGATGGGTGTATGAAGCTGGGATTCCTTTTCATGTTATTGATAATGATAGTTTCAAGAGATTTGTAGAAGCGGTTGGACAATTTGGCCTGGGTTACCGACCTCCGAGCCAATATCAATTGAGGGAGCCATTATTGAAGGAAGAGGTTGAGAGGACTAAAATTTTGATGAAGAAGCAAGAAGAAGAGTGGACTTTGAATGGTTGCTCTATTATGACCGATGCTTGGAGCGACCGAAAAAGAAGAAGTATCATGAACTTGTGTGTTAATTGCAAGGAAGGTACGACTTTTCTTACCTCTAAAGAAGCATCAAATGAATCACATACTGGGGCATATATTTTTGAATATGTGGACAAATGCATCGAAGAAATTGGGGAACAAAATGTAGTTCAAGTGGTGACGGATAATGCTTCAAATAATATGACGGCGGGAGAGTTGATGAAGATCAAGAGACCAAATATCTTTTGGACATCATGTGCAACTCACACTTTGAATCTTATGCTTCAAGGAATTGGCAACCTACCTAAGTTTAAAGGAGTGATTGAGAAGGCAAAGAGCTTTACCATCTACATTTATGCGCATCACAAGACTTTGGCTTTGTTGAGAAAGGTTATAAAGAAAAGAGATATAGTGAGACCGGGAGTTACAAGATTTGCAACCGCTTTTCTCACTTTGCAAAGTTTGATGGAGAAGAAGAAAGAGTTACTAGCTATGATCACTAGTGATGAGTGGAATGAAACTAAACATGCAAAGAGTGTAAAGGGGAAGACGGCGGCGGCTATTGCACATAGTGCCGCTTTTTGGAGAGGGGTAAGTCTTTGTTTGAAGGTGTTTGCCCCGTTAGTGAATGTGCTTCGTATTGTTGATGGAGATAGGAAGCCGACAATGGGCTTTGTGTATGGAGAGTTACTTAGAGCCAAAAGAGGAGATTAAAAAGGTATACAATGATCAAGAAGCTTATTATCGGTCAATCATTGACATTGTTGAAGCAAAAGCTCGTGATCGACTTGATTGTCCATTGCATCTAGCTTCCTACCTTTTGAACCCTTATTACTCATTTGACAACCCAAGCATCATAAATGATGAAGTGATTATGGATGGGTTTATTACTTGTGTTGAGGCGATATTCCCCAAAGACATCCAAACTCATAGTTTGGTGATAAATGTAGAATTGCACAAGTTCTACAAGAGAGAAGGCATGTTTGGAAAAGCTATAGCTAAGGAGGGATGCAAACACAATAATGCGGCATATGATCCAGGTAAGTACAATATAAATTTTTTATTTTATGGTAAGTTACTAAAGTTAGTAACTAGTTTTTATTGATCTATAATTGTTATTTTTCTTATTCTTTTGTTTATAACTTATTAACTTTTCTATAGTTGCATGGTGGAATGTTTATGGAAATGGTGTGCCAAACTTACAAAGAATGGCTAAAAGGATACTTTCATTGACTACAAGTTCGTCCGGTTGTGAGAGAAATTGGAGCACTTTTGAGGGGGTAAGTACTTATATAGTTCATTTATTTCATTTCAAAATTTAACATCGAGTTACCAACTTATCAAATAATACTCTTTTTTTCCTTTAATGTAGATCCATACAAAGAAAAGGAATAGACTTGATACAACACGGCTGAACAATTTGGTCTATGTCCAATTCAATGCTAAGATCATCAACAAGACGAGAAGAGAGAAGGAAAAGAATGTAGATGTACTACTTACTAGTGAAGCTACCATGGCACAAGGATGGATTGTTGATGGTGGTGATGATGATGATGTTGATTTGGATCTTACTAGTGAAATGGTTGGAGATGGATTGAGAGAAGATTGTGGCTTAGAGCGTAGGAGAAGCTCTAGAATTCAAGAAATTAGAGAACTTCATGAGGATGATTTTGTATCGGATGAGGAGGATGTAGAAGAGATGAATTATGAATTATGAATTTGAGACCGATACCGAGGAAGTACTAGAGCAATATGGAGAAAAAGAATTTGAGATGTAATATTACTATGTTAGTTAACTCTATGGATGGTTTAGTATGTAATGGATTATGGTTGGTTTAGATATAATAGACTAATGGTTGTATTATTGCAATATTGTGTAATGGACTAATAGCTGTTTTAGACTTTTTTATATCATAAAACTCATTATTATAATAATTTATATTAGATAAAAATAAAAATATTATATAAAAATAAATAAAATAATTAAAAAATGCAAATCCGCCTAGGCCGATTAATCCCCGATTAATCTCCGATTAATGCTCTGAGCGCTAGGCGCCAGCAATCCGAACGCCTAGCGCCTAGCGTTTTTTACAACCTTGACTACTGTCCACATCACCGAGAGGAGGGAAGGCCCGAGCAGGGGCACTTTGGAGGGGATTGCAGAGTCAGGAAGTTGAAGATGCCGGTATTTTCTGGGGAGGATCCACACGCCTGGTTGTTTACAGCAGAGCGATACTTTGAGGCACATTACATGACCGAGGCCCAGAAGCTGAAGGCGGCAGCCATATGCATGGAGGGGCGTGCTTTGGGGTGGTTCCAGTGGAAGGAGAGGAGGCAGCAGATCCGGAGCTGGGAGGAGCTGAAGGACATGGTTCTGGAGACGTTTCGAGACCCCCGATTGGGGAACCTACATGAGCAGCTATTTGCCCTTAGGCAGGAGGGGCCGGTGCGGGAGTACATTGAAAAATTTGAGACGCTGGCGGGACGAGTTCATGGGGTGTCGGACGAGTCGCTGGAGGGCACCTTTTTGAAAGGGCTGCGACCTAGTCTTCGATCTGCGGTGAGCCATACAAGCCTCGAGGGCTTTCGGAGGTAATCGAGATGGCACAGATGGTGGAGGACTCCCGAGCTGAGGATAGGCGAGGCGGGAGCGGCTATAGTGGACAGATACAGCGAGGCACCGCGACTGGAGCAGGCGGAGCAGGGGTCATTACTGAGACAGTTCCGGCAGGGCTTGAGAAGACGGGTGAGCAGAACCTACTACCGGCCGGGGGTCCATTCCGACGGATGACCGATGCAGAGATGAGGGAGAAGCGGCAAAAGGGGCTCTGTTTCAGATGCGACGAGCGCTTCTCTCCCGGACACTGTTGTGTGGATCGGAAGCTGCAGGTATTGATAGCGGAAGCAGACGAGGATGATGACCTGGAGGAGGAAGGCATCGGAGGGGAGGACGACTCCCACTCGGAGTAGCACCGCCGGTACTTACACCACCTTGAGGACAATGTGGTTCTTTGGGGGTGAGTATTGATAGACCCGCAGGTCTATTTCCGCCAAGCATGGGCCGGCCCATGTGGGCCGCCGGCCCCTCTTTGCCTTGTGCTTATGTGCGCGCCCATTAGCCTAAGAAAACCCTAGTTTCTTTTATAAATAAGGGCTAGCCGTCATTAGGATTTTTATGCTTGATATTGAGATTATTCTATTGAGCGTCATTAGGAGTAGTTCTTAGATTAAACGAGTGCGAACGTCCTCTAGGCGTCTTGGGAGGAGAGCACACCTCTTTTGTGCTCAAATATCTTGTTCTAGCTTTGATTTATCTATAAAAATTGTCTTTTTATCTTGGATCCTAACACATTCATGATATGAACATGTGTAGCTTGGGTGGGTCTCATCTTCCTTTCTAAGCTGACTTTTAAATGTGTTGGCCTGAATATACATTCCTTCAATAGAGCGAAATTTTATGTAGGCTTTTGCTATATACATGACTAAAGCATGTTAATTAAAAACGTAAAAACAATGACCGTTACAAAAATTCTTCCGAAGTGTGCACGCGAGGGTTGGGGTCTCATCTTCCTTTCTTAACTGACTTTTAAATATATTGGCTTGAAGACACCTTTTTTAAATAAAACAAAGTTTTATGTAGAGTTTTGCTATATGCAGGACAATTGAGAGGTCCAGCAAGTGTTTATTTATGAAATGAATTCTTTACTTCCATTGATTAAAGCAAGACAGTAAAAAGGAAGGATGTTTATGTGTAACTTAGACTCATACCAAAGTGTCCTGGCTGAAAACCTTCTCTTGAAGCATGCCACTACATTGAACTCCATAGTAGTTGTAATGGTTGATGAAGATGTCTCAACATTCCAATATGTCCTTGTAGGATAAGGAGCCCGTTTCATTGGCCAAAAATTAGGCTTTTGTTCAGACGTAACTGTTTTAGTATGCTTTCTAAACACGTTCCCCCTGGGATTTGATTCTAGGTTGCTTTGATACAATACCTGCAAATACACCACAACTTCATAGTGTAGTGATGAGGGTTGAGGGAAATATTTTTAAATTCGAACACCTTCCTAAGCTCCTTTCTTCTTGTATAACTAAATCATTCAAAAACAACCGAAGGAAACTTGTTGGAGAAAGAGTGGGAACACAAATAAAGGAAAGAGAAATCAGAAAAATGCAAAAAGAAGTGATGGTCATTCCTTTCATTCTCTATTTTCTGCATGTAAGAAGGGCCATCAATATATGCTATTGATTTGTCTGATTTCTCTCTATTTTCTTGTTATTTTCATCAGTCAAATTGCTGTAATGTTTAATTTTTATAATCAAATTCAAAGTTGGAATCTTAATCCGAATCGTGCAAATGGATCTAAATCAAATCTAGAGTTCGAGTGCAATATGTAGCTACACTCTAAACACATTTAGTAATGGATATAAAATTCTGAGTAAGTCCAATGGCTGATGCCAGTGAATCCGACGCCTTAGACAACAAATAATCATCTTTCATGTGCTCATTAATTGAATTGTCCAGTGGGGGGTGTTCGGGAACTCGATCCTTGATCCATGACACATGGAAACTACTGCAGTGAAGTTATAACTTTGAAGTTGTCAATTGGTCAAATTCATGCAGACTTCTGATATATCATTTGTCTCGTTCCATTTCATATCTTGTTCTAAAAATCATGACATTTTTGCTGATGTCTCTTTTCAGTTGGCCAATGATTATTGTGTTGCATTTCATTTCTTGGTTATCTTGCAGCAATTATATATGGTAGCAAAATTGTGAGAGTTTTTTATTCAGTCTCAATGCAGGTATCTTACACGTCATGGTTTCTTGATGCATTTAATTATGCAATTGCAACTAATATGGACGTGCTGAATTTGAGCATTGGTGGACCTGATTACCTGGACCTTCCTTTTGTGGAGAAGGTAATCGAAATGTTTTTTTGGATTATCAATTGTACTGAGTGCTGGGTTAATTCAATAGTAGTAAACTTTCGTTTCTCTTACAACTTAATCGGAAAAGAGTCTTACCACTTTTTTTCATTAATGTTGTCTACGTTAATATATGCAGTTGTGTTTTTCAGTGAGTGAATCATCTGATAACCTTTTTGTGATTGTCTTGTTTGCAAAGTTCTCTCTCTAGTATGCCCGATGTTATTCATGTTCTAAGAATCATAGGCATATAAATAACATATACATGATGTACTGACACCACTCTCGAATCGTTCATATGAAGAAGCAGTGAAAGGAGAAGAAATGGGTTGCTGTCTGTTCAACATGTGTTGTATGTGATGTGGATTCAAAGGGGCAGTCACCATGCTACACAGTCCACGAGATGTAAACAATGATACGCTATGAATCTGGAGTACCAATACTTCTACGGATGGACCATTTATCATTATACCACCTTCTGTATCTACTAAATTATGTCTTGTTTCTCAGCATATCGAATTATTCTGAGTATGGATTGCAATATTGGAGTTTTTGTTGTCACTTTTCTCTTTGGTTTTTGTTGAAATTTCTTTCATTTTGAAGGAAAGAAGTGTGCAATTTGTGACTTATATGGGAAGCGGAAAACAATGAAAGGGCTCGACACTAGGGGTGATCACGGTTTAGTTTCTCCGGTTCCAGTTTCTAAAAAAACCATGAATAATAGTTCTGCTGTTCCGGTTCCGGTTCTTGGTTTTGACGGTTCCGGTTCCGGTTCTAGTCAAGTTCGGGTTCTAGTTCGGTTTTGGTCCCGGTTCGGTTTCGGTTGTGGTTCAGTTGGGGTTTCTCTTTAATTTAATTATTTTTAATTATAATTTGAATAAATTAAAACTAAAAAATAAAAAATTTATAAAACTAAAAAATAAAATATATATTATAAAGTTAAACAAATCTAAAAGCAATTACTTAATTTGAAAAAAATAAAAATAAAAATAAAATAACTTAATTTGAATAAAATAAAAATAAAAATACATGTAGTCACAATTTTGTCAGTAATCAACTTAATGCAACTTATAAAAAAATTGAGGTAAAAAATAAAAATAAATAATTAATTGGGCTTGCACTAAATATGTTACCATTATTAAGTTGCCTATGTATCCGCTAAACAGATTTTTTTGAAGAATTAAAGACCACATAGTTCTTTTACCTTTTACTTCAGTCGCAGTCGTTGGTATCTTCTATTTCTGTTCCCCATCGAAGAAGTTGCAAGTCAATTCATGTTTCATTTCTTGTTGTCTTTGGGCTGCCTTTGTCCAATCATCAACACAAACTTGAGTTTCAATTGAATTCAGACTCAAACAAGATCATCCTTCACCTATTATATTTCCACTGACGCTAAACCCTTATTCAACAACTATAGATACTGGCATTGCAAGAATTTTTTTGGCTATAATAGCCAAAATTGAAAAATATTTTTGATGCTTCTTCCACCATTTTAATATATCAAATTCAATATCATTCACAAACTCAAAAGAAGTTAGATAAATATCGAGCTCAGAATGTCTATGATTTTTTTAAATTTTTTGCTTTTTGCATTAACATTTGATAATACTTAACACCAAATCTTTAAGATGAGACTTGAGATGAAGAATCATTTTGTGCAACATTTGTTTGAGATGGACCATAAATCTTATAGCATATTCATCATATGATTTAAAAACTTCGGACTTAACATAAGTTAACAAAGCAAAACAATCAACTTTTAAACCTAAAGCATTATAATAATATTACAAAGTTGTGTCTAAATGATTAAACTTACAATGTGGATCAAAAATAGATGCAATCAAATAAATAATTGGAATGTGTTGGTAATATTCTAAACTTTTTTCCCCCATAACATTAGCAATAGATTCAAATTTAATATTACTTCCACACTCTTAAAATGAACTAACAATATTAATACTTTCAATAAGAAATAAATTTGTGGTGGGATAATGAACACCTGATAAAGTATTGGTAGCATAATTAATTTTTTTTAATAATTGACAAATTTTTGTGCATAAATTTCATTGTTGAGGAAAAAGACATATATGACTAACATTATATTACATAAAACTACACACTAATTTTTTGTATTCATCACTTTGAACAAGTAATTTATACGTGTTATTCCAACGGGTATGAACATCACGTAAAAATTTAATGAGATTTTTATTATGAGTTTTGCAAAATTTTAACCATGATTTTATTACTTTTGGATGTTTTCACAAATAATGAATTGCTTTTCTAATAGGTTCAATAGAATTTTTTAGTAAAGCTAATCTATTTTTAACACACAAATTTAAAACATGACATGCACATCTTTGATGAAATTTTTTTCCACCAAAATAAGGTCGACAACTCTTTTAAAGATGGAATAGCAGTAGTATTTTTTGAAGCATTTTCAAAACCAATTTCCAACTTTTTATCTTTAATCTTACATTCTTCAAAAATGATTTTTTAACATATGATAAATAGTTTCATCAAAAACTTGAAATGCAATAATTCTTTGGTGTAAAATCCAATTTTCATCTATATAATTGCAAGTCACAGTCATATAGAAGTGTGTTTGTCAATGATCACTTCATATATCAGAACATATAGATACACGACGATTAAATCTTTTAAATTTTTTTGTCAAATCCATTTTTTTCATTTTTATAAATATTAGAAGTGTACGTGTGTGTGTAATTCTTCGAACATAACAAGCTAGTGGATTTAATGCTTTATGAACATAATTCATAAAACCAACTTTCTCATCAAAATTAAATGATAAATGCTCAACGCAACCATTTTTGCTAATTCTTCTTTATTAGTAACATCAGAATATTGAAAGAATTTATTGGTAGAAGTAGCATACCTTGCAATTTGAGTTTGAGAAGATGAATTACCCATTTTTCTCGAATGTTTATTCTTCATATGCTTCCAATATATTCCATAACCTCCGGATGTACTCTAAGAATATTCAACGTTGCAATAATTCCATTTTATCGTAAATTTTTCATTGGGCCCCTTAACTTTCTTCATATGTAATTTGAACAAATCTGATGGGTTGCGTTTGCACTCTTTTCCACTAACATCAATTTCATCACCAAGATTTTTCTACATCTTTAGGATCTTCAGATGAAAAAAATAAATATTAGGAGATTGAGATGATCCATCAATATGGATTGTAGGATTGGGCCGTGAGCGCGGTGGGAACGGGCTTCCCAGGAAAAACATTCGGAAATTGGTAAACTAGAATCATTGGGAGATTTAATAAGATTGACATTCATGAAAACCAAATTGATTATCATCATCATCAAAATCATTGACAGTGAGATGTTTTTTTCTTTATTTGATTTTGAAGAACCACTTACCTTTGAGAAAATAATTAGAGAAAAACACTTGAATAGTTTATAGTATAAAAATTCAAAGAAAATTACATAAAAATGATAAATATAAGTATAATAGAATTATAAAAAAGTTTATAAAAATTTAAAGAAAATTGATTAAAATAAAAATGATATAGATTTATAATAAAAAATTAAAAAAGATTTAATGAGAATTGATAAAAATTGAGAGACAATTGGATTAAAAGACAAATAAAATTGAAAATTGAAAGTAGTATAATTGAAGTTTGAGAGTTGAGAGTTGAGAGAAGAATTAAATAATGCGTTGGTGTAGAGAGTTTAAAAGAGTTGAGAGGCATTTATAAGGGGGGATGTGATACGGTTTGGGGGTCAAATCGTATTTAGGGCTGAATTTAAAAGAGGAAAAATGGAAAAGAGAGGAATTTCTATTGAAATACGAAGAACAATAAGATAGATTTGATCTTTTTCTGTAGAGATCACTCCCTAACTTGAATTAAAGGATCAAGTCTAATCCCCCACTAACCCTAGCCGTCACGGCAATCTAATCTCAATTCTTCGATAATGAACAACTAGGGTTTTTGGGTATTTATAGGACTCATCTAATCATTGCTAAGCGCACACACCGTGACTTAAGCAATGACTAAGATGTTACAAAGCAAAAGCGAACCAAGCTAAGTAAGATAAGGTGGGTAGCTCTAATTTCGGCCCGTGCCCGCTTGCCTCCTCTTGTAGACGACCGCATCATTACTCCCCCCAAAAAAAAACGAACCTTGTCCTCAAGGTTGTAGTCTGGGAACTGAGCCCTGATGGTATTCTCCCGCTCCCAAGTAGCCTCGTGGTCAGACAACCCCAACCATCTTACCAGCACCTCCTGACCTCCCCTCTCAGTGTGTCGTACCTGCAGAATATCCTGGGGCGTCATCATCACCTCTGAGTCAGCTGTCAACGTAGATGGCAGAGTGGCCACTGGTGTCTGCGCTCCCACCGCTCGTCGTAACTGAGAGACGTGAAAAACTGGGTGTAAGGCAGATCCTGGGGCAACGCCAGTCTATAGGCCACGGGCCCAATCCTTGCCTCGATCTGGAAAGGCCCGTAAAACAGCGCGGCCAGCTTCTCGTTCCGGCGCCGGGCTAGTGACCTATGTCGATACGGTCTCAGCTTCAGATAGACCTGATCCCCTACTGCAAACTCCACCTCTCTACGATGTGCATCCGCCTTGGCTTTCATAAGCTTCTTAGCCCTCGTCAAATGCTTCTTCAGCTCCTCCAAAATCCCCTCTCGCTCCTCGAGGTACTGATCCAACTGGGACACCGGGGTCGTCCCACCACGATAATGGACCAGCGCTGGTGGATCCCTCCCATATAGCACTCGAAACGGTGTCGTCTGTGCGGCTGAATGGAAGGAAGTATTGTACCAATACTCCGCCCACGACAGCCATCGATACCAACTCCGAGGACAATCCGAGGCAAAACAGCGAAGGTAGGTCTCAACGCTCCTGTTGACGACCTCCGTCTGTCCATCCGTCTGGGGGTGGTAAGCTGTGCTCCTCCTCAGAACGGTCCCCTGCACCCTGAACAACTCCCTCCAGAACTGGCTCATGAAGACAGTGTCCCGATCTGATACTATGGACTCGGGAAACCCGTGCAGACGCACCACCTCCCGCATAAATGCCGTAGCCACTGTCACTGCAGAGCAAGGATGTTTCAGCCCAATGAAGTGTCCATACTTGCTCAGTCGGTCTACCACCACCAAAATCACCGAGTATCCTTCCGACTTGGGTAGCCCCTCCATAAAATCCATACTGATCCCCTCCCAGACCCACTCAGGAAGAGCTAAAGGTTGCAGCAGCCCTGCTGGTGCCATGGCCAAGTATTTGTGACGCTGGCAGACGTCACAACGGGCTACCATCTCTGCGATGTCCTTCTTCATTCCCCTCCAGTACAGCTCCCTAGCCATTCTCATGTATGTCTGCTGGACGCCCGAATGCCCCCCTATTGCGCTCCCATGGAATTCCTGGAAAATCAGCGGAATGTGCACTGAACCCCGTGGTATCACCAACCTTCCCCGATACAACAACCGTCGTCCCTCCACTGAATAGCCTGGGTGCTCAGTCAACCCCCGAACCAAATCCTCGCGGACTCTAGACAACTCCTCGTCGGCCTTCACCTCCCTCCATAAAGGCTCCCAATCCGCTAGCAGTGGTACTGACAAGGCTGCTAAGGACGTAACCTCCTCCCGCCGTGATAGCGCATCCGCAGCCTTGTTTTCCAACCCGGGCCGATAGTGTATCTCAAACTTGTAGTCCACAAGCTTAGATAACCACTTCTGATAGTCCGCTGCCACCAATCTCTGCTCTAGTAAATATTTCAGGGACCTCTGATCCGTGCGCACAATAAATGGCCGACCCAGCAGGTACGGACGCCACTTTTGAATCGACAAGGCAATCGCCATCAGCTCCCTCTCATACACGGACTTCTGTCTCGCCTATGATGACAAAACCTGGCTGAAGTAAGCCACGGGCCGCTGATCTTGCATCAGCACTGCTCCCAGTCCGTACCCCGAAGCATCCGTCTCAACCACAAAGGGTCTGCTAAAATCAGGAAGAGCCAGTACCGGAACGGTCGTCATCGCCCCCTTCAGGGCCTCAAACGCCGCAGTCGCCTCCTCGGTCCACTGAAACCCATCCTTCTTCAACTGCTCAGTCAGAGGCCAGGCAATGGTACTATAGCCCTGCACGAACTTGCGGTAGTACCCCGTCAAGCCCAAAAATCCCCGCAATGCCCTCAGTGTAGTTGGCCGCGGCCAATCTAGCATGGCCTCTATCTTGCTCCTATCAGCTGCCACCCCTGCTGCTGAGACCACATGCCCCAAGTATTTCACCTTCGCCTGGGCGAACGTGCACTTCTTCTTATTGGCATACAGCTGGTGGGCCTGTAGCTCCTGTAACACTGTCTCTAAGTCCCGCACGTGCTCCTCCACTGTCCGGCTGTACACCAAGATGTCGTTGAAGAACACCAAGACAAACTGTCGTAGGTAAGGCTGGAATATCTTGTTCATCAACGACTGAAATGTAGCAGGTGCATTCGTCAACCCAAAGGGCATGACGAGGAACTCATAATGCCCCTCATGAGTCCTGAAAGCAGTCTTCTGTACGTCTTCTGCCTTCATCCGGATCTGATGATAACCCGACTTCAGGTCAATCTTCGAAAAGATCGACGCCCCATGTAATTCGTCTAGCAACTCATCTATCACCGGTATAGGAAAACGGTCTGCCACCGTCTCCTTGTTGAGGGCACAGTAGTCTACACAAAACCTCCAGCTACCGTCTTTTTTCTTCACCAAGAGCACCGGGCTAGAGAACGGGCTAACACTCGGCCTAATCACCCCCGCCTGTAGCATCTCCTTGATCAGTCGCTCGATCTCATCCTTCTGGACATGCGGGTACCTGTATGGTCGGACACTGATGGGCGCTACCCCCTCCCGTAGCACGATGGCGTGCTCGTGGTCTCTCTGTGGTGGAAGTCCCTGCGGCATCTGAAAAATGTGCCCATAGCTGTCCAACAACTCCTCCACCTCCGGTGGTGCCCTCTGCTCCTCTGCCTCTGCCCCAAACTCCTGGTAGGACACAAAATATGCCTCTCCTCCTATCGACACTGCCCGAGCCAAGGACTTCAAGGACGCTGCACGACAACACAGACTGGGGTCCCCTAGCAAAATCACAGTCCTTCCGTTCTCCTGATATTCCATCCTAAGCATCTTCCAGTTGAACTTGGTGTCGCCTAAGGTCTGTAGCCACTGCATCCCCAATACCAAGTCAACCTTCCCCAGCTCCAGGGGGTAACAGTCTACCACCACCTGAGCTCCCTGTACTGCCAGAATCACAGCCCTGCAGACACCCCTGCTCTCCTCCCTCTGGCCGGTGCCCAAAATCACCCCAAAAGTGGCTGTCTCACTCACTTCTAGCCCCACCTGCTCCACCAACTTCCTGGAGATGAAGTTGTGGGTCGCCCCACTGTCTATCAACACCGTCACCTCCTGGTCTGCCAACCTGCCCACCAGCTTCATGGTGTGATAAGGAGTAAATCCCACCACGGAGCTAAGAGAAACCTCCACGACGTCTAAGTGCTGGTGTTGTTCCGCCACAGCCTCCTCCCCGTCGAGTATAATAGTAATATCTCACTCTTCTTCCTCCTCAGCCGTCACCTCCAACTGCATGGCTCGTCCTGTGCACCGATGCCCCGGAGTGAACCGCTCATCGCACTTGAAGCACAGCCCCTTGGCCCTGCGCTCCCTCATCTCTGCCTCGGTCATCCGACGGGTCTGCCCTCCCGGTCTGGTCTCCGCGGCCGGGGTCCCGGTCGCAACCCTAGGTGCTGCTGGCGGAACTGGGTTACGTGTCGCAACCCCGCCCCACACTCCTCTAGACCTCCTCTACTGAGTCTGTCTGTGCTCCACCCTCCTGGCTAATCGCATCATAGCTGCCAACCCCTGAGGGTCATGCACTCCTACCTCTGCTCTCACGGATGGCTTCAACCCCTTCAAAAAGTTCCCCTCCATCGATTCCGCTGACACCCCCTCTACTCGGCTCGAGAGGGTCTCGAACCTCGAGATGTAGTCATGCACGGTCCCCTCCTGTTTCAAGGCATATAACTGCTCAAACAGCCCGCCCCCGTGGGTCTCCTGGAACCTCTCCATCAGGCACTCTGTCAGCTTCCTCCAAGTCCGTATCGGTCTCTGCTTCTGGGTCCACAGATACCACGCCAGGGCTTCCCCTTCGAAATTTAGTGCCACCGCCCTCAGTCTCTCTGCTTCAGCGAAGCCCATGACCTCAAAGTATCTCTCTACCTGGTAGATCCAGCCATCTGGGTCCTTCCCATCAAACAGTGGTGCCTTTAGCTTTCGCATATCTGGGGGTGTATCTCCTCGTAGTGGTCCCCCCTGTCTGCCTGCCGCCTCTGGTAAGTATGATCCTCGGCCCTCCACTGCCCTACACCTTCCCTGGCCCTCCCATTGGCGAGTGCTCCTACATCGTCCCACTCGTCCACATGCTCCCTCCGGGGTCCTCCACGTAGCCAACCTGCTTCGACGCCCCCAAAAGGAGGGGGAAAACCTCCCGCGGGCCCCAAGTGGGCCGCCCATCCTCCCCCGCCCCCAACCGGGGGCGGGTCTCCATCGGCGGGCCCTAGGAGGGCCCGCCCCATCATTCCGCCCCCCACTGGGGGCGGAAAGCCCCCCGCGCCCCCCGCCTGGGGGCGCCACCCTTCGCCGCCCCCCTAGGGGGTAGAAACACCCCAGCGGGCCCGGGATGGGCCCGCTGCTGTTCGCCGCCCCCCGCAGGGGGCGGTAGCCCTCCGGCGCCCCCGTTTCGGGGCCGCCCGCCTTCGCCGCCCCTAGTTGGGGGCGGCCGACCACCGGGACCCCCTTGAAGGGGCCGCCCGCCTCCCGGTTGCCTCGGATCGCCCTCCCGTGAGGGAAATACTACTCCTTCGTCGCCGTTTCCAGGGTTTGTCCGTGAGATCAGATCTAATGTACCCGACGATTGCGGATCTGGATCTCGCTGCCAAAACTGTGGTTGTTGAAGCATCCTCGCTACCTCGGCAAACCCATCCTTCATCTCGCGCGAATGGCGCTCTGAGACCCGATTCAACTTCTCATCCATGGTTGCGCTCAAACCCGCCTTGAGTTCTTCCCTCATATCCGTCATCTCCTTTCGCAACCCCGTGATTTCCGCATCCAATCGCTCCTCCAGAGTTTTCGTCGCAGTCGCCCGTGTGCTCGCCATAGGACCGAGAGCTCTGATACCAAAATGATACGGTTTGGGGGTCAAATCGTATTTAGGGCTGAATTTAAAAGAGGAAAAATGGAAAAGAGAGGAATTTCTATTGAAATACGAAGAACAATAAGATAGATTTGATCTTTTTCTGGAGAGATCACTCCCTAACTTGAATTAAAGGATCAAGTCTAATCCCCCACTAACCCTAGCCGTCACGGCAATCTAATCTCAATTCTTTGATAATGAACAATTAGGGTTTTTGGGGTATTTATAGGACTCATCTAATCATTGCTAAGCGCACACACCGTGACTTAAGCAATGACTAAGATGTTACAAAGCAAAAAACGAACCAAGCTAAGTAAGACAAGGTGGGTAGCTCTAATTCCGGCCCGTGCCCGCTTGCCTCCTCTTGTAGACGACCACATCAGGATGTGGCTTAAAAAGGGAAAGACCGTTGTTCAAAGGTCAAAATTAATTTGGGGGCGACGGCTTGCCATTTCCCCCAATTTACTTTTTGAATTAAATTGGCTGTGGGGGCAAGTAGCTTTTGCCGCTCAAATTTTTTTATGTATAAAAAGTTTAAAAGAATAGGGTGGGACCGGGGGGCAACGGCCCTAGCCGTTGCCCCTCAATTTTTTTATTAAATTATTAAAAGTTGCAGGAGGGGGGTGGGGCCGGGGTAGAGGGGTTCCACGGTTCGGTTCTACGCTTCCGGAACCGTGGAACCGAACCATGGTTCCGGTTTTCGGTTCTTTAAAATTACAAACCTTAACCGAACCTTTGAGTCTCGGTTCTGGTTCCGGTTCTTGGAACCGGACATACGGTTCCGGTTTGGTTCCAATACGGTCGGGTTCTAATACGGTTCGGTTTAGGTTTGGTTCCACTTCGAATTGGTTCGAGGTTTGGTCTACTTGAAACACTCACACATGCACATCTTTGTGCGTACGAACACTTGGACATAGTACGAACACCTGGACATAGTACGAACAACCTTCGTATATTTAAACTCATTTTCAAGGAGTCCTCCTTCCAGTCTTTCTTCTGGAAAATAAAAATAACCAATAGTTATATTCTATGTGAACATATTCGTGCGGATCCCCAAAATAGATTAACTATTTTCAATTCAGCAAATTTTCCAATGCAAATTCTTATGATAATTGTTTAATATTATCATCTCAGTCGAAGAATGACAAGAATAATAGTATCTCTTTGCTTTTTAATTTTTAGAATCAATCACTATTATTGAATCGGTAGTTTTCTTTAAGCTCATAAACCAACAACATGAGTAGTTAACTGTAGATATATCTCAATAAGTCTTTATGAACTAATCTCAAAGATTATAGCACTCACCTTGTAAAAAACAGAACCATACATTTATTCATGCTCAGTCTGGTCTAGAACGAAAGTCCAAGATATTGACACATTCATCATAGGTAAAGCCTAAAAGGACACATCTAAAATAGATTTCAAAAGAGAAAAAAATTGAAGTTTAGTGAATCTTTGAAATCTGGATGATGTTAATCCAAATTACTTCTATGATTTGATTGGGAATCTAGCAGGGCTGTTAGATGTCTACAGCCAGGAGTGCTAAGTACTTGATATTACAAACCATGTACTAATCCTTAAAAAATCAAACACTAACAGAATACACCTTCATAATGAGGACATGGAGAAACAAAGCCAAGGTTATGCTATTTGCATCCTCAGTACTAGATCCTAAAAGTGGTTTTTGTCGGCATATGCCAAGATAACCGTATGCCAATCTATTTATCTTTTATCTAAAACTAAAACCCCCTTCCCTACTGATACAGTAGTCTCTATCGGCATAATGTTGGTCTGACATGACCTAACGGAAACAACTACCAACTCATGAGGGCCAAAATCCCCTTTGGGGATCAAGTTGTCTCATCACTACAAGATGAATGGAAGACCATATGAACTAAGGTGAAGTAGCTACAATACGCAGGTCATGTTTATATGCCCCAAAGGGGGAAGGTTTGCATCCTCCTTCCACATTACACTCTTTCTACTTTTCCTCATTTAGCATGAGATATCTACGTTGTTCTAACTTGAGCGTTGGAGGAGACGAATCACAAGCCCCACCCCTATCCGTCTTGCTAACACATTGAGACGAATCACAAGCCACACCCATGTGTCACTACTGAATTGGCTGTGTATGGTGTGCATGCCCCGACCAGAAAGCTCATGACTAGAGATCGCCTTAACCAATCATTCCATTCCCATCACCCTTGAGGCCAAAAGCCCAGCCGAGCGCCCCCAGTCACTCCATACTTCATCATCTAAAATGCTTGAATGCACCACAACAAAGGGCCATTAGTTACTGATAAAAACAGCTTCCACTGCATCCTTTACCGATGGTGAAAATAGCTACAGCTATAACTGCCACTCAATGGTGAAAATGCGACATGTACTGCATGGCGCTCAACCATAAGCATAAATAGCATGGTGCAGTGTGTAAGCTACATTTTTAAGAAATAAAATCAGCCCAAATGGTTTTCATAAATATGAATTTTTTTCAAAGATATATTAAAAAAGATCCTTATAAAACGTATCAGTAATGGAATGCGATATGATCCTTCTAGAAGGGAAGCAGTAGGTTAACCACCATGATGCATATTCAACTGAAACAATTTCACTATTAATCTACGTTACCGCTGAGTATTACATAAGCAAAATAGAATAAATAACTTGGAGAAGCTGAAAGGGCTTCTTGATCATTTGGACAAAAATGCAATGGGAAAAGAGGACTTTGAGGAACCAACTGAAATGGAAAAATCATCTGTTGATCTTTTAGGTTATCCTCAAAGTTGCCAAGAAAAATACATCAATGTTTCACAATGTCTCTCAGCTTTAGAGAACAAATCTAGACAAGATTCCACTTAATATGTGGTATTTTGAATTCACAAGGGGAAAAAAGATCAGGAGATGCCTGATGCGTTTTTTTGGTCTTAGTAACAAAAGACTGATCTAGATTGAATGAACCTTGTTTTGATGATTTAAAACCTTCTGGTCTGCAACCAAAGAGAATTTAGGGCTCCAAGGTTACACTTGTAGGATGATTAACTAAGTTTGCAAATGAGATTGATAAAAGGAACTGATTAAGAGAAAAAAGTGAAAGAAGGGATTCACACCTTCGGGTGGGTATTTAACCTCCCTATTTATAGAGGGTACACCACCTGTTGTACGCTTGGAAAGGCTATGCCACGTCGACAGTTGTGGGTCAGGAGTCAGGACTCAAGTTCCTTCTTCAAACAAGCTGCTTGATGGGTGTTGTTTTTCAACTATTTTGGTTGATTTTCAAAGTAGAATACTTGTCAATCACAAATGATCTTAAGAGTTGAGCAGCCATGCATGGAGCAGTCTTGTTTAACTGTTTTGCCCCCACATTATGATATTTGCGTTATCATCTATGATGCACTGGTTCTTCTAAAAGGGTCACACAGTGTTTTGAATATGCATCCGACACTCGTATCGGACACAACTAATTTTTTCTAAAAGGATTATGTGCTGATATAGTTCGTCTTTTTTGTTGCGTATCCATGTACGGTACCCACCGTAGGTGATACTTGTGATTGTATTCATGCAACTTAGGCTATCAGTGCTATTAATTCTTTAGGCAAAGATAAAATCGTTTAAGATATGGGGATAACATTTATATTCGTGTCTGAAAGATTTAACTGTTTTTTGTAGCTGGATCGTTTAGTGAGCCGAAAACCTATTATTCATGGATAATTTCTATACATATAATATTTACATCTTTTCATTTGCTGCCATTTAAAAGTAACTCTCTGCTCCTCCATTGAGTGATGTTATCTTAATTGCCTTAATTATGGTTTCCTGGGATACTTATTACATTCATTCTGTTTTCTTCCTTTTTTTTAATTGTACTTTGGTTCATGGACATTCGAAGGGAATTGAAATTGCCCTTCAAATTTGTTACCTTATGACCATAACTATGATTTCGTAAACCACATTATTATGTGAAATATCTGTAGCATCAAAGCTGAAAGAAATTTTAAATATTGTGTTAGGCTGTTAAGTTATCCTTCGTATGCATGTTTCTTAAGCTGCTTTGCTGTTAACCTTCATATGCAGCATTAGTACATCCTTTTAGCAATTATATCTTACATATCTCATGGTCATTTCCTGTCCATTCTTCTGAGAGCTGATACTCCCACACTTGGCAATTACTACACTATAAAATGGAAGTAACTCTTCCATGGTCATGGTTATACAAATTCTAGATTATGGATGTTCATAAATTCTTTCGGGTAAAACTTCTTTTGTCTTGATTGTTGATGTCTTGTGGCTGTTTTTCCAGGTTTGGGAGCTAACAGCAAATAATATCATTATGGTGTCAGCTATTGGAAATGATGGACCTCTTTATGGGACACTGAATAATCCTGCTGACCAGAGTGATGTTATTGGTGTTGGTGGCATTGATTATAATGATCATATTGCCTCTTTCTCCTCACGTGGGATGAGCACATGGGAGATTCCACATGGGTATGTTTTGAATTTCATTTGCATTTTTTGTGCTCGCAATATTGTTTTCCTCTCAATTTTATGCATATGATAGCATACTAAATTTTCCTCAGGTCCTGTATGAATTATCAAAGTTCAGCTGACTAATTTAATTTCTCTCTCATAAAAGGTTCTCAACTGCGCTCTCTTTCACCTTCACATGAAACTTGTATCCTACGAATGTAACATGCATGGTTAAAAAAATGAAGCGTTTTAATCTTTACTTTCTGCTAATTTTTCAATTTTTATGTGGTAACCACTGAAGTTCGTCTCAATTTAGTATTGTGAAAATGATCGTGCATCAGCAACAAAATTAATCGCTTGACTATGGATCAATAGCTTGGATATTAATGAAGATGAAATTTAGCTTAATGATAAGTATTATAAGATTAGTACATTTCATCATATTGTTGTACTTTGTATATAGGTTGCTGTTGGTACTAAAACTATTTGAATTGAATTTAAATGCCATTCAGAGCCATCTTGTTTTGGCTATACATGTGAACTGTCAGATAGGGCCAAGGTTTAAGGTATCAGATTGTTTTGGTTTTAAACCATACCGGTACAAAATCGAGAGTGTCTCTCGTTTCGGCCAGAAGTATGTAGTTTCAACATGTTTCAATCGAAACTGGGATTGAATTGGCCGGAAACTGTCAGATAGGGCCAAGGTTTAAGGTATCAGATTGTTTTGGTTTTAAACCATACCGGTACAAAATCGAGAGTGTCTCTCGTTTCGGCCAGAAGTATGTAGTTTCAACATGTTTCAATCGAAACTGGGATTGAATTGGCCGGAGCTGCATTGTTCCGATCGAAACTGAAAGGGAAGAAAAACAATGAAGAAATTAGGGGAATTTTGATAAATATAAAAAAAATTGAAATTTAACAAAAATTTCATATGATTCAACAGAGAAAACATTCAACAGAAGAGGTTAATAGTAAATCCTATGTAAAGTAATGTTTAAATTTTTTATAAAGTGTGAAGAGGAGATTCACATATCATTACAACAAAATTGAAATAAGATATTTGTGTAAATTTAGAAAAAAAATCAAAATTTTAACATTTTCAAAGATGAGATTTGGAGCTCCATAAAAATAACCAAAACACCGAAATCGGCACAATGTTGTGGAAATCACAATGTTGTGGAAATCCCTCGATCTATGTAGAAATGCCTAAATCTTCGTCGAAAGAGCTTGGAAGACGTCGATCTGAGAGGGCTCAGGCGAGGGCTTGGGTGATGCAACTGACAGTCACCAATATCTATCTGACAGTCACCAATATCTATCTCGAGCATATTTATGGTAAAGTGTTTTTAGGGGGAATAAAATGAGCAATTGCCAGGCTCGGTCTTGAATCTGCAGTGAAAAGCAGCTTGATTTGAGGGCCTGCTGGGCCCGTTGCACATTTTGCTCAACATATTACATATATTTACAAGTTTGTCGTTAGCTATTCTAATAATTTAACAAAGGAAATGACAATCTTGTAAATAAATATTATAAGTTGAGCAAAATATGTAATGTGACCGTCAGCGTGCACATAAGGCATGTGCTATAATAGTTTACAATTTTACACATTTGCTAAACATATTACATTTTATTTACAATAATATTAACTAATTTTAATGATATATTCTTAAGTAATTTTCTATAATAAAATTGTTAATAAAAATTTATTACTTTTTAAATTTTATTATTGGTCAGAATTTAATTCTAACTTTTAATAATTTTATTTATCTAATATTAATGTTACTAATGCTTAATTGTTGATGCTAATAATTATACATAACTAATATGAATGTTAATAATTCTTAATTGTTAAAGTTAATAATTTTACTTGACTACTTTTAATGTTAATACTTAATAATTCTTGATTTAATTAATGTTAGATAACTAATGGTAATTGTTAATTGTTAGTTTATTAATCGTAACTACAGATAATTGATTTAAATAAAGTTAGATAATTGATTTAAATAAAGTTAGATGTCTGTAGTTAACTTTACTAAACAATTAACATATTATCAGTGTTCTAAATATCGGCCTGATATCCGACATATCGGTCACAATATCGCAAACTAGACATGGACGACACGACATAATGCGATAAATTGCGTTTTTTGGGTTTTCGCCGATATCTGCTGCAATATTGGTTGCGGGACCGATATACCAACCGATATGAAGCGAAATAGTTGCCATTTTTTGGTTTTTTTAATTTTGTTAGCAGGTTGAGTGATGCGTCGGGTTTGTAATTCGTTACCCGACCGAACCAGATATCCGTAAATAAAAGGGCAAAGTCATGAGAGGAAGGGCCAAAAGCCTAATTTTCTCTCATTTCGATTTCGTCGCTCTCCCTCTTTCTTCGATCGACAGTTTTGTTGCTCTCCCCCTCTCTTCGACCAGCGACATCGCTATCCTCTTTTCGATCGACGACGCAGCTCTTCCTCTCTCTTCGACCGATGATGCCGCTTTTCCTCTTTCTTTGACGGTTCGATTGACGATGCAACTCTCCTTATCTCTTGACAGACGATGCATTTCTTCCTCTCTCTTTGATCCTCTCTTCAACTGACAATTCCGCTTTCTCTCTTCGACCGACAACGTAGCTTTCTCTCTTCGACCTAAGTCTAAAGGTGAGGATTGATCGGCATCAGTTTGCAGTCTTTGCATAAGATTGATCGGTTCCTTTTTTTTCAATTTTTGCTAATGTTTATTTGCTTCAATTTGCCGCCGCCGCTCTTTTATTTGCTTTAGCCTTTAGTTTGCAGTCGACACATCAGTGAAACGGTCGACATCTTCTTTTCTCTCTTTGACTATTCAACGTTTTCCTACTCTCTCAAATCTGCATGTAATTTTAACTACCAGGAAAATTGATACATGATATAGGCTAGCAAATAATGTTGTCTTGGTGACATGAATTTCGTGGATAAACGTCTTGGTGATAATACCATGTTGATTTTTCCTAAATTTCCGACATTCAGTTGATGTTATTGCTCTATTGTGATATTATCTCCCTGTCGTGGCTCATTTGTTAACGATAGCTAATCAAAAATTGCCACCCCATGATTTTCATTAATGTCATATGAATATGAGTTTTGTGTAATGGCTGTTAAAGTGTGAATTAATTTTTGCTTAATAGTTGACAACATAGATATGTTATTAAAATGATATCATACTTAATTAATGTAATATGAAATCATATTTTGTATGTATTGTACTTCCTTGGTTCATGACTACTTACAAAAATGTTCTACTGGGTCACGCTGAATGAGATAAGTATATATATTCGAGTTCGTATGGTTTATATTTTCTTAGATACATCTATGCTTACATATTACATCATTTTTAGCATCCAATATGTCACTCCAATATTTAGTCAATTTCTCTGATAAATTCCCGATATCAGCAATCCGATATTTAGAACAATGCATATTATATGTTGTCTTTGGATATAAACGGTAATTAAGACGTCTCGAAGAACTCCTAAAGAGAAATATTTGGATATTAGTTGGGTCATGGTAAAATAGTTGCAAATAATTTTAGACATGTAAGGTGCAGTTTTTGTCGAAAAGAAATGTACGTAGGTGTGACTTGTTTTAAGGAATATTTGACTGGAATTGTTGGGGTGTGGTGACATGTACCAAAGCACTGAAATGCGGGTAGATACGAAGGTACATATATTTGCTAAGAGGAAAAAAGCAAACAGAGAAGAGAATGTAAGAAGAGTTGATGGGTAAGCCTGGAGAAGCAAACTCAGATGAAAATGATGAGAACATAGATAAGTCTCAGGAGAGATTAGAAGAGTAGTATACACAAGTAGGTAAGAATTTAATAAAGAAGAACTGAAGAAATAAGAATCGACAGTAGAAGAATGTAAGCAATGATCATTTGGTCTAGACAAATCCGGTTCGGTTCATGATGCACCTACCGACGAGTTGTTTAGTCATATAAAATCTTGTTCTGTTCGCATTGAACCTATCGACAGATTGTCTTGTCTTCTTAAATCTGATTTAAGTAGTATTGAATCTTTTACTTCTCAAACAACTATAAAGATTGCATGAAGGGTTTCAAAGATACCCAAATCTATCGCGGTAGACGTGTAACTAAATTTTTGTATTACAATCATATTTCAGATAATGTGACCAACAATCCATACTATCAGCTCATTGTATTAACTTTCACAGAAGTAGGTCGAGGTGTTTCTCCACCCACTGCTTGGGAGCTTTCCAACGCCTATTTGACATAAAGGTTGAATAGATCAAAGCTTATATTGAAATTTTTTATAGTACTTAGGATGCGTATGGTTGTATATGTATATGTGAAGGTTGGACAACACAGAATAAAATGAAAACTATCAATTTTATGTGTATTCGACTACAAGACAATATTCCTTAACTCGGTGGATGTACCCGGTGGCTTTCAGAATTGTACACACATAGTAAACTTGACAAATAAATATGTAAATATAATTAGAGTATATCTTCATCCACGTAGTTACTGATAATGGAGCAAATTTACAAATCAGCTGGACAGTTGCTGATGTCAAAAAGACAATATCTGGATTGGTCTTCCCATATAACAAATTGTATTGATTTGATATTTTTTGACATATCAAAAGAAGATGTTGCCTAAAATATTATCATACAAAATCAAATGGTAACACAATTTATATACAACAAAGCTTGGATGCTTAGCTGAGGAGGAAAGAGACGGGGGAAAAGAGTTGATCAGGCTTGCATTCAAGAGATTTGCAATTCACTTTATTGCATTGGACATAATGTACATGCATCAAGATAATTTAAGGAGAATGATCACATCAAGAGTATGATTCGAGAACTTTTCTAAGCTCAAAAGTAAAGATATGATTGTTACAATTTGTACAATCTGATTCACAATGATGACTTTTGGTAAGATATATTTAATGTTATCACCGTGGTCAAAGTTACAAGAATGATCAACATTGATGATATGGTGATGATAAGGCTGAGATATGTAATCTTTACGAGACCATGGATAGAGCAAAAGAAGAAATAAAAAAGAATATTGGTAGAGAATATATGAAATGATGTGATATGATCAATGATAAAACATGAGATTTGTAACTACATTAATATATTTATGTTTCAGGTAAATACTATAATTTTTATTTTAAAGCTAAACTAAATGTGTTGCAGATCATTTATCTACATGGGGTAATTTAATTACATGTTATTTTCTAAATTCTTGTTTTAATACTCTACAAGATAACAAATGACAACGAAGTTGTGGTTGAATATAGACATAGTTGAGAGGTTGGAACCGGAAATCTTAAAGCAACTTGCTATAGTCAAAGTAGTAAATGGTTTTCAGATATTTTTATTTTGATATTTGAATTGATCCAGTTGTTCATATTTTGAAATTATTTATGATAATTATAAGTGGAGTTATACATGATGAGAGTTGATGTCTTCAGTGCCAAAAACATGTATGACAACAATGCATGTCACTCCAAGCAAGAATAGAGGTTTCGGTCGATACAACATGGTATCGACCTTATCATTTTGGTCTTGAAGGCCAACAAGACCGAAATATGCAGCTGAACTTGGTTTCGGTCGAAACCGTACAGTTTCAGCATGAAATAGAGGAAGATAACGGCAGAGGAAATTTTTTAAATTTAACATGTGATCACATAGAGAAATTCCATGAGTATAAAGTGAAAACCTCGTGAATGTATAGTCAAAACCTTGTGAACATACAAAGGGAAAGTATTCTATAAAAGTAGAAGAGGAGTATGTGTCTTTATCAAGAACTAGCAGCAATCATCTAAAGATAACCGATGAGATCATCTAAAGATAACCGATGAGATCAGCAAAAAATATTGAACCAATCATAAAAAACTTATCTTCGTGCATCATGACTGACGAGATCAACAATGAGATCCGATCTACTTTACCAATCTAAGAGCTAAGGTCATCGATCAACTTTACCAACCAAATAGATAGGGTCGTCAAATTCGTAGATCAAAGAGCTAGGTTTTTTGTGGGAAAGAGAAGTTTGCTCTGTTGCGTCGATTTGAGGTGAAAAAGGGTTAAGATCGTTGACGATTAACACATGTCGATTTAATTAACGTAGGTTAAATGAGTGGTCGATCGATGTTAACAAATTCCTTTACCCATTACATTTATTTACAAGTTTGCCATTCCTTTTGTTAACATTTTAACAATGGGAATGTCAAACTTGTAAATAACTGTAAAATGTGTAGCTAAATGCGTAAGTTTCTCAGTCAAACGTGAGTCACGTGTGGTCGTCGTTCAACAGCAACAATGGGCAGTCACATAGCAATTGATTAATTCCATTACATTTATTAACAAATTGTCCATTCCCTTTAACAGTTTAACAAGCGGAATGATAAACTTGTAAATAAGGTAATACGTTTGGCCACATTTGTAACATGGGCTGCGAGCTGCAACCGCACGCAACACGTGTGTGGTGCATGCGCTCGCTGCTGAGCAACGCTCACCTGTCAGTATTTACAAGTTTGCCATTATATTTACCCGTCATTATTTACAAGTATGCCATTATGTTTTATTAAATGTTCATAATTTCATAATTTGCTGATGTTAATAAATTTAATATTAACTAATTTATAATTTATAATTTATATTCATTTATATTTATAAGTTTGCCATTGTTAATTATTATTCTAAGTGCAAAACTGTTTATGAAACAGTTCTGTAGAGAAAGTCATTAACGCAAATGTTTCTTATTTGCATCATTATTCTAAAATTATTCTTACATAATATCTATTATACATTTGACAGTGATTTTTGAATCCTAGGGCTGACTGGGACAAGCTGACTAGGACAAACAGGTTGATAGAAAGACGGCTGAGATTTAATCCTGATGAATCGACGGTTGGGATAAGGTTTTGAGAAAAATTTTGGGGGAAAAATTGCTGTTTTGGTGGGAACTTGAGTAGCCATCATTTAATTAAATAATTTTATATTCTTTCTTTAAAAACCTTGCAGCAATTGCTCTCTCTTCTTGGGGGATGAACGTGGTTAGGGGCTCATTTAATGTTCTTTCTTATCTGGGCAAAATCAAGTTCTGGGGGAAAAAATGCAAGGGCCACGAGATGCTGCCACGTCATCAATCTGCAACAAAACATTGATCCGATGTGCTACAAGATGCTGCCACCTCATCGATCCATGGCAAAACAATTTGCCTAATTAGAACCCATCACTTTCTCCTATTAAATGCTGCCTGCTAATCTCAAAATCAACGGATGCAATTGAACCACAATTTGCCTAATTTGAACCCGTCAATTTCTCATATTAAATGCCTGCTAATCTCAAAATCGACAGATGTAATCGTACCGATCGATATGTATTTTTTAGTTGGTATAAAGAGCAGATCGAATCCTTTGATGAATGGTGAAGGGGATGATTGATGAGTGAGAAAACAGGTGACAGTGCTAATGTGGGGGGTACTTGCTAGCTATAGCCAACGACGGTGTCGATCCCAGGATACACGGCCGGAGAATCTTGGCGGGTCTGTCTGGATTCGTGATGGCTGTTTTAGTTGTCTTTTTTTGTTGGTATAATTCAGTTGTTGTCTTCAATATGATATTATGAGTCCTTTTTAAGATTTTCTTCTTTTTTTTGTTGGTATGATTCAGTTGTTGGTGGGTCTTTGTGGCGACGGCTATATGATTATTTGTTTTTCTCTCCCATTGAAGCAGTTACTGATTCAACTTGATAGTTTGTTTAAAATTGTGATTTTTCTTTGCTTTCAGCATGTCCGATCTAAATGAAAGAATTTCATTGTTTATTCCATTTCTGTTTAAGCTAGATGTCTATTTTTGCATTTTTACTTCTTAAATTGCAATTATTTATTTATTACTCCTTTAATTTGACTTTTTCTTGAGATTTCTCATGTCTAATTACTAATTCCTAGAGAGTTTGAATGCCTTTTGTTTTTTTGATTTAATCTGAGCAGACAAATGCATTCTTCATCCATGAGTAGCTTGCATACCTCGGACGTCTGCAACCATGAGTGTTGGATGTAACTAAATTTGTTGGATGCAACCATGAGCGTTTCACCAATATCATTCCTCAAATTGTTGGATGTATCTAAATTTTTTGGGGGAAAACTAGATTGTTTAGGGGACATAAATTTTGATAGAAACTAAAATATTTAGGAAAAGCTAAATAACAACTATTACGCGTTAATTATTTGTTCGTTTAAAATTAAGAGATCCAATCTTTTGGGAGGGGAATATTCTAAATGAACGTGGAAAATAAATTTTAGGAGCACTAAAATTTTTAGTAAAACTAAATGACAATTATTGTGCTTTCATTATTGCTGTTCGTTTAAATTAGGAGATCCAATCTTTTGAGTTGGGATTATTTTAAAAGAACGAGTGAACTAAATTTTGGGGAAACTGTTTTAAATGAATGTTTAAATTAGGATGCTGACTAGAACAATGATAATAGGGAAAATGATTTGAATTTGAAATTTGGCGGGAACATATTGTGATGAAAATCAAACATTAGGAGGAAAATTTAAATGATAATAGGAAAAAATGATTTGAATTTGAAATTTGGGAGACCATATTGGGGTGAAAATTAAAACTTGGGAAAAATTTAAATGAGGTTTGATTTTTGCATTGGTGGAAAAGCTGGAAGGAATATTTAACTTTAATTCACTTTTTGGAGGGAAAAATTTAAATGAATCGTGAATATGACAATGATAATAGGAAAAATGATTTGAATTTGAAATTTGGAGGAGACATATTGAGGTGAAAATTAAAACTTGAAGGGAAAATTTAAATACAGTTTGATTTTTTTATTTGGGAGAAAAGCTAAAGGGGAAAATATATTTAACTTTGAATTCACTTTTTTGGGGAAAAACTTAAATGAACCGTGCCCTACGGGCACGGGTTATGACTAGTTAACTAATATAACAGAAATAATATTACATAATAATATTAACACACACAACATAATGAAATATGCTTGAGAAATATTCTCTATTAAACTTGTGTTCATTGCTATTCATAGTTAATTTAAATTTATTGTTATTGATATTTTCATGTTAAATTTTAATTACAGAAATTGTTATTTATAATGTACTTTGATAATTTAATTTAATTTTGTTGTCTTTAGTTTAAAAAATAAATTTATTCTTTATTTTTATCCTAGTGTTTCCAAGGGCATCAGAAACACTAGGGTTGTCTTATAAGATTTCTTCTTTTGTCAATTTATCAAGTATGTTGTCTTTCTCGTTGTCTATCTCTTCTATTCCTGTTTCTAATAAGGTATAAAGTTTGTTAGTAAACTATATATGTGTCCATAGTTATGAATTCTAGATCTCAAATACTAAAATAATTTACCATCCATCTGTTCGCCAGATATTATGTCATCACCAGGTAGCATTTTATGGTATTTTGGTGGTATAAACTTAATATGGTATTTGAGCTTCCAGAATCAACTAAGGCTGGTATTTTAAATTTGTTAAGATACCAGTTTCGTCATCTTCTATCCCTTTATCTAAATTGGCCTCTTTATAGTCTGTGAATATTACATTATATGAGTTATCTGTATTTTTTTATACATTAAGCTTTTTTCTGGTACTAAGCATATACTATTATCCAAGTGTTTGCTGACATTCCATTCCTCTCCATTTAAATTTTTGGATCTATGCCATCAGGATTTATCATTCTATTTCCTTTTGATGCCTTTGCTTTTATTATACCATCGAAATTAAATTTATACTGGATATTACTACTATTGGTTAGTTTTCCCGATAATCCTATATTTATTAATAAATTGTTTCCTTTGAATTTTTTTCGACTGCTATGTTGTAATTTTCGACCCCATGTATTAGTTTCTTTGTTTATGTTTGGTATAAGAGAGATTCCATCTGGAAGGTGGTTAGGATAAATAGAGAGGAAACTGTCTCTTCTTCCTTAGACCCCGTAAATTTACAAGTTGTGTCCAAAGAAACCAGGATAAAGCTAAAAACCAGTGGTAAATCATTGGCCCATATATGACTAATGGCTAGGATTGAAGGGATTGGCACGATAGATAAAAGATGGAAAAAAGATGCTAGAAAAGCTATAATAGCAACCATAGAAGTAGACATGTCACAAAATAAAGGAAATATTCTCTATTAAACTTGTGTTCATTGTTATTTTAATTTCATAGTTAATTTAAATTTATTGTTATGGATATTTTAATGTTAAATTTTAATTACAGAAATTGTTATCGATATTGTAATTGCATAATTTAATTTAATTTTGTTTTCTTCAATTATAAAAAATAGAAAATCATTGAGTTAAATCCATGGTTCTTGATACTTAATAATTCTTGATTTAATAAATGTTAAATAACTAATGATAATTGATTTAAATAATGTTAGATGCCAAATTTTATTTAAATAGTTTAACTTTATTAAACAATTAACCCATTATATATTGTCTTTAGTTTTACACATTAACTAAGAATCTAAGATGTCTCGAAAAAAATTCTAAATAGAAACAATTGAATATTGGGTGGGATCATGGTAAAATGGTTGGAAATGACCATAGACATATAAGATGCAACTAGAAAGAAATACAGGAGGCGTGACTCGCCTTTAGGAACATTTGGAGGGAATTACTGGTATTTGCAGAGATTAATACACATATGTGAGGAAGAGTTAAAGGCTTATAGAAGCACACTAAGATGACTCAGATGGGGATGATGATGAGATCAAGGAGGCGATGGAGCTTAGAAGAGCACTGAGAGCAAGTAGGTAAGAATATGCTAAAGAAGAAATAAGACTTGCTAGCAGAAGAATGTGAGCATGATTGTCTGGAGCCTCTGTGCTAGACAGATCGGGTAGTCGTGGTTACAGATCATTTGGTCTGTTCAAATATGGTCTGTTTGCATTGCTGAACCCACCGATAGACCATCTGGTGTTCTCAAATCCGGTGTAGGTTGTGACGATCCTTTTTCTTTAAGAAAAACAAGTAAAACCTAGTCAACTTTAAAGACTGTAATAATGGGTGACATGAAAAATGCCAAGACCTTTGTCGATAGAAGTTTTGTCAAATTTTTGTACTATAATAACATTCCACTTAATGTGGCCAATAGTCCATACTACAATTCGATTGTAGATGTTTTTGCGAAAGCAGGTCGAGTCGTTCCTCCACCCACTAATTGGGAGCTTTCCAACACATTTAGACATGGGGGTTGAAGAGACCAAAAACTATATTGAATTTTTTTATTGTTATTGGGATGAGTATGATTGCATACTGATGTGTGATGGTTGGACAATACAATATAGAATGAAGATTATTAATTTCATTGTATATTCGACCTACGAGACAATATTCCTTGGCTCAGTGAATGCAACCGACCGCTTCCAGAATGGTCCATACATATTTAACCTAATTGATAAATATGTAGAAACCATTGAAGAGCATAGATCGTCCAAGTAGTTATGGACAACGGAGTAAACTACAAATCAGCTGGTCTGTTGCTGATGCAAAAAAGACATCTGCATTGTGTGCGGCACATTGTATTGACTTGATATTTTTTGATATGACAAAAGAAAATATTGTTAAAAATATCGTCGCATAAAGTCAAATGGTAACATGATTTATACGTAATAAAGGTTTGGTGCTCAACTTGATGAGAATAGAGACGTGTTGAAAAGAGTTGATCAGGCATGCGATTAAGATTTGCAACACACTTTATTATATTGGACTCTATCTACGCCCCATCGAGATGATCTAAGAAGAATGATCACATCAAGGCACTGGTCCGAAAACCTTTGTAAGCTTAAACCAAAAGATAGTACCATCGTAAACATGTAGAAACTGATTCAAGGTGAAGACTTTTGGCAAGATATTCTTAATGTTATCTTTACGAAGCCATGGACCATGTGAAAGAAGAAGTTAAAAAATATTAGTAAAGGATAAAGAAAATGATGGGACATGAAAATATTGGTAGAGAACACAGAAAATGATGGGACATGATCGACAAAAGATATTCATGCCACATGCAATTACTATATTTTTTATTTTTAAGTAAAACTTAATGTGATAACGATTATTTATTTACAACTGAACTTCAATTGCAGATTATTTTTTGAATCCTCATTTCTAATAATCCAACAATGCAATAAATGACAACGAGGTGCTGGTTGGATTTAGACATGTGGTTGAGAGGTCAGAAGACATCTTGAGGTAACTTGAAATAGAAATAGAGGTAAATGGTTGTCATATATTTTTATTTTGATATATGATTCGATCCAGTTGTTCACATTTTGAAATTATACACGATTATTGTAGGTGGAGTTATACATGATGAGAATTGGTCCATTCAGCTCTCAAAAGACATGTATATCAATTAAGCAGATCACTTCAGGTATTTATAAGAATCTTATTTCCTTGTATGTTTCACATGAACTGCTTTAAATTTTTTGACCAAGAGAACTTTTGTAGCTCAATAGCGGTCAAGCATTAGGAGAGGAGCACGTTTCAAATCTTACATGCTTAGTTGTGCTTGTTTTAAGCTAAACAGTCTCTTTTTCCAACTGTGAACGAAACTGAAAAACATTCTCACTCAGTAACACTCACTAGGAACAGATTATAATGTAAAATTTTAAAAAGTTGGTTTATGTGCATTATAAACTGAACCAAATTCTCTTTTGATTTATTTTGTTCATTTTTTGTATCTTTTGATTTATGTTATTTAATTTTTTGTATTTTGAGATCAGATTTATGCCTCATTATTTTTTGTATTGTTATTCTTTAGTATTAAACAAATACCGAATGACTGGCTGGGTCCTACAGAAATTCCAACTAAAAATTTCATACAACTATATTTCTAGTATAAATTATCAGTGCATTTATATGTATAAAATATCGTACAACTGTATATATAGTACATCACAGTGTGATGTACATATTTAAAGTATCTTTAAAACCGATACCGATACCCGAAAAGAAACCACCGAAACTACAGATACAGATGAAACGAATTGAAACTCCGAAACCATCGAAATGGATGAAACCTGACCGAAATCTAAAACATCTAAAATTTCCAGAAGACCGAAACCGAAACCAAGACCGCTAGCCTGATCCCAAGTACTTATAAGAAACTTCGTTTATTTATGTTACTATGAACTGATTTAAATTTACGGATTAAAAGAATTTTTATAGCGGAATGGCGGTCAATCATTAGGAGATAGCAAGACCTAAATCTTACATGCTTAACGGTGTGTTTTAAATCAAACGGTCTCATCTTCAAACTTTAAACGAAATTGGATCATATTTTCACTTATTCACACAAAGATTAGGAACATGTTAACAATAAAGAAATCTTAAATCACTGGTTTATATACATTATAATATGAGGCCAAGAGAAAAATTAATGGAATATGCAAGATGAGAACCGTGGATGAACGAATTGATTTGGATCAAAATTTTTACAAGGATGATCCGTTAGAGGAATGAACTATGGAGATAGATAGATCTGTTACTTAATGATAGAGATAATTATTGGTTGGATGAAGTATTTACAGAAGTAGAACACATAGAAAGCAATAAGCCACGATCAAGTTAAAACCAAGTGAATCTCACATATGAGCGAAAGAGGATAGTAGTTTGGAAAGAAAACAATGATGATTCATTTTCCAATCAATAAGTCCCATTGCTGGAGGTTGTGGTGCTACAAAATACAATTGTCTTACCTAAAAAAGCAGAGACCATGCTTATGATACAACTCATTTACATAAGTATGAAAATCATGATAGGCATCATCAACGTGAAGAAAAGAGAAACGATACATACGATAGACAATCTGATTATTTGATGTATAAATGTTTTGATTAATATGGATGTTATAATAATCATGTTTTTCGTGAAGCTTATTCTAAAAGATACTTCGATAATCATGTTATTATACACCGTACATATGTTTTGATGTTTATGAAGAATATGTTAGTTATTATATTTATATGTATGTCTCAAATATAAATGAACTGTCTATCAGTCAAGGTAGTCATGACATGCCTTACATAGAATAGAGTCGGCCCTCCGTATATGATAACATGCTATCATTTTAAGATCATGTCAGATGCAATATTATTATCCGGTTTTCTATTCTACACCGCAACCGGATGATAATGATTTTGAGTGAGATTTTTTAGTATCATTTTTTTCTTCATTTTTATAATGAGGTTGATCATGCACCCTCATTTCATGTACTGTTATTATTATTATACAGTAATAAAATAGTAAATGGTTGGTTGGGATTGACGTCCTACTAAAAAATTTGTGTAACTATATATCGAGTATATATTATCTGTGTATTTATATGTATAAAAATACTGTATAACTATATATATAATACTTTTTTTTGAATGGTAAGCGTTAATTATATTAGTGAAACATCGAAATTACATCAGAAACCTACAGAGTCAATTCCACTAAAGGGGGATAGGACACATGCGTCGTCACCCCCTAATAGTAGAAGCAACTCTATAAAGAACATGTACATACACCCAGAACTATCTATCAATACAAACATCAAACTTCAAGAGATCAACCATTATCTCTAAATTCCCAATTGGAGAAGGCGACTTTCTCCTCAGCTGATGTAGGGTCATGGCCATGGAGGGCAACTCTAATATCTGCAGCTATGTCATCAAAAAGTACTGTCTTGGATCTTCTTTCATTTTCAAAAACCCTCCGATTTCGTTCATGCCAAATGTGCCAGACCATTGAACCAAGGGTAGTCTTAGAAAGAAGGCTAAGAGACCCCTTATTGCCAAAATTAGCGAGTATGTATTTCCCAGCATTAGGTAAGGAGGGAGGCACATGCAATGGAACGTCAAGCTTTAGCATAGCTCTTCGAAAAATGTATCCTAAGTAGCTGCACTCGAAAAACAAATGGCCTATATTTTCCTCAGCATTATTATCACACAAAACACAATGGGAAGGGAAATGAGGCGCCCATCTGTTGAACTTCACTCTGGTCATAAGTTTATCTCTCAAAGCTCTAAGAAGAGTTAGAGAAAACTTTGGGGTATAGTGAGGGTACCAGATTAGTTTATGTAAAGGGAAAACTTGATTTCTCCTTCTAACTCCTTCCCAAGCCTGTTTGAAAGTAAAGAGCTCACCTCGCAGCCACTTCCAACCATCAGCACCCGGTTTAAGCCTAACATGTTGTAGCTTATGTCGTATTGGGTCCAAAGCCGGATCACAGCTCCAACCAGCCTCACTCCAATAATCCGAGACTTTGAGAAACTCGGCTCCTTGCGGCACGTGACAGAACATCTTCAGCGGGCCACCAACAATCCAAGGGTCTTGCCAAAAAAAAGGTTGAATTGCCGTCTCTCACAGTTCGTTGAACAAGATGTGTAGATGCGTTCTTAGCCCTATGCAAACGTTTCCAGGTTCCAGAGGATGTGAGGCTGCACTTAGCCGCAAATAGGCTCACACCTGGTCCATATTTGCACTTCAAAAGAGTTGTCCAGAGACCATTAGAGGATAGGAACCTCCATGCTAGCCTCACCCCTGCCGCTGCATTCAAATCTTCTAGCCGTCTTATGCCCACTCCCCCTTCAGATTTTGGAGTGCATAGATCATCCCAAGCCTAAGATTTTGTGTTTCCAAGAATGAATTTTCTACAAGCCGCAGTGATTGTTCTCAAAACACTTACTGGGATATGGTATACCTGCATCCAGAATGCTACCATGCCATAGATTACCGATCTTACGAGCTCAATACGCCCAGCAATAGAAAGAAGCGAGGAAGCCCACCCTGCCATCTTTTTCTTACATTTGTCCACCAACTTCTTATAATTTGCCGATGTTGGGTACTTCACAGATTGAGGCAACCCAAGATACGTAGATAAGGTAGAAGCTATTTTGATTCCAAGACAATCCGCAAGCATGTCTTTGTGTCGAGCTCCTTTGCTAAACATTACAACACTTTTTCCCCAATTTACTACAAGGCCCGTATAGCTCGAAAATTCCTCCAATAATTGTTTGAATCCCAAGAAAGAAGTTTTGTTGGCTCTGCAGAATATCAGCAAGTCATCCGCAAATAATAGGTGCGAGATGGATCCATTCCGCTTCATAGGATAGATCGAGCGAGAGTTGATTGCTTTGTCTACAAGGATAGAGAAAGTCTCCATAATAATGACAAAAAGGTAGGGGGAGAGAGGATCACCTTGCCGAAGTCCCCTATTGCTTCCAAAAAACCCGTATGGAGATCCGTTCACCAGCACAGAAAAAGTGGGAGAAGAGACACACTATTTGATCCAGGAAATGAAGTTGTCAGGGAAGCGAAGCTGCTTCATAAAATAGAAGATAAATTCCCGATTCACTGTATCAAACGCCTTATGCAAATCCAGCTTCAAGCAAGCTCTCCCCCCATGGGATTACTGAAGTCCCTGATCTGCTCATGTGCAATCAGTGTACAATCAGAAAGTAGCCTCCCTTTGAGAAACGCAGCTTGATTAGGTGAAATTAATTCATGCACAACCACCTTGAGCCTGTTGCAAATAATTTTGCTAATGAATTTATAAAGCACATTGCAACAGGCGATGGGCCTGTAATCACCCAGAGAAGAAGCGTTAGAGTTTTTCGGGACAAGAGTAAGGAAAGTATGGTTGACTTGTTTAAGGAGTTTTCCAGAGTTGAAGAATGATTTAACAGCCGTAATAACCTCCTCCCCAATAATATCCCAATGATGCTGAAAGAAATAGCCATTATAACCGTCAGGCCCAGGCGCCTTGTCTGCTCCAATTTGGAAAACAGCCTCTTTAATCTCCTCCCCAGATACCATTCTGCTAAGCCAAAGTGAGGACTTTTCTGTTAAAATACGCTTAGGAACTAATTTATTGAAGGGGCCTAAATGAGTGTTATGGTTGTAGAGCCTATCAAAAAACAAAGGTGCTTCTACTTTAAGATCTCCAGTAACTCTGTTTTGTGTGCCATTCTGATCCACAAGATGGCTCAAATTATTGCGGCTCATCCTTCCTTACATGTGGGAGTAAAAAAACTTGGTATTCCTGTCTCCAAGTGTAAGCCAATCCTGACGGCTTTTTTGCTTAAACATATCCTCTTCCATCTTCAATGCAAGCACCAAATCACTGATGAGTTGCGATTCACTCCTTTGCATGTCAATATCAGAATGGATACCAGGGTTGTTTCTGAGGTCATGTAATTTACTCCTGCACTACTCCTGCACTTCTCAACCAGCTTGTCAGCTTTGATTTTACTAGCCCAGCTCCTAAGGATAGGCTTCAGGGAACATAGCTTTTGTACAACCCGAAACATAGGAGTACCATCAATATTGGTGGCCCAATGGGAATATATCACCTCCTTGTATCCAGGGCAAGAGGACCAATAATTAAAGGAAACCTAATATGTGTAAATATATCACCTCCTTGTATCCAGGGCAAGAGGACCAATAATTAAAGGAAACCTAATATGTGTAATACATAATTATGTGTATTATGTGTATTTGCATATTTAATACATAATTATGTGTATTTGCATATTTAAAAAAAATCTCCATAACCAAACAGACGCCTAAAATGAAATTTACCGAAACTACCGATATGAACGAAACAAAATTCTAAAACCTTCGAAATGAGCGAAACTATTTGAAACCTAATATTCTTTGAAAGACTGAAATCAAAACCGAAATTGAGTTCTCTAACACATTGGATATGACGCATTTCCAGAACTACTTTATGCAAGTTTAAGACTTCATTACCTCTAAACATTAAGTGTTCATTGTTTACTTCGTAGTTAAATGAGCGTGAACTACATGACTACTTAGATTGGGCTTCCTATTTGCCTAGCTGCCTTCTATGATACCACCTATATTCTCATATAGTTGCATTGACTTGGAAATTGCTGATCATTGACCCCATTCCATTTTCCTCCGTAGCATATTCTATTGTAATGGGACAAATTACTTTTTAAATTTAAATGTTTCTTTAACTTTTTTAACACAACAGTCAAGGCCCAACATGTCTTGATTCTATGAAACTACCCAAAGTGTACACATTCTTGCAAATAAAACCCTCTTTTTTCGGCTGCACTAAAATACGTCAAAATTTTCAGTACTTTCCGCTGTGCCGTAAAAATGAAAAAAAAAAAATTCTCAAATGGACAAAATATGAAATTTTATGAAATTTTAACCGTTATTTTTCCTTCAATTTCCCAAGGCACCTTCTTCTTTTTTTCCTCTTCTATGCGAATTTAACTCTAGATCCCTTCTAAATCTGATATCACCCCCTTCTCCCCCCCTTTTATATCTCTTACCAATTCTAATATGAAACTCTTTCACAATCTCTAATTTTACACTCTTAAAAATCTCTACAAAATCAATCGTTGGTTAGAAAAAACTATCCCCATGTACAATTGATTAGAAAGAATCACCTGTCTGACAAATATTGTGATTTAAACTTTTGGGTCATTACCTTTAAACATTCAGAATTATTACCATCTTAAAAGCCCAAAAAAAATGGAGACGTAAAAAAACTTTTTGTAAATTTCAAACAACTTATATGTTTCAATCTTCACCTAATGTCATTAAGCCGCAATCAGCTGCATATGCTCGCTGATAAAGACCTCGGTGATTCTCTATTTTGTGAATTAGTGTGTCTAACACAACATAATGGGATTACTTTTTATTTCAATTAGAAATTGGGGCTCAGCAAAGAATGAAAGGGGTTAGTGGGATGACGTAGAATTTACCATAGGCAAAATTGACAATTTGCCTCTGCCGTTAGCTTTGTAGGGTTGCAAAGTGCAATTTACACTAGGTAGTGTAGCTGGAAAAGAGTAAGGTCTTTATGTGCAAGGCCAGTAAACTTTGAGGTATGTTGTGCAATCAAGCGGCTCCATAGTGGACAATTGCTTCTTTGATTCCTTACAGTTGGGATGACATGATTTTATTTGTGATTGTCAACAGTCTTGTTCTGCACAAATCTAACACTTGCTTTCAAAAATTGCTGCGTTTTCAAATAGCTTGACCATACATGAACAATCATGACCATTGGATAAAATGTATACAAAAGTTATCAAACTCGTTTCATTCTGGACAGCTATGGTCGTGTGAAACCAGATGTGGTTGCGTATGGCCGGGAAATTATGGGATCTAAGATCAGTACAGGTTGCAAGAGCCTTTCAGGCACTAGTGTGGCGAGCCCAGTGGTTGCAGGTGTTGTATGCTTGCTTGTCAGTGTTATCCCAGAGAACACAAGGAAAGAACTCCTAAATCCTGCAAGCATGAAGCAAGCTCTAGTAGAGGGTGCTACCAGACTTTCTGGACCAAATATTTATGAGCAGGGTGCAGGCAGACTCAACCTGTAAGTTTCGATTTCCCAAATGCATTCAGGAATCAACTTTAGTCAATAGATAAACAAATGTTTTAAGTGTTTTTTTTTTCAGATGGGAGTCGTATCAAATCTTGAGCACATATCAACCCCGAGCTAGCATTTTCCCCAGTGTCCTTGACTTCACTGATTGCCCTTACTCTTGGCCCTTTTGTCGGCAGCCTCTATATGCTGGCGCAATGCCTGTTATATTCAATGCTACCATACTCAATGGCATGGGTGTCATTGGTTATATTGAGAGTCCACCAACCTGGCATCCTTTTGATGAGGTGGGGAACCTACTGAGCCTCCATTTTACATACTCAGATGTTATCTGGCCTTGGACTGGTTTTCTTGCACTTCACATGCAGATCAAGGAAGAAGGTGCCCAGTTCTCTGGTGTTATTGAAGGGAATGTAACAGTTGGAGTGTATAGCCCATCGACTCCTGGAGAAATTTTTTTAAGGCGTAGTACGTGTGTGCTTGCGTTAAAGCTGAATGTGATTCCAACCCCTCCTAGGTCAAAAAGAGTTCTCTGGGACCAATACCACAATATAAAATACCCACCTGGCTATATTCCAAGAGATTCGTTAGATGTTCGAAATGATATTCTTGATTGGCATGGTGATCACCTCCACACGAATTTCCACATTATGTACAACATGCTACGAGATGCTGGGTACTATGTTGAGACTCTTGGATCGCCTCTCACATGCTTTGATGCTAGTCGTTATGGAACTTTGCTCATGGTCGATCTTGAAGATGAGTATTTCAGAGAAGAAATTGAGAAGCTGAGGAATGATGTTCTTAATGGAGGGCTGGGACTGGTTGTATTTGCGGAGTGGTATAATGTGGATTCAATGGTTAAGATGAGATTTTTCGATGATAACACCCGAAGTTGGTGGACTCCAGTCACTGGAGGTGCAAATGTACCTGCCCTTAATGAGCTATTGGCTCCGTTCGGGATTGCTTTTGGGGACAAAATCCTCAATGGGGATTTTTCTATCAATGGGGAGCAGAGTCACTATGCATCTGGAAGTGATATAGTGAAGTTTCCTAAAGGTGGATACGTGCATAGTTTTGAGTTCCAGGACAACACTGAGAGTGGTGCTACACAGAACGTACTGCACACTTCTGGAATGACACAGGTTAGCTAGTTAGGCAAATAAATATTGCCCAATTTCTTTTTGCACTTTTCCCCATCAGGGCGGTGCTATCTCAAGGATTTGATCCCAAATTTGTGGTAAACAGCAGGACTGATCATCCTAGCTGATATTAATGAAAATAATATGATATAAGTGGTTAGACACAGAAAATTTGTGTAAAATATTTTATTCATTTTCATTCCTCAGTAAGCCGCCACCTAGCGGATGTGAGCCCAAATCCTGTAAGGAACCTAGCAGGGTCGATCACCCAAACTGACAAAATAACGTCAGTGAAAAATAAAAAAAAAATGAACTCACATGAATAAAAACTCATATATTTAGTTTGTTTATTACTTTTGTCAATCGTTCATGAAGTATGTCATCATCAAAAACATGTTTGCCTTGTAATTTAACTAGAAAATCCCAACCATTTGTCATGATGTGCACATCAAAATCAATTTTTAGTAAAAATTTACGGTTGATTTATTTGTGATAATTAGATTTAGTGAAATGATATTCATTTGTTTTGTGCACTCTTGATTTGTTGATAATAATTTTTAAATATCTTTTGAACGACTATAACTAGTGTATTGTCTTTAATGATTCAAAACTAGCTATGATGGGCATGGCAGTTGATAGCTCCTACTTTCTCATGGCTTTTTTTAATCATGTATTCAATGTACATGAGTTTTCACTTTATCGGGTACTTTACTAAATACAGGTAGAATCCCCAATCCTTGGTCTTGCTGAGATTGGTGGGGGGCGTGTTGCAGTTTATGGTGATTCGAATTGTCTTGACAGTAGTCACATGGTGACCAACTGCTATTGGCTTCTGAAGAAGATGTTAGATTTTACAAACAGCAACATCAGAGATTCAGTACTTTTCTCAGACTCTGCGAGGACCAAGTTTCCTTTGCATGTTGATGACAACCGGTTGCCATCTCGAAGAAATGATGTTAACTTCTCCATGTATTCTGCGGTGGTTGGGAAGGAGTTGATATGCCATCATGACTCGAGGTTTGAAGTATGGGGAACAAAAGGTTATGGTATTCAGCTGATGGGCAGAAACAGGAAATTACCAGGACATTTAACTATCCGTCTGGACAGTGATCTCAACATTTCAGTAGAATCATCCAATGAAATTCTAAAGAACAATGAAGGGTATCTTTCTGGAGTAATTGGTAAAAACAAGTTCAGAAGGAATATGGACTTTCTGGGGTTCTTAAACCATGATGAGGTATGTAGATAATTTCCCAGAAATTCATACAGGGCAACTTCATCCATGCAGAAGAGGCACAGTGCTAGTTCTGTATATAACTCGTCTCTTAAGTCCTTGGAGTCTTTTGAATCACAGTTATGATCTTCTGTATTACCACAACTAAATCCATATCAGACAAATGTGCTAATTTTCTAGGGTAATGGAACATGGTAAATGTAGAAATTCTATAATCTGACTATCAGGAAAGTTTAGCTGATTATGTGAAATTAATTTGAACACGGACAAAAAAATATTGTTCCGAAATTTTGAGCATGATTTGTACCTTTCTGATTTAAATTGGATGCGTTTATCTAGTAAACTACTGATGGATTATTGAAGAAGGGAATTCAAAAACTTGGAAGCTTAACAAGAAAAATAAATGTAAAAGAAAACTAGAACCATTAACGAACTTGGAAATTTTACCATATAGTCTCATTTACGAGAATGTTGGTTGTAGGACTCACATGTTTTACTCAGTTATGTGTCATCAAGTACATGAACATGGTAATGGCATTAAGGGCACTACTACAGTACAATTTGACTGCCATCTTTGGATGTTGACTAAATTTTGTGGTGACACGCTGAAAGCCACCTTGATATTTGTGTGGAATTCAGTGACTATTCAAGAAACTACTTGAGACATTACTCTGACATTTTGTGATATAGCTCTTTATCACTTAATCCATAGTAATTCAAGCGAAAAGAGCTAAAAGTATAATGTATCATCATTTATAGAATTACTTCACCAACAAATACGCCATCTGCTCTTTCTTTTGGTAGATGTAACATGATATTTTCATGGGTCTCACTACCCTTGATTGTCTACAATGTGCAGAACGACATTCCCATTTTAGCAGCAAGTCAATGGATTGTTCCAGCTCTTGTTGCTGTGATATGTGAGTAAAACCTATGCCCTGCAGCAGTCCTTTTTTCCGTCAAACAGCCTGTTGGTAAGATTTTTGAGCTCATTTTTTGAGTGTGCATCAATACTCAGGTCTTTTGCTACTCTTGAGCTGGCGAATGAGACAGAAAAAACGACGGCGAAGAAAAGGCTCTCTATCTAATCGTTCAGTGAACTTAGTGTAGTTCTTTATAGTTCACCAGTGCCGTCAGCAATCTTCAGGACTTGAGACTTGTACATTCAACTCGGCTGAATGCGGCTTGGGGACCATACTACTTGATCTGTAACTTTTAACATTTTATGAATGGCCAAAATGGCGGAAACAGATGCAGTCTGCTGTCAGCAGTCTGTTGTCAGGGATTGAGAAACTAATTTTACAAGAACGCTTGGTTGGGTCGGAGGGAATTCTTTGAAGTGAGAGGTAAGCACATATGGGAGGCATTGATGAGCTTGGATGTTGTATCATTAACCCCCAATTTTCGTGTCTAATCGAACTGTGTATGTTTCGTATGACACCCAAAAAGAATATAGGGTTATTTATGGCTGACAATTTGCGTCAATGATTTAGTAGTTGGGAGGCTTTTTAACTTGTATTTAACAATGAATCAGTATTTATTTAAATATTTGCAGTTGACCGAGTATTTTTTTTAATTATTGATGAATGCTGCACTTTGCTTTCATGTATGAATTTCTATTCCAGTTTGCTAGTCCTAGTCTCAACAGGTTATGCTTGAAGGAAGCGACAGTAAATGAAAATCAAGGTCAGCATTTGTTATATTATCAATCTGTAAAGTTCATTATTCTGCCCCACTGCATTGTCCACGAAGAAAGGGTAAGTGTGAGTTGTGAACATGTAGGAGACACATCTTACAGCTTCTTGTTTTTGTGTGTGAGTGAATTGAAACTTGGGGAAATTACACAAAAATACTCTAATGTTTGGGGCCTCTTTTATATTAATACCCTGAACTTTTAAGTTATTTAACTTTTTTGGTTTTTTGTTTAATTTATATCTGTTTTGCCCTTTACCATATTCACAAAAAATAATACCCTAATGTTGTTTGGGGGTATCTACCAAAAAAAAAAAAAAATACAAATCACACTAAAACTCAAACCACAGAGGGAGGGGGAGGCGCCCCCTCCTCAACTGGGGGGGGGGGGGGGGGGGGGGGGGGGGGGGGGGGGGGGGGGGGGGGGGGGGGTTTCCACCCCCCTCCTCATCCCCCCCCCCCCCCCCCCCCCCCCCCCTCCTCATCGATTGAGGCAGAGGGAGAGGGGGCGCGCCCCCTCCCTTCCTCCCCCCAAACAGGGGGAGGGGGTGTCCCGTCCCCCTCCCTCCTCGACTAAGGCGGAGGGTGAGGGGACGCCGCCCCTCCCCCCGAAAACATGGGGAGGGGAGGGGGCGGCGCCCCTCCCCCTCCCTCCTCCGCAGGGGGAGGGGGCCCCCTCCCCCCACGCCTGAGGCAGATGGGGAGGGCGGCGGCCCCCTCCCCCCCACGAAAACAGAGGGAGGGGAGGGGGCGGCGCCCCCTCCCCCTCCCTCCTCTACTGAGACGGAGGGGGACGGCCCCCTCCCCCCACGAAAACAAGGGGAGGGGAGGGGGCGCCCTCCCCCTCCCTCCTCTACAGAGGCGGAGGGGGAGGGGGGCGCCGCCCCCTCCCCCCCGAAAACATGGGGAGGGGAGGGGATGGGGCGTCACCCCTCCCCCTCCCTCATATACTGAGGCGGAGGGGGGAGGCGGCGTCGCCCCCTCCCCTTGTGATTTGGGTATTAGTTGGATTTGTGTATTTTTTTGATAGATACCCAAACTGTTAGGGTATTTTTTTCTGAATAGGTTAAAGGGCAAAACGGGTATAAATTAAACAAAAAACAAAAAAAAGGTACTGTTGTGTATTACTTAAAAGTTCAGGGTATTAATATGAAAGAGGCCCCAAACATTGGGGGTATTTTTGTGTGATTTCCCCTTGAAACTTTTGTCTTGGAAGCACATGGCTCAGTCATAATCCAAGGCTTTTAAAGAATGGTCGGATTCTTGCAACGGTACTGTCATGCACGGTTGATGCTACCGCCCTTCGTCTTTCAGAGTTGAGAACATACTTCTTCTTTATTGTAGATACCGACTTTCATCTGGGCTCTTTTTATATGACTGTAGATACCGACTTTCATCTGGGCCCACTAGCAGTGGGGATCCGCCATCAGGGACATTCTAACCTAACTTGAGAGGACAGCCCAACCTGGTTTGGCCTCAGTTTAGCCCAACTCAACTCTACAAAAGACGGCCTTGCCAAACGAGGTCGGCCTCCTCAGTCTATCGATCTGAGCACCAGCTTGCTTGAAAAGCGCAGACCACGTCATCCACGTGGCGCAATCTAAGGCAAACAATCAACCGATCAACCCTCTCTACAGGCTGTCACTAATGGGCGGTAAGGACCTGCCTTATCTGCAGACGCGTTCATTACCTCAGATCATATATGCGCAAGCTTAATTTGCATGGGAAGGTTACACTAGGGAATCTGCGGTCCCCACATCTGTCGGACATGGTGAGACCCCCCTGGCTTCTATATAAGTGGTATGATGGGAAAAGAAACTGCTCCGAAGAAAGATATTGGGGTTCCCAATGCTTCTCCACGCCCAACGAGATGCGCCAACCTCGGGATGCTTTACTCCTAACCCCACGACGGTTCCGAGACGGAGCTTAACCTGAGTCTCGGTTAAGAACGACGATGATCTACGTTTCACACGGCGCGCGAAGCTTTCGGGAAGAGGGGTAGTCTTGTGTGTAAGCATAGCATTTCTGGTCGAACCACCGAACCACACAATAAGTCTACTCGTCGTTGAGTCTTTCCATCTGCGAGAATAGCAACCCACTTCTCAAATCCAAACGAGGATTCGGCGCCGTCCTAAAACGCTTTGTTTTCAACGGCGATCCGAGGAGTCGGATATTCGGACTCCGATTATGCTGGGTGCCCGGACACCAGGAAATAAACCTGCTTGCCAGCGGCGCCATTTCGTGGAAGAGTGAGAAAGGGTCACAACTTCTTCCTCTACACACGCTGAGTATATTGCTTGCTACGAGGCCACCAGGCTATTTTGTGAGGACCTTAGAAACTCGTCAGTCCTCCTTTGGTCCACTCCGGCCGAACAGATAACTGGTGCCTCTACCGTCGAGTCGAGCCTTTGACGCTTATGATATCTTTCCCACCAGGTATATCCTTTTTACATCTCTCTGGGTACGCAAACTCTAACTCAAAACCCTAATGGCTATGTGCACACCCACGCTCAACCCATACACCTCCATCTAGCATGGGCAATCTTACACACATCACTTTCTTTCCTACATCATCACCTGACTTAGGCATCAGAGGGTAATAAGGGGGTCCGTCCCGCGGTCCTCGGATGCCTCTACCCATCTTTTTAAGGTACCAGAGAAGGAGAATGGCCCGGTGAAACTACCTTGTCTTGGCTCATCTGTTGCGGGAATGCTTGTTTAGCGGGTCGGCCAAGACATCCAGCCGATTGGTCCGGTCCTTACGAGATTCCATGCATCAATAGTTGGTGCTGAAAGAAGGGCTTTGTGACGACATTTTTTGCATAGGCTCTCAACCCATCATCTTCTTCAGCAACTCCCTTAACAACCCCTTCATCCCTCTTACGGAAAAGGGTGCGGGTCATGCATGTTTTTGGGGATTGCCCTTGGTCTTCCCTTTGCGAGTTACGCTCCGTAGAACGACCTCAGCGGTTACAGCTGTTGGGGAATATGGGCCCTTCCGTCAACTAGGGAATTGAAACTTCTCGTTCAAAATGATAGTAGGCTATTTGGTCCTCTTTATCCGAGTAATCCTTGTGCGTTTGAGCATGCACCCACGAGATTACAACTTAGTTACATTGGATAAAGTTCTTGGAGATGCGTATGACATACATTGGGATCATGATGAGATCATACAATGAGGCCCAATGGTATCTCCTAAAATGTTCCTGGAAGTTGGAATATCGAGATTGGGATATCAGTGTTTCGGATAGACCACTGTGCGTTGAGCTCAACCTTTGGATGGTAGTGATGTTGGTTTTAAACAAGCTTCCATGGGGCTTTTCCAATGTCTTGCCCAAGGCTTTGCAGACATAGAAGCAGAAGAAGAAGAAAAAGGAATCATAAAACACCTTTTATGAAAATGCTCTACTGAATGAAAAACTAAAACCCTTTTGCAGGATCTTTTACTAAGGAGAAGGGCGAACCTATCTCCCAACGATAGAGCTAAATTTTTTGGATATTTAAATTAAGCTTAAACTGCATACCTTAAGTTTTTGCATTCGCAAAAACTTTTCCTTAAGACGACGCCCCAAAGCGATTCAATGCCTTGTCAAGAGGTGACCACCTGCTCCAAAAACTTTTGTTGAGTATTGGACTTCTCCCTACTTGGTGTTAATAATGAGCAAACATAAATACTTGTGACCAATCCCCTATTTGCAGTTAATCCATTGCCTAAGCATATCATGAAGATCAATTAGCAATGGATGTCACTCAAGGATCAATCAAAGCATGAAAAGTGGATTGGATGATGAACGATGGTGAATGAAGCTCATAGAAGACTTCAAGCTCATTCTTTGGATAGAAGAGAGGCTTCTACAAGATGTAATCTTTTTAATCTCTTCTAGTATGTAGCTTAGAAGTAGAACTATGTTGGTGGGATTTCAACAGGCGACTGCTGAGCGTTTTACAGGCGCTTATCTTCAAACAGTCGCCTGTGATTTGTTCTGCAGTCGCCTATTATGCACATACATTGTCAATTGGTTTTTGGGCTTTTAGCTTTAACTCTAACCAGGCGACTGCTGTACAAAAGACATGCGCCTGTCCAAGCTACAGATGCCTGTGATTTGTTAGTCAAGCGCCTGTCTCTCTCCTGCCCAGAGGTCATTTCCTTCTCAATACGGCCAGATGATTGATGTTGGATTGATAGTTGCCTGTCTAATGCACAGTCGACTGTTAATGCTTCAAGAGTCGCCCGTCGATTCTTTCTTTGCAACTCTGCTCTCTGAAAAGTTTCACTTATTAGTGACAGACGACTGATGTTGGTTTCACAGTCGCCTGCCCATGGCACATGCGCATGTGAGTTCCACATCAGTCGCCTGTCGTGTCTTCCCAAAACTTTCTGAGTTTTCTCAACTTACTCATGTTGCGGCCAGTCGCATGTAGAAGGGTTTACAGGCGCCTGTTAGGTTTACAGGCACCTGTCATTCCTTCATCAGTCGACTGTCCTACGTGGTAAGTTACCGTTTGAATTCTCACTACACTCTGATACAGTGCAGCAGTCGACTGTGATTTCTCCACCAGTTGGCTGTCGAGTGTGTAAAACCATTGGCTTTTTCTCCACGGATTTCAAAGGGGGGTTTGGGGATTTTGTTTGAGGGTTTTGGGGGAACCTATAAAGAGGCTTCTACTGTTCCATTGATGGGTTACTCATCTTCTTGATCATCTCTTAAAAAACCCTAGCTTTTATATTCAAGTTTTTCGAAGCACTCAAATTCAAAAGCCCTAGAATTTTAATTGCATTCTCTCTTGCTCTCCAACCTAGAATCAAAGTGATATCCTCTAGGCAATTGGTGGTGACAAGAGAAATGGCTTTTCTATCTTCTTGAAAGAGACTTCAACACACAACACACTTGCTCCTTCAAGTTCTACTTCAAGGCATATGTGATTGTAAATGTTGCTATTTCATTATTTCATATCTTTCGATATTAGTTTAACTCTCAGTTTGTGAGAGTGGTTTGCTTGATCTCAAGTTGTGGGAGTCAAGGACATCGATTATGTTTCGATTTCACTTGTATGGTTGCTACAAGTGTGTTTAAAGGAAACCTCAAGTTAGGGTTCTAACTTGAGTATCCGGAGGAATCCGAGTGGAAGGGACATAAGATTACCAGGAACAAGTCCGGAGTTGACTTGGGTAATCCGAACCCTTGAAACATACTTTGTGTTAGCATTGTTTTAATTTGGGTTTATTTATAATTCCGCATTTATTTTTGGTTAGGAATTTAAATTGGTATAACTATCGTTTAAATTTTATAAACACTATTCAACCCCCTTCTAGTGTTTTCCTCATAGGCAGGGTCCTTACAATTGGTATCAAAGCGAAAGTTTTTTGCTATGGCATCCAACAACAACAATGTTTCTCCACCTCCTTCGTACAACAATCACGATCATGATGGTGCGTCTACCATCTTCAAAGAACAATCAACGGTTCTTCCTCCGCGTTTCAATGGCACGAATTTCGGCTATTGGAAGTGCCGGATGGAGACGTTTCTTAGGAGTGCTTCTCATTGGAGAACCCTCCATAAGGAATATGTTGAACCCTCAGAAGAGGATTTTAACAAATGGACTCCCTCCGAGAAGTCCACCGAAGTGAACAATGCCAAGGCAATGAATGCTCTTCATTGTGGATTGGATCCGGATGAGTTCAATAAGATAAGCACATGTAAGAGTGCATATCAAATATGGAACCATCTAGTCGTTACCCATAAGGGAACGAACAAGGTAAAGTTGTCTAAATTATATGTTGCAATACAAAATTTCGATATGTTTCATTTACAAGATAATGAGAACATTGCAACGATGTACAGATGCTTCACCGACATCACCAATGAGCTTAAAGCTCTTAGACAAGTCTACACCCAATAAGAAAAGGTGAGAAAGATAATCATGAGAATGACCTCAAAATAGGAAAGAATAGCAATCTCCATTGAGGAGGTCAATGACATGAAGACTTACACCGTGGTGAATCTCATCAGTACTCTCATGTCTTACGAAGTAAGAAGAGAGAACCGAATGAAGATTAGAGCAATGATGAACCCAACGGAGGCCAAGAAGAAAGCGTAAGCATTCAAGGATACTTCTTCATCCTCCGATAGTGAAGAATCCGAGAACGAATTGGACTTGGAAGAAATGGCACAAATGGCAAAGAAGTTTCAACGCTTCTTTCACAAAGGTAAATTTCCTTCCAAAAATAAATTTGATTCCACAAATAATACCTCGTCTCTTTATTTTAAGTGTAACAAACCAGGGAACATTAAGAAGGATTGCCCAATGCTTAGAAACAAAAAAAAGTGGAAAGCTCCAAAATACCACAAGTCCGACAATTACAAGAAGAACAAGAAGAAAGGACTTGTTGGGACGTTCGATGATTCAAGCGGAGATTCATCTAGTGAATCTGAGGATGAAAAGGGTGAGAGTGCACATATGTGCTTCATGGCTCGAGAAGATCCACTCTTCAATGAGAGTGATAGTGACAATGATGAACCCGAGGTATCCATGGATGAATTTCGTATTGTTAACGAAGAATTATTTTCTAAGTATCAATCTCTTATGCTTAGATATACTATTTTAAAGAAATCTAATGTTAGCAAATCATCCATGCCTCGCATCATCAACAATGACACCATTGTTGATACAGTTGCACTTGAGAAAGCCACTTTAGTTTCTCAAAATGACAGCTTGAGAAATGAGGAGAATTCCCTCAAATCTCAACTAGATCAAAATTATCCTAAAGATAATATTGATCTATCTTAACATAACACGCAATTGGACATTGAGAATGATTCTCTTAAAACCCAAGTGCATGAGCTCAAAACACATGTGTCCACTTTGGATACCAATATTTCTTCTCTTAAGGAGAAATATGAGCTCATGTCTTTCCAGTTAAGAGATTTAACAAAGGGAAAGGGAAATTGGACGAATTGCTTGCAAACCAATTTCTGGCCACACATCGTGTTGGACTCAGGTATGTAGAAGCAAATGCATCCAAATCTCGCACCACCTATAGTGGTGTAACTATAGATTTTGTGAGGCCATCCTCTGGTGCATCCATTAGTGGTGTCAAAAATACTATTGGTAGCAAACCTACCAAGAAGACCACCACTTCACAATCTCCTTCTTTTTGCAAGAAACCCACTAAGGGTGGAAACCAAAAGAAAGGTCATGCATAAATGTACACCAACTCTCATACACGTAGGAAATCTCCTACTTCACATGTGTACACTAATGACACATTTTATGCTCCACACCCATGAACTCGTGTAAACCCACACATGAGAAATACTCAAGCACGTGCTCCAACACATTCATACGTTCATACACATCATCCTTCCATGTATGCTCATCCACCTCATGTTATGCATGCTCCATATGTTGCATATAACATGCATGCTCCTAATTTTGCATACAACCCATATATGTCTCATGCTTATCCACCTCCATCTTCATTTGCTAGATCTCATGCTCCTCGAAAGTACGCACCACATAGAACTCAACCAAATGTGCATGCAACTAGGAAAAGAACACCCAAAACATACGTAATTTGGGGTCTTAAGAACATTAGCATAATTGATAGGAATGCTTATGTTAACTCCTATTTTAGCGATGTAATAAATAGTGGTAATTATGTTGGAAAGCGAGTGGACTTGCTTCCAAAGGGCTAATCCCCTTGGACCCAACAAAGCTTGGGTATCATGAACTTATGGTATATTATGTAGGTACCCAAGAAAAAGAAAGGGAGCAATAAAATTTATTTTGGCTCTAAAAATAAAGGATGGATACTTGATAGCGGATGCTCCAAACACATGACGGGAGATCCCACATTTATCTCCAAAGTGATTAGCATCAAGGATGGTGCAACGGTCACTTTTGGAGGTAATCAAAAGGGAACCATCATTGGAGTAGGAAAAGTCGGGAATCCTTCCAAACCACTTATTACGAATGTTTATTTAGTTAGTGGTTTATGTCATAACTTTATCTCCATTAGTCAACTTTGTGACAAGGGTTACAAGGTTAACTTTGGAGAGGGTATGTGTAAAATTGTAGATATTGATTCACATGTTTTATTTACCGGTATTAAGCATAAAAACATTTATTATTTGAGCTTGCCTAAAACCATAGAATATCGCTTAGTTGCTAATACAAGTGAACAACTATTATGGCATCGCCGTTTTGGTCATGTTCATTTTAATCACTTATATAAGTTAGCTAAGCATGATCTCGTTAAAGGTTTTCTGAAAATTGTTTTTAGTAAGAAAAACTTTTGTGATTCTTGTTAAAGAGGTTAAAAAGTAAATCGTCTTTCAAACTTAAAGAAGGCATAACTTCTAAGAGGCATCTAGAATTACTTCATCTAGATTTATTTGGGCCAACTAGAACCGCCTCTTTAGGTAATGCTCATTATGGATTAGTTGTCGTTGATGACTTCTCTAGATTTACTTGGGTTTCATTTTTAACCAATAAAAATGAAGCTTTTGATGAGTTTACTATATTTGCAAAGAAAATTCAAAATTTCTTAGGATCCACCATTATCACTATTCGTAGTGATCATAGAGGAGAATTGAGAATGAGTCTTTCACTAAGTTTTGAGATGACAATGGGATTACTCACAACTTTTCTTTTCCACGAGCACCACCACAAAATGGTGTTGTTGAGAGAAAGAATATGACCCTAATAGAGTGTGCCTATACCATGCTCCATGATAGTCATCTTGGAGTACAATTTTGGGCAGAGGCGGTGCACACAGCATGTTATGTGCTTAATAGGATCCTAGTGAGGCCCCGAACAAACACAACTTGTTTTGAATTATTGTATGATAAAAAGCCGCAAGTTAAATATTTTCATGTTTTTGGTTCAAAATGTTTTATAAAGAACACCTTTGATAACTTAGATAAATTTGAGCCAAGATCCGATGAAGGAATCTTTGTTAGATATTCCACACGTAGCAAAGCCTACCAGATATACAACTATACATCTTCAACGATCGAGGAATTACTACACATATCATTTTATGAAGATTTTGATATTCCTCATGTTGTTGATGATACTGTGATGTTTTAAGTGATTCCATTAGTAATGTTAAAATTAATGATTCCATTATCGAGACTAACAATACTAATGAAATTGATGAGGATGTTCCAAGTGATCCAGATATTCCCAAAACTTATCCAACCATTCGTAACCACCCCCATGACCAAATTATTGGAGATATTGGTGTGTGTGTACGAACAAGGTCAAGAATTGATGAATTCTCTTATTGTGCATTTGTCTCTACCATAGAGCCAAAGAACATCCAAGAAGCGTGTGAAGATAGTTCTTGGATAGTTGCAATGGAAGAAGAGCACATGCAATTTGAGAGAAATGAAGTTCGGGAGCTCGTTTCTCTTCCAAGTGGTCACCAAGTGATTGGGACCAAATGGATTTTTAAGAACAAGACCGATGAAAACGAGGTCATCATAAGGAATAAAGCAAGGTTAGTAGCTCAAGGCTATCGGCAAGAGGAAGGTATTGATTTCGAAGAATCCTTTGCCCCCGTAGCTAGATTAGAAGCTATTAGATTGCTTTTATCTTTTGCAACACATAAAAATTTTAAATTATTTCAAATGGATGTTAAAAGTGCATTTTTAAATAGTATTGTTAATAAAGAAGTTTATGTTTCTCAACCACCCGGTTTCATTCATGAAAAATATCCAAACCATGTTTTCAAACTTAAGAAAGCGTTATATGGGTTGAGACAAGCTCCTAGAGCTTGGTATCATCGACTCAAAACCTTTCTTTTGGATTTAGGTTTTAAAATGGGAGAAGTTGATTCAACTCTTTTCATTAAAGATTATGAAAATGACATCATATTAATTCAAGTTTATATAGATGATATAGTATTTGGTTCTACTAACTTTAATCTTTGCCAAGAATGTTTTAAGTCTATGAAGGATGAATTCGAAATGAGCCATATTGGTGAGCTCAACTACTTCCTTGGACTACAAATTCGGCAAATGAAGGATGTGACTTTCATACATCAAACAAAGTACATCGGGGAGCTTACCAAGCGATTCGGGATGGAATCGTCTTCGGCAAACAGTCTCCCATGAGTACAACAACCCATCTACACAAGGATGAGAACGTGAAAGATGTCCACGTTCGTCTATATCGAGGTATGATCGATAGCTTACTTTACTTAACCTCTAGTAGGCCCGATATTATGTTCTCCGTATGTCTTTGTGCTAGATATCAAGCTAGACCTAAGGAGTCACACTTGATTGCGGTTAAACGAATTTTTTGTTACCTCAATCATTCAATAGATTATCGGTTACTTTACCCTAAGTCTAGCACATATGAGCTAATCTTATATAGTGATGTCGACTTTGCCAGATGCAAATCCGATAGGAAGAGTACTAGTGGCACTTGCCATTATCTAGGAAATTCCCTAGGTACTTGGTTTTTCAAGAAACAGAACTCGGTATCTTTGTCCACGAATGAAGCAGAATATATTGCCGTGGGTCTTGCATGTGCACAAGTTCTTTGGATGAGACACACGCTCAAAGATTATGGTGTCAATTGTGATACTTGTCCTATCATTGTTGATAACCAAAGTTCAATTTGTCTTTCCAAAGATCTGATACATCACTCCTGTACCAAACACATAGACGTGAGACACCACTTCATTAATGATCATGTAGCTAAGAAGGACATCATCTTAGAGTACATTGAAACCTAAAAACAAATCGCCGACATCTTCACTAAACCTTTTAAAGAAGATTCATTTGTGAGGTTGCGTGGAGAATTAGAGATTATGGGTGAGTTGAATTCAAACTTCAAACTCCTACAATTATGGTATTCTACTAGAGCCAAAATTCTCCACAAACTCCTATATAAACTCCCAAATAAAGAGAGGTCTTTCATGCGGCTGATAACAAAAAAACAATGAAATCCATGTACAAAAAAATCCCAGGCGGCCAACAATACATAGAAGCCCTAGCTTAAAACCGTTGCCGCAATCTACAAAAGCTAAAATAGACTAGTCCAAATATCTCCATAGCTGCAACACTTTCTCAAGCAAAAAACTGGGCAGTCGCAACATTTTTTCTTCAAGAAAAACAATCACAGTTGAAAGGATCTCCAAGAGAAAAATAAAATTCATCTCCCAAGGCCACACAAACAACTCCGAGCGTTGTCCTCTGCTTCAACTGCTGGTGAGAATCCTCAGCCACCGTGACATCATCTTCCTTGCCGAGAACTCCACTGCTGGTGAGTTCACCAAGCCATCGAGAGGGTCAAACCGACGTGGAGTGATCACGCTGCCAAGTCTCACACCTGCTTACCGAGAAGAACACTGCATGCCCTAGCTACCGAGATCTCATCTACAAGCCACGGCAACCACCTCGCAATCAAGCTTCAACTCCACATCAACCCAGGCTTGGAGGCTATGACACCCTCTGCTACAAGCCTTCGGCGAGACTCCCTGCTGTCGTGGAGCTCTCATAGTTATTGCTGTGATCTCCTCGACAAGTCTCCCGACCTCGTCGTTGTCGTAGCCCTTCATCGAGCCGTTGGCATCGTCATCTCCAAGTCATGGCTGATCTCCTACTACTATTGCGCTACCAACTAGCATCCATCGTCAATAATTAGCAGCCCACGACAACAAGTCTCCACGCCGTCCAGAGCCGAGTTCTTTATCCTGCTGCCTTGAAGAACCCAACATCCTGCTGCCAGTGTTTGCATGGATCACTTTGTGCTGCCGTTCATCTTCGTCGCAACAGAGTTATTCGTCTTCCTACCATCATCTGCGACGTCGACACAGTCATGTTGGATCTGGATCGTAGCCTAGGGGGGGTGAATAGGCTAATAAAAATTCTCGTGCAACCCACGAGAAATCACACGCAGTTATAAGCACATGCATGGTAATAAAATAGCAATAACAGAATACGCACAGATATACCCTGGTTCAGTCGTCCCCACGACCTAATCCAGCCCCTGAAAGCAAATACTAGATAGATGTGTAATCCTTTACAGCCACAATGAGTCAAGATCCCAAATCTACTCTCACCTAGCTCGTACGCACACCACATGCTGTACACTCTCAAGCTAGTCAGATGCTCTCCCCCCGTGACAACTCCCAAAGTCGTCAGGTCCCCAAAAAGTAACACAGATGGTAAAGTTTCCCCTACAGAGATCGCTACACCAATACAAAGATAAATAAATAGAGTTTTAGAAATGCTCAGTAATGGTGTGTCATCTCTGTCGTTCAGCACGTGGTCAGATCAATCTGACAAGTAGTATTCTTTGATGTCCCCTCAATAATTCGGCTTCCCTCTCAATGAAACTTGCGCCCTCCCCCAAAGGTTGGAACTTGCAGGACCTCACCAAAAAACGATGCTTACGACACCTTCAAAGAATACGGATGGCCATGATATTAGCAAAGAGAAAAACATGATTCGGCCCCTGTTCCTATTTGCATTGGTCCAAATGCTTTTGATTCAATCTAAGTGCATGCGTCTAGATTCCCACATTGTCCTGCAAAACAGAAACACAAATTATATGAGATGAATGGGTGACTTGCAACAAACAAGATGCAGTTTAAAAAGATGCTTTAAGATTTGCAAATGGAAAAGAAAACAAAAAGCACTAACCTTTTGAGATTATCAAAGGAAACAATAAAAATGATATACTCCCTTTTTGTGTGATTTCCAATCAAGTGCTCCCAGAATTTTCGGCATCTTTGATTTCTGCTTGTGTGAAGAGCTTTGTCTTTTTAAAGGTGCTTGAAGAATTCGGTAGCTTTTAATCCCAACCCCAAGGAGATTGCAAGTGGATTACGTTGTCCTCTGTTTAAAAATTTTGTGCTGCTCATCTAACAATTTTTTGCGGCTCTTCACAAAAGAAATGCTTTTAAAAAATTCATCTGCTGAATCTTGCGCCTGCAAAACAAAAAACAAGGCAAATAAAAGAATTCATGCTACGGCTTATTTATGTGTTTGGCCGAACTGCTCTTGGGTTTTGAGAAGGAAATTTTCGTCTGTCCTTCTAGGGCTTGCGGCTCTCAGGGATCTCTTTTGTTTTTTTGTTTGCAAGCTGGGAATTTTTTTTTGTTGCCTCTCAAAAAAACGTGTGCACCCCTCAATGTTTCGGCTGCTACCTCAATGATTGGTTCTTATGATCCCCTAAAACAATTCTGCTGACTTTGTGTTTTATAAGAGAGGGCAAGGGTTTTGGTGCGACAAGATCTCATCCAAGGGCTATGATTGAATGCAGCTATGATGGATCTCTAGTGCTAATAGGAGTAGAGAGTTTGGACTTGGTTTGGTTGAGATTTAGAATGGGCTCTAGAAGATATGGACCAAACTAAGTAGAGTATCTCCTTCTTGCCATCATATTGGCCACGTCTCACAATGAGTCTCTCCAAGCTTTCCTTTTCCTGAAACACTTAACACACATGTTAAAGACATTCACACATGTTTGTTATCATCAAACCTGAAGTTCCCAGATCGTTGCTACCAACAATCGCCCCCTTTTGATGATGACAAACTAAGTATAAGATTTAAGCAATAAAGTTCCAAATAGTGTGTGTGAAAGTGTGACGATAAAATGATGTGCAAACAATGATGTTTACAGTTCACACTATGCATGCTCCCCCTATTTTTGTGTTTCCCCAATATTCATTAATGCTCCCCCTTAATCAAACAATCATATTTTTACGAGCATTACAAGGATAGTACCAAATGCCAAATACCAAGTACACCAAGTACCACACATACCAAATCTTCCCAAATTTTTATCCCCCTTTGTTATCATCAAAAGTCAGACCACGAAGTCAAAATCATATATCATGCAAAAAGAGAGTATTATTAACCATTACCAACAATTGCATGCATACACTCACAGAATAATCAAGTCAAAACCCAATGAAATTAAACAACGAAGACTTCAACACCAACGTGTAAAGTGTGATGATTAAAATTGAAGCACATGAGGGAGAATCATTTAAGAAAGTCAACCAAAACCAATCCACATTTTCCAAATAACAGTCTATCACCTAGGATTGATTTTTCCCACCTCATTAAAAATGAGTTCAAGGTACCACACCCCAAAAACATAGCCTATAAGGACTCTTAGATGTAGGGGTGACATTGCTTGACGAGTAAATACACCAACGCTAAAGTTTACCCATAAAGCTTATGTTGGATACTCGTGGGTCATACCGTTGCCAAGAATTGTATCCATTTTCCATACGGAGCAATTATCTTTTGTTTTCACATTTTTTTAAATACTTATACCAACAATTTGTTTTGCTCAATTTTTATCCATGGAAAGGTATATCATATCCCATAGATTTTCAGTTAAGTTTTCCTCCTACATTCACTTTCCATACTTCATAAACATTATCTCCAAATGTGCAACAATAGTAATACATGTGGAAGTGAAATAGGTGGTGTAGAGTTCAAGTTATTTTCATTCATTGAATATGCCATGAATATTTAGAAAGATGAACATGCGCATGTGGCAAAAGAAATAATACACCAATTTTCACATAGATATTAAAAACATTCATGAATACTACTAGCACACTACAAAAAGCTATGAAGGTATGCATTAAGTTTAAAGAGAAAGATATACCTTCGCGTTTAAAGGAGCCAAAAAAATGAGACATTCAATTTATCGCTCCTCGTCAAATTTCCATCCACCTACAAAAGAGGTGTCATGTGTGACCTTGGAATCCAACAAGGTCCACTAGTGTTAGTCAATAAAGATTTAGGAACCCATATTTGTTTGAATTTAATATTGGAGTTCTTATATTTGCAATGATACGATGTGTGACCAACACTATCACATGTAAAACACTTTGCATAAACATTTTTAGCAATGGAATGCACATTGTGAAATTTTTTATACTTAGGCTTTTCAACATTTTTAGCACTATATCCTAGTCCTCGTCTATTATTGCCATAAAGCTGATTTCCAAGAATAATGTCCAAATTTTGTTTTCCAATGAAAAATCTCTTTAATGACAATTCTAGGGGGTGACTTTGGATTTCAAGGTATTATTTTCATTCACAATCAAAGTGCATTTACTAATGAAAGCTTGCTTGTTTTCCTTTTCTTTCTTTTCAAAATCCCTCATTTTTTCTTTAAGTTCAAGATTTAGCATGTTAATCTTTTCAGAAAGCAATTTATTTTCAACTTCAAGCTTTCTTATCTAGCTTATACATGCTAAAATCCTTTAATAAAGAGGGACATGAAAGACAATCAATTTTTTCAGACAAGCTAGCTTTCTCTTTTTCTAACATGGTAATGGTAGATTTGCATGCAACAAGCTCTTGTTTAAGCCTTTTCATTTCTATAGACATGTCATACTCAGTTTGTTGCGTATCAAAGTTATCATTCCTATAACATTCAACATCAGCTTCTAGCTCATCAATTCTATGTTGCATTCCTTTACAGATTTCTAAAAGTTCAGCTTTAGTAGGAGATTCTACCTCATTGTGTTTGGCCATCAATGCCATACGGGAGTGAATTTCAAGTTCCTCCTCCTCATCCTCAGCTTCGCTATCCATGTCCCACGTCAGCACTTTCGTTTTTCCTTTTGCAACTTGAGCTGTGTGTTGTTGTGGGCAATCTTTTATGTGGTGCCCTTTCTTCCTGCATTTAAAACATTCACTTCTATTAATAGCTTTCTGATCAGAGGAATTTCTACCAAAATTAGATTTATTAGAACGAATGAACTTTTTTCCCATCTCAGCTCTTCCTTGATCAGTCTGAATGTATCTCCTGAAGTTTCTAACCATTAGGGCTTTCTCTTCATCAAGATCGTCATCGTTAGCTTGACGAGCTAATGGTGTGGAAGCTTTGGTCTTCTCTTCAGGTTTCTCTCTGGCTTCCATACTCTGCAACTCAAGCTCGCGTGACATTAGGTTGCCTATCAAGTCCTCCACTTTCATTGTTGACAAGTCCTTAGCTTCTTGAATAGCGGTGACTTTAGGCTTGAACGAGCTTGGTAGCGCCCTTAAGATCTTTCGTACCTGTTCATGGCTAGAGTATGGCTTACCGAGGGAACTGGATTTGTAGACGATGTCCGTGACCTCGCAAACATCTCTGTCACTGATTCTGTTGGTAGCATGCGGAAGCTCTCATATTCTTTGCAAAGCAATGCAAGTCTGGATTCTTTCACTTGCGATGTTCCCTCGTGTGTCACCTCCAGAGTATGCCAGATTTCCTACGCAGTTAGACAATGTGAGATACGATTAAACTCAGATTTATCAAGAGAGCATATAAGCGCATTCATAGCTTTACCATTGAGAGTATAAAGTTTTTTATCAGCTAAATCCCACTTGTCTTTAGGCTTAATCATAACAGTGTCTTCAATTTTAATAGTGGGCAGACTATAACCATTTTCAACAATATCCCACACATCATAATCTACATACACTAAATAGATTTTCATCCTAGCCTTCCAATATGCAAAGTCTACACCGTTAAACTTAGGGGGAAGGGCTATAGACTGACCTTCAGCAAAAACACAATCAGATATATTCATGGTCATCTAAAAAATCTAGGCTAGATCCTCTAAACCGGCTCTGATACCACTTGTTGGATCTGGATCGTAGCCTAGGAGGGGGGGATAGGCTAATAAAAATTCTCGTGCAACCCACGAGAAATCACATGCAGTTATAAGCACTTGCATGGTAATAAAATAGCAATCACAGAATACGCACAGATATACCCTGGTTCGGTCATCCCCACGACCTACTCCAGCCCCCGAAAGCAAATACTAGATAGATGTGTAATCATGTACAGCTACAATGAGTCAAGATCCCAAATCTACTCTCACCTAGCTCGTACGCACACCACGTGCTCTACACTCTCAATCTAGTCAGATGCTCTCCCCCCGTGACAACTCCTAAAGTCGTCAGGTCCCCAAAAAGTAACACAGATGGTAAAGTTTCCCCTACAGAGATCGCTACACCAATACAAAGATAAATAAATAGAGTTTTAGAAATGCTCAGTAATGGTGTGTCATCTCTGTCGTTCAGCACGTGGTCAGATCAATCTTACAAGTAGTAGTCTTTGATGTACCCTCAATAATTCGGCTTCCCTCTCAATGAAACTTGTGCCCTCCCCCAAAGGTTGGAACTTGCAGGACCTCACCAAAAACGATGCTTGTGACACCTTCAAAGAATACGGATGGCCATGATATTAGCAAAGAGAAAAACATAATTCGGCCACTGTTCCTATTTGCATTGGTCCAAATGCTTTTGATTCAATCCAAGTGCATGCATCTAGATTCCCACATTGTCCTGCAAAACAGAAACACAAATTATATGAGATGAATGGGTGACTTGCAACAAACAAGATGCAGTTTAAAAAGATGCTTTAAGATTTGCAAATGGAAAAGAAAACAAAATGCACTAATCTTTTGAGATTATCAAAGGAAACAATAAAAATGATATACTCCCTTTTTGTGTGATTTCCAATCAAGTGCTCCTAGAATTTTCGGCATCTTTGATTTCTGCTTGCGTGAAGAGCTTTGTCTTTTTAAAGGGTGCTTGAAGAATTCGGTAGCTTTTAATCCCAACCCCAAGGAGATTGCAAGTGGATTGCGTTGGCCTCTGTATAAAAATTTTATGCTGCTCATCTAACAATTTTTTACGGCTCTTCACAAAAGAAAGGCTTTTAAAAAATTCATCTGCTGAATCTTGCGCCTGCAAAACAAAAAACAAGGCAAACAAAAGAATTCGTGCTAGGGCTTATTAATGTGTTTGGCCGAACTGCTCTTCGGTTTTGAGAAGGAAATTTTCGTCTGTCCTTCTAGGGCTTGCGGCTCTCAGGGATCCCTTTTGTTTTTTTTGTTTGCAAGCTGGGAATTTTCTTTGTTGCCTCTCAAAAAAACGTGCGCACCCCTCAATGTTTCGGCTGCTACCTCAATGATTGGTTCTTAGGATCCCCTAAAACAATTCTGCTGACTTTGGGTTTTATAGGAGAGGGCAATGGTTTTGGTGCGGCAAGATCTCATCCAAGGGCTATGATTGAATGCGGCTATGATGGATCTCTAGTGCTAATAGGAGTAGAGAGTTTGGACTTGGTTTGGTTGAGATTTAGAATGGGCTCTAGAAGATATGGACCAAACTAAGTAGAGTATCTCCTTCTTGCCATCATATTGGCCACGTCTCACAATGAGTCTCTCCAAGCTTTCCTTTTCCTGAAACACTTAACACACACGTTAAAGACGTTCACACATGTTTGTTATCATCAAACCTGAAGTTCCCAGATCGTTGCTACCAACAAGTCATCGTGAAGAGCCCCACGTCGTCGTGTCTACTTAGTTGCCGTGAAGATCGTACTAACGTGGGGAGGTGTTCCTGCATGCCCTAGACATTGATGAGTCGTTCCTCTTTTAGTTGCATCATCATCCACTCGTTGGAGAAGAAGGCGCACTGCTCAAGTCGCCGTGAAGAAGAAGGTTGCGCAAAATAGGGTTGAAGAGTGTAACAACCCGTTCTCCAGGATACCCGAGAAGTGCAAATCTGTCCCAAGTATTCCTAGATCAACGAGTGTTACGTAGAAAGAGAGAAAGGAAGAGAGCAAAAAAGAACACTACAGGTCACCACGCACGTGCTGTGAAGTACAAATAAACTCCATCACAGATATACCACTGAGAAATAAACAAAGTACAATATTTCATTTATTTAATACATTGATACATTCTTTTACATACACCATCTGTTCAAGGGGTATAAAAGAGGGAAGCTACACTGAGACAACGATAATCTTATACAACTCCAAGTCCAGTTCCAACTTATACAATACCAACATTTTCATCCTCACAACTCTAGGTACAAAGGTCTACCTGAAAAGAAACACCAAAAGTACAAGTCTCACATCATACCTCTCGCCACCCAATCCTACAACCGATCACCAACTCCAAGGCTCCAGCCGCTATCCCCAACCTGAAAAGTCAACGGGGACACGTCAACAAGTGACCTAGTAGGAACTCCAAACACTCTAGTGGGACCCAGTTTTAGAACTGGTCTACCTATCTAGGGAGGGTGGTCAAACAAGTAATGGTTTCAGGGCATAAAAGCAATCACAACACGATGTGTAAGCATCAAGGAAGAATTTGTGAACATGCATAAGTAACCATCTTATAACATGCAAGTGCTGGAGGTAAGTAGGATAACATATTAACATGCAAGTACTGGACATTTATAATAAACAATGGAATGGATCTGCATGAGTTAACAACATTAACTTAACAGAGAAACGAGTAAGCATGGGATAACAATATTTATAATTAAAAGACAATTACTTTAAGTTATTGATTCTCATGTTTGGAAACCCGTGTAAACCGTAGGACGCTAAGAAGTCGGACTTCACCCAAGGTGGGTGAAAAATGGTACCACAACCAGCAACACGGGCACCAGATGGGCCTCTCGCAACTCCGTACCCAACTGGCAAGGTACATGAGGGAGACTCATCTCGGCTTTTCTTGGGACAAACAGAGAAAACCATCATTTACCGACATGGTGCGACACGAGCACACCAGCGGTCTCTCTAGCCCTCTCAAACTCCCCTTCCGAGGGCGATACATCAGGCGATATATGCTACTACTGTCCGCTCCTTAACACCTAAAATTTACCCGTATTTCTCCCAAACCCACATCTGGAATCTCACCTATTTTAGAAATGGATCGAGCACTCCTGATGTCATTTCTCTACATCACTCTCAGTTTCATTCTTTATTCATTTCAGCGGTCTTAATACCGCATTCATATCTTTCCATTTCTTTCATAATTTCACTGATGTCATGATTCAACAACGACCATCGCATTTCCATTCAACACAACGAACATTAAGATGCTCAATTACATCGTGACATTAACAATAATCAACATATGAAACTTAACACCCAATCATGGCAACTAACATTGATTTTTACCACCATGAGCTTAACTACGGCATGGAGTAACGTAACATAAACTCATCTTACATAATGTAGCATGCTCCTAAAATCATGGCAACCCCACGTAATCATGGGATATGAATAAAAGCTAGCTCAAGATGTGACATAATGACATGAACTTGATTTTTACTAACATATACATAAGCATGAACACAATTAAGCATGGAAGAGGACATGTATATAAAATAGCTTGACATGTGAATATTGAGAAAATCATAATTCTTCGTACATATAACTAACATATGGCATGCTACTAACATTTTTCATGCTAACACATTTGCATACTATCATCTGGAAAATTACTAACATAGGTATAACACATGGAAAATCTTGAAGCTTACTCATAAAACACAAACATGGAAAATTACAAGTTGAAGAGCTTGAAGCCAGCTTTCCAACGGCACCAAGATTACAATATTTCATCAAGTGTGCAGGGATTTATGCTCATTTTACTGAAAGGTGTCCAGATTGTCTATAAACAGACCAGTTTCAGAAACTGAATTGTTTACCCGATTTTTCAGTTCGAATTTGCAAAACTTGTAAACATGAAAGTTATTAAGGACTTTAATATGAGAAACATATATATTTTTCAGGCAATTCCATGTAGCCAATTAGGTGCAACAAGCTACTAAAGTCTCAGCCAGTTCTGAGCAAATTTCAGCATTTTGTTTATCTAGCTAATTACATGTTTACCATCTAATTTACAGAATTAGAGTTAACCTAATTAAGACCCCAGTTCCAGAATTAAGTCATACTAAAGGATTAGAAATTTCTACCTCTAAAAAGTCCTCCAAAAATTTTCTCTTGCCCTTCTTAATCCTTGATGAACTTGAGCTCCTAGTCTCCTTCTTCAAGCTCCCAATTGGCCTCTAATGTTGGATTTTGGAGAGTTTTGGGGTGAATTTGGAGTTAGAATGATGAGAGGAAAGCATATGGTTTAAGGTGGTGGAACGGGAGGAGCTTGGGGTGGTGTGAGGTGGTGCAAGAGGTGGTGCAATGGAGGAAAAAGGGAGGGATAAATTTTGGCCTGGTTGTTGGGGGGGGGGGGGGGGAGAGGAGAGGGTGAGAATGAGATATTTTGGGTTTTCTTTTTCTTTTCTCTTTTTGCTTTTCTTTCCTTGATTTTTGTTTTCCTTAAAATCCTCTCCTCCACACATTAGTCAACTTAATAGCCATATGTTAAGGCTCTCATCATGCAAGAAGACACACATGCCATGATGTGTCATGGCTACAAAATTTTAGATTTTGTATTTTGTGAAAAATAGAAATACATGATGAAATACACTATACCTCTCAAATACAAAGTATTTCATCCAAATACCCTTATTTACTAATACCAAATAATGAGTTTTAAATCTTTTAAAAATAATTCTTTCACCAAAATAATTAAAGAAAAATACGAGGACACTCCCAAAAATTATACGTACGCATTCACGCCAAAATATGTATAAATGCGCGTACATATGGAAACGGGGTATAACAATGAGAGAGGTAAACGTGAAGCTTAGTTTTTTTGTTTGAGAGAATGCTGACGTGGGCACATGCACGAAGGATTTTTGAAGAGATATTATGTGCACATCCCTTCATCAAATGAACTTTGAGCTGGAGTTGCTATACACGCAGACGTGATTGTTTATCTAGCTCGAGGAGTCACAGATTGAGATCCAGGGGTCAGAATGAGACTAAGTTTGCGTCAGACTGAAGCTGACGACATGCTCAACGACAGAGACTACGACACCAACACGAATTGAGCTTTTCTAAACTCTTTATTCTTTTATATTCGCGTAATTGGTGTGTTGATCTTTGTAGGTTACTTAAACTATCACTTTGGGGTTTTTGGGGTCTTGACTAGTTGGTGCTAGTCAGGAGAGAGCGTTTACTAGATTAGAAATGTTTGGCACTTTGGTGAGTGCGGTACGGAACTTGGTGAGCGTAGAGTTGGTGCTCGTAGCTCTTTATAGTTGTACCTTTGACACTATTGAATGCAGTATTTGATTTGGGACTGGAGTAAGTCGTTGGTGTGACCAAACCAGGATAAATCTCTCGTGCACTCTGTGATTGATTTTATTTACTTTGTGTCTGACTATCTATGTGATCAGCTCCAGATATGCACATGGAAATAATGTAGTTTTACCACACACACATGGTTAAGTGTTGAGCGGGTATCGAATCACGGGGAGGAACTATTGGTATCTACATTGATTACTTGGCGGAGGTGAAACGATGATCAAGAAATGTTGGTGTCACAATCGTGCAAAGTATTGTTTATGAATTCAATTAATAAAAATGTCTAGGGCTTGGGAATCCTGTAACGGTCGGTTTCCGATCGTACTTTCTTTGTGCACATGCTCTTGATCGTGCACGTGTTTATTTTAGACTCTATTTGATTTTGAACATTATTGTGTGATATGTCGTCGTGATCGTCTCTGAGAGTATTAGATTGTGGAACAATTTTGGAACGACATATCTCGAGTCGTTCTTCCGCGATACTATCTTATTTGATGTGACGTCGCGACCTTCTGTGTTGACGCGAGACGTTTCTATTTTTAGTTTCGTCTCTCGACGTCGAAATTTAGATCCGTCTTCTTCACTCTCTTTCTTTCGTCGCCCTGAACATCCCAATATTTATTTTACAATTTTTGGACTTAATTTGACCTATTTTTCATTTTAGCAAGTTTTAAATAATTTTAAAACCTATTTGTATAAGTGTTTTAATTATAATAAAATTCCTATATTATAATAACGCCCTAAATAATTTTCTGACCAAGTTTCAAAATTTTTGGCCGCACCCATCCTTGCGTGAGGGAGAGGAGAGTAAAATTTGATTTATTTTAATTTTTAAATTATTTAAATTATTTTTCTTAAACCCTAGCCCTAACCCTAGCTCATTTCTATTTAAATAAACCCTAGGCTAGCTTATTTTCGTAGCCACCAAAACCCTAGCCGTCACAAAACCCTAAAACTTGCTTGCGACGATTCGTCGCAACTCCGTGCAGCCGCCGCCGTGTCCGACCGAGGAATTTGCCCCCGTTCTCTCGGTCTGACCGAGAGGCCGCCCCGCACCCGCGCTCCGCTCCGCTTCTTTGCAAGTTGCAACGTTGCAACGTCGCCCGCTCCGCATCCGACCGACGAGATCCATCGGTCTGACCGAAGCCCGCTCCCGCATCCCGCACCCCGCTCCGCTTGTTGCAACCCCGCATCGCTGCACACCCCGCTCCCCGCTACGACCGAGACTTCCTCTCGGTCTGACCGAAGGAATTCCCCGCTCCGCACGCTGCAGCGCTCCGTTGCAGCCGCTCCGCATCCGCCCCGTACCCGCTAGTGCCCGACCGACAGCCGCCTCCGCATCGGGCTGTGTCTGACCGAGAGACCAAGCCCCCTCGCACCCACTGCACCCGACCAACGCTCAGCCCCACATTCCCTCGGTCTGACCGAGGGAATCCTCCGCACCGACAGTGTCCAACCGACGGTCGAACGTCGCAACTTGGATTCTTCCACACCAACTCCTGTGGTGGCCCCCCCAAGTCCTCCAGAGGTGTTGTGGGTCCCCCATTGACCCCTAGTACTACTGTGGGCCCCACTTGGGTGTGCTACTTCGCGGATTAACCGTCTACAACGTTACGACACGTCGTAGGCCTTCATCGCAAGTTTCAGCTTTTGGGGAATCGTGCGAGGACCAGATCTGACGCTGAGGAGTTCTCCGTTCAGACACGACTTCCATTCTACGACAAACTCCGGTTAAGGTTGGTTCTCCGAAACTCGTAGAAACCCCCACAATAGCTGATTGAACCCAAACTAAAAATCGACAATTTGAACTAAAATTTATTTTCCAGCACCAGTAAAACGTGTACAAATCTAGAAAATCGACGAATGGATTTTGTTAACTGTGCACATAGGATGAGATCATCGATTAGGCTGAAACATCAAAAATGTGACGTTTGACGAATAGGATAGTCCCGATAACCTAGAAACGAACCCTAAAAGGATTTGATGAAATTGAGACCTGACACCGTCGCTACGGCACTGTTTCAGACGGACTTCCGTTGACGAGACGCTTGGACGAGACGCTTCGAGAGGATGACACACTCGCCATCGCAGGCAAGTGTATCCACTTGCACTTTTTGGCCGTGCTTAGGCCTTAGTTGGTTAGAACTGATAACTGTGAACAAATAGAACCGGACGTGAAATGATAGCGTCCGGGACGACCCCTGACGGCTCAGACTTGACGACGAAGTCTGAGCCTGACAACAATAACTTTTGATATCGTAGGGCTATCATGTGTGTGCGTGTGTGTGGACACCCTAGAATAACCCTTCCCGTCTTGTCACGTCCCGTCCCGTCTTGCACAGCCTGCGGGAAATAGGGCACTCACCAGTGAGTGGGTGATCCCTTGTACGGATTCATAGCCTGCGGGCAATAGGGCACTCTCCAAGCTAGAGAGAGTGATCCCTTGTACTATTACACAGCCCAGAGGGCAATAGGGCACTCGCCAAGCTAGAGCGAGTGATCCCTTGTACTGTTTGTCTTGTCTTGTCTTCCTTGGGGTTTGGGGTTGGGTTGAGCGTGCGCACGGTAAGAGGGTCTGATCCCCCTCGAACCGTAAGGCGTGAACCCTTTCGTGTCTCACATGTCTTGTCTCGTCTTGTCCCGTCACGTCCCGACTTGTCTTGACACCTGTAGGTTAGTCCCGTAGTTGGTAACACACGCTACGACTACTACTTGTTGCGCTTTATTTTCCTGCTGCGTTACTTCTTTTTGTTACTCAGTTATAACCCCAGCATGCTAATCAACCAGTAAATCGTTGTCTAAAAGTTGATACACTTGTAGTTTGGTCTAACCTTTTTGTAGACCTTACCTGACGTACAGTTCTTTCTTTTGGTGCTGTACGTCAGGTGTTGAGCCAGAGTACGTCGACGAGGTGAACTTGCCAGCAGACGGAGAGCCGGAGGACGTTGATTTGGAGTACGACCCAGAGGAGGACCAGAGTTAGAGGCCTCTCGTTGCTGATCCAGAGTTTCTTTCTCAGTTTCGTTTGGGTGCGTAGCACCTTTTGTTTTCTTGACTAGGTTGGGTGCTTGCACCGATAGTTTCTTTTTCTGCAGTTGTAGCCCTTCGGGCGTTTTAGACTCTCAGTACTTTGGATGTTATATTTGGAATAAAATGAAATGATATCTCTTTTCAGTACTTTTGTTGTTCCGTACTAACTTGCAGGGACCTGTTTCCTTCGTTTTGGAATACCACAGACGCTTATTGGGTCTGGGCTCTCAACCCCGGCCTAAGCGGGCCTTAGTCACGCTTCGCCTCCGTCCTTTTTGGGAAGCGGGGCGTGACAAATCCCCACTATAGATCTCAAGCATCAATATGAAATATGAATCTCCATATCATTACTCTTGGTTTAAGGTGAACTTGTCGTAACTAGGTTATGAACCAACGCACGCTCTCGCGCTACGCAAGTCTATAACAATCTAAACTAGAGCCTCGCTCTCGTGCAAGCCAAGTTTAGACCACCGTATAAACGAATACTTGCGCAACTAGGTTTTGGGGTCTTGACTAGTTGATTACTTTGCCGAGTGAGCTGTCTTTTTCAGCCTTCTGCTCTTTGTTTTTCTCCATTTTCTGTTTCTCCCACTTTCTTCACTTTCCTCCTTTCTTTCTTATTTAAGCATGTCCCTAGCGCTGTTCTCCATCGCCATGGCTACCCTCCTTTTGATTGACATCCTCGTATCTTCTTCCTTCATTGCCCATTGTCAATTTTTCCTAAACTCTTGATCTATTAAACTAATAAGAATCTAGAATAAAGATGAAAACTAAAATTCAACTAAAACTAAGATAAAAATGTTGGGTTGCCTCCCGATAGCACTCGTTTAAGGTCTTGAGCTCGACCCCTTATGATTTACGTTGAGCGCGTGATGTTTGGTGCATATGAGATGCGCGTATCAAATTTGGTAAGGAGGTCGGTAGGATTGAGATGTTTTACTTCTACTCGTTTGGCCTCCTTTATGAGTGCCTCCTCTCTAATGATGGTGCGGGAAGAGTTTCCCGAGCTTTCCTTCTTGGCTTTTGATTGCTCAATGTTCTTTCCCGACGGTGATGAAGACTTTGCCGGTGGCGCGTGCTTTCCTTGAATCCCGAAAGAGAGCTTGCAGAGGTCTTTTATCCTTACAACGTTAGCTTCGTTCTCCTCTTCTTCAGTAAGAGGGTCTGGGGTATCTCATTGTTGAGGGCCATCTTCAGAATTTGGCTCATCTTCAAAATTACCCATGTGCCAGACAATGATGGCGTATGGCACAGCTTCTTCAATGACCTCTTCAAGTAGGTCCACATAGTCGTTTTCCTCAAGTGAGGATCTATTCTTCATGGCACATGGGAGATGGAATTCAACTTCAATATTTCCAACGTTGAGTGACAACGTTCCTTCTCTCACGTCCATGATGACTCCGGCTGTGGCTAAGACGGGGCGCCCAAGAATAAGAGACGTGTCTCCAACTTCCTTCACGTCCATGATGACGAAGTCACATGGCATGCAAAGTGCTCCCGGAATTTGTAGCGGTACATTTTTAGTGATCCCCACCGGCCTAGTGATATGCCCATCGACGAGTTGAATCTTCATGGCCCGTATTTAGATTTTTGAACATTGTGAGGGGCATGAGACTCACACACGCACCCAAATCAACCAAAGCCTTTTGTATGGGGACTTCGCCAAGTGTGCATGGAATTCTAAAGCTTCCGGGGTCCTTTAACTTCTTTGGCACCTTGTCTTTCTTGACGAACCATGTACCTTGGTCAACAAGCATAATCTTCTCCGTTCTTTTCCTTCTCGTAGTCAAGTCTTTGAGGAACTTTACATATGTCGGGATTTTGATGATGGCATCTAGGAATGAGATGTTTAGGCTTATACCCCTCAAGTACTCCAGAAATCGAGCGAATTTCTTCTCCAATTTCGGCTTTGCCAACCGTTTTGGGAATGGTACCGATGGCACATATACTCTCTCCTTCTGGGGATCGTCAACTTCAGATTGTTTCTCTTTATTTAGGGTCACCGTGAGTCCTTCGTCCTCATCTTTTGCCTCTTTCTCAACCGGAGCGTCATGCTTTAGGCTTCGAGTTTGAATCATGACAAGGGTGGTAAGAAAGAGGAATTTAATTAGGAGAGTCATGCTTTAGGCTTCGAGTTTTGCTAGGACTCGATTGGAGGATAGAAAGAAAGAGGAGGAATAATTTAGTCGACGATTGAGCGTGCTCAAAAATTAGGAGCTTCTCGAATCGGAGACTTGGTGCAAAATTTCCAAGGGGTGTGAATCCCTATTTCTATAGGGAGCCATACCCCATGCTCGTTGCACGAGCAATGTGGGACTAATTAGTGAAAGAGGGATTTAATTAAGTTAGTAAGCCTATCTTAAAGGCCTAACTTCAACCAATTAAATCTCCCTCAACATTGAGCTTTAGAGACGATACAAGCTATCATTTCAAAGAGCTCCAAATGGTGAATGCGTAGGAACAAACGGCGATGAATTTCGACTTTGTTTGACCCCTCAAACAATTGCCCAAAGTTGGGCAAAAAGTCGTAGCTCGTAGCCGTCATAAAGGGGTTTCAAAGACCCTAAAAAAATCAGCACTTAAGTCGCGGGCGCACCTGCTAAGACATGCGGGCGCACATGCACTCTTTGCGGGCGGGCGCCCACAATGGGGTGCAACGGGAACACCTGCCCGCTTAGTAGGCAGGCCCACTGCACCCACGGGGGGCTCCTGGCCCGTTAAGTAGGCCGGTACCCGGTAGGCTGAGCGGGCTCGCCAGCCTGCCAAGCGGGCTGGCCCCGCTGGCTGCAGCAGGTACGACCGCTTTTGAAGCAGGCGGGCCCTGCTTTGGAAGCGGGTGCACCCGCCCCCCTTTGCGGGTTTGGCCTCCCTAAAGTGGGTCTGACCCACTTTGGCACTTCTGTGCTGTTTTCGTATTTCTGGGCTCGTTTGAGCTCAGATTCCAACGCGGTTTCTTCTTGTGGCTTCCTCAGGAAGTCCTCTTCAATCCCAAATGCTAAACTTTTTAGCTTTATGTTCACAAACCATTTGTGAGCTTAATTATTCCATTGCCTCGAATGCATTCCTCATATCGTTCTTCCTATTACTAAGACGTGAATACTTCTCGGTGTGAGACCCTACAGCCTGACCCTACAACAGGTTGGGACTCGAAACCCCTAGGTGACAGTAACCACGAGCAGCAGTTATCGTCCTTGTTTTAGCATCATACTTATGTGATTGTCCCCATCGACAAAAGTGTCGTCGGGATCACTCTGACTGTGTCAGCGATGAATACCGTAGTTTTAGTCCCTTCATCATAACTGTGTCGCTGCACGGCATAGGGTATGGTCAACCGTCAACCCCACTAGCCAACATTGGTCAGTATACGTCAGTCTTTGTTATATACACGTTGTACATCTTACAACGTACCTCGACCGAGGATTAGCACAAAGATCGTACTGAGCCTGTGACACTAACTCCCCTTTAACGGAAGAGACGAATCCCATCTTAGTCGTTTACTTACCTCATATGCTTCAGGTGTCAGCCAATCTAAGACCTTTGGCAAGCCTAGCCTCAAAGTTAGGTTATAGATCAAAGTGGCACGATTCACGAACAGGTTCGTACAAATGACTTCAGGTCTTAAGGACTAGCTTGCCTATCATCACTCTAAAGTTATTATTGACAGTTTGGTTAAAGATTAACCATTCAATAACTCTAAGTTGGTCGTTCAGTGAACTCATTCTCCAATGAGCTCCTGTGCCTTGTCTCCGACTTCACCAGGCCGAATGACTATGAGATCATTATTACCCTTAAGGTAAGACAAAGACACATTGGTCTATCCGATGTGCTGATATCATATTCTCAACACATCTATGACCACGAACCTTTTACTACTCAAGTTCTTATCGGTCAATTACATCCCACAATCTAGAACTTCATCTAGATACGTAACGACCTCACTATACGTCTAAGGAAATTATCTAAGTATATATAATTTATAATTATTATACTAGGACAATTGCACCGTATAATTATTAGAACAAGATGTTTATTTTAGGATAAATGCCTCAAGGGCATACATCTTCCTACAGGGTCTTCATAAGATTTCACATATCAAACCCTAGATCTATAGGGTTCATCCCTTTGCCATAGAGCAAGGAGATTACTCACGATTCATCATAAAAATCAATAGAATTGAGAAGTGCATGAGAATTCAACATAGGAATCAGATCCAAATAGAAATTTAACATAAAAACAAGAACTTGCAAAAGTTTAGACAAACCAAAGAAGTTCAAGCTCCAAACAATAAGAAAAATTAAGATCTTGCACTTCAATCCTCTCGCAAAAATAAGATAGAACAACAGTTTTTTTCCTGAGAACTATAGCTTTGTCATCTCTCTTTGACGGCTCTCAAAACTAGCTATTTATACTAACTCATAACGTCCAAAAAATCCTAACAGAAATACCCCCAGACGGCTGGAAAAACCATTGGTCGAAACTGTGTCGGCAACGCACTCGGCCGAGTGGAAATGTCACTCGGCCGAGTGGCTCTTCTGTGGAAAATCTGGGAAAATCGGCCTTTTGTAATGTCCTGGCCACTCGGTCGAGTGATCTCCTCACTCGGTCGCACTCGATCGAGTGTGGTCTTCTGCAGAACTCTCCAAAATCGCTGTTATGTTCGATAAATTTCTGTCTCCACTCGATCGAGTGGGATTCTCACTCGGTCGAGTGTGAATTCCACTCGGTCGAGTAGATTGTCTCTTCTTCTTTCAGATGGAGATGGCCGTGTCAGTGCCACTCGGTCGAGTGAGCTATCTTACTCGGCCGAGTAGGCTGCTTCTTCTTTATTATCTCCTCCTCCTCGCTTCTTTCTCTATTCTCTCGCGTTTCTTCCTCTTCTTCTCATTATCAAGCGCCGTTAGCTCCAAGATATCATTGTGATTGATGCTCCGACACACGTGTATGTGCTCATAGCTCCAAATTGCTCCCGATTTCTCCATATTTCCTGAAATCTAATGAACATAGAAATAGTGAAATTCATCGTAAAATCGTCCTTTAAACGTTAAATTCACGATATGACCAATCATTATGGCGTGGAAAAATGCAGAAATAAAGCGTAAAATATGAGCATATTACTGTGCTGAATATTGCCTGTGATATCATGAGAATTTTTATTAGCCTATTCATACTCCCCTCTACGCTTAGATCCAGATCCAACACGGTGACCCCGACGCTTCTTCTTCTGTAGCTGCACTACCACCCCATCCACCACCAGCACATAGTCCACTAGTACAGCCACCACCCCATATTGGGACAGATGTGATCACTTTTAGAGATGACGCATAACACGCTAGATTTAAGAGAATATCTACACGTCAGATCATACCCACTAGGTTCGCTCACATTCCCATAATCGAGGGCCTAGGGCTACACTAGGGTTTGCACCGGCTATACGATAATATTGATTGAGGTAATTTTCTGTCAGTGACTGCGAACACCTATGTTTGACCGACACTAGAGGTCTTGAGTTCTATCTGTAGGACTCCTAGGGGTTATTCGTTCAGGCCCATGGACCGTGACTGTGAGATTACTCACGACATGTTCCGTGCTTATTTTCACAGGCCCCCAGTTCTAGGCCATGACATGGCATACATCACATGTCATCAAATTTCTGTTTGGATCGTCTAACCCTTGCAATACTAACAACACACACACTAGAGGGGGGGGGGGGTGGGGGGTGAATAGTGTAATGGCGATAAAATCGTCCAAATAAAATTTAAATTGCAAATGCGGAATTATAAATGCAAGAGGAATTAAATGGAACAATCAATCCAAACGCAAACACAAAGTTTTACCTTGGTTCCCCAAACTTGGGTACATCCAGCCACACCAATATTCACTATAATCCCACACAGAGAAGTGAATACAAATCTCACAAGGAGATACCCCACAAAGAGGATTTATGCCCTACACAAGGACCGAACCAATCCTACACAAGGATCAAGACTCCCACACAGAGAATCACTAACTCCCACTCAGAGAATTAGGTTTAGCCCGACACTAGGACACTAGAACTCCCACAAAGAGAGTTAATTCCCACAAAGAGAATTCCCTAGTCCCACAAAGAGACAACCTCTCACAAAGAGAGAAACTCCCACAAAGGGAGTATCCTAATCCCACAAAGAGAAATAGGAAAACAAATTACACCCTGTAAAGTAAATACTGTTACCTATGCCTTGAGATGCTTACTCATGAATGAATGCAAGGCATGGAAGAGGATCTCCAAGTGTAGGAATACACTTGAGAGCACTTGGATGGGTTTCCTTGAGCTAGACTTTAATGCATGAAGGAAGATGAATGCTCAATTGAGGAAAATGAGGGAGCTTGAGAGTGGCTTATTGGTCTCTTGAGATTTTCTATAGAGTCAAGAGTTATCAAGTGTTGTCAAGAGTTATCAAGTGATGGAAGCACACTCATATATATAGGAATCCTATATCAAGCCCAAAAACCCAAAGAAACAGCCAATAATCAAATCTGCAACGGCTAGAAACTGGGTGAAAACGACAGGAACAATCGACTGATGATCAAAAGACAGTCTGATCAACGGCTAGAAAATATCCAACGGCTATAATCTGAGCCAGGACAGTCGATTGACGAAGTCAATACAGTTGACTGACAAACAGGACAGGCGCCTGTTAATCCTTCAGCAGACGACTGCTGTAGGGGATGGATCGAAACAGAGAGGTGCACTCTTTCTCCAATTCTTCGCACAGGTGACTGATGTTAATACTACAGTCGACTGTCAAATAGTCAGTCGACTGTACATTCTACATCAGTCGACTACTGTAAAGTATGGAGAGAAGACAGAGAGATGCAGAGATTGCACTTACGCTAGACAGGTGACTGTTGGCCAAATCCCAGGCGACTGTAAATATACAGGCGACTGAAAACTGATCGACAGGCGACTGTGCGTAAAGCTCAAGTTTGAGTCAATTGAAATATTGACTTGAGCTGTGCATATCAGGCGACTGTAGAAGGATCTACAGGCGACTGGAAATCACCCAGTCGGCTGTGTTTCCCTCAACAGGCGACTGACCGAAAGCCAGAGACTCCAAATGAGTCTTTGGACAGAGTGAACCTATTGGATTGGATTCTATGATAATCCTAAGGTTCACTAAGATGGTTAAATGCATGAGCATGAATGAGCAAACCATTTAGCAAGGCATTACATCAACCCTAGACTCAAAAGAGAGAGAAAGCAATAACATAAATTATATGGATTACAATGCTTTCTTAAGAGTCTAAGTCATCAATCTTTATGCCTTGAATGCTCTCCACCATCTCCAAGCTTTGGCACTCCTTGAGTCTAAACTTTGGCCCTTCTTCACATGATGTCCATCCTTACACCAAGTGATTAGTCTCCAAGAAAGATATCCTTGAAATAAACTGAGAGACTAAAACATAAGATTCATTAGCAACAACATAATGTTGTGATCATCATCAAAATAAGATTGGTATGAAACACCAATACTCAACAATCTCCCCCTTTTTGATGATGACACACATTATGTAAATCATAAAGAATTAAGCACAAAGCTAATGATCTCCCCCTACTTATATGCACCAATTATATAATGAGCTACACAAAGGTAAATACTCATAATACCAATAAAAACATGGTGACATATAATAGGCATGGATTACATAAACCAATTGCAAAGAATAAAGACATGCAAACATGAATGGTTTATCTAATCCCATATATCTCTCCCTATAGAGATATCTCTCCCCATATGCATATGTATATATCACTCCCCCTATAGATATGATCATATAATGCATATATCTCTCCCCCTTGACATCGTCAAAAAGGTGGACACCATTGTCTTTGTTTCTAATATCATTTACAATATATTTGTGTGCACTTGAGAAAAATTACTTCCAATGTGATCTTGAGTGTTTATGATTGAATTTTAACATTGACACGTCTAGGAAGTACTTTATTGTATGCTATTTATAGAAAACACACCAAGACTCATGCATTGGCTGCATTTTATCTGGAGTACCCCTTATATATCTATATCACCTCTTATTTGCATGAATTGTGTGTGAAATCTTCGGGTTGAATGAAATAAATGTCATTTGATATGAGTAGGTTAGTCTGCTTTTAGAAATTAAACTGAGTAGAAGACATTACCCTGTCGAAGTAGTTAGGCACGTACAAAGATTGAACAGAGTGATATCATTTATTCTTTCTCCACATATCTTGAAAATATTTCTATACATACAATCATTTGAAATTCTCCCCTAGAGTGATTCTTATTTCAGCATCTTTCCAAATTCACCAAAAAGCCAAAAAGCTCCAAAATCCCCCAAAACACAAAAAATTTGCAAAGCAATGAGTCTTGTGTATATATAGATTAGAAAAAAGGAACAAAAAGAAAAAGAAAAAGAAAAGAATAATACAAAAGAAAAAAGTAGGGAAAATATGTATATAAATAAATATATGCATCTATACACAAGCTCTTATCTTGTAAATATGGTTTCTTTTTCTTTTCTTTCACTTTTCTTTTATAGAGCAACAATATTTGGGAAAAGCCGTTTTCTTGATATTTGATGCATTACACCTATATATAAGCTTGGGAGGAGAAAATCCAATGATGAATGAGAGAATGATTGCTTATATGTGCATGACTACCGAAGCTAGGTAATCTCTAATACTTAGGGAGATGACTTAGAGTATGATGACACCTATAAGTTGAAAAATAGACATGAAATTCACAAAACCATATCTTTCTATTTTTATTGTATGAATTATGTAATGTTTCTTATACTCCAAGTAGAAGCAGTCAATTGAAAAGTGTGTTGGCTATGAGTGTGTATACCATTTTCTATTCCTTAGACGTTGATTAACGTTAAAGCGATCTCATATTTCACAAAATTCACATTGTTCTCAGTTTTAATATCAAGTGTGCCAAATATGAAATGATGTAGAAATAAAAATGATAGTGTGTTTAAATTCTTTGTTGGTGCACTTTGGTATGTGAATTCAAGTTCTGAGTGGATGATCTAGCGATTCACTTTCTTTGCTTTCTTTTTTATTTTTAACTTTCTTCATTTTCATTCGCAGGGTTCGCTTTTTTATTTATCTTCCTCGAGGAAGAGTAAGAGATAAGCTTGGGGGATTTTGATAGGCTCATATTTTACACTTATTTTTGCATATTTTCATGACTATCGATTGCCCATAATGCATTTTAAAATCTTAAATGACGATTTCTAAATGAATTTCCTATTTCTAAGTTTTAATGGATTTTCAGGAAATATGGAGCAATCAGAAGCAAATTGGAGCTATTAGCATATGCACTCATGTCGGAGGATCAGTGGCTATGCCGATTAGAAGCTTATGGTGCTGGAAGAGAAGAAGATGCAAGAAGAAAAGAGGAGAACAAGAAAGAAAAGAAGAAGAAATAAAGAAATATTTGAAGAATCGGCTCACTCGACCGAGTGGAGAATCCACTCGACCGAGTGAGGCCGATACCAGCCTAGCCCAGCCGCCAAAGCGTACCAAAGTCACTTGATCGAGTGAGACAGTCGGCCAAATCCTAAGACTGTCGGCCAAATCCACCCTCTGCCAAAGCAATTGACTCGGTCGAGTTGCACCTTCACTCGACCGAGTGAATCGGTCACTCAACCGAGTGAAGAGAAGACCAGAGCGCTGCTTTTTGGAGCTTCTACAGGAATTCCCACTCGACCGAGTAGAAAATCTCACTCGACCGAGTGAGATTACAGCCAGAATTTGGAAACAAAGTTATAACTCCGGGTTTGGGTATTTGGTTTGACTTTTTCTTAGGTTTTTGAGCTTGTATAAATTGAAAATAAGGTAGCCATTGCTGAAGGGACACGAGATGGCTAAAGACAAGGAAAAAGACTTGATTTTTATTTCTCTTTGATTTTGCTATTGATTGGAGAAGCCTAGTTCTTAATTTTCTTTTGTTATTTTGCAGCTTTGGAGAACATTGGTTTGTCTACACATTTGATCTATTTGCTTTAATGAATATTTCTTGTTTGAACCTCTTTGCAATGATGAATACTATTGTTTCCATGAATCTTATTGCTATGATCATGTTTATTAGTAAGCAGTCTCTTTGCTCTAGGATAAAGGGATGAACCCTATGGATCTATGGTTTGATATATGAAATTAATTGAAACACTTTTTGCTAAACTTGTTTTAGGATTTGATTATGGTCGATTAACTACAAATAGCTAGGGATTTCTACTTGGATCTTGAGAGCTTGAGAGAAGATCTTGATCTATAGAAAGCCCTAGATATTTGATTTAGATCTATAATCTGGATATCCTAGATTTGTTGCACGAGAGTAACCAAAGCTAGTATCTTTATTATATTTCTATAATTATATTCATTTGTACGATGGTAAGATGAATACGAACCATCATAATATAAATTCGAACTCACGTCACATGACAGTGGACTTGATCGAGGATTGAATTATATTGTCAATCTTAATGCTAATAGTTCAACTAGGCTTGTTCGAGGGTGAGGCTCTAGCTTGAGTTATTTCAGACTTGTGTAGCACAAGCGCGTGCACTGGTTCACAACATAGTTTCGACAATTTCACCCTAAACTAAGAGTTAGTAATTAGGAGTTCATATTCACATTGAAACTCGAAAATCTACAGTGTGAATTCCCTAGTCCTAGAAATTTTATTGATTGAATTACAACTGACACTATTACACATTCGTGACACACTTCCTACACCATTATTCACAATCTTTGCTACATCTGGACAACTGAGATAATACCAACCACCTCTCGATGATTCGATACCTGCTCACCACTTAACCGTGCGTTTACGATAAAACTAAATTGTTTTCTGAGTACATCCAGACACAATTAGTTTACATTACATTATAATAGCTAAAATCATTTTCATTAAACTTAGTTTCAAAAAATAAAGATACTGGCAAAATGATTGGCATTACCCTGTTGTAACTAAGTCCAGGTGTTGTGGGGTGTCAAAACAGTGCCTAAAAGTCATAATTTAGACTGGGATGTGTGATTTTGATTATGGATGCTCAGTTACAAGCCATACAATTAATTAACAATTAATCATATTTCTTAGTTGTAATCAATTGATCCCAGTTAATATATTGACTAGAATTTTCTAAGAGGAATCTCCAACACAAAAGTCCTGCTATCCAATCGTACAATACGTATTTTGTTAGATTGCATGATTGCTACATTGTCCCTAGGAATGGTTGAAAAAATTCTAATTCATATCTGGGCTTGGATCCTCTTAGATTTTTTTGCAGGATATCTTACCATCGTGACACAATGATCAAATGATGTCTTATTTTAGATTATAATATAATTTTGTATAATTTTTAATGTGTTGCAAATGTTAACAAAACTCTCGCAGGATTCGGTGCTCAGAGGGGAAACTCTTGTATTTATTCATTTTTTCCTCGTTGAGACAAGGTACATGCACTTTTGTAATTTAAATTGTTATTAGTTTGGATTTTTTATTTATTATGTGTACAGTGGCATATATATAATTTGTGTTATGAGTTAAATTTAAAATGAAATTATGTTATTCAGAATTTAAAAACTAGACACACGCACACACACACGTAGATTAAGTCGAGCCGTAGATTTTCCTGTCCAATGAATGTTATATGTAGTATTCTTCCATCACATTCATGCACTGTTCGGATGACGGTATCGAAACCTTCGGATCTGATAACTGGTTCATGGTCGCTTGTGATTGGGAATGTACATATAAATATTTATTAGATCTGTCCAGTGTGGAAGGATTAGATATGCAAATGCACCGCGTATTAATCTTGTATCATGTTTTATGCGAATGTTTTTTCTTTGATTTCGTGAGAATTTTGGTAGCATCTACACATTGTTCTTCGAGTACAAATGCGGGAAGAAGTTGTGAATATAGTTTCTTCCTACTATAGCGTTTTGCTGCAGTGGTAATGAATTTAATGGAAGGTTTCAAAACACTATTTCAAATTGACCAAATTCCTATTAGAACGATACTTGGGCCACGATGATTTTGTAGATAACTTATGGAAGTGGGTCTTTAAAGGGAATGGTTAGGGCTCGATTCATCATGTCGATCTTAGTTATGATATTGTCGTTATCAAGGGGAAATAGAATTTATTTTACTTTTAGATTAATGAAAACCTAGCCATGTTAAAACATGCACTCTATGTACCACAATGATAGCCGACTACTTTTGTGAAAGAGTCAACTACCATTTAATGGTTCTCAAAATAGTTAATTTCCCATTGAAAACTTTATTTTGGCACATAGATGGTTAATACTATTACATGTAAATTTTGTTAATATCGGATGTAAATCTCATCATTAATTACAGATGCGGGTGGTTCCTGAGAAGTCGTTTATGGAAATATCGGATCCAAATATGACTGGAACCCAAAGATACGTAGAGGGGATAGATGCGTTTATAGCGTACTCTGATGACAACCATCTACACATGTCCAATGGAAAAATTCATTGTCCTTGTAAGAGGTGCCAGAACAATGAGATTCTTCATAAGTATATTGTTCGTGTGCATTTGGTTTCTCATGGGTTTGACCCCGATTATAAATTTTGGAGTTACCATGGTGAAGGTGCCGTAACAGAGGAGATGTTTAGGGCAGAAGAGCATATTATGCATGGAGATCAAAGGGCAGATGACATAACTACAATGCTGGAAGATATTGGTGCTCCGAGCGAAAACTGTTCAGATGATGATCATCACTCCGTTGACTTTGATCTCTTGATGAAATTAGTGGAGGATAATGAGTCCGATTTATATGAAGGATGCACTAAGTTCATGAGGCTATCATTCATGATTAGACTTTTGTATATGCAAACACTTAGCAGAATAGAGATTACACATTTTGAGATGTTGGATTTGTTGAGAAGGGTAGTTCTCGGTGGTAATGAAAGAATTCCATATACTCATTATGAAGTGAGCAAAATCGTTAATATGTTAGGGCTCGAGTACAAGAAAATTGATGCATGCCTTAATGATTGCATTCTATACTACAAATACAACAAGGACCTAAACAAATGTCTAACGTGTCATGTGCCTTGGTGGCAAGTAGAAGAAAAAACAGGTTCAAGCTGGGATGGTCTTACAGTCCATACTAAGAAGTAGACTCCGACGAAGGTTCTCCATTATTTCCTAATAATACCAAGGCTGTAGAGGTTTTTCATGTCAGCTAAATTGGCATTAAAAAGGCGATGTCACGTAATTGACCGCATAGATGATGGAAAATTTAGGCATCCTGCTGATGGGAAAGCATGGAAGCATATCGACCGTATTTATCCCGACTTTGCAAGGGCGTCGAGGAATCTTTGGCTTGGTCTCGCAAGCGATGGGTTTAACCCGTTTGGAGTGATGAGATCTGATTGGTCAACTTGGCCCGTGTTGTTGAGCCCCCGTATAACCTCCAACCTTATAAGTGTATGAAGCAACCATACATGATACTGTCACTATTGATACCTGTGAAATACTCGCCTGGAAATGATATCGATTTTTTCCTGCAGCCATTAATTGATGATATAAAGCTTTTATGGGAACAAGGTGTGGGCACTTTCGACGCCTTGACAAAGCAAAGTTTTTGCATATGTGTTATTGTTTTATAGACAATAAACGACTTTCTGACGTATGCTAATCTATCTGGTTGGTCGACAAAAGGTAGGACGTCATGTCCGGTTTACACGACAGGTTATGAGGACACATTCCTGAAATATAGCCGTAAGGTTTGCTTTTGGCAGAACAGAAAATGGTTGCTTACAGGTCATAGTTATAGGAGACAGGGACGGTTGTGTTAAGTATTGGACTTCTCCCTAATTGGTTTTGATGATGAGTAAACATAAATACTTGTGACTAATCCCCTGCTTGCAGTTAATGCATTGCCTAAGCATATCTTGAAGATCAATTAGCAATGGATGTCACTCAAGGATCAATCAAAGCATGCAAAGTGGATTGGATGATCGAAGATGATGATTGAAGCTCCTATAAGACTTCAAGCTCACTCAATAGAAAGAAGAGAGGCAAAAACAAGATGTAATCTTTTTATTCTCTTTTAGTATGTAGCTTAGAAATAGAACTATGTTGGAGCACACACACATATTTATTTCTGTCCAATGAAATCATTAGAACTTATTTCCTTGGCCTCCAATTCATTATTCTCAAGCATGTGCATTTTGGACTTTCAACAAGCGACTGCTGAATATTTGACAGGCGCCTGTCTCCAAACAATCGCCTGTGATTTGTTCTACAGTCGTCTGTTTTGTACATACTTTGTCATTTGGTTTTTGGGCTTTCAGCTATAACTTTCATCAGGCGACTCATGTACAAAGTACAGGTGCATGTCCATTTACAGGTGCCTGTGAGTTGTTAGTCAGTCGACTGTCACTTTCTCGTTCTAAGATCTTTACCTTGTCTTCTTTTAGTCAGATGACTGATGTTGGTTTCATAGTCGCCTACCCATGACACATGCGCCTGTGAATGCTTCTTAAGTCGCCTGTTGATACTTGTCTTGACACTTTGTGTTTGACAAGATTGCAAGTTTCGGCCAGACGATTGATGTTGCTTTCACAGTCGCCTGCCCGTGGCACAGGCGACTGTGAATGCTTCTTCAGTCGTCTGTCGATCCTTATCCTAACACTTGGAGTTTGGTAAGAAATGAAAGTTTCGGCCAGTCGACTGATGTTGGTTTCACAGTCGCCTGCCCTTGTCACAGGCTCATGTGTATACCACATTAGTCGATTGTCCTGTCTTCCTAAAACTTCCCGAGTTTTCATAACTTACTCGTGTTTCGCTCAGTCGCCTGTAGAAGGTTTCTCGGTCACTTGTGGTTTACAGGTGACTGTCCGACCTTCATCAGTCGACTATCCTACGTGGTAAGTTACCTTTTGAATTCTCACATACCCTCTGATACAGTGCAGCAGTCAACTGTGGTTTCTTCACCAGTCGACTGTCTATAATGTAAATTATATCCATTGGCTGTTGCCATATGGATTTCAAAGGGGGTTTTGGGAATTCTGTTTGAGGGATTTAGAGAACATATAAAGAGGGTTTATACTGTTCCATTGAGAAACTCTTGATCAACTCTTGAAAACCATAAGCTCTCATCTTCAAGTTCTCAAGCTCTCAAAACCAAAAGCCCTAGATTTCCAATCTTACTCTCTCTTGCTCTCCAACCTAGAATCAAAGTGATATCCTCTAGGAAATTGGTGGTGACAAGATAAATGGCTTTCTCTCTTCTTGGAAGAGACTTCAACACACAACACACTTGCTCCTTCAAGTTCTACTTCAAGGCATATGTGATTGTAAATGTTGCTATTTCATTATTTCATATCTTTCGATATTAGTTTAACTCTCAGTTTGTGAGAGTGGTTTGCTTGATCTCAAGTTGTGGGAGTCAAGGACATCGATTATGTTTCGATTTCACTTGTATGGTTGCTACAAGTGTGTTTAAAGGAAACCTCAAGTTAGGGTTCTAACTTGAGTATCCGGAGGAATCCGAGTGGAAGGGACATAAGATTACCAGGAACAAGTCCGGAGTTGACTTGGGTAATCCGAACCCTTGAAACATACTTTGTGTTAGCATTGTTTTAATTTGGGTTTATTTATAATTCCGCATTTATTTTTGGTTAGGAATTTAAATTGGTATAACTATCGTTTAAATTTTATAAACACTATTCAACCCCCTTCTAGTGTTTTCCTCATAGGCAGGGTCCTTACAATTGGTATCAAAGCGAAAGGATTACAATTATGGCATCTAACAACAACGTTTCTCCACCTCCTTCGTACAATAATCACGATCGTCATGGTGCGTCTTCGAAGGAAAATCAACGGTTCGTCCTCCGTGTTTCAATGGCACAAATTTCGGCTATTGGAAGTGCCGGATGGAGACATTTCTTTGGAGTGCTTCTCTTTGGTGAACTATTCATAAGGAGTACGTTGAACCCACTGAAGAAGATTTTGACAAATGGACTCCCGCCGAGAAGTCCGTCGAGGTGAACAATGCCAAGGCAATGAACGCTCTTCATTGTGCATTGGATCCGGATGAGTTCAATATGATATGCACATGTAAGAGTGCATATCAAATATGGAACCATCTCGTCGTTACCCACAAGGAAACGAACAAGGTAAAGTTGTCTAAATTATATGTTGCTATACAAAATTTCGATATGCTTCATATGCAGGATAATAAGAACATTGCAACGATGTACGATTGCTTCACTGACATCACCAGTGAGCTTGAAGCTCTTGGTCAAGTCTACACCCAACAAGAAAATGTGAGAAACATAATCATGGGAATGGCCTCAAAATGGGAAAGAAGAGCAATCTCCATTGAGGAGGTCAATGACATGAAGAACTGCACCGTGGTAAATCTCATCGGTACTCTCATGTCTTACGAAGGTAGAAGGGAGAACCGAATGAAGATTAGAGTGATGATGAACCCAACGGAAGCCAAGAAGAAAGCGTTAGCCTTCTATGCTACTCTTCATCCTCTGATAGTGATGAATCCGAGAATGAAATGGATTTGGAAAAAAACGTCACAGCTGGCGAAGAAGTTCCAACGCTTCTTTCGCAAATGTAAATTTCCTTCCAAATCTAAATTTGATTCCACTAACAATTTGTCTTCTCTTTGTTTTAAGTGTAACAAGCCGGGGCACATCAAGAAGGATTGTCCAATGCTAAGAAACAAAGAAAAGTGGTAAGCACCAAGTTCCACAAGTCCGACAAATTCAAGAAGGACAAGAAGAGAGGACTTGTTGGGACGTTCGATCATTCAAGTGGAGATTCCTCGAGTGAATCCGAGGATGAAAAGGGTGAAAGTGCACATATATGCTTCATGGCCCGAGCTCCAATGTGAGTGATAGTGATAATGATGAACCCTATGTAACCATGGATGAACTTCGTATTGCTAACGAAGAATTATTTTCTAAGTATCAATCTCCTATGCTTAGATATACTAATTTGAAGAAATCTAATGTTAGCAAATCATCCATGCCATGCATCATCAACAATGTCACCATTGTTGATACATTTACACTTGAGAAAGCCAATTTGGTTTCTCAAAATGGCATCTTGAGAAATGAGGTGAATTCCATCAAATCTCAACTAGATCAAAATTATTCTAAAGATAGTATTGATCTAGCTTCACAAAACACACAATTGGGTATTGAGAATGATTCTATTAAAACCCACGTGCAAGAGCTCAAAACACATGTGTCCACTTTGGATACCGATATTTCTTCTCTTAGGGAGAAATATGAGCTCATGTCCTCCCAAGTTAAGAGATCTAACAAAGGGAAGGGCAATTGGGAATTTCTTTCAAACCAATTTCCGGCCACACATCGTGTTGGACTTGGTTATGTGGAAGCAAATGCATCTAAATCTCGCACCTCCTATAGTGGTGTAACTATAGATTTTGTGAGGCCATCTTTCGGTGCATCCACGAGTGGTGTCAAAAACACTATTGGTAGCAAACCTACCAAGAAGGCCACCAATTCACACTCTCACTCTTTTGGCAAGAAACCCTCTAAGGGTGGAAATCAAAAGAAAAGTCATGCATATATGTACACCAACACTCATACACGTAGGAAATCTCCTACTTTACATGTGGACAAGTATGGCACATTTTATGCTCCACACCCATGGACACGTGCAAACCCACACTTGAGAAATACTCATGCACGTGCTCCTACACATTTATATGTTCATACACATAAATCTCTCACGCATGCTCATCCACCGCATTATTTGCATGCTCCTCAATTTGCATATAACACATATATATATCTCATGCTTATCCACCTCCATCTTCATTTTCTAGATCTCATGCTCATAGGAAGCATGCACCACATAGATCTCAACCAAATGTGCATGCAACTAGGAAAAGAACACCCAAAACATACACAATTTGGGGTCCTAAGAATACTAGCATAAATGATAGGAATGCTTATGTTAATTCTTATTTTAGTGATGTGTTAAGTAGTGGTACTAAGTTGGGAAGCCAAAGTCCACTTGGACTTGGTTTCCAAAGGGCTAATACCCAAGAATAAGAAAGAGAGCAATAATAGACATATTAGCTCTAAAAGGAAAGGATGGATACTCAATAGTGGATGCTCCAAACACATGACAGGAGATCCCACATTGCTCTCTGAAGTGGTTCGCATCAAGGATGGTGCAACGGTCACTTTTGGAGGCAATCAAAAGGGAACCATCATTGGAGTAGGCAAAGTCAGTAATCCTTCCAAACCAATTATTACCAATGTTTATTTAGTTAGTGGTTTATGTCATAATCTTATCTCCATTAGTCAACTTCGTGACAAGGGTTACACGGTTAACTTTGGAGAAGATATTTTCAATATTGTTGATATTGATTCACATGTTTTATTTACCAGTATTAGACATAAAAATATTTATTATTTGAGATTGCCTAAAACCATAGAACATTGCTTAGTTGCTAATACAAATGGACAACTTTTATGGCATCACCGTTTTGGTCATGTTCATTTTAAGAACTTATATAAGTTAGCTAAGCATGATCTTGTTAAAGGTTTTCCGAATATTATTTTTAGTAAGAAAAACTTTTGTGATTCATGCCAAAAAGGTAAACTAAGTAAATCATCTTTTAAACTTAAAGATGGTATAACTTCTAAGAGGCCCGTAGAATTACTTCATTTAGATTTATTTGGGCCAACTAGAACCTCATCTTTAGGTAATGCTCATTATGGATTAGTCGTCGTAGATGACTTCTCTAGATTTACTTGGGTTTCATTTTTAACCAATAAAAATGAAGCTTTTGAAGAGTTTACTATATTTGCAAAGAAAATTCAAAATGTCTTAGGAACGACCATCATCACTATTCGTAGTGATCATGGAGGAGAATTCGAGAATGATTTTTTCACTAAGTTTTGTGATGACTACGGGATTACTCACAACTTTTCTTTTCCTTGCGTACCACCACAAAATGGTGTTGTCGAGAGAAAGAATAGGACCCTAATTGAGTGTGCTCGCACCAAGCTCCATGGTAGTCATCTTGTTCTACAATTTTGGACGGAGGCGGTGCACATTGCATGTTATATGCTAAATAGGATCTTAGTGAGGCTCCGAATGAACAAAACTTGTTTTGAATTGTTTTATGATAAAAAGCCGCAAGTTAAATATTTTCGTGTTTTTGGTTCAAAATGTTTTATAAAGAACATCTATGGTAACTTAGATAAATTTGAGCAAAGATCCGATGTATGAATTTTTGTTGGATATTCCATACGTAGAAAATCCTACCAGATATACAATAAAACCTCTTCAACGATCGAGGAATCACTACACGTTTCATTTTATGAAGATTTTGATTTTCATCATGTTGTCGATGATAGTGTAGATGTTTTATGTGATTCCATTATTGATGTTAAAATTAATGATTCTATTATTGAGACTAACAATACTAATGAAATTGTTGCGGATGTTCCTAGTGATCCAGGTATTCCCAAAGCTTATCCGATCATTTGTAACCACCCCCATGGCCAATTAATTGGAGATATTAGTGTGGGTGTCTGATCAAGGATTGATGAATTCTCTCATTGTGTATTTGTCTCTATCATTGAGCCAAAGAACATCCAAGAAGTGTGTGAAGATAGCTCTTGGATAATTGCAATGGAAGAGGAGCTCATGCAATTTGAAAGAAATGAAGTTTGGGAGCTTGTTCCTCTTCCAAGTGGTCACCAAGTGATTGTGACCAAATGGATTTTTAAGAGCAATACCGACGAGAATGAGGTCATCACAAGGAATAAAGCAAGGTTAGTTGCTCAAGTCTATTGGCAAGAGGAAGGATTGATTTCGAAGGATCCTTTGGCCCCGTAGCTAGATTAGAAGCTATTAGGTTGCTTTTATCTTTTGCATCTCATAAAAACTTTAAATTATTTCAAATGGATGTTAAAAGTGCATTTTAAATGGTATTGTTAATGAAGAAGTTTATGTTTCTTAACCATCCGGTTTCATACATGAAAATTTTTCAAACCATGTTTTCAAACTTAAGACAACACTATATGGGTTGAGACAAGCTCCTAGAGCTTGGTATGATCGACTCAAAACCTTTCTTTTGGATTTTGGTTTTAAAATGGGTGAAGTTGATTCAACTCTTTTCATTAAAGATTATGAAAATGACATCCTTTTTATTGCAGGTCAAGTCTGCCCAACAATAAATTTTTGTATTAAATGGGAATCATGGGTACAATGATTACAAGTGAGGGGTCGATGATGAGGCAGAAAAGCTTGGAGCATGCTAGGCAAAGGTCCCCGACTCTCGGTAACTGAGGCGAGCTTCCTGCGAGAATAACAACTCGTCAGAAAGGTAGGGTTGGCTATCAAACCGTAGCCTCTCCGATGCTTAAGTCAATGGGTGACTTGTATGGAGTATGTCGAACACGCTAGGCAATCTTAAGGTAGATCGGCGTTGCGTGGCGAGCTTGTGAGGAAGGCACGAATATGTGGAAGATATTCGACCTTGAATGTTGGAAAGAAGTTAGAGATTTCAACTAACTAACCCCCTCCTTAGTGGCTGGAGGGGGGTATTTATAGGGCTGAAAGTCGGTTGCTCACTGTCCAATCAACTGTTTAGTCTGCTTAGCTGGAGCGCAAGTGGTTAAGTGATAGGTTGGGGGGGTCAGAGATATTTATGCATTAATGGGTGTCAGACATTGTCAGACTCATTAATATGTTAATGGGGATGCGACGGGCGACCATAAGTTCTTGCCCTAAACCTCTAGCATTAATGGGGGCGTAGGTAGCTATACGTCAGTCTCTCAGAGATATTTATGCTAGGTCGCCATTGGCTAGAGTCAAGCTCCACGGTCGAGCTTGCTGTCTTCGGACTGTCTAGTCACGGTTATCATTGGAGAGTAGGTGGACTTCTTTTGTTGACCCTGACGGCGAGCTAGCCGCTTGGTGAGGCGAGCTTCCCAGTGTCACGGTGACCTTCCGTTTGGGCTTCAAAATGAATGGGCCTTTATTATCTGGGCCGGTTTTAAGGCCGTAACACTTTTAATTCAAGTTTATGTAGACGATATAATATTTGGTTCTACTAAATTTAATCTTTGCCAAGAATTTTGTAAGTCTATAAAGGATGAATTCGAAATGAGCCATATGGGTGAGTTCAACTAATTCCTTGGACTACAAATTCGGTAAATGAAGGATGAACTTTTATACATCAAACAAAGTACACCTGGGAGCTTATCCAGTGATTCGGGATGGAATATTCTTCAAGCAAACGGACTCTTATGAGTACGACAACCCATCTACACAAGGATGAGAACAGGAAAGATGTAGACGTTTGTCTATATCGAGGTATGATCGATATATTATTTTATTTAACTGGTAGTAGGCCCGATATTATGTTCTCTGTATGTCTTTATGCTAGATATCAAGCTAGACCTAAGGAGTCATACTTAATTGCAGTTAAACGAATTTTTCGTTATCTCAATCATTCACTAGTGTTGCGAGGTAAAATCCGCTAACAATGAATTTGTATTAGAATGGGAATCACAGTTACAATGATTATAAGTGTTTGGGGGTGTAGACGAGGCTAATCGCGCATTCGAGAGCACTTTGAGGAGGAAGACCTCAAGATCGCCCTTCGTTTGGTGAAGGTCACCCATCTATCGGTGAAGGTCTCTGCGGGTCTGACCGGCGCCCCCTTTACGGTTTGGGCGCGGTGTCGTTTTACCGCAAGTGCACGGTTAGTGTAGGGTGCGGGTATATCGAACACAGGGAGGTGGATGGCTTGAGTGGCTACTAGCCTCGCCTAGGTCGCGTGCTAGCTACGCGGATAATATGGGTGAAGTGTAGAAATAAAAGAAAGAAATGAAAACGACACAAAATGAATCCCCGCTAACACGGGCTAGATCACTCATGACACTTGGCATTTGACTTGATCCAGGGTGAGACATTGCCCCAAAAGGTGGTACCTAGCGTCCATGGCCCGATATTCCGGTCGGTGCCAAGCACGCTAGGCCTACCCGGTTTCGGACGGTGGGCACTCCCGTGTCCATAAACACCTTCCGCAACCGGGAGCATTAAGGCCACAATGATATCTCCCAACACTTCGTCCAAGCCGCTCCCGCGCGCGAGGACTCGATGTCTACGCTGGGGGCGTGAGCTATGGCTAGGGAGTCAACCGCCAAGTTTATTCCCACTCGGCCCGACGGTCAAAGGCGGTCTTTTTCCCGCCGATGACAATGAAACACCCCCGCGTAACCCTAATGGCCAAATAGGTCAAATGTGATTTCTAGCAATACATCGAAGCGGATCTTGACAGGACAAGCACCGGACCCCAATCCCCAACACATCTAGTGTGTTGCCGTACGAATTGGACCCAGATTGCTAGAAATCCCCATTGACACATTTCATCGAACACGTGCCATGCAACCAAGTCTAATGTAAATTCCCAAGCAACAATCCTACCCTAACCCGTATTAGGGTTCATCAATACTACTCCATGATGAAAAACATATAAACAAACAACACAAAACACACACAAACATTCATCATGAAGCAAAAGAAATACAATACAAAAATGGAGAACAAGAGAAAGAAATACTTATCTTGAGTGAATCGTTGATCCCATACAAGACTTATTGAACAAAATACCTAATCTAAAACTAACCTAGAACTCCCAAGAGAAGGGGGGCAAAAGCCCTAAAAAACTGAGAAGAGATCTCTCTTCAGTCGGCCAGCCTCGTGTATTTATACCCCCACTTCGAAACCCTAGTGGTTCGGGTCCAAACCCGCAGGAGAAGCGCCACCCGATCGGTTGACAAGTCAACCGATCGGGTGATCTGTTACAAATAGTAAACAGAAAACGGCGGCGCTTCACCCGGTCAGATGAACCGGTCGGGTGAGTTCTTGAGTGACCGGTTGGATCTTGGAGCCGTCGGGTGAAGCGATCGGTTGGACGCCCGTGTCTTCAGCTCTTCAACATCAGCTACAGATGAACCGATCGGGTGAGAGTCACCCGATCGGTTGGAATTCTGCTCGAAAAAACAGAGAACAGCCGCCCGCAGAACCGGTCTGTGAACCGGTCGGGTGGCTTCTTTGTGAGCTGCGGCAGAGACCGGGTGGTGCACGCGTGCATCACCCGATCGGTTGGAGATGACCAACCGACCGGGTGAGGGGCTGAAAGATGAATTCTTTGACGTTTGACCCCCTGGATCACGCGCGACTCCTCCCGTTGCTCCGGGGACTTGTGATATCATCGTTAAACGTCCCCTACACGGTCAATCTCCTGCAAACACAGATAAACAAAGAAAAGTGAAAGAAAACAGGAAAATACACGAAAACGGATAAGAGACGGTGGAAAAACACGAAGAAACACAAAAGAAAACGTGCGTGAATATATGAAATATAAACGCACGTCAAAATCCCCCAAGCTGAACTCTTCCTCGTCCTCGAGGAAGACGAGTGAGAGTAGGAGCTCGGAGAGAGAGAAAGAGAGAAAAAGAAAACTCTATATCCTAGATCACCCGTTAGGGCGAACAAAATCAAAAATGACACACCAAGTAAGCGAACGCCAAATCACATCAATAAACCAAGGAATACGAGTCCAGACGAGTGCCGTGGGCCCACGCGGTGAAGCGCGAGTGAGCGTGGTCGTGTGCTAGCAAACGGTGTCACTATCTACGATGTGCAATAAAGCTCGATATACACAAATCCAAGATATGACCCAAATATCGATTCGAATTGAATTAAGCGGTGAATATATGGTTCAAGCATGCATGAGAATAGAGAGAGAATCGAAACATATCATGCGTTAGGGACTCCACAACTAGGGTTAAGGAATTCACCACACTATAGCCTAGATAATAGCTAAAAAGTTCCCAAGCCAAGTGTTTTCGATAACGACGGGGGTTGTGATGATGTGGAGAAGAACACTCGGTGCAAATTCTCGCCTTCCCTTTATTCATGGCAAGTATGAAAAAATATTCACACGGAAATTTTTTTTTGGGTCTTGGGTATTTGTATTTTTTTTGGATTTTGGGCTATACAAGATTTTTCTTTTCTTTTCTTTTTGGGTTTTTCTTTTCTTTTCTCCTTTTTTTGGATTTTTTGGATATTGGCTATACACATGTGTACTCTCCCAAGTGGGAGAACGGTACACGACGAGGGGATTTGCACCAAGTAAAACAAAAAGAAGTCGAAATCTAAACACTTGGGCAAAGGAAACTATTTTCGCTAAATAGAGCGTAGGCTAAATGGGTTATCCTAGTCCTTAGTTGTGGAATCCTGACACATGCGAAATGAAGTATACGATATATATAGCATGCATATACAAGCAGACATTAGAAGCAAATACCGCATATCCAATATTGAAGCATGATAATTTAGGGGTCAATCAAGGGTAGGTATATAGATCAAAATCACAAAGTAGAAGCACTCCAAACAGCTAGGCATGACGCACGACTCACAAAAAGCTAAGTGGACCCGCGATGCATGAAATGCAAGAGGACTCGATATCCTAGGGTTAGTGAATGTGATTATCGAAGCCGTGCAAGGTGTGCATGTGATTTTCATGGCAATTCATCATAGGGATCATCTCTAGGAGAAAGAGATAAAAAGAAGAAAAGAAAAAGAAAAAGAAAAACACGGAGAAAAACGACTCAAATAACGAAGAAAAAGAGTCAAATGACGCACGAAGTGCGACTCCCCCAAGCTGAAACTTGCATTGTCCTCAATGCAATAGTAGTGAATACGGGAGGGCAATGGAAATGTAGGGGAGTTACGCACCGACACAAAAAAAAAAAAGAAAAACACGAAAAATACACGAACGAAAATGGAAAATAAAGAAAAAGAAACATACAGAATAAAAGATATAAAATGCAACGAAGGACTCAAAGACACAAACACACGACAACGACACACGAAAACATGCACACAAAAGTCGATTTCCCCCAAGCTGAACATGACAATGCTAGCAAAATGATATGATCAATGTGGTGCAGAAATATGCTAGGGGAGAATCGGAAAAGAAAGATATCAGAATGCAGGAGAGACAGTCTCGTTCTCCTCGTAAGAGGATGCGGGGTGAAATAATAGAAGGGCACGACACGATGGGTTATTATGATGCAAAAGCAAATCCTAGATACGCTCCCCTCGCTAATGAGAGAAGACGAGATTATTCAAATCTAAACTAGAAAGCGGTAAATTTTTACACTACTGGATTAGGATACACCTGAGCATAGGCGGATTCAAGATCTGAAGTGGGGCAGGTAGCTGCTCTAACTGCTCCTTCTGTGGCTCCGCTAGAAGCGCTGTGCCACGTGTGCCAATGGACCCAAGCAACGCACCTCCAAGTATCCCTCGTAGGTGTCCACCTGCGACCTGCAAAGGACGAGGTGCATTAGTCCATGGCAAAAAATCTTTCCCCAAAATAAATGTATCCCAGAGATAGTCGCCGGTAAATGATGGTAAAATATATGAAATGTGGCGAACACTCCCTGGAAATGGTATGCTATCCTCTGTGCTAGCGACGATCAAATCCCCGCTCTCCATGTGAAGTTGCTCTCCAGGTGGTGACACACCGCAGCATACCTCAAGGGAAGTCGATCCTGTGTCCTGTGAGAGATATGGTGTGTCAAATATATATGAGTCTAAAGAAATAGGACGTGAAAAGCGAGACTCAAATGTGGAGTGAGAGTGAGTATGAAAATCTCCCTGAATAGGGGCAATATGCTCAAGTAGATGCTCAGCCGCAGAAGAAGTGGAGCGTGACGGTAGAGGTAGATGTGGCTCAGGCTCCATGAAGTGGACGATCGTATCCAAGCCCTCATGCACATCCTCCTCGACGATATGCTCATGCTCCTCCATCTGCTCGATGTCCTGAATGACATCCTCATGGTTGACCACCGACCAAGGAGGAAGCTGTGACAGAGATGGCTGTGGAGGTGGATGTGGAGGGGACCACTCGCATGTGGTCGTGGTGTCCTCGTCCTCACGCACATCCTCCTCGCCGGTATGCATAATCTCTGTAAACTCCTCAGTGCTCTCATATGAATCATGTGGGATATCCAAACCAAGACAAGAAATCTCTCCCACAGATCCTAGATAAATCTCCCCATCCTCACTATCATCATCAAAAAATGCTTCGTCATCCAAATGGTAGTGATGAAAAAATGGGGTATCGGCTTGAGATGTGTCTATGGTGGCCGATGGCATGGTGGTCTCAACCATGAAAGTGGGTATATCCTCTCCTTCATCCCCTCTCCTCGGTGCCGGCTCGGTGATTGGTACCATCAAGTTTTGTAATATTTGGCCTTGGTTAAACATGGCACTTTCAAGGAGAGACACGAGGCTTGATTCTTCTTGTATTTGTGGAGGGGTATAAGGTTGAGGAAATAGATGAGAGGTGTTTGGGCTAAGGTTGTGGGAAAATGTTTGGCCTTGGAGTGGGGGGAGGCTCTCAAGGCAATCATAATACACGTGCCCCGCCATCCCACAAGCCTCACAAACAAAAAATGAATAGGGATTGTAGCCTCTCATCTGAGCATCGTAATCTGATCTCCACGTGGCCATACCAAAGATACCTGGACAACAAAAATAAGAAAACTAGAGAGGAGCGTCAATAGCACAAGAAAATAACAAAAAGATAATATAACAGTGGGGGAAAAATTTCTTGGTTATTGAATATTATTTTTTTTTAATAAAAAAAAAGAAAAAGAAATTTTTGTGTTTTTATGCGTAGACTAACGAACCCAAGCTAAGCTAATATCAAACCGAACGCCTCCCCGGCAACGGCGCCAAAAACTTGACCGGCGCCCCGTTTACGGTTTGGGCGCGGTGTCGTTTTACCGCAAGTGCACGGTTAGTGTAGGGTGCGGGTATATCGAACACAGGGAGGTGGATGGCTTGAGTGGCTACTAGCCTCGCCTAGGTCGCGTGCTAGCTACGCGGATAATATGGGTGAAGTGTAGAAATAAAAGAAAGAAATGAAAACGACACAAAATGAATCCCCGCTAACACGGGCTAGATCACTCATGACACTTGGCATTTGACTTGATCCAGGGTGAGACATTGCCCCAAAAGGTGGTACCTAGCGTCCATGGCCCGATATTCCGGTCGGTGCCAAGCACGCTAGGCCTACCCGGTTCCGGACGGTGGGCACTCCCGTGTCCATAAACACCTTCCGCAACCGGGAGAATTAAGGCCACAATGATATCTCCCAACACTTCGTCCAAGCCGCTCCCGCGCGCGAGGACTCGATGTCTACGCTGGGGGCGTGAGCTATGGCTAGGGAGTCAACCGCCAAGTTTATTCCCACTCGGCCCGACGGTCAAAGGCGGTCTTTTTCCCGCCGATGACAATGAAACACCCCCGCGTAACCCTAATGGCCAAATAGGTCAAATGTGATTTCTAGCAATACATCAAAGCGGATCTTGACAGGACAAGCACCGGACCCCAATCCCCAACACATCTAGTGTGTTGCCGTACGAATTGGACCCAGATTGCTAGAAATCCCCATTGACACATTTCATCGAACACGTGCCATGCAACCAAGTCTAATGTAAATTCCCAAGCAACAATCCTACCCTAACCCGTATTAGGGTTCATCAATACTACTCCATGATGAAAAACATATAAACAAACAACACAAAACACACACAAACATTCATCATGAAGCAAAAGAAATACAATACAAAAATGGAGAACAAGAGAAAGAAATACTTATCTTGAGTGAATCGTTGATCCCATACAAGACTTATTGAACAAAATACCTAATCTAAAACTAACCTAGAACTCCCAAGAGAAGGGGGGCAAAAGCCCTAAAAAACTGAGAAGAGATCTCTCTTCAGTCGGCCAGCCTCGTGTATTTATACCCCCACTTCGAAACCCTAGTGGTTCGGGTCCAAACCCGCAGGAGAAGCGCCACCCGATCGGTTGACAAGTCAACCGATCGGGTGATCTGTTACAAATAGTAAACAGAAAACGACGGCGCTTCACCCGGTCAGATGAACCGGTCGGGTGAGTTCTTGAGTGACCGGTTGGATCTTGGAGCCGTCGGGTGAAGCGATCGGTTGGACGCCCGTGTCTTCAGCTCTTCAACATCAGCTACAGATGAACCGATCGGGTGAGAGTCACCCGATCGGTTGGAATTCTGCTCGAAAAAACAGAGAACAGCCGCCCGCAGAACCGGTCTGTGAACCGGTCGGGTGGCTTCTTTGTGAGCTGCGGCAGAGACCGGGTGGTGCACGCGTGCATCACCCGATCGGTTGGAGATGACCAACCGACCGGGTGAGGGGCTGAAAGATGAATTCTTTGACGTTTGACCCCCTGGATCACGCGCGACTCCTCCCGTTGCTCCGGGGACTTGTGATATCATCGTTAAACGTCCCCTACACGGTCAATCTCCTGCAAACACAGATAAACAAAGAAAAGTGAAAGAAAACGGGAAAATACACGAAAACGGATAAGAGGCGGTGGAAAAACACGAAGAAACACAAAAGAAAACGTGCGTGAATATATGAAATATAAACGCACGTCAAAATCCCCCAAGCTGAACTCTTCCTCGTCCTCGAGGAAGACGAGTGAGAGTAGGAGCTCGGAGAGAGAGAAAGAGAGAAAAAGAAAACTCTATATCCTAGATCACCCGTTAGGGCGAACAAAATCAAAAATGACACACCAAGCAAGCGAACGCCAAATCACATCAATAAACCAAGGAATACGAGTCCAGACGAGTGCCGTGGGCCCACGCGGTGAAGCGCGAGTGAGCGTGGTCGTGTGCTAGCAAACGGTGTCACTATCTACGATGTGCAATAAAGCTCGATATACACAAATCCAAGATATGACCCAAATATCGATTCGAATTGAATTAAGCGGTGAATATATGGTTCAAGCATGCATGAGAATAGAGAGAGAATCGAAACATATCATGCGTTAGGGACTCCACAACTAGGGTTAAGGAATTCACCACACTATAGCCTAGATAATAGCTAAAAAGTTCCCAAGCCAAGTGTTTTCGATAACGACGGGGGTTGTGATGATGTGGAGAAGAACACTCGGTGCAAATTCTCGCCTTCCCTTTATTCATGGCAAGTATGAAAAAATATTCACACGGAAATTTTTTTTTTGGGTCTTGGGTATTTGTATTTTTTTGGATTTTGGGCTATACAAGATTTTTCTTTTCTTTTCTTTTTGGGTTTTTCTTTTCTTTTCTCCTTTTTTTGGATTTTTTGGATATTGGCTATACACATGTGTACTCTCCCAAGTGGGAGAACGGTACACGACGAGGGGATTTGCACCAAGTAAAACAAAAAGAAGTCGAAATCTAAACACTTGGGCAAAGGAAACTATTTTCGCTAAATAGAGCGTAGGCTAAATGGGTTATCCTAGTCCTTAGTTGTGGAATCCTGACACATGCGAAATGAAGTATACGATATATATAGCATGCATATACAAGCAGACATTAGAAGCAAATACCGCATATCCAATATTGAAGCATGATAATCTAGGGGTCAATCAAGGGTAGGTATATAGATCAAAATCACAAAGTAGAAGCACTCCAAACAGCTAGGCATGACGCACGACTCACAAAAAGCTAAGTGGACCCGCGATGCATGAAATGCAAGAGGACTCGATATCCTAGGGTTAGTGAATGTGATTATCGAAGCCGTGCAAGGTGTGCATGTGATTTTCATGGCAATTCATCATAGGGATCATCTCTAGGAGAAAGAGATAAAAAGAAGAAAAGAAAAAGAAAAAGAAAAACACGGAGAAAAACGACTCAAATAACGAAGAAAAAGAGTCAAATGACGCACGAAGTGCGACTCCCCCAAGCTGAAACTTGCATTGTCCTCAATGCAATAGTAGTGAATACGGGAGGGCAATGGAAATGTAGGGGAGTTACGCACCGACACAAAAAAAAAAGAAAAACACGAAAAATACACGAACGAAAATGGAAAATAAAGAAAAAGAAACATACAGAATAAAAGATATAAAATGCAACGAAGGACTCAAAGACACAAACACACGACAACGACACACGAAAACATGCACACAAAAGTCGATTTCCCCCAAGCTGAACATGACAATGCTAGCAAAATGATATGATCAATGTGGTGCAGAAATATGCTAGGGGAGAATCGGAAAAGAAAGATATCAGAATGCAGGAGAGACAGTCTCGTTCTCCTCGTAAGAGGATGCGGGGTGAAATAATAGAAGGGCACGACACGATGGGTTATTATGATGCAAAAGCAAATCCTAGATACGCTCCCCTCGCTAATGAGAGAAGACGAGATTATTCAAATCTAAACTAGAAAGCGGTAAATTTTTACACTACTGGATTAGGATACACCTGAGCATAGGCGGATTCAAGATCTGAAGTGGGGCAGGTAGCTGCTCTAACTGCTCCTTCTGTGGCTCCGCTAGAAGCGCTGTGCCACGTGTGCCAATGGACCCAAGCAACGCACCTCCAAGCATCCCTCGTAGGTGTCCACCTGCGACCTGCAAAGGACGAGGTGCATTAGTCCATGGCAAAAAATCTTTCCCCAAAATAAATGTATCCCAGAGATAGTCGCCGGTAAATGATGGTAAAATATATGAAATGTGGCGAACACTCCCTGGAAATGGTATGCTATCCTCTGTGCTAGCGACGATCAAATCCCCGCTCTCCATGTGAAGTTGCTCTCCAGGTGGTGACACACCGCATCATACCTCAAGGGAAGTCGATCCTGTGTCCTGTGAGAGATATGGTGTGTCAAATATATATGAGTCTAAAGAAATAGGACGTGAAAAGCGAGACTCAAATGTGGAGTGAGAGTGAGTATGAAAATCTCCCTGAATAGGGGCAATATGCTCAAGTAGATGCTCAGCCGCAGAAGAAGTGGAGCGTGACGGTAGAGGTAGATGTGGCTCAGGCTCCATGAAGTGGACGATCGTATCCAAGCCCTCATGCACATCCTCCTCGACGATATGCTCATGCTCCTCCATCTGCTCGATGTCCTGAATGACATCCTCATGGTTGAACACCGACCAAGGAGGAAGCTGTGACAGAGATGGCTGTGGAGGTGGATGTGGAGGGGACCACTCGCATGTGGTCGTGGTGTCCTCGTCCTCACGCACATCCTCCTCGTCGGTATGCATAATCTCTGTAAACTCCTCAGTGCTCTCATATGAATCATGTGGGATATCCAAACCAAGACAAGAAATCTCTCCCACAGATCCTAGATAAATCTCCCCATCCTCACTATCATCATCAAAAAATGCTTCGTCATCCAAATGGTAGTGATGAAAAAATGGGGTATCGGCTTGAGATGTGTCTATGGTGGCCGATGGCATGGTGGTCTCAACCATGAAAGTGGGTATATCCTCTCCTTCATCCCCTCTCCTCGGTGCCGGCTCGGTGATTGGTACCATCAAGTTTTGTAATATTTGGCCTTGGTTAAACATGGCACTTTCAAGGAGAGACACGAGGCTTGATTCTTCTTGTATTTGTGGAGGGGTATAAGGTTGAGGAAATAGATGAGAGGTGTTTGGGCTAAGGTTGTGGGAAAATGTTTGGCCTTGGAGTGGGGGGAGGCTCTCAAGGCAATCATAATACACGTGCCCCGCCATCCCACAAGCCTCACAAACAAAAAATGAATAGGGATTGTAGCCTCTCATCTGAGCATCGTAATCTGATCTCCACGTGGCCATACCAAAGATACCTGGACAACAAAAATAAGAAAACTAGAGAGGAGCGTCAATAGCACAAGAAAATAACAAAAAGATAATATAACAGTGGGGGAAAAATTTCTTGGTTATTGAATATTATTTTTTTTAATAAAAAAAAAAGAAAAAGAAATTTTTGTGTTTTTATGCGTAGACTAACGAACCCAAGCTAAGCTAATATCAAACCGAACGCCTCCCCGGCAACGGCGCCAAAAACTTGACCGGCGCCCCGTTTACGGTTTGGGCGCGGTGTCGTTTTACCGCAAGTGCACGGTTAGTGTAGGGTGCGGGTATATCGAACACAGGGAGGTGGATGGCTTGAGTGGCTACTAGCCTCGCCTAGGTCGCGTGCTAGCTACGCGGATAATATGGGTGAAGTGTAGAAATAAAAGAAAGAAATGAAAACGACACAAAATGAATCCCCGCTAACACGGGCTAGATCACTCATGACACTTGGCATTTGACTTGATCCAGGGTGAGACATTGCCCCAAAAGGTGGTACCTAGCGTCCATGGCCCGATATTCCGGTCGGTGCCAAGCACGCTAGGCCTACCCGGTTCCGGACGGTGGGCACTCCCGTGTCCATAAACACCTTCCGCAACCGGGAGCATTAAGGCCACAATGATATCTCCCAACACTTCGTCCAAGCCGCTCCCGCGCGCGAGGACTCGATGTCTACGCTGGGGGCGTGAGCTATGGCTAGGGAGTCAACTGCCAAGTTTATTCCCACTCGGCCCGACGGTCAAAGGCGGTCTTTTTCCCGCCGATGACAATGAAACACCCCCGCGTAACCCTAATGGCCAAATAGGTCAAATGTGATTTCTAGCAATACATCAAAGCGGATCTTGACAGGACAAGCACCGGACCCCAATCCCCAACACATCTAGTGTGTTGCCGTACGAATTGGACCCAGATTGCTAGAAATCCCCATTGACACATTTCATCGAACACGTGCCATGCAACCAAGTCTAATGTAAATTCCCAAGCAACAATCCTACCCTAACCCGTATTAGGGTTCATCAATACTACTCCATGATGAAAAACATATAAACAAACAACACAAAACACACACAAACATTCATCATGAAGCAAAAGAAATACAATACAAAAATGGAGAACAAGAGAAAGAAATACTTATCTTGAGTGAATCGTTGATCCCATACAAGACTTATTGAACAAAATACCTAATCTAAAACTAACCTAGAACTCCCAAGAGAAGGGGGGCAAAAGCCCTAAAAAACTGAGAAGAGATCTCTCTTCAGTCGGCCAGCCTCGTGTATTTATACCCCCACTTCGAAACCCTAGTGGTTCGGGTCCAAACCCGCAGGAGAAGCGCCACCCGATCGGTTGACAAGTCAACCGATCGGGTGATCTGTTACAAATAGTAAACAGAAAACGACGGCGCTTCACCCGGTCAGATGAACCGGTCGGGTGAGTTCTTGAGTGACCGGTTGGATCTTGGAGCCGTCGGGTGAAGCGATCGGTTGGACGCCCGTGTCTTCAGCTCTTCAACATCAGCTACAGATGAACCGATCGGGTGAGAGTCACCCGATCGGTTGGAATTCTGCTCGAAAAAACAGAGAACAGCCGCCCGCAGAACCGGTCTGTGAACCGGTCGGGTGGCTTCTTTGTGAGCTGCGGCAGAGACCGGGTGGTGCACGCGTGCATCACCCGATCGGTTGGAGATGACCAACCGACCGGGTGAGGGGCTGAAAGATGAATTCTTTGACGTTTGACCCCCTGGATCACGCGCGACTCCTCCCGTTGCTCTGGGGACTTGTGATATCATCGTTAAACGTCCCCTACACGGTCAATCTCCTGCAAACACAGATAAACAAAGAAAAGTGAAAGAAAACGGGAAAATACACGAAAACGGATAAGAGACGGTGGAAAAACACGAAGAAACACAAACGAAAACGTGCGTGAATATATGAAATATAAACGCACGTCAGGGTCGCTTCGACTGCTGGTAGCTGAGGCGAGCTTCCTGCAAGAAGAATAACTCGTCAGAAAGGCTCGGTTGGCTGTCAACCGAGAGCCTCTTCGATGCTCAAGTCAGTTGATGACTATTTGGAGAATGTCGGACACGCTGGGCGATCTCAAAGGTAGATTGGCACTTGCGTGGCGGACTAGTGTGGAAGGCACAAATATATGGAGGATATTTGACCTTGAATGTAAATAGAAGTGTTATGCTTTCTTACTCATTAGCCAACCCCCTTGTTGATGGAGGAAAGGGGGTATTTATAGGCTGTTGGAGTTGGTTGCTTTTAGCAGAGCTGGCGGTACCAGGGTGTCAGAAGGGTTGTTGAAGTTGGTTGCTTTAGCTGAGCTGGCGGTATCAGGGGGTCAGAAGGTTGGCCGAGGATGTCCGAGCCGAAATTGTTAGGCGCACAGTTGTCAGGCTATCAGGCGTGAAACTGTCAGGTGTGCAATTGTTAGGCTGTCTGTTGTGAGACTGTCAGAGATATTTGTGGCAGGTCACCTCCATCTTGAAATCTCAAGTCCTTCCTTGTGTGTGATTCTTCTTGGTGGAGAGTTAGGCAAGCTACCTTTGGGGCGAGCTGGCGTGGATCGTGTGCGATCAGCCGGAGGGCTCTTCTCTTTGGTTCGGTCAACAAGTTTTCCGCTCTACAGGTGCAGGCTGCTCTGGGCCTCAGTGAGCTTGCCAAAGCCTCGGTGAGCTAGTTCTCATTAAGGTGATTTGGTAGGTTATTTACTTGGGCCTTGATCATACATGCCTTGATTGACTGGGCCGATATGAAGGTCATAACAGTTGCCCTCGTCATTTGAGTTCGAAACAGGAAGTCCAGCTCGGCTCGGATGACGCGCTTCACTTTCCATTGGGCGACAGCTGTGACATTAAATGTGAGATGACCACTGAATATATAAAGTAATTATGACGATTTGGTAGCGAGGAGAAATTGAGGTGCCCAGCCACTCGGAGCACGACACGTGTCTGATGTGTCCATATTTTCCATCTTTTCATGGCATCATTCCATTGCATTTCATGTCATATTCACATCCACATCATGCATTCTCCTATGTTATTGCAATTCTAACACCGGATTCGAGTTTTGTAGAGTTTTGGGGATTTTCAGGGATTTTGGATCGATTCAGGACCACTTTTGGATATGGACACATCCAGCATGCCCTTGAGCCCGTTGGCAAAGCTCCACAGGAGTTTGCCGAGGTTTGGAAGCCTATGTGAGGAGTGGAGGAGATTTACATGAGTAGAGGAGAAGATGCAAGCTGATTCTGGATTTTTCCCAGGTGACTCGACCGAGCAGAGTAAGCTGCTCGGTCGAACTGATTCAGATAAGCAGCATGCTCGGTCGAGCAGTGTGATGACTCGGTCGAGCCACTACTACTTTCGAAGCTCCACCCATCAACATCATGCTCGACCGAGCAGGACTTGCTCGACCGAGTCAGATGGAGACTCGACCGAGCAAGGCCTACCCGGGCCGAGTAGACAGAACGCCATTTTTGAAGAAGCTCGATCCCCTGACAGACTCGACCGAGCAAGTGGGCTGCTCAACCGAGCAGCCCGGATCCTTTGATCGAGCAAGCTTCTGCTCGACCGAGTCACTGACTCGGTCGACCACAATGCAGGCCATTTTTGAAATTTCTTTCGTGGGCCCAAACGGATGCGCGAGCTGGGGAGTGAAGAGCAGATCAGAGAGACGCGATTGGAGAGCTCAGTATTTGTATGTTTTGGAATTACGTGTGAGCGGGAGAGGAGATTGGAAAAGAATTGTAGATCAAAACCTAGTTTTTCTTTGAGAATCGAATTATTTTTGTGAGAAAATTTACGTTCTATTGTTCTTTACATTTTGGAATCTGCGGAATCTTTTGGGATTGCTATTGGCTATTGTTCTTTCTTGTCTTCGGTACGTAAGTTATTCATTACTCTCTTGATCTTCTTGCTACAATGTTTTCTCTGCTAAAAATCGTATTTTTACTCGTTGTAATCGCTATGTGTGAGTAGTTTCCTCTAGGGTTGATGGGTTAGCCCTAAGACTTTAGGAGGGAGATGTAGATCTGGATCTCTAGGTTGTATTTGGAATAAATGGGTGTATTTTGGTCGATCCATCCGAATCCCTAGGATAACTCGTACTGAGATCATGCCCACGGTCGGTGGAATTGATGAGCTTAAGGAGTATCCTTGGGATTTAAATAGGGAAACTAGTGGACCCAACCAAGGCTCGTGACCATGCTCGGCTCGTGCATTGAGAGGATCCACCGACGAACTATATCGCTACATTGACGGCTACCGCCATTGCGTCAATAAGAGCCACCGAAATACCTCGAAATTCTAACCCACGAGAGTGGTATGAATTGGGAGACCAATCCCCTAAACCTAATGTAACATAAAGATCCCATCCTAACATCGATCTCCGACAGCCTTAGCGGTGATCCCTAAGACCCTAGTTTTCTTTATTATCAAGTCAACAACACCAACACAGCCAATCTTTCCAAACCGACAGCTATCTCACTCTAAGACCTAAAAATAGTCTGAGACCTCAATTACACTGTCATTGTCCCTGTGGGATCCGACATCCTTTCTACTATAATTTGACACCGTCTGCTTGCGGATAGAGCCTAGAGCCTAGAGCTGACACCTAGGAGCCATACTACGCCTAGCGACTGTGACACCGCTAGGTGAAATTTAGGTGTAAGTTCAGGGTGCGTCAATTTTTTGGAGACGTTGCTAGGGTCGGTTACGGTGTATCTCAGTTTATTTTTATTTTGAAGAGTTTGCTAGCGAATCTTATCATTCCTTATCTCTCGACCCTTTTTATTCTCTTTTTATTGCTACCTCGCTACTAACATCTCCCTCCAGTTAGAGATCATACTTAAAAAAATCGGACGTGATGGAGATGGTGATGCGAGTACAATGGACCGACGAGTCTGACAGTGACTCAGATGAGGTTAGCTTTTCTCCGTATCATCTACATGGTCTCCAGGACTCGCGTATGGACAGAGCCATGATCGAATGTGTAGCCAGAGAACTGATCGATGTAGTTCGGTTTTTTGGATCAGGACTTATGTGGCAGGTAATGCAAATCAGCAAATGATCATGGATCATATAACAAACAAGATTTTTGATGTAGGTACCATTAAGGGAGACATTCACATAAGCTTCGAAGGGGACATTATGCTCATCCAGACTATCGAAGCCCTACCTATTGACTCAAGCTAGAGAGAGGCTCGTCAATTGGAGCCATTGAACGATTCCCAGCTATTGAGTATAATGGAAAGTGTAGTGGCTGATGTATGGGCCCATGGTCCAGTGGAGTTCCCTAAAGACGACTCTGTTACACAAGAACTCTCAGTCTTTATCGCGAACGCCTTCCATAATGTAGATACCTTAGATGGAGTCCCCGTCGCTGACAGAGTCTATGTGCGATACGAGGGAGACACCCTACGCTTCTACAACGATAGCATCCCACAGACTGCGACAAATGAAGAACACGTCTGCAAGGGATACACGGATTCTGAACCAGTACAAAACGACATTGACCAGGGAAGTTTTCCCAACTCTATGCTCGATAGCGAATGCGTACTCGAGTACTTTACCTCTGTTGACAGGTGAGCTATAGAAACGGAATCTGCAGACGGCTGCCACGACGTACCATCGTCTCACTGCTTATCCTATAAGTCTGCCAACGAGGAGTTTCCAGCTTCTGGATCGACAATTGAGGACACATCCTTCTCACAGGTAAGCAATGATGGGAGTGTAGTGCCCCTTCAGGTAGAACTAAAACCTCTTCCTGCTAATTTGAAATATTCTTTCTTGGGTGAAAATTCCACATACCCCGTTATCGTCAATGCAGCCCTCACTGAGCCCCAACTAGAAAGCCTCTTGAAAATCCTTAGATCCCATAGAAAGGTAATATGGTATATCATTGCTGACCTAAAGGCATCAGTGAAATCATATGCACCCATAGGATTCACCTTGAGGATAAGGACGCCACTTCTATTGAGCTTCAAAGGCGATTAAATCCCAACATGAAGGAGGTAATGAAGAAGGAGGTTTTGAAGCTATTAGAGGCCGACATTATCTATCCCATTTCCGACAGTAAATGGGTTAGCCCTGTGCAGGTAGTCCCCAAGAAAGGGGGCATGACAGTCGTTAGAAACGATAAAGATGAGCTAATATCCACTAGAGCTGTCACTGGTTGGCGTATGTGTATCGACTATAGGAAACTCAATAAAGCCACCGGAAAGGACCATTATACCCTACCCTTCATTGACCAAATGCTTGAGCGATTAGCCAAACACAAATATTTTTGTTACCTAGATGGATACTCCGGGTTCTTCCAAATCACATTGCATCGGGAAGACCAAGAAAAAACAACGTTTACATGCCCATATGGCACATTTGCCTACCGAAGAATGCCATTTGGGCTATGTAAAGCACCTGCCCCATTTCAAAGGTGCATGACGTCTATTTTCTCGGATTTCATCGAAAATATTATGGAAGTCTTCATGGACGTTTTCTCTGTTTATGGCACCGAGTTCGATGATTGTCTAGCCAATTAGTCCAAAGTTTTAGAATGGTGTCATGACAACAACCTGACCCTAAATTGGGAAAAGTGTCATTTCTTTGTGACAGAAGGGGTTGTGCTTGGCCATGTCATCACCTCTAAGGAAATCGAGGTTGATAAAGCCAAGGTCGAGGTTATCAAGAGTTTATCGCCTCCTACTAACCTTAAGGATATCCATGGTTTCCTAGGGCATGCAGGTTTTTACCGCCGCTTCATAAAGGATTTCTCTAACATTGCTCGTCCTCTCACGGAGCTCCTCGCCAAGGATGCTCCTTTTGTATTTACTGACGACTGCTTTCTAGCTTTTAACAGGTTAAAAGAAGCTCTCATCTCAGCCCCAATTATACAACCACCAGATTGGAATCTACCATTTGAGCTGATGTACGACGCCTGTGACCAAGCAGTGGGGGTTCTCCTTGGCCAAAGAAAAGAAGGAAAGCTTCATGCTATATATTACGCTAGTAAGACTCTGGATGATGCTCAAAAGTACTACACCACTACGGAGAAGGAGCAGTTGGCAGTGGTTTATTCTATCGAGAAGTTCAGATCGTACCTCTTGGGGTCTAAAGTGATTATCCACACTGACCACGTAGCGCTGAAATACCTATTGAGCAAGAAGGATGCCAAACCACGCTTAATACGGTGGATCCTCCTCATCCAAGAATTTGATATTGAGATCAAAGAAAAGAAAGGAGCGAAGAATGTAGTGGAAGATCACCTGTCGCGGTTAATTCAAAAGCACGTGGATGACAGTTCGCCAATTGACGATTCTTTCATTGGCGAACATCTATTTGCAGCGAACTCCTCTGAAGCCCCTTGGTACGCAGATATAGTAATCTACCTGGTAAGCGGTATAGTCCCGTAAGGGTTGGCGACTTACTCGAGGAGGAAGTTCCTACATGACGCCAAGAGCTACTTTTGGGATCACCCATACCCATTAAGGACTTGCGCCGATGGGATCATCAGACGATGTATCCCAAAGGAAGAGGCGACCTCCATTATATCGCATTGCCACGATCAACCATGCGGGGGACACGCAGCTGTCACCAAAACCACAACAAAAATCCTCCAAAGTGGCTTCTATTGGCCCACCATATTTAGAGATGCGAATGAATACATCAGAAAATGCGATAGATGCCAAAGGACGGGAAATATCATGAAAAAGAATGAAACACCCCTTCAGGGCATCTTGGAATAGAACTATTCGACTGTTGGGGAGTTGACTTCACGGGGCCCTTTCCATCGAGTAACGGTAATAAATACATCTTGGTTGCCGTTGATTATGTCTCGAAGTGGGTGGAGGCCATGGCCATCCCCGATAAACGATGCAAGGGTAGTGGCCAAATTCTTTAAGAATACGATCTTTCCCCATTTTGGAGTCCCCAGAACAATCGTAAGTGATGGAGGGAGCCATTTCATCGAGAAGAAGTTCGAGGCGATGCTCAAGAAATATGGAGTTCATCACAAGGTCGACCTGGCTTATTACCCTCAAACAAGTGGCCAAGTGGAGGTATCCAACAGGGAAATCAAGGGCATTCTAGAGAAGACGGTGAGTGCCTCGAGGAAAGATTGGTCACACAAGTTGGGCGACGCTCTTTGGGCATATCGCACCGCTTTCAAAACTCCCATCGGAACAACCCCCTACAGACTAGTGTATGGCAAATCTTGCCACCTTCCGGTAGAATTGAAACACAGAGCGTATTGGGCAGTAAAGAAAATTAACTTTGACTACCAGAGTGCCGCCACGAGACGAGCCTTGCACAGCAACGAGCTTGACGAAATTCGACGACACGCCTATGAGAATGCAAAGATATATTAGGAGAGGACCAAAGCATATCATGACAAGAATATCACGGTGGTTTGCCATGATGTCGATGACCAGGTACTCTTCTACAATTCAAGATTATGCCTCTTCCCCGGGAAATTAAAGTCAAGGTGGTCCGACCCCTACAAGATAGTAAGTTTACCTCCGGGGGGTGCCGTAGAGCTCGAAGTGAAGAATGGCAATTTCAAAGTAAATGGCCAGAGGATTAAACCATACAGAGCAGAAGAACCAATTGGGCGAGAGGAAACATGCTTCTTTGAGGAATGCCCCACTATTTGTTGAAGAACTTGAGGGAGTCGAGCTCATGACTCAAAACGAGCGCTTATCGGGAGGCAACCCGACTTTTTATATCTCTCTATTTTTTTATTTTTGCTTAATCTAATTCGAGAAACCAAATAAAACACTTTCCCTTTCTACATGTTGATAGGTAAGGGGGCACACAAATCGATGTTCTGAATGAAAGAGAGAGCTGGAAGGAGAACAGTTGAGAGAAGAGCAAACCACCTGAAGGGAGGAGTCACGGGTGACTCGATCGAGCAGCCTCTGCTCGGTCGTGTAGCGCAGGCACAAGAAAAGAGAAGGAAAACGTCATTCTGTCTACACGGCCCGAGCAGCCTTTGCTCGATCCGATTAGACACCGACTCGATCGAGCAGCCACGTGCTCGGTCGAGTAGCACAGGCACAAGAAAAGCAAAGGAAAATGGCATTCTGCCTACACGGTCCGAGCAACATCTGCTCGATCGAGTAATCCCTTACTTGACCGAGTAAACCAACTACTCGATCGAGCAGAGAAAGGCGCAGGAAATGCTTCAAAACAATGTCTGTCTACACGGCCCGAGCAGCATGCACTCGGTCCGAGTGGTTGCTTACTCGACCGAGTGACCATTTGCTCGACCGAGCTAAGGAAATCATATCAAACAATGAAAATTCTTGCTCGGCCCGAGTAGACCTTGCTCGGCCAAGCAGTTGAGGGAGTATTAAACTCGAACCTCGATTTATTTAAGTAGTTGGCTCGATGAAGCAATTAGACTGCTCGGACCGAGTCGCATGCTGTTTGATTTCGGGACCCGTTCTAAGCCAAGTTCGAGTCATTTACTTACCCTAACAAATCCTATAAACCTTAAGCACTCATTACCCCAATCACCTCCCGAGTTCTCCTACCCCCTCCTACTTGATCCGGACAGCTACCAACCCATCTCCCACCGCCTCCAACCACCGACCGGTTCATCTCTCTCTCTCTCTCTCTCTCTCTCTCTCTCTCTCTCTCTCTCTCTCTCTCGCTCTCCCTCCCTCTCTCTCTCTTCTCCCATCCTCAAGTTTCCCCCCTCCACCATCTCCAACCCCCCTGCTCCCAGGGAAACCATACTAATTCAACCGAGCAAAATTAATGCTCGGTCGAGTTCCGACAAACATCACCCCCTGCATATTAATTCTCCTCCACTGACATTTTTTTCTCCTCTTTCAGGTACGTTTCGTTTACATAGAAGGGCAAGTTTAGGAGCAGCTTGGGGGATACTCCTGATCAGCAGCGGTCACGTGACCGATCACATCACCACATCATCCTTGTCGGTACACTCTTTTCTATATATACTTTACACATTGTCTCACGTTTTTATACTGCTTGCAAGATGCCACCACGCCATGCTAGACCCGCAAACGCCGACACCGGTGCACTCAACCGTAGGCCTATTCGACGCACCTGTCGTACACGCTCATCCACACATGACCACATTGTTGGCGAATCATCCACCACTTCACCCCTGCCAAACAACGCCCTAACCCCTCCCGCGCGTCTATATATCGGCGACACATCATATGACGTGACCTTCTGAGACAATGACCAAGGCGACCAGTTCATCACCATGCTCCTACTCATAGGTTAAGGGGGCGGCATTACTCAACAGTCAGTCCAGCATGACCTACCTTTACTCCGCAACCTAGTTAGGCACTGGCGAACTGACCCACATGTCGAGCCACAGCCACCTTCCACATCCTTTGGTCTATAGCAGGGGGGCCTATCATCACCTTCAGAGGGTGGTGACCCTGCTTGATGCTGTCCCTACACACTTTTTGCTTCCCTCACATTATATTGTGCCCATCTGTCTTTTTGGGGCCTTGTTCTTACACAGCTTGGGGGAGGACCCACCATGCATCATTTCATGCATATGCATCATCTTTTTATCATTGCATCATATCACGTTTTATTTCTTCTGCACAGTTTTATTTTATATTCCTTTCCTATCCCTCACCCACCCACCCTTTCTAGCATCATCTCCCGCATACTAGCGTTTTCTCAGCAATGAGGACACTGCTGGGTTTAGCTTGGGGGATGAGCGCTATCGCTTTATTTTTCATTTTTATTTTATATTTTCCTTCCCTTTTCACCTTTTTAGTTTACTTTTCAACCCATTTTCTACCTTTTATCTTTTTTCTCATTCAGCTACACGTTTTTCACTCTTTGCCATGCATGCATGCCTGTTCTTAGTCTCTTGTTCTCTCCATCCTTTTTCTCTTTTCTAAGGTTGTTCTGCATGATGATATATCTCGTAGCCCTCAGTAGTTACTCACGGTGCTTATATTTGATGACATGCTATTTAGGGTAGTTTCAGCTTTACTATTTATATGCGTGCATATTCTCTTGCTGATCTCTCTAATTTAATGCATGATATGAATTGAAATTGAATGCATGAGATAGTATCTAGTATGTGCTTTGTTGGGTAATGCACCTAGGTTCATGCGTTATTAGAATGCTTGGAGCACCTATTTGCTATCTCATTCACTTCTGTTTGCATGCTTGATATTATTGTGCTTACTACCGCATGCCTTTCAGTATTCATTGAGATGAATGAAAATATCCATGCTAGTTATGAGTTTAGTTAGAGTATTATCCCATTGAATCGTTGTGCACCTCTGATGAGTGAACCGAGTGATACATTATTTTTCCTTCTCCACATATCTTTATGATTCTCTACATATCATTTGGTTTCACCCCCTACAGCTACATTTACCGCATCTTACTTCTAAAAATCTCAAAAGATAAAAAATAGCTTCTGAATAAAATGAAATGAAATATACATATATATATGTGTGTGTGAAAATAGAAGAAGAAAAAAAGTGAAGAGGGAAAATCCCTTTATTAGAAGCTATTATAAATACTTGAAAAAAAACAGATATTTCCACATCATATTCCTAGAAGTGACGCCTCGAGCTAAGCTTGGGGGGTGAACCAATTGATCATATGAGTGAGTATAACATTAGAGTGGAGACGGTGCACAATGGGGAGATTTGATAATGCTTGAACTTTACAAAATATTTTAGTTTTGGAGATTTTTTCATGATTCGAAGTGAATATTTGAATAGCATGATTCCTTTCCATTCTTTATTGCATGTTGCTGTGATTTCTCTATGCTCAACTTGTATCTATTGATTGAAAAGTGCATTGCTAAATCTTTTTATACTAGACTCTATAGATTGCATGAGATTGATATGAGTTGATGTCATGATTTTAGAAGATCCCGGTTTTTGTCTTTATTGCATGCTAGCCATATGATTAGTAAGACTTGAAAATACCATTAGCATGTGTTTTTACCATTCTAAGAATCATGATATACTGCTGAGCTCGAGATCTGATTGAACACTGTAGCACCCCCTTCCATCTCTATTCTCTTTCATTTTTTATTCCTTTTGTTTATCGCCCGTCATACCTAGTATTCGTTTTCCTCGAGGACGAGTAAGAGGTAAGCTTGGGGGATTTTGATGAGTCCATATTTTCCATCTTTTCATGGTATCATTCCATTGTATTTCATGTCATATTCCCATCCAAATCCCGCATTCTCCTATGATATTGCAATTCTAACGCCAGATTCGAGTTTCGTAGAGTTTTGTGGATTTTCAGGGATTTTGGAGCGATTCGGGACCACTTTTGGATATGGACACATCCAGCATGCCCTTGAGCCCATAGGCGAAACTCCACTGGAGTTCGCCGAGGTTTCGAAGCCTATGAGAGGAGTGTTGGAGATTTACAGGAGTAGAGGAGAAGCTGCAAGCTGATTCTGGATTTTTTTCCCAGGTGACTCGACCGAGCAGAGTAAGCTGCTTGGTCGAGCTGATACAGATACACACCCTGCTCGACCGAGTAGTGTGATGACTCGGTCAAGCCACTACTACTTTCGAAGCTCCACCCATCAATATCCTGCTCGACCGAGCAGGACTTGCTCGACCGAGTCAGATGGCGAGTCAACCGAGCGAGGCCTACTCGGGCCGAGTAGACAGATCGTCATTTTTGAAGAAGCTCGATCCACTGACAGACTCGACCAAGGAAGTGGGCTGCTCGATCGAGCAGCCCGGATCCTTTGACCAAGCAAGCTTCTGTTCGACCGATTCACTGACTCGGTCGACAATAATGCGGGGCATTTTCGAAATTTCTTTCGTGGGCCCAGACGGATGTGCGAGTTGGGGAGTGAAGAGTGGATCAGAGAGACGCGATTGGGGAACTCAGTTTTTGTATGTTTTTGAATTACGTTTGAGAGGGAGAGGAGATTGGAAAAGAATTGTTGATCAAAACCTAGTTTTTCTTTGAGAATCGAATTATTTTTGGGAGAAAATTTACGTTCTATTGTTCTTTACATTTTGGAATCTGCGGAATCTTTTGGGATTGCTATTGGCTATTGTTCTTTCCGTCTTCGGTACGTAAGTTATTCATTTCTCGCTTGATCTAATTACTACAATGTTTTCTCTGCTAAAAATCGTATTTTTACTCGTTGTAATCGCTATGTGTGAGTAGTCTCCTCTAGGGTTGATGAGTTAGCCCTAAGACTTTAGTAGGGAGATGTAGATCTGGATCTCTAGGTTGTATTAGGAATAAAGGGGTGTATTTCGATCGATCCATCCGAATATCTAGGATAACTCGTACTGAGATCATGCCCACGGTCGGTGGAATTGATGAACTTAAGGAGTATCCTTGGGATTTGAATAGGGAAATTAGTGGATCCAACCAAAGATCATGACCATGCCCGACTCGTGCCTTGAGGGGATTCACCGACGAACTATATTGCTACATTGAAGGCTACCGCCATTGCGTCAATAAGAGCCACCGAAATACCTCGAAACTCTAACCCACGAGAGTGGTATGCATTGGGAGACCAATCCCCTAAACCTAATGCAACATAAAGATCCCATCCTAACATCGATATCCGACGGCCTTAGCAGTGGTCCCTAAGACCATAGTTTTCTTTATTATCAAGTCAACAATACCACCACAACCAATCTTTCCAAACCGACAACTATCTCACTATAAGACTAAAAATAGTCTGAGACCTCAATTACACTATCAATGTCCCTGTGGGATCCGACATCTTTTATACTATAATTTGACATCGTCCGCTTGCGGATAGAGCCCAGAGCTGACACCTAGGAGCCATACTACGCCTAGCGAATGTGACACCTCTAGGTGGAATTTAGGTGTAAGTTCGGATTGCGTCAGTGTCCTGTACGGTTCTGGGGAAAAGTTGAGGCGACAGTTTTGCTTCGGATCTTGCCACATGGCCCAACATCAACAGCCGGGATCTCCCGACTTCCTCTATAAATAGAAAGAAGGGGCATCAGTTGAGTACTTCTTCGTTTGAATTTCAAAAAGCCTCTTCTTTCGTTCTTCGTTTTCGAGAGTTCTCGCCGCTGGTCGCTTCTTCGTCGGAGCTCCGTTGATCTTCATTCTAGGTACTTTCTCGATCTTTCTCAGATGACCTCATTCGATTCTTCTTCCTCCAATAAGCATATAGAGAAGAACTTCGACGAATTTAAGGGTGCCAGCACCCCGGAGATGGAGGAGTAGACAGTGTTATCAGATCTGGCAGAGTTTTGGCTGGAGGAGCAAGAAATAACCCCCAACGTCCCCTCGACGTCGACGATTCCCAAGAAACCCAAGAAAAAAGGCTCAAGGACGATTGTCGGTGAAGTTACAACAGCGGTCTGATCGCGCCTCGGGTATGCACACGCAAACGGGACGGCGACACTGTAGTCTTACCGCAAGCGCAAGGTGTGGCGACGAGCGGGTATCGAACACAGGGATGCCTAATAACAGTGTCTTCTTCAATCACCTGGCTATAGTAAAAGTCGAGAAATGTACGCAAATATGCGGTCACAGTCGTTCAATTGTATAAAAGAAATAACAAATTAATAAAGACGCCTAGGGGTGGGGAATCCCTGCTACTTGACGTATCTCATCATTGTCATTCGTAGGTTTCACAATTGCTAGACTTGAAATTCAGGTGAACTAGTTGCAACTAAATGTAGAACCAAGCTCACGCTCTCGCGCTATTGCCGGTCTATAGCAAACCTAGGGTAGGGTCCAATCTCTTGCAAACCCTAACCTATGCAAACTAGCGTGAAGAACAACATCATCGTTCAACCGTATCTCGAGCCCACTCTCGTGCAAACTCGAGCTACGACCTAGGTTGGGATAGTTCCTACCCGTCCAATCTCTTGCAAACGGGTATTGGTATAGAATTACAATCGAAAACCCTAGTTTCGGTCCAATCTCTTGCAAACCGATTTCGGAGGAATCCAATTGTAACCCAATTCGAATATCTAGGGCTTCCTATCGAGTTGGGATCCAATCTCTTGCAAATCCCAATCGGTATGAATCCCTAGCTATTCGTATTAAATCAATCCCAAACTAACCCTAATCAATCCTAGAGATTATTTCACCAATTCATCACAAATTTGAAATTGGGATCGTAGGGTTCATCCCTACGCCCTAAGACGATGAAACTACTCACAATTCATAATCAAATCCAATATAAATTCACAAGTAAAATGAATGGAATTCATAGCTATATTCAATAAATCAATAAAAATGGAGTTTTTGAGAGAGAGAGAGCGAGACAAACCAATGAAGAACAAGATAGCATCCAACAAAATATCACTTTCCTCTCCTATTTAAAGGCTAAATCTAATTCCAAAAAAGTTAATCAAAAAGGGGCTGTAAAAGTTCTGAAAAAGCTCTCTAAACTAGGTTAAAAACTGGGGTTAAATACCTCCCAAAATCGCCCAAAAAATCCTGACAAAAATGCCCCTCCGCAGCCTCAAAATCGCAGTTTACGCTACAGGCAGTGCGGCTCACTCGGCCGAGTGACAAATTTCACTTGGCCGAGTGAGAGACCCTGACGGATTCCAGAGAGTTGGGGGTCTTGGGGGTCGTCTCCTCGGGAGTCACTCGGCCGAGTGACTTTTCTTCACTCGGCCGATGGGCGTTCTTCACTCGGGCGGACGGTCGTTCGTCACTCGGCCGAGTCGGTCATCGGGGCTGACTGACGGATTCCAGAGAGTTCAACATTTTTGATGCCGTCGTCTTGGCTCCACTCAGGTGAGGGATGACTCGGTGCTCGGCCGAGTGGTATGGCGATGCTCGTCCGAGTGCACGCTGATATTGGCTCTGTTGCGTGTCCGATATGGCCGGCCGAGCGGGCTGTCTATGCTCGGCCGAGTGACTCCTTCACTCGGCCGAGTGGCATGCTGAAAATGCCCATTCTTCATGTTTTTGCCTCCATGTCGCTCCTACGATGTTCTTTCTTCTTCCACTCCTCTCCAATCGCAAAATACCCCTCAAGAGAGTCGTCGGTGACACTACGGAGTGGGTGCATCTCAGAATCAATCCAAATCGATCCAAATCTCCTGAAATACGACAAAAACAACAAATCGTGAAAAGCATCGCAATATTGTCGAATAAACGTGAAAAACACGATTTGAGCGATCTAAATGGCATGCAAGCATGCAGAAAAAAGGTGTAAAATACGGAGTGATCAAAATTCAAAAACTTGATCGCGCCCCGGGTATGCACACGCAACCGGGATGGCGACACTGTAGTCTTACCGCAAGCACACGGTGTGGCGGCGAGCGGGTATCGAACACAGGGAGGCCTAATAACAGTGTCTTCTTCAATCACCTGGCTATAGGAAAAGTCGAGAAATGTACGCAAAAATGCGGTCACAGTCGTTCAATTGTATAAAAGAAATAACAAATTAATAAAGACGCCTAGAGGTGGGGAATCCCCGCTACTTGCCGTATCTCATCATTGTGATTCGTAGGTTTCACAATTGCTAGACTTGAAATTCGGGTGAACTAGTTGCAACTAAATGTAGAACCAAGCTCATGCTCTCGTGCTATTGCCGGTCTATAGCAAACCTAGGGTAGGGTCCAATCTCTTGCAAACCCTAACCTAGGCAAACTAGCGTGAAGAACAACATCATCATTCAACCGTATCTCGAGCCCACTCTTGTGCAAACTCGAGCTACGACCTAGGTTGGGATAGTTCCTACCCGTCCAATCTCTTGCAAACGGGTATTGGTATAGAATTACAATCGAAAACCCTAGTTTCGGTCCAATCTCTTGCAAACTGATTTCGGAGGAATCCAATTGTAACCCAATTCGAATATCTAGGGCTTCCTATCGAGTTGGGATCCAATCTCTTGCAAATCCCAATCGGTATGAATCCCTAGCTATTCGTATTAAATCAATCCCAAACTAACCCTAATCAATCCTAGAGATTATTTCACCAATTCATCACAAATTTGAAATTGGGATCGTAGGGTTCATCCCTACGCCCTAAGACGATGAAACTACTCACAATTCATAATCAAATCCAATTGAAATTCACAAGTAAAATGAATGGAATTCATAGCTATATTCAATAAATCAATAAAAATGGAGTTTTTGAGAGAGAGAGAGACAAACCAATGAAGAACAAGATAGCATCCAACAAAATATCGCTTTTCTCTCCTCTCTAAAGGCTAAATCTAATTCCTAAAAAGTTAATCAAAAAGGGGCTGCAAAAGTTCTGAAAAAGCTCTCTAAACTAGGTTAAAAACTGGGGTTAAATACCCCCCAAAATCGCCCAAAAAATCCTGACGAAAATGCCCCTGCGTAGCCTCAAAATCGCAGTTTACGCTACAGGCAGCGCGGCTCACTCGGCCGAGTGACAAATGTCACTCGGCCGAGTGAGAGACCCTGACGGATTCCAGAGAGTTGGGGGTCTTGGGGGTCGTCTCCTCGGGAGTCACTCGGTCGAGTGACTTTTCTTCACTTGGCCGATGGGCGTTCTTCACTCGGGCGGACGGTCGTTCGTCACTAGACCGAGTCGGTCATCGGGGCTGACTGACGGATTCCAGAGAGTTCAACATTTTTGATGCCGTCGTCTTGGCTCCACTCGGGCGAGGGATGACTCGATGCTCGGCCGAGTGGTATGGCGATGCTCGGTCGAGTGCACGCTGATATTGGCTTTGTTGCATGTCCGATCTGGCCGGCCGAGCGGGCTGTCTATGCTCGGCCGAGTGACTCCTTCACTCGGCCGAGTGGCATGCTGAAAATGCCCATTCTTCATGTTTTTGCCTCCTCGTCGCTCCTACGACGTTCTTTCTTCTTCCACTCCTCTCCAATCGCAAAATACACCTCAAGAGAGTCGTCGGTGACACTACGGAGTGGGTGCATCTCAGAATCAATCCAAATCGCTCCAAATCTCCTGAAATACGACAAAAACAACAAATCGTGAAAAGCATCGCAATATTGTCGAATAAACGTGAAAAACACGATTTGAGCGATCTAAATGGCATGCAAGCATGCAGAAAAAAGGTGTAAAATACGGAGTGATCAAAACCCCCCAAGCTTACCTCTTACTCGTCCTCGAGGAAGATGAGTAAAAAGCGAACCCGGCAGATAAAGATAAAGAAAACGGCGGAAAGGCGGAAAACGGAAAACGAAAAACAAAATAGGAAACGAAGAGGGAAGTTGCTAGATCATTTTTCTCAGGACGTGGGTTTTGCTTACTCATATAGCATGCATCGAATATAAACCTCATGTCAAAGACTTTTATTTTGATAGTATAATGGTGCATTTGAAATAGAAAACCCAATAATATCAATATAGCATGGAAAATGGAATTATTCTAAGATTAACATCGTCTGAAGCATCTAAAGCGGTATACAATATCATAGATCACACACTTTTCAATTGATTGCTCTCTATAAGGAGTATAAGAGATATCACACGACAGAGTAGTAATAATAAAAAAGTGTGGTTTTTCATGAAATGAATGCTAAGCGTAGATTTCTGGATTTCGTAAAACTTTAGCAATCTCACCGAGTATAAAATATTACTTAGCCTAGGTTGTCATGCACCGTCAGGTAGTCACTCTCTCACACATCATTGGATTCTCTCCCCCAAGCTTATCTATAAGCGTGGTGGCATACACAAAACAATATTTACATCCCCGTTTCTTATGAAGCTCCAAAAATCAAAGAAAACAAAAATAAAAGCAAAAGAAGGAAGAAAGAGAGAAAGGATATGAGATGGGATCGTTTTCGAACTTCTTTTCTCTTTTCTTCACTTATTCTCAAATCTTTTTCTTTTTCTTTTTCTTTTTCTTTTTCTTTTTCTTTTTCTTTTTCTTTTTTTTTTCAATAGAATATTTACACAAATGATCCCAAATCAAAGAGGAGGATATACAAGTATTTTTTTTCTTTGGGTTTTGGGGAATTTGGAGCATGTGATTTAATAACGGGGGATGCCAATAATAGATTGCTAAGAGGAGATTCACCAATGAATATAAAATAGAGAAATAATGTTCAAGATATGTGGAGAAAGAAATAAATGTATCTCTCAGTTCACTCTATAGGACGTGCATGACAACTTCAGCAGAGTAATATAATCTACTCAGTTTAATCTCAAAAAGTAAACTAATCCAGATTTATCAAAGCTAGCAAACATTCAATCGACCTGAAGTGAAGCGTACAAATCATGCAATAAGAAGTGATATGAGAAAAGAAAGCAGTACTCCAGATATAAGCAATCAATGCGTGAATCTTGGTGTGTTTTCTACGATAGCATACATATGAATCATCAGACATCATCTAATAATAGAATTTCATCCATTTTCATACAGCAAAAGAGAGTGGGTTACTATTTCTAAATGCAAGGCAGAACATAGCATATGATATCAGAAATAAAAAGCTATGACATGGCAAATATAGCATGCATATAGAGGAAAGCTAACACCACGTCATCATCATCACAGAAAAGTCATCTCTAGCAAAAGATGAAAGAAATAAAGATAAACGAAAAACAAGGATAATTACAATGCAGCACACAAAGAAAATAAGAAAAAACGTGATGCATGGTAAAAACAGAAAAACGTGATGAAAAATGGGTGCAGAAGTGGAAACAACGTGGAAAAACTAAAAATAAAAGGTGATAAAAGCCAAAAGTGTGAGAACTCACTCCCCCAAGCTAAAGTGCACAGTGTCCTCAATGTGCGAAGTGTGGCACACCGAGAGACATGTAATGGGCGGGGGGGGGGGGGGGGTAGGTATGCATGCATGATAAAAAGAAATAAAAATAACAAAATGAAAATATGATGTGAATGTGATGCATGCAAGGATAAGAGTGATGCAGATAAGAGTGTGTGTCACCAAAAATACTCTCCCTCACTCCCAAAAAAGGATATAGAATGATATGATCAAAATGTGGACAAAAATAGTGAGGGGAGGAGGGGGTGGGCAAAAATCATCAGGACCAAGCAGAGAATGGGCAGCATAACGGTAAAAAATATCAATGGCATCAAGGGTGTGCCTAAGCTGGTGGAGCTGCGCCATCTCCGTCCTGAGGCGGAGGTGGAGGAGGAGGAGGTGGTGATGGTGGACGTGTATGCTGGGTGGTGGTCGTGGCAGTCGCTCGAGAATCTGTGTCAGGAAAAAGTGAATGCCGGGAAGTAACTCGAGGCGGTGCTGTATGGCGGTGACTGTGGAAGACAGAGCCCTAAAATTTCCCCTGAGTCCACTTATCGCCCCCTCAAGAGCACGAACTCTCTGAACTAAGGCGTCAGGGGGTGGTGGAGCGGAGGGACGGACAGGTCTAGGCTGAGCAGGTCGGGGCTGTCTGATACGGGCACTGTAGGTGATCGGGACATCAGGCATGGGTGGAAAGGGGGCTGTGCTCACTAGTGGATGCCTAGCCTTAGTGCGAGGCTGGGACGCAGGCTGGTGTGAGGTGGAAGCAGCAGCAGTGGAAGTGGAAGACAAAATCGGTGACGAGGCGTTAAGAGAGGTCGGTGACACAGACTTGGGAACAGATGTCACGACACTCTCGGATAAGACAGCTACGGTGGAGACAGAAGGGTCGACCGTTGGGGAGGAAGTGTGGGGAACAAAAGGTGAAACCCCAGCAGAGATCAAAGTGGATAGGGTCTCCACGACGGAAGCGAAGGAAGACTCGCCGCTCTCAAGTATGGTGGGTGGATGCTCGGGTAGCAGAGAGGTGAGGGGCTCAACCGACAAGGGTACAACAGTGGTGGTGGTGGTGGTAGACACGGTGGGCGTGGAGGACGGTTCAGCAAGTGTACTCCTGACACTGGCAGAAGTGGGGACAGAAGTGTCGGTAGCCACAGAAAGGGCAGGCTCAGGCTGAGGGATCACAGGGTCAATAGGTGCAGGGTGTGCCTGCTCAGCCTCCTCGGCCTCAAGCACGTAGGCGGCGGGGATCAGGAGATCCATCGTTGGAAGCCAGTCCTCGTGTGCCGGTCCTATGTGTGTCCGAGCGGGGCTCGAGATGATCATGTAGTCAGTACCGAAGGGACCGTGCAACCATACCCAGAGCCGCTGGCCGTGCGAACAAAGCATCTTCATCCGGGCCATGACGTCTATCGAAAGTGAAGTGGGGCCCGAAGGTCGACGCAGGTCGGCCGGAAGGTCCTCGCCGGTCATCAGGGCTAGCAGGGTGATCAGGCCGCCGCAACATATCGGGGAGCGAGCGCCCACCGATACGATTATGCGGTCCAAAAACCAGCTAGCGACGTCAATCTCAATGGTGGGGACCATCGTAACACCATCCATATCCAGAACTCTGGGGCGAGTCATCGCGTAGAGCATATAGAGCTCAGGCGTAGACATCGTCCCAGGCTCGTACCTCGCTAGAAAAGTGGTCGCTATAAGGCGCTGTGCTATGCGGAGGCAGGGGTGGACTATGGCTGAGGCCTTGGCCCGACTGGGGTCAAAGGCGTGTGGTAAACCCGTGATCCTGGCCCAAAAGGCGTGGGAATCGAAAGATGGGGGAGGGATGTGTGGGGGCGTAGGCTCGGTCGGGCGTGGGGACTGCTGGCCACTGAAAGAATGCTCTAAGCATATCAAGAGTGATCTGACACTCTCGATCCATGAGTCTAAATGAGCATCCCTCATCGGTCCGGGTGATCGAGCTGAGTACCTCAAGTGTCGGACGGACGTAGGTGTCCGCCGACACAGAAAGAAAATCTCACCAACCCACGTTGTCGTACAACATGAGCATCCCCTCAAGTACCCCCAGGCGGTCTAGGTCAGCTAAATGGGCGAACCTGGAGGATACTATCGAGCGCTGGGCGATACGCTCAAATCGGACGCGCTGTGCGTCGTCTCTGAATGTGATGCCCAGCGGCCCGACGGCCGCAGCCGGCGGTGGCTGTGCATGAATGGGATCGGTTGGAAGTGGCTGCGGGTGGATGGGGTCGGCTGGAAGTGGCTGTGTGGGGTGAGGTGGTGAAGGTGGAGGGGAGTCCTCCCTAGCGTGGGAGGGACCGGGCTCATCCGTCCGCTTCCGCTTAGCGGAAGTTCCCCGAGTGCGTGGTCGTGTACGGGGCGGCATGTGTGCCCCGAGTGCTCACCCAGCTAACGAAAAATGCGGCGTGCTAAAAATAATGGAACGAAGGTACCTGAACACACCACGAGAGCAAAACAGCGGATACGTGTGAAGGCGCTGCCTCCACGAAGCCAATAGCGCGTCCGAAAGCTCCCTTAAGCTCCCCCAAGATAGCATGCGCATCAAACAATGATATCAGCGTATAAAATTCAAAATACATGGGGGAGATGGGAAATAATAGATAAATAAAGAAATCGATTTGAGTTAGGGGCTCAATGGATACTCGGATCGTCAAAAATGGGGAGAGAATAGGATTTAACACGAAATAGGGGTTACCGGAGCTTGGCCGGCGGCGAGGAGGGGCACCGGCGATGGGGGGTCGGCGGTCAGTGGTCGGCGCTCGGCCGCCGGCGGTCGGGCTAGCGAGGGCGGCGGCGATGGTGTTCGGGCGAGCGAGTGGTGATCGCAGCGGGCGGGAGCTGAAGGGGCTCGGGTGAAAACTAGGATTTGGGCGTTTCGAAAGTCACGCCGAGCCTGTTCGCCTTATATAAGTGAAGTTACGACTCGGCCGAGTGACTATGTCACTCGACCGAGTGATTGTAACGAAAAAGTTTTTAAATTTTCTCCCTCCGCTTACGACTCGGCCGAGTGGCTTTGCCACCCTCGGCCGAGTGGCTTTGCCACCCTCGGCCGAGTGGAAAAAGTCCATTTGGCCGAGTGGCACAAGCTACTCGGCAATTTTCCTCCTAGGAGGGTATCAGTTTCACTCGGCCGAGTGAAGAAATATACTCGGCCGAGTGGCAGTTTATACTGAAATCACAAAAAAGACAGAGAGTTGGATACAGCGGACTTCCCTTGTTGGTGCGCCACTCGGGCGGACGGCTTTCTTTGCTCGGCCGAGTGACTATGGTACTCGGCCGAGTGAGGCTCTGTTTCTTGCTTCGGGGCTCCGTTTGGCTCTACTCTCTGTTTTTCTTCCTCCAGGTGGTTTCTTCCTCCTCCTAAGCCTCGAGCGCATTCCTGGAGCGCTCTTCTTCGCCTCGGTCATCCTTCTTATGATAGATATCCTTTTCTCCTCCTCCTGTCAAAGAAAATAGGACCCGTTGTCACAATTTTTCGGGCAAACGACTCAAAAAAACTAATAAAGTCTAAAACAAAAATAAAAACTAAAATAGAAAAAATGCAATAACCATCAGGTTGCCTCCCGACAAGCGCTCGTTTAAGGTCTTGAGCTCGACCCCTTTAAATTTTCTATTTAGTGCGGGATGTTGGGTGCATATGAGATGCACCCGTTGAATTTGCCGGGAAGACCGCTCAGATTTGGATCATGGTGGTGTGTGGTCTTCCTCAGCGACCCTTCGTCATGGGCAATGTTGGGGGGTGGCTCCCCCAAGCTAGAGCTTGCTCCGGTCTTCAACTTTGCCAGTGACACCGATCGTCGTTTCGGTGGAGCTTTCTTCGGAGTCCTCAACTTCGAGAGCTTGCAGAGCTCCCGTATTCTTGCGACATCAACGTCGCCATCATCAATTGCCATGGAGATATCAGAGGAGTGCTCCATCTTCTCTTCCTCGGCCAAATCTTGTCCTTCTTCGAAGCTATCTTCGTGGGGTGCGCCGATGGAGTGGGGGATCGCCTCTTCAATGATCTCGTCGAGGATGTCCATGTAATCTAGCTCCTCATGATACGGCATGTGCTTCATTGCCTTCGGTATATTGAGCTCCACTTCGATGTTGCCGACGTTCAAGGTAAGAGTCCCCTCCCGCACATCGACGATGACACCGGCGGTGGTGAGGAATGTGCGTCCAAGTATGAGCGATGTATCGCCCTCCTCCTTGATGTCCATTATCACGAAATCACATGGCAAACATATGCCCCCCGGAACTTGGAGTGGGATGTCCTCTGCGATCCCAACCGGCCTTGTAATCCGCCCGTCCGCTAGTTGAATCCGCATGTCGGTAGGCTTTAAATCCGTGCCGGTATTCAACTTCCGGAACATGGAGAGAGGCATGAGGCTAACACTAGCCCCCAAATATACCAATGCTTTTTGTAGGGGGACACCGCCTAGAGTGCAAGGAATCCGGAAACTCCCTGGATCTTTAAATTTGGCGGGCTCTTTTTCCCTCTTTATGAACCAAGTCCCTTCCTCCGCGAGCATGATCTTCTCCTTCCTCTTCCTTCCCGTAATCAAGTCCTTTAAGAACTTGGCGTAAGATGGGATTTCCACTATAGCGTCGAGGAAGGGGATATTGAGGCTCACCCCTCTCAAATACTCGAGAAACTTGGCTAGCCGTTTCTCCATCTTAGCTCTAGCTAGCCGTTGAGGGAAGGGCACCGGTGGCATAAATCGGTGCTCATCAATAAGCTCCTCCATTCTAGATTTTACTTCCCCTTGCGGCTCCTTCTCTTTTTCAACTTCAATTGTCGGCTCGCTCTCTTGTAGATTCTCCACCACGGGTTCCTTAATTTGAGTCATGGGGGGGGGGGGGGGGTGGTATCCTTCCCTCCTCTTGTTGTAACCGCAACGACCGCATTGATATGGCCGGTGTTGCCCCGTGGATTCGGCTCGGGTTGAACCGGCAATTGTTGATTGTTTCTATTGAGCAACGCAAGTTGCTCCCCAATTTGAGCGACGACGGTGGCGAGAGAATCTTGTCCCGCCTTCAACGTGGCGTTAATCTTTCTTTGTTCCGCCATAAACTCCTACACCTTAGCTTCAAAATCCGAGCATTGTTGATCTTGTGGAGGGTTGGGATTTCTCCACCATTGATTATACCCGGGTGGCCTATAAGGTCCCACATGTTGCCTCGGTGGGAAGTTTTGTTGCGGTGGCCCTCTTGGTGGATAATTAGGTTGTGGTGGTGGAGCCCGAGCTTGAGGAGGTTGTTGAGGCGGGGGGTTCAATGCACCATCATTATTGGTATATGAGAAAACCGGATGGTTTCTAGCGGCCGGATTGGCCCAATATCCAGAATTCCCCGCGACATATTGAATTTGCTCCAAAGCTCCTTCTCCTTACTCTCCTCCTAGATACATGGCTTGGGATTGGTCTTGCCAATCGCTCATATGATTTGTCAGTGCGGGTGTAGAGGGGGCTCCTTGAGGCTCCGTAATAAATTTCTCCAATCTCTCCACTACCTTGTGGAGAGAATCAAATTTGTTGTCTAGCTCCGCGACGGCCTTGGCCTCATAAATGCTAGACGGCTTCAAGGAGGACGAAGAGTGTACTCGCTCGTCGCCCCACTGTTGATTGTTCGAGGCCATCTCCTCAAGCAAGGCCGTAGCTTCATCGGGAGTCTTCGACAAAATGGCTCCATTTGCCGTGGCATCAATAATCTGCTTCGTTCCCGGTTGGAGTCCATTGTAGAAACTGTGGACAAGCTCCCAATCCTCAATGCTATGATGGGGGCATTGATGTTGCAAGTCCTTGAAGCGCTCCCATGCTTCATAGAGAGTCTCCTGTGGTCCTTGCTTGAAGGACATGCGAGCACTTCTTATCTTCACCGTTTTGGAGGGCGGGTAAAATTTGTCGACGAAGGCACTCGCCAATTCATCCCAAGTGGTGAAGATTCCTTCAGCTTGCGTCCTCAACCAATATAAGGCCTTGTCCTTGAGTGTGAATGGGAAGAGGCGCTGTCTGATAGCATCTACAGAGACGCCCGACATTTGGAAGGTGGCACACTTTGATAGGAAGAGCTAGATGTGGTAATGAGGGTTTTCATGGGAGTTCCCATGAAAAAGATCTTGTTGCATAAGAACCACCAATCCGGTCTTCAACTCGAAATTTTTGTCGCCCGCCAACTCCGGCATGGCTATGGACGAGGTCGTGGAAGAAGTCTTAGGCCGAAGCCTATCTCTTATGGAAATAATCCTCGCCATTCGCTTTGCCAATTCTTCGGGTGTCTCAGGATGGGTCATAAAATCTCCTTCCGTAACGGGTCTCCTCTCCGCTCAGACTCTCCTCAATGTACGCTCGATCTCCGGATCGTATAGTATTTCTTCGGGGTTCGCCGAGGATCTCGTGTACATGCAAGGGAAAACAGAGTTTCAAAGAAATAGTTAGCACAACGGAAGGGCAAAATAAAAAATAGAAATAATAGAACAAAAAAAAGAAATAGCTAGGTAGGTAGAATCAAACACTATTGCCTCCTCGGCAACGGCGCCAAAAACTTGATCACGCCCCGGGTATGCACACGCAACCGGGACGGCGACACTGTAGTCTTACCACAAGCGCACGGTGTGGCGACGAGCGGGTATCAAACACAGGGAGGCCTAATAACAGTGTCTTCTTCAATCACCTGGCTATAGGAAAAGTCAAGAAATGTTCGCAAATATGCGGCCACAGTCGTTCAATTGTATAAAAGAAATAACAAATTAATAAAGACGCCTAGGGGTGGGGAATCCCCGCTACTTGCCGTATCTCATCATTGTGATTCGTAGGTTCCACAATTGCTAGACTTGAAATTCGGGTGAACTAATTGCAACTAAATGTAGAACCAAGCTCACGCTCTCGCGCTATTGCCGGTCTATAGCAAACCTAGGGCAGGGTCCAATCTCTTGCAAACCCTAACCTAGGCAAACTAGCGTGAAGAACAACATCATCGTTCAACCGTATCTCGAGCCCACTCTCGTGCAAACTCGAGCTACGACCTAGGTTGGGATAGTTCCTACCTGTCCAATCTCTTGCAAACGGGTATTGGTATAGAATTACAATCGAAAACCCTAGTTTCGGTCCAATCTCTTGCAAACCGATTCCGGAGGAATCCAATTGTAACCCAATTCAAATATCTAGGGCTTCTTATCGAGTTGGGATCCAATATCTTGCAAATCCCAATCGGTATGAATCCCTAGCTATTCGTATTAAATCAATCCCAAACTAACCCTAATCAATCCTAGCGATTATTTCACCAATTCATCACAAATTTGAAATTGGGCTCGTAGGGTTCATCCCTATGCCCTAAGACGATGAAACTAGTCACAATTCATAAACAAATCCAATAGAAATTCACAAGTAAAATGAATGGAATTCATAGCTATATTCAATAAATCAATAAAAATGGAGTTTTTGAGAGAGAGAGAGAGAGACAAACTAATGAAGAACAAGATAGCATCCAACAAAATATCACTTTTCTCTCCTCTCTAAAGGCTAAATCTAATTCCTAAAAAGTTAATCAAAAAGGGGCTGCAAAAGTTCTGAAAAAGCTCTCTAAACTAGGTTAAAAACTGGGGTTAAATACCCCCCAAAATCGCCCAAAAAATCCTGACGAAAATGCCCCTACGCAGCCTCAAAATCACAGTTTATGCTACAGGCAGCGCGGCTCACTCGGCCGAGTGACAAATGTCACTCGGCTGAGTGAGAGACCCTGATGGATTCTAGAGAGTTGGGGGTCTTGGGGGTTGTCTCCTCGGGAGTCACTCGGCCGAGTGACTTTTCTTCACTCGGCCGATGGGTGTTCTTCACTCGGGCGGACGGTCGTTCGTCACTCGGCCGAGTCGGTCATCGGGGCTGACTGACGGATTCCAGAGAGTTCAACATTTTTGATGCCGTTGTCTTGGCTCCATTCGGGCGAGGGATGACTCGGTGCTCGGCCGAGTGGTATGGTGATGCTCGGCCGAGTGCACGCTGATATTGGCTCTGTTGCGTGTCCGATCTGGCCGGCCGAGCGGGCTGTCTATGCTCGGCCGAGTGACTCCTTCACTCGACCGATTGGCATGCTGAAAATGCACATTCTTCATGTTTTTGCCTCCTCGTCGCTCCTACGACGTTCTTTCTTCTTCCACTCCTCTCCAATCACAAAATACCCCTCAAGAGAGTCGTCGGTGACACTCCGGAGTGGGTGCATCTCAGAATCACTCCAAATCACTCCAAATCTCCTGAAATACGACAAAAACAACAAATCGTGAAAAGCATCGCAATATTGTCGAATAAATGTGAAAAACACGATTTGAGCGATCTAAATGGCATGCAAGCATGCAGAAAAAAGGTGTAAAATACGGAGTGATCAGGTTCCCGGCGGAGATTCAGGCCATAATGTCACAGACATAACATATCAGTCGCGTCGAAATCAGCCCCAAATATATCCGACCGCCCTACATAGTTCGCCTTCCTGAGTTCAATAAGGGTTGCTCACCTAGGGATAACGAAGTCAGGGTCTACTATCTGACCTTCGAGCTTTGACTTCGGTTTCTGCTCCATCCCTTCCTCCTGCATATACTGAATTTCCTCTAGCTCCCCATCTTCCAGCTGATGCCGAACTCAATCAGCGCCATGGTCAGCTTCATTGTTCTCTGCTTCAGCAGCGGCATAAGTCTGACCCTGCCACTGTTCAAGTATTTCTCTGAGGGAAGCCAAGAGGATTATACTACTATGTTAGTGCGAGGAGGGATCGGTATCTTATCCTTGATCTGTCGAGTAAAGTGATTGGAATGATAGGTTTGTCTTCATTTCGACGCCGTCAGTCTTGACTTTGCAGTCGAACTGGGGGAGGTTGAATCCCCAAGTGAATAAGGAGGTGACTTTGCAGGAGCAAGATCTAGAGAACTCCAAGATCTTAGTGGAGATCCCCCAAGAACTCCGAAAACATGCAAAGTTGGTTAAGGACGACCAGATCGCCTAATATATCTGGTCCGAAGGTACGGCGATCTAAGCGACCTTCTTCATATATGCTCACCCTGATCTCTTTTCTCTTTGCAGGTGCGAACATGAGTCTGTTAAGAGATGAGCTGATGATGATGGCTATGGGGGGACCATCAACCGAGGAGCCAGTGGCCAAGGTCAAAGGCAAGGAGGCGGTGCCTAAGAGCTTACCAAAGAAGGCTGGGCAGAAACAAAGCCTGGAGGTGGCGTCCACTGTTCGGGTTGAGGAGGAGGAGCGGAGCAAGATAACAAAGAAGAAAATGTCCGCGATTGCCTTTCCTACCCATCGAGTGAGTGAGCTCGTGTAGGGTGGGATTGTCGACCTTGACGTCGTCGATGAGCCGGTGGCCGATCTGACGGCTACCACGCCCTAGGGACCACCGGCCCAGGTTGCCATTGCGGTCCCCCTTTGCTCGGCCCTCCGTCTAAAGTCTCTAGCCGGGGTGTAGATCGGCAAGGCTACAAGGGTCGAGCATTGGCCCTTTGGATGCCCCTCTTGGGAGCAAGGGGAACCGGATCGGAGGAAGCCGGGGCACCCAAGCTACGAGGCAACTCTTGCATGCTTTAAGGCAAAGAAAGCCGAGGTTCATGCCATTCCAAAGATGGAGCTTGTCGCGCCGTGATTCCCGGTGGGCGCCAAGGAATCATTGTTTGAGGACGTCGGGGTTGTGGCCTGTTTGCCAGAGAATTGTCTGTTGCCAAGGGACCGAGAGGTCATGTGGAATGTCGATGCCAAGCACCTTTGTGACATTGCGGTTTGGCACACCATGTAGGTTCAATGCTCTCTCTACTCATTGATCGCTCCAGAATGTAACCCAAAAGTGCGACCGTGTAGTTTTACCGCAAGCGCACGGTGTAGCGGCGAGCGGGTTATCGAACACAGGGAGGACGAATGAAAGTGCTTGCTCCAATCAACCTGGCTATTTAAGAACGGAAAAGAGAGAATTTGCCTTTGGCGATCCTGTCACAATCGTCAGACAAAGTACGAAGATATCAAATCAAATAAAGGACGTCTAGGGAATGGGGAATCCCCGCTACTCACCGTATTTCGTCAATGTGGTTCCTTGGTATCAAAATTGCTAGAATAAAATTTTGGATGAACTAGTTGCAACTGAATGTAAAACCCAGCTCACGCTCTCGCGCTGTTGCCGGTCTATAGCTATCCTAGGTTCGGGTCCAATCTCTTGCAAACCCTACCCTAGGCAAGCTAGCATTAGGATCAACATCATCGTTCAATCGCGTCCAGAGCCCACTCTCGTGCAAACTCGGGCCACGACCTAGGTTGGGATAGTTCCTACCCGTCCAATCTCTTGCAAACGGGTATCGGCACTGAATTGCAACCGGAAACCCTAGTATCTGTCCAATCTCTTGCAAACCGATACTACGGAAATTCGATTCCAACCCAATTCGGATTTCTAGGGTTTCCTATCGAATTGGGATCCAATCTCTTGCAAATCCCAATCGATATGAATACCTAGCCATCCGTAGTAAATCGATCCCAATCTAACCCTAATAGCAATTCTAGCAAAATTTCTACTAATTCATCACAAATCTGAAATTGGGCTCGTAGGGTTCATCCCCACGCCCCAAGACGTGGAGACTACTCACAATTCATAGCACGAACACAAAAATAATCAATGAAATTAACAAGAGAATTCATCACAATATTGAGATAAGCAATAAAAATAGTATTTTTAGAGGAGAGAGACACAAACCAATGGAGTTATTCAAATAATCAAACAAAAATCAACTTTTGTCTCCTCTCCAATCACAAGAATAAAGCTAAAAAGTTAATCTAAAAAGCTGCAAAAATCTAAGAGAAAAGCCTTCTAACCTAGGGTAAAAACAGGGGTTAAATACCCCCCAAAATCGTCCAAAAAGCTGTGACCAAAATGCCCCTACGCAGCCTGAAATCCGTAATTTTCGCTACAGGCAGCGCGTCGCACTCGGCCGAGTGACAAAAGTCGCTCGGCCGAGTGACAAACCCTGTAAATTTCCAGTAAGTCTGGGTCTTCGGGGGTCTTCACTTCGGGAGTCGCTCGGCCGAGTGAGTTGTCGTCACTCGGCCGATGGCTTCTTAGTACTCGGGCGGTCGGCATTTGCCACTCGGCCGAGTGGGTCTTCTGAAGCTCAGGCAGACGAAAAACAGTAAGTTGGCGATTTTGAATGGCTTCGTCTGAGCGCCACTCGGGCGGACGGGGTCTCGTCACTCGGCCGATGTGGCTTCCGTCGCTCGGCCGAGTGCACATATGAAGCGTGTCCGATCAGGTCGGCCGAGCGGTGTCTCGCTGGTCGGCCGAGTGACTGCTTCACTCGGCTGAGTGGGACACCAAAAATACCCAAACAGCTTGTTTTGGCCTCCTCATCGCTCCTGCGACGTCCTTTCTTCTTCCTCTCCTCTCCAACAGCAAAATACCCCTCAGGGAGGTCGTCGGTGACACTCTGGAGTAGGCGTATCTCGAGATCACTCCAAATCGCCCCAAATCACCTGAAATGCGACAAAAACAACAAATCGTGAAAAGCATCGCAATATCGTCGATATGTCGTGAAAAACATGATTTGGGCGACCTAATTGGCATGCAAACATGCGGGAAAAAGGTGTAAAATAAGGAGTGATCAAAATCCCCCAAGCTTACCTCTTACTCGTCCTCGAGGAAGATAAGTAAAAGGCGAACCCGGTGGATTCGGAAAACGAAAACGGCGAAAGACGAAAAAATGAAAAACGGAGAAGAATGAAAAACGAAATAAAAACAAAGAAGAAAGAAAGAAGCGAAGAGGGAAGCTGCTAGATCATTTTCTCAGGACGTGGGTTTCGCTTACTCATATGGCATGCACTGAATGAAGAACACATGTCAAAGAATTTTATTTCGATATCATAGTATAATAGTGCAAATAGAAATAGAAAACCCACGAACAACGATATAATCATGAAAAACGGAATAATTTTAGAATTAACATCGTCTGAATCATTTAAAGCGGTATACAAATCGCAGATCACACACTTTTCAATTGAACGCTTTCTATGAGGAGTATAAGAACACACAATAGAATAGAAAGAATAGATAAGTGTGGATTTCATGAAATGAGTGCTAGACATAGATTTCTGGACTTCGTAAAGCTAAAAATAATCTTACCGAGTATAAAATATTACTTAGCCTAGGTTGTCGTGCAACGTCAAGTAGTCACTCTCTCACACATCATTGGATTCCCTCCCCCAAGCTTATCTATAAGCGTGGTGGCATAAAAAATATTTACATCCCCATTTTTATAAAGCTCCAAAAGTAATGAAAGTAAATACGAAAAGAGAGAAGAAAGAGAGAACATGAGATGGGATCTTTTATTGAGGTGTTTTTTTTCTTTTTTTCTTTTCTTTTTCTCTCTTTTTTTTTCTATGTTTTTTTTCAAATAACACATATACACAATGATCCCAACTCAGAGAGAAGTAAGAACATACAAGAATTTTTTCTTTTTCTTTCTTTGGTTTTGGGAAATTTGGAGCTAGGAATTAATAGCGGGGGAAATGCCATATAATAGAATCGCTAAGGGGAGATTCACCAATGATTTTAAAATAGAGAAATGATGATCAAGATTTGTGGAGAAAGAAATAAATATATCTCTCGGTTCACTCTATAGGACGTGCACGACAACTTCAGCAGGGTAATCTAATCTACTCAGTTTCGATCACAAAAAAGCTAACTAATCCAGATTTATCATAGCTAACTTATTCAATCATCCTGAAGTGAAATGTACAAAGCATGCATATAGAAGTGATATAGGGAAAAGAAAACGGTACTCCAAATATAAGCATTCAATGCGTGAATCTTGGTGTGTTTTCTGCGATAGCATACATATGAATATTCAGACTCAGCTAATAATAAAATTTCATCCATTTTCATGTGGAAAAAGGTGTGGGTTACTATCTCTAAATGCAAGGCAAATCACAGCATATGATACCAGAAATAAAGTCTAAGACATGACAAATATATCATGCATATAGAGGAAGCTAACTCCACGTAATCATCATCATAGAAAAGTCATCTCTAGCATGAGATGAAAAAGAAATAAAGATAAAGGGGAAAATAAAGCTATTTACAATGCGGCACACAAAAAATAAGAAAAACGTGATGCATGGTAAAATAAAAGAAAAAATGATGAAAATAAGTGCAAAAGCGGAAAATGGCGTGAAAAAACTTAAAATGAAGGTGGTAAATCGAAAAAGAACGTGAGAACTCACTCCCCTAAGCTAAATGGCACAGTGTCCTCAATGTGCAAAGTGTGGCACACCGAGAGACAAGTAATGTGAGGGGTAAGTGAGGATGCATGCATGGGGAAAAAGAAAATAAAATAACAAAAGAAAAATAAGAAATAAAAATATGATGCAGACATGATGCATGCAGATATAGGAGTGATACAGATAGAAAGGTGTGACACCAAAAACTCTCCCGCTCTCCCAAAAATGATATATAAATATATGATCGAAATGAGCATCCAAAAACAGTGAGGAGAGGGTGGGGTGGGAAAAAATCAACATGACCCAGCAGAGACGGGCAACACAACGGCAAAAGGAATCGATGGCATCAAGAGTGCCTAAGTAGGTGGGGCTGCGCCGTCTTCGTCCTGAGGCGGAGGTGGTGGTGGAACAGACTGCTGAGAGGGTGTGGGTGTGGAAGTGGCAGCAGGCTGGGTATGGGTAGGAGTGGGGGTGGTGACCTGCTGGGTGGGTGGGGGAACGCGGGGGAGTCGCTCCAGGACCTGGGTAAGGCAGTAGTGAATCTGCGGGAGCAGGTCGAAGCGGCCAGCCATCGCGGAGACGGTGGAGGACAGGGTCCTAAGGTCGCCTCTGAGGCCACTCACCGCCCCCTCGAGAGCACGAATGCTCGGAAGTACAGTGTCGGGGGAGGTGGTGCAGAGGGGCGCACCGGTCTGTGCTGTGCAGGTCGGGGCTGGCGTACTCTGGTGGCGTAGGTGATGGGCTCAACAGGGAAGGGAACGAAAGGTGCTGCGCTCGCAAATGTGGGCCTGGCCTCAGTGTGAGACTGGGCAGGACGGTAAGAAGTGGAGGCAGCAGCAACGAAAGAGGAGTGCAAAAGTGGCGACGAGGCAGCCAGAGAGGTCGGTGACACAGAAGTGTGGACAGACACCACGACACTCTCAGAGAATACAGCAGCGGTGGAGACAGAGGTGGAGACTACGGTCTTTACGGCAGTGGTAAAAGAGGGCTCTCCGCACTCAACTATAGTCGGCTGGCGCTCGGGTGGGGCAGAGTAAATGGGCTCGGCAGACAGAGGGCCAGTGGTGGTGGTGGCAGGTGTGGAAGCAGTGGAGGTGGGCTCAGTTAGGGTATTCCCGACACCGACAGAAGTGTGGACAGAGGTGTCGGGAGAAGCAGAAATATCAGGGATAGGCTGAGGGGCCACGGGGTCAACAGGGGCATCAGGCTCAGCAGGTGCAACGGGGTCTGCGGGGGCAGCGTGGGCAGCGTGAGCCTGCTCGGCCTCCTCGGCCTCGAGCACGTAAGCGGCAGGGATCAGAACATCCATCGCAGGGAGCCAGTCCACATGGGTCGGTGCAATCTGAGTCCGAGCTGGGCTCGGAAGAATCATGTAATCGGCACCGAAGGGGCCGTGCAGCCAGACGCAGTGTCGCTCACCGTGCGGGCGCAGCATCTTCATCCGGGCCATAACATCTATGGACAGTGAAGTGGGGCCCGGTGCTCGTCGAAGGTCATCTGGAAAGTCCTCGCCGGTCATAAGGGCGAGCAAGGTGATCAGGCCGTCGCAGCATATCGGTGAGAGAGCGCCAACAGATACGATGATGCGGTCCAAAAACCAAGCCGCGACATCAATCACGACGGCGGGGACCAACTCATCGCTCTCCCTAGATAGAGCTCTGGGCCGTGTCATCACGTAGAGCATATAGAGCTCCGGCATGGACATCGTGCCCGGCTCATATCTGGCCAAAAAGGTCGTCGCCATAAGGCGCTGAGCTATACGGAGGCAGGAATGGACAATGGCCGAGGCCTTGGCCCTACTAGGGTCAAACGTAGCGTGAAGACCCGTAATCCGGGCCCAGAAGGCGTCGACGTCGAAGGAAGGTGGGGGGATATGGGTGGGGACGTACCCTCGGTCGGCCCCGGGGACATCGGGCCATGAGAAGAAAGCTCTCATCATACCGAGAGTGACCTGGCACTCTCGGTCCATGAACCGAAATGAGCATCCCTCGTCGGTCCGGGCGATCGAACTAAGAATCTCAAGTGTCAGGCGGATAAACGTGTCCGCCGACACCTGAAAGAAATCTCACCAGCCCACGTTGTCGTACAACGTGAGCATCCCCTCTAGTACCCCCAGGCGTGCTAGGTCTGCAAGGTGTGCGAACCTGGAGGGTACGATCGAGCACTGGGAGATACGCTCGAAAGCGACGCGGTGTGCGTCGTTCCGGAACGTGATCCCCAGCGGCCCGATAAGTGGAGCCGGAGGTGGTGGCTGTGGATCGGCAGGGAGTGGCTGTACGGGCTCTGCAGGCTGTGCGGGGTGTGTGGGGCCTGTAGGCTGTGCTGGGTGGACGGGGTGTGGTGGAGAAGGTGGAGGAGAGTCCTCCACCTCGTGGGAGGGGCCGGCATCATCCGACCGCTTCCGCTTGGCGGAAACTCTCCTCGACCGCGGCCATGTCCGGGGTGGCATATGGGCCCCGAGCGCTCACCAAAAGCGTGAAAAGTGCGGCGTGCGTAAAATAAAGGAAAGAATATACCACGACACGCCGCGAGTGCAAAGCTATGGAAGCGTGCGAAGACGACGCCTCCACGTAGCCCAAATCAGTCCCTGGAAGCTCCCCTTGGGCTCCCCTAAGCTCCCAAAAATAACCTGCGCATGAAACGGAGATATCAGCGAGTAATATTCAAAACGTATGGAGCATCAGAGGTATAATGGATAGAAATAGAAATTAATTTGGGTTTGGGGTTCGTTAAGCGCATGGATCCTTGAAAAATACACAAAAGAGGAGAAAACAGGCGAAAATGGGGTTACCGAAGTCGGCCGGAGCAGTGGCCGCCGGCGGCGACTCGGGCGAGGAGCGGCGGCGGCTCGGCCGGCGGTGGGTGGCCGAGCGGTGGCGCGGGGTCGACGGTCGGGCGAGTGGGCGAGGGCAGCGGCCGAGGGAATGCGAAGGGTCGGGGGCTGCGATTTGTTTCGTTTAGAAAAACGAGCCCGACCCTCGCCCCTATTTATAGCAAAAGTTACGACTCGGCCGAGTGACGGGGTCACTCGGCCGAGTGAACTTTTAAGAAAAATTCCTCCCCGCTACGCTTCGGCCGAGTGGCGTTGCCACCCTCGGCCGAGTGAAGTAAGTCCATTCGGCCGAGTGGCTCAAGCTACTCGGCAAGACTCGCCCTAGGAGCGTATCCGTTTTACTCGGCCGAGTGAATATATATACTCGGCCGAGTAGCAGTTATACTGAAATCAAGAAAATAAACAGAGAGTTGGGTACAGCAGACTTCCCTTGTTCGTGAGCGGCTCGGCCGGACGAACTTGTGTGCTCGGCCGAGTGACTAGTATACTTGGCCGAGTGAGCCTTGTGTTCTGCTGTTTGTCTTCGTTTGGGCTCTAAACTCCGTTTTTCTTCCTCCAGTCGATTTCATCTTCCTCCTAAGCATCGAGCGCCCTCCTGGGTCGCTCCTCGTCGCCTTGTGCATCCTCCTGATGATGGGTACCTCGTTCTCCTCTCCTGTCAGGAAAAATAGGACCCGTTATCACAAAATTTTTGGGCGAACGACTCAAAACACTAAAAATTTCTAAAACAAAAATAAAAGAAAAGTGAAAATAAAGCAATAACCATCGGGTTGCCTCTCGACAAGTGCTCGTTTAAGGTCGTGAGCTCGACCCCCTATGATTTTCAATTAATGCGGGATGTTTGGTGTATGTGGGATGCACCCGTCAAATTTTCCGGGGAGAACGCTTGGATTCGGAAGTTGCGGCGGCGTGTTCTCCCGCGGTGGTCTCCCGTCTCGAATAGTGTTGGGGGGAGGCTCCCCCAAGCTAGCATTTGCTCCGGTCCTCGGCTTCACCGGTGACGCCGATTTCCGTATCGGCGGAGCTTTCTTCGGAGACTTCAATTTTGAGAGCTTGCAGAGCTCTCGAATCCTTGCGACATCAGCGTCGCCTTCGTCAATTTCAGAGGAGAAGTCGGGGAATCATTTTTCTTCTCATCTTGGCCTAAATCCGGGCCTTCTTCGAAATCTTCTTTGAATAGAGCGCCGATCGAATGGGGGATCGCCTCTTCGATTACCTCGTCAAGGAGGTCCATATAGTCTAGCTCCTCGTGGTAAGGCATGTGTTTCATAGCCTTAGGAATGTGAAGCTCCACCTCGATGTTGTCGACGTTCAATGTTAGGGTACCTTCTCGCACGTCGACAATGACTCCGGCGGTGGCGAGGAACAGGCGTCCAAGTATCAATGACGTATCTCCCTCCTCCTTAACGTCCATGATCACGAAGTCACATGGCAAGCATATTCCCCCCGGGACTTGTAGCGGGATGTCCTCGGCGATTCCTACCGGCCTTGTTATCCGTCCATTGGCTAATTGTATCCGCATGTCGGTAGGTTTCAACTTCGTCCCGGTGTTTAGCCTTAGGAACATGGAGAGAGGCATGAGGCTTACACTAGCCCCTAAATCCACCAACGCCTTTTGTAGAGGGACGCCGCCCAAGGTGCAAGGAATTCGAAAACTCCCCGGATCTTTGAATTTGGCCGGCTCCTTCTCTCTCTTGGTGAACCAAGAGCCCTCCTCGGCTAGCATAATTTTCTCCTTCCTCTTTCTCCCCGAAATCAAATCCTTTAAAAATTTAGCATATGTGGGGATTTCCACGATGGCGTCGAGGAAGGGAATGTTAAGGCTAACCCCTCTCAGATACTCGAGAAACTTTGCTAGACTTTTCTCCATTTTCGCTCTAGCAAGCCTTTGGGGGAATGGGACCGGTGGCATGAAGCGCCTCTCCTCAATCAATTGCTCCGCTCTAGATTTCTCCTTTTCTTGCGGCTCTTCCTCCCTCTCAACTTCAACTACCGGCTCAATTGGCTCTACATTCTCCTCCACGGGCTCCTCGGTAGGAATCATGGCGGGGGTGGTATCCTTCCCGCCCCTAGTAGTAACGGCAACCACGGCATTGATGTGGCCGGTGTTGCCCCGTGGGTTTTGCTCGGGTTGAGCCGGCAATTGTTGAGTATTCCGATTGAGCAACGCCAATTGCTCCGAGATTTGTGCCACAACGGTTGTAAGGGAGTCTTGGCCCGCCTTCAAGGAAGCATTGACCTTCTTTTGCTCGACCATAAACTCCTCCACTCTAGCTTCAAAGTCAGATCATTGTTGAGCTTGTGGGGGGTTTTGATTTCTCCACCCTTGATTGTATCCGGGCGGCCTATAGGGTGGAACTTGTTGCTTCGGTTGGAAATTTTGTTGTGGAGGCCCCTTCGGCGGATAGTGTTGTTGTTGGGGTGGTGGTGGTGGTCGAGCTTGTTGAGGCGGTTGTTGCGGCGGGTTCAAAGCTCCTTCATTGTTAGCATAAGAGAAACCGGGATGATTTCTTGTGGCCGGATTGGCCCAATATCCTTGGTTCCCCACGACATATTGTACTTGCTCCAATGATCCTTCTCCTTGCTCTCCTCCCAAATACATGGCTTGAGATTGGTCTTGCCAATCACACATTTGGTTCGTCGGTGCGGAGGTGGAAGGGGTTCCTTGGGGCTCCGTGATAAACTTCTCCAGTCTCTCCACCACCTTGTGGAGAGAATCAAACTTGCTTGTAAGCTCCGCTACGGCCTTCGCCTCATAGATGCTAGTTGGCTTCAAGGAGGACGTAGAGTGTCCTCGCTCGTCGCCCCATTGTTGATTGTTTGAGGCCATCTCCTCAATTAGGGCCGTAGCTTCTTCGGGAGTCTTTGATAAGATAGCACCATTTGCCGCGGCATCAATAATTTGCTTGGTCCCCGGTTGGAGACCATTGTAGAAGCTATGAACTAGCTCCTAATCTTCAATGCTATGGTGCGGGCATTGATGCTGCAGATCTTTGAAACGCTCCCAAGCCTCATAGAGCGTCTTTTGGGGTCCTTGTTTGAAGGACATAAGAGCGCTCCGAATCTTTACCGTCTTGGAGGGCGGATAGAACTTGTCAATGAATGCACTCGCCAACTCGTCCCAAGTGGTAAAGACTCCCTCAGCTTGTGTCCTCAACCAATAAAGTGCTTTGTCCTTTAGTGTGAAGGGGAAGAGGCGCAGTCTGATGGCATCGATGGAGACCCCGTCATCTGAAATGTGGCGCACTTCGACAAGAATAGCTGGATGTGGTAGTGGGGATTTTCATGGGCATTCCCATGAAATGGATCCTGCTGCATCAGAACCACTAGACCAGTCTTCAGCTCAAAGTTCTTGTTAGCCGCCAACTCCGGCATGGCAATGGATGAGGTCGTAGAAGAGGTCTTAGGCCGGAGCCTATCTCGAATAGAAATAATCCTCGCCATTCTTGCCGCTAATTGTTCCGCAGTTTCCAGGTTGGTCAGAAACCTCCCTTCCTGATCTTGTCTCCTCTCCGCTCTGATTCTCCGGGCAGTACGCTCAATCTCGGGATCAAATAATATAGCTTCAGGGTCCGCCGTAGATCTCGTGTACATGCAATGAGAAAACAGGGTTTCAAAGAAATGATTAGCACAATGGAAGGGTCAGGTAAAAAAATGAAATAAAAAAAACAAAAAGAAAGAAATAGCTAGGGTGGTAAGATCAAACGCAATATGCCTCCCCGGTAACGGCGCCAAAAACTTGATCGCTCCGGAATGTAACCCAAAAGTGCGACCGTGTAGTTTTACCGCAAGCGCACGGTGTAGCGGCGAGCGGGTTATCGAACACAGGGAGGACGAATGAAAGTGCTTGCTCCAATCAACCTGGCTATTTAAGAACAGAAAAGAGAGAATTTGCCTTTGGCGATCCTGTCACAATCGTCAGACAAAGTACGAAGATATCAAATCAAATAAAGGACGTCTAGGGAATGGGGAATCCCCGCTACTCACCGTATTTCGTCAATGCGGTTCATTGGTATCAAAATTGCTAGAATAAAATTTTGGATGAACTAGTTGCAACTGAATGTAAAACCCAGCTCACGCTCTCGCGCTGTTGCCGGTCTATAGCTATCCTAGGTTCGGGTCCAATCTCTTGCAAACCCTACCCTAGGCAAGCTAGCATTAGGATCAACATCATCGTTCAATCACGTCCCGAGCCCACTCTCGTGCAAACTCGGGCCACGACCTAGGTTGGGATAGTTCCTACCCGTCCAATCTCTTGCAAACGGGTATCGGCACGGAATTGCAACCGGAAACCCTAGTATTTGTCCAATCTCTTGCAAACCGATACTACAGAAATTCGATTCCAACCCAATTCGGATTTCTAGGGTTTCCTATCGAATTGGGATCCAATCTCTTGCAAATCCCAATCGATATGAATACCTAGCCATCCGTAGTAAATCGATCCCAATCTAACCCTAATAGCAATTCTAGCAAAATTTCTACTAATTCATCACAAATCTGAAATTGGGCTCGTAGGGTTCATCCCCACGCCCCAAGACGTGGAGACTACTCACAATTCATAGCACGAACACAAAAATAATCAATGAAATTAACAAGAGAATTCATCACAATATTGAGATAAGCAATAAAAATAGTATTTTTAGAGGAGAGAGACACAAACCAATGGAGTTCTTCAAATAATCAAACAAAAATAAACTTTTGTCTCCTCTCCAATCACAAGAATAAAGCTAAAAAGTTAATCTAAAAAGCTGCAAAAATCTAAGAGAAAAGCCTTCTAACCTAGGGTAAAAACAGGGGTTAAATACCCCCCCAAAATCGTCCAAAAAGCTGTGACCAAAATGCCCATACGCAGCCTGAAATCCGCAATTTTCGCTACAGGCAGCGCGTCGCACTCGGCCGAGTGACAAAAGTCGCTCGACCAAGTGACAAACCCTGTAAATTTCCAGTAAGTCTGGGTCTTCGGGGGTCTTCACTTCGGGAGTCACTCGGCCGAGTGAGTTGTCGTCACTCGGCCGATGGCTTCTTAGTACTCGGGCGGTCGGCATTTGCCACTCGGCCGAGTGGCTCTTCTGAAGCTCAGGCAGACGAAAAACAGTAAGTTGGTGATTTTTGAATGGCTTCGTCTGAGCGCCACTCGGGCGGACGAGGTCTCGTCACTCGGCCGATGTGGCTTCCGTCGCTCGGCCGAGTGCACACATGAAGCGTGTCCGATCAGGTCGGCCGAGCGGTGTCTCGCTGGTCGGCCGAGTGACTCCTTCACTCAACCGAGTGGGACACCAAAAATGCCCAAACAGCTTGTTTTGGCCTCCTTATCGCTCCTGCGACGTCCTTTCTTCTTCCTCTCCTCTCCAACAGTAAAATACCCCTCGGGGAGGTCGTCGGTGACACTCTGGAGTAGGCGTATCTCGAGATCACTCCAAATCGCCCGAAATAACCTGAAATGCGACAAAAACAACAAATCGTGAAAAGCATCGCAATATCGTCGATATATCGTGAAAAACATGATTTGGGCGACCTAATTGGTATGCAAACATGCGGGAAAAAGGTGTAAAATACGGAATGATCACTCATACTGCCGGTCTTCGTTCTTTCATGCGGGCTCATGTACTTTATTCCTTCTATAGGCTGTGGCGGTGATGACGTCCCGGCATCGCCACACTAACGTGGCCGAGCTCAAGGCGACTCTTGGGAAGAAGAAGGCAGAGCTCAAGGCGGTCACCAGTAAGCTGCAGCAGAAAGAGGCCGAACTCAAGGAGGTTGCTGAGAAGCTGTAGGACAGGGACGAGAAGCTGGAGCAAGTCCACGGGTACTATGCAACCTAGAAAGGGGAGACCGTGAAGCTAGGGAAGATCGTGGATGAGTTGGAACGGTGACTTCAGGACGAGGAGGCCCAAAGGGTCACTGTGATGAACGCCCATGCCAAGGATGTCGAGGCAAAGGTGAAGGAGATCACCGAGCTCAAGCATCAAGTGGCGAAGCTGAAGAAGGTCGATCCGGAAGCCATGAAGGCGGAGGCTATCTGCAAATATCAGTTCGACGAGCTCCTTCCTATAATGAAGAATGTGAGTGCCAAAAGCATGGAGGAGGGCCGACAGGCGGGCATGCAGGCGGGCCTCGGGAGGTCAGAGAAAAGATTAAAGAGGCTGCATACCGAGTTGGAGGTCGACTTCTCCCCGTTATTGGTGGCCTCGGATGGCGAGGAAGAAGAGGACGTCAGAGAAGTAGGAGGTCCATCGGTCGACGATCAAGCGGATGGCGATGTGGGCGGTCAGGGGGAGGCCGCATCGACAGAATCGGCGAAGACCGAGGTGGAGACATATGCGGAGGTGTAGGATGAGGAGGTCGACGATCGAGTAGAGGTGCCATAGTTGACTGGGGGCATATGTAGGGCCGATCTTTGGGCCGGGCTTAGGACTTGTATGCTTGTATTTAAAAAAACTTGGTGTAAATATTTTCAATTTAATGAAAGGTATCACCTTTGAGGTAGTTCACCTTATTTGTGTGTGTGCTTGTATATGCTTGTATGCTTGTATGCCCCCAACTTTAAGCCTGGAAGAGCCTAGGAGCAAGGAGAAGCGGAATTTTGTAGAGTCATTCGTTGTGAAGTTGAGTCGGCGGGTTTCTTACTGGGTCGCCGCTGGAGAGTTTTCTAAAGGGCGGGTTCAGATGGCGATCTATCGGGGGCGCTGCTCGGCCACCTGCCCCGGACTTTCTTAGGATAGGAGGATGATTCGGAGGCAATCCACAAAACCCTGGGTAACCTATCGGCAGCACAGCTCAGAAGCCTACCACGGACTTTCTTAGGGTAGGGGACGCTTCGGAGGCAATCCCCAAACCTTAAGGGCTCTTGGCGACCTATCAGGGGCCCATCTCGGATGCCTGCCCTAGAGGTCTTTGAGAGGGCGGGTATTGGTGGGTCGTAGCTGACCACGCATTTTCGCTCCTGTTTGGGTGGCGAGCTGCCCCGGAGGTCTTTGAGAGGGTAGGTATAGATGGGTCGTAGCCGACCCTGCATCCTTCGTAGGTGGGCTGGTATAGATGGGTCGTAGCCAACCCCGCATTTTCGCTCCTGTTTGGGTGGCGAGGTGCCCCGTAGGTCTTTGAGAGGGCGTGTATAGATGGGTCGTAGCCGACCCTGCATTTTCGCTCCTGTTTGGGTGGCGAGCTACCCCAGAGGTCTTTGAGAGGGCAGGTATAGATGGGTCGTAGCCGACCCCGCATTTTCGCTTCTGTTTCGGTAGCGAGCTGCCCCGGTGGTCTTTGAGAGGGCAGGTATAGATGGGCCGTAGCCGACCCCGCATTTTCTGTAGGCAAGCGGGTATAGATCGGCCGTAGCAGACCCCGCCTTTTCACTCATGTTTGGGTGGCGAGCTGCACCGGAGTTCTTTGAAAGGGCGGGTATAGATGGGCCGTAGTCGACCTCGCATTTTCGCTCCTGTTTGGGTGGCGAGCTGCCCCGGAGGTCTTTGAGGGGGCGGGTATAGATGGGTCCTAGCCGACCCCGCATTTTCGCTCCGGTTTGGGTGGCGGGCTGCTATTTTAGTTTGCATAATACGCATGTACAAACGAAAACTCAAGAGTTTACTTGTAGCGAGGTAACCCGCTCCGGATGATTAAGACGACCTTTATGGAGGCGCTTTCTATCTTGGAGGGGATCTGAAACTTACATTCAAACATCATATTGTTTGTACAAACATAAAATCACAAATTTTATTGATAGTACTTAAGTAAGTGTTGGGCATTCGACGGATCAACTAATTCTTCGCTCTCCATGTTTGCCAAAATGTAGGTCACTGGTCCCACAATGTCCGCTATTTTGTAGGGGCCTTTCCATTTGACGGAGAGCTTTCTGTGACGACCGATCTCGGGTTTGAAGGTTGCATCCCTGAGGACGAGGTCGCCGACTTTGAAGCTCCGCTTCCTCACCCGAGAGTTGTAGTACCCCGCCATCCTTTGGCTGTGTTTGATAAGACATGTTAGAGCACGATCCCTTACCTCGTCGAGAAATTCAGTGCTGAGGTCGAGGCCTTCTTCGTTTGCTTGTTCGTCAAAGTACTGGAGGCGGAGAGATTGTTCGTCGACCTCCACTGGGACGACAGCTTCCGCCCCATAGGCTAGCATGAAGGGGCTCCCACCAGTTGAAGCATTGTATGTAGTGCGGTAATACTAAAGGATGCCGGGTAGCTCGTCAGGCCAAGATCCAGGGGTGTTGCCGGCCTTCATCTTCAAGGGTCCAAGGATGCATTTGTTAGCTGCCTTGGCCATGCCATTGCAATGCAGGTGCGCCACGGAGGCAAGTGAAAGTTGACGCCCCAATCTGAGCAGAATTCTCTGAAGTCAGCAGAGTCGAACTGTGTCCCGTTGTCCGTTACAATGGAGCGGGGTATCCTGAAGTGGCATATGATAGAATTCCAGATGAAGTTCTTCATGTCCTTTGAGGTAATGCACGCTAGGGTATCCGCTTCGGTCCACTTGGTGAAGTAGTCGACGGCGACAACTAGGAAATTCCTTCCTCTGGTTGCCATTAGGAACGGTCCGAGGATGTCGATGCCCCACTTGGAAAATGGGACCAGGCTGAGAATTGGAATCAGATCGACGGGAGGAGACTTTGTATTCTTGATGAATTTCTGGCATTCCTCGCATTGCTTGACGAAGTCGATTGCGTCCTTCAGCATTGTCGGCCAATAGTAGCCCTGCCAGACTGCCTTATGTGCCAGGGTGCGGCCCCCATGATGATTCTCGTAGAATCCTTCGTGTATCTTGTGGATGACTTCCTCAGCTTTTCTCGGACCAAGACACTTTAAGTAGGGCAATACATCGTTCTTCGTGCGATGCTTTGGGTAGAGTACGTTGTCCAAGATCATGAACGACAAAGCCCGTTACTCGGTCTTCCACGCCACCAGCCTATCTTTTGGTAGGGCTCCGGTCTTCAGGTAGGTGATGATCGGGCTCATCCATGATCGCTCTTGGTCGATGCACATCAGTTTGTCCTCCTCAATACTGGGTGTCAGTAAATTCTCAACGTAGATGGCTTTCCTAATCTCTGTCGGGGAAGACGAAGCCAGCTTTGAGAGGGCGTCGGCACGGAGGTTATTCGACCTTCGTAGATGTTGAACCGTCGCTTTTCTGAATTTTATTAGTTTGGCCCGGGCGCACTTCAGGTACCGCTTCATCAGGTCTTGCCTTGCCTTGAAGCTTCCTTTAATTTGTTGAACAACCAGCCTTGAGTCATTGATCAACAACACATTTGTCGCTCCAAGCACTCACAGAGCTTCAGGCCGTTGAGGGCGGCTTGGTACTCCGCCACATTGTTGGTTGCCGAGAAGTTGAAGCAAAGGGCGTACTCCAATAAGTTCCCCTCTGGAGTCTCTATTACAATGCCGGCTCTGATCCCTGATGCTGTGGCCGATCAATCGACGTGGATGACCCATTGCTCGCTGTCGGACTAGGTTGATGTAGAGGGAGGACTTTTGGTGGCGAGCTGTTGCGGTTTTGCATCGAGGAGACCGTTGGGCGAAGCTTTGCCATTCTCTTATATAGTGCACTCTACCATGAAGTCTGCTAGTGCTTGCCCTTTGATCATTGCCCTTGATTTATAGATGATGTCGAGCTTACTGAGCTCGACTTTCCAATTCAGCATTCGACTTGATCTTTCCAACCTCCTCAAGTTCTTTTCAAGTGGCGAGTTGGTGTAGATGATAACGGTGTGTGCCTGGAAGTCAAGTCAGAGCTTCCTTACCGTCAGAACCAGGCAGTAAGCGATCTTCTCAATGGGGTTATAGCGAGTCTCCGCGTCTCGGAGCACCCGACTGGCATAGTAGACTGGCCTCTGGATGCCCCCATCCTCCTTCACTAGGACCGAGCTTACAGATTCCTCAGTAGTGGTGAGATAGAGGCTGAGCTGCTCTCCTTCTTTGGGCTTTGCGAGTAGCGACAGGCTTTGTAGGTAGGCCCTCAGGTCACTGAAAGCTCTTGCACAGGAGTCATCCCACTCCACTGCCTTTCTTGCAGCCTTCCTCTCAACGAGGGCTTTTCGAAGTATCTTGAAGAATGGGAGAGACCTCTCTGTAGACTTTGACAGGAATCTTCCCAGCGCGGTGATCCGTCCATTCAAACTCTGCAGATCCTGGATCGTCTTTGGCTCCGTCATGTTGGTAAGGGCAGCAATCTTATCGGGGTTGCCCTCAATTCCTCGCTTGGTGATCATAAAGCCAAGGAACTACCCAGACTCGACGCCGAATATGCATTTGGCTGGGTTGAGCCACAGGTTGTAGCACTGCACCTTTTGGAATGTCTCCTCCAGGTCGGCGAGATAATTTTCGGCCTTTTTTGATTTCACCAACATTTCGTCAATGTATACCTCTAGATTCCTGCCGACATGGTGATGTAAGATTTTGTCGACAATCCGTTGGTAGGTCGCTCCGGTGTTCTTGAGTTCGAACGGCATTTTGGAGTAGCAGAATGTCCCCCGGTCTGTGATGAACGCAGTTTTCTCCTTATCATGGGTCATCATCTATATTTGGTTGTAGCCTGAAAAGGCATCCATGAAAGTTAGAAGTTCAAACCCTGAGGCATTGTCCACCAGGTGGTCAATCCTTGGCAGCGGGAAGCTATCCTTTGGGCAGACTTTGTTGAGGTTGGTGAAGTCTACTCACACTCGCCATTTTCTTCTGGGCTTCTTCACCATCACCTCATTGGCGAGCCATTCAGGATAGCTCACATCTCTAATAAATCCAGCTTCAAGGAGCCGATCAACCTCTTCACCCGCTACCCGCACTTTCTCTCCCCCAGTGCTCCGCTTCTTCTGCCACACAGGGCGAGCTTCAGGGTCGATGTATAACTCATGGGCAATCACCACCTTGTCGACTCCAGGCATGTCTGAGGGCGACCAGGCAAAGATATCAGTGTTCACCTAGAGGAGGTCGATCAGCCCCGCCTTCAGCTCCGCGGTCAATTTTGTGCCAATCGATACAATCCTATCCACTTCCTCCGTCAGTGGCACCTCCTCTATGCCCTCCATCGGAGTTGGTCGTTAATGACCAAAGTCCTCCCTACCGTCAAGGAGTTCGATTGACAGGGCTTGCTCGGACTACTTGTGCTTGGTGGAGCTGACGTAGCAGCTTTGTAAGAGCCGCTGGCTTCCTCGCACTTGTCCAACCCCATACGGAGTCTGAAACTTTATCATTTGGTATAGCAGCAAGGGGAGGGCTTCGACGGTTGTCATGTAAGGACGCCCAATGATGTCTTTGTACGCTGAGGGGACGTTGACAATGACGAACTGCATCATTTGCATGACAATCCTCGGCCTCTCCCCCAGGGTGACCAGCAGATCGATCGTTCCGACAATGGGCACCGAATGGCCAGTGAAGCCGACAATCGGGTCCAAGCATGGTTTCAAGTCCACCTCGCCCAATCCATTTTGCTGGATCGTTGACAAAAATAGTATGTCACACGAGCTACCGGTGTCGACCAAGTACCTGCTCACAATTTCCGTCCCAATGAGTGCTTCGACGACGATGGCATCATCATGTGGCAGCTCGATCCCCTCCAGGTCATCGTCAGAGAAGGAGATGGTGGTGGAGCTACCCTTATTTGCTTCGCCCCTGTGCCAGCGCCTGCCACCATGACTTGCCGCGCATAACTCTTTCTTTGCACTGCAGATGTTCTGCCCAAGGCCGGCCCACCACATATCACATCTATGCACATGGCCGGACCAATGATAGGATGGGCGGCATGTTCGGCGTTCTAGGCCTGGGTCTACCAGGGAGGTTCCGCAAGAGTTTTCCTTTCTTGCCTTTGGCCTCCTTGATCGATGAACCTCTGAAAATGGTTTCCCTGGATTAGCCGTTCTATGTCATTCTTCAGAACATAGCACTCGTCGGTGTCGTGGCCGTGGTCACGGTGGTACCGACAGTACTTCTGTGCATTGCGTGTGTTCGGCTTTGTCATCATCTCTGGGGGTGGATCTCTCAGAAGCCCGCCCGTCTTGGACGCTGCCATCACTTCGGCTAGGGGGCATTGAGCCTTGTATAATGCGCCTCCTCCAGCGTTCTTTCAGGTCCGTTCCTCGGAGCGGGGTTCCTCAGAGCGAGGAACCCCCTCAGAGGTTCGGGGCGATCCTGCAGTCATGGGCCTCCCTGGTCGTGCCCTCGGGGGCAATCTTGGTCTCGCCCTCGGGGGCGGTCATCCTGCCTTGGCCTAGGTAGAGGCCGGGGTTCAGCTCTGGGACGCTCGGTTGGGGTGACTACCTTCTTTGCCCCCAATGACTCCTCACCGAGCATGAACTTGTCTGCTCTGGAGAAGAGAGCATCGATGTCCATCGACGTGTCGTGGAGCAAGGATTTGTGTAGACCGTGATTAGTGATCCCCTTCTTGAAGGCTGCCATGGCGAGCTCATCTCCACAGATCGTCACGTTAAGATGCTCTTCATTTAGGCACCGCTGGAACCTCTGGAGGGTCTCCCCTTTCTCCTAGACAACCATGAACAGATAGTCAGGGGCCTTCTTCCTTCTTCGCCCCGCTCAAAATTGTAGACGAAACTTGTGGGACCGATTGCCAAAGGAGTCAATCGATCTGTCGGGAAAGTCGTTGTACTATTCCACAACGGACTTCTTCAGAGCCGTCTGGAAGGCATGACAGAGGAGCTCATCGTCCGCTCCATGGATCTCCATTTCCCCAATGTAGTGCTGTACATGTTTGAGTGGATCACCCGAACCGTCATATAATTCAAGCTGGGGTAGCTTGAACCTACACGGTATCGGGGTTGAGATCACCCTCCGGGTCAGCGGGTTGGTTTCTTTGGGATGTTGGGGAGATGTTGGCAACCTTCGTACGGCGTCCCGACTACCTCAGAGCTCTTGCATGTAGTTGGAACCCTCGGATGAGCCACCTCGACGCTCAGGAGAGTCCCTTCTATGTGCCGTGGGGATCGGGCTTTGCTCTTGACTTTGCCCCCGCCGTTCATTGCATCGAGGAGATCGGCGCTTAGCCCGAGGGGGGCTTCTGCCTTGATGGTGTAGGATCCTGTCCAAAACAGAGTTAGGATCGATAATATGAAGTGTAGACTTACGCTTGCGTACGCTGCACGGTAGTCTACGAACTTCGCCTTCGGATTCGCCACGACGGATCGAGTCTTCTCACGAACGGAGTAAGGCTACTAATCCACAATCTAAATCTCTACTTTAGATTAAGAACTTGGATAAAAGGGAGAGAAAGGATTTCTGCAGAGCTTCGCTAGGATGAAGATGCATGCATGAATTTCATGCAAATGGTGTAAGAAATGGCTTACCCTTGGGTCTTATTTATAGCCCCTAAGGTAGTTATTTTAGGGTAAGTTGTTCCTTTGGAACAACTTAATTAAGGTGTACCATGATACATGGCACATTATAAGCTTAAGTTGTACCATGTGCATGGTACAACATAAGCTTAAGATATTCCCCCTTTATTAGCCATATGTCGCATGCACTTATGCATATATAATGCGACTTTCCCACTCATCCAGAGCTCCTCTCCGCAAGGGAACAGATTCCCTTTGTACATGACTTCGTGTACGCGACGTTCGAGGTCCGTATTCCCTCGTACATCCCCCACAAGGGTGTACAAACGTCTTCCATATCCAACATCTCCCACTCACACTTGAGGGGATTGTAAGAGAACGTCTTTCCCTTAGTTCTTTCATCTATCATACCGAGAAATAGACCGTGCGACCGTCATGCGCGTAGAGTCTGTTGTTGTGCACTTGTTAGAGATACACAACGACCTCGAAGGTGCAAAGTTGAGTAGTTCAACGCATGCTTTACCCTAGATTATTTCTTCACATTTCTTATACTTTATATTCAACAATTGAATCCCATCTGGATTACAATTGGCTGGCCAGCTTTGAATCATTAAAGTCCAAATGCGAATATGAAATCAATCTTCCTCTTCTTGCGAACCTTCTGATCTTGACTAGACTCGCTTTTCTAACGTGCCCCGCCGAGCCGAATTATCATAGCTCATAAGTAACACGCTAAGATAGCGATCATTTCGTCAAATCTAAAGGAACCAATTGGAGTCCTTGAGGGTAAGAGTAAAGACCCATATGGCCTTTGAGTCTCACATAATAGCAAACACTATTGCTACTAACTCAGTGGTCGAAATGCATACGTGGTATGAACACGTATTACAACATCACTCCTTTCCCAGGGAGAGTATGTCTTAATGATGTTGTACGGATGAAAAGATCAGACACCACAGTGACTATCTTTTTTTGAGTCCCCTTACTACTCGTGAAATATTCACGGACTCTCATCCTGCATAAGACAGATAGGAAAAATCCTATGAGATCTCTTTCAAAATATCCTTGTGATACAGATCTCAGATCTTTTGTAAGCATCCATATGATGCAGATCTTTCATTCGACTATCTTGTTTAAGTCATGACTCTAAATCATTCGTCTAATGATTTTGACTTTAAACTAGTCTCATCTCTATCTTATCCATCTGATAAGATAAGGCGGTTGCTCATGTGAGAGAGCCAACCTTAATCTGTCCGACATACACACAATTCAGCTGAGATTTCAAAAATGTACACAAACATTTCTTAAGAAATTCATATGCAATGTTTGAAAAAGAACTTATTCTTTTATTAATTTTGATCATTTACAGACATGGGAATTTACATTGGTACAACTCAGCTCTTACGCAATCCTTGAGATGATAAGTGTTTGTAAAACACATCTCTGGGGATCGCCTTTGTAAGCGGATCCGCTATCATCTCATGCGTAGATATGTACCTTATGTCTACCTTCTTGGTCTTATCATAGTCTTTTGCAAATTTGTAGCGGATATCTATGTGTTTGGTCTTACAATGGAATTTCGGATCTTTGACATAGGCTATAGATGCTTGACTGTCGCTGTGTATAGGTACAGCACCTGAGTCACTTGCATTAATTAGCCTGTCTAAGAACTTCCTAAGCCAAACAGCCTCTTGAACTGCCATGCTAAATGCTACAAACTCAGCTTCCATGGTTGAAAGTGCGATGCAGGATTGTTTCTTGCTACTCCAGGATATTACACCAGATCCGAGTAGAAAAACATATCCTGAGGTCGATCGTCGTTCATCGAGATCACCCGCCCAATCAGCGTCAGTGTAGCCTTCGAGCCTCAATGCATCTCCTTGATAGCATAAAGCAAAGTCTGCAGTTCCTTTAAGATACCGCATTATCCTCTTAACCGCTTTCCAGTGTACTTGCCCTGGGTTGGATTGGTAACGACTTACCATTCCAACGGAAAAACAGATGTCTGGTCTTGTACACATCATAGCGTACATTAGACTACCAACTGCACTGGAATATGGAACTTTTTCCATAATCTCCTTCTCTTTTTGGTTCTTCGGACATGATTTCAGACATAAATTGTCGCACTTGCTTATTGGAGTATCAATGGACTTGCAGTCCTGCATATTAAAACGTTCTAGAACCTTCTTTATATAAGTCTCCTGTGAAAGAGAAAGAAGTTTCTTCGAACGATTCCTTGAAATCTTAACTCCAAGGATATATGCGGCTTCTCCCATGTCTTTCATCTCAAAAACTGATGAAAGCCAAGCCTTGATATCCATCACAAAGCCCTTGTCATTTCCGGCTATTAAGATGTCATCTACATATAGAGACATAATAACATACTTGTTCTTATTCCTCTTGATATATACACAGTTATCTTCATCAAGCATGGAAAATCCATTTGATAAGACAACCTCTTGAAATCGTATATACCACTGCCTCGAGGATTGTTTAAGACCATATATGGATTTAAGAAGTTTACAAACCTTATGTTCGTTTCCTTCTTTTACAAACCCTGTTGGTTGTTCCATATAGATCTCCTCGTCCAATTCTCCATTGAGAAAAGCAGTCTTTACATCCATTTGATGTAATTCGAGGTCTAAGCAAGCTACCATTGCCAGAATCAGGCGAATTGAGGTAAAACGAACAACAGGTGAGAAGGTCTCTTCGTAGTCTATCCCTTCCTGTTGCGTAAAACCTTTCGCGACAAGGCGAGCTTTATATCTGTCAATAGAGCCATCCGCCTTATGCTTGATCTTGAGAACCCATTTGTTCCCAATAGCTCTACGTCCTCTGGGTAAGTCAACTAAGTCCCAGACTTGGTTAACTTTCATGGATTCTAATTCCTCTTGCATCGCTTCCATCCATTTGTCTTTAGCAGGGCAAGATACAGCCTGTTTGAAAGTAGCAGGCTCGTCATCTTCTTGTAGTAAAGTCATAAAGGTTTGCGGAAATTCATCCTCAAATCTTAGAGGAGCCAACCTTGTACGACTACTACGTCGTATTTGAGATTCTTCAAGCTCTTGTTGACTTGAATTTAGATCAATTCTAATATCACTCCCACTTGGAATGTCGTTAGAATTGCTCCCACTTGGATCATTATTCCCGTATGGAATATGATAATCGTCATTCGTATAATCCATTGGTGAAGGTTGAAACGTATTTTCATTTTCACCAAGAATTCTCCCACTCGAATGAGGTAATCCTTCTTGATCATAAATCTCAAATAGAGATAAGTCCTGACTTATCTCGCCCTGTCTTGGAAACTCGTTTTCCAAGAAAGTGACATCCCTCGACTCAAACTCAATTAGCCCACCATTTTCTTCCTGACTAACAAAAACATAACCTTTGGAGTTTTCTGCGTATCGTATAAAGATACATTTCCTTCCCCTTGGCCCAAGTTTGCCATACTTATGGGAGGAAATATGTGCGTAGGATGCACAACCCCAAGGTTTCAAAATGTTTAAGTCAGGAGACCTTTGGTTCCACAACTCATAAGGAGTGGAGCTAACTGATTTCGAGGGTACACGGTTTAAAATGAAAGTGGCCGTCAATAATGCATCTCCCCAAAAGGTGATTGGCAAGTTAGCTTGCGCCATCATTGAACGGACCATTTCCATTAAAGTCCTATTTCTCCTTTCTGCAACACCGTTTTGTTGAGGAGTATAAGGCATAGTTACCTGATGTACTATGCCTTTTTCATCACAGAGTTCCTTAAAACTTATTGATTGATATTCACCGCCCCTATCGGTTCGTAAGACCTTAATCTTGCGATCTAATTGATTCTCCACTAAACTCATATAGTTTTTAAAGCAGGTTTAGTGCTTTCACTTTTGTGGGATATCAAATAGATATGACCGAATCGGGTGAAATCATCAATAAAAGTGATGAAAAATAGGACTTCCCGCGTCTTGTCTTGACATTCATCGGACCACATATGTCCGAATGGATAAGCTGTAATGGAACCTCGGCCCTTGTGCCGGTTCCAAACGGCTTGCGACAAGATTTCCTCACAAGGCAATGTTCGCAGGTCGACATTTCAACCTTTGAAACATTGGATAGAAGGCCACGTTTGGCAAGTCTATCTATACACATTGGTCCAATATGACCAAGCCTTGTGTGCCAACAAATTATATTAGACTCATTAGTCAAAGAATTTGTCACAAGGAAATTTTCATTACATGAGGAAATACATTGTACTTATTACAATAAATCCTTTGAAATACAAACCCAGTACCAATAAAGGAATTATTACAAAATAGGTCCATATTACAATAATGAAGGAACCAATTATAACCAAGACCCATTAAATTGACCACAGTATTAATATTCCTTTGAATATATGGAATGAAGAGAACATCATAAAGTAGGAGAGTGTGGCCGTTGTCCAAGCCTAGCTTGCAATTCCCAACGCCTTTCTCTACAACACTTGTGTTGTTTCCTACATTGATCCACTTCATTCTTTGGGGTATCCGGTGATACTCCACGAAGGACCGTCTGTCCTTTGCTATGTGGTCGGTGGCACCTCGTCATTTCCACTCGTACACGAACGAGCATAGTGACCGAGCTTGTTGCACTTGAAGCACTTGATCCTTTTCAAGTCTTTCTTCTTGTGCCATTTCTTGTGCCCACCCTTATGTTTGGGTTCCTTGGTAGACTCAGGTTGCTTATTACGTTCATTAGAAGACTTCGAACGATTTTTACGTTTCTTTCCCCCATGTGAGGAACTAGCAGCCATGTGCATTTCTGCACTTGGCTTGGCAGCCGCAAGCCGCTCTTCCTCTAATTCGAGGTGCTTGGAAACATCGTTGAAGGTCTTGATGCTCTCATTATGAGTGAGATGCATCTTCATCTGATCCCACCCATTTGGTAGGGAACGTATGACTGCTTGGATTTGTTGCTCATCAGTGAGCACATGACCTGCGTCCTTTAACTCCGAGATAAGGTTCGCCATATGTCGCAGATGTTTCCCCATGGAATGATCTGGACATTTCTTATATGAATCGAACCTTATAGTTAAGGTGCGAAGTTTGGACACCGATGTGCCACCGAACTTCTCCTCTAGCTTGGACCATATGTCCATGGCTAGGTCATGTTCTCGGAAGATGCGCATTATGTCATCAGCCATACTGCTTAATAACGTAATGCGCGCTATCTTGTTCTTCCGAGACCAAGCATCAAAAGCTTCCTTGTCTCGTCTGTGTTGGGCCGTAGTGCCCAACTCAGGTTCAATCATTACGTTCTTTAGAGTTTCGAGCACTTCTTGCTCCTCTAAAACGTATTGTATCTTGATGGACCAAAGTTTGTAATTATCGCCGTTGGGTTTTTCACCTTTGTTTAACTCAGCGACGATATTCTTTGAAGCGGAAGACATTTTACTTTTAAAATGCTGCAAAAGACACAAAACCGAAGGTTTGATCAAAACATTGCATAAAAATTCTTAAAATATAACTCCCACTTGAAATGATAATAGAATATCCCATTTGGATAGTTCTAAAATTCAAATCCCACTTGGAATTATATTATATTTGATAAGTTACTTTCGAAAAATATTGAAGATGTTACTCTAGAATCAAAAAGGTCTCTTCGATTCCAATCACCATCTAGAACAACCTTCAATATTCCCCCATCACTTATCAAACAATAGTACTCTTATAGTACTAGCAGCGGAAAACGAGTTTGAAAACGTATTTTTCAGATATAATTCCCACTTGAAATGATAATAGAATATCCCATATGGATAGTTCTAAAATCAACTCCCACTTGGAATGATATTCATAATTTGATAAGTTACTTTCGAAAAATATTGAAGATGTTACTCTAGAGTCGGAAAGGTCACTATGTTTCCAATCACCATCTAGAGTAACTTTCAATATTTCTCCCTCACTTTATCAAATGTTAGTACTCTTATAGTACTTTGCAGCGGAAAAGCGTTTTTGAAAACTTATTTTTCAAAACGTATGAAAACGTATTTTTCAAAAAAATGAATATTTCATCTTAGTACCATTATGATACTTAGTGAAACATTCGGCACTTCCTGACCATTTGTCGGGAGTGTGCCTAGGTCGGATCCCCCTTTTGGGATTTTCTGCAAACTATCGTCGCTGGCTCCCGTATGGATCCAGGCGTTTCTCCCCGTATGAGAGAATTTTGATGCAGACGACTGTCGTTTGGCCCCGTATGGGCTAGTTGGCACGGTCATGTTCAACCAAGGCCTTTTGCCGAATTGGTCTGAAACACTGCCGGCCAATGCCGATCAGTCCGACCCGCCCGGCCAGACCCTGACCGCTGCCATGGCCGACCGTGGCCCTGGCAGCGGCCAGAGCCGGCCATCGGCCAGGCCATGGCCGAGGCCAGGGCTGGCCAGACCCTGGCCTCTGCCAGGGCCGGGGCTGGTCAGGCCCTGGCCTGAGGCCATGGCGTCGCCCTGGCCTCTGCCAGGGCGGCCAGGCCCCTGCCCGGGGGCCAGGGCCCCTGCCCTGGCCCCGGCCAGGGCGCCGCCCTGGCCTCTGCCAGGGCGGCCTGGCCCCTGGCCGGGGGCCAGGGCCCCGCCCTGGCCTCTGCCAGGGCGGCCTGGCCCCTGGCCGGGGGCCAGGGCCCCTGCCCTGGCCCCGGCCAGGGCGGCCAGGCCCCTGGCCTGAGGCCAGGGCGCCGCCCTGGCCCCGGCCAGGGCGGCCTGGCCCCTGGCCGGGGCCAGGGCCCCTGGCCGGGGCCAGGGCCCCTGGCCGGGGCCAGGGCCCCTGGCCGGGGCCAGGGCCCCTGCCCTGGCCCCGGCCAGGGCGGCCAGGCCCTGGCCTGAGGCCAGGGCGCCGCCCTGGCCTCTGCCAGGGCGGCCAGGCCCCTGGCCTGAGGCCAGGGCGCCGCCCTGGCCTCTGCCAGGGCGGCCTGGCCCCTGGCCGGGGCCAGGGCCCCGGCCAGGGCTGCCTGGCCGTGGCCTGGCCGCGGCCAGGGCCTTCTGGCCCTGGCCGTGGCCGGCCAGGGCCGGCCGGCCATGGCCCGGCCATGGCATATTGGCCTTGACCGGCCATGGCCCTTTGGCCATGGCCGGTTTCCCCTTTCATGGGGTGGCCGCACACCCCCGCCGGAGGGGGTTGCCGCGGTGGTTATTGGCCGTAGCCAACCCTCTCCGCATGGGGAGAGGGGTGCATGGTCTTCATAACCCATTTGGCTATGGTGCACATGCACTAAAATTCATCTTCCTCGATGGGAATAACCACCACCTTCTTCTCCGGTGAAGCACCCGTTCGTCGAGGAAGTAGTTGTCCTCCAATGGCCGTGTGCCAAAAAAATGAACCCACTTCAAAAATTCGTAAACTACGCGCTCCACATGAAGAGAGCGCCCATTCCCTATGAATGGAGACTCAGCATCCATGAAGAGAGCGAGTTTGACGATATGAACGGTCGGTTCTTCCCGTCACGGAGAGTTCCTGCCATATCCGTAATGACAGAAGACCCTAACGTGAAAAGAACAACCGCTGCGTTCTCTCCGTCACGAAGCGTTCCTACCATATCCGTAATGGTAGGATACCCATCCGTGAAAAAGACAACGACTCGTTCATAGTTTCTCCGGGGCGAACCCGTATGGCTCTGATACCAATGTAGGATCCTGTCCAAAACAGAGTTAGGATCGATAATATGAAGTGTAGACTTACGCTTGCGTACGCTGCACGGTAGTCTACGAACTTCGCCTTCGGATTCGCCACGACGGATCGAGTCTTCTCACGAACGGAGTAAGGCTACTAATCCACAATCTAAATCTCTACTTTAGATTAAGAACTTGGATAAAAGGGAGAGAAAGGATTTCTGCAGAGCTTCGCTAGGATGAAGATGCATGCATGAATTTCATGCAAATGGTGTAAGAAATGGCTTACCCTTGGGTCTTATTTATAGCCCTTAAGGTAGTTATTTTAGGGTAAGTTGTTCCTTTGGAACAACTTAATTAAGGTGTACCATGATACATGGCACATTATAAGCTTAAGTTGTACCATGTGCATGGTACAACATAAGCTTAAGATATTCCCCCTTTATTAGCCATATGTCGCATGCACTTATGCATATATAATGCGACTTTCCCACTCATCCAGAGCTCCTCTCCGCAAGGGAACAGATTCCCTTTGTACATGACTTCGTGTACGCGACGTTCGAGGTCCGTATTCCCTCGTACATCCCCCACAAGGGTGTACAAACGTCTTCCATATCCAACAGATGGGGGCATCATTTTTGCCTAGGGCTTGGCGGTCTCATGCGAGAGTGGCTCTCCACAGCTTGATCTCGCGGGATGGTCTCCCGCACTATCTCGATCGATACATAGGGGACTCCCTGGTTCCCCTGCTGGATCCTCTCCCTCGGGGCGGCGATGTAACGTCACTGTCGGGCGGCTGCTTCTTCACCAAGCTGTCTTTGTATTGTGGCATCCTCCTCGCCAAATCGTCTCTGCTAAGCAGCTGCATCTTCATCATCGAGATGCCTCTGCAGAGCTGCTAACTCCTCCTTATTGAAGCGCCTCCTTCGAGCTGTTGCTTCTTCATCAAATTCAGGGAGGAGGTTCTGCTTCACATTGAGGGGTCCGGAGGGGCCTAGTGTTGGAGGCCGTCTCGCAGATTTTACTGGAGCGAAGTTCTTCATTACTCTGTCGAAGTTCTCAAAGCTTTGATAGACGCCTCGGGCTGCGACCTCAATGGCAGTGTCAGGCCCCTCAAGGGGCGCATCTCTCTTGGGGGGACCACCTAAGAGAGGGGGTCTCCTCGAGCATTGGCTGTTTACCGCTATGATGACTGCGGTGACTTTGTGTGGGGTCTGCCATGGATGTAACCCTTGTTCCCACAGACGGTGCCAAATGGTCGGGGTAAAATCCGCTCACAATGAATTTATATTAGAATGGGAATCACGGTTACAATGATTATAAGTATTTGGGTTGTAGACAAGGCTAATCATGCATTCGAGAGCACTTTGAGGAGGCAGACATCAAGCTCTCCCTTTGTTTGGTGAAGGTCGCCCTTCTATCGATGAAGGTCGACACGGGTCCCTTCGACCGCTGGTAGCTGAGGCGAGCTTCCTGTAAGAAGAACAACTCGTCAGAAAGGCTCGGTTGGCTGTAAATCGAGAGCCTCTCCTATGCTTAAGTTAGTTGATGACTATTTAGAGAATGTCGGACATGCTGAGCGATCTCAAAGGCAGATCGGCCCTTACGTGGCGGACTAGTGTGGAAGGCGAGAATATATGGAGGATATTCGACCTTGAATGTAAATAGAAGTGTTAGGTTTTCTTACTCATTAGCCAACCCCCTTGTCGATGGAGGAGAGGGAGTATTTATAGGCTGTTGGAGTCGGTTGTTTTTAGCTGAGCTGGCGATACCAGGTTGTCAGAAGGGTTGTTGAAGTCAGTTGCTTTAGTTGAGCTGGCGGTATCAGGGTGTCAGAAGGTTGGCCGAGGATGTCAGAGCCGAAACTGTCAGGCGCACAGTTGTCAGGCTGTCAGGCGTGAAACTGTCAGGCACGCAATTATCTGGCTGTCTGTTGTGAGATTGTTAGAGATATTTGTGGCGGGTCGCCTCCATCTTGAAGTCTCAAGTCCTTCCTTGTGTGTAATTCTTCTGGGTGGAGAGTTAGGCGAGCTACCTTTGGGGCGAGCTGGAATAGATCATGTGCGATTAGCCGGAGGGCTCTTCTCTTTGGTTCGGTTGACAAGTTTGCCACTCTGTAGGCGCGGGCTGCTCCGAGCCTCGGCGAGCTTGTCTAAGCCTCGGCAAGCTAGTTCTCATTAAGGAGATTCGGTGGGCTATTATTTGGTCCTTGATCATATGGGCCTTGATCGACTGGGCCGATCTTAAGGTCGTAACGACTAGATTATCGGTTACTTTACCCCAAGTCTAGCACACATGAGTTAATCTCATATAGTAATGCCGATTTTGTCGGATGCAAATCCGATAGGAAGAGTACTAGTGTCACTTATCATTTTCTAGGAAATTCTCTTGTTTCTTGGTTTTCCAAGAAACAGAACTCGATATCATTGTCCACGACTGAAGCGTAATATATTTCCACGAGTCTTGCATGTGCACAAGTTCTTTGGATGAGACACGCGCTCAAAGACTATGGTGTCAATTGTGATACTTCCCCTATCATGGTTGATAACCAAAGTGCAATTTTTCTTTCCAAGAATCCGGTACATCACTACCATACCAAACACATAAATGTGAGACACCATTTCATTAATGATCATGTAACGAAGAAGGACAACATCTTATAGTACATTGAAACCCAAAAACAAATCGCCTACAGCTTCACTAAACCTCTTAAAGAAGATTCATTTGTGAGGTTGCTTGGAGAATTAGGGAATATGGTGAATCTTAAATATAGGAGTTCATATTTTTATGTTAAATCATGCTTTGAACTCATGTTATCATTTCACATCTCCTGTTTTTATATGTCATATTTTTTTCATATACTTTTCAATGAGATTTATTTGATTTTTGATGATCTTATATGTTTGGATTAATATACGTGATTTGTATCTTAATCTATATTATTTTGATAGTGATTTCATGATTAGAGAATAGCTAGAGTATAGGTCTTAGGATAAGTTGTCTCAATTCTCTTGATTTCAGCCTTATCGTACATTTTTAGACCAGGACAGACGCCTGTCAATCCTTCGACAGTCGCCTGCCCGACTCTAGATTTTCCGACTGAAATTCGTGCTTTTCGCACAGGCGTCAGATGTATAATTTACAGACGCCTGTCTCTCCGACAGGTGACTGAAATTTGTTCATCAGGCGCATCCCATGATCTTGATATTTTTATCTTAATTAATCAAATTTATTGACTTTCGTTCAGGCGACTGTTGGGTATTTTACAGGCGCTTGTCACTTTGCCAGCGACTGTACTTACACAATAGGCGCATGTCTGTCTATATATCTAGTCAGTTTTCTATCTTTTCGGCTAGTCGATTGAAGATTGTACATCAGTCGACTGTCTATATCTGAGGTGGTTCATTGCTTTAATCTGAGCTGTCCATCTCTCGATCCAACGGCCCAGATTTGTTTCCACTCCTCTTAAGTAAACGAGACCCACTCGTTTTCTCTCTCCTTCGATCGAAACTCCCTCGTCTTCCTCTGCAAACGACAACCGTCCCTTTGTGGTCTCCGTCGATTCGAAGCCCATATCTGTCGATTCCTTTCTCCATTGACTCGATCGAGCTTTTGGATCTCTCTTCCTCCATCGTTCGTCGTTTGATTGGTATATCTCTATCATTTTTTTCGATCGTGCTCTATTCAATTCATTTTCTGTCGATTTCGTGCTATGGCTCCACCCAAGATCTCTTCATCTTCCAAAGGGAAAGCAATTGATGTTAGGAAGCCTAGGAACCCTAAACCTAAGGCTGCTCCAGTCAAGAAAGTTCTTTATAGAGCCTGCACCAAATTCGCTCAACCCATCTCCGATGTTTTGGATGCTTCTGATTCTACCCATTCTTCTTCTGAAGAAGAAGAGTTCGTTGAGCCCACCCAAAAAATGACATCATAGTGTTGGATGCAAAGATCTAGGATCTCTTGTTTGGTAATGACAAACATGTGTGAAGTTTCTAATGTGTGTGCCAAGTATTTTTTTAGAAGTGGCACGCTCGTAAATTTGCAAGTGGTGACTTTGTCATTGTGATGGAGGAATTGCTATACACATTCCAAGATGACTTAGTCAAAGAGATGGATAAATTGCTACACATATTGGAATGGGTCAAGATGGCAAAAAGATGGAGAGAATCCCAATTCAAATCTAATAGGGATTGATTCATATCAATTAGAGATTGGATGAGCCGAATCCTACCAAATCCTATTCAACTCCAAATGGGTTGCAAATCCATATTTCCTAGGGATTTCTCTATTGCCGGAACACATCACCATGTGACCTCTACCCTTGCCGCACCAAGCCCTAAAAGGCTTCTATATAATCAGCATCTACAAGAGGAGAAACTAAGCGGCCAAACACAAAAAAAACAAACCTTGCCGCAATCCTCTCCTCTCCAAAAAAAGCCTGCGGCCAGAAATAAAACCCCCTTCCCAAAGATAACATGCAGCTGCATTGAAGAGAGATTGAGAAAGAGAGAGAGAGGAGGTAAAACTTTAACATTGTTTAAGTTTATGTTTTGCAGGTATCAAAACGCAACAAGGGACAAGAGCCTACAAGAGCCGCAAAAATCTTGAAGCCCCCATATGAAGCCGAAATATTCGACCCCTATCTTCATTGCCGCACGAAGCTTGTCTCATCTCCGAGCAGCTCACGCATTCAAGGGGAAGGACGTCAATCAACAGTTGTTTTGAGTCTTTTTAATACCTCCTCTCACTTTGATTCTTTGTTTACAGGCAAGTAATCAACGAACACCAAGTACGTGCGCATGTTTTCAAACAAGCCGCATTTTTATTGACAGAAGGGAGATAGAGAAGTTTGTTTGACGAAAGAGAGATAAGTGCGCATGTTTTCAATCAAGAGAGGGCTGCCACGAATTGCTTGAAGCGGCACAAATTTTTTCATTGGAGAAAAGCAAAGGTGAGTCAAATTAATTATTCAATGCATGCAAGCATTTATTGGTTGAAGAGAGAGATAGCCACTCACACAAAATTTGTTGCAGCCACACAAACTTAGAAGGAGATCAAATTATATTGGAGCACAATTAAATATTAGAGAGGGGAAGCAGAGTTTATGTGCACAAGAAAAATTAAAGAGAAACTAAACAACTTACGCATCCCATCACAACACAATCGGCCAAACAGCTAATTATTATTTTTAAAAAACAGTACGATGCTCTCGTGTTTCTACCTGTGTGCAATGAAAGATCAAAAGCGGCTTGCTGACCGAAGGGAACTACAGCCCATCGCCCTTGTCGACCTTACATCTGAAGTGCCAACCACCTAGCAAGTGCCGCAACTCTCTTGTGCCATCAAGTTGAAAGAACCGCAGCAACTTGAGTTGCGAAGCAAGAGAGGACGTGACGACGATGATTTGTCAGATTCAGATCTGACCCGTGCTGATTGGCAGCGATGATTACACGATCACAAACTGAGCTATTCTAAACTCTGATTATTTTATATTTGTGATTTGAGTGTAACGATCTATGTAGGTGAAACTTTACCACTATTGTGTTATTTGGAACTTGTCTGGTTGGGGCTAGACAAGAGGGTCTTGACGTGCTGTAGCAGTCAAGATATGCATTTACTAGGTTGATAGTGTTCTGCACTTTGTTGAGTGTGGTACAGTCTAAGTGGGGAGTTGGAGCTAGAACCCCATTGTAGGTGTACATAAGGAACTTATTAGTGCTGGTATTTGCTTGGGGGCTGGAGTAGGTCGTTGCTGGGACCGAACCAGGGTAAATCTTATGTGTATTCTGTGTTTGCATTTTATTTACACTGCTTGTGTTTTTACCTGTGTGTGATTTCTCGTGGGTTGCACAAGAATATTTTTATAAGCATATTCACCTCCACTCTAGGCTAGGATCCAGATCCAACAAGTGGTATCAGAGCAAGTTTTAGAATCTAGCCTAGGATTGACCATGGATCCCATTGATTGTGCTTTTACTGAGGGTCAGTCCATATCTCGTCCCCCTAGGTTTAATGGCGTAGATTATGCTTATGGGAAAAATCTTATGAAAATCTACTTGATATCTATTGATTACAAAGCATGGAATATTGTTAAAAAAGGTTATAAGTCACATGTCATTAAAATTGAAAATATTGAAATGCTTAAACCTGATAATAAATGTGATGATAATGATTGGAGACTTTATGCTCTTAATGCTAAAGCCATGAATGCACTTATTTGTTCTTTAGATAAATCTGAATATAATTGTATCTCACATTGTTTAACTGCGCAGGAAATATGACATACATTGGAGGTGACTGATGTGTTATTATATTCCACATTTTATCGATAAGATTATACGTCAAAATGATTGCTCAATTACATATTTTATACGCTTTTACGCTATTATTTGGAATAATATGACTTTCGGAGCGTTTATGTCCATTTCAGGGATTTGGGCGATATTGGAGCAATTTGGAGCCAATAAGACGGTCGGCGACGTGAGAGCACCAATGAGACTCATGATGACATGTTTGAGGTGCCAAAGAAGAATACTGGAGTAAGAAATAGGCAAGAGAGAAGGTCGCTCATTCGAACTATGATGCGGCGAAGGAACCGAGCGGCCGAAGTGCTGAAAACAGGATAACCGTGCACTATTTCTAAATCTGCTATCACCTGGGATTTTTAAATATTTTTCTGATATTGTTTCCAGATAATAGACTTCAAGACGGCTCCAACGCCACTAAGAACGCGTCAATCGGAGGTCGGATGAGCCCTATGGAATTTCTGCAAGTTGATGGTGAAGTGCTGAAATTGTTCTCAGCAGCCTACTCGGTCCGAGCAGTACACTACTCGGTCCGAGCAGTACACTACCCGACCGAGTCAAGTGAAAAATGGTGCTGCAATGTGTTTTTTACGTCTACATGACCGGGCAACCTCCTACACGGACCGAGCAACCACCTGCTCGGTCCGAGCAACGTCCTACTCGACCAAGCATCGCCGAATCAGCCCAGGTTGGCAGAGCGACATATTTTGGAAGCTTGGATTCTCTGTACAACTCGACCTAGCAGCCGAACGACTCGACCGACAGCTTTGTGCTCGGACCAAGTCGCCGTAGCCCAGGATCGCATCCAGATCAAATTTTTGAGGGGTTGCTCTGCGAGGGTTTTTGGGGAGGAAAACGTGGGAGCCGCCAGGGGGATTCATTCTAAGTTTTTACAGACATTTTTGGGTAGCGAAAATTGTAGATTTTTGATTGTTAGATTTTTAGATTAAACTTCTGATGACTTTTGGATCGAAATTGTTGGATTATTATTTTGGGCACTCTATTGCTATTGTGTATTAGTAATTCCAATTCTTCTTTGGATCTATTGCTCATCTATTTTCTTCATCTCGCTGTAAGTTTTTACCTTTATTCTAATAATTTGCTGAGATGATTTCTTCTCTAAAAATGGTGTCTTTGTTCGTTAATATTGCAACGAGCGAGTAGTTCTTTTCTAGGGTTGATGGGTTAACCCTAAGATCCTAGGAGGAAGACGTAGATCTGAATCTCTACGTTGAATTTGGGATTTAGGGGAGTATTTCGGTAGATCCTACCGAATCCGTAGATAACCCATACTGAGATCATGCCCACGGTCTGTGGAATTGATGTGCTTAAGGGGTATCTAGGGATTCGAATAGGGAAATCATTGGTTCCAACCAAGGCACGTGACTATGCCCGGCTCGCGCCTTGAGGGGATCCATCGACGAACTATACCTCTACGTTGACGGCTACTGCCATTGCGTCAACGAGAGCCACCGAAATACCCGGCAATTCTAACCCACGAGAGTGGTATGAATTGGAAGATTAATCCCCTAACCCTAATGCAACATAAGGATTCTATTCCAACGTCAATCCCCGACGGTCTAAGCGGTGATCCCTAACGCCCTAGTCCCCCTATCTGCGACGTTGAGTGACACAACCTTCGCACCGATCACCATTATGACCGTCCACACTCCACATCCACTAATAAACCCGCAATTCTAACTCAACCTGGGAGTAGATAGGTAGTATAGCATCGCTTCCCCGTGTTCGATACCCGGTTGCCACTATACCGTGCGCTTGTGGTAAACGACATCGTTTCGGAGTTAGTTCCGGCTCGATCAAGTTTATGGTGCCGTTGCCGGGGAGGCGTTCCGCCATATTATCTATTTACCACGATTAGATTGATTAGATTGCGAAAAAAACATATAAAAAATATAAAATTTTTTTTTAAAAAAGAGAGATTTTTCCCAACCACATGATATTATTACCATCTTTATCTCTCTTTGTACCACTGACGTCTTTTCCAGGTTGTCTACTTTGGTTGATCAGGTACAGTTTATGCAGCGATGGTGCTTCTAAAGATGATGCGACAGGGTCCTATTCAATCCTTCATACATCTCGCTACATTCAAACAAGCTGATAGAGAATCTTTCAGGGAAGCCTTTTACAGGTTCGACGAAGCGTTAGGAAGGTTCCAAATGGAGTCAAACCATGTGTGGAATGGTTCCCAGCTACTTCATCTCTTTACTAGAGGACTGCAGGGATCCTCATTGGAGTTCTTGAGGAGGATGCACATGAGAAAATTCAAGGAACTGATATATGCAGCAGATTTAGAGAGCTTATTGGACGCAGCTCGATCTTCTGGCTCATTAGCCGTTGAGGTAAGTGATCCAGAAGATTGTGAGATCGTCAATTTTATTATGAGTCGTGTGTCTACTGCAGGTACCATCGAGGATGATATTCACGTTTAGCTTAGGGGAGGTATTATGTGCTTTGATATTCCCACTACAGATAAGACGTCGGCACTTAGCACTGTAGAGCTAGCTCATGCCGTCGTCGCCTCCCCTTGCCACCCACACGAGTCAGAGTAGCCTATACCATCAGAGGATATTATTGAGGAGGTTGTGCCTACAGTAGCAGAGCATACCATCGAGGAGGACGTGACTTAGGATGATGACATCTGCATACAGGTGGAGCCCGAATTGTGCCCCCTCCATTCGATCTACCGCAGCCATCCCCACCTTTTACAGAGGCTGAGCATCCTTCAGAGGACCACCCATCAGAGCTTACTGCTCCCCTCCAGGGAGATCTCTTCACCTCCTCGTCCTTTACATTTGATTCCCCTCCCGTATATGTTGTTTATTATGATTCGGATTTCAATGACTCATTGCACCTTTTGCAGGATACACATACATATGATCAAGAGGTACAATGGGACGTATACGAGGATGACGGCGAGGAATTAGCACACAAGGACGCTGTTGAATATGATCAGGAGGTGCGCTGGGATGAGTCTGAGGATGATGATGAGCACCTTGACGAGACCCACTCTATTATTGTAACGCCCTGCTTCCCAAAAGACACCAGAAGCGAGATCGTTACGCGGTCCGCTTGAACTGGAGCGGTGACGCTCGAGTCCAATAAGCGTGGTGATAACAATAAGTGTCACGCCCCGCTTCCCAAAAATGGAGGCGAGACGTGAGAAGGTCCGCACAGACGTGGAGCTGTGAAGCTGCACGCCTGATAAGCGTCACTATATCATATGCAAGTCCCTGTAAACACGAACAAAACAAAGATAATAACACAAGAGAGACAGAAATAAAATCTCAAATCTCAGAATTGTCCAAACATTAAAATTTAGTTCCACATCTAGAAAAGCCACCAGGCTAAAAGAAAGAGTCTAGGCCCAAAACATGGCCAACAAAAGCCAACACGGAACAAGGTATTGGTGCTACGCACCGACAACTAAAGCAGACCTAACAAAAACACAAACAGTCTCTACGACTGATCTCCCGTGTCCACGAAGTCTTCGTTAAACACAGGCTCAGGCTCGGCGTCCACAAACACCTCGTCCTCAACAACGAACTCTAGCTCAGGATCTAACATGTGACACCCAAAAGAGAAAGGGGCACATGTCAGCAAGTCTAAAAAGACTTGAGCAAGGAAACTGAAAGTCAACTAACAACCTAGCAGTTATAATAAGATGCAATGACATGGTAGTTAAGTATGTTGCAACAGTTAAAAGAAGAGACAAGCACGCACGATGTAGCAAAAGCTACCAAGTCACGAATCACGAATCACTTATCACTGTTTTCACTTTGAGCTCAGAGTTTCCGTCTTTTGGCTGAAGTGGCTATACGGGCTTACTTCTACGCTCAAGCAACCGTTTAACCCTACCCCTCCACGTGTATTGAGCGTTGGGATTAGCAACACACTATGCTCGCTTCTGGATCACGAGCCAGGAAGTGTATTTGGCATAGGGGTACACCTAGACTGATCACTTTGTAGGAGTCAAAATCCTACTCGTCGCAGCTTACATTTTAGAGTAGCGTGTGCTACACAATCACGAAGAACAATCAATGTATGCAATGACATGAACAGATATTCGCGTACCGTTAATTGAAATTAAACATGACATGCAAGCATGATGAAGGTGACGGATCTAGCTTCATTGTCAAGCTAGATCAAAGGGCGTCTAGGCAGCTATCCTTTCACTGCCCAGTCTCTTTTATGCTAAGACAAGTAAATGGCCTAAGGGCATGGCCTAAAACCCTAAGTGGCAAGTTTCACTTGCCTAATACCAAGGATGACGATCAACGAGGCACGCCATAAAATGTTAAACTACGGAGACGGGATCGCTGCCATGGCAAAACAATATCAGAACTAGGGTTTAACAAAAATCACAAAGTGGGTTATAAGAATATTAAAGGATCGATTTACTACACGTATCGTAGCGGAAGAACGATGCCGAGCAAGCACGGCAATGGAAGAACGATCCGGAGAACTATGGTTCAGATCTGGAAATGGCGAGGAAATCTGGAGAAATCGGGATTTGTGGAGTTTTCGACGGCCTAAAGCATGGTGGCCGGCCTAATGAGGGTGAGAGGGGCTTTGGGATGAAGGAGAAGAGCTAGGGGATGGTTGGGGGAGATCAGAGATCAAAAGGGGAAAAGGAATGGCCAAGAGAAGTGAAAGAAAGAAAGAAAAATGATTGGGGTATAAATAGGAAAAGTTGCGGCGGCTGGGCGAAACCTAGGGTTTCGGGGGCGATTAGTCGGTCAAGGAAGAGTTGTTGACCGACTAGTTTAAGAACTAGTCGGTCGGTAGACCAACTGCGACCGACTAACACCAAACAGTAACTCAGGTCGTCAAAATGGTCAATGAACTAGTCAGTTAAAGAACAATGGCTGACCGACTAGTTTGCAACCTAGTCGGTCGAAAAATATTCTTAGACCGACTAACGATAAACAGTAACTTAGGTAAAATTAATCAAAGGAACTAGTCGGTCTGAGAGCAAGTTCTGACCGACTAGTTTCACATCTAGTCGGTCGGTGGTTGTTCTTAGACCGACTAAGAGTAAACAGTAACGTCTGAATTTCTGATTTAATGAACTAGTCGGTTCCAGAAGAGTTCCTGACCGACTAGATTGGAGTTTAGTCGGTTGGTTCCCCTTCTTGAACCAACTAAAGTGCACGAAAAGTCTCGAATCGAAGCGCGAAGCTCCGGGAAGATTCCTGCGGCTTCTAAGATCAACCTATCTCTAAGATATGAGCGATATGAAGCTCGTCACGAATGACTTACTCCTAACTCAACGATCTAAGGAAGAATCTAAAGAATCACAACGAAACGAACGAAAACGAAAGCTACGGAGATGGAAAATCACACACAAGGAGAAAATCCACCAAAACATATATATATAATATAGATAATCCAAATACATGAAAACCAGTCGTTACATCCTCCCCAACTTAAGAAAACTTCCGTCCACGGAATTTCCCAACACTCACGTGTCCGGGAACAAAAGTGGGTAGAGCTCCCTCATCTCATCCTCTCTCTCCCAAATAGACTCTTCAGGCGAGCCGTGTCGCCACATCACCCTCACAATATTGACAACCTTGTTCCAGAGTGACTTCTGACACCTGTCCAAAATCTGCACGGGCTGCTGGTCATACGTCATATCAGGGCGAACGGTAATCTCCGAGAAATCCACAGCATGAGATGGATCGCTGATGTATCGACGAAGCTGCGACACATGAAAAACATTGTGAACTCCTTCCAAAGATGGCGGCAAGGCTAAGCGGTAGGCTACCTCACCAACTCTCTCCAGAATGTCAAACGGTCCAACGTATCGCGTGCTCAACTTCCCTCGCTTTCCAAAGCGAATCACTCCTCGATTCGGGGAAATCTTCAGAAACACATGGTCGCCCGGCTGAAACTCCAAAGGACGACGTTTAGCATCCGCCCAATACTTAAAACGGTCCTGAGCAATCCTCAGCCTCTCCCGAATGTTCCTGACAACATCCACGGCCTCCACGATCATCTCAGGTCCCAACAACTCCCGATCACCAATGTCATCCCAACTCAATGGCGATTGACACTTCCTCCCATATAGCACGGCGAAAGGCGCCATGCCAATACTCGCCTGGAAGCTGTTGTTGTAAGAGAACTCCACCAGATGTAGATGGTCCTCCCACGAACCCTTGAAATCCAACATGCACGCCCTCAGCATGTCCTCCAAGATCTGAATCGTCCTCTCGGACTGGCCATCTGTCTGCGGATGGTACGCCGTGCTGAAACTCAGACGTGTACCCAAACTCTTCTGCAAAATCTACCAGAATTGAGATGTGAATCTCGTGTCTCTGTCTGACACAATACTCACGGGTATGTGAAGTCGTACGATCTCCTGCACGATTCACGTTACATCACTATTTAAACTAGGAAAAGGAAGTAGAAACGGAGAGTAAAAGAATTTACCTCCAAGTATCTCCTCGCTAGCGCCTCAGTGGACTGTCCTACTCGGAATGGAATAAAGTGCGCGGATTTGGTCAATCGATCTACGATCACCCAAATTGCGTCATTCTGCTTCGGACTCCGAGGTAGTCCAGTAACGAAATCCATAGTGATGTGTTGCCATTTCCACTCTGGAATCGGAAGCGGTTGTAGCAACCCTGCCGTACGCTGATGCTCCGCCTTTACCTGCTGGCAAACCAGACACTTGGCTACACTCCGAGCCACACTCCTCTTCATACCATACCACCAATAGTTCAGGCGAAGATCCTTGTACATCTTGGTGCCACCAGGATGCACAGAATACGGTGAACTGTGTGCCTCCACCAACAACTCCTCTCTGATATCTCCAGCTGGCACACACAGCCTGGCTCCAAACCTCAGCGAACCACCCTCATGAATCAAGAAGTCAATCCGCAGACCGGCTTCCACCTGCTCCCGAATCTTCACCAGCTTCGGATCTCCAGCCTGGCCAGCCTTGATTCTATCCACGATCGTTGACTGCATCTGCATACACATCAACGAAGAAGCTTCTCCAGGAAGAACAATCTCAACACCAGACTCGTAAAAATCCTGCTGCAATCTCCACTGCGAAGTCAACAACATCACTACTGGAAGCCTACTCAGCGCATCAGGAACCACATTCACCTTGCCAGGGTGATACTGTAAATCAATCTGATAATCCGACATGAGCTCCAACCATCGACGCTGTCGCATGTTGAGCTCCTTCTGAGTAAAAATATACTTCAAACTTTTGTGATCGGTGAAGATCTTCACTTTCTCACTCAGCAGGAAGTGCCTCCAAATCTTGAGCGCAAACACGACAGCAGCCAACTCCAAGTCGTGTGTCAGGTAATTCTTCTCATGAGTCTTGAGCTGACGCGAGGCATATGCCACAACATGCCCGTGCTGATGCAACACACAACCGAGACCCTTGCCAGAAGCATCGCAAAAGATCTCGAACCCTCCACTGCGATCAGGCACAACAAGAATAGGGGCAGTTGTCAATCTCTCCCTCAGAACACCAAAGGCATTCTCACAATCTCCCGACCAAACAAAAGGTACATCCTTCCGAGTCAATCTGGTCATCGGCTCAGCAATACGGGAAAAGTCCTTAATGAAGCGCCGATAGTAACCAGCAAGCCCAAGGAAACTCCGGATCTCAGATGCTGACTGCGGAACAGGCCACTCTCTGATGGCCTTAATCTTCTCGGGATCCACTGAAATACCATCTCCAGACACCACATGCCCCAGAAAAGCAACTCTGTCCAGCCAAAACTTGCACTTCGAAAACTTAGCATACAAACGATGCTTCCTCAAAATCTCGAACACCGTCCTCAAGTGCGAGGCATGTTCTTCCTCCGACTTTGAATAGATCAGAATTTCGTCAATAAAGATAACGACAAACTTGTCTAAAAAGTCATAGAAAATCAGGTTCATTAGATTCATGAAAACTGCGGGGGCGTTGGTTACACCGAAGGGCATAACCACAAACTCGTAGTGTCCATACTTCGTCCTGAACGCCGTCTTCGTAACATCTTCCTTCCTCACCTTCAGCTGATGATACCCACTCCTCAAATCCAACTTCGAGAATACTCTCGATCCTCCAAGCTGATCAAAAATGTTATCGATACGAGGCAGGGGATATCGATTCTTCACGGTCACCACATTCAACTCCCGATAGTCCACAAACATACGACGCGAACCATCCTTCTTCTTCACCAGCAAGACCGGTGCTCCCCACGGAGACACACTGGGATGAATGAAACCCTTCTGAAGAAGCTCATCCAGCTGCTTTCGCAATTCCTCCAACTCAGCGGGTGCCATACGATAGTGCGCTTTCGAAATCGGCTGCGCTCCCGGAATAAGATCAATCGAAAACTCAAGAGCTCGATCGGGTGGCAGCCCAGACATCTCCTCGGGGAAGACGTCATCGAAGTCCATAGTGATCCTCTCCATCTCATCTCATATTCGACCAAGTCCAATTTGCTAGGTGTATAGCACTTCGACCAAGCCCATTTGCTATATGAATAGAAATTCCTCCAACAATTGACTTGATCATCACTTTAAAGAATTACGTCATTGTCATCACTGAAACACACTTAGCACACACATAAAATAGCAACACACGTTTGTCATCATCAAACTAAAGATCCTAGATCGTTGCTTCCAACAGGTATCTAGTCTTTATGAGCTGTTCCACCTGATATTCCAGCATCAGGGCATACCCTTCCTTGCCCACCTCCAGTCATTTGTTCCATCTGCTCAGCCTGCTCAGTTTCCTCCTTCGATCATCTCTGAGATTCCTGATACTTCAGTTGATGCTGCTTCTGAGCCGGTTGCTTCTCAGGCTCCTCAAGATGTCTCCTCAGCTGCTGTTGCTGCTCCTCAACCCGTGGACATTTTTGTTGATCCGGAGCCCCAGGATTTTCGTATTGAGTTGGCTACTCCTGCAAACTCCTCTGCAGCTGATTTGTATTGATGTTTTATGGAGATTGCTCACCCTTAGTCCAAGATTTTTTAAGGTTGAGAGTGTGAGTCTGTCTGTATCTTTGGTTGTATTGATGGATGGTGTATGATGATGATGATGCATGTGTAGTGGTCTGTTATTCTTTTGTACTCCATGTATCTTTGGATTATATATATATATGATTATGTTTTACTTTATCATATGATGTTTCACATTGTTTCTCTATTCTTACTATTGTGATCATTGTGTATACGTTGTGCAATTGTGTCTCTCTGTGAGCTCTATTATATACATGATGTGATGTGAGACATTTTCTTGCCAATGAATGTTGATATTGGATTCTTATTCCTTTTGTCACGCCCCGCTTCCCAAAAACGTGGAGGCGAAGCGTGAGAAGGTCCGCTCAGACTTGAAGCTATAAAGCTGCAAGTCCGATAAGCGTCAATCACTTTTAAACTGCAGGTCCTTGCAACGTGAAACGAAACAAAGATAATAATAACGAAAAGAGACAAAGAAACATCTCAGAATATCCATAATAATAAATCTCAACATCGCAGAAAAAAAAACCACCAGGCTAAAAATAAAAGAGTCTAAAAGAGGCCCATCATGGCCAACAAAAATACAAAGTACGAAAACAAAGCAATGGTGCAAGCACCGACAACTAACAGCAACCTAAAGCAAAAGCAAGTAAAATCAGTCTCTAAGACTGGTCTCCGGTGTCCTCGAACTCCTCAACGAACGTAGGCTCAGGCTCAGCGTCGGCAAACACCTCGTCCTCAGCAACTGTCTCTGGCTCAAGGTCTAACATGTGACACCCAAAAGAGCAAGGGGCACATGTCAGCAATTCTGGAAGACTTGTGCAAGGAAACTGAAAGTAGGTGAAAGTAAAGCAACCTAGCAGTTCTAGCATGATACAATGACATGGCAGTTAAAGTAATGAGTGCAACAGGTAACGTAAAGTAAAGTAAAGTACAAGCATGGCATGCCATTCACAAGACAAGTACAAGACAAGTAAAGTAAGCACCTCGTGCACAGAGATTCAGTCTTTTGGCTAGAGTGGCTGCGCGGGCCAACTCCTAAGCTCAAGTGACCGTTTATCCCTACCCCTCCACGTGTATCGGGCATTGGTTTTCAGCCAACACATGAGGCCCGCTTCTGGACCACGAGCCAGGAAGTGTTTTAAACAAGTATGGCGTAGGGGTGCACCTAGCCGGACAAGGAAGTACAAGTAGTGTAGCGTGTGCTACGAATGCGACATTCAATGCATGGATGACATGACATGGCAAAGTAGTAAAGCGTACAGGTAAGGAAAGTAAACGTGACAGTTTAGTATGCATGAACAACAAGTTTAAAGGTTGGATCTAGCTTCGTTGTCAAGCTAGATCAATTAGGTGATGGATCTAGTTTCGTTGTCAAACTAGATCAAGTAAGCGTCTAGCCAGCTATCATTTCACTGACTAGTCTCTTTTACGCTAAAAGCAAGGAAGTGGCCTAAAAACATGGCCCTAAGCAAGATTTGGCAAGTTTCACTTGCCTGCAACTATCACGTCAAGAAAACACCGTCCAACGAGTCCAAAGTCACGATTCCTACGTGCACAAGTCCACCGGCCTACATCCGTTTTATTAATCTTGATTAGTGATTGCTAAGACATTTAAAATACTTTAAAATACTGATTTTTAGTCTTGGTTTGCATGCAATTGGGTTGGGGGTCCTAGGGGTGTAAAGCGTTACCTCAACACGACGCGAAAGCTACACCGGCGTTGGGTAGCGACGCCGGGGGTTGGAATAAAAGATTGGCTCCAAGTCCAGATTCCAATTAGATTCCTCGCTGGAAGTTTCAGAGCAATCAACCGGGGCGACTATTCCAGATTCCAAAGCTAGCACGTGCGATGACGGGCTACGACGTGCGACGACGTCGTACGCGGCAAATCGTCGAAGAGAACACACCTAGGTGGGGCCCACAGTAGTCCGAGGGACCTTTGGGGGACCCACAATACCTCTGGAGAACTTGGGGGGCCCACGGAGGCAAGTGGTACGACGGATGCGGGGTTGCGACGAATGGCTCTCGGTCGTACCCAGCCAATGCGGGAGATTCTCTCGGTCGCTGCGGGGAAACGGGGCTGTGCAGCGTTTGGGTCGGTCGCAGCAGCGGTGCGGGGCTGTCTCCTTCGGTCAGAGCGGTAGGGCGGGTCGGTCGTGCGCTTGGGAGCGGGTCGTTGCAACGTTGCAATGTTTCAACGAGCGGCGAGCGGTCGATGCGAGCGGGCGCTTCGGTCAGACGTGGGGCGATGCGTGCGACAGCTGCGGGCGACGGTGCGGAGCTGATGCGGTGCGGGGATGCGAGCGGGGTGCGGGCCAAGCCCTCGGTCAGACCGAGGGAACGGAGCGGGGCGATGTGCTGCGATGCGAGCGGGGATGGATGCGGGGGCGGCTAGCGGTCTGAGCGGGGAATTTGTGATGGTTTTCTCGGTCGGCGCGGCAGCTGTTCGTCGCAACGTTGCGACGAATCGTCGCAACGTCAAATTTGGGTTTTGGAAGAGGCTAGGGTTAATTTCTTGCGAAAATGGGTCTTCCTAGGGGTTGTTTATATAGTGTAGATGGGTTGACTTGGTCTAGGGCTAAATCTAATAGGATTAGAAGTTTAAAATAATTTAAAATTTGAAATTCAACTTCTCCAACTCACCCAAGGATTTGACTTGGTCCAAATGAGCTGGAAATTTGCTCAAAAATTCTTTAATACGTTTAAAACTCAAATAAATTTTATTTGGCAGAAAATAATTTAAAAATTAATTGTTAAAAATATTATAAAACTTGTTAAAAATATAAAAGTGGTCAAATAAACTCCAAAAATTATAAAATAAATATCGTGGTGATCGTGATGACGAAAGTGAGCTAACTAAGAAGACGGATCTCTCTTTCAACGTCGGACGACGAAACTAAAAATAGAAACGTCTCCCGTCAAAAGTGAAAATCGTCACGTCTCATCGAGTAAGTTTAAATTGTGGAAAAACGACTCGAGAAGTGTCGTTCCAAGATAGTGCCACTATTTAATACTCTCAGAGACGTTCACAACGGCATATCACACAAAAGTGTTCACAATCAAATAAAGTCTAAAATAAACACGTGCACGGCCAAAAGCACGTGCACGAACAAAGTACAACGAAAACGTATCGTTACATCCTCCCCACCTTAGAAATGATTCCGTCCTCAGAATCAACATCAAGCACTGCTCGGGAAAAGGTGCGGGAAACGCTCTCTCATCTCATCTTCACGCTCCCAGGTAGACTCACCAGGGGAACCGTGATGCCACTGCACTCGAACCAAGTCGACGGTCTTATTCCTCAACTGCTTCTGTCGACGATCCAGAATCTCAACGGGCTGCTGATCATAAGACAGATCCGGACGAACCGTAATCTCCGAGAAATCCACAGCGTGAGAGGGATCACTAACGTATCGACGTAACTGAGATACGTGAAATACGTCGTGAACTCCCACAAGCGACAGTGGCAACGCCAAGCGATAAGCCACAGCTCCAACTCTCTCCAGAACATCGAACGGTCCAATGAACCTCGGACTCAGCTTGCCTCTCTTCCCAAATCGAATAACTCCGCGGTTCGGAGAAATCTTCAGAAAGACATGATCGCCAGGCTGAAACTCCAAAGGCCTCCGCTTAGCATCTGCCCAATGCTTGAAACGGTCCTGCGCAATCCTCAGCTTCTCCCGGATGTTCCTCACAACATCCACGGACTCCACGATCATCTCCGGTCCTAACAGCTCCCGATCTCCAATGTCATCCCAGCTCAGTGGCGATCGACATTTCTTTCCATATAGCGCGGCGAAAGGCGCCATTCCAATACTCGCCTGGTAGCTGTTATTGTAGGCAAACTCAACGTGGTGGAGATGATCCTCCCAAGATCCCTTAAAGTCCAGTATGCAAGCTCGCAACATATCCTCCAGAATCTGAATCGTCCTCTCGGACTGGCCATCCGTCTGCGGGTGGTACGTCGTGCTGAAACTCAGACTCGTACCCAAGCTCTTCTGCAGACTCTGCCAAAACTGAGATGTGAATCTCGTGCCTCTGTCTGACACGATACTCACGGGGACTCCGTGAAGTCGTACGATCTCATGCACGATTCACGTTACATCACTATCTAAATTAGTAAAAGGAAATAGAAACGGAGAGTAAACGAATTTACCTCCATATATCTCCTCGCTAGCGTCTCGGTAGACTGTCCTACTCGGAAGGGGATAAAGTGCGCAGATTTGGTCAATCGGTCTACGATCACCCAAATCGCGTCATTCTGCTTCGGACTCCGAGGTAGTCCAGTCACGAAATCCATAGTGATGTGCTGCCACTTCCACTCCGGAATCGGAAGCGGTTGCAGCAACCCTGCCGTACGCTGATGCTCCGCCTTTACTTGTTGGCAAACCAAACACTTGGCTACACTCCGAGCCACACTCCTCTTCATACCATGCCACCAAAAGTTCAGACGAAGATCCTTGTACATCTTGGTCCCACCAGGATGCACAGAATATGGTGAACTGTGTGCCTCCACCAATAATTCCTCTCTGATATCTCCAGCTGGCACACACAACCTGGCTCCAAATCTCAGCGAACCATCCTCGTGAACCAAAAAGTCAGTCCGCAGACCGGCTTCCACCTGCTCCCGAATCTTCACCAGCTTAGCATCTCCAGCCTGCCCAGCCTTGATCCTATCCACGATCGTCGATTGTATCTGCATGCTCATCATCGAAGAAGTCTCTCCAGGAAGAATAATCTCGATACCAGTCTCGCAAAGATCCTGCTGCAGTCTCCACTGCGAGGTTAACATCATCACCGCTGGAAGTCTGCTCAGCGCATCCGGAACCACATTCACCTTACCGGGGTGATACTGCAAGTCAATCTCATAGTCTGCCATGAGCTCCAACCATCTATGCTGTCGCATGTTGAGCTCCTTCTGAGTAAAGATATACTTCAAGCTTTTGTGATCGGTGAAGATCTTCACCTTCACACTCAGCAGGAAGTGCCTCTAAATCTTCAGCGCAAACACGACAGCAGCCAACTCCAAATCATGTGTCGGGTAATTCTTCTCATGAGCCTTAAGCTGATGAGAAGCATACGCAACCACATGCCCATGCTGATGCAGCACACATCCTAGGCCTTTGCCAGAAGCATCACAAAAGATCTCGAATCCTCCACTCCGATCAGGCACAGCAAGTACAGGGGCAGTCGTCAATCTCTCCTTCAGGATACCAAAAGCCTTCTCGCAATCATCAGACCAAACATAAGGTACATCCTTCCGCGTCAGTCTGGTCATCGGCTCAGTAATCCGAGAAAAGTCCTTAATGAAACGCCGATAATATCCTGCAAGCCCAAGGAAACTCCTGATCTCAGTCACCGACTGCGGAACCGGCCACTCTCTGATAGCCACAATCTTCTCGGGATCCACAGAAATTCCATCACCAGACACCACATACCTGAGAAAGGCAACTCTATCCAGCCAGAACTCGCACTTGGAATACTTAGCATACAAACGATGCTTCCTCAAGATCTCCAACACTGTCCTCAAGTGCGATGCATGCTCTTCCTCCGACTTTGAATAGATCAGAATATCGTCAATGAAGATGACGACGAACTTGTCTAGAAAGTCGTAGAAGACCAAATTCATCAGGTTCATAAAGACTGCGGGTGCATTGGTTACACCAAATGGCATAACCACGAACTCGTAGTGACCATACTTCGTCCTGAACGCTGTCTTCGGGATGTCGTCCTTCTTCACCTTAAGCTGATGGTAACCACTTCTCAAATCCAACTTAGAGAACACCCTCGATCCTCCGAGCTGATCAAAGATGTCATCTATCTATGGCAAGGGATATTTATTCTTGATAGTCACAGCATTCAGCTCCCGGTAATCCACACACATGCGACGCGAACCATCCTTCTTCTTTACCAGCAACACCGGTGCTCCCCATGGAGACACGCTAGGATTGATGTATCCTTTCTGTAAAAGCTCATCCAGCTGCCTACACAACTCCTCCAACTCTGTTGGAGCCATCCGATACGGCGCTTTTGAAATAGGCTGCGCTTCCGGCATAAGATCGATCGAAAACTCGAGAGCTCGATCGGGCGGCAGTCCAGACATCTCCTTGGGGAAGACGTCGTCGAATTCACGTACCACAGCTGGTCTATCCTGCTCCATCTGCATAGCAACCAGCTCCACCGGCTTGGCCCGAAACCTGACAGGGCCAAGCGAACTGCTACCATGACTGAACTCGAACACTGGATGTCCGGGGATCTCGAACACCACCTTCTTCCTCCGACAATCGATCGTAGCATAGAAGCTCGCAAGCCAATCCATTCCAAGCACGGCATCGTAGTTGATGATGTCGTGGACAATAAAGTCAGCATAAAGCTCATGTCCACAGACCACCAAAGGGCAAGAAGTGCACCCACGATGCACCGAGATCACGCCATTTCCCGTAACGATGTTCCAACTCTTGGGAAGAGGGGAAGTCGTCAAGGAATGCTTCTCCACGAAGCTCCGAGAAATAATGCACATCGATGCACCGGAGTCAAAGAGGACTCGTGCAGGAAACGTGCAAACCAAAATCACACCTAACAAACAATCTAACAATCAAACCCTACTCTAACAAACATTCATATGCAAGCAACAAACATAAGCAATCAATCAAACTATCTAAGGAAGGAAACAACTAGTTTGAGAGTTACCTGCGATAACCTCATCCACAGCCTCGCTCTCCACTGCCGTCATCAGGTAAGCCTGCCTCCTCGGCTGCATGGCCTGCTGAAAAGCCTTCCTCTGACGAGCGAGAGGTGCTCCACGACCTACATGTACAGGTGCTCTCTGCTGCAACGGCTGTGCGGCAACGGGATCCTTCCAAGGTAGCTTAGATCTCGGGCACTCCTTCATAGCATGAGTAGGGTCTCCACAAATCAGGCACTGACCCAACATCTTCCTACACTGATCCTTGACATGCCCGGTCTTGCCACAGAAATAGCAAGTCTTCTCAGGAGGCACACCTGGCTTCTTGAACTGCACCGTCTGATTAGGCCTAGCCCCAGGCCTAACCACTCCTCTGACCTGCTCCATAGGCCTCTTCCCAGATCCAGAAATCAGTCCTCTCTTCTGCTTCGCAATCCTCTCCTGTCTCCGAGCAGCTACCAGCAACTTCTGATATGACTCCATGTCAGTCGTAGACACCAAACTCTGCAAGTCTAGAGAAAGACCATGCAGAAACCTCTGAGCCTGCTCCTCAGCATCCTCCACCATCTTCGGCGCGAAGCGACTCAATCTAGTAAACTCTTGGTGGTACAGGTCCACCGACAGACTCCCCTGCTTCAGCTCAATGAAGCGCTGCAACATCTCCCTCCTAGCAGCCTTCGGAAAGTACTCCTCATCGAACCTGGACTTGAAAGTAGCCCAAGGTATAGGGCTCACCAACAGCTCCTCCTCTGCATCCCACCAGTTTCGGGCATTATCCTTAAGCTGCTTCTTCGCCAGATCAACCCATCCAGTCGGGTTGACCTTCGACATCTTCAGATTATCCTCGGTATTTCTGATCCACTCCTCTGCAGCCAACGGTCCTTCAGATCTATCAAAGTAAGTCGGGCCCAGCTCCCGAAACTGCTTCGCTCCTGGCTCGAAGCGAGGAGCACTCTGAGTGTTCTGGAGCATGCCCTGCTGCACCTGCATCATCTGATGCATCATCCTCATGATCTCAGCATTGGTGGGCTCTCTATCCGGCTCCTCAGCACGATTGGGCCCACTGCCAGATCGGGTCTGTCGTCGTCCAGCCATCTAATGACATAGAAAACGAACAAACAAATTAGACTCAAAGCTTAATGACTTGGATGTTGCAATTTTATTTAATGGATATTCCGTTTATTATCGTTGTTCCGTTAGTTCGCAATCGCAAGATAGGACCTGCATGGGCCACCAACAAAACCTGTCACGCCCCGCTTCCCAAAAACGTGGAGGCGAAGCGTGAGAAGGTCCGCTCAGACTTGAAGCTACAAAGCTGCAAGTTCGATAAGCGTCAATCACTTTTAAACTGCAGGTCCTTGCAACGCGAAACGAAACAAAGATAATAATAACGAAAAGAGACAAAGAAACATCTCAGAATATCCATAATAATAAATCTCAACATCGCAGAAAAAAAAACCACCAGGCTAAAAATAAAAGAGTCTAAAAGAGGCCCATCATGGCCAACAAAAATACAAAGTACGAAAACAAAGCAATGGTGCAAGCACTGACAACTAACAGCAACCTAAAGCAAAAGCAAGTAAAATCAGTCTCTAAGACTGGTCTCCGGTGTCCTCGAACTCCTCAACGAACGTAGGCTCGGGCTCAGCGTCGGCAAACACCTCGTCCTCAGCAACTGTCTCTGGCTCAGGGTCTAACATGTGACACCCAAAAGAGCAAGGGGCACATGTCAGCAAGTCTGGAAGACTTGTGCAAGGAAACTGAAAGTAGGTGAAAGTAAAGCAACCTAGCAGTTCTAGCATGATGCAATGACATGGTAGTTAAAGTAATGAGTGCAACAGGTAAAGTAAAGTAAAGTAAAGTACGAGCATGTAATGACATTCACAAGACAAGTACAAGACAAGTAAAGTAAGCACCTCGTGCACAGAGATTCCGTCTTTTGGCTAGAGTGGCTGCGCGGGCCAACTCCTAAGCTCAAGTGACCGTTTATCCCTACCCCTCCACGTGTATCGGGCATTGGTTTTCAGCCAACACATGAGGCCCGCTTCTGGACCACGAGCCAGGAAGTGTTTTAAACAAGTATGGCGTAGGGGTGCACCTAGCCGGACAAGGAAGTACAAGTAGTGTAGCGTGTGCTACGAATGCGACATTCAATGCATGGATGACATGACATGGCAAAGTAGTAAAGCGTACAGGTAAGGAAAGTAAACGTGACAGTTTAGTATGCATGAACAACAAGTTTAAAGGTTGGATCTAGCTTCGTTGTCAAGCTAGATCAATTAGGTGACGGATCTAGTTTCGTTGTCAAACTAGATCAAGTAAGCGTCTAGCCAGCTATCATTTCACTGACTAGTCTCTTTTACGCTAAAAGCAAGGAAGTGGCCTAAAAACATGGCCCTAAGCAAGATTTGGCAAGTTTCACTTGCCTGCAACTATCACGTCAAGAAAACACCGTCCAACGAGTCCAAAGTCACGATTCCTACGTGCACAAGTCCACCGGCCTACATCCGTTTTATTAATCTTGATTAATGATTGCTAAGACATTTAAAATACTTTAAAATACTGATTTTTAGTCTTGGTTTGCATGCAATTCAGTTGGGGGTCCTAGGGGTGCAAAGCGTTACCTCAACACGACGCGAAAGCTACACCGGCGTCGGGTAGCGACGCCGAGGGTTGGAATTAAAGATCGCGCTCCAAGTCCAGATTCCAATTAGATTCCTCGCTGGAAGTTTCAGAGCAATCAACCTGGGCGACGATTCCAGATTCCAAAGCTAGCACGTGCGACGACGGGCTACGACGGGCGACGACGTCGTACGCGGCAAATCGTTGAAGAGAACGCATCTAGGTGGGGCCCACAGTAGTCCGAGGGACCTTTGGGGGACCCACAATACCTCTGGAGAACTTGGGGGGCCCACGGAGGCAAGTGGTGCGACGGATGCAGGGTTGCGACGAATGGCTCTCGGTCGTACCCAGCCAATGCGGGAGATTCTCTCGGTCGCTGCGGGGAAACGGGGCTGTGCAGCGTTTGGGTCGGCCGCAGCAGCGGTGCGGGGCTGTCTCCTTCGGTCAGAGCGGTAGGGCGGGTCGGTCGTGCGCTTGGGAGCGGGTCGTTGCAACGTTGCAATGTTTCAACGAGCGGCGAGCGGTCGATGCGAGCGGGCGCTTCGGTCAGGCGTGGGGCGATGCGGGCGACAGCTGCGGGCAACGGTGCGGAGCTGATGCGGAGCGGGGATGCGAGCGGGGTGCGGGCCAAGCCCTCGGTCAGACCGAGGGAACGGAGCGGGGCGATGCGCTGCGATGCGAGCGGGGATGGATGCGGGGGCGGCTAGCGGTTGGAGCGGGGAATTTGCGATGGTTTTCTCGGTCGGTGCGGCAGCTGTTCGTCGCAACGTTGCGACGAATCGTCGCAACGTCAAATTTGGGTTTTGGAAGAGGCTAGGGTTAATTTCTTGCGAAAATGGGTCTTCCTAGGGGTTGTTTATATAGTGTAGATGGGTTGACTTGGTCTAGGGCTAAATCTAATAGGATTAAAAGTTTAAAATAATTTAAAATTTGAAATTCAACTTCTCCAACTCATCCAAGGATTTGACTTGGTCCAAATGAGCTGGAAATTTGCTCAAAAATTCTTTAATACGTTTAAAACTCAAATAAATTTTATTTGGCCGAAAATAATTTAAAAATTAATTATTAAAAATATTATAAAACTTGTTAAAAATATAAAAGTGGTCAAATAAACTCCAAAAATTATAAAATAAATATCGTGGTGATCGTGATGACGAAAGTGAGCTAACTAAGAAGACGGATCTCTCTTTCGACGTCGGACGACGAAACTAAAAATAGAAACGTCTCCCGTCAAAAGTGAAAATCGTCACGTCTCATCGAGTAAGTTTAAATTGTGGAAAAACGACTCGAGAAGTGTCGTTCCAAGATAGTGCCACTATTTAATACTCTCAGAGACGTTCACAACGGCATATCACATAAAAGTGTTCACAATCAAATAAAGTCTAAAATAAACACGTGCACGGCCAAAAGCACGTGCACGAACAAAGTACAACGAAAACGTACCGTTACACCTTTAGTCAACTAAAATTTCTTTTGTTGATGAGTATTTGAAATATATCATTGTGATGCACCTTCGTGTTTTCTCGATTTTATTGTGATATCACATTGAATATACATCACATTCTTGAGACTATCATGATTGTTTTAGTACTTGTTTAGCACTATTATTTTTTTGCTCCTCCCTCTTTTTGGATGATGCTATAGGGGGAGATAAATAAACAAATCATAATTTTGTGCTAAGTAAAATCTAAACATGAATCTAAGATTGAAGTTGCCTTAGATTCAGGGGGAGTAAGATATAATGAACTTGGATTCTAAAATCCTAAATTTCTAGTATTGAAATCATTTCATTCATGCATATCTTACATATCTGCTTCAATTGATCTATAGATACCCTACTTAAATTGACTAACATGATTGGCATCTATGTAGGGGGAGTAGGTATTCTTTAAGCGCAATTATTTATCTTTTTGTTTATGTTTGTTTGTCATCACCAAAAAGGGGGAGAATGTTGAGTATTGGACTTCTCCCTACTTGGTTTTGATGATTAGCTAACCTAAATACTTGTGACTAATCCCCTACTTACAGTTAATCCATTGCCTACGCATATCTTGAAGATCAATTAGTAATGGATATCACTCAAGGATCAATCAAAGCATGCAAAGTGAATTGGATGATCGAAGATGATGATTGAAGCTCCTAGAAGACCTCAAGCTCACTCAATAAAAAGAATAGAGGCTAAAACAAGATGTAATATTTTTATTCTCTTCTAGTATGTAGCTTAGAAGTAGAACTACGTTGGAGCACACACACACACACATCTTTATTTTTGTCCTAGGAAATTATTAGAACTCATTTCCTTGGCCTCCAATTCATTATTCTCAAGCTTGTGCATTTTGGAATTTCAACAAGCGACTGCCGAACGTTTTACAAGAGCATGTCTCAAAATAGTCGCATGTGATTTGTTCTACAGTCGTCAGTTTTGCTCATACTTTGTCATTTGGTTTTTGGGCTTTCAGCTATAACTTTCATCAGGCAATGTTGTACAAAGTACAGGGGCCTGTGACTTGTTAGTCAGTCGCATGTCTCTCTCTTGCCTGAAGATCTTTAACTTGTCTTCTTTCAGTCAGACGACTGATGTTGGTTTCACAGTCGCCTGCCCATGGCACAGGCACCAGTGAATGCTTCTTCAGTCACCTTTCGATACTTGTCTTGACACTTTGTGTTTGACAAGGTTGCAAGTTTCGCCCAGACGACTGATGTTGCTTTCACATTCGCCTACCCATGGCACATGCTTCTGTGAATGCTTCTTCAGTCGCATGTCGATCCTTGTCTTAACACTTGGTGTTTGGGAAGCAGTGCAAGTTTTGGCCAGTCAACTGATGTTGGTTTCACAGTTGCTTGCCCATGGCACATGCGCCCGTGTATACCACGTCAGTCACCTGTCCAGTCTTCCTAAAACTTCCTGAGTTTTCATAACTTACTCATGTTTCGCTCAGTCGCTTGTAGAAGGTTTCTCAGTTACCTGTTGGTTTACATGTGCATGTCCGACCTTCATCAGTCGACTGTCCTACGTGGTAAGTTACCGTTTGAATTCTCACATACCCTCCGACACAGTGCAGCAGTTGACTGTGGTTTCTTCACCAATCGACTGTCTATTTTGTAAATTCTATCAGTTGGCTGTTTCCACACAGATTTCAAAGGGGTTTTGGGAATTCTGTTTGAGTGATTTGGAGAACTTATAAAGCGGGTTTCTACCGTTCCATTGCGAAACTCTTGATCAACTCTTGAAAACCCGAAGCTCTCACTTACAAGTTCTCAAGCTCTCAAATCCAAAAGCCCTAGATTTCCAATCTCACTCTCTCTTGCTCTCCAACCTAGAATCAAAGTGATATCATCTAGGCAATTGGTGGTGACAAGAGAAATGGCTTTCTCTCTTCTTGGAAGAGACTTCAATACATAACACACTTGCTCCTTCAAGTTCTACTTCAAGGCATATGTGATTGTAAGTGTTGATATTTCATTATTTCATATTTTTCGATACTAGTTTTACTCTTGGTTTGTGAGAGTGGTTTGCTTGATCCTAAGTTGTGGGAGTCAAGGACATCGATTGCTTTTCGATTATACTTGTAGGGTTGCTACAAGTGAGTTTAAAGGAAACCTTAAGTTATGGTTTTAACTTGAGTGGGAGGTATCCAGGTGGAAAGGACGCAGGATTTTCGGGATTTGACTTGGGTAATCCGAACCCTTGAAACATACTTTGTTTTAGCATTGTTTCATTTTGGGTTTATTTATAATTCCACAGTTATTGTTGGTTAGGAATTTAAATTGGTATAACTATCGTTTAAATTTTATAAACATTATTCAACCACCCTTCTAGTGTTTTCCTCATAGCCAGGGTCCTTACAAGTTGTTCGACGAAAAAACCGAACGCAGAGAAGCACCAGAACAACTAAGCAGAGATGACATATTTGAAGCACTTCACCCTTTGCGGAGTGTGAAGTTTGGAAAGAACAGATATAGCAAAGTGAACCCTCTTGGTGTTAGAAGGCGGATTGCAAAGGGAAAAGGAAAGTGCAAGTGCAAGGACAAGGGAAAAACTAAAAGAAGAACTGCTCGAATGTCTCGCACAGATTCGAACACAACAGATGTTCGAATACTACCTAGTGGTTGGTCAAAGTTCCGTATTTTCTACCAATTACCATTTTGGAGGACTTTGAAAATACGTCACAAACTAGACATCATGCACATTGAACAGAACATATATGAAAATCTATTGTATACATTGATGCAAGACACCAACGTGTCAAAAGACGGAGTAATGGTGTGGATTGACATAAAAGAATTGAATATACGTCCTGAATTGCAGGCCGTACAAAAGGAAAATTACAAGTACGACTTGCCAACTTCTCGGGTCTCCCTCTCAAGAGATGAAATTCATAATCTTTGTGTGTTTCTCAAGTCCTTGAAGACACCAGATGGATATGCTTCAAATATATCAAGATGTGTGCACGTAGATCGGATGAAGATATTTGGGTTGAAGATACATGATATTCATATCTTGCTACATCAGCTGCTTCCGGTTGCATTATGTTATGTCGATAAGAAGCTGGCAAAAGTTTTGATATAGATCTATGGGTTCTTCAGGCAGGTTTGCTCGAAGGTGATAAACGTTGGTGAGTTTAAAGATTTAGAGTCACGGGTTATCCTTACAATGTGTAATATGGAAAAAAAATTTCACGCTTTGATTCTTTACAATAATGGTTCATCTTATTGTGCACCTGTCATAGGAGGCCCGCATTGCTGGGCCGGTACAATATTTGGAGATGTACCTCGTTGAAAGGTGCACGCCTATGCCATATAATATTCTATTTTGCTTGAACCAAAATTAATCGTGATTTTGAATCTTTTTATGATTTTTGACCCGCATATATCTAGGCTTCGTGAAGCAACTTGTGCACAATCATGCACGTCCAGAAGGGTCATTATCCAAGAATTATATGTCAAACGAGACCTTGATGTTTATATCTCGTTATTTCCGGGGTGTAGAGACAAGAGTAAATCATCGGCAAGAGTTCCTGATGGAGTATTCTATAATGATTATGGAGAGGACACACGATTTAGTTAAATTGAGCTTGACCAAGCACATTCATATGTTCTAAATAATTTATCGATATTTGACTCCTATCACAGGTAATAAAGCTGAGTTATTTGCTTTTGTAAATGGTTAATTCCTAAGTTATAATAGCTTTCTTTACTTGTCCCCCAGTCTTCATATAGATTTAGTCCAATCCAGATTGCGCGCCAAAACTCGGAAAAAAAAGGTTGCGGATGCACACTTTAAAGAATTTAATGCATTGCTGAAAATGAAGGTACGTGCACCGATTTTTCATGATAGTTAAATACCTATCGAAGAATCAATATCGAGAACGTGCATATATGAATGTGATTCTTATTTATCGTTAAGGTGGCAAAGAAATGTGTTCGCAGTGCACAGCTATCCGAGGAGATCCGAAACTATGCCAGAGGTCCTGACGACACAGTACATCGTTATGGAGGTTATTCTATTAATGGTTACAAATTTAATACCATTGAAGTCGAGAAGGACCGATGCATCAAAAATAGTGGAATCTTCTCATCCTTTTTGCATTTGTTGTATGCAAGTTCCAAAAATCAACAACCAAAAGAAGGGCAAATCTTCTATTAAGGCCATGTTGAAGACGTGGTTGAGATTTATTATGTCTATTAGAAGGAAGTGAGCCATGTTATGTTTAAGGTGCAGTGGTGTGAGCAAGGAAAGAAGAAGGATGACTTAGGATTCACGGTCGTTAATCTGACGAAGGAAATCTATCAGCAAGAGAAGTTCATGTTTGCCTCGTAAGCAAAACAATTTTTTTATGTTAAAGATATAATGGTAGACGATGTTTGGGTTTGTATGGTTTTGTTGGACCATTAGGGCACATTCTGTGCCCGTCATAAGTCGGATGGACCACAGATGCAAAAGAATGCAGCTAGAAAAAATTAGAAACGTTAAACTATTTAACGGGGCCTTAAGGTTCAAGACCCTTTAGCCAGGATCTCTGCCAACTTGGGATGGGTCTAACCATCCTAAGAAAGAGCTAAGATACTGCGATTAAATTAAAAGAACGCTAATTAAATTTACATACCCGGAACTTTGCCTTGGTACAGGCAAGGTGTACCGCACCGTCTTTCGAATTGCTCCCCATACCACGCCGAACCGCTCCTCAAACTGCTCTACATCCCGAGGCGAGCAATCCTCTAGTCGCCGAGTCAACCACGCACCGAAGAAAGTTTCACCTGAGTGAGAACCTTCGCCAAGATTTCGGATCGGATCCGAACCCATTCGTGGCTTTGCTAGAGCCCTTCAAGAGTAAGGCAGAAATGATAGGGAGAAAAGAATATTTAATTTAAGCCTAGATCCGAGCGTGCTCCAACATTTTTGGGAGCCGCTCAGATCTAGAGCATGGGACCAGTTTAGAGGAGGAGAGAAGACCCATATTTATATAGCCGGCTGACCCCTCCCCTTTACTCCACTTCCGATGTGGGACTAAAGTTGGAGTTAATAAATTCAAGTTAGTTTGCCTTTCATAAAGGCCAAACTTTCATGAATTTTAACTCCCTCACCGTTGAGATTCACGATCGATACAACCTATCAAATCGAAGGGTGTTCAATGATGAACGCGTAGGAAAAAACGGTGAGTCAATCAGAGTCCGTTTGACCCTCCAATTGATGATCCAAAAATCAGCCCAAAGTCACATTTCGCACAAAACCAGCCGTCATTGCAAATTCTGCACCTAGGTTTCTGAAACCCAGGTGTGGGGCCCACCTGTGCCAGCTAGGTGAGCCCAGGATAGACTGCGCACCTGGGCCCACCTGGGCCTCGGGCCAAGCACCCAGCGCCTGGGCGAATGCCCAGGCACCTGGGCGTCTGGGTGCGCGGGCGCCTGGGCTTGCCCAGGCCAGCGCCGGGGCAAGCCCAGGCAGCCCCTTTTTGCAGGTTTTTTCCTTAAAAAATAAGCTTTACTCTTTAAAGATTTTTGGGCCGTCTATTTGGGCCTACTATTTAAACAACTTTAAATAGACTCAATGGGCTCTTTTAGACACCGTTTTTAACGCGGTTTAAACATGCGTTTAGAGCAGGACGATCCCGTCATTCAGGTGACCTTTTCCAACACATTTATTTAATTAAATATTGTCTTAAATAATTTAATACATATTTAACTCCTTTTGCATCACATGCAAATAGTTGACGCACCCCAAACTTACACCTAAATTCCACCTAGAGGTGTCACAGTCACTATGCATAGTATGGTTCCTAGGTATCAGCTTTGGGCTCTATCCGCAAGTGGACGGTGTCAAATTATAGTATATAAGATTGTCGAATCCCACAGGGAAAGTGACAGTGTATTGGGGTCTCAGATTATTTTTAGATCTCAGAGCGGGATAGCAGTCGGGTTAAGAAGATTCGTTGTGATGGTATTGTTGGTTCGATAATAAAAGAAGCTAGGGGCTTAGGGATCACCGCTAAGACCGTCGGAGGTTAATGTTAGAATGATATCTTTACATTGCATTGGATTTAGGGGGTTGATCTCTCAACTCATACCACTCTCGTGAGTTAGAATTTCGAGGTATTTTGGTGGCTCTCATTGACGCAATGGCGGTAGCCGTCAATGTAGCGATATAGTTCGTGGTGGATCCCCTCAAGGCACGAGCCAGGCATGGTCATGAGCATTGGTTGGATCCACTAATTCCCTATTTAAATCCCAAAGATACTCCTTAAGCTCATCAATTCCACCGACCGTGGGCATGATCTCAGGACTAGTTCTCCTAGGGATTTGGATGGATCGACCAAAATAATCCCCTTTATTCCCAATACAACCTAGAGATCCAGGTCTACATCTCTTTACTAGAGTCTTAGGGCTAACCCATCAACCCTAGGGGAGACTACTCACACATATCGATTACGACGAATAAAAATGCAATTTTTATCGCAGAAAACATCGTAGCAATTCATATCGAGCGAGAAATAAATATCTTACGTACCGAAAATGAGGAAGAATAATAGCCAATAGGGATCCAAGAATTCCAGCAGATTCCAAGACAAAAGAAATAATTAAAATATAATCTTTCTCCAAAAATAATTCAAATCTCAAAACCTAGATCTAGATCTCAAATAGTTTTCGATCTCCTCTCCTCCCTAAACTCAGTTCAAAAACATAATAATAAAAAATCTCCATTTTCTCTCCAAAAATCGACTCATTTAGCCTCGTCTGGGCCCCACCAAATCAACTTCAAATTCTGTAGTCTGCGCCTGCTTGTTGTCGACCAAGTCAGTGACTCGGTCGAGTAGACGTCTGCTCGGTCGAGCAGGCACATTAACTGCCCTGGCTTGGGTGGAGGGGTCTGGGCTACTCGGTCAAGCAGCTCGCTTGCACAGTCGAGTCCATCAGTGGATCGGGCTCCTTCAAAAAGTGTCGCTCTGCCTACTCGGCCGGAGTAGGCCATGCTCGGTCGAGTCGGATGTTGATGGGATGGAGCTTTGAAAATAGAAACGGCTCGACCGAGTCACCATGCTACTCGGTCGAGTAGGATGCGCTCGTGCATCAATTGCTGGGCTTCGCGTATCAGCTCGACCAAGCAGCCTACGCTGCTCGGTCGAGTCGCCTGGGAAAGTTCCCAAACAACTCTTTCCTTCCAGACTCTCCTCCACTCCTCCCATAAGCTTTCAAACCTCGGCGAACTCCTGTAAAGCCTCGCCAATGGGCTCACGGGCATGCTGGATGTGTCCATATCCAAAAGTGGTTCCGAATCGCTCCAAAATCCATGAAAATCCACAAAACTCTACAAAACTCGAATATGGCGTTAGAATTGCAGTATCGTAAGAAAATAAGGGATTTGGATGCGGATATGACATGAAATGCAATGGAATGATGCTATGAAAAGATAGAAAATATGGACACATCAAAATCCCCAAGCTTACCTCTTACTCGTCCTCGAGGAAGACAAATACAAGGTATGCCGGGCGATAAACAAAAGAAAATGAAAGAGGTAAGAGATGGAAGGGGGTGCTAGAATGTTTGTCACGCCCCGCTTCCCATTATACTTGGGAGCGAGGACGCGAGCGGGACCGCTTGGGCTGGAGCGGTGAAGCCCCGACCCAATAAGCGTCTGTGTATGACTACTTTGGTAGGTTCTTGCTTGCGAATAATCGGAACAACAGAATGATGACATTATTTTATTTGACTTCCTGATTACATGTACACAAAAATTAAAAGGCCTAGCATGGCCATTACAAACCGTTACCAAGAGTTTAAAGTACACCTGAATGCAATACAACAACAAATAGTAACTTTTAGCAAGCTGCACAGTGTCCGCCGTCTTCAGTAGTGGATCTCGTGCTTCTGGTTCTCTTGGTCCTCCTGCTCAATCTCCAAATGAAATCTTCGATGAACTTTGCTCAAGACCTAACATATATTTCACAAACAAGGAAATATACGTCAGCGAGGGTCGCTCGGCAAGATTTAAAAACGTTAGAAATAAAATGACCCTCAGCAAGATTTAATATAGTTCACAAAGTTTAGGTGTAACGACTGCTTTTCATGTATCTGGATTTATTATAATATAATATATGTTTTGGTGGATTTTCTCCTCGTGTGTGGTTTTCGTCTCCGTAGCTTTCATTTTCGATCGATTCGTTGTATTTTCTCGTTTCTTCCGTAGGATCGTCGATTTCGAAGTATGTCATTCGTGACGGACTTCATAATGGTCGTATCTTACTATTAGATCAAGCCTAGGAGTCTTAGGAATCGATCCCGGGGCCCCGCGCTCCGTATCGGAACTTTTTGTGCTCATTAGCCGGTATAAGAAGGGGCACCGACCGACTAGATGACGATCCAGTCGGTCGGCAATCCTTCTTGGACCGACTAGTTGGCTTTCTAAATTTCTCAGAAGTTACTGTTTATCGTTAGTCGGTCTAAGAACGTTGGTTGACCGACTAGGTTGCAAACTAGTCGGTCGGCAATGCTTCTTTAACCGACTAACACATCATCTAATTTTAGTATCAGTTACTGTTTACTCTTAGTCGGTCTAAGAACGTTCATCGACCGACTAGTTGCTAAACTAGTCGGTCAGTATTTGTTCATGGACCGACTAATTCTAAATTCTATTTTCGTTCAGAAGTTACTGTTTACACTTAGTCGGTCTGCGTTGGTCGACCGACCGACTAGTTGCCAAACTAGTCGGTCAGTGGTTGCTCTTTGACCGACTAACCTGTGTTAAAACCCTAATTTCTGGGCAGCCGCCAGCCCATCCTATTTAAACCCATCCCAAACGATTTCATCTTCCTCCACTCGACCCTAAACCCTAAAATCTCCCCCTTTGAGCCCCCGTCTTCCTCCAAGCTTCATTCCTTCACTCCAAGCCCTAAATCCATCATCCAATCCATCCATCCACTCTATCTACCTCTCATCTTCCCCAAAGTCTCATCAAATCCCCAAAATCCCCCAAAACCCCCAAAACCCTAACTCTCCAAACTTCTCCAATCTTTTCCAGATCTGATCCTAGGGTTCTCCGGAGTGTTTCTTCCGCCTCCTCTCGGTAAGAAATCGATCCCATGGTGTTTTTATAACCTATTTGTATTTTTATGAAACCCTAATGAAATTTCATGTTGTTTGATGTTTGTTTCCCCATAACAGCGATTTCCCCCGTAGATTAGCATCCGCGAGACGAACCTTCGTGATCGTCATCCCCGGTGCTAGGCAAGTGAAACTTGCCACTTAGGGTTTAGGCCATGTTTTAGGCCATTTGCTTGTTGTAGGCGTAAAAGAGGCTAGGCGACGAAATGATACTCGCCTAGGCGCAAATTGAGGAACTAGCTTGACAACGAAGCTAGTTCCGACATATATCATGTTGCACAATTACCATGTCATGTTTACTTTCCATTAACGGTACGCAAATTAATTGTCATGTCATTGCATCCTTTAGGTATTTCTGTGAATGCGTAGCTTCGCTACAAATGCTTGTGTTCCTGGCTCGTGCTCCAGAAGCGGGCCATGTGTTGGTTGATAGCCAATGCCCGAATTGCTTGTTTCCGGCTAGGTGCACCCCTACGCCAAATGTTTAAAAATGCGAGCTCATGTGCGGGGCAACCCCGGCTCACTTGCTGAGCTCATGTGCGGGGACCCTGGCTCCATTACGTGTGGGTATTGGGGGTAAGAGTTAAGCGGCCAATCAACTGGGAGTCTGCCCGATCAGCAACTGTAGTGGTAAGGCGTAAACTCTGGGTTTTGGGGTAGTGTTAAGCGGCCAATCAGCGTGAATGTGAAACCATTCAGCTGTAAGGCGTAAACATCTACAAACAACATGAGTAGTGAATTGATTGAGATTGATAGTAGCTTGGCTACTCTTGTCTTGTCCCGATGATTGTTCTCTTGTACAAATTATCTTGCCATGTCTTGATTGTGCACTCATATTATAACTGCCATGTCATGCATACTATAACTGCTAGGTTGCTAGTTGCCTTACTTTCAGTTTCCTTGCCCAAGTCTTTTTAGACTTGCTGACATGTGCCCCTTTACTCTTTTGGGTGACATATGTTAGATCCTGAGCCTGAGTACCATGTTGAGGACGAGGTGTTTGCTGACGCCGAGCCCGAGCTTGTGTTTGACGGGGGGTACGTGGACACTGGGGACCAGTCCTAGTGTCTTCGTTGTGTTTTACTATTGTTTAGACAGTTGTTTTGTTATCGGTGCGTAGCACCTATACTTTGTTATGTCGTTGTTTTTGTTGGCCTTGTTCTGGGCCTTTAGACTCTTTCTTTTAGCCTGGTGGATTTTCTGGATGTTGGACTTATTTTCATGTTGGACAATTTATGAGATGTGAGATTTTATTTCAGTCTCTCCTTATGTTATTATTGTTGTTCCGTTGTGGTTACAGGGACCTGCTTATGTTTTTATTGACGCTTATCAGGTTTGGGGCTTCACAACCCCACTCTCGTGCGGACCTTTTCACGTCTCGCCTCCATTTTAGGGAAGCGGGTCGTGACATTAGGGAAGAGAGGCACATTATGATTTCAAAAATATAATACATAGTAGCATGTGGAAACAAGAGGCATAACAATGTGTAGTGTGCAAGCAGTGAGCATGAGTAGTGTGGTGTGTACATCAATAAGTATAACGGGTGTAGTGCGTACAGCAATATGTATAGCAAGTGTGGTGTGCACAGCAATAGTCGTGACAGGTGTAATGTGTACAACAATATGTTTAGCAAGTGTGATGTGCACAACAATAAGTATAACGGGTGTAGTGCGTACATCAATATGTATATCAAGTGTGGTGTGCACAGTAATAGTCGTGACAGGTGTAATGTGTACAGTAATATGTATAGCAAGTGTGGTGTGCACAACAATAGTCGTGACAGGTGTAATGTGTACAACAATATGTATAGCAAGTGTGGTGTGCACAGCAATAGTCAATCATGACAATAATCTTAGCAGTTTACTCCATAGCGTAAGCAGAGGTGAAGCGAGGGTGCATCAATCAATCAATCAATCAATCTCCTATCTAGTGACAAGACCAGTGTCTGAGGGGGAGGTGACCAGCATCACACCCAAGTCAACGGGAGCTACCCGTGACTCTATACTCACCGACCCGGCCAGGTGTCGGTCAAGTTCACCACTAGAGTGGAATCCAACTTTCCAGCCTCTACTACACTAGACTACCCCGCCCAAGTGTCCATAAGTCGAACCGCAGTTTAATGTTTGCCGAGTGGCAAACTACGTAAATGCCCCGCGGGCCCATATCCGAATTGCCCGAAGGCCCAATAGTCCGTGATTTGCCCCAAGGCACAATAGTCCGTAAATTGCCCTAAGGCATAAATATCTGTGATTGCCCCGAGGATTAAGTTTTCCACAATGCAAAAGGATACACATCACGTAATAAATCGAATAACAAGAAAGGAAAGCATTTCGTGTGTATCATCTAAGTGACTAAAGCAACCAACACATTAACAGGATTCATTAAAAACCATTTCGGATATAAAAGTTGTTTACTTGACAATTTCGCGACGTATGTTATTTGAGGAAGTTTGAAAACAAATAAAATACTTGCGTCATCAAAAGCTGTAGGAAAAACCATATACTTGCAAGTTGTATATACTTGCCTGTTTTGACGATTTTTGGGGATCTGGCGATCGCAGCGAGGGGCAAGTCATAACTGTGAGGTTGGTTCCACAATATTAATAAATAAGAAAGTAAAGCTAAACAAAATACCTTTTAATATTTATAGCTAATGTTTAAAGTACACTGACATATCCAACATCTAGTAAAACTAATACATCCAGAAGCTAATCTATATGAATTAGGATGCCCTATGAATATTATGGGTACTGGAACTAATACCTCTATAGCCCATGGGTCACAGTTTCAACAAAAGACACTGTCCATATGTTAAAACCTACTTAATATAATAACTTATAGCCTACCTCAATTCAATTAATACTTAAAGCTGTAACATGACCTATATAATGTCTAACATCATCGTAAAAATAATGTAAGACTTACATCGGTCGCTCTCCTTGGTGTTGATGTCGGTGTGGGGAGCAATGGAGGATGGGAGATCGGAGAGGCGGCGGGTCGACGGATCTGAGGCGGACGGCGATGCTAGGAGGTGGGGCGGCGATCTGGGTCGGGTGGCTTCGATCCGAGGCGGAGGGGAGCGAGATCGGGCTTCCTCTGTTCCGAACAGGGGGAAGGTGGCAAAACAGGGGAGAGCGGATCGTTGGCGGCGTCGAAACTCCGAGTGGCGGCGAGCGGTGGGTTCGGTGACTTGGGGGCTGAGGAACGACGAATGCCCACGGCAGACGGCAAGGCGTTGATGAGGGCTGTCGGGCGTCTCCGGAGGCGGGTTCGTACAGGGTGACGTCGGTGTTGAGGGAAGAAGGCGGAGGCGGACGGGAAACACCTGGGTGGTGGTGCAAAGAAGGAGAAGGGGAAGGAGGGACAGAGGGGGTTTGTTTCGAACAGGGGAAGAAGAGAAGAGGGGAGGGCCGTGCGGCGCTCTGGTCGAAGGGCGAAGGGGTGATGACTGGTCGGGGGTGTTTCCGACGGTCTTGGACGTCGGTGAGAGGCTGGGCGGAGGTCGGACGGGAGGGAGGCTGCGGAGCAGGGCGAGGGGTGTTGTCTGGGCATACGTCGCCGGGGAAGGAGAATGAGGGTAGGGGCGGGTTTCCTTGTGAGGGGAGAGAAAAACTTGAAAAGCTTTGTAAAAGACTGTAGGCGGCTGTTGTATTGTTGAGGGGAAAGCAAATAGAAGGCCTATGGTTTATTATGAAGGGATGTAGGGTGAATGAGCAAGGACAGTAGGGCTTTATAAAATTTTAGTTGTGTGTGGGGAAATTGAAAGGCAGCACATGAATAGAGCTTGGGTTCGGCCAGCTGGTTGAAAACGTGGGGCTAGGTACAATAGGAAGGGAAAGAGTTTAATTTAGAAAGGGTTTATAAAAGGAAATGTTTAGAAAGTTATAATAGGAAAGATTTTGTTTTTAATGAATTTGATTAGGGGAAATTTAGAGTTAATTAAGTATAGGTTTAAATAGGGAAAATTAAGGGCTAATCAATCTTAGTTATTAGGTTTTATTAGGAAGGTCTCCCATTTGAATTTTAAATGTTTAAAAAGATTTGAAAGTTAAATTTGAATTTGAAATTTTAAATTAATTATAAAAAGATATTTTCAAAATAATTTATATGTAAGATTTATTTTAGTAGTTTAAGATAGTGATAATAATAGCTAACATGCAAAAGTTAGAAGTGAATACAGATACGGGTACGGGGACAGGAATGTCAAACAACGGATACTGTGAGAAATAATACATAAGAGAAAGACGGATAAAATATACGAGGGAAAATACAGATATACTGTATCGATAAAACTGGTCGTTACATCCTACCCACCTTAAAGAAAATTCCGTCCTCGGAATTTCTTAAGTTAGGTAAGGTCAAGTAAAAGCCTGATCGACGAAGGGTCAGAGTAGCAAGGAAGGAAGAGACAAACAGGGGAAAGGAAACTTCTGAAATGAAACGGGTCTACAATCGAACCAATTATTATCAAAACAACACTTAGAACAAGCAAGACAGATGAAATAGTAGAAGCAAAAGGTACACCTAACAAGGATAAGCAAATGGTATGAATCATTAAGTGCGATGATAGGTCAGGGTTCAAACGTTACCGTTCATCACCGGCTCATCGTCCCTAACTTCCTCAGCGACCATAGAGTAACCTTGGCGCTGACTACATTCGGGGTTGGACTGTTGAGGAACCTGACGCCGAGGGGCTAAAGACAGTCCCTGTTGAGTCGATCCGGATGCAGAGTTGCTAGTGTGACGAAAGCAGTTCCTTGTAATATGATCAGGTGCTCCGCACGCCAAGCACTGGTTCAACAACACGTGACAATCCTTCTTGACGTGCCCAACCCGGTTACAATGATAGCATACCACTGTAAATCTGGGGTCGACTGGAGTTGCAGGCTTCTTGAAATTGGTGGTCTGAGTCAGTCGGAGATCGTTCTTTGGCGGCTCCTGCGGATGCTTGCCTGCCTGACGCGCCTTCTTCTGATTATCGATCCGCTCCTGATTCTTCGCAGCTACTAGGACATCCTCATGAGTGGTAAAAGTATTCCCAGACAGCACACTCTGGATGTCTAGGTCCAAGCCCTGTAGAAAACGATGTACACAGTCCTCAGGTTCCTTCACCATAGCAGGGGCATATCAACTCAGCATAGTGAACTCTGCCTTGTACTCATCAACGGTCATAGTGCCCTGCTCCAGGTTGATGAAGCGACTCTCCATCACTCGCTTCGCAGACTTGGGAAAATGAAAACAGGAATGCAAGCAAGGCAAAAAGTGAAAAACGTGATGCTGAATGAGAAAAAATGAAAAGGTGAAAATATGGGTGGAAAATGAAAGAAAAAGTAAAAATAAAAAAATAAAGCGATATCGCTCATCCCCCAAGCTAAACACAGCAGCGTCCTCACTGCTGAGAGCACGCTGGCAAGCGGGAACAGATGCTAGGGTGGGCAGTAGGGTAAGGAGATAAAAATTAAAATAGAAATAAATATATGCAAACGAAAGAAAAGGTGATATGATGCAATGATAATATAATGATGGAAATGCATGGAATGATGCATGGTGTGTCCTCCCCCAAGCTGTGTAAGACCAGGACCCCTAAAAGACAGATGGGCACAAAATAAGATGAGGGAAGCAAAAAGTGGTGGTGGGACAGCATCAAGCAGGGGCACCACCCTCTGGAGGTGGTGATGGGCCCCCTGCTGTGGAGCAGAGATGGTGGAAGCTGGCTGTGGCTTTACGACTGGGTCGGCTAGTGGGTAAGAAGCTTCAAATGAAGATGGCGAGTCCGGGGGTCGGACCGCCAGTGGCAAACCAGGTTTCGGATATCAGGGAGGTCATGCTCAACGGACTGCTGAGTAGTGCCGCCTCCATGACTTAGGAGTAGGAGCAAAGCGATAAACTGGTCGCCCTGGTCAGTGTCCCGGAAGCTAATGTCATATGCTGAGTCGTTGAGATTGACGCGTGTTCATATTTCACCTTTTGCACACGCTCTTTATCGTGTTTTCATATGCGTTTCATCTCATTCCATGTTGTATATATCACATTTTGGTTCATATTGACTATTGGGTGTATTGCTTGTATTTCAGGTAAATGTCGGCATTTCGGTGTCTTCTGGAGTCAACCTTGCATGTCGGGACCAAATCGTGCTTATACGGCAAAGATCCGATGGCCAAAGATGATGAGTTGAAGTTTTGGAGATTCATTCGGTCGTGTGGATGAGCCACCTGACCGGGTAGTTTCATGGTATCAGTCCTGCACCCCACACACTGCTCCCCACACACCCGACCCAGGCAACACACTGCGCCCACCCGGGCAACACACTGCGCCACCCGATCGAGTGAATGACCAGGTGGTGAGGAGACAGAGTGGCACTCATGGAGGAGCTTCCCACCCAATCGGGTCATCTCCTCGGGTCATTTTGGGGAAGAACTCACCCAACCGGTTGACACTTCAACCGATCGGGTGGCCTTTTCTTTCCCTTTCGTGTACTGCTGCTGCATTCATTGAAGAACTGCTGTCATTCCAGTAGGAGTTTGGGTGAACTCTTATTTTTCTAGCGTTGGCATCGTCTTCAGATTTCCAACGATAGCTCGCATGACCAAATCCGTTTTTTCTACATTTTTCTGGAATTTTTTGAGCGCAGTTGTGTGCTGAAATTCTGGGCTGTCTGGAATCTGATTCCCACCCGATCGGGTGGGCTATTCACCCGACCGGGTGAGCCCATTTTTAGCAGTTCAGTGTCTCTGTTTGTTTCCACCCGATCGGGTGAACTTCCACCCGATTGGGTTGCACTTTTCAGCAGTTTTAGTGGGTATTTGTACCCGAACTGTTAGGGTTTTGTGGGGGACTATAAATATGCGATGTTGGACCACTTGTAAGGTGGTTCCCCTCTATTTTCCAGGATCTTTCAGCCCCTTTCATGGGAGCCTTAGATTAGTTTAGATTATGGCTTCTCTTTCAATAAATCTTGTAATGGATTGATGGATTCTAATGCAAGATAAGTATTTTTTCTCTTATTTCCATTGCTTTGTGTTATTTTCATTGTGCTTGATGATGAATGTTTGTTTGCATTTATTCTTGCTTGCTATCATGTTCTTCATCATTGAGTAGTTCTTGATGAACCCTAATATGTGTTAGAGTAGGATTGATGCTTGGAATATTTCATTTGACTTGATTGCATGGCAAGTGTTTGATGTAATGTGTCAATGGAGATGTCTAGCCATCTGAGACCAACCCGTATGACAACACACTAGATGGAGTTGGGGGTTGGGCTCTGGATGCTTGTCCCGTCAAGATCCGCTTTGATGTATTACTAGGAATCACATTCGACCTATTTGGCCATTAGGGTTACGCTAGGGGCGTTTCATTGTCATCGACGGGAAAAAGACCGCCTTTGACCGTTGGGCCAAGAGGAAATAAAACGAGAGTTGATTCTCTAGCCGTAGCTCACATCCTAGCGTTGACATTGAGTCCTTGCACGTAGGAACGTCCAGGAAGAAATGTTGGGAGCTATCATTGTGGCCTTAATGCTCTCGGTTGCGGAGGGTGTTGGACATGGGAATGCCCACCGTCCGAAACCGGGTAGACCTAGCGTATCATCCTGGGCACCAACTGAAATATCGGGCCCACGGGGCACTAGGTACCACCTTTTGGGGAAATATCTCACCTTGGGTCGAATCGAATACCAAGTGTCATGAGTGCTCTAGGCCGTGTTAGCGGGGATTCATTTCTTGTATTTTACATTTCTTTCCTTTATTTCTACACTACCCACTCATATCATCCGCGTAGCTCTCACATAACCTAGGTGAGGCTAGTAGCCTTCAAGCCATCAACTTTCCTGTGTTTGATATACCCGCACCCTACACGAACCGTGCACTTGCGGTACAACGACACCGCGCCCTAATCATAAACGGGGTGCCGGTCAATTTTTTGGCGCCGTTGCTGGGGAGGCCTTCGGTTTGATATTAGCTTAGCTTAGGTTCGTTAGACTACACATAAAAACATTAAATCAAAAAAAACAAAAAAAACAAATACAATAACCAAGAAATTTTCCCCCCGCCATCATATTATCCTTTTGTTCTTCTCTTGTACTATTGACGCTCTTCTCTAGTTTTCTTATTTTTGTTGTCCAGGTATCTTTGCTATTACCATGTGGAGACCAAATTTTGATGCTCAGATGGGATGTTATGATCCTTATTCATTTGTGGTTTGTGAGATTTGTGGGATGGCAGGGCCCGTGCATGATGATTGCCCATTTACGCTTGAGAGCCTCAGTCTAAACCAAGGCCAAACATTTTCCCACAACCTTAGCCCAAACACCTCCCATCTATTTCCTCAACCTTATATCCCTCCACCAACACAAGAAAAATCAAGCCTTAAGTCTCTCCTTGAAAGTAGCAATTTTAACCAAGGCCAAATATTGCAAACCTCTGTGGTACCAATCATTAAGTCTACACCGAGGAGAGGGGATGGAGGAGAGGATATACCCACTTTCATGGTTGAGACCACCATCTTATCGGCCACCATAGACACATCTCATGCCGATGTCCCATTTTTCCCACACTACCACTTGGATGACAAAGCATTTTTTGTTGATGATAGGGAGGATGGGGTGATTTATCTAGGATCTGTGGGAGAGACTTCTCATCTTAATTTGGATACCCCAGATGAGTCCTACGAGAGCACCGAGGAGACTACAAAGCTTATGCATACTGGCGAGGAGGATGTGAGTGAGGACAAGGACACCACGACCACATATGAGTGGTCCGCTCCACATCCACCTCCACAGCCATATCTGTTGCTGCTTCTTCCTTGGTCTGTGGTCAAGCATGATGATGTCATTCAGGATATCGGACAGATGGTGGAGCATGAGCATATCGTCGAGGAGAATGTGCATGAGGGCTTGGATACGATGGTCCACTTCATGGAGCCCGAGTCACATCTACCTCTACCGTTACTCTACACTTCTTCTGCGGCTGAGCATCTACTTGACCAGATTGCCCCTATTCAGGGAGATTTTCATACTCACTCTCACTCCACTTTTGAGTCTCGCTTTTCACTTCCTATTTCTTTAGACTCATATATTTTTGACACACCATATCTCTTGCGGGACACATGATCTACTTCCCTTGAGTTATGATGCAGTGCGTCACCACCTGGAGAGCCACTTCTCATGGAGAGCGAGGATTTGGTCGTCACTAGCACAGAGGATAGCGACCCATTCTCAGGGAGTATTCGTCACCCTTTTATTTTTTCCATCTTATGTTGATGATTATCTCTGGGATATTTTGGGAAATGATTTCTTGCCATAGGCTAATGCACATCATTCTTTGCAGGTTACAGGTGGACACCTACGAGTGATGCTTGGAGGTGCAATGCTTGGGTCCATTGGCACACGTGGCACATCACTTCTAGAGGAGCCACATCAGAAGCAGTTAGAGCAGCTACCTGCCCCACTCCAGATTCTGGATCCGCCTATGCTCATGTGTATCCTAATCTAGTAGTGTAAATATTTACCGCTTTCTAGTTTAGATTAGAATAATCTCGTCTCCTCTCATTAGCGAGGGGAGCGTATCTAGGGTTTGCTTTTGCATCATAATAACCCATCATGTTGTGCCCTTCTATCATTTCACCCCCATCACCCTATCCTTGTTCTTTTGGCACTTTTCTTGGCCCTGTTATCATTTTTCTCCATGAGACCCCTACCACCTCTCACTCTCCCCTTTATCTTTTTATGCCCCGTATCGGATTTTCATATCTTTTGGGCATAGCTTATAATAGCTTGGGGGAGAGTATCACCCATAGTCATTTTTGTTATTTTTGATGCATTTCCCCTCCCATTTTATCTTTGCCCTCTCCTGAGTGATCTTATTGCATTGAGGGCAATGCAAGCATTAGCTTGGGGGAGTTGCATTTCATGCATGTTTCCTTTATTTTCTTCCATTTTCACCTTTTTCATGCATAAAAAAAATTTTCTTTTCATTTTTATGCATCATTCCCATCATGCATTTTTCTTTCTCCATTTCATTCTTGCCTCTTTCTAGAGATGAACCCTCTATGATATTTTGCCACTCATGCCTCACTTTTCGCATTTATGCCCCTTTTTCGATCACGCTATTTCTTTGATTATTCAATGCTCATATATGTATTTTGCCATCTTTTAGGGTTATTTGCTATATTCAGCGATTGTTGGTTGTGATTGTGTTTAAGGCATGCTTCTAGATAATATATCATATTTTAATATGCCCCTCTATTTGAAGTTCCTAGATTTTCACGCTTCATTTCCAAAGTTATTTTACCATCCTACCACGTGCTTCTAACTCTTGCATGAAATACTATATGTGTACTCTTATCGCATGTGTTAGCTACCTTTCAACGAGATTAGGATATCCACACCTTTGTTCCGTGCTTTAATTCATGGAGGATTTTCTTGCCATGCTTGGATTTCTCAAAAATTCTCTTTTGTTTTACTTTGTACATTCCCCCTCGTCGTGCATCGTTCTCCCATTTGGGGGAGTGCACACTTTTCATTTTCCACAAAAAAACCATTACCCAAAAAGCATTAGACACCCAAAAACTACCCAAATAAACACTTTTGTACATATTTTTGTATAATGGTTCTTCGGGGTTCTTAGTAACCCGACGCCCTAAAGCCATCTAGCTTGGGATGCGTAGTCCGCCCTTGCATTCCATTGCGATTCTGCAAGTTTGCAAGACAAAAATATTAAAATCAAATCAAAAACAACAAAAACAAACCAAAAACAAAAAATATGTATATATGCCACATTCTCCCATTTTCCTTCGCTATCCACATCTCCTATATTTGAGAGCACCAATGTATATAGGGAAGGCGAGAGTTTGTACAAAGTGATCTTTCCACATCTTCTCCATCTCCTTTTGAAAATACAAGCAATGCAAGAAAGTGTTTCAAAAATCAAAAACGACAAGTGTTTGTGGTGATTCCTTACATCCTAGAGATTGATAGTTATTCCCATGATTCATATCTATTCTTTCTTACTTCTTCATGCATGTATGGGTATCTCGTATTCACTGTTTGGAAGATTTGATATGACTTTTGAGCTTCCTCATATTTGGGCATATTATCTTCTATAACATGCCATGATATATAGCTATGCCTTCGCCAATGTCACGCTTCTACCTCTTTTGTGCTCCATTGACATGAACCCATGATGCTATATTATGAGATTGAATTCTTGATTTAGATTGTGATATGCTTTTCCCTTGTGGTTAATTGTGTTGGTGATTACATTCGTGGTTTGGAGAGGGTGATCAAGGATTCTTCGCTTTCCTTTCTTGCTCTAGCACCTGATCTTCATTCCAACTCGTCTCCCTCAGAACGAGGAAGAGTTTAGCTTGGGGCCTTGATGCTGTTCATATTTCACCTTTTACACACGCTCTTCATCGTGTTTTCATATGTGTTTCATCTCATTCTGTATATATCACATTTTGGTTCATATTGACTATTGGGTGTATTGTTTGTATTTCCGGTAAATGTCGGCATTTCGGTGTCTTCTGGAGTTAACCTTGCATGTCAGGACCAAAGCGCGCTTATACGGCAAATATCCGATGGCCAAAGATGAGGAGTTGAAGTTTTAGAGCTTCACCCGGTCGTGTGGATGAGCCACCCGACCGGGTCGTATCATGGTATCAGTCCTGCACTCCACCCGGGCAACACACTGCACCACCCGATCGGGTGAATGACCGGGTGGTGAGGAGATAGAGTGGCATTCTTGGAGGAGCTTCCCACCCGATCGGGTCATCTCCTCGGGTCATTTGGGGGAAGAACTCACACGACCGGTTGACACTTCAACCTATCGGGTGGCCTTTTCTTCCCCTTTCATGCAGTGCTGCTGCATTCATTGAAGATCTGCTATCTTTCCAGCGGGAGTTTGAGTGATCTCTTATTTTTCTAGAATCGGCATCGTCGTCAGCTTTCCAACAATAGGTCGCAAGCCCAAATTCGATTTTTCTATATTTTTCTGGAATTTTCTGAGCGCAGCTGTGTACTGAAATTCTGGGCTGTCTGGAATCTGATTCCCACCCGATCGGGTGGGCTATCCACCCGATCGGGTGAGCCCATTTTCAGCAGTTCAGTGTCTCTGTTTGTTTCCACCCAATCGGGTAAAATTCCACCCAATCGGATGGCACTTTTTCAGCGGTTTTAGTGGGTATTTGTACCCGAACTGTTAGGATTTTGTGGGGGCCTATAAATATGAGATGTTGGACGACTTGTAAGGTGGTTTCCCTCTATTTTCTAGGAGCTTTGAGCCCCTTTCATGGGAGCCTTAGATTAGTTTAGATTAGGGTTTCTCTTTCAACAAATCTTGGATCGATGGATTCTAATGCAAGATAAGTATTTTTTTCTCTTATTTCCATTGCTTTGTGTTATTTTCATTGTACTTGATGATGAATGTTTGTTTGCATTTATTCTTGCTTGCTATCATGTTCTTCATCATTGAGTAGTTCTTGATGAACCCTAATATGGGTTAGAGTAGGATTGATGCTTGGGATATTCCATTTCACTTGATTGCATGGCAAGTGTTTGATGTAATGTGTCAATGTGGATGTCTAGCAATCTGAGACCAACCCGTATGGCAACACACTAGATGGAGTTGGGGGTTGGACTCCGGATGCTTGTCCCATCAAGATCCGCTTTGATGTATTGCTAGGAATCACATTCAACCTATTTGGCCATTAGGGTTACGCTAGGGCGTTTCATTGTCATCGGCGGGAAAAAGACCGCCTTTGACCGTTGGGCCAAGAGGAAATAAAACGGGAGTTTGATTCTCTAGACATGGCTCACGCCCTAGCATTGACATTGAGTCCTTGCACGTGGGAACATCTTGGACGAAATGTTGGGAGCTATCATTGTGGCCTTAATGCTCTCGGTTGTGGAGGGTGTTGGACATGGGAATGCCCACCGTCCGATACCGGGTAGACCTAGCGTATCATCCTGGGCACTGACTGGAATATCAGGCCCACGGGGCACTAGGTACCACCTTTTGGGGCAATGTCTCACCCTGGGTCGAGTCGAATACTAAGTGTCATGAGTGCTCTAGCCCGTGTTAGCGGGGATTCATTTCTTGTCTTTTACATTTCATTCCTTTATTTCTACACTACCCACTCATATCATCCGCGTAGCTCTCACACAACCTATGCGAGGCTAGTAGCCTTCAAGCTATCCACCTCCCTGTGTTCGATATACCTGCACCCTACACTAACCGTGCACTTGCGGTAAAACGACATCGTGCCCTAATCATAAACGGGGCGCCAGTCAGAGATACAGACGCTCGGGAAGGGTTGGGGTGTTGGTTGCCAGGTGTGTAGGGTGGACGATTCTCCAATAATATGACTTGGTGTGGATGAGCGTGTACGACGAGTGCGTCGAGTTGGCCTAGGGTTGGGTGCACCAGTGTCGGCGTTTATGGGTCTAGCTCGGTGTGGTGGCATCTTGCAAGCAGTATAAAAACGTAGGTCAGTATGTAAATTATACAGTGGAAAGAGTGTTCCAACACGAATGATGCAGAGAGAATGATGTAATCAGGCACGTGACTGCTGCTTATCAGGAGTATCCCCCAAGCTGCTCCTGGACTTGTCATCATATGTAGACGAAACATACCTGAAATAGAAGAAAATAATGTCAGGGGAGGACATTAAATGTGCAGGTGGAGATGTTTGTCGGAGCTCGACCGAGCAAAATTGATGCTCGGGCGAGTAGGTAGGGCTTTGTTGCAATGGTGAGCGGCGTACAGGACCGAGCATTAATTGTGCTCGATCGAGTGAATTGGGTTGCCCTAGGGGGTTTGGGGGGCTGGAGCAGTGGCAGGGGGGTTTGGAAATGGCGGAGGGGGGGGGATTGTGGATGGGGGAGAGAGAAATTTAAGAAAAGAGGGAGGGAGAGGGATAGAGGGGGAGAGATTGATCAGCAGGTGGAGATGTCCAGGTGACGTTGGCAGCGGCGGCGGCGGTGGGAGGTGGGTTGGAAGCCGTTCGGATCGACTAGGAGGAGGTAGGAGAACTCGGGAGATGATTAGGGGATGTACACTTATGGCAGGAGTTTTAGGATGGGTTAGGGTAAATAAATGCTTCGAACCTGGCTTAGAATGGGTCCCAAAATCAAGCAGCTTGCGACTCGGGCCGAGTAGTCTAATTACTCGGTTGGGCCAGTTACTTAAATAAATCAAGATTCAAGATTAATACACCCTCAGCTGCTCGGCCGAGCGAGGTCTACTCGGGCCGAGCAGGCATTGCCGTTGTTTCATATGATCCCCTTAGCTCGGTTGAGAAAATGGGTAATCGGTCGAGTAGGTGTCTACTCGGGCTGAGTAGAGGCTACTCGGGCCGTGTAGGCAGAACTTCGTTTTTCCCATATTTCCCTGCGATGCACTCAGCTCAACCGAGTAGATGGATACTCGGTCGAGTAGTCATCTACTCGTCCGAGCAAACGCTGCTCAGACCGTGTAGACAGAACGTCGATTTTCTCAGTTTTCATGATTTCCGCGCTACTCGACCGATTAAATGGCTGCTCAGTAGAGTCACCTGTGACTCTTTTTCCTTGACTTGCTCTTCTATCAGCTGCTCTCCTCCCAGCTTCCTTCTAATCAAAACATTGATTTGCGTGCTCCCCTTAACATTCAACCTGTAGAAAGGAAGAACCTATCCGATTTTTATAGTTTTACATTTTAAAGAGAAATAGATAGCGTTTTTATTTGGGTTTCTTGAATAGATAAAGTAAAAACAAAACTTGAAAAAGATAATCTAAGGTATAAAAGATCAGGTTGCCTCCCGAAAAGCCCTTGTTTTGAGTCATGAGCTCGACTCTCTTCATGTCTTCAGCAAATAGTGGGGAATTCCTCGAGGAAGCATGTCTCCTCTCGCCCAATTGGCTCTCCTGCTCTGTAGGGTTTTATCCTCTGGACGTTTACTTTGAATCTGCCGTTCTTCCCTTCGAGTTCTACGACACTCCCCGGAGGTAGACTCACTATCTTGTAGGGCCCGGTCCACCTTGATTTTAATTTTCCGGGGAAGAGGCGTAATCTTGAATTGTAGAGGAGTACTTGGTCACCGACATCATGGCGAACCACCGTGATGTTCTTGTCATGATAAGCTTTGGTCCTCTCCTTATATATCTTTGCATTCTCGTAGGCGTGTTGCCGAATTTTGTCAAGCTCGTTGTTGTGCAGGGCTCGTCTCGTGGCGACACTCTTGTAATCGAAGTTCATTTTCTTCACTGCCCAATATTCTCTGTGTTCCAATTCTACCGGAAGGTGGCAAGCTTTTCCGTATACGAGCCTGTAAGGGGTCGTTCCGATGGGGTTTTTTGAATGCTGTGCGATATGCCCAAAGAGCATCGCTCAACTTGTGGAACCAATCTTTCCTCGAGGCGCTCACTGTCTTTTCTAGGACGCCTTTGATTTCCCTGTTGGACACTTCCACTTGGCCACTTGTTTGAGAGTGATAAGCAAGGGCAACCTTGTGATAAAATCCATATTTCTTGAGCATCGTCTCGACTTCTTCTCGATGAAATGGCTCCCTCCATCGCATATGATTGTCCTGGGGACCCCAAAACGAGGAAAGATTGCATTCTTGAAGAATTTGGCTACTACCCTTGCGTCGTTCGTCGGGGCAGCTATGGCCTCCACCCACTTCGAGACGTAATCAACGGCAACCAAGATGTACCTATTACCATTGCTTGACGGAAAGGGTCACATAAAGTCGATGCCCCAACAGTCAAATAGTTCTATCTCCAAGATGCCCTGCAGGGGTGTTTCATTCTTTTTCGTGATGTTTCCCGTCCTTTGGCACCTATCGCATTTTTTGATGTATTTGTTCGCATCTCTAAATATGATAGGCCAATAGAAGCTACTTTGGAGGATTTTTGTAACGACCACTTTTCGTTGTACGTGTTCGTGCACGCGCTTTTGGCCGTGCACGTGTTCATTTTAGACTTTGTTTGTTTGTGAACACTTTAGTGTGATATGCCGTTGTGAACGTCTCTGAGAATAGTAAATAGTGGCACTATTTTGGAACGACATTTCTCTAGTCGTTTTCTCACAATTCAATCTTATTCGATGAGACGTGGCGAGTTTCACTTTTGACGGGAGACGTTTCTATTTTTAGTTTCGTCGTCCGACGTCGAAATTGAGATTCGTCTTCTTAGCTAGCTCACTTTCGTCATCACGATCACCACGATATTTATTTTATAATTTTTGGAGGTTATTTGACCACTTTTATATTTTTAGCAAGGTTAATAATATTTTTAATAATTAATTTTTATATTAATTTCGGCCAAAGAAAATTTATTTGAGTTTAAAACGTTTCAAATAATTTTTGAGCCAATTTTCAGCTCATTTGGGCCTCACCTAAGCCTTGGGTGAGTTGGAGTTGGTGAGATTTGAATTTTAAATTATTTTAAACTCCTAATCCCATTAGGATTAGCCCTAGACCAAGTCAACCCATCTACACTATATAAACAACCTCTAGGAAGACCTATTTTCACAAGAAAATAACCATAGCCGCTTCCAAAACTCAAATTTCACGTTGCGACGAATCTCCGCAACGTTGCTACACCGATCCCCGCTCCGACCGAGGAAACAGCCCCCGTTTCCCCGCCCTGACCGACGCCCAAGCCCGCACCAAGCCTCGCACAGCCGCTCCGCATCGCCCCGCTCGCATCCCCGTGTCCGACCAAGAGAATCTCTCGGTCAGACCGAGAGATTTCCCCTGCTCCGCTCCGCACCCGCACCGCTGCAAGCCCCGCTCCGCAAGCCCACTCCGCACCGTGCCCGACCGAGAGCCTGACCCCCCGCACCGACCCGCAGCTGCACAAGCCTGTTCCCCCGCACCGACCGAGCCGTTCCCCCGCATTTGGTTGTGTCCGACCGAGAGCAAACGTCGCAACCCCGCACCCGTCGCACCGCTTGCCACCGTGGGCCCCCCAAGTTCTCCAGAGGTATTGTGGGTCCCCTATTGGTCCCTAGGACTACTGTGGGCCCCACCTAGGTGGGTTCTCTTCGACAATTTGCCGTGTACGATGTTGCGACACGTTGTAGCCTGTCGTCGCACGTGCTAACTTTGGAATCTGGACTCGTCGCTCCGGTTGATGCTCTGAATTTTCCAGCGAGGAATCTATATTGGAATCAGGACTTGGAGCGCGTTCTCTTATTCCAACCCCTGGCGTCGCTACCCGACGCCAGTGTAGCTTTCGCGTCGTGTTGAGGTAACGCTTTGCACCCTTAGGACCCCCAACCTATTGCCTGTTAATCAAGACTAAAATTGATGTTTTAAAAATGTTTTAAATGTTTTAAATTCACTAATCAAGATTAATAATATGGACTTTAGGCCGGTGGACTTGTGCACGTAGGTTATTTGTGACTTGGACTCTCTTGGACGGTGTTTCTCAGACGTTGTACTTGCAGGCAAGTGAAACTTGCCAACTCTTGTGTAGGGCCATGTTTTTAGGCCACTTCCTTGTTTTTAGCGTAAAAGAGACTAGTCAGTGAAATGATATCTGGCTGGACGCCTACTTGATCTAGTTTGACAACGAAACTAGATCCGTCACCTAATTGATCTAGCTTGACAACGAAGCTAGATCCAACCCTTTAAACTTGTTGATCATGCATACTAAACTGTCACGTTTACTTTCCTTACCTGTACGCCTTACTACTTGCCATGTCATGTCATCCATGCATTGAATGTCGCATTCGTAGCACACGCTACAATACTTGTACTCGTACTTCCTTGTCCGGCTAGGTGCACCCCTATGCCATACTTGTTAAAACACTTCCTGGCTCGTGATCCAGAAGCGAGCATTCCGTGTTCGTGGGTAAGGCCCTGGCTCGATACACGTGGAGGGGTAGGGATAAACGGTCACCTGAGCTTAGGAGTGTCCCGATCAGCCACTCTAGCCAGAAGGCGGAATCTCTGTGCACGAGGTGCTTACTTTACTTGTCTTGCACTAGTGAGTGTTACTTGTATAACTTGTCATCCATGCCATGCTTAAATGCCATACTCGTACTTTACTTTACTTGTTGCACTCTGATCACTCCGTATTTTACACCTTTTTTTCGCATGATTGCATGCCATTTAGATCGCTAAATCACGTTTTTCACGATTTAGCGACAATATTGCGATACTTTTCACGATTTGTTGTTTTTGTTGTATTTCAGGAGATTTGGAGCGATTTGGAGTGATTCCGAGATACGCCTACTCCAGAGTGTCACCGACGACTTCCCCGAGGGATATTTTGCTATTGGAGAGGAGCGGAAGAAGAAAGAACGTCGTAGGAGCGACGAGGAGGCAAAAACACTCAGAATGGGCATTTTAGTGTCTCACTCGGCCGAGTGAAGGAGTCACTCGGCCGACCAGAAGACCCCGCTCGGCCGGCCAGAACGGACACGCTCCAAGTGTGCACTCGGCCGAGCATCGAAAGCCACATCGGCCGAGTGACGAAACCCCGTCCGCCCGAGTGGCACTCAGACGACGCCCATCAAAAACTCCCAACTTACTGTTTTTCGTCAGTCTGAGCATCAGAAGACCCACTCGGCCGAGTGGCAATTGCCGACCGCCCGAGTGAAGAGAAGCCCATCGGCCGAGTGACGACAACTCACTCGGCCGAGCGACCCCCGAAGTGAAGACCCCCAAGACCCCAGACTTACTGGAAATTCTCAGGGTCTCTCACTCGGCCGAGCAACTTTTGTCACTCGGCCGAGTGAGCCGCGCTGCCTGTAGCGTAAATTGCGATTTTCAGGCTGCGTAGGGGCAATTTTGTCACAGTTTTTGGGCGATTTTGGGGGTATTTAACCCCAGATTTTAACCTAGGTTAGGGGGCTTTTTCCTTACTTTTTGGCAGCCTTTTAGATTAAACTTCTTAGCTTTTGATTCTTGTGATTGGAGAGGAGAGAAAAGTTTATTTTTGTTGGATTCTTGGAGAACTCTATTGGTTTGTCTCCCTCTTCATTAAAAATCTTATTTTTATTGCTTATTTGAATATTTCCATGAATTCTATTGCTATTTCAATTGATTATTTTTGCATTTGTGAAATGATTTGTGAGTAGTCGTAACGTCTTAGGGCGTGGGGATGAACCCTACGAGCCCAATTTTCGAATTGTGATGATTTGGTAGAACTATTGCTAGAATTGCTATTAGGGTTAGTTTAGGATCGATTTATTACGGATAGCTAGGTGTTCATATCGATTGGGATTTGCAAGAGATTGGATCCCAATTCGATAGGAAACCCTAAAAATCCGAATTGGGTTGAAATTGAGTTTCCGTAGTATCGGTTTGCAAGAGATTGGACCGATACTAGGGTTCTCGGTTGCAATTCCACACCGATACCCGTTTGCAAGAGATTGGACGGGTAGGAACTATCCCAACCTAGGTCGCACCCCGAGTTTGCACGAGAGTGGGCTCGGGACGCGATTGAACAATGATGTTGATCCTAATGCTAGCTTGCCTAGGCTAGGGTTTGCAAGAGATTTGACCCAAACCTAGGTTAGCTATAGACCGGCAACAGCGCGAGAGCGTGAGCTAGGTTTTACGTTCAGTTGCAACTAGTTCATCCGAAATTCTACCCTAGCAATTGTGATACCAATGAATCACATTGACGAGATACGGTGAATAGTGGGGATTCCCTATTCCCTAGGCGTCTTTATTTGATTTTATATCTCCATACTTTGTCTGACGATTGTGACGGGATCACCGAAAGGAAAATTCCCTCTTTTCTGTTCTTATAGCCAGGTTGTTCGGAGAAGACACTGTCATACGTCCTCCCTGTGTTCGATACCCGCTCGCCGCTACACCGTGCGCTTGCGGTAAAACTACACGGTCGCTCTTTTGGGTGTACGCCCGGGGTCGATCAAGTTTTTGGCTTCGTTGCCGGGGAGGCGATTGTGTTTGATCCTACCACCCTAGCTATTTCTTTCTTTTTGTTTTATTTCTTTATTTTTATCTAACTCTTCCATTGTGCTAATCACTTCTTTGAAACTTTGTTTTCCCGTGCATGTACACGAGATCCACTGCGGACCCCATTGATATATTGTTTGATCCTGAGATCGAGCGTACATTACGGAGAATCAGAGCGGAGAGGAGACCCGATACGGAAGGGAGGTTTATGAACGTCCGGGAGACGCCTGAAGAGTTAGCGGCAAGAATGGCGAGGATTATTTCCATTCGAGCTAGGCTCCGGCCTAAGACTTCCTCCACGACCTCGTCCATAGCCATGCCGGAGTTGGCGACCGACAAGAATTTTGAGTTGAAGACTGGGCTTGTGGTTCTGATGCAGCATGATCCATTTCATGGGAACGCCCATGAAAATCCCCACTACCACATCCAGCTCTTCCTATCGAAGTGCGCCACCTTCCTGATGCCGGGTGTTACCCTGGATGCCATCAGACTGCGCCTCTTCCCCTTCACATTAAAGGATAAAGCTCTTTATTGGTTGAGGACGCAAGCTGAGGGAGTCTTTACCACATGGGATGAGTTGGCAAGCACGTTCATCGACAAGTTCTATCCGCCTTCCAAGACGGTAAAGATTAGGAGTGCTCTCATGTCCTTCAAGCAAGGACCTTAAGAGACACTCTACGAGGCTTGGGAGCGCTTCAAAGACCTGCAGCATCAGTGCCCCCACCATAGCATTGAAGATTGGGAGCTAGTCCATAGCTTCTACAATGGTCTCTAACCGGGGACCAAGCAGATTATTGATGCCGCGGCAAATGGGGCCATCCTATCGAAGACTCCCGACGAAGCTACGGCCCTAATTGAGGAGATGGCCTCAAAAAATCAACAATGGGGCGACGAGCGAGGACACTCTTCGTCCTCCTTGAAGCCATCTAGCATCTATGAGGCAAAGGCCGTAGCGGAGCTGACCAACAAGTTCGATTCTCTCCACAAGGTAGTGGAGAGACTGGAGAAGTATATTACGGAGCCCCAAGGAACCCCTTCCACATCCGCACCAACAAATCAAATGTGTGATTGGCAAGACCAATCCCAAGCTATGTATTTGGGAGGAGAACAAGGAGAGGGATCTTTGGAGCAAGTTCAATACGTCGCGGGGAACCAAGGATATTGGGCCAATCCGGCCACTAGAAACCATCCCGGTTTCTCCTATGCAAACAATGATGGAGCATTGAACCCGCCGCAACAACTACCTCAACAAGCTCAACCACAACAACAACAACAACAACATTATCCACCGAGGGGGCCTCCGCAACAAAATTTCCCACCAAAGCAACAAGTTGGACCCTATAGGCCGCCCAGATACAATCAAGGGTGGAGAAATCCAAACCCTCCACAAGCTCAACAACGATCTGAATTTGAAGCTAAGGTGGAGGAGTTTATGGTCGAGCAGAAGAAGATCAATGCTTCCTTGAAAGCAGGCCAAGACTCTCTTACAACTGTCGTTGGACAAATTGCGGAGCAACTTGCGTTGCTCAATAGAAATAGTCAACAGTTGCCGGCTCAACCCGAGCAAAATCCACGGGGCACCACCGGGCATATCAACGCCGTGGTTGTAGTTACTACGAGAGGCGGGAAGGATACCACTCCCGTCATGATTCCTACCGAAGAGCCCGTGGTGGAGATTGTAGAGCCAAGCGAGCCGGTCATTGAAGTTGAGAGAGAGAAAGAGCCGCAAATGGAAGAAAAGTCCAGAGCGGAGCAATTGATTGAAGAGAGGCGTTTTATGCCACCGATCCCATTCCCTCAGAGGCTTGCTAGAGCAAAAATGGAGAAACGGCTAGCCAAGTTTCTCGAGTATTTGAGAGGGGTAAGCCTCAACATTCCTTTCCTCGACGCTATCGTGGAAATCCCGACATACGCCAAGTTCCTAAAAGATTTGATCACGGGAAGAAAGAGGAAGGAGAAAATCATGCTCGCTGAGGAGGGTACTTGGTTCACCAAGAGAGAGAAGGAGCCTGCCAAATTCAAAGACCAGGGGAGTTTCCGAATTCCTTGCACCTTAGGCGGCGTCCCTCTACAAAAGGCATTAGTGGACTTAGGGGCTAGTGTTAGCCTCATGCCTCTCTCTATGTTCCTAAGACTAAACACCGGCACAAAATTGAAACCTACCGACATGCGGATACAACTAGCAGATGGTCGGATCACAAGGCCGGTAGGGATCACAGAGGATATCGCGTTACAAGTCCCGGGGGGCATATGTTTGCCATGTGACTTCGTGATCATGGATGTCAAGGAGGAGGGAGATACGTCGCTAATACTTGGACGCCCGTTCCTCGCCACCGCCGGTGTCATTGTCGACGTACGTGAAGGGTCTCTAACATTGAATGTCGGCAACATCGAGGTGGAGCTTCATATTCCCAAGGCAATGAAACACATGCCTTATCATGAGGAGCTGGACTATATGGACCTCCTTGACGAGGTTATTGAGGAGGCGATCCCCCATTCCATCGGCGCTCTATTCAAGGAAGATTTTGATGAAAGTCCGGACTTGGGCCAAGAAGAAAAGATGGAGCATTCCCCCGACCTCTCCATGGAAATTGATGAAGGCGACGCTGATGTCGCGAGAATACGAGAGCTCTGCAAGCTCTCAAAGATGAAGACTCCAAAGAAAGCCCCACCGATATGAAAATCGGTGTCACCGGTGAAGCCGAGGCCCGGAGCAAGCACTAGCTTGGGGGAGCCACCCCCCAACACTACCCGAGGCAAAGGAGCACCGAGGAAGAACGCCCCGCCACAACGTCCAAATTTAAGCGTTCTTCCCAATAAATTCGACGGGTGCATCTCATATGCACCCAATATCCCGTATTAAATTGAAAATCAAAGGGGGTCGAGCTCAAGACCTTAAACGAGCACTTGTCGGGAGGCAACCCGACGGTTATCACTTTATTTTTACTTTTCCTTTATTTTTGTTTTAGAAATTATTAGTGTTTCGAGTCGTTTGCCTAAAAAATTCGTGATAACGGGTCCTATTTTTCTTTGACAGGAGAGGAGAAAGGGATATCTATCATTAGGAGGATGAACAAGGCGACGAGGGGCGCTCCAGGAATGCGCTCGATGCTTAGGAGGAAGATGAAATCGACTGGAGGAATAAAAACAGAGTTTAGAGCCCAAACGAAGCCAAACAGCAGAAAACAGGGTTCACTCGGCCGAGTATACTAGTCACTCGGCCGAGCACATAAGTTCTTCCGCCTGAGCGGCTCACGAACGAGGGAAGTCTGCTGTATCCAACTCTCTGTTTCTTTTCTTGATTTCGGTATAATTGCCACTCGGCCGAGTATATATATTCACTCGGCCGAGTAAAACTGATACGCTCCTAGGGCGAGTAATGCCGAGTAGCTTGAGCCACTCGGTCGAATGGACTTATTCCACTCGGCCGAGGGTGGCAAGGCCACTCGACCGAATCGTAAGCGGGGAGGAATTTTCAAAAAAATATTTCCGTTACGTCACTCGGCCGAGTGACATTGTCACTCGGCCGAGTGACATTGTCACTCGGCCGAATCGTAACTTTCCCTATTTAAGCACGGTGGGCTCGGGCGCAAAATACGAAGCGTCATTTTCTCTCCAGCACCCGAGCCCGAGCCGCGAACTCCCCAGCGTTACGATCTCTCACGACCACTCGCCCGACCCGCCGCCGCGCTCGGCCGACCACCGCCGGCCGACGCCTCCTCCGCCTCGCCTGAGTCGCCGCCGGCGACCTCCTTGCCGGCCGAGCTTCGGTACCTTTATTTCGCCTATTTCCTCCTCTTTTACATATTTTTCGACGATCCGTGTGTTTAACGAACCCCAAATTCAAATTAACTTCATAATCTATCTATCATACCCCTAACCCCCTATACATTTTGAATATTACTCGCTGATATCTTCGTTTGATGTGCAGGGTATATTGGGGAGCTTAGGGGAGCCCAGGGGAGCTTCCGGGGAGCGTTTTTGGCTTCGTGGAGGTGGCGTCTTCGCACGCGTCCACTATATTGCTCTCGCGGCGTGTTACGGTATACTCGTTCCACTCTTTTGCGCACGTCGCATTTTTTACGTTTTTGGTGAGCACCCGGGGCCCACATGCCGCCCCGGACACGACCTCGCACCAGGAGAGCTTCCGCCAAGCGGAAGCGACCGGATGAGCCCGGTCCCTCCCACGAGGTGGAAGACTCTCCTCCGCCTACACCACCACACCTCGTTCACCCCGCATAGCCTGCAGACCCCGCACACCCTGCACAGCCTGCAGAGCCCATTCACCCCGCACAGCCACTCCCTGCCGTCCCACAGCCACCACCACCGCCACCGGCTCCACTTGTCGGGCCGCTGCGGATTACGTTCCGGGACGACGCACACCGTGTCGTTTTTGAGCGCATTTCCCAGCGCTCGATTGTACCCTCCAGGTTCGCACACCTTGCAGACCTAGGACGCCTGGGGGTACTTGAGGGGATGCTCACGTTGTATGACAACGTAAGTTGGCGAGATTTTTTCCAGGTGTCGGCGGACACGTTCGTCTGTCCGACACTTGAGGTGCTTAGTTCTATCGCCCGGACCGACGAGGGATGCTCGTTTAGGTTCATGGACCGAGAGTGCCAGGTCACTCTCGGTATGATGAGAGCTTTCTTTTTATGGCCCGATGTCCCCGGGGCCGACCGTGGTTACGCCCCCACTCATATTCCCCCACCTTCCTTCGATTCCGACGCTTTCTGGGCCCAGATCACGGGTTTACCAGCTGCCTTTGACCCTTGTAGGGCCAAGGCCTTGGCCATCGTCCACCCTTCCCTCCGCATAGCTCAGCGCCTTATGGCGACTACCTTTTTGGCGAGGTATGAGCCTGGGATGATGTCCATGTCGGAGCTTTATATGCTCTATGCGATGACGCGCCCCAGAGCTCTAGCTAGGGATAGTGACGAGTTGGTCCCCGCCGTCGTGATTGATATCGCGAGCTGGTTTTTGGACCGCATCATCGTATCGGTGAGCGCTCGCTCACTGATATGTTGCGGCGGTCTGATCACCCTGCTCGCCCTGATGACCGGCGAGGACTTTCCGGATGACCTGCGACGAGCCCCGGGCCCCACTTCACTGTCCATAGACGTCATGGCCTGGATGAAGATGCTACGTCCGCACGGTCAGCGGCACTGGGTTTGGTTGCACGGTCCCTACAGTGCGGATTACATGATCCTTCTGAGCCTAGCTCGGACACAGATAGCACCAACACAGGTAGACAGGCTTCCGGCGATGGATCTCCTGATCCCCGCCGCCTACGTGCTTGAGGCCGAGGAGGCTGAGCAGGCTGAGCAGGCCCACGCTGCACCCGCTGCACCCGCTGACCCCGCTGCACCTGCTGACCACGTGGCCCCTCAGCAGTCTGATATTTCTGCTGCTCCCGACACCTCTGTCCACACTTCTGCCGGTGTCGGGAGTACACTCGCTGAGACCACCTCCACTACCTCCACGCCCACCACCACTCCCACCACAGCTGGCCCTCTGTCTGTTGAGCCTGTTTCCTCCGCCCTACCCGAGCGCCCACCGACTATTGTTGAGAGCAGAGAGCCCTCTTTTGCTGCCGTCGTGGAGACCGTGGTTGTCACCTCTGTCTCCACCGCAGCCGTACTTTCTGAGAGTGTCGTGACGTCTGTTCCCACGTCTGTGTCACCGACCTCTCTGGCCGCCTCGTTGCCACTTTTATACTCCACTTCCGTTGCTGCTGCCTCCACCTTATACCAGCCTGCGCCCCAGCCTCGCATTGAGGCTAGGCCCACACTTGTGAGCACATCACCTTTCCTCCACATGCCTGCTGAGCCCATCCACTACACCACCCGAGTCCGCCAGCCCCATCCTGCACAGCACTGACAGGTGCGTCCCTCTACACCACCTCCCCCCGACACTGTACTTCAGAGCATTCGTGCTCTCGAGGGGGGCGGTGAGTGCCCTCAGAGGTGACCTCAGGACCATGTCTGCCACCGTCACCGCTATGGCCAGCCGCTTCGACCTACTTCCGGGCATTCACTATTGCCTCACTCAGATTCTCGAGCGACTTCCTCACGTACCCACACCCACCCAGTAGGTACCCACCCCCACCCCTACACACACCCAGCCTGCTACCACACCCACACCCGCACCCACCCAGCAGACTGTTCAAGAGCCACCACCATAACCACCTCCGCCTCAGGACGGAGACGGTACATCACCACCCTCTTAGGCACCCTTGATGCCATTGATCTTTTTTGCTGTCATGCTGCCCGTCTCTGTTCGGTCCTGTTGATTTTTGCCCACCCCCCCTCCCCTCACTGTTTTTGGGTCCACATTTTGTTCATATCTTACTATATCATTTTTTGGGAGAGAGGGAGAGTTTTTGGTGTCACACTTTTATATCTGATTCACTCCTGTATCTGCATGCATCATGTTCGCATCATATTTTTCGTTCCGTTATTTTTATTTTCTTTTTTCCTCATGCATGCATCCTCACTTACCCCTCACATTACACGTCTCTCGGTGTGCCACACTTCGCATATTGAGGACACTGTGCACTTTAGCTTGGGGGAGTGAGTTCTCACGTTCTTTTCGATTTACCACATTTATTTTTAGTTTTTTCACGCCATTTTCCGCATTTGCACTCACTTTCATCACTTTTTCTTTTTTTTACCATGCATCACATTTTTCTTATTTTCTTTGTGTGCTGCATTGTAATTAGTTTCATTTTCCCTTTTCTGTCTTTTACTTCTTTCATCTCATGCTAGAGATGACTTTTCTGTGATGATGATGACGTGGAGTTAGCTTATATCTATATATGCATGCTATATTTGTTATGTCTTACCATGCATCACGTTTTTCTCTATATGCATGCTATATTTGTTATGTCTTAGATTTTATTTCTGATATCACATGCTGTGATTTGCCTTACATTTAGAGATAGTAACCCACACTTTTTCCGCATGAAAATGGATGAAATTTTATTATTAGCTGAGTCTGAATATTCATATGTACGCTATCGCAGAAAACACACCAAGATTCACGCATTGGATGCTTATATCTGGAGTACCGTTTTCTTTTCCTATATCACTTCTATTTGCATGAATTGTACATTTCACTTCAGGATGATTTAATGATGTTAGCTATGATAAATCTGGATTATTTAGCTTTTTTGTGATCAAAACCGAGTAGATTAGATTACCCTGCTGAAGTTGTCGTGCACGTCCTATAGAGTGAACTGAGAGACATATTTATTTCTTTCTCCACATATCTTGAACATCAATTCTCTATTTTAAAATCATTGGTGAATCTCCCCTTAGCGATTCTAATATATGGCATTTCCCCCGTTATTAAATCCCTAGCTCCAAATTTCCCAAAACCCAAGAGAAAAAGAAAAAAATTCTTGTATATCCTTATTTCTCTTTGATTTGGGATCATTGTGTAAATATGCTATTAAAAAAAAGAAAAGAAAAAAAAAGAAAAAAAAGAGAAAAAAAGAAAAGAAAAGAAAAAAAGAATCTCAATAAACGATCCCATCTCATGTTCTCTCTTTCTTCCCTCTTTTTTATTTTTATTACTTTTGGAGCTTCATAAAAATGGGGGTGTAAATATTGTTTTTTTATGCCACCACGCTTATAGATAAGCTTGGGGGAGAGAATCCAATGATGTGTGAGAGAGTGACTACTTGACGGTGCACGACAACCTAGGCTAAGTAATATTCTATACTCGGTGAGATTGTTTTAGCTTCACGAAATCCAGAAAACTATGCCTAGCACTCATTTCATGAAATCCATGCTTTTCTATTCTTTCTATTCTATTGCGTGATATTCTTATACTCCTCGTAGAAAGCATTCAATTGAAAAGTGTGTGATCTGCGATATTGTATACCGCTTTAAATGATTCAGACAATCCTAATTCTAAAATTATTCCGTTTTTCATGCTATATCAATATTCTTGGGTTTTCTATTTCTATTTGCACCATTATACTGTGATATCGAAATAAAATTCTTTGACATGTGTTTTACATTCGGTGCATGCTATATGAGTAAGCAAAACCCACGTCCTGAGAAAAATGATCTAGCAGCTTCCCTCTTCGCTTTCTTCTTTCTTCTTCATTTTTCGTTTTTCGTTTTACGTCGTTTTCGTTTTCTGAATCCACCGGGTTCGCCTTTTACTTATCTTCCTCGAGGACGGTAAGAGGTAAGCTTGGGGGATTTTGATCACTCCGTATTTTACACCTTTTTTCCGCATGATTGCATGCCATTTAGATCGCTCAAATCACGTTTTTCACGATTTATCGACAATATTGCGATACTTTTCACGATTTGTTGTTTTTGTCGTATTTCAGGAGATTTGGAGCGATTTGGAGTGATTCCGAGATACGCCTACTCCAGAGTGTCACCGACGACTTCCCCGAGGGGTATTTTGCTATTGGAGAGGAGCGGAAGAAGAAAGAACGTCGTAGGAGCGACGAGGAGGCAAAAACACTCAGAATGGGCATTTTAGTGTCTCACTCGGCCGAGTGAAGGAGTCACTCGGCCGACCAAAAGACCCCGCTCGGCCGGCCAGATCAGACACGCTCCAAGTGTGCACTCGGCCGAGCATAGGAAGCCACATCGGCCGAGTGACGAAACCCCGTCCGCCCGAGTGGCACTCAGAGGACGCCCATCAAAAACTCCCAACTTACTGTTTTTCGTCAGTCTGAGCATCAGAAGACCCACTCGGCCGAGTGGCAATTGCCGACCGCCCGAGTGAAGAGAAGCCCATCGACCGAGTGACGACAACTCACTCGGCCGAGCGACCCCCGTAGAGAAGACCCCCAAGACCCCAGACTTACTGGAAATTCTCAGGGTCTCTCACTCGGCCGAGCGACTTTTGTCACTCGGCCGAGTGAGCCGCGCTGCCTGTAGCGTAAATTGCGATTTTCAGGCTGCGCAGGGGCAATTTTGTCACAGTTTTTTGGGCGATTTTGGGGGGTATTTAACCCCAGATTTTAACCTAGGTTACGGGGCTTTTTCCTTACTTTTTGGCAGCCTTTTAGATTAAAATTTTTAGCTTTTGATTCTTGTGATTGGAGAGGAGAGAAAAGTTTATTTTTGTTGGATTCTTGGAGAACTCTATTGGTTTGTCTCCCTCTTCATTAAAAATCTTATTTTTATTGCTTATTTGAATATTGCCATGAATTCTATTGCTATTTCAATTGATTATTTTTGCATTTGTAAAATGATTTGTGAGTAGTCGTAACGTCTTAGGGCGTGGGGATGAACCCTACGAGCCCAATTTCCGAATTGTGATGATTTGGTAGAACTATTGCTAGAATTGCTATTAGGGTTAGTTTGGGATCGATTTATTACAGATAGCTAGGTGTTCATATCGATTGGGATTTGCAAGAGATTGGATCCCAATTCGATAGGAAACCCTAGAAATCCGAATTGGGTTGAAATTGAGTTTCCGTAGTATCGGTTTGCAAGAGATTGGACCGATACTAGGGTTCTCGGTTGCAATTCCATACCGATACCCGTTTGCAAGAGATTGGACGGGTAGGAACTATCCCAACCTAGGTCACACCTCGAGTTTGCACGAGAGTGGGCTCGGGACGCGATTGAACAATGATGTTGATCCTAATGCTAGCTTGCCTAGGCTAGGGTTTCAAGAGATTGGACCCAAACCTAGGTTAGCTATAGACCGGCAACAGCGCGAGAGCGTGAGCTAGGTTTTACGTTCAGTTGTAACTAGTTCATCCGAAATTCTACCCTAGCAATTGTGATACCAATGAATCACATTGACGAGATACGGTGAGTAGCGGGGATTCCCTATTCCCTAGGCGTCTTTATTTGATTTTATATCTCCATACTTTGTCTGACAATTGTGACAGGATCGCCGAAAGGCAAATTCCCTCTTTTCTGTTCTTATAGCCAGGTTGTTCGGAGAAGGCACTGTCATACGTCCTCCCTGTGTTCGATACCCGCTCGCCGCTACACCGTGCGCTTGCGGTAAAACTACACGGTCGCTCTTTTGGGTGTACGCCCGGGGCCGATCACACTCATACTTTAACTGTCATGTCATTGCATTCATGCTAGAACTGCTAGGTTGCTTTACTTTTGCCTACTTTCAGTTTCCTTGCACAAGTCTCTTGTAGACTTGCTGACATGTGCCCCTTGCTCTTTTGGGTGTCACATGTTAGACCCCGAGCCAGAAACCGTTGCTGAGTACGTGATGTTTTGCTGACGCTGAGCCTGAGTCCATGTCTGCCAGGAGGAGTTTTGTGGACACCGGTGACCATTCTTTGAGTCTTTGCTGAGCTTCCTTTTATTTTAGGCCAACTGTTAGTTGTCGGTGCGTGGCACCTATACTTTGTACTTTGTATTTTTGTTGGCCATGTGTGGGCCTTTAGACTCTTTTTCTTTTAGCCTGGTGGCTTTTTCTGTGATGTTGAAACTTATTTTATGGATATTCTGAGATATCTCTTTTGTCTCATTTCATTATTATTATCTTTGCTTCGTTCACGTTGCAAGGACCTGCAGTTTTAAAGTTGATTGACACTTATCGGACTTGCAGCTTGCAGCTTCAAGTCTGAGCGGACCTTCTCACGCTTCGCCTCCACGTTTTTGGGAAGCGGGGCGTGACAGGTTTTGTTGGTGGCCCATGCAGGCCCAGTCTTGCAATTGCGAATTAACGGAACAACGATAATAACAGAATGTCAATTAAGTAAATTGCAACATCCGAGTCATAAGCCCTGAGTCTAGTCGTTTTCCTATGTTACTAGGTGATAAGAAGACTTAGTTAGACGTCTGGGCTTGCTAGTTAGAGGCCCTAATTGTTAGTTAGACTCCCGTCTAGCAATTGACTTGATCGTCGTAGGAGTCACCTTAGTGGTTCTTGTCTAACTCTGACCATATTAGACTTCTAGAATTTCCTTTAGTCGTTCGCTTGGGTTCATCGATTTCGGACCAAGCTGAACGCATTTCATTACCGACTAGCCCCTTAGAAGATCTGAGCACCTAGTTCCTAATCTTTAGTTGGTCGACCGTAGGAGCTTCCCCGTAGATTCTCCTGATTCATATCCTAGGCGTATGTATGTTTTGATCATCCGACCAATTTCCTTGCCTCGATTCACGAGATCGCCTCATGACGATCGTCGTCAATTTTCGAATCTCTCCGTCACAAACCTTGAATCTTCTGAAAGTATTCTTCGATTTCCTCCTTCCCTAAGTTTAAATTTGCTCAATTTTTTTAATATATATATCTTATATTTCATACTCCTTCGTTGATTTAAAATTTTAAAACTTTTGCCGAAATTTTTGAACACTAGTTTATAATATTTTTCCAGCCTATGTTTTTCGTACTTATGTAAATGCGGTGTCCCTTCATATATTAATTTTATTCTGAACCGTACTTTTGCTTTACCCAATTCGATTTATAATTTTCCTTCTTATTTGTGCCATTCGAATGATACGTTGTGTTTACTTTAATATACTTTTCAAGCCACATGGAATTTCAGCCTTCAGCAAGTCGATTTTATGCCCGTCGTTTTCTCTACTTCAGATTTTTGTAAAATTACTATTTCATAACCACTTCCTGACTTAGACCCTCCATGATTTGATTTTAAAGCTTTGCTATCAATTTTGATAATTCTACTACTAAGTTAATATTAACCTTCCGTGCACCATACATACTTTCAATTAATTTTTTATATCCGTACCAGGCTTGTTGTGCTCGTATATTAAGAACCTTGTGTAAATCAGTTTCTCATTTTTGGCAAACCCTGGTTCTCTAAAAGTAGTTTCAATATTGATCATTTTAAATTTTCCATAACCTAAAAGTTTTGAAAGCATTTAACATGAGTTTAAATTCTTCCGTTACTTGATTTCATTCTTTGACTTTCAAAACTTTTGACAACATTATATTAAATTACTGCCGTATAATATTTCAAAAAAAAAACTACGTCCTTAATGTTCGTGTGAACAATTTACTTCCTTTTCTTAATGATTTTCGATAAGCCAATAAAACATTTTCTCTTATTATGAATATTCGACTCAAACTTATTTTGAACAACTCGTTTTATCGACCTCCAAATATTTTATACAGACGAGGATTCCAACTTTCGAGGTACAACAGTTTTCAGATTTCGCGTATTTTAGCTTGTGCTACTTACCCTATTTTCTTTTCTATATCCTATATAAGCATCACTACATCTCCCTTTCCTCTACCTAAGCATTCACAAGTGAATCACTGTTTCACCTAACCAAGCTGTCTCCTTGTATTCGTCCTATCTGAACTCGTGCTTATCGACCCTTCCCTCGTCACGCTTTCGACCTCGACCTCCCCTTTGTTGCTTAGACTTTAGTACCCGTCAATGTCTGTGTCAACTCTAAGTTGTTAGTAGGCCTTGGACCTTGTGATGTTGTCGTAGTGCACGTACCTAAGTTATGTACGTGAGCTTGAATGAGTGTACCCCCCATAGTATATTAATGTTTGTCTATTGTGTGATGTATATATATACTCGGAGTTATTCGTGATTATATTAAGTTGTTTGTGTGTTAGAATGTGAGGATAGTTATACCACTCTAGGGGCGTCTGAGTATATATGAATCAGCGTTGAAATATCTAATGGAGTGTATGTAGTTAGAGATACTTGTAATGGTTGGAATAAAATGATTGGTAAAACTATGTATATGCTAGGAGTGATAATAATAGGTGTACGTATGATTAAGAAGGTAGGCCTATTATATGACCTATATATTAGTACGTGTGAGTATGTGCTCGTAGGTAGATATATATTGCGCTTAGACGTAAGTAGTTATGTTTTGTTGCCTGAGTATATATGTGATATACATAGGGTAGTAGGATTATAATTCTGATTGGTATTGCTTGCTTTTACGGGATGTTGTATGCATGCATATCGTGAGGTATACACGACTATTGCACGTCTTAACTATGTATGTATAGGTGTTGGTATACTAATTATAGGTAGTAGGCTATGGTGTGAATAAATATGCTACATGTGTGTGACTATACGATGAATGCGTATGTATTAGGGAGTGTATTATGATTATAAGTGTGCTGGTGTATGTATTATTATTATGGTATATAGAGTGATTGAACTATGTGAGTATTGCCTGACTAAATATTAAGTGTGATTGACTTACGGTATGTATATGGTTGTATTAATAGACGTATAAATATTGGAGTGGTATTGGTATATGTATAAATGTCGTGTTACATATGTAGAATATTCTGATGTGTATATTGAGTCTCACTCAAGCTTGAGTGGGTATACTCTAAGTATATTGATATGTAAGTTTGAAGTTTGAATATAGCGATGTTTGATGTATGTATAGTGATAGGAGCGTTGTGCCTGGTTGTGTTACGCACATGATTGTGGGTCGCTACACAAGTATATAGTTATAGGTGTTGGTCTTGCGGTATAGTTAATTACTAAGGACTTGCTCGTGTGAACGTATGTGTGCTAGCTAAACTAGGTGTGTAGATGAACTGGATATATAGTGGTATGAATGAAACGTTAGCGTGTATGGGTGTGCACCATGCACGGGTAAAGTATGTGCTTAGTTATAGTTATTAGTGACTATGGTATATGTGGCGTGACGTAAATACAGTTATAGGACCGTACGCAATATGAATGAATGGTGAAATATTTGGATGCATTTGGATGACCATATATTGTGAAATTATAGTGGTGGTGAATATATATATTAGATATAGTAAACTTGACTTAATAATGGTATGGGTGACTACTTATGTTGATGTGCTTAGTATTGGATGTATACTAGGAAATATTAGGGAGTAGTATACCCATGTTGGTTGTGCATAGGTAGCTATCTATACGTAGAGCAATGATTGGAGTTGCTAGTGTGAGACCATACTTATATGAGTATCTGAAATATTGTTTTGTGATTAGGTAAGTAGTAGTTATATAAGGGATGTATGCTTATATATATATATGATTGAAATACGTGTATGAATTTGACTGACTATAATGGGTGTAAGTGTATAACGTACGTGAATATATATATATACATACGTGTTGGTAGTGTTAATGTTTGACTACCTAGTGCATATATGAGCACTTGTAATGACTATACCTGGTTTGAATTATAATGTGACATGATTGGGGTAGTTACTAGAGCGACTAGATATATTAGAAAGTCCGAGGACGGACTTTATTCTAAGGTGGGGATGATGTAACGACCACTTTTCGTTGTACGTGTTTGTGCACGCGCTTTTGGCCGTGCACGTGTTCATTTTAGACTTTGTTTGTTTGTGAACACTTTAGTGTGATATGCCGTTGTGAACGTCTCTGAGAATAGTAAATAGTGGCACTATTTTGGAACGAAATTTCTCGAGTCGTTTTCCCACAATTCAATCTTATTCGATGAGACGTGGCGAGTTTCACTTTTGACGGGAGACGTTTCTATTTTTAGTTTCGTCGTCCGACGTCTAAATTGAGATTCGTCTTCTTAGCTAGCTTACTTACGTCATCACAATCACCACGATATTTATTTTATAATTTTTGGAGTTTATTTGACAACTTTTATATTTTTAGCAAGGTTTATAATATTTTTAATAATTAATTTTTATATTAATTTCGGCCAAAGAAAATTTATTTGAGTTTAAAACGTTTCAAATAATTTTTGAGCCAATTTCCAGCTCATTTGGGCCTCACCTAAGCCTTGGGTGAGTTGGAGTTGGTGAGATTTGAATTTTAAATTATTTTAAACTCCTAATCCCATTAGGATTAGCCCTAGACCAAGTCAACCCATCTACACTGTCACGACCCGCTTCCCTAAAATGGAGGCGAGACGTGAAAAGGTCCGCACGAGAGTGGAGCTGTGAAGCCCCAAACCCGATAAGCGTCATAAAAACGTAAGCAGGTCCATGTAACCACAAACGGAGCAACAATAATAATAAAAGGAGAGACAGAAGTAAAATTCTCATATCTCATAAATTGTCCAACATGAAAATAAGTTCAACATCCAGAAAAGCCACCAGGCTAAAAGAAAGAGTCTAAGGCCCAGAACAAGGCCAACAAAAGCAACAACGTCACAAGGTATGGGTGCTACGCACCGACAACAAAACAGCAGTCTAAACAAAAGGAAAACACAACGAAGACACTAGGACTGGTCCCCAGTGTCCACGTACTCCCCGTCAAGCACAAGCTCGGGCTCGACGTCAGCAAACACCTCGTCCTCAACAAGGTACTCAGGCACAGGATCTAACATGTGTCACCCAAAAGAGTAAAGGGGCACATGTCAGCAAGTCTAAAAGACTTGGGCAAGGAAACTGAAAGTAAGGCAACTAGCAACCTAGCAGTTTTAGTATGCATGACATGGAAGTTATAACATGAGTGCACATGTAAGACATGGTGAACAATAAGTACAAGAGAACAATTATCGGGACAAGACAAGAGTAGCCAAGCTACTAACAATCTCAATCAATTCACTATTCACGTTTCACTGTTGTTTGTAGATGTTTACGCCCTTCAGCTGAATGGTACAACATTCACGCTGATCGGCACTAAACACTACCCCACCCCAGAGTTTACGCCTTACAACTGCAGTTGCTGATCAGGCAGACCCCCAGTTGAATGACCGCTTAACTCTTACCCCATCCCACACGTAAACAAGCCAGGGTCCCTGCACATGAGCCCAGCAAGTGAGCCAGGGTTGCCCCGCACGGGAGCTTGTTTTCCTAGTTCACAATTCAATATCGAGCGTTGGGGTTAGCAACTCATTATGCTCGCTTCTGGTCACGAGCCAGTAAACACAAGTATTGTAGCGATGCTACGCAATCACGGGATCACTTAAAGAATGCAATGACATGACAATTAATTTGCGTACCGTTAATGGAATTTAAACATGACATGGTAATTGTGCAATATGATAAATGTCGGATCTAGCTTCGTTGTCAAGCTAGTTCCTAAATTTGCGCCTAGGCGAGTATCATTTCGTCGCCTAGCATCTTTTACGCCTACAACAAGCAAATGGCCTAAAACATGGCCTAAACCCTAAGTGGCAAGTTTCACTTGCCTAGCACCGGGGATGACGATCACGAAGGTTCGTCTCGCGGATGTTAATCTACGGGGAAATCGCTGTTATGGGGAAACAATCATCAAAACAACATTCATTCATTAGGGTTTCATAAAAATACAAATAGGTTATGAAAACATCAAGAGATCGATTTCTTACCGTGAGGAGGCGGAAGAAACACTCCGGAGAACCTAGGGACCAGATCTGGAAACGAATGGAGAAGTTTGGAGAACTAGGGTTTTTGGGGGATTTTGGGGATTTGATGAGATTTTGGGGAAGATGAGGGGTAGAATGAGTTGATGGAGGGTTTAGATGATGGATCTTGGGCTTGGAATGAAGGAATAAGGGTTTGAGGAAGAAGGGGGCTCAATGGGGGAGAAACTAGGGTTTTGGGTCGAGTTGAGGAAGAAGAAAACGTTTGGGAGGGGTTTAAATAGGATGGGCTGGCGGCTGCCCAGAAATTAGGGTTTTAACACAGATTAGTCGGTCAAAGAGCAACCACTGACCGACTAGTTTGGCAACTAGTCGGTCGGTCGACCAACGCAGACCGACTAAGTGTAAACAGTAACTTCTGAACGAAAATAGGATTTGGATTTAGTCGGTCGATGAACAACTACTGACCGACTAGTTTGACATCTAGTCGGTCGGTGAACGTACTTAGACCGACTAAGAATGAACAGTACAGATACTAAAATTTAGATGATGTGTTAGTCGGTTAAAGAAGCATTGCCGACCGACTAGTTTGTAACCTAGTCGGTCAACCAACGTTCTTAGACCGACTAACGATAAACAGTAACTCCTGAGAAATTTAGAAAGCCAACTAGTCGGTCCAAGAAGGATTGCCGACCGACTGGATCATCATCTAGTCGGTCGGTGCCCCTTCTTACACCGGCTAATGAGCACCAAAAGTTCCGATACGGAGCGCGGAGCCCCGAGATCGATTCCTAAGACTCCTAGGCTTGATCTAATAGTAAGATACGACCGTTATGAAGCCCGTCACGAATGACATACTTCGAAATCGACGATCCTAAGGAAGACACGAGAAATCACGACGAAACGATCGAAAATGAAAGTTACAGAGACGAAAACCACACATGAGGAGAAAATCCACCAAAACATATATTATAATATAATAAATCCAGATACAAGAAAACCAGTCGTTACATCCTCCCCAACTTAAGAAAAATTTCGTCCTCGGAATTTCCAAACACTCACGTGTCCGGAAACAAAAGTGGGAAACGCTCTCGCATCTCCTCCTCATTCTCCCAAGTAGACTCTCCAGGTGAGCCGTGTCGCCACATCACCCTCACAAGATTGACAATCTTGTTCCAGAGTGATTTCTGACGCCTGTCCAGAATCTGCACTGGATGCTGGTCATACGTCATATCGGGGCGAACGGTAATCTCCGAAAAATCCACAGCATGAGATGGATCGCTAATGTATCGACGAAGCTGCAACACATGGAAAACATCATGAACTCCTTCCAAAGATGGCGGCAAGGCTAAGCGATACGCTACCTCGCCAACCCTCTCCAAAATGTCAAACGGTCCAATGTATCGCGTGCTCAACTTCCCTCGCTTCCCGAAACGAATCACACCTCGATTCGGGGAAATATTCAAGAACACATGTTCGCCTGGCTGAAACTCCAAAGGACGACGTTTAGCATCCGCCCAATGCTTAAAACGGTCCTGAGCAATCCTCAACCTCTCCCGAATGTTCCTGACAATATCCACGGCCTCCACGATCATCTCTGGTCCCAACAGCTACCGATCACCAACGTCATCCCAACTCAATGGCGATCGACATTTCCTCCCATAAAGAGTGGCGAAAGGCGCCATGCCAATACTCGCCTGGAAGATGTTGTTGTAAGAAAACTCCACCAAATGCAGATGGTCCTCCCACGAACCCTTGAAATCCAACATGCACGCCCTCAGCATGTCCTCCAAAATCTGAATCGTCCTCTCGGACTGGCCATCCGTCTGCGGATGGTACGCCGTGCTGAAACTCAGACGCGTACCTAAACTCTTCTGCAAACTCTGCCAGAACTAAGATGTGAACCTCGTGTCTCTGTCTGACACGATACTCACGGGGACTCCATGAAGTCGCACGACCTCCTGCACGATTCACGTTACATCACTATCCCAACTAGGAAAAAGGAAATAAAAACGGAGAGTAAAAGAATTTTACCTCCATATATCTCCTTGCTAGCGCCTCAGTGGACTGTCCCACTCGGAATGGAATAAAGTGCGCGGATTTGGTCAATCGATCTACGATCATCCAAATCGCGTCATTCTGCTTCGGACTCCGAGGTAGTCCAGTCACGAAATCCATAGTGATGTGTTGCCACTTCCACTCCGGAATCGGAAGCGGTTGTAGCAACCCGGCCGTACGCTGATGCTCCGCCTTCACTTGCTAGCAAACCAAGCACTTGGCTACACTCTGAGCCACACTCCTCTTCATGCCATGCCACCAATAATTCAGACGAAGATCCTGGTACATCTTGGTGCCACCAGGATGCACAGAATACGGCGAACTGTGTGCCTCCACCATCAACTCCTCTCTGATATCCCCAGCTGGCACACACAACCTGGCTCCAAACCTCAGCGAGCCATCCTCATGAATCAAAAAGTCAGGCCGCAGACTGGCTTCCACCTGCTCCCGAATCTTCACCATCTTCGGATCCTCAGCCTGGCCAGCCTTAATCCGATCCACGATCGTCGACTGTACCTGCATGTACATCAACGATGAAGCCTCCCCAGGAAGGACAATCTCCACACCAGACTCGCAAAAATCCTGCTGCAATCTCCACTGCGAGGTCAAAATCATCACTGCTGGAAGCCTACTCAGCGCATCAGGGACCACATTCACCTTGCCAGGGTGAAACTGCAAATCAATCTCATAATCCGCCATAAGCTCCAACCATCGACGATGTCGCATGTTGTGCTCCTTCTGAGTAAAAATATACTTCAAGCTTTTGTGATCGGTGAAAATCTTCACTTTCTCACTCAGCAGGAAGTGCCTCCAAATCTTAAGAGCGAACACAACGACAGCCAACTCCAAATCATGCGTCGGGTAATTCTTCTCATGAACCTTAAGCTGACGAGACGCATACGCCACAACATGCCCATGCTGATGCAACACACAACTGAGACCCTTGCCAGAAGCATCGCAAAAGATCTCAAATCCACCGCTGCGATCAGGCACAACAAGAATAGGGGCAGTCGTCAACCTCTCCTTCAGAATACCAAAAGCATTCTCACAATCACCCGACCAAACAAAAGGTACATCCTTTCGCGCCAACCTGGTCATCGGCTCAACAATACGGGAAAAGTCCTTAATGAATCGCCGATAGTAACCAGCAAGTCCAAGGAAACTCCGAATCTCAGATGCAGACGACGGAACAGGCCACTCTCTGATGGCCCTAATCTTCTCGGGATCCACTGAAATTCCATCTCCAGTCACCACATGCCCCAGAAAAGCAACTCTATCCAGCCAAAACTCGCACTTCGAAAACTTAGCATACAAACGATGCTTCCTCAAGATCTCCAATACCGTCCTCAAGTGCGAGGCATGCTCTTCCTCCGACTTCGAATTGATCAGAATGTCGTCAATAAAGATAACGACAAACTCATCCAAAAAGTCGTAGAAAATCAGGTTCATCAGATTCATGAAAACTGCGGGCACGTTAGTTACGCCGAAAGGCATAACCACAAACTCATAGTGTCAATACTTCGTCCTGAACGCTGTCTTCGGAACATCTCCCTTCTTCACCTTCAACTGATGGTAACCACTCCTCAAATCCAATTTAGAAAACACCCTCGAACCTCCAAGCTGATCAAAAATATCATCGATGCGAGGAAACGGGTATTTATTCTTAATGGTCACCACATTCAACTCCCGATAGTCCACGCACATGCGAAGCGAACCATCCTTCTTCTTCACCAGCAGCACCAGTGCTCCCCACGGAGACACACTAGGATTAATATAAGCCTTCTGCAAGAACTCATCCAACTGCTTCCGCAACTCTTCCAATTCTGCAGGTGCCATACGATACGGCGCCTTCGAAATCGGCTGCGCTCCCGGAACAAGATCGATAGAAAATTCTAAAGCTCGATCAGGTGGCAAACCAGACATCTCCTCGGGGAAGACGTCGCCAAAATCACGCACCACAGCTGGCCACTCCAGCTCCATCTGCATAGCCACAACCTCCACCGGTCTGGCCCGAAATCTGACAGGACCAAGCGAACTGCTACCACGACTGAACTCGAATACTGGATGTCTGGGAATCTCGAACACCACCTTCTTTCTCCTGCAGTCAATCGTAGCATAGAAGATCGTAAGCCATTCCATCCCAAGAACCGCATCATAGTTGATGATGTCGTGGACAATGAAATCAGCGAAAAGCTCATGTCCACAGACCACCAACGGGCAAGAATTACAACCACGATGCACCAAGACCACGCCATTCCCTGTAACGATATTCTAACTCTTGGGAAGAGGGGACGTCGACAAGGAATACCTCTCCACGAAGCTCCGAGAAATAATACACATCGATGCACCAGAGTCAAAGAGGACTCGTGCAGGAAATGTGCACACCAAAACCACACCTAACAAGCAATTAACAATCAAACCCTAGTCTAGCAAACAACCATGTCCAAGCAAACAACACAATCTAACAATCATAACCAGCTAGGAAAGTAACAGCTAGATTAAGGATTACCTGCGATAACCTCATCCACAGCCTCGCTCTCCACAGCGGTCATCAGAAAAGCCTGCCTCCTCGACGGAACAGCCTGCTGAAAAGCCTGCCTCTGTGGAACAAGAGCTGCTCCACGACCAGTAGGAACAGGCGCTCGCTGCTGCAACGGCTGTGCTGCAACAGGCGCCCTCCGCAGCGGACCCGCATGCCGACAATCCTTCGCGACATGGGAACATCACCACAAACCAGACACTGGCCCAAAAACTTCTGACACTAATCCTTGATGTGGCCAGGCTTGCCGCAGAAATGGCAAGTCTTCAGAATAGGCCCTCCTGGCCTCTTAAACTGAGCTGGCTGATTAGGCTTGAAACCAGGCCTAACCACCGCTCTGGCCTGCTCCATAGGCCTCTTCCCAGCACCAACAATAGACCCCATCCTCTGACTCAGGTTCAGCTCCTGCCTCCTGGCAGCGACCAAAACCTTCTGATAAGAGTCCAGATCGGAGGAAGACACAAAACTCTGGAGCTCCAAAGCAAGTCCCTGCAGGAACCTCTGAGCCCTCTCATCAGCATCCTGCACCATCTTCGGTGCGAACCGACTCAGCTTGGTGAACTCTTGGTGGTACTGGTCCACCGTCAAGCTCCCTTGCTTCAGATCAATGAAGCGCTGCAGCATCTCCTTCTTCGCAGCCTTCGGAAAGAATTCCTCATCAAACCTGGACTTAAAGGTAGTCCAAGCTATCGGCTCCACCAACATCTTCTCTTCCGCATCCCACCAGTTCCGAGCATTATCCTTGAGTTGCCTCTTCGCCAAATCAACCCATCCAGCCGGGGTGATCTTGGCCATCTTCAGATTATCCTCAATATTCCGAATCCACTCATCGGCAGCCAGAGGACCCTCAGAACCATCAAAATATGCGGGACCCAGCTCCCGAAATTGCTTCGCTCCCGGCTCAGAGCGAGGGGCATCCGGAAGAGCCCGGGCAGCTCGAGCAAGTGGAGCATTCTGGACTTGCAGGAGCACGCCCTGCTGCACTTGCATCATCTGGAGCATCATCTGCATCATCTCCCCATTGGTGGGTTCCCGCTCAGGCTCCTCATCATGAGGGAGCGCACCACTACCTCCACCACGGGTGAATCGCCTTCCTGCCATCTAATGACACAGAAAACGAATCAGATTAGACTCATAGCTTATGACTCAGACGTCGAACTTAGTTTGTTGGACATTCTAATATTATTATCGCTATTCCGATAATCGCAGTTACAGAAGGACCTGCATGGGCCACCAGCAAAACCTGTCACGACCCGCTTCCTTAAAATGGAGGCGAGACGTGAAAAGGTCCGCACGAGAGTGGAGCTGTGAAGCCCCAAACCCGATAAGCGTCATAAAAACGTAAGCAGGTCCCTGTAACCACAAACGGAGCAACAATAATAATAAAAGGAGAGACAGAAGTAAAATTCTCATATCTCATAAATTGTCCAACATGAAAATAAGTTCAACATCCAGAAAAGCCACCAGGCTAAAAGAAAGAGTCTAAGGCCCAGAACAAGGCCAACAAAAGCAACAACGTCACAAGGTATGGGTGCTACGCACCGACAACAAAACAGCAGTCTAAACAAAAGGAAAACACAACGAAGACACTAGGACTGGTCCCCAGTGTCCACGTACTCCCCGTCAAGCACAAGCTCGGGCTCGGCATCAGCAAACACCTCGTCCTCAACAAGGTACTCAGGCACAGGATCTAACATGTGTCACCCAAAAGAGTAAAGGGGCACATGTCAGCAAGTCTAAAAGACTTGGGCAAGGAAACTGAAAGTAAGGCAACTAGCAACCTAGCAGTTTTAGTATGCATGACATGGAAGTTATAACATGAGTGCACAAGCAAGACATGGTGAACAATAAGTACAAGAGAACAATTATCGGGACAAGACAAGAGTAGCCAAGCTACTAACAATCTCAATCAATTCACTATTCACGTTTCACTGTTGTTTGTAGATGTTTACGCCCTTCAGCTGAATGGTACAACATTCACGCTGATCGGCACTAAACACTACCCCACCCCAGAGTTTACGCCTTACAACTGCAGTTGCTGATCAGGCAGACCCCCAGTTGAATGACCGCTTAACTCTTACCCCATCCCACACGTAAACAAGCCAGGGTCCCTGCACATGAGCCCAGCAAGTGAGCCAGGGTTGCCCCGCACGGGAGCTTGTTTTCCTAGTTCACAATTCAATATCGAGCGTTGGGGTTAGCAACTCATTATGCTCGCTTCTGGTCACGAGCCAGTAAACACAAGTATTGTAGCGATGCTACGCAATCACGGGATCACTTAAAGAATGCAATGACATGACAATTAATTTGCGTACCGTTAATGGAATTTAAACATGACATGGTAATTGTGCAATATGATAAATGTCGGATCTAGCTTCGTTGTCAAGCTAGTTCCTAAATTTGCGCCTAGGCGAGTATCATTTCGTCGCCTAGCATCTTTTACGCCTACAACAAGCAAATGGCCTAAAACATGGCCTAAACCCTAAGTGGCAAGTTTCACTTGCCTAGCACCGGGGATGACGATCACGAAGGTTCGTCTCGCAGATGTTAATCTACGGGGAAATCGCTGTTATGGGGAAACAATCATCAAAACAACATTCATTCATTAGGGTTTCATAAAAATACAAATAGGTTATGAAAACATCAAGAGATCGATTTCTTACCGTGAGGAGGCGGAAGAAACACTCCGGAGAACCTAGGGACCAGATCTGGAAACGAATGGAGAAGTTTGGAGAACTAGGGTTTTTGGGGGATTTTGGGGATTTGATGAGATTTTGGGGAAGATGAGGGGTAGAATGAGTTGATGGAGGGTTTAGATGATGGATCTTGGGCTTGGAATGAAGGAATAAGGGTTTGAGGAAGAAGGGGGCTCAATGGGGGAGAAACTAGGGTTTTGGGTCGAGTTGAGGAAGAAGAAAACGTTTGGGAGGGGTTTAAATAGGATGGGCTGGCGGCTGACCAGAAATTAGGGTTTTAACACAGATTAGTCGGTCAAAGAGCAACCACTGACCGACTAGTTTGGCAACTAGTCGGTCGGTCGACCAACGCAGACCAACTAAGTGTAAACAGTAACTTCTGAACGAAAATAGGATTTGGATTTAGTCGGTCGATGAACAACTACTGACCGACTAGTTTGACATCTAGTCGGTCGGTGAACGTACTTAGACCGACTAAGAATGAACAGTACAGATACTAAAATTTAGATGCTGTGTTAGTCGGTTAAAGAAGCATTGTCGACCGACTCGTTTGCAACCTAGTCGGTCAACCAACGTTCTTAGACCAACTAACGATAAACAGTAACTCCTGAGAAATTTAGAAAGCCAACTAGTCGGTCCAAGAAGGATTGTCGACCGACTGGATCGTCATCTAGTCGGTCGGTGCCCCTTCTTACACCGGCTAATGAGCACCAAAAGTTCCGATACGGAGCGCGGAGCCCTGGGATCGATTCCTAAGACTCCTAGGCTTGATCTAATAGTAAGATACGACCGTTATGAAGCCCGTCATGAATGACATACTTCGAAATCGACGATCCTAAGGAAGAAACGAGAAAACACGACGAAACGATCGAAAATGAAAGTTACGGAGACGAAAACCACACATGTGGAGAAAATCCACCAAAACATATATTATAATATAATAAATCCAGATACAAGAAAACTAGTCGTTACATACACTATATAAACAAACTCTAGGAAGACCTATTTTCGCAAGAAAATAACCCTAGCCGCTTCTAAAACTCAAATTTCACGTTGCGACGAATCTCCGCAACGTTACTGCACCGACCCCCGCTCCGACCGAGGAAACAGCCCCCGTTTCCCCGCCCTGACCGACGCCCAAGCTCGCACCAAGCCTCGCACAGCCGCTCCGCACCGCCCTGCTCGCATCCCCGTGTCCGACCGAGAGAATCTCTCGGTCAGACCGAGAGATTTCCCCCGCTCCACTCCGCACCCGCACCGCTGCAAGCCCCGCTCCGCAAGCCCGCTCCGCACCATGCCCGATCGAGAGCCCGACCCCCACACCGACCTGCAGCTGCACAAGCCTGTTCCCCCGCACCGACCGAGCCGTTCCCCTGCATTTGGCTGTGTCCGACCGAGAGCAAAAGTCGCAACCCCGCACCCGTCGCACCGCTTGCCACCGTGGGCCCCCCAAGTTCTCCAGAGGTATTGTGGGTCCCCTATTGGTCCCTAGGACTACTGTGGGCCCCACCTATGTGCGTTCTCTTCGATGATTTACCGCGTACGACGTTGCGACACGTTGTAGCCCGTCGTCGCACGTGCTAACTTTGGAATCTGGACTCGTCGCTCCGGTTGATGCTCTGAATTTTCCAACGAGGAATCTATATTGGAATTAGGACTTGGAGCGCGTTCTCTTATTCCAACCCCTGGCGTCGCTACACGACGCCAGTGTAGCTTTCGCGTCGTGTTGAGGTAACGCTTTGCACCCTTATGACCCCCAACCTATTGCCTGTTAATCAAGACTAAAATTGATGTTTTAAAAATGTTTTAAATGTTTTAAATTCACTAATCAAGATTAATAATATGGACTTTAGGCCGGTGGACTTGTGCACGTAGGTTATTTGTGACTTGGACTCTCTTGGACGGTGTTTCTCAGACGTTGTACTTGCAGGCAAGTGAAACTTGCCAACTCTTGTGTAGGGCCATGTTTTTAGGCCACTTCCTTGTTTTTAGCGTAAAAGAGACTAGTCAGTGAAATGATATCTGGCTAGACGCCTACTTGATCTAGTTTGACAACGAAACTAGATCCGTCACCTAATTGATCTAGCTTGACAACGAAGCTAGATCCAACCCTTTAAACTTGTTGATCATGCATACTAAACTGTCACATTTACTTTCCTTACCAGTACGCCTTACTACTTGCCATGTCATGTCATCCATGCATTGAATGTCGCATTCGTAGCACACGCTATAATACTTGTACTCGTACTTCCTTGTCCGGCTAGGTGCACCCCTATGCCATACTTGTTAAAACACTTCCTGGCTCGTGATCCAGAAGCGAGCATTCCATGTTTGGGGGTAAGGCCCTGGATCGATACACGTGGAGGGGTAGGGATAAACGGTCACCTGAGCTTAGGAGTGGCCCGATCAGCCACTCTAGCCAGAAGGCAGAATCTCTGTGCACGAGGTGCTTACTTTACTTGTCTTGCACTAATGAGTGTTACTTGTATAACTTGTCATCCATGCCATGCTTAAATGCTATACTCGTACTTTACTTTACTTGTTGCACTCATACTTTAACTGCCATGTCATTGCATTCATGCTAGAACTGCTAGGTTGCTTTACTTTTGCCTACTGTCAGTTTCCTTGCACAAGTCTCTTGTAGACTTGCTGACATGTGCCCCTTGCTCTTTTGGGTGTCACATGTTAGACCCCGAGCCAGAGACCGTTGCTGAGTACGTGATGTTTTGCTGACGCTGAGCCTGAGTCCATGTCTGCCAGGAGGAGTTTTGTGGACACCGGTAACCATTCTTTGAGTCTTTGCTGAGCTTCCTTTTGTTTTAGGCCAACTGTTAGTTGTCGGTGCGTGGCACCTATACTTTGTACTTTGTATTTTTGTTGGCCATGTGTGGGCCTTTAGACTCTTTTTTTAGCCTGTTGGATTTTTCTGTGATGTTGAAACTTATTTTATGGATATTCTGAGATATCTCTTTTGTCTCATTTCATTATTATTATCTTTGCATCGTTCGCGTTGCAAGGACCTGCAGTTTTAAAGTTGATTGACGCTTATCGGACTTGCAGCTTGTAGCTTCAAGTCTGAGCGGACCTTCTCACGCTTCGCCTCCACGTTTTTGGGAAGCGGGGCGTGACAATTTTTGTTGTGGTTTTGGTTACCGCTGCATGTCGCCCACATGGTTGATCGTGGCAAGGCGATATGATGGAGGTCGCCGCTTCTTTTGGGATACATCGTCTAATGATCCCGTCGGTGCATGTTCTAAATAGGTATGGGTCATCCCAAAAGTAGCTCTTGGCGTTATGTAAGAATTTCCTCCTCGAGTAAGTTGCCAACCCTTGCGGGACTATGCTGCTTACCAAGTAATTCACTATATCTGCGTACCAAGGGGCTTCAGAGGAGTTTGTCGCAAATAACTGCTCGTCAATGAAGGAATCATCAATTGGAAAACTGTCATCTCCGTGCTTTTAAATTAACCCCAAAAGGTGGTCTGTCACTACATTCTCCGCTCCTTTCTTGTCCTTGACCTCAATATCAAATTCTTGGAGGAGGAGGATCCACCGTATCAAGTGCGGTTTTGCATCCTTCTTGCTCAATAGGTATTTCAGTGCTGCGTGGTCCGTGTGGATAATTACTTTAGACCCCAAGAGGTACGATCTAAACTTCTCGATAGAATAAACCACGGCTAGCAGCTCCTTCTCCGTAGTGGTGTAGTTCTTTTGAGCATCATCCAGAGTCTTACTAGCGTAATATATAGCAAGAAGCTTTCCTTGTTTTCTTTGGCCAAGGACGACTCCCACTGCTTGGTCACTACCATCGCACATCAGCTCAAATGGTAGATTCCAGTCTGGTGGTTGAATAATTGGGACTGAGATGATAGCTTCCTTTAACCTGTTAAAGGCTAGCAATTAGGCGTCAGTAAACACAAAAGGAGCATCCTTGGCGAGGAGCTCCGTGAGAGGCCGAGCAATGTTAGAGAAATCCTTTATGAAGCGATGGTAGAAACCTGCATGCCCTAGGAAACCACGGAAACCTTTAAGATTAGTGGGAGGCGGTAGACTCTTGATGACTTCGACCTTGGCTTTATCAACCTCAATTCCCTTAGAGGTGATGACATGGCCAAGCACAACTCCTTCTGTCACCATGAAATGTCACTTTTCCCAATTTAGGGTCAGGTTATTGTTATGACACCGTTCTAAAACTGTGGACAGATTGGTTAGATAATCATCGAACTCGGTGCCATAAACAGAGAAATCGTCAATGAAGACTTCCATTATGTTTTCGATGAAATCCGAGAAAATAGACGTCATGCACCTTTGAAATGTAGCAGGTGCATTACATAGCCCAAACGGCATTCTTCGGTAAGCGAATGTGTCATATGGACATGTGAGCGTGGTCTTTTCTTGGTCTTCCCGATGCAATGGGATTTGGAAGAACCTGGAGTACCCATCTAGGTAACAAAAGTATTTGTGGTTGGCCAGACGCTCAAGCATTTGGTCAATAAAGGGTAGATGATAATGGTCCTTTCTGGTGGATTTATTGAGTTTCCTATACTCGATACACATACGTCAACCAGTGACAGTTCTAGTGGATATTAGTTCATCTTTATCGTTTCTAACAACGGTCATGCCCCCTTTCTTGGGGACTACCTGCACAGGGCTAACCCATTTACTGTCAGAAATGGGATAGATAATGTCGGCATCTAGCAGCCTCAAAACCTCATTCTTCACTACCTCCTTCATGTTGGGATTTAATCGCCTTTGAGGCTCAATAGAAGTGGCTTCCTTATCCTCAAGGTGGATCCTATGGGTGCATATGGTTTCACTGATGCCCTTTAGGTCAGCAATGCTATACCTTATTACCTTTCTATGGGATCTAAGGATTTTTAGGAGGCTTTCTAATTGCAGCTCGGTGAGGGCTACATTGACGATGACATGGTATGTGGAATTCTCAGCCAAAAAAGCATATTTCAAATTAGCAGGAAGAGGTTTTAGTTCTACCTGAGGGGGCGCTGCACCCCCATCGTCGCTTACCTATGAGAATGATGCGTCCTCAATTGTTGGTCCAGAAGCTGGAAACTCTTCATTGGTATAGGATGAGCAGGGAGGTGATGGTACGTCGTGGCATACGTCTGCAGAATCTGTTTTCATAGCGCACCTGTCGACAGAGGTAACGTACTCAAGTACGCATTCTCTATCAAGAATAGAGTTATGAGAACTTCCCTGGTTAATGTTGTGCTGCAATGGTTCAGAATCTGTGCATCCCTCGCAGATGTGTTCTTCACATGTCGCAGTCTGTGGGATGCTATCACTGTAGAAACATAGGGTGTCTCCCTCGTATCGCACATAGACTCCGTCAGCGATGGGGATGCCATCCAAGGTATCTGCATTATGGAAGGCGTTCGCGATAAAGACAGAGAGTTCTTGTGTAACTGGGTCATCTGTAGGAAACTCCACTGGACCATGGGCCCATACATCAGCCACTACACTTTCCATTATACTCAATAGCTGGGAATCGTTCAATGGCTCCAATTGACGAGTATCTCTCCAACTTGCTTCAACAGGTAGGGCTTCAATAGTCTGGAGGAACATCATGTCCCCTTCGAAGCTTAACTACACCTAGATTCCACCTGGCGGTGTCACGATCGCCAAGCGTGGTATGTCCCTAGGTGTCAATTCCGGGCTCTATCCGCAAGCGGATGATGTCAAATTATAGTATAAAGGATGTCCAATCCCACAGGTACGGTGACAGTGTAATTGGGTTCTCATCTTACTTTATCTCGAAGTGAGATAGATATCGGGTTGAGAGAATTGATTTTGGTATCGTTGTTGATTTAATAATAAAAAGGACTAGGGCGTTAGGGATCACCGCTAAGATCGTCGGGGATCGACGTTGGAATAGAATCCTCACGTTGCATTAGGGTTATGGGATTAATCTCCCAATTCGTACCACTCTTGTGGGTTAGAATTGCGAGGTATTTCGGTGGATCTCGTTGACGCAATAGCGGTAGCCGTCAACGTAGCGATATAGTTCGTCGGGGGATCCCCTCAAGGCACGAGCTGGGCATAGTCACGAGCCTTGGTTGGATTCACCGATTTCCCGATTCGAATCCTAGGAATACCCCTTAAGCACATCAATTCCACAGACCGTGGGCATGATCTCGGTACGGGTTATCCCAGGGATTTGGTAGGATCGACCGAAATACTCCCTTATATTCCTAATTAAACATAGGGATCCAGATCTACGTCTACCCCCAGGGTCTTAGGGATAACCCATCAACCCTAGAAAAGACTACTCACTCATGACATTATTGACGAATAAAAACACAATTTTTAGGGAAGAAAACATCATAGCAAATTGATAGAAAATAGATTGAGAAACTTACAGCGAGTAGTAGATCTCAAAGAAAAACCAAGATTCCAAGAACGCGAGAATAGAAAATAAACTTCTAATAAATTTCGATCCAATAATCTTCGAAAGTTAATCTAGATCTCACAAGTTTTTCCTAATCTCCTCTCTAAAAATTAATTCCCCAAAAAAAACTAAGAATAGAATCGCCGGCCGAAAATGCTGTCCAGCCCCCACTTCACTTCGCCAAGCACGCAACAGACGGCTCCAAATTCTTTCCAAAAATGGCATTCGGCATCGTCGATCGAGTCAGCGACTCGGTCGACCAGTAGGTTGCTCGGTCGGTCGCTCGGTCCGAGCAGATGTACTGCTCGACCAAGCATGACAGTAAATCGCATTCCTCCAAAATCATCACTCTATCTGCACGGGCCAAGTCAGCTCTGCTCGGTCGAGCAGATAGCTGACTCGGTCGCTGAAGAAGCTGCTCGGGCCGTGCAAGAGGCTTCTTCATCTTCGAAAGGTTGGCGCTGCTCGTCCAAGCACATAGGTGCTCGGTCCAAGCAATCTGCGTATCAGCCGCTTCTTCTCCATTTGCATCTGCTCTACCGAGCAACTGCTCTGCTCGACCGAGCAGCTGCTCTGCTCGGTCGATTCGCCTGGGAACTCTTTCTAGAGATTCTGAAGCTCCTCCTCTCCTCTCGTTCTCTCCTCCACTCCTTCCATGGCTCTCAAAACTCGGCGAACTCCTGTAGAGCTTCGCCAACAAGCTTACGGGCGTGTCAGATGTGTCATACCCAGATCGGGTCCTAAATCGCTCCAAAATCCCTGAAAATTCATAAAACACTACGAAACTCGATTATAACATTAGAAATGCGATATCGTAGGAAAATACGAGATTTTAATGCGAAAATGGCATGGAACGCGATGTCATGATGCTATGAAAAAGATGTAAAATATGGACACATCAAAATCCCCAAGCTTACCTTTTAATCGTCCTCGAGGAAGACGAATACTAGGTACGCCGGGAGAAAAACAAAAAGAAATAAAAATAGAAATAAGAATAAGAGAGAATGGAAATGGATAAAGGGTGCCAAGGTTATTCGGTCAGATCTCAAGCCTAAGCAGTATATCACGATGCTCTGAATAGTAAAAATACATGCTAATGGCACTTTCAAGTTTCACAGATCATATGTCTAGCATGCAATACAGACAAAAGATAGGGATCTACTGAAATAACGTCATCAACTCATATCAATCTCATGCAGTCCATAGAGTCTAGTATAAAAGGAGTTGGCAATGCACTTTTCAATCACAGATACACATGGAGCATATAGGAATCACACAGCAAGCAGTAGAGATTGGAAAGAGTCATGCTATTCAGTTATTCATTTTGAGTCATGAAAAATCTCCAAAAGCTAAAGTGTTTCATAAATTTTAAGTATTATCAAATCTCCCCGTTATGCACCGTCTCCAATCTAATGTCATACTCACTCATATGATCAGTTGGTTCCCCCCCTCCCGAGCTTAGCTTGAGACATCGCATCAAGGAATATGATATGGAAGTTTTTGTCTTTTTCCCAGTATATGTGATAGCTTATAATGAAAGTATAAAAACGATTTTATTCCTTTATTTTCTTTCTTTTTATTTTCTTTTTTTTCACATATATGTATATACACATTTTTTTCTCATTTCATTTAGAAGCTATACTTTTTCCATTTGAGATTTTTGGGAAGTGAGATGCGGTAAGGGTAGCTGTAGGGGTGAAACCAACTGATATGTAAAGAACTATAGATGTATGTGGAGAAGGAAAATAATGAATCTCTCGGTTCACTCATAAAAGGTGCACAACGGTTTAATAAGATAATACTCTAACTAAACTCATAACTAGCATGGATATTTTCATTCGTCTAGATGAACACTGAAAAAACATGTAGTAATAGGCACAATGACATCAAGCATGCAAACAGAAGTGAATAAGATATAAAGCAGATGCTCCAAGTGTTTTAGTGATGCGTGAACCTAGGTGCATTACCCAACATAGCACATACTAGATGCTATTTCATGCATTTGATTTTCAATTCATTTCAGACATTAAATCAGATAGATCGGCAAAAGAATATTTATGCATATAGAAAGTAAAACTGAAACTACCCTAATAGCATGTCATCAGATAGCAAGCATCGTGAGTAACTACTAAGGCTATGAGAAGTATCATCATGCGAAACATCCTTAGCATAAAAAGAAAAACGGTGGAGAAAATAAGGAAATGAAAAGAGGGATGTATGCATAGCGAAAAACAGAAAATATGATACAGAATGAGAAAAAGGATAAAGAAGTGAAAAATGGGTGGAAAAGTAAACTAAAAAACAGAAAAGGGAGGAAAATGGAAAAGAAAAATGAAAAATAAAGCGGTATCGCTCATCCCCCAAGCTAAACCCAGTAGTGTCCTCACTGCTGAGAAAACGCTGGTAGGTGGGAGATGGTGCTCAATAGGGTGGGTGGGTGGGGGAATATAAAATAAAAACTGTGCAAAAAGAAGTAAAAACATGACATGATGCAATGATGAATGAAAAATGATGCATGATATGGGTCATCCCCCAAGCTATCTAAGATCAGGGCCCCAAACAGACAGATGTGCACAATAAAATATGAGGGAGGCAAAGATGGGTAGGTATAGCATCAAGCAGAGGCACCACCCTCTGGAGGTGGTGATGGATCCCTCTGCTATGGACCAGGAGATGTAGGTGGTACATATACAACAAGAGCGGTAGTGAACTGGACTGTGGTAACCGACTCAGGTGGGGGAGAAGCAGGCTCTGCAGAAGCCTGAGAATGTGGAGCAGTGAGTGGTGCAATGGTAGTCACAGTGTCTGGCCGGGGTAGAGGAGTGTGTGCTAGGATCACTGGTGGTGGGCCACGTGTCTGAAGTAGGTCAATAATAGAGGCCAGGTCCGACTCGACTCTCACGTGATGTGTCGTCGTCGAGCGTACGAAGGCGTGGAAATCTCGTTGAAGGCAAGAAGTCGACTCCTCCAACGCTGCCAGATGACCATCGGTGGAACGGGAGTCGAGTGGAGGGCGAGGAATGTGGCTGGGAGATACCACTCTCGTAAATCGGTCCCGTGAAGAGGATACACGGTGCCTGGGATGGAAAGTGGGAGAGGGTGAGCTCGACGGGATCTCAGCGACGGTCAAAGCAGTCGTTGACACAGAAGTGCAGACAGACGTCGAGACGCTCTCGGTAAGGACAGCTGAAGCAGGCGATGAAGATGTTCCGGTGAGTGGAACATGTGATCCTAAAGAAATAGGCAGTGAAGCTATCAGGTCCCGAAGTGGCGGAAGAGTGGGGGCTGGGTCGTGCTCTGGAAAGTCAAGATCTGTAAGATTGGGAGCAGACTGGAAGTTGGTGCCCTCCGGCACCGGTAGGGTGGGGACAGAGGTATGAGCCGCGGGGCAAGAAGTGGAGACAGTCCTCGAAGACTCGACGGTGGTGGAATCGGTAGATACAGAGGTGGTAGAAGAAACGGTTCCCGAGGGTGGTGGGTGTACGGGTGGTGGGGATGGTAATGGTAGTGATAAGTGCGGCAGTGGTGGTGGTGATAGTGGTAGTGATAGGTGCGGTAGTGGTGGTGGTGATACGAGGGAGACGTGTGGATCGGGAAGAGGATGCGCCTGGAGTCGGCCTCTTCCTACGAATGGGAGGTGTGGTGGCTCCTCGAGTGCGAACCATCGTGTAGATGGCAATATGATACGTCGGTATAAAAATAAATAGAGGAAAGAGTGTACCAATTGAGCGAGCGATGCGAATGCGAAGATCTCCCCCAAGCTAATCCCGGTAGTGGCTGCTGACGTAGGCAAACCGTATCTAAAATAGAAACAATATAAAATGTCAGTATCAGAAAGTCAAAATAGGGGAAATGTGGAATTGGGGCTGCTCGACCGAGTAGTTCTACTGCTCGGTCGGAGCTGTGCTGCTCGGTTGGAAACTCTGACAGAGCAACCTTTTTGCTCGGTCATCTGTGGGTTTTGTCGGGAGAAGATGGCTGCTCGTTCGAGCACTGTGAGATGCCGTCTTAGGGCACCGGTGCTCGGGCGGTTGGGGGGGTTTGTGTGATGCGATGAGAGGGGGGGAAAGGCGGATGGGGATAGGGCGGGGGGGGGGCGTTAGGGGGGGTTTGAGGTGGGCGGCGCCAGCGGCGGCGGTGGTGCTGGCGGCGGCTGTCGTCGAATAGAAAAGAGGAGGGGGAAAGAGAGAGGGGTGACGTGCGTTTATATTTCAAATATTTGCGCACGTTTTCTTCCGTGTTTTTCCGTATTTTACCATCGTCTTATATTCGTTTTCTCGTGTTTTCTTGTTTTCTTTCACTTTTCTGTGTTTTTCGTATTTTGCAGGAGTTTACTGGCATAGGGGACATAAACGACGATATCGGAAGTCCCCGGAGCAACGGGAGGAGTCACGCGTGATCCAGGGGGTCAAACGACGATTATATCATGTAACGACTAGTTTTTCATGTATGAATTTTATTATATATATAATATTAATTGTTGCTTTCCCTTCTTTGTGATTTCCATTTCCGTCTCCGTAGTTTTCATTTTCGTTCGTTTCGTCGTGATTCTCTAGATTCTTCCGTCGGTCAGAGTGTTTGAAGTAAGTCATTCGTGACGGGCTTCATAACGTCGATATCTTAGAGTTAGAACGAGCCTAGGAGACTTAGGAAACCATCCCGGAGCTATGCGCTCCATTTCAGAATTTTTGGTGCTCATTAGCCGGTGTAAGAAGGGGCACCGACCGACTAGATGACGATCCAGTCGGTCGGAAAACCTTCTTGAACCGACTAGTTGGCTTTCTAAATTTCTCAGGAGTTACTGTTTGTCGTTAGTCGGTCTAAGAACGTTGGTTGACCGACTAGGTTGCAAACTAGTCGGTCGGCAATGCTTCTTTAACCGACTAACTCATTAACTATTTTTGACACTAGTTACTGTTTACTCTTAGTCGGTCTAAGAACGTTCATCGACCGACTAGTTGTCAAACTAGTCAGTCAGAATTGTTCTTCGACCGACTAAATCTAAATCCTAATTTTCGTCTGGGTTACTGTTTACACTTAGTCGGTCTGCGTTGGTCAACCGACCGACTAGTTCTCAAGCTAGTCGGTCAGTGGTTGCTCTTTGACCGACTAAACAGTACAGGAAACCCTAGTTTTGCCCTAGCCGCCACCAAACTCTATAAATACCCCTCCAAACGTTTTCTTCTTCTTCCTCATGACCTAAAACCCTAGTTTCTCCCCCATTGAGCCCCCATCTTCCCCAAATACTCAAACCTTCATTCCAAGCTCATCCTCCATCATCCAAACCCTCCCTTGTCACAACCCATCTCTCATCTTCCTCAAACCTTCATCAAACCCCCAAAATCCACATCCAAACCTATTTCTCCAGATTTTTCCCCCATTTCCAGATCTGAGCCGGATCGTTCTTCCGTTGCCGTGGTTGCTCGGCATCGTTCCTTCGCTTCTTCACGGTAATACTCGATTCCTTTAGTTTTAGCATAACCCACATTGACATTTGTGAAACCCTAATAAAAATGGATTATTAGAATGTTAGGATCCTAATAAGAAATCGATTTAGAATCATTGTGCTAATAATTGTTTTGCCATAACAGTGATCTATTCCGTAGTTAGCTTGTGTAACGATCTTCATTGCTCGTCAACCCTGGTATCAGGCAAGTGAAACTTGCATCTCTTGATTTAGGCCATGTCTTAGGCCATTACCTTGCTTTAGCGTAAAAGAGACTAGACGGTGAAAGGATAGCCGTCTAGACGCCATTGACCTAGCTTGACAACGAAGCTTGGTCCGTCACCTTCATCATGCTTGTATGTCACGTTTAATTTCAATTAACGGACGCGAATATCTGCTCATGTCATTGCATAGTGATTATTCATCGTGATTGTGTAGCACACGCTACAATAGTATGTTCCTGGCTCGTGTTCCAAAAGCGAGCCCTGTAGTTGGAAACCCCAACGCTCGGATACCGGCTAGGTGCACCCCTATGCCAAATACACTTCCTGGCTATTGATCCAGAAGCGAGCTCAGTTAGTTGGAAACCCCAACGCTCGACACATATGGGTGGGGTAAGAGATATGCGGCCACCTGAGCCCCGAGTTGGCCTGATCCGCCACTCCGGCCAGCAGGCGAAATCTCTAGTGCATAAGTGATAATCGTGATAAGTGATAATCGTGATAAGTGATTCGTGAATTAGTGATTTGGTAGCTTTTGCTACATCGTGCATGCTTGTCTCTTCCTTTAAACTGTTGCATCATACTTAACTGCCATGTCATTGCTTAATATTATAAGTGCTAGGTTGTTAGTTACTTTCAGTTTCCTTGCTCAAGTCCTTCAGACTTGCTGACATGTGCCCCTTTTCTCTTTTGGGTGACACATGTTAGACCCTGAGCCAGAGTTACTTGCTAAGGGCGAGGTGTTTGCGGATGCCGAGCTTGAGCCCGTGTTGGACGAGGACTTCGTAGACACTGGAGATCAGTCTTAGTGTCTACGTCTTGTTTTTGTTAGATTGCTTAGGTCGTCGGTGCATGGCACCTAGTTTTATACTCTGTTATGTTTATGTTTTGTTTGGCCTTGTTCTGGGCCTTAGACTCTTTCCTGTTAGCCTGGTGGCTTTTCTGTGATGTTGAATATTTTGTGGACAAACTTTGGGATTGGTATTTCATATCCGTCTCATATTATTATTATTGTTGTTGTTGTTGTTCCGTTTGCAAATACAGGGACCTGCTTATACTAAATTGACGCTTATCAGGCGTGCAGCTTCACAGCTCCACGCTTGAGCGGACCTTCTCACGTCTTGCCTCCATTTTAGGGAAGCGGGGCGTGACATATCATCTTTCAGCCCCTTACCCGGTCGGTTGGTCATCTTCAACCGATCGGGTGATGCACGCATGCACCACCCGGACGCAGCTTGGAGCTCACAAGAAGTCACCCGATCGGTTCAGTGACTGGGTCAAAAGCCCAAACACTCTGGAATTCGAAGCTGATTGCCAACCGATCGGGTGACTTTCACTCGATCGATTCACCTGTAGCTGAATCTCCAAAACCAGGACACGAAGATCCAACCGGTCTCCTCACCCGGTCTGCACCAAGATCCAACCGGTCACATCCATGTTTCAACCGACCGGTTCATCCTGACCGGGTGAAGTCCCGCATCTCGCTGCCAAAGTTTGAAGCTGATCACCCGATCGGTTGACTTGTCAACCGATCGGGTGATATCTTTTCCTATATATAGGACCCCTAGGTTTCCATAAACGAGAGTTGGTTATTTTTTGCTGTTTTCTTCATTTTGTGACGGCTGTAATTTCCTAGTTTTTGTAAGTTTTCAGATCTTTGTCAAACTTTAGTATTATCTTAATTGCTTTACTACCATTGTATTTCTATTGTCTGATCATGATTTTTACGGTCGATTTTTGTTTAGATCGCTTTTTACTAAATATGTGTGAGTAGTTCCCAAATCTGGGATTTTGGCGGAAACCCCTTCGTGGGCTCTTTCCGATGCGTCCATAGGGCTAGGAAATCGATAGGGATTAGGAATCTAACGGTTACGCGGGGTGTTTTATTGTCATCGGTGGGAAAAAGACCGCCTTTGTGTAGGATTCTGTCCAAAACAGAGTTAGGATCGATAACATGAAGTTTAGACTTACGCTTGCGTATGCGGCACGGTAGTCTACGAACTTCGCCTTCGGATTCGCCACGACGGATCGAGTCTTCTCACGAACGGAGTAAGGCTACTAATCCACAATCTAAATCTCTACTTTAGATTAAGAACTTGGATAAGAGGGAGAGAAAGGATTTCTGCAGAGCTTCGCTAGGATGAAGATGCATGCATGAATTTCATGCAAATGGTGTAAGAAATGGCTTACCCTTGGGTCTTATTTATAGCCCCCAAGGTAGTTATTTTAGGGTAAGTTGTTCCTTTGGAACAACTTAATTAAGGTGTACCATGATACATGGCACATTATAAGCTTAAGTTGTACCATATGCATGGTACAACATAAGCTTAAGATATTCCCCCTTTATTAGCCATATGTCGCATGCACTTATGCATATATAATGCGACTTTCCCACTCATCCAGAGATCCTCTCCGCAAGGGAACAGATTCCCTTTGTACACGACTTCGTGTACGCGACGTTCGAGGTCCGTATTCCCTCGTACATTCCCCACAAGGGTGTACTAACGTCTTCCATATCCAACATCTCCCACTCACACTTGAGGGGACTGTAAGAGAACGTCTTTCCCTTAGTTCTTTCATCTATCATACCGAGAAATAGACCGTGCGACCGTCATGCGCGTAGAGTCTGTTGTTGTGCACTTGTTAGAGATACACAACGACCTCGAAGGTGCAAAGTTGAGTAGTTCAACGCATGCTTTACCCTAGATTATTTCTTCACATTTCTTATACTTTATATTCAACAATTGAATCCCATCTGGATCACAATTGGCTGGCCAGCTTTGAATCATTAAAGTCCAAATGTGAATATGAAATCAATCTTCCTCTTCTTGCGAACCTTCTGATCTTGACTTGATTCGCTTTTCTAACGTGCCCCGCCGAGCCGAATTATCATAGCCCATAAGTAACACGCTAAGATAGCGATCATCTCGTCAAATCTAAAGGAACCAATTGGAGTCCTTGAGGGTAAGAGTTAAGACCCGTATGGCCTTTGAGTCTCACATAATAGCAAACACTATTGCTACTAACTCAGTGGTCGAAATGCATACGTGGTATGAACACGTATTACAACATCACTCCTTTCCCAGGGAGAGTATGTCTTAATGATGTTGTACGGATGAAAAGATCAGACACCACAGTGCCTATCTTTTTGAGTCCCTTTACTACTCGTGAAATATTCACGGACTCTCATCCTGCATAAGACAGATAGGATTTAAAAATCCTACGAGATCTCTTTCAAATAACCTTGTGATACAGATCTCAGATCTTTTGTAAGCATCCATATGATGCAGATCTTTCATTCGACTATCTTGTTTAAGTCATGACTCTAAATCATTCGTCTAATGATTTTGACTTTAAACTACTCTCATCTCTATCTTATCCATCTGATAAGATAAGGCGGTTGCTCATGTGAGAGAGCCAACCTTTATCTGTCCGACATACACACAGTTCAGCTGAGATTTCAAAAATGTACACAAACATTTCTTAAGGAATTCATATGCAATGTTTGAAAAAGAACTTATTCTTTTATTAAATTTGATCTTTCTTAGACATGAGAATATACATTGGTACAACTCAGCTCATACGCAATCCTTGGGATGATAAGTGTTTATAAAACACATTTCTGGGGATCGCTTTCGTAAGCTGATCCTCTATCATCTCATGCGTAGATATGTACCTTATGTCTACCTTCTTGGTTTTATCATAGTCTTTTGCAAATCTACAGTTCCTTTAAGATACTGCATTATCCTCTTAACCGCTTTCCAGTGTTCTTGCCCTGGGTTGGATTGGCAACAGCTTACCATTTCCAACGGCAAAACAGATGTCCGGTCTCGTACACACCATAGCGTACATAAGACTATCAACTGCACTGGAATATGGAACTTTTTCCATAATTTCCTTTTCCTTTTGGTTCTTTGGACACGATTCCAGATATAAATTATCACATATGCTTATATGAATATCAATGGACTTGAGTCCTGCATATTAAATCGTTCTAGAACCTTCTTTATATAAGTCTCCTGTGAAAGAGAAAGAAGTTTCTTCGAACGATTCCTTGAAATCTTAACTCCAAGGATATATGCGGCTTTTCCTATGCCTTTCATCTCAAATACTGATGAAAGCCAAGCCTTGATACTCATCACAAAGCCCTTATCATTTCTGGCTATTAAAATGTCATCTACATATAGAGACATGATAATATACTTGCTTTTAATCCTCTTGATATATACTCAGTTATCTTCATCAAGCATGGAAAAATCCATTTGATAAGACAACTTCTTGAAATCGTATATACCATTGCCTCGAGGATTATTTAAGACCATATATGGACTTATGAAGTTTACAAACCTTATGTTCGTTTCCTTCTTTTACAAACCCTGTTGGTTGTTCCATATAGATCTCCTCGTCCAATTCTCCATTGAGAAAGGCATTCTTTACATCCATCTGATGTAATTCGAGGTATAAGCAAGCTACAATTACCAGAATCATGCGAATTAAGGTAAAATGCACAACAGGTGAGAAGGTCTCTTCGTAGTCTATCCCTTCCTGTTGCGTAAAACCTTTCGCGACAAGGCGAGCTTTATATCTGTCAATAGAGCCATCAGCCTTATGCTTGATCTTGAGAACCCATTTGTTCCCAATGTCCTCTGGGTAAGTTAACTAAGTCCCAGACTTGGTTAACTCGCATGGATTTCAATTCCTCCTTCATCGCTTCCATCCATTTGTCTTTCGCAGGGCATGATGCGGCCTGTTTGAAAGTAGCAGGCTTGTCATCATCTTGTAGTAAAGTCATAAAGGTTTACCTCAAATCTTAGAGGAGCCAACCTTGTACGAATACTACGTTGTATTTAAGATTTCTTCAAGTCCTTGTTGACTCGAATTTAGATCAATTCTAATATCACTCCCACTTGGAATGTCGTTAGAATTGCTCCCACTTGGATCATTATTCCCGTATGGAATAGGATAATCGTCATTCGTATAATCCATTGGTGAAGGTTGAAACGTATTTTCGTTTTCACCAAGAATTCTCCCACTCGAATGAGGTAATCCTTCTTGATCATAAATCTCAAATAAAGATAAGTCCTGACTTATCTCGCCCTGTCTTGGAAACTTGTTTTCCAAGAAAGTGACATCCCTCGACTCAAACTCAATTAGCCCACCATTGTCTTCCTGACTAACAAAAAATATAACCTTTGGAGTTTTCTGCGTATCGTATAGAGATACGTTTCCTTCCCCTTGGCCCAAGTTTGCCATACTTATGGGAGGAAATATGTGCGTAGAATGCACAACCCCAAGGTTTCAAAATGTTTAAGTCAGGAGACCTTTGGTTCCACAACTCATAAGGAGTGGAGCTAACTGATTTCGAGGGTACGCGGTTCAAAATGAAAGCGGCCGTCAATAATGCATCACCCCAAAAGGTGATTGGCAAGTTAGCTTGCTGCATCATTGAACGGACCATTTTTCATTAAAGTCCTATACCTCCTTTCTGCAACATCAATTTGTTGAGGAGTATAAGGCATAGTTACCTGATGTACTATGCCTTTTTCATCACAAAGTTCCTTTAAACTTGTTGACTGATATTCACCGCCCCTATCGGTTCGCATGACCTTAATCTTGCGATCTAATTGATTCTCCACTAAACTCATATAGTTTTTAAAGCAGGTTTAGTGCGTTCACTTTGTGGGATATCAAATAGATATGACCGAATCGGGTGAAATCATCAATAAAAGTGATGAAAAATAGGACCTCCCGCGTCTTGTCTTGACATTCATCGGACCACATATGTCCGAATGGATAAGCTGTAATGGAACCTCGGCCCTTGTGCCGGTTCCAAACGGCTTGCGACAAGATTTCCTCACAAGGCAATGTTCGTAGGTCGACATTTCAACCTTTGAAACATTTGATAGAAGGCCACGTTTGGCAAGTCTATCCATACTCTTTGGTCCAATATGACCAAACCTTGTGTGCCAACAAATTATATTAGACTCATTAGTCAAAGAATTTGTCACAAGGAAATTTTCATTATATGAGGAATTTATACATTGTACTTATTACAATAAATCCTTTGAAAAAACAAACCCAGTACCAATAAAGGAATTATTACAAAAATAGGTCCATATTACAATCATGAAGGAACCAACTATAACCAAGACCCATTAAATTGACCACAGTATTAATATTCCTTTGAATATATGGAATGAAGAGAACATCATAAAGTAGGAGAGTGTGGCCGTTGTCCAAGTCTAGCTTGCAATTCCCAACGCCTTTCTCTACAACACGTGTGTTGTTTCCTACATTGATCCACTTCATTTCTTGGGGTATCCGGTGATACTCCACGAAGGACCGTCTGTCCTTTGCTATGTGGTCGGTGGCACCTGAATCAATTATCCCATAATGGATTAGATTCCACAAGAAATATTGAACTAGAAACACATATGTTACTAGTATTACAAGTTACCTCGTCACTTCCACTCGTACACGAACGTGCCTAGTGACCGAGCTTGTTGCACTTGAAGCACTTGATCCTTTTCAAGTCTTTCTTCTTGTGCCATTTCTTGTGCTCACCCTTATGTTTGGGTTCCTTGGTAGACTCAGGTTGCTTATTACGTTCATTAGAAGACTTCAAACGATCTTTACGTTTCTTTCCCCCGTGTGAGGAACTAGCAACCATGTGCACTTCTGCACTTGGCTTGGCAGCCGCAAGCCGCTCTTCCTCTAATTCGAGGTGCTTGGAAACGTCGCTGAAGGTCTTGATGCTCTCATTGTGAGTGAGATGCATCTTCATTTGGTCCCACCCATTTGGTAGGGAACGTATGACTGCTTGGATTTGTTGCTCATCCGTGAGCACATGACCTGCGTCCTTTAACTCTGATATAAGGTTCGCCATATGTCGCAGATGTTTCCCCATGGAATGATCTGGACGTTTCTTATATGTATCGAACTTTATAGTTAAGGCGCGAAGTTTGGACACCGATGTGCCACCGAACTTCTCCTCTAGCTTGGACCATATGTCCATGGCTAGGTCATGTCATCAGCCAAACTGCTTAATAACGTAATGGACGCTATCTTGTTCTTCCGAGACCAAGCATCAAAAGCTTCCTTGTCTTGTCTGTGTTGGGCCGTAGTGCCCAACTCAGGTTCAATCATTACGTTCTTTAGAGTTTCGAGCACTTCTTGCTCCTCTAAAACGTATTGTATCTTGATGGACCAAAGTTTGTAATTATCGCCGTTGAGTTTTTCACCTTTGTTTAACTCAGCGACGATATTCTTTGAAGCGGAAGACATTTTACTTTTAAAATGCTGCAAAAGACACAAAACCGAAGGTTTGATCAAAACATTGCATAAAAATTCTTAAAATATAACTCCCACTTGAAATGATAATAGAATATCCCATTTGGATAGTTCTAAAAAAAATTCAAATCCCACTTGGAATTATATTATATTTGATAAGTTACTTTCGAAAAATATTGAAGATGTTGTTCTAGAATCGAAAAGGTCTCTTTGATTCCAATCACCATCTAGAACAACCTTCAATATTCCCCCATCACTTATCAAACAATAGTACTATTATAGTACTAGCAGCGGAAAAACGAGTTTGAAAACGTATTTTTCAAATATAATTCCCACTTGAAATGATAATAGAATATCCCATATGGATAGTTCTAAAATCAACTCCCACTTGGAATGATATTCATAATTTGATAAGTTACTTTCGAAAAATATTGAAGATGTTACTCTAGAGTCGGAAAGGTCACTACGTTTCCGATCACCATCTAGAGTAACTTTCAATATTTCTCCCTCACTTTATCAAATGTTAGTACTCTTATAGTACTTTGCAGCGGAAAAGCGTTTTTGAAAACTTATTTTTCAAAACGTATGAAAACGTATTTTTCAAATAAAATATATTTCAACTTAGTACCCTTATGAAACTAGTGAAATATTCGGCACTTCCTGACCATTTGTCGGGAATGAGCCGTAGCCATGCCTAGGTCGGATCCCCCTTTTGGGATTTTCTGCAAACTATCGTCGCTGGCTCCCGTATGGATCCAGGCGTTTCTCCCCGTATGAGAGAATTTTGATGCAGACGACTGTCGTTTGGCCCCGTATGGGCTAGTTGGCACGTTCATGTTCAACCAAGGCCTTTTGCCGAATTGGTCTGAATCACTGCCGGCCAATGCCGATCAGTCCGGCCCCCCCCGGCCAGACCCTGACCGCTGCCAGGGCCGACCGTGGCCCTGGCAGCGGCCAGGGCCGGCCATCGGCCAGGCCATGGCCGAGGCCAGGGCTGGCCAGACCCTGGCCTCTGCCAGGGCCGGGGCTGGCCAGGCCCTGGCCTCTGCCAGGGCGGCCAGGCCCCTGGCCGGGGGGCCAGGACCCCTGCCCTGGCCCCGGCCAGGGCGGCCAGGCCCTGGCCTGAGGCCAGGGCGCCGCCCTGGCCTCTGCCAGGGCGGCCAGGCCCCTGGCCTGACGCCAGGGCCCCGCCCTGGCCTCTGCCAGGGCGGCCTGGCCCCTGGCCGGGGGGGCCAGGGCCCCTGCCCTGGCCCCGGCCAGGGCGGCCAGGCCCTGGCCTGAGGCCAGGGCGCCGCCTTGGCCTCTGCCAGGGCGGCCAGGCCCCTGGCCTGAGGCCAGGGCCCCGCCCTGGCCTCTGCCAGGGCCCCGCCCTGGCCTCTGCCAGGGCGGCCTGGCCCCTGGCCGGGTGGCCAGGGCCCTGGCCCCGGCCAGGGTGGCCAGGCCCTGGCCTGAGGCCAGGGCGCCGCCCTGGCCTCTGCCAGGGCGGCCTGGCCCCTGGCCGGGGTCAGGGCCCCTGCCCTGGCCCCGGCCAGGGCTACCTGGCCCTGGCCTGGCCGCGGCCGGCCAGAGCCGGCCGGCCATGGCCATGGCCGGCCATGGCATCTTTGCCTTGACCGGCCATGGCCCTTTGGCCATGGCCGGTTTCCCCTTTCATGGGAGGCCGCACACCCCCGCCGGAGGGGGTTGCCGTGGTGGTTATTGGCCGTAGCCAACCCCCTCCGCATGGGGAGGGGGTGCATGGCCTTCATAACCCATTTGGTCATGGTGCACATGCACAAAAAAATTCATCTTCCCCGATGGGAATAACCACCACCTTCTTCTCCGGGAGGCAACATGCTTGTTATTTTAGGATTTCATGAACCCTTGTGTCTAGCTCACATCCCTACCTCGCGATAATTTTCGCTTTCTTCTTTTTCCTTTTTATCTTCTTATTTTTATTTTTATTTTTATTTTTTATCTTATCTGTTTCTTTCCCAATTTTCGCTTCACGGGTGTTTGTTGTTTTTCATGCGCAGGAGTTCAAGAAGTCTCGACGACTTAATCCCCGTTGATCCAGAGATAAACACCACCCTAAGGTGTTTGGCCGCCGAGAAGCAAAGAAGAGAGGATCCTGAAGCCATGGGGGAGAACACCCCTCCTCACAAGTCCCTGCTGGAGTACTCGATGCCATATATCGAGTCCACCTCCGCCATCCGTCCTCCAGCTATTACGGCCCAAAGCTTCGAGCTTAAGCCATCTTTGGTGACGTGGATCCAACAGGATCAATTTTCGGGTGCACCCATGGAGAGCCCGATTGAGCATTTAGACTCTTTCTTGGAGAAATGTGACACATTCCAGATAAACGGTGTCACAACTGAGGCGATCCGACTGAAGCTGTTCCCCTTCTCTTTGCGAGATAAAACCAAGCTGTGGCTTAGGGGAAAGGACCCGAATACATTCAACACCTGGGAGAAGCTCTCAAATGCCTTCCTGACGAAGTTCTTTCCTCCGGGGAAGACCATGAAGCTGAGGAGTGAGATCTCCTCCTTCTCCCAGGCTAGCCACGAGTCCTTGCATGAGGCTTGGACGAGATACAAGGAGATGCAGAGAAGATGTCCCCACCATGAGCTCCCCAAGTGGCAGATCATAAATCTGTTTTATAATGGGTTGAGGGACGATTTGAAATCTTCCATGGACGCCGCGGCTGGAGGGTCTTTCATGTCAAGAAGCGAAGAAGATGCCGGACAGATTCTAGAAAATATGGTATCTAACAATGAGCGGTGGTGTGACGAGAGAGCCACACCTAGATTTGGGGGCATACACAGAGTCGAGGACGTCGACAAATTATCAAGCAAGTTTGACTTGCTGTCGACCCAGATCTCCGCATTGATGGTAGGCGCCGGTGGCGCCGGTTCACAACAGATTGCTGCGGTGGAGTCCGAAGTTTTTGGAGAGTTCGACGGTGGTGACATCTCACCACCGTTGGATCAGGCGATCACATTATTTTACAATCCTACAAGGAATGCGCCTTTTCCACCACGAACCAACTCCAACCCGGCCTACTCTCCCAACAACCAGAATCATCCCAACCTTAGCTACCGAGCGCCTTATCAACAGCCGGCTCAGCAACAACAGCAGATATATCAGCCGGCTAGGCCTCAACAGCAGTTTCAGCAGCAGCAATTTCAGCAGCAACAACCTCCACAACAGTACCAGCAGTACACTCCAAGGAATCAGCAGCCCACCCAGCAGCAATACAGCCAGCAGAGGGCCATCTCTCCGGTTGAGTCCCTCTTGACTCAATACATCGCCAACCAGGAAAGATAAATCTGAAGCTGGAGATGGGACAGAGAGTCCTCACTGATCCGGTGACCCAGCTGGGGTTGCAAGTGGCGAGCCTTTAGAGACCGCAGAATCTTCTACCACCACAGCCTGAGGTGAACCCGAGGGGGGTAAATCGGACCTTGGCGCTCACGCATGAGCATGAGAACGTGTCTGCCATCGTCTTAAGGAGCGGAACGCAAATACCCACGAGAATGCCCCCCAAAGGACCGGAAGCACCGTTGGTCATGGAATGACCAATTGAGAAATTAAATGACGACGGTGCTTCGTCGCCCAAGCCAACTATTCCGGAGGGAGTTCATAGAGAGGAGAAGAAGAAGGATGAGGAAGGGAACCTAAGAGTATTCAAGCCCGTTGTGCCTTTCCCACAACGGCTTGCCAAAGCCAAAATCGATGAGAAGTATGGCAAATTCTTTGCCATGGTGAAAGATCTGAGCTTACAAATCCCCTTCCTCGAGGCCATGGAGACAATTCCCTCATATGCCAAATTTCTGAAAGACTTGGTGACACGGGGATCTAGAAAAGAGAAGGTCGTGTTAACGGCGGAGTGCAGCACCCTCATTCAGCGCGCAAATCTGCCCAAGCTCAAAGATCCAGGAAGTTTCTCCATCCCTTGCTCTATTGGAGAAGTGCAAATCCAGAGGGCGCTCGTTGATCTAGGAGCGAGTGTCAGCTTAATGCCCCTATCGTTGTACAAGAGAATAGGGATGGGAGACTTAGAGCCCACTGACATGACATTACAACTTGCTGACTGTTCGGTTAAGTACCCGGTGGGAGTAGTGGACGATCTCCCCGTCGATGTGAGAGGAGTACAAGTTCCGGTTGATTTTTTGGCGATGAACATGCCAGAAGAAAAGCATACCCCTATTATCCTTGGACGACCCTCTATGGCAACAGCCGGAGTTTTGATAGACGTGAAGAATGGGAAGCTTTCCCTCAATGTCGACCATGAAAGAGTCGAATTTGACTTAGGCTTGTCGATGAAGCACCCAAACCCCCCGGACGATCCTAGTATCAGTATGCTGGAGAACGAAGAAGATAGAGCTGTTGAAACAAGTGCCTGGGAAGTACTCTCGAGGAATCCCCCCGATAGCTTGGGGGACCTTGGAGAGCAAATTGGCTCCCTAAAGAAAGAAGTTGCTGATGAGGCGGTCGCCCAACGTGTGACCCCTCCCAGATTCCCTAAGGCTCCTCCTACGAGGAGAAAAGGGAAAGAACCCGTGGACCTCACCGGTGATGAGGTCCGGATCCTGAAAAAGATGGCGGTAGACGCCAATTTGAGGGAGAAGCCCCCGGATCCTGTCGACAAAGGGAGGGTAGTTGAGCGAATCTTATTACAGCCGCCGACTGCACCAATAGCCACAAGCTCTGGAGTTGAAGAGATGCCAGATTTTGGGCATCACCCGTATCGCCCACCATGAACATCATCAACGGGCGTCGAGCTAAACGACGTTAAACAAAGGCGCTTCATGGGAGGCAACCCATGCTCTACACTTTTGTTTCAATTTTAGGATTATTTTTTAGCTTTATTTTATCTATTTTTATAAATAAATCTAGCCGCAAGAACTTCCGTTGTGGAACTTAGGCGATTTGTGGGTTTTTGCAGAAAACAAGGCCCCAACCGATCGGTTGGGATGTATCAGCTAACGGCCGTGTCCGCCACTAAATGAACGTACCGGGTGAGGAAAGAAGAGATCGGTTGGCAGACCGGGTGACCTGAGGCAAACTCTCAGGAAAATTTCAGAATTTGTCAACCGACCGGGTGATAAGAAGCGAGACCGGTTGAGGGACCGGGTGAGAAACTCCGAACTCTCGGAAAAATGTGTGGAGCAGTCAACCGATCGGTTGACATGTCAACCGACCGGGTCACCTGTAGCAACTCTTCAGCCAAAAATTTCGACCCCTAAGTCAACCGATCGGTTGACAACTCACCTGATCGGTTCGACTGAAACCCTAAAAATACCCCCCCGACCCACTCGTTCACAAACCCTCGCCCGATCGTGCTTTCTCACCATCGTTTCGCCTTCCACCCTCTCCCAAAGGCCAGAAACCCCTCTCCCACGTCCTCCACTCCTCCATTAGCCTCTCTCTCCACCTCCCCCTTGCATCTCTCCATCTATTTCTCTCTCTCCCTCTCATATTTCGCAATTTTCTAGCCCTAATCCGCAATATCCACCCCTACTGTCGAATTTTTGCTGAAGAAGAGTGCCGCGGCTCCACACTTCTCCCATTGCACGACGTTGGGTCAACTACAAGCGAAGAACTCGAATCTCTACTGGGTAACTTCGCTCCACTTCTCAAATTTCAATTTTTACCCTAGATATTTAATTTGATTGATTGTTCGTGTGTGTGCACTTCGATAGTAATTCACACTCATTTGCATCACTCACACGCACATATGGCCCGGGATAGAGATAAGGGGAAGGGTATCTTGCAGGAGGAGGAACCGTCTCGAAAGAGACGGAAACAAACAAGTACTCCTCCCTGCACACGTGAACTGACACTAGCCCCTCCCCCACCTGTTATCCCCCCTGTGGACCCCATGTTGGGCCCGCATGGGTACCTATTTAGGAACCAAGAGCACAAGGACTTCTACCATAGACTAGATACTCGGGGGCATATATCAACCAAGTTTGCCCACACCCAATCACTCGTCGATCTCGGTGTCTTCATCGAGGTCGAGACTCTTTTTGCCAACTTAGGTTGGTTGGCCTTCCTGAATGCCTCTGCTGTATCCTACCCGTCACTCACCCTAGAGTTTCTCTCTACACTTGTTTGTGAGTCGGTGTCGACTGTAATTTTCCGGGTGCGTAACAAAACCATCCGCACCAACCTGGATACGATCAATGGTATATTTGGTTTCCCTATTCTAGGGAATGACGCTATCTGACACTACGGATACCCCCTAGAATTTGACGTCGATAACTTTTGGTTCCGCCTCACCATACTCCCTCGCTATCCCCGTGGTAAGGCCAAGGCCTCCTCCATCATACATCCCATATTTCGTCTGGCCCATAGGATCATATCCTCTGCATTTTTCCCGCGGGATGAGTCAGGCACCGTGACTATCCCCGATCTTTTTATTCTCTGGGCTATGACTTTCCCCTTTGTTCGTGATGATGATGGAGTTAGCTTTAGGGCCCTGACTGTCCCTGTCCATGCCGGCGATTGGCTTGTTTACAAGCTTCTCGAGATTAGCAGGGCCGGGAAGGGCAAGATCTGTTGTGGGGGCATTATCATTATTATTTCTTCTTGCCCCCAGTTTAATATCCGTATCCCCCATGATCTTCCCGTCGCCGTAGGACCCTCACGTCTAGATCTTGACGTCCTGCGGCACATTCATATGATTAAGCCCCGCCCCGATGGGCGTTTCGATTTCAATTACGGCCACCCTCCTCGCCCCTACACCATTCTCCCCAACCCCGCTCGTATGACCATTGCTATCGTGGCGGATTGGACTTTTCCTCCCGATCCTGAGTTTCTGGCGGGGTTGCGCCTTCCTTTCTTTCCCCCGGACGCACGCAGACCACCTTCCCCTGCCGCCCACTTAGGCAAGCAGGATATTCCTGCATCCCGGGGAGATATCGGGGCTGGCCCGAGAACCCTGTTTCTGCTCCTGGCCCCATCACTTCTGAGCATCTTTTTGCGGCCATCTATGGCCTTGTGTCCAGTGCCTGCATGACCACTGCCGCCGGCACTACTTCCACATCACTCGCTGGCACCACTTCCGCTTCACGTCATTCCATTTCCTTTGGTCGTCGCCAGGTCTCTGCCCGTCTTGCTCTCGAGAGGGAGGTTGCAGCCCTCCGTGATCTTGCCACGTCCTCTGTCCCCTCGGACCCATCACCATCCTCCTTTCTCACTCACCCATGCTTCCTCGCACTTGAGAGGAACATGGCCGCCATCCTTCGCATTCTCACTTACCTACACGGACCACCACCACCCACACCACCACCCTCACCACCACCCTCACCACCTCGACGTTCCTCACCTCCCCCGTCACATTCTTCTCCTCCACCCTCACACACATCCCCACCTCCTTCACCCCCACCTAGGCGATCATCTCCCCCACCCACATCTATTCACATCCCCGTATCCACTTCTCCTATCACGACCACTTCCGTCGCCCCCACACCACCTCCTCCCTCCTCCACCATCACTTCATATGTGCGCCGTAAGACATTTCCGATGCGCTACAAATCTCTCCCACCCCACCCACTACCGTCACCATCACATCTTCTCCCCCCATTTCTATCCCTTCTACCACCGCCTTGATCGCCGTACTTCCACCACCACCCACCTCCACCGACACTCTACCCATCGTTCACACCACCACTGCACCTATTTCCCCCCCTCTGTCCCCACTTCTCCGCACACCCCCTGCATCCCCCGACCACCCAGCCACACCCTCTTCCGAGGAGGGCGAGGACTCGCCTTCTCCTGATTTTTGATTTCACTTTGTTTTTTTTGACATCCCCCTTGCATATCTCTGCACTTTCACGTTCATATCTCTTTGCTAGCATTGTCATGTCTAGCTTGGGGGAAGTCTATTTTGTTGTGTTGTTGTGTTTTGTTTTCTTTGTGTGTGTGCTTGTTTTATTTTTTGTGTGTCGTGTCATCCTTCTTTCTTTCTTTTTCTATTTTTATGTCGTGTGGTATGATTTTCCCTTTATTTTCAGTTCCGTATCTGTGTTTTCCATGTTTTTCAATTCTTTTTGTGTCAGTGCGTATTTCCCCCCATTTTCATTGCCCTCCCATACTCACTCTTATTGCATTGAGGGCAATGCAAGCTTCAGCTTGGGGGAGTCGCACTTTGTGCGTCATTTGAGTCTTTCTTTTTCGTATTTGAGTCGTTTTCCTCCATCTTTTTATTTTTCTTTCTCTTTTCTTCTTTTTATCTCTTTCTCCTAGAGATGAACCCTATGATGAATTACCACAAAATCACACACACCTAGCATAGCATCGATAATCACACTCACTAACCCCTAACCCTAGGATATCGAGTCCTCTTGCATTTCATGCATCATGGGTCCACTTAGCTTTTTGTGAGTCGTGTGTCATGCCTTGCTGTTTGATGTGCTTCTGCTTTATGATTTTACTTTATATACCTGTCCAGGAATGACCCCTAGATTATCATGATTCGATATGAATAATGCGGTATTTGCTTCTCTTGTCTGTATTCTGTATGCATGATTATATGTATCGTATGTTTCATTTCACATGTGTCGGGATTCCACAATTAAGGACTAGGATAACCCTTTTAGCCCATGCTCTAATTAGTGAGAATAGTTTCATTTGCCCAAGTGTTTACATTCCGATTTCTTTTTGGTTTTACTTGGTGCAAATCCCCTCGTCGTGTACCGTTCTCCCACTTAGGAGAGTACACATGTGTATAGCCAAAACCCCCAAAAATCCAAAAAAAGAGAAAAGAAAAGAAAAACCCAAAAATAAGAGAAAAGAAAAGAAAGAAAAAAATTGTATAGCCAAAAATCCAAAAAATATACAAATACCCAAAACCCAAAAAAAATTCCCGTGTGAATATCTTTTCCTACTTGCCGAGAATAAAGGGATGGCGAGAATTTGCACCGAGTGTTCTACTCCACATCATCTCAACCCCCATCGTTTTCGAAAACACTTGGCTTAGGAACTTTTTAGCTATTATCTAGGCTATAGTGTGGTGATTTCCTTAACCCTAGTTATGGAGTCCCTGACATATGATATGTTTCGATTCTCTCTCTATTCTCATGCATGCTTGAGCTTTATATTCACCGCTTAATTCGAATCGAATCGATATTTGGGCCATTTCCTGGATTTGTGCATATCGAGCTTTATCGCACATCGTAGATAGTGACACCGTCTGCTAGCGCATGACCACACTCACTCGCGCTTCACCGCGTGGGCCCACGGCACTTGTCTGGACTCATATTCCTTGGTTTAGTGATGTGATTTGGCGTTTTCTTGCTTGGTGTGTCGTTTTTGATTTTGTTGGCCCTGACGGGTGATCTAGGATATAGAGTTTTCTTTTTCTCTCTTTCTCTCTATTTTCTGTCTCCGAGATCCTACTCTCACTCGTCTTCCTCGAGGACGAGGAAGAGTTCAGCTTGGGGGATTTTAACGTGCGTTTATATTTCATATATTTGCGCACATTTTCTTCCGTATTTTTCCATATTTTACCGCCGTCTTATATTCGTTTTCTCGTGTTTTCTTGTTTTCTTTCACTTTTCCGTGTTTTCCGTATTTTGCAGGAGTTTACTGGCATAGTGGACATAAAACGACGATATCGCAAGTCCCCGGAGCAACGGGAGGAGTCGCGTGTGATCCAGGGGGTCAAACGACGATGATATCATCTTTCAGCCCCTTACCCGGTCGGTTGGTCATCTTCAACCGATCGGGTGATGCACGCGTGCACCACCCGGACGCAGCTTGGAGCTCACAAGAAGTCACCCGGTCGGTTCAGTGACCGGGTCAAAAGCCCAAACTCTCTGGAATTCGAAGCTGATTGCCAACTGATCGGGTGACTTTCACCCGATCGGTTCACCTGTAGCTGAATCTCCAAAGCCAGGACACGAAGATCCAACCGGTCTCCTCACCCGGTCTGCACCAAGATCCAACCGGTCACATCCATGTTTCAATCGACCGGTTCATCCTGACCGGGTGAAGTCCCGCATCTCGCTGCCAAAGTTTGAAGCTGATCACCCGATCGGTTGACTTGTCAACCGATCGGGTGATATCTTTTCCTATATATAGGACCCCTAGGTTTCCAGAAACGAGAGTTGGTTATTTTTTGCTGTTTTCTTCATTTTGTGACGACTGTAATTTCCCAGTTTTTGTAAGTTTTCAGATCTTTGTCAAACTTTAGTATTATCTTAATTGCTTTACTACCATTGCATTTCTATTGTCTGATCATGATTTTTACGGTCGATTTCTGTTTAGATCGCTTTTCGCTTTTTACTAAATATGTGTGAGTAGTTCCCAAATCTGGGATTTTGGCGGAAACCCCTTCGTGGGCTCTTCCCGATGCGTCCATAGGGCTAGGGAATCGATAGGGATTAGGAATCTAACGGTTACGCGGGGTGTTTTTTTGTCATCGGTGGGAAAAAGACCGCCTTTGACCGTTGGGCCAAGGGGGAATAAACTTGGCGGTTGACTCCCTAGCCATAGCTCACGCCCTTAGCGTAGACGTCGAATCCTAGCGCGCGGGAGCGGCAGGATGAGACGTTGGAAGTTATCGTTGCGAGCTTAGTGCTCCCAGAGTCGATCAGTGTTAATGGACACGGGAGTGCCCACTGATCGAACCCGGGAAGCCCGGCGTATCATCCTGGGCACCGACCGGAATATCGGGCCCATGGGACGCTGGTACCACTCTTAGAGGCAACGTCTTACCATTAGACCCTAATTTCGATCGTTATCCTACCCGTAGGCCGTATCGGCGAGAGTCGCTCGATAGGGTGGAAGCCAGAGTCCCTGGATTTTCCTTTATATTGTCTATACCTTGCATTTTATTTACCGTGACAACCCATCATTCGATCCGGGCTAGCTCGCCCATGGGGTGATTTTGATCCTCTTTGACACAAGCACATCCACGCCTCCCTGAGTTCGACCCCCAAGCCACACTACAACACCGTGCGCTTGCGGTTACAAATATTTAAATCTCACGCCCCCGATAGTATTATTGCACACGTCTAGCACGCACTAGCGGGGGACGTCAAGGGGGAGGGGAGAGAGAGAGAGAGAGAGAGAGAGAGAGAGAGAGAGAGGCGGAGAGAGGGGGAAACTAACCGGAGATGGAGCGGGGATGGATGAGCGGCACGGGCGGAGGCACAGGTGGAGAAAGACTGCGACAAGGGCAATCGAGTAGGGGTTGGGAGTGGGGTTCTCGGACAGTAGATTAGGATAGCTTAGAGTAAATTTTAGATTTTAGGAAATGAAAATGGGTTGGGTTAAAAACCCAACTCGTTTGGAAGTGGGGCCCACGAAAGATTTGGTAGACTGACTCGATCGAGCAGCGAAGCTGCTAGATCGAGTGGGACACGAGAAAAAGAAAATAAATAGTTTTGGAGTACTCCCCCGTATGCTCGACCGAGAAGTATGCTGCTCGGGCAAGTAGATCATCACTCGGACCGAGTAGGGTATGCTCGGGCCATGTAGACAGAACATCATTTTCTCCAAATCTTCAAGAGCCTGTTCTACTCGACCGAGCAGTAGGCTGATCGGTCGAGTCGCTGTCTGCTCAGACCAAGCTAATGCTGCTCGGGCCGTGCAGACAGAGTGATGATTTTTCTCTTTCTCCTCATTCCTGCGCTGCTCCACCGAGCAGTGTAGCTGCTCAGTCGAGTCACCTGTGTCTTCTTTTTGCTCCTTTTTCTTTCGTTTTCTCTTCAAATCTGTTGCTCTTCTCCAGCTTCCTTCCGTTTAAAATGTAGATTTGCATGCCCCCTCATGTTCAACCTGTAAAGAGGAAGAACTCATCAAATATTTGTGGTTTTGTAGTTTTACAGGAAATAAACAACGTTTTTGTTTGGTTTTCTCAAATAAACGAAATAAAAATAAGAAATTGAAAAAGAAAATCCAAAATCTAAGAAATTGGGTTGCCTCCCAATAAGCGCTCATTGTGAGTCATGAGCTTGACTCCCTTTGGTTTATCAACTGTCGTTTGGTGCGCGAGGAATTTGCGCGTCGTTCTAGCCGATGACACAATCCGATGGTATTTGATATCCGCCTACTTCAAGCTTCTCCCTTGCGTAGCCCATGGCCTCTGGTTCTTCACAATGCAGAGAACGATTCAAAAGCTCCTCATCCAACACTCGGATGTAGGCGGCGACCGCTTTGTGGTAGGTTGGGTCACCGTCATCATCAACTCCTACTCTCATTGGGTCCTTCATGACCCCCTTAAAAGTGAAATCTTTTACAGCTTCATCTTCCAGGAGCTCCAAATAGCTAGCCCCTTCCTCTTGAGCACACTCGCTCATTGGCTTCTGCAGCCTGAATTCAGCTTCGAAGTTCCCCACGTTCAGCGAGAGAGTCCCTTCTCGGACAACAATCAAAACACTGACCGTCTCCATGAAGGGACGACCAAGTATAAGCTGGGAGCTCCCTCCCTCGGACATGTTCATAATGACAAAGTCAATGGGAACACATAACCCAGGGGGTATTTGGAGAATAATATTCCTAACTATACCCACCAGGTAAGTGATCGAATGGTCCGCAAGCTGGATGGACATATTCGTTGGCTTTAGCTCGCTTTCGGTCTGCAATCTCTTAAATATAGAAAGGGGCATCAAACTGATGCTAGCCCCTAGATCAATTAAAGCTCGGCTGATGGGCATCCCTCCGATGGAGCACGGAATGGTGAAGCTCCCTGGATCCGGTAGCTTCCGGGGAGATGATTCTTTATAACAGAGGTGGATTCCTCCATAAGCTTTATCTCTTCGGGCTTCCTCTTCCACGTGATCAGATCCTTTAAAAACATGGCATAGATGGGGATCTCCGTGATAGCATCCATGAACAGGATACTTAACTGGATTTCCTTCAGCAACTCTGTGAATTTGGAGTATCTCTTCTCCATCTTAGACAGGGCCAGCCTCTGTGGATATGGAAGGGGAGGTCGGCTAGCTTTGTTCTTTGCAGAAGCAACAAGAGGCGGCGTTGTAGTAGGTGTGATGGATGGTGGATCTTCCTTCTCCTTATTATTTGTAGGCTCTTCGTAGCCTCTTCTCTATCACCTTCAACAACGGCTTCTTCAGCAATGACTCTCTCCTTGTTTAAAACTGGGATCATTACGAGGTCAGTCGCCCGTCCTCCACATGTGGTGAAATAAATTACAACATTTGCTTGGGCCCTTGGATTTGGCTCTGGTTGTGAGGGCAACCTCCCTTGGTTCTTCAAAAGCTGGGACATCTGGCCCCTCAGTTCATCTAGTGAAGTATTTATGTTCTTGAACTGGGTGGAAGTGTCCTAGTTGAACCGGGCTTGACCACTCATAAAAGTCTCCAATGTGGCCTCCAGATTTGACCGAGGTGGATTCAGTGCATAGCCCTGCTGAGGCGACAGGTTGAATTGATAACCTGGCGGTCGATAAGGCCCAGCTGGCCTAAACCCGCTCTGTTGCAGACTCTGTGGCTGCCCATGTTGTTGCTGAGGAGGGGGTGGCGGTCTCTGAAATTATGGAGGTTGCAGCCCTCCACTTGGATTCACATAAGAGAATCCCGGATGATTTCGAGCAGCTGGGTGTTGCCATTGATTCTATCCCTCTCCCTGGACGTACTGCACAGACTCTGATAATTCGGCACCATCATAATGTGCATCACTAGGAATATACCCTTGCTCTGCATAATCCTCTGCAGGATGATAAGTAGATGTGCTGGTGGATGTAGGGATGGAATCTAGGCGCTGTTCAATCCTGGCTACTTGTTTACATAAGGTCTCGATGTGAGAGCCCAGATGGCTGGTAGCTTTGACCTCAGGGGTCCGGGTCATAATGGTTCGCTCTTCACTCCATTGCTGATTATTGGCTGCCATATGCTCCAGCAAGTCTATAGCTTCTTCAGGAGGCTTGTCAATTAAGGCGTCTTGCGCCGCAGCATCTATTATCATCTTGGTGCTGGACTGCAGCCTGTTGTAAAAACTCTGCACCAAATCCCAAGGCTGGATCCCATGATGAGGGCATTGATGTTGGAAGTACTTGAACCTCTCCCATGCCTCATAAAGCGACTCTTGTGGGAGCTGTTTGAAATTTGAGATTGCTCCCCAGATTCACATCGTCTTCGAGGGTGGATAGAATTTATCCACGAAGGCGAGTGCCAACTTCTCCCATGTGGTGAAATGGTTAGGAGGATGGGCCCGTAGCCAGTACGAGGTTTTATCCCTCAAGGTGAATGGGAAAAGCCGCAGCTTGACAGTATCATCACTCACATCCTTCGCCTTGAAAGTGTAACACTTTGCAAGGAAAGTGTCGATGTGGTGATTGGGGTTCTCATGAGGATGCCCATGGATGGGATCCTGCTGCATCAAATTTATGAGCCATGTCTTCAGCTCAAAGCTCGTCGTCGCCAGTTGCGGTCTAAGGATAGAGGAGTTATTTCCAAATGTCGGCTTCATATGGTCCATGATGGACTCGATGCGAGGAGGAGTATTATTGTCTGCCATTTGGGCAGAGGGAGATGGTTTTCTACTTGAGGCCCTCAAAGCCCATGCCGTTTTCTCGATCTCGGGATCGAACAATAACTCTCGATTAAATGCCCTGAAGCGAGTGTTCATGCACCAAAAGAACTTAGACAAATTACCCATTAGTAGCACGGTAATGAATAAAAGAATAAAAATTATTGAGAGATAAGGAATGATTAGCGTTGCTAGCAATATTCTCAAAGTAAAAATAAACTGAGATAACACTATTGCCGTCCCCGGCAACGGCGCCAAAAACTTGACGCACCCGAAACCTACACCTAGATTCCACCTAGCAGTGTCACGATCGCCAAGCGTGGTATGGCCCCTAGGTGTCAATTCTGGGCTCTATCTGCAAGCGGACGATGTTAAATTATAGTATAAAGGATGTCCAATCCCACAGGGACGGTGACAGTGTAATTGGGTTCTCAGCTTACATTTATATCTCGAAGAGAGATAGTTATCGGGTTGAGAGAATTGGTTTTGGTATCGTTGTTTATTTAATAATAAAAAGGACTAGGGAGTTAGGGATCATCGATAAGACCGTCGGGGATCGACGTTGGACTACAATCCTCACGTTGCATTAGGGTTAGGGGATTAATCTCCCAATTCGTACCACTCTCGTGGGTTAGAATTGCGAGGTATTTCGATGGATCTCGTTGACGCAATAGCGGTATCCATCAACGTAGCGATATAGTTCGTCGGGGGATCCCCTCAAGGCACGAGCCGGGCATGGTCACGTTACTTGGTTGGATCCACCGATTTCTCTATTCAAATACTAGGAATACCCCTTAAGCACATCAATTCCACAGACAGTGGGCATGATCTCAGTACGGGATATCCCAGGGATTTAGTAGGATCGACCGAAATACTCCCCTATATTCCTAATTCAACATAGGGATCCAGATCTACGTCTCCCCTAGGGTCTTAGGGCTAACCCATCAACCCTAGAAAAGACTACTCACTCATGACATTATTGACGAATAAAAACACAATTTTTAGGGAAGAAAACGTCATAGCAAATTGATAGAAAATAGATTGAGAAACTTACAGAGAGTAGTAGATCTCAAAGAAAAACCAAGATTCCAAGAACGCGAGAATAGCAAATAAACTTCCAATAAATTTTGATCCAATAATCTTTGAAAGTTAATCTAGATCTCACAAGTTTTTCCTAATCTCCTCTCCAAAAATTAATTCCCCAAAAAAACTAACAATAGAATCGCCTCCCGAAAACACTGTCCAGCCCCCACTTCACTTTGCCAAGCGCGCAACAGACGGCTCCAAATTCTTTCCAAAAATGGCCTTCAGCATCGTCGACCGATTCAGCGACTCGGTCGAGCAGTAGGTTGCTCGATCGGTCGCTCGGCCCGATCAGATGTACTACTCGACCGAGCATGACAGTAAATCACATTCCTCCAAAATCATCACTCTGTCTGCACGGACTGAGTCAGCTCTGCTCGGTCGAGCAGATAGTTGACTCGGTCGCTGAAGAAGCTGCTCGGGCCATGCAAGAGGCTGCTTCATCTTCGAAAGGTTGGCGCTGCTCGACCGAGCACATTGGTGCTTGGTCCGAGCAATCCGTGTATCAGCTGCTTCTTCTGCATTTGCATCTGCTCGACCAAGCAGCTGCTCTGCTCGGTCGAGTCGCCTGGGAAACTCTTTCTGGAGCTTCTGAAGCTCCTCCACTCCTCTCGTTCTATCCTCCACTACTCCCATGGCGGTCAAAATTCGACGAACTCTTGTAGAGCTTCACCAATGAGCTCACGGGCGTGTCAGATGTGTCCATACCCCGATCGGGTCCCAAATCGCTCCAAAATCCCTGAAAATTCATAAAACACTACGAAACTCGAATATAACGTTAGAAATGCGATATCGTAGGAAAATACGGGTTTTGAATGCAAAAATGGCATGGAACGCGATGTCATAATGCTATGAAAAAGATGTAAAATATGGACACATCAGGTACATGCATCAGAAACCTTGTTTGTTATATGATCCATGACCATTCGCTGATTAACATTACCTGCCACATACATTCCTAATCCGATAAACCGAACTGCGTCGATCAATTCTCTAGCTGCACATTCGATCATGGCTTCATTCATGTACGAGTCCTGGAGACCATGTAGATGATATGGAGAAAAGATAATCTCATCCGAGTCACTGTCAGATTCACTGGTCCATTGTACTTGCATCACCATCTCCATCACGTCTGATTTCGCAAGTATGATTACTAACTGGAGGGAGATGTTAGTAGCGAGGTAACAATAAAGGAGAATAAAAAGGGTGGAATGATAAGAATGGTGGGAGTTGCTAGCAGACTCTTTAAAATAAAAATAAACTGATGTACACTATAACCGTCCCCGGCAATGCACCAAAAACTTGACGCACCCTGAACTTACACCTAAATTCCACCTAGCGGTGTCACAGTCGCTAGGCGTAGTATGGTTCCTAGGTTTCAGCTCTGGGCTCTATCCGCAAGCGGACGGTGTCAAATTATAGTATATAAGATTGTCGAATCCCACTGGGACATTGACAGTGTATTGGGGGCTCAGATTATTTTTACATCTCAGAGCAAGATAACAGTCGGTTTAAAAAGATTGGTTGTGATGGTATTGTTGGTTCGATAATAAAAGAAGCTAGGGCCTTAGGGATCACCGCTAAGATCGTCGGAGGTTGATGTTAGAATGAGATCTTTACGTTGCATTGGATTTAGGGGGTTGATATCTCAACTCATACCACTCTTGTGGGTTAGAATTTCGTGGTATTTCTGTGGCTCTCATGGACGCAATGGCGGTAGCCGTCAATGTAGCGATATAGTTCTTCGGTGGATCCCCTCAAGGCATGAGCCGGGCATGGTCACGAGCCTTGGTTGGATCCACTAATTGCCTATTTAAATCCCAAAGATACTCCTTAAGCAAATCAATTCCACCAACCGTGGGCATAATCTCAGTACGAGTTCTCCTAGGGATTTGGATGGATCGACCGAAATAATCCCATTTATTCCCAATACAACATAGAGATCCAGGTCTACTTCTCTTTCCTAGAGTCTTAGGGCTAACCCATCAACCCTAGGGGATACTACTCACATATATCGATTACGACGAATAAAAATGCAATTTTTATCGAAGAAAACATCGTAGCAATTGAATCGAGCGAGAAATAAATATCTTACGTATCGAAAATAAGGAAGAATGATAGCCAATAGGGATCCAAGAATTCCAGCAGTCAAGACAAAAGAAATAATTAAAATATAATCTTTCTCCAAAAATAATTCAATTCTCAAAAACTAGATCTAGATCTCAAATAGTTATTGATCTCCTATCCTCCCTAAACTCAGTTCAAAAACATAATAATAAAACCTCTCCATTTTTCTCTCCAAAAATCGACTCATGTAGCCTCGTCTGGGCCCCACCAAATCAACTTCAAATTCTGGAGTCTGCGCCCGCTTGTTGTCTACCGAGTCAGTGACTCGGTCGAGTAGACGCCTACGCGGTCGAGCAGGCGCATTAACCGCTCCTGGCTTGGGCAAAGGGGTCTGGGCTACTTGGTCGAGCAGCCTGCTTGCTCGTCAAGTCTGTCAGTGGATCGGGCTCCTTCAAAAAGTGTCGCTCTACCTACTCGGCCCGAGTAGGCCTTGCTCGGCCGAGTTGAATGTTGATGGGATGGAGCTTTGAAAATAGAAACGGCTAGACCAAGTCATCATGCTACTCGGTCGAGTAGGATGCGCTCGTGTATCAACTGCTGGGCTTCGTGTATCAGCTCGACCGAGCAGCCTACGCTGCTCGATCGAGTCGCCTGTGAAAGTTCTCATACAACTCCTCTTTCCTGCCAGACTCCCCTCCACTCCTCCCATAAGCTTCCGAACCTCAACAAACTCCTGTAGAGCCTCGCCAACGGGCTCATGGGCATGCTGGATGTGTCCATATCTAAAAGTGGTTCCGAATCGCTCCAAAATCCCTGAAAATCCACAAAACTCTACGAAACTCGAATATGGCGTTAGAATTGCAATATCGTATGAAAATGCAGGATTTAGATACGGATATGACATGAAATGTAATGGAATGATGCTATGAGAAGATAGAAAATATGGACACATCAATAGTCCATATCTAAGCTTAATAATTTTATCCGCATCAATTGCAGTTTTCTATCCCTTGCATCAAATTCATATTCTCCCTAATGTTTCTATCTATTACTAGACGAAGGTTGCACTCTGTGTGAGACCCATAGCCTGACACTATTACAGGTTGGGCTCGAAGCCCCATACGGTATTGACCACGAGTAGCAGTTGCCTTCCCTGTTTCAGTATCATAATTATGTGGTTAACTAATCGACATGAGTATTGTCGGGACCACCCTGACTGTGTCCGTGATGAATTCCTTAGTTTTAGTCTCTTCGTCTAAACTATGTCATTTAACTCAAGTATAGGGTACAGTCAAACTGTCAACCCCAATAGCTCGAACCCGGTTAGTTTCCATCGATCTTTAGTCAAATAATGTGGGACAACTTCCAACATACTCTGGCAAGAGTTTTCACTAAAGACCGAACTAACACTATGACACTAACTCCCTTTGACCGGGAGAGATGAATCCTATCTTAGTCATTACTTTCCTCATACGCTTTAAATGTCACCTGACCAAAGACCTTTCGACAGACCTTGCCTCGAAGCTAAGTCAGTGATCTAAGTGACACCGTTCATGCACAGCTTCGTACAATGACCTCAGGTTAAAAGACCAACTTGACTATCATCACTAAGAGTTATGATTGACAGGTTGGTCAATATAACCATATGATAACTCGTGAGGGCAGTTCAGTGAACTCATTCTCCAATGAGCACATGTGTCTCGTCTTCGACTTCGCCAAGTTAAACGATTATGAGATCATCGCCACCGCTATACGGTGAAGACTAATATACAATGGTTTATCTGATGTTTCGATATCCTCTTCTCAACCAAATAATTCCTTTGGTCCTTTGGAATCCATTTAATTTTCCTGGATCTCATCCAGCTCATCGTACCTTATGAAAATAATTGACATATAGTTACTGGTCATTTTAGATGGTTCATTTTTTAAAAAGTGTCAAACTCTTTTGAGCACTTTATCAAATATGTTCCATCCCCTTGATGCCTCACATGTGTTTTATTCGCTCCCACTGACCTTGAAAACTCTCTGGCTAATTCATATATGTTCGTTCTTATAAATCATATTTAGAAAATGAACTATAAATGAATGCTCCAATTTTTATGGTTATCATGAGCATTTACGTCGAGTTCGGTCAGAGTAGATCTGTACGCATCTACTGGCGAGAAATTTTCATTATAATCCGTTTATAGGAGTTAGGATGAAAAACGTTCTCAATCAACATAATTGTAATTCACTACTTTCTTTCTGCACCAATCTTCTAGACTCGAAGATTTACTTGCAGTCAAAGAAACACTTTTCTTGGGCACGTAAACTAAAGTCCATACTTTATTCACGTGCTCAGACCAATTGCATCAAGTTGTTAATCAGAGTCTCTATTCTGAATTTTATCCTGGAAGTTGACTAGGCCATCATCGATTATGATGTCCAACTCGACTCTTCGTCTCACGAGACTCGAGTAATCTTTTAACTTCCTTATAATTGATTTAATGAATATCTTATTGATATGGTCCTCATAGAACCTTATCAAACCATAGTCATTACTATTTGGGACTTAACCCAGAGGGAGGATCGTAACTCAGTCACTTTGCCATGAGTCGCACTATGTCTAACAAAGTGTGATTCATGCTCTCTAACACATCCAATATGTTAAGAGACTTGACATGAGAGAAAATCACATTTTCTTTTATTTACGCAAGATTTATACAGCTAAATATTCGACTTTTCGATCTAATCGAATCAGTTCAAATACTTCTGTCATTTTGTTCTCTATTTTATCAGACGCGTGTTTCATCAAGAACATGTGTCTCAATAAAATAAGAACAACTTATCTTGGCTAACTTAGACTTGGGTCTGAGTACATCAGTATATACGAAACTTCGAGTTCAACAAATCGCTCTCCCACTGTCTTACAGAAGGAGTTTCAGCCATCATACCGTTGAGAATAAGGTTCACAAGTGTCCGTAGACTTCATAATACGAGAGGTCAGACCCCTCTTTATGGGACTTGTGAAGCTTAGTCTCTTTGATACGGCCTAGTCTATTTTGCCATATAAGTTTATTACTATCTTGTGTATTCATATATTAATATTTAATATATTATAGTTATTACAAATTACTTAACACAAAACATTGCTTCAGAAGAAAGGTGACGACATTCGTAAAAAATGTGTTAGACGTCTTTTTGTTTAACAATTATTCTGAAATCGTGACATCAAATATGTCACACTTTCAGTTCCTCCTACTTATGCCTTTACTAATGATAAATAAAACTACAATTTGACTTTTCCTTAGTGCCTTCTTGCTTTTCTAAATCTCATTTAGATATTAAATGTCTCAACAAAAATTTAATAGCTATGCAAGCATCTCATGTATCCAAAGGCCTGAGCTTTGCAACATTTAGTGTAGCTCAACAAGTTGCTCGTCTCAAGATCCAGCTGGGATTCATAGTCTTGCACCGCTCATGCACTCACATTCGATTCAAACAGTTTGATCCAATTTTCGAACCTTACGGATCGAACCTGCTTTCCATACAACCTTGAGTGTAGCTAAACAAGTTGTATGGAGAAACTAGCAATTGAACATCAATATGTTCAAGCTTCCCTATATAGAGACGAGTGACATGTAGCGTTCATTTATTTTGTCGAACTTAGAACTTAATGAAATCATATTCCATAAGTCTGTCCTTAAGAATGTCATTTTAATTTCAATGAGAATAAGGTTTAGTCTATCATTAGAATTTAATTTGATATTCAATTAACCAACCAATCTGACCATTTTACTTATTCTGTTAGAATATTATATTTTGATTCCATCGATAAACTTAGAACTTACCCTAGTTTAGCATATGTTCACGTTTTTAAATATAGATAGAATGGCTTTTATCAATCTATATCCTCCTACTATTTTCACGATCATTTTAAGCCAATCAATGAACGATTTCAATAAACTAAACTAATGGGAAAGAAATCCAACCACCTTGAGTCTTACAACCTTGAGTGTAGCTCAACAAGTTGCTTGACTCTGCGATCAGCAGATGACTCTTCGTCAATCATATCATATATGACTCTCTTATCGGTTTTTACCCCTAGCCATTTGTGATCATGAGTGTGCTCATCCAAATCACAATGACCAGTCTAGTCAAACTCTTGTTTTCATGTCTAGCCTAACTTACGCCGGTGCTCGGTGTATTCATGACACGACGGTTTGGGTCAAATCTAGACTACATCATTAGATTAACTTATGCCAGCGCTCGGTGTATTCACGACACGATGGTTTGGATCAAATCAAGATTACATCATATGTATTTAAGAAGTTGGTTTTTACAAGGTTGCCATGTCTCAGCTTGAGTGTAGCTCAACAACTGGAACACGGGTCTTATATTTGCCAACCCCTAAAATAAGGAGGGCTACGGCTGTAATAACCCTAATTTCAATGTACGCGTATTTGTACATATTTTGGCGCAGATGCGTACGTATAATTTTTAGGGAGTATGCCCATATTTTTCTTTTAATTATTTGGTATTTTAAAAGATTTTAAACTCATTAATTGAATTTAGTAAAAGAGAGTATTTGGAGGAATACTTGTATTTGGAGTGTATATAGTATTTCTCCATGTATTTTGATTTCCTTAAAAATACAAAATCCAAATTTTGTAGCCATGACACTTAATATGGCTATGTGTCATGATGTTAACTTAAGCTAGGACACATGGCTTAGGGTTGACTAAGATGGAGGGATGAGTGGGTTTTGGTGGTTCAAAAACTTATGCAAAAGAAAAACAAAACAAAAAAATCAAGAAAAATCACATTTTTTCTCCCTCCTCTCCCCCAAAAATTCTGGCCGAAATTTTCAACCCCTCCCTTTCCACCATTTTGCTCATCCTTGCTCCACCCATCACCACCCATCACTCCTCCCACTCCACCACCAATAACTCCCACTTCCCCTCATCATTCCAACACCAAAAATATCCCCAAATTAGCCAAAAATCCAACTTTTGGAGGCCAAACTAGGAGCTTGAAGGAAGGAGATTTAGGAGGAGGGCCCAAGCTCTACAAGGATTAAGAAGGGCCCAAGCAATTTGGAGAACACTTGCAAGATAGGATTTCTAACCACCTAAGTAGAGTCTAGTTTTAGGATTAGTTTTCTCATTAAGTTAGTAAGTGTACTATGTTGAATTGCATGTTAAAAACCATGTTGAGTTAGTAAATTAACTTTTAGGATTAAGAAGGGCCCAAGCAATTTGGAGAACACGTGCAAGATAGGATTTCTAACCACCTAAGTAGAGTCTAGTGTTAGGATTAGTTTTCTCATTAAGTTAGTAAGTGTACTATGTTGAATTGCATGTTAAAAACCATGTTGAGTTAGTAAATTAACTGTTAGTACATTTAATTTTGTGTTAGGATTCATATGTTAGCAAGAATCAATTTTTGTACTCATATGTTGCATGTGGTTTCTTTGTAGTTTCAAATTAATATGCTTATTCTCATTTTGGTTTGATACTCAAGATTTATAATGTTAAATCATGTTGTAAAATGGAGAGAATGAGAAATATGTTAACGTGCTAAAAATGGTGCTAGATTGTAGTTTGTGATGTTTAGAGAATTTGATTTCTATGTTGGTTTCATTTTAGTAGGAAGTTGCAAGTTATATGGCCATATTGTGTGACATATGTTACGTAGAAAAAAATACCCAATTTGTAAAGTTGGAAATATGTTATTGATTTGTAGATGTTGCAACCTTATTGACATGCCAGTGTAGTTATGTTAATTGTGGCATTCAAACATGTTAGGACTAGATTTAGAAAGAAAACTCGTTGCTGGAATTTTTTTGTGTAGCAGGACAGTAACTTGTAAAAATCATATAAAATAGTAGAAAAATCAGAAAAATATAAATAGGACACTACGAAAAACTACAGAAAATTTCCTACAACTTTGAAGGAGGCCGAGAGCCAATTCTGACTGCAGATAGAGTAATAGAGCCATTCTTTCTGAACTGACACTTTTGGCAGATTTGTGTTGTAATTTTAAGTAGGATTTTCATAGTTGTACTATTGCTTTAAATTAATGTTGAACATGTTAGTTATGCGTCATTATCATGCTCTTAACATATGCTTTAATGATGATGTTTAATGTATTATGTTACATTGATGATGAGAATGCAAGTATGTTGAGACATAAGTGGTATTTGAGACCACTAATAGATACCATGTTAATGAAGTGATGCTCATCATAAGAAAAATTTGTGAGTGCGGATGAGAGTATGACATCGGGAGTTCTCGGTCCATTCTTGAAATGGGTGAGACTCCAGATGTGGGTTTGGGAGAAAACGGGTAAACTCTAGGTGTTAAGGAGCGGACTGTAGTACAATTTCTCACTCGCCACGGCACTCCCGGAAGGGGGAGCTGACTAGAGTTAGAGAGGCCGCTGGTGCGCTCGTAACGCACCAGGTCGGTAAATGATGGTTTTCTCCGTTTGTCCGACAGAAAAACCGAGATGAGTCTTGCACCGGTACCTTGTCCAGTCGGGTACGGAGTTACGAGATGCCCCTCCAGTGCTCATGTCGCTGGAGTGCTACCACTTTTCACCCACCATGGGTGAAGTCCGCTTCCTTAGCAGTCTACAGTTTGCCCGGGTTCCACAACAGAACAACCTTTAATTTTATTTAATTTATTCATTTGTTATTTCAGTTCTGTTCACTTTGTTTACTTTTAGCACTCATGCTCTGATTTTAATTTCTGCATAAACTTGTGACGATGTGACACTTGTAGTTAGTTAGTTAGTTAGGAAGATCAGTTCTTAAACTGGGTTCTACTAGGGTGTTCGGAGTTCCTACTGGGTCACGCGTTGATGTGCCCCATCCTGTGGTTTTCAGGTGCGAGTCTCGAGCAGTCTTTGGGTGTCCCGGAGCCAGAGACCGGTGCCAGTGCTGCTGAGGTAGAGCCTTTGGGCGACTTTGTACAGTTAGATTTCCCAGGGTTAGACTAGTGGGTGCGTTGTACTGGGTGTGGACTTTTGTACTTTTGGGCTGGGGGTTTCTACTTTTTGTGTACCCACTTTTGTACCCCCCTTTTTATACAGCTGATGTATGTATGTATGTATATGAACTTATGTGATGTAATGTAACTTCTGTGTTGATGTAATTTCCTTTCAGTACTGCATTTTATTTTCTGTTGGAGCACTTCTATTTTTCTCTGTGTACTATTCCAGTGTTATTGCAGTAGCCTGCTCACTATTTAATATTAAACCACAAAAATGCCTTGTAGTATTTAGATAAGAGGGCTCGAAGCATGTGTCTGAATACTACGGCAACCTCGTCAGCTACGCTCCTCCTACTTGGGTGAGCGAGGCGTGAAAGGTTTTTGTGGTGGCCCATGCAGGTCAGCTCTTACTGCGATACACGTTAGAATAGTACAAGTAAGCTCTAACATTATAATTCGCAATTTTGGTACTGAATGTTGTTTCCCTGTTCATTCTTGCAGAATGGATCCAGGAAATGGATCGTCCGAGAATAGGGCCCCTACTTCTGATGCTGCATCGTCTGAGGCTACCCTGATGGGGAAGATTCTGATAGGAATTGTGGAGCATATGCAGCAGATGAAGGATAGGGTGGCTAGTGGTGCGCCACCAAAGCCAGTGGGTATCAGGCAGTTTAGAGCTTTGCACCCGAGGTCCTTTTCGGGCAAGGAGAGTCCTCTGGAGGTGGACGAGTGGATTAGGCATTCTGAGGATGATCTGGAGGCTATTAGATACCCGAGAGATAAGTGGGTGGATGCCGCGAAGAGACAGCTGACACATCAGGCACGAGATTGGTGGGATGCTCAGGAGTTACATTTGACCAAGCCGACCTTATGGGAGAAATTTAGGGAGCTGTTTGAGGCTCAGTTCCTGCCAGAGACAAAGAAGGATGAGCTGCGGTTGAGGTTTGAGCACCTGACTCAGGGACGACAGAGCATAGATGCCTACGATGCAGAGTTCTCATTATTGAGCAAGTTTGCTCCGGAGTTGGTGCAGTCGGAGGCCACCAGAGCTAGACGATTCACGATGGGGTTGACCCTGAGATCAGAACAGCAATGTCGACCCATGTGTTGCTTACATATAGTGCCGTACTGGAGGCAGCCAGGATGCATGAGACGCACCTAAAGAGTGTGGGTAGAGGTCCAGCAGCATCTGAGAGGCGCCCTGCGGGTCAGCAGAGGAGTTTCCCGAGGCCCACTCAGACCACTCAGTTTCGGAGGCCTGGAGCTCCACCAGCATCACAGCGACGTCAGCCTTATGGATTTTGTGGGAAGACTGGGCATGAGCAGCGAGATTGCAAGTTTAGGCATGGGCGATGTTTTATCTGTGGTCAGTCTGGGCATTTCAGTAGGCAGTGTCCTCAGCAGGGACAGACTTCAGGTTCTGGGGCACCAGTGGCATCCGGCCTGAGCAGCAGCAGAGGACCCTTCTGCCTGCTCCACAGAGGCTTCCACTACCAGCTCCACCAGCGCCTGGTGCAGTGACTCCGAGGGGACCACCTATTCCTCTGCAGCAACAGCAGCAGACCCCAGGAGAGCGGTGCCAAGGCGTCAGGCTTTCACCATATCAGTTGTCGAGGCAGAGGACACCGTTCGTGTTATCACTGGTACCTATTTGTTTTAGAGTTGAATGCTTTGTTATTTTTACTATAGTATGTTATGTTTGTGGTTGTGATTAGGATGTTTAGATTCTTATATTAGTTTACTAGTCATAACCCGTGCCCGCGGGCACGGTTCATTCAACATTTCCCCCGCGAAATCTTTGTTCCCCGAAAAATTATTTACACAGCCAATATTTAACGGAACAATAAATTGGCGTGAAAATATTTAACGGTTCATTCAACATTTCCCCCGCGAAACCTTCGGCGCAGGCATCTTCGGCGCAGGCATCTTCGGCGTGAAACAACCAATTCGGCGTCAAATAACAAATTTGATGCCCGCGCCTTCGGCGCGGAACAACATATCTTTGTAAAAAAATTTAGCGTGGCGTAGGCACATGTTATTTCCCTCGAGAAATCTTTGTTCCCCGAAAATTATTTCCACAGGCAGAATTTAACAGAACAATAAATTAGCGTAAAAATATTTAGTGGCACAGGCGCCTTTGGTGCGGAACAACAAATTCGGCGCAGGCGCCTTCGACGCGGAACAACAAATTCGACGCGGGACAACAAATTAGCGTAAAAATAATTTAGCAGGGGCGCCTTCGGCGCAGGCGCCGGAATAACAAACATCAGGGTATTTTTACGCTAATTTGTTGTTCTGCTAAATTGTTTTACGCTAAATTTTTTATTTGTTTAATTTAATGGATTATGATTCTCCACAATCTTTTCCAAGGCACTTTTAATTTAAAAGTTTAGGTTTCCAATGCACTTCCCCCCCCAAATTTAATTTCCACCCTCTTTCCCAAGGCACTTCTAATTTCAAAGTTTATGTTTCCAAGATATTTTCCCCCAAAAAATTTCACAAAATCCAATCTCAACCATTGATTTACCAAGATCAAATCTCAGCCACTCTTTATCTTGTCCTAGTCAGCCCTAGAATTCAAAAAACACTGTCAAATGTATAATAGATGTTTATCCTCTTAGGTGTTATTAGAGTTGCTTCCTTCCCTGCCTTGTCACTATTCGATTCAGGAGCATCCCATTGCTTCCTGTCTCAGCAGTTTGTGACTAGGAATTTATTAGTAGTAGACTCCTTTGCTTCTAGTTGGAATATCCATACAGGAAATGGAGTGATCCACAGTTCTTCGGGATACCGACAGTGTCCTGTTGAGATTTGTGGAGGTAGGCTGTATGCAGATTTCTTAGTGATGGAGATGCCTCATTTTGAAGCAGTGTTTGGGATGGACTGGTTAGGGATGTTCTATACCACTATAGATTGTAGGCTCAGGAGGATAGTGTTTCAGATTCCTGATTATCCAGAGTTTGATTTTCTTAGTGGTAGTAGTTCCCTTGGACCATTGAAGTTTAAGGACAGCCCAGTAGAAGTGATGATGGAGATGGATGCTGAACCTGTATTACCGAGGGTAGTCTGAGATTTTCCTGATGTCTTTCCAGACGATATCTATGGACTTCCTCCGGATAGATCATTGGATTTTACCATCTAGCTGATTCCAGGCACTCAACCGATTACGAAGGCTCCATACCGTATGGCGCCTCTAGAGTTACCAGAGCTTCGTAATCAGTTGAAGGATTTGTCAGAGCGTGGTTTGATTTAGCCAAGTGTTTCACCATAGGGTGCGCCAGTGCTTTTGGTGAATAAGAAGGATGGATCTCGAAGGATGTGCATCGACTATCAGGAGTTGAATAAAGTTACTATGAAGAACAAGTATCATCTTCCTAGGATTGATGACATCTTTGACCAGTTGGGTGGATCTCGTATGTATTCAAAGCTGGATTTGAGAAGCGGGTATCATCAGGTGAAGGTCAGAGGATCAGATATTCCAAGGACTGCATTTAGAACTCGGTATGGTCATTAAGAGTTTTTAGTGATGCCTTTCGGCGTTACTAATGCACCAGCCACAATCATGAGATTTGTGAACCAAGTCTTCTATGAGTATTTGGATAAGTTTGTGGTCGTCTTCATAGATGATATCTTGGTGTACTCAAGATCAGAGGAAGATCATGCTGAGCATCTGAGGATAGTCCTGGAGACTTTGATGCAGCACCAGTTATATCCTAAGGATAGCAAGTGTCAGTTTTGGTTGACCAAGGTTGCTTTTTTGGGACATGTTGTATCTGGAGATGGGATAGTTGTAGATCCAGAAAAGGTTACTGCAGTAGAGAAGTGGCCAGTTCCTAAGTCAGTAACAGAGATCAGAAGTTTCTTGGGATTGGCTGGATACTACAGAAAGTTCATCAAGGATTTCTCTAAGATCGCTGCACCGATGACTCATCTAACCAAGAAGAATGTTGCTTACAATTGGTCAGAGGAATGTCAGCGAGCATTCGATGAACTGAAGCATAGATTGATCACTGCACCTGTCCTGACGATTCCAGACCGCTCAGGTGGATATGAGATTTACTGTGATGCGTCAGGCAGAGGATTGGTATGTGTTCTCCATCAGCATGGTAGGGTAGTAGCTTATGCTTCTAGATTGTTGAAGACTCATGAGAGGAACTATCCTACGTATGACTTGGAGTTAGCAGCAGTGGTGTTTGCATTGAAGTTGTTGAGGCATTTTCTTCTGGGAGAACGTGTGAAGATATATACAGATCATAAGAATTTGAATTACATGTTCACTCAGAAAAAATTGAATATGCGGCAGTGCAGATGGCTTGAGTTGATGGCTGATTATGATGTCGACCTTCAATATCACCCTGGGAAAGTCAACGTAGTGCCTGATGCTCTTAGTCGTATGCCGACAGTGATGATGTTGACAGCTCAGATAGAACTTCGGAGTGATATTCGACAATTGGAGATTGAATTGTCTTACCTGGTTCATCAGTGATGATGATGAACTTGCAGGTTCACTCTGATTTAGTTGAGAGGATCAAGGCAGCTCAGTCTGGAGATGCGAAGTTGAAGAAGATTCGCGAGCAGACAGAAGCCAGACTTCGTAATGATTTCTGTATTCATGAAGATGGATCGCTGCGTTTCGGGAGCAGGATTTGTGTGCCATCAGGTGACATTCGGGATGAACTGTTGAAAGAAGCTCATAGCTCACCTTATTCTATCCATCCTGGAGGCACTAAAATGTATCGTGATCTGCGACAACATTTTTGGTGGTATGGTATGAAGCGTAGTGTGGCTAGAAGTGTAGCTTCATGTTTGACATGTCAACAAGTCAAGGCCGAGCATCAGAGAACGGCAGGACGTCTGCAGCCTCTTCCAATTCCAGAGTGAAAGTGGCAGCATGTGATGATGGATTTTGTAACTGGCTTATCTCGCACTTCTCGAGGACATGATGCTATTTGGGTAATCGTGGACCGATTGACCAAATCAGCTCACTTCATACCATTTCGAGTGGGCCAATCGACAGACCATCTTGCTAAGAGATATAGGGAGGAAATCGTGAGGCTTCACGGACCATCTTGTAGTTTGTGATGTTTAGAGAATTTGATTTCTATGTTAGTTTCATTTTAGTAGTAAGTTGCAAGTTATATGGCCATATTGTGTGACATATATTAAGTAGAAAAAATACCCAATTTGTAAAGTTGGAAATATGTTATTGATTTGTAGATGTTGTAACCTTATTGACATGCTAGTGTAGTTATGCTAATTGTGGCATTCAAACATGTTAGGACTAGATTTAGAAAGAAAACTAGTTGCTGGAATTTTTTTGTGTAGCGGGACAGTAACTTGTAAAAATCATATAAAATAGTAGAAAAATCAAAAAAATATAAATAAGGACACTACGAAAAACTACAAAAAATTTCCTACAACTATGAAGAGAGGCCGGTAGCCAATTCTAAATGCAGATAGGGTAACAGAGCCATTCTTTCTGAACTGACGCTTTTGGCAGATTTGTGTTGTAATTTTAAGTAGGATTTTCATAGTTGTACTCTTGCTTTAAATTAATGTTGAACATGTTAGTTATGCTTCATTATCATGCTCTTAACATATGCTTTAATGATGATGTTTAATGTATTATGTTACATTGATGATGAGAATGCAAGTCTGTTGAGACATAAGTGGTATTTGAGACCACTAATAGATACCATGTTAATGAAGTGATGCTCATCATAAGAAAAATTTGTGAGTGCGGATGAGAGTATGACATCGGGAGTTCTCGGTCTATTCTTGAAATGGGTGAGACTCAAGATGTGGGTTTGGGGAAAAACGGTTAAACTTTAGGTGTTAAGGAGCGGACGATAGTACGATTTCTTACTCGCCACGTCACTCCTGGAAGGGGGAGTTGACTAGAGTTAGAGAGGCCGCTGGTGCGCTCGTGACGCACCAGGTCGGTAAATGATGGTTTTCTCCGTTTGTCCGACAGAAAAACCGAGATGAGTCTCGCACCGGTACCTTGTCCAGTCGGGTACGGAGTTACGAGAGGCCCCTCCAGTGCTCGTGTCGCTGGAGTGGTACCACTTTTCACCTACCCTGGGTGAAGTCCGCTTCCTTAGCAGTCTACGGTTTGCCCGGGTTCCACAACAGAACAACATTTAATTTTATTTAATTTATTCATTTGTTATTTCAGTTCTGTTCACTTTGTTTACTTTTAGCACTCATGCTCTGATTTTAATTTCTGCATAAACTTGTGACGATGTGACACTTGTAGTTAGTTAGTTAGTTAGTTAGGAAGACCAGTTCTAAAACTGGGTTCTACTAGGGTGTTAGTAGTTCATCCTGGGTCACGCGTTGACGTGCCCCATCCCGTGGTTTTCAGGTGCAAGTCCCAAGCAGTCTTTGGGTGTCCCGGAGCCAGAGACCGGTGCCAGTGCTGCTGAGGTAGAGCCTTCGGGCGACTTTATACAGTTAGATTTCCCAGGGTTAGACTAGTGGGTGCGTTGTACCTGGTGTGGACTTTTGTACTTTTGGGCTGGGGGTTTCTACTTTTTGTGTACCCACTTTTGTACCCCCTTTTTGTACAGCTGATGTATGTACGTATGTATATGAACTTATGTGATGTAATGTAACTTCTGTGTTGATGTAATGTCCTTTCAGTACTGCGTTTTATTTTCTGTTGGAGCACTTCTATTTTTCTTTGTGTACTATTCCAGTGTTATTGTAGTGGCCTGCTCACTATTTAATATTAAACCAAAAAAATGCCTTGTAGTATTTAGATAAGAGGGCAAGAAGATTATTAACATATATGACATAAATATAGTCCAATGTGTCATATAATCATGATTCGCATCATTGTGGTACATCGGAACACGGCCAAGGAATTGACTAAGCCAGAATCACTTATCCCTTAGACTAGCTAGGGTGATCCAACAAACTTAGCCAAGCACATTGACCGGATCATGGTTCATTGAATGAAGCTAGTCATTTTTATATGTGTGCCATAGACTAAAAGGCTTTTATTAACAACTAATTAATCATATCAACTAGTTGAATCCTTAAAATTCAAAATTTTAGGATTTGTTTAATAACTTTTATTAAATCGTTATCAACTATAAGGTTCACGTGCTATCCTAATCGTTATTAGGATTTTAATAAAATCATTTACAACGCTTTAAAGCGTAGTCTTTTAATGAGAATTATTATTATAACGATTAAATTAATAATCGTCGTTAAAGGGACTACCCTAATGAGGAATTAGGTCTCAAAAGGTTGTTACTGATTTATTAAAACATACCATGTCATTAAAATTCATTTCATAATTTTAATGAGTTCTTAATGGCTAACCTAAAAGGGTTATCTTGTGTTATCAAATAAGAGACAAGAATGACATAGCCATTAAGCATAAACTACACTGATTTTAACGCATAAAATGAGTGTCCAACTATTTAATAATTAAATAGAAAAAGGGTTATCTAATACATAATAAACATGCATTCTTAAATTTAACACTAAATTTTAAAATTATGAATTTAAAACATTTTATTTTTATCTCATAAAAATATAAAAAAACTTGTTTTAAAATCATCATAAAATTTGCATGCTACTAAAATTTTTATCGTATAAAATTTTAAAGCATTTAAAATCATTTTAAAACTATCACATAAATTTAAAAAATTTTAAAAGGCATTTAAAAAGCATTTCAATTAATTAAAATCGTAGTCCTTAGATCACGATACAGACAAAGCTCTGATACTACTGTAGGATTTTGATGGACCCGTATGGCACATTTTGTGCCAGTCCTAAGTCGGATGGACCACAGACGCAAAAGAATGTAGCAGAAAAAATTAGATACGTTAAACTATTTAACGAGGCCCTAAGGTTCAAGACCCTTTAGCCAGGATCTCGGCCAACTTGGGATGGGTCTGACCATCCCAAGAGGGAGCTGAGCTACTGCGATTAAATTAAAAGAACCCTAATTAAATTTACATACCAGGAACATTGCCTTGGTACATGTAAGGTGTACCACACTGTCTTCCAAGGCGCTCCCCGTCCTACGTCGAACCGCTCCTCGAACTACTTTGCATCCCGAGGCAAGCAATCCTCTAGTCACCGAGCCAACCACGCACCGAAGAAAGTTTCACCCGAGTGAGAACCTTCGCCAAGATTTCGGATCAGATCCGAACCCCTTCGTGGCTTTGCTAGAGCCCTTTAGGAGTAAGGCAAAAATTATATGGAGAAGAGAATATTTAATTTAAGCCTAGATCTGAGCGTGCTCCAACATTTTTGGGAGCCACTCAGATCTAGAGCTTGGGATGAGTTTAGAGGAGGAGAGAAGAACCCAATTTATATAGGTGGCTGACCCCTCCCATTTACTCCACTTCCGTTGTGGGACTAAAGTTTGGAGTTAATAAATTCAAGTTAGTTTGCCTTTCATAAAGGCCAAACTTCCACAAATTTTAACTCCCTCACCATTGAACTTCACGATTGATACAACCTATCAAATCAAAGGGCGTTCAACGGTGAAAGCATAGGAAAAAACGGTGAGTCAATCGGAGTCCGTTTGACCCTCTAATTGATTGTCCAAAAATCAGCCCAACGTCACATTTCGCACAAAACCAGCCGTCATTGCAAATTCTGAACCTAGGTTTCTGAAACCCAGGTATGGGGCCCAGCTGCGCCAGCTAGGCGAGCCCAGGACAGACTGGGCGCCTTGCCCAGGCCTGGGCCAGGCACCCAGGGCACCTTGGCCTGCCTGGGCCCAGGCCCAGGCGCCAGGCACCTGGAGCCCAGGCAGCCCCTTTTTGCAGTTTCTGTTTCTTTAAAAAATAATCTTTACTCTTTAAATCTTTTTGAGCTGTCTATTTGGGCCTACTATTTAAACAACTTTAAATAGACTTAATGGGCTCGTTTGGACTCCGTCCGTTTTTAACGCGGTTTGAACCTGTGTTTAGATCGGGACGATCCCGTCATCCAGGTAACCTTTTCCAATACGTTTATTTAATTAAATATAGTCTTAAACAATTTAAGACATATTTAACACCTTTAGCATCACATGCAAATAGTCCCTATTTAAGCTTAATAATATCATCCGCATCAAATGCATTTTTCTATCCCTTACATCAAATGCTTATTCTCCCTAATGTTTCTACCTATTACTAGACGAAGGTCGCACTCTATGTGAGACCCTACAGCCTGACCCTACTACAGGTTGGGATCGAAGCCCCATACGGCAGTGACCATGAGCAGCAGTTGACGTTCCTGTTTCAGTATCATAATTATGTGGTTAACTCATCGACATGAGTTTTGTCGTGACCACCCTAACTGTGTCCGTGATGAACTCCGCAGTTTTAATCTCTTCGTCTAAAATATGTCGTTTAACTCAAGCCTAGGGTACGGTCAAACTGTCAACCCCAATAGCTCGAAGCCGGTTAGTTTTCATCGATCTTTAGTGAAATAATGTTGGACAACTTCCAACATACTCTGGCCAGAGTTTTCGCTAAAGACTGAACTAACACTACGACACTAACTCACATTGACCAGGAGAGACGAATCCTATCGTGGTCATTACTCTCCTCGTACGCTTCAAATGTCACCCAACCAAAGACCTTTCGACGGGCCTTGCCTCGAAACTAGGTCAGTGATCTAAGTGACACCGTTCACGCACAGGTTCGTATAATGACCTCATGTCAAAAGACCAACTTGCCTATCATCACTAAGAGTTATCATTGACAGGGTGGTCAATATAACCATATGATAACTCTTGTGGGTCGTTCAGCGAACTCATTCTCCAATGAGCACCTGTGTCTCGTCTTTGACTTTGCCAAGTCAAACAATCATTAGATCATCGTCACCGCTATACGATGAAGACTAAGACACAATGGTCTATCCGATGTTTTGATATCATCTTCTCGAAACATCTACGACCACGAACCCTTTTAGACTTATGCTACAGACGGTCAAGCATTTCTCCATGATCGAGATACTCATCTCGATACATGTTTGACCTTGCATTAAGTCTCAGGACTTTACCTAAGTTAATATCTAATGATAACTACATTATGATTTAACTTAGATAAATTATTACCAAACGGCTTACTGTTATTTTGAATAAGATGTTTGTATAGATACACGGAGGTAAATTGCCTCGAGGGCATACATCTCGTAACATGGTGGTTCTTAGAAATCCGCCTAGAGCATATGCACCGGATGAAAAGGGTTCTGGAAAGGGCAATGAATATTGAAAAACACCCTAGAGGGGGGTGAATAGGGTGTATGGAACAAAATTAAAAAGATCGCGATACAAAGATAAGCAGACACAGATATTTTTAATCGAGTGGCTCCCTGCCAAAACTCCTACACCAAAACCTATGCGGATTTCACTCAATAAAACTGATCACACTTACCGGTAGTGATCTCACCGTACAAAGATATAGTTTATAAAGATTAAGCACAGAGATAGCTTTTGAATAAAGCTATTCACAGTACGATCTCACAAAGAAATGGCATAACCAAATTAATACTTCAGTAAATATCTGGAAAACGATCACCGTGATGAAGTTTATGAGATCGTTGTCACGTAGGCTCAAACCGTTCGCAAATCTGATGTATAGATTGGAAGATATGCACTGTTGAAGTTCATTGTGCAAGGCTGGTTACTGATGGGCTGTGCGTAAAAAAATTTGGTGAAGGTCTGTTTGGGTAGTGAGCTGTGCGTAAAGTAATTTTGCAAATTGGTGATAACGAGTTACGAAACTCGAAATCTGTGCTCCTTGCTTGCGAATTTTTGTGATGCTACGTTTTTGCCTGGACTTAAGGAGGAGCAACAGAATTTGATCGAATTCGAATCGTGCCCTTTGAATCATTGGAGAGTGTCGAAGCCGTTGGGTCACCAGAGGGTGTCGAAGTCGTCGAATCGCCAGAGGATATCAAAGCCGTTGAGTTGTCGGAGGATGTCGAAGCCCTTGAGTCGCCTGAGGATGTCGAAGCCCTGGAGTTTTCGATTTGTTAAGCCTTTTAGTCGCAAAGTTGTCGAAGCCTTGGAGGATAATGCAAATGGGAGAGGATGAACAAATCTACTCTGATATTCGTTAATATTGTTTTATTTGTTGCAGTTTTTTTACGTGTTTGGGAGTGTGCTTGTTGTTGTCACCGGTCAAAGGAAGATCAGCCTCAAGGCAGCCATGAGATGTTCCTTTTTGAAAACAAAACTTTGCAGCAAGAGCAATTTTCCCTTTTCGTGTTAAGATTTGCTTACTGTGACCAGTCAAGAAAAGAAATCGAGCTCTCTTTATCCTTTTGTTTTTCTGTTTTCTCTCGAGATTGATAAAGATTATCCTTGTTGATTTCGGGCTCGATATTTGATATTTTTTGTTGTAACATATCTTGCGTTTGCGCGGTTTTGGATGAAGACCAGTTAAAAACCGAAGCTGCTTTTTGCTTGAATAATTCCCCTGCATGATATTGATTAAGGCCTTTAGTGTTGTTGGATGAGGGTCCTTCAGTTCATTTAAATCCCTTAAGATCCAATCAGTTCATTTGACCAATTCAAGTCTACATCTTCATATTCCTTTTTGCACCAATGTCCACATACACTCATTCTCTTGCAAACAAATTTATTTTGTACTTTTCCCCCTGAAATCACTTAACGAAAGACGTTAGTCACACGACTTGTTTATCATCATCAAAATTAACTCGTATGACCTATTTAGTGAACTAAATAGGCCAACAATCTCCCCCTTTTTGATGATGGCAAACAAGCTTAGAAAAAAATTAGAGACAATATTGAGGAGCAAGTTACATAGGCACACGATAATAAACAACATACAAAGCTCTCCCTATCAATGTGCTCTCATGAAAAGTTGTGACAAGCTCCCCCTCAAAATGTGCATCTCTTTCCCTTGTGCATTATTTCTCTACTATTTTTCTACTCTCCCCCTTTTGCCATTAATCAAAAAGGTCACAAAAATAGATTGAAGAAGTTAAGAATGAGACATGAAACAAGTGTAGCATATCAGAGAAACAAGAAATTGATGACGATGCTCATATTAATGCTTTGTCCCCACGAACTCAAATTATAATAAATGTCATGAGCATTGAAAGCATACGTTCGTTGTAAGAAATTTTACAGAAAGATATTGTATTATGAAACACTTTGACAATTTGACAGGTGCTTAAGAACATAGAGATCAAAATATAAGATTATCTAATACAACTTGTAAGCTTTCATTGCTATGGAATAATCAATAAGTAAGATGTAGGGAGACACCAAGCAAGGAATATCGTGATGTTAAATTTCGGGTCCTTTGGAATTGAGATGCGATAAGTGGTAACTTCATCTACCATATTTCATACGCATTGCTCAACAAACCCCCGAAATCCGGTTATTAGCCGCCGGTATTAAATGTAGCATATGTGAAAATGTTAAGCTAACCACTGTTTTTTTAAAAGCATATTGCATTTTATTATAATTACAATGTTGGTGTCTCAGAACAGTGACACATGAAGGCATCGACATATTCGGCTCCTACTATATATTTTCCATAGAGATTTAAGCGCACAAAAATGTAAAGACATAATATAGATTCAGAAACTGTAGAATCTAAGCACACCAAATTGTCTCCATATTTTATAAGACTCAATCAATCTACTTGATTCGTACAATTTGGTATGCTTACGAGTTTCACTTTTTCATTAATAATTCAAGCATGTGGATTTTACAAAAATATGGTGCATCACCATCAAAAACATTTTAATGTTTCTAAGATGTTTGTCATTGTTCATATCAAATTCTCAACCAAAATCAATAATATTCATGACGAACATGCATGCACATACAAAGAACGATCAAACCCATGTTGACATGATTTAGTGTGCAATGTGTGTAGATTAGATACAATGTTTAAGCAAGCGTATGTGCATGGATATGCGTACTAATGCTCAATTAGTGACATAATCCCCAACTCCCTTCGAATCAAGCAAAATTTTTTTTGGTTTAAGGGTTTGGTGAATATGTCCGCTAATTTTTTTATGTATCAATATATCCTAAAGAGATATCTTTGTTATCAACATGATCTCTAAGAAAGTGGTGACGAATATCAATATGTTTTGTCCTATAGTGTAGAATAAGATTTTTAGATAGATCTATAGCACTCTTGTTGTCACACCAAATGGTTGTTGGTTGGAAAGTAAGATCGTAGTCTCTGAGGGTTTGTCTAATCCATAGAATTTGAGCACAACAACAACCTGCTGGAACATATTCGGCTTCGGTTGTACTCAATGCTATGGATTTTTGTTTCTTGGAGAACCATGAAACAAGAGACATACCTAGTAATTGGAAAGTGCCCGTGGTACTCTTACGATCGGGCTTACTTCCCGCAAAATCCACATCACAATATCCTACAAGCTCAAATGAGGTCGAACAAGATACCATAAACCGAAATCTAAGGTTAACCTATCGAATTATTCGTTTAACTAAAGAAAGATGGGACTCTTTTGGACAAGATTGAAACCTATCACATATAGATACACTAAACATTATATCAGGCCTACTCGCTGTCAAATGTAATAGGCTACCAATCATACCTCGGTACTAGCGTTCATCCATTTTCTTTCCCTTTTCATCTTTATCCATCATTACCGTCGTTGACATAGGAGTAGAGCATTCCTTAGCATTTTCAAGTCCAAACTTCTTCACTAACTCATTTGCATATTTTACATGCTTGATGAAAATTCCGTCCTCAGTTTGTTTAATTTGCCATCCAAGCATGAATGTAAGTTCACCTATCAAGCTCATCTCAAATTCCTTAGACATATATGTAGCAAATTCCACAAAAAGTAGATTGTTAGTAGCACCAAAAATGATTTCATCAACATATATTTGTACTACAAGTATATCTTTAATTTGATGTTTAACAAATAGAGTTTTATCCGCCTTTCCCATGGAAAAATTATTTTCAAGCAAAAACTTACTAATTCGCTCATACCAAGCTCTAGGAGCTTGTTTGAGTCCATAAAAAGCACGTTTAAGCTTGAAAACATAGTCCAGGTGGATGGAGTCTTCAAACCTAGGAGGTTGTTTGACATAGACTTCCTCAGATAAAACTCCATTAAAAAAGGCACTCTTGACGTCCATTTGAAAGAGTTTGAATTTCATGAAACTAGCAAATGCTAAAATCATCCTAATTGCTTTCAATCTTGCAATGGGAGCAAAGGTTTCATCAAAGTCAATCCCTTCCTCTTGGTTATAACCCTGGGCTACTAATCTAGCTTTATTACGCACAACATTTTCCATTTCGTCAAGTTTGTTTCTAAATACTCATTTAGTGCCTATAATTGTTTGATTTTTTGGTTTAGGAACAAGTTCCCAAACTTGATTCCTATCAAATTGTGACAATTCCTCATGTATTGCCATAATCCAATAGGAATCTTCTAAAGAACTATCAACATTTTAGGCTCCAAAACGGATATAAATGCAAAGTTAACCATCAAATTAAAGCTACTTCTAGTGCGTATACCTTCCGCCGTGTCTCCAAGAATTTGGCTCTTTTGATGATCCATCTTGAAGCGCAAATCCTTAGGTAGATCTTGTGATGACGTAGTAGCTTCTTCTTCTTCTTCTCTTGGTGCACCATCATTGTTGTTCTCTTGCTCATTAGAATTGCTAGTGTTTATCTCCAGTTTATCCAATCCGCCTGCAATATTTGAAGATTCTGCAGCACTAGAAGATTCATTAATAGCACTTTTCTCGTCAAATTTCACATGCACAGTTTCTTGGATAGTAAGAGTTCTTTTGTTAAATACTTGATAAGATTTGCTATGTGGTGAGTAGCCAACAAAAATACTGTCATCAGATTTTGCATCAAATTTATCCAGATTTACGCCTACTTTCAGACTATAGCACTTGCATCCAAATGGTTTTAAGTGTGATAAGTTGGGAGTAAACTCTCTATAAAGCTCATAAGGTGTTTTCTTCAAAATGGGTCTAATGGACACACGATTTAAAATGTAGAAAGAAGTATGTATGGCTTTAGCCCAAAAATATAAAGGCAATTTGTAATCATGAATTATGGTCCTAGCCATTTCTGGCAAAGTACGATTTTTCCTCTCAACCACCCCATTTTGTTGTGGTGTCCTTGGGGCGGAAAAATTATGTGAATAACCTTTTGAAATACAAAAATCATCAAAGCTAGTACTGACATATTCTCCTCTATGGTCACTTCTAACTTTGTCTATTGAAAAACCATTTTCATTTTCAACCTTTTTACAAAACATTTTAAAAGCATCAAAAGTTTCATGTTTGTGTGTCAAAAAATAAACCAACGTGAAACGTGAAAATTCATCGACAATAACAAAGCAATAATGCATACCACCTAAACTAGCAACCTTTGTGGGTCAAAATAAATCCAAATGTATTAGTTGCAATGGCTTAGAAGTAGTTACAACATTTTTAGGATTGAAACTACTTTTATGTTGATTACCTAGTTGACTTACATCGCAAAGATTATCCCGATCAAAGCTAATTTGAGGTAAACCTCTCACCAGTTTCTTTCGAGCAAGCTTTGAGATTAGGTCCATACCAACATGGCCTAATCTTCGATGCCAAAGCCAACTAGTCTCATGTAATGCAACTAAACATTTTAGATTGTTTGAGTCACTTAGTTTGATAGTGTAGATGTTATTATAAGATGTACCCTTGAAAAGAATATCATCAACTTTCAAAATATATACTTTGTCATTTTCGAAATGCACCTTAAGGCCTATAGAGCATAGCTGACTCACACTTAACAAATTACGTGCCAAACCATCAACAAGATTTACATTCTCAATAACCACAAGAGGATGCTTACCAATGTTACCTTTACCCAAGATTTTGCACTTCTTTCCATCTCCAAGAATAATCGTCTCACCATCTTTCTTTGATAGCTTCGTGAAGAGGTATTCGTTGCCCGTTATATGGTTCGAGCAACCGCTATCAAGGTACCAAATGCTATCATTTTCCACTTGAAGATGCACCTACAAGAGAAGATGCACCCTTTGGTAACAAAATTTTGCATCCACAAGTGTTAGTACGATGCTTTGGAACCCATATAAAATATTCAGGATAATATTTGGCCAAGCAATCATACATAACATACCCATTTTTGTTGCAATAAAAACATGTAACATTGAAATGCGTATTAGTAGATGACAGATGATTTTCGTGCATGCAATGTTGAAAGCTCATGTCTCTTGCAAAATTCTTTTCAAAGGTCTTCCTAGTTTTTTCTTAGGTTGTTTTTTCTGAAATCCAAGGACATGTTTACTAGATTGTTCATTAAGCCCATTTATCATCTTATTAAAACTTTCTTGGTTATTTGTGAATTTCTTTAATGTCAAGCTAAGATTTTGATTTTCATTCTCAAGTTCACTAATCCTAGTCTCATATCTTTTTGCTTTTTTGCTAGTTTCTAAATCAATGGCTATGTGTTTTCCTTTTATTGAATTAGATTTTTCTTTTTCAAGCTCTTCCAATTTTTCTTCATAGCTAGCCACTTTTAGGTTCAACAATTTTTCTTTGAAGTCTTTAGCAAGATTAAAGTTGTCAAGCTCTAACGTAGCCAATTTTTGATTAGCATTTTCTAGCTCTAAGGTTTTTGTTTCTAATTGGGTTTCGTCGAAATTGTATATTATTTCCTTTTGTTCTTTCCACTTAATAGAAATCTTATCTCTCTCTCTTGTCATGCTCCATAGTTCCTCTTTTAATGAATCATGAACTCTTTTAGTTTAAGGAATATAGGACCCATTTCTTGACGAAGTTCTACAAGAAATTCATAAGCTTCCTCCATGCTAGAAAACATATCATCACTAATATTTATTTCATCATCAAAGCTTTGAACAATGGAGCTAATTTGTACCTTTTCGATTCCAGCCATAAAGTAAGTTCTAGTGTTGTCGTTCCAGTCATCATCTGAGGAGAGCTCCTCTGCATCACTTTCTCCCCATGTAGCCACCATTCCTTGTTTTGATATCCTCTTTTCTCCATCACCAGTCTTTTCCTTTCCTTTTCCTTTCAGAAGTGGACATTCTAATTTCATATGCCCTCTCTTGTTGCATCTGAAACACTGAGGTGTTAAACTTTCTTCATCATTTCCTTCGTTTTTCTTGATTCCCCAAATACTTCCCGTCCTTCTTTTGTTGTTTTTCATAAATTTCACAAATTTCCTTGTAACAAGAGCCATGCTTTCATCGTCTGATTCATTCATTTCCTCCTTGAGCATTTTGGAGGCTTGAAAAGCTAAATTCTTTTCCTTTGTTTCCTCCTCCTTAGATTTATCTTCCTTCTTTGGTGTGCTATCATTGGCCATCTTCAAATGCACCTTATAAGCCATTAATTTTCCCATTAACTGCTCGAAACTGATATCTGCCAAGTTATGTGCTTCTTCAATCGCCGTCCTTTTTTGAATCCAATCGCCAGATAAAGAATATAAAATCTTTCCAACCAAATCTTCCTCTGGGATGTCCTTTCCTAAGGTTTTCAATGGATTGACGATATCTGCAAAACGAGAAAATATAGCATCAATAGACTCATTAGGCATCATAGCAAAATTTTCATACTCCTGTAATAACATTCTAATACGAGTTTTCTTAACCTCACTAGTTCCCTCATGAGTTACTTCAAGTCTCGTCCAAATACCTTTAGCAGTGGAACATGAACTAATGCGGTAAAATTCAGTTTTACTAAGACCACAATACAATATGCTCATGGCCTTAAAGTTTAGATTTTGTAACTGATCATTTTCTTTTTGCTGCTCAGGAGTGGGTTTTTCAAATAGGGTAAAGCCTTCACTGATTATTTTCCATAATGTTATATCGATACCTTTGATGTGTATGGACATGCGTTGTTTCCAGTAACTATAGTCCGTACTATCAAATAGAGATGATCTGAGATACGATTGTCCTTCTCTTTGATTGTGCGTGTCATATGAGTATGTGTGCAGAATTTTTGCCATAGGATCGAATTCCACTAGACTTTGAGTCTAAAAGGAATCCCGCTCTGATACCAATTGCAAAACATCCTAGAGGGGGGTGAATAGGGTGTATGGCACAAAATTAAAAAGATCGCAATACAAAGATAAGCAGACACAAATACTTTTAACAGAGTGGCTCCCCGCCAAAACTCCTACCCTAAAACCTATGAGGATTTCACTCAATAAAACTGATCACACTTACGGGTAGTGATCTCACCGTACAAAGATATAGTTTATAAAGATTACGCACAGAGATATCTTTTGAATAAAGATATTCACAGTACGATCTCATAAAGAAATGGTATAACCAAATTAATACTTCAGTAAAGATCTGGAAAAATATCACCGTTATGAAGTTTATGAGATCATGGTCACGTAGGCTCAAACCGTTCGCAAATCTGATGTCTGGATTGGAAGATATGCACTGTTGAAGTTCATTATGCAAGGCGGGTTGCTGATGGGTTGTGCGTAAAGAAATTGGATGTAGTTCTGTTTGGGTAGCGAGCTGTGCATAAAGCAATTTTGCAAATAGGTGATAATGAGTTACGGAACTCGAAATTTGTGTGCCTTGCTTGCGAATTTTTGTGATGTTGCCTTTTTGCCGTGACTTAAGGAGGAGCAATGGAATTTGATCGGATTCAAATCGTGCCCTTCGAATCGCTGGAGAGTGTCGAAGCCATTGGGTCGCCGGAGGGTGTCGAAGCCGTCAAATCGCTGGAGGATGTCGAAGCCATCGAGTCGCCGGAGGATGTCGAAGCCCTTGAATCGCCTGAGGATGTCGAAGCCCTGGAGTCACCGATTTGTCGAAGCCTATTAGTCGCAATGTTGTCGAAGCGCTGGAGAATATTGAAACCAGCCGCAAAGGGGGGAGGATGAACAAATCTACTCTGATGTTTGTTGCACCTGTTTGATTTGTTGCAGTTGTTTTACGTTTTTGGCAGTGTGCTTGTTGCTGTCACCGGTCAAGGGAAGATCAGCCTCAGGGCAGCCATGAGTTGTTCCTTTTTGAAAACAAAAATTTGCAGCAAGAGCGATTTTCCCTTTTCTTGTTAAGATTTGCTTGATGTGACCGGTCAAGAAAAGAAATCAAACACTCTTTATCCTTTTGTTTTTCTGTTTTCTCTCGAGATTGATAAAGATTATCCTTGTTGATTTTGGGCTTGATATTTGATATTTTTTGTTGTAACATGTCTTGCTTTTGTGCGGTTTTGGATGAAGACCAGTTAAAAACTGAAGCTTCTTTTTGCTTGAATAATTCCCCTGCGTGATATTGAATAAGGCATTTAGTGTTGTTGGATGAGGGTCCATCAGTTCATTTAAATTCCTTAAGATCCAATCAGTTCATTTGACCAATTCAAGTCTACATTTTCATATTCCTTTTTGCACCAATGTCCACATACAATCTTTCTCTTGCAAACAAAATTTATTTTACACTTTCCCCCCTGAAATCACTTAACGAAAGACGTTAGTCACACGACTTGTTTGGCATCATCAAAATTAACTCGTATGACCTATTTAGTGAACTAAATAGGCCAACAAAAATGACGACGATGTTGTACTCGTAGCCGATGAAGTCGTGGACGATTTTTCAATCGAGACAAATAATGAAACGACTGATGACATCACACTGTTGCATGTGGATATGCCTGATTTGGCGATTACATGCACGTGTATCGTAGCAGCGGAGTGCACAAGACGAAGAAACTCAAAAACCACAGTCCTTTCATTTACCGTTCGAACTCGGTCACAACAGGCTTCAACATCAACATCAACTTGTTGAACTTTTTTCATTACTAAGCACTAAAAACATGTAAATGTATAAAGCATATTTTTCAATGATGATTTTGCCTGGAATCAATAAAGAGTATGAATTTCTGCATTTTGTTTACAACACTTTTATTTCATATAAATTACGCAAATATTTATAGCATGTAAACATCAAATTTTCTGTTTATTGATAAATATTATGAAGTGCATATGAGGAGAGTTTTTAGCAAGGTTTTTTCAGCGGGTACAGGGACCCCCCAGACCCACTGGCCCTCTGTGACAGGTTTGCTTATTTTGTAGTTTTAGGATTGCCATATAATGTGTTTGGATTAATTTTTTGGATAACTAATTACTAAACTTTACAAAACATTTTCAGGCAGTGAAGGACATGCCTCCCCTGTGGAACATATCATCCCACCCTCTGGGTCATGTACACTTATTTTGTAGTTTCACTGTCTGTATAATATGGACCTTTGAATTTTTTTTGGATAACTAATTGCATAAAAAAATTTATATATTTTGCAGGACATGTCCCCCCTTCCCCACATACTCCACCGCCCACTAGGACAGGTACGCATATTCCAATTTTAAATGTTCATTCATGTTGGTTAAACTAATTCAATTCGCAATTGTCTTATGGCGTATGGATGCAGGGGACAAGATGATATACATATTGATACTCCCGGGTCAGCTGCGTCACATACCGCCTCCACTTCTCAGACTAGCCCACCGCAGGTCCCAGAAGAGCCGGTGGAGTTCATCCCATATAAGCCTGCAATAGAGCATGCTGCTGTACCGACGGCTGCTAGGAACGATGAGGCAAATAGGAGGCAGCCGGACGTTTTAAAAATGCAGCATAGCGTTATTGAGCTTTTGACAAACAAAACTTCTTCGAGGATGACGGCAGCCAAGGATGAGTGCTTTCAACAACATGGTATGTTGTAAACATATTTATTTCAATCGAAAGTATGTATTTAGTATATTTGGTTTTGCGCAGCCACAAACCCGCTGCCTAAGGTGGGACGAGGTGGCACGAGAATCTCGGTGTTGATTTCTGGAAACGAGCAGCGAGTCGTTATACAGTGGAGCCATAATTCTCTCATTGGCATGTGGTCTATAAAATTTAATCATTACCTTGCTGCCCAGGCAAACAGGTCAGAATTCTTTAACATATGCCTTAACTGGAAGGATCAATGCTACGAGTCCTTGGTCACATGTTTGCAGGAGATTAACGTAAGTAAGCTACCTTTTAATTTTAGGTTCTTAATATGTATTTGTTCCTCGCCCGTGATGCACGGACGAGAACACCACAAGTGAACGGTGCGTTATAGTATGTATAGAATGTCGAACTCTAGGGAGGCGGTCGTCTAACGCTTAGCTTTTTGTGCAAAGAGGAGAAAGTGTGGTCGGGGTCGTCACGTGTGATTTGGTTGGTTGGTTGAAGGAAGTGGAATTGACTAAATATTAAACGTGGCTTTCAGGATTCTCCGCTAGGGCCTTCGGTAATGGATTTCAGGTCAATTGATCCTCCGTCAGACGATGGATTAAGGTAGGAGTGTCACATCCAGAGATGGGAAAGGGCGTTAGACTTCTGTCTTCATGCTCGTCTAACATATCCCTATACGAGGCCGTGCTCTCCCTATCGGCTTCATATGGGAATGTATGCATTACGCTTGACACTTGGGTCCCACCTCGCAATCCGTTGGCACTAGCATACTCTACGGAATACGACGCCATCATATGGTTGATTCTAGCGGCCGGTTTACTTTCGTAGTCATCGGTAAGCAGATTGGGGGTTAGTGGTCACCCCTGGCTCTCGGGTCACTGGTGGGCTCCGAAAGGTGCTCTCTCTCAAGTGCAAGAGTCCGTACAAGTAGTAAAATCTGGGAGTCCAGATGTCGAATCCACGGGAAGAAATCTGTTGCAACCACAATTCAAATCAAATAGAAATCCTACGAAGAGAAACTAAACACTTCACAAATGATGACGGTGATGGTGATGTGAACACGTGAACGATATGAACATAGAAAATCGTGTATGAAAATACCTATAAAAAGTTTGCACATGGTATGGGTTCGTTAGGATCAACGATTCGTATTAATTTGGTTGATGAATATATCACAATGAATTCTCTTTTTGAGAGCAATTCACCGGGAAAAATATCCAATATAACTCAATGAATTCTCCTTTTGGGAGCAATTCATCGGAAGATGCCCTTTTGGGGGTTCAAACAAAATATTCAAAAAGATCGTCGCTAAAGCTATAATACGATATGAAACTCTCTTTTGGAGAGATCAAAACTACGGTATGAAACTCTCTTTTAGAGAGATCAAAACTCACCCTTTTGGGGCGATCATCAACTAAATTAATTCTTTTGGAATCTAAAAAAAAGTCGATTTACGAACAACGATTACAATTTTAGCGACGTTAAACGATTTAGCACAAGGAATTTCAACCAAATAAACACGAATAATATCCCCTAACTACTCCATACCATGCACAAATAAGTTCTAGCTACTCATCGTGCAATAATAAACAAGTTTCATAACAAAATACTTCAAGTTCATAGCAAAATACAATAGAAAACACCAAAATACGGGATAGAAGTTGAAGAAAATATCACCAATTCTCCTTGAAAAGACTTCAAACTCTCTGAAAATAATAAAACAAGCCTCTGGAATTTTACAGAATTTTTCAGGGGGAGAATACGGCTCCTAGAGCCTCCAATACGCTCAAAATACGCCCCAATCTGCTTGAATACGCTCAAAAAACCCTAAATACGCTTAAATATAAATCATTGCGGGTTTACTGTGCTATCGGGTTCAAAACCCGCATCAAAACCATACCCGAACGCATCTGGGCCGCTCATCTCGAGCGGATCAAACCTGGGCCGTCCGATCACCTTTCAAAAATGCGGGATTTAGTGAGGGAGTGACGCGTGTCCCCCTCTATCGGATCCGCGCCCGCTTGAAGATCGGAGTGATCTTGGACCGTCGGATGGGCGATCTTGCGGTTGAAAACTCGCCACGTCACCCATCGAAAACCGCTGCTCGCGCCCGCCTCCAAATCGCAATGGATTGATCTCGTCCGTATGATCGTGATCGAATGGATATCGATCGGCCGCGTCGCCCGCTTCGTTAGCCGTCAGATGCACGCGGGAGCGCACGCGATTGCGACACGTGGCCGCCATTTCTCCATCCGCTCAGCTTCATTTGAGATTCTGCTGGCCGTTGGATCTTGATCCGATGGGTATCTGATCGCCGCGTCGCCCACTGATTTTGAGCCGATCTTGGCCATTCGATCGAAATCGAACGGTCGAAAGCTTGCCGCGTCGCCGTATGATTTCGAAAGCGGGGAGAGATCGCAGCGATTGGATTCGACGGGGAGCCGCTGGATGTGTGCCACGTGGCACTGCCTGATTGGGCCGCAACCATATATTCGTATTTCTTGCGTATTTTCCCATTTAATTGGTATTCTGCATTCAAAAATTCATAGTAATTAGCACAGATCTCAAAAAAATACAAATAAATAGTCATTGGAATCGTGAGATCGAGACGGTGCTAGGAAAAATATAAAAAGTACAGAAATGCGTCGTTAAATGCTGTTTTGTGCTCAAATAGTGTGTTTTCTCTAATAAATAAATGTGTAGAAAATACGTATGAATTAGAGATAAATTTAGCATCACATGAGCACAAAATAGGGCTAAATGTGGGGTTAAATATGTAATATTGAACCTGAATCAGTCACCCTCGTGAGCACGAGCCTCGGAAAACGAACACTAATCCAAAATCGGATTCGTGGGGATCCTCCCTAGGATACGGAGTCACTTTCGCAGTCCTCCAATCCTAAGGCTAATCCCCCAAAACCCGTGTTCAAATCACCATAGGGAGACCCTAGATTCTTCCAACGGAGGTCTAAACTGACATCCAATTCCTAAGCTCCTAGGGATCCTCCATATGCCCTAGAAACCCACTACTCTAGCATGGCAAAAGATCTAAATATGATAGCAATAGAGATAGGCATATCTAACCGGTCAAATTGCATGAAATCTATTTCAATAGAGAGAGAAAGAGAAATAAAAGCAATGGTAAAGAAATCAAAGAAATCCAACCACAAACAAGTAAATAGATTGCAAAAGAGATTACCAAGAGAGAGCTCCTAAAATAGCTCTAAGTGTTTAGCTATAGTAAAATAAAGCTTAACCTACTCTAAAAGTTGTTCACTATTTATAAAAAAACTGTTTGGGTTCGGGTTTAACAAGAAAAACCAACCTGAAACACATTAATTCAAGTCAATTTGGAGTCTACCGACCTACCGCTCGGCCGAGCACAGTGCTCGCTCGATCGAGCGGTGCCTTGTGTAGTGCCCCGCCTTGGTGCTTTGAGAAGGGACGTTCGGGCGAGCGACTTGAGTCGCTCGCCCGAGCGTCATGTCACTCGGTCGAGCGTAAGGAAGCTCCAATTTTACAGAGCCATCGCCTTGCATTTGTGGGGCTCCTCTAACAGCTAGCTCGGGCATGCGAGCTTGTCACTCGGCTAAGCGCCCCGAAGGAGGACTTGGCTGCTCAACTTGGTGTCACAGCTCGGCTGAGCACATCATGCGCTCGGCCGAGCGATCTGGGAATTTCTTCTATCTTCAACTTCTCTTCTCCTATCTCCTTTCCATTCTTCTCTTCTCATTTCTTCTTCTCCACTTCTTTAAACCCCCTTGGGTCGCCATGGCGAGGCGAGACTGTCTTCGGCGTCCAGGTTGTGTCCAAAGTTCCGTATCGCTCCGAATCACACCGAATTCCCTGAAAACATATAAAACATTGAAAGAATCAAGAATATCGAGAAAAGCACGATAAAATACGAAAATATGGATTCGGGCGATTGAAAAGACAAGGGAATGCATGGTAAAACATGGAAAATATAGACACAACAAAATCCCCCAAGCTTACCTCTTACGCGTCCTTGAGGAAGACGAATAAGAAGTTCACCGGACGGTAAAAATAACAAAGTGAAAAAGAAATTCGAAAATAAGAGAGGTGACTAAAATCATCTGCTCATCTCATAGCACACAACAACACTTTAACTTTATAATTTAAAAACGCACCACTCATGAGGATTCATCAAGTCTAGCAAAGAATACACATAGAATGGATTTTTAAATGAATGACGTGAACTCGAATATATGATATGAAGTTAGAGGGAGATTCCTATTATATCATGCAATCAATATACAGAATCCATGATTTGATCCCAAATCTCCACAACTCATTCTCTAAGCAGCGAATAGTATCATGATCAATTAATTCCAGCATGCAAGATGATTTTAATTCATTTTCCTAAATGAGTTCAATTAAATCCATAAATCACCGCACTAAACTCTTTAACAATACCTAGAAATCATTAACCTATCCATGTCCCTATTCTATATAGAAAGTGAGGTGAAGATGTGGGATTTTTCTTTTTACAATTGTTTTTTGCTATGCAATTTTCTTTATAAATACATCCTTTTATTTTCTTATATACACCATATAACTCAATATATACAAGAGGCGACCTATGCATCACAGACCAGACGGTCTTATGGGATCAGGTTATGAAGAACCCCTCGTGCCTATTATTTGTATGTAATATTATTTTTTTGTTTTGATTTTTCCAGAAAAAATTGGATTTTTGCAAACTCACGTAAACGCGATGGAATGCAAAGCACGATCAAGGATCACAATTAGCTATATACAAAAAATAAAATGCATAGAATTGGGACATGGCTCGGCGTCTGTCACGACCCTCTTCCCATAAATGGAAGGCAAGGCGTGAAAAGTCCGCTCAGACTTGAAGCTGTGAGGCTACAGTCTGTAAAGCGTCTGGTATAACCAAGTAAAGGTCCTTACAATTGCGAAACAGAACAAAAATAATAATAAAAGAAAGAGAGATAATAATATTATTCCAATCTCAGAATGTCCACAAATAATATTCAATATCGCAGAAAAGCCATCAGGCTTAAAAGAGTCTAAAGAAAGCCCCAAGTATGGCCAACAGAAATAAACAAAAGTACATAAAAGGAAAGGCGATACGCACCGACAACCTATCAAGAACTAAGCAGAAAGCAACACAGAAAGAAGTCTCTACGACTGGTCGTCGGTGTCCTCGAACTCCACGTCAACAGTGGACCCAGGCTCAACGTCAATAAACACCTCGTCCTCAGCAACGAGCTCTGGCTCAGCAACTACCATACGACACCCAAAAGAGACGAGGGTGCATGTCAGCAAAGTCTACAAGAGACTTTGTGCAAGGAAACTAAAGAAAGGGAAAACAGCCTAGCAGTTCTAAAATATGCGATGACATGGCAGTTGAAGGCATGGATGCAACAAGTTAGAAAGTGCAACAAGTATGACAAGGCAAGGGTAGCAAAGCGACTAAAACATTCACATGGATTTACAAGACAAGTAAGCACGTCGTGCATAGAGTTTATGCCCTTTGGCTGGAGCGGCTGTACGGGCCAACTCCTAAGCTCAAGTGATCGCTTAACCCTATCCCTCCACGTGTAATCGGGTATTGGCTTTTGACCAACACATGTAGCCTACTTCTGGTTCACGAGCCAGGAAGTGTACTTGGCATTAGATTGTGCCTGCAATGCAGGTGCCTAGCCTCAACAAGGAAGTACAAGTAGCGTGTGCTACGAACACAAACATTCAAGCATGGAATGACATGTTATGATGCATGGCATGGCAAGAGTACAAATAAAGTGCATACATGTATAGGAAGTAAACGTGACAGGCAAAATGTATGAATGACATGGCAGAGTACAAATAAAGTGCGTACAGAAATAGAAATTAAACGTGACAGGCAAAATGTATGAATGGCATGGCAGCGTGTCAGATCTAGCTTCGTTGTCAAGCTAGATCTTGAAGTTGCGTCTAGGCGACTATCATTTCGTCGCCTAGTCTCTTTTACGCTAAAAACGAGGGATGGCCTAAAACATGTCCTAAACACAAGTTGGCAAGTTTCACTTGCCTGCAATCAACCGTTCTGGAAACACCGTTCAATCAGTCCAATCTACCTATGTGCTCGGATTCACCAACCTACAGTCCCAGATTAGATTATCTTCATTAGTGATTTACTAAGCAATTAAAATACTGATTTTAATCTTGATTAGCATGCATTGGTTGGGGGTCCTAAGAGATCAGAAAACTACCCTTGCACGACGCGAGAGCTACACTGATGTCGGGTAGCGACGTCAGGGGCTGGAATATAGATAGCGCTCCTAATCCAGATTCCAAAATATAATCGACGCTCGCCAATCCTTGAACAGCGACGAGATCAGCGAAGAGCGTCTAAAATAGCGAGCAAGGTGGACGGTAGAAGATCTACGGCTCACAGAAAGCCGTAACAACGAACGGGGATGAAAGGGTCGACGTACACAAAGACTACGACGTTGAGCGTCGTAGGGGCCGTTTGTGACGTCGAGGAACACCTCTAGGTGAGGTAGGGACTGCCGAAATGATCCAACAGCGAGAGAGAGCGACAAGGAGCTTAACGACGCGTCGAGACGTCGTTAGAAATGTGAAACAGCGAGATGTCGCTGTTTCGAAGCAACGATGGCCTGAGGAAGATCCCAGACGGCAGCGAGGGGGCCTGGAGTCGACGGAGACGTCGGAACTGCGGCGCGGCGGCGGCAGCAGAGGCGGCAGCGACGGCTGCTGCTGTGTGCTACTGCTACGGCTTGCTGGCAGAGGAAAATGGCAGCAGCGAGTTTTACGGCGAGATAACGACGGGGCAGGGCCGCCGGGGGTCGGGGAGAGGCCGGAGGAAGGGTCCGGCGAAGGGTTAGGTCGGAGGGATAGGGCTGCGGCACTTGGAGAGCTGCGTGCGAAAATACGATAGGAGGGGGCGGCGGCTTGTGTGATTGCAGGGAGAATGTTAATGCTAGTGTTTAAAAAAATAATAACCCTAAGGTTTATTAAATAGTGGAGAGGGGGCTGAAACGTGGGGTCTAGGCTATAGGTTAGGGTTTGTTTTTAGGTTAAAATTTTGTTAGTAAAATATTAAAAACCCAAGATCTCACCCTCTCTCTCCCCCTGGGTATGAGCAGCCAAGGCAAAGAATGGGCTGGGTCAACATAATATAGGATGTATAATATTATAAAAATTATATTATGGGATATAAGCCAAGAGAAACTTAGGTTAAACCAATATTTAAACTGGGGAAAAGTGAAAGTGGGTGAAACGAGGCTCTAAAATTGTAAGATAAATACTGGGGTGACCGTACCATCGAGAGAAATAAAACTAAGAAGACAGATCACAATTTGACGTCGAGAAACGAAATTAAAAAATAAAAGATCACATGACAAAAATGAAAATCGCGACGCCTCTGCAAACAAAGTCAAATTGTGGGAGAACAACCCGTGAAATGATGTTCCAAAATAATTCCACAAAATAATACTCTTCGAGAGGGTCACAACGGCATATAACACTATAGGGTTCGGATACAAACAAGGTCTAAAATAAATATGTGCACGAACAAGGCTACGTGCACGAAAAGCGTACGATCGAAAACAGACCGTGACATCCTACCCACCTTATGAATGATTCCGCCCTCGGAATCAACATCAATCACTGCTCTGGAACAAGTGCGGGAAGCGCTCTCTCATGTTATCCTCACGCTCCCAGGTAGATTCCCCAGGGGAACCATGACGCTACTGTACTCTAACCAAGTCGACGGTCTTATTCCTCAGCTGCTTCTGCCGTCGATCCAGAATCTCCATTGGTTGCTGATCATAGGTAAGATCCGGGCGAACCGTGATCTCCGAGAAATCCACAGCATGAGACGGATCACTGACATATCGACGTAACTGAGATACATGAAATATGTCGTGAACTCCCTCTAGTGATGGCGACAACGCCAAGCGATAAGCCACCGTTCCAAATCTCTCCAGGACGTCAAACGGTCCAATGTACCTCGGACTCAGCTTGCCTCTCTTTCCAAATTGGATAACTCCGCGGTTTGGAGAAATCTTGAGAAAGACGTGGTCTCCAGGCTGAAACTCCAAAGGTCGTCGTTTAGCATCTGCCCAATGCTTGAAACGGTCCTGCGCGATCCTTAGCTTCTCCTGGATGTTTCTCACAACATCCACTCCTCCACGATCATCTCTGGTCCTAACAGCTCCATGTCTCCAATGTCATCCCAGCTCAGCGACGATCGGCATTTCTTCCCATATAGCGCGGCGAATGGCGCCATGCCAATACTCGCCTGGTAGCTGTTATTGTAGGCAAACTCCACATGATGGAGATGATCCTCCCAAGATCCCTTGAATTCCAACATGCACGCTCTCAGCATGTCCTCCAAAATCTGAATCGTCCTCTCGGACTGGCCATCCGTCTGCGGGTGGTACGCGGTACTGAAACTCAGACTTGTACCCAGACTCTTCTGTAGACTCTGCCAAAACTGAGATGTGAATCTCGTGTCTCTGTCCAACACGATACTCACGGAGACTCCGTGAAGTCACACGATCTCCTGCACGATTCACGTTACATCACTATCTAAACTAGGAAAAGGAAATAAAAACGGAGAGTAAAAGAATTTACCTACATATATCTTTTCGCTAGCGTCTCAGTGGACTGTCCCACTCGGAAAGGAATGAAGTGCGCAGATTTGGTCAATCGGTCAACGATCACCCAAATCGCGTCATTCTGCTTCGGACTCCGAGGTAGTCCAGTCACGAAATCCATAGTGATGTGTTGCCACTTCCACTCTGGAATCAGAAGCGGTTGTAGCAACCCTGTCGTACGCTGATGTTCCGCCTTAACCAGCTGGCATACCAAACACTTGGCGACACTTCGTGCCACACTCCTCTTCATACCATGCCACCAATAGTTCAGACGAAGATCTTTGTACATCTTGGTACCTCCAGGATGTACAGAGTATGGCGAACTGTGTGCCTCAACAAGCAGCTCCTCTCTGATATCTCCAGCCGGCACACAGACTCTGGCTCCATACCTCAGTGAGCCATCTTCATGAATCCGCAAAACAGTCCGCAGACTGGCTTCTACCTGCTCACGGATCCTCCTCAGCTTCGGATCTCCAGCCTGACCTGCCTTGATCCGATCCATGATCGTCGACTGTATCTGCATACACATCAACGACGAAGCCTCTCTAGGAAGCACGATCTCAATACCAGACTCGCAAAAATCCTGCTGCAACCTCCACTGCGAAGTCAACATCATCGCCACTGGCAGTCTGCTCAGTGCATCCGGAACCACATTCACCTTGCCAGGATGGTACTGTAAGTCGATCTCATAATCTGCCATGAGCTCCAACCATCGACGCTGTCGCATGTTGAGCTCCTTCTGTGAAAAGATATACTTCAAGCTTTTGTGGTCGGTGAAGATCTTCACCTTCTCACTCAGCAAGAAGTGCCTCCAAATCTTGAGCGCAAATACGACTGTAGCCAACTCCAAATCGTGCGTCGGGTAATTCTTCTCATGAGCCTTAATCCGACGAGAAGCATACGCAACCACGTGCCCATGCTGATGCAAAACACAACTGAGACCCTTGCCAGAAGCATCACAAAAGATCTCAAATCCTCCACTCCGATCGGGCACAGCAAGAACATGCGCTGATGTCAACCTGGCCTTCAGAATAGAAAAGGCCTTCTCACAATCGTCTGACCAGACAAATGGCACATCCTTCCTCGTCAATCGAGTCATCGACTCAGCAATCCGAGAAAAGTCCTTAATGAAACGCCGATAATAACCTGCAAGCCTAAGGAAACTCCGGATCTCAGACGCTGACTGCGGGACCGGCCACTCTCTGATAGCCTTACTCTTCTCAGGATCACTGATATTCCATCTCCAAACACCACATGCCCAAGAAAAGCAACCCTATCAAGCCAGAACTCGCACTTGGAATACTTAGCATACAAATGATGCTTCCTCAAAATTTCCAATACTGTCCTCAAGTGCGATGCATGCTCTTCCTCTGACCTTGAATAGATCAAGATGTCATCAATAAAGATAACGACAAACTTATCTAGAAAGTCGTAGAAGATCAGATTCATCAGGTTCATAAAAACTGCGGGCGCATTGGTTACACCGAAAGGCATAACCACGAACTCGTAGTGTCCATACTTCGTCCTGAACACTGTCTTCTGGATATCTTCCTTCCTCACCTTCAGCTGGTGATAGCCACTCATCAGGTCCAACTTAGAGAACACTCTAGATCCTCCAAGCTGATCAAAGATGTCATCTATACGAGGCAATGGATATATAATCTTGACGCTGACGGCATTCAGCTCCCTGTAGTCCACCTACATACGACGCGAACCATCATTCTTCTTCAACAGCAACACCGGTGCTACCCACGAAGACACACTAGGATTAATATACCCCTTCTGCAAAAGCTCATCCAGCTGCCTATGCAATTCCTCCAACTCTGCTGGAGCCATACGATACGGTGCCTTCGAAATGGGCTGCGCTCCCGGAATAAGATCGATCGAAAACTCAAGAGCTTGATCAGGCGACAGTCCTGACATCTCCTCGGGAAGACGTCGTCGAATTCTCTCACCACAGCTGGTCTGCTCTGCTCCATCTGCATGGCAACGATCTCCACCAGCTTGGCCCGAAACCTGACAGGACCAAACGAACTGCTACCTCGACTGAACTCAAACACCGGATGACCTGGAATCTCGAACACCACCTTCTTCCATTGGCAATCGATCGTGGCATAGAAACTCCTAAGCCAGTCCATCCCAAGGACTGCATCATAGTTGGTGATGTCGTGGACAATAAAGTCAGCGTAAAGCTCATGACCACAGACCACCAAAGGACAAGACTTGCAACCACGATGCACCGAGATCATGACATTCCATGTAACGATATCCCAACTCTTGGGAAGAGGGGAAGTCGACAAGGAATTCTTGTCCACGAAGCTCCGGGATATAATGCACATCGATGCACCAGAGTCGAAGAGGACTCGTGCAGGGAAAGTGCAAACCAAAATCACACCTAACAAACAATCTAACAATCAAATCCTATTCTAGCAAACATAATATATTCTAGCAACCAAACATATTCTAACAAACAAGATTAACTAAGGGAAGAAACGAACTAGACTGAGGGTTACCTGCAATAACCTCATCCTCAGTCTCAGCCTCAACTTCAGTCATCAGGATAGCCTGTCTCCTCGACTGAAAAGCCTGCTTCTGCGGAACAAGGGCTATCCCACATCCAACAGGTACCTGTGCCCTCTACTGCAACGGCTGAGCTGCAACTGGTCCTCTCCATGGCTGCTTGGACTTCGGGAAATCCTTCATGACATGAGTAGGATCACCACAAGCCAAGCACTGTCCCAGCATCTTCCTGCACTGCTCCTTGACATGCCCAGTCTTGCCGCAGAAATGGCAAGTCTTCAGAGTAGGCCCACCTGGCCTCTTGAACTGCACCGACTGGTTAGGCTTGAACCCTGGCCTAACCAATGCTCTGACCTGCTCCATAGGCCTCTTCCCAGCTCCAGAAGTTTGCCCTCTCTTCTGGCTCGCAATCAGCTCCTGCCTCCTAGCAGCTACCAGCAACTTCTGATAAGACTCCAAATCTGACGAAGACATCAGGCTCTGTAAATCTAGGGAAAGACCATGTAGAAACATCTGAGCTCTATCCTAGGCATCCTGCACCATCTTCGGCGCAAATCGACTCAGCTTGGTGAACTCCTGATGATACTGGTCCACCGATAGATTTTCCTGCTTCAGATCAATGAATCGCTGCAACATCTCCCTCCTGGCAGCCTTCAAAAAATACTCCTCATCGAACCTAGCCTTGAAAGTAGCCCAATGTATAGGTTTCACCAACAGCTGCTCCTCTGCATCCCACCAGCTACGGGCATTATCCTTGAGCTGCTTCTTCACCAAATCAACCCATCCAGCCGGGTTGTTCTTTGACATCCGTATATTGTCCTCCGTATTCCGGATCCACTCCTCTGCAGCCAACGGTCCTTTAGATCCATCAAAATAGGTCGGGCCCAGCTACCGAAACTGTTTCGCTCCCGGCTCGAAGCGAGGGGCATTCTGAAGCATGCCCTGATGCACCTGCATCATCTGATGCATCATCCTCATGACTTCAGCATTGGTGGGCTCTCTATCCGGCACCTCCTCGCGGTTTGGCCCACCACCAGCTCGGGTATGTCGTCTTCCAGCCATCTAGTGACATAGAAAACGATAAAATTAGACTCAGGGCTTATGACTTGGATGCGTTAATTTATTTAATGGACATTCTATTTTTATTATTGTTGTTCCGATAATTCGCAGTTGCGAGAGTGACTTGCATGGGCCACCAATAAACCCTGTCACGACCCGCTTCCCATAAACGGAAGGCGAGGCGTGAAAAGTCCGCTCAGACTTGAAGCTGTTGTAAGGATCGTCTAACCCTTGCAATACTAACAACACACACTAGAGGGGGGGTGAATAGTGTAATGGCAATAAAATTGTCCAAATAAAATTTAACATGCAAATGCGGAATTATAAATGCAAGAGGAATTAAATGGCACAATCAATCCAAACGCAAACACAAAGATTTACCATGGTTCCCCAAACTTGGGTACATCCAGCCACACCAATATTCACTATATTCCCACACAGAGAAGTGAATACAAATCGCACAAGGAGATACCCCACAAAGAGGATTTATGCCCTACACAAGGACCCAACCAATCCTATACAAGGATCAAGACTCCCACACAGAGAATCACTAACTCCCACCCAGAGAATTAGGGTTAGCCCTACACTAGGACACTCGAACTCCCACAAAGAGAGTTAATTCCCACAAAGAGAATTCCCTAGTCCCACAAAGAGACAACCTCCCACAAAGAGAGAAACTCCCACAAAGAGAGTATCCTAATCCCATAAAGAGAAATAGGAAAACAAATTACACCCTGTAAAGTAAATACTCTTACCTATGCCTTGAGATGCTTACTCATGAATGAATGCAAGGCATGGAAAATGATCTCCAAGTGTTGGAATATGCTTGAGAGCACTTGGATGATTTCCCTTGAGCTGGACTTCAATGCATGAAGGAAGATGAATGCTCAAAGAAGGGAAATGAGGGAGCTTGAGAGTGGCTTAAAGATCTCTTGAGATTTTCAATAGAATCAAGTGTAATCAAGAATCAATCAAGAAGTTTAAGCATAGGCATCACACTCATATATATAGGAATCCTATATCAAGCCCAAAAACCCAAAGAAACAGCCAAATAAGCAAATCTGCAACGGCTAGAAACTGGGTGAAAACGACAGGAACAGTCGACTGATGATCATAAGATAGTCGACTGATCAACGGCTAGAAAATATCCAACGGCTATAATTTGAGCCAGGACAGTCGACTGACAAACAGGAACGAAACAGAGAGCTGCAGTATTTCTCCAATTCTTCGCACAGGAGACTGATGTTAATACTACAGTCGACTATCAAATAGTCAGACGACTGTACATTCTTCATCAGTCGACTACTGTAAAGTATGGAGATAAGACAGAGAGATGCAGAGATTGCACTTATGCTAGACAGGCGACTGGTGGCCAAATATCAGGCGACTGTAAATATACAGGCGACTGAAAATCTGATCGATAGGCGACTGTGCGTAAAGCTCAAGTTTGAGTCAATTGAAATGTTAACTTGAGCTGTGCAAATCAGGCGATTGTAGAAGGATCTACAGGCGACTAGAAATCACCCAGTCGGCTGTTTTTCCCTCATCAGACGACTGACCGAAAGCCAGAGACTCCAAGTGAGTCTTTGGACAGAGTGAACCTATTGGGTTGGATTCTATGATAATCCTAAGGTTTACTAAGATGGTTAAATGCATGTGCATGAATGAGCAAACCATCTAGCAAGGCATTACATCAACCCTAGACTCAAAAGAGAGAGACAGCAATAAAGTAAATTACATGGATTACAATGCTTTCTTAAGAGTCTAAGTCTTCAATCTTGATGCCTTGATTGCTCTCCATCATCTCCAAGCTTTGGCACTCCTTGAGTCCAAACTTTGGCTCTTCTTCACATGATGTCCATCCTTACACCAAGTGATTAGTCTCCAAGAAAGATATCCTTGAAATAAACTGAGAGACTAAAACATGAGATTCATTAGCAACAACATAATGTTGTGATCATCATCATGTAATTTTAGCCTGTATGGATCAATACACTAGAGAGGGGGTGAATGTGTATATAATAAAATTGTTGCAAATAAAACGTTACTAATATTTGCAAAGATGGAACAGAAATAAAATGACAAGTGCTGAAAATTAAATCAATCGCAAACACAGAGATTTATCCTGGTTCGAATCCTTGTGATCCTACTCCAGTCCTCTACCCCGTAGAGATTTTCAATCCACCATAATCACTTGCCCCGCAAGCACGAACTTACAAAAATGGCGACACTCCCCGTGTCCCAAACTTTGTACAATCTCTAAACTAATAGGCAGCGGCAGCAGTGGCGGCGACAGCGGCAGCTGCTGCTGTGTGCTGCTGCTGCGGCTTGCTGGCGGAGGAAAACGGCGGCAGCGGGTTTTCCGGCGAGATAACGGTGGGGCAGGGCCGCCGGGCGTCGGGGAGAGGCCGGAGGAAGGGTCCGGTGAAGGTTTTAGGTCAGAGGGATAGGGCTACGGTGCTTGGAGAGCTGCGTGTGAAAATAAGATAGGAGGGGGCGACGGCTTGTGTGATTGCAGGGAGAATGTTAATGCTAGTGTTTAAAAAAATAATAACCCTAAGGTATATTAAATAGTGGTGAGGGGGCTGAAACGTGGGGTCCAGGCTATAGGTTAGGGTTTGTTTTTAGGTTAAAATTTTGTTATTAAAATATTAAAAACCCAAGATCTCACCCTCTCTCTCCCTGGGTATGTGCGGCCAAGGCAAAGAATGGGCTGGGTCAACATTAGGGGTGGCAATTTTCGGCCCGGAACGATAGTCCGGCACGGGCCCGATACGATAAGACTGTGCTTGGGCCAACAATTTTGGCCCGAAATCCTTATCGGACCGGGCCGGTCCGGCCCGGTTCATTTTCGGGCCGGACCCGGGCCAAGCTTTTTAGCCCATGGACGGCACGGCATGGCACGAAAAGCATTTGATCGCCCCACTTCAATTTGACCACACACTTATCTAAAGCGGATTTCAGTAATGTGCATTCATTTATGGTGTTGAGTCCAGTGTCATGAATTGTTGAGTATTGACTCCCCGGATTTGGTTTTGGAAGATGAACAAACATAAATATATCGTGAACTAACTCTTTGTGAGCGCAGTTATGGAGATCGTCGCCAAATTTATATGAACATCCAAAGCGACGTCTCAAGACTTCTCAAAGTGCGTGATCGTATGCCTAAAGCTTCGTTGAAGCTCAAGGACCTTTATTGAAGTCATGAAGATTCGATTGAAGCTTTTGAAGACGGTTCGTCATAGTATATTTAATGTCTTCTAGCTTCATTTTCGTAAAATGTTAAGCCTTGAGTAGGTCTTACATTTTAATCTTCATAACGCTCATATCTAAGAGCTAGGATCTTAGTAGAAGTCCATACGAACTTTCCCGAAGCTTCGAGCTTCGATTCGCGACTTCTTGTGCATGTTCGTTGGTTCAAGAAGAAGAACCAACCGACTAGATGGTGATCTAGTCGGTCGGCAATTCTTCTTGGACCGACTAGTTTGTCTTCTCAATTTCTAGCTCAGTTACTATTTACAGTTAGTCGGTCAAAGAAGGTTCACCGACCGACTAATTGTGAAACTAGTCGGTTAAGAATCCTTCTTAGACCGACTAGTTGAACTTTCATTTTTGAGCCTGAGCTACTGTTTATCGTTAGTCGGTCTATGTACATTTGGCGACCGACTAGTTGATGAACTAGTCGGTCAACATTTGTTCTTGGACCGACTAATTCAATTTGTTCTCAGACTATTTGTTTTATCTCTTAGTCGGTCTAAGTTCACTCACCGACCGACTAATTGTGAATCTAGTCGGTTGGCAAGTCTTCTTGGACCGACTAGTTCTTTAAGTCTGAAAGTTCATCTATTCACTGTTCACCTCTTAGTCGGTTCATGTTGTTCCACCGACCGACTAGTTGATGAACTAGTCGGTCAGTGGTTGTTCTTTGACCGACTAGTCTGGTTCAGAATAGAGCCGTTGGAGCTTTAATTGAAACGTTTTTCTCTCTCTCTTTCCTCTAACCTATAAATACTTGGTATGCTGTATTCATTGCACTCAAGGCTGATATTAAGAGAAGTTTAGAGATCAAAAGAGAAGCATTCAATCTCATTCAAAGCTCATTCATTTCCAATCTTGAATCTCTCCCTCACTCTTATTTCAAAAGAGAGATTCATTGATTGTGAGCCTTCCAAGTCAAGTGCTTGATTCTAGGTCACCAACATCCACCTAGGACTCCATTGCTGGTCATCTACTTGGAGCTAGGGTTTGGTGCCTCTTCATCTTCCCCAAAATCCTCTTTGCCCTAATTCTTAAGTTTACTCAAGGCATATGTATTTTGTGGTAAGAATTTCTATTTCAATTTACATTGATATTGTAAGTGTTTCACTCTCGGTTGTGAGAGTTTGTTTGTGATCCCGGGTTGTGGGAGTCACATTTCGATTTGTGTATGATTTGACTTTGTGAAGGTTTTTCACAAGTATTTTATAGTGCAAATTTGAGTTTATGGTGATCTAGTCGGTCGGCAATGCTTCTTGGACCGACTAGTTTGCCTTCTCAATTTCTAGCTCAGTTACTGTTTACAGTTAGTCGGTCAAAGAAGGTTCACCGACTGACTAATTGTGAAACTAGTCGGTTAAGAATCCTTCTTAGACCGACTAGTTGAACTTTCATTTTTGAGCCTGAGCTACTGTTTATCGTTAGTCGGTCTATGTACATTTGGCGACCGACTAGTTGATGAACTAGTCGGTCAACATTTGTTCTTGGACCGACTAATTCAATTTGTTCTCAGACTATTTGTTTTATCTCTTAGTCGGTCTAAGTTCACTCACCGACTGACTAGTTGTGAAACTAGTCGGTTGGCAAGTCTTCTTGGACCGACTAGTTCTTTAAGTCTGAAAGTTCATCTATTCACTGTTCACCTCTTAGTGGGTTCATGTTGTTCCACCGACCGACTAGTTGATGAACTAGTCGGTCAGTGGTTGTTCTTTGACCGACTAGTCTGGTTCAGAATAGAGCCGTTGGAGCTTTAATTGAAATGTTTTTCTCTCTCTCTCTTTCCTCTAACCTATAAATACTTGGTATGCTGCATTCATTGCACTCAAGGCTGATATTAAGAGAAGTTTAGAGATCAAAAGAGAAGCATTCAATCTCATTCAAAGCTCATTCATTTCCAATCTTGAATCTCCTCTCACTCTTATTTCAAAAGAGAGATTCATTGATTGTGAGCCTTCCAAGCCAAGTGCTTGATTCTAGGTCACCAACATCCACCTAGGACTCCATTGCTGGTCATCTACTTGGAGCTAGGGTTTGATGCCTCTTCATCTTCCCCAAAATCCTCTTTGCCCTAATTCTTAAGTTTACTCAAGGCATATGTATTTTGTGGTAAGATTTTCTATTTCAATTTACATTGATATTGTAAGTGTTTCACTCTCGGTTGTGAGAGTTTGTTTGTGATCCCGGGTTGTGGGAGTCACATTTCGATTTATGTATGATTTGACTTTGTGAAGGTTTTTCACAAGTATTTTATAGTGCAAATTTGAGTTAGAGGATTCTAACTCAAGTATCTGGAGGGGATCCGGGTGTTTGGGACGTAGGATCACCGGGAACAAGTCGGGGAGACTTGGGTGGATCCGAACCCGTTAAATTGCTTATTTGTGATTGTTGTCTTTGTTGTCTAATATTTACATTTCCGCATTTCCGCATTATTGGTAGAGTTTGCAAGATAATTAGGAATTATCTTCTTGATTATTTTAAAGTACTATTCACCCCCCCTCTAGTACTTGTGCAGTAGCTTAGTAGGGCATTACATTTGGTATCAGAGCCAAGTTTATAGCTATGTCTGCCAACGATAACAAGACCGTTCGTCCACCTTCAGATTACAACACCTTCAGGAACCGTGAAGGCGCGTCTTCGGTGGTGGAAGGGCACTCCTCGACGAGGCCTCCTTTCTTCAACGGTACCAACTATAGGTATTGGAAATGCCGGATGGAAACTTTCCTCCGGATTACTTCATTATGAAGAGCCACAATGAAGGAGTATGTCGAGCCCGCCGAAGAAGATTTCGAGAAGTGGACTACCGCGGAGGTCTTCACGGAGGTAAGCAATGCCAAGGCAATGAATGCCATGGAAAGCACTTTGGAGCCCGAGGACTTCAATAAGATATGCACATGTAAGAGTGCATATCAAATATGGAACTCCCTCCTCATATTGCATGAAGGAACGAGTAGGGTAAGAGACTCTAAACTCGTTGTAGTTAATAAAGATTACGAATTATTTCATATGCTACAGGGTGAGAAGATGAAAGAGTACTATGCTCGCTTCGTCGACATCACAAACGAGTTGGAGGCTCTCGGTAAGACCTACACCCAAAAGGAGAAAGTCTCGAAGATCATCGATGGACTTTCTTCTTGTTGGGAGAAACATACCTTCGCCATCGAGGAAGGTAATGATATGAAAACTTATACTGTTGTTCTACTAATGGGTACCTTAATGTCTTATGAGGTACGCAAGGATAGCAAGCTAAAGTTGCAAGACAATATGAAGTTCTACTTGAAGCAAGACGAGCCAAAGAAGAAGGCTATTGCTTTCAAGGCCGCTCCATCAACATCTACATCGACCGTTGATGAAGACTCGGAAGACGAGTTGGACTTGGAGTCCATGGCCCTCATGGCAAAGAAGTTCAACCGGTTCTTCCGGAAAGGTAACTACAAGAACAAATCCAAATTTGGTTCTACTAACGCCTCCTCTCCTTTGTGTTTCAAATGCAACAAGCCAGGACATATGAAAGCGGATTTTCCTCAAAACAAGCAAAAGGAGAAATGGAAGGCGCCAAAATTCGACAAGTCCAAGAAGTACAAGAAAGAGTACAAGAAGGGACTTGTCAGGACAACCTTCACCGACTCCGAGGATTCCTCAAGCGGAGAGTCGAACGATGAGCAAGTGGAGCAAGCACACATGTGCTTCATGGCTAGAGAGGAGCAAGATAAAGATTCCTCCTCCGATGATAGCGACAATGAAGGCGATGAGGTAACCATGGATGACCTTAGAAATGCTAATGAGCAATTATGGTCTAAATACACTAAATTAGTAAGTAGATATACTAAAGTAAAAGATGATTTAGCTAGCATCCAAACCTCGCCTAAACTTATCATCACCAACAACGACACCGTTGTTGAAGAGTTGAAAAATGAGATTGTAAATCTCATGTCTCAACTTGAACATGTTAGCATTGAGGATCCGGAGGAACACAAGATAGCGGATTTGACTTCTCAAAACTCGACTTTGAGTATTGAGAATGAAAATCTCAAATCTCGTGTTTATGTGCTCACATCGCAAGTATCCACTTTGGATGCTTCTATGCGTTCTCTCACCGAGAAATATGAGTGCACATTAGGCCGAATTAATAAATTCAATACGGGTAAGGACCATTTGGATAAAATCCTAAATGACTTACTTCCGGCCAATCACCACATTGGCTTGGGGTATAAGATGGGAAGTTCATCCAAATCGGCCACTACCTTTGTTAGGCCAACTTCCGGTGACTCAACGAGTGGTAGCAAACACTCTATTGGTAGTTCATCTACCAATGGTGCTTCCACCTCGTACACACCCTCTTTTGGAAAGAAACCCACTTTGGGTGGACCTCCAAAGAAGGGTCATGCCTACATGTACACAAATACCATGCCACGTAGGAACACACGTCCCACTCCACATGCTCACACATATGATGATTTTTATGCACCACATCCACGGACACGTGCACACCATGTGAGACACCCTCACGCACGTGTTCCTCCAGATGTATATGTTCACCCACATCATCGTATGAATAATTATCATAATGCACCATTTCATCATGTTCCTTATGCCTATCCACGACATGCATCATGTAGAAATCAACAACGCATGCATGCTCCCAATAGGATTAGGGCTCCCAAAATCTTCACTATTTGGAGCCCAAAGGACACAAACATGGATGAAAAACTAGATTACATGAATGATTATTTTATGAATGTAGTGCATAGTGATAATTATGTGGGGAAGTCTAAGTCCAATTGGACTTGGCTTCCAAAGGTCTAATCATTTTGGACCCAATGACCTTGGGTACCATGATACGATATTTTCTATCTTTAGGTACTCAAGAAAAAGAAACGGAGCAACAAATCCAAATTTGGCTCCAAGAATAATTGGATACTCAATAGCGGGAGTTCAAAACACATGACGGGTGACGCTAAATTGCTCTCCAGAGTGGTGCCCATTGCAAATGGAAACCGGGTAGTCTTTGGAGGCAACGAGAGCGAAACCATCATAGGTGTTGGAAAAGTGGGTAATCCTTCTAAACCATTAATAAGTGATGTTTACCTTGTTAAAGGATTAAACCACAATCTCATTTCAATCAGCCAACTTTGTGACAAAGGTTACAAAGTTAGCTTTGCGAAAGGAATGTGCCATATTTTAAGAAAAGATAAAATGATTTATTATTTTCCGGCACACGCCATAAGGATATATATATCCTAGATCTTCCAAGATCACATGAACAATGTCTCATTGCCAACACAAGTGAACAACACTTATGGCATCGACGTTTTGGTCATGTGAACTTTGGAACACTATTTAAGCTTTCCAAGTTAAATTCTATTAGAGGCTTCCCTAAGCTTGTCTTTCAAAAGAAAAGCTTTTGTGACTCGTGTCAATGAGGAAAGCTTCCAAAATCGTCTTTTAAACCTAAGAAAAGCATTTCTTCTAAGCGGCCACTAGAGCTATTACATCTAGATTTATTTGGGGCAACTAGAGTTGCTTCATTAGGAAATGCACGATATGGACTTGTCATCTTTGATGACTTTTCTAGGTTTACTTGGTTATTTTCATTAAGTAATAAAAATGATGCTTTTGAAAACTTCACAATATTTGTCAAGAAAGTACAAAATCTCATTGGAACCACCATTGTTACTATTCGTAGTGATCATGGAGGAGAATTTGAGAATGAGTCTTTCTCAACTTTTTGTGATGAAGTTGGTATTACACACACCTTTTCATTCCCTCGCGCACCTCCTCAAAATGGTGTTGTTGAGAGAAAGAATAGGACGCTAGTGGAATGTGCTCACACTATGCTTGATGATAGCCAACTTGGCCATCAATTTTGGGCGGAAGCGGTACATACCGCTTGCTATGTGTTTAATAGAATACTTTGAGGCCCGGCACTAAATAAACTTGTTATGAATTGGTGTTTGGTAGGTTGCCTCAAGTTAAACATTTTCGTGTTTTCTGTGCAAAATGTTTTATTAAAAACACGTATGGTAGTTTGGACAAATTTGATCCAAGATCCGATGAAGGGATATTTGTTGGATATTCCTCACGTAGCAAAGCCTACCGGATATACAACAAACGAAGCTCAACGATCGAGGAATCACTTCATGTTTCATTTAATGAAGGTTTTTTGTCCCTACTAGAATTACTAATGATGATGACTCCATAAATGTCTTATGTGATTCAATTGGTAATTCTAATTCTATTGATTCTATTGATACTAACCCGACTAATGAAGTTTTTGAGAATGTTCCTAGTGATCAGGGAATTCCCAAACGGCTTCATACCGTTCGTGACCATCCTCATGAGCAAGTCATTGGCAATATTCAGGATAGTGTCAAGACGAGATCTCAAGTCAACTACTTCGCTCATTGTGCCTTTGCCTCCTCGATAGAGCCAAAGAATATTAATGAAGCGTGCGAAGATAGTGCTTGGATCCTTGCCATAGAAGAGGAACTCATTCAATTCGAGAGGAATGAGGTTTGGGAGCTTGTTCCATTGCCTTCGAAGAACCACACCGTCATAGGGACAAAGTGTATCTTCAAGAACAAGACCGACGAGAACCAAATCGTCGTCCGGAACAAAGCTCGGTTAGTAGCTCAAGGCTATCGGCAAGAGGAAGGTATTGATTTCGAAGAATCCTTTGCTCCGGTAGCTAGATTAGAATCTAGTAGATTATTGTTATCTTTTGCATGCCATAAGGATTTTAAATTATTTCAAATGGATGTAAAAAGTACATTTTTAAACGGAGATGTTGTTGAGGAAGTTTATGTTTCTCAACCTCCGGGTTTTATAAATGAAAAATTTCCAAACCATGTTTTCAAACTTAAGAAAGCACTTTACGGTTTGAGACAAGCTCCTCGAGCTTGGTATGACCGTTTAAAGAATTTTCTTTTGGATTTAGGTTTTAAAATGGGAGAAGTTGATTCCACATTATTTGTTAAGTATTCGAATAATGATATAATTTTAGTTCAAATTTATGTTGATGATATCATTTTCGGTGCTACTAACTTCACTCTTTACGAAGAGTTTTCTAATGTGATGAAGGATCAATTTGAGATGAGCCACATGGGTGAGCTCAAGTATTTCTTAGGTCTCCAAATTCACCAAATGAACGATGCAATCTTCATCCACCAAACGAAGTACACGATGGAGTTGCTAAAGCGATTTGGAATGGAGAATGCCTCCGGGAAGAAGACTCCAATGAGCACGACTACGCATCTTGATAAAGTTACGGGCGGAAAAGATGTAGACATTCGTCTATATCGAGGTATGATAGGTAGTTTACTATATCTTACAGCAAGTAGGCCCGATATAATGTTTGCCGTATGTGTATGTGCTCGTTATCAGTCTCAACCTAAGGAATCTCACTTAGTAGCGGTAAAACGTATTTTCCGTTATCTAAGTTACACACTTGATTTTGGATTACTTTATCCAAAATCTAGCACATATGAGTTAATCTCATATAGTGATGCAGATTATGCAGGATGCAAATCCGACAGGAAAAGTACTAGTGGCACTTGCCATTTTATAGGAAATTCTCTTGTCTCTTGGTTTTCCAAGAAGCAGAATTCCGTATTACTTTCAACCACCGAGGCGGAATAAATTACCGCCGGTGCCGCGTGTGCTCAGGTTCTTTGGATGAGACACACTCTTAAAGACTTTGGTATAAACTGTGATACTTGCCCTATCATGGTGGACAACCAAAGTGCAATATGTCTCTCTAAGAATCCAGTACACCATTCCCGTTCTAAACACAAAGATGTCTGTCACCATTTCTTAGATGATCATGTTGCTAAAAAGGACATCATATTAGTGTATGTTGAAACCCAGAAGCAAAACGTCGATATTTTCACGAAACCCCTAAAGGAAGACTCCTTTGTGCGGTTGCGTCGAGAATTGGGGATTATGGGTGAATCCGAGATTTAGGATTCATACTTTTCACTAATCTTGCATGCTATTCAATTTCGTTATATTTGCACATGCTAGATTTATTGGAATTTTCTGAATTTTTCGTTGAAATTTCGGAATTTACGCTCGATTTATTCATGAACGTCAAATTTAAGATTTTCGATGTTTAATGGGGTAGTATAATGATTAATGAGAGTTTTACGATGTTTCGTCCAAGTGCGATTAGGAGAGAACTCAAAATTTCAAATTCTAAAATTTTTGAACTCTGTTAGTCGGTTCATGTTCATTGACCGACCGACTAGATCATCATCTAGTCGGTCAGTGAATGAACTCAGACCGACTAACTCATGCCCTAAATTTTGGCTTCAGTTACTGTTTGCACTTAGTCGGTTCAAGCTCATTGGCCGACCGACTAGATGGTCATCTAGTCAGTCAGTGCTTGAACTCTGACTGACTAAGTGCTCAGGGACTGCTTGGTCTTTTCGCATTCCAATCGACTTAAAACTCTATCTAACCGACTTCTCTTCATTTTAGTCGGTGCATTGTCTTTCTCCAGCTCAAAAACCCCCAAAACCCCCTTCGTCTTCCTCCCTCTCCGCCATCGACTGTGCCTTTTCCGGCCACTCACCGGCCATCTCTGCCTGAGCCGATCTACCCTCTCCTCCTTCCGACCTAGGTATACCCTCTCTCTGCGTCTAGGGTTAGGGTTTCATCTAGTTTCATCGATTTCAGTGTTTTCTAGGGCTTGTCAAGGGTTTGATCTTTAGGGTTTTTAGATTTCGATCGAATTTGATTGCGATTGTCTCGTCACGCTTATGGAGAAGACAAGAATCCTGATCCGACCCTCGATCCCATCCCCTATGACCATAGAGTCACCTCCTAGGGAACCCTCGCAACCCAAACGCCGATCTAAATCCACCCATCCATCGTCGTCGTCGCCTCCTCTTAAGAAGAAGAGGACGGCGATCGCCAAGCCCCGATCACAACCCAAGCGTAGGAAGCAACCTATCTCTCCAGCTTCGTTCCGTGCACCCACTCCTCCTTCTGATTCCGACACGGAATATATCCCAGAAACCGAGCGCGCCGCTCGGGATTTGACCGGCGCCCCGTTTACGGTATGGGCGCGGTGTCGTTTTACCGCAAGTGCATGGTTAATGTAGGGTGTGGGTTTATCGAACTCAGGGAGGTGGATGGCTTGAGTGGCTACTAGCCTCGCCTAGGTTGTGTGCTAGCTACACGGATGATATGGGAGAAGTGTAGAAATATAGAGAAGAAATGAAAAAGACACGAAATGAATCCCCGCCAACACGGGCTAGAGCACTCATGACACTTGGCATTTGACTTGACCCAGGGTGAGACATTGCCCCAAAAGGTGGTACCTAGCGTCCATGGCCCGATATTCCGGTCGGTGCCAAGCACGCTAGGCCTACCCGGTTTCGGACGGTGGGCATTCCCATGTCCATTAACACCTTCCGCAACCGGGAGCATTAAGGCCACAATGATATCTCCCAACACTTCGTCCAAGCCGCTCCCGCGCGCGAGGACTCGATGTCAATGCTCGGGGCATGAGCTATGGCTAGGGAGTCAACCGCCAAGTTTATTCCCCATTGGCCCGATGGTCAGAGGCGGTCTTTCTCCCGCCAATGACAATGAAACACCCCCGCGTAACCCTAATGGCCAAATAGGTCAAATGTGATTTCTAGCAATACATCGAAGCGGATCTTGACAGGACAAGCACCGGACCCCAATCCCCAACACATCTAGTGTGTTGCCATACGAATTGGACCCAGATTGCTAGAAATCCCCATTGACGCATTTCATCGAACACATGCCATGCAACCAAGTCAAATGAAACAACCAAGCAACAATCCTACCCTAACTCGTATTAGGGTTCATCAGAACTACTCAATGGTGAATAACATATAAACAAACAACACAAAAGACATATAAACTTTCACCATCAAGCAAAATAAACACAATACAAACAATGGAGAAAAAGAGAGGAAAATACTTATCTTGAGTTGAATCGTCAATCCAATACAAGACTTATTGAACAAAAGACCTAATCTAAACTAACCTAAGACTAACAAGAGAAGGGGGCAAAAACCCCTAGAAAAATTGAGGAAGAACCAAAAATAAGATGCCCTAAAAGTCAGCCAGCATTGGGTATTTATAGCCCCCATTCCGAGCCCTAACGGATCGGGTCCAAAACCACAGGAAAAACGCCACCCGATCGGTTGACAAGTCAACCGATCGGGTGATCTGTTACAAATAATAAACAGAAAACGGCGGAGCTTCACCCGGTCAGATGAACCGGTCGGTTGAGTTCTTGGGGTGACCGGTTGGATCATGGCGCCATCGGGTGAGGAGGTCGGTTGGATGCCCGTGTCTTGGCTCCTCAGAATCAGCTACAGATGAACCGATCGGGTGAGAGTCACCCGATAGGTTGGCATTTGGCTCGAAAAGACAGAGAAACGGCCGCAATGAACCGGCCTGAGAACCGGTCGGGTGACATCCGCTTGAGCTCTAGCTGAGACCGGGTGGTGCATGCGTGCATCACCCGATCGGTTGACTTTGTTCAATCGATCGGGTGAGGGCCTGAATGATGCAATCATCGTCGTTTGACCCCCTGGGTCACGCGTGACTCCTCCCGTTGCGTCGGGGACTTGTGATATCGTCGTTTTTATGTCCAAAATGCTAGAAATTCCTGCAAAATACCAAAAACACGAAAAAGTGAAAGAAAACAAGAAAATACAAGGAAACAAATAAAAGACGGCGGAAAATACGGAGAAACACGGAAGAAAACGCGCGCAAATATATGAAATATAAACGCACGTCAAAATCCCCCAAGCTGAACTCTTCCTCGTCCTCGAGGAAGACGAGTGAGAGTAGGAGCTCGGAGGGAGAAAATAGAGAGAAGGAGAGAAAATGAGAACACTATATCCTAGATCGCCCATGAGGGCCAACAAAATCAAACACGCCACACGAAGCAAGCATACGACAAAACACAACACTAAACCTAGGAATACGAGTCCAAACAAGTGTCGTGGGCCCACGCGGTGAAACGCAAGTGAGTGTGGTCGTGTGCTAGTAGACAGTGTCACTATCTACATTGTGTAATAAAGCTCGATATACACAAATCCAAGAAATGACCCAAATATCGATTCGATTCGAATAAAGCGGTGAATATATAGTTCAAGCATGCATGAGAAGAGAGAGAGAGAGAATCGAAACATATCATTCGTCAGGGGCTCCACAACTAGGGTTAAGGAAATCACCACACTAAAGCTTAGATAATCGCTAGAAGGTCCCTATGCCAAGTGTTTTCGAAAACGATGGGGGTTGAGATGATGTGGAGTGGAACACTCGGTGCAAATTCTCGCCTTCCCTTTATTCTCGGTAGATAGGAAAAATATTCACACGTGAAAATTTCGGGTTTTGGGTATTTGTATTTTTTTTTATTTTGGGCTATACAAAATTTTTCTTTTTTTTTCTTTTTGGGTTTTTCTTTTCTTTTCTCTTTTTTTTGGATTTTGGGAATTGGGATATTTACATGTGTACTCTCCCAAGTGGGAGAACGGTACACGACGAGGGGACTTGCACCAAGTAAAATAAAAATGAAATCGGATTCTAAACACTTGGACAAAGGAGATATTTCTCGCTAATCAGAGCATAGGCTAAATGGGTTATCCTAGTCCTTGTTTGTGGAATCCCGACACATGCGAATTGAAATATACGATATAAATATAGCATGCATATAGAAGCAGATAGTAGAAGAAAATACCGCATATTCAAATCGAAGCATGATAATCTAGGGGTCAACCAAGGATAGGTATATAAAACATAATCACAAGGTAGAAGCACACCAAACAGCTAGGCACGACGCACGACTCACAAAAAGCTAAGTGGACCCGCGATGCATGAAATGCAAGAGGACTCGATATCCTAGGGTTAGTGAATGTGATTATCGAAGCTGTGCAAGGTGCGCGTGTGATTTTCGTGGCAATTCATCATAGGGTTCATCTCTAGGAGAAAGAGATAAAAAGAAGAAAAGAAAAAGAAAAAGAAAAACACGGAGAAAAACGACTCAAATAACAAAGAAAAAGAGACAAATGACGCACGAAGTGCGACTCCCCCAAGCTGAAACTTACATTGTCCTCAATGCAATAGTAGTGAATACGAGAGGGCAATGAAAATGGGGGGAGTAACGCACCGACACAAAAAATGAAAAACACGAAAAACACATGAGCGAAACTAAAAAATAAAGGAAAAGAAACACTCAAATAAAAGGTATAAAACACGACAAAAGAACACCTAGACACAGACACACAACAACGACACACGAAAAAATGCACACAAATCGATTTCCCCCAAGCTGAACATGACAATGCCAGGGAAACGATATGATCAATGTGATGCAGAAATATGCAAGGGGAAGATCGGAAAAGAAAAGAAAGAAATCAAAATGCAGGAGAGACGATGTGCTCATTCTCCTCGGAAGGGGATGAGGGTGAAATGATAGAAGGGCACGACATGAAGGGTTATTAAGATGCAAAAGCAAACCCTAGATATGCTCCCCTCGCTAATGAGAGGAGACGAGATTATTCAAACCTAAACTAGAAAGCGGTAAATTTTTACACTACTAGATTAGGATACACCTGAGCATATGTGGATCCAAGATCTGGAGCGGGGCAGGTAGCTGCTCTAACTGCTCCTTCTGTGGCTCCGCCAATATTTTGGTGCCACAAACACCAACAAACTCTAGCAATGCTCCAAAAAGCTTCTCTCGATGATGTCCACCTATATCATTCGAAAGAAAAGGAGCATCAGTCCGTGGTGAAAAATCCTTCCCCGCAATAAATGTATCCCAAAGAGTATCGTCAAAGTGCAATGTAAAGCGTGGAAAAGATTGACGATGACTCCCTGAGAATGTTGTGCTATGCACTGATGGTGATGCCATGATCTCCTGCCCGCGTTTAGCGATGAGCCCCTCAGGTGCTGACATGTCCTGACATGTTTCCGTATAATGTGAATTTGGATCCTTTGGAGGGTATGCCATGTCAGTAGTATCTGAATCTAAAAATATGGGGAATGTAATACGAGATTCAGAAATAGGGTCTAAAAGATCTCCCTGAGTGGGAGCAGTAAGCTCTGGTGGATGTGATGCCTCTGGTGGAGTGAGGGTGAGCGATGGATGTAGTGGTAGAGGCAAGGGAGCATGAGGCTCAACAGAATGAGTCATGATGTTCACGGCTCCATGCTCTCCCTCCTCGTCGATATGGACATCCTCCATGGGCTCCTCGATGCCGTATGTCTCAAAAATTGTACCTGCATGGGGAAGGGGACTCATATTAAAATTTTCAAATTGTAAACCATAAGAGTTACCTTCCGCGGTGCAAGTCGTCGATGATGTATGCGACACGACTGCTTCACCCCCAAAAGTAGATGTGATCGGCGAAAATGGAATTGGTGAATCCACATGGCTCTGCGTTATCATGGAATCCTCCATCAATAACTCAAGGATAGATTTCCGAGGTAGAGATGAGGGTGATGGTGTTGCCGGGCCTTGATTTACAAAGGAATTCACCACTAACAACTCAAGATCAGGCGCATGTGGTGGAAGTGGAAGTGGTGGAGTCATCTGGCCTTGGTTTAAAATATTGTCTTCTAATAACAATTCAAGGTCAGACATCGGTGGGGGAAGTGGTGATGGAAGTGGAGGTGATATCCAGCGCATCTGAGTTGCAATGGAGTTTTCCAAGAATAATTCAAGGCTCGATTTTGGTGGAGGATGGGGTGTGAAATTTTGGGGGTAAGGATGGGAGGATTCTTGATGTAGGTCGTGGGTATATGAGTGTGGGGTGTAGGGTTGGGCAATGAATTGACAATGGATGGCCGTGTGTCCCTGCATCCCACAAGCTTCGCAAACCGCCACGACTTGCGGATAATTCTCATATCCCACCATCTGAGCACCGTATGGCATATAAGCATCAAAATTTCCGATGTACGATCCGTCGGGCATCCACATAATTCACCTGAAAGCAAAAATTTTGGCTACGACAAGCGCGTCAGTTGTACAAAGAATAGCACAAATTTATAATGGTGGTAAGGAAAGGATCTGTTTATTGTATTTATTTATTATTTTTTTTGTTTTTGCGTAGTCTAACGAACCCAAGCTAAGCTAATATCAAACCGAACGCCTCCCCGGCAACGGCGCCAAAAACTTGACCGGCGCCCCGTTTACGGTATGGGCGCTGTGTCGTTTTACCGCAAGTGCACGGTTAGTGTAGGGTACGGGTTTATCGAACTCAGGGAGGTGGATGGCTTGAGTGGCTACTAGCCTCGCCTAGGTTGTGTGCTAGCTACGCGGATGATATGGGTGAAGTGTAGAAATATAGAGAAGAAATGAAAAAGACACGAAATGAATCCCCGCCAACACGGGCTAGAGCACTCATGACACTTGGCATTTGACTTGACCCAGGGTGAGACATTGCCCCAAAAGGTGGTACCTAGAGTCCATGGCCCGATATTCCGGTCGGTGCCAAGCACGCTAGGCCTACCCGGTTCCGGACGGTGGGCATTCCCATGTCCATTAACACCTTCCGTAACCGGGAGCATTAAGGCCACAATGATATCTCCCAACACTTCGTCCAAGCCGCTCCCGCGTGCGAGGACTCGATGTCAACGCTCGGGGCGTGAGCTATGGCTAGGGAGTCAACCGCCAAGTTTATCCCCCCTTGGCCCGACGGTCAGAGGCGGTCTTTCTCCCGCCAATGACAATGAAACACCCCCGCGTAACCCTAATGGCCAAATAGGTCAAATGTGATTTCTAGTAATACATCGAAGCGGATCTTGACAGGACAAGCACCGGACCCTAATCCCCAACACATCTAGTGTGTTGCCATACGAATTGGACCCAGATTGCTAGAAATCCCCATTGACGCATTTCATCGAACACATGCCATGCAACCAAGTCAAATGAAACAACCAAGCAACAATCCTACCCTAATCCGTATTAGGGTTCATCAAAACTACTCAATGGTGAATAACATATAAACAAACAACACAAAAGACATATAAACTTTCACCATCAAGCAAAATAAACACAATACAAACAACGGAGAAAAAGAGAGGAAAATACTTATCTTGAGTTGAATCGTCAATCCAATACAAGACTTATTGAACAAAAGACCTAATCTAAACTAACCTAAGACTAACAAGAGAAGGGGGCAAAAACCCCTAGAAAAACTGAGGAAGAACAAAAAAGAAGATGCCCTAAAAGTCGGCCAGCATTGGGTATTTATAGCCCCCATTCCGAGCCCTAACGGATCGGGTCCAAAACCACAGGAAAAACGCCACCCGATCGGTTGACAAGTCAACCGATCGGGTGATCTGTTACAAATAATAAACAGAAAACGGCGGAGCTTCACCCGGTCAGATGAACCGGTCGGTTGAGTTCTTGGGGTGACCGGTTGGATCATGGCGCCATCGGGTGAAGAGGTCGGTTGGATGCCCGTGTCTTGGCTCCTCAGAATCAACTACCGATGAACCGATCGGGTGAGAGTCACCCGATCGGTTGGCATTTGGCTCGAAAAGACAGAGAAACGGCCGCAATGAACCGGCCTTAGAACCGGTCGGGTGACATCCGCTTGAGCTCTAGCTGAGACCGGGTGGTGCACGCGTGCATCACCCGATCGGTTGACTTTGTTCAACCGATCGGGTGAGGGGCTGAATGATGCAATCATCGTCGTTTGACCCCCTGGGTCACGCGTGACTCCTCCCGTTGCGCCGGGGACTTGTGATATCGTCGTTTTTATGTCCAAAATGCTAGAAATTCCTGCAAAATACCAAAAACACGAAAAGTGAAAGAAAACAAGAAAATACAAGAAAACAAATAAAATACGGCGGAAAATACGGAGAAACACGGAAGAAAACACGCGCAAATATATGAAATATAAACGCACGTCAGGATTCTCCTCCTCCACCACGTTCTTCCACTCGTCAGCCTAAGGGAAAGGGTCCGATGCCAGTTGGCGGTGTCGATATTTCATTATGTCGCGATGACCCGATGTGTCACGCGGCATATAACCGTATCAAACACTGTCCGCTGCTGTTAGAGCATTTCGTACAGTTCTCTGACTTCCCAGGCCTTGCTGATCTTCTGTCGTCTAGCAGTCTTATCGATTATCTTCGGTATGACCCTAAGGCGAATCCACATCCATACCCTCGACTTGTCAAGCTATTCTACGCCAATTGGGTTCGCGGTCAGTACGATGAGACCCATTCGATTGAGACTACTGTCTTGGGGACACCGATTGTCCTCACGACAGAAATCTTAGGAGATTTGATAGGTGTCTCCTCGTCTGGCCTTCTTCCTTCTGATATTTCAGTCGACGATATTTCTGAGCTTGATCAGGTGATGCTCGCTGAGATCTTTCATGAGATTCCTCCTACCATGATTGGTGTGCCATTGAAGTCCTTCAAGCCGAATGCTTGGGTGCTTAACCTTATCTTGAAGTCGTGTCTCCTTCCGAAGTACGGCTCTTCTTCATTGCCATCCCAGCCATTCCTGAAACTCATTTACGCCATCTTCATGGGGAGCGAGATTAACTGGGCTAGGATCATTCTCGATAAGATGGATGCTTTCGAGTGTATCCGAAAGTCCACGAAATCTGCTCACATCCCATATCCATGCCTGTTGACACTTGTTTTCTGTCACTTCCGTGTACCTCTGCCCCCTGATGATGAGCGTCCCCTCGGTCCCCCTCTGAATGCGACGGCCGTCAAGAAATATCTTGCGGCGCTTTGTCATGTTCAGAGGACGACCCCGTCTGCTTCAGCCTCTGCTTCAGCTGCTCCTGCTCCCTCTCCTACTCTTGCTGACTTCGCACGTACGTTGAAACGTGTGGAGTCTCGCTGTGCTCGATTGATCACTCCTTATTTTACACTTTTTTCCCGCAAGTTTGCATGTCATTTAGATCGCTCAAATCATGTTTTTCACGATATATCGACGATATTGCGATGCTTTTCACGATTTGTTGTTTTTTTCGTATTTCAGGTGATTTGGAGCGATTTGGAGTGATCTCGAGATACGCCTACTCCAGAGTGTCACCGACGACCTCCCCGAGGGGTATTTTGCTATTGGAGAGGAGCGGAAGAAGAAAGAACGTCGCAGGAGCGACGAGGAGGCAAAAACAAGCTGAAATGGAATTTTTGGTGTCTCACTCGGCCGAGTGAAGGAGTCACTCGGCCGACCAGCGAGACACCGCTCGGTCGACCAGATCGGACATGCATCATATGTGCACTCGGCCGAGCATCGGAAGCCACATCGGCCGAGTGACGAGACCCCGTCCGCCCGAGTGGCACTCAGACGAAGCCCATCAAAAATCGCCAACTTACTGTTTTCGTCTGCCTGAGCTTCAGAAGACCCACTCGGCCGAGTGGAAAATGCCGACCGCCCGAGTGTATAGAAGCCATCGGCCGAGTGACGACAACTCACTCGGCCGAGCCGCCCCCGAAGTGAAGACCCCCGAAGACCCAGACTTACTGGAAATTTTCAGGGTTTGTCACTCGGCCGAGCGACTTTTGTCACTCGGCCGAGTGCGACGCGCTGCCTGTAGCGAAAATTGCGGTTTTCAGGCTGCGCAGGGGCATTTTGGTCACAGTTTTTTGGACGATTTTGGGGGGTATTTAACCCCTGTTTTTACCCTAGGTTAGGGGGCCTTTTCTCTTGACTTTTTGCAGCTTTTTAGATTAACTTTTTAGCTTTAGATTATTGTGATTGGAGAGGAGAGAAAAGTTGATTTTTGTTGGATTCATTGAAGAACTCTATTGGTTTGCATCTCTCTCCTTTAAAAATACTATTTTTATTGCTTATTTGAATATTGTGATGAATTCTCTTGTGATTTCCATTGATTATTTTTGCATTTGTGCTATGAATTATGAGTAGTCTATATGCCTTGGGGCGTGGGGATGAACCCTACGAGCCCAATTTCAGATTTGTGATGAATTGGTAGAAATATTGCTAGAATTGCTATTAGGGTTAGATTGGGATCGATTTACTACGGATAGCTAGGTATTCATATCGATTGGGATTTGCAAGAGATTGGATCCCAATTCGATAGGAAACCCTAGAAATCCGAATTGGAGTGAAATCGAATTTCCGTAGTATCGGTTTGCAAGAGATTGGACCGATACTAGGGTTCTCGGTTGCAATTCCGTGCCGATACCTGTTTGCAAGAGATTGGACGGGTAGGAACTATCCCAACCTAGGTCGTGGCCCGAGTTTGCACGAGAGTTGGCTCGGGGCGTGATTGAACGATGATGTTGATCCTAATGCTAGCTTGCCTAGGCTAGGGTTTGCAAGAGATTGGACCCGAACATAGGTTAGCTATAGACCGACAACAGCGTGAGAGCGTGAGCTAGGTTTTACATTCAGTTGCAACTAGTTCATCCGAGATTTTACCCTAGCAATGTTGGTACCAATGAATCATATTGACGAGATACGGTGAGTAGTGGGGATTGCCCATTCCCTTGGCGTCTTTATTTGATTTGATATCTTCGTACTTTGTCTGACGAATGTGACAGGATCGCCAAAAGCAAATTCCCTCTTTTCCGTTCTTAATAGCCAGGTTGTTCGGAGCAAGCACTTTCATTCATCCTCCCTGTGTTCGATAACCCGCTCGCCGCTACACCGTGCGCTTGCGGTAAAACTACACGGTCGCACTTTTGGGTTACATTCCGGAGCGATCAAGTTTTTGGCGCCGTTGCCGGGGAGGACATTTTGACGGTGTTCGGCATCGACCACCCGGTTATTTTTCTGTCTTTCTTTACTTTCTTCTATATCTTGTTCTAACTCTGTTCGCAGCCCTATTTGCATATTCTCCCTGTATTTTTCATAAGATCTTAACAGGGAGAATGGAGGATGCAATGTCGACAACAAAACTCAGTCAGGAAGATTATGACTCCTTCACAGACCTCCTTAAGGAGCTTGTCGATGAGGTCCACGCTACCGGAGCTTTTGCTATCGATATCAAGGACCCCAACGAACAACTGTTTGCTAGTTTTGTGATGGACCAAGTCTCCCCGGATGGGACTATCGGGGGCAACATCAGAGTTGATGTGATCGACGAAAAGTTATATTTCGAAGACGGTAGAACAAATGTCGAAGAACACTATGCTCCCGAAGAATCCTTCGAGCAAACCGACGTTCAGGGAGTTACACTCTATGACGCTCACTCTTGCTTTTATGAATCGTCTGATGTGTTTCTTGATTCCAGGCACGAACCAGAGCAGAGTGAAGGTTTTGACGATGCTAGCACAGAATCGGAGAGCGCCTATTTTGATGCATCGTCCTCACTAAGTAGTGAGTCTGAGTCTTCGCATGAGAGCACGCCGCCTGAACATGAGCTAAACTCGGATGACAAGGAAGAAGCCAAACTCATGCCAGCCGATGAAGTAGAAGGAGCAGCACCTCTTGAGGTAGAACTTAAACAGTTACCTCCGAATCTAAGGTATGCCTTTTTGGGTAATAAATTAACTTTCCCGGTGATAGTAAACTCCCACCTCACGCAGGATCAACTTGAAAAACTCCTAGACGTTCTTAGGAGCCACAAAGATGTCCTTGGCTACACTATCTCTGATCTAAAAGGGATAAGCCCTAGGCTTTGCACACATAGGATCCATTTGGAGGATACCGACGCCACCTCCATAGAGCCTCAAAGGCGGTTAAACCCGAACATGAAAGAGGTGGTTAAAAAGGAAATCCTAAAATTGCTCGACACCGGTATTATTTATCCCATCTCTGACAGTAGATGGGTTAGCCCCGTTCACGTCGTCCCCAAGAAAGGGGGGATGACTGTCATAAAAAATGAAAAAGGTGAGCCCATATCTACACGCACCGTCACGAGATGGCGAATGTGCATTGATTATAGGAAACTAAATAAAGCTACCCGAAAGGACCATTACCCATTGCCCTTCATTAATCAAATGCTTGAACGCCTAGCTAAACATAAATACTTTTGTTATCTAGATGGGTATTCGGGATTCTTTCAAATCCCTTTGCATGAAGATGACCAAGAAAAGACCACTTTTACTTGTCCCTATGGTACCTATGCCTACCGAAGGATGCCGTTTGGTCTTTGTAATGCTCCCACCACCTTTCAGAGGTGTATGACATCCATATTTTCCGATTACATTGAAAATATTATGGAAGTTTTTATGGATGATTTTTCGGTTTATGGAAGTGAGTTTGACTCTTGTTTGGCCAATCTTACTAAAGTCCTTAAAAGGTGCCAACAAAACAATCTCACTCTAAATTGGGAGAAGTGTCACTTCATGGTCACGGAAGGTATAGTTCTCGGGCACCTTGTCTCCTCGAGAGGAATTGAGGTAGATAAAGCAAAGATTGAGGTAATCGAGAAACTCCCTCCTCCTATTAATGTCAAGGGCATTAGAGGCTTTCTTGGTCATGCGGGGTTTTACCGCCGCTTCATCAAGGATTTCGCCTCGATTGCCCGACCACTTACTTCCTTGCTCGCTAAAGATACTCCTTTTATTTTTTCAGGGGAATGCTTGCAAGCCTTCAATACCTTGAAGGAAGCACTAGTTTCCGCGCCCATTATACAACCACCAGATTGGAGCCTTCCCTTTGAGCTAATGTGTGATTCTAGCGACCAAGCCATTGGAGCGGTATTGGGACAAAGAAAAGATAGGAAGCTTCATGCGATATACTATGCGAGCAAGACGTTGGATGACGCGCAGAAAAACTACACAACTACCGAAAAAGAGCTTCTAGTGGTCGTCTATTCCATCGAGAAGTTTCGCTCCTACCTCCTTGGTTCCAAGGTGATCGTCCACACCGACCATGCGGCGTTGAAGTATCTTTTAAACAAGAAGGAGGCCAAACCTCGGTTGATTAGGTGGATACTCTTGTTGCAAGAATTCGATTTGGAGATCAGAGACAAGAAAGGTACAGACAATGTCGTGGTGGATCATTTGTCTAGGCTCATTCGCGACAAGGAGGATGAGAGTTTACCTATCGACGACACATTCGTGGATGAGAGGCTATATGCCATAAGGACCGGTGAAGTACCTTGGTACGCGGACTTCGTCAACTACTTGGCTTGTGGAATTAAACCGCATGGGATGCCCACGCACCAAAAGAGGAGATTTCTGTATGAGGTCCGTAGCTATTTTTGGGAAGATCCATACCACTTCAAAATATGCAAAGATAGTTTCATTCGGAGGTGTGTTTCTAAAGAGGAGGCAACGTCTATCATTTTGTATTGCCACGGTCTACCATGCGGAGGACATCATGCCGCCTCTAAAACAACCGCTAAGATTTTGCAGAGTGGATTCTTCTGGCCAACAATGTTTAGAGACACCCACGACTTTGTAAAGGGGTGCGATAGATGCCAATGGATCGGGAATATCTCCAAACGCAATGAGATGCCAATGAGGCCCATCCAAGAAATTGAGCTTTTTGATTGTTGGGGAGTAGACTTCATGGGCCCATTTCCGTCGAGAAATGGTAACAAATACATCCTATTGGCCGTTGACTATGTCTCCAAATGGGTGGAAGCAATCGCCACCCCTACTAATGATGCAAGGGTCGTCTCTAAGTTCTTCAAGCAGAGTATCTTCCCACGCTTCGGAGTGCCTCGTACCCTGATAAGCGACGGGGGGAGCCATTTCATAGAAAACAAGTTTGAAGCCATGCTAAAGAAGTACGGGGTAAACCATAGAGTTGGCATGGCATATCACCCCCAGACAAGTGGCCAAGTGGAAGTCTCAAATAGAGAGATCAAGCAAATTCTAGAGAAGACTATGGATCGATCTAGAAAGGATTGGTCAATGAAGCTAAACGATGCTCTATGGGCATATCGCACGGCCTTTCGCACTCCCATCGGCACCACACCGTTCCGACTTGTTTATTGGAAAGCTTGCCACTTGCCGGTGGAGTTGGAACACCGCGCATATTGGGCCATCAAGACCTTTAATTATGATTACAAGAGTGCGGCGGTGAGGCGACTCTTGGACATCAACGAGCTTGATGAGATAAGAAGAGACGCCTACGAGAGCTCGAGAATTTACAAAGAAAGGACCAAGATTCTCCACGATGCCCGCATAACCGTCACAGACTTCAAAGTAGGAGACAAGGTCTTGCTCTATAATTCCCGGCTCCGACTATTTCCCGGTAAGTTGAGGTCACGTTGGTCCGGACCTTTCACCATCAAGCACATACAACCGGGAGGGGCCTTCGAGTTGGAAAGCAAGGATGGAGCCACATTCAAGGTAAATGGTCAGAGGCTCAAGCATTATTCCGAGGGAGTCCCAATGGGAGAAATCAATAGAATATATCTACTTAAGGGACGGCCGAATGATCTTTCAGACCTCCTTGACGAGGTAATTGAGGAAGCAATCCCTCATTCAATCGGCGCTCTATTCAAGGAAGATTTCGAGGAAGGGCTGGATTTGGACCAAGACGAGAAGATAAATGATTCCCCCGACTTCTCCGCTGAAATTGATGAAGGCGACGCTGATGTCGCAAGGATTCGAGAGCTCTGCAAGCTCTCGAAATTGAAGTCTCCGAAGAAAGCTCCGCCGATACGGAAATCGATGTCACCGGTGAAGCCGAGGACCGGAGCAAGCGCTAGCTTGGGGGAGCCACCCCCCCAACACTATTCGAGACGAGAGACCACCGAGGGAGAACACGCCGCCGTAACTTCCGAATCCAAGCGTTCTCCCCGGAAAATTTGACGGGTGCATCTCCTATGCACCAAATATCCCGCGTTAATTGAAAATCATAGGGGGTCGAGCTCACGACCTTAAACGAGTGCTTGTCGGGAGGCAACCCGACGGTTATAGCTTTATTTTTACTTTTCTTTTATTTTTGTTTTAGAAATTTTTATTGTTTTGAGTCGTTCGCCCAAAAATTTCGTGATAACGGGTCCTATTTTTCCTGACAGGAGAGGAGAACAAGGTATCCATCATTTGCAGGATGAACAAGACGACGAGGAGCGCTCCAGGAAGGCGCTCGATGCTTAGGAGGAAGATGAAATCGACTGGAGGAAGAAAAACAGAGTTTAGAGCCCAAACGAAGACAAACAGCAGAAAACAGGGTTCACTCGGCCGAGTATACTAGTCACTCGGCCGAGCACACAAGTTCGTCCGGCCGAGTGGCTCACGAACGAGGGAAGTCTGCTGTACCCAACTCTCTGTTTCTTTTCTTGATTTCAGTATAACTGCTACTCGGCCGAGTATATATATTCACTCGGCCGAGTAAAACTGATACGCTCCTAGGGCGAGTCTTGCCGAGTAGCTTGAGCCACTCGGCCGAATGGACTTACTCCACTCGGCCGAGGGTGGCAAGGCCACTCGGCTGAAGCGTAGTGGGGAGGAATTTTTCCTTTAAGTTCACTCGACCGAGCGACCCAGTCACTCGGCCGAGTCGTAACTTTTACTATAAAAAGGGGCGGGGGTCGGGCGCGTTTTTCGAAACGAACTAAACCCCAAAATCCCCGACCTTTCGCATCCCCAGCGCCCGAACCCCCTCGCTCGCTCGCCCGATCGCCGACCCCATGCCGCCGCTCGGCCACCCTTCGCCGACCGAGCTCGCCGCACCTCCGCCCGAGTCGCCGCCGGCGGCCACGACTCTGGCCGACTCCGGTAACCCAATTTTTGGCCTTTTCCCCCCTCTCTTGTGTATTTTTCGAGGATCCATGTATTAAACGAGCCCCAAACCCTAATTAATTTTAATTTCTATCTATTATACCCCTAATGCCCCATACGTTTTGAATATTACTCGCTGATATCTTCGTTTCATGCGCATGTTATATTTGGGAGCTTAGGGGAGCCCAGGGGAGCTTCCAGGGACTGTTTTGGGCTTTGTGGAGGCGTCGTCTTCACACGCTTCCATAGCTTTGCTCTCACGGTGTGTCGTGGTATATTCTTTCCTTTATTTTACGCACGCCGCATTTTTATTGGATTTGGTGAGCGCTCGGGGTCCATATGCCGCCCCGGACACGGCCGAGGTCGAGGAGAGCTTCTGCCAAGCGGAAGCGGTCGGATGATGCCGGCCCCTCCCACGAGGTGGAGGACTCTCCTCCGCCTTCTCCACCACACCCAGCATAGCCTGTAGGCCCCGCACACCCCGCACAGCCTGCAGAGCCCGCACAGCCCATACACCCCGCACAGCCACTCCCTTCCGCCCCACAGCCACCACCGCCGGCTCCACTTGTCGGGCCGCTGGGGATCACGTTTCGGAACGATGCACACCGCGTCGCTTTCGAGCGTATCTCCCAGCGCTCGATCGTACCCTCCAAGTTCGCACACCTTGCAGACCTAGGACGCCTGGGGGTACTCGAGGGGATGCTCACGTTGTACGACAACGTGGGCTGGCGAGATTTCTTCCAGGTGTCGGCGGACACGTTTATCCGTCCGACACTCGAGGTGCTTAGTTCGATCGCCCGGACCGACGAGGGATGCTCGTTTCGGTTCATGGACCGAGAGTGCCAGGTCACTCTCAGTATGATGAGAGCTTTCTTCTCGTGGCCCGATGTCCCCGGGGCCGACCGTGGTTACGCCCCCACTCACATCCCCCCACCTTCCTTCGATGCCGGTGCCTTCTGGGCCCGGATTACGGGTCTTCACGCTGCCTTTGACCCTAGTAGGGCCAAGGCCTCGGCCATCATCCACCCTTGCCTCCGTATAGCTCAGCGCCTTATGGCGACGACCTTTTTGGCGAGATATGAGCCGGGTACGATGTCCACACCGGAGCTTTATATGCTCTACGCGATGACACGCCCCAGAGCTCTATCTAGGGAGGGCGATGAGTTAGTCCCCGCCGTCGTGATTGATGTCACGGCCTGGTTTTTGGATCGCATCATCGTATCGGTGGGCGCTCGCTCACCGATATGCTGCGGCGGCCTGATCACCCTGCTCGCCCTTATGACCGGCGAGGACTTTCCAGATGACCTGCGACGAGCACCGGGCCCCACTTCACTGTCCATAGATGTTATGGCCCGGATGAAGATGCTTCGTCCGCACGGTGAGCGACACTGGGTCTGGCTGCACGGCCCCTACGGTGCTGATTACATGATTCTTCCGAGCCCAGCTCGGACTCAGATTGCACCGGCCCAGGTGGACTGGCTCCCGGCGATGGATCTTCTGATCCCTGCCGCATACGTGCTCGAGGCCGAGGAGGCCGAGCAGGCCCACGCTGACCCCGTTGCACCTGCTGAGCCCGCTGCACCTGTTGACCCCGTGGCCCCTCAGCCTATCCCTGATATTTCTGCTACTCCTGACACCTCTGTCCACACTTCTGTCGGTGTCGGGAGTACCCTCGCTGAGGCCACCTCCACTACCTCCACGCCTACGGCCACTCCCACTACCTCCATGCCCACTCCAGCTGGCCCTCTGTCCGTTGAGCCTCTTTGCTCTGCACTTCCCGAGCGCCCACTGACCTTTGTTGAGAGTGGAGAGCCCTCTTTTGCTGCGGTCGTGGAGACCATGGCTAGCATGATCTCCGCCGGGGTTGCGCCTTTCGGACCACACACTTCCTCCCCAGCGGTAGTCACTTCTGTCCCCACCACAGCCATACTTTCTGAGAGTGTAGTGACGTCTGTCTCCACTTCTGTGTCACCTACCTCTCTGGCCGCCTCGTCGCTACTTTTGTACTCCTCTTTCGTTGCTGCTGCCTCCAATTCACGCTAGCCTACGTCCCAGCCTTGCCCTGAGGCTAGGCCCACACTAGTGAGCACAGCACCCTACCTCAACATGCCTGCTGAGCCCATCACCTACGCCACCAGAGTACGCCAGCCCCGACCTACACAGCACAGACCGGTGCGTCCTTCTGCACCACCACCCCCAGACGCTGTACTTCAGAGCATTCGTTCTCTCGAGGGGGCGGTGAGTGGCCTCAGAGGCGACCTTAGGACCCTGTCCTCCACCGTCTCTGCGATGGCTGGCCGCTTCGACCTGCTTCCGCACATTCACTACTGCCTTACCCAGGTCCTAGATCGGCTCCCCCGCGTACCCACACCCACACCCACCCAGCAGGTACCCATACCCACCCATACCCACACCCAGCCTGCTACCACACTCACACCCACACCCTCTCAGCAGTCTGTTCCACCACCACCACCTCCTCCGCCTCAGGACGGAGACGGTGCAGCACCACCTTCTTAGGCACCCTTGATGCCATCGTTCTTTTTGCCGTTGTGCTGCCCGTCTCTGCTGGGTCCTGATGACTTTTGCCCACCCCACCCTCCCCGCACTGTTTTTGGATACACATTTTGATCATATATTTATATATCATTTTTGGGAGAGCGGGAGAGTTTTTGGTGTCACTACTATATATCTGATTCACTCGTATATCTGCATGCATCATGTCCGCATCATATTTTTATTTCTTATTTTTCTTTTGCTATTTTATTTTCTTTTTCCCCATGCATGCATCCTCACTTACCCCTCACATTACTTGTCTCTCGGTGTGCCACACTTCGCACATTGAGGACACTGTGCCATTTAGCTTGGGGGAGTGAGTTCTCACGTTCTTTTCGATTTACCACCTTTATTTTAGTTTTTCGCGCCATTTTCCGCATTTGCACTCATCTTCATCACTTTTTCTTCTTTTTACCATGCATCACGTTTTCCTTATTTTCTTTGTGTGTTGCATTGTAATTAGTTTCATTTTCCCTTTATCTTTATTTCTTTTTCATCTCATGCTAGAGATGACTTTTCTGTGATGATGATTACGTGGCATTAGCCTTCTCTATATATGCATGATATATTTGTCATGTCTTAGATTTTATTTCTGATATCATATGCTATGACTTGCTTTGCATTTAGAGATAGTAACCCACACTTTTTCCGCATGAAAATGGATGAAATTTTATTATTAGCTGAGTCTGAATATTCATATGTATGCTATCGCAGAAAACACACCAAGATTCACGCATTGAATGCTTATATTTGGAGTACCGTTTTCTTTTCCTATATCACTTCTATATGCATGATTTGTACATTTCACTTCAGGATGATTGAATGATGTTAGCTATGATAAATCTGGATTAGTTAGCTTTTTTGTGATCGAAACTGAGTAGATTAGATTACCCTGCTGAAGTTGTCGTGCACGTCCTATAGAGTGAACCGAGAGACATATTTATTTCTTTCTCCACATATCTTGAACATCATTTCTCTATTTTAAAATCATTGGTGAATCTCCCCTTAAGCGATTCTATTATATGGCATTTCCCCCGCTATTAATTCCTAGCTCCAAATTTCCCAAGAACAAAGAAAAAGAAAAAAAAATTTCTTGTATATCCTTATTTCTCTTTGAGTTGGGATCAATGTGTATATATGAATTCAAAAAATAAAAAATAAAAAATAAATAAAAAAAAGAGAAAAGAAAAAGAAAAGAAAAGAGAAAAACCTCAATGAAAGATCCCATCTCATGTTCTCTCCTTCTTTACTTCTTTTATTTTTATTTTTATTTTTATCACTTTTGGAGCTTTATAGAAATGGGGATGTAAATATTTTTTGTGCCACCACGCTTATAGATAAGCTTGGGGGAGAGAATCCATTGATGTGTGAGAGAGTGACTACTTGACGTTGCACGACAACCTAGGCTAAGTAATATTCTATACTCGGTGAGATTATTTTTAGCTTTACGAAGTTCAGAAATCTATGCCTAGCACTCATTTCATGAAATCCACACTTTTCTATTCTTTCTATTCTACGGTGTGATATTCTTATACTCCTCTTAGAAAGCGTTCTATTGAAAAGTGTATGATCTGCGATATTGTATACCGCTTTAGATGATACAGACAATGTTAATTCTAAAACTATTCCGTTTTTCATGTTATATCATCATTCTTGGGTTATCTATTTCTATTTGCACCTTTATACTATGATATCGAAATAAAATTCTTTGACATGTGTTTTACATTCGGTGCATGCTATATGATTGAGCCAAACCCACGTCCTGAGAAAATGATCTAGCAGCTTCCCTCTTCGCTTTCTTCTTTCTTCTTCGTTTTTCATTTTCCATTTTTCTGCCGTTTTCGTTTTCGGAATCCACCGGGTTCGCCTCTTACTTATCTTCCTCGAGGACGAGTAAGAGGTAAGCTTGGGGGATTTTGATCACTCCTTATTTTACACTTTTTTCCCGCATGTTTGCATGCCATTTAGATCGCTCAAATCATGTTTTTCACGATATATCGACGATATTGCGATGCTTTTCACGATTTGTTGTTTTTGTCGTATTTAAGGTGATTTGGAGCGATTTGGAGTGATCTCGAGATACGCCTACTCCAGAGTGTCACCGACGACCTCCCCGAGGGGTATTTTGCTATTGGAGAGGAGCGGAAGAAGAAAGAACGTCGCAGGAGCGACGAGGAGGCAAAAACAAGCTGAAATGGCATTTTTGGTGTCTCACTCAACCGAGTGAAGGAGTCACTCGGCCGACCAGCGAGACACCGCTCGGCCGACTAGATCAGACATGCATCATATGTGCACTCGGCTGAGCATCGGAAGCCACATCGGCCGAGTGACGAGACCCCGTCCGCCCGAGTGGCACTCAGACGAAGCCCATCAAAAATCGACAACTTACTGTTTTTCGTCTGCCTGAGCTTCAGAAGACCCACTCGGCCGAGTGGAAAATGCCGACCGCCCGAGTGTATAGAAGCCATCGGCCGAGTGACGACAACTCACTCGACCGAGCCGCCCCCGAAGTGAAGACCCCCGAAGACCCAGACTTACTGGAAATATTCAGGGTTTGTCACTCGGCCGAGCGACTTTTGTCACTCGGCCGAGTGCGACGCGCTGCCTGTAGCGAAAATTGCGGTTTTCAGGCTGCGCAGGGGCATTTTGGTCACAGTTTTTTGGACGATTTTGGGGGGTATTTAACCCCTGTTTTTACCCTAGGTTAGGGGGCCTTTTCTCTTGACTTTTTGCAGCTTTTTAGATTAACTTTTTAGCTTTAGATTATTGTGATTGGAGAGGAGAGAAAAGTTGATTTTTTTTGGATTCATTGAAGAACTCTATTGGTTTGCATCTCTCTCCTTTAAAAATACTATTTTTATTGCTTATTTGAATATTGTGATGAATTTTCTTGTGATTTCCATTGATTATTTTTGCATTTGTGCTATGAATTGTGAGTAGTCTATACGCCTTGGGGCGTGGGGATGAACCCTACGAGCCCAATTTCAGATTTGTGATGAATTGGTAGAAATATTGCTAGAATTGCTATTAGGGTTAGATTGGGATCGATTTACTACAGATAGCTAGGTATTCATATCGATTGGGATTTGCAAGAGATTGGATTCCAATTCGATAGGAAACCCTAGAAATCCGAATTGGAGTGAAATCGAATTTCCGTAGTATCGGTTTGCAAGAGATTGGACCGATACTAGGGTTCTCGGTTGCAATTCCGTGCCGATACCCGTTTGCAAGAGATTGGACGGGTAGGAACTATCCCAACCTAGGTCGTGGCCCGAGTTTGCACGAGAGTTGGCTCGGGGCGCGATTGAACGATGATGTTGATCCTAATGCTAGCTTGCCTAGGCTAGGGTTTGCAAGAGATTGGAACCGAACCTAGGTTAGCTATAGACCGGCAACAGCGTAAGAGTGTGAGCTAGGTTTTACATTCAGTTGCAACTAGTTCATCCGAGATTCTACCCTAGCAATGTTGATACCAATGAATCACATTGACGAGATACGGTGAGTAGCGGGGATTGCCCATTCCCTTGGCGTCTTTATTTGATTTGATATCTTCGTACTTTATCTGACGATTGTGACAGGATCGCCAAAGGCAAATTCCCTCTTTTCCGTTCTTAATAGCCAGGTTGTTCGGAGCAAGCACTTTCATTCGTCCTCCCTGTGTTCGATAACCCGCTCGCCGCTACACCGTGCGCTTGCGGTAAAACTACACGGTCGCACTTTTGGGTTACATTCCGGAGCGATCATCGATCTGAGGAGATTCTTGCTCGTATCGCTTCTCGTTTGGGTATTGATATCCCTCCGTCAGTTTCTGACGAGGAGGAGTTGGATGAGGATGAGATCGAGGAGCTTGTTCGTTCTGCTGCTGCTCGTGTCCTTGAGGGTACTTCTGGTGCCGTTGCTACTTATGTCGTTGATCCCGAGAGCACACCTGCCGCCACCGTTCTTCCGGTGGATGCTTCGTCTGTTGCTGCTCCCGAGACCACTTCTGTCGTGCCAGAGATCTGTACTCCAGCCATTCCAGTGACCACTCCTCCTGCAGAGCCTGTTGCTGCTGCAGATCCTCCCACTGCCTCCTGAGCTTTTCTGAGGACTCTCCTAGTGCACTTTGGATGATTTATGTAGTGTGAGAGAGTTGGGTAGGATAGTGTGGGTGGTTATGATATTTTGATGTATTTTGATGTATTTTTGGTGTTATGATGCTACATTTGTGATGTATGATCTTTTTGATGTCGGTGTGATACATGTTGTATTCTGTGCTTCGATCGTTGGATCGCTTATATGTATGTTGGCCGATGTATGATTTTGTTGTATTATGTTTCACATATATATATACATCGATGTTGACATTTATTCTCTTGTGCACATTATATTCTTTTTATGTCTCTGATGTTTGATTTCGTCGCTCGACGATAATAACTTGGTTAAATAGAAATTATTTCTATGGAAACATAGAATTGTTTTCCATGCATTAAATTAACCAAGAGTGTTGATATTGGAGAGTATATTCCATAACTCAATTCATAAAATTAATTTGAGTTTTGATGATTTTATTTATCGACTTTCGTCTTTGGTCTCATTGACACGGTTTGATTTAATTCGTATTTTCCTTTGCTGTCATTTGGACTGTGGTCATATTCTACGACTCCCGTGCATTTATTTGAAGCCATTGTTGTTGTCGTTGATCTCCTCCCGCTCTTTTTGCTTATGCCAAAGGGGGAGAGATATAATAATGACGATGAGCTAAATGATAATTTAAGCATTTTACCAAGAATCTAATTTGATATGTTAGATTCAGGGGGAGTTAAGATATATAAATGGATTTTCAAATCTGATATTTCAATAATCGATTCACATTGTATATACTTTACTCGTCTGCTTGATGCATATGATTAATATATATTTTGGAACTAACGTGTCATCAATGCAGGGGGAGTAAGTAAATTTCATTTGAATTATTATTTTTTATTATTATTTATGTTGGTTTGTCATCACCAAAAAGGGGGAGAATGTTGAGTATTGACTCCCCGGATTTGGTTTTGGATGATGAACAAACATAAATATATCGTGAACTAACTCTTTGTGAGCGCAGTTATGGAGATTGTCGCTAAATCTATATGAACATCCAAAGCGACATCTCAAGACTTCTCAAAGCACGTGATCGTAAGCCTAAAGCTTCGTTGAAGCTCAAGGACCTTTATTGAAGTCATGAAGATTCGATTGAAGCTTTTGAAGACGGTTTGTCATAGTTTATTTAATGTCTTATAGCTTCATTTTCGTAAAATGTTAAGCCTTGAGTAGGTCTTACATTTTAATCTTCATAACGCTAATATCTTAGAGCTAGGATCTTAGTAGAAGTCCATACGAACTTTTTCGAAGCTTCACGCTTCGATTCGCGACTTCTTGTGCATGTTCGTTGGTTCAAGAAGAAGAACCAACCGACTAGATGGTGATCTAGTCGGTCGGTAATGCTTCTTGGACCGACTAGTTTGCCTTCTCAATTTCTAGCTCAGTTACTGTTTACAGTTAGTCGGTCAAAGAAGGTTCACCGACCGACTAGTTGTGAAACTAGTCGGTTAAGAATCCTTCTTAGACCGACTAGTTGAACTTCCATTTTTGAGCCTGAGCTACTGTTTATCGTTAATCGGTCTATGTACATTTGGCGACCGACTAGTTGATGAACTAGTCGGTCAACATTTGTTCTTGGACCGACTAATTCAATTTGTTCTCAGACTATTTGTTTTATCTCTTAGTCGGTCTAAGTTCACTCACTGACCGACTAGTTGTGAAACTAGTCGGTTGGCAAGTCTTCTTGGACCGACTAGTTCTTTAAGTCTGAAAGTTCATCTATTCACTGTTCACCTCTTAGTCGGTTCATGTTGTTCCACCGACCGATTAGTTGATGAACTAGTCGGTCAATGGTTGTTCTTTGACCGACTAGTCTTGTTCAGAATAGAGCCATTGGAGCTTTAATTGAAACGTTTTTCTCTCTTTCTTTCCTCTAACCTATAAATACTTGGTGTGCTGCATTAATTGCACTCAAGGCTGATATTAAGAGAAGTTTAGAGATCAAAAGAGAAGCATTCAATCTCATTCAAAGCTCATTCATTTCCAATCTTGAATCTCTCCCTCACTCTTATTTCAAAAGAGAGATTCATTGATTGTGAGCCTTCCAAGCCAAGTGCTTGATTCTAGGTCACCAACATCCACCTAAGACTCTATTGCTGGTCATCTACTTGGAGCTAGGGTTTGGTGCCTCTTCATCTTCCCCAAAATCCTCTTTGCCCTAATTCGTAAGTTTACTCAAGGCATAGGTATTTTGTGGTAAGAATTTCTATTTCAATTTACATTGATATTGTAAGTGTTTCACTCTCGGTTTTGAGAGTTTGTTTGTGATCCTGGGTTGTGGGAGTCACATTTCGATTTGTGTATGATTTGACTTTGTGAAGGTTTTTCACAAGTATTTCATAGTGCAAATTTGAGTTAGAGGATTCTAACTCAAGTATCCGGAGGGGATCCGGGTGTTTGGGACGTAGGATCACCGGGAACAAGTCGGGGAGACTTGGGTCGATCCGAACCCGTTAAATTGCTTGTTTGCGATTGTTGTCTTTGTTGTCTGATATTTACATTTCCGCATTTTCGCATTATTGGTAGAGTTTGCAAGATAATTAAGAATTATCTTCTTGATTATTTTAAAGTACTATTCACCCCCCCTCTAGTACTTGTGTAGTAGCTTAGTAGGGCATTACATGAATCTTATCAGATCAATGTCCAAATATCATAAATTTTAACAACTTCCCGCCAGCCCCAACTTTGATGTCTTCGGATCTTGAGGGTCGATCTCAGTTTCCGAGAAGAGACAAAGAATTAAAAAACATGTTACTTCATCTTGCCAAATAAATGAAAACAATGTAGGACACATCGCCTTATACAAACCACTTAATCCTCTTCTTTCGTGCTCCATTTTGATGCATTTTTAAGCATATGCGACAAAGTTTTTGTTTAAAAATATGATAAAATATTGTCACAATATATAATTTATTCAACCCTATCGGACCGGGCCGGGCGGCCCGAATTTTTATCGGACCGTGCCCGGGCCTCTCTGGAATGGCCCGAAGTCTTATCGGGCCAGGCCGGCCCAGTCCTTTAAGAAAACTGAACCGGGCCGGCACGGCCCGATAAGACCGGGCCGGCCCGAATTGCCACCCCTAGTCAACATAATATAGGATGTATAATATTATAAAAATTACATTAGGGGATATAAGCCAAGAGAAACTTCGGGTTAAACCAATATTTAAACTGGGGAAAAAGTGAAAGTGGGTCAAACGAGGCTCTAAAATTGTAAGATAAATACTGGGGTGACCGTACCGTCGAGAGAAACAAAACTAAGAAGACAGATCACAATTTGACATCGAGAAACGAAATTAAAAAATAAAAGATCACACGACAAAAATGAAAATCGTGACGCCTCTGTAAACAAAGTCAAATTGTGGGAGAACGACCCGTGAAATGACGTTCCAAAATAATTCCACAAAATAATACTCTTCGAGAGGGTCACAACATCATATAACACTATAGGGTTCTCCCCCATGGCTTCAGGATCCTCTCTTCTTCGCTTCTCGGTGGCCAAACGCCTTAGGATGGCGTTTATCTCTGGATCAACGTGGATCAAGTCGTCGAGACTTCTTGAACTCCTGCGCATGAAAAACAACAAACACACGTGAAGCGAAAAGTGGGAAAGAAACAGATAAGATAAAAAATAAAAAATAAAAATAAAAATAAGAAAATAAAAAGGAAAAAGAAGAATGCCAAAATTATCGCGAGGTAGGGATGAGAGCTAGACATAAGAGTTCATGAAATCCTAAAATAACAAGCACGTTGCCTCCCCGGCAACGGTGCCATAAAGCTTGACGTCCCCCGCTAGTGCGTGCTAGATGTGTGCAATAATATGATTGGGGGCGTGAGATTTAAATATTTGTAACCGCAAGCTCACGGTGTTGTAGTGTGGCTTGGGGGTCGAACTCAGGGAGGCGTGGATGTGCTTGTGTCAAAGAGGATCAAAATCACCCCATGGGCGAGCTAGCCCAGATCGAATGATGGGTTGTCACGGTAAATGGAATGCAAAGTATAGACAATATAAAGGAAAAACCCGGGACTTTGGTTTCCACCCTATCGTGCGATTCTCGCCGATACGGCCTACGGGTAGGATAGCGATCGGAATTAGGGTCTAATGGTGAGACGTTGCCTCTAAGAGTGGTACCAGTGTCCCATGGGCCCGATATTCCGGTCGGTGCCCAGGATGATACGCCGGACTTCCCGGGTTCGGTCAGTGGGCACTCCCGTGTCCATTAACACTGACCGACTCCGAGAGCACTAAGCTCGCAACGATAACTCCCAATGTCTCATCCTGCCGCTCCCGCGCGCTAGGATTCGACGTCTACGCTAAGGGTGTGAGCTATGGCTAGGGAGTCAACTGCCAAGTTTATTCCCCCTTGGCCCGACGGTTAAAGGCGGTGTTTTCCCACCGATGACAATAAAACACCACGCGTAACCGTTAGATTCCTAATCCCTATCGATTTCCTAGCCCTATGGACGCATCGGGAAGAGCCCACGAAGGGGTTTCCGCCAAAATCACAGATTTGGAAACTACTCACACATATTTAGTAAAAAGCGATCTAAATAGAAATCGACCGTAAAAATCATGATCAGACAATAGAAATGCAATGGTAGTAAAGTAATTAAGATAATACTAAAGTTTGACAAAGATCTGAAAACTTACAAAAACTGGGAAATTACAGCCGTCACAAAATGAAGAAAACAGTAAAAAATAACCAACTCCCTCTTCTGGAAATCTAGGGGTCCTATATATAGAAAAAGATATCACCTGATCGGCTTCAAACTTTGGCAGCGAGATGCTGGACTTCACCCGGTCAGGATGAACCAGTCGGTTGAAACATGGATGTGACCGGTTGGATCTTGGTGCCGACCGGGTGAGGAGACCGGTTGGATCTTCGTGTCTTGGCTTTGGAGATTCAGCTACAAGTGAACCAATCGGGTGAAAGTCACCCGATCGGTTGGCAATCAGCTTCGAATTCCAGAGAGCTTTGGGCTTTTGAACCGGCCTACGAACCGACCGGGTGACTTCTCGTGAGCTCCAATCTGCGTCCGGGTGGTGCACGCGTGCATCACCCGATCGGTTGAAGATGACCAACCGATCGGGTGAGGGGCTGAAAGATGATATCATCGTCGTTTGACCCCCTGGATCACGCGTGACTCCTCCCGTTGCTCCTGGGACTTGCGATATCGTCGTTTTATGTCCCCTATGCCAGTAAACTCCTGCAAAATATGGAAAACACGAAAAAGTGAAAGAAAACAAGAAAACACGAGAAAACGAATATAAGACGGCGGTAAAATATGGAAAAACACGGAAGAAAACGTGCGCAAATATATGAAATATAAACGCACGTCAGTATATGTATGTAAAATAAACGTATGTATAAGTATTTGAAAGTGTGTGATATATGCGTAGGTATATGCATATGGATGTATATGGTCTCATTATAATGTATGTAAAACTGGGATAGAATGACCTTAGTGTCTAAGTCCGCTCACCCCTACGCCGGCCTATTTAGGGAGGTCTGAGGACAGACTTGATCCTAAGGTGGGTAGATTACTATGACTCTAGTACTATGAGTAATGCTTATATAAATCTGTGTATGGTGTAAGGTATTACATGCATGTATATACGTATAGTGATATGTATTATTACGTGTATATAGTAACATGCGGTATTTAAAAGTGATCGTATGATTGGAATGTTAATTGACGAAGAATGATTGTATTTATGTACTAGTGGTATGTTTATGTGATGTGTGGTCTATATTGTTATGAATGATGAGTGTATAAGATATAGGGTAATACATTGTGAATTAGTAATGATGTGAGTGTCGAAGGTGATAGCACACTTACAGCTAGTAAATTGATGTGGTGGTGTAGTAAAGTGTTACTATTCACCCGAGTATATTATTGGTTAGATTATATTTGTAGGATGATATTAAACATGTTATGTAAATACGTAATTAGTAATGTGTCTATGTATATTGTTACTGCTATTAGCGTGGACGTTGATTAGTATTATCAGTGGTATTACTATTGGTATTGGTATTAGCGTTAGAGATATTATTTGGATATGGCATGATTGTTATTTATGGTGTGTATACATTAGAAGAAGAGATACGAGCGTTACCCTTGTGTTTTCCCGGTGCCTTAGCCGATGAGATTCCGAGGACAGAATCATTTTAAGGTGTGTAGGATGTAACGACCGGTTTTTATCGGTACGTTATATCCGTATTTTTCCCGTGTGACATTTCTTTTGTATCCGTAGCTTCGCGTTCTGTCCCCGTACCCGTATCCGTACCCGTACACACTTCTACTTTTTCATACTTATTGTTAATATTATTATTATCCTTTCTAAAATTATTTTAAATTTTCTTTTCTTAAATTATGTTTTAAATTCCCAATTCAAAATTTAAATTCGAAATTTTAAACTTTAAAATGTTTGAAAAACTTCCCATTTAAGATCCTATTTAAACCTATTATTAATTGACTTAATTGGCCCTAATTGCCTTGATTAAACCTATTAAACACTATTAATGATTATTCAAATTACTTCCTAATTCAAACCTTCCCATTTTAGCTAGCCACGTTTTTACCTTGACCGAACTCTCCTTAACACTCACGCACACCCAGCTAGCAACACACACAACACAAAAAAAAGAACAAAGGTATACACAGATTACCCTGGACCCTAGACCCTAACTCTTTCACATACTGTCCTTTGCAAATCCCCACACACGAAACTAGCAGCAGCCGTTGAACCAAGACATATATTATAAAAAAACTTATTAAAACCTAAAACTAACCACCCATTCACATGCTGATGTACGTTTCAAACCCCCCACAATAAAGCTCTCCTTTATAAAATTAACTATAGGGCAAAGTAGCAGCTAACCTATTACCTAAAACCCTAGGATTAAAACATCAACACAGCTGCCGCCCTACCCCTCTCATCTCCCCACGCAACGAATCGCTGCGGCCACCCCCTCTTCTTCAAGCACCTGCGCCCAGCACCCTCATCACGCGGTGATCTGCTCCCCTCCTCGCGCGGAGCTCCATGCCTAGCACGCAGTGGCCTCCCATCGCCACTGTCCGCGGCTTCCTCACCTCCCCACGCGTGCGCAGAGTCCGCAGCCACCTGCAGAGACCCCCGGTGCCTTGCGAAGCCCACAACCCTTCTCGACGCCACGCTGATCTCCCCTCCGACCGTCGAAGGTGCCGTCGGCGTCGTACTCCTCTCCACCTGCGACTAGGGACAGAGGTTAAAGATTTTGAGGTTAGTCAGAATAATTTTAGGGTTTAATCTTAACAACGGGGTATTATTATCGCATGTTATGACCGCTACTTAGAGACCAGCTTATCGTTTTATTATGAGTTAGGACTTAGTCATGGTTAAGAGTTGATTAGTTTTAGAATGAAACTGTGTATCAGTCGGATTGGATGTACCTGTTTCTGTGTTTTAAGAGTTTAGATTTTAATTGATTGGTTCTATAAAAACATTTTTATCATGTAAAACGTAGTTATTACTGTTCCCTTAACATCATGTTAATTGTATAACCTAAGTTACATGTTCTCCACCTCGTTGGGGTTAATATTTTTATAATTCAACTCATAACCCACACCGTAAAGTAGAGAACTTAATAAAACCGGTTGATTAGACGTCGTAGGAACTCGTTATAAAGCTGTTTTGATCGAAAAATGCCTATTCTGATTTTATGTTTTGTCAAACCAGGAACCATCTTCTCCGTAGCGTAGTACTCATCGAGACGTTTCCAACGACACTAAGAACGTCAAAATCAGGCAAGTATATGAATTGATATGATTTTTTGAAGTTTCGGCACTTTTACGCCGCTTTTACGTATTGTTGAATAACTTGAAAATTAGACGTGAAATGACGCATGAAAATGATGCCATGATAATCTGAACGAAATTTTTGATCCAACAGCATATCATACAATATACTTTAGTTTTAAACAATGAGGAAGAAAACTAGTTTCTGTAGCATGTTCAACAAACGCCCATGTTCAACATTATTTTAAGCTTGTTATAAAATTGTTCAACCCACTTATGCCTTGTAGAACTGTCATAATAATGTAGTAATGTTGATAACATTAAATTTCTGTGTGTCTTGACATGTCTAACAAATATTGACATCGTGAAAATCGTGCGCCTCGAAGGCGGAATCGTGAATTCGTGATGTCGTGTGAGTCGAGTAGGCTGGCTCGTGTTCCATCACAAAAATTGGGGTGGGGTTAGGGTTGAGCGGCCACTAGGCGTATGAAAGGGTCCTCTCTTCAAGAGCACCACCCGAATGCGGTGGGTTAGCGTCAATCACGGTAAGCCCCGTGAGAAGAACGACTTACTCATCACGTCCTAAAGGTGAGAACCCTATGATAGATGTGAACTATTGACATGGAACTTGCAACGCTAACTTGATCTCATGAAAATTGACATGCTAACGAACTCAAAGAAAAACTTTACTTTAATTCTTGAAACTGCTTAGAACTGCATGTTAAGGATGTTTACTTTCGTCTCAATATAATTGTCTTGTTAAATTTGCTGCAGTCAACTCTTTTAAATATTTAATGTCTCTTAAAATTCATATCATAGTATACTTCTCTCGGGTTGCTAACTCTTTCTTGCAGTCCCCTTGCTGACATACATTCATGTATTTGGATGTATGTCAGATCCCGAGTTGGAGCACTAGGAAGATTCCCTCGAGACGCCTGATTTTGAGGGCCAGAGTTCGCCGTAGACGCCGAGCCGCTTTCTGCGGAAGACTAGAGCTCCTTTTCCGTCACTACTTTGAGTTTTAGCTTTAGTACCTTGTAGTAGGATTAGTGTTTTGTTGTAGTTTTATTTTTGGCCATGCTGAGGCCCAGTTGTCTTATTTCTTGTACGAACAATTCTGGAAGTGCCTTTTTTTAATTTAATGAAATGTTTTCTGATTGTTCTGATACGCAAATGCAAGGACATCTTCTGTGTTTTTATCACAGACGCTTATTGAACTCGAGCTTCACCACTCCAGTTCAAGCGGACCGCGTAACGTTCTCGCTTCAGGTGTCTTTTGAGAAGCGGGGCGTTTCAAAATCGATGATATACGTGATTACTTTTTGGCACAATTTTATGCTCTTTATCGCCATACCTTCTGACGTTCTCATGCCCTTGCCAGATGAAACGTCGAGTTATAGAAAAGATATTAATAATCATTGATTGCACATACCCTAACAAACCAACACATCCTCTCCACTTTGGTACCCTAATATTGAATTCACCGTAACTATCGTAGGATTTCCTTTTATTATTTTAAACTCTTGATAGCATATCTTTATACCTGATAGGTGGTCGGTTACTATCGTTTTAGTATTCTTTATAAACTGAAATTTGTGGTTTTGCAGGTCAGTTTTCCTGTGGATACGATACCTGGACTCACCAGGATTATTACTTGTTCGAACTCCTACACTTGGGAGTAGCGCTTACATCTTTTGAGACGAGTCAAGTTTTTGGCGCTGTTGCCGGAGACAACAGTACTTGTTGTTGAGTATTGGACTTCTTCTCACTTGGTGTTAATGATGAGCAAACATAAATACTTGTGACTAATCCCCTATTTTGCAGTTAATCCATTGCCTAAGCTTATTATGAAGATCAACTAGCAATGGATAACTCACAAACGTAATTGAAGGCAAATGACATGAATTGGATGATCGTAGATTGATGATTGAAGCTCCGTAAAGACTTCAAGCTCATACGATGGAAAGAAGAGATTATTCGTCAATGTAATTTTAATTTTATCTCTTCTAGTATGTAGCTTAGAAGTAGAACTTTGATGGAGCACTCACACACATATACATTCTGTCATAGAACTTCATTAGATCAATTGTCCTTTGATCCCAATTCAATTCTCTTTTGTTTGTGCTAGGATTGTTTATAACAACCGACTGCTGAACAGTTTATAGTCACCTGTCTTAAAAACAGTCGCCTGTGTTTTGTTCTACAGTCGCCTGTTATGCACAGACTATTACAATATAGTTTTGGGCCTTCTCTGATTACTTCGCACAGGCTACTGATGAAAGATTCATAGGCGCCTGTTCTAATGACAGTCGACTGTGTATTGTAAATCAGTCGCCTGTCTATCCTTGCCCAAACTCTGTTTGATCTGAATTTTACCGCCAGTCGACTAATCCTGTATATACAGTCGACTGTCTATTGGATCAGTCGACTGTCTATGCTGCAACAGTCGCCTGTCTGTAAGTCATTTCTTTGACTCAGCTCTCTGGAAATTTCTCTTGCTTTTGACAGTCGTCTGTTTAAGGTTTTACAGTCGCCTGTTCTGATTAACAGTCGACTGTATTACTTGAATCACTCGTCTGTCCTGTATCTTGTGAGATTTCCAGTATTTGTCTAACTTACTCTTCTCTCGGCCAGTCGCCTGTCGAAGAAATTACAGTCGCCTGTTGGTTTAACAGACGACTGTCTTTGCTTCATCAGTCGACTGTCCACGTGGTAAGTTACCGTTATGAATTCTCACCTACCCTTGCTGACTGTGCAACAGTTGACTGTGGATTGTTCAACAGTCGACTGTCGTGAGTTCAGATTATATCCGTTGAGATTTTTCTCACGGATTTCGATTGGGTTTTTGCCTAAACTATTTTGTGGATTTGAGAAAGCTATAAATAGAGCTTCTACTGTTCCATTGGAAGGTTACTCATTCATTGCAAAATCTCTCAAGCTTTTATTTCCAAAGATCAAAGCTCTCAAATCCAAAGCCCTAAGTATTTCCATATCTTGTTCTCTTGCTCTCCAACCTAGAACCAAAGAGCGATCATCTAGGCAATTGGTGCAGTCAAGAGAAAGGGCTTTCTCCTCTCTTCCAAGAGAGTTCTTCAACACACATCACACTACTCCTTCAAGTTCTACTTCAAGTCATAGGTGATTGTAAGTGTTGTTTTTCAATATTTCATAACATTCGTTATTTGAGTTGTGCTCTCGGTTGGGAGAGTGGTTTTGCTTGCTCCCTGGTTGCGGGAGTCAAGGACATCGATTGTATTCGATTGCACTTGTAGGGTTGCTACAAGTGTGCTTTAAGGAAATCTCAAGTTAGGGTTCTAACTTGAGTATCCGGTGGTATCCGGGTGGTAGGGACGTAGGATTACCGGGAACAAGTCGGGAGTTGACTTGGGTAATCCGAACCCTTGAAACATCTATGCGTTTGTGTGTGTTTCATCTTGGGTTGTTTTTCTATTCCGCACTATTTGTTGGATTGCATTTTATTTGGCGTAAATTCCTTTTAAATTTTTATAAACACTATTCAACCCCCCTTCTAGTGTTTTCCCCATAGACAGGGTCCTTACACTTGTGATCTACGATTTCAGTTCGTATAGAGGAACATTCGGTGAGATCCTTCCATCTTATAGGTTAGTGTTTTTATTAGTTTTTTTGTTTTGTTTTCTCTTAAAAAATTCAAAAAAATGGAGTATATGGAATTCTATGGCACATATTATTGGCATGATGCAGAGTCTGATGTTGCACACACGCATAGAATGGAGAAGCTCAAGATTGTTAATTTTAATCAGTGAGATTGTGAAACTTTCTTTCAGGCATGGAGGAGGTTCACAGACATAGTATTGAGCTATCCGCAGCATGGGTACACAAATAAAGAGCTTATGGAGTCCTTCTTATTCGGACTACGACCACAACTGCAGAAATTTTTGGGAGTCATGACGCCGACAGAGGCGGGGAAATACATGGAGTCCTAACACAAGAATGATCAGAGCATTAATGAGACTTCAGAGCGTGATTCAACGGAGCCTTCATGCCTTGATCAAAGGTAGTAAAGCATAGACGTACCATTGCAACCCTTGAAATAGGAAGTTTATTTGCTCATTCAGACACAGGAGGCTACATTCCATCAATTCCAAGAAAACTTCCTTGCTCGGAGTCGGTAAATTCAACAATCCATTGAAAATCTTACTCTGATTGCCACTTGCTTAGAAGAAAGTAATTCTTTTGAAATTCAATTTCTTGATTCTAATATGAGTTCATCTTCTATTACAGGTATATCGAGCGAGCCATGTCACGATAAATGCACAAATCAGAACATTAACATGGCTGGAAGCGTGTGCAAAGGAGAGGACGAGCTAGCAATTTTGGATAAATAGAAGGAGGAGACAGCCAGGGACATGTGTTTAGAGATTATTTCTATGAAACATGAACCACTTTCCCCTCCAGATTTTTCCCTAAATCATTCATCCCTCTCTACAATGGCTGAGCATCAAATGAGAGTAGTGCATATCTTTCAGGGAGTAGTCATCAACATGCTTTACTTTATTTCACCTATTTTGATGACTACATTTGGAATAGTTTTATGAAAAGAATTTAAGACTAATCTGGATTAACGTGACTCATCTCTTGTCACGCCCCGCTTCCCAAAACAGCGGAGGCGAAGCGTGACTAGGCCCGCTTAGGCCAGAGCTAAGGAGCCCTGACCCAATAAGCGTCTGTGTGGTACCAAGACGAAGGTACATGTCCCTGCATGTTAGTACAGAACAATAAGAGTACAAGAAAGGAAAAGACAATTCATTTCATTCCAACATATCACAAGTAACAAGTCTCACCGCTCGAAGGGCTACAACTGCAGAAAAGAAAATCTAACGGTGCAAGCACCCTACCTAAACAAGGAAACAAAAGGTGCTACGCACCCAACTAAAAGAAATGGATATCTCCGGAAACTGTAACGAGAAGTCTCTAGCTCTGGTCCTCCTCAGGATCGTACTCAGGATCAACACTCTCTGGCTCCACTTCAGCTGGCAAGTCAGTCTCATCGACGTACTCTGGCTCGATCCCTGACGTACAGCACCAAAAGAAGGAACTGTACGTCAGGTAAGGTCTACAAGAAGAGGTTAGACCAAACTGCAAGTGCACCAATTATTTAACAACGTTTTACTGGTTGATTTACATGCTGAGGTTATGACAGACGAACAAACGAAAGTACACGCAGCAGGAAAGTAAACACGACAAGTAGTAGTCGCAGCGAGTGATACCGACAACGGGACTAGCCTACAGGTGTCAAGACAAGACGAAACGTGGAAAGCCAGACAGGACAAGACAAGACACGAAAAGGGTTCACGCCTTTACGGTTCGAGGGGGATCAGACCCTCTTGCCGCGTGCACGCTCAACCCTACCCCAAAACCCCAAGAATCGTGACAGGACAAGGGATCACTTGCTCTAGCTTGACAAGTGCCCTATTTCTCTCTGAGCTGTGTATCAGTACAAGGGATCACCTGATCTAGCTTGACAGGTGCCCTATTGCCCAGCGGGCTGTGAATCAGTACAAGGGATCACTCGCTCTGGCTTGGCGAGTGCCCTATTGCCCAGCGGGCTGTGCAAGACGGAAAGGGACATGGCAAGACGGAAAGGACATGACACGACAAAACCGGAGGGGTTGTACTAGGGTGTCCACAACTCACACACACGCATGCCAATCCTATGATGTCAAAATTGTTGTTGTTGGACTCAGACTTCGTTATCAAGTCTGAGCCATTAAGGGCGTTCTGGACTCTATCATTTCACGTCCGGTCCTCATCGTTCCAAACTATCAATTCTAACAAGACTAAGGCCTAAACATGGCCAAGAACGCAAGTGGTACACTTGCCTGCAGTGGTGAGTGCGTCGTCTTCCTGGAACGTCTCGTCCAAACGTCTCGTCGGCGAAAGAGCGTCTGAAAATCGTGACACGGCGAAGGTGTCAGATTACGATTCAATAATTCCTATTAGGGTTGTGTCTAGGTTATCGGGACTACCCTATTTATCAAAATCACATTTTTAATGCATTTAACCTAATCGACGATCTATCCTATATGCACATGCATAAAGTCCATTCGTCGATTTATCTATGGTTGTACAACGTTTTAAGGATCATCGGTAAATAAATTAATTAAAGTTGCTGATTTTAATTAGGTTTTGATTCATTTACGGTTGGGGTTTCTACGAGTTTAGGGAACCAACCTGATTTGACGATCGAGCGGAGATCCGGTGTCAGATCTGGAAAAGGTGGAAGCTTTGCGTCGTCCCGAAGCTCCTGGGCCGCGGGTAGCGCAGCGAGGAACGTTGATCGTTGGTGGTGTCGTCGGCCTCCGTAGGTGGTGGCGAGGATCTCAAGGTCTCCCGGGGTCGTCGTCGCTAGATCTGAGGTTGGATCGCCAAGATGGATCTCGGAAAAGGGAAAACGAGATGGCGGCCAGAGCTTGGCCGTGGGGTTTCAGATCTGAGGAAGGAGAGTGCGGCTGGAAGAATGGAAAGGAGAAGAAGAAACAGGAGAAAGAAGAGAAAGGGAAAGAAGAAAGGAGAATGGGAGAGGGGAGGAAGACCTTGAAGAAGATGGGGCGCAAAGGAGGAGGAAGGAGAGGTAGGGAAAGAGAAAGAGGTAAGTAGGGGGAGATGACAACTCAAAACAATGAGAAGAAAAGAGAGACAGCCGTGCGTTTAAATAAGAAAACAAACAGCGGCTAGGTCAGAAATTAGGGTTTCGGGGTCAACTAGTCGGTCTGTGAAGGGCGGTTGACCGACTAGTTTGAGAACTAGTTGGTCAGTCGTCCAACTGAGACCGACTAAAAGCAAACAGAGAACAGTGTCGGTTTAGGGTTGACAGATTTAGTCGGTCTGTGAAGGCTCGTCGACCGACTAGTTTGCAACCTAGTCGGTCGGCCAGTGTTCATTGACCGACTAACGGATGAAAGTGGTCGATAAGTAGTTTTGAAAATTAGTCGGTCAGCAAAGGAAACCTAACCGACTAGTTCGTCAACTAGTCGGTCAGTATTCGTTCTTAGACCGACTAAAGGTAAACAGTAACTCAAAGGAAAAAAAACCTGAGGGAAACTAGTCGGTCCACGAAGAGTTTCTGACCGATTAGATTGGCATCTAGTCAGTCGGTCATTCTTCTTGAACCGACTAAAATGCACACTAAGCCTCCAAATGAAGTGCGAAGCTTCGGGGTGAGTTCTAGGGACTTCTAAGATGAGTCTGGCTCTAAGATAAGAGTGTCATGGAGCACGCTCAGCTCCAGATAGGGGAAAAAGGATAAAGAAAAGAAGAAGAGAGAAGACAAACAATTATATATATAAATAATTTTCATCATACAAAAACCAGTCGTTACATCTCTTGCAGGATATAGTTAACTACTTTATAGAGATGCTGGGAGTTACGTTGCTAGGATCCAGTTTAGCTAGTGGAGGAAGACTACTCGCTGAGGAGTGCAAGGAACATATAGAACAACTTCCTCCACCATTAAAGATCCGTGATCTGCCATTTGACCACGGTGTGTTCTTTCTATTAGTGTAGAATTTTTATGCTTTTTAGGATGCTTTCTTTTGAATAAACTCATACCCCTTTCGACATTGAGGACAATGTCCATCTTTAGTTGGGAGGAGTGTATGAGACCTTAGGATTTTTTTATAAATAAATCGAGAGAAAGGAATAAATCACCAATTCTTATCATTTAAAACTCCTTCACATACCACAAATGAGATGATTAAGCATTGATTGAGTTCTAAAAATTATTTATGGCTTGAATTAATTTTTTTTCTCTTCATGGAATTACTCATTAATATCATATTTATGAAAACTTTCAATTGCCATGATTAATATCTCGAAATAGTTTGAATTCATTTCATGCATGCCATTGTGATGCAAGAGCTTAAGTATACACTATTTATTAGAACAATCTTCAAGTTGAAGAGGAATTTGGCCTTTGTTACTAATGTTTATGTTCATATTTATGGGTGTTGAGTTGCTTACGAAAAAAAGAAAAAAAAGTTGAAAAAGAAAAAAATGCATCGTTCCCTTGAGTTCATTGATTAGCCGGGTCTTCATGCCTTAGGAAGCATTGTAGATTCGCGTCGAAAGATGGATGAATGGGGAGTGCATTCAAAAAAAGAAAAAATAAAACTTAGATGATTCGAGTTATTAAGTTCGAGTGGCTCTTCTAAGCCTAATACCCGAAGGTCGTCTGGCCTAGGAGTCATTAACTGAAAGCTCGTTACATGGATCATTCTAAGTCGTCAAAAAGAAAAAAAAAGGAAAAAATAGAGAAATGGTGAATAAACTAAGCAACTTCAATACCCATGATTTGAACGACCTTTTTGAGATGCCAATTCCTTGGAAATAAGAAAACTAGCATATAACGACGTGTTATACTTTCGCTTATGCAAAACGATGCTTGCATGTTATTTATTCAAATTAAATTAGAGAAAATATCATGTGATTGACCTTATCATGGATTGTGTATATTGATGGTCAAAATCATGTTGGAAAGCGTATTATTGAGCCATGCCATAAACGATTGATAGAATTTATTGTTTTATTAATCATTTGACTTCATCGCTCTTTTTGCTAGGAACTAGCAAATCTCTAGTTGGGGGTGTGATTCGGGTTGAATATTGCATATTTAACACCTCATTTAGCCCCATTTTGTGTATATATGGTACTTAATTGGTCTCTAATACGATCGTATTTAGAATACCCTTATTTATTAGAGAAAATTCCTTTTTATGCACAAAACAGCAATAAACTGAGTATTTCTGCACTTTTTATATTTTTCGTGCAAAGATCTCGATCTCACGATTCCAACAACTATTTATTTGTATTTTTATGAGATCTGTGCTAATTTCTGTGAATTTTTGAATGCAGAATACCATTTAAATGGAGAAATACGCGAGAAAAACGCATGAAAATTTGAAATACGGCGCAAATCGTATATCTGCCCGATCAGCGATGCCACGTGGCAACAACAGAGCGTTTCTCCTCTAATCCGACGACTCAAAATGGCGGGCGACACGGCAACCTTTCGAGCGTTCGATTTCGATCGAACGGTCCACATTTCACCCGCTCGAATGCGGATCACAGTGAACCCAGGAAATTGATGGGTGACGTGGCATGATCGCAGCCGCTCGTTGCTCGAACAAACATTCGAGGATTAGCCCACATCAGGACTCGGATCACAAGTGGATGCGGCGTGATCTTGGCAACGTGGAGCCAGCTAGGCCGCTGGATATCGCATTGGACGGTTGTGAAGAAGTCGTATCGGACTCTGAGTGCCAAGCGGGAGCGCGCATGAGAGGATCCGAATCTGCAAGCCACGTGGTTACCCCTCGTTCAATCCCGTATGGATGAACGGTCCAGAAATGATCCGATCGTGGGGTTTGGGTTTTGAGCGTAATTGGGTGCGGATTTGGTACCCGTTAACAACTAAAACCCGCAATGCCTCTATATAAGCGTATTTTAGGGGTTTGTTGTATATTCTGGTGTATTGGGGACTTTAGAGCTGTATTTTGGCGTGAAATTTGGAGGCCCTGGAGACAGAGGCCAGAGCTACCATCTAAAGGAGATTTGGGGCTAATTGAAGAGTTTTGGTGATATAATTCCTAACTTTACTCATGTATTTGGCGTATTTAGCGCGCATTTTGAGACTTTGAGCATGTATTTGTCTATGAATATGGTTTATTTTCTCTCCATGCGTGGCTAGTACCTATTTGTATTGGTAGTGATGAAGTTAAGGAGTTGTAATCATTGATTTCGATATCTTTTCGCCCTATATTCATGATATATTGCGAATTTCATTGATTTCTACATATATATTATTTGGGTATGTTATACGGAGACGTGGACATGCTTGAATCGAATATGACTTTTGCGGACTTATTCGTGATGTGATCCGAGAGGATGTATCGTGACCCGAGAGGGCACTTGTGCGTATTTTCTTCATGAAATCGATGATATACGTGATTTCTTTTGGGCACTATTTTATGCTCTTTATTGCCATACCTTCCAACGTTCTCATGCCCTAGCCAGACGAAACGTCAAGTTATAAAAAAGATATTAATAATCATTGATTGCACATATCCTAACGAAATCACGACCAACACATCTTCTCCACTTTGGTACCCCAATATCAAATTTACCGTAACTATCGTAGGATTTTCTTTTATTATTTTAAACTCTTGATACCATATATTTATACCTGATAGGTGGTTGGTTACTATCATTTTAGTACTCTTTATAAACTGAAATTCATGATTTTGCAGGCCAGTTGTCCCATGGATACGATACGTGGACTCACCAGAATTATTACTTGTTCGATCTCCTACACTTGGGAGTAGTTCTCACATCTTTTGAGACAAGTCAGTACCTCCCGTTAGTTTGAGTGTAATTGTAGTCTCTTCCGCCCTCAGACTTTGGGCTTGTCACTAGATTAGGAGATTGAATGATGCACTATATTGCCTCCGCTGTTACTATTCTGAATTGTGTAAACTGCTAGTTTTCTTACCATGCACATATACAACTGCCATGCTTACTACTCTGTAGACCACACTTTGCCTGCTCACTGCTTTGTACACTACACTTGCATGCTCACAACTTTGCACACCACACTTACCATGCTCATTATTTTGTACACTACACGTTACCATGCTTGCATGTTCCCTTACGCTACTCATGCTTTACCTGATTGTAATCATAATGTGTCACTCATTTTCAAATTTTGCAAACTATATTATTATATTACCGAGGGTCCATATTCTAACGTTTTAACTTACCGAGCGACCCTCGCTGACGTATATTTCCCTGTTGTTTATCTTGTGAAATATACGTCAGGTTCTGGGACAGATTTTGCACAGGAGCATACCCTGAGTCTGAGCTAGTTGACCAAAAGTACTAGGACGCTGAGATGCACATCTGGTGAACTATGCACTTTTGCAACGTCGCTAAAAGTTTAATATTTATGATATATTGTATTCAGGTGTATTTCTTTCGTGTAACTGTTTATAATGGCCATGTTAGGCCTTAATTCCTTTGTGTACATGTAATCTGGACTTGAAAGTGTAATAATTACATTTGTGTTGTTCTGATATTCGCAAGAAGAATCTGCCAGGCTTTTACATAGACGCTTATTGTGCTTAAGTCAAAGAAGATATAAAAAAGTCACTTCTTCTTTGCTTTAAGCACATGCGGACCCGCTCGTGTCCTCGCTCCCAAGTATAATGGGAAGCAGGGCGTGACAACGTCCTTCAGCCCTATCGGTTGACAGAGGTGGCGATGGAAGGCACGATGGCGATGGTGGGCGAGGGGGTGATGGCATCTTGCAGAGGGGTAGCGGGCTTGGGGTCGATGGTTGTGGTGAGTGTAGCGGGTGATGACGTGGGATATGGCGGGTGATTGAGTTTTTTTGGTTTTTTTATATTGCAGACATATAGGAGAGTTTCAAATAATTAATATGAATACATTTATTTGTTTTGGTGTGCAGTTAATTAATTTATTTTAGTTTCACGTATTTCTTTTGTCGATATAGTGTATTTATTTTGTTGTATACATGTACTTTTTGATAATTTTGTTACGAATTTATATTATTGTATGCAGGGATTTAAGCTTTTTTAAATAAAAAAATTTAACTATTGGCCACGGACAAATCCGTGGCCGATATTAATTTTTGGCCACAGAATAGTCCGTGGCTGAAAGTTATCAGCCACGAATTTTGTGCACAATTTCGTACACGAAACTCGTGTCAAATATGTTTTAGCCACAGACTATTCAGTGGCCGAAAATTAATATCAGCCACAGATTTGTCCGTGGCCGTAAATATTCGGCCACGGATTATGTGCATGGTATGCGTCATGTTGGTGCACAAAATCTGTGGCCGATAAGTAATGGCCACGGGCCTATCCGTGGCTCAAAGTCCATATAGGCCACGAATATATTCGTGGCCGATAATTTTATGTAGTTTTTAATTTTCCTTATAGGCCACAAAAATCCGTGGCCTTTATTCCTTGGCAGATTATCGGCCATGAAAAAGTCCGTGGCCAAAAGCCCCAACAGTCACTACGGTATCGACCACGGATTTTACACCACGATTTTTTTTCCATGGTCGTTATGTTTTTCGCCACGGATTTACGGCTTTCGGCCACAGATTTGTCCGTGGCCGAAGACCCGATATGTAGTAGTATGCGCACGCTTGTGTTACGTTGGAATTCGGGTTTTTTGCAGCTATTCGTGTATGCTAAACCCAAACCCAAAGATAAGTATTTCTTTTTATGCCCTTTAATTTCATGCGTTTACTCATTTAATATTTTATGTTTTATCGTCTAACTTAATATTATTTTTTGGTAGGGTCATCGTAGCGACAAGTGGGTCCCACTGTAGGCCCCACCCAGACTGGGCCCACCCAGTTTGGGCTCTCACCCGTGGGGCTGTGCGCCTGCCAACGGGGCAGTGTGCCCGGGCACAGAGTGACCTGGGCACCTAGGATTGAGCCTAGGCCACCCGAGCTAGAGCCCAAAGCGCCTGCCAGCACTTCGGCTCGAGCCCAGGCGCTATACTGAGCGTACCCAGTGCCTGGGCTTGAGCCCATTGAGCCTGGGTCGAGCCCAAGCATGCCTTGGTTTGAGCGCAGGCATGGGCTGGTGGTGTGAACAAAAGATTGCACCTGCTAACTCCCAAGTGTAGGAGGTCTCCAAGTAGTAATATTCCTAGTGAGCGTAGGGTCGAACACGGGGACAACTTATTTACAATCAACAACGGTCACAATTGGCTTAAGCGATGTAAGAAATACCACCCTTTGGGGTGAGGATTGGTTGGGCGAATTTCTAAAGTAAACCAAAGTCAAGCATACAAACAAAGAAAAAATGTGAGATAGTATTCGAAGGTGCAAAGTGCGAGTGTTTGTGGTTTCATGATGTAGTTGGGCTTATAAATCTATCTCAAATCACTACGTCCTCTCCTCCGGTTAAGGAGAGAGTGATCGGATAATATGTCATTTCATCGAACACATTGGATGCGAAAAGTAATGAATGAAACATATGAGAATAATCACACTAAGCACAGTAGAGAGGGTCCACTAGGATAAGCCTCTCTTTGGATTTCCCACTAGGGTTCCAATAAACAACCCTAACTCAACATTTCATCCGCATATGAGATGGTAAAATTATGCATGAGATGAGATTTAATAGCCCAAACATACTTCAATCCACCAAAAACACACAAAATGATTAACCACTCATAATAAACAAAGTCAACATCTTTGATTTCAAAACCAACATCCAAGAGTTCTTACAAGTAACAAAGATCAACAAGAGAAAGGAAGATATAAGCTTGAGAGCAAAGAAACCCCCTTGTGAGAAGATCCAAAGCTTCCTCTTTGATCTTCTCCCTTGAGCTTCACCCCTTCTCCAAGATCTCCCAAGCTCTAGAAGTTGTTTTGAGAGCAAAAGAAATAACAAGAGAAAAAAATGATCCAAAAACCAAGAAGAAAACTAGGAGAGGCTGAAAAAATAGCCCCAAAGACCCATAAAAACGCAATTCGGGTCTGCAAAAATGGGGTATTCGGGTCGAAAAATGCTCAAAAACCAGCACAAAACAGCCCCAAAAGCCAAATGGGGGCATTGCGGGTCGGGCCTGGGGCGCTTGACCCGCGGGCACCAAGCGCCTGCATCCAACTGGGTGCGGGCACGCGCAGCACGCGTGCCCGCCTGCTGCTGGGCGGGCACGCGCATCGCGCGTGCCGCCCGCTGGGCCTTTACGTTTGCATTTGTTTTTAAAAAGAAGCAGATGCCTGCTGCTGAGCGGGCCGCTTTGTTTTTTTTCTTTTAATCAAAGCAGCGGCACAAGTGGGCCGGCCAGGCGGGCCGGCCCACAGACTACAATTTGGTTTTTTTTCTTTTTTTAAATTCTAGAACATCCTCCCAAGCTCCAATAAATTCCCAAAAATAGCTCCAAGCTCCAAAAAATCCTGGAAAAATTCCAAAAAATCTAGAAAATTTCCAGGAGTACCTAAAAAATAAGATGAGCTAACATTAGTCCATAGAAATCGTATTTTATGTATAAAAAGAGAATAGGCTTTAATATTACACAATATCGCAAAAACGCACGTATTAAAGCCAATATTAACATGATATACACATAAAATGCCGAGAAATGGGGGGAATAATAAAAAATTTATACCCTGAATCACATCCCCCAACTAGCTATTTGCTAGTCCTTAGCAAAATATGCGATAAATTCGGATTAAATGGAAAACATGCACCAAACTCAAGATATCCTCATGGCATAATCCAAATGTTATTTCCAAGTGATTTCAAAGCCAATATACCCAATTTATGAAAGCAAATAACAAATGACATTCTCGTCAATCCAATTCAAAGAAAAGTAAAGTAATAAGCACCGTATCCCATTTATCGGGATATATCACAAATGGCAAAGTTTCTAATTTTCATGGAAATGGCCAAAAAAAAATAAATTTCTTCTAAGTTGTGGGAGATGAGATTGCATCGCTCATGTTGCTTATTCTTTCATTTATTCATTCATTTTTTCTTTTTCCTCTTTTTTGTGTTCTTTTTGATTTTGTATGTTTATGTTTATGTTTTGCATTCACGCAATCATGCTTTGAAATGCAAACACCGCCAACTTTGCATACACGCGATAATGCTATATAGGCAAAGGGATGGAATGATCCCCTAAATCTCATCTTTGGCGTCCTCCCCAATGTTTCGTGGTGCACCGGCTACTCGATTTGATTAGAAAGAAACATTCACTTATATTAACTCTCTTTTTCATTCTCAACACAAGTTATCAACTCCTCCACACACTCCTTAGAGGGAAAACAAAACATGCAACATTGGCCACACCCATATCCAATCAAAAACTAAGCCATTCATCCCAATTCATGTAATCACTTACACCAAACTATTACCAAATTATTTCAAAGAGAGTATCACAACATATAAAATAGTTTCATACATGACATATTAACATTTGACTCCAAAATAGAAAAGGAATTAAAACATACCAATCAAATATCTATGAAGTTGATACCAAAATAGAATTTGAATCCAAATGTATGCATGAAGATGAAGCATGTAAGGGACTAAGCACAAAGCTAGCAAATGAGAAAGGAGGGTCAATGTTGTGCTCGCAAGATATTGGAGATGTCAAAAGTGAGGTATCCACACACACACAAAATTTTTTTTTTGTAAAAAACAACTAACTAAACATCCTAAAACTAACTACATACCCTCCCCCCAACTAAATATATGCATTGTCCTCAATGGATGAAAGGGTAGTAGAAGCAAACGTTGGAACAAACACACCTATTTAATCGCCGCCCGAAGGCGGGTCTGCAAGTTCCTCGGTGTTTCGCTCCTTAGCCACGAATCAAAGTAAGTCTTCAAATGTTGTCCATTAACCTGAACTCACTCCCATATTTTTCGTTCACCAAGATCACCGCTCCATGATTGTAGACATGTTTCACCACGAACGGCCCGGACCATCTAGATCTCAACTTTCCCGGGAAGAGATGAAGCCGGAAGTTGTATAGTAGCACGCTTTGGCCCGGAAAGAATTCCCTCCTCAAAATCATCTTGTCATGCTCAAATTTTATGCGCTCCTTGGAAATTTTGGCATTGTCATATGCATACCGCCGCAACTCCTCCAATTCACATATCTGTAATTTACGAAAATTGTTGGATGAGTCACAAAAGGAATTAAATTATTTAATTGCCCACAATGATTTGTGCTCTAATTCCACGGGTAAAGGCAATGCTTTCCATAAACAATCCTATACGGCGACATTCCTAAAATTGTTTTGTAAGCGGTCCAATATGCCTAAAGTATTTTCGGCAATCGGACACTCCAATCCTTGCGTGTAGGATTCACCGTTTTTTGTAGGATGTTTTTGATTTCTTTATTAGCCAATTTCGCTTGGCCATTGGTTTGGGGGTGGTAAGGTGTGGAAATTTTGTGTGTGTCCCCAAACCTCTTCATCAAGTTAGAGAATGGTTTATTACAAAAATGAGAGCCACCATCACTAATAATAGCTTTGGGAACTCCAAAACATGCAAAAATATTTTCTTTGAGAAATTTGAGCACAGTAGAACCCTCATTGTTCCTACATGTAATGGCCTCCACCCACTTGGATACATAATCAACGGCCACCAAGATATATGTGTACCCAAATGAAATGGGGAATGGCCCCATAAAATCTATGCCCCAACAATCAAAAATTTCAATTTCTATGATCGGGTTTAAGGGCATCATGTTTCTTTTTGTTATTCCCCCTAACTTTTGACATGGCACACAAGATTTACAATACGTGTATGTGTTCTTAAATATAGTGGGCCAATAAAATCCAGATTGTAAAATTTTGGCCACCGTTTTATGTGCGGAAAAGTGTCCCCCACATGCACCACAATGACAAAAATGTAATACCCTATCAAACTCGTCATTTGGCACACACTTTCTAACAATTTGGTCGGTACAATATTTATACAAATAGGGATCATCGAAAAATAATTATTTTACCTCATGTTTGAATCTCCTTATGTCCCGAATCGACCAAAAGTGAGGAACCTTACCGGAAACCAAGTGGTTTGCAATATCGACGTACCACGGCAAAGAAGACACGGCAAAAAGTTTATCATCCGGAAATGCATCATGAATCGATGTGTTGGCGGGCTCGTTTCCGAAAGTAAGCCGTGACAAATGATCCGCCACCAAGTTTTCCATGCCCTTTTTATCCTTGATCACGACGGTGAATTCCTGCAAAAGCAATATCCATCTAATAAGTCTTGGTTTAGCGTCTTTCTTTGAAATAAAATACTTAGGGCTACATGATCCGTAAAAATGAGAATGGATGACCCTAAGATATAGCTCCTAAATTTTTCCAAAGCAAACACTGCGGTGAGCAACTCTTTCTCCGTTGTTGTGTAGTTCCTTTGAGCTTCATTGAGGGTTTTGCTCGCGTAGTAGATGACACATGGTACTTTCTCCCTCTTTTGACCAAGCACCATCCACACGGCAAAATCGTTTGCATCACACATAATCTAGAATGTGAGGCTCCAATCCGGCACCTGCAAAATGGGAGAAGTAGTTAATGAACATTTCAATAATTCAAATGAATATTGACACTCACGTGTCCAAATAAAATCGGCATCAAGAGTTAATAAATGGCAAAGGGGTCGGGAGATGGCACTAAAGTCCTTGATGAAACGACGATAGAATCCCGCATGCCCTAGGAATGATCGCACATCCTTCACGGTTTTTGGAGCCGGTTGCTTTTCAATTAACTCCACTTTAGCTCGGTCTACCTCCATTCCTTGCTTTGAGACTTTATGTCCAAGAACCATCCCCTCCGTAGCCATGAAGTGGCATTTCTCCCAATTAAGGAGGTTCTTCTCAAAGCATCTACTCAAACCAAAGAAAGGTTAGACAAACAAATTTCAAATGAGATTCCAAAAATCAAAAAGTCATCCATGAAAAATCTCCGCAATTTCAACCATATCACTAAAAAGCTTAAAACACATCGTTGAAATGTGGCGGGTGCATTGCACAAACAAAAGGGCATCCTACGAAAGGCAAATGTGCCGAAGGGACAAGTGAAAGTGGTTTTCTCTTGGTACTCCGAGGCAATTTCTACTTGGTAGTAGCCCGAGTACCCGTCCAAAAAACAATAAAATTCATGGCCCGCAACCCTTTCTACAATTTGGTCAAGGAATGGCAAAGGAAAATGGTCCTTGCGGGTCATAGCAGTAAGCTTCCGATAATCTACACACATACGCCAACCGGTGGTGGTTCGCGTAGGGATCAACTCGTCATTCTTGTCCCTAATGACGGTGATTCCGGACTTTTTGAGCACAATTTGGATGGGACTCACCCATCTACTATCCGATATCGGGTAAAAGATACCCGCATCTAACAATTTCACAAGCTCATTTTTGAAAACCTCCTTCAACATCGGGTTAAGCCGACGTTGCAACTCTCTCGATGGTTTTGAATCCTCTTCCAAGTAAATGTGATGTGAGCACACTAAAGGGATAATTTTCGTGATATCCATTATTGTCCATCCTGTAGCCTTTTTGTGTGTTCTCAACACATCCAATAAATTGTGTTCTTGCTTATGTGTGAGGTTAGAATTTATTACCACCGGGAATGTTTCACCCTCTCCAAGGTAGGCATACTTCAAATATTCCAGAAGTGGCTTTAGATCCAATTTGGGATGCTCCGAATATGATGGAATTTGAGGTGGGGAGTTCGCAGGCAATGTCTTGAATCTTGAAACCCATTTGGTTCTTGGTCCCGCATGTGTCTCCTGCACAAGAAAATATTCATCAATATGCTCACAAAAAGAGTCAAGAAAATCTAAAGCATTATCAAATTCGGAACCAAAATGATCTTCAACACATGAGGACATAGGTTCCGAAGCTAAAAAGTCAACCATGTTAAATTCATCGTATTCCCCCTCTCGTGGTGGCAATTTGCATGCATTGAAAATATTATGTTCAAGGGTCATGTTTCCAAAAGAGATTTTTAATTGGCCACTCCTACAATTAATCAATGCATTGCAAGTGGCCAAAAATGGTCTTCCTAGGATTATCGGGGTGGGATTCCCCGATGTGGGTCCTTGAATGTCAAGGACAATGAAGTCAAAAGGGTAATAAAATTTGTCCACTTGGACAAGCACATCCTCCACACAACTCTGTGGAATCTTCACACTCCTATCTGCTAGTTGTAAAACAACCGGCGTGCTTTTTAGTTCACCCAATCCTAATTGAAGAAAGACCAGGTAAGTCAATATGTTAACACTCGACCCCAAATCCAAAAGTGCTTGATGACGCATGTTCATATTTCATATTTTGTTTACGCTTTTCATCGTGTTTTCATATGCATTTCATCTCATTCCATGTTGTATATATCACATTTTGGTTCATATTGACTATTGGGTGTATTGCTTGAATTTGATTTTGGGTGATCTCTTATTTTTCTAGCATAGACATCGTCGTTAGCTTATTTATATGAGATTGTGCACGACTTGTGGGAGCTCCTCTCCCATTTTTTCAGCAGTTTTCTTCCCCTTTCTTGGGAGCTTTATGTTAGGTTAGATTAGGTTTTCTACTTCAATAAATCTTGTAAAGGATTGGTGATTCAATTGCAAGATAAGTACCTTTTCTCTCATTTTCATTGTTTTGTGTTATTTTCATTTTGCTTGATGATGAATGTTTGTTTGGATTTATTGATTGCTATCATGTTCTTCATCATTGAGTAGTTCTTGATGAACCCTAATATTGGTTAGAGTAGGATTGATGCTTGGGATTTACATTTGACTTGATTGCATGGTATGTGTTTGATGGAATGTGTCAATGGGGATTTCTAGCAATCTGAGTCCAATTCGTACGGCAACACACTAGTTGTGTTGGGGATTGGGGTCTGGTGTCTTGTCCAGTCAAGATCCGCTTTAATAAATTGCTAGAAATCACATTCAACCTATTTGGCCATTAGGGTTACGCGGGGGCGTTTTATTGTCATTGGCAGGAAAAAGACCGCCTCTGACCTTCGGGCCAAGGGGAAATAAAATTGGCGTTTGATCCCCTAACCATAGCTCACGCCCCTAGTGTTGACATCGAGTCCTCGCGCGTGGGAACGGCTTGGATGAAATGTTGGGAGTTATCATTGTGGCCTTAATGCTCCCGGTTACGGTCGGTGTTAATGGACATGGGAATGTTCACCGTCCGAAACCGGGTAGACCTAGCGCATCATCCTAGGCATCGACCAGAATATCGGGTCCATGGGGCGCTAGGTACCACCTTTTGGGGCAATGTCTCACCCTGGGTCAAGTCGAATGCCAAGTGTCATGAGTGCTCTAGCCCGTGTTAGCGGGGATTCATTTCTTGTTTCTTTTGTTTCTTCCCTTTATTTCTACACGTCCACTCATATTATCCGCGTAGCTCTCACACAACCTAGGCGAGGCTAGTAGCCATTCAAGCCATTCACCTCCCTGAGTTCGATATACCCGCACCCTACACTAACCGTGCACTTGCAGTAAAACAACACCGTGCCCAAATCGTAAACACGGTGCCGGTCAAGTTTTTGGCGCCGTTACCGGGGAGGCGTTCGGTTTGATATTAGCTTAGCTTGGGTTCGTTGGACTACGCATAAAAAACAAATACAATAACCGAGAAATTTTTTCCCCCGCCATTATATTATCTTGTGTTATTCTCTTGTGCTATTAACGCTCCTCTCTATTTTTCTTATTTTTGTTGTCCAGGTATCTTTGCTATTACCAAAATTTCGATGCTCAGATGGGAGGCTATGATCATTATTCATTTGTGGTTTGTGAGATTTGTGGGTGGCAGGACACGTGCATAATGATTGCTCATTTACGCCTGAGAGCCTCATTCTAAACCAATGCCAAACATTTTCCGACAACCTTAGCCCAAACAACTCCCATCCATTTCCTCAACCTTATATTCCTCCACCAACACAAGAAAAATCAAGCCTTGAGTCTCTCCTTGAAAGTGCCATATTTAACCAAGGCCAAATATTACAAAACCTTATGGTACCAATCACCGAGCCTACACCGAGGAGAGGGGATGGAGGAGAGGATATACCCACTTTCATGGTTGACACCGCCATCTCATCGGTCACCATAGACACATCTCAGGCCGATACCCCATTTTTCCAACACTACCACTTGGATGACGAAGCATATTTTGATGATGATAGTGAGGATGTGGTGACTTCTATAGGATCTGTGGGAGAGACTTCTCATCTTGATTTGGATACCCCACATGAGTCCTACGAGAGCACCATGGAGACCACAGAGCTTATGCATACCGGCGAGGATGATATGCGTGAGGACGAGTACACCACGACCACATACGAGGGGTCCGCACCACATTCACCTCCACAGCCATCTCTATCGCAGCTTCTTCCTTGGTTTGTGGTCAACCACGAGGATGTCATTCAGGACATCGGGGAAATGGTAGAGTATGAGCATATCATCGAGGGGAATGTGCATGAGGGCTTGGATACGATGGTCCATTTCATGGAGCCCGAATCACATCTACCTCTACCGTCACTCTCCACTTCTTCTTCTACTGAGCATCTACTTGAGCATATTGCCCCTACTCAGGGAGATTTTCTTACTCACTCTCACGCCACATTTAAGTCTCGCTTTTCACTTCCTATTTCTTTAGATTCGAATATTTTTGACACACCATATCTCTCACAGGACACAGGCTCAATTTCCCTTGAGGTATGCTGCGGTGCGTCACTACCTGGAGAGCCATTTCTCATGGAGAGCGAGAATTTGGTCGTCACTAGTACAGAGGATAGCGATCCATTCTCAGGGAGTATTCGTCACCCGTTTATTATTTTTCCATCTTATGTTGACGATTATCTCTGGGATACATTTATTTTGGGAAAAGATCTCTTGCAATGGACTAATGCACTTCATCCTTTGCAGGTCACAGGTGGAAACCTACGATGGATGCTTGGAGGTGCATTGCTTGGGTCCATTGGCACACGTGGCACAACGCTTCTGGCGGAGCCACAGAAGGAGCAGTTAGAGCAGCTACCTGCCCCACTCCAGATTCTGGATCCGCCAATACTCAGGTGTATCCTAATCTAGTAGTATAAAAATTTATCGCTTTCTAGTTTAGATTAGAATAATCTCGTCTCCTCTCATTAGCGAGGGGAGTGTATCTAGGTTTGCTTTTGCATCATAATAACCCATCATGTCGTGTCCTTCTATCATTTCACCCCAATCACCCTATCCTTGTTCCTTTGGCACTTTTCTTGGCCCCCTTATCATTTTTCTCCATGAGACACATACCACCTCCAAAGGGTGGTGATGCCTGTTTTGCCTATTGTTCACTCTCCCCTTTATCTTTTATACCCCGTATCGGATTTTCATATCTTTGGGGGATAGCTTATATTAGCTTGGGGGAGAGTATCACCCATATTCATCTTTGTTATTTTTGATGCATTTCCCCTCTCATTTCACCTTTGCCGTCTCATGTGTGATCTTATTGCATTGAGGGCAATGCAAGCTTTAGCTTGGGGGAGTTGCATTTCATGCATGTTTCCTTTATTTTCTTCCATTTTTCACCTTTTTCATGCATCAAAAATTTTTCTTTTCATTTTTATGCATTATTTCCATCATGCATTTTTCTTTCTCCATTTCATTTTTGCCTCTTTCTAGAGATGAACCCTCAATGATATTTTGCCACTCATGCTTCAATTTTCGCATTTGATCACCTTTTTTCCATCACGCTATTTCTTTGATTATTCAATGCTCATATATGTGTTTTGCCATCTTTTGGGTTTATTTGCTATATTTCGAGATTATTGGTAGTGATTGTGTTTAAGGCATGCTTCTAGCTATATATCATATTTTAATATGCCCCTCTATTTGAAGTTCCTAGACTTTCACGCTTCATTTCCAAGAAGCGGTTATTTTACCATCCTACCCCCGTGCTTCTAACTCTTGCATGAAATACTATATGTGTACTCTTATCGCATGTGTTAGCTACCTTTCATTGGGATTAGGATAACCACACCTTTGTTCCGTCCTTTAATTCATGAGGATTTTCTTGTCGCGCTTGGATTTCTCAAAAATTCTCTTTTGTTTTACTTTGCACATTCCCCCTCGTCATGCATCGTTCTCCCATTTGCGGGAGTGCACACTTTTGTACATATTTTTGTATAATGGTCCTTCGGGGTTCTTCGTAAGCCGACGCCCTAAAGCCATCTGGCTTGGGATGCGTAGACCGCCCTTGCATTCCATTGCGATTCCGCAAGTTTGCAAGAAAAAAATATTAAAATCAATAACAACAAAAACTAACCAAAAAAACCAAAAATATGTATATATGCCACATTCTCCCTTTTCCTTCGCTCTCCACATCTCCTATATTTGAGAGCACCATTGTATAAAGTGATCTTTCCACATCTTCTCCATCTCCTTTTGAAAATACAAGCAAGCAAGAAAGTGTTTCGAAAATCGAAAACGACAAGGGTGTGGTGATTTCTTACTTCCTAGAGATCGATAGTTATTCCCATGATTCATTTCTATTCTTTCATACTTCTTCATACATGTATGGGTATCTCGTATTCACCGTTTGGAGGATTTGATATGAATTTTGAGCTTCCTCATATTTGGGCATATTATTTGCTATAACATGTTATGATAGCTATGCCTTTGCAATGTCACGCCTCTATCTCTTTTGAGCTCTTTGATATGAACTCATGATGCTATATTATGAGATTGAATTCTTGATTTAGATTATGATAGGCTTTACCCTTGTGCTTAATTGTGTTGGTGATTACATTTGTGGTTTGGAGAGGATGATCTAGGATTCTTTCATTTCTTGCTCTCGCACCCGAACTTCATTCCAACTCGTCTTCCTCGGGACGAGGAAGAGTTTAGCTTGGGGGCTTGACGTGTGTTCATATTTCATATTTTGTACACACTTTTCATCGTGTTTTCATATGCATTTCATCTCATTCCATGTTGTATATATCACATTTTGGTTCATATTGACTAATGGGTGTATTGCTTGTATTTCAGGTTAAATATCGGCATTTCGGCGCCTTCTGGAGTCAATCGTGCATGTCGGGACCAAAGCGCGTGTATACGGAAAAGATCCGATGGCCAAATAGAAGGATTTGAAGATTTGGAGCTTCAACCGATCGGGAGGACATACCCACCCGATTATGTCCACCCGATCGGTTCGTGCACATATATCCGACCTGGACAGAAGATAAAGTGAAGAACAGCTCACCCGATCGGTTCAGTGATCGGGTGAACCCGTCAGTGCTCTCTGTTTTGTGTGCCAAAGCCACCCGATCGGTTGACTTCCCAACCGATCAGGTCATCTCTCCAGGTCATTGTGGGAAAGAACTCACTCGACCAGTTGACACTTCAACCGATCGGGTGGCCTTTTCTTCCCCTTTCGCGCACTGTTGATGCATTCATTGAAGATATGATATCATTCCAGAGAGATTTTGGGTGATATCTTATTTTTCTAGTGTCGGCATCGTCGTTAGCTTTCCAACAATAGGTCGCATGCCCAAATCCGATTTTTCGACATTTTTGGAATTTTCTGAGCGCAGCTGGGTGCTGAAATTGGGAGCTGTCTGGAATTGAATTTCACCCGATCGGTTGGGAGTCCAGGTGGCCGATCCGTTGAGCCCGTTTTCAACAGTTGAGTCTCTGTTTATTTCCACCCGATCGGGTGAACTTCCACCTGATCGGGTGGGCCTGTTTTAGCAGTTTTAGTGAGTTTTTGGACCCGAACTGTTAAGGGTTTGTGGGGGCTTATTTACACGAGATTGTGCACGACTTGTGGGAGCTCCTCTCCAATTTTTTCAACAGCTTTATTCCGCTTTCTTGGGATCTTTAGGTTAGGTTAGATTAGGTTTTCTACTTCAATACATCCTGTAAAGGATTGGTGATTCAATTGCAAGATAAGTATCTTTTCTCTCATTTTCATTGTTTTGTGTTATTTTCATTTTGCTTGATGATGAATGTTTGTTTGGATTTATTGATTGCTAGCATGTTCTTCATCATTGAGTAGTTCTTGATGAACCCTAATATGGGTTAGAGTAGGATTGATGCTTGGGATTTACATTTGACTTGATTGCATGGTATGTGTTCGATGGAATGTGTCAATGGGGATTTCTAGCAATCTGAGTCCAATTCGTACGGCAACACGCTAGTTGTGGTTGGGATTGGGGTCTGGTGTCTTGTCCAGTCAAGATCCGCTTTAATATATTGCTAGAAATCACATTCAACCTATTTGGCCATTAGGGTTACGCGGGAGCGTTTTATTGTCATTGGCAGGAGAAAGACCGCCTCTGACCTTCGGGCCAAGGGGAAATAAAATTGGCGTTTGATCCCTGATCACTCCATATTTTACACCTTTTTTCTGCATGTTTGCATGCCATTTTGATCGCTTGAATCGCGCTTTTCACGATTTTCCAGCAATATTGCGATGCTTTTCACGATTTCTTGTTTTTATCGAATTTCATGAGATTTCGAGCGATTTGGAGTGAATCTGAGATGCACCCACTCCGGAGTGTCACCCGTGACTCTTCCGAGGGGAATTTTGCTATTGGAGAGGAGTGGAAGAAGAAAGAACGTCGTAGGAGCGACGAGGGAGCAAAAATACGAAGATTGGGCATTTTGAGCATGTCACTCGGCCGAGTGAAGGAGTCACTCGGTCGAGCATCGAAAGCCCGCTCGGCCGACCAGATCAGACACGCAACAGACTGAGTATCAACGTGCACTCGGCCGAGCATCGCCAGCCCACTCGGCCAAACCATAGAGACCCCACTCGCCTGAGTGGCATCAAGACGACGGCAAGCAGAAATCCCAGACTTACTGTAATTTTACAGTCGATCCCCGAGTTCCGACTTGGCCGAGTGAAGAAGTCCCCTCGGCCAAAGCAAAGAAAGTCACTCGGCCCAGTGACTCCCGAGGAGCCGACCCCCAAAAGTCCGAACTTACTGGAATTTGTCAGGGTTTGTCACACGGCCGAATGACATTTGTCACTCGGCCGAGTGAGCCGCGCTGCCTGTATCGTAAACTGCGATTTTGAGGCTGCGTAAGGGCATTTTCGTCACAGTTTTTTGGGCGATTTTGGGGGATATTTAACCCCAGTTTTAAACCTAGTTTAGACAGCTTTTTCAGAACTTTTTGCAGCCTTTTTTAGATTACTTTTAGGAGATTAGATTTAGCTTTTAGGGGAGAGAGAAAATTGCTATTTTGTTGGATGCTATTGATTCTTCATTGGTTTGTCTCTCTCCCTATCAAAAACTCCATTTTTATTGATATATTGAATATTGCTATGAATTCTACTGATTTTATTTGTAAATTTCTATTGAATTTTATTATGAATTGTGAGTAGTTTTGCCGTCTTAGGGCGTAGGGATGAACCTTACGAACCATATTTCCAATTTGTGATGAATTGGTGAAATTATTGCTAGAATTGATTAGGGTTAGTTTGGGATTGATTTAATACGAATAGCTAGGGATTCATACCGATTGGGATTTGCAAGAGATTGGATCCCAACTCGATAGGAAGCCCAAGATATTCGAATTGGGTTACAATTGAATTTCTCCGTAATCGGTTTGCAAGAGATTGGACCGAAACTAGGGGTTTCGATTGCAATTCTATACCAATACCCGTTTGTAAGAGATTGGACCCTACCCTAGGTTTGCTGTAGACCGGCAATAGCGCGAGAGCGTGAGCTTGGTTCTACATTTAGTTGCAACTAGTTCACCTGAATTCCAAGTCTAGCAATTGTAACACATACGAATCACAATGACGAGATACGGTTTGAAGCGGGGATTCCCTACCCCTAGGCTACTTTATTGATTTGATATTCATTTTATACAATTGAACGACTGTGACCGCTTTATTGCGAACATTTCTCGACTATTCTTATAGCCAGGTGAATTGAAGAAGACACTGTTATTTGACCTCCTCGTGTTCGATACCCGCTCGCCGCTACACCGTGCGCTTGTGGTAAGACTAGCGAGTCACGTGCCCCGGTTGCGTGTTGGCGCACACCTCGGGCATCCGATCAAGTTTTTGGCACCGTTGCCGGGGAGGCAATAGTGTTTGATTCTACCTACCTAGCTATTTTTCTTGTTTGTTCTATTATTTCTATTCTTATTTTACCATTCCTTTGTGCTAACTATTTCTTTGAAACTCTGTTCTCCCTTGCATGTACACGAGATCCTCGGTGAACCCCAAAGAAATACTATACGATCCGGAGATCGAGCGTACATTGAGGAGGATCCGAGCGGAGAAGAGACCCATTACTGAAGGGAGTTTTATGACCCATCCTGAGACACCCGAAGAATTGGCGGAGCGAATGGCGAGGATCATTTCCATTAGAGATAGGCTTCGGCCTAAGACTTCTTCCACGACCTCGTCCATAGCTATGCCGGAGTTGTCGGCCAACAAAAATTTCGAATTGAAGACCGGATTGGTAGTCCTGATGCAACAAGATCCTTTTCATGGGAACTCCCATGAGAACCCTCATTACCACATCCAGCTCTTCCTATCAAAATGTGCCACCTTCCAAATGTCGGGCGTCTCCATAGATGCTATCAGACTGCGCCTCTTCTCCTTCACACTCAAGGACAATGCCTTATATTGGTTGAGGACGCAAGCTGAAGGAATCTTCACCACTTGGGATGAATTGGCGAGTGCCTTCGTCGACAAATTTTACCCGCCCTCCAAGACGGTGAAGATAAGAAGTGCTCTCATGTCCTTCAAGCAAGGACCACAGGAGACTCTCTATGAGGCATGGGAGCGCTTCAAGGACTTGCAACACCAATGCCCCCATCACAACATTGAAGATTGGGAGCTTGTCCACAGTTTCTACAATGGACTCCAACCGGGCACAAAACAGATTATTGATGCTACCGCAAATGGAGCCATTTTGTCAAAGACTCCCGATGAAGCTACGGCCTTGCTAGAGGAGATGGCCTCCAACAACCAACAATGGGGGGACGAGCGAGGACATTCTTCATCCTCCTTGAAGCCCACGAGTATTTACGAGGCCAAGGCCGTGGCGGAGCTTGCTAGTAAGTTTGACTCTCTCCATAAGGTAGTGGAGAGGTTGGAGAAATTCATTACCGAGCCGCAAGGAGCCCCTACTACATCCGCACCGACAAATCATTTGAGTGATTGGCAAGACCAATCCCAAGCCATGTATGTAGGAGGAGAGCAAGGAGAAGGAGCTTTGGAGCAAATTCAATATGTTGTGGGGAACTCCGAATATTGGGCCAACCCGGCCGCTAGAAACCATCCGGGTTTTTCTTATGCTAATAATGATGGTGCCTTGAACCCCCCCGCCACAACAACCTCCTCAAGCTCGGGCTCCACCACCACCATAACCGAATTATCAACCAAGGGGGCCACCGCAACAAAACTTCCCACAGAGGCAACAAGTGGGACCTTATAGGCCACCTGGGTATAATCAAGGGTGGAGAAATCCCAACCCTCTGCAAGCTCAACCACGTTCAGATTTTGAAGCTAAGGTGGATGAGTTTATGGCGGAGCAAAGAAAGATTAATGCCACGTTGAAGGCGGGACAAGATTCTCTGACCACCGTCATCGCTCAAATCGGGGAGCAACTTGCGTTGCTCAATAGAAATAACCAACAATTGCCGGCTCAACCCAAGCCAAATCCACGGGGCAACACCGGCCATATCAACGCAGTTGTTGCGGTTACAACAAGAGGGGGGAAGGATACCACTCCCCCCATGACTCAAATCAAGGAACCCGTGGTGGAGAATCTAGAAGAGAGCGAGCCGGTAATTGAGGTGGAGAAAGAGAAGGAGCCCCAAGAAAGAGAAAAATCTAGAGAGGAAGAACCTATTGATGAGCGCCGATTCATGCCACCGGTGCCTTTCCCTCAACGGCTAGCTAGAGCCAAGATCGAGAAGAGGCTAGCCAAGTTCCTCGAATACTTGAGAGGGGTGAGCCTCAATATCCCTTTTCTTGATGCCTTAGTGGAAATCCCGTCCTACGTGAAGTTCTTAAAGGACTTGATTACGGGAAAGAAAAGGAAGGAGAATATCATGCTCGCAGAACAAGGAACGTGGTTTACTAGGAGGGAGAAGGAGCCCGCCAAATTTAAAGATCCCAGGAATTTCTGGATTCCTTGCACACTCGGAGGCGTCCCCTTACAAAAAGCATTGGTTGATTTGGGCGCTAGTGTGAGCCTCATGCCTCTCACCATGTTCCGGAAGTTGAACACCGACACGGATTTAAAGCCTACCGACATAAGGATTCAACTCGCGGACGGTCGGATTACAAGGCCGGTTGGGATCGCGGAGAATATCCCACTCCAAGTTCCGGGAGGCATATGCTTGCCTTGTGATTTCGTGATCATGGACATCAAGGAAGAGGGTGACACATCGCTCATACTTGGACACCCATTCATCGCCACCGCCGGTGTAATCGTCGATGTGCGGGAAGGGACTCTTACCTTGAATGTCGGCAACATTGAAGTCGAGCTTCATATACCAAAGGCTATGAATCACATGCCATATCATGAGGAGCTAGATTACTTGGACCTCCTTGATGAGGTCATTAAAGAGGCTATCCCCTACTCCATCGGTGCGCTCCATGATGACGGCTTTGAAGAAGGCCAAGATTTGGTCGAAGAAGAGAAGATGGAGGACTCTCCCGATAGCCCCATAGCGAATGATGATGGCGACGCTGATGTCGCGAGAATACGAGAGCTTTGCAAGCTCTCGACATTGAAGAGTCAAAAGAAAGCTCCACTGATTCGAAGATCGGTGTCACCGGTGAAGTCGAAGACCGGAACAAGCTCAAGCTTGCGGGAGACATCCCCCAACATTGCTCATGATGAAGGGGCGCTGAGGAAGGCCACTCACCACCACGATCCAAATCCGAGCGGTCTTCCCGGTAAGTTCGACGGGTGCATCTCATATGCACCCAACATCAAGCGTTAATTGAAAATCCAAAGGGATCGAGCTCAAGACCTTAAACGAGCGCTTGTCGGGAGGCAACCCGACGGTTTTTGCATTCTTTTTATTTTGGTTTTTATTTTTGTTTTAGACTTTATTAGTGTTTTGAGTCTTTTTGCCCATAAAAACCGTGACAACGGGTCTTGATTTCTATGACAGGAGAGGAGAAAAGGAGATCTCTCACACGGAGGGAGATAGAGGCAAGGAGGAGCACTCCAGGAATGTGCTCAGGCCTTGGGAGGAGGAAGAAACCAATTGGAGGAAGAAAAACAGAGAGAAGAGCGAAAACAGAGCCCCGAAGCAGAAAACAGCACGTCACTCGGTCGAGTATCATATGCGACTCGGCTGAGCAAAGGACCCCATTCGGCCGAGTGGGGTACCAACAAGGGAAGTCTACTGAACCCAACTCTCTGTCTTTTTTATGGACTTCGTATTAACTGTCACTCGGCCGAGTACGTTTAGTCACTCGGCCGAGAGAAACGGATACCCTCCTAGGCTGAATATAGCCGAGTACGTTTAGTCACTCGGCCGAGTGAACATAAGCCACTCGGCCGAGTCGAAAGTGGCGGGGAGAAATTTAAACTCATTTTTTTCGTTACGTCACTCGGCCGAGCAACATAGTCACTCGGCCGAGTCGTAACTACCCCTATATATATCGCGCGGGCTCGGCACAAATTTCAACGCAGCTATTCCCAAATCTCGCAGGAGCCCCAGCGACCTTTCAACTCCCTCGCCCGCGACTGCACTCCCCTCGCCTGATTCACCTCGCCGCCGGCCCGCTCGGTAGACCACCGTCGGTGATCGTCCGACCGCCGACGCCCCGACCTCCGGCGACACCCCCCACCGACGGCCGACCTCCGGTGATCCCCTATTTCACGCAAAATTCATTTTTTCTCCTATTTTTCTCGATCCGTAGACCTTTTCAGCCCCTAACCCAAATTAAATTGTTTATCTATCTATTATACCCCACCTTCCCCATGTATTTTGAATATTACCCGCTGATATCGCTGTTTGTTTTGCAGGCTATCTTGGGGGAGCTTATGGGAGCTTCAGGACGCATTTTTAGCTTCGCGGAGTCAGCGCTCTTCGCACGCACTTGCTTACTAGCTCTCGCGATGTGTACATGTACACTCGTTCCTTTTATTACGCACGCCGTATTACATTTTTATTGGGTGAGCACTCGCGGCACACATGCCACCCTGCACTAGGCCACGCACGCGGGGAGCCTCTTCCAAGCGGAAGAGGACCGACGACGCCGGTCCCTCTCACACTAGGGAGGACTCCCCTCCACCTAGTCCACCACCACCCACACAGCCGCTTCCCGCCGATCCCATACACGCACAGCCCATCCCCGCCGATCCTATCCCACCACCGGCTCCCGTTGTCGGGCCGCTGGGGATCACGTTCAGAGACGACACACAGCGCGTCTGATTTGAGTGCATCGCCCAGCGATCTATAGTGCCCTCTAGGTTCGCACACTTAGCAGACCTGGACCGCCTAGGGGTGCTAGAGAGGATGCTCACGTTGTACCACAACGTGGGTTGGTGCGATTTTTTGTCTGTGTCGGCGGACACCTACGTCCGTCCGACACTTGAGGTACTCAGCTCGATCGCCCGGACCCCTGGAGGATGCACATTTTGTTGGATCCTGCCAAAACAGAGTTAGGATCGATAATTAAAGTTGAGACTTACGCTTGCGTATGCGGAACGGTAGTCTCGGAACTTTGCCTTCGGATTCGCCACGACGGATCGAGTCTTCTCACGAACGGAGTAAGGCTACTAATCCACAATCTAAATCTCTATTTTAGATTAAGAACTTGGATAGAGGAAGAGAAAGGATTTCTGCAGAGCTTCGCTAGAATGAAGTTGCATGCATGAATGCCATGCAAAAGGTGTAAAAAATGGCTTACCCTTGGGTCTTATTTATAGCCCCCAAGGTAGTTATTTTAGGGTAAGTTGTTCCTTTGGAACAACTTAATTAAGGTGTACCATGATACATGGCACATTATAAGCTTAAGTTGTACCATATGCATGGTACAACATAAGCTTAAGATATTCCCCCTTTATTAGCCATATGTCGCATGCACTTATGCATATATAATGCGACTTTCCCACTCATCCAGAGATCCTCTCCGCAAGGGAACAGATTCCCTTTGTACACGACTTCGTGTACGCGACGTTCGAGGTCCGTATTCCCTCGTACATCCCCCACAAGGGTGTACAAACGTCTTCCATATCCAACATCTCCCACTCACACTTGAGGGGATTGTAAGAGAACGTCTTTCCCTTAGTTCTTTCATCTATCATACCGAGAAATAGACCGTGCGACCGTCATGCGCGTAGAGTCTGTTGTTGTGCACTTGTTAGAGATACACAACGACCTCGAAGGTGCAAAGTTGAGTAGTTCAACGCATGCTTTACCCTAGATTATTTCTTCACATTTCTTATACTTTATATTCAACAATTGAATCCCATCTGGATTACAATTGGCTGGCCAGCTTTGAATCATTAAAGTCAAAATGTGAATATGAAATCAATCTTCCTCTTCTTGCGAACCTTCTGATCTTGACTTGATTCGCTTTTCTAACGTGCCCCGCCGAGCCGAATTATCATAGCCCATTAGCAACACGCTAAGATAGCGATCATCTCGTCAAATCTAAAGGAACCAATTGGAGTCCTTGAGGGTAAGAGTTAAGACCCGTATGGCCTTTGAGTCTCACATAATAGCAAACACTATTGCTACTAACTCAGTGGTCGAAATGCATACGTGGTATGAACACGTATTACAACATCACTCCTTTCCCAGGGAGAGTATGTCTTAATGATGTTGTACGGATGAAAGATCAGACACCATAGTGCCTATCTTTTTGAGTCCCCTTACTACTCGTGAAATATTCACGGACTCTCATCCTGCATAAGACAGATAGGATTTTTAAAAAATCCTATGAGATCTCTTTCAAATATCCTTGTGATGCAGATCTCAGATCTTTTGTAAGCATCCATATGATGCAGATCTTTCATTCGACTATCTTGTTTAAGTCACGACTCTAAATCATTTGTCTAATGATTTTGACTTTAAACTAGTCTCATCTCTATCTTATCCATCTGATAAGATAAGGCGGTTGCTCATGTGAGAGAGCCAACCTTAATCTGTCTGACATACACACAATAAAATAGCTGAGACTTAAACACAAATGTACATAAAATCATTTGTAAGAAACTTGTATGCAATATTAAATTTTGATCTTCTATAGACATGGGAAATATTACATGATACAGCTCAGCACCTACGCATTCCCATAGATGATAAGTGTTTGAAAAACACATCTCTGGGGATCGCCTTAGTAAGGGGATCCGCTATCATCTCATGCGTGGATATGTATCCTATGTCTACTTCCTTCCGTTTGTCATAATCCTTCGCAAACTTGAATCGAATGTCAATGTGTTTGGTCTTACAATGAAATTTAGGATCTTTGACATAGGCAATCGAAGCTTGACTATCACTGTATATAGGAACAGTGCTCGAGTCATAGGCATTCGTCAGCATGTCTAAGAATTTCCTAAGCCAAACAGCTTCTTGGACCGCCATGCTGAATGCTACGAATTCGGCTTCCATGGTTGATAAGGCGATGCAGGTTTGCTTCTTGCTGCTCCAGGATATTGCACCATTCCCGAGCAAGTAAACAAAGCCTGAGGTAGATCTTCGCTCGTCGAGATCACCCGCCCAATCAGCATCGGTATAGCCTTCGAGTCTCACGGTATTGCCTTGATAGCATAACGCATAGTCCGCAGTCCCTTTGAGGTATCTTAATATCCTCTTCACCGATTTCCAGTGTGCTTGTCCTGGGTTGGATTGGTAACGGCTTACCATACCAACAGCATAGCAAATGTCTGGTCTGGTACACATCATGGCGTACATCAGACTCCCGACAGCACTGGAGTATGGAACTTTTTCCATAGCTTTCTTTTCTTTTGGATCTTTGGGACACATCTCCAAACATAGACCCTCGTCTTTGCTTATTGGAGTATCAATTGGCTTGCAGTCCTGCATATTAAACCGTTCTAAAACTTTCTTTATATATGTCTCTTGAGAGAGAGAAAGAAGTTTCTTGGAACGATTCCTTGAGATCTTAACCCCAAGGATATATGCAGCTTCACCCATGTCTTTCATCTCAACGACGGATGAAAGCCAAGCTTTGATATCCAAGATAAGACGCTTATCATTTCCGGCTATAAGTATGTCATCTACATAAAGAGACATAATTACATACTTGTTTTTAATCCTCTTAATATATACGCAGTTGTCTTCGTCGAGCATGAAGAAACCATACGACAAAACGAATTCTTGAAAGCGCATATACCACTGCCTTGAGGATTGTTTAAGACCATATATGGATTTACGAAGTTTACAAACCTTATGTTTGTTTTCTTCTTGTACGAACCCGTTTGGTTGTTCCATGTAGATCTCCTCATCTAGTTCTCCGTTAAGAAAAGCAGTCTTTACATCCATCTGATGTAACTCGAGGTCCAAACAAGCCACCATTGCCAGAATTAAGCGAATGGAGGTAAAACGCACGACAGGAGAGAAAGTCTCTTCGTAGTCTATTCCTTCCTGTTGCGTGAAACCTTTCGCAACAAGGCGAGCTTTATATTTCTCGATGGAGCCATCAGCCTTATGCTTGATTTTGAGAACCCACTTGTTCCCAATGGCTCTACGTCCCTTAGGTAAATCAACCAAGTCCCAGACTTGGTTTGTTTTCATGGATTGAAGTTCTTCTTCCATTGCCGCTATCCATTTATCTTTAGCAGGGCATGTGACGGCCTGTTTGAAATTTGCAGGTTCGTCATCATCTTGTAGTAATGTCATGAATGTTTGAGGAAATTCATCCTCAAATCTCAGAGGTGTTAACCTCGTTCGATTACTACGTCTTGTTTGAGTTTGATCACTCCCACTTGGAATGACATCACTCCCACTTGGAATAATATCACTCCCACTCAGAATAGGATTGGTATTGTTCGTATCATCCATTGGTGAAGTTTGAAACGTATTTTCTTCTTCACTAAGAATTCTCCCACTCGAACGTTCCAATCCTTCTTGATCCCAAGTCTCAAACAAGAATAAGTCTTGACTTATCTCACCCTGTCTTGGAAACTCGTTTTCCAAGAAGACAACATCCCTCGATTCGAATTCTATTAGACCCCCATTGTCCTCTTGACCGACGAAAACATATCCTTTGGAGTTTTCAGCGTATCGTATGAAGATACACTTCCTCCCACGTGGCCCAAGTTTGCCATATTTGTGAGAGGATAAATGTGCATAAGAGGCACAACCCCAAGGTTTTAGAATGCTTAAGTCTGGAGTTCTATTGTTCCACAACTCATAAGGAGTAGAACATACCGACTTCGAGGGTACACGGTTCAAGATGAACGCTGCCGTCAATAATGCATCACCCCAAAAGGTGATAGGCAAATTTGCCTGAGACATCATTGATCGGACCATTTCCATCAATGTCCTATTTCTTCTTTCCGCAACACCATTTTGTTGCGGAGTATAAGGCATAGTTATTTGATGAACTATGCCTTTTTCATCACAGAGTTCCTTAAAACTCGTTGATTGATATTCTCCACCCCGATCGGTTCGCAAGACCTTTATCTTGCGATCTAGTTGATTTTCCACTAAACTCATATAGGTTTTGAAGCAAGTTAAAGCTTCATGTTTGTGGGAAATCAAATAAATGTGACCGAAACGGGTGAAGTCATCAATAAATGTGATGAAATAGGACTTCCCGCGTCTTGTCTTAACATTCATTGGACCGCAAATGTCCGAATGGATAAGCTGTAATGGAACTTCGGCCCTTGTGCCAGTTCCAAACGGCTTGCGACAAGTTTTCCCTACAAGACAATGTTCGCAAGTTGACATTTCAACTTTTGAAACATTAGATAGCAAGCCACTTTTGGCAAGTCTATCCATTCTAGTTGGTCCAATATGACCAAGTCTTGCATGCCAACAAATGATCTCAGACTCAGAGTTAGAAGCATTTGTCAAATGGAAACTTTCATTAATGGAAGAAGAATCATCATACATTGTATTTAAAACAATTAATCCATTACAAACATTACCAGAACCAATCAAAGAATTATTACAAACAAGGTCAACATATTGTTTATAGAACCTCCACTCATAATCTAAAGACATTAACATGACCACGGAAACGATATTCCTTCTAATATCTGGAGCAAAGAGGACGTCGTGCAATAATAAAGTCCGGCCGTTGTCGAGAACTAGCTTGCATGTTCCGACGCCTTTGACTTCAACACGAGTGTTGTTGCCAACGTATATCCACTTTGTTCCTTGAGTTATCCTTCGATACTCTACGAAGAACCTTCTGTCCTTCGCTACGTGGTCTGTGGCCCCTGAATCAATCAACCAAAAATAGTTAGATTCAGCAAGAAACATGGAACTAGAAACACATATGTAACTAGCCCTACAATTTACCTTATCACTTCCATCCGTACATGTACGGGTGAAGTGACCGTACTTGTTGCACTTAAAGCACTTGATCTTCTTCAAGTTTTTCTTCTTTGAGTGCACATTCTTTTGCCACTTTTTGTTCTTTGTCTTCTTTGAGGTTTCCGGTTCTTGCTTTCATTCGTTCACAAACCTTAAGCGTTTATTCTTCCGCTTATTTCCTCCATGTGAGGAACTAGCGGCCACGTGCACTTCTACACTTGGTTTTGCGGCTTGAATCCGCTCTTCCTCGAGTTCGAGGTGTTTTGAAACATCGCTTAACGTTTTAATGCACTCATTATGAGTGAGGTGCATTTTCATGTTGTCCCAGCTATCTGGGAGTGAACGAATGACTGCTTGGATCTGCTGTTCGTCAGATAGCGTAACACCCGCATCCTTCAATTCAGATATGAGATTCGCCATGTGGCGGAGATGCTTTTTCATAGAATGATCTCGCCGCATTTTGTACGAATCAAATTGAATATTTAAGGAGCGGAGTTTGGTAACCGAAGTTCCACCAAACTTTATCTCTAGCTCAGACCATATGTCTTTGGCTAGGTCGAATTCTCGAAATAGACGCATTATGTCATTGTCCATGGCGGACAGTAACGTAATACGTGCTATTTTGTTCTTTCGAGTCCAAGTATCATAAGCTTCCCGGTCCCTCTTGTGTTGGGCCGTATTGCCCAACTCAGGTTCTTCCATTATGTTTTGGAGTGTTTCGAGCACATCTTGCTCCTCCAAAACATATTGGATTTTTATTGACCAAAGTTTATAATTGTCGCCGTTGAGCTTTTCACCTTTGTTAAGCTCTGCGACAATGTTCTTAGAAGCGGTAGACATATTCGATTCAAAAAACTGCAAAGAGAATGAAAAACACGATCAAAATTCTATGCATAAAGTTTCGATTCTTTAAACACTTGATAAGTTCCTTGGATGCGTTGAAATGTTACTCTAGAATCGAGAAGTTCAATATGTTCCCAACTACCATCTAGAAGTAACTTTCAAAGTATCCCTCTTACTTATCTAAAGTAAAAAGAAATCAAAAATAATACCCGTATGGTATTAGCAGCGGAAAAATACTTTGAAAAACATATATTTCAAAATAGAATAGGTGAGAGTTTGCGCAAAGAATTTTAGCGCAACAATTGCCAAGCCACGAGACCGGTTCTACACACCCATGGGTTAGATAACCATGGCCGGATCGTGGTAGGACTTGGAATTCTAAATTGCGCTGTCCCGATTAAGGACGGGACATAACCTATTTGAAAAAACATCTTTTTCAAAAAAAATTTGAAAGCACGTTGGCTAATCTCCGTAGAGTAGAGCACAACGTCACAAGTACATTGGCTAATCTCCGTAGAGTAGAGCACAATGACATGGCTAATCTCGCATGAAGTAGAGCACTATGGCTAATCTTCAAAGAGTAGAGCCCAATGAAAAACTTCATTAAAACGTTAGTCCCGTATGAACTAGTTGGCACTGTGGTTAGCCCCGTATGGGCTAATCGGCACATTCGAGTTTGACCAAGGCCTTTTGTCACCCCGTATGGGTCAGTAGGCAAGTTTGCAATCGACCCAGGCCTTCTGCCAGATTGGTCGACCAAAAACACCAAATTGGTCGACCAATTTTCGGTCTGCAATATCTTCCCGGCCAGGGCCTCTGCCCTGGCCGGGGCTTGGCCAAGGGCCGGCCAGGGCCTCTGCCCTGGCCGGCCAGGGGCCTTGGCCCCCTCGGCCAGGGCCTCTGCCCTGGCCGAGGCCAGGGCATTGGCCCTGGCCTCTGCCAGGGCAGGCCACCCGGCCCTGGCCCCTACCAGGGCCGGCCAGGCCCTGGCCTCTGCCAGGGCCGGCCAGGCCGGCAGGCCTTGGCCAAGGCCGGCCATTGCAGGCCTAGCCTTGGCCGGCCACTGCCGGCCTGGTCATGGCCGGCCATGGCTTGGCCATGGCCGGTCATGGCCAAGGCCATTTGGCATTGGCCGGCCAGGGCCCCTTTGGCCATGGCCGGCCACCCCCTTTGAATGGGGTTGCCGCACACATTCCTCCCCCTTGATGGGGTGGTCGCCGGTGGTTATTGGCCGTAGCCAACCCCCTCCGCTTGGGGAGGGGGGTGCATGGCCTTCATAGCCCATTTGGCCATGGTGCACATGCACCAAATTTCCTCTTACCCGATGGAAATAACTACCATCATCTTCCTCGATGAAGCACCCGTTCGTCGATGAAGCACCCGTTCATCGAGAAATTAGTTATTTACTAATGGCCGTGTGCCAAAAATGAAAAATAACATACTACGTGAACGGTCGGTTCTTCCCGTCACGGAGAGTTCCTACCATATCCGTAATGATAGGAGACCCTAACGTGAAAAGAACAACCGCTGCGTTCTCTCCATCACGAAGCGTTCCTACTATATCCGTAATAGTAGGAGACCCATTCGTGAAAAAGACAACGACTCGTTCATAGTTTCGACGGGGCGGCGGTTTGACCGGGGCGAACCCTTATGGCTCTGATACCAATGTTGGATCCTGCCAAAACAGAGTTAGGATCGATAATTAAAGTTGAGACTTACGCTTGCGTATGCGGAACGGTAGTCTCGGAACTTTGCCTTCGGATTCGCCACGACGGATCGAGTCTTCTCACGAACGGAGTAAGGCTACTAATCCACAATCTAAATCTCTATTTTAGATTAAGAACTTGGATAGAGGAAGAGAAAGGATTTCTGCAGAGCTTCGCTAGAATGAAGTTGCATGCATGAATGCCATGCAAAAGGTGTAAAAAATGGCTTACCCTTGGGTCTTATTTATAGCCCCCAAGGTAGTTATTTTAGGGTAAGTTGTTCCTTTGGAACAACTTAATTAAGGTGTACCATGATACATGGCACATTATAAGCTTAAGTTGTACCATATGCATGGTACAACATAAGCTTAAGATATTCCCCCTTTATTAGCCATATGTCGCATGCACTTATGCATATATAATGCGACTTTCCCACTCATCCAGAGATCCTCTCCACAAGGAAACAGATTCCCTTTGTACACGACTTCGTGTACGCGACGTTCGAGGTCCGTATTCCCTCGTACATCCCCCACAAGGGTGTACAAACGTCTTCCATATCCAACACATTTCACCTCATGGATCGAGAGTGCGAGGTCACTCTCGACATGCTTCATGCATTCTTCTAATGGCCCGATGTCCCCGTCCCTGACCGAGCCTATGCACCCACTCACATCCCACCATCATCATTTGACACTTCCATGTTCTGGACACGTATCACGGGCTCCCACCATGGCTTTGACCCTAGTAGGGCCAAGGCCTCAGCCATCCTACACCCCTGCCTCCGCATAGCCCAGCGCCTCATGGCGACCACCTTCTTGGCGAGGTACGATCCTGGGACGATGTCTACGCCTGAGCTCTATATGCTCTACGCGATGGCTCGCCCCAGAGTTCTCAATAGGGATAGTGATGACCTGGTCCCCACCGTAGAGATTGATATTGCTAGCTGGTTTTTAGACCGCATCGTCATTTCGGTGGGCGCTCGCTCACCGATTTGCTGCGGCGGTCTGATCACTCTGCTAGCCCTGATGACCGGCGTGGACCTTCCTGCTGACCTTAGACGAGCCCCGGGCCCCACTTCACTCTCGATAGACGTCATGGCCCGGATGAAGATGTTTCATCCCCACGGCCAATGGCACTGGGTGTGGTTGCACGGTCCTTTCAGTGCCGATTACATGATCCTCCCGAGCCTAGCTCAGACACATATAGGACCGGCCCACGAGGATTGGATCCCAGCGATGGATCTCCTCATCCCAGCTGCTTACGTTCTTGAGGCTGAGGGCGTTGAGCAAGCACACCCTGCACACCCTGCACCTCCTGCTGACCCCGTGATCGCTCAGCCTGAGCCTGTACTTTCTGCACCTCCCGGCTCTTATGTCCCCACTTCTGCCAGTGTCGGGAGTACCCTTGCTGAGCCATCCACCACGTCCACCACCACCCCCACCACTGCTGTGCCTATCTCGGTTGAGCCTATTTCTTCACTTTTACCCGAGCATCCACCCACCATACTTGAGAGCGGCGAGCCCTCCTTCGCCGTCGTCGTGGGGACCCTGTCCGGTTTGATGTCCGCTGGGGTATCACCTTTTGGTCCTTACACTTCCACCCCAGTGGTCGACCTTTCTGTCTCCACCGCAGCTGTCCTATTCGAGAGTGTCGTGACGTCTGTCCTCACACCTGTGTCACTGACCTCTCTTGCTGCCTCGTCGCCGATGTTTTCTTCCACCACCACTGCTGCTGCCTCCTCGTCCCAGCCTGCGTCCCAGCCTTGCACTGAGGCTGGGCATCCACTAGTGAGCACATCACCTCTTCCACACCTACCTGCTGGCCCGATCACTTACACTGCCCGTATCAGATAGCCCCGAACTTCACAGCCTAGACCTGTCCATCTCTCCGCTCCAACACCCCCTGACGCCTTAGTTCAGAGCATCCGTGCTCTTGAGGGGGCGGTGAGTGGACTCAGTGGCGATTTTAGGGCTCTCTCTACCGTGGTCAGTTCCATGGAGACCCGCGTCGCCAGGCTTCCTGATATTCAGGCTTGCCTGAATCAGATCCTAGCGCGACTACCTCCACTACACCCACCCACCCAGCAGACACGTCCACCACCACCCCCACCACCTCCTCCACCTCCGCCACAGGACGGAGATGGTGCAGCACCACCAGCTTAGGCACACCCTTGATGCAATTGATTTTTTTGTCGTTATGCTGCCCATTCTCTGCTGGTCCTGTCGATATATTTTTGCCCCCCCTTCCCGCACTATTTTTGTCCCTATCTTGCTCACATCATTATATATTTTTTTTTGGGAGAGAGGGAGAGTTAGTTTTGGTGACATATATCTGCATCACTCCCATCTTTGCATGCATCATTCACATCATCATATTTTCTTTTTATTTTTACCTTTTTTTATCATGCATGCATCCTCACCCTCCCCACCCATTTCACGTCTCTCGGTGTGCCACACTTTGCACATTGAGGACACTGTGCACTTTAGCTTGGGGGAGTGAGTTCTCACACTTTTTACCTTTATCACCTTTATTTTTAATTTTTTCACGTCTTTCCGCTTTTGCACCCATTTTTCATCACTTTTTCATTTTTTTACCATGCATCACGTTATTCTTATTGTCTTTGTGTACTGCATTGTAAATAGTCTTGTTTTTCTTTATCTTTATTTCTTTCATCTTTTGCTAGAGATGATTTTTCTGTGATGACGATGACGTGGTGTTAGCTTTTCTCTATATGCGTGCTAATTTTGTCATGTCATAGCTTTTGTTTCTGATATCATATGCTATGTCCTGTTTTGCATTTAGAAATAGTAACCCACTTCTTTTTCCGTATGAAAATGGATGAAATTCTATTATTAGCTGATGTCTGATGATTCATATGTATGCTATCGTAGAAAACACACCAAGATACACGCATTGATGCTTATATCTGGAGTACTGCTTTCTTTTCTCATATCACTTCTTATTGCATGATTTGTACGCTTCACTTCAGGTTGATTGAATGTTTGCTAGCATTGACACATCTGGATTAGTTTACTTTTTGAGATCAAACTGAGTAGATTAGATTACCCTGCTGAAGTTGTCATGCATGTCCTATTGAGTGAACCGAGAGATACATTTATTTCTTTCTCCACATATCTTGAACATAATTTCTCTATTTTAAATTCATTGGTGAATCTCCCCTTAGCAATTCTATTATTGGCATCCCCCCGTTATTATATCACATGCTCCAAATTCCCCAAAACCCAAAGAAAAAAAATACTTGTATATCCTTCTCTTTGATTTGGGATCATTTGTATATATATGCTACTGAAAAAAAAAGAAAAAGAAAAAAAAGAAAAAGAAAAAAAATTTGAGAATAAGAAAAGAAAAGAGAAAAGAAGTTCGAAAACGATCCCATCTCATATCCTTTCTCTCGTTCTTCCCTCTTTTGCTTTTATTTTTTTTGTTTTCTTTGACTTTTGGAGCTTCATAAGAAACGGGATGTAGATATTGTTTTGTTTATGCCACCACGCTTATGGATAAGCTTGGGGGAGAGGATCCAATGATGTGTGAGGGAGTGGATACTTGATGGTGCATGACAACCTAGGCTAAGTAATATTTTATACTTGGTGAGATTGCTAAAGTTTTACGAAATCCAGAAATCTACGCTTAACATTCATTTCATGAAAACCACACTTTTCTATTCTTACTACTCTATTGTGTGATACCTCTTATACTCCTTATAGAAAGCATTCAATTGAAAAGTGTGTGATCTACGATATTGTATACCGCTTTAGAAGCTTTAGACGATGCTAATTCTAGAATTATTCCATTTTTCATGCTATATTGATATTCTTGGGTTTTCTATTTCAAATGCACATTTATACTATGATATCGAGATAAAAGTCTTTGACATGTGTTTGGTATTCGATGTGTGCTATTTGAGTAAGCAAACCCCACGTCCTGAGAAAAATGATCTAGCAGCTTCCCTCTTTGTTTTCTGCTTTGTTTTTCGTTTTTCATTTTCCGCCTTTCCACCGTTTCTATTTTTCTTTATCCACCGGGTTCGCTTTTTACTCATCTTCCTCGAGAACGAGTAAGAGGTAAGCTTGGGGGATTTTGATCACTCCATATTTTACACCTTTTTTCTGCATGTTTGCATGCCATTTTGATCGCTCGAATCGCGCTTTTCATGATTTTCCAGCAATATTGCGATGCTTTTCACGATTTCTTGTTTTTGTCGAATTTCAGGAGATTTCGATCGATTTGGAGTGAATCTGAGATGCACCCACTCCGGAGTGTCACCCGTGACTCTTCCAAGGGGAATTTTGCTATTGGAGAGGAGTGGAAGAAGAAAGAACGTCGTAGGAGCGACGAGGGAGCAAAAATATGAAGATTGGGCATTTTGAGCATGTCACTCGGCCGAGTGAAGGAGACATTCGGCCGAACATCGAGAGCCCGCTCGGCCGACCAGATCGGACATGCAACAGACTGAGTATCAGCGTGCACTCGACCGAGCATCGCCAGCCCACTCGGCCGAACCACGGAGACCACACTCGCCCGAGTGGCATCAAGACGACGGCAAGCAGAAATCCCAGACTTACTGTAATTTTACAGTCGATCCCCGAGTTTCGACTCGGCCGAGTGAAGAAGTCCCCTCGGCCGAAGCAAAGAAAGTCACTCGGCCGAGTGACTCCCGAGGAGCCGACCCCCAAAAGTCCGAACTTACTGGAATTTTTCAGGGTTTGTCACTCGGCCGAATGACATTTGTCACTCGGCCGAGTGAGCCACGCTGCCTGTAGCGTAAACTGCGATTTTGAGGCTGCGCATGGGCATTTTCGTCAAAGTTTTTTGGGTGATTTTGGGGGAGTATTTAACCCCAGTTTTTAACCTAGTTTAGAGAGCTTTTTCAGAACTTTTTGCAGCCTTTTTTAGATTACTTTTAGGAGATTAGATTTAGCTTTTAGGGGAGAGAGAAAATTGCTATTTTGTTGGATGCTATTGATTCTTCATTGGTTTATCTCTCTCCCTATCAAAAACTCCATTTTTATTGATATATTGAATATTTCTATGAATTCTACTGATTTTATTTGTGAATTTCTATTGAATTTTATTATGAATTGTGAGTAGTTTTGTCGTCTTAGGGCGTAGGGATGAACCCTACGAACCCTATTTCCAATTTGTGATGAATTGGTGAAATTATTGCTAGAATTGATTAGGGTTAGTTTGGGATTGATTTAATACGAATAGCTAGGGATTCATACCGATTGGGATTTGCAAGAGATTGGATCCCAACTCGATAGGAAGCCCTAGATATTCGAATTGGGTTACAATTAAATTTCTCCGGAATCGGTTTGCAAGAGATTGGACCGAAACTAGGGTTTTCGATTGCAGTTCTATACCAATACCCGTTTGCAAGAGATTGGACCCTACCCTAGGATTGCTATAGACCGGCAATAGCGCGAGAGCGTGAGCTTGGTTCTACATTTAGTTGCAACTAGTTCTCCTGAATTCCAAGTCTAGCAATTGTGACACCTACGAATCACAATGAAGAGATACGGTTTGTAGCGGGGATTCCCTACCCCTAGGCGTCTTTATTGATTTGATGTTCATTTTATACAACTGATCAACTGTGATCGCTTTATTGCGAACATTTCTCGACTATTCTTATAGCCAGGTGAATTGAAGAAGACACTGTTATTTGACCTCCTCGTGTTCGATACCCGCTCGCCGCTACACCGTGCGCTTGTGGTAAGACTAGCGAGTCGCGTGCCCCGGTTATGTGTTCGCGCACACCTCGGGCATCCGATCAATCCCCTAGCCACAGCTCACGCCCCTAGTGTTGACATCGAGTCCTCGCGCGTGGGAACGGCTTGGATGAAATGTTGAGAGTTATCATTGTGGCCTTTATGCTCCCGGTTGCGGTCGGTGTTAATGGACATGGGAATGCCCACCGTCTGAAACCAGGTAGACCTAGCGCATCCTCCTAGGCATCGACCGGAATATCAGGTCCATGGGGCGCTAGGTACCACCTTTTGGGGCAATGTCTCACCATGGGTCAAGTCGAATGCAAAGTGTCATGAGTGCTCTAGCCCGTGTTAGCGGGGATTCATTTCTTGTTTCTTTTGTTTCTTCCCTTTATTTCTACACTTCCACTCATATTATCCGCGTAGCTCTCACAGAACCTAGGCGAGGCTAGTAGCCATTCAAGCCATCCAACTCCCTAAGTTCGATATACCCGCACCCTACACTAACCGTGCACTTGCGGTAAAACAACACCGCGCCCAAAACGTAAACGGGACACCGGTCAAGTTTTTGGCATCGTTGCCGGGGAGGCGTTCCGTTTGATATTAGCTTAGTTTGGGGTTCGTTAGACTACGCATAAAAAACAAATACAATAACCGAGAAATTTTTTCCCCCACCATTATATTACCTTTTGTTATTCTCTTGTGCTATTGATGCTCCTCTCTAGTTTTCTTATTTTTGTTGTGCAGGTATCTTTGCTATTACCATGTGGAGACCAAATTTCGATGCTTAGATGGGAGGCTATTTTCATTATTCATTTGTGGTTTGTGAGATTAGTGGGATGGCAGGGCACGTGCATAATGATTGCTCATTTACGCCTGAGAGCCTCATTCTAAACCAAGGCCAAATATTTTCCCACAACCTTAGCCCAAACACCTCCCATCCATTTCCTCAACCTTATATTCCTCCACCCACACAAGAAAAATCAAGCCTTGAGTCCCTCCTAGAAAGTGCCAAGTTTAACCAAGACCAAATATTACAAAACCTTATGGTACCAATCACCGAGCCTACACCGAGGAGTGGGGATGGAGGAGAGGATATACCCACATTCATGGTTGACACCACCATCTCATCGGCCACCATAGACACATCTCATACCGATACCCCATTTTTCCAACCCTACCACTTGGATGACGAAGCATATTTTGATGATGATAGTGAGGATGGGGTGATTTCTCTAGGATCTGTGGGAGAGACTTCTCATCTTGATTTGGATACCCCACATGAGTCCTACGAGAGCACCAAGGAGACCACAGAGCTTATGCATACCGGCGAGGAGGATGTGTGTGAGGATGAGGACACCACGACCACATACGAGGGGTCCGCACCACATCCACCTCCACAGCCATCTCTGTCGCAGCTTCTTCCTTGGTCTATGGTTAACCACGAGGATGTCATTCCGGACATCGGGCAGATGGTAGAGTATGAGTTTATCGTCGAGGAGAATGTGCATGAGGGCTTGGATACGATGGTCCATTTCATGGAGCCCGAATCACATCCACCTCTACCGTCACTCTCCACTTCTTCTTCTGCTGAGCAGCTACTTGAGCATATTGCCCCTACTCAGGGAGATTTTCATACTCACTCTACTCCACATTTAAGTCTCGCTTTTCACTTCCTATTTCTTTAGATTCGTATATTTTTGACACCATATCTCTCGCAGGACACATGCTCAATTTCCCTTGAGGTATGCTGCGGTGCATCACTACCTGGAGAGCCACTTCTCATGGAGAGCGAGAATTTGGTCGTCACTAGTACAGAGGATAGCGATCCATTCTCAGGGAGTATTCGTCACCCGTTTATTATTTTTCCATCTTATATTGACGATTATCTCTGGGATACATTTATTTTTGGAAAAGATTTCTTGCCATGGACTAATGCACTTCAACCTTTGCAGGTCACAGGTGGAAACCAACGATGGATGCTTGGAGGAACATTGCTTGGGTCCATTGGCACATGTGGCACAGCGCTTCTGGCGGAGCCACAGAAGGAGTAGTTAGAGCAGCTACATGCCCCACTCCAGATTCTGGATCCGCCTATGCTCAGGTGTATCCTAATCTAGTAGTGTAAAAATTTACCGCTTTCTAGTTTAGATTAGAATAATCTCGTCTCCTCTCATTAGCGAGGGGAGCGTATCTAGGTTTGCTTTTGCATCATAATAACCCATCATGTCGTGTCCTTCTATCATTTCACCCCAATCACCCTATCCTTGTTCCTTTGGCACTTTTCTTGGCCCCCTTATCATTTTTCTCCATCAGACCCTTACCACCTCCAAAGGGTGGTGATGTAATGCCCTACAAGCTACTGCACAAGTACTAGAGGGTGGGTGAATAGTACTTAAAAAATAACAAGGAGTATAATTCCTAATTATCGTGTAAATAACTACCAATCAATTTGCGAAAGCTTAAATTGATGACAACAACGAAATTAACAATGCAAACAATTCATATTACTGGGTTCGGATCCACCCAAGTCTCCCCGACTTGTTCCCGATGATCCTACGTCCCAACCACCCGGATCCCCTCCGGATACTTAGGTTAGAAACCCTAACCCAAGATTTTCACTATGATATCTTGTGAAAAACCTTCACAAGATCAAATCATACATGCAATGGCAATAGTGAATCCCACAACCCGGGATCACAACCTTCTCTCACAACCGAGAGAATCAATAAGCAATAAATGAGTTTATATGAAATAAACAATCTTACCACAAAATCCTATACCTTGAGTTTTCTTACCAAATAGGTGCAAGGAGGGATTTGAGGAAGAGGAAGTCACCAAGACCTAGCACCACTGAAATGAGCACCAATGGGTGCCTAGGAGTGGTTAGGAGACTTGAATCAAGCTAGAACTTGAATGGCTCACCAAGAACAAACTTCTCTCAAGATGGATTCTAGATCTAGAAAGTGAGAGAATGGATTTCTTGTGAGGGAGAGAGCTTTGGAAATGAGTGAGAATCTCTAACTCTTTCAATCTCAATGAATCTCTGAAATATAGCTCTTCTTAGGGAAGAAGAACCCCAGCTTAGTATTTATACTAAGGGGGAAAATCGTGTTAGGTCATAACCCAACGGTAGGAAATCTGAAGCCACTAGTCGGTCAAAGAGAAAACACTGACCGACTAGTTCATCAACTAGTCGGTCGGTCAAACAACATGGACCGACTAAGTGATGAACAGTGAACAGATTGAATTTCAGACCTAGAAATCTAGTCGGTCCAAGAAGACTGTCTGACCGACTAGTTCCACAACTAGTCGGTCGGTCAGTGAACTTAGACAGACTAAGAGTTAAAAACAAATAGTCTGAATACAAATTGAGTTAGTCGGTCCAAGAACAAATGTTGACCGACTAGTTCATCAACTAGTCGGTCGCTAAACGTTCTTAGACCGACTAACGATAAACATTAACTCAGGAGAAAATTGGCATGAACAGAGACTGTTCAACTAGTCGGTCTAAGTAGCATCACTGACCGACTAGTTCACCAACTAGTCGGTCGGTGAGTCAACATGGACCGACTAAGAGTAAACAGTAACAAGGCAAGTTCAGGGAATGTTCAACTAGTCGGTCTAAGAAGCATCACTGACCGACTAGTTCACCAACTAGTCGGTCGGTGAGTCAACATGGACCGACTAAGTGTGAACAGTAAAGAGCATGAAGTTTAGAAAGCAAACTAGTCGGTCCAAGAAGCTTTGCCGACTGACTAGATCACCATCTATTCGGTTGGTTCTTCTTCTTGAACCAACTAACATGCACAAGAAGTCCCGAATCGAAGCGCGATGCTTCGGGAAAGATTGTATGGACTTCTACTAAGATCCTAGCTCTAAGGTAGGAGCGATATGAAGATAGAAATGTAAGATATACTCAAGGCTTAACATTCTATAGATCGAAACTAAAAGACTATAAATAAAACCTTAAGGAACGGTCTTCGAGAGCTTCGATCAAATCTTCATGACTTCCAAAATGGTCCAAAAGCTTTAACGAAGCTTTAGGCATTGAATACGAGCTTTGAGAAGTCTTGAGATGTCGCTTTGAGTGTTCTCGTGAATTTGGCGAGGATCTCCATAACTGCGCTCACAAATTGTTAGTTCATGAATTATTTATGTTTGCTCATCATCCAAAACCAAATCCGGGGAGTCCAATACTCAACATTCTCCCCCTTTTTGGCGATGACAAACCAACATAAATAATAATCAAAAATAATGATTCAAATGTAAAATACTTACTCCCCCTGCATTGATGACACGTTAATTCCAAATTGAATAAATATAAATTGCAGCAATCAGACGAGTAAGATATATAATGAGAATCGATTTTTGAAATATCGGATTTGAAAATCCTTATATATATCTTAACTCCCCCTGAATCTAACATATCAAATTAGATTCTTGGAAGTTGAGTTAAATTTTCATTTGCCCTAATCATTATCATTATCTCTCCCCCTTTGGCATTATCCCAAAAATGGGGGGCATACAACGACAACAACAAGGATAAAGAAAATCCAACATCGGGAGTCGTAGAATATGACGATGGACCAAATTGACACCAAGGGAAAGTAGATGAAATCAAATCATAGTGTGCCAAATTGTCCATTTTCGAAAAACGAAAATTAAAATCATCAAAATACCAAATATAACTTCACTTATTGAATAAAGAAATGTACTCTCCAATACTCAATATTCTTGGTTAAATTTGTGCATGGAAAACAATTCTATGCAATCATAGAAATAAAATCTATTTAACCAAGTTTATAATCGTCGAGCGACGAAATCACATATCATAGACATTGAATGAATATTAAATGTGCACAACGAAGTAAAAGAGAACATCGATGTATATATATAAGAATATCATGAGTACATGCAAAAATACATCGACTACAGCATATAAAGTGCAACATCTATATCAACATCAAAAAAGATACAACATACATCATCGACACATCATCATCAAACATCCAAAAAAATGACGAAACATCAAGTACACTGACATCCAAAACATCAAAATACATCAAAACACCACCAACACTCTATCCTAACCCAAAACACTCTCAAAAATATGTATCATCCAATGATCACCGGAGAGTCCTCCAAACTGACGCTCAGAAGGAAGTGGCAGGATCAGCAGTCTCCGTGGGTCCAGTCGAGGGAGTGGACTCAGGCTCTGCTGTAAGGAGTGGTGTGAGAACTGAAGGGATCGTCGGGGCTGGAGTGGAAACATCGACAGGCTCAACGGTAGGTGTATCAGTAGGAACGTCAGCAGGCTCAACAGGAGCAGTGACATCAGCAGGAGCAATATCAGCACCAACAGGAGTCTGAACCACTGGAGCAGAAGACTCTGGAGCACTGGAAGAAGTGGCAGCTCCAGCAGTGGAAGTAGTAGCAGCAGCAGCAGTGGCCTCAGCGCCACGAGCTAAAGAGGTGACAAGCTCATCAATCTCCTCGTCATCCATCTCTTCATCCTCAGAAACAGAAGGAGGGAGGTCAATACCCATCATCCTAGCCATATGGAACACTACCTTCTCGGTACGAGCCAAACGAGACTCGTGACGACGAAGTAAGCGAGCGATATCATCTAGTGTGGTGGCAGGAGGTGGGGCAGCAGCAGCTGAAGGTGTGGCCTGGGATGCAGAAGGAGTCGACCGCTGGACGTGACGAAGTGTCGCAAGAGACTTCTTGACGGCAGTCGCGTTCAGGGGTGGACCGAGGGGACGCTCATCATCCGGAGGCAAAGGAACACCAAAGTGACGGAATACCAAGGTCAAAAGGCAATGATATGGGATGTGCGCCGATTTACTAGACTTGCGAAGACACTCGAAAGAATCCATCTTGTCGAGTATAATGTGAGCCCAATTAATCGAGCTACCTATAAAAAGAGCGTATATCAACTTCAGAAAGGGCTGCGAAGGAAGTAAGGAAGATCCATACTTGGGCAATAGGCAGGATTTCAGGATAAGATTAATCACCCAAGCATTCGGCTTGAATGATTTGGAGGGAACGCCTATGAAAGCAGGAGGGATAACCTGAAAGATATCAGCGAGGGTCGGCTGATCGAGAGTGGAGATATCGTCTACAGAAATGTCAGACGGGAGGAGGCCAGACGAAGAGCATCCTATCAACTCCCCCAAGATCTCTGCAGTGAGGACTATAGGAGTCCCCAAAACAGATGTCTCGATGGAGTGGGTCTCATCATACTGACCCCGGGTACGATTGGCATAGAAAAGCTTGACCAGGCAAGGATAGGGTCAAGGGTTCGCCTTAGGGTCATATCTAAGATAGTCCAAAAGTCCACTATAGGATAAAAGATCCGCAAGGCCAAGAAAGTCAGAGAACTGAATGTAATGCTCCAATAGCAGTGGGCAGTGCTCTATACGGTTGTAAGCCGCTAGACACTGAGGGTCGTCACGACACAATGATATATCTACACTGCCTACCAGCATCGGGGCTTTTCCCTTAGCCTTACGTGTCTTAGGAGGAGGTGGAGGAGGGGGTGGAGTAGGTGCCTTCTCGGGATGCTCAGGAGTATACTCTTCATCGAAATCATCCTTAGAGTCACTACCTGAACGCTCACCGGGAGGGGTAGGTGCACGGAACTTTTTGGGTTGGGCTTTAGGCTTGGAAGTTTGGCCTTTGGCTTTGGGCTTGGAAGTCCTCTTCCTCTTCAACGGTGGTGAAGACGAAGAGGGGGCACGAGTGGTCTTGGCCCTACGCTTAGGTGGAGTCGATGCGGTCGTGGCCTCTATGGTCATGGGGGAGGCACCGGAGGGAGTAATCGGGATCCTCATTTTTGCCATGATCACGGCACAACGAGTACAAGCAAACGACGTATGAGAATGATCAAACACACCTAGGCACACAAACCATAACAGCTGAATTCGAAAAAGGCTTAAAGATCAAACCCTAATTCGAAGAAAATGAAGCCCTAGGAGATGAAATGAAGCCCTAGAAATCGAAAACGACCTAGGAGGAGGAGATATACCTAGGGGAGGGTGATCGACGGCGGCGGATGGTTGGAAAAGAGGCCGGAGATCGACGGGAAGATGAAGAGACTCGAGCAGGGGTTCGGGGTTTTTCGAGTTGGAGAAAAGCTGGAGACCGACTAAAAGAGAAAGAAGTCAGATAGATTAGGATATAGTCGGTCGAAATCACGAAAAGACGTGACTGTCCCTGATCACTTAGTCGGTCACAGTTCAATGGCTGACCGACTAGATGACGATCTAGTCGGTCGGTTAACGAGCTTGAACCGACTAAAGTGAAACAGCGACCAGTCGAAGAATTCCTGACTGAGAATTAGTCGGTCTACGTTTAAATACTGACCGACTAGAACTCAATCTAGTCGGTCGATAAGTAAACTTGAACCGACTAAAAGAGCTAAGCTAGAGAGGAAACCCTAATATCTTGAGTTAGTCGGTCTGAGTTCTTTTACTAACCGACTAGATACGAATCTAGTCGGTTGGTGATTGAACTGATACCGACTAAAGGAGTCCAAAAGTTTAGAGAATGAGCTAGCCGGTCTGAGTTCATTAGCTGACCGACTAGATGTGAATCTAGTCAGTTGGTTGATGAACTGAGACCGACTAGATGAGTCCAAAAATTGACAATTAAGTTCTCTCCTCAATACACTTGGACGAAACATCATAATCCTTTCAAAAATCATCTAAACTACCACAGTAAACATCGAAATCTCAAATACGACATTCAAATATGAATTCGAGCAAAAATTCAAAATACCACATAAAATCCCGAAAAATCCAATAAGTCTAGCATGAACGAAATATTGCGAAATATAATAGCATGCAAGATTATTGAATGAAACATGAATCCTATATCTCGGATTCACCCATAATCCCCAATTCTCGACGCAACCGAACAAAGGAGTCCTCCTTTAGGGGTTTCGTGAAAATATCGGCGATTTGCTTTTGGGTTTCAACGTACACTAAAATGATGTCCTTTTTAGCAACATGATCATCTAAAAAATGGTGTCGGACATCTATGTGTTTAGATCGGGAATGGTGCACCGGATTCTTTGAAAGACAAATAGCACTTTGGTTATCCACCATGATAGGGCTAGTATCACAATGAATGCCAAAATCCTTTAGTGTGTGTCTCATCCAAAGAACCTGGGCACATACAGCACCGGCGGTAATGTATTCCGCCTCGGTGGTTGAAAGTGATACCGAATTTTGCTTTTTGGAAAACCAAGAGACAAGGGAATTTCCTATAAAATGGCAAGTGCCACTAGTACTTTTCCTGTCGGATTTGCATCCCGCATAATCAGCGTCACTATATGAGACTAACTCATATGTGCTAGATTTCGGATAAAGTAATCCAAAATCTAAAGTGTAACTTAGATAGCGAAAAATACGTTTTACCGCTACAAAGTGAGAATCCTTAGGTTGAGACTGATAACGAGCATAAATACAAACGACAAACATGATATCGGGCCTACTAGCGGTAAGATAAAGTAAACTACCTATCATACCTCGATATAGACGAATGTCTACATCCTTACCGCCTGTATCCTTATCAAGATGCATAGTCATGCTCATTGGAGTCTTTTTCCCGGAGGCACTCTCCATTCCAAATCGCTTTAGCAACTCCACCGTATACTTCGTTTGGTGGATGAAGATTGCATCGTCCATTTGGTGAATTTGGAGACCTAAGTAATACTTGAGCTCACCCATATGGCTCATCTCAAATTGTTCCTTCATCACATTAGAAAACTCTTCGCAAAGGGCAAAGTTAGTAGCACCGAAAATGATATCATCAACATATATTTGAACTAAAATTATATCATTATTCAAATGCTTAACAAAAAGTGTAGAATCGGCTTCTCCCATTTTAAAATTCAAATCCAAAAGAAAATTCTTTAGGCGATCATACCAAGCTCGAGGAGCTTGTCTCAAACCGTAAAGTGCTTTCTTTAGTTTAAAAACATGATTTGGAAATTTTTCATTAATAAAGCCTGGAGGTTGAGAAACATAAACTGTAGTGCCCTAGGAAGCCACTGCACATGTACTAGAGGGGGGGTGAATAGTACTTTTAAATAATAAGGAGTGTTATTCCTAATTATCGTGCAATTAACAAACAACGATGCGGAATAACTACAATCAAGAAATAATGCAAACGCAAACACAATGGTTTAATGGGTTCAGATCCACCCAAGTCTCCCCGACTTGTTCCCGGTGATCCTACGTCCCAACCACCTGGATCCCCTCCGGATACTTGAGTTAGAAACCCTAACTCAAGATTTCCAATATGAACACTTGCGAAAACCTCACAAGCACAATCGACCTACAATCGATGACCGTGACTCCCACAACCCGGGATCACGCAAAACCTCTCACAACCGAGAGTATACAATTCAAATATAACTGAAATGAAATGCTTACCAACAAAATACCTATGCCTTGAGATTTCTTACCAAATTAGGGCAAAGAGGATTTTGATGGAGGAAGAGTCACCAAACCCTAGCTTCAAGAAGATGACCAGCAATGGAAGCCTAGGGATGAGATGGATGACCTAGAATCAAGCCCTTGGCTTGGAAGGCTCACAACCAATGAATCTCTCTTGAGGAATGAGAGTGAGGGAGAGATTCTTGAGAATGGGAGAGCTTGAAGATGAGAGTTGAAAGCTTCTCTTTGAATCAATAGAACTCTGGAAATAGCAGCCTTAGATCCTATGAAATAACCCCTCCAGGTATTTAAAGGATCAAGGGAAAAGAGAGAGAGAAACGTCGCTTTCAAATCTCCAACGGAACTAAATCTGAAGCAGACTAGTCGGTCAAAGAACAACAACTGACCGACTAGTTCATCAACTAGTCGGTCGGTGAAACAACATGAACCGACTAAGAGGTGTACAGTGAACAGATAGAATTTCAGACCTAGAAATCTAGTCGGTCCAAGAAGACTGTCTAACCGACTAGTTTCACAACTAGTCGGTCGGTCAGTGAACTTAGACCGACTAAGAGTCAAAAACAAATAGTCTGAATACAAATTGAGTTATTCGGTCCAAGAACAAATGTTGACCGACTAGATTATCAACTAGTCGGTCACCAAACGTTCTTAGACCGACTAACGATAAACAGTAGCTTAGGAGAAATTTGGCATGTATAGTAAAGCACAACTAGTCGGTCAAAGAAGCATCACTGACCGACTAGTTCACAAACTAGTCGGTCGGTGAGTCAACGTAGACCGACTAACTGTAAACAGAAAGGTGCAAGAAATTAAGGAAGCAAACTAGTCGGTCCAAGAAGCTCTTCTGACCGACTAGATCACCATCTAGTCGGTCAGTACTTCTTCTTGTACCAACTAATATGCACAAACAAGTCCGAATCGAAGTGCGACGCTTCGAGGAAGTTAGAATGAACTTGTACTAAGATCCTAGAGCTACGATATTTGCGTTATGAAGATAGAAATGTAAGAATTACTCAAGGCTTAACATTCTATAAATCGAAGCTAAAAGACTATGAATAAAACCTTAAGGAACGGTCTTCGAAAGCTTCGATCAAATCTTCATGACGTCCAAAAAGGTCCAAAAGCTTCAACGAAGCTTTAAGCATTGAATACGAGCTTTGAGAAGTCTTAAGATGTCGCTTTGAGTGTTCTCGTGAATTTGGCGACGATCTCCATAACTGCGCTGACAAAATGTTAGTTCATGATATATTTATGTTTGCTCATCATCCAAAACCAAATCCGGGGAGTCCAATACTCAACATTCTCCCCCTTTTTGGTGATGACAAACCAACATAAATAATAATCAAAAATAATGAACTAAATGGAATATACTTACTCCCCCTGCATTGATGACACATTAGTTCCATATGAAATAATAAGCACATACATCAAGCAGACGAGGAAAGTAAAAATTCAAATCCAATATTTGAGATTTAGGATTTGTAATCCATTTATATCGTAACTCCCCCTGAATCTAACATATCAAATTAGATTCATGGTAAATTATCATTTAGCATATGCGTATATGCCATTATTATATCTCTCCCCCTTTGGCATAATCCAAAAAGAGCGGGAGGAAGCCAATGACAATAAATCATGGCCAAATAATTCATTAAGCATGGGAGTCTAAGAATACGACCACGTTTCATATGACACCAAAATAAAATTCGAATAAAATCAAAGCGTGTCAATGAGACCATAGTCGAAAATTGAAAACTTAAATCATCAAAATATCAAATGTAAATTCACTTATTGAAGAAATGAATTTACTCTCCAATATCAACATTTATAGCTATTTTAGTGCATGGAAAACAATTCTATGTTTTCATACAACTAAAGCTATTGAATCAAAATAAATCGTCGAGCGACGAAATCAATATCAGAGACATACATAAAATGTGCACAAAGGAATGAACCATCAGAAGAGTGGTGCACATCATAGAATATCAAATGTCACAATATCGATCGAAAATGAACAAAAAGTAAAAGCACATCAAAACTAAGTGAAGTGTGCGATGAGAAGTGACAAGGTGATAAAAGTAATACGAAAATCATCATAATAACTTTTAAAACATGTCATGCCAAAAATAGATATGAATTTCAAAGCATTTATGTCATGCTAGGAGAAACAAAATGATATCAATGTAAAGAAATAGATTCTAACCAAGCATGCATTCAACCCTCATGGATACCAAATGTAATATCATACTTACAACATTAAGCTCCCCCTACATTGGTGCATTACCTAAGCACCATCAACTCCGTTTGAATGAAAGTCTTCGCAAATCGAGGAGTTGGTAGGTTTGGTATCCCACGGTGGATTGAACCTAGAAAACTTCATTTTGGTATCCAAAAATCCTTTTGGATCCAATGGGTTAGACAACAAATTTGAAATACAAAATTAAAATAATTGTAACCCATGAGTTAATGTAATCAAAATCAATTTTATAAACAAATGCCTTGGTACCCATAAAATGATCATAAACTCATGGTACCAAGCATTGAAGAGTTAAAGGAACTAACCCTTCGGAAACCAAGTCCAAGAGGAACTTGACTTTCCAACATAATCATCATTCAAAATAACATCATTAATATAGGATTGCACATAAACATTCATATCATGATTGCTAGTGTTCTTGGGACCCCAAATAGTGTAAATTTTGGGAATCCTCTTCCTAGTGGTTGCATGCACAAAAGGTTGATTTCTATGTGGTGCATGTGGCCTAGGAGCATGAGATCTAGCAATAACATTATGATGAGCATGAGATCCATGATGTGGTGTAGCATACATACGTGGATAAGCATGAGGTGTGTATGCATGAGGTGTGTATGCATGAGGATGATTATGAGAGAAGGCATTCACATGTGGATTAGATGTGTGAACATAAGCATTAGGATGTGCATGAGCATGATTACGTGCATGTGGGTGTCTCATATGAGTGTTTGCACGTGTTCGTGGGTGCGGAGCATAAAAATCATTATTTGCATGCACCGGTGGAGTAGGATGTGTGTTCCTACGTGGCATAGCATGTGAGTACAAAAATGCATGACCCCTCTTTGGAGGTCTACCCAAAGTGGGTTTCTTTCCAATCGGGGGTGTGTACGAAGTGGAAGCACTATTGGTAGGAGAACTACCAATGGGGTGTTTGCTCCCACTCGTCGAGGCATCGGATGTCGGCCTAACAAAGGTGGTAGGCGATTTGGATGAGTCTCCCATCTTATACCCCAAGCCAATGTGGTGTTTGGCCGGAAGTAAGTCATTTAGGATATTATCCAAATGGCCCTTACCTTTATTGAAATCATTGATACGGCCTAACGTGCACTCATACTTCTCTTTGAGAGAATGCAAAGAAGCATCCAAAGTGGATACTTGCGATGTGAGTGCATAAACACGTGATTTGAGATTCTTATTCTCAATACTCAAAGTTGAGTTTTGAGACGTCAAATCCGCTATCACATGTTCATCCGAATCCTCAACAAGAACATGCTCAAGTTGAGATTTGAGGGACTTCACCTCATTTCTCAACAAGCCATTATGAGTAAGCAAACTTGCTTTCTCATTGGCGAGTGTCTCAACAATGGTGTCATTGTTGGTGATGGTAGACTTAGGAGAGGTTTGGAGGCTAACAAGTTCATCTTTGGTCTTATTATATCTATCAACTAATTTAGTAAATTTAGACCAAATTTCTTGGTTTGCTAACCTCATTTCATCAATAGTAGGTTCTCCGCTTTCATCCTCGCTACCATCCTCGCTTTCATCGAAGGAGGACTTTCGATCTTTTGCCTCATTAGCCATGAAGCAAAGTTTTGTTTTCTCCACATGTCCAACATCCGACTCTCCACTTGAGGAATCCTCCTCGGAGTCAGTGAATGTGCCAACACGTCCTTTCTTGTACTTTCTCGACTTGTCGTACTGCGATGCTTTCCCATTTTCCTTGTGTTTGTAGAGAGGACAATCCGGTTTGATGTGACCTGGCTTATTGCATTTATAACACACGGGAGTAGAAGCATTAGTCGAACTAACTTTAGATTTATTCAAAGATATACCTTCTCAGAGGAATTGATCGAACTTCCTTGCCATACGGGCAATGGATTCCATGTCCAATTCGTCTTCCGATTCTTCATCATCGGTAGATGGAGCGGCCTTGAAGGCAATCGCCTTTTTCTTTGGCTCATCTTGCTTCAAGTACGCTTTCATCTTTTCCTTCATTCGGATCTTACTATCATTGCGTACCTCGTAAGACAACAAGGTACCCATTAGTTGTATGACGGTATATTTATTCATGTCGTTACCTTCCTCGATGGCGAAGGTACGCTTTTCCCAATATGATGGAAGACCGTCGATAATCTTCGTGACTTTCTCCTTTTGGGTATAGACCTTCCCAAGAGCTCCCAAGTCGTTTGATATATCCACGAAGCGAGCGTAATATTCCTTCATGGTTTCGCCCTGCTCCATATGAAACAACTCAAATTCTTTATTAGCAACGACGAGTTTAGAATCTTTTACCGTACTCGATCCTTCGTGCAAAATGAGGAGTTGGTTCCATATTTGATATGCACTCTTACATGTGCATATCTTGTTGAAGTCCTCTGGCTCCAACGCACAATTCAAGGCATTTATTGCCTTGGCATTGGCTACTTCCGCGGCGACCTCCGCGGGAGTCCACTTCGCGAAATCTTCTTCGAAAGGCTCGACATACTCCGTCATGGTGGCTCTCCATAGTGAAGCGCTCCGAAGGAAAATTTGCATCCGGCATTTCCAGTACCCATAGTTGGTACTGTTGAAGTGTGGAGGCCTGACTGAGGATAGTCCTTCCATAACTGAAGAAGCTCCATCGCGGTTCTTGAAGACGTTGTAGTCGTTGTTCGTCATAGCTTTGAACTTTGGCTATGTGTAGCTTTGAACCTTGGCTCTGATACCAATTGTAGTGCCCTAGGAAGCCACTGCACATGTACTAGAGGGGGGGTGAATAGTACTTTTAAATAATAAGGAGTGTTATTCCTAATTATCGTGCAATTAACAAACAACGATGCGGAATAACTACAATCAAGAAATAATGCAAACGCAAACACAATGGTTTAATGGGTTCGGATCCACCCAAGTCTCCCCGACTTGTTCCCGGTGATCCTACGTCCCAACCACCCGGATCCCCTCCGGATACTTGAGTTAGAAACTCTAACTCAAGATTTCCAATATGAACACTTGCGAAAACCTCACAAGCACAATCGACCTACAATCGATGACCGTGACTCCCACAACCCGGGATCACGCAAAACCTCTCACAACCGAGAGTATACAATTCAAATATAACTGAAATGAAATGCTTACCAACAAAATACCTATGCCTTGAGATTTCTTACCAAATTAGGGCAAAGAGGATTTTGATGGAGGAAGAGTCACCAAACCCTAGCTTCAAGAAGATGACCAGCAATGGAAGCCTAGGGATGAGATGGATGACCTAGAATCAAGCCCTTGGCTTGGAAGGCTCACAACCAATGAATCTCTCTTGAGGAATGAGAGTGAGGGAGAGATTCTTGAGAATGGGAGAGCTTGAAGATGAGAGTTGAAAGCTTCTCTTTGAATCAATAGAACTCTGGAAATAGCAGCCTTAGATCCTATGAAATAACCCCTCCAGGTATTTAAAGGATCAAGGGAAAAGAGAGAGAGAAACGTCGCTTTCAAATCTCCAACGGAACTAAATCTGAAGCAGACTAGTCGGTCAAAGAACAACAACTGACCGACTAGTTCATCAACTAGTCGGTCGGTGAAACAACATGAACCGACTAAGAGGTGTACAGTGAACAGATAGAATTTCAGACCTAGAAATCTAGTCGGTCCAAGAAGACTGTCTGACCGACTAGTTTCACAACTAGTCGGTCGGTCAGTGAACTTAGACCGACTAAGAGTCAAAAACAAATAGTCTGAATACAAATTGAGTTAGTCGGTCCAAGAACAAATGTTGACCGACTAGATTATCAACTAGTCGGTCACCAAACGCTCTTAGACTGACTAACGATAAACAGTAGCTTAGGAGAAATTTGGCATGTACAGTAAAGCACAACTAGTCGGTCAAAGAAGAATCACTGACCGACTAGTTCACAAACTAGTCGGTCGGTGAGTCAACATAGACCGACTAACTGTAAACAGAAAGGTGCAAGAAATTAAGGAAGCAAACTAGTCGGTCCAAGAAGCTCTTCTGACCGACTAGATCACCATCTAGTCGGTCAGTACTTCTTCTTGTACCAACTAATATGCACAAACAAGTTCGAATCGAAGCGCGACGCTTCGAGGAAGTTAGAATGAACTTGTACTAAGATCCTAGAGCTACGATATGAGCGTTATGATAATAGAAATGTAAGAATTACTCAAGGCTTAACATTCTATAAATCGAAGCTAAAAGACTATGAATAAAACCTTAAGGAACGGTCTTCGAAAGCTTCGATCAAATCTTCATGACGTCCAAAAAGGTCCAAAAGCTTCAACGAAGCTTTAGGCATTGAATACGAGCTTTGAGAAGTCTTAAGATGTCGCTTTGAGTGTTCTCGTGAATTTGGAGACGATCTCCATAACTGCGCTGACAAAATGTTAGTTCATGATATATTTATGTTTGCTCATCATCCAAAACCAAATCCGGGGAGTCCAATACTCAACATAAACTTCCTCAACGACATCTCCGTTTAAAAATGCACTTTTAACATCCATTTGAAATAATTTAAAATCCTTATGGCATGCAAAAGACAATAATAATCTAATTGATTCTAATCTAGCTACCGGAGTGAAGGATTCTTCGAAATCAATACCTTCCTCTTGACGGTAGACTTGAGCAACTAACCGAGCTTTGTTCCAGACGACGACTTGGTTTTCGTCAGTTTTGTTCTTGAAGATCCACTTTGTCCCTATGACGGTGTGGTTCTTCGATGGCAATGGAACAAGCTCACATACCTCATTCCTCTCGAATTGAATGAGTTCCTCCTCCATGGCAAGGATCCAAGCACTATCTTCGCATGCTTCAGCTATATTCTTTGGCTCTATCGATGAGGCAAAGGCACAATTGGCGAAGTGGTGGACTTGCGATCTTGTTTTGACTCTATCATGAATATTGCCAATAACTTGCTCATGGGGATGGTCACGAACCGTATGAAGCCGTTTAGGAATTCCCTGATCACTAGGAACATTCTCAACAACCTCATTAGTCGGGTTAGTATCAATAGATTCAATTGAATCAATAGATTTAGAATTATCAAACGAATCACATAAAACATCCATAGAATCATCATCATTTGAAATTCTAGAAGTAGTAAAATTCTCATTAAAAGAGACATGTAATGATTCCTCGATCGTAGAGGATCTTTTGTTGTTTATCCGGTAGGCTTTGCTACGTGAGGAATACCCAACAAATATCCCCTCATCCGATCTTGGATCAAACTTGTCCAAATTTTCATAAGTGTTTTTAATAAAACATTTTGCACCGAAAACACGAAAATGTTTAACTTGAGGCAATCTACCAAACAACAATTCATAGCAACTTTGTTTGGTGCCGAGCCTCAAAAGTATTCTATTAAACACATAGCAAGCGGTGTGTACCGCTTCCGCCCAAAATTGATGGCCAAGTTGGCTATCATCAAGCATGGTGCGAGCACACTCCACAAGCGTTCTATTCTTCCTCTCAACAACACCATTTTGAGGGGGTGCGCGAGGGAAAGAAAACGTGTGAGTAATTCCAATATCATCACAAAAATTTGAGAAAGACTCATTCTCAAATTCACCTCCATGATCACTACGAATAGTGACAATGGTGGTTCCGATGAGATTTTGTACTTTCTTCACAAATGTTGTGAAGTTTTCAAAAGCTTCATTTTTATTACATAAGAAAAATACACATGTAAATCTCTAATAGTCATCTACGATGACAAGTCCATATCTTGCATTTCCTAAGGAAGCAACTCTAGTTGGCCCAAATAAATCTAGATGTAATAGCTCTAGTGGCCGTTTAGTAGAAATGCTTTTCTTAGGTTTAAATGAAGATTTAGGAAGCTTGCCACGTTGACAAGAATCACAAAAACTTTTCTTTTCAAAAACGAGCTTAGGAAAACCTTTAATGGAATTTAATTTTGAAAGTTTATAAAGTGTTCCAAAGTTCACATGACCAAAGCGTCGATGCCATAAGTGTTGTTCACTTGTGTTGGCAACGAGACATTGTTCATATGACTTAGGAAGATCCAAAATATAGATATCTTTATGGCGTGTGCCGGAAAATAATAAATCATTATTATCTTTTCTTAAAATATGGCACATTCCTTTCGCAAAGTTAACCTTGTAACCTTTGTCACAAAGTTGACTTATTGAAATGAGATTGTGGTTTAATCCTTTAACAAGGTAAACATCACATATAAGGGGTTTAGAAGGATTACCCACTTTACCAACACCTATGATGGTTTCGCTCTCGTTGCCTCCAAATACGACGCGGTTTTCATTTGCAATGGGAACCACTCCGGAGAGCAATCGAGCGTCATCCGTCATGTGTTTTGAACACCCGCTATCGAGTATCCAATTTCTCTTGGAGCTAAATTTAAATTTGTTGCTCTGTTCCTTTTTCTTGAGTACCTATAGATATGAAATGTCGTATCATGGTACCCAAGGTCATTGGGTCCAAAAGATTAGACTTTTGGAAGCCAAGTCCAATTGGACTTACACTTCCCCACATAATTACTACTATGCACAACATTCAAAAAATAAGCATTCATATAAACTTGTTTTTCATCCATGCTTGTGTCCTTTGGGCTCCAAATAGTGAAAATCTTGGGAGCCCTCATCCTATTGGGAGCATGCATGCGTTGTTGATTTCTACGTGATGCATGTCGTGGATAGGCATAAGGAACATGATGAAATGGTGCATATGGATAATTATTCATATGATGTTGTGGGTGAACATATGCATGTGAGGGAACACGTGCGTGAGGGTGTCTCACATGATGTGCACGTGCCCGTGGACGTGTAGCATAGAAATCATCATATGTGTGAGCCGGTGGAGTAGGACGTGTGTTCCTACGTGGCATGGTATTTGTGTACATGTAGGCATGACCCTTCTTTGGAGGTCCACCCAAAGTGGGTTTCTTTCCAAAAGAGGGTGTGTACGAAGTGGAAGCACCATTGGTAGATGAACTACCAATAGAGTGTTTGCTCCCACTCGGTGAGGCATCGGAAGTAGGCCTAACAAAAGTAGTGGTCGATTTGGATGAACTCCCTATCTTATACCCCAAGCCAATGTGGTGATTGCCCAGAAGTAAATCATTTAGGATGTTATCCAAATGGTCTTTACCCTTATTGAATTTATTAATTCGGCCTATCGTGCACTCATATTTCTCGGTGAGAGAATGCATCGAAGCACCCAAAGTGGATATTTGCGATGTGAGCACATAAACACGAGACTTGAGATTTTCATTCTCAATACTCAAAGTCGAGTTTTGAGAAGTCAAATCCGCTATCCTATGTTCTTCCGAATCCTCAACACTAATATGTTCAAGTTTAGATTTGAGATTAACAATCTCATTTCTTAACTCTTCAACAACGGTGTCGTTGTTGGTGATGATAGTCTTAGGCGAGGTTTGAATGCTAGCTAGGTCATCTTTTACCTTAGTATATCTATTTACTAATTTAGTATACTTAGACCATAATTGAGAATTAGCATTCCTAAGGTCATCCATAGTTACCTCATCGCCTTCGTTGTCGCTATCATCGGAAGAGGAGGATCCTTGATCATGCTCCTCTCTTGCCATGAAGCACATGTGCGCTTGCTCCACTTTCTCATCGTCCGACTCTCCGCTTGAGGAATCCTCGGAGTCGGTGAATGTTGCTCCGACAAGTCCCTTTTTGTACCCCTTTTTGTACTTCTTGGACTTATCGAATTTCGGCGCCTTCCACTTCTCCTTTTTCTTGTTTAGAGGACACTCCGCTTTCATGTGTCCTGGCTTGTTGCATTTAAAACACAAAGGAGAGGAGGCGTTAGATGAAGTAAATTTAGATTTTTGTTTGAAGTTACCCTTTCGAAAGAAGCGATTGAACTTCTTTGCCATGAGAGCAATGGATTCCATGTACATTTCTTCTTCCGAGTCCTCATCATCGGTAGAGGTGGATGGAGCCGCCTTGAACGCAATTGCCTTTTTCTTAGGCACGTCTTGGTTCAAATATGACTTCATCTTTTCTTGTAACTTCACCTTGTTATCTTTGCGTACCTCGTATGACATCAAAGTACCCATCAATTGAACTACGGTATACTTATTCATGTCATTACCTTCCTCGATGGCGAAGGTACGTTTCTCCCAAGAAGAAGGAAGTCCTTCGATAAGCTTCGAACACTTCTCCTTTTGGGTGTAGGTTTTGCCGAGAGCCTCCAACTCGTTTATGATGTCGACGAAGCGAGCATAATACTCCTTCATCTTATCACCTTGTTGCATATGAAACATCTCGTAATCTTTGTTAACAACAACGAGTTTAGAGTCTCTTACCCTACGCGTCCCTTCATGTAGTATGAGGAGGGAGTTCCAAATTTGATATGCACTCTTACATGTGCATATCTTATTGAAGTCCTCGGTCTTCAATGCGCATTGCAAGGCGTTCATTGCCTTGGCATTGCTTACCTCCGCGGCGACCTCCGCGGGAATCCACTTCTCAAAGTCTTCTTCGGCGGGCTCGACGTATTCCTTCATCGTGGTCCTCCATAGAGATGCACTCCGGAGGAAAGTTTCCATCCGGCATTTCCAGTACCCGTAGTTGGTACCGTTGAAGAATGGAGGCCTCGTTGAGGAATGTCCTTATATCACCGAAGATGCTCCTTCACGGTTCCTGAAGGTGCCATAGTGCGAAGGTGGACGCACGGTCTTGTTGTCGTTGGCAGACATAGCTAAGTATCTGGCTCTGATACCAAATGTAATGCCCTACAAGCTACTGCACAAGTACTAGAGGGGGGGTGAATAGTACTTTAAAAATAACAAGGAGTATAATTCCTAATTATCGTGCAAACAACTACCAATCAATTTGCGGAAGCTTAAATTGATGACAACAACAAAATTAACAATGCAAACAATTGATATTACTGGGTTCGGATCCACCCAAGTCTCCCCGACTTGTTCCTGGTGATCCTACGTCCCAACCATCCGGATCCCCTCCGGATACTTAGGTTAGAAACCCTAACCCAAGATTTTCACTATGATATCTTGTGAAAAACCTTCACAAGATCAAATCATACATGCAATGGCAATAGTGAATCCCACAACCCGGGATCACAACCTTCTCTCACAACCGAGAGAATCAATAAGCAATAAATGAGTTTATATGAAATAAACAATCTTACCACAAAATCCTATACCTTGAGTTTTCTTACCAAATAGGTGCAAGGAGGGATTTGAGGAAGAGGAAGTCACCAAGACCTAGCACCACTGAAATGAGCAGCAATGGGTGCCTAGGAGTGATTAGGAGACTTGAATCAAGCTAGAGCTTGAATGGCTCACCAAGAATAAACTTCTCTCAAGATGGATTCTAGATCTAGAAAGTGAGAGAATGGATTTCTTGTGAGGGAGAGAGCTTTGGAAATGAGTGAGAATCTCTAACTCTTTCAATCTCAATGAATCTCTGAAATATAGCTCTTCTTAGGGAAGAAGAACCCCAGCTTAGTATTTATACTAAGGGGGAAAATCGTGTTAGGTCATAACCCAACGGTAGGAAATCTGAAACCACTAGTCGGTCAAAGAACAAACACTGACCGACTAGTTCATCAACTAGTCGGTCGGTCAAACAACATGGACCGACTAAGTAATGAACAGTGAACAGATTGAATTTCAGACCTAGAAATCTAGTCGGTCCAAAAAGACTGTCTGACCGACTAGTTTCACAACTAGTCGGTCGGTCAGTGAACTTAGACCGACTAAGAGTTAAAAACAAATAGTCTGAATACAAATTGAGTTAGTCGGTCCAAGAACAAATGTTGACCGACTAGTTCATCAACTAGTCGATCGCTAAACGTTCTTAGACCGACTAACGATAAACAGTAACTCAGGAGAAAATTGGCATGAACATAGACTGTTCAACTAGTCGGTCTAAGTAGCATCACTGATCGACTAATTCACCAACTAGTCGGTCGGTGAGTCAACATGGACCGACTAAGAGTAAACAGTAACAAGGCAAGTTCAGGGAATGTTCAACTAGTCGGTCTAAGAAGCATCACTGACCGACTAGTTCACCAACTAGTCGGTCGGTGAGTCAACATGGACCAACAAAGTGTGACCAGTAAAGAGCATGAAGTTTAGAAAGCAAACTAGTCGGTCCAAGAAGCTTTGCCAACCGACTAGATCACCATCTAGTCGGTTGGTTCTTCTTCTTGAACCAACTAACATGCACAAGAAGTCCCGAATCGAAGCGCGATGCTTCGGGAAAGATTGTATGGACTTCTACTAAGATCCTAGCTCTAAGGTAGGAGCGATATGAAGATAAAAATGTAAGATATACTCAAGGCTTAACATTCTATAGATCGAAACTAAAAGACTATAAATAAAACCCTAAGGAACGGTCTTCGAGAGCTTCGATCAAATCTTCATGACTTCCAAAATGGTCCAAACGCTTCAACGAAGATTTAGGCATTGAATACGAGCTTTGAGAAGTCTTGAAATGTCGCTTTGAGTGTTCTCATGAATTTGGCGACGATCTCCATAACTGCGCTCACAAATTGTTAGTTCATGAATTATTTATGTTTGCTCATCATCCAAAACCAAATCCGGGGAGTCTAATACTCAACAGGTGATGCTTGTTTTGCCTATTGGTCACTCTCCCCTTTATCTTTTATACCCTGTATCGGATTTTCATATCTTTGGGGGATAGCTTATATTAGCTTGGGGGAGAGTATCACCCATATTCATCTTTGTTATTTTTGATGCATTTCCCCTCTCATTTCACCTTTGCCATCTCATGGTGATCTTATTACATTGATGTCAATGCAAGCTTTAGCTTGGGGGAGTTACATTTCATGCTTGATTCCTTTATTTTCTTCCATTTTCACCTTTTTCATGCAACAAAAATTTTTCGTTTCATTTTTATGCATTATTCCCATCATGCATTTTTCTTTCTCCATTTCATTTTTTCCTCTTTCTAGAGATGAACCCTCAATGATATTTTGCCACTCATGCTTCACTTTTCGCATTTGAGCACCTTTTTTCCATCACGCTATTTCTTTGATTATTCAATGCTCATATATGTGTTTTGCCATCTTTTGGGTTTATTTGCTATATTTCGATATTGTTGGTTGTGATTGTGTTTAAGGCATGCTTCTAGCTATATATCATATTTTAATATGCCCCTCTATTTGAAGTTCCTAGACTTTCACGCTTCATTTCCAAGAAACGGTTATTTTACCATCCAACCCCCGTGCTTCTAACTCTTGCATGAAATACTATATGTGTACTCTTATCGCATGTGTTAGCTACCTTTCAATGGAATTAGGATAACCACACCTTTGTTCCGTGCTTTAATTCATGAGGATTTTCTTGCCGCGCTTGGATTTCTCAAAAATTCTCTTTTGTTTTACTTTGCACATTCCCCCTCGTCGTGCATCGTTCTACCATTTGGGGGAGTGCACACTTTTGTACATATTTTTGCATAGTGGTCCTTCGGGATTATTCGTAAGCCGACGCCCTAAAGCCATCTGGCTTAGGATGCGTAGACCACCCTTGCATTCCATTGCGATTCCGCAAGTTTGTAAGACAAAAATATTAAAATCAAAAACAACAAAAACAAACCAAAAAATCAAAAATATGTATATATGCCACATTCTCCCCTTTTCCTTCGCTATCCACATCTCCTATATTTGAGAGCACCATTGTATATAGGGAAGGCGAGAGTTTGTACAAAGTGATCTTTCCACATCTTCTACATCTCCTTTTGAAAATACAAGCAAGCAAGAAAGTGTTTCGAAAATCGAAAACGACAAGTGTGTGTGGTGATTTCTTACATCCTAGAGATCGATAGTTATTCCCATGATTCATAACTATTCTTTCATACTTCTTCATACATGTATGTGTATCTCATATTCACGGTTTGGAGGATTTGATATGAATTTTAAGCTTCCTCATATTTGGGCATATTATTTACTATAACATGATATGTTGCTATGCATTTGCAATGTGACGCCTCTATCTCTATTGAGCTCTATTGATATGAACTCATGATGCTATATTATGAGATTGAATTCTTGATTTAGATTGTGATATGCTTTACCCTTGTGCTTAATTGTTTTGGTGATTACATTTGTGGTTTGGAGAGGGTGATCTAGGATTCTCGCTTTCCTTTCTTGCTCTCGCACCCGAACTTCATTCCAACTCGTCTTCCTCGGGACGAGGAAGAGTTTAGCTTTGGGGCTTGACACGTGTTCATATTTCATATTTTTTACACAGTTTTCATCGTGTTTTCATATGCATTTCATCTCATTCCATGTTGTATATATCACATTTTGGTTCATATTGACTATTGGGTGTATTGCTTGTATTTCAGGTAAATATCGGCATTTCGGTTCCTTCTGGAGTCAATCTTGCATGTCGGGACCAAAGCACGCGTATACGGCAAAGATCCGATGGCCAAATAGAAGGATTTGAAGATTTGGAGCTTCAACCGGTCGGGTGGACATACCCACCCGATCGGTTCGTGCACATATATCCGACCTGGACAGAAGCTAAAGTGAAGAACAGCTCACCCGATCGGTTCAGTGATCGGGTGAACCCGTCTGTGCTCTCTATTTTGTGTGCCAAAGCCACCCGATCGGTTGACTTCCCAACCGATCAGGTCATCTCTCCGGGTCATTGTGGGAAAGAACTCACTCGACCGGTTGACACTTCAACCGATCGGGTGGCCTTTTCTTCCCCTTTCGTGCACTGTTGATGCATTCATTGAATATCTGCTTCATTCCAGAGGTATTTTGGGTGATCTCTATTTTTTTAGCGTCGGCATCGTCGTTAGATTTCCAACGATAGGTCGCTTGTCCAAATCCGATTTTTCTACCTTTTTCTGGAATTTTCTGAGCGCATCTGAGTGCTGAAATTGGGAGCTGTCTGGAATAGAATTTCACCCGATCGGTTGGGAGTCCGGGTGGCCGATCGATTGAGCCCATTTTCAGCAGTTGAATCTCTGGTTATTTCCACCTGATCGGGTGAACTTCCACCCGATCGAGTGGGCCTGTTTTAGCAGTTTTAGTGGGTTTTTGGACCCGAACTGTTAAGGGTTTGTGGGGGCTTATTTATATGAGATTGTGCACGCCTTGTGGGAGCTCCTCTCCCACTTTTTCAGCAGCTTTCTTCCCCTTTCTTGGGATCTTTAGGTTAGGTTAGATTAGGTTTTCTACTTCAATAAATCTTGTAAAGGATTGGTGATTCAATTGCAAGATAAGTATCTTTTCTCTCATTTTCATTGTTTTGTGTTATTTTCATTTTGCTTGATGATGAATATTTGTTTGGATTTATTGATTGCTATCATGTTCTTCATCATTGAGTAGTTCTTGATGAACCCTAATATGGGTTAGAGTAGGATTGATGCTTGAGATTTACATTTGACTTGATTGCATGGTATGTGTTCGATGGAATGTGTCAATGGGGATTTCTAGCAATCTGAGTCCAATTCGTACGGCAACACACTAGTTGTGTTTGGGATTGGGGTCCGGTGTCTTGTCTAGTCAAGATCCGCTTTAATGTATTGCTAGAAATCACATTCGACCTATTTGGCCATTAGGGTTACGAGGGGGTGTTTTATTGTCATTGGCGGGAGAAAGACCGCCTCTGACCTTCGGGCCAAGGGGAAATAAAATTGGCGTTTGATCCCCTAGCCACAGCTCCCGCCCCTAGTGTTGACATCGAGTCCTCGCGCGTGGGAACGGCTTGGATGAAATGTTGGGAGTTATCATTGTGGCATTAATGCTCCCGGTTGCGGTCGGTGTTAATGGACATGGGAATGCCCACCGTCTGAAACTGGGTAGACCTAGCACATCGTCCTAGGCATGATCGGAATATCGGGTCCATGGGGCGCTAGGTACCACCTTTTGGGGCAATGTCTCACCCTGAGTCAAGTCGAATGCCAAGTGTCATGGGTGCTCTAGCCCGTGTTAGTGGGGATTCATTTCTTGTTTCTTTTGTTTCTTCCCTTTATTTCTACACTTCCACTCATATTATCTGCGTAGCTCTCACACAACTTCAGCGAGGCTAGTATCCATTCAATCCATCCACCTCCTTGAGTTCGATATACCCGCACCCTACACTAACCGTGCACTTGAGATAAAACGACACCGCGCCCAAACCGTAAACGGGGAGCCGGTCACTTGACCTATCCTCTTTGTGCCTATGGTGCATTCAATTGTTGGGGATCTCGGGTCTCTAAATTTTGGGGGAGTGTTGTGTTGCACAATGGAGCTCACTTGCTCCGTTAAGAAATCTTTTTTCTTCACATTCTAATTCCTCTTCACCGTGCACAAATCCTTAAGAAACTTAGCATAAGTGGGAAATTGATTAATTGCATCAAGTAAGGGAATATTAATTTGACATCATTGAAAAATCTCCCTGATTTCCGGTTGATACTTGTCCTTGGTGGGTGGGGAGAGCCTTTGAGGGAATGGTACCGGAGTGGAATAAGGTTCGGGCTCTTTGGATGGATTCTTCTTTTTTGTGCATTCAACTGCTCCTCCTCTAGCACCAAATCCAGCATTTGTTCCTTCTCTCCCAGTTCCTCCACTTGTGGATCTTTAGGTGACTCCACATTCTTAAAAATTTTGCCACTCCTCAATGTCATCACCACTTGGCATTGCTTCATCGAACCTCCTGCCAATGAGGAAGAATTCATATTGGGGTTGGGAAATGGTTGGGATGGAAGCTTCCCCTTCTCGAGACTTGCGGTCAACTTCGTCAAATGCTCCGCCATTTGTTGATTTTGAGTTTGTTGGAGTTGTTGAAATTGTTGGAATTGTTGGCTTTGGGCTTGTTGCACTTGGATGAGTTGTTGCAACGTCTCATTCATGGAGTTCATTTGGGTCTCACTTCCTTCCTCTTTCTTCCTTTGGAAACCACCTCCTTGGTAATTGTTATTGAAAGGGGGTGCCTTGTACGGTTGATGAGATTGTTGTGTTGGCCCTTGATGTTGCGGTTGTTGTGGACTCCAACTCAAGTTGGGATGATTCTTACAACTTTGGTTATATGTGTTGGAGTTGAAGTTTTGTCCAAACATTTGATTCACCTCCGCATTATGTTCTCTCAAAACATCCTTCAATGTGGGGATGGTGGGGCAATTGGAAGTATCGTGCCCCGTGGTCTCGCAAATGGCACAACTTTGCTCCATGTCTACACTCTTCACTGCCCTTAACTCCATGGCTTAGATCTTCTTTTGCATAGCTTCTAACCTGGCTTCCATAGAATCACCGGTCCTCAAGCACTACTAAAAAATGGCTTTTACCAATGTTTTTATGCCAGCGTTTTAAAGAAACGTTGGCAAATGTCTATTGGTATTTCGACATTTGCCAGCGTTTATAAGAACGCTAGCAAATGCTAGACTTTTACCAGCGTTTATGAGAACGTTGGTAAATACTGGGCTTTTCCCAGCGCTTTTCGAAAAACACAGGCAAATACTGGACTTTTCCCGACGCTTTATTTAAAACGTTGGCAAATGCTGGACTTTTCCTGACGCTTTTTTAAAATGTTGGAAAATGCTGGAATTTTGCTAGTGCTTTTTGAAAAACGTCGGCAAATACTGGACTTTTCTCGACGCTTTTTTAAAATGTTGGGAAATGCTGGACTTTTGCCAGCGCTCTCCGAAAAATGTTGGGAAATGTGAGACTTTTCCCGATGCTTTTTTGGGCATTTCCCAACGTTTCAAGAAAACATTTTGAATGACAAACTTGTTATTTTTCTAAAAATAAAGAGGGTGTGAACCGAGCAAAAAGGCCTTTTTGCGTAGCAATTCCTAAAAAATATGACGTGGGCAGCAACACTCCTTTTATAAATAATAAATTTATAAAAGGCCTTGAGCCTTCCGTAAAACTTGGCCTTCTCCTCTGTAGTATGAAAGCGGCCGTGCCCAAACTTGGAAGATGTGTCTACAAACTTGAGCTTGATCTCCTCCGTTGCGAGACGGGAAGTTTGCTTCAGCAACGACTGCCTCAAGGTGACCACCCTCTTCTTCGGACCAACACAGCAACCCTTGATCAGGACATAATCATCCTTCACTACACCATAATGTGGGAAGCCTCCAATCGGGGTTATATCCTTCTCCGTCCTGCACAGTGGGTAAAGCAGTCTCCCTAATATCAACCACTCAGATAACACAACAGTTTTTTTTGTGTTTGTGTTTGTGTGTGTGTGTGGGGGGGGGGGGGGGGGGGGGGGGGGGGGTGGGGGTGGGGGTGGGGGTTGTGTATGTGGGGTAATAAGCAAGCAGAGTACTAGTCTAGCATTGACGTAACTAACATGGCAAAATTATTGAAGAGGAACCCATGAAAATTAGGTGTAACAACAAACCCATTATAGAATATGAACACTGGTGAGTGAACAATATGTGTTGTTGTCTAGCATTGACCAAGGGAACATTCAGACCAAGGAAACGAAGATGGTACAATCGGGACCAACCAAATGCCTTTAGAAAAAAGAGTTACTTAAACCAAATATGATGATCATATGAATAAATTTTATATTTCTGAACATTGTAGTGGAAAAATAATAATGTGCATTGTAACACTCCTTTTATAAACAATAAATTTATAAGAATAAGTAAATACCCATCAAACGTTAGCCGCAAGCAGCCTGGATCGTGATCCGCGTGCTCATCCTAAACGTTAGATCCTCTGTCCAACGAAAACAAAATCCAACGATTGGCATTTTCTCCCGCTGGATATCCCAAAAATTTCAGACCGCCCCCATCGTCAACTCATGTCCCATTCAACCCTTCCATCACTTATAAATTTTGCAATTACCTCTCGTTTCTTAATCGCCCAGAGCCAAACCCTAAAAAGCCTCGCAAGCAGTTGGTGATGAAGGCCGCTCACAAGGCCGCTCGCAATCCCAATAATAGTATAACCCAAGCCCTAAAAATTCTCAAGAGCAAGACAATGGCATTCGTCTGCTCAAAGGCCCTCCTCCTCAGATCCCTCATGGCGCTCCTCGTAGTAATCTCCCTCGCCGCCACTGCCAGCGCCGCCGAGGCTCCCGCTCCCAGCCCCACCTCGGCCGCCATCGACGTCACCTCTACTCCTGTCGACGCCGCTTTGATATACTCATCCATCGTCGTCTTGATCGGATCTCTCCGCCACTGAAGCGAGTGCTTGTTTTTCATATTCAGTTCTCTTATTTCTTGGCTGCTGCTTGTCGTTTGTTGTTGACATTTGTTCTTTCATTTCATTTTTTGAGGTCATTTTTTGTCTTCGTCGATCTGTGATGTAACATTGGCTTCTTGTTGTTTATACTATTATTGGGATAGGTATTCTTATTTGTATGTTAATTAGGTTCAATCTTTTTGTTGGATTTTATTTTCGGTGTCAGTGCTCATATTGTTGATTTACTTTTGGCCTGGTGAAACTCCAAATCAAGTAGAATTGGCCAAATTAAATTATAGTTGCATTGGGATCTTTCAAATCTTATGAAATTAAGCCTCGGACAAACCAAGTCTATAATTAGGTTTTTACAAACTCTGCATTGGTTTTCTATTGGTTAATTCTTTTTATAAATTCCCCTTATAAGTTCTAATCCTAATTCTTGGGCATTTTCCAACGTTTCAAGAAAATGCCGGGAATGTCTTGGGCATTTCCAAACGTTTCAAGCAAACGTCGGGGAATGTCTTGGGCATTTTCCAACGTTTCAAGCAAACGTCGGGGAATGTCTTGGGCATTTCCCAAAGTTTCAAAAAAGGCTGGGGAATGTATTGGGCATTTCCCAACGTTTCAAGCAAACGTCAGGGAATGTCTTGGCATTTCCAAACGTTTCAAGAAAACACTGGCAAAAGTGGGCATTTCCTAACGTTTCACCAAAACGTTGGGAAAACATTTAGCAACGCCCACTTTTTCCAATGTCTTTGCAGCGTTTCATAAAACGCTAGGAAAACATTTGCCAGCGCTTCAAAAACTTTGGGAAATGTTTTTAAAAACGCTGGCAAAAGTCCCTTTTTAGTAGTGAAGGTATGTAAGCCACCACGAGTTGGTTGTGACGAAGAGGAGTCGCCTCTATCAAACTCCGAAGTTGTGTCTCACGTTTGTGCATTCTCCGCCACCATCTCCAAATAATCACACGCATCATCCGGCTCCTTATCAAAAAATTCCCCATTGCACATTGTTTCCAAAAATTGCCTTGATGTCGGTAAGAGTCCTTCATAGAAGAATCAAATGACATGGAATTTCTCGAATCCGTGGTGTGGACATGAGAGTAGAAATTCCTTTAGCCTCTCCCAAGTTTGATAAAATGTCTCATTGTTGCGTTGGGTAAAGCTCATGATTTGCTTCTTCAATCCATGCATCCTGTGCAATGGAAAAAATTTCTTTAGAAATTTAACTTGAAATTGCAACCATGATGTAATTGAGCGTGGTGGTAAAGCATTAAGCCAATTCTTGGCTTTATCTTTGAGAGAAAAAGGGAATAACTTCAAGTATATCGTGTCGACACTTGTTTTCCCATCAAAACATGTGGAACATACATCTTCATATTCCTTTATGTAAAGATATGGGTTTTCCCTCTCCAACCCATGGAAAGTGGGTAGGAGTTGAATTACCCCGGGTTTAAAATTAAAGGAGTTTGCATCTGTAGGTAACATAAATCATAAAGCCAAACTAGACATCGTGGGTCTCAAAAGATCCCTCAAAGACTTAGGGACGTCAGCTTGAGAATTAGTGTCATGGTTGCTAGTATTATCATTATTCATGTTGTCTTCAGCCATGACGTGTGTGCGTGTTAATCTATATGTTCGAGGTTTTCGAAGCCACATAAACTAACCAAGCAATCGATGGTATGAAAAAAAAACGAAAACAAACAAAGTAAAAATTATATACAAATATGTACGAAAAGATGATATAGCCTCAAAGAAAAGCTAAAAGCAATGTAATTGTCGATGGTAAAACTGTTGTCCCCGGCAACGGCGCCAAAAATTTGGCGTGAACAAAAGATTGCACGTGCTAACTCCCAAGTGTAGGAGGTCGCCAAGTAGTAATATTCCTAGTGAGCCTATGGTCGAACATAGGGACAACTTGTTTACAATCAACAATGGTCACAATTGGCTTAAGCGATGTGAGAAATACCACCCATTGGGGATGAGGATTCGTTGGGCGAAGTGCAACTGTTTGTGGTTTCATGATGTAGTTGGGCTTATAAACCTATCTAAAATCACTACGTCCTCTCCTCCAGCTAAGGAGAGAGTGATCGGATAATATGTCATTTCATCGAACACATTGGATGCGAAAAGTAATGAATGAAACATATGAGAATAATCTCACTAAGCACAATAGAGAGGGTCCACTAGGATACACTACTGGAAAATTGTGCATTAGACACGGACAAATCCGTGGCTAATACCTTGAAATCCGTAGCTAAAAGCCATTAGCCACGGACTCATAGAAATTCCGTGGCGAATGTTCCGTGAGGGAAAGTGCAGTTGTTAATGCAAAAATTCTGTGGTAAATGGAAGCAATTCTTTGGCGGAAACAGTAGCCACGGAACATTAGCCATGGACGTCCGTGGCTAATGTGATACATATGGCCATGGGATAAATGTTCTCATTCGCCACAAAATAAGCCGTGACAAAAAAACTCCGTGGTTAATGAACATTAGCCACGGATTTGCCGTGGCTAATGTTAATCAATAGCCACAGAAAATCTGTGGCTAATGTTCATTAGCCACGGCCAGTCTGTCGGCACTCGTTGTGGCTAATGAAAGTTAGCCATGGATTTTCCGTGGCTAACTGTTAAATTTTTTTGAAAAAATTAGAATTCAAAATATTATTCCGTGCCAAAATATTACTCTCATTTCAACCATTGCCAACATTCTATTGATTCCAAAACAACCTCCCAAACATTAATCATCATATTAATAATAAAATGCACATCATAAAATATATCGACCAAGAGACAATACATTTTTTCAGATAATTATTAAAAGATGATACAAGAAAGGCACACAACATACACATCATAAGACTAGCAGTCTATCTGACATAATATCACTAGAAATTCTCAAGTGACTAAGTGAGCAAATCATACAATCAATATTGAATCAACAAGACTTGACATGAACCAATTGTTCATCATACTGTTACACATGTTCATCAGTCATGTTGTTGCACATCCTTGAATCCAAGTTTCATTGTCAACCTCACTTGCCAGGAACGAAGTTGGTGGTGTAAGCCCACGCATTGTTTGCAGTCAGGTTCTCCAACTGATCGAACAGGTTCTCGATTGGCCTTTTGCCGGTAACTATCGCATGTACGCAGAATCCAAACATGGAGAACATGGACAATCGGTCGTACTTGATCTCCTTCACCTTCAACTCTGCAAATGCCTCAGTGTCATCAGCAAGGCCCAAGGGGTCGAATGCTCCCCTGGATAAATTGAATCAAGCCCCTCTCCCAATGGCCCCCCACTAACTCTGTATCCTTCAACAAAGCCCATTAACACAACATGTGGACACATTAACTAGTATTAGCATTTGGGTAAATTTGTAAATTTTGCGAGCTTGAGCTCACCTCAGGTGTTGAGTATTGATTCCCCTGATTTGGTTTTGATGATGAACAAACATAAATATTGGGTACTAACTCTCTTTGAGCGCAGTTATGAAGATCGTCGCCAAATTACTTTGTATATCCCAATCGACATCCCAAGTCTTCCTTTGAACGCGTGATCGATGTGCCTAAAGCTTCGTTGAAGCTCAAGGAGTATTAATGAAGTCGAGGGATTCAGAATCTTCGTGTTGAAGCTTTGAAGACGGTTTGTCGAGTTATTTATTTGGTCTTCTTGCTGCATTTCGTAGAATGTTAAGTCTTGAGTAGTACTTGCCTAGTTATTCTTATTTCTATCCTAGCTTATCTCTAGGATTACCTTAGTAGTCACTAGAAAGTCTTTCCTTAGCTTATCGCATCGTTTCATGAATTTCTGTGCATCTTAATTGGTTCATGAAGAAGGACCAACCGACTAGATGACGATCTAATCGGTTGGGAATCCTTCTTGAACCGACTAATCATCTTTGTGAATTCTGGCATTCTTACTGTTAACCAATTAGTCGGTCCAAGAATGCTCACCGACCGACTAGTTGTCAAACTAGTCGGTTGATGGTTCTTCTTAGACCGACTAGTTTATCCTCCTTATTTCTTTATATTCTCTGTCAACCTTCTAGTCGGTCCAAGAAGGTTCACCGACCGACTAGTTGCCAAACTAATCAGTCAGTGATCATTCTTAGAACGATTAAGCTGCTTTAATTTTCCAGCCATTGGAGAATTTATTTCCACGACTTTTCTTGATCTGTTTTGATTCTTTCCATATGTGATTCCTTTCAATCAAGGAAATTAGCCTATTATCAGAGGGATTTCAGATCTAACTCTGATCAATTCAATTATCAATTTTCAAGCTTTCTCTCTCTCTCACGAAAATCTCTTTTTTCTTCTTGGTGACCTAATTTCTCAAAGAGGTTTTTCGAGATCGTGTTGTCATTCTACTGAGAGGTTGAATCACGACCATCTTCATTTCCCTAGCCATCTCACGCTGTTCATCTTGGTGGTGCTATGGTTTTGTGCTCACTCTTTCTCAAAATCCTTCCTTGCCATAATTGTAAGTATCTCAAGGCATAGTATTTTGTGGTAAGCAATCTATATTTCATTAAATCTATTATTTGAGTTTATCTCTCGGTTTGTGAGAGAAGATCGTGATCCCGGTTTGTGGGAGTCACGTTTCGTTTGTTGTAGCTATTTGACCTTGTAGTAGTTTCAACAAGAAGTTGTTTAGTGGAACCTTGAGTTAGTGGATTCTAACTCAAGTAACTGGAGGGGATCCGGGTGTCTGGGACGTAGGATCATCGGGAACAAGTCGGGGAGACTTGGGTGGATCCGAATCCATTACATCGCTTGTTTGCGTTGATATTGTTCTTGTTGTTATTACTTATTCCGCATAGTTGTTTGTGTTTGTACAATAATTAGGAATTAGACTCTTGATTATTTTTAAAGTACTATTCAACCCCCTCTAGTACTTGTGCAGTAGCTACCAGGGAATTACATTTGGTATTAGAGCCAAGTTCATAGCTATGACAAACAACGACAACAAGGCCGTTCGACCACCTTCCGACTACAACACCTTCAAGAATCGTGAAGGAGCCTCTTCAGTGATGGAAGGACCCTCCTCAACTAGGCCTCCTCACTTCAACGGTACCAATTATAAGTACTGGAAATGCCGGATGGAAACTTTCCTCCGGAGCGCATCACTCTGGAGAGCCATACTAACGGAGTATGTGGAGCCCACTGAAGAAGACTTCACGAAGTGGACTGCCGCGGAGGTCACCGCGGAGGTGAACAATGCCAAGGAAATGAATGCCTTACAATGTGCACTGGAGCCTGAAGACTTCAACAAGATATGCACCTGTAAGAGTGCATATTAGATTTGGAACCAACTCCTAATCTTGCATGAAGGAACGAGCAGGGTAAAACACTCCCAACTCACTGTTGCTAACAAAGAATTCGAGTTGTTTCACATGGAACAGGGTGAAAGGATCAATGAGTACTATGCTCGCTTCGTGGATATAACCAATGAGTTGGAAGCCCTTGGGAAGACCTATACCTAAGAAGAGAAAGTCGCGAAGATTATTGACGGACTTCCTTCGAGTTGGGAAAAGCGAACCTACGCTATCGAGGAAGGTAACGATATGTCCAAATATACTGTTGTTCAACTAATGGGTACCTTAATGTCTTATGAGGTACGGAAGGACATCAAGATTAAGATGCAGGACAAGATGAAGGCGTTCTTGAAGCAAGTAAAGCCAAAGAAAAAGGCAATTGCTTTCAAGGCCGCCCCTACTACACCTACCGATAGTGAAGAATCGGAGGATGAGTTGGACATGGAATCTTTGGCCCTCATGGCAAAGAAGTTAAACCGGTTCTTCCGAAAAGGTAACTTTAAGAATAAATCTAAAGTTAGTTCCACTAATGCATCTGCTCCTTTGTGTTTCAAATGCAATAAGCTAGGACACATCAAGGTAGATTGTCCTCTTAACAAACAAAAGGAGAAGTGGAAGGCACCCAAGTTCGACAAGTCACGAAAGTACAAGGAGTACAAGAAAGGGCTTGTCAATACATTCACCGACTCAGAAGAGGACTCCTCAAGTGGAGAGTCAGATGATGAACAAGTGGAGCAAGCACACATGTGCTTCATGGCGAGAGAGCAACATGATCAAGAGACCGCTTCAGATGAAAGCGAGGATGAAGGTGAAGAGGTAACTATGGATGATCTAAGGCTAGCTAATGAACAAATTTGGTCTAAGTACTCTAAGTTGGTAAATAGATATACTAAGATCAAAGATGAGTTAACTAGTCTGTAGACCACACCTAAGCCTATCATCACCAACAACGACACCGTTGTTGAAGCATTGAGAACTGAGATTGTAAATCTCAAATCTCAACTTGAACATGTTAACCTTGAGGATTCGGATGAACACAAGATAGCCGATTTAATTTCTCGAAACTCAACCTTGAGTATTGATAATGAGAATCTTAAGTCCCGTGTTTGTGAACTCACAACACAAGTGTCCACTTTGGATACTAATATACTTTCTCTCACTGAGAAATATGAGTCCACAATAGGCTGAATTGAAAAATTCAACAAAGGCAAGGACCATTTGGACAATATTCTGAATGATTTACTTCCAGCCAATCATCGTATTGGTTTGGAGTATAAAAAGGAAAATTCATCCAAATCCACCACCACCTTTGTAAGGCCATCCTCCGATGCCTCAACAAGTGGGAGTAAACACCCCATGGGTAGTTCATCTACCAATGGTACTTCCACTAAGTACACACCCCCTCTTGGAAAGAAACCTACTGTGGGTGGACCTCCAAAGAAGGGTCATGCTTTTATGTACACCAATACTATGCCACGTAGGAACACACCTCCTACCCCACCTGTTCACATATATGATGATTTCTATGCTCCAAGTCCACGAGCACGTGCACACCAAGTGAGACACACTCAGGCACGTGTTCCCCCACAAGCATATGTTCACCAACATCATTACTACATGAATGATTACCATCATGCACCTTATCATATGTTGCCACCACCACTTCATCATGTGCCTTATGCTTATCCACCGCAAGCATACACTAGGCCACTTCCTCGTAGAACACATGCACCACGTAGAAATCAACAAAACGTGCATGTTCCCAATAGGAATAGGGCTCCCAAGAAATTCACTATTTGGGGCCCGAAGGACACAAGCATGCATGAGAAACAAGCATATATTAATTCGTATTTCATGACTATTGTGCATAATGATGACTATGTTGGGAAGTCTAAGTCCAATTGGACTTGGATTCCAAAGGTCTAATCTCTTAGGACCCAATGACCTTGGGTACCATGATACGATATTTTTATCTTCAGGTACTCAAGAAAAAGAAAAGGAGCAATAAATCAAAATTTGGCTCCAAGAATGGGTGGATACTTGATAGCGGGTGCTCAAAACACATGACTGGTAAAGCTCAGTTGTTATCCGAAGTGGTGCCTATTGAAAATGGAAACCAAGTGGTCTTTGGAGGCAACGAGAGCGGAACCATCATCGGTGTTGGAAAAGTTGGTAACCCCTCTAAACCCCTTATAAGTGATGTTTACCTTGTTAAAGGCTTAAATCACAATCTAATCTCAATAAGTCAACTTTGTGACAAGGGTTACAAAGTTAGCTTTGAGAAAGGAATGTGCCATATTTTAAGAAAGGATAATAATACTATGTTGTTCTCTGGCACACGCCATAAGGACATATATATCCTAGATATTCCAAATTCACATGAACAATGTCTCATTGCCAACACAAGTGAACAACACTTATGGCATCGACGTTTTGGTCATGCGAATTTTGGAACACTTTTTAAACTATCCAAGCTAAATTCTATAAAAGGATTCCCTAAGCTTTCCTTTCAAAAGAAAAGCTTTTGTGACTCGTGTCAACGAGGCAAACTTCCAAAATCGTCATTCAAACCTAAGAAAAGCATATCCTCTAAACGGCCTCTAGAGCTTTTACATCTAAATCTTTTTGGGCCAACTAGAGTCGCTTCATTAGGGAATGCCCGATATGGATTGTCATCGTTGATGACTTTTCTAGATTTACTTGGGTATTTACTTTAATTAATAAAAATGATGCTTTTGAAAACTTCACAGTATTTGTTAAGAAAGTACAAAATCTTATTGGAACCACCATTGTCACTATTCGTAGTGACCATGGAGGGGAATTTGAGAACGAGTCTTTCTCAAATTTCTGTGATGAAGTTGGTATTATTCACACCTTTTCTTTCCCTCGCGCACCTCCTCAAAATGGTGTTGTTGAGAGAAAGAATAGGACGCTAGTGGAATGTGCTCGCACTATGCTTGATGATAGCCAACTTGGCCATCAATTTTGGGCAGAAGCGGTACATACCGCTTGCTATGTGTTTAATAGGATACTCCCGAGGCCCGGCACCAAACAAACTTGTTATGAATTATTGTTTGGTAGGTTGCCTCAAGTTAAACATTTTAGAGTTTTTGGTGCAAAATGTTTTATTAAGAACACGTATGGTAGTTTGGACAAATTTGATCCAAGATCCGATGATGGGATATTTGTTGGATATTCCTCCCATAGCAAAGCCTACTGGATATACAACAAAAGAACCTCAACGATCGATGAATCTCTTCATGTTTCTTTTAATGAAAATTTTGTCCCTCCTAGAATTATCGATGATGATGATTCTATGGAAGTTGTTAGTGACTCTATTGGTAAATCTGATCCTATTGATTTTGTTGATACTAACCCCACTAATGATTCTTTTGAGAATGTTCCTAGTGACCAGGGTGTTCCTAGACGGCTTCAAACATTTCGTGACCATCCCCATTAGCAAGTCACTGGCAACATACAAGATGGTGTCAAAACAAGATCTCAAGTCAACTTCTTCGCTCACTGTGCCTTTGTCTCTTCAGTGGAGTCAAAGAATATCAACGAGGCGTGCGAAGATAGTTCTTGGATCCTAGCCATGGAAGAGGAACTCATTCAGTTCGAGAGGAATAAGTTCTGGGAGCTAGTTCTGTTGCCTTCGAAGAACCACAACGTTATAGGAACGAAGTGGATCTTCAAGAACAAGATAGACGAGAACCAAAATGTCATCCGGAACAAAGCCCGGTTAGTTGCTCAAGGCTACAGACAATAGGAATATATATATTTCGAGGAATCCTTTGCACATGTAGCTAGATTAGAATCTATTAGGTTGTTATTGTCATTTGCATGCCATAAAGATTTCAAACTTTTTCAAATGGACGTAAAAAATGCGTTTTTAAACGGAGATGTCGTTGAGGAAGTTTATGTTTCTCAACCTCCGGGTTTTATAAATGAAAAATTTCCAAACCACGTTTTCAAACTTAAGAAAGCACTTTATGGTTTGAGACAAGCTCCTAGAGCTTGGTATGACCGCCTAAAGAACTTTCTTTTGGATTTGGGTTTCAAAATGGGTGAGGTTGATTCAACGCTTTTTGTTAAGTATGCAAATCATGACATTATTTTAGTTCAAATTTACGTAGATGATATCATTTTCGGTGCTACTAACTTCACTCTTTGCAAAGAGTTTTCTAATGTTATGAAGTACCAATTTGAGATGAGCCACATGGGTGAGCTCAAATATTTCTTAGGACTCCAAATCCGTCAAATGAACGATGGAATATTCATCCATCAAACCAAGTACACGGTGGAACTGCTAAAGCGATTTGGAATGGAGAATGCTTCTAGCAAGAAGACACCAATGAGCACTACTACACATCTCGATAAAGACACGGGTGACAAAGTGTAGACATTCGTCTATATCGAGGTATGATAGGTAGTTTATTATATCTTACTGCCAGTAGGCCTGATATAATGTTCACAGTATGTGTTTGTGCTAGGTATCAATCACAACCTAAGGAATCACACTTAATAGTGGTTAAACGTATTTTCTATTATTTAAGTCACACACTCGACTACAGATTATTCTATCCAAAGTCAAGCACATATGAGTTAATCTCATATAGTGATGCAGATTATGTTGGATGCAAATCTGACAGGAAAAGTACTAGTGGCACTTGCCATTTTATAGGAAATTCTCTTGTCTTTTGGTTTTCCAAGAAGCAGAATTCTGTATCACTTTCAACCACCGAGGCGGAATATATTGCCGCCGATGCTGCATGTGCACAGGTTCTTTGGATGAGACACACACTTAAAGACTTCGGTACATATAAACTGTGATACTTGCCCTATCATGGTGAACAACCTAAGTGCAATAATCCGGTACACCACTCCCGTACCAAACACATTGATGTCCGTCACCATTTTCTAGATGATCATGTAGCTAAAAAGGACATCACTTTAGTGTACGTTGAAACCACGAAGCAAATCGCCGATATTTTCACGAAACCACTCAAGGAAGATACCTTTGTGCGGTTACGTCGAGAATTGGGGATTATGGGTGAATTCGAGATTTAGGTTTCATATTTTTTATATTATCTTGCGTGACAATGATATTCCTATGCTCATGCTAGACTTGTTGTGATATTATCCATTTTCTCTGGATTTATGATTGGTTTTCGAATTGCGCGTCGTATTTGTGGTTTTCTGGATTTATGGGGTAGAATAAGTGTGTATGAGAGTGTTTTGATGGATTGTCCAAGTATTCTTTAGAGAGAACTTAAAATTCTCTATTCTCAATTTTTTGGACTCTATTAGTCGGTCCCAGTTCATCTCTTGACCGACTAGTTTCTCTTCTAGTCGGTTAGACATTGAACTCAGACCGACTAGTTCGTGCCTTATTTTTGACCTCTCTTGCTATCTACCTGTTAGTCGGTCCAAGTTCATCTGCCGACCGACTAGATTGCATTTTAGTCGGTCAGCTCTTGAACTTAGACCGACTAGATGTCCAGGGGAAAATTTGTCTTTGGCCCTCCTTAAATCGACTATCCCATCTCCGCACCGATTAGAATTCTTTCTAATCGGTGCGCCCGTTCCTCCTAAAACCCTAACCCTCCGCATCCCGCTTTCTCTCCGCCGTCCGTCACCTTCTTCGGCAGCCACTTATCGCCGTCGGTCTCCTCTCTTCCTCTAGATCCGATCTCCTCCATCTTTGGTATCTTCTCCTTCCTTTTCTCTTTCGATTAGGGCTCAGCTGCATTCGATTTCTTTCTATTTCGTGCGATTTTGTGCTGTCTCGACTCAAGCTCATGGCGAGAACTCGCATCCCAATCCGACCCTCCGCTCCCTCTCCCATGACCGTCGACCCTCCCACCAACCATAATCCACCCAAACGCCGCACCAAAACTACCCGTCCGACCCCCTCGTCGCCTACTTCTCCATCATCTTCTTCGCCTCCTCTCAAGAAGAAGAAGGCGGCTCCCTCTCAACCAAAAACCTCATCTAAACCCAAGCCCCAGCCTAAGTTCAAGAAGATTTTGACTCCTGGACCCTTCCGTTCTCCCACACCACCCTCAGACTCCGACGATGACTATACCTGGAGACTGAGCCTACCGAGAAGGCACCTACTCCTCCTCCTCGCACTACCTCTCGTCAGTCAAAGGCGAAGGCTCACATGCCTTCTGGTGGGGTGGATATCACTCTTTGTTGCAATGACCCGTTGTGCCTAGCCGCCTACAATCGTATCGAGCATTGCCCATTGATCCTGGAGCACTTTGTTCAGTTCTCTGATTTTCCTAACCTTACTGATCTCCTATCCTATAGTGGTCTCCTTGAATATCTTCGCCATGACCCCAAGGCGAATCCTCATCCTTACCCGTGACTCGTCAAACTCTTCTATGCCAATCGAGTTCGGGGTGAGTATGATGATAAGCACTGTATCCAGACCACTGTTTTGGGGACACCCATTGTCCTCATGGCAAAGATCTTAGGACAGATACTTGGGATCTCCTCCTCTGGCCTGCTCCCTTCAGATATCTCTGTAATGGTCGGTGTCCGATCGTACATTCTTTGTGCACGTGCTCTTGATCGTGCACGTGTTTATTTTTGACTTTATTTGATTTTTGAACAATATTGTGTGATATGTTGACGTGATCGTTTCTGAAAGTATTAGATTGTGGAACAACTTTGGAACGACATATCTCGAGTCGTTCTTCCGCGATACTAACTTATTTGATGTGACGTCGCGACTTTCTGCTTTGACGCGAGACGTTTCTATTTTTAGTTTCGTCTCTCGAAGTCGAAATTTAGATCCGTCTTCGCCACTCTCTTTCTTTCGTCGTCCTGAACACCCTATGATTATTTTACAATTTTTGGACTTAATTTGACCTATTTTCCATTTTTTTTAAAGTTTTAAATAATTTTAAAAACTATTTTTATAAGTGTTTTAATTACAATAAAATTCCTATATTATAATAACGTATTAAAGAATTTTTAGACCAAATTTCAGAATTTTTGGCCGCACCCATCTTGTGTGAGGGAGAGAAGAGTAAATTTATTTTAAATTAATTATTTTAATTATTTAATTACGTTTTTCTTAAACCCTAACCCTAACCCTAGCTCTAACCTATTTATAGTAGCCCTAGGCTAAGTTATTTCGGCATTACACAAAACCCTAGCTGCCGTTTCCTCTCCCAAAGCTTCGTCACAACGTTGCGACGATCGCCCCAGTGCACGACGACGGCCGCCCCCGCACATCCCCGTGCACGACCGGAGCCCGCTCCCGCATCGCCACTTGCAGCGCTCCGCTGCAACGCCCCCCCCGGCTGTCGCCCGCACCGACCGAGGCAATCTCTCGGTCTGACCGAGAGATTTTCCCCGCACAGCCGCTTCGCCCGCACCGCTCCGCATCGCCATGCGCCCGACCGAAGCCGCTCCCCGCACCGACCGAGAGGCCGCTCCGCATCGCCCCAAGAGCTGCATGCCCGCACCCCACAGTGCCCGACCGACGGGATCCATCGGTCAGACCGAAGGATTCCCTCGCACCGCACGAGCCCCCGCCTCCGCTGCGCTGCTCAGCGTCCGACCGAGAGCTTCTCTCGGTCTGACCGAGAGAAACCCTCGCACCGACCATGCCCGACTGACAGAACTTCATCGCAACCTAGTTTCTCCCACACCAACTCCTGTGGTGGGCACCCCAAGTTCTCCAGAGGGTCCCCCATTGGCCCCTAGCACTGCTGTAGGCCCCACTTGGGTGTGCTACTTCGCGGATTTGCCGTCTACGACGTTGCGACATGTCGTAGGCTTTCGTCGCGAGTTCCAGCTTTTGGAGAATCGTGCGAGGACCAGATCTGAAGCTGAGGAGTCCACCGATCAGACACGACTTCCTATCTGCGACAAACTCCGGTTCAGGTTGTGTCACGCCCCGCTTCCCAAAAACGTGGAGGCGAAGCGTGAGAAGGTCCGCTCAGACTTGAAGCTACAAAGCTGCAAGTCCGATAAGCGTCAATCAAATTAAAACTGCAGGTCCTTGCAACGCGAAACGAAACAAAGATAATAATAACGAAAGAGACAAAGAAACATCTCAGAATATCCATAGCAATAAATCTCAACATCACAGAAAAAGCCACCAGGCTAAAAGAAAAGAGTCTAAAAGAGGCCCCAGCATGGCCAACAAAAGTACAAAGTAATGGTGCAAGCACCGACATCTAACAGCAACCTAAAGCAAAAGCAACGCCAACAGTCTCTACAACTGGTCTCTGGTGTCCACGAACTCCTCGACGAACGTAGGCTCAGTGTCAGCAACCACCTCGTCCTCAACAACTGTCTCTGGCTCAGGGTCTAACATGTGACACCCAAAAGAGCAAGGGGCACATGTCAGCAAGTCTGGAAGACTTGTGCAAGGAAACTGAAAGTAGGTACAAGTAGAGCAACCTAGCAGTTCTAGCATGATGCAATGACATGTCAGTTAAAGTAATGAGTGCAACAGGTAAAGTAAAGTACGAGCATGGCATGGATGACAAGTTTTACAAGAATCATTCACAAGACAAGTACAAGACAAGGAAAGTAAGCACCTCATGCACAGAGATTCCGCCTTTTGGCTAGAGTGGTTGCACGGGCCAACTCCTAAGCTCAAGTGATCGTTTATCCCTACCCCTCCACGTGTGTCGAGCCAGGGCCTTACCCCCGAACGGGAATGCTCGCTTCTGGAACACGAGCCAGGAAGTGTTTTATCTTGCTGGTCTAGGGGTGCACCTAGCCAGTCAAGGGAGTACAAGTACAAGTATTGTAGCGTGTGCTACCAATGCGACATTCAATGCATGGATGACATGACATGACAAGTAGTAAGGCGTACAGGTAAGGAAAGTAAACGTGATAGTTTAGTATGCATGAACAACAAGTTTAAGGGTTGGATCTAGCTTCGTTGTCAAGCTAGATCAATTAGGTGACGGATCTAGTTTCGTTGTCAAACTAGATCAAGTAGGCGTCTAGCCAGCTATCATTTCACTGACTAGTCTCTTTTACGCTAAAAACAAGGAAGTGGCCTAAAAACATGGCCCTAAGCAAGAGTTGGCAAGTTTCACTTGCCTGCAACTATCACGTCAAGAAAACACCGTCCAACGAGTCCAAAGTCACGATTCCTACGTGCACAAGTCCACCGGCCTACATCCGTTTTATTAATCTTGATTAGTGATTGCTAAAACATTTAAAATACTTTAAAATACTGTTTTTTAGTCTTGGTTAGCATGCAATTTGGTTGGGGGTCCTAGGGGTGCAAAACATTACCTCAACACGACGCGAAAGCTACACCGGTGTCGGGTAGCGACGCCGGGGGTTGGAATAATAAGATCGCACTCCAAGTCCAGATTCCAATTAGATTCCTCGCTGGAAATTTCAGAGCAATCAACCGGGGTGACGATTCCAGATTCCAAAGCTCGCACGTGCGACGACGGGCTACGACGTGCGACGACGTCGTACGCGGCAAGTCGTCGAAGAGAACGCACCTAGGTGGGGCCCACAGTAGTCCTAGGGACCTTTGGGGGACCCACAATAACTCTGGAGAACTTGGGGGGCCCACGGTGGCAAGCGGTGCGACGGGTGCGGGGTTGCGACTTTTGCTCTCGGTCGTACTCAGCCAAATGCGGGGATCTTCATCGGTCGCTGCGGGGGAACAGGCTGTGCAGCGCTTGGGTGCGGTGCGGGCCTTGGTGCTCTCGGTCAGACCGATAGGAACCGTCGGTCGTGCGCTGAGATTGCGGGGCTACGACGTTGCAACGTTGCAATGTTGCAATCGTCGGTCGCTGCGGGCGGTGCGATCGGTCAGACGCTGTGCGGAGCGGGGCGACAAAGCGGGGTCGATGCGGAGCGCCGTGCGGAGCGGGGTGCGGTCCAAGCGATCGGTCAAACCGAGGGAACGGGGCGGGCGCTGTGAAGCGATGCGGGCGGCGATGGATGCGGGGCGGGGCTTCGGTCAGAGCGGGAGAACGGGGGCGATTCCTTCGGTCGTGCGGCAGCTGAACGTCGCAATGTTGCGACGAATCGTCGCAACGTCCAATTTGAGTTTTGGAAGAGGCTAGGGCTAATTTCTTGCGAAAATAGGTCTTCCTAGGGGTTGTTTATATAGTGTAGATGGGTTGACTTGGTCTAGGGCTAAATCTAATAGGATTAGAAGTTTAAAATAATTTAAAATTTGAAATTCAATTTCTCCAACTCACCCAAGGATTTGACTTGGTCCAAATGAGCTGAAAATTGGCTCAAAAATTCTTTAAAACGTTTAAAACTCAAATAAATTTTATTTGGCCGAAAATAATTTATAAATTAACTATTAAAAATAATATAAAACTTGTTAAAAATATAAAAGTGGTCAAATAAACTCCAAAAATTATAAAATAAATATCAGGGTGATCGTGATGACGAATGTGAGCTAACTAAGAAGACAGATCTCAAATTCGACGTCGGACGACGAAACTAAAAATAGAAACGTCTCTCGTCAAAAGTGAAAATCGTCACGTCTCATCGAGTAAGTTTAAATTGTGGAAAAACGACTCGAGAAGTGTCGTTCCAAGATAGTGCCACTATTTAATACTCTCAGAGACGTTCGCAACGGCATATCACACAAAAGTGTTCACCAACAAACAAAGTCTAAAACAAACACGTGCATGGCCAAAAGCACGTGCACGAAAAACGTACAACGAAAAGTGGTCGTTACATCCTCCCCACCTTAGAATAAAGTCCGTCCTCGGACTTTCTAATATATCTAGTCGCTCTAATAACTACCCCAAATCAAGTCACATTATATTTCAAACCAGGTATAGTCATTACAGGTGCTCATATACGCACTAGGTAGTCAAACATTAACACTACCAACACATATATATATACATTCACGTACGTCATATACTTATACTTATTATAGACAGTCAACTTCATACATGTATTTCAATCAGGTATTATAAACATACATCCCTTATATAACTGTTACTCACAAAACAATAGTTCAGATGCTTATATAAGTAGGATCTCACACTAGCAAATACAATCATTGCTCTACGTATAGATAGCTACCTATGCACAAACATCAAGGGTATACTACCCTCTAATATTCGTCCAATACCAAACATCTCAACACATATAGTCACACCATACCATTATTAAATCAAGTTCACTATATTTAATATACATTCACCACTACTATAATTTCACAACATATAGTCATACAGTGCATGCAAATAGTTCACCATATATTCTCATCACATACGGTCATATAACTGTATTTACGACACGCCACATATATCGTAGTCATCAATTCCTATAACTAAGCACATACTTACCCGTGCATGGTGCACACCTATACACGCTAGCATTTCATTTACGCATACCAATCATACCATTATATAACTAGCACACATACACACCTAGTTTTAGCTAGTACACATACGTTCACACGAGCAAGTCCTTAGTAAATAACTATACCACAAGACCAGCACCTTTAACTATATACTGGCGTAGCGACCCACAATCATGTGTGTAGCATAACCAGGCACAAACACTCCTATCACTATACATACATCAAACATTGCTATATTCAAACTACAAACATACATTCAATGTACTTAGAGTATACCCACTCAAGCTTGAGTGAGACTCAATACACATATCAGAATATTCTATATACGTAACACGGTATTCATACATATACCAATACCACTCCAACATATATATATATGTGTACCAATACAACCATATGCATACCATAAGTCAATCACACTTTAATATTTAGTCAGGTAACACCCACATAGTTAAATCAATTTATATACCATAATAATAGTAACACAGACATCAGCACACGTATATTTATACTACCCTCCCTAGTACAAACATTCATCGTATAGTCACACATAAGTAATGTATATATATTCACACCATAGCCTACTACCTATAATTAGTATACTAACACCTCTATACGTACATAATTAAGATGTGCAATAGTCGTGTATACCTCACGGTATGCACGCATGCAACATCCCGCAAAAGCAAGCAATACCAATCAAACTTATAATCCTACTATCATATGTATAACACATATATAAAACATAACTACTTACATATAAGCACCATATATATCTACCTACGAGCATATACTCACTCGTACTAGTATATAGGTCACTCAATAGGCCTACTTACTTATCTATATGTTCACCCATTATCATCACACCTTGCATATACATAGCTTTACCAATCATTTTATTTCAACCATTATAAGTATTCTCTAATTGCATACACTCCAATAGTCATTCCAACGCTAACTCTTATATACACAAGCATCCCTATTATGGTATAGCTAATCACACACGAATCTATAAATACTAACACATAAACAACTTCATAATATCACGAACAACCCCGAGTATATATATATATATATATATATATATATATATATATATATATATATATATCACACGATAGGCAAGCATCAATACACTATGGGGGTACACTCATTCAAGCCCACGTACACAACTCAGGTACGTGCACTACGACTACCTCACAAGGTCCAAGGGCCTACTAACAATTAAGGGTTGACACAGACATTGACGGACCCTAAGGCCTAAGCAATAAAGAGAGGTCGAGAGCGTGACGAGGGAAGGATCGATAAGCACGAGTTCAGATAGGACAAATACAAGAAGACGGCTTGGTTATGGAAAACATTGGCTCAATGGTGATGTTTAGGTCGAGGGGAAAAGGAGATGTAGTGATGCTTAAATAGGAGGGGAAAAGAAATAGGGTGAATAGCATAAGCTAAAATACGTGGATTTTGAAAACTGTTGTACTTCAAAAATTGAAATCCTCGACTGAAAAGAAATATTTGGAGGTCGTTAAACTGGGTCGTTCAAAATAAATTTGAGTCGAATATTCATAATAAGAGAAAATGGTCTATTGGTTTAAAAAATCATTATAAAAGGAAGTAAGATCATTTACACGAATATTAAAGACGTGGTTTAGAAAATTCATACGCCAGTAATTTAATATAATTTTGTCAAAAAGTTTTGGAAAGTCGAAGAATGAAGTCAAGTAACTGAAAAATTTAAACTCAGGTTAAATGCTTTCAAAACTCTTTGGGCTATGGAAAATTGAGAATAATCAATTTTGAAACTACTTTTTAGAGAACCAGGGTTTGCCAGAAATGAGAAACTAATTTACATAAGGTTTTTAATATACGAGCACAATAAGTCTGGCACGGATAGAAAAATAGTTGAAAGTATGTATGGTGCACGGAAAAATAATATTAACGACTTAGTATAAGAATTATCAATATCGAATAGCAAGTCTTTAAAATCAAATCATGTAGGGTCTAAATCAGGAAGTGGTTATGAAAATAGTAATTTTGCAAAATCTGAAATAGCGAAAACGACGAGCAAAGACCAACTTGCTGAAAGCTGAAATTCCATGTGCCTTGAAAGTATATTAAAGTAAACACGACGTATCATTCATATAACACAAATAAGAAGGAGAATTATAATTCGAATTGGGCAAAGCAAAAGTACGGTTCAGAATAAAATTAATATACGAAAGGAAATATGTATTTTCATAGGTTCAAAAGTGTAGGCTGAAAAAGTATTATAAGCTATTATTCAAAAATTTCGTCAAAAAAATTAAAAAAAACATTAAATCAACGAGGAGTACAAAGATAAGTATATTTATATAAAAATTTTGAACAAATTTAAACTTAGGGAAGAGAAATCAAAAAAATACTTTCGGAAGATTCAGGTTTGTAATGGAGAGGGTCGAAAATTGATGACGATCGTCATGAGGCGATCACGTGTATCGAGACAAGGAAATTGATCGGATGATCAAAACGTACATACGCCTAGGATATGAATCAGGAGAGTCTACGGGGAAAACTCCTACGGTCGACCAACTACAGATTAATAACTAAGCGCCAAGACTTCCTAAGGAGCTAGACGGTAAAGAAATGCGTTCAGCTTGGTCCGAAATCGATGGACCCAAACGAACAACGGAAGGAAAGTCTAGGAGTCTAATATGGTCAGGGGTAGACATGAACCACTAAGGTAACTCCTAAGACGATTAAATCAATTGCTAGAAGGGGGGTCTAACTATCAATCAGAGGCCTCTAACTAACAAGCACAGACGTCTAACTAAGCCTTCTTATCACCTAGTGTCCTAAGAAAACAACTAAACTCAGGGCTTATTACTCGGATGTTGCAATTTATTTAATGGACATTCCGTTATTATCATTGTTCCGTTAATTCGCAATTGCAAGACCGGACCTGCATGGGCCACCAACAAAACCTGTCACGCCCCGCTTCCCAAAAACGTGGAGGCGAAGCGTGAGAAGGTCCGCTCAGACTTGAAGCTACAAAGCTGCAAGTCCGATAAGCGTCAATCAAATTAAAACTGCAGGTCCTTGCAACGCGAAACGAAACAAAGATAATAATAACGAAAGAGACAAAGAAACATCTCAGAATATCCATAGCAATAAATCTCAACATCACAGAAAAAGCCACCAGGCTAAAAGAAAAGAGTCTAAAAGAGGCCCCAGCATGGCCAACAAAAGTACAAAGTAATGGTGCAAGCACAGACATCTAACAGCAACCTAAAGCAAAAGCAACGCCAACAGTCTCTACAACTGGTCTCCGGTGTCCACGAACTCCTCGACGAACGTAGGCTCAGTGTCAGCAACCACCTCGTCCTCAACAACTGTCTCTGGCTCAGGGTCTAACATGTGACACCCAAAAGAGCAAGGGGCACATGTCAGCAAGTCTGGAAGACTTGTGCAATGAAACTGAAAGTAGGTACAAGTAGAGCAACCTAGCAGTTCTAGCATGATGCAATGACATGGCAGTTAAAGTAATGAGTGCAACATGTAAAGTAAAGTACGAGCATGGCATGGATGACAAGTTTTACATGAATCATTCACAAGACAAGTACAAGACAAGGAAAGTAAGCACCTCGTGCACAGAGATTCCGCCTTTTGGCTAGAGTGGCTGCGCGGCCCAACTCCTAAGCTCAAGTGATCGTTTATCCCTACCCCTCCACCTGTGTCGAGCCAGGGCCTTACCCCCGAACGGGAATGCTCGCTTCTGGAACACGAGCCAGGAAGTGTTTTATCTTGCTGGTCTAGGGGTGCACCTAGCCAGTCAAGGGAGTACAAGTACAAGTATTGTAGCGTGTGCTACCAATGCGACATTCAATGCATGGATGACATGACATGACAAGTAGTAAGGCGTACAGGTAAGGAAAGTAAACGTGACAGTTTAGTATGCATGAACAACAAGTTTAAGGGTTAGATCTAGCTTCGTTGTCAAGCTAGATCAATTAGGTGACGGATCTAGTTTCGTTGTCAAACTAGATCAAGTAGGCGTCTAGCCAGCTATCATTTCACTGACTAGTCTCTTTTACGCTAAAAACAAGGAAGTGGCCTAAAAACATGGCCCTAAGCAAGAGTTGGCAAGTTTCACTTGCCTGCAACTATCACGTCAAGAAAACACCGTCCAACGAGTCCAAAGTCACGATTCCTACGCGCATAAGTCCACCGGCCTACATCCGTTTTATTAATCTTGATTAGTGATTGCTAAAACATTTAAAATAATTTAAAATACTGTTTTTTAGTCTTGGTTAGCATGTAATTTGGTTGGGGGTCCTAGGGGTGCAAAACGTTACCTCAACACGACGCGAAAGCTACACCGGCGTCGGGTAGCGACGCCGGGGGTTGGAATAATAAGATCGCGCTCCAAGTCCAGATTCCAATTAGATTCCTCGCTGGAAATTTCAGAGCAATCAACCGGGGTGACGATTCCAGATTCCAAAGCTCGCACGTGCGACGACGTCGTACACGGCAAGTCGTCGAAGAGAACGCACCTAGGTGGGGCCCACAGTAGTCCTAGGGACCTTTGGGGGACCCACAATAACTTTGGAGAACTTGGGGGGCCCACGGTGGCAAGCGGTGCGACGGGTGCGGGGTTGCGACGTTTGCTCTCGGTCGTACTCAGCCAAATGCGGGGATCTCCATCGGTCGCTGCGGGGGAACGGGCTGCGCAGCGCTTGGGTGCGGTGCGGGCCTTGGTGCTCTCGGTCAGACCGATAGGAACCGTCGGTCGTGCGCTGAGATTGCGGGGCTGCGACGTTGCAACGTTGCAACGTTGCAATCGTCGGTCGCTGCGGGCGGGGCGATCGGTCAGACGCTGTGCGGAGCGGGGCGACAAAGCGGGGTCGATGCGGAGCGCCGTGCGGAGCGGAGTGCGGTCCAAGCGATCGGTCAGACCGAGGGAACGGGGCGGGCGCTGTGAAGCGATGCGGGCGGCGATGGATGCGGGGCGGGGCTTCGGTCGGAGCGGGAGAACGGGGGCGATTCCTTCGGTCGTGCGGCAGCTGAACGTCGCAATGTTGCGACGAATCGTCGCAACGTCCAATTTGAGTTTTGGAAGAGGCTAGGGCTAATTTCTTGCGAAAATAGGTCTTCCTAGGGGTTGTTTATATAGTGTAGATGGGTTGACTTGGTCTAGGGCTAAATCTAATAGGATTAGAAGTTTAAAATAATTTGAAATTTGAAATTCAATTTCTCCAACTCACCCAAGGATTTGACTTGGTCCAAATGAGCTGGAAATTGGCTCAAAAATTCTTTAAAACGTTTAAAACTCAAATAAATTTTATTTGGCCGAAAATAATTTATAAATTAACTATTAAAAATAATATAAAACTTGTTAAAAATATAAAAGTGGTCAAATAAACTCCAAAAATTATAAAATAAATATCGGGGTGATCGTGATGACGAATGTGAGCTAACTAAGATGACGGATCTCAAATTCGACGTCGGACGACGAAACTAAAAATAGAAACGTCTCCCGTCAAAAGTGAAAATCGTCACGTCTCATCGAGTAAGTTTAAATTGTGGAAAAACGACTCGAGAAGTGTCGTTCCAAGATAGTGCCACTATTTAATACTCTCAGAGACGTTCGCAACGGCATATCACACAAAAGTGTTCACCAACAAACAAAGTCTAAAACAAACACGTGCATGGCCAAAAGCACGTGCACGAAAAACGTACAACGAAAAGTGGTCGTTACAGGTTGGTTCCTCGAAACTTGTAGAAACCCCCATAATAGCTGACTGAACCCTAAAGTAAAAATCATCAACTTGAACTTAAATTTATTTTCCAGCACTAGTAAAACGTTGTACAAACTTAGAAAATCGATGAACAGACTTTGTTGACTGTGCACATAGGATAGATCGTCGATTAGGCTAAAACATCAAAAAGTGACTTTTGACGAATAGGATAGTCTCGAAAACCTAGAAACGAACCCTAATAGGATTTGATGAATTTGAGACCTGACATCGTCGCCGTGGCGATATTTCAGACGGACTTCCGCATACGAGACGCTTGGACGAGACGCTTCGAGAGGACGACACACTCGCCATCGCAGGAAAGTGTATCCACTTGCATTTTTGGCCGTGCTTAGGCCCTAGTTAGTTAGAATTATTGACTATGAACAAATAGAACCGGACGTGAAATGATAGCGTCCGGGACGACTCCTGACGGCTCAGACTTGACGACGAAGTCTGAGCCTGACAACAACAACTTTTGATGCTGTTGGGCTATCATGTGTGTGCGTGTGTGTGGACACCCTAGAATAACCATTCCTGTCTTGTCACGTCCCGTCTCGTCTTGCACAGCCCGCTGGGCAATAGGGCACTCTTCGAGTGATCCCTTGTACAGATTCACAGCCTGCGGGCAATAGGGCACTCTCCAAGCTAGAGAGAGTGATCCCTTGTACGGATACACAGCCTGCGGGCAATAGGGCACTCGCCAAGCTAGAGCGAGTGATCCCTTGTACTGGTGTCATGTCTTGTCTTATCTTGGGGTTTGGGGTTGGGTTGAGCGTGCGCACGGCAAGAGGGTCCGATCCCCCTCGAACCGTAAGGCGTGAACCCTTTCGTGTCTCACTTGTCTTGTCTTGCCTTGTTTCCATCACGTCCCGACTTGTCTTGACACCTGTAGGTTAGTCCCGTAGTTGGTAGCACACGCTACAACTACTACTTGTTGCGCTTTACTTTCCTGCTACGTTACTTCTGTTTGTTACTCAGTTATAACCCCAGCATGCTAATCAACCAGTAAAACGTTGTCTAAAAGTTGATACACTTGTAGTTTGGTCTAACCCTTTTTTGTAGACCTGACCTGACGTACAGTTCCTTCTTTTGGTGATGTACGTCAGGTGTTGAGCCAGAGTACGTCGACGAGGCGGACTTGCCAGCTGACGGAGAGCCGGAGGACGTTGATCCAGAGTATGACCCCGAGGAGGACCAGAGTTAGAGGCCTCTAGTTGCTGATCCAGATTTATATTCCTGTTTAGATTGGGTGGGTAGCACCTGTTGTTTTCTTATCTAGGTTGGGTGCTTGCACCAGTAGTTTCTTTTCTGCAGTTGTAGCCCTTCGGGCGTTTTAGACTCTCAGTACTTTTGGATGTTTTATTTGGAATAAAATGAAATGATATCTCTTTTCAGTACTTTTGTTGTTTCCGTACTAACTTGCAGGGACCTGTTTCCTTCGTTTGGAATATCACAGATGCTTATTGGGTCTGGGCTCTTAGCCCTGGCCTAAGCGGGCCTTAGTCACGCTTCGCCTCCGACCTTTTTGGGAAGCGGGGCGTGACAGGTTTTAGTGGTGGCCAATGCAGGTCCCATCTTTCTGCGAATACGGAACAATCGAAGTATTGAAATTCATTTTATTATCATCCAGTAATCGTACGAGTCTAACCTCTGCGTTTCTATCAATAGGATGGCAGGACGACGTGTTACCTGATCAGGGAACTTAGGCGATGGAGTTCCGGAGGACCAGAGCGGAGACTTCCGTGAGTTTCTGGGTGTGATGAGGGAGATGCTGGATGTTCAGCATCAGTTGGTTCAGTAGTCCCAGCGTGCTGCTTAGGCTGCTCCAGTTGCACCACCGTCGCCACCTCCACCTGCCCCTCGAGCTGCTCCAGGAGTGAAGCAGTTCAACGAGCTCCAGCCGAGTACATTTTCGGGGAAGGAGGGACCCTTAGCTACTAACGAGTGGATCCAGAGCAGGGAGGAGAAGTTAGTTGCCACGAAGATTCCTGATGATACCCGTGTGGAGATAGCGAAGATGCAACTGACGGAGAATGCGAGGAACTGGTGGCGCATCGAGGAGAGGCGTCTTGAGAAGCCAGTGGGATGGAAGACCTTCAGGTCTATGTTCAAGGATAAGTACTTCACCAAATCTGCTAGGAGGGAGCTGCTGCGCAAATTTATAGACCTGAAGCAGGGAGATATGACTGTCGAGGAGTATGAAGCTGAGTTTGAGATGCTGAGCCATTTTGCCCCACATATGGTGAGGAAGGAGGAGAAGCGAGCTGATCGCTTTCGTCAGGGACTGCGTCCGAAGACCCAGGCTTCTATGTCTTCGGCGAGTTTCTCGACTATGAGGGAGGTGCTTGATGCTGCGAAGAATCATGAGCTCATAGCTCTTCTGCCTGACCCTCCAGATGATAAAGGGAAGCGTCACATAGAGCAGTACCGGCCACCTTCCAGGCCGGCGATGAGGCCAGTTCAGACAGTACCATTCAAGAGGCCTGGAGCACCAGTTCAGATTCAGGGCAAGGGCCCGTGCCACTTCTGCGGAAAGCTTGGACATGTTCAGGCCACCTGCAGGAAGAAGATGGGGATATGCTTAGTTTGTTGAGATGCCTCGCATGCTGCGAAGGATTGTCCGAGAGATCGTCATGCCGTAGTTGGAGCGTCAGCCCCGCTGTAGATGAGAGCGCCTGCTCCAGTTCAGAGAGGACCTACTGCTCGTAGACCACCTTTGCCGCCACAGAGGCAGATGTTTCAGAGAGCAGCACAGCCCCAGAGGCCGGCGTATACCATGACTGTTGTTGAGACTGAGGAGCTGGATGGAGTTATAGCAGGTAACTCTTGATTCTAGTCTTTCATTTCATAGTTTAGATCTTATTATTTGTGTTGCTTGTTTGACTTGTTTGTTAGAGTAGTTTGATTTGACCGCAGTTCCCTAATATCTTAGGCACCATTCTAGTGTCCTCTCACCCAGCCTTGGCTTTGTTCAACTCCGGTGCATCTATGTGCATCATATCCCGGAGGTTTGTAACAAATCACTCCATTCCCACCCATACACTACCTAAATGTTGGGATATCACCACAGGGAACGGAGTGGTGATAGTGAACTTGGGATGTCGATCGATTTCTTTGGTGGTCAGTGGACACGAGCTCTTCGCAGATTTCATTGTCCACGATCTGCCACACTTCGATGACGTCCTTGGCATCGATTGGTTGGGAGATTTCCACGCCTCAATCGACTGTCACAGCAAGAGGGTGGTGTTCCGGATTCCAAGCCATCCGGAGTTCGAGTTCCGCAGCAGGGATGAGTCGCTTGGGCCCATCAGATTTCGGGCCAAGCCGGAGGTGCCGATAGTTGCAGCCATGCAGATGGAGATGGAGATCGAGCGACCAGCAGTCGTCAGAGACTTCGACGATGTCTTCCCGAAGGATATCTCAGGTTTGCCACCCGCAGAGCTTTAGAGTTTGGAATTGATCTTATGCCGGGAGCGCAGCCGATATCGAAGGCGCCGTACCGTATGGCTCCCGCTGAGCTCGAGGAGCTGCGGAAGCAGTTAGATGAGTTGCTGCAGAAGGGTTTCATCCACCCTAGTGTGTCACCATGGGGTGCACCAGTTTTACTTGTGAAGAAGAAGGATGGGTCCCGCAGGATGTGCGTGGACTATCGAGGATTGAATGTTGTCACCGTGAAGAATAAGTATCCGCTGCCACGCATCGACGATATCTTTGATCAGCTTGGAGGTTCGAGAGTCTTCTCGAAGTTGGACTTGAGGAGTGGATACCATCAATTGAAGGTGAAGAAGGATGATGTTTCGAAGACGGCTTTCCGGACGAAGTACGGACATTATGAGTTCGTGGTCATGCCGTTTGGCATGACCAATGCTCCAGCTGTGTTCATGAATTTGATGAACTTAATATTCTACGACTTCTTGGATAAGTTTGTCGTTATATTTATTGATGACATCCTTATTTACTCAAAGACGAATGAGGAGCACAGCCGTCATCTGAGGACAGTGCTGGAGACTCTGAGGCGACACAAGCTTTATGCCAAGTATAGCAAGTGCGAGTTCTGGCGGGACAGAGTCGCATTCCTGGACACGTGGTGCCCAGTAATGGCATATCTGTAGATCCGGAGAAGGTCAGAGCAGTCAGAGATTGGCCGACTCCGCAGTCAGCGTCAGACATCAGGAGTTTCCTTGGTTTAGCAGGCTATTATCGGCGGTTCATCAAAGATTTCTCAAAAATTGTAGAGCCGATGACGAAGCTGACGTGGAAGGACGAGGAGTTTCTTTGGTCAGATGCTTGTGAGGAGGCCTTCAGTATCTTGAAGGTGAGATTGACCACGGCACCGGTGTTGGCAGTACCGGATCGAAGCGGAGGCTTCGAGGTTTATTGTGATGCATCAGGAAAGGGCCTAGGATGCGTCTTGCATCAGCATGGCCACGTGGTCATGTATGCTTCTCGTCAGTTGAGGACTCATGAGAAGAATTACCCGACGCACGATCTAGAGTTGGCAGCAGTGATTTTTGCATTGAAGATTTGGAGGCACTTCTTGCTAGGTGAGAGTGTGAAGATTTTCACCGATCACAAGAGCTTGAAGTACATCTTTACACAGAAGGAGCTCAACATGCGTCAGAGGCGATGGTTAGAGCTCATGGCTGACTACGAGATTGATTTGCAGTATCATCCCCGGAAGGTGAACGTAGTGCCGGATGCCTTGAGTAGACTTCCTCTTGCGATGATGCTTACTACCGACTGGAGGATTCAGCAGGAGCTGAGGTGTTGAGTATTGGACTCCCCGGATTTTGTTTTGGATGATGAGCAAACATAAATATATCATGAACTAACATTTTGTGAGTGCAGTTATGGAGATCGTCGCCATTTTCACGAGAACACTCAAAGCGACATCTTAAGTCTTCTCAAAGCTCGTATTCAATGCCTAAAGCTTCGTTGAAGCTTTTGGACCTTTTTGGATATCATGAAGATTTGATCGGAGCTTTCGAAGACCGTTCGCTAAGGTTTATTTTATAGTCTTTTAGCTTCGATTTATAGAATGTTAAGCCTTGAGTAATTCTTACATTTCTATCTTCATAACGCTCATATCTTAGCTCTAGGATCTTAGTACAAGTCCATTCTAACTTCCTCGAAGCATCGCGCTTCGATTCGGACTTGTTTGTGCATGTTAGTTGGTACAAGAAGAAGTACTGACCGACTAGATGGTGATCTAGTCGGTCAGCAACTCTTCTTGGACCGACTAGTTTGATTCCTTAATTTCTTGGACTTTACTGTTTACAGTTAGTCGGTCTACGTTGACTCACCGACCGACTAGTTTGTGAACTAGTCGGTCAGTGATGCTTCTTTGACCGACTAGCTGGACTTTACTGTACATGCCAATTTTCTCCTGAGCTACTGTTTATCGTTAGTCGGTCTAAGAACGTTTGGTGACCGACTAGTTGACAATCTAGTCGGTCAACTTTTGTTCTTGGACCGACTAAGTCAATTTGTATTCAGACTATTTCACTTTGCCTCTTAGTCGGTCTACGTTCACTGACTGACCGACTAGTTGTGAAACTAGTCGGTCAGAATGTCTTCTTGGACCGACTAGATTTCTAGGTCTGAAATTCAATCTGTTCACTGTTCACCTCTTAGTCGGTTCATGTTGTCTCACCGACCGACTAGTTGATGAACTAGTCGGTCAGTGGTTGTTCTTTGACCGACTAGTCTGCTTCAGATTTAGATCCGTTGGAGTTTTGAAAGCGACGTTTCTCTCTCTATTTTCCCTTGATCCTTTAAATACCTGGAGGGGTTATTTCATAGGATCCAAGGCTGCTATTTCCAGAGTTCTTTTGATTAAAAAGAGAAGCTTTCAACTCTCATCTTCAAGCTCTCCCATTCTCAAGAATCTCTCCCTCACTCTCATTCCTCAAGAGAGATTCATTGGTTGTGAGCCTTCCAAGCCAAGGGCTTGTTTCTAGTTCATCCATCTCATCCCTAGGCTTCCATTGCTGGTCATCTTCTTGAAGCTAGGGTTTGGTGACTCTTCCTCCATCAAAATCCTCTTTGCCCTAATTTGGTAAGAAATCTCAAGGCATAGGTATTTTGTTGGTAAGCATTTCATTTCAGTTATATTTGAATTGTATACTCTCGGTTGTGAGAGGTTTTGCGTGATCCCGGGTTGTGGGAGTCACGGTCATCGATTGTAGGTCGATTGCGCTTGTGAGGTTTTCGCAAGTGTTTATATTGGAAATCTTGAGTTAAGGTTTCTAACTCAAGTATCCGGAGGGGATCCGGGTGGTTGGGACGTAGGATCACCGGGATCAAGTCGGGGAGACTTGGGTGGATCCGAACCCATTAAACCACTGTGTTTGCGTTTGCATTATTTCTTGATTGTAGTTATTCCGCATCGTTGTTTGTTAATTGCACGATAATTAGTAATAACACTCCTTATTATTTAAAAGTACTATTCACCCCCCCTCTAGTACATGTGCAGTGGCTTCCTAGGGCACTACAATTGGTATCAGAGCCAAGTTCAAAGCTACACATAGCCTAAGTTCAAAGCTATGACGAACAACAACTACAACGTCTTCAAGAACCGCGATGGAGCTTCTTCAGTTATGGAAGGACTATCCTCAGTCAGGCCTCCACACTTCAACGGTACCAACTATGGGTACTGAAAATGCCGGATGCAAATTTTCCTCCGGAGCGCTTCACTATGGAGAGCCACCATGACGAAGTATGTCGAGCCTTCCGAAGAAGATTTCGCGAAGTGGACTCCCACGGAGGTCGCCGCGGAAGTTGCCAATGCCAAGGCAATGAATGCCTTGAATTGTGCGTTGGAGCCCGAGAACTTCAACAAGATATGCACATGTAAGAGTGCATATCAAATATGGAACCAACTCCTCATATTGCACGAAGGATCGAGTACGGTAAAAGATTCTAAACTCGTCGTTGCTAATAAAGAATTTGAGTTGTTTCATATGGAGCAGGGCGAAACCATGAAGGAATATTACGCTCGCTTCGTGGATATATCAAACGACTTGGAAGCTCTTGGGAAGGTCTATACCCAAAAGGAGAAAGTCGCGAAGATTATCGACGGTCTTCCATCATGTTGGGAAAAGCGTACCTTTGCCATCGAGGAAGGTAATGACATGAATAAATATATCGTCGTACAACTAATGGGTACCTTGTTGTCTTACGAGGTACGCAAGGATAGTACGATCCGAATGAAGGAAAAGATGAAAGCGTACTTGAAGCAAGATGAGCCAAAGAAAAAGGCGATTGCCTTCAAGGCCGCTCCATCTACCGATGATGAAGAATCGGAAGACGAATTGGACATGGAATCCATTGCCCGTATGGCAAGGAAGTTCGATCGATTCCTCCGAGAAGGTATATCTTTGAATAAATCTAAAGTTAGTTCGACTAATGTTTCTACTCCCGTGTGTTATAAATGCAACAAGCCAGGACACATCAAACCGGATTGTCCTCTCTACAAACACAAGGAGAAGGGGAAAGCATCAAAGTACGACAAGTCGAGAAAGTACAATAAAGGACTTGTTGGCACATTCACCGACTCCGAAGAGGATTCCTCAAGTGGAGAGTCGGATGATGGAAGAGTGGAGAAAGCAAAACTCTGCTTCATGGCTAATGAGGCAAAAGATCGAAAGTCCTCCTTCGATGATAGCGAGGATGAAAGCGAGGATGGTAGCGAGAATGAAAGCGGAGAACCTACTATTGATGAAATGAGGTTAGCAAACCAAGAAATTTGGTCTAAATTTACTAAATTAGTAGATAGATATAATAAGACCAAAGATGAACTTGTTAGCCTCCAAACCTCTCCTAAGTCTACCATCACCAACAATGACACCATTGTTGAGACACTCGCCAATGAGAAAGCAAGTTTGCTTACTCATAAAGGCTTGTTGAGAAATGAGGTGAAGTCCCTCAAATCTCAACTTGAGCATGTTCTTGTTGAGGATTCGGATGAACATGTGATAGCGGATTTGACGTCTCAAAACTCAACTTTGAGTATTGAGAATAAGAATCTCAAATCACGTGTTTATGCACTCACATCGCAAGTATCCACTTTGGATGCTTCTTTGCATTCTCTCAAAGAGAAGTATGAGTGCACGTTAGGCCGTATCAATGATTTCAATAAAGGTAAGGGCCATTTGGATAATATCCTAAAAGACTTACTTCCGGCCAAACACCACATTGGCTTGGGGTATAAGATGGGAGACTCATCCAAATCGCCTACCACATTTGTTAGGCCGACATCCGATGCCTCGACGAGTGGGAGCAAACACCCCATTGGTAGTTATCCTACCAATAGTGCTTCCACTTCGTACACACCCCCGATTGGAAAGAAACCCACGTTGGGTAGACCTCCAAAGAGGGGTCATGCATTTTTGTACTCACATGCTATGCCACGTAGGAACACACATCCTACTCCACCGGTGCATGCAAATATTAATGATGATTTTTATACTCCGCACCCACGAGCACGTGCAAACACTCATATGAGACACCCACATGCACGTAATCATGCTCATGCACATCCTAATGCTTATGTTCAAACATCTCATCAACATGTGCATGCCTACTCTCATAATCATCCTCATGCTTATCCACGTATGTATGCTACACCACATCATGGATCTCATGCTCATCATAATGCTATTGCTAGATCTCATGCTCCTAGGCCACATGCACCACATAGAAATCAGACTTTTGTGCATGCAACCACTAGGAAGAGGATTCCCAAAATTTACACTATTTGGGGTCCCAAGAAAACTAGCAATCATGATATGAATGTTTATGTGCAATCCTATATTAATGATGTTATTTTGAATAATGATTATGTTGGAAAGTCAAGTTCCTCTTGGACTTGGTTTCCGAAGGGTTAGTTTCTTTAACTCTTCAATGCTTGGTACCATGAGTTTATGATCATGTTATGGGTACCAAGGCATTTGTTTATAAAATTGATTTTGATTACATTAACTCATGGGTTACAATTATTTTAATTTCGTATTTCAAATTTGTTGTCTAACCCATTGGATCCAAAAGGGTTTTTGGATACCAAAATGAAGTTTTCTAGGTTCAATCCACCGTGGGATACCAACCCTACCAACTCCTCGATTTGCGAAAACTTTCATTCAAACGGAGTTGATGGTGCTTAGGTAATGCACCAATGTAGGGGGAGCTTAATGTTGTAAGTATAATATTACATTTGGTATCCATGAGGGTTGAATGCATGCTTGGTTAGAATCTATTTCTTTACATTGGTATCGTTTTGTTTCTCCTAGCATGATAGAATTGTGAATGCCATAAATGCTTTGAAATTCTTATCTATTTTTGGCATGACATGTTTTAAAAGTTATTATGATGATTTTCGTATTACTTTTATCACCTTGTCACTTCTCATCGCACACTTCACTTAGTTTTGATGTGCTTTTACTTTATGTTCATTTTCGATCGATATTGTGACATTTGATATTCTATGATGTGCACCACTCTTCTGATGGTTCATTCCTTTGTGCACATTTTATGTATGTCTCTGATATTGATTTCGTCGCTTAACGATTTATTTTGATTCAATAGCTTTAGTTGTATGAAAACATAGAATTGTTTTACATGCACTAAAATAGCTATAAATGTTGATATTGGAGAGTAAATTCATTTCATCAATAAGTGAATTTACATTTGATATTTTAATGATTTAAGTTTTCGATTTTCGACTATGGTCTCATTGACACGCTTTGATTTTATTCGAATTTTATTTTTGTGTCATATGAAACGTGGTCGTATTCTTAGACTCCCATGCTTAATGAATTATTTGGACATGATTTATTGTCATTGGCTTCCTCCCGCTCTTTTTGGATTATGCCAAAGGGGGAGAGATATAATAATGGCATAATAATGGCATGTGCTAAATGATAATTTACCATGAATCTAATTTGATATGTTAGATTCAGGGGGAGTTAAGATATAAAAATGGATTACAAATCCTAAATCTCAAATATTGGATTTGCATTTTTACTTTCCTCGTCTGCTTGATGTATGTGCTTATTATTTCATATGGAACTAATGTGTCATCAATGCAGGGGGAGTAAGTATATTTCATTTAGTTCATTATTTTTTATTATTATTTATGTTGGTTTGTCATCACCAAAAAGGGGGAGAATGTTGAGTATTGGACTCCCCGGATTTGGTTTTGGATGATGAGCAAACATAAATATATCATGAACTAACATTTTGTGAGTGCAGTTATGGAGATCGTCGCCATTTTCACGAGAACACTCAAAGCGACATCTTAAGTCTTCTCAAAGCTCGTATTCAATGCCTAAAGCTTCGTTGAATCTTTTGGACCTTTTTGGACATCATGAAGATTTGATCGGAGCTTTCGAAGACCGTTCGCTAAGGTTTATTTTATAGTCTTTTAGCTTCGATTTATAGAATGTTAAGCCTTGAGTAATTCTTACATTTCTATCTTCATAACGCTCATATCTTAGCTCTAGGATCTTAGTACAAGTCCATTCTAACTTCCTCGAAGCATCGCGCTTCGATTCGGACTTGTTTGTGCATGTTAGTTGGTACAAGAAGAAGTACTGACCGACTAGATGGTGATCTAGTCGGTCAGCAACTCTTCTTGGACCGACTAGTTTGATTCCTTAATTTCTTGGACTTTACTGTTTACAGTTAGTCGGTCTACGTTGACTCACCGACCGACTAGTTTGTGAACTAGTCGGTCAGTGATGCTTCTTTGACCGACTAGCTGGACTTTACTGTACATGCCAATTTTCTCCTGAGCTACTGTTTATCGTTAGTCGGTCTAAGAACGTTTGGTGACCGACTAGTTGACAACCTAGTCGGTCAACTTTTGTTCTTGGACCGACTAAGTCAATTTGTATTCAGACTATTTCACTTTGCCTCTTAGTCGGTCTACGTTCACTGACTGACCGACTAGTTGTGAAACTAGTCGGTCAGAATGTCTTCTTGGACCGACTAGATTTCTAGGTCTGAAATTCAATCTGTTCACTGTTCACCTCTTAGTCGGTTCATGTTGTCTCACCGACCGACTAGTTGATGAACTAGTCGGTCAGTGGTTGTTCTTTGACCGACTAGTCTGCTTCAGATTTAGATCCGTTGGAGTTTTGAAAGCGACGTTTCTCTCTCTATTTTCCCTTGATCCTTTAAATACCTGGAGGGGTTATTTCATAGGATCCAAGGCTGCTATTTCCAGAGTTCTTTTGATTAAAAAGAGAAGCTTTCAACTCTCATCTTCAAGCTCTCCCATTCTCAAGAATCTCTCCCTCACTCTCATTCCTCAAGAGAGATTCATTGGTTGTGATCCTTCCAAGCCAAGGGCTTGTTTCTAGGTCATCCATCTTATCCCTAGGCTTCCATTGCTGGTCATCTTCTTGAAGCTAGGGTTTGGTGACTCTTCCTCCATCAAAATCCTCTTTGCCCTAATTTGGTAAGAAATCTCAAGGCATAGGTATTTTGTTGGTAAGCATTTCATTTCAGTTATATTTGAATTGTATACTCTCGGTTGTGAGAGGTTTTGCGTGATCCCGGGTTGTGGGAGTCACGGTCATCGATTGTAGGTCGATTGCGCTTGTGAGGTTTTCGCAAGTGTTTATATTGGAAATCTTGAGTTAGGGTTTCTAACTCAAGTATCCGGAGGGGATCCGGGTGGTTGGGACGTAGGATCACCTGGATCAAGTCGGGGAGACTTGGGTGGATCCGAACCCATTAAACCATTGTGTTTGCGTTTGCATTATTTCTTGATTGTAGTTATTCTGCATCGTTGTTTGTTAATTGCACGATAATTAGGAATAACACTCCTTATTATTTAAAAGTACTATTCACACCCCCTTAGTACATGTGCAGTGGCTTCCTAGGGCACTACATGAGGGAGATGGATTTGGAGGTTGTCCTACCTGGTGTGGTTCATTCGTTCATGAATTTGCAAATTCAGTCCACGATCGTGGATCGGATCAAGGCAGCACAGGCAAGAGATCCGAAGCTGCAGAGGATTAGGAGGTAGGTCGAAGCTGGACTACGGACGGAGTTCGTGATTCATGAGGATGGTTCGCTGCGGTACGGCAGTAGACTCTGTGTACCTACAGGTGATGTTCGCGAGGAGCTGTTGAGCAAGGCTCATAGCTCGCCATATTCTATACATCCTGGAGGCACCAAGATGTATAAGGACCTCCGTCTGAATTATTGGTGGATTGGCATGAAGAGGAGTGTGGCACGGAGCGTTGCCAAGTGTTTGATATGCCAACAGGTGAAGGCTGAGCACCATCGTACGGCTGGTTTGCTGCAACCGCTTCCTATTCCGGAGTGGAAGTGGCAACATATTACGATGGACTTCGTGACTGGTTTACCTCGGACCCCGAGGCAGAATGACATAGTTTGGGTGATTGTAGATCGGTTGACCAAGTCTGCGCTCTTTATCCCTTTCCGAGTGGGCCAGTCTACGGAAGGTTTGGCGAGGAAATATCTGGAGGTAAAGTTTCGTTCTCTTTTACTTCTATTTTGATTTTCTTGTTGAAATAGACGTGACGTAGACCGTGTACGTGCAGGAGATTGTACGCTTACATGGAGTCCCCATGAGCATTGTGTCTGACCGAGACACGAGATTCACATCTCAGTTCTGGAGAAGTCTGCAGGAGCATCTGGGTACGAGTCTGAGTTTCAGCACGGCGTACCACTCGCAGACTGATGGCCAGTCCGAGAGGACTATTCAGATTCTGGAGGATATGCTGCGAGCTTGTACGCTCGATTTGAAGGGATCATGGGAGGACCATCTTCACTTGGTGGAGTTTTCATATAACAACAGCTACCAGGCAAGCATTGGCATGGCATCGTTTGCTGCCTTATATGGAAGGAAATGTCGATCGCCACTGAGCTGGGATGACATCGGAGATCGGGAGCTGTTGGGTCCAGAGATGATAGTGGAAGCTGTGGATGTCATGAGAGACATCAGGGAGAAGCTTAGAGTTGCGCAGGATCGCTTCAAGCATTGGACAGATGCCAAGAGGAAACCTTTGGAGTTCCAGCCTGAAGATCACGTCTTCCTGAAGATTTCTCCGAACCGCGGAGTTATTCGTTTTGGGAAGAAGGGAAAGCTGAGTCCGAGGTATATTGGGCCATTTGATGTGCTAGAGCCGGAGCAATGGCCTATCGCCTTGCTCTGCCACCATCTTTGGAGGGTGTTCACGACGTATTCCACGTATCTCAGCTACGTCGGTACGTCAGTGATCCGTCACAAACGGTTGATTTCTCGGAGATTACAGTTCGCCCGGACCTGACATATGACCAGCAGCCTGTGTAGATCTTGGACCGTCGACAGAAGCAGTTGAGGAATAAGATAGTCGACCTGGTGAGAGTGATGTGGCGTCACGGATCGCCTGGAGAGTCCACCTGGGAGCGTGAGGATGATATGAGAGAGCGCTTCCCGCATATTTTTCCCAGCGATGCTTGATGTTGATTCCGAGGACGGAATCATTTCTAAGTTGGGGAGGATGTAACGGTCGGTTTCCGATCGTACATTCTTTGTGCATGTGCTCTTGATCGTGCACGTGTTTATTTTTGACTTTATTTGATTTTTGAACAATATTGTGTGATATGTTGACGTGATCGTTTCTGAAAGTATTAGATTGTGGAACAACTTTGGAACGACATATCTCGAGTCGTTCTTCCGCGATACTAACTTATTTGATGTGACGTCGCGACTTTCTGTTTTGACGCGAGACGTTTCTATTTTTAGTTTCGTCTCTCGACGTCGAAATTTAGATCCGTCTTCGCCACTCTCTTTCTTTCGTCGTCCTGAACACCCTATGATTATTTTACAATTTTTGGACTTAATTTGACCTATTTTCCATTTTTTGAAAGTTTTAAATAATTTTAAAACCTATTTTTATAAGTGTTTTAATTACACTAAAATTCCTATATTATAATAACGTATTAAAGAATTTTTAGACCAAATTTCAAAAATTTTGGCCGCACCCATCTTGTGTGAGGGAGAGAAGAGTAAATTTATTTTAAATTAATTATTTTAATTATTTAATTACGTTTTTCTTAAACCCTAACCCTAACCCTAGCTCTAACCTATTTATAGTAGCCCTAGGCTAAGTTATTTCGGCATTAGACAAAACCCTAGCTGCCGTTTCCTCTCCCAAAGCTTCGTCGCAACGTTGCGACGATCGCCCCAGTGCACGACCGACGGCCGCCCCCGCACATCCCTGTGCACGACCGGAGCCCGCTCCCGCATCGCCGCTTGCAGCGCTCCGCTACAACCCACCCCCCCCGCTGTCACCCGCACCGACCGAGGCAACTCTCAGTCTGACCGAGAGATTTTCCCCACACAGCCGCTTCGCCCGCACCGCTCCGCACCGCTCTGCATCGCCAAGCGCCCGACCGAAGCCGCTCCCCGCACCAACCGAGAGGCCGCTCCGCATCGCCCCAAGCGCTGCACGCCCGCACCCCACAGCGCCCGACCGACGGGATCCATCGGTCAGACTGAAGGATTCCCTCGCACCGCACGAGCCCCCGCCTCCGCTGCGCTGCTCAGCATCCGACCGAGAGCTTCTCTCGGTCTGACCGAGAGAAACCCTCGCACCGACCGTGCCCGACCGACAGAACTTTGTCGCAACCTAGTTTCTCCCACACCAACTCCTGTGGTGGGCCCCCCAAGTTCTCCAGAGGTGTTGTGGGTCCCCCATTGGCCCCTAGCACTACTGTAGGCCCCACTTGGGTGTGCTACTTCGCGGATTTGCCGTCTACGACGTTGCGACACGTCGTAGGCTTTCGTCGCGAGTTCCAGCTTTTGGAGAATCGTGCGAGGACCAGATCTGAAGCTGAGGAGTCCACCGATCAGACACGACTTCCTATCTGCGACAAACTCCGGTTCAGGTTGGTTCCCTGAAACTCGTAAAACCCCCCACAATAGCTGACTGAACCCTAAAGTAAAAATCGTCAAATTGAACTTAAATTTATTTTCCAGCACCAGTAAAACGTTGTACGAACTTAGAAAATCGACGAACGGACTTTGTTGACTGTGCACATAGGATAGATCGTCGATTAGGCTAAAACATCAAAAAGTGACTTTTGACGAATATGATAGTCCCGAAAACCTAGAAACGAACCCTACTAAGATTTTATGAATTTGAGACCTGACATCATCGCCGTGGCGATATTTCAGACGGACTTCCGCAGACGAGACGCTTGGACGAGACGCTTCGAGAGGACGACACACTCGCCATCGCAGGCAAGTGTATCCACTTGCACTTTTGGCCGTGCTTAGGCCCAAGTTAGTTAGAATTGTTGACTGTGAACAAATAGAACCGGACGTGAAATGATAGCGTCCGGGACGACTCCTGACGGCTCAGACTTGACGACGAAGTCTAAGCCTGACAACAACAACTTTTGATGCTGTAGGGCTATCATGTGTGTGCATGTGTGTGTGGACACCCTAGAATAACCCTTCCTGTCTTGTCACGTCCCGTCCCGTCTTGCACAGCCCGCTGGGCAATAGGGCACTCTTCGAGTGATCCCTTGTACAGATTCACAGCCTGCGGGCAATAGGGCACTCTCCAAGCTAGAGAGAGTGATCCCTTGTACGGATACACAGCCTGCGGGCAATAGGGCACTCGCCAAGCTAGAGCGAGTGATCCCTTGTACTGGTGTCATGTCTTGTCTTGTCTTGGGGTTTGGGTTTGGGTTGAGCGTGCGCACGGCAAGAGGGTCTGATCCCCCTCGAACCGTAAGGCGTGAACCCTTTCGTGTCTCACTTGTCTTGTCTTGTCTTGTTTCCGTCACGTCCCGACTTGTCTTGACACCTGTAGGTTAGTCCCGTAGTTGGTAGCACACGCTACGACTACTACTTGTTGCGCTTTACTTTCCTACTACGTTACTTCTGTTTGTTACTCAGTTATAACCCCAGATTGCTAATCAACCAGTAAAACGTTGTCTAAAAGTTGATACACTTGTAGTTTGGTCTTACCCTTTTTTGTAGACCTGACCTGACGTACAGTTCCTTCTTTTGGTGATGTACGTCAGGTGTTGAGCCAGAGTACGTCGATGAGGCGGACTTGCCAGCTGACGGAGAGCCGGAGGACGTTGATCCGGAGTACGACCCCGAGGAGGACCAGAGTTAGAGGCCTCTAGTTGCTGATCCAGATTTTTATTCCTGTTTAGATTGGGTGGGTAGCACCTGTTGTTTTCTTGTCTAGGTTGGGTGCTTGCACCAGTAGTTTCTTTTCTGCAGTTGTAGCCCTTCGGGTGTTTTAGACTCTCAGTACTTTTGGATGTTTTATTTAGAATAAAATGAAATGATATCTCTTTTCAGTACTTTTGTTGTTTCCGTACTAACTTGCAGGGACCTGTTTCCTTCGTTTGGAATATCACAGACGCTTATTGGGTCTGGGCTCTTAGCCCTGGCCTAAGCGGGCCTTAGTCACGCTTCGCCTCCGACCTTTTTGGGAAGCGGGGCGTGACAATCTCCGTGGATAATATCCATGATCTCGATCAGTCCCTCTTGGCCGACATGTTCCACGTTATTCATCCTGCCATGATTGGCGTTCCATCTAAATCCTTCAAACCGAATGCGTGGGTCCTAAATTTGATTCTGAAGTCGTGTCTTCTCCTGAAGTATGGCGCATCCAGCTTGCCATCCCAGCCCTTCCTGAAGCTCATCTATACCATTTTTGATGGGAGCGAGATCAATTGGGCTCGCATCATCTTGGACAATATGGACTCATTTGAGTGCATCAGGAAGTCGACCAAAGCCGCTCATATTCCTTATCCGTGTCTCCTGAATTTGGTCTTCCGTCACTTCGGAGTTCCTCTCCCTCCTGATGATCAGCGTCCCTTGGGGCCTCCCTTGAATGCGACCGTGGTCAAGAAGTCTCTTGCCGCCTTGCGTCACGTTCAGTTGACCACCCCTTCAGTTTCCCCTCCGTCGTCTCGCTCTTCCTCTTCTACTTCCACGAGCCGTCATGAGGCTCGTCTGTTGCGATGTGAGGTGATGCTCGTGAGTATCTGTGAGCATTTTGGCATTGAGATCCCTCCGCCAGTCTCTGATGAGGAGGCTATGGATGCTACTGAGGATGAGGAGCGTGCTGCTGCTTCTCCTGTTCGTGCTTCCGAGGGTACTTCTGCTGTTGTTTCTTCTGCTCGTGCTCTTGAGAGCACTCCTACTGCCACCATTCCTTCGGTGGATACTTCTGTCGCTCCAGAGACCACCACTCCGTCTGCACAGCCTGCTGCTGGTGCCGATCCTACCTCCGCCTCCTGAGCCTTCGTTGGAGGACTCTCCACTAAGCAATTGGATGTTTTATCTTGTTGTGAGAGTGTGTGGTTAGGATAGATGGGTGGGTGTTTTGTGTGTTTTGTGATACTTTTTGATCGATGTCGTGCCATTGTTGTATGATCATGCACTTATGATACTCACGGTTGCTGTTAGATTTTTTTGTGTTGGCTGGATGTATCAATTTTGTTGTGTGTGTGTGTGTGTATGTGTGTATATAGGGGGCGCCTATATACACACACATATATATAAGGAGGCACCTTAGATTTTCATCTAAGGAGGGCGATGGGGGAGCCTCCTTAGATGGGGGAAATGGGGGAAATGCTGGAAATGCTGGAAATGCTGGAAAAAAAATTGTTGGAGATGGGGGAAATGGGGGCGCCTCCTTAGATTTTCATCTAAGGAGGCACCTTAGATCCCCTTTTTCCATATATATATATATATATATATATACACACACACACACACACACACATACACATCATGTTGCCGTTCGTCTCTGTGTGCACATTGTACTTATATCTCTGATGTTTACTTCATCGCTCGTCGATTTTGTTGACTATATAGCTTTGTTTGAATGGTAACATGAATTGTTTTCTATGCACTCAATTAGCTAAAAATGTTGATATTGGAGAGTATGTTCCTTTCATCAATACTTGAATTTGATTTTGGTTTTGATGATTTCTCTGTTCGACTATGGTCTCTTTGGCACACTTTGATTTTGTTTTCGATGTTTTCTTGGTGCCATTTGGGCCATCGTCGTTTTCTTCTTCTCTCTTGTTTATATATTGGTTTAGCCTTGGTTGTTTCCGTTGTTTCCTCCCTCTCTTTTTGGATAATGCCAAAGGGGGAGAGAATTAATAATGACTATGAGCTAAATGATAATTTAAACAATTACCGTGAATCTAATTTCATATGTTAGATTCAGGGGGAGTGAAGATATAAAAATGGATTCCGATCCTATATTTCAATAAATGGATCATGTGTTTTATGCTTTTCTCTTCTGCTTGATACATATGTATTATTTAATATGGAACTTACGAGTCATCAATGTAGGGGGAGTAAGTAAATTTCATTTATATCATTATTATTGATTTATATTTATGTTGGTTTGTCATCGTCAAAAAGGGGTAGAATGTTAAGTATTGATTCCCCTGATTTGGTTTTGATGATGAACAAACATAAATATTGGGTACTAACTCTCTTTGAGCGCAGTTTTGAAGATCGTCGCGAAATTACTTTGTATATCCCAAGCGACATCCCAAGACTTCCTTTGAACACATGATCGATGTGCCTAAAGCTTCGTTGAAGCTCAAGGAGTATTAATGAAGTCGAGGGATTTAGAATCTTCGTGTTGAAGCTTTGAAGACAGTTTGTCGAGTTATTTATTTGGTCTTCTTGCTTCATTTCGTAGAATGTTAAGCCTTGAGTAGTACTTGCCTAGTTATTCTTATTTCTATCCTAGCTTATCTCTAGGATTGCCTTAGTAGTCACTAGAAAGTCTTTCCTTAGCTTATCGCGTCGTTTCATGACTTTCTGTGCATCTTAGTTAGTTCATGAAGAAGGACCAACCGACTAGATGACGATCTAATCGGTTGGGAATCCTTCTTGAACCGACTAATCATCTTTGTGAATTTTGGCATTCTTACTGTTGACCAATTAGTCGGTCCAAGAAGGCTCACCGACCGACTAGTTGTCAAACTAGTCGGTTGAAGGTTCTTCTTAGACCGACTAGTTTATCCTCCTTATTTCTCTATATTCTCTGTCAACCTTCTAGTCGGTCCAAGAAGGTTCACTGACCGACTAGTTGCCAAACTAATTGGTCAGTGATCCTTCTTAGACCGATTAAGCTGCTTTAATTTTCCAGCCGTTGGAGAATTTATTTCCACGACTTTTCTTGATTTGTTTTGATTCTTTCCATATGTGTTTGATTCGTTTCAATCAAGGAAATTAGCCTATTATCATAGGGATTTCAGATCTAACTCTGATCAATTCAATTATCAATTTTCAAGCTCTCTCTCTCTCTCTCACGAAAATCTCTTTTTTCTTCTTGGTGACCTAATTTCTCAAAGAGGTTTTTCGAGATCGTGCTGTCATTCTACTGAGAGGTTGAATCACGACCATCTTCATTGCCCTAGCCATCTCACGCTGTTCATCTTGGTGGTGCTAGGGTTGCGTGCTCACTCTTTCTCAAAATCCTTCCTTGCCCTAATTCGTAAGTATCTCAAGGCATAGGATTTTGTGGTAAGCAATATATATTTCATTAAATCTATTATTTGAGTTTATCTCTCGGTTTGTGAGAGAAGATCGTGATCCCAGTTTGTGGGAGTCACGTTTCGTTTGTTGTAACGATTTGATCTTGTAGTAGTTTCAACAAGAAGTTGTTTAGTGGAACCTTGAGTTAGTGGATTCAAACTCAAGTAGCCGGAGGGGATCCAGGTGTCTGGGACGTAGGATCACCGGGAACAAGTCAGGGAGACTTGGGTGGATCCGAACCCATTACATCGCTTGTTTGCGTTGATATTGTTCTTGTTGTTATTACTTATTCTGCATAGTTGTTTGTGTTTGCACAATAATTAGGAATTAGACTCTTGATTATTTTTAAAGTACTATTCACCCCCCCTCCTAGTACTTGTGCAGTAGCTACCAGGGAATTACATCAGGCTCCCCATGGACAATGACATCAATGTCAAGCTCTTCCTGCAATTTGACCTCTTTGCTAATTTCCTCCTTGATGAACTTGACGTAGTCCTATTCAGAGATCCTGTAACAGAGCATGATGAGGAGAATGAAACAAAACTATATAGAAAACATGGATCATTCGGAAGCATTGATTTGGAGACAATGATATAATGTATTTATTCGAAGAATAGATATCAGCTATAGCTATTCTTTCTACAGTGAAATGCAAGGCCTTATAGCATACTGGAGGATTCCAATAGGAATTTTACCAGACGGTCCAATAGAATCAACGATTTTTTTTGATTCATTTTATGTTTCCTAAGTTTCTGGTGTATGGATTTGAGTCAACAACTCCTTTTCCTCGCTCTTAATCTTCCATGGTCCTTTATTGGATCTGAGACATCCTCCTTCATTTTGACAAGTGCAAGAACCTCTAAGAAAATCAGGCAGTTGACTGACAATATAAAAAAAGAACATATAGTCACATTTAAGACCACATATAGACTAAACCTAAATTTTGAATATATTAGGACAAACCTCTTGTCTATGCACTCCAGCAGGGTATGTCTGTTTGGAATAACTTTCCTTCAACAATCCCCCAAGCCATCTGTATATTAATGATGCATCACCCAAGCCATCTGTATGTCTGTTTGGATAACTTTCCTTCAACAATCCTATTATTACCTCTTAGTGATGCATCCCCCAAGCCATCTGTATGTCTGTTTGGATAACTTTCCTTCAACAATCCTATTATTACCGATTTAACACAATGGTTTGAATATATTATAATAATTTCATTCAGGCTGTCTGCAACAAAGGTAAGCCTTAACAGGGTCAAAATGCCCTAGTTAATGGCAACATAACAAGGATTCAATTGCCAAAAAAACTAATAAACACATAAGATATTAAAAAAATTGGCACTCTTTCATCCTAGTCTTTTGACACATAAGTCATGGTATTCTACCTCTACTCCCAACAGAATCCCTTCAAATTTTCAAACACCATGTATAGATATGTGTGCATCAAGTTATATATGGTGAACATCTGGTTTCATTTCAAGTATTATGAATGATTTTTTTAAACTAGAAATGATCCACAACTCATATAGAAGTATCTGAAGGTAGAAAAGGTTACCGACACCCATAACTCGCAAGAATGCCAATACTGCTAGGTAGATAATTTAATAGCATATAGTTGATTTGCTATCAGCATCTTGGTTTCATTTGATAAATATCAAAACTATCTAGTTATGTCTGGTTCTGATCAATGCATTAGTTTCTTGTGAGCATATGTTTCCATCTTATTATTCATTTCTTGTCTAGTACCTGCACCTATCACATGATGCTCTTCCAACGACAGGGGATGACTTGTCACTGCATCTTCCATGGTTGAATGGAAAGCATAAATGTTTATGGAGTTTGCTTTAGAAGCTTGTCATAATCTTACCTCCTCATCAAGATTTTTCCAATATCTTGACATATCAATAACTGACTTGGAGCATATTATTGAGCTCTTCTTTCTGCTGCACAAGTATGGGGTGAATCCCAGCCAGAAAGCTTTTGACTGCCTCATCAGCTACCTGTATGTATTTCAAAACTGTCAACATCTACTACAGAGATTTGTTCTTGTTGGTAATTTTTTATTCATATTAGAACACTAACAAGTTCCGTAAAGTATGGCATGCCACCTAATCCTACTTATCGATAAATAGAATATATTTTCATTTTTCCCCTTTTTCCTTTTTTCAGTTGAGGTTAGATTATAACAATGCACATTAAGATTGATGGCGTAAAGCAAATTGGCATGATAAACTAAAAAAGCACATCTGCAAGGTGTCCGCCTTATGAAATTCCAGGTAACTGAAGTAGAAACATAAATAGGATTTGCACCTTATCAGGTAGCCTATTAAGAGAGAGTTGTGATTCCCCACAGAGATGGTGTATTCCATTTGCATAACCAGTCACCTCAATAGCATCGGGGAGGCAGCCCGTGAGTCCAACCCACTGATTGAGAATTTGAACATAGTTGCGCTGAGACTTGATGAGGTTGCAGAAAGAATTGTACCAATGGGTGACCTCAGCTTATAGCTGTGCAATAGCCAAGAAGTGGGCTTCAGTCGTAAGCTCAAGGCCTCGGCGAAGATCAAGAAGGTGTGATTGCTGTGCGATGTGGTTTTGCAACTGATGGCATTCGTACATCATTCTCCATATCTGCATGAACCTTGAACATGAAAAAACATAGGGTATATAAAAAACAAGATAAACCAGGTGATCAAGTAACCTGGATCAAAGACAATTGAGATTTGCGACTAGACAATGGATGTTACGAGCATTTGAACACATCCAAACCAACATATATGTCCACAAATAGAACCAAAACATGTCCAAAATACCAGCTAACTTATAATGACAACATAAACTTGCATATAATATAAAAATTCTCTCTTTACAGCATTTTGTGTGCAACTATATCCCAACCCAAACTTATATTAGCAACAATATTAATGGTGCTGAAATATTCCCCACAATGATTCATGACTACTGGCTCTTGCTTGATAAGATTGTTCTCAAAGTAGAATGTCATCGATGGTTCCTCATTAAGATGACATGTTGATAATAGGTTAGAAAAAGGAACAATAATGTATTGGATGATGGACATGATGAAGAAGCATTTCTTGAAGAGAAGATTAACTTGCAACCAACAGATTGTTAAGCCACGACAATTGATACCAAAATTCTGATACTTCTAATACATATGGTTCAACACTTCTAATGCAGTGGACATCGACGCAAAAAGCTACTGATACTGAGACCAAAAGAAAGAAATTGAGATTTCAAACCTTGAATTTATTATATGTATTTTTTATCTATTCATGTAAATAATACTAGACACCTAAAAAACTTAATTTTTAACATGTGTAAATGTCATGCCCCGCTTCCCTAAAATGGAGGCGAGACGTGAAAAGGTCCGCACGAGAATGGAGCTGTGAAGCCCCAAACCCGATAAGCGTCAATAAAACATAAGCAGGTCCCTGTAACCACAAACGGAACAACAATAATAACACGAGGAGAGACAGAAATAAAATCTCATATCTCATAATTTGTCCAACATGAAAATTTAAGTTCAACATCCAGAAAAGCCACCAGGCTATAAGAAAGAGTCTAAAGGCCCAGAACAATGCCAACAAAAGGAACAACGTAACAAAGTATAGGTGCTACGCACCGATAACAAAACAGCAGTCTAAACAAAAGTGAAAGCTCAACGAAGACACTAGGACTGGTCCCCAGTGTCCACGTACTCCTCGTCAAACACAGGCTCGGGCTCGACGTCAGCAAACACCTCGTCCTCAACAATGTACTCAGGCTCGGGATCTAACATGTGTCACCCAAAAGAGTAAAGGGGCACATGTCAGCAAGTCTAAAAGACTTGGGCAAGGAAACTGAAGGTAAGGCAAACTAACAACCTAGCAGTTATAGTATGCATGACATGGCAGTTATAACATGAGTGCACAAGCAAGACATGGTGAAACAATAAGTACAAGAGATCAATTATCGGGACAAGTCAAGAGTAGCCAAGCTACTAACAATCTCAATCATTTCACTAGTCACGTTTCAAGTTGTTTGTAGATGTGTACGCCTTACTGCTGAACGGTTTGACATTCACGCTGATTGGCCGCTTAACACTACCCCAGAACCCAGAGTTTACGCCTTACCACTGCAGTTGCTGATCGGGCAGACTCCCAGTTGATTGGCCGCTTAACTCTTACCCCCAATACCCACATGTGAACGAGCTAGGGTACCTGCACACGAGCTTTGTAAATGAGCCAGGGTTGCCCCGCACAGGAGCTCGCATTCTAGTTCACGACTCATAAGCATTTGGCGTAGGGGTGCACCTAGCCGGAAACAAGTAGTTCGGGCATTGGCTATCAACCAACACATGGCCCGCTTCTGGAACACGAGCCAGGAAACACAAGTATCGTAGCGAAGCTACGCAATCACGGAAACACTTAAAGAATGCAATGACATGACAATTAATTTGCGTACTGTTAATGGAAATTAAACATGACATGGTAATTGTGCAACATGATAAATGTCGGATCTAGCTTCGTTGTCAAGCTAGTTCCTAAGTTTGCGCCTAGGCGAGTATCATTTCGTCGCCTAGTCTCTTTTATGCCTACAACAAACAAATGGCCTAAAACATGGCCTAAACCCTAAGTGGCAAGTTTCACTTGCCTAGCACCGAGGATGACGATCAACGAGGGTTCGTCCCACGGACGCTAATCTACGGGGAAGTCGTTGTTATGGAGAAACCATCATCAAAACAACATTCATTTCATTAGGGTTTCACAAAAACACAACGGGTCATGAAAACATTAAGAGGTCAATTATTACCTTATCGGAAGCGGAAAAATGATGCCGAGCAACCACGGCGACGGAAGAAACGCTCCGGGGAACCTAGGGTTCAGATCTGGAAATGGATGGAGAAGTTTGGAGAAATAGGGTTTTGGGGGATTTGGGGGATTTGATGAAGGTTTGAGGAAGATGAGAGGTAGAATGTGTTAAGGGAGAGTTTGGATGATGGAGGATGAGCTTGGGATGAAGGAATAAGGGTTTGAGGTAGTAGGGAGCTCAATGGGGGAGAAACTAGGGTTTTAGGTCATGAGGAAGAAGAAGAAAACGTTTGGAGGGGTATTTATAGAGTTTGGTGGCGGCTAGGGCAAAACTAGGGTTTCCTGTACTGTTTAGTCGGTCAAAGAGCAACCACTGACCGACTAGTTTGGAAACTAGTCAGTCGGTTGACCAACGCAGACCGACTAAGTGTAAACAGTAACCCCTGTACAAAATAGGGTTTAGATTTAGTCGGTCAAAGAACAACTACTGACCGACTAGTTTTACATCTAGTCGGTCGATGAACGTTCTTAGACCGACTAAAAGTGAACAGTACTCGACTGTACAGAAGAACCAAGAATTAGTTGGTCTGAGTACAAAACTTAACCGACTAGTTTAACAACTAGTAGGTCGAAAGATGAACTTAGACCGACTTAGAAGGAACAGTAACTGGTACCAAAAATAGTTAATGAGTTAGTCGGTTAAAGAAGCATTGTCGATCGACTAGTTTGCAACCTAGTCGGTCAACCAACGTTCTTAGACCGACTAACGATAAACAGTAACTCCTTAGAAATTTACAAAGCCAACTAGTCGGTTCAAGAAGGTTTTCTGACCGACTGGATCGTCATCTAGTCGGTCGGTGCCCCTTCTTACACCGGCTAATGAGCACCAAAAGTTCCGAAATGGAGCGCGAAGCTCCGGGATAGATTCCTAAGACTCCTAGGCTTGATCTAACAATAAGATATGACCGATATGAAGCCCGTCACGAATGACTTGCTCCAAAATCGACGATTCTAAGGAAGAAGCTAAGAAAACACGATGAAACGATCGAAAATAAAAGTTACGGAGACGAAAACCACATATAAGGAGAAAATCCACCAAAACATATAATATAATATAATAAATCCAGATACATAAAAACCAGTCGTTACATCCTCCCCAACTTAAGAAAAATTCCGTCCTCGGAATTTCCCAACACTCACGTGTCCGGGAACAAAAGTGAGAAACGCTCTCTTATCTCATCCTCATTCTCCCAAGTAGATTCTCCAGGGGAGCCGTGTCGCCACATCACCCTCACAAGATTCACAACCTTGTTCCGAAGTGACTTCTGACGCTTGTCCAGAATCTGCACTGGCTGCTGGTCATACGTCATATCGGGGCGAACGGTAATCTCCGAGAAATCCACTGCATGAGATGGATCGCTAATGTATCGACGAAGCTGCGACACATGGAAAACATTGTGAACTCCCTCCAAAGATGGCGACAAGGCTAAGCGATAAGCTACCTCGCCAACTTTCTCCAGAATGTCAAACGGTCCAATGTATCGCGGGCTCAACTTCCCTCGCTTCCCAAAACGAATCACTCCACGATTCGGGGAAATCCTCAGAAACACATGATCGCCCGGCTGAAACTCCAAAGGACGACGTTTAGCATCCGCCCAATGCTTAAAACGGTCCTGAGCAATCCTCAACCTCTCTCGAATGCTCCTGACAATATCCACGGCCTCCACAATCATCTCAGGTCCCAACAGCTCACGATCACCAACGTCATCCCAACTCAATGGAGATCGACATTTTCTCCCATAAAGAGCGGCGAAAGGTGCCATGCCAATACTCGCCTGGAAGTTGTTGTTGTAAGAAAACTCCACCAGATGTAGATGGTCCTCCCACGAACCCTTGAAATCCAACATGCACGCCCTCAGCATGTCCTCCAAGATCTGAATCGTCCTCTCGGACTGGCCATCCGTCTGCGGATGGTACGCCGTGCTGAAACTCAGACGCGTACCCAAACTCTTCTGCAAAATCTGCCAGAACTGAGATGTGAATCTCGTGTCTCTGTCCGACACGATACTCACGGGGACCCCATGAAGTCGTACGACCTCCTGCACGATTCACGTTACATCACTATCCAAACTAGGAAAAGGAAAGAAAACGGAGGGTAAAAGAATATACCTCCATATATCTCCTCGCTAGCGCCTCAGTAGACTGTCCCACTCGGAATGGAATAAAGTGCACTGATTTGGTCTATCGATCTATGATCACCCAAATCGCGTCATTCTGCTTCGGACTCCGAGGTAGTCCAGTCACGAAATCCATAGTGATGTGTTGCCATTTCCACTCCGGAATCGGAAGTGGTTGCAGCAACCCAGCCGTACATTGATGCTCCGCCTTTACTTACTGACAAACCAAGCACTTGGCTACACTCCGAGCCACACTCATCTTCATGCCATGCCACCAATAGTTCAGACGAAGATCCTGGTACATCTTGGTCCCACCAGGATGCACAGAATACGGCGAACTGTGTGCCTCCACCATCAACTCCTCTCTAATATCTCCAGCTGGCACACACAACCTGGCTCCAAACCTCAGCGAGCCATCCTCATGAATCAAAAAGTCAGTCCGTAGACCGGCTTCCACCTGCTCCCGAATCTTCACCAGCTTCGGATCCTCAGCCTGGCCAGCCTTGATCCGATCCATAATCATCGACTGTATCTGCATACACATCAACGAAGAAGCCTTCCCAGGAAGGACAATCTCCACACCAGACTCGCAAAAATCCTGCTGCAATCTCCACTGCGAAGTCAAAATCATCACCGTTGGAAGCCTACTCAGCGCATCAGGAACCACATTCACCTTGCCAGGGTGATACTGCAAATCAATATCATAATCCGCCATGAGCTCCAACCATCGCCGCTGTCGCATGTTGAGCTCCTTCTGAGTAAATATATACTTCAAGCTTTTGTGATCGGTGAAAATTTTCACTTTCTCACTCAGCAAGAAGTGCCTCCAAATCTTAAGAGCAAACACAATGGCAGCCAACTCCAAATCATGCGTCTGGTAATTCTTCTCATGAACCTTGAGCTGACGAGACGCATACGCCACAACATGCCCGTGCTGATGCAACACACAACCGAGACCCTTGCCAGAAGCATCGCAAAAGATCTTAAATCCACAGCTGCGATCAGGCACAACAAGAATCGGGGTGGTCGTCAATATCTCCCTCAGAACACCAAAAGCACTTTCACAATCACCCGACCAAACAAAAGGTACATCCTTCCGCGTCAACCTGGTCATCGGCTCAGCAATACGGGAACAGTCCTTAACGAAACGTCGATAGTAACCAGCAAGCCCAAGGAAACTCCGAATCTCAGACGCAGACGACGGAACAGGCCACTCTCTGATGGCCCTAATCTTCTCGGGATCCATTGAAATACCATCTCCAGACACCACATGCCCCAGAAAAGCAACTATGTCCAGCCAAAACTCGCACTTCGAAAATTTAGTATACAACCGATGCTTCCTCAAAATCTCCAATACCGTCCTCAAGTGCGATGCATGCTCCTCCTCCGACTTTGAATAGATCAGAATGTCGTCAATAAAGATAACGACAAACTTATCCAAAAAGTCGTAGAAAATCAGGTTCATCAGATTCATGAAAACTGCTGGTGCATTGGTTACACCGAAAGGCATAACCACAAACTCGTAGTGTCCATACTTCGTCCTGAATGCTGTCTTCGGAACATCTCCCTTCTTCACCTTCAACTGATGGTAACCACTCCTTAAATCCAATTTAGAAAACACTCTCGAACCTCCAAGCTGATCAAAAATATCATCGATGCGAGGCAACGGGTATTTATTCTTGATGGTCACCGTATTCAACTCCTGATAGTCCACGCACATGCGACGTGAACCATCCTTCTTCTTCACCAGCAGCACCGGTGCTCCCCACGGAGACACGCTGGGATTAATGTAACCCTTCTGCAAAAGCTCATCCAGCTGCTTCCGCAATTCCTCCAACTCAACGGGTGCCATACGATAAGGCACCTTCGAAATCAGCTGCGCTCCCGGAACAAGATCGATAGAAAATTCTAGAGCTCGATCAGGTGGCAAACCAGACATCTCCTCAGGGAAGACGTCATCAAAATCCCGCACAACCGCTGGCCTCTCCAACTCCATCTGCATAGCCACAACCTCCACCGGCCTGGCCCGAAACCTGACAGGACCAAGCGAGCTGCTACCATAGCTGAACTCAAATACTAGATGCCCGGGAATCTCAACACCACCTTCTTCCTCCGACAGTCGATCGTAGCATAAAAGCTCGCAAGCCAATCCATCCCAAGGACTGCATCATAGTTGATGATGTCGTGGACAATGAAATCAGCGTAAAGCTCATGTCCACAGACCACCAACGAGCAAGAATTGCAACCAAGATGCACCAAGACCACGCCATTCCCTGTAACGATATTCCAACTCTTGGGAAGAGGGGACGTCGATAAGGAATGCTTCTCCATGAAGCTCCGAGAAATAATGCACATCGATGCACCAGAGTCAAAGAGGACTCGTGCAGGAAATGTGCACACCAAAACCACACCTAACAAGCAATTAACAATCAAACCCTAGTCAAGCAAACAATCATGTTCAAGCAAACAACACAATCTAACAATCATAACCAGCTAGGAAAGTAACAGCTAGATTGAGGATTACCTGCGATAACCTCATCCACAGCCTCGCTCTCCACAGCGGTCATCAGAAAAACCTGCCTCCTCGGTGGAATAGCCTGCTGAAAAGCCTGCCTCTGTGGAACAAGAGCTGCTCCACGTCCAGCAGCAACAGATGCTCGCTGCTGCAACGGCTGTGCTGCAACAGGTGCCCTCCGCAGCTGATTCGCATGCTGACAATCCTTCGCGACATGAGAAGCATCACCACAAACCAAACACTGTCCCAGAAACTTCCTACACTGATCCTTGATGTGGCCAGGCTTGCCGCAGAAATGGCAAGTCTTCTGAATAGGCCCTCCTGGCCTCTTGAACTGAGCTGGCTGATTAGGCTTGAAACCAGGCATAACCACCGCCCTGGCCTGCTCCATAGGCCTCTTCCCAGCACCGGAAACATGTCCTCTCCTCTGACTCAGGTTCAGCTCCTGCCTCCTCGCAGCGACCAGAACCTTCTGATAAGAGTCCAGATCAGAGGAAGACACGAAACTCTGAAGCTCCAAAGCAAGTCCCTGCAGGAACCTCTGAGCCCTCTCATTAGCATCCTGCACCATCTTCGGTGCGAACCGACTCAGCCTAGTGAACTCTTGGTGGTACATGTCCACCGTCAAGCTCCCTTGCTTCAGGTCAATAAAGCGCTGCAGCATCTCCTTCCTAGCCGCCTTCAGAAAGAACTCCTCATCAAACCTGGACTTAAAGGTAGTCCAAGCTATCGGCTCCACCAACATCTTCTCTTCCGCATCCCACCAGTTCCGAGCATTATCCTTGAGTTGCCTCTTCGCCAAATCAACACATCCAGCCGGGGTGATCTTGGCCATCTTCAAGTTATCCTCTACGTTCCGAATCCACTCATTGGCAGCCAGAGGACCCTCAGACCCATCAAAATATGCGGGACCCAGATCCCGAAATTGCTTCGCTCCCGGCTCGGAGCGAGGGGCATCCGGAAGTGCCCGGGCAGCTCGAGCAAGTAGAGCATTCTGGACTTGCAGGAGCACGCCCTGCTGCACCTGCATCATCTGAAGCATCATCCGCATCATCTCTCCATTGGTGGGTTCCCGCTCAGGCTCCTCATCATGAGGGAGAGCACCACTACCTCCACCACTGGTGAATCGCCTTCCTGCCATCTAATGACACAGAAAACGAAGCAGATTAGACTCATAGCTTATGACTCGGACGTCGAACTTAGTTTATTGGACGTTCTAATATTATTATCGTTATTCCGATAATCGCAGTTACAGAAGAGGACCTGCATGGTGTAGTGCCCTGGGAAGCTACTGCACATGTACTAGAGGGGGGGTGAATAGTACTTTTAAATAATAGGGAGAGTTATTCCTAATTATCGTGCAATTAACAAACAACAATGCGGAATAACAACAATCAAGAAATAATGCAAACGCAAACACAATGGTTTAATGGGTTCGGATCCACCCAAGTCTCCCCGACTTGTTCCCGGTGATCCTACGTCCCAACCACCCGGATCCCTTCCGGATACTTGAGTTAGAAACCCTAACTCAAGATTTCCAATATGAACACTTGCGAAAACCTCACAAGCGCAATCGACCTACAATTGATGACCGTGACTCCCACAACCCGGGATCACGCAAAACCTCTCACAACCGAGAGTATACAATTCAAATATAACTGAAATGAAATGCTTACCAACAAAATACATATGCCTTGAGATTTCTTACCAAATTAGGGCAAAGAGGATTTTGATGGAGGAAGAGTCACCAAACCCTAGCTTCAAGAAGATGACCAGCAATGGAAGCCTAGGGTGGAGATGGTGACCTAGAATCAAGCTTCTAGCTTGAATGGCTCACAATGGAGAGAATCTCTCTTGAGGATTTAGGACTCAAGAACTTGAGGGAGAGATTCTTGTGAGAAGAGAAAGCTTGGAAATAGAGTTGATTGCTCCTCTCTTTTGATCTGAAAATATCTCCAATATGTTGCTTCACCCCTTCAAGAAATGAATCAGGATTCTATTTATAGGGGCAAGGAAAAACGAGTTCAAAAAGATCCCAACGGCTCTTTTCTGAACCAGACTAGTCGGTCAAAGAACAACCACTGACCGACTAGTTCATCAACTAGTCGGTCGGTGAGACAACATGAACCAACTAAGTGAGGAACTGAGAAGAGATAGGAATTCAGACCTAGAAATCTAGTCGGTCCAAGAAGACATTCTGACCGACTAGTTTCACAACTAGTCGGTCAGTCAGTGAACGTAGACCGACTAAGAGGCAAAGTGAAATAGTCTGAATACAAATTGACTTAGTCGGTCCAAGAACAAAAGTTGACCGACTAGATTGTCAACTAGTCGGTCACCAAACGTTCTTAGACCGACTAACGATAAACAGTAGCTCAGGAGAAAATTGGCATGTACAGTAAAGTCCAACTAGTCGATCAAAGAAGCATCACTGATCGACTAGTTCACAAACTAGTCGGTCGGTGAGTCAACGTAGACCGACTAACTGTAAACAGTAAAGTCCAAGAAATTAAGGAATCAAACTAGTCGGTCCAAGGAGAGTTGCTGACCGACTAGATCACCATCTAGTCGGTCAGTACTTCTTCTTGTACCAACTAACATGCACAAACAAGTCCGAATCGAAGCGCGATGCTTCGAGGAAGTTAGAATGGACTTGTACTAAGATCCTAGAGCTAAGATATGAGCGTTATGAAGATAGAAATGTAAGAATTACTCAAGGCTTAACATTCTATAAATCGAAGCTAAAAGACTATGAAATAAACCTCAACAATCCGTCTTCAAAGCTTCAATCTTCATTCTCGACTTCAGAGAAGGTACATCAGCTTCAACGAAGCTTTATCCATGCGATCACGCGCTTTGAGAAGTCTTGAGACGTTTCTTTGAGTGTTCTCGTGAATTTGGCGACGATCTCCATAACTGCGCTCACAAATTGTTAGATCACGATTTATTTATGTTTGCTCATCATCCAAAACCAAATACGGGGAGTCCAATACTCAACATTCTCCCCCTTTTTGGTGATGACAAACCAACATAAATAATAATCAATAATAATGTACTAAATGAAATTTACTTACTCCCCCTGCATTGATGACACATTAGTTCCATATGATATAATAAACATATGCATCAATCAGGCGAGAAAATTAAAAAATACAAATCCAGTTATCGAATTTGAAATACATTTATATTTTCTTAACTCCCCATGAATCTAACAAATCAAATTAGATTCATGCTAAACTATCATTTAGCACATGCCATTATTATATCTCTCCCCCTTTGGCATAATCCAAAAAGTGCGGGAGGAAGTCAATGATAATAAGTCATGGCCAAATAATACATGAAAAACGGGAGTCGAATAATACGACCTCGGTCCAATGACACCAAAGTAAAATACCAAAACATATTAAAGGTGTGCCAAAGAGACCTTAGTCGAAAAACGAGAAAAAAAATGAAGTCATCAAAATACCAATTGTAAATTCACGTATTGATGAAAGGAATTTATTTTCCAATATCAACATTTATAGCTATTTTAGTGCATGGAAAACAATTCTATGTTTTCTTACAACTAAAGCTATTGAATCAAAATAAATCATCGAGCGACGAAATCAATATCAGAGACATACATAAAATGTGCACAAAGGAATGAACCAACAGAAGAGTGGTGCACATCATAGAATATCAAATGTCACAATATCGATCGAAAATGAACATAAAGTAAAAGCACATCAAAACTAAGTGAAGTGTGCGATGAGAAGTGACAAGGTGATAAAAGTAATACGAAAATCATCAAAATAACTTTTAAAACATGTCATGCCAAAAATAGATAAGAATTTCAAAGCATTTATGGCATTCACAATTCTATCATGCTAGGAGAAACAAAATGATACCAATGTAAAGAAATAGATTCTAACCAAGCATGCATTCAACCCTCATGGATACCAAATGTAATATTATACTTACAACATTAAGCTCCCCCTACATTGGTGCATTACCTAAGCACCATCAACTCCGTTTGAATGAAAGTCTTCGCAAATCGAGGAGTTGGTAGGGTTGGTATCCCACGGTGGATTGAACCTAGAAAACTTCATTTTGGTATCCAAAAACCCCTTTTGGATCCAATGGGTTAGACAACAAATTTGAAATACGAAATTAAAATAATTGTAACCCATGAGTTAATGTAATCAAAATCAAATTTATAAACAAATGCCTTGGTACCCATAACATGATCATAAGCTCATGGTACCAAGCATTGAAAGGTTAAAGGAACTAACCCTTCGGAAACCAAGTCCAAGAGGAACTTGACTTCCCAACATAATCATCATTCAAAATAACATCATTAATATATGATTTCACATAAACATTCATAGCATCATCGCTAGTGTTCTTGGGACACCAAATAGTGTACATTTTGGGAATCCTCTTCCTAGTGGTTGCATGCACAAAAGGTTGATTTCTATGTGGTGCATGTGGCCTAGGAGCATGAGATCTAGCAATAGCATTATGATGAGCATGAGATCCATGATGTGGTGTAGCATACATATGTGGATAAGTATTAGGATGATTATGAGAGAAGGCATTCACATGTGGATTAGATGTGTGAACATAAGCATTAGAATGTGCATGAGCATGATTACGTGCATGTGGGTGTCTCATATGAGTGTTCGCACGTGCTCGTGGGTGCGGAGCATAAAAATCATTATTAGCATGCACCGGTGGAGTAGGATGTGTGTTCCTACGTGGCATAGCATGTGAGTACAAAAATGCATGACCCCTCTTTGGAGGTCTACCCAAAGTGGGTTTCTTTCCAATCGGGGGTGTGTACGAAGTGGAAGCACTATTGGTAGGATAACTACCAATGGGGTGTTTGCTCCCACTCGTCGAGGCATCGGATGTCGGCCTAACAAAGGTGGTAGGCGATTTGGATGAGTTTCCCATCTTATACCCCAAGCCAATGTGGTGTTTGGCCGGAAGTAAGTCATTTAGGATATTATCCAAATGGCCCTTACCTTTATTGAAATCATTGATACGGCCTAACGTGCACTCATACTTCTCTTTGAGAGAATGCAAAGAAGCATCCAAAGTGGATACTTGCGATGTGAGTGCATAAACACGTGATTTGAGATTCTTATTCTCAATACTCAAAGTTGAGTTTTAAGACGTCAAATCCGCTATCACATGTTCATCCGAATCCTCAACAAGAACATGCTCAAGTTGAGATTTGAGGGACTTCACCTTATTTCTCAACAAGCCATTATGAGTAAGCAAACTTGCTTTCTCATTGGCGAGAGTCTCAACAATGGTGTCATTGTTGGTGATGGTAGACTTAGGAGAGGTTTGGAGGCTAACAAGTTCATCTTTGGTCTTATTATATCTATCTACTAACTTAGTAAATTTAGACCAAATTTCTTGGTTTGCTAACCTCATTTCATCAATAGTAGGTTCTCCGCTTTCATTCTCGCTACCATCCTCGCTTTCATCCTCGCTTTCATCGAAGGAGGAATTTTGATCTTTTGCCTCATTCGCCATGAAGCAAAGTTTTGCTTTCTCCACTCTTCCATCATCCGACTCTCCACTTGAAGAATCCTCTTCGGAGTCTGTGAATGTGCCAACAAGTCCTTTCTTGTACTTTCTCGACTTGTCGTACTTTGATGCTTTCCCCTTTTCCTTGTGTTTGTAGAGAGGACAATCCGGTTTGATGTGTCCTGGCTTGTTGCATTTATAACACACGGGAGTAGAAGCATTAGTCGAACTAACTTTAGATTTATTCAAAGATATACCTTCTCGAAGGAATCGATCGAACTTCCTTGCCATACGGGCAATGGATTCCATGTCCAATTCATCTTCCGATTCTTCATCATCGGTAGATGGAGCGGCCTTGAAGGCAATCGTCTTTTTCTTTGGCTCATCTTGCTTCAAGTACGCTTTCATCTTTTCCTTCATTCGGATCTTACTATCCTTGCGTACCTCGTAAGACAACAAGGTACCCATTAGTTGTACGACGGTATATTTATTCATGTCATTACCTTCCTCGATGGCGAAGGTACGCTTTTCCCAACATGATGGAAGACCGTCGATAATCTTCGCGACTTTCTCCTTTTGGGTATAGACCTTCCCAAGAGCTTCCAAGTCGTTTGATATATCCACGAAGCGAGCGTAATATTCCTTCATGGTTTCGCCATGCTCCATATGAAACAACTCAAATTCTTTATTAGCAACGACGAGTTTAGAATCTTTTACCGTACTCGATCCTTCGTGCAATATGAGGAGTTGGTTCCATATTTGATATGCACTCTTTGACGTGCGCTTATATTTCATATATTCACGCACGTTTTCTTTTGTGTTTCTCCGTGTTTTCCGCCGTCTCTTATTCGTTTTCGTGTATTTTCCCGTTTTCTTTCACTTTTCTTTGTTTATCCATGATTGCAGGAGTTCGACCACATAGGGGACGTTTTACGATGATATCCCAAGTCCCCGGAGCAACGGGAGAAGTCACGCGTGATCCAGGGGGTCAAACGTCGAAGAATTCATCTTTCAGCCCCTCACCCGATCGGTTGGTCATCTCCAACCGATCGGGTGATGCACGCGTGCACCACCCGGTCTCTACCGCAGCTCACAAAGAAGTCACCCGACCGGTTCACAGACCGGTTCTGCGGGCGGCTATTCTCTGTTTTTCGAGCAGAATTCCAACCGATCGGGTGAATCTCACCCGATCGGTTCATCTGTAGCTGAGAAAATGAGTTGAAGACACGGGGGGTCGAACCGACCGGTTCGCCCGACTGCTCCAAGATCCAACCGGTCGCTCAAGAACTCACCCGATCGGTTCGTGAGATCGGGTGAAAACTCGCCGTTTTCTGTAATTCATCTGTAACGGATCAACCGATCGGTTGACTTGTCACCCGATCGGTTGATCCGAAAATCTATATATATGACCCCTAGGGTTCCAGAAACGGGAGAGTTGTATTTTTTTACTGTTTTATTTCCTTGTGACGGCTGTAATTGTTACTCTTAAGTAAGTTTTCATATCTTTCTAATTTTTTAGTATTGTCTTTATTACTCCTTTACTTCCGCATTGCAATTGTCTGATTATGATTCTAACGGTTAAATTTCATTTAGATTGCTTTTTCATGAATTTTTGTGAGTAGTTCCCAAATCTGGGATTTTGGTGGAAACCCCTTCGGGGGCTCTTCCCGATGCGTCCGTAGGGTTAGGAAATCGATAGGGAGTAGGAATCTAACGGTTACGCGGGGCGTTTCATTGTCATCGGCGGGAAAAAGACTGCCTTTGACCGTCGGGCCAAGGGGGAATAAACTTGGCGGTTGACTCCCTAGCCAAAGCTCACGCCTTTAGCGTAGACGCCGAATCCTAGCACGCGGGAGCGGCAGGATGAGACGTCGGGAGATATCGTTGCGGACTTAGTGCTCCCGGGATCGATCAGTGTTTATGGACACGGGAGTGCCCACTGATCGAATCCGGGAAGTCCGGTGTATCATCCTGGGCACCGACCGGAATATCGGGCCCATGGGACGCCGGTACCACTTTCAGAGGCAACGTCTCACCATTAGACCCTAATCCCGATCGCTATCCATACCCGTAGGCCGTATCGGCGAGAGTCTCTCGTCGGGTCGGAAACCAAAGTCCCGGGTTTACTTTCTTCTTGTCCATACGCTTTCATTTCCTTTCGTGACAACCAACCCACCGATTCGGGCTAGCTCGCCCCTCGGGGTGATTTAGGTCCTACCTGACCCAAGCACAACCTCGCCTCCCTGAGTTCGATATTCCCGCACCACTTCACTAACCGTGAAACTTGTGGTAGACGACACCGCCGCCGCGGCACACGCACCCGGGCGGCCGGTCAAGTTTATGGCGCCGTTGCCGGGGAGGCAACGTGCTTGATATTTTAGGATCTTGAAAACCCTCGTGTCTAGCTCATATCCCCACCTCGCGATAATTTTCGCATTCTCCCTTTTTCTTTTTATTTATTATTATTATTTTATTTTTTATTTTCTTATTTTATCTGTTTCTTTCCCACTTGTCGCTTCACGGGTGTTTGTTGTTTTTCATGCGCAGGAGTTCAAGGAGTCTTGACGACTTGATCCCCCTCGATCCAGAGATTAACGCCACCCTTAGGCGCTTGGCCGCCGAGAAGCGGAGAAGGGAAGATCCCGAATCCATGGAGGAGAACACCCCACCTCACAAATCTCTGCTGGAGTACTCGATGCCATCCATAGAGTCGACTTCCGCCATCAGATCTCCAGCTATTGCGGCCCAAAGCTTTGAGCTGAAGCCGTCTCTAGTGACATGGATCCAGCAGGACCAGTTTGCGGGTGCGCCCATGGAGAGCCCGATCGAGCACCTGGACTCCTTCTTGGAGAAGTGTGACACCTTTAGGATTAATGGTGTCACGACAGAGGCTATCCGTCTGAAGCTGTTCCCCTTCTCTTTGCGGGACAAGGCAAAGCAATGGTTAAGGGGGAAGGACCCCAACACTTTCAACACCTGGGAGAAGCTCTCCAACGCTTTTCTTACAAAGTTCTTTCCTCCGGGGAAGACCATGAAGTTGAGGAGTGAGATCTCCTCCTTCTCCCAGGCCAGCCACGAGTCCTTGCATGAAGCTTGGACGAGATATAAAGAAATGCAAAGAAGATGCCCTCACCATGAGCTTCCGAAGTGGCAGATTATCAATCTGTTTTACAATGGGTTGAGGGATGACCTGAAATCTTCTATGGACGCCGCGGCTGGGGGTTCCTTCATGTCCAGAAGCGAGGAAGATGCCGGACATATTCTAGAAAACATGGCATCGAACAATGAGCGGTGGTGTGACGAGAGAGCCACACCAAAGTCTGGGGGTGTACACAGAGTCGACGACGTCGACAAACTATCAAGCAAGTTCGACTTGCTTTCGACCCAGATCTCCGCACTAATGGTTGGGGCCGGTGGGGCCGATACACAGCAGGTTTCAGCAGTAGAGTCCGGATTCTTCGGAGAATTCGACGGTGGTGACATCTCACCACCGTTGGATCAGGCGAGCGCACTTTTTTACAATCCCACGGGAAATGCGCCGTACCCACCAAGAACCAATTCCAACCCGGCCTACTCTCCAAACAACCGGAACCACCCGAACTTCAGTTACCGTCCACCATTTCAGCCCTCGCCGCCTCAGCAGCCGCAGCAACAAGCATATCAGCCGGCTAGGCCACAGCAGCAACAGTATCAGCAGCAACCATCTCAGCAACAATCTTACGCCCCCAGGAATCAGCAGCCGTTCCAGCAGCAGCAGCAGTATGGCCAACAAAGGGCCGTCTCTCCGGTTGAGTCTCTCTTGACTCAATATATCACCAATCAGGAGAGGATCAACCAAAAGCTGGAAATGGGTCAGAGGACCCTCACGGACCAAGTAACCCAGCTGGGGTTACAAGTGGCGAACCTTGCGAGGTCACAAAACCAATTACCGCCACAACCGGAGGTGAACCCGAGGGGAGCAACCCAGACACCGGCACTCGTGCACGAGCACGCCAACGTGTCCGTTATCGTTCTGAGAAGCGGGACACAAATCCCTTCAAGAGTGCCCCCTAGCAACCCGGAAGCACCGTCGGCCATTGAGAAACCGGTCGAAAAATCAAACGACGCCGGTGCTTCGTCATCAAATCCTGTGACTCCGGAGGGAGTCTCTGAAGAAGAGAAGGAGACGAAGGAGGAAGAGAGCCCGAAAGTATATAAACCCGTTGTGCCTTTTCCACAACGGTTGGCTCAGGCGAAAATTGATGAGAAATATGGCAAGTTCTTCGCCATGGTCAAGGACCTGAGTCTGCAGATCCCCTTCCTGGAAGCAATAGAAACAATCCCTTCCTATGCAAAATTCTTGAAAGATTTGGTGACTAGAGGGTCTAGAAAAGAGAAAGTAGTCCTGACGGCGGAGTGTAGCGCTCTTATCCAGAGGGAAAATCCGCCGAAACTTAAAGACCCGGGGAGCTTTTCCATTCCTTGCACGATTGGGGCAGTGAAGATTCACCGTGCACTCGTCGATCTCGGAGCGAGTGTTAGTTTGATGCCCTTGTCGATGTACAGAAGGATAGGGATGGGTGATTTGGAACCCACCGGGATGTCCCTACAACTAGCTGACCGGTCGGTGAAATATCCGGTAGGAGTTGTGGATGACTTGCCCGTGAATGTGAGAGGGGTGCATGTGCCCGTGGACTTTGTAGTCATGGACATGCCCGAGGATGCACACACCCCCATTATCCTGGGACGGCCTTTCATGGCCACTGCTGGCGTTCTAATAGATGTGAAGAACGGAAAACTCTCTTTGAACGTCAGCGGGGAGAAAGTTGAGTTTGACCTGGGATTATCTATGAAGCACCCCGACCCACCTGATGACCCTGGATGCAATTTGCTGGAGATAGAAGAAGAAAAAGCTGTAGAGGAGAACTCCTGGGAGATTCTCCTGAGAAACCCCCCCCCCGATGACATGGGGGACTTAGAAGATGAAGAAGGCCACAAAGACAAAGAAGCTGCTGGAAAACCAAGCGCAGCGAGAACGACTCCTCCCGAGTTCCCCAAAGCTCCTCCTGTGAGGAGAACGGGGAAAGAGCTCACGGACTTCACTAAAGACGAGGTCCGGATCCTGAAAAAGATGGCGGGAAGCGCCAACACCAAGGAAAAGCCCCCGGACCCCAAGAACAAAGGGGGGGTAGTCGAGCAAGTATTATTCCAGCCGCTTACTACTCCAAGCGCCTTCAGCTCCAGCGAGGAAGAGATGCCGAAATTTGGGCATCACCCGTATAAGCCACCATGAGCATCTCTTGCGGGCGTCGAGCCAACGACGTTAAACAAGTGCGCTTCATGGGAGGCAACCCATGTTCTAAACTTTTTCTCAAATTTTTAGCGTTATTTTTTACTTTATTTTCTCTATTTTTATAAATAAAATCAGCCGCGAGGACATCCGTTCGGTGACTTAATCAATTCTCTTGGTTTTTGCAGGAAACAAGCCTCAACTGATCGGGTGACAACTCACCCGATCGGTTGGGACGTATCAGATACATGCCGAGATCTGTCCCCATATGACCCGATCGGTTGAGTAATGAAGAGACCGGGTGGCAGACCGGGTGAGCTGGGGAGAACTCTCGGAAAATTTTGGGGAATATCAACCGATCGGTTGAGTTTGAGCGCGATCGGTTGACCTGACCGGGTGAGAAGCCCTAAGTTCTCGGGAAATTTAGTGGAGCGGCCAACCGACCGGTTGACAAGTCAACCGATCGGTTCGACTTAAAACCTATATAAACCCCCCCGACACCCGTTCGTTTTCTCCCTCGCCCGATCGCCCAAACCTCTGCCGTTTCGTCTCTCGTCGTGCGGCTTCCTGCTTTCTTCCCCAAGATCAACTTCGATCTTCTTCCCCAACCATTTCCCTACCCATCCACCATCGTTTCTCTCCATTACCCCGCCATCTCCCTCCACACAAACCCTAGATTTCACCTATTCCCCCCCCCTCCGCTTCGGAACTTGTCGAAGAAATCGCTGCGGCTTCACATAGTGCTCCAATCGAGCAGCATCGGGGCATCCACGAGCAACTATCTTCATCTCATTTTGGGTAACCTCGCTCCTTTGCTTAATTTTAATCTTTTCCCAAATATTCTGTCTGCTTGTTGGTCGTATTTTGTGTTTGTGTTGAATTCGTTGTACTCTCACACACCCACACACACAATCAACGCCTACACAATGCCTCCCCGCCGTATTAAACCCACCGACGCTAGCTCTTCGAACCCTAGGCCCACCCGTCGTACCCGTCGCACACAGACTACCACCTCCAACCCATCCACTACACCACGCACCACTTCCCCACCTCCCGATTACGATCCCGAATATGGGATGCAGTTCTAATCCGATGACCATGCCGACCGATTCACGGCCATGGTCCTCCTTGCTGGTCAGGGTGGTCGGATAACCCAAGAATCTGTCGACCGAGACCTCCCCGTTCTTCAAAGCTTCATTCGCCACATCCGCGAAGACCCCCCCGGCGTCACCGAGCTCCGCATTCCACCCCCCACGACCCCTGGTCCTCAGCGCAGGCCCCCGTCACCACCCCCTGAGGGTGGTGCCCCTACTTGATTTTTCTCTCCCGCTTCTGCCCCCCCCCCCCCCACTTTTGTGCCCATCTGTCTTTTCGGGGCCCTACTTTGTCTCTATCGGAGGGAGGTGACTATTTGCGTGATTGCTTTCTGATTTACCTTTTTCTTTGTTTTGTTTTTGACTCCCCCTTGCACATCTCTGAATTTCATTGATCACATCTTTTCGCTAGCACTTTCTGGTCTAGCTTGGGGGAAGTCTATTTTGGTGTGCTGTCGTGTTTTATTTGTTTTTCTCATCTTTGTGTGTGTGCTTGATTTTCGTTCTTTTTTTTAAGTGTCGTGTCGTGTTGTTTCATTTTTATTTTTATTTTCCATGTTGTTTGTTTTTGTTTTGGATCTCTCTTTCTTTTTCAATTTTTTCTATGTGTTTTCCCTCGTTTTCATTTCTTCTTGTGTCAGTGTGTACCCCCCCCCATTTTCATTGCCCTCCCGTGCTCACTCATATTGCATTGAGGGCAATGCAAACTTCAGCTTGGGGGAGTCGCACTGTGTGCGTCATTTGTGTTGTTTTTCGTATTTTTCGTGTCGTTTTCATCGTGTTTTTATTTTTTTTCTTCTTTCTTCTTCTTTCTTTAGCTCTTTCTCCTAGAAATGAATCCTATGATGAATCGCCACAAAATCACACACACCTAGCATTGCATCGCTGATCACACTCACTAACCCTAGGATTTCGAGTCCTCTTGCATTTCACGCGTCGCAGGTCCACTTAGCTTTTTGTGAGTCGTGTGTCGTGACTAGCATTTGGTGTGCTTCTGCCTTGTGATTTTACTTTATATACCTGTCCAGGAATGACCCCTAGATTGTCATGCTCCGATTTGAATATGCGGTATATGTTTCCACTGTTTGCATGCTATATATTTATATCGTATACTTCAATTCACATGCGTGGGGATTCCACAACTAAAGACTATGATAACCCATTTAGCCTACGCTCTATTTAGCGAGAATAGTTTCCTTTGCCCAAGTGTTTAGATTTCGACTCCTTTTTTGTTTTACTTGGTGCAAATCCCCTCGTCGTGTACCGTTCTCCCACTTGGGAGAGTACACATGTATATACCCCAATATCCAAAAAAATCCAAAAAAAGAGAGAAAAGAAAAGAAAAACCCAAAAAGAAAAGAAAAGAAAAATCTTGTATAGCCCAAAATTCAAAAAAAAATACAAATACCCAAAAACCAAAAAAATTTCCGTGTGAATATTTTTTCATACTTGCCAAGAATAAAGGGAAGGCGAGAATTTGCACCGAGTGTTCTTCTCCACATCATCTCAACCCCTGCCGTTATCCAAAACACTTGGCTTAGGAACTTTTTAGCTAGTATCTAGGCTATAGTGGCGTGATTTCCTTAACCCTAGTTGTGGAGTCCCCAATGCATGATACGCTTCTATTCTAACTCTTCTCATGCATGCTTGAACTTATATTCACCGCTTATTTCAATTCGGGTCGATATTTTGGGTCATATCTTGGATTTGTGTATATCGAGCATCACAGCACATCGTAGAAAGCATCACCGTTTGCTAGCACACGATGACGCTCACTCGCGCTTCACTGCGTGGACCCACGACACTTATTTGGACTCGTTTTTCTAGGTTTAGTGGTGTGATTTGGCGTTTGCTTGCTTTGTGTGGCGTTTCTGATTTTGGTGGCTCTGATGGACGATCTAGGGTTTAGAGTTTTCTTTTTTCTTTCTTCCGAGCTCCTACTCTCACTCGTCTTCCTCGAGGACGAGGAAGAGTTCAGCTTGGGGGATTTTGACGTGCGCTTATATTTCATATATTCACGCACGTTTTCTTTTGTGTTTCTCCGTGTTTTCTGCCGTCTCTTATTCGTTTTCGTGTATTTTCCCGTTTTCTTTCACTTTTCTTTGTTTATCCATGATTGCAGGAGTTCGACCACGTAGGGGACGTTTTACGATGATATCCCAAGTCCCCGGAGCAACGGGAGAAGTCACGCGTGATCCAGGGGGTCAAACGTCGAAGAATTCATCTTTCAGCCCCTCACCCGATCGGTTGGTCATCTCCAACCGATCGGGTGATGCACGCGTGCACCACCCGGTCTCTACCGCAGCTCACAAAGAAGTCACCCGACCGGTTCACAGACCGGTTCTGCGGGCGGCTATTCTCTGTTTTTCGAGCAGAATTCCAACCGATCGGGTGAATCTCACCCGATCGGTTCATCTGTAGCTGAGAAAATGAGTTGAAGACACGGGGGTCGAACCGACCGGTTCGCCCGACTGCTCCAAGATCCAACCGGTCGCTCAAGAACTCACCCGATCGGTTCGTGAGATCGGGTGAAAACTCGCCGTTTTCTGTAATTCATCTGTAACGGATCAACCGATCGGTTGACTTGTCACCCGATCGGTTGATCCGAAAATCAATATATAGGACCCCTAGGGTTCCAGAAACGGGAGAGTTGTATTTTTTTACTGTTTTATTTCCTTGTGACGGCTGTAATTGTTACTCTTAAGTAAGTTTTCAGATCTTTCTAATTTTTTAGTATTGTCTTTATTACTCCTTTACTTCCGCATTGCAATTGTCTGATTATGATTCTAACGGTTAAATTTCATTTAGATTGCTTTTTCATGAATTTTTGTGAGTAGTTCCCAAATCTGGGATTTTGGTGGAAACCCCTTCGGGGGCTCTTCCCGATGCGTCCGTAGGGTTAGGAAATCGATAGGGAGTAGGAATCTAACGGTTACGCGGGGCGTTTCATTGTCATCGGCGGGAAAAAGACCGCCTTTGACCGTCGGGCCAAGGGGGAATAAACTTGGCGGTTGACTCCCTAGCCAAAGCTCACGCCTTTAGCGTAGACGCCGAATCCTAGCACGCGGGAGCGGCAGGATGAGACGTCGGGAGATATCGTTGCGGACTTAGTGCTCCCGGGATCGATCAGTGTTTATGGACACGGGAGTGCCCACTGATCGAATCCGGGAAGTCCGGTGTATCATCCTGGGCACCGACCGGAATATCGGGCCCATGGGACGCCGGTACCACTTTCAGAGGCAACGTCTCACCATTAGACACTAATCCTGATCGCTATCCATACCCGTAGGCCGTATCGGCGAGAGTCTCTCGTCGGGTCGGAAACCAAAGTCCCGGGTTTACTTTCTTCTTGTCCATACGCTTTCATTTTCTTTCGTGACAACCAACCCACCGATTCGGGCTAGCTCGCCCCTCGGGGTGATTTAGGTCCTACCTGACCCAAGCACAACCTCGCCACCCTGAGTTCGATATTCCCGCACCACTTCACTAACCGTGAAACTTGCGGTAGACGACACCGCCGCCGCGGCACACGCACCCGGGCGGCCGGTCACTCTTACATGTGCATATCTTGTTGAAGTCCTCGGGCTCCAACGCACAATTCAAGGCATTCATTGCCTTGGCATTGGCTACTTCCGCGGCGACCTCCGCGGGAGTCCACTTCGCAAAATCTTCTTCGGAAGGCTCGACATACTCCGTCATGGTGGCTCTCCATAGTGAAGCGCTCCGGAGAAAAATTTGCATCCGGCATTTCCAGTACCCATAGTTGGTACCGTTGAAGTGTGGAGGCCTGACAGAGGATAGTCCTTCCATAACTGAAGAAGCTCCATCGCGGTTCTTGAAGACGTTGTAGTCGTTGTTCGTCATAGCTTTGAACTTTGGCTATGTGTAGCTTTGAACATGGCTCCGATACCAATTGTAGTGCCCTGGGAAGCTACTGCACATGTACTAGAGGGGGGGTGAATAGTACTTTTAAATAATATGGAGAGTTATTCCTAATTATCGTGCAATTAACAAACAACAATGCGGAATAACAACAATCAAGAAATAATGCAAACGCAAACACAATGGTTTAATGGGTTCGGATCCACCCAAGTCTCCCCGACTTGTTCCCGGTGATCCTACGTCCCAACCACCCGGATCCCTTCCGGATACTTGAGTTAGAAACCCTAACTCAAGATTTCCAATATGAACACTTGCGAAAACCTCACAAGCGCAATCGACCTACAATCGATGACCGTGACTCCCACAACCCGGGATCACGCAAAACCTCTCACAACCGAGAGTATACAATTCAAATATAACTGAAATGAAATGCTTACCAACAAAATACCTATGCCTTGAGATTTCTTACCAAATTAGGGCAAAGAGGATTTTGATGGAGGAAGAGTCACCAAACCCTAACTTCAAGAAGATGACCAGCAATGGAAGCCTAGGGTGGAGATGGTGACCTAGAATCAAGCTTCTAGCTTGAATGGCTCACAATGGAGAGAATCTATCTTGAGGATTTAGGACTCAAGAACTTGAGGGAGAGATTCTTGTGAGAAGAGAGAGCTTGGAAATAGAGTTGATTGCTCTTCTCTTTTGATCTGAAAATATCTCCAATATGTTGCTTCACCCCTTCAAGAAATGAATCAGGATTCTATTTATAGGGCAAGGAAAAACGAGTTCAAAAAGATCCCAACGGCTCTTTTCTGAACCAGACTAGTCGGTCAAAGAACAACCACTGACCGACTAGTTCATCAACTAGTCGGTCGGTGAGACAACATGAACCGACTAAGTGAGGAACTGAGAAGAGATAGGAATTCAGACCTAGAAATCTAGTCGGTCCAAGAAGACATTTTGACCGACTAGTTTCACAACTAGTCGGTCAGTCAGTGAACGTAGACCGACTAAGAGGCAAAGTGAAATAGTCTGAATACAAATTGACTTAGTCGGTCCAAGAACAAAAGTTGACCGACTAGATTGTCAACTAGTCGGTCAACAAACGTTCTTAGACCGACTAACGATAAACAGTAGCTCAGGAGAAAATTGGCATGTACAGTAAAGTCCAACTAGTCGGTCAAAGAAGCATCACTGACCGACTAGTTCACAGACTAGTCGGTCGGTGAGTCAACGTAGACCGACTAACTGTAAACAGTAAAGTCCAAGAAATTAAGGAATCAAACTAGTCGGTCCAAGGAGAGTTGCTGACCGACTAGATCACCATCTAGTCGGTCAGTACTTCTTCTTGTACCAACTAACATGCACAAACAAGTCCGAATCGAAGCGCGATGCTTCGAGGAAGTTAGAATGGACTTGTACTAAGATCCTAGAGCTAAGATATGAGCGTTATGAAGATAGAAATGTAAGAATTACTCAAGGCTTAACATTCTATAAATCGAAGCTAAAAGACTATGAAATAAACCTCAACGATCCGTCTTCAAAGCTTCAATCTTCATTCTCGACTTCAGAGAAGGTACAGCAGCTTCAACAAAGCTTTATCCATGCGATCACGCGCTTTGAGAAGTCTTGAGACGTCGCTTTGAGTGTTCTCGTGAATTTGGCGACGATCTCCATAACTGCGCTCACAAATTGTTAGATCACGATTTATTTATGTTTGCTCATCATCCAAAACCAAATACGGGGAGTCCAATACTCAACACATGGGCCACCAATAAAACCTGTCATGCCCTGCTTCCCTAAAATGGAGGCGAGACGTGAAAAGGTCCGCACGAGAGTGGAGCTGTGAAGCCCCAAACCCGATAAGCGTCAATAAAACATAAGCAGGTCCCTGTAACCACAAACGGAACAACAATAATAACACGAGGAGAGACAGAAATAAAATCTCATATCTCATAATTTGTCCAACATGAAAATTTAAGTTCAACATCCAGAAAAGCCACCAGGCTAAAAGAAAAAGTCTAAAGGCCCAGAACAATGACAACAAAAGGAACAACGTAACAAAGTATAGGTGCTACGCACCGACAACAAAACAGCAGTCTAAACAAAAGTGAAAGCTCAACGAAGACACTAGGACTGGTCCCCAGTGTCCACGTACTCCTCGCCAAACACAGGCTCGGGCTCGGCGTCAGCAAACACCTCGTCCTCAACAATGTACTCAGGCTCGGGATCTAACATGTGTCACCCAAAAGAGTAAAGGGGCACATGTCAGCAAGTCTAAAAGACTTGGGCAAGGAAACTGAAGGTAAGGCAAACTAACAACCTAGCAGTTATAGTATGCATGACATGGCAGTTATAACATGAGTGCACAAGCAAGACATGGTGAAACAATAAGTACAAGAGAACAATTATCGGGACAAGTCAAGAGTAGCCAAGCTACTAACAATCTCAATCATTTCACTAGTCACGTTTCAAGTTGTTTGTAGATGTTTACGCCTTACTGCTGAACGGTTTGACATTCATGCTGATTGGCCGCTTAACACTACCCCAGAACCCAGAGTTTACGCCTTACCACTGCAGTTGCTGATCGGACAGACTCCCAGTTGATTGGTCGCTTAACTCTTACCCCCAATACCCACATGTGAACGAGCCAGGGTCCCTGCACACGAGCTCAGTAAATGAGCCAGGGTTGCCCCGCACAGGAGCTCGCATTCTAGTTCACGACTCATAAGCATTTGGCGTAGGGGTGCACCTAGCCGGAAACAAGTAGTTCGGGCATTGGCTATCAACCAACACATGGCCCGCTTCTGGAACACGAGCCAGGAAACACAAGTATCGTAGCGAAGCTACGCAATCACGGAAACACTTAAAGAATGGAATGACATGACAATTAATTTGCGTACTGTTAATGGAAATTAAACATGACATGGTAATTGTGCAACATGATAAATGTCGGATCTAGCTTCGTTGTCAAGCTAGTTCCTAAGTTTGCGCCTAGGCGAGTATCATTTCGTCGCCTAGTCTCTTTTACGCCTACAACAAGCAGATGGCCTAAAACATGGCCTAAACCCTAAGTGGCAAGTTTCACTTGCCTAGCACCGAGGATGACGATCAACGAGGGTTCGTCCCACGGACGCTAATCTACGGGGAAGTCGCTGTTATGGAGAAACCATCATCAAAACAACATTCATTTCATTAGGGTTTCACAAAAACACAACGGGTCATGAAAACATTAAGAGGTCGATTATTACCGTATCGGAAGCGGAAGAATGATGCCGAGCAACCACGGCGACGGAAGAAACGCTCCGGGGAACCTAGGGTTCAGATCTGGAAATGGATGGAGAAGTTTGGAGAAATGGGGTTTTGGGGGATTTGGGGGATTTGATGAAGGTTTGAGGAAGATGAGAGGTAGAATGTGTTAAGGGAGGGTTTGGATGATGGAGGATAAGCTTGGGATGAAGGAATAAGGGTTTGAGGTAGTAGGGGCTCAATGGGGGAGAAACTAGGGTTTTAGGTCATGAGGAAGAAGAAGAAAACGTTTGGAGGGGTATTTATAGAGTTTGGTGGCGGCTAGGGCAAAACTAGAGTTTCCTGTACTGTTTAGTCGGTCAAAGAGCAACCACTGACCGACTAGTTTAGGAACTAGTCGGTCGGTTGACCAACGCAGACCGACTAAGTGTAAACAGTAACCCCTGTACAAAATAGGGTTTAGATTTAGTCGGTCAAAGAACAACTACTGACCGACTAGTTTTACATCTAGTCGGTCGATGAACGTTCTTAGACCGACTAAAAGTGAACAGTACTCGACTGTACAGAAGAACTAAGAATTAGTCGGTCTGAGTACAAAACTTAACCGACTAGTTTAACAACTAGTCGGTCGAAAGATGAACTTAGACCGACTAAGAAGGAACAGTAACTGGTACCAAAAATAGTTAATGAGTTAGTCGGTTAAAGAAGCATTGCCGACCGACTAGTTTGCAACCTAGTCGGTCAACCAACGTTCTTAGACCGACTAACGATAAACAGTAACTCCTGAGAAATTTACAAATCCAACTAGTCGGTTGAAGAAGGTTTTTCGACCGACTGGATCGTCATCTAGTCGGTCGGTGCCCCTTCTTACACCGGCTAATGAGCACCAAAAGTTCTGAAATGGAGCGCGAAGCTCCGGGATCGATTCCTAAGACTCCTAGGCTTGATCTAACAATAAGATATGACCGATATGAAGCCCGTCACGAATGACTTGCTCCAAAATCGACGATTCTAAGGAAGAAGCTAAGAAAACACGACGAAACGATCGAAAATGAAAGTTACGGAGACGAAAATCACGTATAAGGAGAAAATCCACCAAAACATATAATATAATATAATAAATCCAGATACATGAAAACCAGTCGTTACAGTAAATAAGGAAGATCTTATTAATTCAGTATACAATCAATTATGCTCACAAAGAATCAAATATATGTAAATACAACGTTATATTAATTAGAGAAAGCAGTATATAACTAATCCCAATTGATGGGTTTCACATTACTTAACTCTTACCTATTTTAGGTGGACGTAATAAAACGACAAAGAAACCTAATGCAAGATGAATCAAAACCTAACAAAATTTCAAAATCATAAAATTTGAAAACCACAAAACTCATGCAGGTCACTGCATATGATACTTGGTTTATTCCCTACTCCCTATGAGTTGAATTTGATTCCAGCACAAGACCAAAGAATGCACAATGATTCAAGACTTTGCCTGCCATATTTTGGTCACAAGAAGAGACAAAATAAAGATTGAGGAACATTTTCTGTATCATCTCTGTTTCTCATCTACTTCATTGTTTCCTCGCACGCTTCTTTATAACAAGAGAACTAATAAGGCACGAAGTTCAAACCTGTAGCTTAACCTCCACAATCTGGGAACCACTTTCCACAGAAACTGGCTAGTTGGCGAGCACGCTCTCAAGGTGATTAAGAAGCTCCTTTGCTTGGCCGGAATCAAAGTAAAGATCAGAGTCCTCATAGCACCAGGCTAGGTGTGCCATGCACCTTCAGCTGCTTCCTCTATGGCGCCACGCACCTCCAGCAGATCCTTCAGTCGTCTCTCAAGTTGCATTATCTGCTGAGTAATAAAACGATATAGTAAGCAGCAATTAAATGCACTGCCAGCTAATTGCAAGGAAAAGTGAAGATGCATACAGTCTGCTTGCGGAAATAGGGGAGAATAATAGAAATATCAGTATTTTGAGGGGTTCAAATGTGGGGAAATACATCCTAATATTGTCTTGGCTGACATATGTATTCGCACAGAAGATTTATATTTAGGATGAGTATAAAGAAAAAAGGAAAAAAAATCATACAAGCCATGAAAAGAAGCTAACATTTTCACTACTATGCCAAGGCCCAAGGGTATGGAATTAAATATCTGCTTACAATTAGGACAGCAAAGGAACTTCCATAATGTGGCTACAAATAAAGCAATCGGTATAGTGAATATGCAAAGAAATTAAATTTGATTTCACAAGTATTATCAACTCCATGTGTTTACTTCCTACACCAATGTCTATACATTTTCCATCTAAGCAACCATAATACTACAAATTAAACAAGGTGGTCTAAGCATCATTTGAATTTTTCAGCAAGAAATGGTCTATTCTCATACAAAGTCCTATATTTTCTCAGAACTTGTTCAGTGTTATTATGTGCAAGACATCATGAGTTTTCTCTTCCCCCAAATAAAATGCTGGAAATTGATTCTTGCAAATATATTACAGATAATCAAATCAAAAAAATACCTCCTGCTTCAAAGAGCTTTAGGCCACAGTGACAGGATCTGGTCTCCTCTTGACACCATCAACATGACCTTTGGCTTTGCCCATATCCTAGCAATAAAGATTCAGGAATATTCAGTAGAGATTTAAAAAACACCGCAAAATAAATGATGGGACTTCAATAATTTGAGAAGATTAATACCAACTTAAGATGCTAAAAAGATTCAGAAGCTCCTAAAATCTCTTCCTTCATTCTCTTCACGGAATCGCTGCATATAAGTAAAGCTTCATGTAAGATTTCCAGTTATTCTAGTTAGCAATAATCTTGTGTTCCAGTTATTCAATGAGTGTGGCATTGCCTTTGCCAAAATTTCACTGAAAAATTCAAATATAATATATACCCAAAAAGAGGGCAGCATATTCTAGTGATCAAAACCTTTGCTCCCCTCAAAATAATGAAATTAAAGAAAAAGCATTGTCACTGTTTCCTTTCATCCTTTGCTTACTTCTAGTCACATTCAAGCATGTTTGATATATTTTAGGTCGTATATAAGTAAAAGAGATGAACATACACGATTAATCAGTTACTTAGATTGCCTACTTATGATGTGAGGCATCATAGATTTTAGCTAGGACCAAAAATATCTACTTTGAACTATTAACTATAAGTAACGCAAGATAAAAGAAATTTAATCTCTCTCAACTTTTTGTACACTGTTAGTTTGGAGCTTGGTTGGTTTCGCTAATGACATGTTTGGCATGCAAGTGCAATCAGAGAGAAGGATTGGGCTCTGTTGATTTCTATATGAAACTTAAAGAATAACAGAAGTTGGGTTTGAATCATCCAACATATTTACTAAGAAAGTGTTATTAAGTGATGTCGATGATGAGGTCTGCTAATTAAGCTCATGTACTAAGATAAATACCAATACAGCGAATATGCATACAATTTTCATTTACAAAAAGCATGCATCATAATTATATGTTAAATCATGATTAATGTGTTAATCACATGATCTTTTGCAGTACCCAAAAGCTAGTTGCCATTCTGACATATAATATACTTACTCTTTCTCAAAAGGAAATGAAATGCAACATGGCTATCTAAAAATCATCATACATCAATTGTACCGAAAACTAAACTCGTTTTCATTTCTCTAAATATAGCCCTCTTCAGGCGAACATGATGAAAACAATTACGGTCTTGCAAATTTAGACAATAACTATAGGGTTCTAGAAATTCGAATAGCAGATGGAGAATACCAATTTCTACTCAAAACTAGTACTCACTGTCTACTTGATTAGCAGACACAAGTTACAAAAGAGTTATTACGAAAACCATGTAGCTTGTCATTTAACAAAGAAATCATCAAAAAAGCAAAGCGCTTCAAGTATCAAAACTTGAAAGTTTTTGTACAGTCTTGTAACTTAGCCTTCAGTTGCAATGTCTGCAGATGCAGTCTCAAATCATTATTCTCAAATGTCAAAACAAATGTGCACTTCTGCAAATGAATTTTTTTAAACACTCAATATCCACTGTTGCATTTCCGCAACAAAGAATGTCAATATACGGGCAACATAATCATGTAAAAAGAGAGACATGATTGAAGCATAAGCCACTTACTACTTAACAAAGACAGTTAAATCCTATTTGATTGAAGTGTTGTGATCAAGTAGGGAGTAGAAAAATCCAGAAACAATAGTCACTTCTGCTTCTGGTAGTAAAGTAATCAGTGCATAGACTTCATCTGGATCAGGTTCATCCTACAACATTGAGATAAACTAATGATTAGGTCCAGCAACTCAATATGCCTTAATCTGTACCAAATGAACAAAAAACAGAAAAAAATGGGAGGATGGGCGCCACCCCCTCCCCTCCTCCTCCTCCTCCCCCCTCCCCCCCCTCAGATCGAGGAGGAGAGCGAAGGAGGATGGGGCAGCGCCCCCTCCTATGCTTAAAATAGAGTGCATCGAGATATTTTTGCTTCCAGATCTCGAAGAAAATCTTCATTGAGTATCTGTTATCATCGACCTTGGTGAATCCCAACAGGCACCTCTCCACATCCTCCCACTCCCCGGTGAGCACCACCTCATCGAAGTGATTCATGTTGAAGAAAAAGCCCGATTCTTGCTCCAATCTTTCGACAATCCGAAAAAGTTAAGAGATAGCCAAATTCTATGCAAATAGAAAAGAAAAGCCTAGGGCTTTCGAGAACAGAAATAGATTCCTTACTTGTGAATTGTCTCCTTGAACTTCTCCTCTTCCAAGAACTGGCGTATGAGGAACATAAAGCTCTTGGCTGAGAGGCGACATGGCTGCCGAAAGATCACCCGGTCGCCGGATCTCGAATCGGCTGGTGTCAAATTGGATTGTGAATCGTGTGAATAGGATGCGGACCTGATAAGGCCAATGTCTGAGAAGAAAATGCAAACCCTAACCCAAAGAGAGAGAGGGCAAACGCATTAAAGAGGAAAAACAGATGGGAGGAGGGGGCACCACCCCTCCTTCACTCATGTTGCCGACAGCCGAAAATGCGAGGGAGAGAGAGAGAGAGAGAGAGAGAGAGAGAGAGAGAGAGCAAACGCAAACCCTGACCCAGAGAGAGAGGGCAAAGGGGAGAGATCGTGAGGGAAACAGATAGATACGGGGGTAACATTATTCGGACAGGGAAAAAAGCCCGAGTTCGCCCGCCCTCGATTTCGGCGAAAATTTTTGGCCAATCTGCCATGGACTAGCCCATTCATCTTCCATGGACAGCTCATGGCAGATGTATCCCCTTGGAAAAAACCATCGGTCACGAAATATCCCTGACAGATGATGCGTATCTGCCACGAATATGGTCCGTGGCAGATGTTCCGTGGCTGTTAGTCCTAACAGCCACAGAACATCTGCCACGGACTTATCCATGGTAGTTATTCCAACAACAGCCACGGATTAAATCTGTGGCTGTTGTTCCATGGCTAATGAGCAGTTTTCTACTAGTGATAAGCCTCTCTTTGGATTTCCCACTAGGGTTCCAATAAACAACCCTAACTCAACATTTCATACACATAGTAGATGGTAAAATTATGCTAGAGATGAGATTTAATAGCCCAAACATACTTCAATCCACCAAAAACACACACAAAATGATTAGCCACTCATAATAAATAATGTCAACATCTTTGATTTTAAAACCAAGATCCAATTGTTCTTACAAGTAACAAAGATCAACAAGAGAAAGGAAAATATAAGCTTGAAAGCAAAGAAACCCCCTTGTGAGAAGATCCCAAGATTCCTCTTTGATCTTCTCCCTTGAGCTTCACCCCTTCTCCAAGATCTCCCAAGCCCTAGATGTTGTTTTGAGAGCAAAAGAAATATCAAAAGCAAAAAAAAACTGATCCAAAAACCAAGAAGAAAACTAGGAGAGGCTGAAAAACAGCCCCAAAGACCCATAAAAACGCACACAACAATTCGGGTCTGCAAAAATGGGGTATTCAGGTAGAAAAATGCCCAAAGACCCGCACAAAACAGCCACAAGAGCCAAATGGGGGCATTGCGGGTCGGGCCTGGGGCGCCCGATCCGCAGGCGCCAAGCGCCCGCATCCAGCTGGACGCGGGCACGCGCAACGCGCGTGCCTGCCCGCTGCTGGGCGGGGACACACGCTGCGCGTGCCGCCCGCTGGGCCTTTGCGTTTTGCATTTTTTTAAATAGAAGCATCGGCACGCTGCTGAGCGGGCCGCTTTGTTTTTTTTCCTTTTAATCAAAGCATCGGCACAAGTGGGCCGGCCAGGGGGGCGGCCCACAGACTACAATATGGTTTTTTTTCTTTTTTTAAATTCCAGAACATCCTCCCAAGCTCTAATAAATTCCCAAAAATAGCTCCAAGCTCTAAAAAATCCTGGAAAAATTCCAGAAAATCCAGAAAATTTCCAGGAGTACCTGAAAAATAAGATGAGCTAACATTAGTCCATAGAAATCGCATTTTATGTATCAAAAGAGAATAGGCTTTAATATTACACAATATCACAAAATCACACGTATTAAAGCCAATATTAATATGATATACACATAAAATGCCCAGAAATGGGGGGAATAAACAATTTATGCCCCGAATCAGCTGGTGCCTAGGAACACCCAGACTGTGCCTGCCTCCATTTAATGGGCTTTTCCTGGGTTAAACTAGGGCTAGCCCAAGCCAGATGATTTGGCTTGCCTTAGTCTGTGCTCGGGCTCAAACAATGGTGTCTGATACCCTGTTTTTAGTTTTATATGTTTTTGAAGGGCTCGATTTTCGTGTCACATTATACGTGACAGAAATCTTATTCGCCACTAATTGCGGCCATTTTAATTCTCATGCATCATTTGCATATTCTTCTTATTACATGGACGAGGATCTCAGCATGTATGAGACTCTACAGCCTGACCCTACTTCAGGTGAGACTTATAGCGCCTGACGATATTGACCACGAGCAGTAACTTCCATCCCTGGCTCGGTAACATCATTACGTAGTTTGTCCATTAACATAAACATTGTGATCGGGACTACCACTGGCTATGTCAGGGATGAATTTTGCAATTTTAACCCATTCACCAATACTACGTCGACGCTGCGAATACTAGGGGATGTATATCTGTCAACCCCTATTAGCTTTGCAGTCCGACCAATATAGTTCGGTCTTAGCTTGTCTTTATTGGACCATATCCAACACACCTCAGCCAAGGATTTGTACTCTGTGACACTAGCTCCCTACAAATGGGATAGAAGAATTGTCTCTTGGCCACTACTTCCCTCATAGCACCACCCAACCAAACCCTTTCAACAGGCCCTGCCTTGAGGCTAAATTAAAGATCAAAGTGACACCATTCATGCATAGGTTCATACAATGGTCTCAAGTCGAAGGATCAGGTTGCCTATCATAACTTGAGAGATACCATTGACAGTTTTGGTTTGTGCTATCCATTGGGCAGTTCTTGTTGGGTTGCATTATCTAATGAGCACATATGTCTCGTCTTCGATTTCACTGAATCAAACGATCATGAGATCATTGCCACCAACTCTTGGTGAAGGCAGACGACACAATAGTCTATCTGATGCATTGATGTTCTTTCTTAAGGCATCTATGACTACGAATGATTCTAGACTTATGCTCCTGACGATCCATACATTTCGCATGATCATGATCCTCATCTCGATATATGTTTGACTACGTATTAAGTCTCAGAACTTTGTCTAAGTATTTAATAAAGACAAAACATATATAAATATATTCTGATAAATTGTACCAAATAACATATTATTATTTTGAACAAGATGTTTCAATTACAAAAACATTGGCCTCGAGGTCATACATTTACCAATATATATCCCAACAGGTGCATCCTAATTTAACCTCGCTAGTTGAGGGAGCTCAAAAAAGATGAAAGGAACTCCGATGCTCACTTCAAGTTCTCCAACACTATCTGACGGTGGTGAGAGATGTTTGTACTACCTACAAGCTTGAAAAGCAATCGACAGTGTTCACTCTTAACTCCTCCATGTGTGCACATGTGTTGTGTTTCATCATCGTTGGGGAACTCCTTGTCTCAGTAACCCCGTATCCCTGTGTGGCCAAGGTTACCCACCTCCCACATCAGGGGGGCCAAGGTAACCCCCAGCCACCCCCACACTAGCAACCTGAGCAGATTGAAGCTTGCCACCCTCTTCCAATCATTTCGAATAATGTTACAAGGGTCGATTTTGGGTTGAAAGTGAGCACACCCTCCTTCAATCTGTAAGAGTCTGGGTAGCTAAGCCTCCACCATAGGTGTGGCAAGGGGACCCCTCCCCCACAAGCCTCGCATGTGCATTACATCAATTTTCTTCGTTAATGAGATGCTTAATTTCAAGCATTGAATTCAGCTCTCGATGCGTAGCCACATGCTCCAATTCGTACTCCCGTGAAAGTATCATCTCCCACCCAAACTAGGGAAGCAATGGTACTCCCACCGCCAAGCCAAAGAGGCTGGATATCATAGACCACATGCCAAGGTGACTAGGGTATTCCTAACCTCGATGCCAAGAGGACCGGGGTACCCCCACCCTCATGCCAAGCGAATCTAAGGTACACTTGCTCCTCTTTGCTAAGGGGGCCGGGTGCCCTGTGTGGGTTTTAGTGTGAGTACTCCACACCATATGCGATAGTAAGCTTTGGTGTCTTACCCCTTGCGTAAGGGGCCTAAGGGCAAGCATCAATCTCCCGACACACTATGATGAGGAACATATACGCCCATGTTTGCATCCTCTGTTCATGCTATCTTCTTTATGCTCCTTCGATGATGGTGTCATCGCATGATGTGCTAAACTGCGATGGTGATCTCGATGCCAGTCATGCTTCTTTGCATGTTAACACAGGAGTCACTCATAGTCAGATGCTTACATATACATGTAAGGATCGATTTTCCTACATGTTCATAAAGAGATATGAATCATGTGGCACTTCTTGTGGGCACTCGCTTGATGTACACATGCCTCTCTAGTGCAAACATTGATTCAATTTGTGAGCACATAAACTCATGATGTAGGGCCCTACATGCGTACAGATAACTTGCACATCACGTGATCTTTGGAATACCACAATCAGTAATGAGCATTGGAGATCATTTACTAATGTAATCTCTCTCTCTCTCTCTCTCTCTCTCTCTCTCTCTCTCTCTAGCATTGGAGATCATTTACTAATGTATTCTCTCTCTCTCTCTCTCTCTCTCTCTCTCTCTCTCTCTCTCTCTGCGCGCGCGCACGCTCGTGTGCACGATGAAGTACTGAAAATATACGAGGATAGCCTCCCACCTTCACACACAAGCTTATCACGTACTCTCAAACATGGAGCACACCAACTATAGGAAGGGATGCACTGTGAACCCATCATTACAGTTATTCCATATCCAAAATCTTAACACAATATCCATGGCAATGCGCTACAAAAACCCGAGCATCATATTTAGGCACTCTAGCAAAAGCGCGAACTCCAAATACTCTACCTAAATATTATGATAAACCTTCCACTTAAAATTATTATCACAAATTCCAATCATCAGGCCACCGTATTGATGTTGGACAAAAAATCGTGCCTCCATAAGAATGCATATATTTTGCGAGGTCATGTGTGCGAGAAAGACAAATGCTAATCTAATTTTGTGTGCGTTAGGGATTGGACCGGAGGAGAGACGAGTGGTGTTATGCCGTTCTAAAGACAATTCATAAACCTAATATGAGAATGTCCACTGGCCCAACAAGTGATTATAATCGGCCTGGCACAGTCAAGAAGGGTCGTATTGTATAGGTGAAGCTGCTAAAATGTCATTCGGCAACTCCTATAAATAACTCTTTTTCAAAGGAGGACCTAACCAATTTTCATCTAATCATTCTTCTTTTTTTACTTTTGCGATTATATGTTATCTCTCAAGTTCTAAGTTGAGCGTCAGAGGAGTCAAAGGCAGGCCAACGCTATGGATTTGGACTATGGTGTGCGGATTGCAATAGAAGTAGGAGGATGCCGACACATAGATTTAGGTCCATCTGACCACTACAACATTATGGGCCAACGTTCATAAACCTCAGTTTGAACCTCAAGCCCTACCAAACTCCAGTTTCAGAATCCAAACATTTTTGTCGAACTAAGCCTTATTAGATTGGGATTCATGTAGATCAGGTGATCACACCTGGTCTAATAGGGTTAGGTGCCAAGACACAAAAAGGTGGGCCCCACATCGAGTACAAACTCATGTGCGGCTTGTACTTTCCATCCTTTTGTGTCTTGGTGCCACCTTTTCTACATTAAATCCTATTAGGGCCTGTTTCTTTCGTGAGAAAGAGGGTGGGAAAGTGAAAAAGTGACACTATTCACGCGTCGATTCACAACTGTTCACATACTTTCCTCTTTCGCTTTCCTTCGGGCTGTTCCGTTCCTCGTCTTCTCCTCGCGAACTCGATGTCGCCGATTCTCCGACGTGGCTGCCCAACTTTCTCGGCCTGAAATCCCCGTGAATCGCGGCGATTTCGCTGAGAATCCTCGTTCTGGGTCCCACACGGTCAGAAATTGGTTCCCCTCACCCTCGTTTGCGCGGGATTCGGTTGGGGATTTCCAAACCCTAGCCCCTATTTTCGGTCTCCGGCTGTTCTTCAAGCTTCCATTGCTTGCGATCTGGGTTGGTGGCTTTGATTTCTTGGTAGGCACTGAAGGAGGGGGTGTGCCTAGCTTCTTGGGGTCGTCGGTGAAGCTCAGAGCAAAACCCTACCTTCGGTCGTCAGGATCTCTCTCTAATTTTGGGATTTTAACGCTCAGGTATAAGCTGATGCCCTCTATAAATTTTTAAATGCTGTGATGAAGCTAGGGTTTACCTGTGTTTGCTTATTTGTGATGTTGGTTTGCTGGGCATGGTTGCTTGCGGGAATTCCTTAGAATCATGTGTTGTTGGATGTTGTTGGTTGTTGGTCTGTTGTTGTGATTTCTTAGAAGCTTGAGGCAATTTAGGAATTGGCTGATGTTTGTTGTTGGGTTGCTTGCGGCGATTGCATATAAATTAATTAACCTTTGGTGCAGCTGTTTGTTGTTAGCCTAGTTTCAAATTTTGGTTGTTTCATTGCACACTGGTGCAGCTGTGAACTTTGAGAAACACATCTGATTTTTGACAAGTTTCAAATTTTTTGTGGGGCAGTGCACATTGGTGCAGCTGTGGACATGGAGAAACAAATGGGTTATTTTACCTAGTGTCAAGTTTTTGTTGTTTCAAGTTTAAATTTATGTTGGTTCAATGAACATTGGTGCAGCAGTGCAATGGGAGAACCAAATTTGATTTTTTGACTAGCTTCAATTGTTGGTTGGTTCATTGCACATAGGTGCAGCTGTGAAGTTTGAGATACACATGTGATTTTTGCCCAGTGTAAAATTTTTTTTGGGTCAGTTCACATAGGTGCAGCAGTGCACTTTGAGATACAAATGTGATTTATTACCTAGTTTCTAGTTTTTGTTGTTTGGTTGCACATTGGTGCATATGTGAACTTTGTGATACACATGTGATTTTTAATCAAGCTTCAAGGTTTTGGTTGGTTCTATGAACATTGGTGCAGCTGTGGACAGTGAGATACAAATGTGAGATTTTACCTAGTGTCAAGTTTTTGTTGTTTCATTGCACATTGGTGCAGATGTGAACTTAGAGATACACAAGTGATTTTTTCCCCAGTTTCAATTTTTTTGTTGGTGCAATGAACATTGGTTCAGCAGTGCAATGGGTGAAACAAATGTGATTTTTTGCGTAGCTTAAATTTTTGGGTGTTCAGTGCACATTGGTGCAGATGGGAACTCTGAGATACACATGTGATTTATGCGAAGTGCCAATTTTTTTTTGGGTCAGTGCACATTGGTGCAGCAGTCCAATATGAGATACAAATGTGATTTTTTGCCCAGTTTCAAGTTTTTGTATTTGCATTGCACATTGGTGCAGATGTGAAATGTGAGATACACAGGTGATTTTTTTGCCAAGTTTCATTTTTTTGGTTTTTTCATTGAACATTGGTGCAGATGTGGAAAGTGAGATACAAATGTGAATTTTTTACCAAGTTTCAAGTTTTTGTTGTTTAATTGCACATTGGTGCAGCTGTGATCTTTGAGATACACAAGTGATAGTTTTGCCCAGTTTCAATTTTTTTGTTGCCTCAATGAACATTGATTCAGCAATGCACTGGGAGCAACAAATGTGATTTTTTGCCTTGCTTCAATTTTTGGTTGTTTCATTGCAGATTGGAGCAGGTGTGAACTTTGAGATACACATGTGATTTTTTATTTTGTACCCAGTTACAATTTTGGGGGGGGGGGCATGCACAGTGGTGCAGCTGGGCACTGGGAGTAACAAATGTGATTTTTTGCCTAGTTTCAATTTTTAGCCCAATGATGATGATAGATACAATATCCATTTGGGAATTGGATATGGAAAATATATGTGGATATAGGCTGGATGGTTCCACTATCTCTGCGTGTGTGATATGTGAAGGAGCAACTGCTTATGACCACCATGATTTATTGGTAACGTAACTTTCTTCCTGAGGGCTTATTAATCACTTATGTATCTCACAGTGCACAGCAGCACCAATGTGCAATGAACCCAAACAAAAATTGAAACTGAGAAAAAAATCACATTTGTATCAGCCCAATGATGAAGAACATATATTGATCAATTTGTCCCTCGGTTAAGTAGAAAAAGTTGTATGAGGTGTGAAGGTTCATTCATAATGAGCAACCGCCTAATACATAATGAATGCTTTAAAAAATGTATACCTGAGGGCTGAGATACAAATGTGAATTTTTTACCTAGTTTCAAGTTTTTGATGATTCATTGCACATTGGTGCAGATGTGAACTTTGAGATACACATGTGATTGGTAATTTTTTACCCAGTTTCAATTTTGGCTGGGTCAATGCACATTGGTGCAGCTAGGCAATGGGAGTAACAAATGTGAGTTTTTGCCTAGTTTCAATTTTTTGCCCAATGATGATGATAGTTACATTATCCATTTGTGCAGTGGATATGGAAAAAATGTGGATATAGGCTGGCTGGTTTCACTATCTCTGCGTGTGTGATATATGATGGAGCAACTTCTTATGACCACCATGATTTATTGTTAACTTAACTTTCTGCCTGAGGGCTTATAAAATCACTTATGTATCTCAAAGTGCACAGCAGCACCACTGTGCAATGAACCCAAAAAAAATTGAAACCGGGCAAAAAATCACATTTGTATCAGCCCTATGATGAAGAACATATATTGATCAATTTGTCCATCGGTGAAGAAGAAAAAGTTGTATGAGGTGTGAAGGTTCACTCATAATGAGCAACCGCCTAATACATAATGAATGCTTTAAAAAATGTATACCTGAGGGCTGAGATACAAATGTGATTTTTTAACCTAGTTTCAAGTGTTTTCTTTAGTCATTGCCCATGGGTGCTGCTGTGAACAATGAGATACATATTTGATTTTTATCCAGGTTCAATTTTTTGGTAAATTGCACATTGGTGAATCTGTTCACTGTGACATACATAAGTGATTTTTGCCAAGTTTCTGTTTTTGTTGGCTCATTGCACATTAGCTGTGCACTGTGAGATACATCTGTGTTTTTGCCCTGTTTCAATTTTTGTTGTGTCAATGCAAATTGGTGCAGCTGTGCACTGTGAGGGAAATTTGTGATTTTTGACCAGTTTCAATTTTATGTTGGGTCCATTGCACATTGGTGCAGCTTTGTTTCGGATTTTTTACTTCATGTCAACTTGTTGAATTTGGGGTTTTTCTTATGCTATTATAGCCTCAAAGATGAGTGTTGCTTTTTGGGATTTTTCTTTGGTAATTTTGGCTATCTTTATACAATGGTTGGTGCATGCCTCCAAGCTTATAGAAGCTGTTTTGGGATGTTATCTACATGGTTACTCATATGTAGCATGGTAGGTATATAATTAACAGTAAATATATGTGTTATTCAATTAAGGGTGACATGGATACACAAGGAGACCATTCGGGGTGTGATTTATGTACCGCCGCCGCAGCCACAATAACGTTTGTCGTACTTGCCTTACAATTGGACAATTCCGCTAGGCCCGACCCTATACCCAGAGAGCCCTCAGCTATGCGGGATCTGCATAGAAAATCCCACATGCGGAGAATTTTGTGGGGGTCTGAAAGTAGTTGTTTGCACTACCTACGTATGCGCAGACATGCTTTCATGAATCTTGCAGCATTAATGCGCCAGCGTGATCTTCTCAAGGACACTATTCATGTATCCATAGAGGAGCAGGTGGCCATGTTCCTGCATATGGTAGGGCACAAGTCAAAGAATAGAGTAATGCAAGTGGATTTCATAAGGGGAGGGGGGACAGTTAGCCGTTATTTTAACAAAGTAATGGCGGGACTGTGTGCACTGCGGGATATGTTCGTGAAGCAAGCCCCGAATGAGACGCCGCCGGAGATACTCAATAATCCAAATTGGTTCCCTTATTTTAAGGTACGTGTGAGTATATGTATATGTGGCAGTCTAATAAGGATCGTTTTTGGGATTGCACAATGGTCACATTTAATATGTTGTAGGACTGCATTGGGCTCATTGATGGGACACACATAGATGCCACGCTACCAGCAAGGCTCGTACCCCGCTTTAGAGGGCGAAAGGGGGTGACGCAAAATGTGCTTGCAGCTGTTACACCAAACAAAAGATTCACATACGTACTGGCCGGGTGGGAAGGATCCGCAAATGATTTTACGGTCTTGAAAGATGCATTGTCTTTACCCCCCCCACTGGGGCTGCGAGTGTATGAAGGTAATATAGAGAAATTTCCATATAAATTTATATTACCTTTCTTAGAAACCGACTGAAAGCGGATGAACGTATACTTGGTTTATTTGTTTGACTGTAGGTAAATATTACCTTTGCGATGCTGGATATACTACAATGCCAGGATTCATATCTCCATACAGGGGAGTTAGGTACCATTTGAAGGACCATACTGATCGGGTTCCGCGAAATCGACGAGAGCTATTCAACCTATGCCATTCTACATTAAGATCAAAGATAGAGTCCACATTTGGTATCCTAAAGAACAAGTTTAAAATATTGACATCCAAACCGCACTACCCATTCAAGACACAGGTCGCTACCGTCCTATCGTGCACTGTTTTGCATAACTACATCCAAATTGCAGATCCTCATGACCCCCACCTTAATGAAGAAAGTGATGGTGTTGAGGAGGAAATAGAGGGTATCGATGAGAGGGATGACGATGTTATTGATCTATCCCAACAGGGGACTGTTCGAGAACAAACCGAACAACGGGATAGATGGAAAATGCGCAGGGAGCAGATGGCTTGGGATATATGGGTGGACTATTGTAGCATAAATAACAACGGGAACACTGAAGAGCATGGCCTATGAGTTTGTCGTAGTATTTGCTTACCTTGTCTGAACAATTTACTTATGTCCTTGATTATTGCATTACGGTTGGTGTGTTTAGTATAACAATAGTTGCATGCGTTGGGTGATCGTTGTAATCATTTATAATTCTGTATTTTTCCAGCATTTGGCATCATTTCACTGATGTTTAATGTAAAATTATGTGGTTTAATTTTCAGAATATTGATGTTGTAGGGATGGAAGGATCTAAAAAATCAGGGCATGGGGGCGAGCCATCCCCGGATGGGAGTGAACCGATGTATCACGTATATGAAAATCATTATGGGACACAACGTGGAGAGGCCGAAAGGAGGGTGGAACCCCTTCTCAACCGGCCAATTCCTATGCGGGTTCCTCATAACCCCTACCAAATGCTTGGGTTCCAATCTGGTGCAGCTGGAATGCCGTATCAACAGTATGGAACTTACAGCTTGCCATTGCAAATGCCCATCTCCCCTCCAATTCAAATGCCCATGTCTCCTCCAATACAAATGCCCCTGTCTATGCCCTCGCAAAGTGGCCATGGGTATATGCATATGCTACAAGGGGGAGACATCCCCAATTTCAGACCCCCCTCGTCTCATGGTGCATTCGCGATGCACACGCCACCAAGTGGCACTGAAAGAACACCCGGCAGTGACTCCTCGAGGAAGTCGAGCCGGCGTAGTGAGGATGCCGAGGGGTCTGTCTCAAGTCCAAGCAAAAAGCTGAAGCAACCATCCTCTTCGTCACAGCAGAACAAAATTTGGAAGCCCGAGCACGATGCCACCCTTATTCCATTGCTAGCTGATCTTGCACGTCAGGGCCTTAAGGTCGATAAGACCTTTAAAGGGGCCGCCTTCAATGCAGCTGCAGCGGAAATCAATAAAACTCATGGGACGTCGTTCACTAGTGGTAATGTGAGGAACCATATGAAATCATTGAAGACACGTCTCAAGGATGTTTACTCTTGCATGGAAATGAGCGGTGCGGGCTGGGATGCTGAGAAGAAGATGATTGAGCTGGATCCGGAGACTTTTGACACATGGGCGGCGGTAATTACTTCTATCTTATACATAGTCTACCTGCCAGAACATAAAATATAAATATGAATATGGTATATTCATATATTATCTGCTACTCGTTCAGGCGAACCCTCGGAAGCGTGCGTATGTCAACCAACCAATACCATGGTTTGATGATCTGGTTGTCATCATTGGGGATGACGCTGCTAGGGGGGATATGTCATGTTCCTTGTTCGATAGCTTTGGAGGCCCATTTTCTGGAGGGGAAGGTGAGCCCGTAATGCCTGACCCTACACATATTCGTACTCCACCCCACGATGTCCCTGAGGACATACCCACCCAGGCGTCAACAGGAGAGTGTGCACATGGGGGGACAAGAAATACTACCCCACCCTCGCTGGGGAAGAAGAAACAGCGGCGACGCGCCGTGAGGGAGGACCCGGATGTAATGCGGGATATAGCAATCAATGTGAAAGAGGTCGTTGAGGCTATACGGACTGCACACTCCCATCCCCACTGGACTGAAACTCTTGCGGAGCTTGTGTACGAGTTTCATGAGTACACTCCCCCCCTCCTGTTGAAGTTGTTTAAAGATCTTAGCATGAATGAGCTGGCGGGTCGTCAATTTTTGGCCGTGCCGCATACGAGTAGGAAGCTAATCCTTGAAGATTTAGTGGCACAAATGGAAAGGGAATTGAGGGACGCAGGTTATGGAAGCGGAGATGGCATCGGAAAGAAATGAGTCTGGGTGGGCCAAGTGGCATTTTGTTTCTGTTGGGATTAAGGGTCGATGGGAGCTTTGAAGGTGTTATATGGGTAAGGCTGAAACATTTTGGCATGGCTGAATGCAGCATTTTTTGTGGCATTTCTCGTAGATGCTTTTTGGGTGTTAATGTGGTACATTTGGGCAAGGCTACTGGGTGTTCATGCAGTAATTATTTGCATTGCTTTATGGTTCAATTTTTTTGTGATCATGTTTGCTGCTTGGATTAGATTTTGGTATTTTATCTCCTTGTTGTAGGTTGTGAAAATATGAAACATAAGTGGATGGCTCCTATTTTTCAGTTTTGGTTTATGGCTCATTGTTGATGTTTCCCTATAGCCCAATGATGATGATAGTTACAATATCCATTTGGGAATTGGATATGGAAAAAATATGTGGATATAGGCTGGATGGTTCCACTATCTCTGCGTGTGTGATATGTGAAGGAGCAACTGCTTATGACCACCATGATTTAATGTTAACGTAACTTTCTTCCTGAGGGCTTATAAATCACATTTGTTTCTCAAATTACACAGCTGCACCAATGTTCAATGAACCAACAAAAATTGAAACTGGGTACAAAATCACATATGTATCAGCCCTATGATGAAAAACATATATTGATCAATTTGTCCCTCGGTTAAGAAGAAAAAGTTGTATGAGGTGTGAAGGTTCATTCTTAATGAGCAACCGCCGAATACATAATGAATGCTTTAAAAAATGTTTACCTGAGGGCTTAGATACCAATTTGATTTTGTGACCATTTTGAATTTTTGTTGGTAATTGGCCATTGGTCATTTCCCGAGGAAAGCGAGACAGGAAAGTGAGTGAACAGTGAAGAATTGACGCGTGAATAGTGTCAAAAATACACTTTCCCCCCAACATTGGTTCAGCTGTGCACTTTGAGGTACATATGTGATTTTTTGCCCAGTTTCAGTTTTTTTTGGGTTCAGCTGCACATTGGTTCAGCAGTGCACTTTGAGTTACAAATGTGATTTTTTGCCCCTTTTCAATTTTTAATTTGGTTCAGCTGCACATGGGTGCAGCAGTGCCCTTTGATATACAACTTTGATTTTTTTGCCCAGTATCATGGTTTTGTTGGTTCATTGCACATTGGTGCAGCCGGGACATGTGAGATACATATGTGATATTTTGCCCACTTTCACTTTCTTTGGGGTCAATTCACATTGGTGCAGCTGGGCTCTGGGAGAAACAAATGTGATTTTTTTTCCTAGTTTCAAGATGTTGTTGTTTCATTTCAAATTGGTGCAGCTGTGAACTTTGAGATACATATGTGATGCTTTGCCCAGTTTCAATTTTTTTTTCGGTCATTGCTCAAACCTGCAGCATTGGGCTTTTTTGATACATATGTGATTTTTGAACAGTTTCAATTTTTTGTTGGGTCACTCCACATTGGTTCAGCAGTGCATTTTCAGATACAAATGTGATTTTTTGACCTGTTTCCAGTTTATGTTGGTTCATTGCACTTTGGTGCAGCTGGGAAATTTGAGATACAAATGTGATTTTTTGCCCAGTTTCAATTTTTGTTGGGTCAATCCACATTGGTGCAGCTGGGCACTGGGAGAAACAAATGTGCTTTGTTGCCTAGTTTCAATTTTTGGTTGTTTCATTGCACATTGGTGCAGCAGTGCACTGTGAGATACATAGGTGATTTTTTCCCAGTTTCAAATTAATTGTTGGTTCATTGAACATTGTTTCAGCAGTGCAGTTTGAGATACAAATGTGATTTTTTTGCCCAGTTTCAATTTTTGTTGGGTCAATCCACATTGGTGCAGGTGGGCACTGGGAGATACAAATGTGATTTTTTGACCAGTTTCAATTTAAGGTTGGCTCATTGCACATGGGTGCGGCAGTGAACTGTGAGATACATATGTCAATTTTACTCCATTTCAATTTTTGTTGGGTCATTGCACAGTGGTCCGGCTGTGAACATATTGAGATACATATGTGCTTTTTACCCAGTGTCAAATTTTTTTTGGGTCATTGCAAATTGGTGCAGCTGTGGACTGTGAGGAACATATGAGATTTTTTGCCCAGTTTAAATTTTTTGTTGGGTCATGGCACTTTGGTGCAGCTGGTCACTGGGAGATACATATGTGAGTTTCTGCACAGGTTCAAATTTTTTTTGGTGCATTTCACATTGGTTCAGCTGTGGACAGTGAGATACATATGTGCTTTTTACCCAGTTTCAGTTTTTTTGTCGCTTTGCCCAGTGGCGGATCCTAGCCCAATGATGATGATAAGCAGCTGATACCCTTGTCCCGAGGTTATGATAAACTAGGTGGTTATAGGCTTGATGGTTCCTTTACCAATGAGTGGGAGAGATGTGCTGGAGCAACTGCGTATGTCCACCATGATTTAATGAAAAATTAACTTTCTTATTGAGGGCTTCTGTATAACATACACACAAACACCACCATTGAGCCATGAACCTAAAACTGCCCCTATGCGCCATTCACATATGTTTCTGCCCAAAGATGATGAATAAATATATACAGATGTTGTTGGATGATGCCACCTCTTCTTTATTCCTGCTTTTTCTTTGTTTCGTTCCGGTATTTGCGTTCTCTATGTTACGATATTTCCTTTATCTTTTTCTTATGATTTAAGCCAGCTAATGTGCCTCATTCGAGGGTGCGGTAACTGTCTTTAGGTACGCTGCTTCCCCCATTTTTCATGTCATTGTTATATCTCTTTAAATCATTATTCACGCTAATATTTGTTATTTCTTGCAAGGTTAAAATGAGCACATGTTCCAGCTCTTCTATTCAATCCCGACCCAGATTTGCTGCAGGCGGGGAGTTGGCGGCTGATGATGATGACTGCAAGATTTGCTACTGTCGGCTCAAGGTTGCCAGGCGGACTTCATGGACCCGAAAAAATCCCGGGAGGCGCTTTTGGAGCTGTCCATCCCGAGTGAATGGATGCAACTTCTACGAATGGAAGGATCCACCTCACTCCTACTGGTCAACCTATGTGATACTTCAGTTGCTGGATGAGATTGAAAGAGGCCCCACCAATGCTCCCTCTTCCACATCGTTCTCGGATCGGCGGCTTTTAGAGATAGAGGGTCGGTTGGCCTCGCTCGTGGGGCGATTTGAGCGGACAACGGTGCGAATGGACACCGTGAAGTGGGTTTTGTTTACGCTCCTAGGGTTGATGGTAGTTGTGTTATTGTTGATTATACACAAGAGCGGTTGATGTTGGGTTGGGTACAATGTTACTCTTTATTACTGGTTGTTTGTTCTGCACAATGAGACTGTAATATGTTTACTATAAGTATTTTGTATATTTTTTATGTTCATGGGTTATGTTACCTACGAAAGTGATTTCGGTTGTATGCTTTCGCTGCACCTCATTTGTACTTTTTACATTTTATGACTGGTGGAAATGCAATTGACTACCCCATTCGGGTGCTTATAAACTAATTACTGCCATCGTTTGTATTTAATTGACCAGTAATGAAATTAATTAATTCTTTTTTTATTTAAATTCGGTAATTTAATATTTATTTTTGCTACATTCGATATACTTATGCGTATTTAGTAGATATTTACTTAATAGTTAATAGTTAGTTAATTAATAGTTATTAGTTTAATTTAATAGAAGAGTTTCTACTTGGGAGATACATAGGGGGTTATTCTCACCTCATAACACCATAACCAACTACCAACAATCCTCATCCAACTTTCCCAAACACACAATTTACCAAAGAAACACAAAACTTTACTATGGGCCCCATATACAAATCCCAAAACAACTTTCCCACCCACTTTCCTAACAAAGAAACACAAAACTCTATTTCTCTCTCCTCAGGAATCCACCATGGATTTACTATTCACAACAGTAAATCCCAAACAACTTTCAACCAAAGAAACAAGCTCTTAGATTATAGGGTTTACCTTGCGAGGGGGAAAAAGATTGAAGTAAAGAAGAAATCTACTTTGGTACTAACACACAATCCTTCCGGCATCCATTAATTACACGAAATCACGCCCCCAAGATATAATTATCACTTACCCTAGTTACTCCCAAACAGCAAAATCTCCCAGATGGATATAGATGAATATATGCTGAATCAAACCAACAACCGGCCACCGACATCAAACAAAAGATACACTGCAGCCAACTATAGGAAGGGATGCACTGTGAACCCATCATTACAGTTATTCCATATCCAAAATCTTAACACAATATCCATGGCAATGCGCTACAAAAACCCGAGCATCATATTCAGGCACTCTAGCAAAAGCGCGAAATCCAAATACTCTACCTAAATATTATGATAGACCCTCCACTTAATATTCTTATCACAAATTCCAATCATCAGGCCAACGTCTTCATGTTGGACCAAAAATCGTGCCTCCATAAGAATGCATATATTTTGCGAGGTCATGTGTGCGAGAAAGACAAATGCTAATCTAATTTTGTGTACGTTAGGAATTGGACCGGAGGAGAGACGAGTGGTGTTATGCCATTCTAAAGACAATCCATAAACCTAAATATGAGAATGTCCACTGGCCCAACAAGCGATTATAATCGGCCTGGCACGGTCAAGAAGGGTCGTATTGTATAGGTGAAGCTGCTAAAATGTCATTCGGCAACTCCTATAAATAACTCTTTTTCAAAGGAGGACCTAACCAATTTTCATCTAATCATTCTTCTTTTTTACTTTTGCGATTATATGTTATCTCTCAAGTTCTAAGTTGAGCGTCAGAGGAGTTGAAGGCAGGCCAACGCTATGGATTTGGACTATGGTGTGCGGATTGCAATAGAAGTAGGAGGATGCCTACACACAGATTTAGGTCCATCTGACCACTACAACATTATGGGCCAAAGTTCATAAACCTCAGTTTGAACCTCAAGCCCTACCAAACTCCAGTTTCAGAATCCAAACATTTTTGTCGAACTAAACCGTATTAGATTGGGATTCATGTAGATCAGGTGACACCTGGTCTAATAGGGTTAGGTGCCAAGACACAAAAAGGTGGGCCCCACATCGAGTACAAACTCATGTGCGGCTTGTACTTTCCATCCTTTTGTGTCTTGGTGTCACCTTCTCGACATTAAATCCTATTAGATTATAGGGTTTACCTTGCGAGGGGGGAAAAGATTGAAGTAAAGAAGCAAATCTACTTTGGTACTAACACACAATCCTTCCGGCATCCATTAATTACACGAAATCACGCCGCCAAGATATAATTATCACTTACCCTAGTTACTCCCAAACAGCAAAATCTCCCAGATGGATATAGATGAATATATGCTGAAGCAAACCAACAACCGGCCACCGCCATCAAACAAAAGATACACTGCAGTCAAACCTCAGGCTTTTAGCTTGCTCTTCCTCAAATGACTAAACGGCAGTCATCTGATAACGAGAGCTTTTACGGGTGCATTGTACATATTATATTACTAGCTACGTTTATTATTAATGGCCCATATCAAAATCAAATAAGGACAGAATCGCCACAGGATTCACTCAGTGGCACTGCGTCCCCTCGGATTTGCTGCATCCCGGTGAGATATACTTGTCACTGCTGCCCTAATCGTCTTTCTTTCTCTCTCTATATATAATTCCCACAACAATGCATTAAATTAACAGCCTGAAAAATGTCGCCGTTGGGGAGATGTACCGGGGGAGAACCAGAGCTGCATGTCCTGGCGGTGGACGACAGCTCCGTTGATCGGGCTGTCATCACTAGAATTCTCCGAAGCTCCAAGTGCCGAGGTTGGCTTATTCCATTTGGCCTTTTCGCGATTTTTTTCTGTTTTTTTTTAACTTTTTGAGAGTAGAGTTTGCTTGTGTTGACAGTGACGGCCGTGGAGAGCGGGAAGAGGGCGCTGGAGCTACTGGATTCGGTGCGTGCTTTTACTCATTTCGATCCTCTTCGTTTTGTTGCTTTTCATTTATTTTTACCATGATAAAGTTAGTTGCAGGAGCGAAAGGTGGACATGATAATTACAGATTATTCGATGCCGGAGATGACTGGGTTTGAGCTGCTCAAGATAATCAAGGTTGTGCTTATAATGAAATGGCATGGTACTAAGAGTAAAGGCTACTTATACTAACATGTTCGGCGCAGGAGTCGTCGGAGTTGAGGAATATCCCCGTGGTGATCACGTCATCAGAGAATGCACCCAACATAATCGCCAGGTCAAGTTTGCTGGCATTTTTCCTTTTTTAATTAAAAGATTTAAAATTTGGGTACTTCGGGTTATGTAAATTTTATAATGTTTATTTGATAAATCTAATATCCAGGTGTTTGGAGGAAGGAGCAGAAGATTTTCTGGTGAAGCCGGTTCAGCCGTCCGATGTGTTGAGGTTGTGCGGTCGGATGATCAAATGATAAAATCAGACAATGCCATAGATGAACAGACGGATATTCTGTGTTTGAAAGAAGAGAAAACACAAATGTCATGCTTTTCCTCTTGCCTTTTTTCCTGGCTCTGTTATATTCAAAGGGAAAATTATAGTAAAGAACTGACCGACATGCTTCCCAGTGATCTAAGATGACTGTCCTAGGACAACTTAGTTGGATTTTTCTAAAGAAAAAAGAAGATTATAACCTAATTGTTCTAATTGGGCATTTTCATAAGTTTTGGACACCAAAAAAAAATTACATTTTCCCTCATGTGTACTGGTTGGTAACCAAAAAATAAGTCACATCACGTTGCAATAATTTGCAATGAAACAGCCTGAAAGAAGCAGGGAGTGAGAACCCCGTCATATAAATACATAGATAAATAAATGTCTGGTTATTTAATAAGCCCGTATTGTTATAAATCAACTACTGTGAGAGGAACTCGCATCCCTTTATTTATAGGCAGGATAGGAGAGTAGAAAGATATGATACATAGATATGAGAGTATCTCTAAGATAACCGCAATCCTAACCGACTCTGGTATTTCCATTCACAACACTCCTCCTTATCCAGCCATAGGTGTGGACTCTGCTCAAGAATACTTCGGGATTCTGAGCGTAATAGGAGTCTCACATGGGGTGGATACTTCAGGATCCTGAGTTGGTGATGTTTGCCTCGTTAAAACCTTTAGCTATGGAAAACCATGTGGGAGAAACCATAGTTAAGGAAAAAGAGTTCAAACGCTCTTTAACTTCCACTGATTTGTGCAAGTGACTCTCCTCATGAATACTTCTGAATTCTAAGCGTCATAGAGGGGTGGATACTTCAAAATCCAGAGTTGATGTGATTTGCCACGTTAAAACATTTGGCTATGGAAAACCCAATGAGAAATACCATAGCTAAGGAAAAAGAGTACAAATTCCCTCAACTCCCCCTGATTTGTAAAAGCTCTTAGGCTTTCAGATCTCTTAGGCTTATCTCATCACTCCTATTTACAACATTCCGAAAATATACACAGATTACAAAGTTATCACAATTAAGCAGCTGCTGAATCCAGAAACTCTGGAGAGGTGTACTACGTATCGTCGCCTCTGATGTGATTTTCAGACTATGTGGTCAGTTCTACAATACCAGCCTATATCCCAATCGTCACTGGGATGTGATGTACCAGTAGGCGCCCTCATTTACACCATTGGTGTGGTGAGGATCTCGGAATGATAGGATGATGTTGCCTTCATAAGTTTCTTTGCAGATCTACAGTAGATGGACATCTCACTGTGGGTACCCGTTCTGTGATTTCTCAGTATAGGGACCGAACATGTAACCTGCATTTGCATAAACATTGGAGGATGATACTTCATATTGTAAGTCCAAATCTTTCGACCCTTTGAGGAAGCGCAGAAGGCTTAACTCCGGTCTAATGGCCCTTTTAGGTGCCAACTATCTCTGGCTAATGAGTTTACTGCAACTGCTATATCGGGACGCGTGCAGTTAGCCAGGAGTGCCTGATTGCACTTAGATAAGGGACTTTAGGACTAGTTATATCCTCCCCCTCTTCCAGCGATCGGAAGGGTTCTTTTTGTACATCCATTAAGTATACTACCGTATGTGTATGTTGGATGACAATGGTCCTTTTAATATCTCCAACGCACTTCTGGGCGTATGTAATAGGATTCTATAAGCCATGACTTTATATTTGCATAGGTCGTTTTATTTCATGTTTAAAAGTCAGGCTTGAACAGAAGTTTCGGTTTTATCTTCAGGAGATTGATGAGATTTTAGTTGTTTACAACTATGATCTCAAATCCTGCTCTTTGCTCAGATGCAAAGACAACCCTCAGTAGGAATCATTGCTTTGTCAAGTGATTCTCTTGGTTGTACATTATTCTCATTGTTTTTCTTCAATAGAATAGACGTCCCGAAGTCTATTAGGTGTTCAAGGAAATAGGGAAATTATCTTTACCAAGATATCCACAAAGGTATGCCGGCACAAAATCCAATAACAGCATATCCAAAATTTTCCTTCGCCAAATCGTAAGGTATTCGCTTTTGATAATTTAGGGAGACTGATGCATCATTTATGAGGTAAGCTCATTTTAATTTCATCGATAACTAGTTTCAACGAAATTTTCCTTGGGCTATATGTCACGCCCCGCTTCCCTAAAATGGAGGCGAGACGTGAAAAGGTCCGCACGAGAGTGGAGCTGTGAAGCTCCAAACCCGATAAGAGTCAATAAAACATAAGCAGGTCCATGTAACCACAAACGGAACAACAATAATAACACAAGGAGAGACAGAAATAAAATCTCATATCTCATAATTTGTCCAACATGAAAATTAAGTTCAACATCCAGAAAAGCCACCAGGCTAAAAGAAAGAGTCTAAAGGCCCAGAACAAGACCAACAAAAGCAACAACGTAACAAAGTATAGGTGCTACGCACCGACAACAAAACGGCAGTCTAAACAAAAAGGGAAAACTCAACGAAGACACTAGGACTGGTCCCCAGTGTCCACGTACTCCTCGCCAAACACAGGCTCGGGCTCGGCGTCAGCAAACACCTCGTCCTCTACAATGTACTCAGGCTCAGGATCTAACATGTGTCACCCAAAAGAGTAAAGGGGTACATGTCAGCAAGTCTAAAAGACTTGGGCAAGGAAACTAAGAAGGAAGGCAACTAGCAACCTAGCAGTTATAGTATGCATGACATGGCAGTTATAACATGAGTGCACAAGCAATACATGGTGAAACAATATGTACAAGAGAACAATTATCGGGACAAGTCAAGAGTAGCCAAGCTACTAACAATCTCAATCAATTCACTAGTCACGTTTCAAGTTGTTTGTAGATGTTTACGCCTTACAGCTGAACGGTTTGGCATTCACGCTGATTGGCCGCTTAACACTACCCCAGAACCCAGAGTTTACGCCTTACCACTGCAGTTGCTGATCGGGCAGACTCCCAGTTGATTGGCCGCTTAACTCTTACCCCCAATACCCACATGTGAACGAGCCAGGGTCCCTGCACACGAGCTCAGTACATGAGCCAGGGTTGCCCCGCACAGGAGCTCGCATTCCGATTCACGATTCATAAGCATTTGGCGTAGGGGTGCACCTAGCCTCAATCATTTCACGAGATGTAGCGGAGCTACGCAATCACGGAAACACTTAAAGAATGCAATGACATGACAAGTAGTGTGCGTACCGTTAATGGAAATTAAACATGACATGGTAATTGTGCAACATGATAAATGTCGGATCTAGCTTCGTTGTCAAGCTAGTTCCTAAATTTGCGCCTAGGCGAGTATCATTTCGTCGCCTAGCCTCTTTTACGCCTACAACAAGCAAATGGCCTAAGACATGGCCTAAAACCCTAGGTGGCAAGTTTCACTTGCCTAGCACCGAGGATGCCGATCAATGAGGGTTCGTCCCACGGACGCTAATCTACAGGGAAGGCGCTGATATGGAGAAACAATCATCAACACAACATTTATTTCATTAGGGTTTCACAAAAACACAACGGTTCATGAAAACATTAAGAGATCGATTATTACCGTATAGGAAACGGAAGAATGATGCCGAGCAACCACGGCAACGGAAGAAACGCTCCGGGGAACCTAGGTTTCAGATCTGGAAACGGATGGAGAAGTTTGGAGAAATAGGGTTTTTGGGGATTTTGGGGGATTTGATGGAAGTTTGAGGAAGATGAGAGGTAGAATGTGTTAAGTGAGTGTTTGGATGATGGATTTTGGGCTTGGGATGAAGGAATAAGGGTTTGAGGTAGTAGGGGGCTCAATGGGGGAGAAACTAGGGTTTTAGGTCATGAGGAAGAAGAAGAAAACGTTTGGAGTGGTATTTATAGAGTTTGGTGGCGGCTAGGGCAAAACTAGGGTTTCCTGTACTGTTTAGTCGGTCAAAGAGCAACCACTGACCGACTAGTTTGGGAACTAGTCGGTCGGTTGACCAACGCAGACCGACTAAGTTTAAACAGTAACCCCAGACGAAAACCTGAACTAAGAGTTAGTCGGTTAAAGAACAACTACGGACCGACTAGTTTGGCATCTAGTCGGTCGATGAACGTTCTTAGACTGACTAAGAGTGAATAGTACTCGACTGTACAGAAGAACTAAGAATTAGTCGGTCTGAGTACAAAACTTAACCGACTAGTTTAACAACTAGTCGGTCGAAAGATGAACTTAGACCGACTAAGAAGGAACAGTAACTGGTACCAAAAATAGTTAATGAGTTAGTCGGTTAAAGAAGCATTGCCGACCGACTAGTTTGCAACCTAGTCTGTCAACCAACGTTCTTAGACCGACTAACGATAAACAGTAACTCCTGAGAAATTTAGAAAGCCAACTAGTCGGTTCAAGAAGGTTTTCCGACCGACTGGATCGTCATCTAGTCGGTCGGTGCCCCTTTTTACACCGGCTAATGAGCACCAAAAGTTCCGAAATAGAGCGCGAAGCTCTGGGATCGATTCCTAAGACTCCTAGGCTTGATCTAACAACAAGATATGACCGATATGAAGCCCGTCACGAATGACTTACTCCAAAATCGACGATTCTAAGGAAGAAGCTAGAAAATACGACGAAACGATCGAAAATGAAAGCTACGGAGACGAAAACCACGCATGAGGAGAAAATCCACCAAAACATATAATATAATATAATAAATCCAGATACATGAAAACCAGTCGTTACATCCTCCCCAACTTAAGAAAAATTCCGTCCTCGGAATTTCCCAACACTCACGTGTCCGGGAACAAAAGTGGGAAACGCTCTTGCATCTCATCCTCATTCTCCCAAGTAGACTCTCCAGGCGAGCCGTGTCGCCACATCACCCTCACAAGATTGACAACCTTGTTCCGAAGTGACTTCTGACGCCTGTCCAGAATCTGCACTGGCTGCTGGTCATACGTCATGTCGGGGCGAACGGTAATCTCCGAAAAATCCACAGCATGAGATGGATCGCTAATGTATCGACGAAGCTGCGACACATGGAAAACATTGTGAACTCCCTCCAAAGATGGCGGTAAGGCTAAGCGATAAGCTACCTCGCCAACTCTCTCCAGAATGTCAAACGGTCCAATGTATCGCGGGCTCAACTTCCCTCGCTTCCCAAAACGAATCACTCCACGATTCGGGGAAATCCTCAGAAACACATGATCGCCCGGCTGAAACTCCAAAGGACGACGTTTAGCATCCGCCCAATGCTTAAAACGGTCCTGAGCAATCCTCAACCTCTCCCGAATGCTCCTGACAATATCTACGGCCTCCACAATCATCTCAGGTCCCAACAGCTCACGATCACCAACGTCATCCCAACTCAATGGCGATCGACATTTCCTCCCATAAAGAACGGTGAAAGGCGCCATGCCAATACTCGCCTGGAAGCTGTTGTTGTAAGAAAACTCTACCAGATGTAGATGGTCCTCCCACGAACCCTTGAAATCCAACATGTACGCACTCAGCATGTCCTCCAAGATCTGAATCGTCCTCTCGGACTGGCCATCCGTCTGCGGATGGTACGCCGTGCTGAAACTCAGACGCGTACCCAAACTCTTCTGCAAACTCTGCCAGAACTGAGATGTGAACCTCGTGTCTCTGTCTGACACGATACTCACGGGGACTCCGTGAAGTCGCACGACCTCCTCCATATATCTCCTCGTTAGCGCCTCGGTGGACTGTCCCACTCGGAATGGAATAAAGTGCGCGGATTTGGTCAATCGATCCACGATCACCCAAATCGCGTCATTCTGCTTCGGACTCCGAGGTAGTCCAGTCACGAAATCCATAGTGATGTGCTGCCACTTCCACTCCGGAATCGGAAGCGGTTGCAGCAACCCTGCCGTATGCTGATGCTCCGCCTTTACTTGCTGGCAAACCAAACACTTGGCTACACTCCGAGCCACACTCCTCTTCATGCCATGCCACCAATAGTTCAGACGAAGATCCTGGTACATCTTGGTCCCACCAGGATGCACAGAATACAGCGAACTGTGTGCCTCCACCATCAACTCCTCTCTAATATCCCCAGCTGGCACACACAACCTGGCTCCAAACCTCAGCGAGCCATCCTCATGAATCAGAAAGTCAGTCCGCAGACCGGCTTCCACCTGCTCCCGAATCTTCACCAGCTTCGGATCCTCAGCCTGGCCAGCCTTGATCCGATCCACAATCGTCGACTGTATATGCATACACATCAACGAAGAAACCTCCCCAGGAAGAACAATCTCCACACCAGACTCGCAAAAATCCTGCTACAATCTCCACTGCGAAGTCAACAACATCACCGCTGGAAGCCTACTCGGCGCATCAGGAACCACATTCACCTTGCCAGGGTGATACTGCAAATCAATCTCATAATCCGCCATGAGCTCCAACCATCGACACTGTCGCATGTTAAGCTCCTTCTGAGTAAAAATATACTTCAAGCTTTTGTGATCGGTGAAAATCTTCACTTTCTCACTCAGCAGGAAGTGCCTCCAAATCTTAAGAGCAAACACAACGGCAGCCAACTCCAAATCATGCGTCGGGTAATTCTTCTCATGAACCTTGAGCTGACGAGACGCATACGCCACAACATGCCCGTGCTGATGCAACACACAACCGAGACCCTTGCCAGAAGCATCGCAAAAGATCTCAAATCCACCGCTGCGATCAGGCACAGCAAGAACAGGGGCAATCGTCAATCTCTCCCTCAGAACGCCAAAGGCATTCTCACAATCACCCGACCAAACAAAAGCAACATCCTTCCGCGTCAACCTGGTCATCGGCTCAGCAATACGGGAAAATTCCTTAATGAAACGCCGATAGTAACCAGCAAGTCCAAGGAAACTCCGAATCTCAGACGCAGACGACGGAACATGCCACTCTCTGATGGCCCTAATCTTCTCGGGATCCACTGAAATACCATCTCCAGTCACCACATGCCCCAGAAAAGCAACTCTGTCCAGCCAAAACTCGCACTTCGAAAACTTAGCATACATCCGATGCTTCCTCAAAATCTCCAACGCCGTCCTCAAGTGCGATGCATGCTCTTCCTCCGACTTAGAATAGATCAGAATGTCGTCAATAAAGATAACGACAAACTTATCCAAAAATTCGTAGAAAATCAGGTTCATCAGATTCATGAAAATTGCGGGTGCATTGGTTACACCGAAAGGCATAACCATAAACTCGTAGTGTCCATACTTCGTCCTGAACGCTGTCTTCAGAACATCTCCCTTCTTCACCTTCAACTGATGATAACCACTCCTCAAATCCAACTTCGAAAACACCCTCGAACCTCCAAGCTGATCAAAAATATCATCGATGCGAGGCAACGGGTATTTATTCTTGATGGTCACCGCATTCAACTCCCGATAGTCCACGCACATGCGACGCGAACCATCCTTCTTCTTCACTAGCAGCACCGGTGCTCCCCACGGAGACACACTAGGATTGATATAACCCTTCTGCAAAAGCTCATCCAGCTGCTTCCGCAATTCCTCCAACTCAGCGGGTGCCATACGATACGGCGCCTTCGAAATCGACTGCGCTCCCGGAACAAGATCAATAGAAAATTCTAGGGCTCGATCAGGTGGTAACCCAGACATCTCCTCGAGGAAGACGTCATCAAAATCACGCACCACAGCTGGCCTCTCCAGCTCCATCTGCATAGCCACAACCTCCACCGGTCTGGCCCGAAATCTGACAGGACCAAGCGAACTGCTACCACGGCTGAACTCAAATACTGTCTGTCCGGGAATCTTGAACACCACCTTCTTCCTCCGACAGTCGATCGTAGCATAGAAGCTCGCAAGCCAATCCATCCCAAGGACTGCATCATAGTTGATGATGTCGTGGACAATGAAATCAGCGTAAAGCTCATGTCCACAGACCACCAACGAGCAAGAAATGTAACCAAGATGCACCGAGACCACGCCATAACCTGTGACGATATTCCAACTCTTGGAAAGAGGGGACGTCGACAAGGAATGCTTCTCCACGAAGCTCCGAGAAATAATGCACATCGATGCACCAGAGTCAAAGAGGACTCGGGCAGGAAATGCGCACACCAAAACCACACCTAACAAGCAATTAACAATCAAACCCTAGTCTAGCAAACAATCATGTTCAAGCAAACAACACAATCTAACAATCCAATCCAGCCAGGAAAGTATTAGCTAGATTGAGGATTACCTGCGATAACCTCATCCACAGCTTCGCTCTCCACAGCGGTCATCAGAAAAGCCTGCCTCCTCAGCGGAATAGCCTGCTGAAAAGCCTGCCTCTGTGGAACAAGAGATGCTCCACGTCCAGCAGGAACAGACGCTCGCTGCTGCAACGGCTGTGCTGCAACAGGTGCCCTCCGCAGCTGATTCGCATGCCGACAATCATTTGCGACATGGGAAACATCACCACAAACCAAACACTGGCTCAGAAACTTCCTACACTGATCCTTGATGTGACCAGGCTTGCCGCAGAAATGGCAAGTCTTCTGAATAGGCCCTCCTGGCCTCTTGAACTGAGCTGGCTGATTAGGCTTGAAACCAGGCCTAACCACCGCCCTGGCCTGCTCAATAGGCCTCTTCCCAGCACCAGAAACATGTCCTCTCCTCTGACTCAGGTTCAGCTCCTGCCTCCTCGCAGCGACCAGAACCTTCTGATAAGACCAGAACCTTCTGATAAGAGTCCAAATCAGAGGAAGACACAAAACTCTGGAGCTCCAAAGCAAGTCCCTGCAGGAACCTCTGAGCCCTCTCATCAGCATCCTGCACCATCTTCGGTGCGAACTGACTCAAACTAGTGAACTCTTGGTGGTACAAGTCCACCGTCAAGCTCCCTTGCTTCAGGTCAATAAAGCGCTGCATCATCTCCTTCCTAGCAGCCTTCGGAAAGAACTCCTCATCAAACCTGGACTTAAAGGTAGTCCAAGCTATCGGCTCCACCAACATCTTCTCTTCTGCATCCCACCAGTTCCGAGCATTATCCTTGAGTTGCCTCTTCGCCAAATCAACCCATCCAGCCGGGGTGATCTTGGCCATCTTCAAGTTATCCTCAATGTTCCGAATCCAGTCATCGGCAGCCAGAGGACCCTCAGACCCATCAAAATATGCGGGACCCAGCTCCCGAAATTGCTTCGCTCCCGGCTCGGAGCGAGGGGCATCCGGAAGTGCCCGGGCAGCTCGAGCAACTGGAGCATTCTGAACTTGCAGGAGCACGCCCTGCTGCACCTGCATCATCTGAAGCATCATCCGCATCATCTCTCCATTGGTGGGTTCCCGCTCAGGCTCCTCATCATGAGGGGGCGCACCACTACCTCCACCACGGGTGAATCGCCTTCCTGCCATCTAATGACACAGAAAACGAAGCAGATTAGACTCATAGCTTATGACTCGGACGTCGAACTTAGTTCATTGGACATTCTAATATTATTATCGTCATTCCGATAATCGCAGTTACAGAAGAGGACCTACATGGGCCACCAACAAAACCTGTCACGCCCCGCTTCCCTAAAATGGAGGCGAGACGTGAAAAGGTCTGCACGAGAGTGGAGCTGTGAAGCCCCAAACCCGATAAGCGTCAATAAAACATAAGCAGGTCCCTGTAACCACAAACGGAACAACAATAATAACATAAGGAGAGACAGAAATAAAATCACATATCTCATAATTTGTCCAACATGAAAATTAAGTTCAACATCCAGAAAAGTCACCAGGCTAAAAGAAAGAGTCTAAAGGCCCAGAACAAGGCCAATAAAAGCAACAACGTAACAAAGTATAGGTGCTACGCACCGACAACAAAACGGCAGTCTAAACAAAAAGGGAAAACTCAACGAAGACACTAGGACTGGTCCCCAGTGTCCACGTACTCCTCGCCAAACACAGGCTCGGGCTCGGCGTCAGCAAACACCTCGTCCTCTACAATGTACTCAGGCTCAGGATCTAACATGTGTCACCCAAAAGAGTAAAGGGGCACATGTCAGCAAGTCTAAAAGACTTGGGCAAGGAAACTAAGAAGGAAGGCAACTAGCAACCTAGCAGTTATAGTATGCATGACATGGCAGTTATAACATAAGTGCACAAGCAAGACATGGTGAAACAATATGTACAAGAGAACAATTATCGGGACAAGTCAAGAGTAGCCAAGCTACTAACAATCTCAATCAATTCACTAGTCACGTTTCAAGTTGTTTGTAGATGTTTACGCCTTACAGCTGAACGGTTTGGCATTCACGCTGATTGGCCGCTTACCACTACCCCAGAACCCAGAGTTTACGCCTTACCACTGCAGTTGCTGATCGGGCAGACTCCCAGTTGATTGGCCGCTTAACTCTTACCCCCAATACCCACATGTGAACGAGCCAGGGTCCCTGCACACGAGCTCAGTACATGAGCCAGGGTTGCCCCGCACAGGAGCTCGCATTCCGATTCACGATTCATAAGCATTTGGCGTAGGGGTGCACCTAGCCTCAATCATTTCACGAGATGTAGCGGAGCTACGCAATCACGGAAACACTTAAAGAATGCAATGACATGACAAGTAGTGTGCGTACCGTTAATGGAAATTAAACATGACATGGTAATTGTGCAACATGATAAATGTCGGATCTAGCTTCGTTGTCAAGCTAGTTCCTAAATTTGCGCCTAGGCGAGTATCATTTCGTCGCCTAGCCTCTTTTACGCCTACAACAAGCAAATGGCCTAAGACATGGCCTAAAACCCTAGGTGGCAAGTTTCACTTGCCTAGCACCGAGGATGCCGATCAATGAGGGTTCGTCCCACGGACGCTAATCTACAGGGAAGGCGCTGATATGGAGAAACAATCATCAACACAACATTTATTTCATTAGGGTTTCACAAAAACACAACGGTTCATGAAAACATTAAGAGATCGATTATTACCGTATAGGAAACGGAAGAATGATGCCGAGCAACCACGGCAACGGAAGAAACGCTCCGGGGAACCTAGGTTTCAGATCTGGAAACGGATGGAGAAGTTTGGAGAAATAGGGTTTTTGGGGATTTTGGGGGATTTGATGGAAGTTTGAGGAAGATGAGAGGTAGAATGTGTTAAGTGAGGGTTTGGATGATGGATTTTGGGCTTGGGATGAAGGAATAAGGGTTTGAGGTAGTAGGGGGCTCAATGGGGGAGAAACTAGGGTTTTAGGTCATGAGGAAGAAGAAGAAAACGTTTGGAGTGGTATTTATAGAGTTTGGTGGCGGCTAGGGCAAAACTAGGGTTTCCTGTACTGTTTAGTCGGTCAAAGAGCAACCACTGACCGACTAGTTTGGGAACTAGTCGGTCGGTTGACCAACGCAGACCGACTAAGTGTAAACAGTAACCCCAGACGAAAACCTGAACTAAGAGTTAGTCGGTTAAAGAACAACTACGGACCGACTAGTTTGGCATCTAGTCGGTCGATGAACGTTCTTAGACCGACTAATAGTGAACAGTACTCGACTGTACAGAAGAACTAAGAATTAGTCGGTCTGAGTACAAAACTTAACCGACTAGTTTAACAACTAGTCGGTCGAAAGATGAACTTAGACCGACTAAGAAGGAACAGTAACTGGTACCAAAAATAGTTAATGAGTTAGTCGGTTAAAGAAGCATTGCCGACCGACTAGTTTGCAACCTAGTCTGTCAACCAACGTTCTTATACCGACTAACGATAAACAGTAACTCCTGAGAAATTTAGAAAGCCAACTAGTCGGTTCAAGAAGGTTTTCCGACCGACTGGATCGTCATCTAGTCGGTCGGTGCCCCTTCTTACACCGGCTAATGAGCACCAAAAGTTCCGAAATAGAGCGCGAAGCTCCGGGATCGATTCCTAAGACTCCTAGGCTTGATCTAACAACAAGATATGACCGATATGAAGCCCGTCACGAATGACTTACTCCAAAATCGACGATTCTAAGGAAGAAGCTAGAAAATACGATGAAACGATCGAAAATGAAAGCTACGGAGATGAAAACCACGCATGAGGAGAAAATCCACCAAAACATATAATATAATATAATAAATCCAGATACATGAAAACCAGTCGTTACACTATAGGTTGTACCTTATAGCATACGATTTTGTATTTATTTTTTCTTATATGTTCAATACTTTATTTTATCCAGAGGTTTGACACCTTTTGGTGTCTGGACTTCAGGTCCGAACATTTCACGTTTCATAAATGAGTCCAGTTCATCTTTTATTGCCTCGTTTCACATTTGGCCAATCTCTACGTTTGCATTTTAGCAACGGGGTATGGAACGATAATTTATAAACATCATCGCTTTTACGATGTATATGGCAATATGATACGTGAATACATTATCGACAATTTATGTTCTATCTGTCTAACACCTCCCCAGTACGTACAACATTTACTTTCAATTTCAGCTTTTTTCGGCAGTTTCTCTGCAGTGGATTCTGGGAAGGGTGATGGTATGGACAAGAGCTCATTGTCCTGTGGTAGTATTGTCTTAAGGTCTCCAGGAGTTTCTGTCCTTGGAGCATGGTGGTCTGCCTCTTTTCTGTTGAGGATCAGCCACTTCTGCTGCTGGTGGATTGCTTCCATTCTCGGGGATGTCAATCCTAGCTGGAGTTTTTGCAGCAGGGATTTGTGATCTGACAATCTTCTGCTTGTCAGTAAATGAGTTCGGTAAGTGGTGAACATTGTTCTGTATGGAGAGGATCTTCAGGATCGCATCTTCACATTTGTTTTGTTACCGAATCATAGTGGGTCACGCTTTTTTTGTTTTTGTTTTGTATCCCACTTTATAATTTGCTTCGCGCCAGATTTTCCAGTATCTGGGCCTATTTTGGGGGAATTCGTCTCATCGAAATCACAGTCTTCAAGATGTGCCTTAAATGCGTCCCCCGTTTTGGGTTCTAGGTATCTTATAAGTAAGGGTGAGTCAAACCCTACATGGATACCTAGACGACGTTGAGGATCATTTTGGTCCTCTATGGTGATGCAATGGGGATTTAAACTGCGTGACCAAAAATTCTGAGATGAGAAATATTCGGTGGCATTCCATATGCAAGTTGCATTGGAGACTCTGACCTCCATATGGTCTTTTCTTTACTATGCAGCATGCAGAATTTGCATGTCCCTATGCATCCATCGGTAATCGGGATTTAATGGACGTTCAATCCATTGGAGTCTACTTATCAGTGACTCTGTCGACCCATTTTGGGTATTGTTTCTGCTATTTTTAGCAGAACACATTAATAGTGTGGAAGGTGCGTGGTCAACGCGGTCAAAGAGGGGACGCGCGGGACCCCCGAGTTGTCGTGGCTGTCGCTTGAGACGGAGATGACCGGTGGGGTCGACCGACGGTGCGTTCGCTCAAGCGAAAAGGCGCGGCTCCGTTCTTTGGCGGGCCGAGGGGTAGCCTCGGCGAGATGACAGCCTCCGGGACCGGTTGAAGGCAGAGTCGCTCGCTGCGAGACGCGCGGATCCTCGCGTCGGCTCGGCGAGGGGTAGCCTCGGCAGAGCGACGTCCTCGTGATGGAGGAGACGAACGAGGTCGGGGACGAGGGCGCTCGGCTCCGGCTGGAAGGACGCCGAGGGGTAGCATCGGTGTCGCTGGAACTCCTGGACCTGAACAGATGAGAGAGCTCGTCAGGGGGGTCGGACCTTGGTTCCGACCGAATCCCCTCCGATGCCAAAGTCAGATCTGGCCTGATAAGTGCTCGGTGGGATCGAGTATGACTCGCGGAGAGACCGATACTCGAGTCCTCGGGCCGAGCTTTGAAGGAGAAATATTCCAGGTGGAAGAAGGTCTAAGATGGGAGTATGAGGTACCTCCATTGTAGGTGGTGAAGATCCGGCCCCTTTCAAGTGACGCCCGCCCTTTTCCTCATATAGGCGAACCCTGCTCATAATGTGCCATGACGTGACATCATGGCCGCCATTCAGGGGGTCGTGCAAATGGGGAAGTGTTGACCCCCTCTAATTGCGCCCACTTGATGACGCCATGAAGGTGGAGTCATGGCCATAAGTGATTGCCATAATTGGCGGGCCATGAAGACGGGGGAGTGATGGCCATTTAAGTCTGGCCATGAAGTCGAGCCTTGATGGCTAGATGGCCATTTAAGTCGGACCATCATTGGCTAGTTATGGCCATGAAGATGGTCGCCATGTCCGGCGGATCATGATGGCACGGGGCGGCTGCCATATTTGGCGAAGGTTTCCTTGACTTGGGCCTCGATTTCCTCCACTGTGGAAGTGGGCCTTCGTCAAGGGTGGAGAAGCGCGGCCCACCCGTGAGATCCTTGGGCCGAGGCCCCAAGGTCGTAGCAGTCTGGTTGACCAGTCGTAGTTGACTTAGCTCCTCCGGGCCCAGCCAAACTAGTCCCGTTAACAGGTATGAACATGTGGCACTTGTACGTTCATTTTCTATTCCCATTGCTTGGCAGTACTCTTGAAATGACCGGAAGGTATATTTCCCAACATTAACCAGACTTATTTTCTATATTTGATTGTCTGGAAAATGTGTCCGCAACATTTTTATTTTTGTGCCGATAGCTTTGGAAAAGCTAAGTTGCAGGTCTGTAATAGACACACATACGAATATTCTGAGGATGCATTTATCAGTACAATGAAGTACCAAAATAGCCCACTAGGGGGTGGAATTTGTCCACACCTATCTCCTTATATTCTTTTTGAGGAAGCGTAGATATTTTCTTTCCAACTTTTAATAGAGATGACCTTGTAATTAGTTTTCCCTTATAGCAAGGGATGCGAGGGAATTCTCCATTTTGAAGAATCTTCTGGTTCTTCAAGGCATATTCATAGAATAAGATGCGGTGCATCATTACTGATCCAGTGTGGCCAAGTCTATCATGCCAGAGTAAAAACTTGTCTGATGTCGGGCACTTCAGGTGCTCCGTTTAAATCCGCTTTCTCTCTCCGAATCTTTGTATGGTAGAGTCCTGTAAGGCTCTCAAAACGTTCAAGTATGGATTTTACTCCTTTTTCTTGAGACGTTACATACAGTAATTTGTTTTTCATTTACATTTGTTGTTTCCAAATGGAATACGTTGAAACGGGTGTCCTTGAAACTTAGAAAGTTTCTTTTGGAATTCGGAGAGATTAATGTAGCCTTTATTTTTGTTTCTGTGTTATTTGGGGGCAATAGTGTTGCGTTCCCTGGATCTTCAATACGGCCCTGATGTTGGGCTTTGTATTGAAAGATCATATGTGTTTATTGTCTACTAATCAGTCATGAGAGCAGTTCATCTAAAAGATGAATCATATAGGCACATGCATTTTCAGATAAACATTTTCATTCAAAACAAATTACGTAATTCAAATGCTCTCATAACATGAAATGTTCTAAACAATTTGCTAAGATAAAAATAGAAGGCTAATCAAGCAGGTCATCATGTTCGAAGTGGTCAGTTGTAAACTTGTATGGAGCATCAGAGGTCATCAGGTTTGTTTCAGCTTTATATTTCTTGTTTTCTTTATACAAATCCGGAAGATGCTGCGGAGTTCGGCACACTCTGGACCAGTGGCCTTTCATGCCACAGCAATGGCACTGGTCTTCCCATTCCCTCTTGGGTGGTGGTGTATCATTTCTATTGTTGTCATTTCTGCGCCAGCTGAACTTCTGCTTATTTTCATTTCTTCGCTGCTGGACTTGGCCCCTAGCCTTTTTGTTCTGTCCCGCTTTCTATGGTCTTTCTTTTCGTTTAATGTCTCTCTTCTTTTTGGAAAAAGAAGAGGCATTGTGAGCTTCTGGTATGGGGGCTGTGCCAGGGAGTGCATGTTGTGAGTGGCGAGGAGAATCTCTCTGTTTTGTTCGGCTATGAGTAAACATGACAACAGCTCAGAATACTTGGTGAACTTGCGTTCACGGTATTGCTGCATTAGTATCGCATCTTTTTCATGGAAGGACGTATACGTCTTTTCTAGAATGCGATCTTCTGAGACTTTTTCACCACACAACTTCAGGCGTGAGGTGATGCTAAAAAGAGCTGAGTTGTACTCAGCAATGGACTTAAAGTCCTGCAGTCTCAGGTTCTCCCACTCGTATCGTGCCCTTGGTAGTATAACATCTTTTTGATGTTTATACCTATCCTCAAGGGCCTTCCACAGCTCAAATGGATCTTCGACCGTAAGTTATTCAGCCTTTAGGGTCTTGTCCACATGGCGGCGAATATAGATAATGGTTTGTGCCTTTTCTATATCGCTTACATTTCATTATTAGTCACAGCAGAAATGAGGGACTTAGCCCGCAGATGAAACTTCACATCGAGCTTAGATAGTTTCTTCCTGATGCATCCAGCACTTCGAAATCGACACTTGCAGTTTTAGCCATTTTATCTAGCAGAGCACAAATATGCATGAATTAATAATTTAAACATAAACATTTTCATGTGGAGGCAATTTTAATACAAAAGACTAATTGCGTGGATCGGCCAGTCCCACATAAATAAGAGTCCAAAGTGCCATTACAGTCCATATTACACAAATTAGAGCTTTTAAAAAGAAATTACAACTTTGAAAACCCCGTGGGTCCCATATAAGATCTTCAGCTTCAATTGTGGCCTCCGTCTCCATGGAAAGTGGTCTCCGGTCTTGGACATTTACATAAATTCCTCAGTACAATTTCTCTCAAAAGTAAAAGAAAAGTGCAGGAAATAAAATATGGGACTTAAACAACCGATCCAAAACCGCAATTAGCAATCCATGCAAAAATTTGTGCTCATCAAACATTTTCAGCAGACATTTTCATCAGACATTTTTGGCAAACATTTTCATCACAAGCATCACATGCATTAATATTTGCAGAGATGGATAAACAACTTAATTACTTAATAATTATTGGACCACTGGGCAACGTCATACACCGTTAGGTTAGCTGACTAACGACAGAGCAGTCGCATGATCTTCCTAATTATTAAGTTTTAAAAATATGCACAACCATGCACAGTTTATCCATAGAATAAGCCAAAATGATGCAAAGCATATATTAATAATTTTACAGAAGAAATCAATTTAATGCAAGGGTTGTGCTAAGAGATTGGAAAAGAGCCCAATAATTAGATATGTTCTTCGTAAAAGGAAAACGTTTTCCTTTTTAATTCATCCCCAAAGAATCCCAAAGAATCCCCTTATAGCCCGGAACGTCGACTATCGAAGGTTTGATTCTCTAAGCAAACATGTTTTGTTATTGGATTCCTCCTTCCTGACTTCAGATTCAAATCATCGAATTGATCCGCTTACAGAATTTCCTTTAGAGCCTACCTTCCTAGCTATCATAACAAGAACACGGAAACTCTATCTTTTCTAATCCGCTTGCTGTCTCAGTTCGGCTATAAGCCTTTTGTTGTGAGTGTAGGTACTAAAATGATTCAAAGCCCGGCCTTCGATCGAGAACCGAAATCGCAAAGCCTGCTTCAAAACGAGCGTCAAAGCGCGCGCATGGATCATCCCACGAAGTAGTGACTGTTCTCCAATGTTTCAATTTGGCTTTTTTATTTTATCACCAACCACAGTGATATATCAGCCAGCTAGCCGGAGTTCCACTTTCGATCGTCCAGTGGCAGGCAAATCCTTACTTTTGACTGACTGACGACCTTCTTTCCCTTCTTTTCCCATTTTCTTTTATTAAGTCCCCTCAGAGCACTTGTTAGCAATTATGTAGATGATATCCCTGTGTTTGGAGAGCACGATGCTGCTGTTGGAAAGCAATTAACTCTTATTTATTTATGCTTTATACTATAAATACAGTTGATGATATCAAAGAATGAAGAGGGAAAGGCGTAAGCCCTAGGAGGACAATTTTGACTATTCTCTCTAGACTGGATGAGAAAGGTAAACCTTCCTTTTATACATGCAACCCCCGGATGAGAAAGTTTAAGATCCGCCGGGGTCTTCTTTCTGTCTATTTTAGTTACAGGAGATTGATATATCATGATGTTACATGAATTTTCAGGTCGCCAAAAACGCCAATTTTACTCAATTTTTAGTGCACCAATTACCTTTTTAGGCTTATTTTTAGACCTCCCCTCTTGTTGTGTGTGTTTTTTTGAGAAGAAAAACTGGTCTGCTGGCCTGAAGCCCGCAGTTTGGCTGCGGGCTTCAGGCCCACAATCAGAATTTTTTTTTGAAACAAGGCATGCGGGCCTGAGGCCCGCAGTTTGCTTGCGGGCTTCAGGCCCTCAAGGCAGCAATTTTTTTTCCTTTTGAATCTGGGCTTCAGGCCCAGTACGGTTAGGGGCGGGGCCTAGGGTTAGCGGCCGCCGCCCCATGACTGCCATCGGTCGGCGGTTGGGAGGGGGCGCGACGGTCGCCCCCCCGGGGGGGGGGGGGGGGGGGCGGCCTGGGGGGCGCCGGTCGCCCCCCCTGCAGGGGGTGCGGCCTGGGCGCCGGCCGCCCCCCCTGCAGGGGGTGCGGCCTCGGCACTTCGGCACCGGCCGCCCCCTGCAGGGGGTGGCCACGGGGGGGGGGGGGGGGGGGGGTGGTGGGGGGTGGGGGGGTGGTGTGGGTGGGTGGGTGATGGCCGGCGGCAAGGCCGCCGGCGGGCATGGGGTAGGGTTTACGCAAAAAACCCTAAAAATATGATTTTTGTACGTATAAAATCGTAGGTTTTGGGTGATTAGCAATTCCAATATCGATCTTGCGAGATCTATGGGTATATCAATCATACGTATGATAAAAACAGCGTTTTAGCGTGTTTTATCTCTATATCCGTCCTCCGAATATAGCGACGGTTGAACGAAGCCCTACGCGGATGACGCTGCTCGATTGAGGAAGCCTTGCACTGTGCGCGTGGATCTCCCGTCTCCCTTCGCCTTCGCAACGATCGAAAAAAAAATTTTGTGGAAAATTTTAGAGGCTCGTGCTGATAACATGTTATAAATCAACTACTGGGGGCGGAACCCCCAGCCCTTTATTTTTAGGCAGGATAGGAGAGTAGAAAGATATGATACATAGATATGGGAGTATCTCTAAGATACCCGCAATTCTAACCGACTCTGATATTTCCATTCACAACACGTATTACATTTTAGAGGATAATTACTCATGAAGCGAAAATTAACAAAGGGAATTGATGTGCCTTGCTCGAAATGATTTGTGGGTTCAAAAATTACAAAATATCAATAAGAAGGCCCAAATCTTACATATAATATCGCTGGCTTTTTAGCAATCATTGCTATTATTTTGACAAGCTAAGCAGATTTTCCTTATTTCACCCCCAGAATTAGCAGCCTAATTCTATTACTATTATTATTTTTAAATTTAAAAGGCCTAGGCTGCAATGAAAACGTGTCTAAAACTTATTAGTTATTCACATGGAAGATAACACGAAGGAAATAGTATGTTTAGTACTTGACGTTGAATAAACTGTAAAGGTTAAAAAAATATATCTGATTATAATATAAAGAAATACTACCATTTTAATATCTGATTGGAATATAAAGAATTTCATATGTGTTGTGAGTTGGGGGAGGCTTTTGGCCTCCCCACCACTTATCCACCCATTACTCCACCACACTTATGAGTGGTGGAGACCTTTGGTATCCAAGGCTCTTGGAATACCCATATGATTTTATAAATAAACTACCATGGCTAGTTGTCATGGTTAATTCTCTCTACGAAATCCTTAACCACGTTATCCGCACTTTCGCTCTTCTATTTTGAGCTTTTCTGCCCTCAAAAATCCATCCCCTAATTTGTTACACTCTTCTAATTTGTTACGCGTGAAGGAATCTCTGGTTGCGGCTGTTCGTTGCGGCGTTCCTCTTGGGCGTATTTGGAGCGTGGAATTTTCTCTCTACGGATCTTCTTGTTTTTCGATCTTCCCTAGATTTTTAATCTAGAGGTACTATCCGTCGATCCCGTAGATAGCTAAAAACAAATTTTTAATTTAGCTATGTTTTTTAACAACCTATTTTAGGCTTGTTTCAAATCTGCTAAATACAATATCAAATATTGATAAAATACAAAATAAAAAAACAAAACAAAACAAAACAACAAACAGCAACCCCCCCAGCCGACGGCGGGGGTTTTGCCCCGAACACCCCCCGAAGGGGGGGGTCTCCCGATCGCCGCCCCCCAGGCGGGGGGGGGGGGGGGGGGGGGGGGGGGGGGGGGGGGCTATTCCGACGCCTCCCTCCAAGCGGGGGGTTCTTCTGTCCACCACCCCCCCCAGTCGGGGGGGGGGGGGGGGGGGGGGGGTCCGCCCCTTACAGGGGCCTGCGGCGATCCGCCCCCCCAGACGGGGGGGGGGGGGGGGGGTTCCAGTCTCCGACCCCCCCAGGCGAGGGGATTTCCGTCCGCCTCCCCCCAGTCGGGGGGCCCTCCTCTGGCGACGCCCAGGCGGGGGGGGGGGGGGGGGGGATTTTGTCTGCCTGCCCCCATCACAGTAACAGAGGGGAAGGAGGGGTGGGGGTTTGACGGGGGCTAGGATATTTTTTGAAGTTGAGGGGTCATCCTCTGGTTTGGGGGTTTTTGGCATTCCACAGCCCAAAATGGGGTTAAAGGCTCTATTTACTTAATCAATTAGATGGCCTTGTTGTTGGGCCTGCAGCCCATTTGTAACCTTGTTAATAGATTCTATGGGCATGCAGCCCCATTTACTTAATAATTATTTTTGCCTACCAAAAACGAGCCCGAAGCCTAGTACTTCCTATTGCAATCTTTAATGTGTTAATTAAAATTTTGACACTGGGCCTGCAGCCCAAATGTTAAAAATATTTTAATTTGACTTATTAGGGCCATAAGCCAAGTAAATTCTATTGCAATAATTAATTTGTTAATTTTTGGCAAATGGGCCTGCAGCCCAATATACATAAAATATTACAATGATTAATATTTATGGGCCTGACAGCCCCATTCAAATTATTAATTTATTTTAATTCTTTGTTATGAGCTTGTCGCGTCATATTACTAAAATTATAAAACTATTGCATTATTATTAAATTATGGAATATTAGGATTTTTTTTCAAAATATAATTATCTTAAGGATCCTGCGACCGCTCTGCCGTTAGTAAACTAACCTAACGGTGTATGACGTCTCCTCGTGGTCCGAGAGATTATTATATTTTATAGTCTATTTTTTCATATTATATATGCCTGTGTTATATACATGCGTGGTTGTTTATTTTGTGCCTGTCGCATTTATAAACTGCGTGGATGTTTATATAAGCTAAAATGTGATTTTTGGGATCGGCCAATTTGATACCCTTTATATTCCTTGCATTTTTATTTTCTTTTTGAGAGAATGTGTAAGTGAGGATTATATGTATTTATGCCAAAGACCGGTGTACTGTAATGGCCCTAGTGCAATGTACGCTAGGGTATGTCTATTCGATTAATGAATGTAGTATACGTATACTTGAATGAGTACATATTGTGCATGTGTTCCTCCGTAGTGTGTATAGAAAGGGTGTGGTGCATATAGTAATTGCGTAGTATATATAGTAATGATATGTTGGATGACCTATTGGATGCTAATAGGTGTATATGAGGTAGTAAAATGAATGGCATTGTGGTTGATGTTGGTATTATTATGAGTAGTAGCATTTTGATTATTGTTGTTATTGTTGATATTGATTGTTATTCTTATTACTATAGTTTGGGCCCTAAGTTAATTTTAGTAGCTTAAGAGAGATATTTTAGTGGTTGGGCTTTGATAATTGGGCTTGAGTTTTTTGAAGATGAGAGGGGAGATATTTTAGTAGTGATGGCAAACTTGTAAATAGAGGAATCCCATTTATTTAAATTCCTTCCCCTTTCTCCAAACTTCTCCAATTCTTTTCTCTTCCCTTTTCTTTTCCCCTAAGCCAACAAAATGCTCCCAGGTCAAAAAAAAAAGAGAGAGGAGAAAAAGAAAGAAAGGATGAAGAGAGAAAGAAAGAAGAGAAAGAAATTGAAAGAGAAATTGGAAGAGAAGAAGAAGGGGAGGAAAAATCTAGGGGAGATTTGGGATTTTGGAGCTTGGAGAGGAGATTCTTGGTGGGGTTTCATGAAATTGTTGGAAGATTTCATCCCAAGATGAGGTAGGAATCCAATTTTCCTAGTATGCTATTTTGATTGTCATTTGTAGAAGTAAAAATCTCATCTTGGTTGAATAATTTCATCTCTTGATTAAAGCTGAAACTTTGACTAAGTGCCGGGCTTAATTGGCTATTAGGAATGCCTTGAAAATTTTATATGTTGTGTATCTCGTGGTTATGAGCAACTTTAATGTTCACAACTTTTCCCAATTCGAACTGGAAATTATGTTAAAAATTCATTCATTACAGCATGTCTGCCATTCTGTCAACTTGTACACAGTTTAGCAAAACGAAGCTTATTACCTACACACACTGGAATTGCATGATTTTAGTCTCATTGGAAAGTTAACAAGTTTTTCTCCAACTTCATCAGAATGTTTAATTTTCGAAATTCTGACTGCAATAGGCCCAAAATTAGCCATCAAAACAGACTCTGAAATCTGTCTGGAAAACAGATTTGGCAGACTTCACCAAATAATTCACTATAAATCATTTACTCAATATATTTTCCTGACATTTTATCTGTGAACCCATAACTATCATACCTATAACTTTCATTTACATTGCATTATTATGTTCCATACAAAAATATAGAGTAAACTGCCATTCAATCTGACTGCTGTGCAATTTCCAGTAAGCTGAATGTCAAGAGATGCTAAAACTATGACTTCATGCTAAATTTTCTTCTATTATGCATGTGCATTAGTGTTAATTGAAGTAGGAATCCATCTCTTTATAGTGTGTTACTCAATTTCAACCCTACAAGCAAAATTCATTACCTTTCTTATGAATATGCAATTTTCATACCATGAATTAATCACAATGTTATAAAATTGTCACCTTTCTATGTTATTTGTGGAATTCATGTTATGACATGCTTTGTTGAAAGAATACTTCTTTATATTGCTTTCTAGTTGTATGTTGCTATTAGTTGTATGTTGCTAAAGAGGCTAACTTTAATTATGAAGATGCATTCCTTTTCGTGCTATGTAATTAAACATCCCACTATGAATTTGCCATATTGCTATTAGTCTTATGTTGTTCTCAATTCAATTATTGCTTATGTTATTATGCCCACCATGTGTATATGGAAATGCTTACTGAAGTCAAGTATGAAAAGAGAGTAATGTTTTGCATAAATTGGATATGAGAACTATGGTTGTAAAAATTATATGTGATGGAATTATATGTGATGGAAATGAGGATTATGGGGCAAATGTTGTGGTTGGAAAAGTTATATGTGTTGGAATGAGAGAGGTGGAAATGGTAGTTGTTGTGTGATTTCTTTTGTTACATATTAATTTTTAATTGAAATGCTGATAAATGAATAAGTCCTCTTAAAGGAGGGTGACACGGGAATTGGGGGTGTGGGGGAAAACATGAAGGGCTGTACTGGTGGTTGGTGACCCTCCTGTTCTTGCCAGAGTGGCGGGGAGTGGCAAAAATGAGGAAATGGGAGAAAATGTGAAGGGGAAATAGGGGGAAAACAGGGCTCCTTTAGTAAGAGCATGTCTTGGGGAGTTTGCCTGTTCCACCCCAACTGGGGGTGAGGTCCAGTCCCAAGATGGTCTACCCACTACTTAGGGACCAAAACACTTCAAATAATGTTCATTACTTTTGTAGCATTATCAATTGTTGCTTACTTGTACGTGCTTTACTTGTAGCCCTTCCATGTTATATACCTTTGTTATATACCTCGCCTATGGTAGTTCTTGTCGCTTGCGTTATTTTGCTTATGTTGTTGCACTCTTTTGTTGTTGCACTTTCGTTTATGTTATGCATTCAATGATTTATGTCATACACGTGTTCCCTTTAGCTCATTCCATATTTCATTTGCACCTTGCTATGAATGCATGTAAAATAGTTGCATTTTCATAATAGCATACTAGAGGGAGTTGGCATTCCTACTGGGTCACGCGTTGACGTGCCCCGTTGATTTTTCAGGTGAGGTTCTTAGAGATGGCAGATGTCACGCCCCGATCTCCAGAATACCCGAGAACTAAATTTTTTTTCCTCCAAGTATTCTGAAGAGCAGAGGTGATGTAAGAGTAAAAAAGAGGGAGAAAGAAGAAACTGAATAAGAAGGCCACTGCGCACATGCTGGAATAGTACAAGTAAAACTCCACAGTTATGTCAAACAACCTCCTGAAACATTAATAACACTTCATATGTAACATGTTTCATTTATACGAATTTGGGGCGAAGTCCAGGTCCTAGTATCACACAGTTTACCCAAGTTCCAAATTAATTCAATTATAAGATTATAAAATAAGAATTTGCGTGTTACTCCTTTTGCTGGCAGCACTTCCCCTTCACTTGCCTACTTCTTTGTGACCATGTGTCATACCACATGCACTTGTACTTGTTTAATCAGATAATGCTTGACTGGATAGCTGCGTTGTTATTATTAATATTATTATTATTATTCGTGCTAACCCTTTCCTTGCAGTAACTCGACACTGGACCGCAGGTATGATTTCCTTGTTTTAATAATTTAATTTTCATTATATCACTTAGTTACATGCTCTATTTCTTTGCTTGTCTTGGAATTTGATAACCTTAAAATGGAGTTCCAAACCCAAGTTGGTTCCTACTGGGGCACGCATTGACGTGCTCCTCACTATTTTTCAGGTCAGGACAGCAGAGTCGGTGGTGGCTTGGAGTTGAGTTCAGGGATAGTGTTGGTGTGAGTTGGGGGTTGTATTGTGACTGGGATGTCTTGGCAGACTGAGAGCGGTGTATATGTATTAACACACTTGGGCTGTATGTATAAATGAAACATGTTACATATGAAGTGTTATTAATGTTTCATGCGGTTGTTTGATATAACTGTGGAGTTTTACTTGTACTATCCCAGCATGTGCGCAGTGGCCTGCTTATTCAGTTTCTTCTTTCTCCTTCTTTTCTACTCTTACATCACCTCTGCTCTTCAGAATACGTGGAGGAAAAAAAATTTTGGTTCTCGGGTATTCTGGAGATCGGGGCGTGACAGCAGATGAAGCTGGAGGTCGAGTTGAAATTCTGTTGTTGGGAGCTGGAGCTTAGATTAGGTGGTGAGGGGTAAGGAGAGAGCTATGTGTACTTTGGGTTTTCTTTTGGGGTGAGAGATGCTTGTACTATATAAATTGATGCAATGGGATGTTTGAGATGTATATGGAGTTGTTCAGTGTTTGGCTTTCATTCTCTGCGACTTTGTGTCGTTCTCTGTTGTTGGTTGGCTGGTTGTTGTATACTACATGTACTATTCCCAGCAATGCGCAGTGGACTTGCAAATACGTTTTTAGTTCTCGTCGCGTATCCTGCCTCCCTGCGTATCCCAGGGATGGGGTCGTGACATGTACTGACAAATGAAGACGGATGCATAAATTGGAAAATATAGGGATCCATTCTGGGTTTCCAAGTTGTATTTTTCTTTTCTTTATGGACTGTATATTCGTACTTCGGACTTTGTACATTTTTGGGTATCTGGCCGATCCCCACATTTTACTTATTTTATTATTTATGCGTTAATTTCAATTTTAATTAATTCATGCTTATTTTAAATTACGTAGATAAATGGCAAAATTGGCAAGCGTCGATTTCGAGGTCCTTGATTTTGCAGGGAAAAATTACCCGAGTTGGCGAGTGGACCTGAAGTTCCACTTGTGTTCGATGGCCCTCCTTGGCTCCATTTTGGCTCCTTCATCGGCCCCAGCAGCAGCCGATGCTTCTGCTACATCTAGCAGTAGCACTCCTACCACTGTCTCCGATGTGGATAAGGCGAAAGCCATAATCTACATTAGGAAACATATAGATCGGACCTTAAAGGCCGAATACCTAACGGTAGAGGACCCAATGGAGCTGTGGACAGCGCTGGAAGCACAATATAAACATCAAATTGATGAATATTATCGCATGCCCGTTATGAGTGGGAAAACCCCAGGCTTCAGGACTATAAGTCCGTCGCTGAGTATAATTCTGCACTTCATAACATCACCTCACGCCTGAAGTTGTGCGGTGAAGAAGTGACAGAACAACGCATGCTGGAAAAGACATTTACCTCGTTTCACGAGAAAGATGCAATCCTCATGCAGCAGTATCATGAACGCAACTTCATGAAATTCTCTGATCTGATCTCATGCCTACTTAGGGCAGAGCAGAATCGAGACTTACTGCTCACCACTCATAATTTACGTCCAGCTGGCACTGCCCCTATCCCTGAAGCCCATCACGTTTCTCCCCAGAAGTGGAAAAACAAGAAGAATGCTAAAAATAACAAAGGGAAAGCTGTAATGAAGCAACCAAGAGGTGCAGCACCCCAGACAAACAAAAACAATAAGGGAAAGAGAAACTTCACATGGAAGCGAAAGAACAACGACCAAGTGTCACTTCCTAAGAAGAACTGGGAGGATAAATGCCATGGATGCGGCATGACTGGCAATTGGTCCAGAAACTGCCGCACTCCTCGCCACCTCCAGGATCTTTATCAGGCGAGCCAGAAGTCTCTACCTGAAACAAACTTGGCGGCTGTTCAGCTGCCAACGATGTTTACTGCAAAAGACTTCGAGAACGACGACCTGCTCGATTAAGCTTCATCCTTTATCTATGCATTTAAAATTCGATGTATCTTCATATTTTATTTTTGAATGTCGTCTACATTTTACTCAAATAAAATTTCGTTTTTGCTTATATAGATGAAGTATGAGTGCCTAGTGGACAGTGACTCGACACACACAATCCTTCGCGAACATTGCTATTTTAATAGCATAAATAAATATGATGGTCCTGTTATCACAATTTCAGGACTGTCCCAAATAATCGAAGGATCTGGTGAAGCAATTATATTTCTCCCAAATAACACAAGACTTCAAATAAAAAATGCATTATTCTCTACTAAATCAAATAGGAATCTCATAAGTTTCAAGGACTTCCGTTTAAACGGATATCACTTAGAAACCAGAGATGAAAATAAGGTTGAATATCTGTACGTAACTCGTCAAAAAGATGACCATAAGATCATCTGTGAGCGATTCAAGGGACTCCCGTCGGGTCTCTACCATACATACATTCAACCAATATAAGCCAATATGACTGAGCACCAGACGTGCCAATCACTGCCAGAGTTCCAACTCTGGCACAACAGACTTGGTCACCCTGGATCAGTAATGATGTGACACATCATCACTGAATCCCGTTGACATAAATTGAAGAACCTGAAGATTCTTCATAAGGGTGAATTTCCTTGTCCCCCTTGTTTCAAGGGAAAACTTATAACGAGACCCTCCCTCCTGAAAGTGGGATTAGAGTCTCCAGGTTTCCTTGAGAGAATCCATGGTGACATTTGCGGGCCTATTCACCCTGCAAGTGTCCCATTTCGGTACTTCATGGTACTAATTGATGCATCAACCAAATGGTCTTATGTGTGCCTCTTGTCCACCCGCAACCTAGCTTTTCTAAAGCTATTGGCACAAATAATAAGGTTGCGTGCTCATTTCCCCAATAACCATATCAAGAAACTACGTCTTGATAATGCAGGCGAATTTACTTCACAAGTCTTTGAAGACTATTACCGGGCAACGGGTATTGAAGTTGAACATCCTGTAGCACATGTTCACACCCAGAACAGATTAGCTGAGTCCCTTATAAAGAGACTCCAATGGATTTCACGTCCATTGCTTATGCAATCCCAATTGCTGGTGGATGCTTGGGGGCATGCTATATTACATGCCGCATCACTTATTAGGATAAGAACCTCTGGAGGTCATACATTATCCCCGATGCAACTTGCATATGGCGCACCTCCAGATATCTCTCATTTGAGAGTGTTTGGTTGTGTGGTATATGTCCCAATAGAACCACCTCAGAGGACCAAAATGGGTCCTCAGCGTCGTCTAGGTATATATATTGGGTTTGATTCGCCCTCTATTATCAGATACCTTTGTCACGACCCGCTTCCCTGGAATGGAGGCGAGACGTGAAAAGGTCCGCACGAGAGTGGAGCTGTGAAGCCCCAAACCCGATAAGCGACAATAAAATATAAGCAGGTCCCTGTAACCACAACGGAACAACAATAATAACACAAGGAGGGACTGAAATAAAATATCACATCTCATAATTGTCCAACAAGAAAATAAGTCCAACATCCAGAAAAGCCACCAGGCTAAAAGAAAAGAGTCTAAGGCCCAGAACAAGGCCAACAAAAGAAACGACATAACAAAGTATGGGTGCTACGCACCGATAACAAAACAACTGTCTAACAAAAGTAAAACACAACGAAGACACTAGGACTGGTCCCCAGTGTCCACGTACTCCCCGTCAAACACAAGCTCGGGCTCGGCGTCAGCAAACACCTCGTCCTCAACGAGGTACTCGGGCTCAGGATCTAACATGTGACACCCAAAAGAGTAAAGGGGCACATGTCAGCAAGTCTAAAAGACTTGAGCAAGGAAACTGAAAGTAAGGCAACTAGCAACCTAACAGTTTTAGTATGCATGACATGGCAGTTATAACATGAGTGCATAATTAAAAACATGGCAAGACAATTTGTACAAGGGAACAATTTATCGGGACAAGACAAGAGTAGCCAAGCTACTATCAATTCAAATCAATTCACATTTTGTAGGTGTTTACGCCCTTCGCTGAATGGCATAGCATTTCAGACCGATCGGCACTAAACACTACCCAATACCCACACGATATGGAGCCTGGGGTCCCCGCACATTGAGCTCAGCTAGTGAGCCTGAGGTTGCCCCGCACATTGAGCTCGCATTCTTAGTTCACAATTCAATATGACGAGCGTTGGGGTTAGCAACTCATTATGCTCGCTTCTGGTCACGAGCCAGGAACACAAGTAGCGTTGTTCACAATTCAATATATCGAGCGTTGGGGTTAGAAACTCATTATGCTCGCTTCTGGTCACGAGCCAGAAACACATGCATCGTAGCAAGCTACGCAATCACAGCAACACTCAAAGAATGCGAGGACATGACAATTTACTTGCGTACCGTTAATGGAATTTAAACGTGACAGGCAAAATGCAATGACATGAACATATTCGCGTACCGTTAATTGAAAGTAAATATGACATGGAAATTGTGCAACATGCTAAATGTCGGAACTAGCTTCGTTGTCAAGCTAGTTCCCCAATTTGCGCCTAGGCGAGTATCATTTCGTCGCCTAGCCTCTTTTACGCCTACAACAAGCAAATGGCCTAAAACATGGCCTAAACCCTAAGTGGCAAGTTTCACTTGCCTAGCACCGGGGATTGACGATCACTTCGTCACACGGATGCTATCTACGGGGGAAATCGCTGTTTTGGGGGAACAATCAACAAACAACATGAATTTTATTAGGGTTTCATAAAAATATAAATAGGTTATGAAAACAACGGTAGATCGATTTCTTACCGAGAGGAGGCGGAAGAAACACTCCGGGGAACCCTAGGATTAGATCTGGAAAAGATTGGAGAAGTTTGGGGAAACTAGGGTTTAGGGGGATTTGGGGATTTTGATGGATTTTGATGGAGATTTGGGGAAGATGAGGGGTAGATAGAGTGAATGGATGGTTTGGATAATGGATTTAGGGCTTGGAATGAAGGATTGAAGCTTGGAGGAAGATGTGGGCTCAAGGGGGGAAGTTTTTAGGGTTTTGGGTCGTGTTGGAGAAGAAGAAGTCGTTTGGGTTGGGTTTAAATAGGTTGGGCTGGCGGCTGCCCAGAAATTCGGGTTTTAACACTGGTTAGTCGGTCAAAGAGCAACCACTGACCGACTAGTTTGGAAACTAGTCGGTCGGTCGACCAACGCTGACCGACTAAGTGCAAATAGTAACTCCTGAACAAAAATAGGATTCTAGAGTTAGTCGGTCCATGAACAAGTACTGACCGACTAGTTTAGCATCTAGTCGGTCGATGAACGTTCTTAGACCGACTAAGAGTAAACAGTAACTGATACAAAAATAATATGATGAGTTAGTCGGTTCAAGAAGCATTGCTGACCGACTAGTTTGCAACCTAGTCGGTCAACCAACGTTCTTAGACCGACTAACGATAAACAGTAACTCCTGAGAAATTTAGAAAGCTAACTAGTCGGTCCAAGAAGGATTGCCGACCGACTGGATCGTCATCTAGTCGGTCGGTGGACCTTCTTACACCGGCTAATGAGCACCAAAAGTTCCGATATGGAGCGCGGGGCCCCGGGATCGATTCCTAAGTCTCCTAGGCTTGATCTAATAGTAAGATACGACCGTTATGAAGTCCGTCATGAACGACATACTTCGAAATCGACAATCCTAAGGAAGAAACAAGAAAATACGACGAATTGATCGAAAATGAAAACTACGGAGACGAAAACCATACATGAGGAGAAAATTCACCAAAACATATATTATATTATAGTAAATCCAGATACACGAAAAGCAGTCGTTACATCCTCCCCAACTTAAGAAAAATTCCGTCCTCGGAATTTCCGAATACTCACGAGTCCGGAAACAAAAGTGGGAAACGCTCTTGCATCTCATCCTCATTCTCCCAAGTAGACTCTCCAGGTGAGCCGTGTCGCCACATCACCCTCACAAGATTGACAATCTTGTTCCGAAGCGATTTCTGACGCCTGTCCAGAATCTGCACTGGATGCTGGTCATACGTCATATCGGGGCGAACGGTAATCTCTGAAAAATCCACCGCATGAGACGGATCGCTAATGTATCGACGAAGCTGCGACACATGGAAAACATTGTGAACTCCTTCCAAAGATGGCGGCAAGGCCAAGCGATAAGCTACCTCGCCAACCTTCTCCAAAACGTCAAACGGTCCAATGTATCGCGGGCTCAACTTCCCACGCTTCCCGAAACGAATCACACCACGATTCGGGGAAATCTTCAGAAACACATGGTCGCCCGGCTGAAACTCCAAAGGACGACGTTTAGCATCCGCCCAATGCTTAAAACGGTCCTGAGCAATCCTCAACCTCTCCCGAATATTCCTGACGATATCCACGGCCTCCACGATCATCTCAGGTCCCAACAACTCCCGATCACCAACGTCGTCCCAACTCAATGGCGATCGACATTTCCTCCCATAAAGAGCGGCGAAAGGCGCCATGCCAATACTCGCCTGGAAGCTGTTGTTGTAAGAGAACTCCACCAAGTGTAGATGGTCCTCCCACGAACCCTTGAAATCCAACATGCACGCCCTCAGCATGTCTTCCAAAATCTGAATCGTCCTCTCGGACTGGCCATCCGTCTGCGGATGGTACGCCGTGCTGAAACTCAGACGCGTACCCAAGCTCTCCTGCAAACTCTGCCAGAACTGAGATGTGAACCTCGTGTCTCTGTCAGACACGATACTCACGGGGACTCCATGAAGTCGCACAACTTCCTGCACGATTCACGTTACATCACTATCCAAACTAGGAAAAGGACATAAAACGGAGGGTAAAATAATTTTACCTCCATATATCTCCTCGCTAGCGCCTCAGTGGACTGTCCCACTCGGAATGGAATAAAGTGCGCGGATTTGGTCAATCGATCTACGATCACCCAAATCGCGTCATTCTGCTTCGGACTCCGAGGTAGTCCAGTCACGAAATCCATAGTGATGTGCTGCCACTTCCACTCCGGAATCGGAAGCGGTTGTAGCAACCCGACCGAACGCTGATGCTCCGCCTTCACTTGCTGGCAAACCAAGCACTTGGCTACACTCCGAGCCACGCTCCTCTTCATACCATGCCACCAATAATTCAGACGAAGATCCTGGTACATCTTGGTGCCACCAGGATGCACAGAATACGGCGAACTGTGTGCCTCCACCATCAGCTCCTCTCTAATATCCCCAGCAGGCACACACAACCTGGCTCCAAACCTCAGCGAGCCATCCTCATGAATCAAAAAGTCAGTCCGCAGACCGGCTTCCACCTGTTCCCGAATCTTTACCAACTTTGGATCCTCAGCCTGGCCAGCCTTAATCCGATCCACGATCGTCGACTGTACCTGCATGTACATCAACGACGAAGCCTCACCAGGAAGAACAATCTCCACACCAGACTCGCAAAAATCCCGCCGCAATCTCCACTGCGAAGTCAAAATCATCACCGCTGGAAGCCTACTCAAAGCGTCCGGAACCACATTCACCTTGCCAGGGTGAAACTGCAAATCAATATCATAATCCGCCATAAGCTCCAACCATCGACGCTGTCGCATGTTGAGCTCCTTCTGAGTGAAAATATACTTCAAGCTTTTGTGATCGGTGAAAATCTTCACTTTCTCACTCAGCAGGAAGTGCCTCCAAATCTTAAAAGCAAACACAACGGCAGCCAACTCCAAATCATGCGTCGGATAATTCTTCTCATGAACCATAAGCTGACGAGACGCATACGCCACAACATGCCCATGCTGATGCAACACACAACCGAGACCCTTGCCAGAAGCATCGCAAAAGATCTCAAATCCACCGCTGCGATCAGGCACAACCAGAATAGGGGCAGTCGTCAACCTCTCCTTCAGAATACCAAAAGCACTCTCACAATCACCCGACCAAACAAAAGCAACATCCTTCCGCGTCAACCCGGTCATCGGCTCAGCAATACGAGAAAAGTCCTTAATGAACCGCCGATAGTAACCAGCAAGTCCAAGGAAACTCCGAATCTCAGACGCCGACGACGGAACAGGCCACTCCCTGATGGCCCGAATCTTCTCGGGATCCACAGAAATACCATCTCCAGTCACCACATGCCCGAGAAAAGCAACTCGATCCAGCCAAAACTCGCACTTCGAAAACTTAGCATACAACCGATGCTTCCTCAAAATCTCCAACACCGTCCTTAAGTGCGAGGCATGCTCTTCCTCCGACTTCGAGTAAATCAGAATGTCGTCAATAAAGATAACGACAAACTTATCCAAAAAGTCGTAGAAAATCAGGTTCATCAGATTCATGAAAACTGCGGGCGCGTTAGTTACGCCGAAAGGCATAACCACGAACTCATAGTGTCCATACTTCGTCCTGAACGCTGTCTTCGGAACATCTCCCTTCTTCACCTTCAACTGATGGTAACCACTCCTCAAATCCAATTTAGAAAACACCCTCGAACCTCCAAGCTGATCAAAAATATCATCGATGCGAGGCAACATGTATTTATTCTTAATGGTCACCGCATTTGACTCCCGATAATCCATGCACATGCGACGCGAACCATCCTTCTTCTTAACCAGCAACACCGGTGCTCCCCACGGAGACACGCTAGGATTAATATAACCCTTCTGCAAAAGCTCATCCAACTGCTTCCGCAACTCTTCCAACTCTGCAGGTGCCATACGATACGGCGCCTTCGAAATCGGCTGCGCACCTGGAACGAGATTGATAGAAAATTCCAAAGCCCGATCAGGCGGCAAACCAGACATCTCCTCAGGGAAGACGTCGCCAAAATCACGCACCACAGCTGGCCACTCCAGCTCCATCTGCATAGCCACAGCCTCCACCGGCCTGGCCCGAAATCTGACAGGACCAAGCAAACTGCTACCACGACTGAACTCAAACACTGGATGTCCGGGAATCTCGAACACCACCTTCTTTCTCCGACAGTCAATCGTAGCATAGAAGCTCGCAAGCCAATCCATCCCAAGAACTGCATCATAGTTGATGATGTCGTGGACAATGAAATCCGCAAAAAGCTCATGTCCACAGACCACCAACGAGCAAGAATTGCAACCACGATGCACCGAGACCACACCATTCCCTGTAACGATATTCCAACTATTGGGGAGAGGGGACGTCGACAAGGAATGCCTCTCCACGAAGCTCCGAGAAATAATGCACATCGATGCACCAGAGTCAAAGAGGACTCGTGCAGGAAATGTGCAAACCAAAATCACACCTAATCAAGCAATTAACAATCAAACCCTAATCTAGCAAACAACCATGTTCAAGCAAACAACAAAATCTAACAATCAGAACCAGTTAGGAAAGTAACAGCTAGATTGAGGATTACCTGCGATAACCTCATCCACAGCCGCGCTCTCCGCAGCGGTCATCAGAAAAGCCTGCCTCCTCAGCGGAACAGCCTGCTGAAAAGCCTGCCTCTGCGGAACAAGAGCTGCTCCACGTCCAGCAGGAACAGACGCACGCTGCTGCAACGGCTGAGCTGCAACAGGTGCCCTCCGCAGCGGATCCGCATGCCGACAATCCTTCGCGACATGAGAAGCATCACCGCAAACCAGACACTGGCCCAGAAACTTCCGACACTGATCCTTGACGTGGCCAGGCTTACCGCAGAAATGGCAAAACTTCAGAATAGGCCCTCCTGGCCTCTTAAACTGAGCGGACTGATTAGGCCTGAATCCAGGTCTAACCACGGCTCTCGCCTATTCCACAGGCCTCTTCCCAGCACCAACAACAGATCCCCTCCTCTGATTCACGAGCAGCTCCTGCCTCTTGGCAGCGACCAGAACCTTCTGATAAGATTCCCGATCAGAGGAGGTCACAAAACTCTGGAGCTCCGAAGCGAGCCCCTACAGGAACCTCTGAGCTCTCTCCTCAGCGTCCTGCACCATTTTCGGCGCAAACCGACTCAGCCTCATGAACTCCTGGTGATAATGGTCCACCGACGAGCTCCCCTGCTTCAAGTCGATAAAACGCTGCAGCATCTCCTCCCTGGCAGCTTTCGGGAAGAACTCACTATCAAATCTGGCCTTGAAGGTAGCCCAAGCTATCGGCTCCACCAACAACTTCTCTTCCGCATCCCACCAATTCCTGGCATTATCCTTCAGCTGCCTCTTCGCCAAATCAACCCATCCAGCCGGGGTGATCTTGGCCATCTTCAGATTGTCCTCGACGTTCCGAATCCACTCATCGGCAGCCAGAGGACCCTCAGAACCATCAAAATATGCGGGACCCAGCTCCCGAAATTGCTTCGCTTCTGGCTCAGAGCGAGGAACATCCGGAAGAGCCCGGGCAGCTCGAGCAGGTGGAGCATTCTGGACTTGCAGAAGCACGCCCTGCTGCACCTGCATCATCTGGAGCATCATCCGCATCATCTCACCGCTGGTGGGTTCCCGCTCAGGCTCCTCATCATGAGGGACCGCACCACTACCCCCACCACGGGTGAATCGTCTTCCTGCCATCTAGTGACACAGAAAACGAATCAGATTAGACTCATAGCTTATGACTCGAGCATCGAACTTAGTTTATTGGACATTCTAATATTATTATCGCTATTCCAAAAATCGCAGTTACAGAAGGAGACCTACATGGGCCACCAATAAAACCTGTCACGACCCGCTTCCCTGGAATGGAGGCGAGACATGAAAAGGTCCGCACGAGAGTGGAGCTGTGAAGCCCCAAACCCGATAAGCGACAATAAAATATAAGCAGGTCCCTGTAACCACAACGGAACAACAATAATAACACAAGGAGAGACTGAAATAAAATATCACATCTCATAATTGTCCAACAAGAAAATAAGTCCAACATCCAGAAAAGCCACCAGGCTAAAAGAAAAGAGTCTAAGGCCAAGAACAAGGCCAACAAAACAAACGACATAACAAAGTATGGGTGCTACGCACCGATAACAAAACAACTGTCTAACAAAAGTAAAACACAACGAAGACACTAGGACTGGTCCCCAGTGTCCACATACTCCCCGTCAAACACAAGCTCGGGCTCGGCGTCAGCAAACACCTCGTCCTCAACGAGGTACTCGGGCTCAGGATCTAACATGTGACACCCAAAAGAGTAAAGGGGCACATGTCAGCAAGTCTAAAAGACTTGAGCAAGGAAACTGAAAGTAAGGCAACTAGCAACCTAACAGTTTTAGTATGCATGACATGGCAGTTATAACATGAGTGCACAATTAAAAACATGGCAAGACAATTTGTACAAGGGAACAATTTATCGGGACAAGACAAGAGTAGCCAAGCTACTATCAATTCAAATCAATTCACATTTTGTAGGTGTTTACGCCCTTCGCTGAATGGCATAGCATTTCAGACCGATCGGCACTAAACACTACCCAATACCCACACGATATGGAGCCTGGGGTCCCCGCACATTGAGCTCAGCTAGTGAGCCTGAGGTTGCCCCGCACATTGAGCTCGCATTCTTAGTTCACAATTCAATATGACGAGCGTTGGGGTTAGCAACTCATTATGCTCGCTTCTGGTCACGAGCCAGGAACACAAGTAGCGTTGTTCACAATTCAATATATCGAGCGTTGGGGTTAGCAACTCATTATGCTCGCTTCTGGTTACGAGCCAGAAACACATGCATCGTAGCAAGCTACGCAATCACAGCAACACTCAAAGAATGCGAGGACATGACAATTTACTTGCGTACCGTTAATGGAATTTAAACGTGACAGGCAAAATGCAATGACATGAACATATTCGCGTACCGTTAATTGAAAGTAAATATAACATGGAAATTGTGCAACATGCTAAATGTCGGAACTAGCTTCGTTGTCAAGCTAGTTCCCCAATTTGCGCCTAGGCGAGTATCATTTCGTCGCCTAGCCTCTTTTACGCCTACAACAAGCAAATGGCCTAAAACATGGCCTAAACCCTAAGTGGCAAGTTTCACTTGCCTAGCACCGGGGATTGACGATCACTTCGTCACACGGATGCTATCTACGGGGGAAATCGCTGTTTTGGGGGAACAAACAACAAACAACATGAATTTTATTAGGGTTTCATAAAAATATAAATAGGTTATGAAAACAACGGTAGATCGATTTTTTACCGAGAGGAGGCGGAAGAAACACTCCGGGGAACCCTAGGATTAGATCTGGAAAAGATTGGAGAAGTTTGGGGAAACTAGGGTTTTGGGGGATTTGGGGATTTTGATGGATTTTGATGGATTTTGATGGAGATTTGGGGAAGATGAGGGGTAGATAGAGTGAATGGATGGTTTGGATAATGGATTTAGGGCTTGGAATGAAGGATTGAAGCTTGGAGGAAGATGGGGGCTCAAGGAGGGAAGTTTTTAGGGTTTTGGGTCGTGTTGGAGAAGAAGAAGTCGTTTGGGTTGGGTTTAAATAGGTTGGGCTGGCGGCTGCCCAGAAATTAGGGTTTTAACACTGGTTAGTCGGGCAAAGAGCAACCACTGACCGACTAGTTTGGAAACTAGTCGGTCGGTCGACCAACGCTGACCGACTAAGTGCAAACAGTAACTCCTGAACGAAAATAGGATTCTAGAGTTAGTCGGTCCATGAACAAGTACTGACCGACTAGTTTAGCATCTAGTCGGTCGATGAACGTTCTTAGACCGACTAAGAGTAAACAGTAACTGATACAAAAATAATATGATGAGTTAGTCGGTTCAAGAAGCATTGCTGACCGACTAGTTTGCAACCTAGTCGGTCAACCAACGTTCTTAGACCGACTAACGATAAACAGTAACTCCTGAGAAATTTAGAAAGCTAACTAGTCGGTCCAAGAAGGATTGCCGACCGACTGGATCGTCATCTAGTCGGTCGGTGGACCTTCTTACACCGGCTAATGAGCACCAAAAGTTCCGATACGGAGCGCGGGGCCCCGGGATCGATTCCTAAGTCTCCTAGGCTTGATCTAATAGTAAGATACGACCGTTATGAAGTCCGTCACGAACGACATACTTCGAAATCGACAATCCTAAGGAAGAAACGAGAAAATACGAAGAATTGATCGAAAATGAAAACTACGGAGACGAAAACCACACATGAGGAGAAAATTCACCAAAACATATATTATATTATAGTAAATCCAGATACACGAAAAGCAGTCGTTACAACCTTGAACCCCTAACGTGGGACTCCTTCAAGGCACGTTTCGCTGACTGTGAATTTGATGAGAAATCTTTTCCTAAACTAGGCACACAGTCTAAGAAGCCTGAAGCTACTGAGACCATTAGATGGGACCAGAAGTCTTTGTCCCTATATGATCCGCGTACTAATCTGTGTGAAGATGAGATCCTGAAGATCCTTCACATTCAGAATACAGTACATCTTTTGCCGGATAAGTTCACGGACAACCAGAAGATTGTCCGTTCACACATCCCTGCTGCTAATACGCCAGCTAGGATTAACATCCCCATAGATGGATGCAATCCATCAGCAGTAGAATTGGCTGTACCTCAATTGAAAAGAGGACGCCTACCAGGTTCAAAGGATAAAGTTCCTCGAAAGAGAAAGACTCCTGGAGATAATAAGATTATTCCTCCACAGGATGCTGAGCTCAGACCAGCTACTTCTCCCCTCCTTATTTCCCCTGCAGAGGATACAATAGGAAAAACATCATTAAATTTTGTACGTACTGGAGAGGTATTGGACAGACATAGCACAGTCGTCGTCGACGATTTTGTGTTCGATATTACCGTTCACGTCACTGAATATGACGATGACGTCGAACCATGATCTCTAGCGGAATTTAAACGCAGAGATGATTGGCCAAAGTGGGACGATGCAATAAGAGTAGAGCTGGACTCACTCTTGAAACGCGAAGTCTTTGGACCAGTAGTCCAAACACCAGTAGGTGTAAAGCCTGTGGGATATAAGTGGGTTTTCATAAGAAAAAGAAATGAAAATAATGTGATTGTTCGCTACAAGGCACGCCTTGTAGCCCAGGGTTTTTTCCAAAGACCGGGGATTGATTACAAAGATACGTATTCCCCGGTCATGGATTCGATCACATTTCGATTTTTAATAAGCTTAACTTCTTTGGAAAGCCTAGAAATGTAGCTCAGGACGTTGTGACTGCATATCTATATGGCGATATAGATAATAATATCTATATGAGACTTCCTGATGGGTTTAAACTACCCCCAGAGATGAAAGAGATACCTCGGGACGTATTCTCTGTAAGGCTGCATAGATCATTATATGGTCTAAAGCAATCGGGCAAGATGTGGTATAACAGACTTAGTGATTTCCTTGCATAGTAAGGATTCACGAATAATGAAGTCTGCCCGTGTATCTTTATCAAAAGAACGGGAATAGGATTCGTCATCATAGCGATATATGTGGATGACTTAAATCTCATAGGATCTCCTGCAGAGATCAATGAGATATCTGAAAGCCTAAAACATACTTTTGAAATGAAAGACCTAGGCAAAACAAAGTATTGTCTTGGCTTACAGATCGAACACCTAAGAGGTGGAAGCCTATTACACCAATCTAATTATACAAAGAAACTTCTACGTAAGTTTCATATGGATAAATGTCATACTTTATGTACTCCTATGGTCGTAAGATCACTAGATGTACATAAGGACCCCTTCCGGCCTCTGGAAGAGGGGGAGGAGATACTGGGTCCTGAAGTACTCTACCTCAGTGCCATTGGAGCTCTTCTATATCTGGCTAACTGTACGCATCCCGATATAGCATTTACAGTTAATCTCCTAGCCAGACACAGTGCATCGCCTACAAAGCGCCACTGGAACGGAGTAAAGCATCTTCTGCGATACCTCCAGGGTACAATAGACCTGGGACTTTACTACCAGAGAGGTGCCTCCCCCGAATTATTTGGTTATGTCGATGCAGGTTATCTATCAGATCCGCACACGGCAAAATCACAGACAGGTTTTGTGTTTACCTATGGAGGTACTGCTATCTCCTGGAGATTGGTAAAGCAAACCACAACAGCTACGTCATCCAACCATTCAGAGCTCATTGCGATCCATGAAGCAAGCAGAGAGCGTTATTGGCTACGATCCGTCATCCACCACATTCTTCAATCTACTGGCCTGAAGACCGGTGATTTGGAACCAACTGTCCTTTTTGAAGACAACGCTGTGTTGGCCTAGTTAGTCTACTAACTAGGTCGTATGATTTAATTTCGATGATGACAAACAAATTATGTGTGACTAACATCTTTCATTAAGTGATTTCAGGGGGAAAGTGCAAAATATACTTTGTCCGCAAGAGAGAGATTGTATGTGGACATTGGTGCAAAAAGAGGAACGTACAAAGATTTTTGAAACGCACCACAAAAGAATTTTGAAACACACACAAAATTTTGAAATGCACAAGATTTTTGAATGACCAGATCTTTTTGAACTGAAATTTTTTTTGAACAGCCACTTGTTTTCAAAGAAAAGGTTATGTTTCATTCTTTTTGATTTTTTTAAAATATCTCATCCCATTATAACACAAACAAAGGCAAGCACAAAAAAAAAGTTCTGGAAGTTATTTTTGGTCTTATCTTAATCACTAATCTTTTGAAAATCAAATACCCTTAAGCCTGATTATAAAACAATAGAAGGGACGCACAAAAAATCAAGGCATTCATCATTATTTAGTGCTCTCTCCTTTTTTTGCCTGCTATTTTTCTTTGGTGATCCTCATGCCATTTGCGTAAGAAATTGTGAACTCAAGTTTCTTTTGGTGGCGCCTCTGTTAACGCACGCATGCACGCAAAACTTGTTAAGGCTGCCGAATTTTTTTATCAGAAATTTTTTTACGCCTCCTTAAAATCCAAGCACGCACCAAAGCCTTATCTCTCTCAGCCTGTTTTCGTTTCTTTGGGCGGCTGTACAAGTCACGCACCTGAGATCCCTTTCGCATAAGTATTATTTTGCGGCGGCTTGTAATTAATTCGGCCTTGCAAGTATTTCGGCCACAACTTCCTCTTGGCAAAAGTGATTTTGAAGAAGACAGAGGCCGAAAAGTCAGAAGCAGTTGGCGGAACATCATCGCAAGAGGTGTTTACGACAAGGGGTTCTTCAAGCAAGTTCAAGCTTTCAACGTCTACAAATCTGTCTTGATCGCGCATCCGACTTCGTACACTCATATCTCCTGATCCAGACGTCAGATCGACGAGCTGTTTGCGCCCACGCGACCACATATTCATGCCCTTCGCAACGGTGATAGACTCCATTGCGCAGTTCTCAGAATTATATATAGTTCGGGCGTTTTTCTACAGATCAGCCACTGCAGAATTCAGATTCGCGCAATCATCTTCCGAAGACTATATCTTCCAATCAAGACATCGGATCAGCGAACCGTTTGCACCCACACGATCACGATCTCACAAACTTCATCACGGTGATATCTCTCTGATTTTTCACTGCAGTATTAAAGCTATTTGAATCTGTTTTAGTTGTGAGATTGTATTAAGAATAGCTTTACTCTGAAGCTATCTTTGCGCTTTAACTCTTGAACTATATTTGTGCACGGTAAGATCACTACGCGTAAGTGTGATCGGTTTTATTAAGTGAAATCCTCATAGGTCTTGGGGTCGGAGTTTGGCGGGGAGCCACTCCGTTAAAAAATATTTGTCTCATTATCTCTGTGATTGTGATTGTTTTTAAATTTGTACCACACACGCACCCTATTCACCCCCCCTCTAGGGTGTTTTTCTATTGGTATTAGAGCAGGATTCCGTTTAGACTCAAAGTCTAGTGGAATTTCGATCCTATGGCACAAATTCCGTACACATACTCATATGACACGCACAATCAAAGAGAAGGTCAGTCGTATCTCAGATCTCCTCTATTTGATGGTACGGACTATAGTTACTGGAAACAATGCATGTCCATACACATCAAAGGTATCGATATGGAATTATGGAAAATAATCAGTGAAGGCTTTACACTATTTGATAAACCCACTCCTGAACAGCAAAAAAGAAAATGATCGGGTACAAAATCTGAACTTTAAGGCCATGAGCATTTTGTATTGTGGTCTTAGTAAAACTGAATTTAAACGCATTAGTTCTTGTTCTACTGCTAAGGATATTTGGACGAGGCTTGAAGTTACTCATGAGGGAACTAGTGAAGTTAAGACAACTCGTATCAGAATGTTATTACAGAAATATGAAAATTTTGCTATGATGCCTAATGAGTCTATTGATGCTATGTTTTCTCGTTTTGCAGATATCGTCAATCCACTGAAATCCTTAGGGAAGGACATCCCAGAGGAAGATCTGGTCGGAAAGATTTTATACTCCTTATCTGGCGATTGGATTCAAAAGAGGACGGCGATCGAAGAAGCACATGATTTGGCAGATATCAGTTTCGAGAAATTAATGGAAAAATTAATGGCTTATGAGGTTCAATTGAAGATGGCCAATGACAGCACACCAAAGATGGAAGAGAAACCTAAGAAGGAGGAAACAAAGGAAAAGAACTTAGCTTTTCAAATCTCCAAAATGCTCAAGGAGGAGATGAATGAATCAGATGATGAAAGCATGGCTCTTGTTACAAGGAAATTTGTGAAATTCATGAAAAACAACAAAAGAAGGACGGGAGGCATTTAGGGAACCAAGAAAAATGAAGAAAATGATGGAGAAAGTTCTGCACCTCAGTGTTTCAGATGCAACAAGAGAGGGCACATGAAAGCAGAATGTCCACTTCTGAAAGGAAAAGGAAAGGAAAAGACTGGTGATGGAGAAAAGAGAACATCAAAGCGAGGAATGGTGGCTAGGTGGGGAGAAAGTGATGCAGAAGAGCTCTCCTCAGATGATGACTGGAACGACAACACTGGAACTTGTTTTATGGCTGGAAACGAAAAGGTAAAAATTAGCTCTCTTGTTCAAAGCTTTGATGATGAAATGAATATTAGTGATGATATGTTTTCTAGCATGGAGTAAGCTTATGAATTTCTTGTAGAACTCCTTCAAGAAATGGGTCCTAAATTCCTTAAACTAAAAAAGGTTCGTGATTCATTAAAAGATGAACTAGGGAGCATAACAAGAGAGAGAGATGAGCTATTTGTTAAGTGAAAAGAACAAAAGGAAATAATATATAATTTTGATGAAACCCAACTAGAAACAAAAACCTTAGAGCTAGAAAATATTAATAAAAAATTGGCTATGTTAGAGTTTGATCATGATAATCTAGCTAAAGAATTAAAAGAGAAAATTAGTATTCTTAGTTCTAAAGATTCTGAAATAAAATTATTGAACCTAAAAGTGGCTAGCTATGAATAAAAATTGGAAGAGCTTGAAAAAGAAAAATCTAATTTAATAAAAGGAAAACACATAGCCATCGATTCTGAAACTAGTGAAAAAGAAAAAAGATATGAGACTAAGATTAGTGAACTTGAGAATGAAAATCAAAATCTTAGCTTGACATTAAAGAAATTCACAAATAGCCAAGAAAGATTTAATAAGATGATAAATGGGCTTAATGAACAATCTAGTAAACATGGTCTTGGCTTTCAGAAAAAACAACCTAAGAAAAAAACTGGGAAGATCATTGAAAAGAATTTTGCAAGAGACATGAGCTTTGAATATTGCATGCACAAAAATTATATGTCATCTACTAATAAGCATTTCAATGTTACATGTTTTTATTGCAACAAAAATGGGCATGTTATGTATGATTGCTTGGCCAGATATTATCCTGCATATTTCATATGGGTTCCAAAGCATCGTACTAACAATTGTGGATCCAAAATTTGGTTACCAAAGGGTGCATCTTATTTTACAGGTGCATCTTTAAGTGGAAAATGACAGCATTTGGTACCTTGATAGCGGTTGCTCGAATCACATGACGGGCAACGAATCTCTCTTCACGCCGCTATCAAGGAAAGATGGAGGGACGGTTATTCTTGGAGATGGAAAGAAGTGCAAAATCTTGGGTAAAGGTAACATTGGTAAGCATCCTCTTGTGGTCATTGAAAATGTTAATATTGTTGATGGTTTAGCACATAACTTGTTAAGTGTGAGTCAGCTATGCTCTATAGGCCTTAAGGTTCATTTCGAAAATGACAAAGTATATATTTTAAAAGGTGATGATATTCTTTTCAAGGGTACATCTTATAATAACATCTATACTATCAAACTTAGTGATTCAAATAATCTAAAATGTTTAGTTGCATCACATGAGACTAGTTGGCTTTGGCATCGAAGATTAGGCCATGCCGGTATGGACCTAATCTCAAAGCTTGCTCGAAAAAAACTAGTGAGAGGTTGACCTCAAATTAGCTTTGATCGGGATAAGCTTTGTGATGCATGTCAACTAGGTAAACAACACAAAAGTAGTTTCAATCCTAAAAACGTTGTAACTACTTCTAAGCCATTGCAACTGATACATTTGGATTTATTTGGACCCACAAAGGTTGCTAGTTTAGGTGGTATGCATTATTGCTTTGTTATTGTCGATGACTTTTCACGTTTCACCTGGGTTTATTTTTTGACACACAAACATGAAACTTTTGATGTTTTCAAAATGTTTTGTAAAAAGGTTGAAAATGAAAAAGGTTTTTCAATTGTCAAAGTTAGAAGTGATCATGCAGGAGAATTTGTTAATACTAGCTTTGATGATTTTTGCATTTCAAAAGGTTATTCACATAATTTTTCCGCCCCGAGGACACCACAACAAAATGGGGTGGTTGAGAGGAAAAACCGTACTTTGCAAGAAATGGCTAGGACCATGATTCATGATTATAAATTGCCTTTATATTTTTGGGCTGAAGCTATACATACTTCTTGCTATATTTTAAATCGTGTGTCCATTAGACCTATTTTGAAGAAAACGCCTTATGAGCTTTATAGAGAGTTGACTCCCAACTTATCGCTTTTAAAACCATTTGGATGCAAGTGCTATATTCTGAAAGTTGGCGAAAATCTGGATAAATTTGATGCTAAATCCGATGAGGGTATTTTTGTTGGCTACTCACCACATAGCAAATCTTATCGAGTATTTAACAAAAGAACTCTTACTATTCAAGAAACTGTGCATGTGAAATTTGACGAGAAAAGTGCTATTAATGAGTCTTCTAGTGCTGCAGAATCTACAGATATTACAGGTGGCTTGGATGGACTGGAGATAAACACTAGCATTTCCAATGATCAAGAGAACAACAATGATGGTGTACCAAAAGAAGCAGAAGCTACTACGTCATCACAAGATCTCCCTAAGGATTGGCGCTTTAAGAAGGATCATCAAAAGAATCAAATCCTTAGAGACACGACGGAAGGTATACGTACTAGAAGTAGCTTTAATTTGATGGTTAACTTTGCATTTATATCCATTTTGGAGCCTAAAAATGTTGATAGTGCTTTAGAAGATTCCTATTGGATTATGGCAATGCAGGAGAAATTGTCACAATTTGATAGGAATCAAGTTTGGGAACTTGTTCCTAAACCAAAAAATCAAACAATTATAGGCACTAAATGGGTATTTAGAAACAAACTTGACGAAATGGGACATGTTGTGCGTAATAAAGCAAGATTAGGTGAACAAGGTTATAACCAAGAGGAAGTGATTGATTTTGATGAAACATTTGCTCCCGTCGCAAGATTGGAAGCAATTAGGATGCTTTTAGCATTCGCTAGTTTCATGAAATTCAAACTCTTTTAAATGGACGTCAAGAGTGCCTTTTTGAATGGAGTTTTATCTGAGGAAGTCTATATCAAACAACCTCCTGGGTTTGAAGACTCCATCCACCCGGACTATGTTTTCAAGCTTAAACGTGCTTTATATGGGCTCAAACAAGCTCCTAGAGCTTGGTATGAGCGACTTAGTAAATTTTTGCTTGAAAATAATTTTTCGATGGGAAAGGCGGATAAAACTCTATTTGTTAAACATCAAAATAAAGATCTACTTGTAGTACAAATATATGTTGATGATATCGTTTTTGGTGCTACTAACAATCTACTGTGTGAGGAATTTGCTACATGTATGTCTAGGGAATTTGAGATGAGCCTGATGGGTGAACTTACATTCATGCTTGGTTTGCAAATCAAACAATGTGAGGACGGAATTTTCATCAATCAAGTAAAATATGCAAAGGAGTTAGTGAAGAAGTTTGGACTTAAAAATGCTAAGGAATGCTCTACTCCTATGTCAACGACGGCAACGATGGATAAAGACGAAAAGGGAAAGAAAGTGGATGAACGCTTGTACCGAGGTATGATTGGTAGCCTATTATACTTGACAGCTAGTAGGCCTGATATAATGTTCAGTGTATGTTTATGTGCTAGGTTTCAATCTTGTCCAAAAGAGTCCCATCTTTTTTATGTTAAACGAATAATTCGATATGTTAAAGGAACCTTAGATTTTGGTTTATTGTATCCTTGTTCCACATCATTTGAGCTTGTAGGATATTGTGATGCGGATTTTGCGGGAAGTAAGACCGATCGTAAGAGTACCACGGGCACTTGCCAACTACTAGGTATGTCTCTTGTTTCATGGTTCTCCAAGAAGCAAAACTCCATAGCATTGAGTACAACCGAAGCCGAATATGTTTCAGCAGGTTGTTGTTGTGCTCAAATTCTATGGATGAGACAAACCCTCAGAGACTACGATCTTACTTTCCAACCTACAACCATTTGGTGTGACAACAAGAGTGCTATAAATCTATCTAAAAATCCTATTCTACACTCTAGGACAAAACATATTGATATTCGTCACCACTTCCTTAGAGATCATGTTGATAAGAAAGATATCTCTTTAGGATATATTGATACAGAAAAATAATTAGCGGACATTTTCACCAAACCCTTAAACCAAAAAAAATTTTGATTCATTCGAAGGGAGTTGGGGATTATGTCACTAATTGAGCATTAGCATGCATATCCATGCACATACACATGCTTACTTATTGTACCTAAGCCACACACTATTTCATCTTAATGTGGGTTTGGTCATTCTTGGTATGTGCATGCATGATCGTCATCACTATTATTGATTTTGGTTGAGAATTTGATATGAACCTTGTTAGACATCTTAGAAACATTAAAATGTTTTTGATGATGATGCGCCATATTATTGTAAAATCCCCATGCTTGAATTATTAATGAAAAAGTGAAACTCGTCACTATGCCAAATTGTACAAATCAAATAGATTGATTGAGTCTTATAAACTATGGAGACAATTGGAAGTGTTTAGATTCTAAAGTTTTTGAATTTATATCTTATCCATACTATTTTGTGCGCTTAAATATCTATGGAAATTTATTTAGTAGGAGTCGAGTATGTCGATGCCTTCATGCATCACTATTCTGAGACACCAACATTGTAATATTTAAAAAAAATGCAATGAGCTTTTAAAAAACGGGGAAAAGAAAAAGAAAAAGGAATATCAAAACATCTTCAAATATATTGCATTTGATACCGGCGGCTAGTAACCGGATTTCGGGGGTTTGTTGAGCAATGCATATGAAATATGGTAGATGAAGTAACCACTTAGCGCATCTCAATTCCAAAGGACCCGAAATTTAACATCATGGTATCCCTTGTTTGGTGTCTCCCTACACATTACTTATTGATTATTCCATAGCAATGAAGGCTCACAAAATGTATTAGATAATCTTATATTTTCATCTCTTAAGTTTCTAAGCACCCTTCATATTGTCAAAGTGTTTCATAATACAACATCTTTTTGTTATATTTCTTACAACGACCGTATGCTTTCAATGCTCATGACATCTGTTATACTCTAAGTTCGTGGGGAAAACGCATTAATATGAGCATCGTTATCAATCGCTTGTTTCTTCGATATGCTAAACTTGTTTCATGTCTCATTCTTAACCTCTTCAATTTTTGTGATCTTTTCGATTAATGGCAAAAGGGGGAGAGTAGAAAAAATAATGTAATGCATAAGAGGGAGAGATGCACATTTTGAGGGGGAGCTTGTCACAACTTTTCATGAGAGCACATCGATAGGGGGAGCTTTGTATGATGTTTATTATCTTGTGCCTATGTAACTTGCTCCTCAATATTGTTCTTAAATATTTTTTCTAGGCTTGTTTGCCATCATCAAAAAGGGGGAGATTGTTGACCTAGTTAGTCTACTAACTAGGTCGTATGATTTAATTTCGATGATGACAAACAAATTATGTGTGACTAACATCTTTCATTAAGTGATTTCAGGGGGAAAGTGCAAAATATACTTTGTCCGCAAAAGAGAGATTGTATGTGGACATTGGTGCAAAAAGAGGAACGCACAAAGATTTTTTAAACGCACCACAAAAGAATTTTGAAACACACACAAAATTTTGAAATGCACAAGATTTTTGAATGACCGGATCTTTTTGAACTGAAATTTTTTTTTTTGAACAGCCACATGTTTTCAAAGAAAAGGTTGTGTTGCATTCTTTTTGAATTTTTTTTAAATATCTCATCCCATTATAACACAAACAAAGGCAAGCACAAAAAAAAGTTCTGGAAGTTATTTTTGGTCTTATCTTAATCACTAATCTTTTGAAAATCAAATACCCTTAAACCTGATTATAAAACAATGGAAGGGACGCACAAAAAATCAAGGCATTCATCATTATTTAGTGCTCTCTCCTTTTTTTGCCTGCTATTTTTTCTTTGGTGATCCTCATGCCATTTGCGTAAGAAATTGGGAACTCACGTTTCTTTTGGTGGCGCCTCTGTTAACGCACGCATGCACGCAAAACTTGTTAAGGCTGCCGAATTTTTTTTATCAGAAATTTTTTTGCGCCTCCTCAAAATCCAAGCACGCACCAAAGCCTTATCTCTCTCTCAGCCTGTTTTATTTTCTTTGGGCGGCTGTACAAGTCACACACCTGAGATCCCTTTCGCATAAGTATTATTTTGCGGCGGCTTGTAATTAATTCGGCCTTGCAAGTATTTCGGCCACAACTTCCTCTTGGCAAAAGTGATTTCGAAGAAGACAGAGGCCGAAAAGTCAGAAGCAGTTGGCGGAACATCATCGCAAGAGGTGTTTACGGTAAGGGGTTCTTCAAGCAAGTTCAAGCTGTCAACGTCTACAAATCTGTCTTGATCGCGCATCCGACTTTGTACGCTCATATCTCCTGATCCAGACGTCGGATCGACGAGCCGTTTGCGCCCACGCGACCACATCTTCATGCCCTTTGCAACGGTGATAGACTCCTTTGCTCAGTTCTCAGAATTATATACAGTTCGGGCGTTTTTCTACAGATCAGCCACTGCAGAATTCAGATTCGTGCAATCATCTTCCGAAGACTATATCTTCCAATCCAGACATCGGATCAGTGAACCGTTTGCGCCCACGCGATCATGATCTCACAAACTTCATCACGGTGATATCTCTCTGATTTTTCACTGCACTATTAAAGCTATTTGAATCTGTTTTAGTTGTGAAATTGTATTAAGAATAGCTTTACTCTGAAGCTATCTCTGCGCTTTAACTCTTGAACTATATTTGTGCACGGTAAGATCACTACCCGTAAGTGTGATCGGTTTTATTAAGTGAAATCCTCATAGGTCTTGGGGTTGGAGTTTGGCGGGGAGCCACTCCGTTAAAAAATATTTGTGTCTCATTATCTCTGTGATTGTGATTGTTTTTAAATTTGTGCCACACACGCACCCTATTCACCCCACCTCTAGGGTGTTTTTCACGCTGCGTGCATTGCTCAACTTCAAAAGGGTTACATCAAGGGAGACAGGACGAAGCACATCTCTTCCAAGTTTTTTTGGACACATGAGCTAAAAGAGGACAAGCAGATTGAAGTTCAGCAGATCCAGTCCTGCAACAACTTAGCTGATCTTTTTACCAAATCTTTACCAAAATGTATTTTTGTAAAACTTGTAAAAGGAATTGGTATAAGACAGCTGAAAGACCTACAAGCCTAAAGCTTGTACGGATGAGGGGGAGTAACCTGTGTGTTGCACTCTTTTCCCTTAAGCTGTTGGTTTTTCCCACTGGGTTTTCCGCAGCTAAGGTTTTAACGAGGCAAACACGATTACTCAGGATCCAGAAGTATCCACCCCTTCTTAGCCTTATACGCTAATACCAAAGTAATGGATGGATAAGGGGGAGTGTTGTGAGTGGGTGGAGGCTTTTGGCCTCCCCACCACTTATCAACCCATTACTCCACCACACTTATGAGTGGTGGAGACCTTTGGTATCCAAGGCTCTTGGAACACCCATATGATTTTATAAATAAACTACCATGGCTAGTTGCCATGGTTAATCCTCTCTACGAAACCCTTCAAGAATATGATATTATTTTGCTGCCCGAACATTATGGGAAAATTAGGAACTAAAATGCAATACGACACATAATAGACAACTGGTTATTTTTAAACAAGGAAAATAAAAATAAATAAATATGGAAGTGGAAAGATCAATAGGAGAGAGAGCCATTTGATCATGCGGGTAGATGGTGATTGCATAGAGATGTAAGCATTTATCCCTATTTAAGGAAACATGAATAACTATCCCTGTAAGCAAAGATGCAGCCACATGTACTCCAACTATTAACTTCTTGGTGGGCTCTCATACCACTTGTTGGAGTGATATCAATTGACTCGTGGAATTCCAAGATCGTTGTGACAATGAACAAAGCAAATGACGCTCTCAACGAAACCCGTAATACAAGCAATAATATGAAACATAACGTAAAATAAAATAACAATACGCACCAGACACAAAAGATTTATATTGGTTCTACCCAATTATTCGTGTATGTTCAGTTAGAGAGATCAATAATGCTTCAATATCTTTGGATTACAAGGTATGGCATTTGGATGAAAGAAAACAATCATACCTGTTAAGAAATCAGAGAAGAAACTACTGAGAAAAATCTATTACAACCCACACGTGGCCCTCAGTTTGTCATCTATATATTTTGCAGGTGGCCGCAAAATTTACAAAAAAATTCCCCTCAAAAATCGCTCGAGAATTACAACAAAATCCCAGTCAAAAAGCAATTTAATAATATCTAAACTCTTAACATGCCTGGAATCGGAATTGAATCCAAATCTGATTTGAAACCTATTGCTACAAACCCGATATGCATCAAACCAGTCCTCGTCCGTCAATCTGGGCATAATCAACCCAGAGGCGACGCATGTCCCTTGACCTCTGCTGCCTGATCAGTGCTCGGGCACGACTTCGCACGTCTAATTGAGCGGGTGCCCCTTGGATGCACGCCATGTGTCATCACACCGATCTCCCTACATTGTTGGACTTCGACTGTTAGGCACCTTGCTCTGTTAGGCCGTCGCCGCTTACATGATCAGGCCGCTCCCGCTCGCGAGCTGCCAGTATACCCACAGACCGTCTGCCTACGAGCCGCAATTTTGGGTTTACTCTTTTGCGTAAAATCCATAATAAAACCAAGTGGGTTGGGCTTCATAAATCCTTCTTTTGAGATCCAAAAATCTCCAAAAAAATCTCCAAAAAATCCTCATAAATCCGATATTAAGACTGAGATATTTTTGGTGTTTTGTATCATATTTTCGTGAAGAAATTGTTTGTCCATGCAACATATTTGGCACTAAAACCAAATTAATCCAATTAATTAGTAGATGTAAACCAGATGAAGTTGGAACTATTAAGTTCATGGATATTTTATTCGATTTGAAGTTCAATTGATCGCATTGGTTTTAACTAAGAAATGCGAGTTTGGGCAAGGTTCGTAATTAAAGAACGTAGACTTGGTGATTCAACCCCCGGAAAACCTCCCTCTCTTAATTGTGCCGTCCTAGCCAAGTGATCAGTTTGAATTCTCTTATCCAATTAAATCGCATGACTTAATTTTACTAATTATATCAAGTTGATTATGTTCAAAAATCATTTTAAGAATTATCTGTAGCCCTTCATTATTTAAAAGATGTATAGTACCTTGATTGATACTATGGTTGTTGGCGAATGTCAAGCTTTAGTTTTTCAACCCTAGGTGATGTAACTTTGCTACCATAAGATGGATTCGGGGGATGTGAGGGTGGGCCTTTTTGTTGAAGGTCAAGGGTACATAGCTCACAACATACTAAATATGAAATGATGGGAATGTCTTGACAAGGCTTTATGATTTGTTGGCGAAGGTCAAGGTTATAAAGGTCTAGGGGGAAAACTATAATTGAGATTTGCAATGTGTTGCAATTGACAAATGTTTGTCTACCATTTATAGGATGCAATAACTTGTTGGCGAAGGTCAAGGTAATCGAACTCTAGATAGTTGTATCTCAATTCTCACTAATAAATTATATGATAATTTTCGTCTATCTTTTGGGTTGAAGATATTCGTAAAAATTAGTGGTAGAAATAATTAAATGAAAACTAATCAAATTATTTTAAGAACAACTATTGCATTGTCGTAACTCTTTTAAATTCATTCGCAACATCATAACTGTCTTGACATTAATTCTTGACAAAAACAAACTCACTAGACCTAGTGTTCACTACAAGAAAATAGGTCTTTGCTGACGACACCTTAACTGACGGTAACGATTGTCGTCGGTAAAGGTCTAATTTTACAAGGTTTTACTGATGGCACCAAAAGGCCGTCAGCGAAAGTGTACAATCTTTGATGGTTACTCTCAGTAAAAAGAGAGTATCGCCGAAGGAACCATCAGCAAAATTAGGCAACGACTTACGGTCCGTCAGTGACATTTTGATAATACGGCCATTTCACTGACGGGAAAACAACCGTCATTGATAATTTTCCGTTAATGACGGTTTTAACCATCAACGAAAATTTATAATATTCTGCTAATTTTATGAATATGTTGCAATAACTTTCACTGACGGTGCTGTTAGTAATTGCTAGGATATTTTGTAAAAATTTCACTAACGGGCCATTAGTAAATATTATGTCGTTCATGCCATTACCCTCTAAAAGCGTAACCATCACTAACGGGATATTTCCCGTCAGTGCTGATTGTTTGCAATGACGGCCCGTCAGAGAACATCCCACTTTATGTCTCAGCAATCAAGGCCACTACGACTCCTTACACTGACGGTCCATCAGTGAAAGCAACATATCTGACGGTCCGTCAGTGAAAGCAACATATTTGACGATCCGTCAGTGAAAGCAACATATCTGACGGCCCTTCAGTGAAAACCCCCTAGATTTTTTATAACAACGGCATCGGAATCGAGGAGACGCCCAATGTCACTGATGGGACCATCAGTATATCCTACTATTACTGATGGTAATATCAGTAAGACTACTTATAACTCCCTAAGTTACTCTTTCTGTCGTACGCTTTCTCACTTCCCACCCTTTCATCTTTCTTCTACTTGCAACGTCAACTACGGTTGATCGACTTTCCCGTCGTGCAATCGTTGCTCGTTCGGCTTCCCAATCGCTCGTTAGTCATGTTTTTGTCTTCCTCTCATCGTCGTGTGGCTTCTGATTGACTTGTTTCCATTGAAATTGGTATGTTGTTGATGCATTACTAGACTCATATACTGCTTAAAATGACTCTGATCAAATAGGTATGAATTTCTTGTGTCAAATACGGCTATCATAGTTTGGTAAGATGTGTGTTATATTTGAGAATGAAGTTTTGATTTTTGGTCTATGTGTGGCCCGTATGGGTGGTTGGTGTGGTTGGTCTGCGGGTGGGTGTTTTGTGTGTGAATGTGGACTGCAAGTGGGTGGCCTGTGTGGGTTTGGTCTGTGTATGTTGGGTATGCGTGTGTGGTATGTGTGTGTGGTCTATGTGTGTTGGGTATGCGTGTGGGGTCCAGTGGCGGAGCCTGGGGCAAAGGGGGGCAATTACCCCCATTAACATTCTGCAGATTGCCCATTGCCTCTGTTTGCCTCTGCCATTGGCTCTATGAGTGGATATATAGAAGCAAATCATTGGACAAATAATCAAATATTGCTTTTGGTAGATAGATTGCTAAGCGATTTATTCCAAAAGATGAGTTCTCTGCTCCTCTACTTTGAGATATCCAATAATCAAAATGTTAATGATCTTTAGTATACCTAATAATTCCAATTCTGAGAGAATGACAGTGCTCATACCTTGTAAAAATTCTGGTTGAGTTAGGGTTTATTTATATCACATATGCTGAATGTGGGTAAATTGCGAGAAAGTCAGGCTCTTGATGTTAGTAATAGCTTTCTTTTGGGGAGTATTCCCACAACATTGAATTCCACTAAGCTTTATATGCTCAATCTTAGTAGCTACGATATCTCCAACTCGATTCATGTTAGCGTGACTCAATTTGCTTCCCTCGGTTTGCCCTTTCTTCAGTGTAACAATCTCTCGGGTTCGATTCCTTATTCTTGGGGAAGAACCCAGATTTGAATCTTGAATCTTGGCCACAACTCGATATTTGGTTAAATACACATCTCGCTAGCTGCCCAACCGATGCTTAAAGAGCTCGTTCCGAGCAACAAACAGAAAAATGGAAGCAACCTAGATAATCGGTGATTTTTCGAGGCTTCGGGCATTGGAATTATCAGAAAACAAACTCACCAGATAGATTCTGAGCTCTCTCGATCACCTAGCAAATCTCGGCTCATTCGATGTTTTTTATAACAATCTCTCAAGGCCCGTGCCTCTTGTTCTTGCCAAAAAGTTCAACTCGAGCTCTTTTGTAGGAAATGATGATCTTTGTGGACCTCTTAAACCAATGAAGCATGTTTAGGGCTGTATGGTTTCTGTATTGAGTCATATTTAAATGACCATTGTATTAGAAAATCATAATTACATTTAAATGAGTATTGCGCTTAATAGTTGATATAAAGAGATATAGTAGCCGTGTTTCTTTTTTATCCTGTTTGTACCCTATTTTATGCGTTTGTGTGTAATTTAATTTTGTTACATTATTAGGGTCAGCTGGATTACATAATTTCATTTTGTCACATTATCAAGGTCATTTGGGATCTATATCTCTGTTTTGCTCAGCAATTAGCAGTTATCATATGTGGATACATGGTACATGTTGATTGTGAAGTTTGAAATCGAGGTGTGCATCCCCGATGTCCATGATAATGATGGCACTATGGCACTTATGGTTATATGGCAATATCTACTCTACTGATCAGTTTGTAAGTAGCTCCATACATGTAGTATGTGTAACAAGGAATTTTATACTTGTGGTGTATAACTACATACAAATGGAAGTAATCAACAAACTAGATTATTTAACTAAAATAAGATCAAAATTTGTTTGTTATGCATGCATCAAACTTAGTTTGCCATGTATGAGGATAAAAATCAGACATGAGATTGTTGTGTAAGTTCTTGATCATGATAGTGGTTCGAATCTTAAGGCCCAACTTGGACTCATCAAACTCCATGCTGGAGTTGATAAGAGAGCTTCTCTTCACTCTTGGCATCGGCTGCTTTTTTATGGTCAAGACCCAGACTAAAGCCAATTTTTTTTCACAAATTTATCACCAACTATTTCAATACCAGCTACAGATGAACCCTAAAGGCACTTTTTGTACTTACATAGAATTATAGAACCATTTGGAAACTTCGGTATTTTTGAAATGTAAATTATGTCAATTTTTTTAAAGTTATGTTACTCAAGACTGTTGGGAGATGCGTATCCCCTCGAGACAATTTATCTCTGTGTATATGTACAAACATCTTGTTCGAAAAAACAGTAAGCTATTTGGTAAATATTTACCTAAGTAAATAATAATGTAGTCTTCATTAGAATTCAGGTAAAGTCATGAGACTTAATGCGAGGTCAAACATGTATCGAGATGGAGATATCGATCATGGAGAAGTACTTGACCATTTGTCGCATAAGTCTAAAATCGTTCGTGGTAGTAGATGTTTCGAGAAAATGATATCGACATATCGGATATACCATTGTGTCTTTGTCTTCACCATGCATTGCTGACGATAATCACATGGACGTTTGACCTGGCGAAGTCGGAGACGAGACACATGTGCTAATTAGAGAATGAGTTCATTGAATGACCCAACGAGATCCACTACATGGTTAGCATACACCAATCATTCAATGGTGAGCTCTCAGTGATGATAGGCAAGTTGGTTCTTAGACTTGAGTTCATTGTACGAACATCTGCGTGAACGTTGTCACTTTGATTTCTGATCTAGCCTCGAGGCAAGCCCTATTGAAAGGTCCTTGGTTCGGTGACACTTGAATGGTACGAGGAGAGTGGTGGCCAAGAAAGAATTCGTCTCTCCCAGTATGGGGAGTTAGTGTCGCAGGAGTCGGTACAGTCTTTAGCAAAATAAACCATGGCCATGGTGTGTTGGATTGGATCCTACAAAGGTTAGCTAAGACCGAATGATGCCGACCAAATGTGAAGCTATTGTGGGTTGGAAGTTAATCATAGTGTATCGCCCCGCTTCCCAAAAACAGAGGAAGCGAGAGCGTTACTGGGTCCGCTTGAACCGGAGCGGTGAAACTCAGGTTCATTAAGCGTCTGTGGTAAAATGCAAGGCCAGGTCCTTCGCACGCTTTTCAGAACAACCAGAATTATTCATACATTACAAGCCACATCCAGAATAATAAGCATCCGTACATGAAATGAAAACAACATGCCTCAGCTGGGCCTAAATACAACAAAGATAACGTACACACAAACACAATGGAAAGTAACTAAGATAAGCAGCAATGGTAAAGGTCCACTAGTTCTCCGCAGGGAGAGACTCGACGTCTACAGCGAACTCCTGACTCTCCAAGTCAGGTGTCTCGTAAGGAACCTCCTGATACTCAAGCTCGGGATCTGACATACATCCAAAAACATGAATGTATGTCAGCAAGGGTCTGTAAAAAGGTGTTAGATCCCAATGCAAGATATACAATTTACACTGAATTTTAAGAGGCAATTATAAATTAAACGAGATAATAAGGAAAGTTTAAACATGCTGATTTTAAAGTAAGTACATCCTATCATGCAGTTCTAAACAATCTGACGAGTAAAGTAAAGCATGTCAATTTTACCGAGATAACAATTTCAAGTTGCAAGTTTCTTGTTAGTATTTCACGATAGTTAGCAAGTCATGTCTATAATAGGGTTCTCGCCTTTAGGACGTGATGAGTGGGTCGTTCTTCTCACGGGGACTTACCGTGATTGGCGCTAACCCACCGCATACGGGTGGTGCCCTTGAAGAGAGTACCCGTTCATACGCCTAGCAGCCGCTCAACCCTTACCCCACCCAAGATTTGTGCTGGAACACGAGCCAGCCTAATTCACGAATTACAAGCACGAATTTGTCAACTCACATGACATCACGAAAATCACGATTTCGCCTTCGAGGCGCACGATTTCACGATGTCTCACGTTAGTTAATTATTTCAAGGCATGCAGCAATTAAATAATAAGACCAGTTATCTTTATACAACAATTTCCGTGGTTACGAGAGTAACGAGCAACATTCACATACAAGAGACTAATTTAACATCGAATTCGTAAATTCACTATAAATTGCATACTTACCTGATTTCGGTGATTTTGGTGCTGTTGGGTTCGTCCCGACGGGTACTTCGTTACGGTACTTCCGGTTCTCTGTTTGATTAAACAAATGTCTGGGTTAGACTTGTCTGACATAAAATTAAATAATGGTTCGTCTTCATTAGTTTCTATTACCCTAGGGTTGATCTATAATGTCATTACTAACTATTCATACTACTAATTTACTGAATGATGAAATAGCACAGTACCACTGAGGTTTTACAAATTTGAGGTCATGGTTACAATTATGAGTCATAGCATATGATTAATGTATCAAAGTGTTTTACCGTTCATCATTCTGCTAAAATAATACCACTAATATAATGTTACCTAACTTGTTAAATATTAATATATCACATATCATCTAGCTGTAATAAGGCATGACATATAATAATCGTCTGTACCCATGACAATGTATAATAATAATAATATTATTATTTAAATCCATTCTACCTCTTCTGTCTCTTTCTTTAATATAACTTCTATCATTATCATCACATGGCTGACACCCTTCCACTTTCATTACTTTAATACAAACACTCATCCCTGTCTCCTCTCTTCATCTCCACTTTTGTCTTCGTTCTTCTCCTTTATTTTATATTTTTTTGAACTTGCAGGCAACAAGAACTCTTGCACAAGGAAAATAAAGGGAGAGAGCTCACGCAAAAGGGGAGGGGGTCTCACGCGTGGAGGCAGAGGGGGGCCGGCGACACGGGATCCGATGGCGGGCGGCGCGGCTTCTGCGGACTCCGGCGATCCGGCGGCGCAACAGCACAGGGGCGCGGCGGCCTCACGGTGAGCTGGGCGGTGGCCTCCGGTTGCTGGGCGACGGCGGGTCGAGGTGGAGGCGTTTCCGGCGGTGGGTCGACGGTGGTGCTGGCCTAGGGGAGGGAGGAGATGGATGTGGAGCTTGGTTAGGGCTTAGAATCTGATTTTAGATTTACTTGGGTTTGATTTCTTCCTCTAACTTCTGGAATTGGGTTGATTTTGATTTTGTAAAGGAATTGGGAAGCTGATTTTGGAGAAGGCTGATTTTCGTTTGAATGTTGGGTTTCTGGCTTGTGTTTTGGCTCGGAGAACTCTGTAGGGGAGAAGACCATTGGTTTGCAGGGGAGTTGGTTTGTTGGCAACGTTCATTGTTGCTGTTGAAATACAGCAGTGAATGGGGGACACATTGAAAGGGAGGAGCTGGACGTGGGGGAGAACTTGATGAAAGGATGTTGGATCTGAACTGCCCAATTGTGGCAGTCAATAGGGTGGTTAATGAGTGATTAACTTAATTAATGTTAAAGTTAATTGGTGATTTGCCTTTTTATTTAAGTAATTAAGTAATTAATCCAAGTGTGATTATTAAAATAAAAGAAGTAATTAGTGAAAGTTAAAACTGAGTATCAATTTTGTAATTAGTGGGATAATTAAGTTAAGGTGATTCGTTAAGATTAATAGTCAATTAACGATGGCACCGTAAACGAAACGGATACGCGCTCACGTTGACGCACAACCATAGAATTCGCGCACGAAACATCCAGATGGTCAAAACGAAAATACGGACACACATAATAATACGCCTAGAAGATACCGGCCGTTACACTCTACCCACCTTAAGAAAAATTCCGTCCTCGGAATTCTTATTAACTAAGGAGCAGTGAATAAATATGGATAACGCTCTCGCATCTCATCTTCCCGCTCCCAGGTGGACTCTCCTGGCGAGTCACGACGCCACATCACTCTCACGAGATTGACAACCTTGTTCCTGAGCGCCTTCTGACGTCGATCTAGGATCTCCACAGGCTGCTGCTCATACGTCAGATCCGGTCGAACTGTAATCTCAGAGTAGTCCACAGCATGAGAAGGGTCGCTGATATAACGACGGAGCTGAGACACATGGAAGACGTCATGAACTCCCTCTAAGGAAGGTGGCAAGGCTAAGCGATATGCTACCTCTCCAACTCGCTCCAGCACATCGAAAGGTCCAATATATCTCGGACTAAGCTTGCCTCTCTTCCGAAGTCGAATCAGTCCTCGATTCAGGGAGATCTTCAGGAACACATGATCTCCTGGCTGAAACTCTAGTGGACGCCGTTTAGCATCTACCCAATGCTTATAACGGTCCTGAGCGATCCGAAGCTTGTCCCTGATGTCACGCACAACATCAACTGCTTCCACTATCATCTCTGGCCCCAAGAGCTCTCTATCACCGATGTCATCCCAACTCAGTGGCGATCGACATTTCCTCCCATATAGAGCAGCAAATGGCGCCATGCCGATGCTCGCCTGGTAGCTGTTGTTGTAGGAGAACTCCACCAGGTGCAGATGATCCTCCCATGAACCCTTGAGATCCAACATGCAAGCTCTCAACATGTCCTCCAATATCTGAATAGTGCGCTCCGATTGGCCATCCGTCTGCGGGTGATACGCAGTACTGAATTTCAGACTGGTACCCAGATTGGTCTGCAGACTCTTCCAGAACTGAGATGTGAACCTTGTATCACGATCCGATACAATGCTCACAGGAACTCTATGCAAGCGTACGATCTCCTACACAACATAATTCACATCACGACTAGTATTAGAAGGAAATTATTAAGGTATGAGTTGGGTCATTACCTCCATATACTTCCTTGCCAATATCTCTGTGGATTGCCCAACTCGGAAAGGTATAAAGTGTGCAGACTTGGTCAATCGATCAACGATGACCCAGATCGCGTCGTTCTGCCTGATGCTCCGAGGTAAGCCAGTCACGAAGTCTATCGTGATGTGCTGCCACTTCCACTCTGGAATCGGCAGAGGTTGTAGTAGTCCAGCAGTGCGATGATGTTCAGCCTTCACTTGCTGACACACGAGACACTTGGCAACGCTCCGTGCCACACTTCTCTTCATCCCATGCCAGCAGAAATTCTGACGAAGGTCCTTGTACATCTTCGTACCTCCAGGATGAATAGCATAAGGCGAAGTGTGAGCCTCATTCATCAATTCTTCTCTGATGTCTCCTGCAGGCACGCAGATCCTACTACCATATCTCAAAGATCCATCCGCGTGAATCAGAAAGTCGGTCTGAAGTCCTGCTTCGACCTGTTCTCTGATCTTCTTCAATTTAGCATCTCCATCTTGGGCAGTCTTGATCCGATCCACAATCGTCGATTGAATCTGCATGCTCATCAATGACGACGTGACTCTAGGTAGGACGGCTTCAACATCCATCTCTCGTAGGTCCTGCTGCAATCTCCACTGAGCTGTGAGAATCATCACTTCGGGCAGTCGACTCAAGGCATCCGGTACGACATTCACCTTCCCTGGATGATACTGAAGATCGATGTCATAGTCTGCCATCAATTCCAACCATCTGCACTGTCTCATATTCAGCTCCTTCTGAGTGAATATATATTTCAAACTTTTGTGATCAGTGAAAATTTTCACTTTCTCACTCAGTAAGAAATGCCTCCAAATCTTCAAAGCAAAGATAACGGTAGCCAACTCCAAGTCGTGAGTCGGATAATTCTTTTCGTGGATCTTCAACTGTCGAGAAGCGTAAGCGACTACATGACTGTGTTGGTGTAGAACGCATCCAAGTCCCTTGCCTGATGCGTCGTAAAATATCTCGAAGCCTCCGCTTCTATCCGGAATAGCTAAAACTGGTGCAGATGTCAGTCTCTCCCTCAAAGTAGAAAGAGCTTGCTCACAAGAGTCTGACCAACTGAACTTAACATCCTTCCTTGTCAATCTCGTCATCGGCTCAGCTATCCTCGAGAAATCCTTAATAAATCTGTGGTAGTATCCAGCCAACCCAAGGAAACTCCTGATGTCCGATGCTGATCGAGGTGTAGGCCATTCACTGACTGCTCTGACCTTCTCCGGATCCACTGAGATGCCAGCTCCTGATACTACATGCCCAAGAAATGCAACTCTGTCTAGCCAGAATTCGCATTTGCTGTACTTGGCATACAGTCTGTGATGACGGAGCGTCTCCAATACCATCTTCAAGTGCTCTGCATGCTCCTCCTCGCTCCTCGAGTACACCAGGATATCATCTATAAAGATTACCACGAACTTGTCGAGGAAGTCGTAAAAGATAAGGTTCATGAGGTTCATGAACACAGCAGGAGCGTTGGTCACACCGAACGGCATGACAACAAACTCATAGTGCCCGTACTTAGTACGAAAAGCTGTTTTGGGCAAGTCTTCCTTCTTGACTCTGACTTGATGGTATCCGCTCCGGAGATCCAACTTTGAAAATACTCTCGATGCACCAAGCTGATCGAAGATATCATCAATACGGGGCAGTGGGTACTTGTTTTTCACTGTGACATTGTTCAGCTCCCGATAATCCACACACATCCTCCTCGAGCCATCCTTCTTCTTCACCAGTAAAACGGGTGCACCCCAGGGAGATACGCTGGGATGAATGAAACCCTTCTGCATTAGCTCATCCAACTGCTTCCTCAGCTCTTCCAACTCTGCAGGAGCCATACGGTAAGGCGCCTTCGAAATTAGTTGAGCTCCTGGCATAAGATCAATGCTGAACTCCAATGCTCGGTCAGGCGGCAATCCAGAAATGTCTTCAGGGAAGACGTCTTCAAAATCTCTCACTACTGCAGGCTTCTCTGGCTCAGCTATCATGGATGCAATAGTCAAGCTGTATGGCTGGGCTCGGAACTTGACGGGTCCAAGCGAACGTCCTCTGCTGACAAACTCAAACACTGTGTGGTCAGGAATTTCGAATACCACTTTCTTCCGGCGACAGTCGATCGTGGCATAAAAAGCTCCTAACCAATCAATGCCGAGAATAGCATCGAAATTAGGTAGGTCATGGACAATGAAGTTGGCATACAATTCGTGTCCACTAACCACCAACGGGCATGGTCTACATCCTAGGGCAACCTTCACTACACCATTCCCAGTTGTAATATTCCAACACTTGGTAAGTGTATAGGTGGGTATCGAGTGTTCGACTACGAACTTCTGAGATAGGATACACATGGAAGCTCCAGAATCGAACAGGGTCAAGGCCGGGTGAGATGAAACTAAGATGACACCTAATGGTAACATGCAACTAGATTAAACATGGATATAACTAATCAAACATAATGCATAAATAAGGAAGATTAGCCTAGCGGTTACCAGCAATCACGTCGTCCTCAGCTTCAGCCTCCACAGCTGTCATAGTGAAAGCTCGGCGCTTCGGCGGATTGGCCTGCTGAAAGGCTCGATCCTGTGGAACCAAAGGTGGTCCACGCTGTCCAGGTGCCGGTACGGTCCTGTGAGCGGGTCCAGGTGGTCGAGAACCGTGGGTGCAATCCTTCGCAGCATGAGTAGGTGATCCACAGATTAAACACTGATTCAGCATCCTCCAAGAGTCTTTATTCACATGACCGAGCTTGCCGCAGAAATGGCAAACCAACTCAGCTCGGTTGAGGACAGGTGCAGCTGGCCTTTTAAACTGTGTGGTCTGAACAGGACGAAAACTAGGCCTAGGTGCACTCCTCTGTGGCTCCATCGGGTGCTTGCCCGCCTGACGTGCCCGCTTTTGATAAACTACCTGCTCGCGCTGCTTCGCGACCACTAGGACTTGTTTATGAGTAGTAAAGGTGTGCCCGGACAACACCTCCTATATGTCCAGATCTAAGCCCTGCAGAAAGCGGTGTGCACAGTCCTCCTCATCTGCTACCAGTGTAGTGGCGAATTGGCTCAGCATGGTAAATTCGGCCTCATACTCATCGACTGTCATGGTGCCCTGCTCCAGGTTGATGAAGCGCTGCTGCATCACCCTCTTTACAGCCTTCAGGAAGTACTGGGCGTCAAACCTCTGATGGAAAGTATCCCAAGAAATCGGCTTGGTCAGCCTAGCCTCCTCAGCATCCCACCAGTGACGTGCATTATTTGTCAGCTGCTACTTGGCGAGGTCTACCCAATCGTTCGGATTGATTCAGGCAAGACTCAAGTTATCCGCAGTCTTGTGAAGCCATTCCTCGGCCGCTAGTGGGCCCTCTCGTCCAGAGAAGATCGTCGGATGCATCTCCTTGAACTGCTTGGCTCCAGGCTCATAGCAAGGTGGTGGAGGAGCTGGTGCAGCCTGACGTCCCTGCTGGACCAAGTGGTGCTGAACCTCAAGCATTTCCTTCATAACTCCAAGCATCTGGCGGATGTCGTCACTTCCACCTCCAACAGGTACGGGTCCATTTTGGGTGCTTCGTTCCTCAGCCATTCTGAGATAGAAAAACCCGAGTTAACCCCGCGTATGTGATCTTCTAGATGTTTGGCCGATGAAAATATTCTCATTGTTCTGAATTCGTAAATGCAAAGAGACGGACCTGCATGGGCCACCACTAAAACCTGTAACGCCCCGCTTCCCAAAAACGGCGGAAGCGAGAGCGTTACTGGGTCCGCTTGAACCGGAGCGGTGAAACTCAGGTTCATTACGCGTCTGTGGTAAAACGCAAGGGCAGGTCCTTCGCACGCTTTTCAGAACAACCAGAATTATTCATACATTACAAGCCACATCCAGAATAATAAGTGTCCGTACATGAAATGAAAACAACATGCCTCAGCTGGGCAGAAATACAACAAAGATAACGTACACACAAACACAATGGAAAGTAACTAAGACAAGCAGCAATGGTAAAGGTCCACTAGTTCTCCGTAGGGAGAGACTCGGCGTGTACATCGAACTCCTGACTCTCCAAGTCAGGTGTCTCGTAAGGAACCTCCTGATACTCAAGCTCGGGATCTGACATACATCCAAAAACATGAATGTATGTCAGCAAGGGTCTGCAAAAAGGTGTTAGAACCCAAGGCAAGATATACAATTTACACTGAATTTTAAGAGGCAATTATAAATTAAACGAGATAATAAGGAAAGTTTAAACATGCTGATTTTAAAGTAAGTACATCCTATCATGCAGTTCTAAACAATCTGACGAGTAAAGTAAAGCATGTCAATTTTACCGAGATAACAATTTCAAGTTGCAAGTTTCTTGTTAGTATTTCACGATAGTTAGCAAGTCATGTCTATAATAGGGTTCTCACCTTTAGGACGTGATGAGTGAGTCGTTCTTCTCACGGGGGCTTACCGTGATTGGCGCTAACCCACCGCATACGGGTGGTGCCCTTGAAGAGAGTACCCATTCATACGCCTAGCAGCCGCTCAACCCTTACCCCACCCAAGATTTGTACTGGAACACGAGCCAGCCTAATTCACGAATTACAAGCACGAATTTGTCAACTCACATGACATCACGAAAATCACGATTTCACCTTCGAGGCGCACGATTTCACGATGTCTCACGTTAGTTAATTATTTCAAGGCATGCAGCAATTAAATAATGACCAGTTATCTTTATACAAAAATTTCCATGGTTACGAGAGTAACGAGCAACATTCACATACAAGAGACTAATTTAACATCGAATTCGTAAATTCACTATAAATTGCATACTTGCCTGATTTCGGTGATTTTGGTGCCGTTGGGTTCGTCCCGACGGGTACTTCGTTACGGTACTTCCGGTTCTCTGTTTGATTAAACAAATGTCTGGGTTAGACTTGTCTGACATAAAATTAAATAATGGTTCGTCTTCATTAGTTTCTATTACCCTAGGGTTGATCTATCATGTCATTACTAACTATTCATACTACTAATTTACTGAATGATGAAATAGCATAGTACCACTGAGGTTTTACAAATTTGAGGCCATGGTTACAATTATGAGTCATAGAATATGATTAATGTATCAAAGTGTTTTACCGTTCGTCATTCTGCTAAAATAATACCACTAATATAATGTTACCTAACTTGATAAATATTAATATATCACATATCATCTAGCTGTAACAAGGCATGACATATAATACTCGTCTGTACCCATGACAATGTATAATAATAATAATATTATTATTTAAATCCATTCTACCTCTTCTGTCTCTTTCTTTAATATAACTTCTATCCTTATCATCACATGGCTGACACCCTTCCACTTTCATTACTTTAATACAAACACTCATCCCTGTCTCCTCTCTTCATCTCCCCTTTTGTCTTCGTTCTTCTCCTTTATTTTATATTTTTTTTGAACTTGCAGGCAACAAGAACTCTTGCACAAGGAAAAGAAAGGGAGAGAGCTCACGCAAAAGGGGAGGGGGTCTCACGCGCGGAGGCAGAGGGGGGCCGGTGGCACGGGATCCGGCGGCGGGCGGCGCGGCTTCTGCGGACTCCGGCGATCCGGCGGCGCAACAGCACAGGGGCGCGGCGGCCTCACGGAGAGCTGGGCGGTGGCCTCCGGTTGCTGGGCGACGGCGGGTCGAGGTGGAGGCGTTTCCGGCGGCGGGTCGACGGTGGTGCTGGCCTAGGGGAGGGAGGAGATGGATGTGGAGCTTGGTTAGGGCTTAGAATCTGATTTCAGATTTACTTGGGTTTGATTTCTTCCTCTAACTTCTGGAATTGGGTTGATTTTGATTTTGTAAAGGAATTGGGAAGCTGATTTTGGAGAAGGCTGATTTTCGTTTGAATGTTGGGTTTCTGGCTTGTGTTTTGGCTCGGAGAACTCTGTAGGGGAGAAGACCATTAGTTTGCAGGGGAGTTGGTTTGTTGGCAACGTTCATTGTTGCTGTTGAAATACAGCAGTGAATGGGGGACACATTGAAAGGGAGGAGCTGGACATGGGGGAGAACTTGATGAAAGGATGTTGGATCTGAACTGCCCAATTGTGGCAGTCAATAGGGTGGTTAATGAGTGATTAACTTAATTAATGTTAAAGTTAATTGGTGATTTGCCTTTTTATTTAAGTAATTAAGTAATTAATCCAAGTGTGATTATTAAAATAAAAGAAGTAATTAGTGAAAGTTAAAACTGAGTATCAATTTTGTAATTAGTGGGATAATTAAGTTAAGGTGATTCGTTAAGATTAATAGTCAATTAACGATGGCACCGTAAACGAAACGGATACGCGCTCACGTTGACGCACAACCATAGAATTCGCGCACGAAACATCCAGATGGTCAAAACGAAAATACGGACACACATAATAATACGCCTAGAAGATACCGGCCGTTATACATACCCTAGGCTTCGAGCGACATAGTTATGATGAAGGGACAAAAACTGCGCCATTCATTACGGACACAGTCACGGTGGTCCTAACAATACTCATGTCAATGGGCAAACCACATAATGATGATACCAAAATAGGGATTGCACCTACTGCTCGTGGTCATTACCATCTGAGATTTCAAGCCTCGCCTGTAGTAAGGTCAGCCGTAGGGTCACACACAGAGTGGGACTTTTGTCAAGTAATATGTAACATTAGGAAGATAGGGCATATGATGCATGTGAATTAATGATGTTGCAAAAAGTTAGTGATATATGCCAAGGGATATTAATGATATGGGATTATTGCATATGATGCAAAAGGATTTAAATATATTGTAAAATGTTTATGAGCATATTTTATAATAAAAGTATAGAACAAGCTCAATAAGGGGTCTGTAAAGTCCAAGACCCATTTATATCAGCCAAGTTAAGCTAGGGCTAAAACAAAGAAGAAATCCAAAAAAAAAAAAATTTGGTCCAAGCCCAATAAGATGGAGGAAGACCAAAAAAATTGCAAAAGGCGCATACCCTTGCCCAGCTGGCACTGGGCATGCCCAGGCCAGCTGGGTGCCCAGGCCCACATATGGGGTTGGGTGATGGGCCTGGGCGCCCAACCCCGGTGGGTGGGTCGGACTCGCCTGAGCGGGCAGGGGCCCGATCCACGGGCGCCCAGCGGCTAGGTGACCGACCCGGGGGCAGCCGACCCGCTGGCACCTAGTGGGCAGGAAACCCATGGTGGCCCCACCAGTGGGGCCCACGAGATAATATGTGCAATTTCAGATCAGCGCATGCTGGAGCAATTTTTTGACGTTCTTTGGGGTTCGTTTGAGGGGTCAAACGAAGTCGGAATTGAGCACCGTTTGTTTCTATGCGTTCACCGTTCAATGCTCTTCGATTTGATATAAGATATCACTTCCAGAGTTTAACGGTGAATGAGGAAAAATTCGTTAAAGTTTGGCCTTTGTAGAGGGCAAACTTGTAATTGATTTTTGTCCTCTAATTTATTAGTCCCGCATCTGTTATTTTGAGAATGGGAGGAGTCAGCTCCCTATATAAATAGGGCCTAACTTCCCTCATTAAACTCTGTCACGACCCGCTTCCCTAAAATGGAGGCGAGACGTGAAAAGGTCCGCACGAGAGTGGAGCTGTGAAGCCCCAAACCCGATAAGCGTCCACAATACATAAACAGGTCCCTGTAACCACAACAGAATAACAATAATAACACAAGGAGAGACTGAAATAAAGTTCCACATCTCACAAATTGTCCAACATCAAAATAAGTCCAACATCCAGAAAAGCCACCAGGCTAAAAGAAAAGAGTCTAAGGCCCAGAACAAGGCCAACAAAAGAAACGACATAACAAAATATAGGTGCCACGCACCAAAAACAAACAACTGTCTAACAAAAGTAAAACACTACGGAGACACTAGGACTGGTCCCCAGTGTCCACGTACTCCCCGTCAAACACAAGCTCGGGCTCGGCGTCAGCAAACACCTCGTCCTCAACAAGGTACTCGGGCTCAGGATCTAACATGTGTCACCCAAAAGAGTAAAGGGGCACATGTCAGCAAGTCTAAAAGACTTGGGCAAGGAAACTGAAAGTGAGGCATCTAGCAACCTAGCAGTTATAGTATTAAGTGATGACATGGCAGTTAAGCATGATGCAACAGTTTAAATGAGAGACAAGCACGCACGATGTAGCAAAAGCTACCAAATCACTAATCACTTATCATTTAACACTTATCACTTATCACTTATCACTTAGTGCATAGAGAGTCCACCTGCTGGCCAGCTCGTGGCTCAGGACGCTTATCTCTACCACTATTAATCACTTGTCACTGTTAAACACTTAGTGCATAGAGAGTCCACCTGCTGGCCAGCTCGTGGCTCAGGCCGCTTATCTCTATCACTATTAATCACTTGTGCACTAGAGAGTCCACCTGCTGGCCGGAGTGGCGGATCAGGCCAACTCGGGGCTCAGGCCGCTTATCTCTTACCCCACCCATATGTGTCGAGCGTTGGGGTTTCCAACTCACTAAGCTCGCTTCTGGAACACGAGCCAGGAATATAATATTGTAGCGTGTGCTACGCAATCACGATGAATAATCACTATGCAATGACATGAACGGACATTTGCGTACCGTTAATTTAAATTAAACGTGACAGGCAAAATGCAATGACATGAACATATTCGCGTACCGTTAATTGAAAGTAAACATGACATGGTAATTGTGCAACATGCTAAAAGTCGGAATTAGCTTCGTTGTCAAGCTAATTCCCCAATTTGCGCCTAGGCGAGTATCATTTCGTCGCCTAGCCTCTTTTACGCATACAACAAGCAAATGGCCTAAAACATGGCCTAAACCCTAAGTGGCAAGTTTCACTTGCCTAGCACCGGGGATGACGATCACTTCGTCACACGGATGCTATCTACGGGGGAAAATCGCTGTTAAGGGGGAAACAACACCAAACACATGAAATTAATTAGGGTTTTCATAAAATTATAAATAGGCATTGAAAACAACGGTAGATCGATTTCTTACCGAGAGGAGACGGAAGAAACACTCCGGGGAACCCTAGGATCAGATCTGGAAAAGATTGGAGAAGTTCGGGGAAACTAGGGTTTAGGGGGATTTGGGGTTTTGATGGGTTTTGATGGAGATTTGGGGAAGATGAGAGGTGGATGGAGTGAATGGTTGGATTTGATGATGGATTTAGGGCTTGAAATGGAGAAATGGAGCTTGGAGGAAGATGGGGGCTGAAGGGGGAAGTTTTTAGGGTTTTGGGTCGTGTTGGAGAAGAAGAAGTCGAATGGGTTGGGTATAAATAGGTTAGGCTGGCGGCTGCCCAGAAATTAGGGTTTTAACACTGGTTAGTCGGTCAAAGAGCAACCACTGACCGACTAGTTTTGCAACTAGTCGGTCGGTCGACCAACGCAGACCGACTAAGTGTAAACAGTAACTTCTGTACAAAATTAGGATTTAGAATTAGTCGGTCCATGAACAAATACTGACCGACTAGTTTGGCATCTAGTCGGTCGATGAACGTTCTTAGACCGACTAAGAGTGAACAGTAACTGATACAAAAATAATATGATGAGTTAGTCGGTTCAAGAAGCATTGCTGACCGACTAGTTTGCAACCTAGTCGGTCAACCAACGTTCTTAGACCGACTAACGGTAAACAGTAACTCCTGAACAATTTTAGAAAGCCAACTAGTCGGTCCAAGAAGGATTGCCAACCGACTGGATCGTCATCTAGTCGGTCGGTGGCCCTTCTCACACCGGCTAATGAGCACCAAAAGTACCGATACGGAGCGCGAGGCCCCGTGATCGATTCCTAAGACTCCTAGGCTTGATCTAACAGTAAGATACGACCGTTATGAAGTCCATCACGAATGACATACTTCGAAATCGACGATCCTAAGGAAGACACGAGAAAATACGACGAATCGATCGAAAATGAAAACTACGGAGACGAAAACCACACATGAGGAGAAAATCCACCAAAACATATATTATAATATATAAAATCCAGATACACGAAAAGCAGTCGTTACATCCTCCCCAACTTAGGAAAAATTCCGTCCTCGGAATTCCCAAAAACTCACGAGTCCGGAAACAAAAGTGGGAAACGCTCTCGCATCTCATCCTCATTCTCCCAAGTAGACTCTCCAGGTGAACCGTGTCGCCACATCACCCTCACAAGATTGACAATCTTGTTCCGCAGCGATTTCTGACGCCTGTCCAAAATCTGCACTGGATGCTGGTCATACGTCATATCGGGGCGAACAGTAATCTCCGAAAAATCCACCGCATGAGACGGATCGCTAATGTATCGACGAAGCTGCGACACATGGAAAACATTGTGAACTCCTTCCAAAGATGGCGGCAAGGCCAAGCGATACGCTACCTCGCCAACCCTCTCCAAAACGTCAAACGGTCCAATGTATCGCGGGCTCAACTTTCCACGCTTCCCAAAACGAATCACACCACGATTCGGGGAAATCTTCAAGAACACATGGTCGCCGGGCTGAAACTCCAAAGGACGACGTTTAGCATCCGCCCAATGCTTAAAACGGTCCTGAGCAATTCTCAACCTCTCCCGAATATTCCTGACGATATCCACGGCCTCCACGATCATCTCAGGTCCCAACAACTCCCGATCACCAACGTCATCCCAACTCAATGGCGATCGACATTTCCTCCCATAAAGAGCGGCGAAAGGCGCCATGCCAATACTCGCCTGGAAGCTGTTGTTGTAAGAGAACTCCACCAAGTGTAGATGGTCCTCCCACGAACCCTTGAAATCCAACATGCACTCCCTCAGCATGTCTTCCAAAATCTGAATCGTCCTCTCGGACTGGCCATCCGTCTGCGGATGGTACGCCGTGCTGAAACTCAGACGCGTACCCAAGCTCTTCTGCAAACTCTGCCAGAACTGAGATGTGAACCTCGTGTCTCTGTCAGACACGATACTCACGGGGACTCCGTGAAGTCGCACAACCTCCTGCACGATTCACGTTACATCACTATCCAACATAGGAAAAGGAAATAAAACGGAGAGTAAAAGAAATTTTACCTCCATATATCTCCTCGCTAGCGCCTCAGTGGACTGTCCCACTCGGAACGGAATAAAGTGCGCAGATTTGGTCAATCGATCTACGATCACCCAAATCGCGTCATTCTGCTTCGGACTCCGAGGTAGTCCAGTCACGAAATCCATAGTGATGTGTTGCCATTTCCACTCCGGAATCGGAAGCGGTTGTAGCAACCCGGCCGAACGCTGATGCTCTGCCTTCACTTGCTGGCAAACCAAGCACTTGGCCACACTCCGAGCCACGCTCCTCTTCATACCATGCCACCAATAATTCAGACGAAGATCCTGGTACATCTTGGTGCCACCAGGATGCACAGAATACGGCGAACTGTGTGCCTCCACCATCAGCTCCTCTCTGATATCCCCAGCAGGCACACACAACCTGGCTCCAAACCTCAGCGAGACATCCTCATGAATCAAAAAGTCAGTCCGCAGACCGGCTTCCACCTGCTCCCGAATCCTTACCAGTTTCGGATCCTCAGCCTGGCCAGCCTTAATCCGATCCACGATCGTCGACTGTACCTGCATGTACATCAACGAAGAAGCCTCCCCAGGAAGAACAATCTCCACGCCAGACTCGCAAAAATCCTGCTGCAATCTCCACTGCGAGGTCAACATCATCACCGCTGGAAGCCTACTCAAAGCATCTGGAACCACATTCACCTTGCCAGGGTGATACTGCAAATCAATATCATAATCCGCCATAAGCTCCAGCCATCGACGTTGTCACATGTTGAGCTCCTTCTGAGTGAAAATATACTTCAAGCTTTTGTGATCGGTGAAAATCTTCACTTTCTCACTCAGCAAGAAGTGCCTCCAAATCTTAAGAGCAAACACAACGGCAGCCAACTCCAAATCATGCGTCGGATGATTCTTCTCATGAACCTTAAGCTGACGAGACGCATACGCCATAACATGCCCATGCTGATGCAACACACAACCGAGACCCTTGCCAGAAGCATCGCAAAAGATCTCAAATCCACCGCTGCGATCCGGCACAACAAGAATAGGGGCAGTCGTCAACCTCTCCTTCAGAACACCAAAAGCACTCTCACAATCACCCGACCAAACAAAAGCAACATCCCTCCGCGTCAACCTGGTCATCGGCTCAACAATACGAGAAAAGTCCTTGATGAATCGCCGATAATAACCGGCAAGTCCAAGGAAACTCCGAATCTCAGACGCCGACGACGGAACAGGCCACTCCCTGATGGCCCGAATCTTCTCGGGATCCACTGAAATACCATCTCCAGTCACCACATGCCCGAGAAAAGCAACTCGATCCAGCCAAAACTCGCACTTCGAAAACTTAGCATACAACCGATGCTTCCTCAAAATCTCCAACACCGTCCTTAAGTGCGAGGCATGCTCTTCCTCCGACTTCGAATAGATCAGAATGTCGTCAATGAAGATAACGACAAACTTATCCAAAAAGTCGTAGAAAATCAGGTTCATCAGATTCATGAAAACTGCGGGCGCGTTAGTTACGCCAAAAGGCATAACCACGAACTCATAGTGTCCATACTTCGTCCTGAACGCTGTCTTCGGAACATCTCCCTTCTTCACCTTCAGCTGATGGTAACCACTCCTCAAATCCAATTTGGAAAACACCCTCGAACCTCCAAGCTGATCAAAAATATCATCGATGCGAGGCAACGGGTATTTATTCTTAATGGTTACCGCATTCAACTCCCGATAGTCCACGCACATGCGACGCGAACCATCCTTCTTCTTCACCAGCAACACCGGTGCTCCCCACGGAGACACGCTAGGATTAATATAACCCTTCTGCAAAAGCTCATCCAACTGCTTCCGCAACTCTTCCAACTCTGCAGGTGCCATACGATACGGCGCCTTCGAAATCGGCTGCGCACCTGGAACAAGATCGATAGAAAATTCCAAAGCCCGATCAGGTGGCAAACCAGACATCTCCCCGGGGAAGACGTCGCCAAAATCACGCACCACCGCTGGCCACTCCAGCTCCATCTGCATAGCCACAGCCTCCACCGGCTTGGCCCGAAATCTGACAGGACCAAGCGAACTGCTACCACGACTGAACTCAAATACTGGATGTCCGGGAATCTCGAACACCACCTTCTTCCTCCTGCAGTCAATCGTAGCATAGAAGCTCGCAAGCCAATCCATCCCAAGAACTGCATCATAGTTGATGATGTCGTGGACAATGAAATCCGCAAAAAGCTCATGTCCACAGACCACCAACGAGCAAGAATTGCAACCACGATGCACCGAGACCACGCCATTCCCTGTAACGATATTCCAACTCTTGGGGAGAGGGGACGTCGACAAGGAATGCCTCTGCACGAAGCTCCGAGAAATAATGCACATCGATGCACCAGAGTCAAAGAGGACTCGTGCAGGAAATGTGCAAACCAAAATCACACCTAATCAATCAATTAACAATCAAACCCTAGTCTAGCAAACAAGCAAGTTCAAGCAAACAACATAATCTAGCAATCAAGACCAAATAGGAAAGTAATAGCTAGAAAGAGGATTACCTGCGATAACCTCATCCACAGCCTCGCTCTCCGCAGCGGTCATCAGAAAAGCCTGCCTCCTCAGCGGAGCAGCCTGCTGAAAAGCCTGCCTCTACGGAACAAGAGCTGCTCCACGTCCAGCAGGAACAGACGCTCGCTGCTGCAACGGCTGGGCAGCAATAGGTGCCTTCCAAGGCTGCTTCAACCTCGGGCACTCCCTGAGAGCATGGGCGGGATCTCCGCAGGCGATACATTGCCCCAAGAACCTCCTACACGATTCCTTGACATGGCCCTCCTTGCCACAAAAATGGCAAGTCCTCCAAGCAGGCCCTACTGGCCTCTTAAACTGAACAGGCTGGTTCGGCCTGAATCCAGGTCTAACCACAGCTCTCGCCTGTTCCACAGGCCTCTTCCCAGCACCAACCACAGACCCCCTCCTCTGATTCACGAGCAGCTCCTGCCTCTTGGCAGCTACTAGAACCTTCTGATAAGATTCCCGATCAGAAGAGGTCACAAAACTCTGGAGCTCTGAAGCAAGCCCCTGCAGGAACCTCTGAGCTCTCTCCTCAGTGTCCTGCACCATCTTTGGTGCAAACCGACTCAGCCTCATGAACTCCTGGTGATACATGTCCACCGACGAGTTCCCCTGCTTCAGATCGATAAAACGCTGCAGCATCTCCTCCCTGGCAGCCTTCGGGAAGAACTCACCATCAAATCTGGACTTGAAGGTAGCCCAGACGATCGGCTCCACCAACATCTTCTCCTCTGCATCCCACCAATTCCTGGCATTATCCTTCAGCTGCCTCTTCGCCAAATCAACCCATCCAGCCGGGGTGATCTTGGCCATCTTCAGATTGTCCTCGATGTTCCGAATCCACTCATCGGCAGCCAGAGGACCCTCAGAACCATCAAAATACGCGGGACCCAGCTCCCGAAATTGCTTCTCTCCTGGCTCAGAGCGAGGGGCATCCGGAAGAGCCCGGGCAGCTCGAGCAGGTGGAGCATTCTGGACTTGCAGAAGCACGCCCTGCTGCACCTGCATCATCTGCAGCATCATCCGCATCATCTCACCGCTGGTGGGTTCCCGCTCAGGCTCCTCATCATGAGGGACCGCGCCACTACCCCCACCACGGGTGAAACGCCTTCCTGCCATCTAGTGACACGGAAAACAAATCAGATTAGACTCATAGCTTATGACTCGGACGTCGAACTTAATTTATTGGGCATTCTAATATTATTATCGCTATTCCAAAAATCGCAGTTACAGAAGGACCTGCATGGGCCACCACTAAAACCTGTCACGACCCGCTTCCCTAAAATGGAGGCGAGACGTGAAAAGGTCCGCACGAGAGTGGAGCTGTGAAGCCCCAAACCCGATAAGCGTGCACAATACATAAACAGGTCCCTGTAACCACAACAGAATAACAATAATAACACAAGGAGAGACTGAAATAAAGTTCCACATCTCACAAATTGTCCAACATCAAAATAAGTCCAACATCCAGAAAAGCCACCAGGCTAAAAGAAAAGAGTCTAAGGCCCAGAACAAGGCCAACTAAAGAAACGACATAACAAAATATAGGTGCCACGCACCGAAAACAAACAACTGTCTAACAAAAGTAAAACACTATGGAGACACTAGGACTGGTCCCCAGTGTCCACGTACTCCCCGTCAAACACAAGCTCGGGCTCGGCGTCAGCAAACACCTCGTCCTCAACAAGGTACTCGGGCTCAGGATCTAACATGTGTCACCCAAAAGAGTAAAGGGGCACATGTCAGCAAGTCTAAAAGACTTGGGCAAGGAAACTGAAAGTGAGGCATCTAGCAACCTAGCAGTTATAGTATTAAGTGATGACATGGAAGTTAAGCATGATGCAACAGTTTAAATGAGAGACAAGCACGCACGATGTAGCAAAAGCTACCAAATCACTAATCACTTATCATTTAACACTTATCACTTATCACTTATCACTTAGTGCATAGAGAGTCCACCTGCTGGCCAGCTCGTGGCTCAGGCCGCTTATCTCTACCACTATTAATCACTTGTCACTGTTAAACACTTAGTGCATAGAGAGTCCACCTGCTGGCCAGCTCGTGGCTCAGGCCGCTTATCTCTATCACTATTAATCACTTGTGCACTAGAGAGTCCACCTGCTGGCCGGAGTGGCGGATCAGGCCAACTCGGGGCTCATGCCGCTTATCTCTTACCCCACCCATATGTGTCGAGCGTTGGGGTTTCCAACTCACTAAGCTCGCTTCTGGAACACGAGCCAGGAATATAATATTGTAGCGTGTGCTACGCAATCACGATGAATAATCACTATGCAATGACATGAACAGACATTTGCGTACCGTTAATTTAAATTAAACGTGACAGGCAAAATGCAATGACATGAACATATTCGCGTACCGTTAATTGAAAGTAAACATGACATGGTAATTGTGCAACATGCTAAAAGTCGGAATTAGCTTCGTTGTCAAGCTAATTCCCCAATTTGCGCCTAGGCGAGTATCATTTCGTCGCCTAGCCTCTTTTACGCATACAACAAGCAAATGGCCTAAAACATGGCCTAAACCCTAAGTGGCAAGTTTCACTTGCCTAGCACCGGGGATGACGATCACTTCGTCACACGGATGCTATCTACGGGGGAAAATCGCTGTTAAGGGGGAAACAACACCAAACACATGAAATTAATTAGGGTTTTCATAAAATTATAAATATGCATTGAAAACAACGGTAGATCGATTTCTTACCGAGAGGAGACGGAAGAAACACTCCGGGGAACCCTAGGATCAGATCTGGAAAAGATTGGAGAAGTTCGGGGAAACTAGGGTTTAGGGGGATTTGGGGTTTTGATGGGTTTTGATGGAGATTTGGGGAAGATGAGAGGTGGATGGAGTGAATGGTTGGATTTGATGATGGATTTAGGGCTTGAAATGGAGAAATGGAGCTTGGAGGAAGATGGGGGCTGAAGGGGGAAGTTTTTAGGGTTTTGGGTCGTGTTGGAGAAGAAGAAGTCGAATGGGTTGGGTATAAATAGGTTAGGCTGGCGGCTGCCCAGAAATTAGGGTTTTAACACTGGTTAGTCGGTCAAAGAGCAACCACTGACCGACTAGTTTTGCAACTAGTCGGTCGGTCGACCAACGCAGACCGACTAAGTGTAAACAGTAACTTCTGTACAAAATTAGGATTTAGAATTAGTCGGTCCATGAACAAATACTGACCGACTAGTTTGGCATCTAGTCGGTCGATGAACGTTCTTAGACCGACTAAGAGTGAACAGTAACTGATACAAAAATAATATGATGAGTTAGTCGGTTCAAGAAGCATTGCTGACCGACTAGTTTGCAACCTAGTCGGTCAACCAACGTTCTTAGACCGACTAACGGTAAACAGTAACTCCTGAACAATTTTAGAAAGCCAACTAGTCGGTCCAAGAAGGATTGCCGACCGACTGGATCGTCATCTAGTCGGTCGGTGGCCCTTCTCACACCGGCTAATGAGCACCAAAAGTACCGATACGGAGCGCGAGGCCCCGTGATCGATTCCTAAGACTCCTAGGCTTGATCTAACAGTAAGATACGACCGTTATGAAGTCCATCACGAATGACATACTTCGAAATCGACGATCCTAAGGAAGACACGAGAAAATACGACGAATCGATCGAAAATGAAAACTACGGAGACGAAAACCACACATGAGGAGAAAATCCACCAAAACATATATTATAATATATAAAATCCAGATACACGAAAAGCAGTCGTTACAAACTCCCACCAAGCCTTGCACAAGGAGCTCTCAAAAGTTAAGAGCACACCTAGATCAAATAGGCGAAAAAAATAATCATTCCCTCTTTCTCCCTTTTACTTCCTTGCTCCTGCTCGGGCTCTACCAAAGCTACGAAGGAGTTCGGATCCGATCCGAAGTCTTGAAGAATGATAAACTCAAGGTGAAACTTTTTGGAGCGCATGGTTGGCTCGGTGACAAGGGGATTGCTCGCCTCGGTATGTGGTGCAGCTCAAGGGAAGCAGTTCAGCCCCAATGTGGGGCATTGGTTCGTGAGGATCGATGTTCTGCTAACGTGTAGAACAAAGGTATGTCCTTTATTTTCTTCGCATTTAATTTTGCTGTAGTGATATATAGATTTATTCTTAGGGTTAGTCAGACCCACCTAGGAATAGTCGAGATTCTAGTAAGGATTTTAATTCCTTAGAGCTTTCTTAAAATTGTTTTAAGATTTTCCGCTGCTTTATTCTGTTTCCTCGTCCGCCTGACTTAGGGCGGATGTCGATTTTAGCCCTATGGATCCCATATATATACCTACAGTGGTATCAGAGCCAGGTCTACATGATCTATATTTTACTACAAATTTTAATGCATAAATAACAAAATTTAGAATTATTCCGATGCGATGGTTTTTATTAAAAAATTTCAATAAATAATTTTTTGAAAATTAGATCTTCTTACTTATATAATAATTTAGAGTAGATCTGGATAATTATGTGATAATTATTGTTCGATTAATGTTGTTATGATCTATGTTAATTATGTGATAATTATTTGGATTCATAATACCTAATTAGGATAGCCATTAATAAATAAAATTATTACGAAACATAATTGTTATGTGATAATAATTTTAATATCCCAATACATGTTTAGGATAGTCATAAGTAAATAAATTAATATGAAACATAATTGTTAAATGATAATAATTTTTAATTTCCTAATTGTTGATTAGGACTGTAAACAAAAGTTATTATAATCCTAAAATGTTAGTTTTAGGATGCGCCTAGTTAATTGGGATTAACTAAGAAAGGGTAATGACTCGTCTCAAAATGTGTGAGCGCTACTCCCAAGTGTAGAAGATCGAACAAGTAATAATCTTAGTGAGTCCAGGTATCGTATCCACGGGACAACTGACCTGCAAAACCACGAATCTCAGTCTATAAAGAGTGCTAAAATGGTAGTAAACAACCACCTATCAGAGATATAGGTAATGGTGTCGATGGTTTAAAATAATAAAGAAAATTCAACGATAATTACAGTGAATTCGATACTATGGTACTAATATGGAGAGTATGTATTGATAGTGATTTCGTTAGGGTGTGTGCAATCAATGATTATTAATATCTTTTCTATAACTCAATGTTTCGTCTGGCTAGGGCACGAGAACGTCGGAAGGTGTGGCGATAATGTGCGTAAAACAATGCCAAAAAGTAATCACATATATCATCGATTTCATGAAGAAAATACGTACAAGTGCACTCTCGGGTCACGATACATCATCTCGGATCACATAATGAATAAGTTGCAAAGATCATATTCGATTCAAGCATGCCCACGTCTCCGTATTGTAGAGGGATGTTCCCTCAGATCATTTGTATTTGATGCAAATGATAATTTAAGCTTAGATAGGGACTAATTTGCATATGATGCAAAAAGAGATTAAATGTGTCTTAAATTGTTTAAGAATATATTTAATTAAATAAACGCATGGAAAAATTTATCTGTAAGCCGGGAATGTCCCGTTCTAAATGCAGGTTCAAACCGCGTCAAAAAACGGAGTTCAAACGAGCCCAAAAAGTCTATTTAAAAGTGTTTTAAACAGAAGCCCAAAGAAAGCCCAAAAAGTCTATTTAAAAGTGTTTTAAACAGAAGCCCAAAGAAATCAGGCCCAATTCCTTTTGTTGTATGGAAACAAAAAAAAGGGTTTTTTGGGACCCGGCCAAAAGGCCGGATCCACTTGCACGCGCAAATGTTGAGAAGCGCCCAGAGGGCGCGTGCCAGGGCGCATGCATGTCATGCTCCCTGCTGGGCACATCGTGTGCAGTGCGCTGTGGGGCCCACTCTGTGGGCCCCACAGCTATGGTTCTGAACCCTATGATTATTTTGGGCGGTGGCTCAGTTTTTGCGAAAAACGACTCTTGGAGTGATCTTTGGACGATCAATTGGAGGGTGATCGCGCCCGGATATACACCCGGAAAACGACTGTAGTTTTACCGCAAGTGCACGACGTAGTGGCGAGCGGGTATCGAACACATGGAGGACAATTGACAGTATCCTACTTTGATTACTTAGCTATCGATGGAATAAGAATAGTTTGGTGGTAATGTCACAATCGTTCAAATAGAAAATAGATATCAATATAATAAAAGCATCTAGGGATAATAAATCCCCACTACGGACCGTCTCTCATCCTTGTGAATCATGAATTTCAATGTTGCAAGGCTTGAATGTAGGTGAACTAGTCGTAACTTAATGTAGAACCAAGCTCACGCTCTCGTACTGTTGCCGGTCTATAGCAACCTAGATTAGGGCCCACTCTCGTGCAAACCCTAACCTAAGCCACTAGCGTGAAGATCGACATCATCGTCCAATCGTAACTCGAGCCCACTCTCCTGCAAACTCGAGTTACAATCTAGGTTATGATAGTTCGTATTCGTCCAATCTTTTGCAAACGAATATTGGTATAGATTTATAATAAAAATCCTAGCTTTGGCCCAATCTCTTGCAAACCAAATATAGAGAATTTCAATTATAAACCTAAGTCGAATATCTAGGCCTTCCCATCAATTGGGATGCAATCTCTTGCAAATCCCACCCGATGGAAATTCCTAGCTACTCGCAATAAATCAATCAAAACCTAACCTTTCTTTAATCCTAGCAACAATTCTATTCATTCATCACAATTCAAAAGATCGGGTCCATAGGGTTCATCCCCATGCCCTAGAACGAATAAACTACTCACAAATCACCATGAAAATCTCAAAAATAAAGCAATAGATCATAGCACAATTCATTGTAAAGAAGAGACAATTCATAAAAATAAGAGTTTTAGCAAGAAAGGACAAACCAAAATTATCGCCTATGATCTCCAGCTGAGATTTCACAAAAGAATAGCCGTCAAAAAATAAAAGAAATCTCTCCTAAAACTAGGGATAAAACTAGGTTTAAATACAAGATAAAATCGTCCAAAAAATCGTTACAAAACTGCCCCTGTGCAGCCCAGAATTCGCAATCCTCTCAGCAGTCGGAATGCGTCACTCGGCCGAGTAACAATGTCACTCGGCCGAGTGACAGACCCAATAATAAAACAGAGAATCTGGGGTTTTCGGGGGTCTGTTTCTCTGACTGACTCGGGCGAGTAGGCTTCTTTTCTCGGCCGAGTAAGCAATCATGCTCGGCCGAGTAGGCTTCCTCAGAATTTCCAGTAACTTGGCAGCTTCTCGGTTGAAAATCCCTGTTCTACTCGGACGAGTGAGCTTTCTCACTCGGTCGAGGAAACTTTGAAATTTTGCTGTGCGTATCCGTTTCACTCGACCGAGTACAGCTTCTGACTCGGCCGAATGAGCAGTCTACTCGGCCGAGTGGGCTGTATGTGTCTTCTTTTCTTCTCCTCCTCGCTTCATCGTCGCTTCTATCGAATTCCTTCCTCCTCCGCTCATCCTCAAGCGCTGATAAAACCTCAAATAAACCGTGGGCGACACTTCGAAGTACGCGAAAATCCATTGATCTCATTTTCGCTCCAAATCGCTCCATATCTCCTGAAATACGACAAAAACAAGAAATAGTGAAAAGCAACGCGATATCATCGAATAATCGTGGAAAATACAATATGGGTGATCAAAACGACATGAAAACATGCAGAAAAAAGGTGTAAAATAAGGAGCGATCAAAATCCCCCAAGCTTACCTCATACTCGTCCTCGAGGAAGATAAGTAAAAGGCGAACCCGGCGGGTAAAAGAAATGGAAAAAGGAAAAAGAAGATAGAAAAGAAAACAAAGAGGGAGGTGCTAGATCATCTTCTCAGGACGTGGACTTGCTTACTCAAATAGCATACGGCGAATAGAAACATGCCAAAGATTTTTATCTCGATATCATGATCATATGAGGATGCATTCAATATAGAAACCCAAGAATATCAAAACAATATGAAATATGGAATCATTCTAAAATTAGCATCGTCTGAAGCATCTAAAGTAGTATACATAATCATAGACCACATACTTTTCAATTGATCGCTTTCTATTTGGAGTATAAGAGGTATCACACAATATGAAGCAATAAGAATAGAAATGAGTGGTTTTCATGAAATGCATGCCAAGTTTCAATTCCTGGATTTCGTAAAACTTTTAGTAATCTTCCTGAGTATAGAAAATTACCTAGCCTAGGTTGTCTTACACAGACAAGTAGACACTCTCTCACACATCATTGGATCCTCTCCCCCAAGCTTATCTATAAGCGTGGTGGCATCAAATAAATCAATAAGACCTTCCCCATTTTTGAAGCTCTAAGAAATAAAAATAAAATAAGGAAGAAAGAAAGAAAAATGAAATGGGATCATATATGTACTTCTTTTCTCTTTTCTCTTCTTTCCTTTTTTTCCTTTTTTTTCATATCAATATATACAACTGTGATCCCGAATCAAAAGATAGAGAGATATACATGAAATTTTTTTCCTTTTTGATTTTGGGGTGTTGGAGCATGGACTTTTGTAGCGGGGGAATATACCAATATAGGATTTGCTAAAAGGAGATTTACCAATGATTTAAGATATAGAAATAATGCTCAAGATATGTGGAGAAAGAAAAATATGTAACACTTGGTTCACTCTATAGAATGTGCACGACAACGTTCAGCGGAGTAATGTAATTTACTCAGTTTGATCTCAGAAAGTAAACTAATCCAGTTATATCAACATGGCATACATTCAATCAACCTGAAAGTGAAGCATACAATTTTCATGCAATAAGAAGTGATATCAGAAAACAAAGCAGTACTCCAAATATAGGCAATCAATGCGTGAGGCTTGGTGTGTTTTCTATGAAGAGTATACAATATAAATCATCAGACTCAGCTAATAGAAGAATTTCATTCATATTCATATAACAACGGTGTGGGTTACTATCTCGAATGCATAGCAAGCATGGCATATGATATCTGAAATAAAAACGATGGCATGACAAGATAAAATGCATATAGAGATAAGCTAATACCACGTCTGCATCATCACGGAAAATTCATCTCTAGCAGAAAGGATAAAAGAAATAAGGATAAAAGAAAAATAAAAACTACTGTACGTATGTAGCACTCAAGAAAGTAAGAAAACGTGATGTATGAGAAAAAAATGAAAAAGTGGGTGAAAATAAGTGTAAAATAAAGAAAGGTGGAAAAATAAATGTAAGAGTGAAGAAAGTGAAAAGTGCGTGAGATACTCACTCCCCCAAGCTAAACTGCACAGTGTCCTCAATGTGCAAAGTGTGGCACACCAAGAAATATGATATGGGTGGGGTGGGTGAGGATGTATGCATGACGAAAATAAAAGAAAATGAGATGGGTATGCAAATGGTGTATGCAGAGATGCAAGTGGTGCATGCAGTGATTAAAATGGCACAATATAAGTGTCCCCAAAAATACCTCCTCTCTCCCAATATGATATAGACAGATATGAGCAAAAAGTGACCAAAACGTGTGTGAAGGAGGGGTGCAAAATCAGCAGGCAGAAAATATCCAGGATAGCAGCGGCAAAAGTATGAGAGGAATCCAATGTGTGCCTAGGTGGGTGGTGGAGCACCAGCACCGTCCTGTGGGAGAGGTAGTGGCGGCGGTGGTGGCTGTGACAGACGCGCAAGAAGTTGGTTCAGGCTAGCCTGAATACCAGGAAGTAAAGCGACGTGCCTCTGTACAGCAGCGACGGTAGCGGAGAGAGCCTGAAAATCTCCTCTGAGCCCACTAACTGCCTCCTCTAGAGCACGGACGTGCTGAACTAGTGTGTTGGGGGGAGGGGGACAGAGGGTCATACTGGTGAGGAACAGGACTGTCTTGCCCGGCTACCGTAAATGACGGGTGCAACTGCCTGGTGGGGCTATGGTGCCGTACTAACAAAAAGACGCTCAGCCTCTGTGGGAGGCTGAGACGCAGGAATGGTCGAAGAAGAAGGAGCAGCAGCAGAGGCTGAAACGGTGGCAGAGGGCGAGTAGGACGGAGAGGTCGGTGACACAGAAATGGGGACAGATGTCACGACACTCTCGGTGAAGACAGCTGCAGTGGTGAGAGAAGTGTCGACGGCTGGGGAGGCCATGAAGTGTGCAGAAAATGACTCACCAGGGGTCGAGAATAAGAAAGAGGCAAGGGTCTCCACTACGGAGGCAAAAGAGGGCTCGCCGCTCTTAATAATGGTGGTGGGACGCTCAGGGCTCACAGCAGAAATGGGGTCAATGGATATCGGCACAGTGGTGGTGGTGGTGGTGGTGGAGGTGGACTCAGTAAGTGTACTCCCGACACTGACAGAAGTGTGGACAGAGGTGTCGGGAGGTGCAGACGAAGAAGGTGCAGGCTGAGGTATCACAGGGTCCAGAGGTGGAAGGAGGGGCTCCTGCTAAGCACCCTCAGGCTCAAGCACGTACGCAGCTGGGATGAGGAGATCCATCGCTGGAATCCAATCCCCGCCTGCAGGTCCAATCTGTGTCTGAGTAGGGCTCGGAAGAACCATGTAATCAGCGCCAAAAGGACCATGCAGCCACACCCAGTGGTGCTGACCATGAGGACGCATCATCCTCATCTGGGCCATAACATCTATGGAAAGAGAAGTGTGGCCCGGGGGTCTAAGCAAGCCAGCTGGAAGGTCTACTCCGTACAAAAGAGCTAGGAGGGTAATCAGACCACCACAACAGATAGGCGTCCTAGCACCGACAGAAATAACGATGCGGTCCAAGTACCAACTAGCTATATCAATCTCAATGGCGGGGACTAAAATGTCACCACCCCTCTCGAAGGCCCGCGATCCAATCATCGCGTAGAGCATGTAGAGCTCCAGCATCGACATCGTCCCCGGCTCATATCTTGCTAAGAAAGTGGTCGCCATAAGGTGCTATGTAATGCAAAGGCATGTATGGAGGATAGCTGAGGCATGGGCCCTGCTCGGGTCAAAGGCGAGAGGAGATCCCGTGATACATGTCCAAAATGCGTGCGTGTCGAATGATGACGATGGGATGTGCATGGGGATGTAGGCTCGGTCTGGGTCCAGAACAGGGGGCCACTGGAAGAAAGCTCGAAGCATATCGAGAGTGACTCGCACTCTCAATCCATCAAGCGAAAGGAGCATCCCGGGGGTCCTGCGAATAGAACTAAGGACCTCTAGTGTCAGGCGGATATAAGTGTCCGCCAACACCGACAAAAAATCACGCCACCCCACGTTGTCATACAACTGGAGCAGACCCTCGAATACCCCTAGGTGCTTAAAGTCAGCTATGTGTGTGAACCTAGTGGGTACGATCGAGTGATGGGAGATACGCTCAAATCTGGCGCGGTGCGCATCATCTCTAAACGTAATCCCCATCGTGTCGAACACGGGGGCAGGCTGTGCCAGTGGTGGTGGGATAGGTGCGGTAGGAGGCGGAAGTGTGGGTGGTGGCGGGCTAGGTGGCGGGGAGTCCGCTCTAGTGGAAGAGGAGCCAGGCTCGCTGGTCCTCTTTCGCTTCGAGGCAGGCGCCCGCGAACGTGCTCTGGTGCGTGGCGACATGTGAGTCGAGTGCCGTGCCTACCCAAAACAAAATGCGAAGTGCTGAAAATATGGAACGAGTATACCTGAGCACGACGTGAGAGCAAGCAGTGGAAGTGTGCGAAGAATCGCCTCCTCCAGGAAGCGTTAAACCCGTCCTGAATCTCTCCCAAGCTAGCCTGAAACACAAATAGACAAATCAGCAATGAATATCAATACGTATGGGGTAAGATTAGGTATAATAGATATATATAATGATTAGATTTTGGGGCTTAATGGGCTTACGGATTGGAGAAAATGGAGAAAAAATGAAAGTTGGGTGAAATTGGGGGTGTGCGGCAGCGGGGGGCGGCAGCACCGGCGTCGGCAAGCGGTGGCGGGCGATTGGCGATCGGCGACGGGCGATCGGCGACCGTCGAGGGTGCGGCTCGGGCGAGGGGAGAACGTGGTTCGGGCGAGGAGAGCGGGAAGACGAAGATCTCGGGAAAAAAATTAGGAATTTTGAGTTTTTTGGGATTTGAGCCGTGGTCGCTGGGTTATAAAGGATGGGTCACTCGGCCAAGTAACGCATTTGATCGGTCCATATTTTACACCTTTTTCCTGCATATTTGCATGCCATTTCGGTTGCTCATATTGTGATTTTCACGATTATTCGATGATATTGTGTTACTTTTCATTATTTCTTGTTTTTGTCGGATTTCAGGAAATATGAGCAATTGGGAGCAAAAATGAGCTTAAAGGACTTGCACGCATAATGGAGCATCGCTCATGGACTTATTGAGGACCTATCAGCGATAGAAGACGAGTGGAAGAAGAAAGAACGTCGTAGGAGCGACGAGGAAGCGAAATGATGAAGATTGGGCATTTTCAGCATGCCACTCGGCCGAGTGAAGGAGTCACTCGGCCGAGCAAAGAAGCCCGCTCAGCCGGCCAGATCGAACACGCAATTACTTGAAGATTAGCGTGCACTCGGCCGAGTGACGACATCCCACTCGGCCGAGTATGGAGACACCACTCGCCCGAGTGGCACACGAACGACGGCATCCAAAAGACCAGACTTACTGTAATCCGTCAGTCGACTACGAGCTCCGACTCGGCCGAGTACCAAAAGCCCCTGGGCCGAGTGACATTTGCCGCTCAGCCGAGTGATGCCAAGGACACGAAATGCCCAGATTTTCAGACAGCCTCCCACTCTTTTGAAATCTGCTATCATTCCAGCAATCAAAGTATTTTTCACATATTTTTAATGGATAGTTGATTCGGGTTCAATATTACATATTAAAACCCCCATTTAGCCCTATTTTGTGCTCATGAGGTGCTACATTGTTCTCTAATTCATACGTATTTTGTACACAATTATTTATTAGAGAAAACACTCTATTTGAGCATAAAACAGCAATTAACGAAGTATTTCTGCACATTTTATATTTTTCCTAGCTTGGTCTCGATCTCACGATTCCAACGACTATTAATTTGTATTTTTCTAAGATCTGTGCTAATTACTATGAATTTTTGAATGCAGAAATACCAATTAAATGAAGAAATACACAAAAAATACGAATATACGGTCGGCTGACCAATCGCGTGCTGCCACGTGGCGCGTATCCATCGTCCCCCGCTCCATCGGACAGCTCCCACCAATGAGACGACGCGGCCCCATCCGGGCCGTTGATTGGAAATCCAACGGTTACGATCGAAACAAATCGGAGCAGAGCGCTGAGCTTTTTCTAGACACGTGGCATCATCCAATCAACCCCGCCCATATCGAGCGGTTCAGCGAAAGGGAGACGTGGGCCGCTTATGAGCGTGAGATGCTGATCCGACGGGTGGAAATGATTGCGAAGCTGAGCAGATGCGGGCTGTGCAAAGGGCGAAGCGGTGCGATCATCACCGTTGGATTGCAATCCAACGGTCGAAATTTAATCCGAAGGGAACTCAAGAGCGAGCGCGCACGGATCTTAAAGCACGCGTGGCGACTCCCAATTCAATCCCGCCCTTGATCTGACGGTTGCATGTGATCCGATTGCGGGTTGGGTTTTAAGCATAGGCGGATGCGATTTCGAACCCAATAAGCTTCCCAAACCCGCAATGCCTCTATTTAAGGTATTCCTAGGGTTTTGGGGCGTATTCAAGCAGATTTTGGCGTATTTTGAGCGTATTGGAGGCTCTAGGAGCCGTATTTCGCCATCACAAAATTCTGTAAAATTCCAGAGTCTATTTTCTTATTTCCAGAGAGTTTTGGTGTCTTTTCAAGGATATTTGGTGATAAATTTCTTAACTTAAACCTCGTATTTGGTGCTTTTCTATTGTATTTTGCTATTGGATTAATGTATTTTGCTATGAAACTTGTTTATTCTTGCACCATGAGTAGCTAAATTGTTATTGTGCATGGTATGGCGTAGTTAGGGGATATGATGCGTGTTTATTTGGTTGTATTCCTTGTGCTAAATCGTTAAACGTCGTGAAAGTTGTAATCTTTGTTCATAAATTGTCTTTTTCATCTTCTAAAAGAAGTGATTGAGTTGATGATCGCCCCAAAAGGGTGAGTTTTGATCTCCCCAAAAAGGAGTTTCATACCGTAGTTTTGATCTCTCCAAAAGAGAGTTTCATATCGTATTATAACTTTAGCGACGATCTTATTGAATATTGTGTTTGAACCCCCAAAAGGGTATCTTCCGATGAATTGCTCCCAAAAGGAGAATTCATTGAGTTATATTGGATATTTTCCGGTGAATTGATCTCAAAAAGAGAATTCATTGTGTTATATTCATCAACCAAATTAATATGAATCATTGATCCTAACGAACCTATACCATGTGCATACTTCTCATTGTTATTTTCACGAATTTCCTTGTTTATATTGTTCATGTATTCACATCACCATCACCGTCATCATTGTTGAAGTGGTTAGTTTCTTTTCGTTGGATTTCTATTTGATTTGAGCTGTGGTTGCAACAGATTTTCTCCTGAGGATTCGACATCTAGACTCCCAGATTATATTACTTGTACGGACTCTTGCGCTTGAGAGTAGCACCTTTTTGGTCCCACCAAGTTTTTGGCGCCGTTGCCGGGGAGGAATGGTTTGTTACCACGGTTTATTTCATTTAGAGGACCTTCGGTGAGATCTTTCCACTTTACTGTACATAAACTTTTTTTTTGTTTTATTTTATTTTTTTAAAAATGGAGTATATGAATTTCTATTGCACAAACAATCTTTATGATGCAAAGTATACTAATGCACACAAACATAGGATAGAGAAGCTCAAGATTGTTAATTTTAATCAGACTGATTGTGAAACTTTCTTTCAGGCCTGGAGGAGGTTCACAAACAAAGTATCGAGCTATCCGCAGCATGGGTACACAAATGAAGAGCTTATGGCGTCCTTCCTAGATGGACTACGACCACAACTGCAGGAATTATTGGGAGGCATGACGCCGACAGAGGCGTGGGAATACATGGAGTCTCTGCAAGAAAATGAAGAAACCATGGAAGAGACTTCAGAGAGCGATTCAACGGAGCCTTCGTGCCTTGATCAAGAAGAGCAAAGCGTATACGTACCTTTGCAATCCTTGAAAGAGGAAGTTTACCTGATTATTCAGACACATGAGGCTACATCCGATCAATTCCAAGAGAATTTCCTCGCTCGGAGTCGGCAGATTCAGAAATCCATTGAAGATCTTAATTTGATTGCCACTTGCTTAGAAGAAAATAATTCTTTTGAATTTAAACTTCAAAAATCTAATACGAGTTTATCTTCTATTGCAGGAAAATCGAGCAAGCCACGTCACGTTGAGGACACGAATAAAAATATCCACATGGCAGAAAGTGTGTGCAAAAGAGAGGACGAGCTAGCAATTTTGGATGAACGAGAGGAGGAGACAGCTAGGGACAAGGGTTTTGAGATTATCGCCATGGAGTCAGAACCATGCCCTCCTCCAGTTTTGTCCCAAAATCATTCACCCCTCTCCCTATTGATCGAGCATCATACCGAGAGTAGTGCATATCTTTCAGGGAGTAGTCGTCAACTTGCTTTAATTTATTTCAACTATTTTGATGACTACATTTGGAATATTTTTGTTGAAAGAAATCTTAAGCTAATTTGGACTGACATAGCTCATCTCTTGCAGGACATTGGTAAACAAGTTATAAAGATGCTTGGAGTTGTGTTGCTGGGGTCCAATTTAGCCTTTGGAGGAAAAATAATCGCCGAGGAGCGCAAGGAGCAAATTGAACAACTTCCTCCACAATTAAAGATTCGGGATCCGCCATTTGATCACGGTGTGTTCTTTCCAGTAGTGTAGATTTTTATATGCTTTCTAGGTTGCTGGCTTGAATAAACTCGTACCCCTTTCGACATTGAGGACAATGTCCATCTTTAGTTGGGGGGGGTGTATGAGACCTTAGGATTTTTTTTGAGAAGAATAAATCACCAAATCTCATATTTTAAAACTCCTTCATATGCCACTAATGCGGATGATTATACATTGATTGTGTTCTAAAAATTGTTTATGGCTTGAGTTAATTATTTTTCTTTTCATGGAATTACCGTTAATATACTATTCAAGAAAATTTTAAATTTCCATGATTAATATCTCGAAATAGTTTGAATTTATTTCATGCATGCTAATGTGATGGAAAAGCTTAAGTATACACAATTTATAAGAATAGTCTTCAAGTTGAAGAGGAATGTGGCCATGATTATTAATGTTTATGTTCGAAAATATGGGTGGTGAGTTGCTTACAAAGAAAAAAGAAAAGAAAAGAAAAAAATGAATGAAAAATGAATGAAGAAAAATGAATGAATAAGTATGTCACTAATAAATAACTTGGTTGGCTCGAGTAGTACAGTCCGAGGGGTCCTTTTTGGCCTAATGCCATATTATCGTCTGATTTGGGAGCCATTGACCGGAACCTCACTCATTTGATGGAGCGATCCAAGTTATACATTTTTCTGCGAATGTTGTTTGATGCACGTTACGCAGAACTAATAAAAGAAAAGAAGTGGCGAATAAGGTAAGCAACCTCAATACCCATGATTTGAACGGTTACTTTTGAGATGCCAATTCCTTGGAAACAAGAAAACTAGAATATAACGACGTGTTATACTTTCGCTTGCGCAAAACGATGCTTGCATGCTATTTATTCAAATTAAATCAGAGAAAATATCGTGTTATTGATTTCGTTCATGGATGTGTATATTGATGGTCAAGATCATGTTGGAATGCGTATTATTGAGCCATGCCATGAACAATTGATAGAATTTAGTGTTTTATTAATCATCCGTATTAATCGCTCTTTTTGCTAGAGACTAGCAAATCGCTAGTTGGGGGGTGTGATTCGGGTTCAATATTACATATTTAACCCCCCATTTAGCCATATTTTGTGCTCATGAGATGCTACATTGTTCTCTAATTCATACATATTTTGTACACAATTATTTATTAGAGAAAACACTCTATTTGAGCATAAAACAGCAATTAACGAAGTATTTCTGCACTTTTTATATTTTTTCCTAGCTTGGTCTCGATCTCACGATTCCAACGACTATTAATTTGTATTTTTCTGAGATCTGTGCTAATTACTATGAATTTTTGAATGCAGAAATACCAATTAAATGAAGAAATACACAAAAAATACGAATATACGGTCGGCTGACCAATCGCGTGCTGCCATGTGGCGCGTATCCAACATCCCCCGCTCCATCGGACAGCTCCCAGCAATGAGACGACGCGGCCCCATCCGGGTCGTTGATTGGAAATCCAACGGTTACGATCGAAACAAATCGGAGCGAAGCGCTGAGCTTTTTCTGGACACGTGGCATCATCCAATCAACCCCGCCCATATCGAGCGGTTCAGCGAAAGGGAGACGTGGGCCGCTTATGAGTGTAAGATGCTGATCTGACGGGTGCAAATGATTGCGAAGCTGAGCGGATGCGGGCTGTGCAAAGGGCGAAGCGCCGCGATCATCACCGTTGGATTGCAATCCAACGGTCGAAATTTAATCTGAAGGGAACTCGGGAGCGGGCGCGCGCGGATCTTAAAGCACGCGTGGCGGCTCCCAATTCAATCCCGCCCTTGATCCGACGGTTGCAGTGTGATCCGATTGCGGGTTGGGTTTTAAGCGTAAGCGGATGCGGTTTCGTACCCAATAAGCTTCACAAACCCGCAATGCCTCTATTTAAGGTATTCCTAGGGTTTTTGGGCGTATTCAAGCAGATTTTGGCGTATTTTGAGCGTATTGGAGGCTCTAGGAGCCTTATTTCGCCATCACAATATTCTGTAAAATTCCAGAGGCTATTTTCTTATTTCCAAAGAGTTTTGGTGTCTTTTCAAGGATATTTGGTGATAAATTTCTTAACTTAAACCTGTATTTGGTGCTTTTCTATTGTATTTTGCTATTGGATTGATGTATTTTGCTATGAAACTTGTTTATTCTTGCACCATGAGTAGCTAAATTGTTATTGTGCATGGTATGGCGTAGTTAGGGGATATGATGCGTGTTTATTTGGTTGTATTCCTTGTGCTAAATCGTTAAACGTCGTTAAAGTTGTAATCTTTCTTCGTAAATCGTCTTTTTCATCTTCCAAAAGATGTGATTGAGTTGATGATCGCCCCAAAAGGGTGAGTTTTGATCTCCCCAAAAGGGAGTTTCATACCGTAGTTTTGATCTCTCCAAAAGAGAGTTTCATATCGTATTATAACTTTAGCGACGATCTTATTGAATATTGTGCTTGAACCCCCAAAAGGGTATCTTCCGATGAATTGCTCCCAAAAGGAGAATTCATTGAGTTATATTGGATATTTTCCGGTGAATTTCTCTCAAAAAGAGAATTCATTGTGTTATATTCATCAACCAAATTAATACGAATCATTGATCCTAACGAACCTATACCATGTGCATACTTCTCATTGTTATTTTCACGAATTTCCTTGTTTATATTGTTCATGTATTCACATCACCATCACCGTCATCATTGTTGAAGTGGTTAGTTTCTTTTCATTGGATTTCTATTTGATTTGAGCTGTGGTTGCAATAGATTTTCTTCTGAGGATTCGACATCTGGACTCCCAGATTATATTACTTGTATGGACTCTTGCACTTGAGAGTAGCACCTTCTTGGTCCCACCAATAGTAGACTTCATGATGATTCCAACGCCGCCAAGAACGCGCAAATCAGAGGTCGGATGAAATCTGGGAAATTTCTGCAAGTCGATGCTGCAGTGCTGGAATTCTCACTCGGCCGAGTGAGCGTTCCCCACTCGACCGAGTCGGTCCTTGCCCAGAATTCAAGTTGTACGCGGACTTTGTTTCGGGCATGGGTTTGAGAGGGTTTTGAGGGCTTTTTGCTAGGGTTTTTTTGGGGGCCATTTAAGGGGGTTTGTAGCCGTCATTAGAGGAGGTTCCCATATGTTTTCTTTGGATTATTTTAGAGGTTAGGCCATGCCCTAGGCCCCCTCTTGGATCTAAAAGCTTGTATTTGGATTGAAGATCTTCATCAAAGCTAAGTATTTTTATTCTTATTATTTGAATCTTTGATTTGCTATCTTTTCACATGCAAGCAATGGTTTTTATTGATTCCTATATCGTTGTTGCTATGCTTGAGTAGATTTGATGTTCTAGGGCTCATGGGGATGAACCCTACGGATCTAATTTCATATTTGTGATGAATAAATTTCTAAATTGCTAGAATTTCTAGGAGGTTAGGTTGTGATTGATTTATTACGGATAGCTAGGAATTTCCATCGATTTGGGGTTTGTAAGAGATTGGATTCCTATCGATGGAAAGGCCTAGATATTCGATTTAGTTTTATAATCGAGATTCGCTAGACTTGGTTTGCAAGAGATTGGACCAAAGGTAGCATTTTTATTATAGATCTATACACATATTCGTTTGCAAGAGATTGAACGAATACGAACTATCACAACCTAGATCGTAACTCGAGTTTGCATGAGAGTGGGCTCGAGGGGCGATTGAACAATGATGTCGACCCTAATGCTAGTGGCTTAGATTAGGGTTTGCATGAGAGTGGGCCCTAATCTAGGTTTCTATAGACTGGCAATAGCGCGAGAGCGTGAGCTTGGTTCTCTATTCAGTTACGACTAATTCACCTCGATACAAGTCTAGTAATATTGAGATTTACTATTTACAAGGATGAATGACGACCCGTAGTGGGGATTTCCTAGCCCTAGACACTTTTATTATCTTATATTTGAATCGATATTTTACCCGACTTCTTTATCACCGACACCGACATCCACCACCATTTCCATTGTATCACTCCATAACCATCTCCACCAATAAAACATTCGTAGTCGAGCCAACCTAGGATAGATTGGAACCAACACCACCTCCTCGTGTTCAATACCCGCTCGCCACTTGACCGTGCGCTTGCGGTAAAACTACAATCGTTCTCCGGGTGTATATCCGGGGCCGATCAGCATTCACTCGGACGAGGGGCACAGTTATTAAAAAATTTCGAAATTTTCCGCAAAAGTTGTGACTCGGGCGAGTACATATTCTTACTCGGCCGAGTAGACAAAGTCCATTCGGCCGAGTAGCAAGGCTGCTCAGAGCTTTTAAGTGCCAGAAAGTGTCAGATTCACTCGGTCGAGTGACTAAGTCATTCGGCCAAGTGGCATATAAATTACAGAGAGCGGTTTTTAGGATCTTCCCTGATCAGTACCCTACTCGATCGAGTAGAGTCTTTTCTCGACCGAGTGAAAATATCACTCGGCCGAGTGGCCTGCTGTTTTCAGCTCCAACTCTCTGTTTTTGTTCCACTTTCTGTTTTTCGTCTCCCCGTCAGTTTTTTCCTCCTCCTGAGGCCTGAGCACATTCCTGGAGTGCTCCTCTTTGCCATGGTCATCCTCCATTCAAATGGTTATCTGTTCTCCATCTCCTGTCATGAAAAATAGAGCCCGTTGTCAGGATTTTTATCAACTCTAGACTCTAAACACTAAGAAAGATCTAAAACAAAAATAAAAAATGAAAAATTCAACTAAAAATAAGATAAAACCGTCGGGTTGCCTCCCGACAAGCGCTCGTTTAAGGTCTTGAGCTCGACCCCTTAAGATATTTGTTTAATGTTCGATGTTCGGCGCATGTGAGATGCACGCGTCAAATTTGCCGTGAAGGCCACTTGGATTGAATTGTTGTTGTTCGTAGGCATTCCTCGGCTCCTCCTCATCATGGGTAGTAGTGGGGAATGAGTCCCCCAAGCTTGAGCTTTTACCGTTCTTTTTCCTTGCTGGTGATGAGAATTTCTTGTCCGGTGGAGCTCTCTTCAAATTCTTTGCCGTGGAGTGCTTGCATAGCTCCCTAATTCTTGCAACATCAGTGTCGTCCTTGTCATCAACCATAGAATGATCCGACAGGTCTCCAAACATTTTTCCATCTCTAGAAGATTGGCCTTCTTCGAAGCCGTCATTGTGCAAAGCGTCAATAGCATGCGGCATAGCATCATCGATGACCTCATCGAGGAGGTCCACATAATCGACGTCCTCCGTCCAAGGCATGTGCTTCATTGCCTTAGGAATGTGAACCTCCACCTCTATGTTTCCGACATTCAAAGACAAGGTGCCCTCTCTCACGTCCACTATCATGCCGGCGGTGGCCAAGAAGGGGCGTCCAAGAATTAGCGACGTATCGCCCTCCTCCTTGATATCCATTACCACGAAGTTGCACGACAAGCAAATTCCTCCGGTACTTGGAGCGGTATGTTCTCTGCAATTCCCATCGGCCTAGTGATCCGACCGTCCGCGAGTTGTATTCTCATATCTGTCGGCTTTAAGTTGGTCCCCGTATTCAATTTTTTAAATATTGTTAGGGGCATTAGGCTCACGCTTGCTCCCAAATCTACTAAAGCCTTTTGTAGCGGGACTCCTCCAAGCGTGCTAGGGATGCGAAAGCTTCCGGGATCTTTAAATTTTGTAGGCTTCTTCTCCTTCCGGGTGACCATGTACCTTGCTCGGCGAGCATTATCTTCTCCTTTCGCTTCTTTCCTGAAATCAAGTCTTTTAGGAATTTGGCGGAAGACGGGATCTCTACAATAGCGTCCAAGAAAGGGATATTTAAGCTCTCTCCCCGCAATTACTCAAGAAATTTGGCGAGCCGCTTCTCAATCTTTTCTCTTGCCAACCTTTGTGGGAAAGGTACCGATGGTATATAGTTGCGCTCCTCACGTGGATTTATAATTTCAGAATTTTCACCGTCTTTTGGCTCTTTCGGACACTCCTCCTCATTAACCGGCTCCTTGTCATCCAAAATTTCTTCCCCCGGCTCCTTGGTTTGAATCATGAAGGGATGTAGTGTCCTTCCCGTCCCTAGTAGTTACCGCCGCCACCGCATTGATGTGGCCGGTATTTCTCTGTGGGTTTGGCTTCGGTTGAGCCGACAATTGTTGAGTATTTTTGTTGAGCAATGCTAGTTGCTCCGATAGTTGTGCCACGACGGTGTTGAGAGAGTCTTGTTGAGCAGTCAATCTAGCATTTACCTTCTTTTGCTCCGCCATGAATTCTTCAACCCTCGCTTCATGGTCGGACCTTGGTGGTGCTTATGGTGGATTACGTGCTCTCCACCCTTGATTATACCCCGGAGGTCTATATGGTCCCGCTTGTTGCCTCGGTTGGAAGTTTTGTTGTTGAGACCCTCTTGATTGATATTGCGGTTGTTGTGGAAGCCGACCTTGAGGTTGTTGCTGTGATGGATTTAAGGCTCCATCATTATTAGCATATGAAATCCCGGGTGATTTCTCGTGGTCGGGTTTGTCCAATAACCGGTGTTTCCCGCAACATATTGGACTTGCTCTATAGCTCCCTCTCCTTGCTCTCCTCCAACATACATGACATGGGCTTGGTCTTGCCAATCGCCCATACTTCCTCCCGGTGTAGATGTGGTGGGGGTTCCATGCGGATCACTTATCAACTTCTCCAATCTCTCCACGACCATGTGGAGAGAATCAAACTTCGTAGAGAGCTCCGCCACGGCCTTTGCCTCATAAATACGTGTAGGCTTCAAGGAGGATGAAGAATGTCCTCTCTTGTCGCCCCATTGTTGGTTATTAGAGGCCATCTCCTCAAGTAGGGCCGTAGCATCATCCGGTGTCTTAGATAATATGGCTCCATTAGCGGTTGCATCGATGATTTGCTTGGTGCCCGGTTGCAATCCATTGTAAAATCTATGCACAAGCTCCCAATCTTCAATACTATGATGGGGGCATTGGTGTTGGAGATCTTTAAAGCGCTTCCATGCCTCAAATAGGGTTTCCTGTGGTCCTTGCTTGAAGGACATGAGCGCACTCATTATCTTGACTGTCTTGGATGGTGGGTAGAATTTGTTAACAAATGTGCTCGCCAACTCATCCCATGTGGTAAAGATCCCCTCCGCTTGCATCCTCAACCAATACAATGCTTTGTCCTGTAGGGTAAATGGGAAGAGGTGCAGTCGGATAGCGTCGGTCGGTACACCGGGCATCTTAAAAGTGGCGCATTTGGACAAGAACAACTGTAGGTGGTAGTGTGGATTCTCTTGGGAGTTCCCCATGAAATGGGTCTTGTTGCATCAAAACCACGAGTCCTGTTTTAAGCTCGAAGTTCTTGTCCGCTGCCAACTCCGGCATCACAATAAACGAGGTAGTAGAAGTAGTCTTAGGCCGTACCCTATCTCTGATAGAAACAAGGCTAGCTATGCATGCCGCTAACTCCACTGGTGTCTCCGGTCGGTTCATATGATCTTCCTCTATAACAAGTCTCCTCTAAGCCTAAGTCTCATTGCCGTACGCTCGATCTCGGGACCAGATAATATGTCTTCTTGATGTGCCTACATGAGCCTTTGACGTCGCCTTTGATCTCGATGGAATCGTTAGCACAATAGAGGAATAAAAAGATAAAAATAATAAAAATAAAAAGAAATAACTAAGTAAAGAAAATAAAACACCATCGCGTCCCCGGCAATGGCGCCAAAAACTTGATCGCGCCTGGATATACACCCGGAAAACGACTGTAGTTTTACCGCAAGTGCACAGCGTAGTGGCGAGCGGGTATCGAACACGGGGAGGACAATTGACAGTATCCTACTTTGATTACCTAGCTATCGATGGAATAAGAATAGTTTGGTGGTAATGTCACAATCGTTCAAATAGCAAATAGATATCAATATAATAAAAGCATCTAGGGATAGGAAATCCCCACTATGGACCGTCTCGCATCCTTATGAATCATGAATTTCAATGTTGTAAGGCTTGAATGTAGGTGAACTAGTCGTAACTTAATGTAGAACCAAGCTCACGCTCTCGCGCTATTGCCGGTCTATAGCAACCTAGATTAGGGCCCACTCTTGTGCAAACCCTAACCTAAGCAACTAGCGTGAAGATCGACATCATCGTCCAATCGCAACTCGAGCCCACTCTCGTGCAAACTCGAGTTACAATCTAGGTTGTGATAGTTCGTATTCGTCCAATCTCTTATAAACGAATATTGGTATAGATTTATAATAAAAATCCTAGGTTTGGCCAAATCTCTTGCAAACAAAATCTAGAGAATTTCAATTATAAACCTAAGTCGAATATATAGGCCTTCCCATCAATTGGGATCCAATCTCTTGCAAATCCCAACCGATGGAAATTCCTAGCTACTCGCAATAAATCAATCAAAACATAACCTTTCTTCAATCCTAGCAACAATTCTATTCATTCATCACAATTCAAAAAATCGGGTCTATAGGGTTCATCCCCATGCCCTAGAACGAATAAACTACTCACAAATCATCATGAAAATCTCAGAAATAAAGCAATAGATCATAGCACAATTCATTGTAAAGAAGAGACAATTCATAAAAATAAGAGTTTTAGCAAGAAAGGACAAACTAAAATTGTCGCCTATGATCTCCAGCTGAGATTTACAAAAGAATAGCCGTCAAAAAATAATAGAAGTCTCTCCTAAAACTAGGGATAAAACTAGGTTTAAATACAAGATAAAATCGTCCAAAAAATCGTGACAAAACTGCCCCTGCGCAGCCCAGCATTCGCAATCCTCGCAGTAGTCGGAATGCGTCACTCGGTCGAGTAACAATGTCACTCGGCCGAGTGACAGACCCAATAATAAAACAGAGAATCTGGTGTTTTCGGGGGTCTGTTTCTCTGACTGACTCAGCCGAGTAAGCAATCATGCTCGGCCGAGTAGGCTACCTCAGAATTTCCAGTAACTTGGCAGCTTCTCAGTTGAAAATACCTGTTCTACTCGGGCGAGTGAGCTTTCTCACTCGGCCGAGGAGACTTCCTTGCTCAGCCGAGAAAATTTTGAAATTTTGTTGTGCGTATCCGTTTCACTCGGCCGAGTACAGCTTCTGACTCGGCCGAATGAGCAGTCTGCTCGGCCGAGTGGGCTGTATCTGTCTTCTTTTCTTCTCCTCCTCGCCTCCTCGTCGCTTCTATCAAATTCCTTCCTCCTCCGCTCATCCTCAAGCGCTGATAACTCCTCAAATAAGCCATGGGCGACACTCTGAAGTGCGTGAAAAATCCTTTGATCTCATTTTCTCTCCAAATCGCTCCATATCTCCTGAAATATGACAAAAACAAGAAATAGTGAAAAGCAACGCGATATCGTCGAATAATCGTGGAAAATGTAATATGGGCGATCAAAACGACATGAAAATATGCAGAAAAAAGGTATAAAATAAGGAGCGATCAGAGGGTCAAACGGAATTCAATTGACTCGTCGTTTTTTCCTATGCGATCACCGTTGAACATCCTTCGGTTTGATAGGTTGTATCAATCATGAAGCTTAACGGTGATGGAGTTAAAATTCACAGAAGTTTGCCCTTTATGAAAGGCAAACTAACTTGAGTCGATTAACTCAAATTTAATAGTCTCACATTGGTTGTGGAGAAAAGGGAGAGTCAGCTGCCTATATAAATAGGGGCCTCCCCCTTCCTCCAAACTTGTCCCAAAGCTCAAGATCTTAGCGTCTCCCAAAAACGTTGGAGCACACTCGGATCAAAGCTTAAATTAATTCTTCCTCTCCCTATATTTATGCCTTACTCCTGAAGGGCTCTAGCAAAGCCACGAAGGAGTTCGGACTCGGATCCGAAATCTTTGCGAAGGCTTTCACTAGCATGTAACTTTCTTCAGCGCATGGTTCGCTCGGGGACACGAGGATTGCTCGTCTCAGGATGAGGAGCGGTTCGAGGAGCCGTTCGAGGAGCGGCTCGGCATGGGATGGGGAGCGGCTTGTAAGACGGTGCGGTACATCTTGCCCGTCCCAGGGTTGAGATTCCGGGTATGTTTTTATAAGCTTTCGTTTTAAATATTCGCAGTAGTTTAGATCCCTCTTGAGGTGGTTAGATCCACCCTGAGTTGGCAGAGATCCTGGCTAAGAGTCTTGTTCCTTAGGGCTACATGTTATTTAGATTAACATATAATTTTCCGCTGCATATTTTTGCTTCTATGTTCCGTCCGACTTAGGACGGGCACGAATTTATGCCCTAAGGGTCTACCAAACCCTATGCATGATAAAAAGTGAAAATAAAGGAAAATAGGATGGATATGCATGTGATGAGGGGGGAATGCAAATGATGGATGTGATGAGCACACAGATCAAGGGGGTGCAAAATAGAAAGGCCCAGAAATATCACCTCTACCCTAGACAGATATATACGAAGCCCAACAAAAAGTGATCAAAATATATAGGCGAGAGGGGGTGCAAAACCAGCAGCAAAAATATCAATCAGAGTATCGGTAAAAACAAGAGAGGCATCAAGTATGTGCCTAAGCTGGTGGTGGGGCATCAGCACCTCCCTGGGGTGGGGGAGGGGGTGGCGGTGGTGGTGGCTGCTGAGAGATGGGACAGACTGCGGCTGGTGGAGGCTGTGGCAGGCATGCAAGAATCTTGTTCAGGGTGACCTGAATACCAGGAAGTAGAGCGACGCAGGCCTGCACAGAGCTAACGGTGGCTGCGAGAGCCCGAAAATCCGCTCTGAGTCCACTGACGGCCCCCTCTACAGCACGGAGGTGCTGAACGAGTGCGTCGAAAGTGGGGGTAGAGGGTCACGCAGGTGGAGGACGGGGCTGACGTACATGGTCACCGTAGACAAGTGGGACCACTAGTGGGTGAGTGTGAGGGGCGGTGCTCGCTAAAAGTCGCTCAGCCTTTGTAGGAGGCCGAGACGGAGGAATGCTCGCAGAGGTGTGTGCATCGAAAAAGGAGGATGATGCGGGTAGAGAGGTCATAGACACAGATGTAGAGACAGACATCACAACACTGTCGGTAAAGGTAGCGTCAGCAGAGACAGAGGGGTCGACGACTGGGAAGGTCATGAAATCAACGAAAAATGACTCCCCGTGGGTCGAGAAATCAGGTGAGGACAGGGTCTCGGCTGTCGAAATTAGGGAGGGCTCGCCTCTCTCAAGTGCAGCAGGGGAGGTGCTCTCAAAGCTCTCGTAAGAAATCGGAGCAAAATTCAATGGCACAAAGGTGGTGATGGTAGTGGTGGTGGTAGACACAGCAACGGTGCTCCCGACACTGGCAGAGGTGTGGACAGAAGTGTTGGGGACTGGGATCAAATCAGGTGCAGGCTGTAGGATAGGGATCTTCGGGGCTAGAGTGGGAGGAGTGGCTCCTGCTAGGCGCCCTCGGGCTCAAGCACATATGCAGATGGGATGAGGAAGTCCATCTCTGGTCTCCACTTCCCACCTGCGGGTCCAATGTGGGTCCAAGCAGGGCTCGAAAGCACCACATAATCAGCAGTAAATGGACAGTGCAGCCAAACCTAGTGGTGCTGACCATGAGGATGCAACATCTTCATGTGGGCCATAACGTCTATGGAAAGGGAAGTAGGGCCCGTGGGTCGAAGCAAACCAGCTGGGAGCTCAACCCTGCACAAAGGAGCCAGAAGGGTGATCTGACCACCACAACAAATCGCCGTCCTGGCAGTGACAGAGATAATGATGCGATCTAGATACCGACTGGCAATATCAATCTGAGTGGCGGGGAGTAAGACGTCTCCGCCAGCCTCGAAGACTCTCTCTCATCATCGCGTAGAGCATATAGAGCTCAGGCGTAGACATCGTCCTAGGCTCAAACCTCGCAAGAAAAGTGGTCGCCATAAGGCGCTGAGCAATACGGAGGCAAGGGTGGACGATAGAGGAGGCCTTGGCCCGGCTAGGGTCAAAAGCGAGTGGTGATCTCGTGATCAGTGTCCAGAATGCATGAGCATCAAAGGAAGGAGGTGTGTGGTGTGGGGGACCAAAAACGCGGTCGGGGCCAATGGAAATAGGCTCGGAGCATATCGAGAGTGATCTCGCACCCGTGATCCATCAGACGAAATGTGCAACTGATGTGCCCCCGGTTTGCAAGCCGCAAATGGCCGGGGGACCCGGTGGAGGTTTATATATTTGTAACCGCAAGCGCACGGTATTGTAGTGTGGCTTGGGGGTCAAACACAGGGAGGCTAGGACGTGCTTGTGTAAAAGAGGACCAAAATCACCCCGTGGGCGAGCTAGCCCAGATCGAATGATGGGTTGTCACGGTAAAGGAATGCAAGGTATAAACAATATGAAAATAAAACCCTGGACTTTGGTTTCCACCCCAACGAGCGACTCTCGCCGATACGGCCTACGGGTAGAATGGCGATCGGAATTAGGGTCTAATGGTGAGACGTTGCCTCTAAAAGTGGTACCGGCATCCCATGGGCCTAATATTCCGGTCGGTGCCCAGGATGATACGCCGGACTTCCCGGGTTCGATCAGTGGGCACTCCCGTGTCCATTAACACTGATCGACTCCGGGAGCACTAAGCTCGCAACGATAACTCCCAACGTCTCATTCTGCCGCTCCCACGCGCTAGGATTCGGCGTCTACGCTAAGGGCATGAGCTATGGCTAGGGAGTCAACCGCCAAGTTTATTCCCCCTTGGCCCAACTGTCAAAGGCGGTCTTTTTCCCACCGATGACAATAAAACACCCCGCGTAACCGTTAGATTCCTAATCCCTATCGATTTCCTAACCCTATGGACGCATCGGGAAGAGCCCCCGAAGGGGTTTCCGCCAAAATCCCGGATTTGGGAACTACTCACAAATATTCATTAAAAACGATCTAAATGAAAATGGACCGTTAAAATCATAATCAGACAATAGGAATGCAAAGGTAGTAAAGCAATTAAAATAATATTAAAGTTTTACAAAGATCCGAAAACTTACAAAAACTGGGAAATTACAGCCGTCACAAAATGAAGAAAACAGTAAAAAATAACCAACTCCCGAATCTGGGAAACCTAGGGTTCTATTTATAGAAAACAACATCACCCGATCGGTTGACAAGTCAACCGGTCGGGTGAGCCGCTTCAAAAAATCACAGCGCAATGCGGGGGTTTCACCCGGTCAGTATGAACCGATCGGTTGGAACTTGGTGCGGTCGGTTGGATCTTGGTGCGGACCGGGTGAGGAGACCGGTTGGAGCTTCGAGTCTTGGCTGTTGAAATTCAGCTACAGGTGAACCGATCGGGTGAAGGTCACCCGATCGGTTGGAAATCAGCTTCGAATTTCCAGAGACTTTGAGCTTTTGACCCGGTCACTGAACCGACCGGGTGACTTCTCGTGAGCTCCAAGCTGCGCCCGGGTGGTGCACGCGGGCATCACCCGATCGGTTGGAGATGACCAACCGACCGGGTGAGGGGCTGAAAGATGCAATCTTCGTCGTTTGACCCCCTGGATCACGCGTGACTCCTCCCGTTGCACCGGGGACACATGATATCATCGTTTTACGCCCCAAATGCCAGCAAACTCCTGCAAAACATGGAAAATACGGAAAAGTGAAAGAAAACAAGAAAACACAAGAAAATACGAGAAAACGAATAAAAGACGGCGGTAAAATACGGAAAAACACGGAAGAAAACGTGCGTAAATGTATGAAATATAAACACACGTCAAAATCCCCCAAGCTGAACTCTTCCTCGTCCTCGAGGAAGACGAGTGAGAGTAGGAGCTCGGAGGGAGAAAATAGAAAGAAAGAGAGAAAAAGAAAACTCTATATCCTAGATCGCCCGTCAGGGCCAACAAAATCAAAAACGACACACCAAGCAAGCAAACGTCAAATCACATCACTAAACCAATGAGTACGAGTCCAGACAAGTGCCGTGGGCCCACGCGGTGAAGTGCGAGTGAGTGTGGTCATGCGCTAACAGTCGGTGTCACTATCTACGATGTGCAATAAAGCTCGATTTACACAAATCCAGGAAATGACCCAAATATCGATTCGAATTTGAAATTGCGGTGAATATTAGCTCAAGCTTGCATGAGAAGAGTATAAGAATAGAAGCGTATCATGCATCGGGGACTCCACAACTAGGGTTAAGGAAATCACATTACTATAGCCTAGATACTAGCTAAAAAGTTCCTAAGCCAAGTGTTTTCGAAACCGAAGGGGGTTGAGATGATGTGGAGAAGAACACACGGTGCAAATTCTCGCCTTCCCTTTATTCTTGGCAAGTAGGAAAATATTCACACTGGAATTTTTTGGGTTTTGGGTATTTGTATTTTTTTTGGATTTTTGGCTATACAATTTTTTCTTTCTTCTCATTCTTCTTTCATTTCTTTTATTTCTCCTTTTTTGGATTTTTGGATATTGGGATATTTACATGTGTACTCTCCCAAGTGGGAGAACGGTACACGACGAGGGGATTTGCATCAAGTAAAACAAAAAAGAAGTCGGAATCTAAACACTTGGGCAAAGGAAACTATTCTCGCTAAATAGAGCATGGGCTAAATGGGTTATCCTAGTCCTTAATTATGGAATCCCGACACATGCGAAATGAAGCGTACGATATATATAGCATGCATACAGAAATAGGCAAGAGAAGCAAATACCGCATTTTCAAATCGAAGCATGATAATCTAGGGGTCATTCCTGGATAGGTATATAAAGTAAAATCACAAAGCAGAAGCACACCAAACAGCTAGGCATGACACACGACTCACAAAAAGCTAAGTGGGCCCAAGATGCGTGAAATGCAAGGGACTCGATATCCTAGGGTTAGTGAGTGTGACTATCGATGCTATGCTAGGTGTGTGTGATTTTGTGGCAATTCATCATAGGGTTCATCTCTAGGAGAAAGAGATGAAAAAGAAGAAAAGAAAAATAAAAACACGATGAAAACGACACAAAAACGAAAAAGAAAGACTCAAATGACGCACAAAGTGCGACTCCCCCAAGCTGAAGCTTGCCTTGCCCTCAATGCAATAAGAGTGAGTACGGGAGGGCAATGAAAATGGGGGGGAATACGCACCGACACAAAAAGAAATGAAAAACGAGGAAAACACAGATACGAAATTGAAAAGAAGGAAAAATCAAAATCAAACCACACGACACGAAAATAGAAAAAGAAAGAAAGAAAATGAACAAACTACACGACACGACAAAAAGCAAAACAAGCACACACACACACACAAAGAAAATAAAACACGACAACACAGCAAAATAGACTTCCCCCAAGCTAGACATGACAATGCTAGCAATGAAATATGAACGTGAAGTGCAGAAATATGCGAGGGGGATGTCAAAAACAAACAAAGTGAAATCAAAAATCAGGAGAAGGCGAATCCTCACCCTCCTCGGAAGAGGGTGTGGATGGGTGGGTGGGGGAAACAGGGGGTGTGCGGAGAAGCGGGGAAAGAGGTGGAGGAATAGGTGCAGCGGTGGTGTGAACGATCCGCAGCTAAGGTTTTAACGAGGCAAACACGATTACTCAGGATCCAGAAGTATCCACCCCTTCTTAGCCTTATACGCTAATACCAAAGTAATGGATGGATAAGGGGGAGTGTTGTGAGTGGGTGGAGGCTTTTGGCCTCCCCACCACTTATCAACCCATTACTCCACCACACTTATGAGTGGTGGAGACCTTTGGTATCCAAGGCTCTTGGAATACCCATATGATTTTATAAATAAACTACCATGGCTAGTTGCCATGGTTAATCCTCTCTACGAAATCCTTCAACAATCTGATATTATTTTGCTGCCCGAACATTATGGGAAAATTAGGAACTAAAATGCAATACGACACATAATAGACAACTGGTTATTTTTAAACAAGGAAAATAAAAATAAATAAATATGGAAGTGGAAAGATCAATAGGAGAGAGAGCCATTTGATCATGCGGGTAGATGGTGATTGCATAGAGATGTAAGCATTTATCCCTATTTAAGGAAACATGAATAACTATCCCTGTAAGCAAAGATGCAGCCACATGTACTCCAACTATTAACTTCTTGGTGGGCTCTCATACCACTTGTTGGAGTGATATCAATTGACTCGTGGAATTCCAAGATCGTTGTGACAATGAACAAAGCAAATGACGCTCTCAACGAAACCCGCAACACAAGCAATAATATGAAACATAACGTAAAATAAAATAATAATACACACCAGACACAAAAGATTTATATTGGTTCTACCCAATTATTCGTGTATGTTCAATTAGAGAGATCAATAATGCTTCAATATCTTTGGATTACAAGGTATGGCATTTGGATGAAAGAAAACAATCATACCCGTTAAGAAATCAGAGAAGAAACTACTGAGAAAAATCTATTACAACCCACACGTGGCCCTCAGTTTGTCATCTATATATTTCGCAGGTGGCCGCAAAATTTACAAAAAAATTCCCCTCAAAAATCGCTCGAGAATTACAACAAAATCCCAGTCAAAAAGCAATTTAATAATATCTAAACTCTTAACATGCATGGAATCAGAATCGAATCCAAATCTGATTTGAAACCTATTGCTACAAACCCGATATGCATCAAACCAGTCCTCGTCCGTCAATCTGGGCACAATCAACCCAGAGGCGACGCATGTCCCTTGACCTCTACTGCCCGATCAGTGCTCGGGCACGACTTCGCACGTCTAATTGAGCGGGTGCCCCTTGGATGCACGCCATGTGTCATCACACCGATCTCCCTACATTGTTGGACTTCGACTGTTAGGCACCTTGCTCTGTTAGGCCGTCGCCGCTTACATGATCAGGCCGCTCCCGCTTGCGAGCTGCCAGTATACCCACAGACCGCCTGCCTACGAGCCACAATTTTGGGTTTACTCTTTTGCGTAAAATCCATAATAAAACCAAGTGGGTTGGGCTTCATAAATCCTTCTTTTGAGATCCAAAAATCTCCAAAAAATCTCCAAAAAATCCTCATAAATCCGATATTAAGACTGAGATATTTTTGGTGTTTTGTATCATATTTTCGTGAAGAAATTGTTTGTCCATGCAACAAATTTGGCACCAAAACCAAATTAATCCAATTAATTAGTAGATGTAAACCAGATGAAGTTGGAACTATTAAGTTCATGGATATTTTATTGGATTTGAAGTTCAATTGATCGCATTGGTTTTAACTAAGAAATGCGAGTTTGGGCAAGGTTCGTAATTAAAGAACGTAGACTTGGTGATTCAACCCCCGGAAAACCTCCCTCTCTTAATTGTGCCGTCCTAGCCAAGTGATCAGTTTGAATTCTCTTATCCAATTAAATCGCATGACTTAATTTAACTAATTATATCAAGTTGATTACGTTCAAAAATCATTTTAAGAATTATATGTAGCCCTTCATTATTTCAAAGATGTATAGTACCTTGATTGATACTATGGTTGTTGGCGAATGTCAAGCTTTAGTTTTTCAACCCTAGGTGATGTAACTTTGCTACCATAAGATGGATTCGGGGGATGTGAGGGTGGGCCTTTTTGTTGAAGGTCAAGGGTACATAGCTCACAACATACTAAATATGAAATGATGGGAATGTCTTGACAAGGCTTTATGATTTGTTGGCGAAGGTCAAGGTTATAAAGGTCTAGGGGGAAAACTATAATTGAGATTTGCAATATGTTGCAATTGACAAACGTTTGTCTACCATTTATAGGATGCAATAACTTGTTGGCGAAGGTCAAGGTAATCGAACTCTAGATAGTTGGATCTCAATTCTCACTAATAAATTATATGATAATTTTCGTCTATCTTTTGGGTTGAAGATATTCGTAAAAATTAGTGGTAGAAATAATTAAATGAAAACTAATCAAATTATTTTAAGAACAACTATTGCATTGTCGTAACTCTTTTAAATTCCTTCGCAACATCATAACTGTCTTGACATTAATTCTTGACAAAAACAAACTCACTAGACCTAGTGTTCACTACAAGAAAATAGGTCTTTGCTGACGACACCTTAACTGACGGTAACGATTGTCGTCGGTAAAGGTCTAATTTTACAAGGTTTTACTGATGGCACCAAAAGGCCGTCAGCGAAAGTGTACAATCTTTGATGGTTACTCTCAGTAAAAAGAGAGTATCGCCGAAGGAACCGTCAGCAAAATTAGGCAATGACTTACGGTCCGTAAGTGACATTTTGATAATACGGCCGTTTCACTGACGGGAAAACAACCGTCATTGATAATTTGCCATTAATGACGGTTTTAACCATCAACGAAAATTTATAATATTCTGCTAATTTTATGAATATGTTGCAATAACTTTCACTGACGGTGCCGTTAGTAATTGCTAGGATATTTTGTAAAAATTTCACTAACTGGCCATTAGTAAATATTATGTCGTTCGTGCCATTACCCTCTAGGAGCGTAACCATCACTAACGGGATATTTCCCGTCAGTGCTGATTGTTTGCAATGACGGCCCGTCAGAGAACATCCCACTTTATGTCTCAGCAATCAAGGCCACTACGACTCCTTACACTGACGGTCCATCAGTGAAAGCAACATATCTGACGGTCCGTCAGTGAAAGCAACATATTTGACGATCCGTCAGTGAAAGCAACATATCTGACGGCCCTTCAGTGAAAACCACCTAGATTTTTTATAACAACGGCATCGGAATCGAGGAGACGCCCAATGTCACTGATGGGAACATCAGTATATCCTACTATTACTGATGGTACTGTCAGTAAGACTACTTATAACTCCCGAAGGTACTCTTTCTGTCGTACGCTTTCTCACTTCCCACCCTTTCATCTTTCTTCTACTTGCAATGTCAACTACGGTTGATCAGCTTTCCCGTCGTGCAATCGTTGCTCGTTCGGCTTCCCAATCGCTCGTTAGTCATGTTTTTGTCTTCCTCTCATCGTCGTGTGGCTTCTGATTGACTTGTTTCCATTGAAATTGGTATGTTGTTGATGCATTACTAGACTCATATACTGCTTAAAATGACTCTGATCAAATAGGTATGAATTTCTTGTGTCAAATACGGCTATCATAGTTTGGTAAGATGTGTGTTATATTTGAGAATGAAGTTTTGATTTTTGGTCTATGTGTGGCCCGTATGGGTGGTTGGTGTGGTTGGTCTGCGGGTGGGTGTTTTGTGTGTGAATGTGGACTGCAAGTGGGTGGCCTGTGTGGGTTTGGTCTGCGTATGTTGGATATGCGTGTGTGGTATGTGTGTGTGGTCTATGTGTGTTGGGTATGCGTGTGGGGTCCAGTGGCGGAGCCTGGGGCAAAGGGGGGCAATTACCCTCACTAACATTCTGCAGATTACCCATTGACTCTGTTTGCCTCTGCCATTGGCTCTATGAGTGGATATATAGAAGCAAATCATTGGACAAATAATCAAATATTGCTTTTGGTAGATAGATTGCTAAGCGATTTATTCCAAAAGTGAGTTCTCTTCTCCTCTACTTTGAGATATCCAATAATCAAAATGTTAATGATCTTTAGTAGACCTAATAATTCCAATTCTGAGAGAATGACAGTGCTCATACCTTGTAAAAATTCTGGTTGAGTTAGGGTTTATTTATATCACATATGCTGAATGTGGGTAAATTGCGAGAAAGTCAGGCTCTTGATGTTAGTAACAACTTTCTTTTGGGGAGTATTCCCACAACATTGAATTCCACTAAGCTTTATATGCTCAATCTTAGTAGCTACGATATCTCCAACTCGATTCATGTTAGCGTGACTCAATTTGCTTCCCTCGGTTTGCCCTTTCTTCAGTGTAACAATCTCTCGGGTTTGATTCCTTATTCTTGGGGAAGAACCCAGATTTGAATCTTGAATCTTGGCCACAACTCGATTTTTGGTCAAATACCCATCTCGCTAGCTGCCCAGCCGATGCTTAAAGAGCTCGTTCCGAGCAACAAACAGAAAAATGGAAGCAACCTAGATAATCGGCGATCTTTCGAGGCTTCTGGCATTGGAATTATCAGAAAACAAACTCACCAGATAGATTCTGAGCTCTCTCGATCACCTAGCAAATCTCGGCTCATTCGATGTTTTTTATAACAATCTCTCAAGGCCCGTGCCTCTTGTTCTTGTAAAAAAGTTCAACTCGAGCTCTTTTGTAGGAAATGATGATCTTTGTGGACCTCTTAAACCAATGAAGCATGTTTAGGGCTGTATGGTTTCTGTATTGAGTCATATTTAAATGACCATTGTATTAGAAAATCATAATTACATTTAAATGAGTATTGCGCTTAATAGTTGATATAAAGAGATATAGTAGCCGTGTTTCTTTTTTATCCTGTTTGTACCCTATTTTATGCGTTTGTGTGTAATTTAATTTTGTTACATTATTAGGGTCATCTGGATTACATAATTTCATTTTGTCACATTATCAAGGTCATTTGGGATCTATATCTCTGTTTTGCTCAGCAATTAGCAGTTATCATATGTGGATACATGGTACATGTTGATTGTGAAGTTTGAAATCGAGGTGTGCATCCCCGATGTCCATGATAATGATGGCACTATGGCACTTATGGTTATATGGCAATATCTACTCTACGGATCAGTTTGTAAGTAGATCCATACATGTAGTATGTGTAACGAGGAATTTTATACTTGTGGTGTATAACTACATACAAATGGAAGTAATCAACAAACTAGATTATTTAACTAAAATAAGATCAAAATTTGTTTGTTATGCATGCATCAAACTTAGTTTGCCATGTATGAGGATAAAAATCAAACATGAGATTGTTGTGTAAGTTCTTGATCATGATAGTGGTTCGAATCTTAAGGCCCAACTTGGACTCATCAAACTCCATGCTGGAGTTGATAAGAGCGCTTCTCTTCACTCTTGGCATCGGCTGCTTTTTTATGGTCAAGACCCAGACTAAAGCCAATTTTTTTTCACAAATTTATCACTAACTATTTCAATACCAGCTACAGATGAACCCTAAAGGCACTTTTTGTACTTACATAGCATTATAGAACCATTTGGAAACTTCGGTATTTTTGAAATGTAAATTATGTCAATTTTTTTAAAGTTATGTTACTCAAGACTGTTGGGAGATGCGTATCCCCTCGAGACAATTTATCTCTGTGTATATGTACAAACATCTTGTTCGAAAAAACAGTAAGCTATTTGGTAAATATTTACCTAAGTAAATAATAATGTAGTCTTCATTAGAATTCAGGTAAAGTCATGAGACTTAATGCGAGGTCAAACATGTATCGAGATGGAGATATCGATCATGGAGAAGTACTTGACCATTTGTCGCATAAGTCTAAAATCGTTCGTGGTAGTAGATGTTTCGAGAAAATGATATCGACATATCGGATATACCATTGCGTCTTTGTCTTCACCATGCATTGGTGACGATAATCACATGGACGTTTGACTTGGCGAAGTCGGAGACGAGACACATGTGCTAATTAGAGAATGAGTTCATTGAATGACCCAACGAGATCCACTACATGGTTAGCATACACCAATCTTTCAATGGTGAGCTCTCAGTGATGATAGGCAAGTTGGTTCTTAGACTTGAGTTCATTATACGAACATCTGCGTGAACGTTGTCACTTTGATTTCTGATCTAGCCTCGAGGCAAGCCCTATTGAAAGGTCCTTGGTTCGGTGACACTTGAATGGTACGAGGAGAGTGGTGGCCAAGAAAGAATTCGTCTCTCCCAGTATGGCGGGTTAGTGTCGTAGGAGTCGGTACAGTCTTTAGCAAAAAAACCCATGGCCATGGTGTGTTGGATTGGATCCTACAAAGGTTAGCTAAAACCGAATGATGCCGACCAAATGTGAAGCTATTGTGGGTTGGAAGTTAATCATACTGTAACGCCCCGCTTCCCAAAAACGGCGGAAGAGAGAGCGTTACTGGGTCCGCTTGAACCGGAGCGGTGAAACTCAGGTTCATTAAGCGTCTGTGGTAAAACGCAAGGCCAGGTCCTTCGCACGCTTTTCAGAACAACCAAAATTATTCATACATTACAAGCCACATCCAGAATAATAAGCGTCCGTACATGAAATGAAAACAACATGCCTCAGCTGGGCCGAAATACAACAAAGATAACGTACACACAAACACAATGGAAAGTAACTAAGACAAGCAACAATGGTAAAGGTCCACTAGTTCTCCACAGGGAGAGACTCGGCGTCTACAGCGAACTCCTGACTCTCCAAGTCAGGTGTCTCGTAAGGAACCTCCTGATACTCAAGCTCGGGATCTGACATACATCCAAAAACATGAATGTATGTCAGCAAGGGTCTGCAAAAAGGTGTTAGAACCCAAGGCAAGATATACAATTTACACTGAATTTTAAGAGGCAATTATAAATTAAACGAGATAATAAGGAAAGTTTAAACATGCTGATTTTAAAGTAAGTACATCCTATCATGCAGTTCTAAACAATCTGACGAGTAAAGTAAAGCATGTCAATTTTACCGAGATAACAATTTCTAGTTGCAAGTTTCTTGTTAGTATTTCACGATAGTTAGCAAGTCATGTCTATAATAGGGTTCTCGCCTTTAGGACGTGATGAGTGAGTCGTTCTTCTCACGGGGGCTTACCGTGATTGGTGCTAACCTACCGCATACGGGTGGTGCCCTTGAAGAGAGTACCCGTTCATACGCCTAGCAGCCGCTCAACCCTTACCCCACCCAAGATTTGTGCTGGAACACGAGCCAGCCTAATTCACGAATTACAAGCACGAATTTGTCAAATCACATGACATCACGAAAATCACGATTTCGCCTTCGAGGCGCACGATTTCACGATGTCTCACGTTAGTTAATTATTTCAAGGCATGCAGCAATTAAATAATAAGACCAGTTATCTTTATACAAAAATTTCCATGGTTATGAGAGTAACGAGCAACATTCACATACAAGAGACTAATTTAACATCGAATTCGTAAATTCACCATAAATTGCATACTTGCCTGATTTCGGTGATTTTGGTGCCGTTGGGTTCGTCCCGACGGGTACTTCGTTACGGTACTTCCGATTCTCTGTTTGATTAAACATATGTCTGGGTTAGACTTGTCTGACATAAAATTAAATAATGGTTCGTCTTCATTAGGTTTTATTACCCTAGGGTTGATCTATCATGTCATTACTAACTATTCATACTACTAATTTACTGAATGATGAAATAGCACAGTACCACTGAGGTTTTACAAATTTGAGGTCATGGTTACAATTATGAGTCATAGCATATGATTAATGTATCAAAGTGTTTTACCGTTCATCATTCTGCTAAAATAATACCACTAATATAATGTTACCTACCTTGATAAATATTAATATATCACATATCATCTAGCTGTAATAAGGCATGACATATAATAATCGTCTGTACCCATGACAATGTATAATAATAATAATATTATTATTTAAATCCATTCTACCTCTTCTGTCTCTTTCTTTAATATAACTTCTATCCTTATCATCACATGGCTGACACCCTTCCACTTTCATTACTTTAATACAAACACTCATCCCTGTCTCCTCTCTTCATCTCCCCTTTTGTCTTCGTTCTTCTCCTTTATTTTATATTTTTTTTGAACTTGCAGGCAACAAGAACTCTTGCACAAGTAAAATAAAGGGAGAGAGCTCACGCAAAAGGGGAGGGGGTCTCACGCGTGGAGGCAGAGGGGGGCCGGCGGCACGGGATCCGGCAGCGGGCGGCGCGACTTCTGCGGACTCCGGCGATCCGACGGCGCGGCATCACGGGGGCGCGGCGGCCTCACGGTGAGCTGGGCGGTGGCCTCTGGTTGCTGGGCGACGGCAGGTCGAGGTGGAGGCGTTTCCGGCGGCGGGTCGACGGTGGTGCTGGCCTAGGGGAGGGAGGAGATGGATGTGGAGCTTGGTTAGGGCTTAGAATCTGATTTCAGATTTACTTGGGTTTTATTTCTTCCTCTAACTTCTGGAATTGGGTTGATTTTGATTTTGTAAAGGAATTGGGAAGCTGATTTTGGAGAAGGCTGATTTTCGTTTGAATGTTGGGTTTCTGGCTTGTGTTTTGGCTCGGAGAACTCTGTAGGGGAGAAGACCATTGGTTTGCAGGGGAGTTGGTTTGTTGGCAACGTTCATTGTTGCTGTTGAAATACAGCAGTGAATGGGGGACACATTGAAAGGGAGGAGCTGGACGTGGGGGAGAACTTGATGAAAGGATGTTGGATCTGAACTGCCCAACCGTGGCAGTCAATAGGGTGGTTAATGAGTGATTAACTTAATTAAGGTTAAAGTTAATTGGTGATTTGCCTTTGTATTTAAGTAATTAAGTAATTAATCCAAGTGTGATTATTAAAATAAAAGAAGTAATTAGTGAAAGTTAAAACTGAGTATCAATTTTGTAATTAGTGGGATAATTAAGTTAAGGTGATTCGTTAAGATTAATAGTCAATTAACGATGGCACGGTAAACGAAACGGATACGCGCTCACGTTGACGCACAACCATAGAATTCGCGCATGAAACATCCAGATGGTCAAAACGAAAATACGAGCACACATAATAATACGCCTAGAAGATACCGGCCGTTACACTCTACCCACCTTAAGAAAAATTCCGTCCTTGGAATTCTTATTAACTAAGGAGCAGTGAATAAATATGGATAACGCTCTCGCATCTCATCTTCCCGCTCCCAAGTGGACTCTCCTGGCGAGTCACGATGCCACATCACTCTCACGAGATTGACAACCTTGTTCCTGAGCGCCTTCTGACGTCGATCTAGGATCTCCACAAGTTGCTGCTCATACGTCAGATCCGGTCGAACTGTAATCTCAGAGTAGTCCACAGCATGAGAAGGGTCGCTGATATAACGACGGAGCTGAGACACATGGAAGACGTCATGAACTCCCTCTAAGGACGGTGGTAAGGCTAAGCGATATGCTACCTCTCCAACTCGCTCCAGCACATCGAAAGGTCCAATAAATCTCGGACTAAGCTTGCCTCTCTTCCCAAGTCGAATCAGTCCTCGATTCGGGGAGATCTTCAGGAACACATGATCTCCTGGCTGAAACTCTAGTGGACGCCGTTTAGCATCTGCCCAATGCTTATAACGGTCCTGAGCGATCCGAAGCTTGTCCCTGATTTCACACACAACATCAACTGCTTCCGCTATCATCTCTGGCCCCATGAGCTCTCTATCATTGATGTCATCCCAACTCAGTGTCGATCGACATTTCCTCCCATATAGAGCAGCAAATGGCGCCATGCCGATGCTCGCCTGGTAGCTGTTGTTGTAGGAGAACTCCACCAGGTGCAGATGATCCTCCCACGAACCCTTGAGATCCAACATGCAAGCTCTCAACATGTCCTCCAATATCTGAATAGTGCGCTCCGATTGGCCATCCGTCTACGGGTGATACGCAGTACTGAATTTCAGACCGGTACCCAGATTGGTCTGCAGACTCTTCCAGAACTGAGATGTGAACCTCGTATCACGATCCGATACAATGCTCACAGGAACTCTATGCAAGCGTACGATCTCCTACACAACATAATTCACATCACGACTAGTATTAGAAGGAAATTATTAAGGTATGAGTTGGGTCATTACCTCCATATACTTCCTTGCCAATATCTCTGTGGATTGCCCAACTCGGAAAGGTATAAAGTGCGCAGACTTGGTCAATCGATCAACGATGACCCAGATCGCGTCGTTCTGCCTGATGCTCCGAGGTAAGCCAGTCACGAAGTCCATCGTGATGTGCTGCCACTTCCACTCTGGAATCGGCAGAGGTTGTAGTAGTCCAGCAGTGCGATGATGTTCAGCCTTCACTTGCTGACACACGAGACACTTGGCAACGCTCCGTGCCACACTTCTCTTCATCCCATGCCAGCAGAAATTCTGACGAAGGTCCTTGTACATCTTCGTACCTCCAGGATGAATAGAATAAGGCGAAGTGTGAGCCTCATTCATCAATTCTTCTCTGATGTCTCCTGCAGGCACGCAGATCCTACTACCATATCTCAAAGATCCATCCGCGTGAATCAGAAAGTCGGTCCGAAGTCCTGCTTCGACTTGTTCTCTGATCTTCTTCAATTTAGCATCTCCATCTTGGGCAGTCTTGATCCGATCCACAATCGTCGATTGAATCTGCATGCTCATCAATGACGACGTGACTCCAGGTAGGACGACTTCAACATCCATCTCTCGCAGGTCCTGCTACAATCTCCGCTGAGCTGTGAGAATCATCACTTCGGGCAGTCGATTAAGGCATCCGGTACGACATTCACCTTCACTGGATGATACTGAAGATCGATGTCATAGTCTACCATCAATTCCAACCATCTGCACTGTCTCATATTCAGCTCCTTCTGAGTGAATATATATTTCAAACTTTTGTGATCAGTGAAAATTTTCACTTTCTCACTCAGTAAGAAATGCCTCCAAATCTTCAAAGCAAAGATAACGGCAGCCAACTCCAAGTCGTGAGTCGGATAATTCTTCTCGTGGATCTTCAACTGTCGAGAAGCGTAAGCGACTACATGACTGTGTTGGTGTAGAACGCATCCAAGTCCCTTGCCTGATGCGTCGCAAAATATCTCGAAGCCTCCGCTTCTATCCGAAATAGCTAAAACTGGTGCAGATGTCAGTCTCTCCCTCAAAGTAGAAAGAGCTTGCTCACAAGAGTCTGACCAACTGAACTTAACATCCTTCCTTGTCAATCTTGTCATCGGCTCAGCTATCCTCGAGAAATCCTTAATAAATCTGCGGTAGTATCCAGCCAACCTGAGGAAACTCCTGATGTCCGATGCTGATCGAGGTGTAGGCCATTCACTGACTGCTCTGACCTTCTCCGGATCCACTGAGATGCCAGCTCCTGATACTACATGCCCAAGAAATGCAACTCTGTCTAGCCAGAATTCGCATTTGCTGTACTTGGCATACAGTCTGTGATGACGGAGCGTCTCCAATACCATCTTCAAGTGCTCTGCATGCTCCTCCTCGCTCCTCGAGTACACCAGGATATCATCTATAAAGATTACCACGAACTTGTCGAGGAAGTCGTAAAAGATAAGGTTCATGAGGTTCATGAACACAGCAGGAGCGTTGGTCACACCGAACGGCATGACAACAAACTCATAGTGCACGTACTTAGTACGAAAAGTTGGTTTGGGCACGTCTTCCTTCTTGACTCTGACTTGATGGTATCCGCTCCTATCCGCTCCGGAGATCCAACTTTGAAAATACTCTCGATCCACCAAGCTGATCGAAGATATCATCAATACGGGGCAGTGGGTACTTGTTTTTCACTGTGACATTATTCAGCTCCCGATAATCCACACACATCCTCCTCGAGCCATCCTTCTTCTTCACCAGTAAAACGGGTGCACCCCAGGGAGATACGCTGGGATGAATGAAACCCTTCTGCATTAGCTCATCCAACTGCTTCCTCAGCTCTTCCAACTCTGCAGGAGCCATACGGTAAGGCGCCTTCGAAATTGGTTGAGCTCCTGGCATAAGATCAATGCTGAACTCCAATGCTCGATCAGGCGGCAATCCAGAAATGTCTTCAGGGAAGACGTCTTCAAAATCTCTCACTACTGCAGGCTTCTCTGACTCAGCTATCATGGATGCAATAGTCAAGCTGTATGGCTGGGCTCGGAACTTGACAGGTCCAAGCGAACGTCCTCCGCTGACAAACTCAAACACTGTGTGGTCAGGAATTTCGAATACCACTTTCTTCCGACGACAGTCGATCGTGGCATAAAAAGCTCCTAACCAATCAATGCCAAGAATAGCATCGAAATTAGGTAGGTCATGGACAATGAAGTTGGCATACAATTCGTGTCCACTAACCACCAACGGGCATGGTCTACATCCTAGGGCAACCTTCACTACACCATTCCCAGTTGTAATATTCCAACACTTGGTAAGTGTATAGGTGGGTATCGAGTGTTCGACTACGAACTTTCGAGATAGGATACACATGGAAGCTCCAGAATCGAACAGGGTCAAGGCCGGGTGAGATGAAACTAAGATGACACCTAATGGTAACATGCAACTAGATTAAACATGGATATAACTAATCAAACATAATGCATAGATAAGGAAGATTAGCCTAGGGGTTACCTGCAATCACGTCGTCCTTAGCTTCAGCCTCCACGACTGTCATAGTGAAAGCTCGACGCTTCGACGGATTGGCCTGCTGAAAGGCTCGATCCTGTGGAACCAAAGGTGGTCCACGCTGTCCAGGTGCCGGTACGGTCCTCTGAGCGGGTCCAGGTGGTCGAGAACCGTGGGTGCAATCCTTCGCAGCATGAGTAGGCAATCCACAGATTAAACACTAATTCAGCATCCTACTAGAGTCTTTCTTCACATGACCGAGCTTGCCGCAGAAATGGCAAACCAACTCAGCTCGGTTGGGGACAGGTGCAGCTGGCCTTTTAAACTGTGTGGTCTGAACAGGACGAAAACCAGGCCTAGGTGCACTCCTCTGTGGCTCCATCGGGCGCTTGCCCGCCTGACGTGCCCGCTTTTGATAAACTACCTGCTCGCGCTGCTTCGCAGCCACTAGGACTTGTTTATGAGTAGTAAAGGTGTGCCCGGACAACACCTCCTGTATGTCCAGATCTAAGCCCTGCAGAAAGCGGTGTGCACAGTCCTCCTCGTCTGCTACCATTGTAATGGCGAATTGGCTCAGCATGGTAAATTCGGCCTCATACTCATCGACTGTCATGGTGCCCTGCTCCAGGTTGATGAAGCGCTGCTACATCACCCTCTTTGCAGCCTTCGGGAAGTACTGGGTGTCAAACCTCTGATGGAAAGTATCCCAAGAAATCGGTTTGGTCAGCCTAGCCTCCTCAGCATCCCACCAGTGACGTGCATTATTTGTCAGTTGCTGCTTGGCGAGGTCTACCCAATCGTTCGGATTGATTCAGGCAAGACTCAAGTTATCCGCAGTCTTGTGAAGCCATTCCTCGGCCGCTAGTGGGCCCTCTCGTCCAGAGAAGATCGTCGGATGCATCTCCTTGAACTGCTTGGCTCCAGGCTCATAGCGAGGTGGTGGAGGAGCTGGTGCAGCCTGACGTCCCTGCTGGACCAAGAGGTGCTGAACCTCAAGCATTTCATTCATAACTCCAAGCATCTGGCGGATGTCGTCACTTCCGCCTCCAACAGGTACGGGTCCATTTTAGGTGCTTCGTTCCTCAGCCATTCTGAGATAAAAAAAACCCGAGTTAACCCCGCGTATGTGATCTTCTAGATGTTTGGCTGATGAAAATATTCTCATTGTTCTGAATTCATAAATGCAAAGAGACGGACCTGCATGGGCCACCACTAAAACCTGTAACGCCCCGCTTCCAAAAAACGGCGGAAGCGAGAGCGTTACTGGGTCTGCTTGAACCGGAGCGGTGAAACTCAGGTTCATTAAGCGTCTGTGGTAAAACGCAAGGCCAGGTCCTTCGCACGCTTTTCAAAACAACCAGAATTATTCATACATTACAAGCCACATCCAGAATAATAAGCGTCCGTACATGAAATGAAAACAACATGCCTCAGCTGGGCCGAAATACAACAACGATAACATACACACAAACACAATGGAAAGTAACTAAGACAAGCAGCAATGGTAAAGGTCCACTAGTTCTCCGCAGGGAGAGACTCGGCGTCTATAGCGAACTCCTGACTCTCCAAGTCAGGTGTCTCGTAAGGAACCTCCTGATACTCAAGCTCGGGATCTGACATACATCCAAAAACATGAATGTATGTCAGCAAGGGTCTGCAAAAAGGTGTTAGAACCCAAGGCAAGATATACAATTTACACTGAATTTTAAGAGGCAATTATAAATTAAACGAGATAATAAGGAAAGTTTAAACATGCTGATTTTAAAGTAAGTACATCCTATCATGCAGTTCTAAACAATCTGACGAGTAAAGTAAAGCATGTCAATTTTACCGAGATAACAATTTCTAGTTGCAAGTTTCTTGTTAGTATTTCATGATAGTTAGCAAGTCATGTCTATAATAGGGTTCTCGCCTTTAGGACGTGATGAGTGAGTCGTTCTTCTCACGGGGCTTACCGTGATTGGCGCTAACCCACCGCATACGGGTGGTGCCCTTGAAGAGAGTACCCATTCATACGCCTAGCAGCCGCTCAACCCTTACCCCACCCAAGATTTGTGCTGGAACACGAGCCAGCCTAATTCACTAATTACAAGCACGAATTTGTCAACTAACATGACATCACGAAAATCACGATTTCGCCTTCGAGGCGCACGATTTCACGATGTCTCACGTTAGTTAATTATTTCAAGGCATGCAGCAATTAAATAATAAGACCAGTTATCTTTATACAACAATTTCCATGGTTACGAGAGTAACGAGCAACATTCACATACAAGAGACTAATTTAACATCGAATTCGTAAATTCACTATAAATTGCATACTTGCCTGATTTCGGTGATTTTGGTGCCGTTGGGTTCGTCCCGACGGGTACTTCGTTACGGTACTTCCGGTTCTCATTTTGATTAAACATATGTCTGGGTTAGACTTGTCTGACATAAAATTAAATAATGGTTCGTCTTCATTAGGTTTTATTACCCTAGGGTTGATCTATCATGTCATTACTAACTATTCATACTACTAATTTACTGAATGATGAAATAGCACAATACCACTGAGGTTTTACAAATTTGAGGTCATGGTTACAATTATGAGTCATAGCATATGATTAATGTATCAAAGTGTTTTACCGTTCATCATTCTGCTAAAATAATACCACTAATATAATATTACCTAACTTGATAAATATTAATATATCACATATCATCTAGCTGTAACAAGGCATGACATATAATAATCGTCTGTACCCATGACAATGTATAATAATATTATTATTATTTAAAACCATTCTACCTCTTCTGTCTCTTTCTTTAATATAACTTCTATCCTTATCATCACATGGTTGACACCCTTCCACTTTCATTACTTTAATACAAACACTCATCCTTGTCTCCTCTCTTCATCTCCCCTTTTGTCTTCGTTCTTCTCCTTTATATTATATTTTTTTTGAACTTGCAGGCAACAAGAACTCTTGCACAAGGAAAAGAAAGGGAGAGAGCTCACGTAAAAGGGGAGGGGGTCTCACGCGCGGAGGCAGATGGGGGCCGACGGCACGGGATCCGGCGGCGGGCGACGCGGCTTCTACGGACTCCGGTGATCCGACGGCGCGGCAGCACGGGGGCGCGGCGGCCTCACGGCGAGCTGGGCGGTGGCCTCCGGTTGCTGGGCGACGGTGGGTCGAGGTGGAGGCGTTTCCGACGACGGGTCGACGGTGGTGCTGGCCTAGGGGTGGGAGGAGATGGATGTGGAGCTTGGTTAGGGCTTATAATCTGATTTCAGATTTACTTGGGTTTGATTTCTTCCTCTAACTTCTGGAATTGGGTTGATTTTGATTTTGTAAAGGAATTGGGAAGCTGATTTTGGAGAAGGCTGATTTTCGTTTGAATGTTGGGTTTCTGGCTTGTGTTTTGGCTCGGAGAACTCTGTAGGGGAGAAGACCATTGGTTTGCAGGGGAGTTGGTTTGTTGGCAACGTTCATTGTTGCTGTTGAAATACAGCAGTGAATGAGGGACACATTGAAAGGGAGGAGCTAGACGTGGGGGAGAACTTGATGAAAGGATGTTGGATCTGAACTGCCCAACCGTGGCAGTCAATAGGGTGGTTAATGAGTGATTAACTTAATTAAGGTTAAAGTTAATTGGTGATTTGCCTTTTTATTTAAGTAATTAAGTAATTAATCCAAGTGTGATTATTAAAATAAAAGAAGTAATTAGTGAAAGTTAAAACTGAGTATCAATTTTGTAATTAGTGGGATAATTAAGTTAAGGTGATTCGTTAAGATTAATAGTCAATTAACGATGGCACCGTAAACGAAACGGATACGCGCTCACGTTGACGTACAACCATAGAATTCGTGCACGAAACATCCAGATGGTCAAAACGAAAATACGTGCACACATAATAATACGCCTAGAAGATACCGGCCGTTACACATACCCAAGGCTTCGAGCGACATAGTTATGATGAAGGGACAAAAACTGCGCCATTCATTACAGACACAGTCAGGGTGGTCCCAACAATACTCATGTCAATGGGCAAACCACATAATGATGATACCAAAATAGGGATTGCACCTACTGCTCGTGGTCATTACCATCTGAGATTTCAAGCCTCGCCTGTAGTAAGGTCAGCCGTAGGGTCTCACACAGAGTGGGACTTTTGTCAAGTAATATGTAACATTAGGAAGATAGGGCATATGATGCATGTGAATTAATGATGTTGCAAAAAGTTAGCGATATATGCCAAGGGATATTAATGATATGGGATTATTGCATATGATGCAAAAGGATTTAAATATATTGTAAAATGTTTATGAGCATATTTTATAATAAAAGTATAGAACAAGCTCAATAAGGGGTCTGTAAAGTCCAAGACCCATTTATATTAGCCAAGTTAAGCTAGGGCTAAAACAAAGAAGAAATCCAAAAAAAAATTTTGGTCCAAGCCCAATAAGATGGAGGAAGACCAAAAAAAATTGCAAAAGGCGCATACCCATGCCCAACTGGCACTGGGCATGCCCAGGCCAGCTGGGTGCCCAGGCCCACATATGGGTTTGGGTGATAGGCCTGGGCGCCCAACCCCGGTGGGTGGGTCGGACTCGCCTGAGTGGGCGGGGGCCCGATCCGCGGGCGCCTAGCGGCTAGGTGCCCGACCCGGGGGCAGCCGACCCGCTGGCACCCAGTGGGTAGGAAACCCATGGTGGCCCCACCAGTGGGGCCCATGAGATAATATGTGCAATTTCAGATCAGCGCATGCTGGAGAAATTTTTTGACGTTCTTTGGGGCTTCGTTTGAGGGGTCAAACGAAGTCAGAATTGAGCACCGTTTGTTTCTATGCGTTCACCGTTCAATGCTCTTTGATTTGATATAAGATATCACTTCCAGAGTTTAACGGTGAATGAGGAAAAATTCGTTAAACTTTGGCCTTTGTAGAGGGCAAACTTGTAATTGATTTTTGTCCTCTAATTTATTAGTCCCGCATCTGTTATTTTGAGAATGGGGGGAGTCAGCTCCCTATATAAATAGGGCCTAACTTCCCTCCTTAAACTCCGACCAAGCCTTGCACAAGGAGCTCTCAAAAGTTAAGAGCACACCTAGATCAAATATGCGAAAAAAATAATCATTCCCTCTTTCTCCCTTTTACTTCCTTGCTCCTGCTCGGGCTCTACCAAAGCTACGAAGGAGTTCGGATCCGATCCGAAGTCTTGAAGAATGATAAACTCAAGGTGAAACTTTTTGGAGCGCATGGTTGGCTCGGTGACAAGGGGATTGCTCGCCTCGGTATGTGGTGCAGCTCAAGGGAAGCAGTTCAGCCCCAATGTGGGGCATTGGTTCGTGAGGATCGATGTTCTGCTAACGTGTAGAACAAAGGTATGTCCTTTATTTTCTTCGCATTTAATTTTGCTGTAGTGATATATAGATTTATTCTTAGGGTTAGTCAGACCCACCTAGGAATAGTCAAGATTCTAGTAAGGATTTTAATTCCTTAGAGCTTTCTTAAAATTGTTTTAAGATTTTTCGCTGCTTTATTCTGTTTCCTCGTCCGCCTGACTTAGGGCGGATGTCGATTTTAGCCCTATGGATCCCACATATATACCTACAGTGGTATCAGAGCCAGGTCTACATGATCTATATTTTACTACAAATTTTAATGCATTGCATGTTATTATCTCCATGGAATGGACGTTCATAAATGCATAAATAACAAAATTTAGAATTATTCCGATGCGATGGTTTTTATTAAAAAATTTCAATAAATAATTTTTTGAAAATTAGATCTTCTTACTTATATAATAATATAGAGTAGATCTGGATAATTATGTGATAATTATTGTTCGATTAATGTTGTTATGATCTATGTTAATTATGTGATAATTATTTGGATTCATAATACCTAATTAGGATAGCCATTAATAAATAAAATTATTATGAAACATAATTGTTATGTGATAATAATTTTAATATCCCAATACATGATTAGGATAGTCATAAGTAAATAAATTATTATGAAACATAATTGTTAAATGATAATAATTTTTAATTTCCTAATTGTTGATTAGGACTGTAAACAAAAGTTATTATAATCCTAAAATGTTAGTTTTAGGATGCGCCTAGTTAATTGGGATTAACTAAGAAAGGGTAATGACTCGTCTCAAAATGTGTGAGCGCTACTCCCAAGTGTAGAAGATCGAACAAGTAATAATCTTGGTGAGTCCAGGTATCGTATCCACGGGACAACTGACCTGCAAAACCACGAATCTCAGTCTTTAAAGAGTACTAAAATGGTAATAAACAACCACCTATCAGAGATATAGGTAATGGTGTCGATGGTTTAAACTAATAAAGAAAATCCAACGATAATTACGGTGAATTCGATACTATGGTACTAATATGGAGAGTATGTATTGATAGTGATTTCGTTAGGGTGTATCCAATCAATGATTATTAATATCTTTTCTATAACTCAATGTTTCGTCTGGCTAGGGCACGAGAACGTCGGAAGGTGTGGCGATAATGTGCGTAAAACAATGCCAAAAAGTAATCACATATATCATCGATTTCATGAAGAAAATACGTACAAGTGCACTCTCGGGTCACGATACATCATCTCGGATCACATAATGAATAAGTCTGCAAAGATCATATTCGATTCAAGCATGCCCACGTCTCCGTATTGTAGAGGGATGTTCCCTCAGATCATTTGTATTTGATGCAAATGATAATTTAAGCTTAGATAGGGACTAATTTGCATATGATGCAAAAAGAGATTAAATGTGTCTTAAATTTTTTAAGAATATATTTAATTAAATAAACACATGGAAAAATTTATCTGTAAGACGGGAATGTCCCGTTCTAAATGCAGGTTCAAACCGCGTCAAAAACGGAGTTCAAACGAGCCCAAAAAGTCTATTTAAAAGTGTTTTAAACAGAAGCCCAAAGAAATCCCACAAAGTCTATTTAAAAGTGTTTTAAACCGAAGCCCAAAGAAATCAGGCCCAATTCCTTTTGTTGTATGGCAACAAAAAAAGGTTTTTTTGGGACCTGGCCAAAAGGCCGGATCCACTTGCGCGCGCAAATGTTGAGAAGCGCCCAGAGGGCGCGTGCCAGGGTGCATGCATGTCATGCGCCCTGCTGGGCACATCGCGTGCAGTGCACTGTGGGGCCCACTCTGTGGGCCCCACAGCTAGGGTTCTGAACCCTATGATTATTTTGGGCGGTGGCTCAGTTTTTGCGAAAAACAACTCTTGGAGTGATCTTTGGTCGATCAATTGGAGGTTGATCGCGCCCGGATATACACCCGGAAAACGACTGTAGTTTTACCGCAAGTGCACGACGTAGTGGCGAGCGGGTATCGAACACACGGAGGACAATTGACAGTATCCTACTTTGATTACTTAGCTATCGATGGAATAAGAATAGTTTGGTGGTAATGTCACAATCGTTCAAATAGCAAATAGATATCAATATAATAAAAGCATCTAGGGATAGTAAATCCCCACTACGGACCGTCTCTCATCCTTGTGAATCATGAATTTCAATGTTGCAAGGCTTGAATGTAGGTGAACTAGTCGTAACGTAATGTAGAACCAAGCTCACGCTCTCGTGCTGTTGCCGGTCTATAGCAACCTAGATTAGGGCCCACTCTCGTGCAAACCCTAACCTAAGCCACTAGCGTGAAGATCGACATCATCGTCCAATCGTAACTCGAGCCCACTCTCGTGCAAACTCGAGTTACAATCTAGGTTATGATAGTTCGTATTCGTCCAATCTCTTGCAAACGAATATTGGTATAGATTTATAATAAAAATCCTAGATTTGGCCCAATCTCTTGCAAACCAAATCTAGAGAATTTCAATTATAAACCTAAGTCGAATATCTAGGCCTTCCCATCAATTGGGATGCAATCTCTTGCAAATCCCAACCGATGGAAATTCCTAGCTACTCGCAATAAATCAATCAAAACCTAACCTTTCTTCAATCCTAGCAACAATTCTATTCATTCATCACAATTCAAAAGATCGGGTCCATAGGGTTCATCCCCATGCCCTAGAACGAATAAACTACTCACAAATCACCATGAAAATCTCAAAAATAAAGCAATGGATCATAGCACAATTCATTGTAAAGAAGAGACAATTCATAAAAATAAGAGTTTTAGCAAGAAAGGACAAACCAAAATTGTCGCCTATGATCTCCAGCTGAGATTTCACAAAAGAATAGCCGTCAAAAAATAAAAGAAATCTCTCCTAAAACTAGGGATAAAACTAGGTTTAAATACAAGATAAAATCGTCCAAAAAATCGTGACAAAACTGCCCCTGTGCAGCCCAGAATTCGCAATCCTCTCAGCAGTCGGAATGCGTCACTCGGCCGAGTGACAGACCCAATAATAAAACAGAGAATCTGGGGTTTTCGGGGGTCTGTTTCTCTGACTGACTCGGGCGAGTAGGCTTCTTTTCTCGGCCGAGTAAGCAATCATGCTCGGCCGAGTAGGCTTCCTCAGAATTTCCAGTAACTTGGCAGCTTCTCGGTTGAAAATCCCGGTTCTACTCGGACGAGTGAGCTTTCTCACTCGGTCGAGGAAACTTTGAAATTTTGCTGTGCGTATCCATTTCACTCGGCCGAGTACAGCTTCTGACTCGGCCGAATGAGCAGTCTACTCGGCCGAGTGGGCTGTATGTGTCTTCTTTTCTTCTCCTCCTCGCTTCCTCGTCGCTTCTATCGAATTCCTTCCTCCTCCGCTCATCCTCAAGCGCTGATAACACCTCAAATAAACCATGGGCGACACTTCGAAGTACGTGAAAATCCTTTGATCTCATTTTCGCTCCAAATCGCTCCGTATCCCCTGAAATACGACAAAAACAAGAAATAGTGAAAAGCAACGCGATATCGTCGAATAATCGTGGAAAATACAATATGGGCGATCAAAACGACATGAAAACATGCAGAAAAAAGGTGTAAAATAAGGAGCGATCAAAATCCCCCAAGCTTACCTCATACTCGTCCTCGAGGAAGATAAGTAAAAGGCGAACCCGGCGGGTAAAAGAAATGGAAAAAGGAAAAAGAAGATAGAAAAGAAAACAAAGAGGGAGGTGCTAGATCATCTTCTCAGGACGTGGACTTGCTTACTCAAATAGCATACGGCGAATACAAACATGCCAAAGATTTTTATCTCGATATCATGATCATATGAGGATGCATTCAATATAGAAACCCAAGAATATCAAAACAATATGAAATATGGAATCATTCTAAAATTAGCATCATCTGAAACATCTAAAGTAGTATACATAATCATAGACCACATACTTTTCAATTGATCGCTTTCTATTTGGAGTATAAGAGGTATCACACAATATGAAGCAATAAGAATAAAAATGAGTGGTTTTCATGAAATGCATGCCAAGTTTCAATTCCTGGACTTCGTAAAACTTTTAGTAATCTTCCTGAGTATAGAAAATTACCTAGCCTAGGTTGTCTTACACAGACAAGTAGACACTCTCTCACACATCATTGGATCCTCTCCCCCAAGCTTATCTATAAGCGTGGTGGCATCAAATAAATCAATAAGACCTTCCCCATTTTTGAAGCTCCAAGAAATAAAAATAAAATAAGGAAGAAAGAAAGAAAAATGAAATGGGATCATATATGTACTTCTTTTCTCTTTTCTCTTCTTTCCTTTTTTCCTTTTTTTTCATATCAATATATACAACTGTGATCCCAAATCAAAAGATAGAGAGATATACATGAAATTTTTTTCCTTTTTGATTTTGGGGTGTTGGAGCACGGACTTTTGTAGCGGGGGAATATACCAATATAGGATTCGCCAAAAGGAGATTTACCAATGATTTAAGATATAGAAATAATGCTCAAGATATGTGGAGAAAGAAAAATATGTAACACTTGGTTCACTCTATAGAATGTGCACGACAACTTTCAGCGGAGTAATGTAATTTACTCAGTTTGATCTCAGAAAGTAAACTAATCCAGTTATATCAACATGGCATACATTCAATCAACCTGAAAGTGAAGCGTACAATTTTCATGCAATAAGAAGTGATATCAGAAAACAAAGCAGTACTCCAAATATAGGCAATCAATGCGTGAGGATTGGTGTGTTTTCTATGAAGAGTATACAATATAAATCATCAGACTCAGCTAATAGAAGAATTTCATTCATATTCATATAACAACGGTGTGGGTTACTATCTCGAATGCATAGCAAGCATGGCATATGATATCTGAAATAAAAATGATGGCATGACAAGATAAAATGCATGTAGAGATAAGCTAATACCACGTCGGCATCATCACGGAAAATTCATCTCTAGCAGAAAGGATAAAAGAAATAAGGATAAAAGAAAAATAAAAACTAATGTACGTATGTAGCACTCAAGAAAGTAAGAAAACGTGATGTATGAGAAAAAAATGAAAAAGTGGGTGAAAATAAGTGTAAAATAAAGAAAGGTGGAAAAATAAATGTAAGAGTGAAGAAAGTGAAAAGTGCGTGAGATACTCACTCCCCCAAGCTAAACTGCACAGTGTCCTCAATGTGCAAAGTGTGGCACACCAAGAAATATGATATGGGTGGGGTGGGTGAGGATGCATGCATGACGAAAATAAAAGAAAATGAGATGGGTATGCAAATGGTGTATGCAGAGATGCAAGTGGTGCATGCAGTGATCAAAATGGCACAATATAAGTGTCCCCAAAAATACCTCCTCTCTCCCAATATGATATAGACAGATATGAGCAAAAAGTGACCAAAACGTGTGTGAAGGAGGGGTGCAAAATCAGCAGGCAGAAAATATCCAGGATAGCAGCAGCAAAAGTATGAGAGGAATCCAATGTGTGCCTAGGTGGGTGGTGGAGCACCAACACCGTCCTGTGGGAGAGGTAGTGGCGGCGGCGGTGGCTGTGACAGACGCGCAAGAAGTTGGTTCAGGCTAGCCTGAATACCAGGAAGTAAAGCGACGTGCCTCTGTACAGCAGCGACGGTAGCGGAGAGAGCCCGAAAATCTCCTCTGAGCCCACTAATTGCCTCCTCTAGAGCACAGACGTGCTGAACTAGTGTGTTGGGGGGAGGGGGACAGAGGGTCATACTGGTGAGGAACAGGACTGTCTTGCCCGGCTACCGTAAATGACGGGTGCAACTGCCTGGTGGGGCTATGGTGCCGTACTAACAAAAAGACGCTCAGCCTCTGTGGGAGGCTGAGACGCAGGAATGGTCGAAGAAGGAGGAGCAGCAGTAGAGGCTGAAACGGTGGCAGAGGGCGAGTAGGATGGAGAGGTCGGTGACACAGAAATGGGGACAGATGTCACGACACTCTCGGTGAAGACAGCTGCAGTGGTGAGAGAAGTGTCGATGGCTGGGGAGGCCGTGAAGTGTGCAGAAAATGACTCACCAGGGGTCGAGAATAAGAAAGAGGCAAGGGTCTCCACTACGGAGGCAAAAGAGGGCTCGCCGCTCTCAATAATGGTGGTGGGACGCTCAGGGCTCACAGCAGAAATGGGGTCAATGGATATCGGCACAGTGGTGGTGGTGGTGGTGGTGGTGGTGGTGGTGGACTCAGCAAGTGTACTCCCGAAACTGACAGAAGTGTGGACAGAGGTGTCGGGAGGTGCAGACGAAGAAGGTGCAGGCTGAGGTATCACAGGGTCCAGAGGTGGAAGGAGGGGCTCCTGCTAAGCACCCTCAGGCTCAAGCACGTACGCAGCTGGGATGAGGAGATCCATCGCTGGAATCCAATCCCCGCCTGCAGGTCCAATCTGTGTCTGAGTAGGGCTCGGAAGAACCATGTAATCAGCGCCAAAAGGACCATGCAGCCACACCCAGTGGTGCTGACCATGAGGACGCAGCATCCTCATCTGGGCCATAACATCTATGGAAAGAGAAGTGTGGCCCTGGGGTCTAAGCAAGCCAGCTGGAAGTTCTACTCCGTACAAAAGAGCTAGGAGGGTAATCAGACCACCACAACAGATAGGCGTCCTAGCACCGACAGAAATAACGATGCGGTCCAAGTACCAACTAGCTATATCAATCTCAATGGCGGGGACTAAAATGTCACCACCCCTCTCGAAGGCCCGCGATCCAGTCATCGCGTAGAGCATGTAGAGCTCCAGCATCGACATCGTCCCCGGCTCATATCTCGCTAAGAAAGTGGTCGCCATAAGGCGCTATGTAATGCGAAGGCATGTGTGGAGGATAGCTGAGGCATGGGCCCTGCTCGGGTCAAAGGCGAGAGGAGATCCCGTGATACATGTCCAAAATGCGTGCGTGTCGAATGACGACGATGGGATGTGCATGGGGATGTAGGCTCGGTCTGGGTCCAGAACAGGGGGCCACTGGAAGAAAGCTCGAAGCATATCGAGAGTGACTCGCACTCTCAATCCATCAAGCTAAAGGAGCATCCCCGGGGGTCCTGCGAATAGAACTAAGGACCTCTAGTGTCGGGCGGATATAAGTGTCCGCCAACACCGACAAAAAATCACGCAACCCCACGTTGTCATACAACTGGAGCAGCCCCTCGAATACCCCTAGGTGCTCAAAGTCAGCTATGTGTGTGAACCTAGTGGGTACGATCGAGCGATGGGAGATACGCTCAAATCTGGAGCGGTGCACATCATCTCTAAACGTAATCCCCATCGTGTCGAACACGGGGGCAGGCTATGCCAGTGGTGGTGGGATAGGTGCGGTAGGAGGCGGAAGTGTGGGTGGTGGCGGGCTAGGTGGCGGGGAGTCCGCTCTAATGGAAGAGGAGCCAGGCTCGCTGGTCCTCTTTCGCTTCGAGGCAGGCGCCCGCGAACGTGCTCTGGTGCGTGGCGACATGTGAGTCGAGTGCCGTGCCTACCCAAAACAAAATGCGAAGTGCTGAAAATATGGAACGAGTATACCTGAGCACGACGTGAGAGCAAGCAGTGGAAGTGTGCGAAGAATCGCCTCCTCCAGGAAGCGTTAAACCCGTCCTGAATCAGCAATGAATATCAATACGTATGGGGTAAGATTAGGTATAATAGATATATATATAATGATTAGATTTTAGGGCTTAATGGGCTTACGGATTGGAGAAAATGGAGAAAAAATGAAAGTTGGGCGAAATTGGGGGTGTGCGGCAGCGGGGGGCGGCGGCGCCTGCGTCGGCAAGCGGTGGCGGGCGATCGGCGACCGGCGACGGGCGATCGGTGACCGTCGAGGGTGCGGCTCGGGTGAGGGGAGAACGTGGTTCGGGCGAGGAGAGCGGGAAGACGAAGATCTCAGGAAAAAAAATTTGGAATTTTGAGTTTTTTGGGATTTGAGCCGTGGCCGCTGGGTTATAAAGGATGGGTCACTCGGCCAAGTAACGCATTTGATCGGTCCATATTTTACACCTTTTTCCTGCATATTTGCATGCCATTACGGTTGCTCATATTGTGATTTTCACGATTATTCGATGATATTGTGTTACTTTTCATTATTTCTTGTTTTTGTCGGATTTCAGGAAATATGAGCAATTGGGAGCAAAAATGAGCTTAAAGGACTTGCACGCATAATGGAGCATCGCTCATGGACTTATTGAGGACCTATCAGCGATAGAAGACGAGTGGAAGAAGAAAGAACGTCGTAGGAGCGACGAGGAAGCGAAATGATGAAGATTGGGCATTTTCAGCATGCCACTCGGCCGAGTGAAGGAGTCACTCGGCCGAGCAAAGAAGCCCGCTCGGCTGGCCAGATCGGACACGCAATTACTTGAAGATTAGCGTGCACTCGGCCGAGTGACGACATCCCACTCGGCCGAGTATGGAGACACCACTCGCCCGAGTGGCACACGAACGACGGCATCCAAAAGACCAGACTTACTGTAATCCGTCAGTCGACTACGAGCTCCGACTCGGCCGAGTACCAAAATCCCCTCGGCCGAGTGAGATTTGCCGCTCGGCCGAGTGATGCCGAGGACACGCAGCGCCCAGATTTTCAGACAGCCTCCCACTCTTTTGAAATCTGCTATCATTCCAGCAATCAAAGTATTTTTCTCATATTTTTTATGGATAGTTGATTCGGGTTCAATATTACATATTTAACCCCCCATTTAGCCCTATTTTGTGCTCATGAGATGCTACATTGTTCTCTAATTCATACGTATTTTGTACACAATTATTTATTAGAGAAAACACTCTATTTGAGCATAAAACAGCAATTAACGAAGTATTTCTGCACATTTTATATTTTTCCTAGCTTGGTCTCGATCTCACGATTCCAACGACTATTAATTTGTATTTTTCTGAGATCTGTGCTAATTACTATGAATTTTTGAATGCAGAAATACCAATTAAATGAAGAAATACACAAAAAATACGAATATACCGTCGGCTGACCAATCGCGTGCTGCCACGTGGCGCGTATCCATCGTCCCCCGCTCCATCGGACAGCTCCCACCAATGAGACGACGCGGCCCCATCCGGGCCGTTGATTGGAAATCCAACGGTTACGATCGAAACAAATCAGAGCAGAGCGCTGAGCTTTTTTTGGACACGTGGCATCATCCAATCAACCCCGCCCATATCGAGCGGTTCAGCGAAAGGGAGACGTGGGCCGCTTATGAGCGTGAGATGCTGATCCGACGGGTGGAAATGATTGCGAAGCTGAGCGGATGCGGGCTGTGCAAAGGGCGAAGCGGCGCGATCATCACCGTTGGATTGCAATCCAACGGTCGAAATTTAATCCGAAGGGAACTCGGGAGCGGGCGCGCGCGGATCTTAAAGCACGCATGGCGACTCCCAATTCAATCCCGCCCTTGATCCGACGGTTGCATGTGATCCGATTGCGGGTTGGGTTTTAAGCATAAGCGTATGCGATTTCGAACCCAATAAGCTTCCCAAACCCGCAATGCCTCTATTTAAGGTATTCCTATGGTTTTTGGGCGTATTCAAGCAGATTTTGGCGTATTTTGAGCGTATTTGAGGCTCTAGGAGCCGTATTTCGCCATCACAAAATTCTGTAAATTTTCAGAGGCTATTTTCTTATTTCCAGAGAGTTTTGGTGTCTTTTCAAGGATATTTGGTGATAAATTTCTTAACTTAAACCTCGTATTTGGTGCTTTTCTATTGTATTTTGCTATTGGATTGATGTATTTTGCTATGAAACTTGTTTATTCTTGCACCATGAGTAGCTAAATTGTTATTGTGCATGGTATGGCGTAGTTAGGGGATATGATGCGTGTTTATTTGGTTGTATTCCTTGTGCTAAATCGTTAAACGTCGTTAAAGTTGTAATCTTTGTTCATAAATCGTCTTTTTCATCTTCCAAAAGAAGTGATTGACTTGATGATCGCCCCAAAAGGGTGAGTTTTGATCTCCCCAAAAGGGAGTTTCATACCGTAGTTTTGATCTCTCCAAAAGAGAGTTTCATATCGTATTATAACTTTAGCGACGATCGTATTGAATATTGTGCTTGAACCCCCAAAAGGGTATCTTCCGATGAATTGCTCCCAAAAGGAGAATTCATTGAGTTATATTGGATATTTTCCGGTGAATTGCTCTCAAAAAGAGAATTCATTGTGTTATATTCATCAACCAAATTAATATGAATCATTGATCCTAACGAACCTATACCATGTGCATACTTCTCATTGTTATTTTCACGAATTTCCTTGTTTATATTGTTCACGTATTCACATCACCATCACCGTCATCATTGTTGAAGTGGTTAGTTTCTTTTCGTTGGATTTCTATTTGATTTGAGCTGTGGTTGCAACAGATTTTCTCCTGAGGATTCGACATCTGGACTCCCAGATTATATTACTTGTACGGACTCTTGCGCTTGAGAGTAGCACCTTTTTGGTCCCACCAAGTTTTTGGCGCCGTTGCCGGGGAGGAATTGTTTGTTACCACGGTTTATTTCATTTAGAGGACCTTCGGTGAGATCTTTCCACTTTACTGTACATAAACTTTTTTTTGTTTTATTTTATTTTTTTAAAAATGGAGTATATGAATTTCTATTGCACAAACAATCTGTATGATGCAAAGTATACTAATGCACACAAACATAGGATAGAGAAGCTCAAGATTGTTAATTTTAATCAGACTGATTGTGAAACTTTCTTTCAGGCCTGGAGGAGGTTCACAAACATAGTATCGAGCTATCCGCAGCATGGGTACACAAATGAAGAGCTTATGGCGTCCTTCCTAGATGGACTACGACCACAACTGCAGGAATTATTGGGCGGCATGACGCCGACAGAGGCGTGGGAATACATGGAGTCTCTGCAAGAAAATGAAGAAACCATGGAAGAGACTTCAGAGAGCGATTCAACGGAGCCTTCGTGCCTTGATCAAGAAGAGCAAAGCGTAGATGTACCTTTACAATCCTTGAAAGAGGAAGTTTACCTGATTATTCAGACACATGAGGCTACATCCGATCAATTCCAAGAGAATTTCCTCGCTCGGAGTCGGCAGATTCAGAAATCCATTGAAGATCTTAATTTGATTGCCACTTGCTTAGAAGAAAATAATTCTTTTGAATTTAAACTTCAAAAATCTAATACGAGTTTATCTTCTATTGCAGGAAAATCGAGCAAGCCACGTCACATTGAGGACACGAATAAAAATATCCACATGGCAGAAAGTGTGTGCAAAAGAGAGGACGAGCTAGCAATTTTGGATGAACGAGAGGAGGAGACAGCTAGGGACAAGGGTTTTGAGATTATCGCCATGGAGTCAGAACCATGCCATCCTCCAGTTTTGTATCAAAATCATTCACCCCTCTCCCTATTGATCGAGCATCATACCGAGAGTAGTGCATATCTTTCAGGGAGTAGTCGTCAACTTGCTTTAATTTATTTCAACTATTTTGATGACTACATTTGGAATATTTTTTTTGAAAGGAATCTTAAGCTAATTTGGACTGACATAGCTCATCTCTTGCAGGACATTGGTAAACAAGTTATAGAGATGCTTGGAGTTGTGTTGCTGGGGTCCAATTTAGCTTTTGGAGGAAAAATAATCGCCGAGGAGCGCAAGGAGCAAATTGAATAACTTCCTCCACAATTAAAGATTCGGGATCCGCCATTTGATCACTGTGTGTTCTTTCCAGTAGTGTAGATTTTTATATGCTTTCTAGGTTGCTGGCTTGAATAAACTCGTACTCGTTTCGACATTGAGGACAATGTCCATCTTTAGTTGGGGGGGTGTGTATGAGACCTTAGGATTTTTTTAGAAGAATAAATCACCAAATCTCATCTTTTAAAACTCCTTCATATGCCACTAATGCGGATGATTATACATTGATTGTGTTCTAAAAATTGTTTATGGCTTGAGTTAATTATTTTTCTCTTCATGGAATTACCGTTAATATGCTATTCAAGAAAATTTTCAATTTCCATGATTAATATCTCGAAATAGTTTGAATTTATTTCATGCATGCTAATGTGATGAAAAAGCTTAAGTATACACGATTTATAAGAATAGTCTTCAAGTTGAAGAGGAATGTGGCCGTGATTATTAATGTTTATGTTCGAAAATATGGGTGTTGAGTTACTTACAAAGAAAAAAGAAAAGAAAAGAAAAAATGAATGAAAAATGATGAAGAAAAATGAATGAATAAGTATGTCACTAATAAATAACTTGGTTGGCTCTAGTAGTACAGTCCGAGGGGTCCTTTTTGGCCTAATACCCTTTTATCGTCTGATTTGGGAGCCATTGACCGGAACCTCACTCATTTGATGGAGCGATCCAAGTTATACATTTTTCTGCGAATGTTGCTTGATGCGCGTTACGCAGAACTAATAAAAGAAAAGAAGTGGCGAATAAGCTAAGCAACCTCAATACCCATGATTTGAACGGTTACTTTTGAGATGCCAATTCCTTGGAAACAAGAAAACTAGAATATAACGACGTGTTATACTTTCTCTTGCGCAAAACGATGCTTGCATGCTATTTATTCAAATTAAATTAGAGAAAATATCGTGTTATTGATTTCGTTCATGGATGTGTATATTGATGGTCAAGATCATGTTGGAATGCGTATTATTGAGCCATGCCAAGAGCAATTGATAGAATTTATTGTTTTATTAATCATCCGTATTAATCGCTCTTTTTGCTAGAGACTAGCAAATCGCTAGTTGGGGGTGTGATTCGGGTTCAATATTACATATTTAACCCCCCATTTAGCCCTATTTTGTGCTCATGAGATGCTACATTGTTCTCTAATTCATACGTATTTTGTACACAATTATTTATTAGAGAAAACACTCTATTTGAGCATAAAACAGCAATTAACGAAGTATTTCTGCACATTTTATATTTTTCCTAGCTTGGTCTCGATCTCACGATTCCAACGACTATTAATTTGTATTTTTCTGAGATCTGTGCTAATTACTATGAATTTTTGAATGCAGAAATACCAATTAAATGAAGAAATACACAAAAAATACGAATATACGGTCGGCTGACCAATCGCGTGCTGCCACATGGCGCGTATCCATCATACCCCGCTCCATCGGACAGCTCCCAGCAATGAGACAACGCGGCCCCATCCGGGCCGTTGATTGGAAATCCAACGGTTACGATCGAAACAAATCGGAGCGGAGCGCTGAGCTTTTTCTGGACACGTGGCATCATCCAATCAACCCCGCCCATATCGAGCGGTTCAGCGAAAGGGAGCCGTGGGCCGCTTATGAGCGTGAGATGATGATCCGACGGGTGGAAATGATTGCGAAGCTGAGCGGATGCGGGCTGTGCAAAGGGCGAAGCGGCGCGATCATCACCGTTGGATTGCAATCCAACGGTCGAAATTTAATCCGAAGGGAACTCGGGAGCGGGCGCGCGCGGATCTTAAAGCACGCGTGGCGACTCCCAATTCAATCACGCCCTTGATCCGACGGTTGCATGTGATCCGATTGCGGGTTGGGTTTTAAGCATAAGCGTATGCGATTTCGAACCCAATAAGCTTCCCAAACCCGCAATGCCTCTATTTAAGGTATTCCTAGGGTTTTTGGGCGTATTCAAGCAGATTTTGGCGTATTTTGAGCATATTGGAGGATCTAGGAGCCGTATTTCGCCATCACAAAATTCTGTAAATTTTCAGAGGCTATTTTCTTATTTCCAGAGAGTTTTGGTGTCTTTTCAAGGATATTTGGTGATAAATTTCTTAACTTAAACCTCGTATTTGGTGCTTTTCTATTGTATTTTGCTATTGGATTGATGTATTTTGCTATGAAACTTGTTTATTCTTGCACCATGAGTAGCTAAATTGTTATTGTGCATGGTATGGCGTATTTAGGGGATATGATGCGTGTTTATTTGGTTGTATTCCTTGTGCTAAATCGTTAAACGTCGTAAAAGTTGTAATCTTTGTTCGTAAATCGTCTTTTTCATCTTCCAAAAGAAGTGATTGACTTGATGATCGCCCCAAAAGGGTGAGTTTTGATCTCCCCAAAAGGGAGTTTCATACCGTAGTTTTGATCTCTCCAAAAGAGAGTTTCATATCGTATTATAACTTTAGCGACGATCGTATTGAATATTGTGCTTGAACCCCCAAAAGGGTATCTTCCGATGAATTGCTCCCAAAAGGAGAATTCATTGAGTTATATTGGATATTTTCCGGTGAATTGCTCTCAAAAAGAGAATTCATTGTGTTATATTCATCAACCAAATTAATATGAATCATTGATCCTAACGAACCTATACCATGTGCATACTTCTCATTGTTATTTTCACGAATTTCCTTGTTTATATTGTTCACGTATTCACATCACCATCACCGTCATCATTGTTGAAGTGGTTAGTTTCTTTTCGTTGGATTTCTATTTGATTTGAGCTGTGGTTGCAACAGATTTTCTCCTGAGGATTCGACATCTGGACTCCCAGATTATATTACTTGTACGGACTCTTGCGCTTGAGAGTAGCACCTTTTTGGTCCCACCAAGTTTTTGGCGCCGTTGCCGGGGAGGAATTGTTTGTTACCACGGTTTATTTCATTTAGAGGACCTTCGGTGAGATCTTTCCACTTTACTGTACATAAACTTATTTTTTTAAAAATGGAGTATATGAATTTCTATTGCACAAACAATCTGTATGATGCAAAGTATACTAATGCACACAAACATAGGATAGAGAAGCTCAAGATTGTTAATTTTAATCAGACTGATTGTGAAACTTTCTTTCAGGCCTGGAGGAGGTTCACAAACATAGTATCGAGCTATCCGCAGCATGGGTACACAAATGAAGAGCTTATGGCGTCCTTCCTAGATGGACTACGACCACAGCTGCAGGAATTATTGGGAGGCATGACGCCGACAGAGGCGTGGGAATACATGGAGTCTCTGCAAGAAAATGAAGAAACCATGGAAGAGACTTCAGAGAGCGATTCAACGGAGCCTTCGTGCCTTGATCAAGAAGAGCAAAGCGTAGATGTACCTTTGCAATCCTTGAAAGAGGAAGTTTACCTGATTATTCAGACACATGAGGCTACATCCGATCAATTCCAAGAGAATTTCCTCGCTCGGAGTCGGCAGATTCAGAAATCCATTGAAGATCTTAATTTGATTGCCACTTGCTTAGAAGAAAATAATTCTTTTGAATTTAAACTTCAAAAATCTAATACGAGTTTATCTTCTATTGCAGGAAAATCGAGCAAGCCACGTCACGTTGAGGACACGAATAAAAATATCCACATGGCAGAAAGTGTGTGCAAAAGAGAGGACGAGCTAGCAATTTTGGATGAACGAGAGGAGGAGACAGCTAGGGACAAGGGTTTTGAGATTATCGCCATGGAGTCAGAACCATGCCATCCTCCAGTTTTGTCTCAAAATCATTCACCCCTCTCCCTATTGATCGAGCATCATACCGAGAGTAGTGCATATCTTTCAGGGAGTAGTCGTCAACTTGCTTTAATTTATTTCAACTATTTTGATGACTACATTTGGAATATTTTTGTTGAAAGGAATCTTAAGCTAATTTGGACTGACATAGCTCATCTCTTGCAGGACATTGGTAAACAAGTTATAGAGATGCTTGGAGTTGTGTTGCTGGGGTCCAATTTAGCTTTTGGAGGAAAAATAATCGCCGAGGAGCGCAAGGAGCAAATTGAACAACTTCCTCCACAATTAAAGATTCGGGATCCGCCATTTGATCACTGTGTGTTCTTTCCAGTAGTGTAGATTTTTATATGCTTTCTAGGTTGCTGGCTTGAATAAACTCGTACCCGTTTCGACATTGAGGACAATGTCCATCTTTAGTTGGGGGGTGTGTATGAGACCTTAGGATTTTTTTTAGAAGAATAAATCACCAAATCTCATCTTTTAAAACTCCTTCATATGCCACTAATGCGGATGATTATACATTGATTATGTTCTAAAAATTGTTTATGGCTTGAGTTAATTATTTTTCTCATCATGGAATTACCGTTAATATACTATTCAAGAAAATTTTCAATTTCCATGATTAATATCTCGAAATAGTTTGAATTTATTTCATGCATGCTAATGTGATGAAAAAGCTTAAGTATACAGGATTTATAAGAATAGTCTTCAAGTTGAAGAGGAATGTGGCCGTGATTATTAATGTTTATGTTCGAAAATATGGGTGTTGAGTTGCTTACAAAGAAAAAAGAAAAGAAAAGAAAAAATGAATGAAAAATGATGAAGAAAAATGAATGAATAAGTATGTCACTAATAAATAACTTGGTTGGCTCTAGTAGTACAGTCCGAGGGGTCCTTTTTGGCCTAATACCCTTTTATCGTCTGATTTGGGAGCCATTGACCGGAACCTCACTCATTTGATGGAGCGATCCAAGTTATACATTTTTCTACGAATGTTGCTTGATGCGCGTTACGCAGAACTAATAAAAGAAAAGAATTGGCGAATAAGCTAAGCAACCTCAATACCCATGATTTGAACGGTTACTTTTGAGATGCCAATTCCTTGGAAACAAGAAAACTAGAATATAACGACGTGTTATACTTTCTCTTGCGCAAAACGATGCTTGCATGCTATTTATTCAAATTAAATTAGAGAAAATATCGTGTTATTGATTTCGTTCATGGATGTGTATATTGATGGTGAAGATCATGTTGGAATGCGTATTATTGAGCCATGCCATGAGCAATTGATAGAATTTATTGTTTTATTAATCATCCGTATTAATCGCTCTTTTTGCTAGAGACTAGCAAATCGCTAGTTGGGGGGTGTGATTCGGGTTCAATATTACATATTTAACCCCCCATTTAGCCCTATTTTGTGCTCATGAGATGCTACATTGTTCTCTAATTCATACGTATTTTGTACACAATTATTTATTAGAGAAAACACTCTATTTGAGCATAAAACAGTAATTAACGAAGTATTTCTGCACATTTTATATTTTTCCTAGCTTGGTCTCGATCTCACGATTCCAACGACTATTAATTTGTATTTTTCTGAGATCTGTGCTAATTACTATGAATTTTTGAATGCAGAAATACCAATTAAATGAAGAAATACACAAAAAATACGAATATACGGTCGGCTGACCAATCGCGTGCTGCCACATGGCGCGTATCCATCATCCACCGCTCCATCGGACAGCTCCCAGCAATGAGACGACGCGGCCCCATCCGGGCCGTTGATTGGAAATCCAACGGTTACGATCGAAACAAATCGGAGCGGAGCGCTGAGCTTTTTCTGGACACGTGGCATCATCCAATCAACACCACCCATATCGAGCGGTTCAGCGAAAGGGAGACGTGGGCCGCTTATGAGCGTGAGATGCTGATCCGACGGGTGGAAATGATTGCGAAGCTGAGCGGATGCGGGCTGTGCAAAGGGCGAAGCGGCGCGATCATCACCGTTAGATTGCAATCCAACGGTCGAAATTTAATCCGAAGGGAACTCGGGAGCGGGCGCGCGCGGATCTTAAAGCACGCGTGGCGGCTCCCAATTCAATCCCGCCCTTGATCCGACGGTTGCATGTGATCCGATTGCGGGTTGGGTTTTAAGCGTAAGCGGATGCGATTTCGAACCCAATAAGCTTCCCAAACCCGCAATGCCTCTATTTAAGGTATTCCTAGGGTTTTTGGGCGTATTCAAGCAGATTTTGGCGTATTTTGAGCGTATTTGAGGCTCTAGGAGCCGTATTTCGCCATCACAAAATTCTGTAAATTTTCAGAGGCTATTTTCTTATTTCCAGAGAGTTTTGGTGTCTTTTCAAGGATATTTGGTGATAAATTTCTTAACTTAAACCTCGTATTTGGTGCTTTTCTATTGTATTTTGCTATTGGATTGATGTATTTTGCTATGAAACTTGTTTATTCTTGCACCATGAGTAGCTAAATTGTTATTGTGCATGGTATGGCGTAGTTAGGGGATATGATGCGTGTTTATTTGGTTGTATTCCTTGTGCTAAATCGTTAAACGTCGTTAAAGTTGTAATCTTTGTTCGTAAATCGTCTTTTTCATCTTCCAAAAGAAGTGATTGACTTGATGATCGCCCCAAAAGGGTGAGTTTTGATCTCCCCAAAAGGGAGTTTCATACCGTAGTTTTGATCTCTCCAAAAGAGAGTTTCATATCGTATTATAACTTTGGCGACGATCTTATTGAATATTGTGCTTGAACCCCCAAAAGGGTATCTTCCGATGAATTGCTCCCAAAAGGAGAATTCATTGAGTTATATTGGATATTTTCCGGTGAATTGCTCTCAAAAAGAGAATTCATTGTGTTATATTCATCAACCAAATTAATATGAATCATTGATCCTAACGAACCTATACCATATGCATACTTCTCATTATTATTTTCACGAATTTCCTTGTTTATATTGTTCACGTATTCACATCACCATCACCGTCATCATTGTTGAAGTGGTTAGTTTCTTTTCGTTGTATTTCTATTTGATTTGAGCTGTGGTTGCAACAGATTTTCTCCTGAGGATTCGACATCTGGACTCCCAGATTATATTACTTGTACGGACTCTTACGCTTGAGAGTAGCACCTTTTTGGTCCCACCAATATTAGACTTCATGACGATTCCAACGCAGCCAAGAACGTGCAAATCGGAGGTCGGATGAAATCTGGGGAATTTCTGCAAGTCGATGCTGCAGTGCTGGAATTCTCACTCGGCCGAGTGAGCGTTCCCCACTCGACCGAGTCGCTCCTTGCCCAGAATTCAAGTTGTACGCGGACTTTGTTTCGGGCACGGGTTTGAGAGGGTTTTGAGGGCTTTTTGCTAGGGTTTTTTTGGGGGCTATTTAAGGGGGTTTGTAGCCGTCATTAGAGGAGGTTCCCATATGTTTTCTTAGGATTATTTTAGAGGTTAGGCCATGCCCTAGGCCCCCTCTTGGATCTAAAAGCTTGTATTTGGATTGAAAATCTTCATCAAAGCTAAGTATTTTTATTCTTATTATTTGAATCTTTGATTTGCTATCTTTTCACATGCAAGCAATGGTTTTTATTGATTCCTATATCGTTGTTGCTATGCTTGAGTAGATTTGATGTTCTAGGGCTCATGGGGATGAACCCTACGGATCTAATTTCATATTTGTGATGAATAAATTTCTAAATTGCTAGAATTGTTAGGAGGTTAGGTTGTGATTGATTTATTACGGATAGCTAGGAATTTCCATCGATTTGGGGTTTGCAAGAGATTGGATTCCTATCGATGGGAAGGCCTAGATATTCGATTTAGTTTTATAATCGAGATTCGCTAGACTTGGTTTGCAAGAGATTGGACCAAAGCTAGCATTTTTATTATAGATCTATACATATATTCGTTTGCAAGAGATTGAACGAATACGAACTATCACAACCTAGATCGTAACTCGAGTTTTCACGAGAGTGGGCTCGAGGGGCGATTGAACAATGATGTCGACCCTAATGCTAGTGGCTTAGATTAGGGTTTGCACGAGAGTGGGCCCTAATCTAGGTTTCTATAGATCGGCTATAGCGCGAGAGCGTGAGCTTGGTTATCTATTCAGTTACGACTAGTTCACCTCGACACAAGTCTAGTAATATTGAGATTTACTATTTACAAGGATGAATGACGACCTGTAGTGGGGATTTCCTAGCCCTAGACACTTTTATTATCTTATATTTGAATCGATATTTTACCCGACTTCTTTATCACCGACACCGACATCCACCACCATTTCCATTGTATCACTCCATATCCATCTCCACCAATAAAACATTCGTAGTCGAGCCAACCTAGGATAGATTGGAACCAACACCACCTCCTCGTGTTCAATACTTGCTCGCCACTTGACCGTGCGCTTGCGGTAAAACTACAATCGTTCTCAGGGTGTATATCCGGGGCCGATCAGCATTCACTCGGACGAGGGGCACAGTTATTAAAAAATATCGAAATTTTCCGCAAAAGTTGTGACTCGGGCGAGTACATATTCTTACTCGGCCGAGTAGACAAAGTCCATTCGGCCGAGTAGCAAGGCCTCTCAGAGCTTTTAAGTGCCAGAAAGTGTCAGATTCACTCGGTCGAGTGACTAAGTCATTCGGCCAAGTGGCATATAAATTACAGAGAGTGGTTTTTAGGATCTTCCCTGATCAGTACCCTACTTGATCGAGTAGAGTCTTTGCTCGGCCGAGTGAAAATATCACTCGGCCGAGTGGCCTGCTGTTTTCAGCTCCAACTCTCTGTTTTTGCTCCACTTTCTATTTTTCGTCTCCCCGTCAGTTTTTTCGTCCTCCTGAGGCATGAGCACATTCCTGGAGTGCTCCTCTTTGCCATGGTCATCCTCCATTCAAATGGTTATCCGTTCTCCATCTCCTGTCATGAAAAATAGAGCCCGTTGTCAGGATTTTTATCGACTCTAGACTCTAAACACTAAGAAAGATCTAAAACAAAAATAAAAAATGAAAAATTCAACTAAAAATAAGATAAAACCATCGGGTTGCCTCCCGACAAGCGCTCGTTTAAGGTCTTGAGCTCGACCCCTTAAGATATTCGTTTAATGTTCGATGTTCGGCGCATGTGAGATGCGCGCGTCAAATTTGCCCTGAAGGCCACTTGGATTGAATTGTTGTTGTTCGTAGGCATTCCTCGGCTCCTCCTCATCATGGGTAGTAGTGGGGAATGAGTCCCCCAAGCTTGAGATTTTACCGTTCTTTTTCCTTGCTGGTGATGAGAATTTCTTGTCTGGTGGAGCTCTCTTCAAATTCTTTGCCGTGGAGTGCTTGCATAGCTCCCTAATTCTTGCGACATCAGTGTCGTCCTTGTCATCAACCATAGAATGATCTGACAGGTCTCCAAACATTTTTCCATCTCTAGAAGATTGGCCTTCTTCGAAGCCGTCATTGTGCAAAGCGTCAATAGCATGCGGCATAGCATCATTGATGACCTCATCGAGGAGGTCCACATAATCGACGTCCTCCGTCCAAGGCATGTGCTTCATTGCCTTAGGAATGTGAACCTCCACCTCTATGTTTCCGACATTCAAAGACAAGGTGCCCTCTCTCACATCCACTATCATGCCGGCGGTGGCCAAGAAGGGGCGTCCAAGAATTAGCGACGTATCGCCCTCCTCCTTGATATCCATTACCACGAAGTTGCACGACAAGCAAATTCCTCCTGGTACTTGGAGCGGTATGTTCTCTGCAATTCCCATCAGCCTAGTGATCCGACCGTCCGCGAGTTGTATTCTCATATCCGTCGGCTTTAAGTTGGTCCCCGTATTCAATTTTTTAAATATTGTTAGGGGCATTAGGCTCACGCTTGCTCCCAAATCAACTAAAGCCTTTTGTAGCGGGACTCCTCCAAGCGTGCTAGGGATGCGAAAGCTTCCGGGATCTTTAAATTTTGTAGGCTCCTTCTCCTTCTGGGTGAACCATGTACCTTGCTCGGCGAGCATTATCTTCTCCTTTCACTTCTTTCCCGAAATCAAGTCTTTTAGGAATTTGGCGGAAGACGGGATCTCTACAATAGCGTCCAAGAAAGGGATATTTAAGCTCTCTCCCCGCAATTACTCAAGAAATTTGGCGAGCCGCTTCTCAATCTTTTCTCTTGCCAACCTTTGTGGGAAAGGTACCGATGGTATATAGTTGCGCTCCTCACGTGGATTTATAATTTCAGAATTTTCACCGTCTTTTGGCTCTTTCGGACACTCCTCCTCATTAACCGGCTCCTTGTCATCCAAAATTTCTTCCCCCGGCTCCTTGGTTTGAATCATGAAGGGATGTAGTGTCCTTCCCGTCCCTAGTAGTTACCGCCGCCACCGCATTGATGTGGCCGGTATTTCTCCGTGGGTTTGGCTCCGGTTGAGCCGGCAATTGTTGAGTATTTTTGTTGAGCAATGCTAGTTGCTCCGATAGTTGTGCCACGACGGTATTGAGAGAGTCTTGTTGAGCAGTCAATCTAGCATTTACCTTCTTCTGCTCCGCCATGAATTCTTCAACCCTCGCTTCATGGTCGGACCTTGGTAGTGCTTGTGGTGGATTACGTGCTCTCCACCCTTGATTATACCCCGGAGGTCTATATGGTCCCGCTTGTTGCCTCGGTTGGAAGTTTTGTTGTTGAGACCCTCTTGATTGATATTGCGGTTGTTGTGGAAGCCGACCTTGAGGTTGTTGCTGTGATGGATTTAAGGCTCCATCATTATTAGCATATGAAAATCCCGGGTGATTTCTCGTGGTCGGGTTTGTCCAATAACCGGTGTTTTCGGCAACATATTGGACTTGCTCTATAGCTCCCTCTCCTTGCTCTCCTCCAACATACATGACATGGGCTTGGTCTTGCCAATCGCCCATACTTCCTCCCGGTGTAGATGTGGTGGGGGTTCCATGCGGATCACTTATCAACTTCTCCAATCTATCCACGACCATGTGGAGAGAATCAAACTTCGTAGAGAGCTCCGCCACGGCCTTTGCCTCATAAATACGTGTAGGCTTCAAGGAGGATGAAGAATGTCCTCTCTTGTCGCCCCATTGTTGGTTATTAGAGGCCATCTCCTCAAGTAGGGCCGTAGCATCATCCGGTGTCTTAGATTATATGGCTCCATTAGCGGTTGCATCGATGATTTGCTTGGTGCCCGGTTGCAATCCATTGTAAAATCTATGCACAAGCTCCCAATCTTCAATACTATGATGGGGGCATTGGTGTTGGAGATCTTTAAAGCGCTTCCATGCCTCAAATAGGGTTTCCTGTGGTCCTTGCTTGAAGGACATGAGCGCACTCATTATCTTGACTGTCTTGGATGGTGGGTAGAATTTGTTAACAAATGTGCTCACCAACTCATCACATGTGGTAAAGATCCCCTCCGCTTGCATCCTCAACCAATACAATGCTTTGTCCTGTAGGGTAAATGGGAAGAGGCGCAGTCGGATAGCGACGGTCGGTACACCGGGCATCTTAAAAGTGTCGCATTTGGACAAGAACAACTGTAGGTGGTAGTGTGGATTCTCTTGGGAGTTCCCCATGAAATGGGTCTTGTTGCATCAAAACCACGAGTCCCGTTTTAAGCTCGAAGTTCTTTTCCGCTGCCAACTCCGGCATCACAATAAACGAGGTAGTAGCAGTAGTCTTAGGCAGTACCCTATCTCTGATAGAAACAAGGCTAGCTATGCATGCCGCTAACTCCACTTGTGTCTCCGGTCGGTTCATATGATCTTCCTCTATAACAAGTCTCCTCTCAGCCTAAGTCTCATTGTCGTACACTCGATCTCGGGGCCAAATAATATGTCTTCTTGATGTGCCTACATGAGCCTTTGACGTCGTCTTTGATCTCGATGGAATCGTTAGCACAATAGAGGAATAAAAAGATAAAAATAATAAAAATAAAAAGAAATAACTAAGTAAAGAAAATAAAATACCATCGCGTCCCCGGCAATGGCGCCAAAAACTTGATCGCGCCCGGATATACACCCGGAAAACGACTGTAGTTTTACCGCAAGTGCACGGCGTAGTGGCGAGCGGGTATCGAACACAGGGAGGACAATTGACAGTATCCTACTTTGATTACCTAGCTATCGATGGAATAAGAATAGTTTGGTGGTAATGTCACAATCGTTCAAATAGCAAATAGATATCAATATAATAAAAGCATCTAGGGATAGGAAATCCCCACTATGGACCGTCTCGCATCCTTATGAATCATGAATTTCAATGTTGCAAGGCTTGAATGTAGGTGAACTAGTCGCAACTTAATGTAGAACCAAGCTCACGCTCTCGCGCTATTGCCGGTCTATAGCAACCTAGATTAGGGCCCACTCTCGTGCAAACCCTAACCTAAGCGACTAGCGTGAAGATCGACATCATCGTCCAATCGCAACTCGAGCCCACTCTCGTGCAAACTCGAGTTACAATCTAGGTTGTGATAGTTCGTATTCGTCCAATCTCTTATAAACGAATATTGGTATAGATTTATAATAAAAATCCTAGGTTTGGCCAAATCTCTTGCAAACCAAATCTAGAGAATTTCAATTATAAACCTAAGTCGAATATCTAGGCCTTCCCATCAATTGGGATCCAATCTCTTGCAAATCCCAACCGATGGAAATTCCTAGCTACTCGCAATAAATCAATTAAAACATAACCTTTCTTCAATCCTAGCAACAATTCTATTCATTCATCACAATTCAAAAAATCGGGTCCATAGGGTTCATCCCCATGCCCTAGAACGAATAAACTACTCACAAATCATCATGAAAATCTCAGAAATAAAGCAATAGATCATAGCACAAGTCATTGTAAAGAAGAGACAATTCATAAAAATAAGAGTTTTAGCAAGAAAGGACAAACCAAAATTGTCGCCTATGATCTCCAGCTGAGATTTCACAAAAGAATAGCCGTCAAAAAATAATAGAAGTCTCTCCTAAAACTAGGGATAAAACTAGGTTTAAATACAAGATAAAATCGTCCAAAAAATCGTGACAAAACTGCCCCTGCGCAGCCCAGCATTCGCAATCCTCGCAGCAGTCGGAATGCGTCACTCGGCCGAGTGACAGACCCAATAATAAAACAGAGAATCTGGGGTTTTCGGGGGTCTGTTTCTCTGACTGACTCAGCCGAGTAAGCAATCATGCTCGGCCGAGTAGGCTTCCTCAGAATTTCCAGTAACTTGGCAGCTTCTCAGTTGAAAATACCTGTTCTACTCGGGCGAGTGAGCTTTCTCACTCGGCCGAGGAGACTTCCTTGCTCAGCCGAGAAAACTTTGAAATTTTGTTGTGCGTATCCGTTTCACTCGGCCGAGTACAGCTTCTGACTCGGCCGAATGAGCAGTCTGCTCGGCCGAGTGGGCTGTAACTGTCTTCTTTTCTTCTCCTCCTCGCCTCCTCGTCGCTTCTATCAAATTCCTTCCTCCTCCGCTCATCCTCAAGCGCTGATAACTCCTCAAATAAGCCATGGGCGACACTTCGAAGTGCGTGAAAAATCCTTTGATCTCATTTTCTCTCCAAATCGCTCCATATCTCCTGAAATACGACAAAAACAAGAAATAGTGAAAAGCAACGCGATATCGTCGAATAATCGTGGAAAATGCAATATGGGCGATCAAAACGACATGAAAATATGCAGAAAAAAGGGATAAAATAAGGAGCGATCAGAGGGTCAAACGGAATTCAATTGACTCGTCGTTTTTTCCTATGCGATCACCGTTGAACATCCTTCGGTTTGATAGGTTGTATCAATCATGAAGCTTAACGGTGAGGGAGTTAAAATTCACAGAAGTTTGCCCTTTGTGAAAGGCAAACTAACTTGAGTCGATTAACTCAAATTTAATAGTCTCACATCGGTTGTGGAGAAAAGGGGAGAGTCAGCTGCCTATATAAATAGGGGCCTCCCCCTTCCTCCAAACTTGTCCCAAAGCTTAAGATCTTAGCGTCTCCCAAAAACGTTGGAGCACACTCGGATCAAAGCTTAAATTAATTCTTCCTCTCCCTATATTTATGCCTTACTCCTGAAGGGCTCTAGCAAAGCCACGAAGGAGTTCGGACTCGGATCTGAAATCTTTGCGAAGGCTTTCACTAGCATGTAACTTTCTTCAGCGCATGGTTCGCACGGGGACACGAGGATTGCTCGTCTCGGGATGAGGATCGGTTCGAGGAGCCGTTCGAGGAGCGGCTCGGCATGGGATGGGGAGCGGCTCGTAAGACGGTGCGGTACATCTTGCCCGTCCCAGGGTTGAGATTCCGGGTATGTTTTTAGAAGCTTTCGTTTTAAATATTCGCATTAGTTTAGATCCCTCTTGAGGTGGTTAGATCCACCCCGAGTTGGCAGAGATCCTGGCTAAGAGTCTTGTTCCTTAGGGCTACATGTTAATTAGATTAACATATAATTTTCCTATGCATATTTTTGCTTCTATGTTCCGTCCGACTTAGGACGGGCACGAATTTATGCCCTAAGGGTCTACCAAAACCCTATGCATGATAAAAAGTGAAAATAAAGGAAAATAGGATGGATATGCATGTGATGAGGGGGGAATGCAAATGATGGATGTGATGAGCACACAGATCAAGGGGGTGCAAAATAGAAAGGCCCAGAAATATCACCTCTACCCTAGACAGATATATACGAAGCCCAACAAAAAGTGATCAAAATATATAGGCGAGAGGGGGTGCAAAACCAGCAGCAAAAATATCAATCAGAGTATCGGTAAATACAAGAGAGGCATCAAGTATGTGCCTAAGCTGGTGGTGGGGCATCAGCACCTCCCTGGGGTGGGGGAGGGGGTGGCGGTGGTGGTGGCTGCTGAGAGATGGGACAGACTGCGGCTGGTGGAGGCTGTGGCAGGCATGCAAGAATCTTGTTCAGGGTGACCTGAATACCAGGAAGTAGAGCGACGCAGGCCTGCACAGAGCTAACGGTGGCTGCGAGAGCCCGAAAATCCGCTCTGAGTCCACTGACGGCCCCCTCTACAGCACGGAGGTGCTGAACGAGTGCGTCGAAAGTGGGGGTAGAGGGTCACACAGGTGGAGGACGGGGCTGACGTACATGGTCACCGTAGACAAGTGGGACCACTAGTGGGTGAGTGTGAGGGGTGGTGCTCGCTAAAAGTCGCTCAGCCTCTGTAGGAGGCCGAGACGGAGGAATGCTCTTAGAGGTGTGTGCATCGACAAAGGAGGATGATGCGGGTAGAGAGGTCATAGACACAGATGTAGAGACAGACATCACAACACTGTCGGTAAAGGTAGCGTCAGCAGAGACAGAGGGGTCGACGACTGGGAAGGTCATGAAATCAATGAAAAATGACTCCCCATGGGTCGAGAAATCAGGTGAGGACAGGGTCTCGGCTGTCGAAACTAGGGAGGGCTTGCCTCTCTCAAGTGCAGCAGGGGAGGTGCTCTTAAAGCTCTCGTAAGAAATCGGAGCAAAATTCAATGGCACAAAGGTGGCTATGGTAGTGGTGGTGGTAGACACAGCAACGGTGCTCCCGACACTGGCAGAGGTGTGGACAGAAGTGTTGGGGACTGGGATCAAATCAGGTGCAGGCTGTAGGACAGGGATCTTCGGGGCTAGAGTGGGAGGAGTGGCTCCTGCTAGGCGCCCTCGGGCTCAAGCACATATGCAGATGGGATGAGGAAGTCCATCTCTGGTCTCCACTTCCCACCTGCGGGTCCAATGTGGGTCCAAGCAGGGCTCGAAAGCACCACATAATCAACAGTAAATGGACAGTGCAGCCAAACCTAGTGGTGCTGAACATGAGGATGCAACATCTTCATGCGGGCCATAACGTCTATGGAAAGGGAAGTAGGGCCCGTGGGTCGAAGCAAACCAGCTGGGAGCTCAACCCTGCACAAAGGAGCCAGAAGGGTGATCTGACCACCACAACAAATCGCCGTCCTGGCGGCGACAGAGATAATGATGTGATCTAGATACCGACTGGCAATATCAATCTGAGTGGCGGGGAGTAAGACGTCTCCGCCAGCCTCGAAGACTCTCTCTCATCATCGCGTAGAGCATATAGAGCTCAGGCGTAGACATCGTCCTAGGCTCAAACCTCGCAAGAAAAGTGATCGCCATAAGGCGCTGAGCAATACGGAGGCAAGGGTGGACGATAGAGAAGGCCTTGGCCCGGCTAGGGTCAAAAGCGAGTGGTGATCTCGTGATCAGTGTCCAGAATGCATGAGCATCAAAGGAAGGAGGGGTGTGGTGTGGGGGACCAAAAACACGGTCGGGGCCAATGGAAATAGGCTCGGAGCATATCGAGAGTGATCTCGCACCCGTGATCCATCAGACGAAACGTGTAACTGACGTGCCCCCGGTTTGCAAGCCGCAAATGGCCGGGGGACCCGGTGGAGGTTTAGATATTTGTAACCGCAAGCGTAGGATGTTGTATTGTGGCTTGGGGGTCGAACACAGGGAGGCTAGGATGTTCTTGTGTCAAAGAGGACCAAAATCACCCCGTGGGCGAGCTAGCCCAGATCGAATGATGGGTTGTCACGGTAAAGGAATGCAAGGTATAAACAATATGAAAATAAAACCCTGGACTTTGGTTTCCACCCCAACGAGCGACTCTCGCCGATACGGCCTACGGGTAGAATGGCGATCGGAATTAGGGTCTAATGGTGAGACGTTGCCTCTAAAAGTGGTACCGGCATCCCATGGGCCCGATATTCCGGTCGGTGCCCAGGATGATACGCCGGACTTCCCGGGTTCGATCAGTGGGCACTCCCGTGTCCATTAACACTGATCGACTCCGGGAGCACTAAGCTCGCAACGATAACTCCCAACGTCTCATTCTACTGCTCCCGCGCGCTAGGATTCGGCGTCTACGCTAAGGGCATGAGCTATGGCTAGGGAGTCAACCGACAAGTTTATTCCCCCTTGGCCCAACGGTCAAAGGCGGTCTTTTTCCCGCCGATGAAAATAAAACACCCCGCGTAACCGTTAGATTCCTAATCCCTATCGATTTCCTAACCCTATGGACGCATCGGGAAGAGCCCCCGAAGGGGTTTCCGCCAAAATCCCGGATTTGGGAACTACTCACAAATATTCATTAAAACGATCTAAATGAAAATGGACCGTTAAAATCATAATCAGACAATAGGAATGCAAAGGTAGTAAAGCAATTAAAATAATACAAAAGTTTTACAAAGATCCGAAAACTTACAAAAACTGGGAAATTACAGCCGTCACAAAATGAAGAAAACAGTAAAAAATAACCAACTCCCGAATCTGGGAAACCTAGGGTTCTATTTATAGAAAACGACATCACCCGATCGGTTGACAAGTCAACCGGTCGGGTGAGCCGCTTCACAAAATCACAGCGCAATGCGGGGGTTTCACCCGGTCAGTATGAACCGGTCGGTTGGAACTTGGTGCGGTCGGTTGGATCTTGGTGCTGACCGGTTGGATCTTGGTGCGGACCGGGTGAGGAGACCGGTTGGAGCTTCGAGTCTTGGCTGTTGAAATTTAGCTACAGGAGAACCGATCGGGTGAAGGTCACCCGATCGGTTGGAAATCAGCTTCGAATTTCCAGAGACTTTGAGCTTTTGACCCGGTCACTGAACCGACCGGGTGACTTCTCGTGAGCTCCAAGCTGCGCCCGGGTGGTGCACGCGTGCATCACCCGATCGGTTGGAGATGACCAACCGACCGGGTGAGGGGCTGAAAGATGCAATCTTCGTCGTTTGACCCCCTGGATCACGAGTGACTCCTCCCATTGCACCGGGGACACATGATATCATCGTTTTACGCCCCAAATGCCAGCAAACTCCTGCAAAACACGGAAAATACGGAAAAGTTAAAGAAAACAAGAAAACACAAGAAAACACGAGAAAACGAATAAAAGACGGCGGTAAAATACGGAAAAACACGGAAGAAAACGTGCGTAAATGTATGAAATATAAACGCACGTCAAAATCCCCCAATCTGAACTCTTCCTCGTCCTCGAGGAAGACGAGTGGGAGTAGGAGCTCGGAGGGAGAAAATAGAAAGAAAGAGAGAAAAAGAAAAATCTATATCCTAGATCGCCCGTCAGGGCCAACAAAATAAAAAACGACACACCAAGCAAGAAAACGCCAAATCACATCACTAAACCAAGGAGTACGAGTCCAGACAAGTGCCGTGGGCCCACGCGGTGAAGTGCGAGTGAGTGTGGTCGTGCGCTAGCAGTCGGTGTCACTATCTACGATGTGCAATAAAGCTCGATATACACAAATCCAGGAAATGACCCAAATATCGATTCGAATTTGAAATTGCGGTGAATATTAGCTCAAGAATGCATGAGAAGAGTATAAGAATAGAAGCGTATCATGCATCGGGGACTCCACAACTAGGGTTAAGAAAATCACACCACTATAGCCTAGATACTAGCTAAAAAGTTCCTAAGCCAAGTGTTTTCGAAATCGAAGAGGGTTGAGATGATGTGGAGAAGAACACTCGGTGCAAATTCTCGCCTTCCCTTTATTCTTGGCAAGTAGGAAAATATTCACACTGGAATTTTTTGGGTTTTGGGTATTTGTATTTTTTTTGGATTTTTGGCTATACAATTTTTTCTTTCTTTTCTTTCTTCTTTCATTTCTTTCTTTTCTCCTTTTTTGGATTTTTGGATATTGGGATATTTACATGTGTACTCTCCCAAGTGGGAGAACGGTACACGACGAGGGGATTTGCACCAAGTAAAACAAAAAAGAAGTCGGAATCTAAACACTTGGGCAAAGGAAACTATTCTCGCTAAATAGAGCATGGGCTAACTGGGTTATCCTAGTCCTTAATTATGGAATCCCGACACATGCGAAATGAAGCGTACGATATATATAGCATGCATACAGAAATAGGCAAGAGAAGCAAATACCGCATTTTCAAATCGAAGCATGATAATCTAGGGGTCATTCCTGGACAGGTATATAAAGTAAAATCACAAAGCAGAAGCACACCAAACAGATAGGCACAACACACGACTCACAAAAAGCTAAGTGGGCCCAAGATGCGTGAAATGCAGGGGACTCGATATCCTAGGGTTAGTGAGTGTGACTATCGATGCTATGCTAGGTGTGTGTGATTTTGTGGCAATTCATCATAGGGTTCATCTCTAGGAGAAAGAGATGAAAAAGAAGAAAAGAAAAATAAAAACACGATGAAAACGACACAAAAACGAAAAAGAAAGACTCAAATGACGCACAAAGTGCGACTCCCCCAAGCTGAAGCTTGCATTGCCCTCAATGCAATAAGAGTGAGTACGGGAGGGCAATGAAAATGGGGGGGAATACGCACCGACACAAAAAGAAATGAAAAACGAGGAAAACACAGATACGAAACTGAAAAGAAGGAAAAATCAAAATCAAACCACACGACCCGAAAATAGAAAAAGAAAGAAAGAAAATGAACAAACTACACGACACGACAAAAAGCAAAACAAGCACACACACACACAGAAAATAAAACACGACAACACAGCAAAATAGACTTCCCCCAAGCTAGACATGACAATGCTAGCAATGAAATATGAACGTGAAGTGCAGAAATATGCGAGGGGGATGTCAAAAACAAACAAAGTGAAATCAAAAATCAGGAGAAGGCGAATCCTCGCCCTCCTCGGAAGAGGGTGTGGATGGGTGGGTGGGGGAAACAGGGGGTGTGCGGAGAAGCGGGGAAAGAGGTGGAGGAATAGGTGCAGCGGTGGTGTGAACGATGGGAGGAGTGTCGGTGGAGGTGGGTGGTGGTGGAAGGACGGCGATCAAGGCGGTAGTGAAAGGAATAGAAATGGGGGGAGAAGATGTGATGGTGACGATAGTGGGTGGGGGTGGGAGAGATTTGGAGCGCACCGGCAATTTCCTGCGGCGCACATATGATGTGACGGTGGAGGAGGTAGGATGTGGTGTGGGCACGACGGAGGTGGTCGTGAGAGGAGAAGTGGATACAGGGATGGGAATGGATGTGGGTGGGGGAGATGATCGCCTAGGTGGGGGTGGGGGAGGTGGGGTGGGTGGGATGGTGGAGGGGAAGAATGTGATGGGGGAGGTGATGTGTGGGAGGGTGGAGGAGAAGATCGTCGAGTTGGTGAAGGTGGTGGTGTGGGTGGTGGTGAGTGAGGAGGCGAAGAATGGCGGCCACGTTCCTCTCAAGTGTGAGGAAGCGTGGGTGAGTAAGAAAGGAGGACGGTGATGGGTCCGAGGGGGCTGAGGACATGGCGAGATCACGGAGGGCTGTGACCTCCCTCTCTAGAGCAAGACGGGCAGAGACCTGGCGGCGACCAAAGGATGTGGACTGATGTGAGGCATAAGTGGTGTCGGTAGGTAATGTGGAAGTAGTGCCGGCAGTAGTGGTCAGGTCGGCACTGGACACAAGGCCAGAAATGGCCGCAAAAAGGTGCTCAGAAGTGATGGGGCCAGGAGCAGAAACAGGGTGACTCGGGCCAGCCCCAATATCTCCTCGGGACGTAAGAATATCCTGCACACCTAAGTGGGCGACAGGGGAAGGTGGTCTACGTGCGCCTGCGGGAAGGAAAGGAAGGTGCAACCCATCAAAGAACTCAGGGTCGGGCGGAAAAGTCCAATCTGCCCTAAGAGCAATTGTCATGCGAGCTGGGTTGGGGAGAATGGTATAGGGGCGAGGGGGATGGCCGTAATTGAATTCGAAGCGACCGTCGGGGCGGGGCTTAATCATATGAATGTGCCGCAGGACGTCAAGATCTAGACGTGAGGGTCCTGCGGCGATGGGAAGACCACGGGGGATAAGAAGCAATAATAGTGATAATGCCCCCAAATCAGATCTTGCCCTTCCCGGCCCTGCTAATCTCGAGAAGCTTGTAAACAAGCCAATCGCCAGCATGAACTGGGACAGTCGGGGCCCTAAAGCTAATCCCATCATCGTCAGGCACAAAAGAGAAAGTCATGGTCCAAAGAATGAAAAGATCGGGGATAGTCACGGTGCCTGACTCATCCCACGGAAAAAATGTGGAGGATATGATCCTATGGGCCAGACGAAATATGGGATGGATGATGGAGGAGGCCTTGGCCTTCCCTCGGGGATAGCGACCTAGTAGGGTGAGGCAGAACCAAAAGTTATCGACGTCAAATTCTGGGGGGTATCTGTAGTGCCAGATAGCGTCATTCCCTAGGACAGGGAAACCAAATATACGATTGATGGTATCCAGGTTGGTGCGTATGGTTTGGTTACGCACCCAGAAAGTGACAGTCGACCCCGACTCACAAACGAGGGAGGAAAGGAATTCTAGGGTGAGTAACGGGTAGGATACCGCAGAGGCATTCAGGAAGCCTAACCAGCCAAGGTTAGCAAAAAGAGTCTCGCCCTCGGTGAAGACACCGAAGTCGACGAGTGATTGGGTGTGGGCAAACTTGGTTGATAAATGCCCCCGAGTGTCAAGTCTGTGGTAGAAGTTTTTCTGCACTTGGTTCCTAAATATGTATCCATGCGGGCCCAACATGGGGTCCACATGGGGAATGATAGTTGCGGGAGGGGCAAGTGTCAGTTCGCGTGTGCGGGAAGGAGGACGTGTTTGTTTACGTCTCATACGAGACGGTTCTTCCTCCCGCATGATACTCTTCCCTTTATCTCTCTCCCGGGCCATGTGTGTGCGTGAGTGGTGCAAATGGGAGCAAAGTACTATCAAAGTGCACACACACACAAAAACCAAGCAAATTAAATATCTCGGGTAAAAATTGAAATTCGAGAAGTGGAGCGAAGTTACCCCGCAGAAATTAGAGTTCCTCGTTTGTAGATGACCCAATGCCGTGCAATGGGAGAAGTGTGGAGCCGCGGCACTCTTCTTCAACAAAAAATTCGAAAGTGGGGGTTGGTATTGGGAATTAGGGCTAAAGAAATGAGAAATAGGAGAGGGAAAGAGAGAAATAGGCGGTGAGATGCAAGGGGGAGTTGGAGAGAGAGGTTAATGGAGGATTTGAGGTTGTGGGAGAGGAATTTTTGGCAGTCGGGTGGTTGGAGGAGACGAAACGACGGCGAGATGAGGAGATCGGGCGAGGGTTTGTGAACGGGTGGTCGGGGGTTATTTATAGGTTTTAAGTCGAACCGGTCGGGTGAATTTTCACCCGATCGGTTGACCTTAGGTCGAAAATTTGATGCTGAAGAAACGCTACAGGCGACCCGATCGGTTGAGAACTCAACCGATCGGTTCGCCGCTCCACACATTTTCCCGAGAACTCAGAGTTTCTCACCCGGACCCTCAACTGGTCTCGCATAAAGTCACCCGGTCGGTTGATGAATTCTGAGATTTTTCCGAGAGTTCCCCCAGGTCACCCGGTCTGCTCAACCGGTCTCTTCTTTCTTCACCCGGTCGGTTCATTTGGTGACAGACACATCTGTAAGCCGATACATCCCAACCGATCGGGTGAGAACTCACCCGATCGGTTGAGGCCTTGTTTTCTGCAAAAACCGAAAATCGCCTAAGTTCCTTCACGGAAGTTGTTTCGTCTGGATTTATTTAGAAAAATAGATAAAAATAAAGTAGAAAAAGTCCTAAAAAGCGAAGCAAAAGTTTAGAACATGGGTTGCCTCCCATGAAGCGCTTTTGTTTAACGTCGTTTAGCTCGACGCCCGTTGATGATGTTCATGGTGGACGATACGGGTGATGCCCAAAATCCGGCATCTCTTCAGCTCCAGAGGTTGTGGCTATTGGCGTAGTCGACGGCTGTAAAAAGATTTGCTCGACTACCCTCCCTTTGTTGACAGGATCCGGGGGCGTCTCCCTCAAATTGGCGTCCACCGCCATCTTTTTCAGGATCCGGACCATATCGCCGGTGAGGTCCATGGGTTCTTTCCCTTTTCTCCTCGTATGAGGAGACTTAGGAAATCCGGGAGGGATCACATGTCGCGCGACCGCCTCATTAGCAACTTCAATCTTTGGGGAGCCAACTTGCTCTCCAAGGTCCCCCAAGCTATCGGGGGGATTCCTCGAGAGCACTTCCTAGGCACTTGTTTCAACAGCTCTATCTTCTTCATTCTCCAGCATATTGATAATAGGATCATCTGGGGGATTTGGATGCTTCATTGACAAGCCTAAGTCAAATTCGACTCTTTCTTGGCCCACATTGAGGGAAAGCTTCCCATTCTTCACGTCTATCAACACTCCGGCGGTTGTCATAAAGGGTCGTCCAAGAATAATTGGGGTATGCTTGTCCTCCGGCATGTCCATCACCACAAAATCAACCGGTACATGTACTCCTTTCACATCGACGGGGAGGTCGTCCACTACTCCCACCGGATACTTGACCGAACGGTCAGTAAGTTGCAATGTCATGCAGGTGGGCTCTAAGTCTCCCATCCCTATTCTCTTATACAACGATAGGGGCATTAAGCTGACGCTCGCGCCAAGATCGACGAGCGCCCTCTGGATTTGCACTTTTCCAATAGAGCAAGGGATGGAGAAACTTCCGGGGTCCTAGAGCTTGGGCGGATTTGCATGCTGAATGAGTGCGCTGCACTCCACCGTCAACACGACCTTTTCTTTTCTAGATCCCCGTGTCACTAAGTCTTTCAAGAATTTTGCATAGGAGGGGATTGTCTCTATGGCCTCGAGGAAGGGGATTTGAAGGCTCAAATCTTTGACCATGGCAAAAAATTTGCCATACTTCTCGTCGATTTTTGCTTGGGCCAAACGTTGCGGAAAGGGCACAACGGGCTTGAATACCCTCAAATTCCCTTCTTCTTTCTTCTTCTCTTCTTCGGGGGTCCCTCCGGAGTCACAATTTTTGGCGACGGGGTTCTGTCGTCATTAGCTTTTTCAATTGGCCGCTCAACTGCCAGTGGTGCTTCCGGTTCCCTGGGTGGCACTCTAGTAGGAATTTGTGTCCCGCTCCTCAAGACGATGGCGGACACATTTTCATGTTCATGTGTGAGTGCCAAGGTCCGATTTACCCCCTAGGGTTCACCTCAGGCTGTGGCGGCAAGAGATTCTGCGGTCTCTGAAGGTTCGCCACTTGCAACCCCAGCTGGGTTACCTGATCAGTGAGGACTCTTTGTCCCATTTCCAGCTTCAGATTGATCTTCTCCTGGTTGGCTATGTATTGAGTCAAGAGGGACTCAATCGGTGAGACGGCCCTCTGCTGGCCGTATTGCTGCTGGGTGGGCTGCTGATTCCTAGGAGTATACTGTTGATACTGCGGTGGAGGTTGTTACTGCTGGGGCCTAGCCGGCTGATATATCTGCTGTTGTTGCTGAGCCGGTTGTTGGTAAGGTGCCCGATAACTGAGGTTCGGATGATTCCGGTTGTTGGGAGAGTAGGCCGGGTTTGAGTTGGTACGTGGTGGAAATGGCGCATTCCCCGTAGGATTGTAAAACAATGCGCTCGCCTGATCCAACGGTGGTGAGATGTCACCACCGTCGAACTCTCCAAAAACTTCGGATTCTACCGCAGCAATCTGTTGTGGACCGGTGCCACCGGTGCCTACCATCAATGCGGAGATCTGGGTTGACATCAAGTCAAACTTGCTTGATAATTTGTCGACGTCTTCCACTCTATGGATGCCCCCAGACCTTGGTGTAGCTCTCTCGTCACACCACCGTTCATTGTTGGATGCTATATTTTCCAAAATTTGTCAGGCATCTTCTTCGCTTCTTGACATGAAGGACCCTCCAGCTGCGGCGTCCATGGAAAACTTTAAATCATCCCTCAGCCCATTATAAAACAGATTTATAATCTGCCACTTGGGGAGCTCATGGTGGGGACATCTTCTCTGCATCTCCTTGTATCTTGTCCAAGCCTCATGCAAGGACTCGTGGCTGGCTTGGGAGAAGGAGGAGATCTCACTCCTCAGCTTCATGGTCTTCCCCGGGGGAAAGAACTTCGTCAGGAAAGCATTTGAGAGCTTCTCCCAGGTGTTGAACGTATTCGGGTCCTTCCCCCTAAGCCACAGATTGGCCTTATCTCGCAAGGAGAAGGGGAACAGCTTCAGTCGGATCGCCTCAGTTGTGACACCATTAATCCAGAAGGTGTCACATTTCTCCAAGAAGGAGTCTAGATGCTTGATCGGGCTCTCCATGGGTGCACCCGAAAACTGATCCTGCTGGATCCACGTCACCAAAGATGGCTTAAGCTCGAAGCTTTGGGCCATAATAGCTGGAGGACGGATGGCGGAGGTGGACTCGATGGAAGGCATCGAGTACTCCAACAGGGACTTGTGAGGCGGGGTGTTCTCCCCCATGGCTTCAGGATCCTCTCTTCTTCGCTTCTCGGCGGCCAAACGCCTAAGGGTGGCGTTAATCTCTGGATCAACGGGGATCAAGTCATCGAGACTTCTTGAACTCCTTCGCATGAAAAACAACAAACACCCATGAAGCGACAAGTGGGAAAGAAACAGATAAGATAAGAAATAAAAATAAATAAAAATAAAAATAAGAAAATAAAAAGGAAAAATAAGAATGCGAAAATTATCGCGAGGTAGGGAAAAGAGCTAGACACTAGGGTTCATGAGATCCTAAAATAACAAGCACGTTGCCTCCCCGGCAACGGCGCCATAAACTTGACGTGCCCCCGGTTTGCAAGCCGCAAATGGCCGGGGGACCCGGTGGAGGTTTAGATATTTGTAACCGCAAGCGCACGGTGTTGTAGTGTGGCTTGGGGGTCGAACACAGGGAGGCTAGGATGTGCTTGTGTCAAAGAGGACCAAAATCACCCCGTGGGCGAGCTAGCCCAGATCGAATGATGGGTTATCACGGTAAAGGAATGCAAGGTATAAACAATATGAAAATAAAACCCTGGACTTTGGTTTCCACCCCAACGAGCGACTCTCACCGATACGGCCTACGGGTAGAATGGCGATCGGAATTAGGTTCTAATGGTGAGACGTTGCCTCTAAAAGTGGTACTGGCATCCCATGGGCCCGATATTCTGGTCAGTGCCCAGGATGATACGCCGGACTTCCCGGGTTCGATCAGTGGGCACTCCCGTGTCTATTAACACTGATCGACTCCGGGAGCACTAAGCTCGCAACGATAACTCCCAACGTCTCATCCTGCCACTCCCCCGCGCTAGGATTCGGCATCTACGCTAAGGGCGTGAGCTATGGCTAGGGAGTCAACCGCCAAGTTTATTCCCCCTTGGCCCAACGGCCAAAGGCGGTCTTTTTCCCGCCGATGACAATAAAACACCCCTCGTAACCGTTAGATTCCTAATCCCTATCGATTTCCTAACCCTATGGACGCATCGGGAAGAGCACCCGAATGGGTTTCTGCCAAAATCCCGGATTTGGGAACTACTCACAAATATTCATTAAAAAGCGATCTAAATGAAAATGGACCGTTAAAATCATAATCAGACAATAGGAATGCAAAGGTAGTAAAGAAATTAAGATAATACTAAAGTTTTACAAAGATCCGAAAACTTACAAAAACTGGGAATTACAGCCATCACAAAATGAAGAAAACAGTAAAAAATAACCAACTCCTGAATCTGGGAAACCTAGGATTCTATTTATAGAAAACGACATCACCTGATCGGTTGACAAGTCAACCGGTCGGGTGAGCCGCTTCACAAAATCACAGCACAATGCCGGGGTTAAACCCGGTCAGTATGAACCGGTCGGTTGGAACTTGGTGCGGTCGGTTGGATCTTGGTGCCGACCGGTTGGATCTTGGTGCGGACCGGGTGAGGAGACCGGTTGGAGCTTCGAGTCTTGGCTGTTGAAATTCAACTACAGGTGAACCGATCGGGTGAAGGTCACCCGATCGATTGGAAATCAGGTTCGAATTTCCAGAGACTTTGCGCTTTTGACCTGGTCACTGAACCGACCGGGTGACTTCTCGTGAGCTCCAAGCTGCGCCCGGGTGGTGCACGCGTGCATCACCCGATCGGTTGGAGATGACCAACCGACCGGGTGAGGGGCTGAAAGATGCAATCTTCGTCGTTTGACCCCCTGGATCACGCGTGACTCCTCCCGTTGCTCCAGGGACACATGATATCATCGTTTTACGCCCCAAATGCCAGCAAACTCCTGTAAAACACGGATAATACAGAAAAGTGAAAGAAAACAAGAAAACACGAGAAAACGAATAAAAGACGGCGGTAAAATACGGAAAAACACGGAAGAAAACGTGCGTAAATGTATGAAATATAAACGTACGTCAGCAACCCCTGGGAGTCATACGAATAGAACTTAGGACCTCGATGGTCGGTCAGACGTAGGTGTCCGCCGACACCGAAAGGAAATCACGCCACCATACGTTCTCATATAGCTGGAGGAGCCCCTGGAATACCCCCTAGGCGCTCAAATTCAACAATGTGCACAAACCTAGAGGGGACGATCGATCGATGGGTGATTCTTTCAAATCTTGCGCGATGTGCGTCATCTCTGAAAGTGATCCACATCGTGTTGAAAGCCGGGGCGGGCTGTGCTGGTGGGGGTGGAATGGGTGCAGTAGGAGGCGAGAGTGTAGGTGGTGGTGGGCTAGGAGGCAGGGAGCCCGCTCTAGCAGAAGAAGAACCAGGATCACCGATCTTCTTCCGATTGGCAGCGGACTCCCGCGCACGGGACCTAGTGCATGGAGGCATGGTGGTGATGCCGTGAAATGTGAAAACTACCGCGAAGTGCTAATAAAATGGAAAGAGTATGTCAGAGTATGACGCGACTCCACACGAGTAATGAGAGTAAAGTGGGGCCTCCCCTGAAGCTCCGAATCAGCACTTGATCTCCACCAAGCTATCCTGAAACGCAAAATCGATTGATTAGCAATGGAAATCGAAAAATTTAGGGAAAAATCAAGAGAAATAGGTGTGATTAGGGTTTAATTTTGATTCGGGGCGGAATAGGGCTTACAAGATGAGAATAGGAGAAATATGGAAATTAGGGCGTAGGAGGGCCGGCTGGCGGTGAAGGTGCGACGGTCGATCGGGGATCGAACGGCGGTCGAACGGGGGGGTCACGCCACTCGAGCGTGGTAGTGGCGACTCGAGCGAGGGTCGGAGGATGCTCGGGCGATTTAGGGGAGAGCTCGGGCTGCTATTAATTGATTTGGGGATTTTTAATTTTGGGGCCGCGAGCGCTTGGTTATATAGGGTAAGTCACTCGGTCGAATGGCGTTGACCACTCGACCGAGTGGATGCTATTTCGTAAGTTTTAAAAAATTTCAAATATGTTTCGACTCGGTCGAGTAGGAACTATCACTCGGCCGAGCAGGCAAAAGTCACTCGGCCGAGTGGATAGGCTGCACAGAGCATTTTAAGTACTGAATGTGTCCGGTTCACTCGGCCGAGTGATAAAGTCACTCGGCCGAGTGGCGCGTAATTTACAAAGAGGGGTTTTTCGAGACTCCCATGTGCAGTACCCTACTCGGCCGAGTAGGGTCTTCACTCAGCCGAGTGCAAAATTCACTCGACCGAGTGGGCTGCTGTTTTCAGCTCCAACTCTCTGTTTTTACGACACTTTCTGTTTTTCTTTCTCCCGTCAGTTTCTTCCTCCTCTTGGCGTTTGAGCGCATCCCTGGAGTACTCCCCTTCGCCATGGTCGTCCTCCGTTCATATGGTCTCCTATCCTCCTTTTCCTGAAATGAAAAGTGTAGCCCACTGTCAGGTTTTTCTTTGACTCTTGACTCTATACACTAAGAAAGATCTAAAACAAAAATGAAAGGAAAATTCAACTAAAACCTGAGATAGAACCGTCAGGGTGCCTCTCGACAAGCGCTCTTTTAAGGTCTTGAGCTCGACCACTTAAGATTCGCGAGTAATGATCGATGTTTGGCGCATGGGAGATGCGCGTGTCAAACTTGTCGGGAAGACCGCTTGGGTTCAGTTGTTGCTTTTCATCGGCTTCCCTCATCATGGGTAGTAGTGGGGGATGACTCCCTCAAGCTTGAGCTCTTGACGTCCTTTTTCTTGACTGGCGGCGAAGATTTATTTACCGACGGTGCTTTCTTGACGTGCTTTGCCGTAGAGAGCTTGCATAGCTCTCTAATCCTAACGACATCAGCGTTGGCCTTCTCTTCATCCGTAAGAGGATCCGGTGGGTCTCCCATCATTTCGCCATCTTCGACAATTTGGATCTCTTCAAGATCGTCATCATGTGTGGCTCCAATGGCAAATGGCATGGCATCGTCTATACCCTCGTCCAGGAGATCCACATAGTCCACTTCCTCTGGCCAGTGCATACGCTTCATCGTCTTGGGAATATGGAGCTCAACTGCCACTCGCCAATGTTGAGGGACACGGTTCCTTCCCTCACATCTACAATCACTCCAGCTGTGGCTAGGAATGGGCATCCAAGTATCAGCTATGTATCCCCCTCTTCTCTAATGTCCATCACTACAAAGTCACATGACAAGCTAAGCCCACCCAGTACTTGCAGCAGGACATTTTCCGCTATCCCCACCGGCCTAGTGATTCGCCCATCGGCGAGCTGTATCTTCATGTCTGTGGCCTTAAGGTCGGTCCACATATTTAGTTTCTTGAACATTATGAGGGGCATGAGGCTCACGCTTGCTCCCAAGTCCACTAGAGCTTTCTGAAGGGGGGCTCCTCCAAGCATGCAAGGAATTCGAAAACTACCGGGATCTTTAAACTTGGTCGGCATCTTCTCCTTTTTGGTGAACCATGTACTTTGCTCGGCAAGCATGACCCTTTCCTTTCGCCTCTTTCCCGCGATCAAATCCTTAAGAAACTTCTCATAGGACGGGATTTCGACGACAGCATCTAAAAACGGTATGTTCAAGCTTACTCCCCGCAAGTACTCCAGAAATTTAACAAGCCTCTTCTCAATCCTTGCCTTCGCCAACCGTTGCAGGAATGGTACTGGTGGCATATAAGTTTGTTCCTCTCGTGGCTTCTCTACTTTAGATTTTTCACCATTACTTGCCGCCTTCGGGCTATCCTCTTCGTTGACTGGCTCCTTCACAACCGAAATTTCCTCCCTCGGTTCCCTTGCTTCAGTCATAGCGGGAGTAGTGTCCTTTCCTCCCTTGTAGTCACTGCCACTACCGCATTGATGTGGCCAGTGTTGCTTCGTGGGTTTTGTTCCGGTCGAGCCGACAGTTGTTGATTAGTCTTGTTGAGCAATGTGGGTTGCTCTGCCAACTGTGCTATGACGGTGTTGAGGGAATCTTGTTGAGCCGTCAATCTTGCATTAGTTTTCTTTTGTTCGGCCATACATTCTTCAACCCTTGCTTCATGCTCTGACCTTGGCTGTGCTTGTGGGGAGTTGGGTGCCCTCCATCCTTGATTGTATCCCGGAGGTCTATAGGGCCCCGCTTGTTGCCTCGGTGGGTAGTTTTGTTAGTGGGGCGGCCTCTGTTGATACTGTGGTTGTTGCGGAGGCCGGGCTTGTGTTTGTTGCGGTGGGGGTTGCTGTTGTGGTGGAGTCAAGGCTCCATCATTGTGATGGAAATTGAATTCCACCCCCAAGTAGTTTTGATGATGAGCACACCAAATGAAGTTAGTGTACTAACTACATTACATCTAAAGTGTGCAGGTTATGTGATGAATGAAAAGGTTTATGCATACTCCGAAGAAGTACAAACTACACTTAGAAAGACAAAAACGACGTTGCTAAATTCAAATGATGACGCTCGCGCTCAAAAGAAAAATAAGCTCAAAGAAAAGCTCGCATCTACTTCATCATTGGATCAAGCTTCATGAAGACTCGTCCTAATCTATAGTGTGTGAGTTGTGTCTTTCTTAGGATTATGTTAAAGCCAAAAGTGATTATATCGCACACACTCAAAATGATTTCAAAGTTAAAATGTTTTCAAATGTTTTCAAATCATTTCAAAACTCTTGAGAGCAATTGCTAGCTTTTTTCCTATCTTAGTAATTAATCTCCTTTACACCCTGGAGTTAATTTCATCTCTTGCTAGCTAAGTTTCAAAAGAAACTGCTCTGGGAGTCGACTACCAAAGAGTGGGAGTCGACTACCAGCTAGAAATTGTTCTTCTTCTGAAACACTCTGGGAGTCGACTACTACCCTAAGGGAGTCGACTACCAGCTGTCGAAATTCAACTTTTTGACTTGCTTGATTGCCTCTCCTATTCATTGCTTCCTTAAATTTCGGGGCAAAAGTCAAACCTAATTTGAATTTCAAATCCTCTCATTTAAACCTATAAATAGAGGACTCTAGAGATCATTTCAACAACTCAACAACTCTCAAATCTATTTTGTGCTGAAATCTCTAAGATCTCTCATTCTCATTTTCAGCTCTCATTATTTTGTTAGCCAAATCTGTTAGTATTTTCTGATCTCTATTTTAAAGTTCTTATTTCTTTTTGAGATCAATTTTAATTTGGTTATTTCAAAATAGTTTTTCAAAATCCTTGTTCTTTATTTTGATCTTATTTAAAAGGATTTTTTGAAAACAACGATCTAGATCACGAAGAATAAAATTCATATCTTTGTGTGATCTAAGATCATATTTTGAATTCTATTTAGCCACGAATACACTTTGTTATTACTTTGGCTATAGAATTTGGGTGTAAATCCAAACTCCACCAAATATTGTGGTGATTTGGATATTGGTTTTCATTTTGTGATTTGCCCTTTGTTGTAAGGGTGTTGGAAATCCTAGACAAGTCTATGTGTTGCAGTGTTGCAGTCGAAAATCCTGGTCAAGGCTAGGTTGTTGGATATCCTAACGAGTGAAGTTAGGTGTTTGTATTTACCAAGGCAAATAGTGGAAATCTCGTATGGATTGGTCGGGGACTGGACGTACCCAAGGTTGTGGGGAACCAGGATAAAATCCATGTGTTTGCGTTTGCATTTTCTGTGATAATCTGTCTCTATTTTTTATATCTTGATTTGTTAATCATTATATCTCTTGTAACTCGTTCATAATATATTGCAAGATTAATCTTTTTTGTATCCGCTATGTAAAGATTCTTTCTTGTATTTCTTTGTAATCTTATATTTTTATTACTTATTCTTTCAGCAGAGCTGTGCATAAAATCTCTCCGGGAGTCGACTACTGTTCATAGGGAGTCGACTACCAGAAGTGTTTTCTCTCTGATTTATTTTAAGATTACCAAAGTTGATTAAGAACCAAGCATAGATCACTCTACTTGGTTTCTTAGGCAACATTAAAAGGTTTTGAATTGTGCTAGCCAATTAGAACGAAAAAGTTTATATTTGCACACCACTATTCAACCCCCCTTCTAGTATTGTTTGCCATCCACAGGATCCAAAACATTGTTGGCGTACGAAAATCCGGGGAGACCCCTAGTAGCTGAGTTCACCCAATAACTGCTACTACCGGCAACATATTGAGCTTGCTCCATATCTCCATCTACTTGCTCCCCTCCAACGAACATAATCTGGCTTTGATCCTACCAGTCGCTCCATGTGGCTCGCTAATCAACTTTTCAAGTCTCTCTACGGCTTTGTAAAGAGATCAAATTTGGTAGAGAGTTCTGCCACCTCTTTTGCCTCATAGATGCTAGCTGGATTTAAGGACGACGAAGAATGTCCCCTCTCGTCGGCCCACTGCTGATTATTCGAAAAGCCATCTCCTCAAGCAAAGCTGTAGCGTCATCCGGTGTCTTCGCCAAAATGGCTCCATTGGCGGTGGCATCAATAATTTGCTTGGTGCTTGGTTGCAATCCGTTGTAGAAGTTATGCACTAGCTCACACGGCTCAATGCTATGGTGGGGATATTGGTGTTGGAGATCCTTATAGCGCTCCCACGCCTCGTATAAAGAGTCCTGAGGGCCTTTCCTGAAAGACATCAAGGCGCTTCGTATCTTCACAGTCTTGGATGGCGGATAGAACTTGTTGACAAATACGCTTGCTAGCTCATCCCAAGTGGTGAATATCCCCTCGGCTTGCATCCTCAGCCAATACAAAGCCTTATTACAGAGAGTGAAAGGGAAAAGACGCAGTCGAATAGCATCTGTCGGCACGCCTGGCATCTGGAAGGAGGTAGCGCACTTTGCCAAGAACATTTGCAAATGGTAGTGTGGGTTCTCTTGAGCATTCCCATGGAATGGGTCTTGTTGCATCAACACCACCAGTCCCATCTTCAACTCAAAGTTTTTGTCGGCCGCCAACTCCGGCATGGCTATAGAAGAGGTGGTAGACGTGGTCTTGGGTCGTAGCCTATCTCTGATGGAGATAATCCTAGTCATTCGTTGTGCCAGCTCCTCTGGTATTTTTGGCGCGGCCATTTGATTTTCCTTTGTAGCAGATCTCCTCTCAGCTCTAAGCCTCCTTGCCTACGCTCGATCTCAGGGTCAAATAATATGTCTCCTTGTGAAGCCTTTGATCTCGTGTACATGCACAGAAAAAGAGAGTCTAGATATAATTGTTAGCACAATAGAGGAAAAAAAGAGTGAAACTAAAAAGATAAAATAGAAAATAAATAGCTAGGTAAAGAAAATAAAATACAGTCGTCTCCCCAACAACGGTGCCAAAAACTTGATCGGCCCACGGATACACACCCGGGAGACAGTCGTAGTTTTATCGCAAGCGCACGGTGTAGTGGCGAGCGGGTTATCGAACACGAGGAGGTGGTGTTGGCTCCAATCTATCCTAGGTTGGTTCGATTACGAATGTTTATTGGTGGAGATGGTTATAGTATGATGTAATGATAATGCTGATGGATGTCGGTGTCGGTGATAAAGAAGTTGGTCAAATATCGATTCAAATTATAAAGAAGTTGGTCAAATATCGATTCAAATTCAATATAATAAAAGAGTCTAGAGCTAGGTAATCCCCACTACGGATTATCATGCATCATTGTAAATAGTGAATCTCAATATTACTAGACTTGTGTTGAGATGAACTAGTCGTAACTGAATAGAGAACCAAGCTCATGCTCTCGTGCTATTGACGGTCTATAGAGCCCACTCTCGTGCAACCCTAACGTAATCCACTAGCATGAAGATCGACATCATCGTCTAATCGCACCTCGAGCCCACTCTTGTGCAAACTCGAGTTACGACCAAGATTGTGATAGCTCGTATTCATCTAATCTCTTGCAAACGAATATGGGTATAGATTTATAATAAAAATACTAGCTTTGGTCCAATCTCTTGCAAACCAAGTCCAGTGAATCTCGATTATAAACCTAAATCGAATATCTCGGCCGTCCCATCGATTAGAATCCAATCTCTTGCAAACTCCATATTGATAGAAATTCCTAGACATCCGTAATAAATCAATCACAACCTAACCTCCTTTCAATTCTAGCAACATATAAATTCATTCATCATAAATCTGAAATTGGATCCATAGGGTGCATCCCCATGCCCTAGAACAGCGATCAACCAAGCATAGCAATAACGATATATGAATCAATAAAAAACATTGCTTGCATACAAAAAGATATCAAATCACATATTCAAATAACAATAACAACGATACTTAGCTTTGATGAATAATTCCACTCCAAATACAAGCTTTTAGATCCAAGAGGGGGCCTAGGGCATGGCCTAACCTCTAAAAAAGTCTCCAAGAAAAACAATCGGAACCCCCCTCTAATGACGAGTACAAACCCCATATATAGCCCCCCAAAACCCCTCGCAAATGACCCTAGAAATCCTCTGAAAATCGTTCCTAAAGACAGCTCTGACCGTAACTTAAGTTCTGTGCCCGCGCTCACTCAGCCGAGTGGAAATATGACTCGGCCGAGTAGCAGTTTCAGCATTGCAGCGTCAACTTACAGAAATTCTCCAGATTTCATCCGACCTCCGATTGGCACGACCTTGGTGGAGTTGGAACCGTTATGAAGTCTACTATCCATAAGAAATATGAGAAAAATACTTTGCCCACTGGAATGATATCAGATTTCAAAAGATTGAGAGGCTGTCTGAAAATATGGGCACTCGTGTTATTCGGTCGAGTGGAAATATGGCTCGGCCAAGTGAGAAGTGTGACTCGGCCGAGTGGAAATATGAATTTGCGGAGTGAGAAGTGTGACTCAGCCGAGTACGTCAGTCTGTAGATCATCTAGAAAAACAGAGAAGTCGGCATGGCTCTCTTCGAATTCTTGGCCTTCACTCGGGCGAGTGGAGTTCTCTACTCTGTCGAGTGGAATTAACCACTCGGCCAAGTGCATTGTGGCACTCTGGTCAGGCAAACGTCGTCGTGTCAGTCTTGCTCGGCCGAGTAGGCTGCTTCACTCGATCGAGTGAACTGCCTTGCTCAGCCGAGTGGCTTGTTTCAGAGCTCATTTCTCCTCCTCCTTGTTTCCTCGTCGATTCCTTCGACGTTCTTCTTCTCCTGCTCATCGTCCAGCGCCGTTAGCTCCTCAATAAGGCAATGAGCGATGCTCCGATACGCGTGCAATTTCCTTTAGCTCATTTGTGCTCCCTATTTGCTCCCTATTTCCTGAAATCAGACGAAAACGAGAAATAATGAAAAGTAGCGAAATATCGTCGAATAATCATGAAAATTGCAATATGATCAATCAAAATGGCATGCAAACATGTATAAAAAGGTGTAAAATATGGACCGATCACTTAGCTGAAAATAATCAAAGAATTTCCCAATCCAATGAAACAAAGGTGCAATCTTTATTGATATCCAACAAAGGAAAACCCAAATACGTAATAAAGCAAAATGAAATCAATACAAAAAGTGGGTTAAATTAACTTTTCTTCTTTGAGGAATTTCTACAAACACTTAGAGGACAACATGACATGAAGGCCACAACATTAACCCCTTCCTACCGATCACTGAAGACCAATTTTTCGCACGATCAGTTAGAAGTGGAGAGCGTAGCTTGCTGGATTTTATTGCAGACAAAAAAAATTCTGCCCCCACATAAATAAACTCAAAACCCTAAGTTCTTGCTAGAATGGGTTACATTCAAAATCATAAGATGGGTTACATTCAAAATCATAAGACAAAAGAATACCAAAGGGTCAATTCTTACTAGAATGTTTAGATTCTAAATCCAAAAACAGCTCTTATCCTTTGGAACATGAGATCTCTCCATCCTCTCTCCGTGTTCTCAACCATCGTTGCTTTCCCATACCTGCATAACCAATCCAACGGTAAGATTCAATCGGTATACTAAAAATATATATACAACAACAAACAAATAAATAAGCGGCATTATTGCCCAAAAGATTAAATTTACATATCTTCCTCACAGACATTTGTCTGAGTAAGCTTCACGACTGTCACGCCAGGTTCCGATTCATCAAATACCATCCTAACCTACATTCATAACATTTGCAATCAAAAAGCAATTTTTAGTATATCATGAAATTGCGAGTAATGATAGCTAGTTGATTTCATTTAATGAGAAAACTTGATTTTGATTTGAATAGCTCACTATAGAATGGACAGCTACTGAACCTTCACTTGATTTTGATTTGAATCCCAGTTGCCCAGCCACCAAACCTCCACGTCTACACAATCAGCTTCGATTCATGCAACTCCTCGTTCGTCCCAGTTACTGACATGTCGAACAAACTAAACTACCCGTCGACGAGCTTGCTGATCCTCGCATTGCTCGGCGTGAACCCCTTCCACCTGTTCTTATACATGTCCCTCGCCCTGTAGCTAAACTTTTTTGTCACCGGTATCGGCTTTGGTACGGCCGTGGGCTGTGGGCTGAGGGGCTGCGTAGGGGGGGCTGAGGGGTGCATGGAAGAGGGAGGAGGTTTGGGTGAGTGAGAAAGAGAGGAGAGAGGGAGAGAGTTTAAATGATTTGCTTCACCCCTAACATTTACTAGTGAGTTGTGTTCCCCCTAAAAATTTAAATGATTTCATTCCCCCCCCCCCCAAGAGTTTCCCCCTAAAATACAAACTTCCCCCCAATTGTTTCATAGATTTTTCAAATTCAAAAACATCACTCAACCCTTCCCTCTAAATTACACATAACACTTTGTCCTAGTCACCATCCTAGTCATTACCCCCTTGTCCTAGTCATCTTGTCCTAGTAGGACAAAATTCAAAACCCACCCTTAATTGTATAATAAATGTTAGTTTATATATACATATGAACAATATATTTGTACACTTGTGTGTGTGTGTAGGGTAAAGTGATCCTAAGGTGCCTCCTTAGATTGAATCTAAGGCGCCCCCATTTCCCCACATCTCCCACATTTTTTTTGAAATTTTTTTTCATGGGTTTGTTGTTCACCTTATAGATGATCAACATACCAAATTTCAAGAGATTCTAATACTTTTTCATGGGTTTGTTGTTCACCTTATAGATGATCAACATACCAAATTTCAAGAGATTCTAATACTTTTTGAGCCCTCATCTACAACTTGCAACTTCATGGGGTTTTCAGCACGTTTGCAGACCGTTGAAGTTGTAAGGGGTAGATGGGGGCTCAAAAAGTATTGGAATACCTTGAAATTTAGTATGCTGATCATCCATGATGTGAACAACAATTCCATGAAAAAAAATTCAAAAAAACTCGTGGGAGCTGGAGGAAAATGGGGGCGCCTCCTTAGATTTACTCTAAGGAGGCACCCTAGATCCCTTTTCCCATATATATATATATATATATATATATATATATATATATATATATATATATATATATATATATATATATATATATATATATATATATGTTGACTAGGATCCATTCGGATGGATCAAACATGCGGATCCATCCAAGTGGAATTTAAAGTTAGACAATGTAAATAGAAAATCCGACCGTTGGATGTCATCTAACATGTCTAAACTACCTCCAAACAAAATTTCAACTAATTTGGACATGTTTTGCCCATGCATCAAGTTGTGTCAATATCGATGTTTTTGAATAGTTATAAAATCAGCTAATTTTGCAACCACTTGATGCATATGCAAAACTTGTCCAAATTAGTTGAAATTTTGTTTACAGGTTGCATAGACATGTTAGATGACATCCAACGGTCGGATTTTCTATTTACATTGTCTAGCTTTAAATTCCACTTGGATGGATCCGTATGTTTGATCCATCCGAATAGATCTTAGTCAACCTCTATATATATATATATATATATATATATATATATATATATATATATATATATATATATATATATAAACACACACACACTAGTCATTGCCCGTGTCCATAGGACACGGTTTATTTAAGATATTCCCCCCCTTAAAATTTTAATTCCCCCCAAAATTAAAGCACAATAATTGTTATGTAGTTCACCCAAAAAAATAAATGATTTATTTTCACCCCACCAAAAGTTTCCCCCTAAAATACAAACTCCCCCTAATTGTTTCAAAGATTTTTCAAATAAAATTTCAAAATTCCAACTCATTTTTGTTTGTCCTAGTCATCATGTATGTTTGTCCTAGTCAGCCTTAACCTTTATCCTAGTAGGACATAATTCAAAATCTTCATCAAACATTCCTATTTTATAGAATAGATGTATGTATGTATATGTATATATGTATATGTATGTGTATATATATATGTATGTATGTATGTATGTATACTTTTGTCCAATTTCTCTTGTCCAATTTCTCTTATCCAATTTCTCTTGATAACATCCCTATTTTATAGAATAGATGCATATATATGTATGTATGTATATGTATGTATGTATATGTATATATGTATGTATGTATATGTATGTATATACTCTTGTCCAAATTCTCTTATCCAATTTCTCTTGTCCAATTTCTTTTATCCAATTTCTCTTGATAAAATCCGTATTTTATAGAATAGATATATGTATATGTATGTATGTATATGTATGTATGTATATGTATATACTCTTGTCCAATTTCTCTTGATAACATCCCTCTTTTATAGAATAGATGTATATGTATGTATGTATATGTATATATGTATATGTATGTATATATATATATATGTGTGTGTGTGTGTGTGTTTGTATATACTCTTGTCCAAATTCTCTTATCCAATTTCTCTTGTCCAATTTCTCTTATCCAATTTCTCTTGATAACATCCCTCTTTTATAGAATAGATGTATATGTATGTATGTATATGTATATATGTATATATGTATATGTATGTATGTATGTATATGTGTATATATATACTCTTGTCCAAATTCTCTTATCCAAATTCTCTTGTCCAATTTCTCTTATCCAATTTCTCTTGATAACATCCCTCTTTTATAGAATATATCTATATATTAAAACACAACTGTTTTTGAATTCTAGGGCTGACTAGGACAAGCTGACTAGGACAAAAGGGTTGATAGAAGAACGGCTGAGATTTAATCTTGAGGAATGAAGGGTTGAAATGAGATTTTGTGGAAAGTTTTGGAGAGAAAAATATTTCTTGGGAAATGAAAGTTTATAGGGAAATGAAAGCATATGGGAAAATGAAAATTTTTGGGGAATGAAAGTTTCTGGAAAATAGCAGAGTGCAATTAATGCATTTGGGGAAAAAACTTTAACTTGCACTTAATCCTGCAGCTCGAATGTTATGCAGATCGAATGATCTCTCTCTCAACACAGGGCCCGCCGTCTCTTCGACGCATGTGGCAACAAGATGAAAATAATTTCCTGCGCCGAAGGCGCCCGCTTTTACACTAATTTGTTGTTCCGTGCCAAAGGCGCTCGCGTCGAATTTATTGTTTCGCGCCAAATTTGTTGTTTTGCGCCAAAGGCGCCCGTGTCGCTAAATATTTTTACGCTAAATTGTTCTTTTAAATTTTAGCTGTGGAAAAAAAATTTTGGTGAACAAAAATTTCGCGGGGGAAACTCTTAAATGAACCGTGCCCGCGGGCACGGGTTATGATTAGTATATATATATATAGTGATGCCATGGTGAGAAGGTGAGAAGAGGGGCTTAAAGTAAGAAATAAGATCTCAACCGTCCGATTTGGGTTGTGGAGATCCGCTGGCTCAGATCGCATCCCGCGCACGCGTGGCATTCACGTGCTCCCCAAAGCCACGGATCTCGCGTCTCGCGTCTCCGGCCTCTCGTTTTCTCTCTCTCCGCTGAAGAACCCCAAAAACCCCACTCCCTCTCGCGATCTCTCTTGGCGATATCCCCAGCCCAATGACCTAAAGAAATTCGCAGCCCCTCCTCGCGATCTCTCTTGTCCAAAGACCCTAATAAATTCCACAGCCCTCAATCTCTCTTCGTGATCTCTCTCTCTCACAACGGACCACAAAAACCCTAGATCAATTGGATCAATCCGCCCCCGCTGCTTCAAGAAATTGCTTCCATCGGATCAAACCCTAGCTCGCTTCTAGATCCTCAAGGTATAATTTATAAAGTTAAGGATAGTATCATTTAAATTCATGGATAGTTTAGAATGTATTTTTTGTAAATTTAGTCGGTAATTTTCAGTACTCAATTGGATATCCCAACGATTTCAGAACGAAAGATCATGGGGGTAGTTTACATATCGACAATTTTTTAACAAAAACCATTTAAGCATTAATTTGAAAATTCTACAGAGACACTCAAAAATATGCTTGAATTAATATTTTTTGAAATGCATTGCAACGGGATTTACTGGCATTTTCTGTAAATTTTGTGAAATGAAAATTTAAGATTAACATAATTACAATGAGACTAACTAATTGCAATTAAGTGAAACTTTTTAAGATTATATAAGAGAAATATGTAGCCTCCATACACCAACATCCACTGACTGTAATATAATTAGAATAATTAGACGATGCCGAGATTGCTATTGAGATTTGACTGAATAAAATGTTTAATTTTTACCAAACTATTTTTATTTTTTCATGATTTTCACACAATATTACCCCTGAGCTCCTTATATTATAGAATATTATCTTGTACGTTTCCTTAATGAATAGATAAAATATTCAAAATTACATAAATAAATATCCTTAGGCACAATAATTAACTAAGTTAATGTGATCTAAAGCTACATAAGAGGCAAAGGCACGAGTCTTTAGTTGCCTTCCTTAATTCAAAGTACAAATAACCCAGCTGTTATTGTGAATACCATGAGTCATGTTTTTACTATTAATGTGAAGAACTAAGTTCACACAAATATCAGTTTGTCGTTCTTTCTTTATATACAGGAATATGGAGGTGGTGGGCATCTGAATGCAAGTTCCTTCATGCTGCATGTAGAAGAGTTTGAGCGGTGGAAAGTAGGAACGAAATCTTCACAGTGACTTGACAACGTAACTGGTACTTGATCCATCACCATGACCAAAAGAAACATAATTAGAACGGTACATGGAGCTGATCCAGTTGCCGGTATTTTTCCTACCGTCGTTGTTTACGGGTTAACATACTTGAGAGTTACATAGATGCACCATTCTGTGGTTTGCAATGGATCTTTCTTTCTCGGATGAAGTTACCTCAAGCCAAGAGCTTCCATTTTGAGTCGAATTGTGATCGGAGCAATACATGAGTCAAAATGGGATGGTCGTTGCTGTAGCGCGGTTCCAAATATTTCTGTTAAAACAATCTTGATCATTTGTAAGAGGAAAACATTGTATTGTCTTTGATGTTGACTTGCATATTATGATCGATGAGTGTTTATTTATTTATGTAATTCATATGTTTCGTCTTGTGGATTGTGTATGTGATGCTTTATTTATGCAATTAAGTGAAACTTTTCCCCCTTTAAGATAATGTCTTATAAAGCAATGTCCAATTATGCCAGTTCTTGGTTTATCTTAACCTACGACCTTCACATGTGGTATGCTGGTAACCTTACAGCGATCAGCTTATGAAAAGGTAAGACATCTTCACAATGTGCTTCTTCTGTCCTTTGTTTTCTTTCTTCTTTTTCTGCTCTACATCTGTTTCTTATTTCCTTTATTTGCATGTTATGCTAATTTCTATTGCGGTGAAAACTCCCATAATTTTGATTCTGTTCTAGCAACAAGCTTCTGAATAAAATTTAGACATGCTTGATTATTTAAAATAATCTGATGTGGGATTTATGGGAACCATGTTGTTTTTTATTCTCTACAATCTTCCCCAGTTGAATCTTCTTTTAAAGGAATCATGAGCTTGCTTGGACTGTGGAAACATGAGTACTATGATTATATATTTATATATAGCAGCAAGCCTCTGGTTTGGTTCATCACTAATCTTGATTTATCATTGAAGATTTTGTTTTGTTTTGGTAATATTACCTCTTTTGTGAAGGAAAGTCGTGTTGTTGTCATTGTCTTTAAACCACCTGATGCTAGCTCTCTGTATTCGCATAATATCCCATTGATGCAAATCTTAGCCAGCTCCCCTTTGCATTTCTTTTTTTTGGATACAAAATAGCCCTTTTGCATTTCTATTGTCATGTCAGGGCACCAAAACTCTATCCAACATGGAGCCAGACTTAGCATTGATATCACACTCTTGTTCTTTGTTTATGTTAATCAAGAATGCTACATCAATGTTTGGCATTGTTTAACCAGAAATTCGTTCTTGTATTAATTCTGAGTATCACTAAATGTTCATTTCCTTTCTTCAAAGGATTCTGCTATCTGATGAGCTAGTGATTGGGAAAAATGATGAAAATATGCCTCTAGCTTTGAGTTCATTATTAGTTGGTAATCAGATTTCATTGCTTGCTTCACTATTCATAACATAGTTCTATGTTCAAGTTAATTTCATGGAATAATAAAATACTTCAAGCACCTATTTTATATATAGTTTGTTTACCATTATATGGCATACTGTTTTCTTTTTGAGCTTAAGAAGTATCACTTCCATACTATGATCTGCAGGCTGCTCCAAGCACTGAACATCCTATTTGAAGCCTGGCAGCTAAAAGCCTGGAAGAATATGAAACTGATTATTTGAAGCGGAAAACATGGAAGCTAGCTGCATCAACTAACATGGACTGATAACTGATATTGTGTATTTTTTTGAACAAGCTACTGTGTATTTTTTGAAATGATACGGTGTATGTGGATGTCACGTCTTGTATGCAGTGTCATACATGTAAACATGGCACCATGGAAATCCATTCATGGAAATGTTTTGCAATTTTTTTGTGACATGTATATGACATTTATGAATAAAAATGATACTTTTTTCAGTTCATGGAAATGTTTATGCAATTTTTTTTGTATGTAGTGTGCAGTGTTCTGAGAAAATAGTTTTGAATGTGAATGTGGATGTCATGATGAAAGCACCCTGCAACCTGGAAGATAAATATGCTCAAGTCACTTGAGCATGTTTGAATTAAAATGTGAACGTCTGTTCTTAAATCTTTCTAGGGAAATTTGGAAAGTATATCTCATACATGGATGCTGTAGGTGTAACGTGCTAGATCCATAGTGTATAGACAACCTTGGCAGGCAATTCTGTGCAACCTGGAAGCTACCCACGCCAATTTTGAACTGTAACTATGTATTTTTGAACAAAAGGGGCTATAAACGATGTATTTTTGAACTGAGTCTGAGAATGTGTATTTTTTGAGAATGAAGCTAGTAATTTTTTGAGAATGATGTTGTAGGTGAATGAAGATGGCAATTTTTTGACATTGTGACATGTATATGACAACACTGAAGCAATACAAAATTGACAATCAAATTTTCATTGCAAAAAACATCTACTTGCTTTTCATTGACAATAATGTATATGAATGATTCTTCATGCATATAGCACAGTTGTTAACACAGTTGCAGTGTAGCAAAGAATACCAATCACATTTCTCAGAATGAATGTCATTCTTCATACATATAAATTCATCCCATTGAAAAGGAACAAGGAATCACAAAAAATTAATTATGCGATCAACAAACACTTTTGATACAAGACGCAAAGAAAAGTCTCATTCCCATTTCTCAGAATGATTCTTCATGCATATAACTTCATCACATTCAAAAGTAACAAAGAATCACAAAAATTAAGTACAAGATCATATCTCGTGTGCCTAAAATCTGTCCACTTAATTTCTTATATACAATAAAAAACACAGAACTACAAAATTCCTAAAATTTCCAGTGACGACATCTGAGATTCTTCTCGCATTTCGATTCACAAAAGTCCATGCATTCGCCTGCTAGCCCATCGAGCATCGGCAAATCATGCCGAGAGTCTGCAACACATTCACGTATCCTACAAGAAACAAATTTGTTAAGTGATAACTTGCTGTGTGTGGTACATTCTTTTAAGATGAATGATATCATACTTATTTGTAAGTGATAGGCATGTGCATCGTGTCTGCATGTGTCAAACATGTCAATTTTTGATAGGAAGAAATGTTTGAATATTTGAATATCCTGGAAGTAACTTATGCTATCATATCCTAACAAAATACCTGGAAGTAACTTAGCTTGAAAAGTTATCACGGTATCATATCCTAACAAAATATCTGGAACTAACTTATGCTAAATTTTTTGAATATCTCATATTTAGACATCTTTCCAAAAAACAAAAGTGACAACAAAATCTTTATAATATCATCTAGTTGTCTACAAACAACCCATGATCATGATTTTCGATATTTTGAAAGGAGTCTGATTATCATGCAAAGAACCTAAAAGCGCAATCCAAATATGCAAACTGCATGGTGAAAAAAGGAAAATACAATATCCAAGACATGGCCAAATACACTATGTTTATTGCAACTAGTTAGTTCAAGATGATAGTGCATCAGCGGAACAGTAACTTCAAGGTGATTGTGCATCACCAGAAAACCAAACAAAAAACTGATAAAACTTAAAATTTAATATCTATCACTCACCAAGTACCCTCTCATTCTTCTCTTGGTTAAGAGAATGAACAATTCCTACAAGGCTAACAAAAGTGTCATGGCTACTACTCTTCGATTGATCGTTAGCAGACTCGCCAAAACTCGGATTTTAGACAACATGTAGTTAAAATTAATGGATATCAAAGTTGAAAGCTCAGATTTTTATGGGATATTTAAATACAAGTTCATCATTTTTCAGACAACCGTCAATGCATCACAGTTTGTAATAATATAAAATCAAAATCACAAAAATAAATCCAAAGAAAAACATTTTCTTGAGCTCACCACAGACTATACCTTGAGGATCTAGAAGCGAACTAGGGTTTGATCCGATGGAAGCAATTTCTTGAAGCAAGGGGGTGGATTGATCCAATTGATCTAGGGTTTTTGTGGTCGGTTGTGAGAGAGAGATCACGAAGAGAGATTGAGGGCTGGGGAATGTATTAGGGTCTTCGGACAAGAGAGATCGCGAGGAGGGGCTGCGAATTTCTTTGGGTCTTTGGGCTGGGGAGATCGCCAAGAGAGATCGCGAGAGGGAGTGGGTTTTTTGGGGTTCTTCAGTGGAGAGAGAGAAAATGAGAGGCTGGAGACGCGAGACGCGAGACCCGTGACTTTGGGGAGCACGTGAATGCCACGTGTGCGCGGGATGCGATCTGAGCCAGCGGATCTCCACAGCCCAAATCGGACGGCTGAGATCTTATTTCTCACTTTAAGCCTCTCTTCTCACCTTCTCACCATAGCTTCAATATATATATATACTAGTCATACCCCGTACCCGCGGGCACGGTTCAGTTAAGAGTTTCTCCCGCGAAATTTTTGATCCCAAAAAATTATTTCCGCAGCCAAAATTTAAAAGAACAACAAATTAGCATAGAAATATTAAGCGGCACGGTTCATTTAAGATTTTTTTCCCCGCGATATCTTTGTTCCCCAACAAATTATTTTCACAACCAAAATTATGCGGAACAACAAATTAGCGTAAAAATATTTAGCGGCATGGGCACCTTTGGCGTGGAACAACAAATTCGGCGCAGGCGCCTTCGACACGGAACAACAAATATGGCACGGGCGCCTTCGGCCGGAACAACAAATTCGACGTAGAACAATAAACTCGGCGTAGAACAACAAATTTCACGCAGAAGCCTTCGGCGCTGAACAACAAATTAGCGTAAACAAATTAAGCGGGTGCCCTCGGCACGGGAAATTATTCTCATCTTGTTTCCACATGCGTCGAAGAGACGGTGGGCCCTGCGTTGAGGGAGAGAGATCATTCGATCTGCAGCAGCCTTCGATCTGCAGCATTTAGTGCAAGTTAAATTTTTATTTTCCCAAATGCATTAATTGGGTGCACTCTGCTATTCCCCAGAAACTTTCATTCTCCAAAAATTTTCATTACCCAAAATTTTTTATTTACCCAAAAACTTTCATTTTCGCAGAAATGTTTTTCCTCCAAACCTTTCCAAAATATCGTATGTCAACCGTTGATTCCTCAAGATTAAATCCAAATCGTCTTTCTATCAACCCTTTTGTCCTAGTCAGCTTGTCCTAGTCAGCCATAGAATTCAAAAATAGTCGTCAAATGTAATATAGATATAAATATAGTCATAACCCATGCCCATAGGGCACAGATCATTTAAGATATTCTGCCATAAAATCTTAGTTCACACCAAAAGTAAAGCACAATAATTGTTATTTGTAACTCTCCAGGCCCACCAGAATCTTTGAGCAATTCAAAAAGAGGCAGTCCCACACTACATGGTTCAGTGTTTAAATATCTTTCACAAATTTGTGCCAAGCCTTCTAGTGAATTTGAACATGACTCTCGATTGAGGCAAAAATGTTGAAGCCTAGTGAAAATGAACATGACTCGTGTGAGACAGAAATAGTGAAGCTCATATAACCTAAAAAACAAATCATATAACGTAAATTTGACTGATTGCGTACCACATTCGAACCTTGCGTTATATAACCATGCAGGGTGTTCATTTTGCAAACCACATTAAAACCACATTCAAACCTTGTAATCTGCGGAGCTACGAACAAATTTTATAATTATAAATCATATAGAGAGAGGGGCATACAAATTATATAACCATAAATCATACAAAATTTTTGCAGAGTGTGTAACCAAACTATAAATTTTATAGTTATATAATTTGGTTACACTCTGCAGATTTTGTAATCAAATCATAAATCATACAAAAATGTAACCTAGATCTTGTTGTATATAATTTTGCAAACCACATTCAAACCTTCTTACAATTATAACATTTGTAATGGCACACCTTGTGTTTGGGTACATGTTTAATTAAGAACACACAACTCTGCAAGTTGATACCCAACAGAACACAAAACAAAAACATAGAAAACATGAAACAAACCATGAATATTGACCAATTTCAGAACAACAGTTTGGATCTTTAATTCCATGAATAATATACATTTCAGAACAACAATGATTAACAGTTCTGGCAATGTCCAATTTGATACATTCGAAATAGGAACGTCCAATATTCAATTTGTTGTATTTTCGTCTTTCAGAAGCTGGGAACCATAGAGTCGAACTATAGTTCTGACTATGGTTGTTCTGGCAATACATATAACCTACAATTTTGATACATTGTAGTTGACATACATATATAACATATAACGTACATGGATTTCAATCTTAGGAATGGTTGATCTGTGGGCTATAAAGTTTTAACATACATATAACATCCAGTTTTGATAAGAACGTATGCTCCAAAATTTGATACATTACCAGAACTTGATGCATTTGATACATTCCCAGAAATATGATACATTGCCTGCATAACTATGATACATTCCAAAACTTGATGCTTGTCAAGCTTGTCAATCTTTGGAGGAATGGTTGAACTGTGGGCTCTGAATTTGATATATTGCTCAAACTGACTATGATACATTGCTCCAACTATGATACAATACACGGTATGCTTGTCAATCTCTTGAGGAAAGCTTGTCAATCCAGCTATGATACATTGCTCCCCCAATAAATTCCAACATGCCCAGAACTTGATGCATTCAAAAGGGGGTCTTTAGACATTGCATGTTTGAAAGCTCTAGTGCTACAACTGCTACAAACTCCAACAACCTAGTTCACACTTTTATCACACTTCTGCTTAATGTAAAAGAAAAGAAGACTGAATGACCATGCCAGAAAATATACCTTTCATACATGGAGTTGCATTCCCTTCCAGAACTGAGAAGAAGAGATTGGGTTGAGATGGGACTGAGAAGAAGAGAAGCATACATGGATACATGGGCACAACAATAATTCCCAGAACCAAGATACATGGATACATGGATACATGGATACATGGAGTTACATGTTAAATGTTAAGAATCCCAAGGTCACCATTAGATTTTCCCTTGCATAACTCTTTCTAACTTACTAAGGATTGAGCCTCACCACTTGATCAACCTTATTACAAAAGCCTTTCTACACTTATTCATAAGCAAGACTAATTAACCAAGAGGGTAATCTGAAGAAAGATACCCAGAAACATGGTAAAATACAATTAAACAATCGTATAGATCATGTCTGATAAGAAACAATAGATGTATGATATGGAATTCAACAATCTTATGGTTAAACACTTGAGCCAACAATCTTATACGATTTAATGAAATTCATCTTCAACAAAGAGATAATTTAATAAACCAAGCTTTCTATAGAAGAGCTAATATCCAAAATTGATCACAAATTTAACTCTAGGACAAATTTGATTACACAAAAATTACATAGGGATGCTATTTAGCAAATAAATTTAAACTCTAGGACATATAATCCATTAAATCCGTCAAAACATAGGAATGCTATTTAGCAAATAAATTTTACATTTGACAAATACTGAGCCTATGAGAACTTTCATGCTAATAAAAACATATAACAAAGATGGATGGTCCAACATCACAATCATGGAAAACCTACAGTACTTAAGCAACGTGCTTTAATTAAACACCAAAGTTCAAAAATATTTATTTAAAGAGAATAAACACCAAAGTTCAAAAAAAAATGAGAACATAATGCATTTTTTATGAGAGCATCTTGTATTTAACAGAATTATGCATAATGAATAGTACATGATGTATTATGCTGATGTGTTAAATATATCCTGTTGAAGTTCAGTATTAGTCTTTGTGAGTGTCAAATATGTTATTGAAGCTATTATGCATAATAAATTAACACATCAGCATGCATTGTGGTAAATATCATCTTTCAGAATGATGATATGTTTAACACTCAGCATAATGCATAATGAACAACATAACACTCAAATATGTTTAACACTCTGTTCATTATGCATCATGCATAATAATGAATATATTTAACACTGATGTTATCATGCATAATGAACAATCTCCAGCAAATATATTTAACATAGAATTATGCATAATGAACTCTCTGTTTATATATTTGATATTAATCACCAGCTCAATCTCATGTTCACTTATAAAAACAATCCATTTATTAGAATATTTTCATATCATTATCTACTTCTAAAGTCCTAGCACCAAATAATGTAATTCAAAATGTATGCGCAATGGCATCTTCAAGGCATTGACCCGTAAAAGAAGAAGATGTTCTCTGTTTTAATCTGTTCATGTCTCTATAAAGCAAAAGAGCATGTCATCAACCTTCATAAAGAAAAAGCAACCGAAAACCAAAGCATGAGTAAACTAAGAATTAAAGAAGGAACAGAATATATGCAAAAAACCCTACATTTTGTTTGCAAGAGTGAACTAATACAAATGAATTATTAGCATGGATAGATGTAAACATATACTAAAGTTGTCAGGATATGAAGATGACTTAATAACCTCCCCTTAATGCAAAACCATGATGGTGGCCAATTCTTATAAAGGTGATAGGTAACTTTGTGTCCTATTATATAAAATGTAGCCATAATATTACATAACAGACATTTAACTCATTTTCAAATAAAGAAGGAATGCATACCAGTTGTAGCTCCAAAAAATAGAAAGGCCAGGCGGTATCTAACAATCCATGGAATGTCAATTTTACGGGTGTAGTGATGCAGATATGAGATGCTTTTCCTACTGAACTTGTCTTGTGGGCATTCCTTGGTTGCAACTCAAAAAGCAAGATCTCTACCCCAAATGCAGATATGTTATGTAATAAAATTCACAAAGTTGTTGGGACCTCGCATGTGAAAACCCAACAACTGAAATAAAATTCACAAAGTCTCCTTGTGAACCTGCAAATGAAGCAACATAACCAAAAAAAATACGGATACTAAAATCCACAAAAATTAGATCGGCATCACTTCCCAAATGACACAAAGAAGGAAATAAAAATCCAAAAGACCACACAAACTTTTGCATGGATATTAATAAAAATTTTCCTTCTTCTACAAAGGATATAGTCGTACTCAGTGATTTTTTGAAGGGAGTTTTCCCCAAATCATAGTTTCAACCAAAATAGTACTTAAGACAACATATTTTTACATCGACTTATAATAATATCACACAACCTAAACTATATGCCAAAAGAAAAAACCCTTAACTATGAACAAATATACACAAAAATACATTTTGGATTGAACAACCATGCAGTCCAATTTCAAAAACACCATCTCTCACACCGGCATTTAAAACCAACAAAATTTACATCTGAAGCTAGGGCCGTGTGTCCTGAAAATTAAAAATAAAATCATAGCTTAGAATAGAAAAATTAGAAACGAAGAAATATCTAATTACTTTGTACAACTCACTTTTATTACCTTCATCGTGTTTAAGCAGAAAACCTTTTCATCATCACATTATAAAAAGATGATGTGTCAAGCTCAATCCAAAGTGGAGAGTTAATGGGATGAGCAATAACCTAGATAAATTAAGAACATAAAATTCCTAGAAAAATTAATAAATATTTGAAAATATGGAAAATTTTAAATTTATACATTTATTTACCTTTTTTCGTTGGAGTGGTGGATGTCGTGCTTTCTGGAACCAAGCAAGCTCGGCAAGAACCATCTTCCACTTCTATAACAAAAAAGGTATTTGGATGGTCAATGAAGAGGATATTTTGAAAAACAAAATCTAAGATTTTTATATTACCTCGGAAAAGAAGATTGCTTTGTCTTCAATGTGACTCGTCGCCGTTGCTTGTAAAGTTCTTTTAGCAATTTACTGGAAATAATAATAATAATAAACAGTCACTAATTTTTAATTTCAAAATGGGAATGTTTGTAGCGGTATGCATACCTTATCAAAACAAAATCCGATATTACCCCGTAGCCTGACATTTATGTGATTATTTTGAAGTAACAGAACCTGTGAGAAGAAAAATGTTAATGCAAACATAGTATATTAAAAATATAATGTAGAATTATGATAAGAAACTTACAGTTTTTGCCAAATCTGCATCATCATCTATCTATATAAAAATACAAACCATATTTTATCAAACAATGCATACCGAAAACAATTAAGTCATGCAATGAAATGTAGTAAAGGAAAAAATTTCTTACCCTGCCATATATGGTAATGTGGGTCCACATTTTAAAGCTTGGTAACGTATGATAATGCTATACCTGCATGTTAGACAACAATCGATAATAATTTTTTAAAAGATCATTTAAACAAATAATATAAATAAAACAATGTAAAGAAAGAGAGTTAAAAAACTTACATACAATTTTTATCATACATTGGAAATCATAGCAGAACTTCTGGGTAAACGATGTTTACTGTGTTATTTATGTTGGGCTGAAGAAGGACACATACACGATCAAAAGATGTGCACCTTGAAAGTCCAACATAAAGATGTCCATGACTGAAAACTGGGGTCCGCAAATCAACTCCAACGAATTTTACAGATTGTCCTTGGGCTTTATTAATCATCATAGCATATGTCACACGGACAGGAAACTGCCTTCTTGTCATATGAAAAGGTAATTCTGTAGCCGATGGTGACAAAGATATTCTTGGAATAAACACAAAACAACCGGCTTTATCCCCATTTAAAATTTGAGCTTCAATGACACGTGATGCACATCTGACAACCATCAATCGAGTGCCATTGCAGAGCCCGTCTTTTGGTGCAATATTTCGTAATAAAATAATAGGACAACCAACCTTAAGCTCAAGTGTAAATTGTGGCAACCCAGGAGGATCCAAAGAGTTTATGTACTCAGTTGGATATCTATTCATAATGGTTGGATCGGTTTCATCATTTTCAGAAAAACTGTCTGCAGCTTGATACGTAATCTTCTGTCCCGGAAAAATGTTTAATGCAGCAGCATTTATAAAAGTAACATCATCATTCCGTGCAGAAAGAATTATTCGTTCAGTAAGGTATGCCGAAGTCACGGCACCCTCAATATCAAGCTGCGGATAAATTCGAAGTATTAACTCGTTTAAATCCTTGCACCTGAATATGTTAGAAGGAAGTTCTACCACTTCTGTAGGATTTGTCCCAACCTAATACATATAGATATAATTTTAGTGAAGGAATGGCTAAGATAAAAATAGTAAGTAAAATTAAATTAGGCATGAAATAAAATACCTCCAAAATAAATTTTGCAAAATTTGCATTCTCAACCGATGAGTTATTTAACCGCATATTTTGATCCAAGATCAAAACTTGTACAGAGCACCATAATAAAGATCGTCTCAATGAGGCACCAACAATTTCTTCTCAAACCCCCTTTGGTATGACGGGCAAGATTTGTCGGAAATCCCCACCAAGAACAACAGTAATACCACCAAATGCTCTGGGGTTATCACACATATCTTGTAACGATCGATCCACTGCCTCAACACAGTGCTGATGTTGCATAGGCACTTCATCCCATATTATAAGTTTTGCTTTTCTGAATAATTGAGCTTGCATGGATTGCTTGCTAAAATTACAAATTCAAGTATCATGCACATCTAACGGGATACGAAATGTGGAATGTGCAGTCCGACCTCCGCTAAGTAGCAATGATGCAATACCGGAAGACGCGACGGTGATAACTATATTTCCAAGACTACGCAACATTGTTGCTATTGCATTGTACAAAAAAGTCTTTCCAGTTCCAGCACCGCCGCTCAAGAAGAATGTAGTACCTTTATTTTCAAATACTGATGAAGTAATTGCTGAATAAGCATTGCGTTGTGCATCATTGAGGCAATCAATGTCTTTTTGTGCATCCAATTGTTTCGCTTTATTTATAAGTTCCTGATGTTCATGCAACAATCTATTGCCAACAATTTCATTCCAATCTCCAGCAGAAAGTGGCATTGGTGGAAAGTCGGATAGACACTTACCGTACTCCTCAAGCAATTCATTGATAAGGAATAATCCATAATCTTCAAGTTGGCCTTGAGTTGGGGTAGAAATTGCAAATAAAGTTTGCAATTTATGTGGAAGATCATCGCAAATGTGCATTGAAAATTCATTCCATAATGCAAGGGGGTCGATCGGCACACATTCGATAAGAATAATACAAAACAGTCTTCGTAATTGATATCCTGTTTTCATAATTGAAGCCTCGGCAAGACATTGTCTCCACTCGGAATCATCTTCAAGAAGACCTCTTGCAATACATGTTGCTTTGAATGTAGGGTACTCGATCGAATTGAATGTGCGTAAATTTTCCCACGATGTTGGCCCTTTAACAACTGTTAGTAGCAACCGTAGATAAAATCTCTCACCAGAATTAGGGGAGGCAAAATACATTCTGCCAATGGCATATCCAGATTGTCTTGGAGTCCAGACCTTTGTTGACGAATGCCACACAAACTTTTGGGGAAATTCTTGATATGTGAGATCATGCGCAGACTCATGTAAAGCACAATATGTAAAAAATTCAGTCAAAGTTGTCTTATCATTTTCAGCCCTAGACCTTATTGCATCTACATCTTCATCTGGATCAAAAATAACACGGTGTTGCCCTGGTAAATGAAGTATCAATCTTTGAACTGACGGAATCTCTTGATGCAAAGGATGCTCGAATATTCGCCAGGCAGCCTCAGGTGGTCCAATATATCTTGCATCAAGGTATTGTTGGATCTCATTTACTGCGCCCAATACCATTGTGGTCCGATCATGACCTTTATAAATATACTTATGAATGTACTTCACACATCTTACCCCGGCACAAACTTCGACATTAATGTGGCAGTTAAAGCGCCTTGAGAGATACCTGTTGTGCGGCACAACATCGCGGTTATCAACCTGATGCCCCCTTACAGTATATAGATGCCCATTACTACGACGACGGTAAATAGGATATCCATCACGATCCAAGGTTGTTGCATCTGCATAATTTCGAGGGTATTTCTTAGTACACTTACCATTTTCCATGCATGAGGAATTTGGATTCCGAGCACCACATGGTCCATGTACCATACATTTTGACACAATATCGAATAATGCAGGATCTTGAGCAGGATCAGGAAATTCAGCACATACAATTCTATCCACTTGATCACATGTATGAATCTTATCGGGTCCACGAAGAAAGAAAAGAGCATGCATATGTGGAAGACCCCGTTTCTGAAATTCAATTGTAAATACATGTGCTACTTTCTTTCCAAATACATTATTGCCATCAATCTCCTTCATCAAAGCCTTTCTTTTTAACTCAAATACACGTGCGACTAAATCTGGACGGTCGGTAGCCTTTTGATTGGGCAGTAGAGCCGAAGTAATTTCTGGCCACTTTGGATTTGCGGTCATGGTAAGAAAAATATCCGGGTGCTGGTTATAACGTGTGATAGCCATCGAGTCTTGAAATATTTCAAACATGTGACGTGCACTGCCAGTGAAAGAGGAAGGAAGTATCATGCGCTGTCCAATTTGGTCGCATCTGGCATATGCATCGATATCTGCAAGACCCTGATAGAGCTCTGAGCGGAGTTTTCGTTGATTAAGTTTGATGAATGTCAAACGATGTTGCTCAATTGCTGCCCAAGCATCAACTATGAACTCCTGGAATAACTTTCCCGCTCTCAAAATTGAAGAATACTCGTTCTGTCGTTCAAACAGACGGTAGCTATAAAACTCACACATAGTCAGGCGTCTACTTGATGCTATGTTTTGAACTGGATCCCACTGCTTCAACTCAGGTTCCCATCCAAGCTGACCATCAGGAAATAATAAGACGTAGTGTAATGGTAAGTATGCAGGATGAGTCTCATTGATTTGCATTAATTGATGATTTCCTCGAAGATATAAAACTATATCTCGCATCCTGGAAGGTCGATAGCCATCGCCAGGTAAAATAACCGCAATCTCATCTACGGTTGGGAGGTTATAACGGCGACGATCCTTGTTTGAATTGTAATGCAGATATACAGGAAGATCATGACCACATGAATCTGCTTGAGATAAAACAGAATACGCCTGACAATATAGTTTGATGAATGGATTTATGCCCGATAAACAATTTTGAATAATTTGTAAAACATCCTTGCTCAAATGTGGATTTCTATTACTTCGGAACTCCATAGCAGAATCCGGATCATATATGTAAAGTTGACAATAACTTGCTGTTTGATCCGGTTGGGGCAGAAGTGATCCTGTTCGATGGCGTAATTCTCCATGAATTGTAAATATGTTCGGGCCCCTGCCAGCAATCAATCTTTGATCCATTGTCACACCAAGGCTGGTAAATGCATTAGCTGCATTATACTCCCGAGTATACATTCGAAATAATTTTGATGCCTCACTGTCACCATCATATAATTCTCTAAGTGATGGAGGGGTTTCATTAAGTTTCGGCAATTTTACTTTTCCTTGCAAACAACATGTTCCAAAAAGATGTGTTCTCAAAGTTGACTTTGACAACTGTTCATCCAACCAGTGTAAGGCTGAACAATGAGGGCATGGAATGTTCATTAATCCAAGATGGTGCCGACCAAAATCAACCAGAGTTGGTGGACCAGAGCCATGCTGAGTTGACCGACATCAGAAGATCGAGGATGAGCCAGCGTCTTCTTGTTCAACTGGAGAAGTTGTTAATCCAGGTGTTATTTGAGGTATACAGATAGGAGTCATATATCGAGATATGTTTCGTTGAGCTTTTTCTCGTTCTCTCCTGTGACATTGAGCTAAACACCTAGCCAAAATAAAACCATAATAATTAAATAAAATTAAGTTACATTAAAGCAGAGGAGCTCTTATGAATAATAACCTGGCATATGGTTCATCGTCTTCAGCACATATTGTAGCGTTGTGCGAGGCTGAGACCTCATCTACATGTTCAACGGGAGAAGTTGGTACTGCATATGTGCTTTGAGGCATGTCGAGTACACTGGTAGGAGTCATATATCGAGATGTGCTTGCTTGTATTTGTTCTCGTTCTCTCCTTTTGCGTTGAGCTAAAGCCCTATCCAAATTTAAACAGAAAAATAAACACAACTAAAATACATGGATTGGTGAAAAGGTTTTATGTACAGTCGGATTGATAATGACCTGACAGATGGTCCAGGAACTTGCCCGGAAATCATATCGTTACGCGAGGCCGAGACAACATCTTCTTGTTCAACCGGAGAAGTTGTCACGGCTGGTGTTATGTGAGGTATATCAAGGACACCGTCAGAAGGCAGAGCATGAGATATGTTTCGTTGTTCCTGTTCTCGTTCTCTCCTTTTTCGTTGAGCTAAAGCCCTATACAAATTTAAACAGAAAAATAAACACAACTACAATACATGGCTTGGTGAAAAGGTTTTATGTACAGTCGGGTTGATAATGACCTGACAGATGGTCCAGGAACTTGTCCAGAAATCATATCGTTACGCGAGGCCGAGACAGCATCTTCTTGTTCAACCGGAGAAGTTGTCACGGCTGGTGTTATGTGAGGTATATCAAGGACACCGTCAGAAGGCAGAGCGTGAGATATGTTTCGTTGTTCCTGTTCTCGTTCTCTCCTTTTTCGTTGAGCTAAAGCCCTATATAAATTTAAACAGAAAAATAAACACAACTAAAATACATGGCTTGGTGAAAAGGTTTTATGTACAGTCGGGTTGATAATGACCTGACAGATGGTCCAGGAACTTGTCTAGAAATCATATCATTACGCGAGGCCGAGACATCATCTTCTTGTTCAACCGGAGAAGTTGTCACGGCTGGTGTTATGTGAGGTATATCAAGGACACCGTCAGAAGGCAGAGCGTGAGATATGTTTCGTTGTTCCTGTTCTCGTTCTCTCCTTTTTCGTTGAGCTAAAGCACTATACAAATTTAAACAGAAAAATAAACACAACTACAATACATGGCTTGGTGAAAAGGTTTTATGTACAGTCGGGTTGATAATGACCTGACAGATGGTCCAGGAACTTGTCCAGAAATCATATCGTTACGCGAGGCCGAGACAGCATCTTCTTGTTCAACCGGAGAAGTTGTCACGGCTGGTGTTATGTGAGGTATATCAAGGACACCGTTAGAAGGCAGAGTGTGAGATATGTTTCGTTGTTCCTGTTCTCGTTCTCTCCTTTTGCGTTGAGCTAAAGCCATATCCAAATTTAAACACAAAAATAAACACTACTAAAATACATGGCTTGGTGAAAAGGTTTTATGTACAGTCGGGTTGATAATGACCTGACAGATGGTCCAGGAACTTGCCCGGAAATCATATCGTTACGCGAGGATGAGACATCATGTTCTTGTTCAACCGGAGAAGTTGTCATGGCTGGTGTTATGTGAGGTATATCAAGTACACCGTCAGAAGGCAGAGCGTGAGACATGTTACGTTGTTCTTGTTCTCGTTCTCGTTCTCTCCTACTGCGTCGAGCTAAAGCCCTATTCAAATTAAGCCCAAACTAATTACAATTAAAATACATTATTAGCGTATATTAGATGTTCATTTTGAGAATATGGTAGATGTTCAATTAAAATACTCCCACTTTGGAATTGGGTGAATATGTTCATTTTGAGAATGAACACTCCCAGTTTCTAATTGAGAATTTCAGAATTTGAGTAGTTATTGAACTTCAATGTCAAATGCACAAATTCCATATCTTCAGAAATTTTAGAATTGCAAATTACATGAGAAATATTCCCAAAGTATACTCTTCTGAAATTTGAGAATTTCAGAATATGAGTACTCAAATTCCATATCAATAACTCAAATTTCAGAAGAGTATACTGCATGGGAAAAATTTGAATACTCAAGTTTGAATTTGGGCATTAGAAAAATTCAAGTTCAAAATTAAATTCAATTTCAAGTTCAATAACTCAAATTTCATTTGATAATTTAATGTTAAGGTCAACATTTTTCTTATATCATCAAATACCATAGTTCAGTTTAATTTCATGTTAAACTCAAATTTCATAAGAGTTGAGGTGCAACATTTTGAAATTAACAACATCAAGCTCTTCAATAATTGAGGATATCTTTGAAAAATTTCATAAGAGTTGAGGTGCAACATTTCATGTTAATACAAAATTGCTTTGAAAAATTTTAATGAACCATCACTATTTCATTTTGAGAATATCTGAAATGAGCTTTTGTTATCTGAAATGAGCTTTTGTTATGGGAAATAGCTTGTGTTATGAGAAAATGGATATGAGTGGAAATTTTTCTCTTTGAAAATTTTCTCTTTCAACTGTAACTTGTTTGAACCTAGATGAAAAAATGAGAAAATGAAATTTGATGAAACTTGATGAGAAAATGAAACTTGATGAAACTTGATGAGAAAATGAAATTTGTTTGAAACTTGAAATAAGCTTTTGTTATGAGGAAATGGATAAGAAATGAAATTGGTGAGTAACATTCAACTTTAATCAAATTTTTATATGTTAACTTGAATACATTCAAATTTCAGCATAGACTTTTGTAACATCATTCAGCCAAATGACAGTAAATACACCCAATGACATTAAAAGAATCACAGTGAATGATATTAAAAATCAAGATATTAGAATACATTCAACATATACAAAAATCACAGTGAATACACCCAACTGCAGACCAACATTCATGTGTTAACTTGATGTGAAAAATTTTCATCCAGTTAAATTTTTCTTGATGAATTTTCATCAAGGTAATTTGATCAAGCAAAAATTTCATTCAGCCAATGTGAATACACCCATAACTAAAAATGTTCAGCCAATGTGAGTGTATTTGATGAAATTGCTTATGGGTGTATTCACATTGGCTGAACTAAAAATATTGGCTGAAATGTTCAAATACACTCAAATACACTCATAAGCAAACTTTTTCTTTTGTTATACACCCATAACATATTGGCTGAAATGTTTGCTGAATTGTTGGCCAATACACTCAAATACATATTTGCTGAAATGTTCAAATACACCCATATGTTCAAATACACCTATTTCAGAGTGTTTTCTCACTACAAAGCGTTGACCGTGGAGAACCCGGTCAACATGGTCAAGGGGCCCGCTTGGGGTCCCTTGGGGGGCTTCGAATCGGTGCAGAAGGGTCGAGGGGAAGCCTCGGCCCTGGTTGAGTCGCTCGGCCTCGGACTGACGTGCTCGGCCTCGGCTGGAAGGGGGACGAGGGGTAGCCTCAGTCGCCCGGGTAGATGCACGGCCGGCGGGTGGCGAGGGAGAGTCTCGGACCCGATTAAGACGCTCGGCCTCGGTAGGGCGTGCTCGGCCTCGGCAGGCTGACGGTGAGGGGAAGCCTCACTGTCCAGTTGATCGAGTGGTCGGAGAGGGGCGAGGGGTAGCCTCGGCCCGTTGATCAGCTGTCCACCTGCGTAGACGAGAACGCTCGTTAGGGGGCCGGACCTTGGTTCCGGCCAAATCCCCTCCGATGCCTAAGTCAGATAGAGATCTGAGAAAGGAGGCCCGGCGGAGACGGTTCGACTCGTGAGGAGATCGTAACTGCGTCTCTCGACGCGAGCGGGGGAGGAAGGAGATGAATTGGGGGAACGAGGTCGTTGATGGAGTACCTTAGGTTTTGTTACCTGAGATGCGGTCCCCTTCTTCGTCGTCTTCCTGGCCCTTTTGTAGAGCTCCCAGCGCGGTTGCCCCTGGCCCACGTCCCACGCCCGCCATCGATCGTGCCCCGTCAGTCCCCCCTCGCCGCCGCCCTTTCCGCCATGCCAGCACCTCCCCATTATCGCTATTAGTGGTCGCGCGTCCGGGGGAGTGGTTTTCGCAGGAGTGGGCGAGTGACCAGCGGGTTATTGGGGCCGGGTCGGATCGACGTTCGAGAAGGTCCCTTATAGGGCCTTTGCAGAATGGGCTTTTGAGGATGCAGATGGGCTCTTGACCTGTGGTCGGGCTCCTGGGCTCGTGTCTTTTGGGTCTCGGTCAAATAGGCGTAACAATTGCCCCCATCGGTCGGGTTGATCGGCCTCGGCCGGTTCAACTCGGCCGATGTGACTTCTGCCGATTTTGACAAGCTCTCCAGTCGATGCCGACTCATTTATTAGTCGTCATCATGAGTTGGCCCGTTCGATGTTTTTAAGGCGCGGGTTCCGAAGCGCCGTCGGCCTTCGGATGTTGCCACGTGTAGCGGCAAGCTTATCCCTGCCGCTCGCAGAGTCGTCTTAAGTGGAAAAGCCGAGGGATTCGTGAGCCGCCATCCCGTCGCCTTTCTTCTTTGTGCTGATCCCCCTTCTGTCTGAGCTCTGCCCCATGTCGTCTTCCTCTGCTACGGGTTCGGTTCGGTCGGAGCGCGATGCGGCTCCAGGTCTGGCGGGTGGCACTCCTTCGGCGATTAGTCAGCATGGGGATGATCCTTCAGGGGTTCCTTCTGAGGTCTTGGCGTGGCCTTCGTCGATCTGTGCCACCGCCATCGGGAGCATGCGCTCCTCCTACCTGCTTCCGCCCTACTCGGCTCGTGCCCCTGGGGCTGACGAGCGGATCTGCTCTCCTGGTCCCAATGAGGTCGGAATATATGAGAAGTGCTTTCACTTCGGGCTCCGTTTCCCGCTTCATCCTTTTATCGTGGAGTTCCTTTAGGCCCACAATGTGTGCTTGTGTCAATTCTGTCCCAACGCCGTCGGGATCCTCGTCGGGTTCGTTGTCGTCTGCATGCTGAAGGGTGTGGTGCCCTCTCTCCGCCTCTTTGCCCAGTTCTACCGCCTGAGCCTCCACCAATCGGGGGCGTGGATTTACATCAGCGCCCGCCCGAAGATGTCCCTGGTGCTGGGGTTGCCGAGCTCTCTGAAACGCTGGAAGGGGGAATACGTGTTCGTCACATTCCCCTCGAGCGTACACTTCCCGGCACGGTGGGTGGCGGCCGGTGCCGTTGTTCTTAATCTGGGTGAGCCGACGGTCGCTGAGCAGCAGACGGCGAGGGACATGTTGGCAATTCCTCCGAGGGAGCACTCGATCGACTTCCTCTTTAGTGATCTCAATTTGCGTAAGACGGTGTGGCCCCTAGGTAAGCTGCTCCGAGCGTTCGCCCCTCGAGGTCGCCCAGGTTCTGCTCTGTCTCTCATTTATTCTTTGAGTGCAGGTGGGTTCCCTCCCGGTCCTTCTCCAGCCAGCGCTCCCGTGCAGGCCCCAAACCCGGATCCGCGCAGAAGGGACCATGTGTTGGCGGTCCGGAAGAAGCAGCGGGTTGTGACCGCATCCGGAGGCTCGAAGCGAAAGAAGATGTCGTCTCCCTCTCTCCCCTTGCAGGGATCTCCCAAGAGGCTCCGTGAGGGGGTCGAGGAGGTCGACGTTCAGCCGACTGCTGACCGACCTCATCCTGCTCCCGTTGAGGTTGCTTGGCCGTGGGCCGGCCCTTCACCTCTTCCGGACGGCTCTCTCCCTGATGCTTACAGTCGGTATCTTGGGGCGTTCCGCTCCGCTCTTGGCGAGTTCCCTTCGTCAGGGGAGGGTCTTCTTTGTCCACGCTTTCCAGTGGGTGAGAAGGAGTCGGTGTTCTCGAGCCGTGGAGCCGCCGCTCGAGTGGCCGAGAACTGTTGTCTCCCTCCCGACCAGACGGTGTTGGACGGAGTCAGAGGTGATTGCTTGGCTACCTTCGTGATCCAGGCTGGTCAACAGGTAGTGTGTATCTGCTTGTCCCCCCGTTCTCCAGCTGCTTTTGCCATCTTACCTTCGTTGCTTTGGCACAGTTGTCCTCGGTGGGCCTCTCGATGAGGCGCCAATTCGCGGCTCTTCCCAAAGCCAAATCCGTGGCTGGGCTAGGCCCTGAGGTCCCTGGCGAGGAGGAGGAGGAAGCTGGTCAGTTGGAGGAAGCGCGGGTCCAATCCCTGAACTCCCGCATAACTGAGCTGTCCTCTGCCCTGGAGGCGGCGGATCGTGAGAGAGCCGTGGCTCTGGCCGCGAAGTCCGAGGCCGAGACGCGGCTCGCCTCCCTTTTAAAAGACGTCGACGGGTCTGGAGGAGTCAAGCAGATCCCCGGCCCGGCTGCTGCCTCCGAAGCCTCGGAGCTCTCCGATCGTCTGGATGCGGAGGAGGAGCAGGCGAGGGCCCTTGCTGCCCAACTAGGAGAGAAATCCCGGGAGATCGAGAAGAAGAGGGCGGAGCACCAACGCCAGGTAGAGACCCTAGAGGCCCAGCTGCGTGGGCTCGAGGAGGTGGATCCTGCCCGGATCGCTCAGGATGCCGTGGCGGAGTATGCCACCTCCTTTGTGGAGACCGCCTTATCGGAGGCGTACGAGAAGGGCTTCGCCCGGTGCCAGTCCGAGATCCAAGAGAAGTTCCCGGTCTCGGGGATCAACTTCGAGAAACTTCGGATGTACTCTGACGCTGAACGGAGTGAGGGGGGAGACCCTAGTGAGCCTCCAGCCTGTGGCTCCCCTGGCGCCCCCGGAGAAAAATGAGGGAGGGGAATGCCCCTCGACCTCTTCGTGTATCCTCATGTATACCTTTTTGCTTTATCTGGAAGGGAATGAATTTAAAACAAATTTATTTCATAGGAAACGATACATCTATTGAAAGTACTTGCGTAAATATTCCGTATTCCAAGTGTGAGTGAGAACTCTCCCTTCCATGTCGGCTAGTCGGTAGGCTGCGGGTCCGAGGACCTCGACGACTTTGTAGGGTCCCTCCCATCTAGCCGCGAGCTTCCCTTTACGAGCAGTATCGGTGGTGAAGCCCGCTTTCCGGAGGACCAGGTCCCCTAGGTGGAAGCTTCTCCCCCGCACCCGAGCGTTGTAGTATCGGGCCACCTTCTGCTTTTGGCGGACGATGGTGGCCAGTGACTGTTCCCGTCGCTCGTCGAGGAGCTCCAGGCTGAGCCCTAGGCCCTGCGAGTTCTGGTCTTCGTCAAAGTATTTGAGGCGAAGAGATTCTTCACCCAATTCGACCGGTACCACCGCCTCGGCCCCGTAGGTGAGCATGAAGGGGGTCTCGCCAGTAGCCTCCTTGTGGGTCATCCGGTATGACCAGAGTATCCCGGGGAGCTCTTCCGGCCAGTTCCCTTCGGCGTCCTTCAATTTCTTCCGGAGGGGCTCTATGATACACTTGTTGGCCGCTTCTGCCATCCCGTTGGTTTGGGGGTGTGCTACCGAGGCAAAGAGGAGCTTGATTCCCCATTCCTCGCAAAAATCTTTAAACCCTGCTGAATCGAACTGCTTCCCGTTGTCTGTGACGACGGCCCGTGGTACTCCGAATCGGGAGATGATGGAATTCCACACGAAGCTTTTCGCTTTCTTCCACGTGATGGTTGCCAACGGCTCGGCCTCGATCCACTTGGTGAAGTAGTCCACTGCCACGATCAGGTGCTTCCGCTGCCCTCGTCCTGGCTTGAACGGTCCGAGGATGTCGAGCCCCCATTTCGCAAAGGGGAGGGGGCTCACGATGGGGATGAGCTCTGACGGAGGAGTCGAGATGTGGTGGGCGTACCTCTGGCATTCTTGGCATTTCTGCATGTAGCTTGTAGCATCTTTGGCCAAGGTCGGCCAGTAGTACCCCTGCCTTAAGATCTTCTGCGCAACTATCTTGCCCCCGTGGTGATTCCCGCAGATCCCGTCGTGAACCTCCCGTAGGACGTAGTCAGCTTCCTGCGGTCCGATGCACTTCAGGTATGGGAGGACGTCCGTCTTGGTCCAGCGTCTCCGGTAGAGCGTCCCCTCATGGATCACGTATCGGAGTGCTTTTCTCTCCAGGGTCCGGTGCTCATCCCCATCGGCCGGCACCTCTCCGTGGGTGAGGTATCGGATGATCGGGTCCATCCAGGTGGGCTCTTGGTCGATCGCCATCACCTCGTGCTCCATCGTGCTGGGGGACGGCAGGTTCTCTACGTAGATGGTGCGGCCCAGCTCCTTTGGCGAGGACGAGGCCAGTTTTGACAACGCATCGGCCCGCGCATTCTCTGATCGTGGGAGGTGTAAGACCTCAACGTCCTTGAATTTGGACATCGCCGCTCTGGCGACTGGGAGATATCTCTGCATCGCCTCCTCCCGTGCCTCGTAACTCCCTAAGAGTTGGTTGACAATGAGCTTCGAGTCGCTGAGGAGGCAGACGGACTCGGCCCCGAGCTCCAGGGCCAGCCTCAGGCCGTTGATCACAGCTTCGTATTCCGCCACGTTGTTCGTGGCCGGGAACCCGAACCGCAACGCGTATTCCGCGATGTTCCCCTCCGGAGATCGGATCGCAATCCCGGCCCCTCCTCCTGACTGTGTGGCCGACCCGTCCACATGAACTATCCACGCTCCTGGATCCTCTGGCTGAAAGTGGTCAGCCGAAAGAAAGGACAAGGGTTGAGCAGTTACCGTCCCTGGGCCTTCTCCCTCTGGGGGGCCATTTCCTTCCGTCGTGCATTCGGCGATGAAGTCGGCTAGGGCCTGTCCCTTGATGGCCGTGCGCGGTTTGAATCGGAGGTCGAACTCGCTCAGTTCCACTCCCCAGTTTAGCATCCTTCCCATTCGATCGAATCTCTTGAGGTTCTGTTCCAGCTGTGAGTCGGTCAGGATCAGTATGGTGTGGGCCTGGAAATAGGGTCGGAGCCTTCGCGCTGAGAGGACGAGGGCGTACGCCAGTTTCTCCATGGGCGAGTATCTCACCTCCGCCCCCTTCAAGATCCGGCTCGTGTAATATACCGGCCATTGCACCCCGCCGTCCTCCCGGATCAGCACCGAACTCACAGCTTCCTCCGCGCACGCCAGGTAAAGGCTCAGCGACTCCCCTTCCCGGGGTTTGGATAGGAGAGGGGGGCTGCGGAGATATTCTTTGAGGTCCCCGAACGCCCGGGAGCAGTCTTCGTCCCAGAGTATCGTCTTCCTATTGTTCGGAGGTTCCGCGATTGCTTTCCTCAGGACCTTGAAGAAGGGAAGCGATCTTTCCGCTGATTTGGAAAGGAATCGCCCCAGGGCTGCAATGCGCCCGTTCAGCCTCTGTAGCTCCTTGATCGTCGTCGGCTCGCGCATGTTAACCAGCACCTCGATCTTGTCGGGATTAGCTTCAATACCACGATTAGTTATCATAAATCCCAAGAATTTGCCAGATCTTACCCCGAACGTGCATTTCGCGGGGTTGAGCCGAATGTGGTGTCGCCGCAACCGCTCGAAGGTCTCCCGCAAGTCGGCGATGTGGTCTTCCGGTCGCCTTGACTTGACAAGCATGTCGTCGACGTAGACTTCTAGGTTCCTCCCGATCTGGGAGCTAAACACCTTGTTGACCATTCTCTGGTAGGTGGCCCCCGCGTTCTTCAAGCCAAAGGGCATCTTCTTGTAGCAGTAGGTTCCCCGGTCCGTCGTGAAGGCTGTCATCTCTTCATCCCGGGGGTCCATCTGGACTTGATTGTACCCGGAGTAAGCGTCCATGAAGCTTAGCATCTCGTATCCCGAGGCGTTGTCCACCAGGTGGTCGATGCGCGGCAGGGGGTAGCTATCCTTGGGGCAGGCCTTGTTGAGGTCACTGAAGTCCACGCACATTCGCCACTTCCCGTTGGGTTTTTTTGACCATCACCACGTTCGACAGCCACTCTGGGTACCAGACTTCTCGTATGAAGCCGGCATCGAGGAGACGCTCCACTTCCTCGGAGGCTGCCTTCATCTTCTCGCCGCCCAGGTTACGCTTCTTCTGCCTAACCGGTTTGAAGTTGGGGTCGGCGTTGATCTGGTGGACGATCACCTGGGGGTCCACGCCGGGCATGTCTTCAGGCGACCAGGCGAAGATGTCCAGGTTCGCCTCCAGGCATTCGATCAGCTGATCCCTTAGGTCCGGGCTCAGCCCTCTCCCGATCGAGACGAACCGGCCCTCGATGTCCATGACCGGGATTTGCTCCTGCTCCTCCGTAGGGGTGGGCCTAGGCCCACTCCTTAAGTCGAGCGCGGCCATCCGGTCAGCTAGACGATCCTCGGGACCTTCCTCCGCCAGTTGATAGCAGGTATTCGGTCTCCCCGCGTCGCCTTCGACTTGCCCCATCCCCTCCGGCGTTCGGAACTTAATGGTCCGATGGAGGGTCAAGACCACCGCGCTGACGGCGTTGAGTAGGGGTCGGCCGATGATCCCATTGTATTCCGACCCGATCCCCAATACGATGAATTCCACCGCTAGGGTCACAGAGTCTGGTGTGTTTCCGAGCGTTACCGGGAGATGGATAGTGCCGATGATGGGGGTGGAGTGACCCGTGAATCCGACCACGGGACCCGAACGAGGTCGCAAGTCTTCTTTCTGCCGGCCCATCTTCTCCAGGGTTGACATAAATAGGACGTCACAGGAGCTGCCGGTGTCGACGAGCAGCCGTCGCACTAAGGTAGTGTCTATGACCACTGATACCACCAAAGCCACGTCCGAGCTGCGTGCCGTTACGGGCGCACTCGGTCTCCCGACCGGTGGGGAAGGGGAGGGCATCCCGGCCCTTTCCTCACGACTCTCCTCGCGTCGGTCCCGTGCCCATTCTTGGCAACGATGGCGGGCCCTGTCGCCCCGCGTCGGGGCCTCGCCCTTCTTTCGCCGAGAGGAGGGAGGCCGCGTCATCGCAGATGTGGTTTGTTTCTTCGTGGGACAGTTTTCGTTCCCACAGACGGCACCAGATGTTTCAGAGTGTTTTCTCACTACAAAGCGTTGACCGTGGAGAACCCGGTCAACGTGGTCAAGGGGCCCGCTTGGGGTCCCTTGGGGGGCTTCGAATCGGTGCAGAAGGGTCGAGGGGAAGCCTCGGCCCTGGTTGAGTCGCTCGGCCTCGGACTGACGTGCTCGGCCTCGGCTGGAAGGGGGACGAGGGGTAGCCTCAGTCGCCCGGGTAGATGCACGGCCGGCGGGTGGCGAGGGAGAGTCTCGGACCCGATTAAGACGCTCGGCCTCGATAGGGCGTGCTCGGCCTCGGCAGGCTGACGGTGAGGGGAAGCCTCACTGTCCAGTTGATCGAGTGGTCGGAGAGGGGCGAGGGGTAGCCTCGGCCCGTTGATCAGCTGTCCACCTGCGTAGACGAGAACGCTCGTCAGGGGGCCGGACCTTGGTTCCGGCCAAATCCCCTCCGATGCCTAAGTCAGATAGAGATCTGAGAAAGGAGGCCCGGCGGAGACGGTTCGACTCGTGAGGAGATCGTAACTGCGTCTCTCGGCGCGAGCGGGGGAGGAAGGAGATGAATTGGGGGAACGAGGTCGTTGATGGAGTACCTTAGGTTTTGTTACCTGAGATGCGGTCCCCTTCTTCGTCGTCTTCCTGGCCCTTTTGTAGAGCTCCCAGCGCGGTTGCCCCTGGCCCACGTTCCACGCCCGCCATCGATCGTGCCCCGTCAGTCCCCCCTCGCCGCCGCCCTTTCCGCCATGCCAGCACCTCCCCATTATCGCTATTAGTGGTCGCGCGTCCGGGGGAGTGGTTTTCGCAGGAGTGGGCGAGTGACCAGCGGGTTATTGGGGCCGGGTCGGATCGACGTTCGAGAAGGTCCCTTATAGGGCCTTTGCAGAATGGGCTTTTGAGGATGCAGATGGGCTCTTGACCTGTGGTCGGGCTCCTGTGCTCGTGTCTTTTGGGTCTCGGTCAAATAGGCGTAACAACACCCATATCCTGCAAATTCCAATCAACAATCAAATTTTCATGGATTCTAATATCCTGCAATCATGGACAAAGTTCACTTGAATATTCAACTGTTATATTCACAGGACAATTAAAAAATTTATACCAAAAATTACAAAATTGATCCTGTTGCAATTCACAGGACATTTTCAAAAATTTCAAAATTTATACCAAAATGAAGCCAATCAGCAAGCTCTCATCCAAAATTAAAATTTTCATTAACAAATTAAAAAAATCATCAAGCTCTGATCAAGCTCTTATCAGCAAGCTCTTATCATTAACAAATTAACAAATTCATATTAAAAAATCTTCACAGGACAGTGGCAATCTTATTGTTTGAAATGTTTGAAAGCACAAATTCAATTCAAACCTGAGTGTGAAATGTGAAGATTGCCATTCACACTCAGGATTTCAAACACAGGACAGTGGCACTGAAAACACAATAAGATTGCCACTGAAAACACAATAAACCCTGAGTGTGAAATCCTGGTTTCAAATTCTTTGAAGATTGCCACTCAAATCTTTATTGTGCTTTCAAATTCTGTGAAGATTGCCCCTCAAAGATTGCCACTCAAATCTTTACACTCAGGTTTTATTGTGTTTGAGTGGCAATCTTCACAAATCTTCACAAATCTTTATTGTGCTTTCAAATCTTCACAGTACATTGGCAATCTTCACAAATTCAAATCTCTCAACATTTCAAGTTTGTGTTTGAAATCCTGGCAGTGGCAATGCATTTCTGAAATGAATTTGCCAAACTATCATATTGTTTGAAATCATGGCAATGGCAATGCAAAATTCTCAATGTTGGAAATCCTGGCAATGGCAAATTCATTGTTTGAAATCATGACAATGCATTGCCAGGAATGCATTGCACTGTGAATTTGAAATGAATGCATTGTTATTGTCCTGTGAAAATTTGGCATTTTTATCTAAATGGATTCAAACTCTTACCCAAATGATAATGTGAGACTAAATTTCAAACTCTTACCCAAAACCAATTGCACAAAATTACACATATTGAACCAATTGAACCAAATCATTTTATTGAATGAAATTCATTTCAGGATATTAAATTGGTTATTGGTTATTGATAAGAGGTTATCAGGAATGAAGCTTATCAGGAATTGGATAGTCAATTGGTTATTGGTTATCCTGAAATTCACATTAACATCAAGCATATTGACAGGATATCTCATATGTCAATTTTGCAAGACATAGAATGATAAACCAATTTTTGATAAACCAGGTTATCCTGTCAAAATTTTTTGCAAAATGCACCAATTTTTGTAATGTTATCCAAAGGAATTGATAAACCAATTGATATATGCAATATGTTTACCTGTCAATTGTTTACCAAAATTTTTGGTGCAATTGATATATGCAATTTTTGGTACGAAAATTTTATTGCATATGTCAAACATATGTCAAAAATGCACCAATTGATAAACCAATTTTATTGCATATGTCAAACCAATTGACCAATTTTTGCACCAATTTTGCAAGACATTTCAGGATAACCAATGTTTGAATTGACAGGATAACCAATTTTTTTGACATTCACTCTAATATGCTACTTGACATTATCACATATGCTATCACATTCACTCTAATTCACATATGCTATATGCTATCACATATGCTATCACATATCACACATTGACATTATCACATTCACTCAGATGTACATATTATCAACATTCACTCTAATTCACAGGACATTATTCACAGGACATTTTCAGCATATGTGATAACTCAGATTTACATATGAGTTGAAATTAACAGGATATCAACATTTTTGAAGGAAATCTGAGCTGAAATGTTGATCTAACTCTGAGTTGATCATTTATAAATTTATCCAACATCTAACTCTATGTAAATCACAACATCCTTCAACATCACAACTTACAGGACAATCTAAATTAACAGGATATCAACATCACTTCTATGTAAATTTGGCCATATAACAGCATATGTAAATCTGACAATAAAAAATCAGGACAATAAAAAATCACATATGTAAATCTGAGTTATCAGGACAATAAAAAATCTCTTATATGATCAATAATAAACTGAGATATGAATCAAATCCAATATATCTAAACTGAGATAAAAAATCTAAACTGAGATCAAAGTTTATCACAAACTAAACTGAGATCAAATAAGAGATCCAGCATATTTGAAAGGTGATATGAATCAAATATGCTGTAATATATGCTGTTATATGATCATATAATAAATCACATCCAATATATGCTACTTGAAATTTAGGCTACTTGAGATAATGTAAATCTGTTATGCTATATCCAATATATGTTATATGATCAATTTCTCACATCAGCATATGATCATATAATATATGCTATATGCTACTTGAAATTTCTCACATCAGCATAAGAACTCACATCCAATATATGTTATATGATCAATTTCTCACATCAGCATATGATCACATATGTAAATCTGAGTTATCACATATGCTACTTGAGATAAAATATGCTACTTGAGATAACTTGTCTGATGTACATCTGAGTTATCACATTTCTCACATCAGCATACTAATGAAGTGTCTATGTAGATAACTTGTCTGATATTTCAGTGATGGCATATTCAAATTCTAATTCTAATTCTATTCTAATTTAAAACTTCAAACTGCACTGGTGATGGTTAAACTAAATCTTCAAACTTTATGCTATTAGAATAGATTGAAAACTTTATTCTATTTAAAATGAATTAGAATAGAATTAGAATTAGAATAGAATAGAATTAGAGATATAATTTAAATCTTCAAGCTTCATATGCTAACTTGTCTGATATTTCAGATAACTTAATAGAATTAGAATAGAATTAGAGATATAAATGAATAGAATAGCATTGTCCTGTGAATAGGCTATCTGAGTTCATATCACTAATGCTATTAGAATTCACTGAATAGGCTATCAAGGTCCAAACTATATTCAAGTTAGAAAATGAATTCACAGGACAATGCTATTAGAAAATTTCTCAACTTGATAACTTGAGAAATATCACGCATAAATATCACTCAAACATTAGCCTTCACATATCACTCAATATTAAATCATCCTCAATATCACTCAAATTTCAGTTCAAAAAAACATGGACAATACAAAAATTGATTCACAAGTTTCACAGTTGCAAACTCTCTCAAACTCAATTCTCTCAATTGCAAACATTGGCCTTTTAATATTCTGTCAGCAATTTCACACTCAAGTGCAAACTCAAGATTTCAGCAATCTCATTTTTTCATCAAGCTCAATCTTTAAGAATATAAAAACAATTTGCATATGAAGCTGATGTAAACATATGAAGCTTGTCCTGTTACAATGCTATTAGTGATATATCTCAAGTTATCAAAATGAATTTAAAATTATCCTGTTGAGAATGCTAACTTAATATTCTTTACTACTGAATAAGTACTCCTAAAATACTAAATTGTCCTGTGAATAAGTACTCCTAAAATTCTAACAGGACAATGCTAACTTTAAATTCTCACAGGATAATGCTAACTTTAAAATTTTAAACTTGATAATTCTCACATGATAATTCTCACAGGATAATGCTAAGTTTAAAATTCAAGTTTAAATTGTCCTGTGAATAAGTACTCCTAAAATTATCCTGTCAAAAGTATCAGCATATCCTGTGATATCAAGTTTAAAATTCACAGGACAATGTTAACTTTAAAATTTTTAGGAGTGCTTATTCACAGGACAATTATTGAAAAATGTGACATTATTGAAGTGAATTTGATTGGTGACATCCATTCCAATGAATTATTCACTTCCATTCCAAATCCTTAGTCACTTCCATTCCAATTCAAATTCAGGACATTATTGAAATTGCTGTTGGTTAATCCTTAGTCATCCATTCCATTCCTATAAACATTTTCCTGTTTGCAGTCACATTATTGATTTGGAATGGATGACTAAGGAATTCTCACATTATCACATTTTTCAATTATGCTACTGATAATTCTCACCAATGCTACTGAATTCTCACTGAAACCCAACATTCAAACCCAACATTCACACCCAACATTCACACCCAACATTCTCACCAATGCTAATGAATATCTCTATTGCAAATTGCAGTCACATTATTGATTTTGAAGAGGTGATATAACCTCTTCAATTCACAGTTCAATAATTCATAGGATTTTCAATAAGGATTTGGAATGGATGTCACATTTTTCATGTCACCAAATTAAAATTCACTTAGTCATCCATTCATTTCCAAATCCTATTTGCAGTCACATTATTGATACCTATAAAAATTTGGATTTGGAAATGAAAAATGAAGAATGGATTTGGAAATGAAAAATTGAAATGGAAATGAAAAATGTGATAATTGAAAATCCTTAGGCATCCATTCCTATGAATTATTGAAAAATGTGACATTATTGAAGTGAATTTGATTGGTGACATCCATTCCAATGAATTATTCACTTCCATTCCAAATCCTTAGTCACTTCCATTCCAATTCAAATTCAGGACATTATCTTAGTCACTTCCATTCCATTCCTATAAACATTTTCTTAGTCACTTCCATTCCATTCCTATAAACATTTTCCTGTTTGCAGTCACATTATTGATTTGGAATATCTCTTAACATTTTCCTGTTTTCCTGTTTGTAGCCACAAATTCAGGACATTATTCACAATTACAAATGCAGTCACATTACTGATAATTCTCACCAATGCTACTGAATTCTCACTGAAACCCAACATTCAAACCCAACATTCACACCCAACATTCTCACCAATCCTGTCACTCAAACCCAACATTCAAAAATTAACTAAACCCAACAGTCATTAACCAACAGGGAGTAGTAACATTGAAGAGCTTTGTCCTGTACTCTTGGAATCTTACCAATTATGAAGAGCTTTGTGCAGATGACGTGATGAAGCTCTCAACCTCACAAAGCTCACAAAGCTGAAATAAGAGGATAAATTAAAAAATTTGGTGTGAAATAAATTAAAAGAAAAGAGTAAAAGAAAAGATGCGTTGAGTGAGCTCATACCGTGATGTGTTGAGGAGCTGAGGTAGACGAGGGGGCCAAACCGTGAAGTGCTTAAGATGCGTTGATCTGGAGGAGCTGAGGTAGAAGAGGGGGCTTGAGCTGAGGTAGAAGATGATGGCGTGGAGGTAGAAGAGGGGGCTTAAGATCAAAATGCACTGCTTTCATTTGGCGCGCATAGAAGATAAATTCTCAAGCCGTGATGTGATTAAAAGTTTTCCCTCTCAATCGTGATGGGATTAAAAAATTTCCCTCCCATTTCGAGCAGAGGTGATGGGATTAAAATTTTAAAAACAATGATTTCTTACACTAATTTACACATAACTCAATTTCCCAATTTCTCATATCTCAATTTCTCAAACCCAATTACACATAACCCAATCTCTACAAACAACACACCCAATTACACATAACCAATATCTCTTAACCAATATCTCTTATCCATTATCTCTTAACCAAAATCTCTTATACATACAACAATACACATATCCACTTACAAATATACACATAACCAATTTCTCTTATCCAAAAACTCTTATCCAAAAACCCATGATAACATCCCTGTTTTATTATATATATATATATATATATATATATATATATATATATATATATATATATATATATATATATATATATATATATATATATATAGGAAACGGGAAATATGGTGTCACAGGAGAGAATCTCTCCTGGGTAGGTCAAAAAAACTCCACTCTCCACATGTTTTTTGGAAGATCCGATCCGTTCATCTCGATCTCCACCCTGTAAAACCCCCACCCACCAATTTTCAGCCCGATCCGAGGTGTTTTGCCTGTTCATCCACCCGACCCAAATTTAACGGTTTTGCTTGAACATAACTTTTGCAAAGGGTGGATGAACGGGCAAAACACCTCGGATCGGGCTGAAAATTGGTGGGTGGGGGTTTTAGAGGGTGGAGATCGAGATGAACGGATCGGATCTTCCAAAAAACATGTGGAGAGTGGAGTTTTTTTGACCGACCCAGGAGAGATTCTCTCATGTGACACCCTATTTCCCGTTTCCTCATATATATATATACTAGTCATTACCCGTGCCCGTAGGGCACGGCGAAGGTCGTTTCCCGGGTGAAAAATCGAGGGGGACAGTCAGTTCACTGCGGGCACGTCGAAGGTTGTTTCATAGGTGCAAAACCAAGGGGGACAGTCAGTTTACTGGTCCCAGGAGCAAGAATGACGTGGATGTCGTCTCCCGGGGGCAATATTGATGTGCGAAAAGAAAACCTGGGTCAGTCGTCGCAGAGGTAAAAAAATCGAGAATGAATAAAAAAAAGTCGGGGCAGAGCGGTTAAAGAGCGATGTAAAATGAGAAAAAGGGGGAAGATGAGTGGGCTTTCAGTTGTTGGAAAAAATAATGGTGAACTTGCAAATAAGGGAATTGTGGTGGCCATTTTTGTTTGGGTTTCACCCAATCACTCAACTCCACACCCAACCACTCACCCACAGTCAACATGGTGCTATACTCTCCCAAACATCTTAGCCTAGTCATAAATTGATGCCACGCATGGACAATTCATATACAAATTAATTTATGATACAAACAAATTTAATTCCTTACAAAAGTCTTCCTTACCAAATTAAGAATTCTTCAAATTTAGTTTCACTCTAAAATTTAGTATCCGCAAAAGTTAGTACTCGTAAAATTGCAAATTAGTTAAGTGCATCGTACATATCATACTTTGAATAATACACAAATAGGGGAAAGGTCCAAAGGGCGAGACGATGATACAATACGAAGAGGCATAATTTGAATTACAGAAGTTCCTATTTATACTATATTCAATATTTCCATAAATATTGAATTTTTCTGAAAGACGAACAGTATAAGTTGCTATCAGCCAGAAAATTAGGCAAAAGCATCACAATTACAGACAAAGGGTAATTTAATTTGCAAATAGCCGCATTTAGTTGTATGATAATCTCATATACGATAGTATAATAACGAAATGCAACAGTTTGAGGTCTTGGATTGTTTTATGTTCCACAAAAAGGGTTAAAAATCGCACTTTAAAATTTAGGGTTAGTACAGTACAGAAATATTAAGTTAGTACATGAATTTAATACAGAAATAACATTTCTTGTGCAATGTAGACATGGGCAAAAAATTCCAAGATATCTAAAAGTACATTGGGAAGATATGAACCAATGATAGAAATATCAAATGATTTGAAGTATCTTGCGGATATATTACATGCGATGATTTTCAGTTGGATTGTAAAATACTCCCTCATGCTGCAGTAGAAAAATTCAGCTTGAAAACATTGTGAAGAGAAAGAGTAGCAATCGTAAGCCATAATCGAGTGTTGTGTGGATGTGCAATAACCTGGGAAATTTACGATCAAAAATTTGTTAGAGAAATGACGTTGTTTTTGCAAATATCTATTATATAAATTTAAGACCTTATTTACCGTATTTAGTTGGAGGGTTGATGAACGTGGTGTGTGAAACCAATGAAGCTCAGCAAGAACCATCTTCCAATTCTGAAAAAAAATGTTATTATGATGTTAAATGAAAACAATGTATTATGTGAAAAATATTTATTTTTTATGTGTTACCCCAGAAAACCATGTTAATTTTGTATCAATAAAAAGAAAAAAAACAAAGTCGAAATGATGAAAAAGGAAACAAAGCCGAAATTTATTATGGTAATTTTCTTAAAAGAATCTAGCATTAAAAGGGGAAGGCTGTATAAGAATCTGAAGGTAATCCTTAAGAAATTAGAAGTAAAAGCCAAAATAATTCAAAAGGATGTATAAGAATCATAAGGAGTTCCTTAACAACAAAAGGAAGACACAAATACATATCACCCACATATTTAAAGCGAAGGACAAACTGTATGTGTAAGGGTAGGAATAAACATTTGTAGTGAGGGAGTACACCGAAGTAGGAAATTTACTACTGAACTATGAGAATTGAAATCATACTGAAGTAGGGAGTATACTAAAGTAGGAGTACATTTGCAATCATAACCTACTGAATTAGATGTCGCATTTGCTTCCACCTTTCCCTTTACAACCCTCTAACGATAATAATAATAAATAATTAATAGTTATTAAATAATCTAAATATAAAAGTGATTAGTTCTGTAATCTGAAGGTAATCCTTACAGTTTTCTGCAAATAAGGTTCCTTAGCAGTATTCTTCCGTATAAAAATTCAAATCAATATTGTAGAAGAGAAGACTACAAATAATAAAATGACATGCTATAGAGGTAAAATTTTTATTACTTGACCACATTATGCAGATTGATAGCGCATGATAATGGTATACCTGCATGATAGACACAAATTGATGAAGAAATTAATTTGAAGAAATTCTTAATGAATAAAATAACGGAAAGATATGTGTAAGAATTTTAAAAACTTACATATAGCAGACACCATTGAAAGTCACAGAAGAATTTCTGGATAAACAATGTTAACTGTGTTATTTGAATCAGAAAGAAGCAGGACACTAACGCGGTCAAAAGACGTGCATCTAGAAAGTGCCACATAAAGATGTCCATGACTGAAAACTGGGTTACGCAAGTCTAATCCAACAAATCTCACTGATTGTCCTTGAGATTTATTAATTTTCATGGCATAAGTCACACGAACAGGAAATTGTCGTCTTGTCATATGAATAGGTAATTCTGTAGATGATGGTGACAAAGATATTCTTGGAATAAAAACCAAACTACCGGCTCGATCACCATTCAAAATTTGAGCCTCAATCACACGGGATGCGCATCTTACAACCATTAGTCGAGTGCCATTACAGAGCCCATCTTTTGGTGCAATATTTCGAAGTAAAATAATTGGACATCCAACCTTAAGGTCAAGTTTAAATGGGGGCAATCCAGGAGGATCCAAAGAGTTTATGTATTCATTAGGATACCGGTTTATAATGGAAGGATCAGTAGATTCAGTTTCAGCCAGTTTGTCTGCAGCCAAATATGTTATCTGTTGACCAGGATAAATTTGCAATGCAGCAGCATTTATGTAATTAACATCATCATTACGCGCGGAAAGAATTATTCGTTCAGTAAGGAATGCCGGAGTCACCGTACCCTCAACATCTAGATGCGGATAAATTCTTAATAATAACTCATTTAAATCTTTGCACCTGAAAATGTGGGAGGGAAGCTCAACCACTTGTGTAGGGTTTGTCCCGACCTAATGCATAAGTAGAAAATAATTAAGTCAATGGTAAGTTAAGAGAAAAATGTCTATTGAAAACATAAAGTATTCAAATAAATACCTCCAAAATAAATTTTGCAAAACTATTATTTTCAACGGATAAGTTATTCAAACGTATATTTTGATCCAAGATCAAAACTAGTATAGCACACCATAATGCAGATCGTCTTAATGAGGCTCCAACAATTTGTTCTCGAACCCCCTTTGGTATGACTGGCAAGATTTGTCGGAAGTCCCCACCAAGAACAACAGTAATACCACCAAATGCTTTAGTGTTGTCACAAATATCCTTCAAAGATCGATCCACTGACTCAACACAATGCCTGTGTTGCATAGGAACTTCGTCCCATATTATCAATTTTGCTTCTCTGAATAATTGTGCATGTATAGACTGTTTACTAAAATTACAAATTGAATTATCATGCACATCTAAAGGGATGCGAAATGTTGAATGTGCAGTTCGACCTCCAATTAGTAACAATGATGCAATACCAGATGATGCAACAGTGATAACTATATTTCCCAGACTGCGCAACATTGTTGCTATAGCATTGTATAGAAAAGTCTTCCCAGTTCCAGCACCGCCGCTTAAGAAAAATGTAGTACCTTTATTTTCAAAAACGGACGAAGTAATATATGAATAAGCATTACGATGTGCATCATTAAGGCAATCAACATTTTTCACTGCATCCAATTGTTTAGCTGTGTTTATAAGTTCCTGATGTTCATGCAACAATCGATTGCCAACAATTGCATTCCAATTTCCAGTAGGAAGTGGCATCGGTGGAAAGTCAGATAGACACTTACCATACTCCTCGAGCAATTCATTGATTAGAAATAAGCCATAATCTTCGATTTGGCATTGAGATGGTGCAGAAATTGAAAACATGACATTAATTTTACGTTGAAGATCGTCACAAATTTGCACTGAGAATTGATTCCATAATGCAAGTGGGTCGATATGTGAACATTCAATGAGAATAATACTAAACAGACGTCTTAAATGATATCATGTTTTCATAATTGAAGCTTCGTGAAGACATTGTTTCCATTCTGAATCATCTTCAAGAAGACCTCGTGCAACGCATGTTGCTTTGAATGTAGAGTACTCTACATTATTGAAAGTGCGTAAATTTTCCCATGATGTTGGTCCTCTAACAACTGTTAGTAACAACCGTAAATAGAAGCGTTCACCAGAGTTTGGAGATGCAAAATACATTCTACCAATTGAATATCCAGATTTTCTGGGAGTCCAGATCTTTGTGGATTTATTCCAAACAAATTTTTAAGGAAATTCTTGGTAAGTGAGAGCATGTGCTGACTCATGTAAAGCACAACATGTAAAAAATTCAGTCAAAGTTGTCTTCTCATTTTCAGCTCTAGACCATATTGTAGCGTGGTCTTCATCTGGATCAAAAATAACACGGTGTTGCCCTGGCAAATGAAGCATCAATCGTTGTACTGATGGTATCTCCTGATGTAAAGGATGTTCAAATAATCGCCAAGCTGCCTCTGGGGGTCCAATATATCTTGCATCAAGGTATGCTGGATCTCATCAACTGCACCCAACACCATCGTGGTTCGATCATGACCTTTATAAATGTACTTATGAATGTATTTGACACATCTTATCCCGGCACAAACTTCGACATTAATATGGCAGTTAAAGCATCTAGAAAGATACATATTGTATGGAACAACATCTCGGTTATCAAACTGATGGCCCCTTACAGGATGGATATGTCCATTATTACGACGACGATATATAGGATAGCCATCACGATCCATTGTTGTTGAGTCTACAAAAGTTCTCGGGTACTTCTTAGTACATTTACCATTATCCATACATGAAGAACTTGGATTGCGTGCACCACATGGACCGTGCACCATACATTTTATCATAGTTTCGAATAACTCCGGATCTTGAGAAGGATCAGGAAATTCAGCACAGACAATCTTATCCACTTGATCACATGTATGGATCTTATCTGGACCATGAAGAAAGAATAGAGCATGCATGTGTGGAAGCCCACGTTTCTGAAATTCAATGGTGAAGACATGTGCTACTTTCCTTCCGAATACATTTTTAGCCTCAATCTCCTTCATTAAAGCCTTTCTTTTTAACTCAAAAACACGGGCAACTAAATCGGGACGATCGATGGACTTTTGATAAAGTAGAAGGGCATTAGATATTTCAGGCCAATTTGGATTTGCAGTCATGGTTAGAAATATATCTGGGTGCTGATTATATCGTGTGATAGCCATCGAGTCTTGAAAATTTTCGAACATGTGGCGTGCACTTCCAGTGAAAGATGAAGGAAGTATCATCCGCTGGCCAATTTGGTCACCACTGACATATGCATCTATATCTGCAAGACCCTGATAGAGTTCAGAACGTAGTTTTTGCTGATTAAGTTTGATGAACGTCAAACGATTTTGCTCAGTTGCTGCCCAAGCATCAACTAAGAACTCTTGGAACAATTTGCCAGCGCGCAAAATCGGCGAATACTCAGTATGTCTTTCAAACAGGCGGTAGCTATAAAACTCGCACAAGGTAAGGCGTCTATGTGAGGATTGATTGCGCGATGGATCCCATTGCTTCAACTCTGGTTCCCAACCAAGCTGACCATAAGGAAATAATAAGACATAATGCAATGGAAAATATGCAGGATGAGCCTCATTAATTTGCATGAGTTGATTATTTCCTCGTAGATGTAAAACAATATCTCGCATCCCGGAAGGTCGATAGCCATCTCCAGGTAAAAAACAGCAATCTCATCTATAGTAGGGAGGTTATAGCGGCGTCGATCTTTTGTCGAATTATAATGCAGATATACAGGGAGATCACGACCACTACTACAAAAAGGACCTTTAATAGCACACCTTTAACAGCGCTTGCCAAATATAAGCGCTGTTAATTAGAGGCACATATCATAGACAGCGCTTCTTTCTGCAAGCGCTGCTAAAAGTTGGATAATAGACAGCGCTTCTTTTTGTAAGCGCTGTTAAAGGTCAGATAATAGACAGCACTTCTTTCTACAAGCGCTGTTTATTAGAGACACAAATAATAGATAGCGCTTCTTTCTGCAAGCGCTGTTAAAAGTCGGATAATAGACAGCGCTTCTTTATACAAGCGCCGTTAAAGACCATCTAATAGACAGCGCTTCTTTTTAGAAAGTGCTGTTAAAGACCATGTTGAGGATCGGGTACCCGAACATGAGCGCTGTTAAAGGTATTCCGCGTGCTCGCTAACAAATTTCCGCGTGATCGCTTCTTTTCCGTCCGCGTGCTCGCTTCTTTTCCGCCGCTCGCAAGCAAATTTCTGCCGCTTGCAGAAAAGTTTTAGTTCGATTCGGCCATTTGGGGAGAAGATCTAACAAACTGCGCTGGTAATTTTTAGTTCGATCCGCATCTTCCATTTTCCCCCAAAAGTTTTCATCTCTGCTCAAACCTTTTTTCTGCCGTGCGCTTGCAAGTTTTTGTTCGATTCTGCCGCTAACAAACCCTAGCGACTAGGAATTGATCTCTGCGGCTCGCAAATTTTCATCCAAAGTTTTCATCCCCGCCCAAAGATTTTTTTTCATTCATCCCCATCTAAACCCTAGCAACCATCTGCCGCTCGCAAGTTTTTTCGCCCTCCTCAAGCCCTACACTCTCTCTATATCTCTATGTGCTCCGATATTTCTGACTCTGTGCGCTCCGATATTTCTGACTCTGTGCGCTCCGATATCTCTGTGTGCTCCTCAAACCCTAGCAATTGTTACTAGAAAAGAAGAGTAAAGATTCCAGGTTATTATTCTATCTGGTTTCAATATTATCCCCTTTTCTGACTCGTCATTGCATAATTGGCATTACTGTAGGCATCTCCATTGATGGTAGTGTTTGATTTGCATGTGCTGGTTAATTTCTCAATTTTTAGCATTAGTTAACTTGAACACATGTTACAGTGTCTGTAAGTTGCGATAAAGAGCAGCACAAATGTAATTGCAACTACTGTAATTTAGAGTTAGCAGTTGATTAATTTCTTGCAAAGCATACGTCGATGTCTTAAACTAATATTTACTACTTTTGGCATGAAGCATTCTATAAGCTTCAAAATTGAGCTACTAAATTATAGAGGACTTAAAACCAAATTAAATTGGCATTCTTCCTTGGAGAGCAGAAATACACTCACCACCCCAAGTAATGAATAGATTAGGCTGCAGATAAAACAACCTTGCCCAAATGTAATGCATGTATTTATATGAATTTTATGTCTTTTCTGTGTGTGTGTATGCGCACGTGCGTGTGATGCTTGTTTCGATGTTGGCCACCATCTTTTGTTATGCACATGAATTTGATAAAGCCAAAATGAAATAGCATGTTTGTTATATCTGTTTGTTGAATAGGCAGTGGCAAGATTTTCATTTTTTAATATCATAACCTTCTTCTGGATTTTGTGAAATCTCAGGACACCTTTATTTTCTTATATTTCATATGCAACAATCTATTAATGATTGGAAACACCAACACCACCCAAAATCAGTTCTCTGCTTTTATGTTATTTTTAACTGCAACATAATTACAGGGTGTGCCATAATTGAGATTTTTAGAAACATACATGCATTGATCATTATTCATTAATTTACCTTTTCAGTTTTTGTTTGAAGCATAGTCCTTATTTCATCCTCTAGATACCAATTTGATTCCACCCAAGTCTGAACCGATGCGGCAAATTTAACATAACACATATCATATCATTGGGATGGTCTTTTATGATCCTTTTTTCAAACGTACACAATTAAAAAAGCTGTACATGTAAGTTGATTTCTTTAGTCTTATTTGATGATTTTAAGCAGACTATTATAGACCTGGTTGACGGTTTTTTTATCAACAAACATACACGCTAAAAAAAGCTGTACATGTAAGTGGATTTCTATACTCTTGTTTGAAGGTTTTAAGTATACTATTATAGATTGAATGTGTATCCTAAGATTGTCACAGTGATTTACAAGATAATGGTGCAAGCAAATATTTTTGAAGAAAGAGCCTCGAATTTGTCCGTTACGTATGAGTACCTCTGACTTCAGAGGATGACTTCGTCAATGAATGTGATTAGTTTCAAATAAAATTGATCTCATTGTTCTTCGTTTTTTTGTTGTTGATCTTTTCTTTTCTTTATTTGTTTCATGTCAGAGAATGATAGGTAACTGAGGGTCCAGCTATTGATTATATTTCTGTCTCTATCAATGGTTTGTAAAGTCATGGACTCAACAACGATCAAAGCTTAAACACTCTGGAATTAAGAATTACACATGTGATTCATTTAAGGAGAGGTCAAGAAGACATCCATGTAAAAAGCTAAGTCAATTTCGTGGAATTAGGAGTGATCGGCAGAAAATTATGAAGCATCTTTGTAGTTGTTCCAAACCCGAATCCGAACCCGATTCTGATTCAAACATTGGGACAATTCGGAATCGGATTCCGGTATAAAAATGTCGACCAATTTGTTTCGGAATTGCAATGAGTTACTGGTTTCATGCATGTAAATGTCGAGACATGTGTCGTAAATTGATATCAATTGTTGGACACTGATACTTTGTTCACTCATACCTATAATCTGTTTTGTTTATTTGCATGTTGAATCATGTTCTAGATAACAGTTGTTTGGCTTGATTTGTTTTCATGTGTGCACGCCTGAAATTTTAGAAACATCCCATTTTATTGTATTTATCTGCATAATCCACAGAATTTCTTCTACATTCTGGTTTACACCATTTCTGGCATACATTTCCCATATCCCACAAATGCATACACGCACATACATACACATACATACACATACACACACTCATACACACACATTTGTATAAGACGTACAGTTTAACTAGAGGAACACATCTCACTTGTTATAACATTGCAAGCACAATTAATGTGCTTACTAATTTTTTCAATTAATGGGTCTAATTATTTTCCAATTAATCCAATTCATCTTCTTTAATAAAACTTGGATTCTAATAATTGAATATCATCCCACCAATTGCTGCATTGTTGACCTGTAACAAAGCAAGCATGCTCTTGCTAATTATGTTCAATATATTCAAGGAGCAATAAAAAACTACAGAATCTCTTGCCAAAATATAAAGATTCCCAAGCTGGGTCTTGATGAAATTTGCTAACGAAGCAACACTAGAAGGGTTAATAACATCCAGCTGATTAAACAAAATGTCAGAAACTCAAGAGCTTTTGAGCTTCTCAATGGCTTGTGCCTCTTCCTTCATATCTGGCTGTTAATGTGACCAGAACCCCATCTCCATATTCCAGCTCCTCTCAGTTTTTTGCCATAATTGTTTTAAATTTAAATATTTAATTTTTTTGAGTAAAAGGTTGAAACATTTCACGGGTTCCATTATTTCTTTCATTATTTCTGGTTTAAATCTCATCATTGTTTCATGGTTTCTTTATTGTATCTTTCATTGTAACTTCATCATTTCTAGAACACAATGAGTTTCAGTATTTTAACTATAATCAAAAACTTGTTTCAATATAATTCAGTAATCATGTTATAATTTCACTTATCTTATATACATGGAGAATATGAATACAATACTCATTATTACATATTTGCTTGACATGATACATGATGTAAGAAGGCAGTCTTGCTCAAACAAAAATTTGTGGATCAACTAGAAGAGAGATGTCCGTGCTTCTTTACTCTCAAATGCAATAAACTTGTTATGCAGATCTATTGCAGGCGGGGCATAAAATATTTGTCATTATTTTTTGTTGTAATCTTACAATAATGATGTGAATGGATCCGAATATGCATATGTTATAACACATCTGATTGGATACAAATATGGAAATAGCTCTTAATGCTCTGACCGTATCTGAATGGTATTTTCTCCCTTTCTGGTAGATTTACATTAAGATGTAGAGTTTAAGAGAAATTATTCACTTGTTTCTTTCCATATCATTTAAATATAAATATCCCAACAATGCACTGCAATCATCCAAGTTTAAAACAAAAGCCATGCTGTTTTAATATTATAATATTGGTTTATGTATATAACTTTCCGTATGAGTGCATGGTTATGACTCCATTTTTAGATTCTAAACAACTTGGTGAGGATCCTTAGCTGGCAAAGGTGATTTATGGCATGGTTCTTTTTTATGATCCTATGAAACTTACAGAATAAGCAGATTGATGAAAAAAATCTGATGATATTTGATCAATGTCATAATCCTAGTTTAGACAGCCCTCGGTGGGCTTCTGTGGGCTTCCTGTTGGCAAACTCACTCTTTACACAGCCATTGGTGGGCTTCGTCCATCTGCTGTATGGATATATCTTATTTTGATATGTGGTGTTTTGATAGTTCTATATGTTCTGAGGTATTTCAATCGAAATACAAACAAAGCACATGCACACGGTGACTCTGGTGAAAATGGTTAATGAAGCAACAACCAACATTTCTGAGTGGGAAGCATATGGCAAAGGCTCTGATTCTAAATGAGGATTACACGAGTGTCGATGTTTCTGTTATTGGTTTTTTTAAATGTATATCATCATTATTGACCGCTAGATGCATGATGGGTTAAGATGGAGAATAGGTACTGGCTGCTTACTGTGGTTCTGATATGCTACCTCTCTTCATTTTTCGGTATGGTATGATGTATAAATTTTAGAATAACTGTCTGATCATTTGAATTATAATTAATTTTACTACAGCCTCCTACATCATTCCTTGCAGCCATTGAGGAGTATGTGAAAGATGTTCCAAGAGCTTCAATTGTTCCCAATGATCAGGTCTGCAAGCTATCCCTATTGATTAGTTCTGTTGATTGTCATAGAATCTGTATGCTCTGTATGTTAGTTGTCCCATGTTTTATTGACCTCTGTGGGTCTACTCTTTAATAAGTATGTTTGTTAAGAAAATATTCTCATATCGAAAGAAATTAGAAAGTCTTGACAATCTTAATCTTGATACTCTAGGAACTAGTAATTTATCTTGGCAATCTTAAACATTACTGGAAATAAGAACATCCAATGACCATGATTTATTATTTTTTTTGAAATTTTGTTACAGGCGTCAGCAGTCTTCTAGACTGATTATTATTAAGCCTTTGATGCTCCACTTATTGCTGGAGTGATTTTTCTAAATGCCACAAAATGCAGATGTGTGTAGTTAGTGCCTCCAATTTAAACAGATAGGATATGCCGAACATAGGAGATACCAGCTATAGCATGAAGTATTGAGAATGTTGGAAAACCTCGGGATTTATGTATCTACATATTATTTGGATATTTGCAGCGAGTTTGCCCATTGCTGTTGATCTAAGTATGAAATTATTTATATGCCCAATATCTATCCTATACATGGTTGGGCATCACTTCACTCTAGGCAAGTGTTGGATAACAACTGCTTATATGCTAGTTCTTGATTGCTTATGCTATATGATTCATTCATTCGATATGGTAACAAGAGGAGGGATTCCATTAGGGTGCTGTTAAACCTTGCGGGATATTCCAGCAAGCTAGGATTCATTCATTATCATGTCATTTTAAATTAAACTATATTTCTATTTGATCATTACTTTTCTCATAGGAGTATGCTAGCTGCTTAAATCGTTATTTTTCTCATAGGACTCCCTTCCCTTGAGTCAGCTATAAATTACCAGATGAGATCATAACATGGCATGGCTTTTTTTCTTTCCAAATTTCACATTTTTAGGAGGTCCTCTGAACAATATGTGAGCACATATGAACACAATTTCTATGGCTAGCCCACATAATGGTGTAGAAGAGGTTACATAGAAATCTCTTATATGGGTATCATCTACAAACACATACCATACTACCCCATTATCGTCTATGAATGTTGTAACGTTATGACCCTCCCAGAGAAAGCAATTAGGTACATCTAATGAAACACGCTTACTATCACAAAGCTGCTTCGATTTACAGTTTAGACGTAGAATCACATAATAAAAGAAACATCCAAAACGGTTAATTCACAAATACAAATAGTAACATAACCTTAGACATTAAGCTTATGATCTTAATGGTTACAAGATGTTTTCCTTAGCAGTAATGTGATACATTCAGGTTGGGAGTAGTAATTTATACTAGCATGTCTTTAATGGGTGAAAACAAATAGTTTATTTTTTTAAATTATCTGGTAATTTTGTATAATGATAAAAAAATATAAAATATAATTTATTCAACAGTGAACCATATAAGATGAAACTGGTTTCCAGTCAATCATTCTCTTACCGGTATTTGTTGTGCTCCAAACTCGTCCTTGGTTACATGATTCAATATATTGTTGTATGTTTATATATCTCCTCATAAAAATTCCATAAACAAGATAAAAGAAATTTCACTCTTTGAACAAAAAGAAGATGCCAAATAAAGTCTGCTGGATTATTAGAAAAGTGTTGATTTAGCTTTATTAGTGTATGTCTTAATCTACTATACACCTTGTGTTTGATTATTCCTTAATGCATCTTCAATGTAGTTGCCTTATTTTAATCATTCTTTTACATGACTATGCAACAGGTTCCTGTCTTTCTCATACGTCTTCCTTTCATAAATTTGTTTCTACTCAAACATTATGGACTGTTTAAGATCAGTGACCTGTTGAAGCTGGTTCTAGTGAGTATTGTTCAGTTTGTAATTGGCAAACGATTCTATGTAGCAGCTTACAGAGCATTGCGGAATGGATCAACAAACATGGATGTTTTGGTTGCATTGGGAACTTCAGCTTCTTTCTTCTATTCTGTCTGTGCCCTTGTATATGGTGGAATTACTGGGTTTTCATCTCCGACTTATTTTGAGACGAGTTCCTTGTTAATCACATTTGTTTTGTTTGGGAAGTATCTGGAAGTTGTTGCAAAAGGGAAGACATCTGATGCCATTAAGAAGCTAGTGGAACTTGCCCCTGTAACTGCTCTTTTGGTGGTGAAAGATGCAGGTATATTTCCTTGCTGTAGCTGCAAGCATTTATCTAAATATTGCTTTCTGAGTGTATTTGAGCCAAGAAGCTGGTACTAGAAGATAAATAATTGGCAACCCAAATTTATTAGTATCCCTTTGCCAGTAGAACATGGGTGGTTGCAGTAATTTACCGTTACAATTAAATACTCCAAGCATTTACAACTTCAACTGACAACAAACAATATCTATCTCTATAGTTAGCCAGCCACCATGAGTAAACAAGCATTTTGCAGCTTGCTTGTCTTAGCTTTGCTTGGTTTAATCCAACCTATCACCAGCATTGCCATGCCTGTCAACAATGTGGGCTTTGCTTCGGCCAGAGGGACCCGTTTCGTGAAGAACGGCCGTCCGTTCTATGCCAACGGGTTCAATGCGTACTGGCTGCTGTATATGGCAGCCGACCCATCAACCGATACCAAGTGTCCACTGCCTTCCAACAAGCATCTACTTATGGACTGAATATTGTTAGGACATGGGCCTTCAGTGATGGTGGGTACAAGGCCCTTCAGTCCTCCCCTGGCACTTACAATGAGGCCATGTTCAAGGTATTGATATCTATTTCTAGTGATCACAATATTTCTGACAGGTTACAAATATGTATATTCAGAATTTTAAATTTGCATGTTCAAAGAAAGACGAATGTGTTTTGGTTTTGTGTCAACAGGGTTTGGACTTCGTGATATCCGAGGCCAGGAAGCATGGTGTCTATCTAATACTGAGTTTGGTGAATAACTGGGAGGGATATGGAGGGAAGAAGCAATATGTGCTGGGCTGACTTGGTTCATGGGTCCTTTGCAAATGCTCAAGCTATATTTTGTTCCATACTGGGTGAGTTTATCTTTGCTTTTATTCTATTTTCGATAGTTTTCTTATAATGATCTGTCCCCCACAATCTAAGACATTTGATATGTCTGATGCAAGGGGGCAGCAGCCAATTTTGATAGAAGCATGTTGAATTGCCTTCCCCAATTACCAGGGAAGTGCTCCTTGTTTACTGTATTTTCTTTCTTGGCAAATTAAATATGAAAAGCAAAGTATTATAGAATTGGCCTTCATCGATGTGTGGGTGTATACGGAGCAAATACGTGTTGGACATTGTGTGATTATATCTGGATCTGATGTTTGAGCCTACCATCCAGATCCGTCTGATTTCTGCACAGATATTTTTGCTCTACTCACCGTATTCAGATCCGTCTAATTTTATTTGAGAAGTTAGAATGTTGTCCGAATTTATGTATTATGGCATCTACTTATCCAAAATATCCCTTGTTAACTTTCTTATAGATATGCGGTGTTCGTTTCATGCATGTCTTTCAAAAATAGGGCTTTCGACTTTCAGTTGCATGTGTCGCTATAGATATAAAAGCTCAGAAATGTGGCTGGACTAGGAATTCAGATATGAAATTAAACATGGCGCTTAGTTGAGGCACTTGAAATGATGTATGTAAATGGTGCTTGGACATCCTATTTGGTCATGGTATCACTACTACATAAGCAGTAGATAAATGTTTTTAAGCTTTGTATCATAATATCTGAATGAAGACTCATATGATCTTCAACTAGCTATGTTTCTTCTTGTTAACGAATGTGTGATAGGATTATTCATATGGGCTAATGTTTTTGTTTTTCATATTATCAGGAATGGAGTTACCTTAGAGGAGGGCTAACAACCCTCGATCGAGATTATGGTTGGATTAACAACATCCACCATGATATCGGGACTCATGTCATCCATCATCTCTTCCCTCAGATACCTCATTACCATCTAGTAGAAGCGGTGAGTATCATCAATCCTAGTTTGCATGATGCTCAGTTATCTTCATAAAAATATCAGACACATTCCTGATACTTATGATTCTAAGTTTGTGTTTCAGACTCCTGCAAACAAGTGTGGTGGCTTGCAACTTGCAGTTGTGGTTATTGCTCATGCCATGTCGGCCAGCAAAACATGGCAAGAATGGGAGGACACCATCAATTCCCTGGATGTGATTGGAGTTCCGGAGATGTGGAGCAGAGAAACAGATCATTTCCCCCTCCTAAAAGTAAGCTATGATCGTCTGCCAAATGACAACATGAAGAAATGCTTCTTGTGTTGCGCCCTGTGGCCGAAGGATCATAACATTTGGAAAACTGACCTCATTAATTGTTGGCTAGGCATGAACCTAATAAGTGACTGTTGCGACATTGGTGCAGCCTACAGTGATAGGAGATGGACAGTTCTAAACGGAGCTGTACCTCTATCAAATACAAGTATCGTTGAGATTCCGCCGGATATCGGTACTCTCCTTCAGCTACAATTCCTAAATGTAAGCTGTACCTTTATCAAATCATTGCCAATAGAGCTGGCAAGCCTGGGGAAACTGGTGATTCTTAAGTTTGCACAGATCGAAGAAAGGAGCAAGAGTGCTCGACACGTACCTGAGCAACAAGCACGACCAGCTGCTAGCGAAGATGCTGCTACCAAGTACCTACATGAAGAGGTCCTCGTTGGCCATCATCGATGGATTCGCAGTTAAAATCACACAAGAGCATGTAACTGCCTCCATTTCATGCATGGCTCTTGCTAAACCCAGTGTCTTAGTTTCATCTTGAGCATTGCGCAACTGATGGAACATAATGCACTTTTAGGCCGCCATACTTCAATCGGCAAAGGAAGTGAGGCTGGTAGAGAAGAACCAGGAGCTTGCTTGATAACTACGATATTCCTGAAATGATTCGGTGTCTTAATAATAGTACCAAGACACTGTATAAAGATGCAAATTCAAAATCACTATGCATAATGGTGCGACTTTCTAGCTTTGAAGGTATATCAAAGAACGCTCGTGGTTTTATTATGGAAGGGTCAGCAGAAAAGATTTTTGAGATGGAACCCGCTCTGGAATGTATATACTGTTGTCGGGAAATGTATTATTCACGGAGTGATTTAATGGATAATGACGGATAAGTTTTATATGCGATAATGTTTCTTATTTGTATTACGGATCATCTTCCAATATCAATGCACATTGTCTAATTTATGTGATTATTGAATAAAAGCAATTTATTTTGATTGTTTCTTGTAATTTAATGTTATTGATGGTTTATTTAAGAATTTTGAACATTAAATGGATCTATTTAAATATAAAACGTAGGGAGAAACAATAAAATGAATTGAAACAAGCGCTGTCTATCTGGGACATTTAACAGCGCTTGCACAAACAAGCGCTGTTAAAGGCCCCCCTTTAACAGCACTTGCACAAACAAGCGCTGTTAAAGGGGGGCCTTTAACAGCGCTTGCACCAACAAGCGCCGTTAAAGGCCACCCTTTAACAGCGCTTGCACCAACAAGCGCCGTTAAAGGCCCCCCTTTAACAGCGCTTGCACAAACAAGCGCTGTTAAAGGGGGGCCTTTAACAGCGCTTGCACCAACAAGCGCTGTTAAAGGGGGGCCTTTAACAGCGCTTGCACCAACAAGCGCTGTTAAAGTCCCCCCTTTAACAGCGCTTGCACAAACAAGCGCTGTTAAATGCCCCCTTTAACAGCACTTGTAAAGCACTATTAAAACCAGCCCCCCTTTAGCAGCGGCGAGATAGACAGCGCTTGTAAAGCGCTATTAAAGACCTTATTTAAGCGCTATTAAAGGTCCATTTTGTAGTAGTAGACCATCTACAGTTTCTTGAGTTAAGACAGAATAAGCTTGATGATATAGATGGATGAATGGGTTTATGGCTGATAAACAATTTTGAATGATAAGTAAGACATCCGTTCTCAAATGAGGATTTCTAGTACGTCGTAACTCTATAGCAGAAGCAGGATCATATATGTAAAGTTGACAATAACTTGCTGTTTGATTCAGTTGTGGAAGAAGTGATCCTGTTCGATGACGTAATTCTCCATGAATAGTAAAAGATGTAGGACCTCTACCCGGAATCAATCTTTGATCCAATGTAGCACCAAGACTGGTAAATGCGTTAGCTGCGTTATACTCCCGAGCATATTTTCGAAATGATTTTGATTGCTCATTGTTACCATCATATAATTCGCGAATTGATGTAGGGGGTTCAATAAGTGTATCTAATTTCACCTTTCCTTGCAAACAGCAAGTTCCAAAAAGATGAGTTGTCAAAGTTGACCTCGCCAATTGTTCATCCAACCAATGTAAAGTTGAGCAATGAGGGCATGGAATGTTCATTAAGCCAAGAGAATGCCGAACAGAATCCACAGTTGTCGAGGGACAAATTATATTTGGAATTGACCTAAATAATGTAGTTTATTGTCAAAGTAAAGTAGTGTAGATTAAATCTTATGTACTATCAATAGGATAATAACCTGGCTGGGGGTTCAGTATCTTGTGCAAGAATAAAACCGGATATGTTTATTTGTTCTTTTTCTCGTTCTCTCCTTCTACGTTGAGCAAAGGACCTATTCATTCTAAACCCAAAATCAAGTACAATTAGAGTAATGTAGAGTAGAAATGATTTTATGTAAATGGAAGCAGAGACGGTATGTAGATAACCTGGCAGAAGGTCCATCATCTTGTTCAGAAACATTATCATTGCGGGAGGCTGAGCCCTCATGCAACACTTCAATTAGGGAAGCTGGTAATGAAGGTGTTAATTGAGGTACATCGAGTATGATGTTAGGATGCGTAAATCGAGAAATGCCTCTTTGGTCTTTATCTTGTTCTTCCCTTCTGTGTTGACCTAACGAACCACCCAAACTAAAACAAAAAATAAATAAAATCATTAGTCTAAGAATAGTTTATCTTATGTACTGGCAAGTGGGTAATATCATAGCTAACCTGGCAGAAGGTTCAACATCTTGTTCAGAAATAGTATAATTGAGCGAGGCTGGGCCCTTATGCACCTCTTCAATTAGTGAAGTTGATGATGAAGTTGGTAACTGAGGTATACCGAGTGGGTTGTTAGGAGTGATAATTTTATTGGTCCTTTGTTCTTTCTCTCGTTCTCTCCTTATACGTTGCGCTAAGGAACTGCCCAACGTGAAACAAAAAATGAACACAATTAAATTACAATATCTCAAGAATAGTTGATTGTATGTACATGCAAGGGGATAGTAACATAGATAACCTGGCAGAAGGTGGAGCTTCATGTTCAGAAGTAGCATCAGTTCGCGAGGCTGAGACCTCATGCACCTCTTCAATTAGGGAAGTTGATGATGAATGTGTTACTTGATGTATATCGAGTATGTTGGTAGGAGTGATAAATCGAGTAATGTTTCTTTGTTCTTTCTCTCGTTCTCTCCTTCTACGTTGAGCTAAGGACCTACCCAAAGTTAGTCCAAAAATGAATACAATTAAATTACAATATCGCAAGAATAGTTGATTTTATGTATAGGCAAGTGGTTAATAACATAGATAACCTGGCAGAAGGTGGAGCATCTAGTGTAGATATAGTATCGTTTCGCGAGGCTGAGCCCTCATGCAACTCTTTAATTAGGAAAGTCGCTGGTGAAGCTGTTACTGTAGGTATATCGAGTATGCGGTTAGGAGGCCTAAATCGAGAAATGTTTCTTTGTTCGTTCTCTCGTGCTCTCCTTCTGCGTTGAGCTAAGGAACTATCCATAGTACATCAAAAAAGTAATACAATTAAATTATAGCAGGGAAGAATGGAATCTATGCATTTGTAAGCGGATAAAAACCTGGCAAATGGTTCAGAACCGTGGTCAGAAATCATCGAGGCCTCGGAAACTTGAGATATGTTTCTATGTTCATGTTCACGATGTCTCCTCTTGCGTTGAGCTAATATGCTTTTTGCTACGAAACTATCAACATATGCCTAAATTGATTGTACAGGGTAAGGTTTAGTAGTAATAGTACGTGAAGTATGTAAGATAGGGTTTTATATTAGCAAATGCATTACCGGACGCATGTCGGTGTGAAGCAAGTGGAAATGCTAACGTAGTTCGGATGTTTAATTTGCGACATCGAGCAAACGATTCAGCTCCTAACGGTAAATAATAACAGTAAATCTATGTACGAAAGTAAAAAATTTAAACAAATATATAAAACATGTACAATTTTAAAAATCATGGATTAACTCAGCATTGCAATGTTAATCATTAAAATCTATTGTAGACTCGGTAAAAAGGATGCAAACGTAATTGATGGTTGCCTTCCGGCCAAAAGGTTAGAAGATGGGAAGCAGTATGTGCATAAATAGTCTTGGGTTGATATTTAAAATGGCAATGTCGTAGGGTAGGCAAATGATTTATATTGTGGGGTGGTCACATAAAGGCAATGATCTCAACAGTAAAGTGGGCGTTGAAATTGAAAGGTAGGCGGTGGGGTCCTTAATGGGTCGGCTGTTGAGTCAAATTGGTCAGGTTTATATAGTAAGAGATATACGTCAGCAATATATACTTCATGTATAACATATGTTTCTATGTGAAAAGACAGGACAGAAAAATTTGGTTAAAGCATACAGTCAAAGATGATATATTTCCTAATAAATTGTATTGAACCAATAAATGCTAAGTACAAATTCTCATAAACTGATAGGGATGTCAAGCACAATTATGTTTTTATGGGCTGGGGTATTGGTATGGTTTACTAACCCGTTCAACAAACAATTAAGTGCCTAAAAATGAATTGTTATAACTATGTGCACATGAATAGTGAGTAATAAAATGGTACATAATTACATGGTTCAGAACAATTTTTTTTGGATGTGAACAGTAAAATGGGAAATTGACATGTTAGAGGTAAAATGGAAAATGAAAAGTGATTTACTGGATAATCAAATGCGAAGCGGTATGATGTGTAATCAGTAAACAAAAATGCATTTTTTGGGGAAGTATGTTTTGTGAAAAACAATCAATATTCAGTAATTCATTATACAACTTGTCAAATAAATAAATGTCAGACAACAAACAACTAAATTTTAGGGAAAGTATAGATAGGAAAGTTCGAAACTTTATGTGCAAAGGGTAATAGTTTTTTTAGGCTTTGATGGAATTGGAAATCAGAGGCCGGGGATTAGAGAAGAGTACTTCTCAAATTGCCGAACAAATTCGACGTGGACGTCGGGGAATGAGCTGGCACGTCGGGAAGGGCGCTGAACAGATTAGCATTGGAAGTCGGGTCCTGAGAGATGAATTAAGTTGGAGGACGGAAGAGGAAAGTGGAAATTTTTTTGGATGAAGAAGGAAGATGGAGGGAAGAGTCCTGATGAGGGTGTAGTTTAAAACCGGAGGAGGAGAGAAAGTGCAAATGAGGAAGTGGTAAAACAGTGTGTTATCAAAATTAAGCGTTAAAGTATGTTTGAATTGTAGTATAGAATCATACACATAAGCATACACAGTGATTTTTAATCTCTTTTATTTATGTACTGATGTGTTGATAATAAGGCGCAATGCGTAAGAAGATCCATAAAATACCGGTTACATATGATTAGCAAACACACAGTGGGGAGGTACCAAGTATTTTACCGTATGAGCAGCTTACAAACGTAGTGGTTATTTACATATCAGTAGCAAACAAACAAAGTAGCAATCATCCACATTTTAAAGTTTAGTGAACCCTTTAAAATTCCACAAATTGCTCAAGACTATACACAGGTTGCTAATTAACAAAGATGGCTAAGCTATTTACACAGGTTGTTAAATTATTTAACCGATTACTACTTTACAAAGTCCGTAACACGCTCAAAATATTTTACAGATTGCTAATTTTCATGAAAAGTTCTACAGAAGCAAAAACTAATTTAATAGTCTAGCATCAAAAAACTCAATTAGATACCAAATGCATCTCTACCAGCACAAAAAATGGAGGAATCGAGGATGAAGAAGTCGAAGAAAGAAAACAGTGACTTCAAGTGATGAATCCAATGTCAGAGATTCCAATAAGAAATGGATAGACCATCACAATTAAAAGGTCAAATCCTCCAAGAACAAAAGCATTCAAGGGGGAAATAGATCAAGGATAGTGCTGACGTTTGTATTGCACGAAATCAAGCTTAAAAACATATGAGATTCAGCCTTCAGTAAGCATACAAATAAGTAGGAATAATTTTTTTTGTCAAACCCATCAAAATTTGACCGAAAATTTCAATTCTATCGGGAACCCAGATGGAAAAATCTCACCTTTGTTCAACAAAACGATTCAGAACCAAGATTTTAACTGTATAATGCCATTATCCCACTACATAGCGAAAAATACAGGAAGAAATATGCAGTACCGAGGGCGTAAAATTGAAGGATGGTGAATGAAAAAACGTACAACCAAGTGCGAAGAGATTGACGATAGTTCAAGCCATTCCAGGGATGCATCCGAATAGGCAGAGGACGATTATCCAAGAGAAGAAAGAAGTAACAACAGTTCAAATTTAGTTTACTGGTCAAAATAAAAAACAATTATTCACTGTATGTCTGACCTAGAAAAGAAAATCCACGTTTTTAAGGAATTAAGAGTATAACCTTCGGATGGAAAAAAACAACCAGATGGAAAAATCTCACCTTATTCAACAAAACGATTCAAAACCAAGATTTTAACTGTATAATGCCATTATCCCACTACATAGCGAAAAATACAGGAAGAAATATGCAGTACCGAGGGCGTAAAATTGAAGGATGGTGAATGAAAAAACGTACAACCAAGTGCGAAGAGATTGACGATGGTTCAAGCCATTCCAGGGATGCATCCGAATAGGCAGAGGACGATTATCCAAGAGAAGAAAGAAGTAACAACAGTTCAAATTTAGTTTACTGGTCAAAATAGAAAACAATTATTCACTGTATGTCTGACCTAGAAAAGAAAATCCACGTTTTTAAGGAATTAAGAGTATAACCTTCGGATGGAAAAAAACAATTATTCACTGTATTTCCTACCTAGAATTTGTGTAGATTAATATTCTAACAGAATCCCACGTAAAGAAATTGTCCTTAGTTAATTCAAATCATTTCCATGATGATCCTTCCGTAATATACTTGAAATAAGAACCTAATGTTGCGCCAACTTATTTCGCAGTAAGCCAAATACAATTGAGTAAGAGAAATCAGCAGGCAAATAAGGCATCAAATTAAATTACGCTCCAAATTCAGCGATTCAACGATTGAATCAAATAAGTCAACAAAGATATAATAAGGCAACAAAGATTAAATTACGCATCAAAGAAGGCAACAAAGACATAATAAGGCAACAAAGATCTAATAAGGCAACAAAGATATAATCTAGCGTTTAAGTTAAAAGTATGGTCCAAATTCGAAACAATACTGAACTAAATCAAATTAAAGGATTGTGAACGGGTGTACGTTCCCAAGTCGAAATAGTGGCGTCGCCAAAACGTCTCCAAACAGATTCGCCGTGGAACGTCGCAGTGGTTCAAAGGCTGAAGAGGACAGTTGATATTTATAAGGGCTGAAGATGAGTCAAATCTGGATAATCAAGTATGGGGAAACTTGATATTAAATTTTATTCAAAGTTGGAGATAATCTGGCAAACTTGATATTAAATATTAAATGTTTGGCAGAAGAAATCATTGGCAGTAGGCAGTAGAAACAACAGGAACATTGAGAACGTCACAAACATCAGATGCCAAAAACAATAAGCACATCGCAGATTTCCAAACAAAAATTTAAACCGCCGAGACAGAAATTAGTAATTGGGAATGATGAAGACAAAGGGAGTAAGACAACAGTTTTTTAGCAGTTCTTATACACGTTTCCCTTCACAACGTGCGAATTGTTGTTAACTTAAGAAGTTTTTAAAGTGAAAAATGTCCTAGTAAGGTTTCTATGCTGTTATTGGTATTCTGCCCTTTTATAATAAGGTTTTAAGTACATTAAGGTTTTTATAGTAAGGTTTATTTATTGAAACTATTTTCTGGTTTTTAAAAGAATAAGGTTTTTACAGTTTTTTATATAAAGGTTTTGAGGAGAATAAGGTTAATTATATATAATACTGAGTTACGAATGCCAAACAGAGATTTATAAACAAAAAATGCGATTGATTCACAATCAATCAATTGTATCAGTTGCTGAAATTGAGAAATGAGTACTCAACGAAAGAAATTGAAAACATGGCAATGTCTCTGATCTGATCTTGATTAACTATTGAAATCACCTACAATGGGGATAATATTACACTTTGGAGTAATATTTATGGACACGTAGGACAAAGATTCAGAATGGTAATGAATCAATTTCAATCATTAGCAGCAGGGAATGAATCAAATGTCATGGTTCTGCTAATTGAAAACTGAAAATTTGCCAGTAGGGAATGAATCAAATGTAAAAATTGAAAATTTGGCATAACATTTCAAACAATAGAGAAAAAATTGTCAGTAGCATAACAGTTCACATTTCAAAAATTCTCATCAGGGATTAGGTAATTTTTAATCAGGGAGTAGCATTCAATAGGGGATTAGGTAAAATTTTAATCAGGGAATGAATCAAATTTTGATCAATTAATTTTAATCGGTTTTTCAGACATGTCATACAATAAGGGATTAGCATGTTATACAATCAGGGATTAGAAGTTGACGTAAATCAGGGATTTGCAACAGTTATTAGCATGTAAGTAGCGTAACAGTTCAGTCTGAAGCATTTCTCTTAAACTCGAAATTTACATGTACATTGCAAGGCTAGTAAAAAAATCGACCTGCTAATGATAATTATGCCTAAAATGCTCGTGAACACTGAAACCTGAACATATACCCAGGAAAAAAACCTTGAGCTTCTAAGAAGCCTTGCATATACACCTTGCATATATGCACAGCTTATTTATGATGAGGGTTATTTGTAAGGGTTCATTTCCTAAAATAATTATAGTTTTTCGATTAGCATCAATCATTACTCAAGGTGGGCATAATTCAAACCTTGAATATATAGCATTGCATATATGCACAGGTTACATGGTTATTTAAACCATGTATGCAATGCTTGCATATATGCACAGTCCATCAGACATATATGGATTGCATTCTCATCAACAGGAAAGTCAAATGAAAAATGAATGATGCATAACCTAGCCTACAAACTCTAATTGGAAGGCTATATAGTCATAATACCTTACAAAAAGATTTAATGATGGAAGGCTGTAAAGTCCTAATACCTTTTAAAAATAATTCTTGCTTAAAACTGTCCAAAAATGCTTAATTCTTAATACCTTTCAAAAAATAATCCTTTGTTGTGAACGGTTATTTAACCGTAGTTGGGTGAGATTCTGGACTATCCTAGAGATAGGCCCATATCATTGTAAACCCATCTTGTATTCTCCCCATTACCTATAAATATAGACGTGAGGGCTCTCCCCTCAGTAGTTGATTCATAACACGTTATCAGCACGACTCTAAAAATTTTCTTTTTCCACAAAATTTTATTTCCGTTCGTTGCGAAGGCGAAGGCGAAGGTGAGACGGGAGATCCACGAGCGCGGTGCAAGGCTTCCTCCATCAAGGGTCGTCATCCGCATAGGGCTTCGAGCAACCGTCGCTATATCCGGAGGACGGATATAGAGGTAAAAACACTAAAAACGATATTTTTAATCATACGTATGATTACCCCTCCCCTAGATCTCGCAAGATCGTCATGGGGATTCATCGTCGCCTTAAAAACGACGGATTTTTCATCCCAAAAACCCAATTTTTAGGGTAAAACCCCTAATTTTGAACCCTCCGGCGGCTAGCCGTCACCGGAACCCCCCAAACCTCACCGGAACCCCCCTCCCTCCTCTCCGGTCGCTCCCCCCCGCAGGGGGGGCGGCCGCCGCCGCTCCCCCCTTGCAAGGGGGGCGGCGGCCCCCATGGCCGCTCCCCCTGCAGGGGGGCGGCCCCCGCCTGAGGCCACCGCCCCCTGCGGGGTGGGCGGCCCCCGCCGCCCCCCCGCAGGGGGCGGCGGCCCCCGAGGCCGCTTCCCCCTGCAGGGGGGCGGCGGCCCCCGAGGCCGCGCCCCCCTGCAGGGGGCGGCGGCGACGCCGGCCCCCCCCAAACAGCAAACCCAAAAAAAAAAATTAATTTCAGATCTGTGGGCCTGAAGCCCACAGCAGATCTGTGGGCTTCAAGCCCACAGAATTCAAAAAAATATATAATTAATTTCATATCTGTGGGCCTGAAGCCCACAGCAGATCTGTGGGCTTCAGGCCCACAGAATTCAAAAAAAAAGCCTATGGGCCTGAAGCCCATAGGCCGACTGCGGGTTTCAGACACGCATGCTGTTTTATCTGAAAAAAAAAATTGGGGGAGGCAAAGGCTAGTAACAAGCCTTAAAAGGCAACTTGCTAGCCTAAAAATTTATTTAAAAGGGGGATTTAAGGGCAAAATATTCGTGAAAAATCACGGTAAATTACGGGACAAATATCGGGCAGGCGAGGACTTTTTGGGGATCCTTGGGGGGGCTTTTGGGATGATGAGGGAAAATTTTCCCTCTGACAAAGAAAATGTTTATTTTGGGCTCTTAATCAATTTAATTGATTAAACCCATTCAATTTACAACCTTTGCATCGTAATGATTTTTTTCCGCAAAAATCATATTTACATGCTTTGCATCTCTGGTATATTCTGTTGGATATTATATGCGTGGTTGTGCATTGTATTTAAAACTTAATAATTAGGAAGATCCTGCGACCGCTCTGCCGTTAGTAACATAAACTAACGGTGTATGACGTTACTCAGTGGTCCAATAATTATTAAGTGTTTAAATTATTTATCCATCTCTGCGAATATTAAATGCCTGTGATGCCTGTGATGAAAATGTCCGATGAAAATGTTGATGAGCACAATATTTCTACATGAATTGCTAAATGTGGGTTTTTGGATCGGCCGTTTAGTCCCACAGTTTATTTCCCGCACTTTTCTTTTATTTTTGAGAGAAATTGTAGTGAGGAATTTATGTAAATGTCAAAGAAAGAAGACCAACTTCCATGGAGACGGAGGCCACGCTTGAAGATGGAGATATCATATGGGACCCACGGGGTTTCCAAAGTTGTATTTTCATTTTCTTTAAGCTGCAAATTTGTATAATTTGGACTGTGGACTTTTTTGGACTCTTTCTTGTGGGACTGGCCGATCCACACATTTAGTTTTTCGTTAAATATTGCCTCCGCATGAAAATGTTTTCTCTGAATTAATTATTAATTCATGCATGTTTGTGCTTTGCTAGATAAATGGCTAATATTGCAAGCATTAATTTCGAAGTACTGGAAGCATCAGGTAGAAACTATCTAAACTGGTAGCTATATGTAAAGTTTCACCTGCGGGCAAAGTCCCTCATCGCTGCTGTGACTGAAAAAGAAAATGTTAGCGATATAGAGAAGGCGCAAGCCATCTATATTCGCCGCCATGTGGACAAGACCTTAAAGGCTGAATACCTTACGGTCGGAGATCCACTTGAGCTATGGACTGCCCTTGAGGACTGGTATAAACATCAGAAAGATGCTATACTCCCAAGGGCCCGATATGAGTGGGAGAACCTGAGACTACATGACTTTAAGTCCATTGCTGAGTACAACTCAGCACTTTTTAGCATCACCTCACGCCTGAAGTTGTTTGGTGAAAAAGTCTCAGAAGATCGCACGCTGGAATAGACGTATACGTCCTTCCATCAAAAAGATGCGATACTCATGCAGCAATACCGTGAACGCAAGTTCACCAAGTATTCTGAGATGCCGTCATGTTTACTCATGACCGAGCAAAACAGAGAGCTTCTCCTCGCCACTCACAATATGCGCCCTCCCGTCACTACCCCTCGACCTGAAGCTCACCATTCCTCTTCCTTCAAAAAGAAGAGGGATAATAAAAGAAAAGAAAGACCACAGAAGGGGGGTCAACAAAAAAAAAGCCAAGGGCCATGAACAACAGCAGCGAAATAATGAAAGTAAGCGGAAGTTCACGAGGCACAGAAATAACAAAAATAGAAATGATATACCCCCACCCAAGAGGGAATGGGAAGACCAGTGCCAAAATTGTGGCATGAAAGGCCACTGGTCCAGAGTGTGCCGAACTCCGCATCATCTCCAGGATTTGTATAAAGAGAACAAGAAAAATAAAGCTGAAACAAACCTGATGACATCTGATGCTCCAGTTAAGTTTTTCAGCTGACGACTTCGAAAATAATGACATGCTTGACTAGCCTTTACTTTTTATCTTAGCAAATTGTTTAAAACATCTCCCGTTATGAGAGCTTTTGTATTACGCAATCTGTTTTGATTGAAAAATTTTAGTAGACAATAAATGAATATGTCTATCTGAATATGCATGTGCCTTTATGTTTCATATTTTGAAACTGCTCTCATAAATAATTAGTAGACAATAAACACGTACGATCTTTTTCAATACAAAGCCCAATATCAGGGCTATATTGAAGATCCAGGGAATGCAACACTGTTGCCCCCAAACGACACAAAAATAAAGGATGCACTAATCCCTCCGGATTCCAAAAGAAACTTTCTAAGTTTCAAGGACATCCGTTTCAACGGATTCCACTTGGAAAAAGCAAATGTAAATGAAAAAAAAACTACCGTATGCAACGCCTCAAGAAAAAGGAGTAAAATCCACACTTGAACGTTTTGAGAGCCTTATAGGCCTCCACCATACGAAGATTCGGAGAAAGGAAGCAGAATTAAACGGAGCACCTGAAGTGCCCGACATCAGCCGAGTTTTTACTCCGGCATGATGGACTTGGCCACCCTGGATTTGTGATGATGCATCACATCTTATCCTATGGGTATGACTTGAAGAACCAGAAGATTCTTCAGAAGGGAAAAAATCCCTCGCATCCCTTACTATAAGGGAAAACTAATTGCAAGGCCATCTCCACGATAAGTTGAAAAAGAATCTCCACGCTTCCTCAAAAAGAATACAAGGAGATAGATGTGGATAAAATCCACCACCCCTAGTGGGCTATTTCAGTACTTCACTGTACTGATAAATGCATCCTCAGAATATTCGTACGTGTGTCTACTACAGACCCGCAACTTAGCTTTTCCAAAGCTATTGGCACAAAAATAAAAATGTTGCGGGCACATTTCCCAGACAATAAAATGTTGTAAATAAGTCTGGTTAATGTTGGGAAATATACCTCCCAGTCTTTTCAAGAGTACTGCCAATCAACGGGAATTGAAAATGAACATACAAGTGCCGCATGTTCATACCCATAATGGGTCGGCAGAGTCACTGAAAAGTAGACTCCAATGGACTGAACATCCATTAAATCCCGATTGCCTATGGATGCATGGGGACATGCAAACTCTGCATGCTGCATCGTAAATGAAAATAAGACCCTCTGGAGGTCAGAGTCTCCAATGCAACTTGCATATGGAATGCCACCGAACATTTCTCATCGGAGAATCTTCGGTCGCGCAGTCTTAAATCCCCATTGCACCACCAAAGAGGACCAAAACGGTACTCAACGTCGCCTAGGTATCCATGCAGGGTTTGACTCACCCTCACTTATAAGATACCTAGAACCCCAAACGGGGGACGCATTTAAGGTACATCTTGAAGACTGTGATTTCGATGAGACGAGTTTCCCAAAAATATGCCCAGATACTAGAAAATCTGGCGCGAAGAAAATTATAACGTGGGATACAAAAAGTTTGACCCACTATGATCCGGTAACAATACAATGTGTAGATGAGATCCCGAAGATCCTCCACATACAGAACACTGTCTACCGAAATCATTTATCGACAACCAGAAGATTGTCAGATCACACATCCCTGCTGCAAAAACTCTAGCTAGGATTGACATCCCGGAGAATGGATGCAATCCACCAGCAGCAGAAGTGGCTGATCCTCAACAGAAAAGAGGCAGACCACCAGGCTCCTAGGACAAGAAACTCCTGGAGACCTTAAGACAATACTACCACAGGACAATGAGCTCCTGTCCACACCATCACCCTTCCCGGAATCCACTGCAGAGGAATTGCCGGGAAAAAGTGAAATTAAGTAAATGTTGTACGTACTGGGGAGGTGTTGGACAGATAGAACATAAATTGTCGACATTGTATTCACGTATCATATTGCCATATACATCGCAATGGCGATGATGTTTATAAATTATCGTTCCACACTCCGTTGCTAGAAGGCAAACGTAGAGATTGGCCAAACGTGGAACGTGGCAATAAAAGATGAGCTGGACTCACTTATGAAACGTGAAATGTTCGGACCTGAAGTCCAGACACCAAAAGGTGTCAAACCTGTGGATAAAACAAAGTATTGCAAACATAAGAAAAATAAATACAAAATCGTATGCTATACGGTACAACCTATAGCCCAAGGAAAATTTCGCTGAAACTAGGGATCGAACAGATTCAAATGAGCATGTCTCATAAATGATGCATCAGTCTCCCTAAGTTATCAAAAGCGAATACCTTACGATTTAGCGAAGGAAAATTTTGGATATGCCGTTATTGGATGTTGTGACGACATACCTTCGTGGATATCTTGTAAAGATAATTTCCACATTTACTTAAAATGCCTGAATAGACTTTGGGACGTCTATTCAAATGAAGAAATATAAGTATAACAAATAAATGTACAACCAAGAGAATCACTTGACAAGTCAATGATTCCTACTGAAGGTTGTCTTTGCATCTGTGTAAAGAACATGATTAGAGATCATAGTTGGAGACAACTAAAATCTCATCGGATCTCCTGAAGAGAAAACCGAACTACATGTACAAGCCTGACCTTTGAACATGAAAAGACCTAGGCAAATATAAAGTCATGACTCATAGAATCCTGTTACAAACGCCCAGAAGTGCGTTGGAGAAATTAACAGGACCATAGTCATCCAAAGTACACCTACGGTGGTACACTTACTGGATGTATAAAAAGAACCCTTCCGATCGCTGGAAGAGGGGGAGGATATAACTGGTCCTAAAGTCCCTTATCTAAGTGCAATCATGCACTCCTGGCTAACTGCATGTGTTCCGGTATAGCAATTGCAGTAAACTCATTAGCCAGAGATAGTTGGCACCTAAAAAGGGCCATTAGACCTGAGTTAAGCCTTCTGCGCTTCCTCCAAGGGTCTAAATATTTGGACTTACAAAATGTAGTAGCATCCTCCAATGTTTATGCGAATGCAGGTTACAGGTCCGGTCCCTATACTGAGAAATCACAGAACAGGTACCAACAGTGGGATGACCATCTACTGCAAATATGCAAAGCAACTTATGAAGGCAACATCATCCTATAATTCCGAGATCCTCACCATTCCAGAATCACACCAATGGTGTATTTAAGGGCGCCTGGTGGTACATCACATCCCAGTGACGACTGGGATAGAGGCTGGTTCAGTGGAGTTGACCATATAGTCTGAAGACCACATCAGAGGCGACGAAACTTAGCACACCTCTCCAGAGTTTCTGGATTCAGCAGCTGCTTGATGGTGACAAAATTTGTAATCTGTGTACATTTTCGGAATATTGTAAATAGGAGTGATGAGATAAGCCTAAGAGATCTGAAAGCCTAAGAGCTTTTACAGATCAGGGGGAGTTGAGGGAATTTGTACTCTTTTCCCTTAGCTATGGTTTTTCCCACTGGGTTTTCCATAGCCAAAGGTTTTAACGAGGCAAATCAAATCAACTCTGGATCCCGAAGTATCCACCCCTCTGTGACGCTCAGAATCCAGAAGTATTCATGAGCAGAGTCACTTGTACAAATCAAGGGGAGTTAAAGAGCGTTTGCACTCTTTTTCCTTAACTATGGTTTTTCCCACTGGGTTTTCCATAGCTAAAGGTTTTAACGAGGTAAATCTCACCAACTCAGGATCCTGAAGTATCCACCCCATGTGAGACTCTTCTACGCTCAGAATCCTGAAGCATTCACGAGCAAAGTCCACACCTATGGCTGGATAAGGGGGAGTGTTGTGAACGGTTATTTAACCGTAGTTGGGTGAGATTCTGGACTATCCTAGAGATAGGCCCATATCATTGTAAACCCATCTTGTATTCTCCCCATTACCTATAAATATAGACCTGAGGGCTCTCCCCTCAGTAATTGATTCATAACATCCTTACTGTAATCTGCCAGTGAATCGTAATTGCAAAGAATCTATATCAAGTAAGTTGGTTTTTTTTGCTATTTGGCATCAAGCTTGTTGAATTATATTTGTAATACACATAAAATTGTGACAGCCAACTCACTAAAATTTTCTTCCCCCTGCTCTTTGTTATCTCACCAAATTAGTTGCTTTTGGTAGTTCCAAAACTCTTAATTACTTCCAAATTAATAAAAAATATGTGATTTCGTATTAGAATCTTGTGAGTGCCCAAAAAATTTAACAAAGTACTCTTGCAACAATTCCTTCTATAAAGATTCAATAAATTCGTAATACCTTCAAACAAAAAAATTCTTGCCTAATACCTTACTAAAATTACTCTTCCTTAATACGTTCCAAAATTTCGTCATTCCTAATATACCTTTCTAAAAATAACTCCAGCCTACAAACTCTTAATACCTCCCAAAAATTGGTCATTCCTAATATACGTGCAGGTTTTGGCCATTTTAGGAAATTTCAAATTTTAAGAAAAGGAGATTAGTTTAAATTCCTTCCAAATTACAAATTTCAAATTCCAACTCTAAATATCACTATTCTATTAGTTTAGAATAGGGATATAAGAACTGGGAATCACTATTCTAAACTAATATTAAAAAGCCATGTTCCATGGAAGAAATGAAAAATAACCTTAAATGTGAAAAGGAGCTTCCTACGAAAAGGAGATTCCTACGAAAACAAAGCATAATTCATTCCAAATTTCGTCAATATTTTTTTTGAACTGCCTAGCTAGTAATTTTAAGACTATTTACTGATTATTGTGTTGTATGATTGTCCATATAAATCAAATGTAATGCTACATCATTAAGTATCCTGAATTGTATAAGAGATTTTATGTGTAAATTGCCCTATTAATCCAATGTGTAAAATACTAACTTTGTCGTAATACCCCAAACCCTTTCATTTTTTATATCCTAATATCTGAAAGAAGTAACTTGAAATGCAACTTGAAATCTAGGGATTAAAGCATCTTCGTTTATTTAAAGCTAGGGATTAAAGCTGTCAGTATTAGGATAAAAAAATGTATTACTATTGGAGTGTGGTTGTGTTATACATGCTGGCAGTTATCTATATTTTCCTTGTGAAATCTAGAGGAATGTGGGTGCCCTAGTAATGCATGCTGGCAGTTATCTATATTTTTGCAGAAAATAATCCAAAAAAATAAATATAGGAGAAATATATGCGAACATGCATACCTACGCTGATTATAAGAAACAGGACTTCAATCTTATAAAGAGTAATTTTTAGGAAAATATCAAGATTTAAAACATCAATTGATGATAACAAATTTTTCCTAAAGAGGACATACGAAACATGAATCTATCAAAAAATCTAGTACATTCCATCAAGCAAAATGACATTATTTTTACAGTTTACAGTAGTATATCAAAAAATCGTGTCCCATTTTTCAGCATCTACTACTCTTGATCACTCCAAACCCTTGATCTATGGCGACAATAAGGATTAATTGTATTAGGAAACATTGCTAGAAGAAACATAGCGGAATCAGTCAGTTACATTTTTATTTGTTAACAATGAAAAAAAGGCAAACCAATGTTTCCAGAAACAGGTTGGCAAAGCAAACATTGATTACAGTAAGGATTAATTTTATTTGGAAACATAATGAAATCATTCATTTTCAGTTTTATTTGGAAACAATGTTTCCAGAGTCATGTTCCCCGGGCAAACATTGATTACAAAAAAGGCCAAATAATTTCGAAGTTCTAATTTCTATTTTGAACAAAAACCATTGATTAGAAATAAGAATTTCGAAGTTCTAATTAAATTTCAGATGAAAATGACATTAACAGGGAAAAAATGGCCCACGATTTTTAACATCAAGAATAAAAAAGAAAAAAACAAAGCCCAAATGATGAAAACCATTGATTAGAAATAAGAATTTCGAAGTTCTAATTAAATTTCAGATGAAAATGACATTAACAGGGAAAAAATGGCCCACGATTTTTAACATCAAGAATAAAAAGGAAAAAAACAAAGCCCAAATGATGAAAAAGGAAACAAAGCCGAAATTTAGCAGTAAAAGCAGAAGGATGTATAAGAATCATAAGGAAATCCTTATGAAATTAGCAGTAAAAGCCAAAATAATTCAAAAGGATGTATAAGATTCATAAGGAATTCCTTAACAACAAAAGGAAGACACAACAGATTAAAAGCGAAGGCCAAACTGTGTGGAAGGGTTGGACAAACTATTTGCAGTGAACTATGAGCATTGAATTCATACTGAAGTAGGGAGTATACTGAAGGAGGAGTATATTTGCAATCATAACCTAATGAACTACATTTGCAATCATAATCTAAAATTTTGTAAAAAGAGTGGAATAATTAGGAATATACTATAGTAGGAAAATTAATGAGAATAAGAAAATTAGATGGCGGAATAAGAAAGTTTGACAACTATGAGCATGGAAAGTTCTGTAGTTTACCCGTGCATTGAGGGTTGAGCGTTTATGTAGTTTATACGTGCAATGAGCGTTGAGCGTTGAGCATTAAAATTTGTATTTAACCCGTGTATTCTGTATTTGACAGCAAATGAGATGGGGGAAATAAAATTAGGTAAAATTCGACATTAATTTCTAGGCATAAAAACATAAAATTCTAAATGGAGTAAGTACCAAATGAGGAAATAAAATTTGAGAGCATTGAGCATTCTATAAAACTTTAATTGCACAGAACTCTCTCCTTGTGTATGCATATGCATTAAATCGTGATCAGAGGAGATTGTTTTGGTAATTAACTCCATCTAATAAATCGACATTAATTGAATTTGACAGCATTAAATTTGACATAAAAACATAAAATTCTAATAAGAAAATTAGATGGAGTAATTACCAAATGAGGAAATAAAATTTGACAGCATTGAGCATTCTATGAAACTTTAATTGCGCAGAATTCGCCTCGTGCATGGACGTGATCATAGGAGAGGAGACTGATTTGGTAATTAACTCCCATTTGATTAGAGAACCCGGGCAATGCGAATGGGGGAATTGTGAAAGGTGTGGATTAGGGAACGTGAAATGGTCGTTTTAGTGAAATGGTTTTTTTAGGGAATTCTGAAGCAGTTGTACAAACCGCTTAGGGAAATAAGTTCAAAAACAGTTTGTCAAACTGAATAGGGAAATACGTTCGGTTCAGTGAAGTTGATGTGAATAGTTTGTCCTAGTCATATCTATGGCGACACATAGGATAAAGTTGGGACATGTAGGACAAAAGCCACCACGTAGGACAAAGGTCCTGAATTGTATAATAGACTAGTCATTACCCGTGCCCGTAGGGCACGGCGAAGGTCGTTTCCCGGGTGCAAAATCAAGGGGGACAGTCAGTTCACTGCGGGCACATCGAAGGTTGTTTCCTGGGTGCAAAACCGAGGGGGACAGTCAGTTTACTGGTCCCAGGAGCAAGAATGACGTGGATGTCGTCTCCCGGGGGTAATATTGATGTGCGAAAAGAAAACCTGGGTCAGTCGTCGTAGAGGTAAAAAAATTGAGAATGAATAAAAAAAGTCGGGGCAGAACGGTTAAAGAGCGATGTAAAATGAGAAAAGGGGGGAAGATGAGTGGGCTTTCAGTTGTTGGAAAAAATAATGGTGAACTTGCAAATAAGGGAATTGTGGTGGCCATTTTTGTTTGGGTTTCACCCAATCACTCAACTCCACACCCAACCACTCACCCACAGTCAACAGGGTGCTATACTCTCCCAAACATCTTAGCCTAGTCATAAATTGATGCCACGCATGGACAATTCATATACAAATTAATTTATGATACAAACAAATTTAATTCCTTACAAAAGTCTTCCTTACCAAATTAAGAATTCTTCAAATTTAGTTTCACTCTAAAATTTAGTATCCGCAAAAGTTAGTACTCGTGAAATTGCAAATTAGTTAAGTGCATCGTACATATCATACTTTGAATAATACAAAAATAGGGGAAAGGTCGGCATAATTTGAATTACAGAAGTTCCTATTTATACTATATTCAATATTTCCATAAATATTGAATTTTTCTGAAAGACGAACAGTATAAGTTGCTATCAACCAGAAAATTAGGCAAAAGCATCACAATTGCAGACAAAGGTTAATTTAATTTGCAAATAGCCGCATTTAGTTGTATGATAATCTCATATAAGATAGCATAATAACGAAATGCAACAGTTTGAGGTCTTGGATTGTTTTATGTTCCACAAAAAGGGTTAAAAAATCGCACTTTAAAATTTAGGGTTAGTACAGTATAGAAATATTAAGTTAGTACATGAATTTAATACAGAAATAACATTTCTTGTGCAATGTAGACATGGGCAAAAAATTCCAAGATATCTAAAAGTACATTGGGAAGATATGAACCAATGATAGAAATTTCAAATGATTTGAAGTATCTTGCGGATATATTACATGCGATGATTTTCAGTTGGATTGTAAAATACTCCCTCATGCTGCAGTAGAAAAATTCAGCTTGAAAACATTGTGAAGAGAAAGAGTAGCAATCGTAAGCCATAATCGAGTGTTGTGTGGATGTGCAATAACCTGGGAAATTTACGATCAAAAATTTGTTAGAGAAATGACGTTGTTTTTGCAAATATCTATTATATAAAATTAAGACCTTATTTACCGTATTTAGTTGGAGGGTTGATGAACGTGGTGTGTGAAACCAATGAAGCTCAGCAAGAACCATCTTCCAATTCTGAAAAAAAAATGTTATTATGATGTTAAATGAAAACAATGTATTATATGAAAAATATTTCTTTTTTATGTGTTACCCCAGAAAACCATGTTAATTTTGTATCAATAAAAATAAAAAAAACAAAGTCGAAATGATTAAAAAGGAAACAAAGCCGAAATTTATTATGGTAATTTTCTTAAAAGAATCTAGCATTAAAAGGGGAAGGCTGTATAAGAATCTGAAGGTAATCCTTAAGAAATTAGAAGTAAAAGCCAAAATAATTCAAAAGGATGTATAAGAATCATAAGGAGTTCCTTAACAACAAAAGGAAGACACAAATACATATCACCCACATATTTAAAGCGAAGGACAAACTGTATGTGTAAGTGTAGGAATAAACATTTGTAGTGAGGGAGTACACCGAAGTAGGAAATTTACTACTGAACTATGAGAATTGAAATCATACTGAAGTAGGGAGTATACTAAAGTAGGAGTACATTTGCAATCATAACCTACTGAATTAGATGTCGCATTTGCTTCCACCTTTCCCTTTGCAACCCTCTAACGATAATAATAATAAATAATTAATAGTTATTAAATAATCTAAATATAAAAGTGATTAGTTCTGTAATCTGAAGGTAATCCTTACAGTTTTCTGCAAATAAGGTTCCTTAGCAGTATTCTTCCGTATAAAAATTCAAATCAATATTGTAGAAGAGAAGACTACAAATAATAAAATGACATGCTATAGAGGTAAAATTTTTATTACTTGACCACATTATGCAGATTGATAGCGCATGATAATGGTATACCTGCATGATAGACACAAATTGATGAAGAAATTAATTTGAAGAAATGCTTAATGAATTAAATAACGGAAAGATATGTGTAAGAATTTTAAAAACTTACATATAGCAAACACCATTGAAAGTCACAGAAGAATTTCTGGATAAACAATGTTAACTGTGTTATTTGAATCAGAAGGAAGCAGGACACTAACGCGGTCAAAAGACGTGCATCTAGAAAGTGCCACATAAAGATGTCCATGACTGAAAACTGGGTTACGCAAGTCTAATCCAACAAATCTCACTGATTGTCCTTGAGATTTATTAATTGTCATGGCATAAGTCACACGAACAGGAAATTGTCGTCTTGTCATATGAATAGGTAATTCTGTAGATGATGGTGACAAAGATATTCTTGGAATAAAAACCAAACTACCGGCTCGATCACCATTCAAAATTTGAGCTTCAATCACACGGGATGCGCATCTTACAACCATTAGTCGAGTGCCATTACAGAGCCCATCTTTTGGTGCAATATTTCGAAGTAAAATAATTGGACATCCAACCTTAAGGTCAAGTTTAAATGGGGGCAATCCAGGAGGATCCAAAGAGTTTATGTATTCATTAGGATACCGGTTTATAATGGAAGGATCAGTAGATTCAGTTTCAGCCAGTTTGTCTGCAGCCAAATATGTTATCTGTTGACCAGGATAAATTTGCAATGCAGCAGCATTTATGTAATTAACATCATCATTACGCGCGGAAAGAATTATTCGTTCAGTAAGGAATGCCGGAGTCACCGTACCCTCAACATCTAGATGCGGATAAATTCTTAATAATAACTCATTTAAATCTTTGCACCTGAAAATGTGGGAGGGAAGCTCAACCACTTGTGTAGGGTTTGTCCCGACCTAATGCATAAGTAGAAAATAATTAAGTCAATGGTAAGTTAAGAGAAAAATGTTTATTGAAAACATAAAGTATTCAAATAAATACCTCCAAAATAAATTTTGCAAAACTATTATTTTCAACGGATAAGTTATTCAAACGCATATTTTGATCCAAGATCAAAACTTGTATAGCACACCATAATGCAGATCGTCTTAATGAGGCTCCAACAATTTGTTCTCGAACCCCCTTTGGTATGACTGGCAAGATTTGTCGGAAGTCCCCACCAAGAACAATAGTAATACCACCAAATGCTTTAGTATTGTCACAAATATCCTTCAAAGATCGATCCACTGACTCAACACAATGCCTGTGTTGCATAGGAACTTCGTCCCATATTATCAATTTTGCTTCTCTGAATAATTGTGCATGTATAGACTGTTTACTAAAATTACAAATTGAATTATCATGCACATCTAAAGGGATGCGAAATGTTGAATGTGCAGTTCGACCTCCAATTAGTAACAATGATGCAATACCAGATGATGCAACAGTGATAACTATATTTCCCAGACTGCGCAACATTGTTGCTATAGCATTGTACAGAAAAGTCTTCCCAGTTCCAGCACCGCCGCTTAAGAAAAATGTAGTACCTTTATTTTCAAAAACGGACGAAGTAATATCTGAATAAGCATTACGCTATGCATCATTAAGGCAATCAACATTTTTCACTGCATCCAATTGTTTAGCTGTGTTTATAAGTTCCTGATGTTCATGCAACAATCGATTGCCAACAATTGCATTCCAATTTCCAGTAGGAAGTGGCATCGGTGGAAAGTCAGATAGACACTTACCATACTCCTCGAGTAATTCATTGATTAGAAATAAGCCATAATCTTCGATTTGGCATTGAGATGGTGCAGAAATTGAAAACAGGACATTAATTTTACGTTGAAGATCGTCACAAATTTGCACTGAGAATTGATTCCATAATACAAGTGGGTCGATAGGCGAACATTCAATGAGAATAATACTAAACAGACGTCTTAATTGATATCCTGTTTTCATAATTGAAGCTTCGTGAAGACATTGTTTCCATTCTGAATCATCTTCAAGAAGACCTCGTGCAACGCATGTTGCTTTGAATGTAGAGTACTCTACATTATTGAAAGTGCGTAAATTTTCCCATGATGTTGGTCCTCTAACAACTGTTAGTAACAACCGTAAATAGAACCGTTCACCAGAGTTTGGAGATGCAAAATACATTCTACCAATTGAATATCCAGATTTTTTGGGAGTCCAGATCTTTGTGGATTTATTCCAAACAAATTTTTGAGGAAATTCTTGGTAAGTAAGAGCATGTGCTGACTCATGTAAAGCACAACATGTAAAAAATTCAGTCAAAGTTGTCTTCTCATTTTCAGCTCTAGACCATATTGTAGCGTGGTCTTCATCTGGATCAAAAATAACACGGTGTTGCCCTGGCAAATGAAGCATCAATCGTTGTACTGATGGTATCTCCTGATGTAAAGGATGTTCAAATAATCGCCAAGCTGCCTCTGGGGGTCTAATATATCGTGCATCAAGGTATTGCTGGATCTCATCAACTGCACCCAACACCATCGTGGTTCGATCATGACCTTTATAAATGTACTTATGAATGTATTTGACACATCTTATCCCGGCACAAAGTTCGACATTAATATGGCAGTTAAAGCATCTAGAAAGATACATATTGTATGGAACAACATCTCGGATATCAAACTGATGGCCCCTTACAGTATGGATATGTCCATTATTACGACGACGATATATAGGATAGCCATCACGATCCATTGTTGTTGAGTCTACATAAGTTCTCGGGTACTTCTTAGTACATTTACCATTATCTATACATGATGAACTTGGATTGGGTGCACCACATGGGCCGTGCACCATACATTTTATCACAGTTTCGAATAACTCCGGATCTTGAGAAGGATCAGGAAATTCAGCACAGACAATCTTATCCACTTGATCACATGTATGGATCTTATCTGGACCATGAAGAAAGAATATAGCATGCATGTGTGGAAGCCCACGTTTCTGAAATTCAATGGTGAAGACATGTGCTACTTTCCTTCCGAATACATTTTTAGCCTCAATCTCCTTCATTAAAGACTTTCTTTTTAACTCAAAAACACGGGCAACTAAATCGGGACGATCGATGGACTTTTGATAAGGTAGAAGAGCATTAGATATTTCAGGCCAATTTGGATTTGCAGTCATGGTTAGAAATATATCTGGGTGCTGATTATATCGTGTGATAGCCATCGAGTCTTGAAAATTTTCGAACATGTGGCGTGCACTTCCAGTGAAAGATGAAGGAAGTATCATCCGCTGGCCAATTTGGTCACCACTGACATATGCATCTATATCTGCAAGACCCTGATAGAGTTCAGAACGTAGTTTTTGCTGATTATGTTTGATGAACGTCAAACGATTTTGCTCAGTTGCTGCCCAAGCATCAACTAAGAACTCTTGGAACAATTTGCCAGCGCGCAAAATCGGCGAATACTCAGTATGTCTTTCAAATAGGCGGTAGCTATAAAACTCGCACAAGGTAAGGCGTCTATGTGAGGATTGATTGCGCGATGGATCCCATTGCTTCAACTCTGGTTCCCAACCAAGCTGACCATGAGGAAATAATAAGACATAATGCAATGGCAAATATGCAGGATGAGCCTCATTAATTTGCATGCGTTGATTATTTCCTCGTAGATGTAAAACAATATCTCGCATCCCGGAAGGTCGATAGCAATCTCCAGGTAAAATAACAGCAATCTCATCTATAGTAGGGAGGTTATAGCGGCGTCGATCTTTTGTCGAATTATAATGCAGATATACAGGGAGATCACGACCATCTACAGTTTCTTGAGTTAAGACAGAATAAGCTTGATGATATAGATGGATGAATGGGTTTATGGCTGATAAACAATTTTGAATGATAAGTAAGACATCCGTTCTCAAATGAGGATTTCTAGTACGTCGTAACTCTATAGCAGAAGCAGGATCATATATGTAAAGTTGACAATAACTTGCTGTTTGATTCAGTTGTGGAAGAAGTGATCATGTTCGATGACGTAATTCTCCATGAATAGTAAAAGATGTAGGACCTCTACCCGGAATCAATCTTTGATCCAATGTAGCACCAAGACTGGTAAATGCGTTAGCTGCATTATACTCCCGAGCATATTTTCGAAATGATTTTGATTGCTCATTGTTACCATCATATAATTCGCGAATTGCTGTAGGGGGTTCAATAAGTGTATCTAATTTCACCTTTCCTTGCAAACAGCAAGTTCCAAAAAGATGAGTTGTCAAAGTTGACCTCGCCAATTGTTCATCCAACCAATGTAAAGCTGAGCAATGAGGGCATGGAATGTTCATTAAGCCAAGAGAATGCCGAACAGAATCCACAGTTGTCGAGGGACAAATTATATTTGGAATTGACCTAAATAATGTAGTTTATTGTCAAAGTAAAGTAGTGTAGATTAAATCTTATGTACTATCAATAGGATAATAACCTGGCTGGGGGTTCAGTATCTTGTGCAAGAATAAAACCGGATATGTTTATTTGTTCTTTTTCTCGTTCTCTCCTTCTACGTTGAGCAAAGGACCTATTCATTCTAAACCCAAAATCAAGTACAATTAGAGTAATGTAGAGTAGAAATGATTTTATGTAAATGGAAGCAGAGACGGTATGTAGATAACCTGGCAGAAGGTCCATCATCTTGTTCAGAAACATTATCATTGCGGGAGGCTGAGCCCTCATGCAACACTTCAATTAGGGAAGCTGGTAATGAAGGTGTTAATTGAGGTACATCGAGTATGATGTTAGGATGCGTAAATCGAGAAATGCCTCTTTGGTCTTTATCTTGTTCTTCCCTTCTGTGTTGACCTAACGAACCACCCAAACTAAAACAAAAAATAAATAAAATCATTAGTCTAAGAATAGTTTATCTTATGTACTGGCAAGTGGGTAATATCATAGCTAACCTGGCAGAAGGTTCAACATCTTGTTCAGAAATAGTATAATTGAGCGAGGCTGAGCCCTTATGCACCTCTTCAATTAGTGAAGTTAATGATGAAGTTGGTAACTGAGGTATACCGAGTGGGTTGTTAGGAGTGATAATTTTATTGGTCCTTTGTTCTTTCTCTCGTTCTCTCCTTATACGTTGCGCTAAGGAACTGCCCAACGTGAAACAAAAAATGAACACAATTAAATTACAATATCTCAAGAATAGTTGATTGTATGTACATGTAAGGGGATAGTAACATAGATAACCTGGCAGAAGGTGGAGCTTCATGTTCAGAAGTAGCATCAGTTCGCGAGGCTGAGACCTCATGCACCTCTTCAATTAGGGAAGTTGATGATGAATGTGTTACTTGATATATATCGAGTATGTTGGTAGGAGTGATAAATCGAGTAATGTTTCTTTGTTCTTTCTCTCGTTCTCTCCTTCTACGTTGAGCTAAGGACCTGCCCAAAGTTAGTCCAAAAATGAATACAATTAAATTACAATATCGCAAGAATAGTTGATTTTAGGTATAGGCAAGTGGTTAATAACATAGATAACCTGGCAGAAGGTGGAGCATCTAGTGTAGATATAGTATCGTTTCGCGAGGCTGAGCCCTCATGCAACTCTTTAATTAGGAAAGTCGCTGGTGAAGCTGTTACTGTAGGTATATCGAGTATGCGGTTAGGAGGCCTAAATCGAGAAATGTTTCTTTGTTCGTTCTCTCATGCTCTCCTTCTGCGTTGAGCTAAGGAACTATCCATAGTACATCAAAAAAGTAATACAATTAAATTATAGCAGGGAAGAATGGAATCTATGCATTTGTAAGCGGATAAAAACCTGGCAAATGGTTCAGAAACGTGGTCAGAAATCATCGAGGCCTCGGAAACTTGAGATATGTTTCTATGTTCATGTTCACGATGTCTCCTCTTGCGTTGAGCTAATATGCTTTTTGCTACGAAACTATCAACATATGCCTAAATTGATTGTACAGGGTAAGGTTTAGTAGTAATAGTACGTGAAGTATGTAAGATAGGGTTTTATATTAGCAAATGCATTACCGGACGCATGTCGGTGTGAAGCAAGTGGAAATGCTAACGTAGTTCAGATGTTTAATTTGCGACAGCGAGCAAACAATTCAGCTCCTAACGGTAAATAATAACAGTAAATCTATGTACGAAAGTAAAAAATTTAAACAAATATATAAAACATGTACAATTTTAAAAATCATGGATTAACTCAGCATTGCAATGTTAATCATTAAAATCTATTGTAGACTCGGTAAAAAGGATGCACACGTAATTGATGGTTGCCTTCCGGCCAAAAGGTTAGAAGATGGGAAGCAGTATGTGCATAAATAGTCTTGGGTTGATATTTAAAATGGCAATGTCGTAGGGTAGGCAAATGATTTATATTGTGGGGTGGTCACATAAAGGCAATGATCTCAACAGTAAAGTGGGCATTGAAATTGAAAGATGGGCGGCGGGGTCCTTAATGGGTCGGCTGTTGAGTCAAATTGGTCAGGTTTATATAGTAAGAGATATACGTCAGCAATATATAGTTCATGTATAACAATGTTTCTATGTGAAAAGACAGGACAGAAAAATTTGGTTAAAGCATACAGTCAAAGATGATATATTTCCTAATAAATTGTATTGAACCAATAAATGCTAAGTACAAATTCTCATAAACTGATAGGGATGTCAAGCACAATTATGTTTTTTATGGGCTGGGGTATTGGTATGGTTTACTAACCCGTTAAACAAACAATTAAGTGCCTAAAAATGAATTGTTATAACTATGTGCACATGAATAGTGAGTAATAAAATGGTACATAATTACATGGTTCAGAACAATTTTTTTTGGATGTGAATAGTAAAATGGGAAATTGACATGTTAGAGGTAAAATGGAAAATGAAAAGTGATTTACTGGATAATCAAATGCGAAGCGGTATGATGTGTAATCAGTAAACAAAAATGCATTTTTTGGGGAAGTATGTTTTGTGAAAAACAATCAATATTCAGTAATTCATTATACAACTTGCAAATAAATAAATGTCAGACAACAAACAACTAAATTTTAGGGAAAGTATAGATAGGAAAGTTCGAAACTTTATGTGCAAAGGGTAATAGTTTTTTTAGGCTTTGATGGAATTGGAAATCAGAGGCCGGGGATTAGAGAAGAGTACTTCTCAGATTGTCGAACAAATTCGACGTGGATGTCGGGGAATGAGCTGGCACGTTGGGAAGGGCGCTGAACAGATTAGCATTGGAAGTCGGGTCCTGAGAGATGAATTAAGTTGGAGGACGGAAGAGGAAAGTGGAAATTTTTTTGGATGAAGAAGGAAGATGGAGGGAAGAGTCCTGATGAGGGTGTAGTTTAAAACAGGAGGAGGAGAGAAAGTGCAAATGAGGAAGTGGTAAAACAGTGTGTTATCAAAATTAAGCGTTAAAGTATGTTTGAATTGTAGTATAGAATCATACACATAAGCATACACAGTGATTTTTAATCTCTTTTATTTATGTACTGATGTGTTGATAATAAGGCGCAATGCGTTAGAAGATCCATAAAATACCGGTTACATATGATTAGCAAACACACAGTGGGGAGGTACCAAGTATTTTACCGTATGAGCAGCGAACAAACGTAGTGGTTATTTACATATCAGTAGCAAACAAACAAAGTAGCAATCATCCACATTTTAAAGTTTAGTGAACACTTTAAAATTCCACAAATTGCTCAAGACTTTACACAGGTTGCTAATTAACAAAGATGGCTAAGCTATTTACACAGGTTGTTAAATTATTTAACCGATTACTACTTTACAAAGTCCGTAACACGCTCGAAATATTTTACAGATTGCTAATTTTCATGAAAAGTTCTACAGAAGCAAAAACTAATTTAATAGTCTAGCATCAAAAAACTCAATTAGATACTGTTACGCCTATTTGACCGAGACCCAAAAGACACGAGCCCAGGAGCCCGACGACCGGTCGAGAGCCCATCTGCATCCTCGAGCCCATTCTACAAAGGCCCTATAAGGGATCTTCTCGAATGCCGATCCGACCTGGCCCCGATAACCCGCTGGTCACTCGCCCACTCCTGCGAAAACCACTCCCCCGAACGCGCGACCACTAAATGGCGGTAATGGGGAGGTGCTGGCATGGCGAAGAGAGCGGCGGCGAGGGGGCGGATAGATGGGGCACGATCGAGGGCGGGCGTGGGACGTGGGCCAGAGGCAGTCACGCTGGGAGCTCTACAAAAGGGCTAGGAAGACGACGAAGAAGGGGACCGCATCTCAGGTAACAAAACCTAAGGTACTCCATCAACGACCTGGTTCCCCCATTTCGTCTCCTTCCTCCCCCGCTCGCGCCGAGAGACACCGTTACGATCTCCTCACGGGTCGAACCGTCTCCGCCGGGCCTCCTTTCTCAGATCTCTGTCTGACTTAGGCATCGGAGGGGATTTGGCCGGAACCAAGGTCCGGCCCCCTGACGAGCGTTCTCGTCTACGCAGGTGGACAGCTGATCAACGGGCCGAGGCTCCCCCTCGTCCCTCTCCAACCACACGATCAACTGGACAGTGAGGCTTCCCCTCACCGTCCGCCTGCCGAGGCCTAGCACGTCCTACCGAGGCCGAGCGTCTTAATCGGGCCCGAGGTTTCCCCTCGCCCTCCGCCGAACACGCATCTAGCTGAACGACTGAGGCTACCCCTCGTCATCCTACCTCCGAGGACGTGCTCATCTGTCCGAGGCCGAGCGTCTCAACCAGGGCCGAGGCTTCCCCTCGCCCCTTCTGCACCGACTCGAAGCCCCCCGAGGGACCCAAAGCGGGCCCCTTGACCACGTTGACCGGGTTCTCCACGGTCAACGCTTTGTAGTGAGAAAACACTCTGAAACATCTGGCGCCGTCTGTGGGAACCGAAAATCGTCCCACGAAGCAGCAAACCACACCAACAATGGCACGAGCCAGCAATGGAAGGAAGCGCATGCCCCCCATCCCGGAGGAGGGGAATGGCGCATCAAACGGCAACCCCGCGGACATGCCCGTCGGCGACCACCCCGCCCTCTCAACCGAAGAGACCGACGGCTCAGAACTGGCCACGCAAGGACAGCTCCGCGCCCTGGCTCAGGAGACCAACGCGAGCCTCCAGACGTTGGTCGCGACGGTGCAGCAGCTCGTCGGCCCTGCGCCGTCCAACAGAGGCACGTTGGACGATAGCCATCGATGGGCGGGGGGTCCCCCGCACTTGCGGTCCGCCATGGTCGACGACCACGGGACCCAGAAACTGAACATGGAGCATCGGTTCACGCTGTCCAGCTCTCGTCAGGCGAGGTCACGCGCCTCCTCCCCCTATCGTGAAAGGAGCCGAAGAGAAACCGAAGGGACGGAGGGCGAATCGATGACGGCATCGTCTCGTCGGTCACGGTCGTCCCGCCGCAGGAGAAGCGAATGACACCACTCAAGAGACCGATCACGGCGGAGCAGGAGCTCCCGCAGGAGGAGCGGGAGCGTCGGGTCAGCCCGACCCCCAGCGTGGCGAGGGCCGCGGAGCCAGCCCCGCTGGCACCGGTGCTACCTCCACCCCCGATCGAGCCAGAGGCAGGCGAGTACCGCATCCCCGGGGGCATCCACGGAGACCGGTGCCCCTTATCACGGAGAATAACTGACGCACGGGTCCCCTCTCGATTCAGGATCCCGGTGCTGGGAAAGTACAACGGAATAGGGGACCCGGGACACCACGTGATGGACTACGAGGGGGACATGGCATTCTAGGGAGCTGACGATGACCTGCTTTACCGGGGCTTCTATTCTACTCTCAGGGGAGCGGCGAGGAACTGGTACCACAGCCTGCCCGGCCGCTCCATCGACAGCTTCGAGCAACTCACCCAGCTGTTCTGCAAACAGTTCATGGCGGGGAGGCTGATCAAACCTGGTGCTGAACATCTGTTCAACATAGTGCAAGGCCCGGCCGAGCCGCTCCGACAGTTCATGCGCCGCTTCAATGCGGAAAGGCTGAACGTGAACAACCCTCCCGACCTGGTGGTCCAGACGGCCCTTAAGAAAGGGCTTCGCCACAGGGGCCTCAAGAAGTCCCTACACAACGATCCCCCGAAGGACCTCCCCGGGATCATGGCGAGGGCCGAACGCTTCATGCTGACCAAGGAGGCCTTGGCCGAGGATGCAGGAAAAGCCACTCGAGGGACCAAGCGTGGCGACGGCGGACGAGTCAGCCCCGAAGGGTACCGGACCGAGAAGAGGCCGAGGAACAGGCAGCGGGGAGAAAGCGCGAGGGACACCACCCCAGACGCCGTCCTCGCCCAAGTACAGAAGGAAGAGCGAGCTGATCGCCTCCCACCGAAGGCTAAAAGAGGCGGGAAGAACAGAGAGAAGTACTGCAAGTACCATAAGGACGATGGTCATGACACTGAAGACTGCTGGCATTTGAAGAAGGACATTGAGAAGCTAATGAGCCGGGGGCACACCAGGAATCGGGCCGACGAGCCGGCCCACGGAGAAGGGACCTCCACGTAGCCAGACAAGGGGAAGAAGATCAACACCGTCCAAGGTCCCCTCCGCATCATAGAGTGAGCAGGCGATGTCTCTCCCCCCGGTAGCAGCCTAGTAAGAGGGAGCTATCTAGGTTTACATCCCTCTGTCTAGCTTCATTTCCTTTTTTCCTTTTCCTCCAAATGTACCGGTCCGACTGGACTCTTGAGTGTACAAATGCATTCCCTTTTTATCTTTTCTTAAATCCCCGAAGGAGTTGACATGTCACCAATAGCGCAAAAGAATGGGGACCGCCGCCTCACTGGAAGAGGAAGAGGAGCTTTGCCCTCGCCGACCGACCCCTGCGCTCATAAGTCTGGGGGCAGTTCCCCCAGCCGACACGGACGCCGATCGGTCCTAAGCCGAGGAGCCTTGCCCTTGCTGACCGACTCCTGCGCTCGCAAGTCTGGCGGCAGTTCCTTCAACGAGAACAGACGCCGACCGGTCCTAAGCCGAGGAGCTTTGCCCTCGCCGACCGACTCCCGCGCTCATAAGTCTGGGGGCAATTCCCCCAGCAGGCACGGACGCCGACCGGTCCTAAGCCGAGGAGCTTTGCCCTCGCCGACCGACTCCCGCGCTCATAAGTCTGGGGGTAATTCCCCCAGCAGGCACGGACGCCGACCGGTCCTAAGCCGAGGAGCTTTGCCCTCGCCGACCGACTCCCGCGCTCATAAGTCTGGGGGCAATTCCCCCAGCAGGCACGGACGCCGACCGGTCCTAAGCCGAGGAGCTTTGCCCTCGCTGACCGACTCCTACGCTTGCAAGTCTGGGGACAGTTCCTCCAACAAGCACAGACGCCGACCGGTCCTAAGCCGAGGAGCTTTGCCCTCGTCGACTGATTCCTGCGCTCATAAGTCTGGGGGCAACTCCCCCGAGACATGGACGCTGACCGGCCCTAAGCCGAGACGCTTTTACCCTCGCCGACCGACTCCTGCACTCATAAGTCTGGGGAGAATCCCCCCAGCCGACGCCAACGTCGTCCATTCCTAGGCCAAGAACAAGGCGACAACGCAAAGTACACGAGAAATCCGGGTAAGTCAACTTCGTTTATAATAGTTAACCAGAGTACAAAAATGTGTCTTATTTACAGGGGATCAAGGCGGAGGAAACACCCTACAAACAATCTACTCACGACGAATGACAGAGTTCATCACCTACAGAAGCTAGATCGACACCGACAGAGCAAAATTGGTTGACAAAAGACCCAAAGTAGGTAGCCCGAGCTAACAGCCATGCAACCAGCAATTATTGGCCATGGAGCCAATGACGAAGCCAAAGGAGATAACAGGGGCCCGGGATCCATTTCAAGTAGACTGGCCCAAAGCGAAGCGGATGCTAAAAAATTTGAGGATAAGGCCGGGAGGGACTGCTTAGGGAGCCCGAGCCCGGGAGGACGCCTCCTCGGGCACTTCGCCCTGCTCGGAGCGAGGGGGATCGACCGACGGAGGGGCTTGCCGGACACGCTCCGCACATTCCCGGAAGGAAGACTTGACGACTTCGACGATCCGAGGGGCGATGAGGTCTTCGTACTTACCGAAGGCCTCCCTGAGGACCTCGAAGATCCTTTTCCCCAGGGTCTCGACGACGCCCTTTTCCACCTCCTCTGCAAGCCGCATCACCTGGCGCCGATCCGACAGCTCCCTCTGGAGCTCCTCCCTCTCCTGGCGGAACGACTCCGCCGCTTCCTCCGCCGACTGATGAGCATCCTCCAGCTTTCCTTGGAGGTCACCCACTCGTCCCTCCAACTCGGCCACACGGAGGTTGAGGCGCCGAGACTCCATCTGGGCCTCCGTCATGGCCACCTCGGCCGCCCCGGACCGCTCCTGAGCCTTCATGGAGGACTCCTCCAGCTCCCTCAAGCGGACGGCTCGACACTGCAACTCCACAGCGAGCGCTGAACCCTGAAAAAACGAGCCATGAGCTAAGAAGAGGATAAAAAGAAAGAGAGAATAGCAAGATAACCGAACCTGTTGAAGGATCCAGACCAAGGAATCCGACATCTTGTCGGTCGGGATCTTCTTGAGGAGGCTACGGTCTCGGGGAGGGACGGAGACCTCGGCAACCTGCTGGGCCAGGGCTCGGTCAACCAACAACGAACTCCCAGGGACGACGATCGAAGCCAAGTCGCTCGCCAACAAGGCCCCGACCCCCGGTGATACGGGCGAAGACGCTGCGAGGGGGGTGGCTGACAAAGCTACCGAAGGATCCCCGGCGGACGCCACGGGAAGCGCGGAACCTGCCGGGCTGGAGGGATCCACGTCCTCCCTCCTCTTCTTTCCTCCGTGGGGCTCCGAAGGCGCCGGAGGGGAACGCTTCCGCCTCACACCATCCTCACCCCCGGGAAGGGGGTCGCCAGAAGAAGAGGCGGGAGGCGCGGCCACCACCTTACCCACGGAAGGCTCGGCTCGGCGCACTTCCTCCTCAACGGCCCTCCGAGGCGCCCTTCCAGAGGTACTACCTCGGCTCCGAGCGGCACCACGACGGATCAGCTCATCGACGTCACGGACGAACTCGCGACCGGCCATCCCTGCAAAGGAGACCGAAATCAGGATGAGTCATAGGGCAATCCGAGGATGAAAAAGCGACCTACCCGGAGACCACAAGACGGCCTTCAGGAGTTGGTCGTCCAACAAAGACCAGATGGATTTGGATTCCAAAGGAAGAGCCGACAGCAGCGCGGCGGCTGTCTGGTCAGCGTCAGAAAGGGTTAACGGTAAGCAAGGCTGGACGGACGCGCCCTAGCTTGTCAGAATCTGGGCATCACCCAAAAAGACCACAAAGACATAGTCCGAGCTCCAATCCCCCGACCAGCGGGGAAGCCCGATCAGACACTCCCTCCTTGGACGGGCTCGGAGGTGCAGCCATGACCCCGGCCCGACCGTCTGGACCTGGTAAAAGTGGAAGAGAAGGGGGAGAGACGGCTTCAGACCGCGGATGCAGCAAAGCGTTACGAAGCCCGTCAGTACCGCGATCGAGCAAGGAGTGAACTGGCAAAGGGGCACCATGAGGTAATCCATGACCTGGACAAGGAAGGGATTGAGCGGGAAACGAAGACCCAGGCGAAACATTTCGACGTAGACGCCGACTTCATTGCTCCTCGGAAGGCAAATCCGCTCGTCGACGAATGGAACTCGGACATCGTACGGGAAACAGAGATACCTTTCCCGGATCTCCGAGACCACCGAAGGAACGGTCCTCGACGGCGTACGGAGGATGACCGGGGGCACGTTGAGACGCACGGCAGCCGACGCCACATCGTCGCAGGCATAGTCTGGGAATAGCCTCCCCTTCTCCTTATCTTGGAGGGGACGACTCCCGGAAGAGGAACCTGATCCCACTAGCCGGGGCCTGCCCCGCCTGGACTCTGGAGAACCCCTCGCCCCTCGGCCAGAACCGCCTATCCTAAGAGCAGCCATAACACGAGAGCGAGAAAGGAAATTACCTTTTAGCTAGTTCGGAGGAGGCAAAGAAGCGAAGGCGACGGGAAACTCCGAGTTGGGGAAAGCCTAGAACAATGGGAGGAACGAGAAAGAAGTGGAGATCAACACAGCTGGGGATCTTATATTCCAGGGACGAATTCGAAGCGCCTGACAAGAACACGTGGCAAGGCTCGAAGAACCGGCGGCGTTCCGAAATTGGCGCCAGGGGAAGTCCAATCGATCCGCCTCATCATGACCTACATTTATGACCACGCCTCGATTGAAGCGCCACTCGGAACCCCAGGAGACACAGCGGTCAATCCGAGCGAGCCAAAGCTGATCGACCCCACCAAGGGCGGCTCAAGAACCCCTCAGCTTCTCAACTGAAGACAACCCCACGAATGGTGGGGATATACTTGCAGCTGCACGTGGCAACATCTGAAGGCCGACGACGCTTCGGAACCCGCGCCTTAAAAGTATCAAACGGGCCAACTCATGATGGCGACTCGGCATCGACTGACGAGCTTGTCAAAATCGGCAGAAGTCACATCGGCCGAGCCGAACCGGCCGAGGCCGATCAACCCGACCGATGGGGGCAATTGTTACGCCTATTTGACCGAGACCCAAAAGACACGAGCCCAGGAGCCCGACGACCGGTCGAGAGCCCATCTGTATCCTCGAGCCCATTCTACAAAGGCCCTATAAGGGATCTTCTCGAATGCCGATCTGACCCGGCCCTGATAACCCGCTGGTCACTCGCCCACTCCTGCGAAAACCACTCCCCCGAACGCGCGACCACTAAATGGCGGTAATGGGGAGGTGCTGGCATGGCGAAGAGAGCGGCGGCGAGGGGGCGGATAGATGGGGCACGATCGAGGGCGGGCGTGGGACGTGGGCCAGAGGCAGTCACGCTGGGAGCTCTACAAAAGGGCTAGGAAGACGACGAAGAAGGGGACCGCATCTCAGGTAACAAAACCTAAGGTACTCCATCAACGACCTGGTTCCCCTATTTCATCTCCTTCCTCCCCTGCTCGCGCCGAGAGACGCCGTTACGATCTCCTCACGGGTCGAACCGTCTCCGCCGGGCCTCCTTTCTCAGATCTCTGTCTGACTTAGGCATCGGAGGGGATTTGGCCGGAACCAAGGTCCGGCCCCCTGACGAGCGTTCTCGTCTACGCAGGTGGACAGCTGATCAACGGGCCGAGGCTCCCCCTCGTCCCTCTCCAACCACACGATCAACTGGACAGTGAGGCTTCCCCTCACCGTCCGCCTGCCGAGGCCTAGCACGTCCTACCGAGGCCGAGCGTCTTAATCGGGCCCGAGGTTTCCCCTCGCCCTCCGCCGAACACGCATCTAGCTGAACGACTGAGGCTACCCCTCGTCGTCCTACCTCCGAGGACGTGCTCATCTGTCCGAGGCCGAGCGTCTCAACCAGGGCCGAGGCTTCCCCTCGCCCCTTCTGCACCGACTCGAAGCCCCCCGAGGGACCCAAAGCGGGCCCCTTGACCATGTTGACCGGGTTCTCCACGGTCAACGCTTTGTAGTGAGAAAACACTCTGAAACAGATACCAAATGCATCTCTACCAGCACAAAAAATGGAGGAATCGAGGATGAAGAAGTCGAAGAAAGACAACAGTGACTTCAAGTGATGAATCCAATGTCAGAGATTCCAATAAGAAATGGATAGACCATCACAATTAAAAGGTCAAATCCTCCAAGAACAAAAGCATTCAAGGGGGAAATAGATCAAGGATAGTGCTGACGTTTGTATTGCATGAAATCAAGCTTAAAACATATGAGATTCAGCCTTCAGTAAGCATACAAATAAGTAGGAATAATTTTTTTTGTCAAACCCATCAAAATTGACCGAAAATTTCAATTCTATCGGGAACCCAGATGGAAAAATCTCACCTTTGTTCAACAAAACGATTCAGAACCAAGATTTTAACTGTATAATGCCATTATCCCACTACATAGCGAAAAATACAGGAAGAAATATGCAGTACCGAGGGCGTTAAATTGAAGGATGGTGAATGAAAAAACGTACAACCAAGTGTGAAGAGATTGACGATGGTTCAAGCCATTCCAGGGATGCATCCGAATAGGCAGAGGACGATTATCCAAGAGAAGAAAGAAGTAACAATAGTTCATATTTAGTTTACTGGTCAAAATAGAAAACAATTATTCACTGTATGTCTGACCTAGAAAAGAAAATCCACGTTTTTAAGGAATTAAGAGTATAACCTTCGGATGGAAAAAAACAACCAGATGGAAAAATCTCACCTTTGTTCAACAAAACTATTCAAAACAAAGATTTTAACTGTATAATGCCATTATCCCACTACATAGCGAAAAATACAGGAAGAAATATGCAGTACCGAGGGCGTAAAATTGAAGGATGGTGAATGAAAAAACGTACAACCAAGTGCGAAGAGATTGACGATGGTTCAAGCCATTCCAGGGATGCATCCGAATAGGCAGAGGACGATTATCCAAGAGAAGAAAGAAGTAACAACAGTTCAAATTTAGTTTACTGGTCAAAATAGAAAACAATTATTCACTGTATGTCTGACCTAGAAAAGAAAATCCACGTTTTTAAGGAATTAAGAGTATAACCTTCGGATGGAAAAAAACAATTATTCACTGTATTTCCTACCTAGAATTTGTGTAGATTAATATTCTAACAGAATCCCACGTAAAGAATTGTCCTTAGTTAATTCAAATCATTTCCATGATGATCCTTCCGTAATATACTTGAAATAAGAACCTAATGTTGCGCCAACTTATTTCGCAGTAAGCCAAATACAATTGAGTAAGAGAAATCAGCAGGCAAATAAGGCATCAAATTAAATTACGCTCTAAATTCAGCGATTCAACGATTGAATCAAATAAGTCAACAAAGATATAATAAGGCAATAAAGATTAAATTACGCATCAAAGAAGGCAACAAAGACATAATAAGGCAACAAAGATCTAATAAGGCAACAAAGATATAATCTAGCGTTTAAGTTAAAAGTATGGTCCAAATTCGAAACAATACTGAACTAAATCAAATTAAAGGATTGTGAACGGGTGTACGTTCCCAAGTCGAAATAGTGGCGTAGCCAAAACGTCTCCAAACAGATTCGCCGTGGAACGTCACAGTGGTTCAAAGGCTGAAGAGGACAGTTGATATTTATTAGGGCTGAAGATGAGTCAAATCTGGATAATCAAGTATGGGGAAACTTGATATTAAATTTTATTCAAAGTTGGAGATAATCTGGCAAACTTGATATTAAATATTAAATGTTTGGCAGAAGAAATCATTGGCAGTAGGCAGTAGAAACAACAGGAACATTGAGAACGTCACAAACATCAGATGCCAAAAACAATAAGCACATCGCAGATTTCCAAACAAAAATTTAAACCGTCGAGACAGAAATTAGTAATTGGGAATGATGAAGACAAAGGGAGTAAGACAATAGTTTTTTAGCAGTTCTTATAAACGTTTCGCTTCATAACGTGCGAATTGTTGTTAACTTAAGAAGTTTTTAAAGTGAAAAATGTCCTAGTAAGGTTTCTATGATGTTATTGGTATTCTGCCCTTTTATAATAAGGTTTTTAATTACATTAAGGTTTTTATAGTAAGGTTTATTTATTGAAACTATTTTCTGGTTTTTAAAAGAATAAGGTTTTTACAGTTTTTTATATAAAGGTTTTGAGGAGAATAAGGTTAATTATATATAATACTGAGTTACGAATGCCAAACAGAGATTTATAAACAAAAAATGCGATTGATTCACAACCAATCAATTGTATCAGTTGCTGAAATTGAGAAATGAGTACTCAACGAAAGAAATTGAAAACATGGCAATGTCTCTGATCTGATCTTGATTAACGATTGAAATCACCTACAATGGGGATAATATTACACTTTGGAGTAATATTTACGGACACGTAGGACAAAGATTCAGAATGGTAATGAATCAATTTCAATCATTAGCAGCAGGGAATGAATCAAATGTCATGGTTCTGCTAATTGAAAACTGAAAATTTGCCAGTAGGGAATGAATCAAATGTAAAAATTGAAAATTTGGCATAACATTTCAAACAATAGAGAAAAAATTGTCAGTAGCATAACAGTTCACATTTCAAAAATTCTCATCAGGGATTAGGTAATTTTTAATCAGGGAGTAGCATTCAATAGGGGATTAGGTCAAATTTTAATCAGTGAATGAATCAAATTTTGATCAATTAATTTTAATCAGTTTTTCAGACATGTCATACAATAAGGGATTAGCATGTTATACAATCAGGGATTAGAAGTTGACATAAATCAGGGATTTGCAACAGTTATTAGCATGTAAGTAGCGTAACAGTTCAGTCAGAAGCATTTCTCTTAAACTCGAAATTTACATGTACATTGCAAGGCTAGTAAAAAAATCGACCTGCTAATGATAATTATGCCTAAAATGCTCATGAACACTGAAACCTGAACATATACCCAGGAAAAAACCTTGAGCTTCTAAGAAGCCTTGCATATACACCTTGCATATATGCACAGCTTATTTATGATGAGAGTTATTTGTAAGGGTTCATTTCCTAAAATAATTATAGTTTTTCGATTAGCATCAATCATTACTCAAGGTGGGCATAATTCAAACCTTGAATATATAGCATTGCATATATGCACAGGTTACATGGTTATTTAAACCATGTATGCAATGCTTGCATATATGCACAGTCCATCAGACATATATGGATTGCATTCTCATCAACAGGAAAGTCAAATGAAAAATGAATGATGCATAACCTAGCCTACAAACTCTAATTGGAAGGCTATATAGTCATAATACCTTACAAAAAGATTTAATGATGGAAGGCTGTAAAGTCCTAATACCTTTTAAAAATAATTCTTGCTTAAAACTGTCCAAAAATGCTTAATTCGTAATACCTTTCAAAAAATAATCCTTAATGTAATCTGCCAGTGAATCGTAATTGCAAAGAATCTATATCAAGTAAGTTGGTTTTTTTTTGCTATTTGGCATCAAGCTTGTTGAATTATATTTGTAATACACATAAAATTGTGACAGCCAACTCACTAAAATATTCTTCCCCCTGCTCTTTGTTATCTCACCAAATTAGTTGCTTTTGGTAGTTCCAAAACTCGTAATTACTTCCAAATTCATAAAAAATATGTGATTTCGTATTAGAATCTTGTGAGTGCCCAAAAAATTTAACAAATTACTCTTGCAACAATTCCTTCTATAAAGATTCAATAAATTCGTAATACCTTCAAACAAAAAAAATTGTAACGACTGCTTTTCATGTATTTGGATTTATTATAATATAATATATGTTTTGGTGAATTTTCTCCTCATGTGTGGTTTTCGTCTCCGTAGCTTTCATTTTCGATCGATTCGTCGTATTTTCTCGTTTCTTCCTTAGGATTGTCGATTCCAAAGTATGTCCTTCGTGACGGACTTCATAACGGTCGTATCTTACTATTAGATCAAGCCTAGGAGTCTTAGGAATCGATCCCGGGGCCCCGCGCTCCGTATCGGAACTTTTCTGTGCTCATTAGCCGGTATAAGAAGGGGCACCGACCGACTAGATGACGATCCAGTCGGTCGGCAATCCTTCTTGGACCGACTAGTTAGCTTTCTAAATTTCTCAGGAGTTACTGTTTACCGTTAGTCGGTCTAAGAACGTTGGTTGACCGATTAGGTTGCAAACTAGTCGGTCAGCAATGCTTCTTGAACCGACTAACTCATCATATTATTTTTGTATCAGTTACTGTTTACTCTTAGTCGGTCTAAGAACGTTCATCGACCGACTAGATGTTAAACTAGTCGGTCAGTACTTGTTCATGGATCGACTAACTCTAAATCCTAATTTTGTACAGAAGTTACTGTTTACACTTAGTCGGTCTGCGTTGGTCGACCGACCGACTAGTTGCCAAACTAGTCGGTCAGTGGTTGCTCTTTGACCGACTAACTAGTGTTGAAACCCTAATTTCTGGGCAGCCGCCAGCCCAACCTATTTAAACCCAACCCAAACGACTTCTTCTTCTCCAACACGACCCAAAACCCTAAAATCTTCCCCCTTGAGCCCCCATCTTCCTCCAAGCTTCAATCCTTCATTCCAAGCCCTAAATCCATCATCCAAACCATCCATCCACTCTATCTACCTCTCATCTTCCCCAAATCTCCACCAAAATCCATCAAACCCCCAAAATCCCCCAAAACCCTAGTTCCTCAAACTTCTCCATTGGCTTCCAGATCTGGTCCTAGGGTTCCCCGGAGTGTTTCTTCCGCCTCCTCTAGGTAAGAAATCGATCTACCATTGTTTTCATATCCTATTGTAATTTTTATGAAACCCTAATAAAATACTTGTGTTTTGATGATTGTTCCCCATATCAGCGATTCCCCGTAGGCTAGCGTCCGTGGAAACGTACCTTCGTAACCGTCATCCCCGGTGATAAGCAAGTGAAACTTGCTACCCTTGTTGTTTAGGCCGTGCTTAGGCCATTACCTTGTTTTAGCGTAAAAGAGACTAGACAGTGAAAGGATAGCTGTCTGGACACCTTTGATCTAGCTTGACAACGAAGCTAGATCCGTCACCTCCATCATGCTTGTATGTCACGTTTAAATTCAATTAACGGTACGCAATTATCTGTTCATATCATCCCTGCATCTTTGCCTGACATGTTTAAATTCCATTAACGGTACGCAATTATCTGCTCATGGCATTGCATAGTGATTATTTATTGTGACTGCGTAGCACACGCTACAATACCATGTTTCCTGGCTCGTGTTCCAGAAGCGAGCCCTGTAGTTGCTAACCCCAACGCTCGACACATGTGAGTGGGGTAAGAGATAAGCGGACTGAGCCCGATTTGGCTTGATCAGCCACTCCGGCCAGCAGGTGAAATCTCTAGTGTTTAAGTGATTGATAGTGATAGAGATAAACGAGTTGGCCAGCAAGTTGACTCTCTATGCACTAAGTGATAAGTGATAAGTGATAAGTGATAAGTAATAAGTGATAAGTGTTAAATGATAAGTAATCAGTGATTTGGTAGCTTTTGCTACATCGTGAGTGCTTGCCTCTCTTTTAAACTGTTGCATCATATTCAACTGCCATGCCATCATTTAACATTTAAATGCTAGGTTGTTAGTCACTTTCAGTTTCCTTGCCAAGTCTTTTTAGACTTGCTGACATGTGCCCCTTTCTCTTTTGGGTGACGCATGTTAGACCTTGAGCCTGAGTTGCTTGCTGAGGGTGAGGTGTTTGCGGACGCCGAGCTTGCGCCCGTGTTGGACGGGGAGTACATGGACACTGGGGACCAGTCCTAGTGTCTTCGTGGTGTTTTACCTTTGTTAGACAGTTGTTTTGTTGTCGGTGCGTAGAACCTTTACTCTGTTATGATGTTGCTTTTGTTTGGCCTTGTTCTGGGCCCTTAGACTCTTTCTTTTTAGCCTGGTGGCTTTTCTGTGATGTTGGATATTTTGTGGACAACCTTTGGGATTGGTATTTCATATCGTCTCATACTATTATTATTATTGTTGTTGTTTCGCTTGCAATTACAGGGACCTGCTTATGTATTTTATGGACGCTTATCGGGTTTGGGGCTTCACAGCTCCACTCTCGTGCGGACCTTTTCACGTCTCGCCTCCATTTTAGGGAAGCGGGTCGTGACAGGTTTTAGTGGTGGCCCATGCAGGTCCTTCTGTAACTGCAAATATCGGAATAACGATAATAATACGAATTGTCCAACAAATAAGTTCGACATCTGAGCCCTAAGCTATGAGTCTAATTGTTTCGTTTTCTGCGTCATTAGATGGCAGGAAGGCGAATCACCCGTGGTGGTGGTTGTGGTGCGCCCCCTCATGACGAGGAGCCTGAGCGGGAGCCCACTAATGGAGAGATGATGCGGATGATGTTGCAGATGATGCAAGTTCAGCAGGGTGTGCTCTTGCAGGTACAGAATGCTCCGGTGACTCGAGCTGCTCGGGTGGTGGAAGCCCCTCGCCCCGAGCCCGGGGCGAAGCAGTTCAGAGAGCTGGGTCCTGCGTATTTTGATGGAACCGAAGGTCCACTAGCTGCTGATGAATGGATGAGGAATATCGAGGACAATCTGAAGATGTCCAAGGTCAACGAGGTTAGTTGGGTTGACTTGGCGAAGCGCCAGCTAAAGGATAACGCCAGGAACTGGTGGGATGCTGAAGAGAAGATGTTAGTGGAGCCGATCGTCTGGACTACCTTCAAGGCCAGATTTGATGGTGAGTTCTTCCCGAAGGCTGCCAGGGAGGAGATGCTGCAGCGTTTTATCGATCTGAAGCAGGGGAACTCGTCGGTGGACATGTACCACCAGGAGTTCATGAGGCTGAGTCGGTTTGCGCCGAAAATGGTGCAGGACGCTGAGGAGAGAGCTCAGAGGTTCCTGCAGGGACTTGCTTCGGAGCTCCAGAGCTTTGTGACCTCTTCTGACCGGGAATCTTATCAGAAGGTTTTGGTCGCTGCCAAGAGGCAGGAGCTGCTTGTGAACCAGAGGAAGGGGTCTATTGTTGGTGCTGGGAAGAGGCCTTTGGAAAGGCGAGAGCTGTGGTTAGGTCTGGATTCAGGCCGAACCCGCCTGTTCAGTTTAAGAGGCCAGGAGGGCCTGTTCGGAGGACTTGCCATTTCTGTGGCAAGGAGGGCCATATCAAGGAATCGTGTAGGAAGTTCTTGGGGCAATGTATTATCTGTGGAGATCCCGCCCATGCTATCCGGGAGTGCCCGAGGTTGATGCAACCTTGGAGGACACCTATTGCTGCCCCGCCGTTGCAGCAGAGAGCCCCGGTGCCCGCTGGTCGTGGGGTGCCCCTCATTCCGCAGAAGCAGGCTTTCCAGCAGGCCGCTCCGCCGAGGAGGCAGGCATTTCTGATGACTGAGGAGGAGGTTTTGGCCATGGATGAGGTCATTGCAGGTAACTTTCGATCTAGATTGTTCCTTCATTAATTAATTGATTGTTAAATTATGTGAATGCTTGTGTATGGTGTTGCTAGAGTAAGATTTGATTGATTAGACTGTTTGTTAGGTGTGGTTTTGGTTTGCACGTTCCCTGCCCGAGTCCTCTTTGACTCTGGTGCATCGATGTGCATTTTGGCCCAGAGCTTCGTGGAGAAGCATTCCTTGTCGACGTCCCCTCTCTCCAAGAGTTGGAACATCGTTACAGGGAATGGAGTAGTCGCAGTGCATCGTGGATGCAGTCCTTGCTCTGTGGTGGTTTGTGGACATGAGCTTTATGCTGATTTTATTGTCCACAACATCACCAACTACGATGCGGTCTTTGGGATGGATTGGCTTGCGAGCTTCTATGCTACGATCGACTGCAGGAGGAAGAAGGTGGTATTCGAGATTCCTGGACATCCAGTATTTGAGTTCAGTCGTGGTAGCAGTTCGCTTGGTCCTGTCAGATTTCGGGCCAGGCCGGTGGAGGCTGTGGCTATGCAGATGGAGCTGGTGTGGCCAGCTGTGGTGTGTGATTTCGGTGACGTCTTCCCCGAGGAGATGTTTGGTCTGCCGCCTGATCGGGCTTTGGAATTTTCTATTGACCTTATTCCAGGTGCGCAGCCGATTTCGAAGGCGCCGTATCGTATGGCACCTGCAGAGTTGGAAGAGTTGCGGAAGCAGTTGGATGAGCTTTTGCAGAAGGGTTATATTAATCCTAGTGTGTCCCCGTGGGGAGCACCGGTGTTGCTGGTTAAGAAGAAGGATGGTTCGCGTCGCATGTGCGTGGACTATCGGGGATTGAATGCGGTGACCGTTAAGAATAAATACCCGTTGCCTCGCATCGATGATATTTTTGATCAGCTTGGAGGTTCGAGGGTGTTTTCTAAATTGGATTTGAGGAGTGGTTACCATCAGTTGAAGGTGAAGAAGGATGATGTTCCGAAGACAGCATTCAGGACGAAGTATGGACACTATGAGTTTGTGATTATGCCTTTCGGCGTAACTAACGCGCCCGCAGTTTTCATGAATCTGATGAACCTGATTTTCTACGACTTTTTGGATAAGTTTGTCGTTATCTTTATTGACGACATTCTGATCTACTCGAAGTCGGAGGAAGAGCATGCCTCGCACTTAAGGACGGTGTTGGAGATTTTGAGGAAGCATCGGTTGTATGCTAAGTTCTCGAAGTGCGAGTTTTGGCTGGATAGTGTTGCTTTTCTCGGGCATGTGGTGACTGGAGACGGTATTTCAGTGGATCCCGAGAAGATTAGGGCCATCAGGGAGTGGCCTGTTCCGTCGTCAGCATCTGAGATTCGGAGTTTCCTTGGACTTGCCGGTTATTATCGGCGATTCATTAAGGACTTTTCTCGTATTGCTGAGCCGATGACCAGGTTGACGCGGAAGGATGTTGCTTATGTTTGGTCGGGTGATTGTGAGAGTGCTTTTGGTATTCTGAAGGAGAGGTTGACGAGTGCCCCTATTCTTGTTGTGCCTGATCGCAGCGGTGGATTTGAGATCTTTTGCGATGCTTCTGGCAAGGGTCTCGGTTGTGTGTTGCATCAGCACGGGCATGTTGTGGCGTATGCGTCTCGTCAGCTTAAGGTTCATGAGAAGAATTATCCGACGCATGATTTGGAGTTGGCTGCCGTTGTGTTTGCTCTTAAGATTTGGAGGCACTTCCTGCTGAGTGAGAAAGTGAAGATTTTCACCGATCACAAAAGCTTGAAGTATATTTTCACTCAGAAGGAGCTCAACATGCGACAGCGTCGATGGTTGGAGCTTATGGCGGATTATGATATTGATTTGCAGTTTCACCCTGGCAAGGTGAATGTGGTTCCAGATGCTTTGAGTAGGCTTCATGCGGTAATGATGTTGACCTCGCAGTGGAGATTGCAGCAGGATTTTTGTGAGTCTGGCGTGGAGATTGTTCTTCCTGGGGAGGCTTCTTCGTTGATGTACATGCAGGTACAGTCGACGATCGTGGATCGGATTAAGGCTGGCCAGGCTGAGGATCCGAAGTTGGTTAAGATTCGGGAGCATGTGGAAGCCGGTCTGTGGACTGACTTTTTGATTCATGAGGATGGCTCGCTGAGGTTTGGAGCCAGGTTGTGTGTGCCCGCTGGGGATATCAGAGATGAGTTGATGGTGGGGGCACACAGTTCGCCGTATTCTGTGCATCCTGGTGGCACCAAGATGTACCAGGATCTTCGTTTGAATTATTGGTGGCATGGTATGAAGCGGAGTGTGGCTCGGAGTGTAGCCAAGTGCTTGGTTTGCCAGCAAGTGAAGGCGGAGCATCAGCGTTCGGCCGGGTTGCTACAACCGCTTCCGATTCCGGAGTGGAAGTGGCAGCACATCACTATGGATTTCGTGACTGGACTACCTCGGAGTCCGAAGCAGAATGACGCGATTTGGGTGATCGTAGATCGATTGACCAAATCTGCGCACTTTATTCCGTTCCGAGTGGGACAGTCCACTGAGGCGCTAGCGAGGAGATATATGGAGGTAAAATTTCTTTTACTCTCCGTTTTTATTTCCTTTTCCTAGTTTGGATAGTGATATAACGTGAATCGTGCAGGAGGTTGTGCGACTTCATGGAGTCCCCGTGAGTATCGTGTCTGACAGAGACACGAGATTCACATCTCAGTTCTGGCAGAGTTTGCAGAAGAGCTTGGGTACGCGTCTGAGTTTCAGCACGGCGTACCATCCGCAGACGGATGGCCAGTCCGAGAGGACGATTCAGATTTTGGAAGACATGCTGAGGGCGTGCATGTTGGATTTCAAGGGTTCGTGGGAGGACCATCTACACTTGGTGGAGTTCTCTTACAACAACAGCTTCCAGGCGAGTATTGGCATGGCGCCATTCGCCGCTCTTTATGGGAGGAAATGTCGATCGCCATTGAGTTGGGATGACGTTGGTGATCGGGAGTTGTTGGGACCTGAGATGATCGTGGAGGCCGTGGATATCGTCAGGAATATTCGGGAGAGGTTGAGAATTGCTCATGACCGTTTTAAGCATTGGGCGGATGCTAAACGTCGTCCTTTGGAGTTTCAGCCGGGCGACCATGTGTTCTTGAAGATTTCCCCGAATCGTGGTGTGATTCGTTTTGGGAAGCGTGGGAAGTTGAGCCCGCGATACATTAGACCGTTTGACGTTTTAGAGAGGGTTGGCGAGGTAGCTTATCGCTTGGCCTTGCCGCCATCTTTGGAAGGAGTTCACAATGTTTTCCATGTGTCGTAGCTTCGTCGATACATTAGCGATCCGTCTCATGCGGTGGATTTTTCGGAGATTACCGTTCGCCCCGATATGACGTATGACCAGCATCCCGTGCAGATTCTGAACAGGCGTCAGAAGTCGCTTCGGAACAAGATTGTCAATCTTGTGAGGGTGATGTGGCGACACGGCTCACCTGGAGAGTCTACTTGGGAGAATGAGGATGAGATGCGAGAGCGTTTCCCACTTTTGTTTCCGGACTCGTGAGTTTTTGGAAATTCCGAGGACGGAATTTTTCTTAAGTTGGGGAGGATGTAACAACTGCTTTTCATGTATTTGGATTTATTATAATATAATATATGTTTTGGTGAATTTTCTCCTCATGTGTGGTTTTCGTCTCCGTAGCTTTCCTTTTCGATCGATTCGTCGTATTTTCTCGTTTCTTCCTTAGGATTGTCGATTCCGAAGTATGTCCTTCGTGACGGACTTTATAACGGTCGTATCTTACTATTAGATCAAGCCTAGGAGTCTTAGGAATCGATCCCGGGGCCCCGCGCTCCGTATCGGAACTTTTCTGTGCTCATTAGCCGGTATAAGAAGGGGCACCGACCGACTAGATGACGATCCAGTCGGTCGGCAATCCTTCTTGGACCGACTAGTTAGCTTTCTAAATTTCTCAGGAGTTACTGTTTACCGTTAGTCGGTCTAAGAACGTTGGTTGACCGACTAGGTTGCAAACTAGTCGGTCAGCAATGCTTCTTGAACCGACTAACTCATCATATTATTTTTGTATCAGTTACTGTTTACTCTTAGTCGGTCTAAGAACGTTCATCGACCGACTAGATGTTAAACTAGTCGGTCAGTACTTGTTCATGGACCGACTAACTCTAAATCCTAATTTTGTACAGAAGTTACTGTTTACACTTAGTCGGTCTGCGTTGGTCGACCGACCGACTAGTTGCCAAACTAGTCGGTCAGTGGTTGCTCTTTGACCGACTAACTAGTGTTGAAACCCTAATTTCTGGGCAGCCGCCAGCCCAACCTATTTAAACCCAACCCAAACGACTTCTTCTTCTCCAACACGACCCAAAACCCTAAAATCTTCCCCCTTGAGCCCCCATCTTCCTCCAAGCTTCAATCCTTCATTCCAAGCCCTAAATCCATCATCCAAACCATCCATCCACTCTATCTACCTCTCATCTTCCCCAAATCTCCACCAAAATCCATCAAAACCCCAAAATCCCCCAAAACCCTAGTTCCTCAAACTTCTCCATTGGCTTCCAGATCTGGTCCTAGGGTTCCCCGGAGTGTTTCTTCCGCCTCCTCTAGGTAAGAAATCGATCTACCATTGTTTTCATATCCTATTGTAATTTTTATGAAACCCTAATAAAATACTTGTGTTTTGATGATTGTTCCCCATATCAGCGATTCCCCGTAGGCTAGCGTCCGCGGAAACGAACCTTCGTAACCGTCATCCCCGGTGATAAGCAAGTGAAACTTGCTACCCTTGTTGTTTAGGCCGTGCTTAGGCCATTACCTTGTTTTAGCGTAAAAGAGACTAGACAGTGAAAGGATAGCTGTCTGGACGCCTTTGATCTAGCTTGACAACGAAGCTAGATCCGTCACCTCCATCATGCTTGTATGTCACGTTTAAATTCAATTAACGGTACGCAATTATCTGTTCATATCATCCCTGCATCTTTGCCTGACATGTTTAAATTCCATTAACGGTACGCAATTATCTGCTCATGGCATTGCATAGTGATTATTTATTGTGACTGCGTAGCACACGCTACAATACCATGTTTCCTGGCTCGTGTTCCAGAAGCGAGCCCTGTAGTTGCTAACCCCAACGCTCGACACATGTGAGTGGGGTAAGAGATAAGCGGACTGAGCCCGATTTGGCTTGATCAGCCACTCCGGCCAGCAGGTGAAATCTCTAGTGTTTAAGTGATTGATAGTGATAGAGATAAACGAGTTGGCCAGCAAGTTGACTCTCTATGCACTAAGTGAAAAGTGATAAGTGATAAGTGATAAGTAATAAGTGATAAGTGTTAAATGATAAGTAATCAGTGATTTGGTAGCTTTTGCTACATCGTGAGTGCTTGCCTCTCTTTTAAACTGTTGCATCATATTCAACTGCCATGCCATCATTTAACATTTAAATGCTAGGTTGTTAGTCACTTTCAGTTTCCTTGCCCAAGTCTTTTTAGACTTGCTGACATGTGCCCCTTTCTCTTTTGGGTGACGCATGTTAGACCTTGAGCCTGAGTTGCTTGCTGAGGGTGAGGTGTTTGCGGACGCCGAGCTTGCACCCGTGTTGGACGGGGAGTACGTGGACACTGGGGACCAGTCCTAGTGTCTTCGTGGTGTTTTACCTTTGTTAGACAGTTGTTTTGTTGTCGGTGCGTAGCACCTTTACTCTGTTATGATGTTGCTTTTGTTTGGCCTTGTTCTGGGCCCTTAGACTCTTTCTTTTTAGTCTGGTGGCTTTTCTGTGATGTTGGATATTTTGTGGACAACCTTTGGGATTGGTATTTCATATCCGTCTCATACTATTATTATTATTGTTGTTGTTTCGCTTGCAATTACAGGGACCTGCTTATGTATTTTATGGACGCTTATCGGGTTTGGGGCTTCACAGCTCCACTCTCGTGCGGACCTTTTCACGTCTCGCCTCCATTTTAGGGAAGCGGGTCGTGACAAAAATTCTTGCCTAATACCTTACTAAAATTACTCTTCCTTAATACGTTCCAAAATTTCGTCATTCCTAATATACCTTTCTAAAAATAACTCCAGCCTACAAACTCTTAATACCTCCCAAAAATTGGTCATTCCTAATATACGTGCAGGTTTTGGCCATTTTAGGAAATTTCAAATTTTAAGAAAAGGAGATTAGTTTAAATTCCTTCCAAATTACAAATTTCAAATTCCAACTCTAAATATCACTATTCTATTAGTTTAGAATAGGGATATAAGAACTGGGAATCACTATTCTAAACTAATATTAAAAAGCCATGTTCCATGGAAGAAATGAGAAATAACCTTAAATGTGAAAAGGAGCTTCCTACGAAAAGGAGATTCCTACGAAAACAAAGCATAATTCATTCCAAATTTCGTCAATATTTTTTTTGAACTGCCTAGCTAGTAATTTTAAGACTATTTACTGATTAGTGTGTTGTATGATTGTCGATATAAATCAAATGTAATGCTACATCATTAAGTATCCTGAATTGTATAAGAGATTTTATGTGTAAATTGCCCTAGTAATCCAATGTGTAAAATACTAACTTTGTCGTAATACTCCAAACCCTTTCATTTTTTATATCCTAATATCTGAAAGAAGTAACTTGAAATGCAACTTGAAATCTAGGGATTAAAGCATCTTCGTTTATTTAAATCTAGGGATTAAAGCTGTCAGTATTAGGATAAAAATGTATTACTATTGGAGTGTGGTTGTGTTATACATGCTGGCAGTTATCTATATTTTCCTTGTGAAATCTAGAGGAATGTGGGTGCCCTAGTAATGCATGCTGGCAGTTATCTATATTTTTGCAGAAAATAATCCAAAAAAATAAATATAGGAGAAATATATGCGAACATGCATACCTACGCTGATTATAAGAAACAGGACTTCAATCTTATAAAGAGTAATTTTTAGGAAAATATCAAGATTTAAAACATCAATTGATGATAACAAATTTTTCCAAAAGAGGACATACGAAACATGAATCTATCAAAAAAACTAGTACATTCCATCAAGCAAAATGACATTATTTTTACAGTTTACAGTAGTATATCAAAAAATCGTGTCCCATTTTTCAGCATCTACTACTCTTGATCACTCCAAACCCTTGATCTATGGCGACAATAAGGATTAATTGTATTGGGAAACATTCCTAGAAGAAACATAGCGGAATCAGTCAGTTACATTTTTATTTGTTAACAATGAAAAAAAAGGCCCAACAATGTTTCCAGAAACAGGTTGGCAGAGCAAACATTGATTACAGTAAGGATTAATTTTATTTGGAAACATAATGAAATCATTCATTTTCAGTTTTATTTGAAAACAATGTTTCCAGAGTCATGTTCCCAGGGCAAACATTGATTACAAAAAAGGCCAAACAATTTCGAAGTTCTAATTTCTATTTTGAACAAAAACCATTGATTAGAAATAAGAATTTCGAAGTTCTAATTAAATTTCAGATGAAAATGACATTAACAGTGAAAAATTGGCCCACGATTTTTAACATCAAGAATAAAAAGAAAAAAAAACAAAGCCCAAATTATGAAAGATGAGTGATGTTATTTGCACCACGTTGTTTTATGAATACACCACAAAAACTTTTGTTTTCCAATTTTAACCTTCACACAACTAATTTCACCACACAGCTAACCCTCGAAGGCGGGGCGACGACCTGGGAGAGTGACTGGGAGACGAGGCCGGTGACGGATTCGAGGCCGGAGCCGACGAGGGAGGCGAGGAGGGAGGAGGTGCCGGAGAGGGACTCCCGGCAGGTGTCCCGGTTGCCGAGGGAGGCGGAGATGGAATGGCGAGGTGCTAAACTAGATTAAATCAATGGGGTTTTAAACTCATCTTCAAGTTCTTGACATGAGACTGAATTTAATTAGCAGGAAATTCGTCCAGCGACCTCTTCAATCTCATGTGGGTACTTCCCGTCCCTCGCTCCGACCATGGCTACCTCGTCCGGCTTCACTTTTGCGATGTAGTCAGCAAAGCCCTCTACGAGCTCTACTTCGACGTCTACATCAATGGCTACACCGCCTATAAGGACCTCGATCTCTCCTCCCAATCTGTCTCCTTGACCTCGCCCTACAAAATTGATTTCGTCGTGGGCTCGAATCCCTCGGGGAGCATTCGCATCAGCGTCGGGCCATCCTAACGGAGCCCCCCATCGAAGACCAACACCATGCTCAACGGCTTGGAGATCCTGAAGATTCATGAGGTTGCCAGATTCTCCGAATCGAGGAGAAAGAACCCGAATGTGATCCTCCTAATTGGGTTGGTTCTTGGATGCTTGGTGTTGTTGTGTTTGATCTCGGGCTCCCTTGTGATTTCCTTGCGGCAACGGCGGCGGCGGAACAAGCGGCTGACCGGAGATTCATTCAACAGACTGATGGATCTCACCGCGACGACTCTCTTGGGAGCAATCTAAACCTTAGCCTCAAGATAGTTTATATGGGGTGGAATTAGATATATAGTGGAATTAGATGTGTGGGGGTTAAAATTGGAAAACAAAAAATTATGTGGTGTATTCATAAAACAATGTAGTGTAAATAACATCACTCATTATGAAAACCATTGATTAGAAATAAGAATTTCGAAGTTCTAATTAAATTTCAGATGAAAATGACATTAACAGGGAAAAAATGGCCCACGATTTTTAACATCAAGAATAAAAAGGAAAAAAACAAAGCCCAAATGATGAAAAAGGAAACAAAGCCGAAATTTAGCAGTAAAAGCGGAAGGATGTATACGAATCATAAGGAAATCCTTATGAAATTAGCAGTAAAAGCCAAAATAATTCAAAAGGATGTATAAGATTCATAAGGAATTCCTTAACAACAAAAGGGAGACACAACAGATTAAAAGCGAAGGCCAAACTGTGTGGAAGGGTTGGACAAACTATTTGCAGTGAACTATGAGCATTGAATTCATACTGAAGTAGGGAGTATACTGAAGGAGGAGTATATTTGCAATCATAACCTAATGAACTACATTTGCAATCATAATCTAAAATTTTGTAAAAAGAGTGGAATAATTAGGAATATACTGTAGTAGGAAAATTAATGAGAATAAGAAAATTAGATGGCGGAATAAGAAAGTTTGACAACTATGAGCATTGAAAGTTCTGTAGTTTACCCGTGCATTGAGGGTTGAGCGTTTATGTAGTTTATACGTGCAGTGAGCGTTGAGCGTTGAGCATTAAAATTTGTATTTAACCCGTGTATTCTGTATTTGACAGCAAATGAGATGGGGGAAATAAAATTAGGTAAAATTCGACATTAATTTCTAGGCATAAAAACATAAAATTCTAAATGGAGTAAGTACCAAATGAGGAAATAAAATTTGAGAGCATTGAGCATTCTATAAAACTTTAATTGCACAGAACTCTCTCCTTGTGTATGCATATGCATTAAATCGTGATCAGAGGAGATTGTTTTGGTAATTAACTCCATCTAATAAATCGACATTAATTGAATTTGACAGCATTAAATTTGACATAAAAACATAAAATTCTAATAAGAAAATTAGATGGAGTAATTACCAAATGAGGAAATAAAATTTGACAGCATTGAGCATTCTATGAAACTTTAATTGCGCAGAATTCGCCTCGTGCATGGACGTGATCATAGGAGAGGAGACTGATTTGGTAATTAACTCCCATTTGATTAGAGAACCCGGGCAATGCGAATGGGGGAATTGTGAAAGGTGTGGATTAGGGAACGTGAAATGGTCGTTTTAGTGAAATGGTTTTTTAGGGAATTCTGAAGCAGTTGTACAAACCGCTTAGGGAAATAAGTTCAAAAACAGTTTGTCAAACTGAATAGGGAAATACGTTCGGTTCAGTGAAGTTGATGTGAATAGTTTGTCCTAGTCATATCTATGGCGACACATAGGACAAAGTTGGGACATGTAGGACAAAAGCCACCACGTAGGACAAAGGTCCTGAATTGTATAATAGACTAGTCATTACCCGTGCCCGTAGGGCACGGCGAAGGTCGTTTCCCGGGTGCAAAATCGAGGGGGACAGTCAGTTCACTGCGGGCACATCGAAGGTTGTTTCCTGGGTGCAAAACCGAGGGGGACAGTCAGTTTACTGGTCCCAGGAGCAAGAATGACGTGGATGTCGTCTCCCGGGGGTAATATTGATGTGCGAAAAGAAAACCTGGGTCAGTCGTCGCAGAGGTAAAAAAATTGAGAATGAATAAAAAAAGTCGGGGCAGAACGGTTAAAGAGCGATGTAAAATGAGAAAAAGGGGGAAGATGAGTGGGCTTTCAGTTGTTGGAAAAAATAATGGTGAACTTGCAAATAAGGGAATTGTGGTGGCCATTTTTGTTTGGGTTTCACCCAATCACTCAACTCCACACCCAACCACTCACCCACAGTCAACAGGGTGCTATACTCTCCCAAACATCTTAGCCTAGTCATAAATTGATGCCACGCATGGACAATTCATATACAAATTAATTTATGATACAAACAAATTTAATTCCTTACAAAAGTCTTCCTTACCAAATTAAGAATTCTTCAAATTTAGTTTCACTCTAAAATTTAGTATCCGCAAAAGTTAGTACTCGTGAAATTGCAAATTAGTTAAGTGCATCGTACATATCATACTTTGAATAATACAAAAATAGGGGAAAGGTCCAAAGGGCGAGACGATGATACAATACGAAAAGGCATAATTTGAATTACAGAAGTTCCTATTTATACTATATTCAATATTTCCATAAATATTGAATTTTTCTGAAAGACGAACAGTATAAGTTGCTATCAACCAGAAAATTAGGCAAAAGCATCACAATTGCAGACAAAGGTTAATTTAATTTGCAAATAGCCGCATTTAGTTGTATGATAATCTCATATACGATAGCATAATAACGAAATGCAACAGTTTGAGGTCTTGGATTGTTTTATGTTCCACAAAAAGGGTTAAAAAATCGCACTTTAAAATTTAGGGTTAGTACAGTATAGAAATATTAAGTTAGTACATGAATTTAATACAGAAATAACATTTCTTGTGCAATGTAGACATGGGCAAAAAATTCCAAGATATCTAAAAGTACATTGGGAAGATATGAACCAATGATAGAAATTTCAAATGATTTGAAGTATCTTGCGGATATATTACATGCGATGATTTTCAGTTGGATTGTAAAATACTCCCTCATGCTGCAGTAGAAAAATTCAGCTTGAAAACATTGTGAAGAGAAAGAGTAGCAATCGTAAGCCATAATCGAGTGTTGTGTGGATGTGCAATAACCTGGGAAATTTACGATCAAAAATTTGTTAGAGAAATGACGTTTTTTTTGCAAATATCTATTATATAAAATTAAGACCTTATTTACCGTATTTAGTTGGAGGGTTGATGAACGTGGTGTGTGAAACCAATGAAGCTCAGCAAGAACCATCTTCCAATTCTGAAAAAAAAATGTTATTATGATGTTAAATGAAAACAATGTATTATATGAAAAATATTTCTTTTTTATGTGTTACCCCAGAAAACCATGTTAATTTTGTATCAATAAAAATAAAAAAAACAAAGTCGAAATGATGAAAAAGGAAACAAAGCCGAAATTTATTATGGTAATTTTCTTAAAAGAATCTAGCATTAAAAGGGGAAGGCTGTATAAGAATCTGAAGGTAATCCTTAAGAAATTAGAAGTAAAAGCCAAAATAATTCAAAAGGATGTATAAGAATCATAAGGAGTTCCTTAACAACAAAAGGAAGACACAAATACATATCACCCACATATTTAAAGCGAAGGACAAACTGTATGTGTAAGTGTAGGAATAAACATTTGTAGTGAGGGAGTACACCGAAGTAGGAAATTTACTACTGAACTATGAGAATTGAAATCATACTGAAGTAGGGAGTATACTAAAGTAGGAGTACATTTGCAATCATAACCTACTGAATTAGATGTCGCATTTGCTTCCACCTTTCCCTTTGCAACCCTCTAACGATAATAATAATAAATAATTAATAGTTATTAAATAATCTAAATATAAAAGTGATTAGTTCTGTAATCTGAAGGTAATCCTTACAGTTTTCTGCAAATAAGGTTCCTTAGCAGTATTCTTCCATATAAAAATTCAAATCAATATTGTAGAAGAGAAGACTACAAATAATAAAATGACATGCTATAGAGGTAAAATTTTTATTACTTGACCACATTATGCAGATTGATAGCGCATGATAATGGTATACCTGCATGATAGACACAAATTGATGAAGAAATTAATTTGAAGAAATGCTTAATGAATTAAATAACGGAAAGATATGTGTAAGAATTTTAAAAACTTACATATAGCAAACACCATTGAAAGTCACAGAAGAATTTCTGGATAAACAATGTTAACTGTGTTATTTGAATCAGAAGGAAGCAGGACACTAACGCGGTCAAAAGACGTGCATCTAGAAAGTGCCACATAAAGATGTCTATGACTGAAAACTGGGTTACGCAAGTCTAATCCAACAAATCTCACTGATTGTCCTTGAGATTTATTAATTGTCATGGCATAAGTCACACGAACAGGAAATTGTCGTCTTGTCATATGAATAGGTAATTCTGTAGATGATGGTGACAAAGATATTCTTGGAATAAAAACCAAACTACCGGCTCGATCACCATTCAAAATTTGAGCTTCAATCACACGGGATGCGCATCTTACAACCATTAGTCGAGTGCCATTACAGAGCCCATCTTTTGGTGCAATATTTCGAAGTAAAATAATTGGACATCCAACCTTAAGGTCAAGTTTAAATGGGGGCAATCCAGGAGGATCCAAAGAGTTTATGTATTCATTAGGATACCGGTTTATAATGGAAGGATCAGTAGATTCAGTTTCAGCCAGTTTGTCTGCAGCCAAATATGTTATCTGTTGACCAGGATAAATTTGCAATGTAGCAGCATTTATGTAATTAACATCATCATTACGCGCGGAAAGAATTATTCGTTCAGTAAGGAATGCCGGAGTCACCGTACCCTCAACATCTAGATGCGGATAAATTCTTAATAATAACTCATTTAAATCTTTGCACCTGAAAATGTGGGAGGGAAGCTCAACCACTTGTGTAGGGTTTGTCCCGACCTAATGCATAAGTAGAAAATAATTAAGTCAATGGTAAGTTAAGAGAAAAATGTTTATTGAAAACATAAAGTATTCAAATAAATACCTCCAAAATAAATTTTGCAAAACTATTATTTTCAACGGATAAGTTATTCAAACGCATATTTTGATCCAAGATCAAAACTTGTATAGCACACCATAATGCAGATCGTCTTAATGAGGCTCCAACAATTTGTTCTCGAACCCCCTTTGGTATGACTGGCAAGATTTGTCAGAAGTCCCCACCAAGAACAATAGTAATACCACCAAATGCTTTAGTATTGTCACAAATATCCTTCAAAGATCGATCCACTGACTCAACACAATGCCTGTGTTGCATAGGAACTTCGTCCCATATTATCAATTTTGCTTCTCTGAATAATTGTGCATGTATAGACTGTTTACTAAAATTACAAATTGAATTATCATGCACATATAAAGGGATGCGAAATGTTGAATGTGCAGTTCGACCTCCAATTAGTAACAATGATGCAATACCAGATGATGCAACAGTGATAACTATATTTCCCAGACTGCGCAACATTGTTGCTATAGCATTGTACAGAAAAGTCTTCCCAGTTCCAGCACCGCCGCTTAAGAAAAATGTAGTACCTTTATTTTCAAAAACGGACGAAGTAATATCTGAATAAGCATTACGCTATGCATCATTAAGGCAATCAACATTTTTCACTGCATCCAATTGTTTAGCTGTGTTTATAAGTTCCTGATGTTCATGCAACAATCGATTGCCAACAATTGCATTCCAATTTCCAGTAGGAAGTGGCATCGGTGGAAAGTCAGATAGACACTTACCATACTCCTCGAGTAATTCATTGATTAGAAATAAGCCATAATCTTCGATTTGGCATTGAGATGGTGCAGAAATTGAAAACAGGACATTAATTTTACGTTGAAGATCGTCACAAATTTGCACTGAGAATTGATTCCATAATACAAGTGGGTCGATAGGCGAACATTCAATGAGAATAATACTAAACAGACGTCTTAATTGATATCCTGTTTTCATAATTGAAGCTTCGTGAAGACATTGTTTCCATTCTGAATCATCTTCAAGAAGACCTCGTGCAACGCATGTTGCTTTGAATGTAGAGTACTCTACATTATTGAAAGTGCGTAAATTTTCCCATGATGTTGGTCCTCTAACAACTGTTAGTAACAACCGTAAATAGAACCGTTCACCAGAGTTTGGAGATGCAAAATACATTCTACCAATTGAATATCCAGATTTTTTGGGAGTCCAGATCTTTGTGGATTTATTCCAAACAAATTTTTGAGGAAATTCTTGGTAAGTAAGAGCATGTGCTGACTCATGTAAAGCACAACATGTAAAAAATTCAGTCAAAGTTGTCTTCTCATTTTCAGCTCTAGACCATATTGTAGCGTGGTCTTCATCTGGATCAAAAATAACACGGTGTTGCCCTGGCAAATGAAGCATCAATCGTTGTACTGATGGTATCTCCTGATGTAAAGGATGTTCAAATAATCGCCAAGCTGCCTCTGGGGGTCTAATATATCGTGCATCAAGGTATTGCTGGATCTCATCAACTGCACCCAACACCATCGTGGTTCGATCATGACCTTTATAAATGTACTTATGAATGTATTTGACACATCTTATCCCGGCACAAAGTTCGACATTAATATGGCAGTTAAAGCATCTAGAAAGATACATATTGTATGGAACAACATCTCGGATATCAAACTGATGGCCCCTTACAGTATGGATATGTCCATTATTACGACGACGATATATAGGATAGCCATCACGATCCATTGTTGTTGAGTCTACATAAGTTCTCGGGTACTTCTTAGTACATTTACCATTATCTATACATGATGAACTTGGATTGGGTGCACCACATGGGCCGTGCACCATACATTTTATCACAGTTTCGAATAACTCCGGATCTTGAGAAGGATCAGGAAATTCAGCACAGACAATCTTATCCACTTGATCACATGTATGGATCTTATCTGGACCATGAAGAAAGAATATAGCATGCATGTGTGGAAGCCCACGTTTCTGAAATTCAATGGTGAAGACATGTGCTACTTTCCTTCCGAATACATTTTTAGCCTCAATCTCCTTCATTAAAGACTTTCTTTTTAACTCAAAAACACGGGCAACTAAATCGGGACGATCGATGGACTTTTGATAAGGTAGAAGAGCATTAGATATTTCAGGCCAATTTGGATTTGCAGTCATGGTTAGAAATATATCTGGGTGCTGATTATATCGTGTGATAGCCATCGAGTCTTGAAAATTTTCGAACATGTGGCGTGCACTTCCAGTGAAAGATGAAGGAAGTATCATCCGCTGGCCAATTTGGTCACCACTGACATATGCATCTATATCTGCAAGACCCTGATAGAGTTCAGAACGTAGTTTTTGCTGATTATGTTTGATGAACGTCAAACGATTTTGCTCAGTTGCTGCCCAAGCATCAACTAAGAACTCTTGGAACAATTTGCCAGCGTGCAAAATCGGCGAATACTCAGTATGTCTTTCAAATAGGCGGTAGCTATAAAACTCGCACAAGGTAAGGCGTCTATGTGAGGATTGATTGCGCGATGGATCCCATTGCTTCAACTCTGGTTCCCAACCAAGCTGACCATGAGGAAATAATAAGACATAATGCAATGGCAAATATGCAGGATGAGCCTCATTAATTTGCATGCGTTGATTATTTCCTCGTAGATGTAAAACAATATCTCGCATCCCGGAAGGTCGATAGCAATCTCCAGGTAAAATAACAGCAATCTCATCTATAGTAGGGAGGTTATAGCGGCGTCGATCTTTTGTCGAATTATAATGTAGATATACAGGGAGATCACGACCATCTACAGTTTCTTGAGTTAAGACAGAATAAGCTTGATGATATATATGGATGAATGGGTTTATGGCTGATAAACAATTTTGAATGATAAGTAAGACATCCGTTCTCAAATGAGGATTTCTAGTACGTCGTAACTCTATAGCAGAAGCAGGATCATATATGTAAAGTTGACAATAACTTGCTGTTTGATTCAGTTGTGGAAGAAGTGATCATGTTCGATGCCGTAATTCTCCATGAATAGTAAAAGATGTAGGACCTCTACCCGGAATCAATCTTTGATCCAATGTAGCACCAAGACTGGTAAATGCGTTAGCTGCGTTATACTCCCGAGCATATTTTCGAAATGATTTTGATTGCTCATTGTTACCATCATATAATTCGCGAATTGCTGTAGGGGGTTCAATAAGTGTATCTAATTTCACCTTTCCTTGCAAACAGCAAGTTCCAAAAAGATGAGTTGTCAAAGTTGACCTCGCCAATTGTTCATCCAACCAATGTAAAGCTGAGCAATGAGGGCATGGAATGTTCATTAAGCCAAGAGAATGCCGAACAGAATCCACAGTTGTCGAGGGACAAATTATATTTGGAATTGACCTAAATAATGTAGTTTATTGTCAAAGTAAAGTAGTGTAGATTAAATCTTATGTACTATCAATAGGATAATAACCTGGCTGGGGGTTCAGTATCTTGTGCAAGAATAAAACCGGATATGTTTATTTGTTCTTTTTCTCGTTCTCTCCTTCTACGTTGAGCAAAGGACCTATTCATTCTAAACCCAAAATCAAGTACAATTAGAGTAATGTAGAGTAGAAATGATTTTATGTAAATGGAAGCAGAGACGGTATGTAGATAACCTGGCAGAAGGTCCATCATCTTGTTCAGAAACATTATCATTGCGGGAGGCTGAGCCCTCATGCAACACTTCAATTAGGGAAGCTGGTAATGAAGGTGTTAATTGAGGTACATCGAGTATGATGTTAGGATGCGTAAATCGAGAAATGCCTCTTTGGTCTTTATCTTGTTCTTCCCTTCTGTGTTGACCTAACGAACCACCCAAACTAAAACAAAAAATAAATAAAATCATTAGTCTAAGAATAGTTTATCTTATGTACTGGCAAGTGGGTAATATCATAGCTAACCTGGCAGAAGGTTCAACATCTTGTTCAGAAATAGTATAATTGAGCGAGGCTGAGCCCTTATGCACCTCTTCAATTAGTGAAGTTAATGATGAAGTTGGTAACTGAGGTATACCGAGTGGGTTGTTAGGAGTGATAATTTTATTGGTCCTTTGTTCTTTCTCTCGTTCTCTCCTTATACGTTGCGCTAAGGAACTGCCCAACGTGAAACAAAAAATGAACACAATTAAATTACAATATCTCAAGAATAGTTGATTGTATGTACATGTAAGGGGATAGTAACATAGATAACCTGGCAGAAGGTGGAGCTTCATGTTCAGAAGTAGCATCAGTTCGCGAGGCTGAGACCTCATGCACCTCTTCAATTAGGGAAGTTGATGATGAATGTGTTACTTGATATATATCGAGTATGTTGGTAGGAGTGATAAATCGAGTAATGTTTCTTTGTTCTTTCTCTCGTTCTCTCCTTCTACGTTGAGCTAAGGACCTGCCCAAAGTTAGTCCAAAAATGAATACAATTAAATTACAATATCGCAAGAATAGTTGATTTTAGGTATAGGCAAGTGGTTAATAACATAGATAACCTGGCAGAAGGTGGAGCATCTAGTGTAGATATAGTATCGTTTCGCGAGGCTGAGCCCTCATGCAACTCTTTAATTAGGAAAGTCGCTGGTGAAGCTGTTACTGTAGGTATATCGAGTATGCGGTTAGGAGGCCTAAATCGAGAAATGTTTCTTTGTTCGTTCTCTCATGCTCTCCTTCTGCGTTGAGCTAAGGAACTATCCATAGTATATCAAAAAAGTAATACAATTAAATTATAGCAGGGAAGAATGGAATCTATGCATTTGTAAGCGGATAAAAACTTGGCAAATGGTTCAGAAACGTGGTCAGAAATCATCGAGGCCTCGGAAACTTGAGATATGTTTCTATGTTCATGTTCACGATGTCTCCTCTTGCGTTGAGCTAATATGCTTTTTGCTACGAAACTATCAACATATGCCTAAATTGATTGTACAGGGTAAGGTTTAGTAGTAATAGTACGTGAAGTATGTAAGATAGGGTTTTATATTAGCAAATGCATTACCGGACGCATGTCGGTGTGAAGCAAGTGGAAATGCTAACGTAGTTCGGATGTTTAATTTGCGACAGCGAGCAAACGATTCAGCTCCTAACGGTAAATAATAACAGTAAATCTATGTACGAAAGTAAAAAATTTAAACAAATATATAAAACATGTACAATTTTAAAAATCATGGATTAACTCAGCATTGCAATGTTAATCATTAAAATCTATTGTAGACTCGGTAAAAAGGATGCACACGTAATTGATGGTTGCCTTCCGGCCAAAAGGTTAGAAGATGGGAAGCAGTATGTGCATAAATAGTCTTGGGTTGATATTTAAAATGGCAATGTCGTAGGGTAGGCAAATGATTTATATTGTGGGGTGGTCACATAAAGGCAATGATCTCAACAGTAAAGTGGGCGTTGAAATTGAAAGATGGGCGGCGGGGTCCTTAATGGGTCGGCTGTTGAGTCAAATTGGTCAGGTTTATATAGTAAGAGATATACGTCAGCAATATATAGTTCATGTATAACAATGTTTCTATGTGAAAAGACAGGACAGAAAAATTTGGTTAAAGCATACAGTCAAAGATGATATATTTCCTAATAAATTGTATTGAACCAATAAATGCTAAGTACAAATTCTCATAAACTGATAGGGATGTCAAGCACAATTATGTTTTTTATGGGCTGGGGTATTGGTATGGTTTACTAACCCGTTAAACAAACAATTAAGTGCCTAAAAATGAATTGTTATAACTATGTGCACATGAATAGTGAGTAATAAAATGGTACATAATTACATGGTTCAGAACAATTTTTTTTGGATGTGAACAGTAAAATGGGAAATTGACATGTTAGAGGTAAAATGGAAAATGAAAAGTGATTTACTGGATAATCAAATGCGAAGCGGTATGATGTGTAATCAGTAAACAAAAATGCATTTTTTGGGGAAGTATGTTTTGTGAAAAACAATCAATATTCAGTAATTCATTATACAACTTGCAAATAAATAAATGTCAGACAACAAACAACTAAATTTTAGGGAAAGTATAGATAGGAAAGTTCGAAACTTTATGTGCAAAGGGTAATAGTTTTTTTAGGCTTTGATGGAATTGGAAATCAGAGGCCGGGGGATTAGAGAAGAGTACTTCTCAGATTGTCGAACAAATTCGACGTGGATGTCGGGGAATGAGCTGGCATGTTGGGAAGGGCGCTGAACAGATTAGCATTGGAAGTCGGGTCCTGAGAGATGAATTAAGTTGGAGGACGGAAGAGGAAAGTGGAAATTTTTTTGGATGAAGAAGGAAGATGGAGGGAAGAGTCCTGATGAGGGTGTAGTTTAAAACAGGAGGAGGAGAGAAAGTGCAAATGAGGAAGTGGTAAAACAGTGTGTTATCAAAATTAAGCGTTAAAGTATGTTTGAATTGTAGTATAGAATCATACACATAAGCATACACAGTGATTTTTAATCTCTTTTATTTATGTACTGATGTGTTGATAATAAGGCGCAATGCGTAAGAAGATCCATAAAATACCGGTTACATATGATTAGCAAACACACAGTGGGGAGGTACCAAGTATTTTACCGTATGAGCAGCGAACAAACGTAGTGGTTATTTACATATCAGTAGCAAACAAACAAAGTAGCAATCATCCACATTTTAAAGTTTAGTGAACACTTTAAAATTCCACAAATTGCTCAAGACTTTACACAGGTTGCTAATTAACAAAGATGGCTAAGCTATTTACACAGGTTGTTAAATTATTTAACAGATTACTACTTTACAAAGTCCGTAACACGCTCGAAATATTTTACAGATTGCTAATTTTCATGAAAAGTTCTACAGAAGCAAAAACTAATTTAATAGTCTAGCATCAAAAAACTCAATTAGATACTGTTACGCCTATTTGACCGAGACCCAAAAGACACGAGCCCAGGAGCCCGACGACCGGTCGAGAGCCCATCTGCATCCTCGAGCCCATTCTACAAAGGCCCTATAAGGGATCTTCTCGAATGCCGATCCGACCTGGCCCCGATAACCCGCTGGTCACTCGCCCACTCCTGCGAAAACCACTCCCCCGAACGCGCGACCACTAAATGGCGGTAATGGGGAGGTGCTGGCATGGCGAAGAGAGCGGCGGCGAGGGGGCGGATAGATGGGGCACGATTGAGGGCGGGCGTGGGACGTGGGCTAGAGGCAGTCATGCTGGGAGCTCTACAAAAGGGCTAGGAAGACGACGAAGAAGGGGACCGCATCTCAGGTAACAAAACCTAAGGTACTCCATCAACGACCTGGTTCCCCCATTTCATCTCCTTCCTCCCCCGCTCGCGCCGAGAGACGCCGTTACGATCTCCTCACGGGTCGAACCGTCTCCGCCGGGCCTCCTTTCTCAGATCTCTGTCTGACTTAGGCATCGGAGGGGATTTGGCCGGAACCAAGGTCCGGCCCCCTGACGAGCGTTCTCGTCTACGCAGGTGGACAGCTGATCAACGGGCCGAGGCTCCCCCTCGTCCCTCTCCAACCACACGATCAACTGGACAGTGAGGCTTCCCCTCACCGTCCGCCTGCCGAGGCCTAGCACGTCCTACCGAGGCCGAGCGTCTTAATCGGGCCCGAGGTTTCCCCTCGCCCTCCGCCGAACACGCATCTAGCTGAACGACTGAGGCTACCCCTCGTCATCCTACCTCCGAGGACGTGCTCATCTGTCCGAGGCCGAGCGTCTCAACCAGGGCCGAGGCTTCCCCTCGCCCCTTCTGCACCGACTCGAAGCCCCCCGAGGGACCCAAAGCGGGCCCCTTGACCACGTTGACCGGGTTCTCCACGGTCAACGCTTTGTAGTGAGAAAACACTCTGAAACATCTGGCGCCGTCTGTGGGAACCGAAAATCGTCCCACGAAGCAGCAAACCACACCAACAATGGCACGAGCCAGCAATGGAAGGAAGCGCATGCCCCCCATCCCGGAGGAGGGGAATGGCGCATCAAACGGCAACCCCGCGGACATGCCCGTCGGCGACCACCCCGCCCTCTCAACCGAAGAGACCGACGGCTCAGAACTGGCCACGCAAGGACAGCTCTGCGCCCTGGCTCAGGAGACCAACGCGAGCCTCCAGACGTTGGTCGCGACGGTGCAGCAGCTCGTCGGCCCTGCGCCGTCCAACAGAGGCACGTTGGACGATAGCCATCGATGGGCGGGGGGTCCCCCGCACTTGCGGTCCGCCATGGTCGACGACCACGGGACCCAGAAACCGAACATGGAGCGTCGGTTCACGCTGTCCAGCTCTCGTCAGGCGAGGTCACGCGCCTCCTCCCCCTATCGTGAAAGGAGCCGAAGAGAAACCGAAGGGACGGAGGGCGAATCGATGACGGCATCGTCTCGTCGGTCACGGTCGTCCCGCCGCAGGAGAAGCGAATGACACCACTCAAGAGACCGATCACGGCGGAGCAGGAGCTCCCGCAGGAGGAGCGGGAGCGTCGGGTCAGCCCGACCCCTAGCGTGGCGAGGGCCGCGGAGCCAGCCCCGCTGGCGCCGGTGCTACCTCCACCCCCGATCGAGCCAGAGGCAGGCGAGTACCGCATCCCCGGGGGCATCCACGGAGACCGGTGCCCCTTATCACGGAGAATAACCGACGCACGGGTCCCCTCTCGATTCAGGATCCCGGTGCTGGGAAAGTACGACGGAATAGGGGACCCGGGACACCACGTGATGGACTACGAGGGGGACATGGCCTTCCAGGGAGCTGACGATGACCTGCTTTACCGGGGCTTCTATTCTACTCTCAGGGGAGCGGCGAGGAACTGGTACCACAGCCTGCCCGGCCGCTCCATCGACAGCTTCGAGCAACTCACCCAGCTGTTCTGCAAACAGTTCATGGCGGGGAGGCTGATCAAACCTGGTGCTGAACATCTGTTCAACATAGTGCAAGGCCCGGCCGAGCCGCTCTGACAGTTCATGCGCCGCTTCAATGCGGAAAGGCTGAACGTGAACAACCCTCCCGACCTGGTGGTCCAGACGGCCCTTAAGAAAGGGCTTCGCCACAGGGGCCTCAAGAAGTCCCTACACAACGATCCCCCGAAGGACCTCCCCGGGATCATGGCGAGGGCCGAACGCTTCATGCTGACCAAGGAGGCCTTGGCCGAGGATGCAGGAAAAGCCACTCGAGGGACCAAGCGTGGCGACGGCGGACGAGTCAGCCCCGAAGGGTACCGGACCGAGAAGAGGCCGAGGAACAGGCAGCGGGGAGAAAGCGCGAGGGACACCACCCCAGACGCCGTCCTCGCCCAAGTACAGAAGGAAGAGCGAGCTGATCGCCTCCCACCGAAGGCTAAAAGAGGCGGGAAGAACAGAGAGAAGTACTGCAAGTACCATAAGGACGATGGTCATGACACTGAAGACTGCTGGCATTTGAAGAAGGACATTGAGAAGCTAATGAGCCGGGGGCACACCAGGAATCGGGCCGACGAGCCGGCCCACGGAGAAGGGACCTCCACGTAGCCAGACAAGGGGAAGAAGATCAACACCGTCCAAGGTCCCCTCCGCATCATAGAGTGAGCAGGCGATGTCTCTCCCCCCGGTAGCAGCCTAGTAAGAGGGAGCTATCTAGGTTTACATCCCTCTGTCTAGCTTCATTTCCTTTTTTCCTTTTCCTCCAAATGTACCGGTCCGACTGGACTCTTGAGAGTACAAATGCATTCCCTTTTTATCTTTTCTTAAATCCCTGAAGGAGTTGACATGTCACCAATAGCGCAAAAGAATGGGGACCGCCGCCTCACTGGAAGAGGAAGAGGAGCTTTGCCCTCGCCGACCGACCCATGCGCTCATAAGTCTGGGGGCAGTTCCCCCAGCCGACACGGACGCCGATCGGTCCTAAGCCGAGGAGCCTTGCCCTCGCTGACCGACTCCTGCGCTCGCAAGTCTGGCGGCAGTTCCTTCAACGAGAACAGACGCCGACCGGTCCTAAGCCGAGGAGCTTTGCCCTCGCCGACCGACTCCCGCGCTCATAAGTCTGGGGGCAATTCCCCCAGCAGGCACGGACGCCGACCGGTCCTAAGCCGAGGAGCTTTGCCCTCGCCGACCGACTCCCGCGCTCATAAGTCTGGGGGCAATTCCCCCAGCAGGCACGGACGCCGACCGGTCCTAAGCCGAGGAGCTTTGCCCTCGCCGACCGACTCCCGCGCTCATAAGTCTGGGGGCAATTCCCCCAGCAGGCACGGACGCCGACCGGTCCTAAGCCGAGGAGCTTTGCCCTCGCTGACCGACTCCTACGCTTGCAAGTCTGGGGACAGTTCCTCCAACAAGCACAGACGCCGACCGGTCCTAAGCCGAGGAGCTTTTCCCTCGTCGACTGATTCCTGCGCTCATAAGTCTGGGGGCAACTCCCCCGAGACATGGACGCTGACCGGCCCTAAGCCGAGACGCTTTTACCCTCGCCGACCGACTCCTGCACTCATAAGTCTGGGGAGAATCCCCCCAGCCGACGCCAACGTCGTCCATTCCTAGGCCAAGAACAAGGCGACAACGCAAAGTACACGAGAAATCCGGGTAAGTCAACTTCGTTTATAATAGTTAACCAGAGTACAAAAATGTGTCTTATTTACAGGGGATCAAGGCGGAGGAAACACCCTACAAACAATCTACTCACGACGAATGACAGAGTTCATCACCTACAGAAGCTAGATCGACACCGACAGAGCAAAATTGGTTGACAAAAGACCCAAAGTAGGTAGCCCGAGCTAACAGCCATGCAACCAGCAATTATTGGCCATGGAGCCAATGACGAAGCCAAAGGAGATAACAGGGGCCCGGGATCCATTTCAAGTAGACTGGCCCAAAGCGAAGCGGATGCTAAAAAATTTGAGGATAAGGCCGGGAGGGACTGCTTAGGGAGCCCGAGCCCGGGAGGACGCCTCCTCGGGCACTTCGCCCTGCTCGGAGCGAGGGGGATCGACCGACGGAGGGGCTTGCCGGACACGCTCCGCACATTCCCGGAAGGAAGACTTGACGACTTCGACGATCCGAGGGGCGATGAGGTCTTCGTACTTACCGAAGGCCTCCCTGAGGACCTCGAAGATCCTTTTCCCCAGGGTCTCGACGACGCCCTTCTCCACCTCCTCTGCAAGCCGCATCACCTGGCGCCGATCCGACAGCTCCCTCTGGAGCTCCTCCCTCTCCTGGCGGAACGACTCCGCCGCTTCCTCCGCCGACTGATGAGCATCCTCCAGCTTTCCTTGGAGGTCACCCACTCGTCCCTCCAACTCGGCCACACGGAGGTTGAGGCACCGAGACTCCATCTGGGCCTCCGTCATGGCCACCTCGGCCGCCCCGGACCGCTCCTGAGCCTTCATGGAGGACTCCTCCAGCTCCCTCAAGCGGACGGCTCGACACTGCAACTCCACAGCGAGCGCTGAACCCTGAAAAAACGAGCCATGAGCTAAGAAGAGGATAAAAAGAAAGAGAGAATAGCAAGATAACCGAACCTGTTGAAGGATCCAGACCAAGGAATCCGACATCTTGTCGGTCGGGATCTTCTTGAGGAGGCTACGGTCTCGGGGAGGGACGGAGACCTCGGCAACCTGCTGGGCCAGGGCTCGGTCAACCAACAACGAACTCCCAGGGACGACGATCGAAGCCAAGTCGCTCGCCAACAAGGCCCCGACCCCCGGTGATACGGGCGAAGACGCTGCGAGGGGGGTGGCTGACAAAGCTACCGAATGATCCCCGGCGGACGCCACGGGAAGCGCGGAACCTGCCGGGCTGGAGGGATCCACGTCCTCCCTCCTCTTCTTTCCTCCGTGGGGCTCCGAAGGCGCCGGAGGGGAACGCTTCCGCCTCACACCATCCTCACCCCCGGGAAGGGGGTCGCCAGAAGAAGAGGCGGGAGGCGCGGCCACCACCTTACCCACGGAAGGCTCGGCTCGGCGCACTTCCTCCTCAACGGCCCTCCGAGGCGCCCTTCCAGAGGTACTACCTCGGCTCCGAGCGGCACCACGACGGATCAGCTCATCGACGTCACGGACGAACTCGCGACCGGCCATCCCTGCAAAGGAGACCGAAATCAGGATGAGTCATAGGGCAATCCGAGGATGAAAAAGCGACCTACCCGGAGACCACAAGACGGCCTTCAGGAGTTGGTCGTCCAACAAAGACCAGATGGATTTGGATTCCAAAGGAAGAGCCGACAGCAGCGCGGCGGCTGTCTGGTCAGCGTCAGAAAGGGTTAACGGTAAGCAAGGCTGGACGGACGCGCCCCAGCTTGTCAGAATCTGGGCATCACCCAAAAAGACCACAAAGACATAGTCCGAGCTCCAATCCCCTGACCAGCGGGGAAGCCCGATCAGACACTCCCTCCTTGGACGGGCTCGGAGGTGCAGCCATGACCCCGGCCCGACCGTCTGGACCTGGTAAAAGTGGAAGAGAAGGGGGAGAGACGGCTTCAGACCGCGGATGCAGCAAAGCGTTACGAAGCCCGTCAGTACCGCGATCGAGCAAGGAGTGAACTGGCAAAGGGGCACCATGAGGTACTCCATGACCTGGACAAGGAAGGGATTGAGCGGGAAACGAAGACCCAGGCGAAACATTTCGACGTAGACGCCGACTTCATTGCTCCTCGGAAGGCAAATCCGCTCGTCGACGAATGGAACTCGGACATCGTACGGGAAACAGAGATACCTTTCCCGGATCTCTGAGACCACCGAAGGAACGGTCCTCGACGGCGTACGGAGGATGACCGGGGGCACGTTGAGACGCACGGCAGCCGACGCCACATCGTCGCAGGCATAGTCTGGGAATAGCCTCCCCTTCTCCTTATCTTGGAGGGGACGACTCCCGGAAGAGGAACCTGATCCCACTAGCCGGGGCCTGCCCCGCTTGGACTCTGGAGAACCCCTCGCCCCTCGGCCAGAACCGCCTATCCTAAGAGCAGCCATAACACGAGAGCGAGAAAGGAAATTACCTTTTAGCTGGTTCGGAGGAGGCAAAGAAGCGAAGGCGACGGGAAACTCCGAGTTGGGGAAAGCCTAGAACAATGGGAGGAACGAGAAAAAAGTGGAGATCAACACAGCTGGGGATCTTATATTCCAGGGACGAATTCGAAGCGCCTGACAAGAACACGTGGCAAGGCTCGAAGAACCGACGGCGTTCCGAAATTGGCGCCAGGGGAAGTCCAATCGATCCGCCTCATCATGACCTACATTTATGACCACGCCTCGATTGAAGCACCACTCGGAACCCCAAGAGACACAGCGGTCAATCCGAGCGAGCCAAAGCTGATCGACCCCACCAAGGGCGGCTCAAGAACCCCTCAGCTTCTCAACTGAAGACAACCCCACGAATGGTGGGGATATACTTGCAGCTGCACGTGGCAACATCTGAAGGCCGACGACGCTTCGGAACCCGCGCCTTAAAAGTATCAAACGGGCCAACTCATGATGGCGACTCGGCATCGACTGACGAGCTTGTCAAAATCGGCAGAAGTCACATCGGCCGAGCCGAACCGGCCGAGGCCGATCAACCCGACCGATGGGGGCAATTGTTACGCCTATTTGACCGAGACCCAAAAGACACGAGCCCAGGAGCCCGACGACCGGTCGAGAGCCCATCTGTATCCTCGAGCCCATTCTACAAAGGCCCTATAAGGGATCTTCTCGAATGCCGATCCGACCCGGCCCTGATAACCCGCTGGTCACTCGCCCACTCCTGCGAAAACCACTCCCCCGAACGCGCGACCACTAAATGGCGGTAATGGGGAGGTGCTGGCATGGCGAAGAGAGCGGCGGCGAGGGGGCGGATAGATGGGGCACGATCGAGGGCGGGCGTGGGACGTGGGCCAGAGGCAGTCACGCTGGGAGCTCTACAAAAGGGCTAGGAAGACGACGAAGAAGGGGACCGCATCTCAGGTAACAAAACCTAAGGTACTCCATCAACGACTTGGTTCCCCTATTTCATCTCCTTCCTCCCCTGCTCGCGCCGAGAGACGCCGTTACGATCTCCTCACGGGTCGAACCGTCTCCGCCGGGCCTCCTTTCTCAGATCTCTGTCTGACTTAGGCATCGGAGGGGATTTGGCCGGAACCAAGGTCCGGCCCCCTGACGAGCGTTCTCGTCTACGCAGGTGGACAGCTGATCAACGGGCCGAGGCTCCCCCTCGTCCCTCTCCAACCACACGATCAACTGGACAGTGAGGCTTCCCCTCACCGTCCGCCTGCCGAGGCCTAGCACGTCCTACCGAGGCCGAGCGTCTTAATCGGGCCCGAGGTTTCCCCTCGCCCTCCGCCGAACACGCATCTAGCTGAACGACTGAGGCTACCCCTCGTCGTCCTACCTCCGAGGACGTGCTCATCTGTCCGAGGCCGAGCGTCTCAACCAGGGCCGACGCTTCCCCTCGCCCCTTCTGCACCGACTCGAAGCCCCCCGAGGGACCCAAAGAGGGCCCCTTGACCACGTTGACCGGGTTCTCCACGGTCAACGCTTTGTAGTGAGAAAACACTCTGAAACAGATACCAAATGCATCTCTACCAGCACAAAAAATGGAGGAATCGAGGATGAAGAAGTCGAAGAAAGACAACAGTGACTTCAAGTGATGAATCCAATGTCAGAGATTCCAATAAGAAATGGATAGACCATCACAATTAAAAGGTCAAATCCTCCAAGAACAAAAGCATTCAAGGGGGAAATAGATCAAGGATAGTGCTGACGTTTGTATTGCATGAAATCAAGCTTAAAACATATGAGATTCAGCCTTCAGTAAGCATACAAATAAGTAGGAATAATTTTTTTTGTCAAACCCATCAAAATTGACCGAAAATTTCAATTCTATTGGGAACCCAGATGGAAAAATCTCACCTTTGTTCAACAAAACGATTCAGAACCAAGATTTTAACTGTATAATGCCATTATCCCACTACATAGCGAAAAATACAGGAAGAAATATGCAGTACCGAGGGCGTTAAATTGAAGGATGGTGAATGAAAAAACGTACAACCAAGTGTGAAGAGATTGACGATGGTTCAAGCCATTCCAGGGATGCATCCGAATAGGCAGAGGACGATTATCCAAGAGAAGAAAGAAGTAACAATAGTTCAAATTTAGTTTACTGGTCAAAATAGAAAACAATTATTCACTGTATGTCTGACCTAGAAAAGAAAATCCACGTTTTTAAGGAATTAAGAGTATAACCTTCGGATGGAAAAAAACAACCAGATGGAAAAATCTCACCTTTGTTCAACAAAACTATTCAAAACAAAGATTTTAACTGTATAATGCCATTATCCCACTACATAGCGAAAAATACAGGAAGAAATATGCAGTACCGAGGGCGTAAAATTGAAGGATGGTGAATGAAAAAACGTACAACCAAGTGCGAAGAGATTGACGATGGTTCAAGCCATTCCAGGGATGCATCCGAATAGGCAGAGGACGATTATCCAAGAGAAGAAAGAAGTAACAACAGTTCAAATTTAGTTTACTGGTCAAAATAGAAAACAATTATTCACTGTATGTCTGACCTAGAAAAGAAAATCCACGTTTTTAAGGAATTAAGAGTATAACCTTCGGATGGAAAAAAACAATTATTCACTGTATTTCCTACCTAGAATTTGTGTAGATTAATATTCTAACAGAATCCCACGTAAAGAATTGTCCTTAGTTAATTCAAATCATTTCCATGATGATCCTTCCGTAATATACTTGAAATAAGAACCTAATGTTGCGCCAACTTATTTCGCAGTAAGCCAAATACAATTGAGTAAGAGAAATCAGCAGGCAAATAAGGCATCAAATTAAATTACGCTCCAAATTCAGCGATTCAACGATTGAATCAAATAAGTCAACAAAGATATAATAAGGCAATAAAGATTAAATTACGCATCAAAGAAGGCAACAAAGACATAATAAGGCAACAAAGATCTAATAAGGCAACAAAGATATAATCTAGCGTTTAAGTTAAAAGTATGGTCCAAATTCGAAACAATACTGAACTAAATCAAATTAAAGGATTGTGAACGGGTGTACGTTCCCAAGTCGAAATAGTGGCGTAGCCAAAACGTCTCCAAACAGATTCGCCGTGGAACGTCACAGTGGTTCAAAGGCTGAAGAGGACAGTTGATATTTATTAGGGCTGAAGATGAGTCAAATCTGGATAATCAAGTATGGGGAAACTTGATATTAAATTTTATTCAAAGTTGGAGATAATCTGGCAAACTTGATATTAAATATTAAATGTTTGGCAGAAGAAATCATTGGCAGTAGGCAGTAGAAACAACAGGAACATTGAGAACGTCACAAACATCAGATGCCAAAAACAGTAAGCACATCGCAGATTTCCAAACAAAAATTTAAACCGTCGAGACAGAAATTAGTAATTGGGAATGATGAAGACAAAGGGAGTAAGACAATAGTTTTTTAGCAGTTCTTATAAACGTTTCGCTTCATAACGTGCGAATTGTTGTTAACTTAAGAAGTTTTTAAAGTGAAAAATGTCCTAGTAAGGTTTCTATGATGTTATTGGTATTCTGCCCTTTTATAATAAGGTTTTTAATTACATTAAGGTTTTTATAGTAAGGTTTATTTATTGAAACTATTTTCTGGTTTTTAAAAGAATAAGGTTTTTACAGTTTTTTATATAAAGGTTTTGAGGATAATAAGGTTAATTATATATAATACTGAGTTACGAATGCCAAACAGAGATTTATAAACAAAAAATGCGATTGATTCACAACCAATCAATTGTATCAGTTGCTGAAATTGAGAAATGAGTACTCAACGAAAGAAATTGAAAACATGGCAATGTCTCTGATCTGATCTTGATTAACGATTGAAATCACCTACAATGGGGATAATATTACACTTTGGAGTAATATTTACGGACACGTAGGACAAAGATTCAGAATGGTAATGAATCAATTTCAATCATTAGCAGCAGGGAATGAATCAAATGTCATGGTTCTGCTAATTGAAAACTGAAAATTTGCCAGTAGGGAATGAATCAAATGTAAAAATTGAAAATTTGGCATAACATTTCAAACAATAGAGAAAAAATTGTCAGTAGCATAACAGTTCACATTTCAAAAATTCTCATCAGGGATTAGGTAATTTTTAATCAGGGAGTAGCATTCAATAGGGGATTAGGTCAAATTTTAATCAGTGAATGAATCAAATTTTGATCAATTAATTTTAATCAGTTTTTCAGACATGTCATACAATAAGGGATTAGCATGTTATACAATCAGGGATTAGAAGTTGACGTAAATCAGGGATTTGCAACAGTTATTAGCATGTAAGTAGCGTAACAGTTCAGTCAGAAGCATTTCTCTTAAACTCGAAATTTACATGTACATTGCAAGGCTAGTAAAAAAATCGACCTGCTAATGATAATTATGCCTAAAATGCTCATGAACACTGAAACCTGAACATATACCCAGGAAAAAACCTTGAGCTTCTAAGAAGCCTTGCATATACACCTTGCATATATGCACAGCTTATTTATGATGAGAGTTATTTGTAAGGGTTCATTTCCTAAAATAATTATAGTTTTTTGATTAGCATCAATCATTACTCAAGGTGGGCATAATTCAAACCTTGAATATATAGCATTGCATATATGCACAGGTTACATGGTTATTTAAACCATGTATGCAATGCTTGCATATATGCACAGTCCATCAGACATATATGGATTGCATTCTCATCAACAGGAAAGTCAAATGAAAAATGAATGATGCATAACCTAGCCTACAAACTCTAATTGGAAGGCTATATAGTCATAATACCTTACAAAAAGATTTAATGATGGAAGGCTGTAAAGTCCTAATACCTTTTAAAAATAATTCTTGCTTAAAACTGTCCAAAAATGCTTAATTCGTAATACCTTTCAAAAAATAATCCTTAATGTAATCTGCCAGTGAATCGTAATTGCAAAGAATCTATATCAAGTAAGTTGGTTTTTTTTTGCTATTTGGCATCAAGCTTGTTGAATTATATTTGTAATACACATAAAATTGTGACAGCCAACTCACTAAAATATTCTTCCCCCTGCTCTTTGTTATCTCACCAAATTAGTTGCTTTTGGTAGTTCCAAAACTCGTAATTACTTCCAAATTCATAAAAAATATGTGATTTCGTATTAGAATCTTGTGAGTGCCCAAAAAATTTAACAAATTACTCTTGCAACAATTCCTTCTATAAAGATTCAATAAATTCGTAATACCTTCAAACAAAAAAAATTGTAACGACTGCTTTTCATGTATTTGGATTTATTATAATATAATATATGTTTTGGTGAATTTTCTCCTCATGTGTGGTTTTCGTCTCCGTAGCTTTCCTTTTCGATCGATTCGTCGTATTTTCTCGTTTCTTCCTTAGGATTGTCGATTCCGAAGTATGTCCTTCGTGACGGACTTCATAACGGTCGTATCTTACTATTAGATCAAGCCTAGGAGTCTTAGGAATCGATCCCGGGGCCCCGCGCTCCGTATCGGAACTTTTCTGTGCTCATTAGCCGGTATAAGAAGGGGCACCGACCGACTAGATGACGATCCAGTCGGTCGGCAATCCTTCTTGGACCGACTAGTTAGCTTTCTAAATTTCTCAGGAGTTACTGTTTACCGTTAGTCGGTCTAAGAACGTTGGTTGACCGATTAGGTTGCAAACTAGTCGGTCAGCAATGCTTCTTGAACCGACTAACTCATCATATTATTTTTGTATCAGTTACTGTTTACTCTTAGTCGGTCTAAGAACGTTCATCGACCGACTAGATGTTAAACTAGTCGGTCAGTACTTGTTCATGGACCGACTAACTCTAAATCCTAATTTTGTACAGAAGTTACTGTTTACACTTAGTCGGTCTGCGTTGGTCGACCGACCGACTAGTTGCCAAACTAGTCGGTCAGTGGTTGCTCTTTGACCGACTAACTAGTGTTGAAACCCTAATTTCTGGGCAGCCGCCAGCCCAACCTATTTAAACCCAACCCAAACGACTTCTTCTTCTCCAACACGACCCAAAACCCTAAAATCTTCCCCCTTGAGCCCCCATCTTCCTCCAAGCTTCAATCCTTCATTCCAAGCCCGAAATCCATCATCCAAACCATCCATCCACTCTATCTACCTCTCATCTTCCCCAAATCTCCACCAAAATCCATCAAACCCCCAAAATCCCCCAAAACCCTAGTTCCTCAAACTTCTCCATTGGCTTCCAGATCTGGTCCTAGGGTTCCCCGGAGTGTTTCTTCCGCCTCCTCTAGGTAAGAAATCGATCTACCATTGTTTTCATATCCTATTGTAATTTTTATGAAACCCTAATAAAATACTTGTGTTTTGATGATTGTTCCCCATATCAGCGATTCCCCGTAGGCTAGCGTCCGCGGAAACGAACCTTCGTAACCGTCATCCCCGGTGATAAGCAAGTGAAACTTGCTACCCTTGTTGTTTAGGCCGTGCTTAGGCCATTACCTTGTTTTAGCGTAAAAGAGACTAGACAGTGAAAGGATAGCTGTCTGGACGCCTTTGATCTAGCTTGACAACGAAGCTAGATCCGTCACCTCCATCATGCTTGTATGTCACGTTTAAATTCAATTAACGGTACGCAATTATCTGTTCATATCATCCCTGCATCTTTGCCTGACATGTTTAAATTCCATTAACGGTACGCAATTATCTGCTCATGGCATTGCATAGTGATTATTTATTGTGACTGCGTAGCACACGCTACAATACCATGTTTCCTGGCTCGTGTTCCAGAAGCGAGCCCTGTAGTTGCTAACCCCAACGCTCGACACATGTGAGTGGGGTAAGAGATAAGCGGACTGAGCCCGATTTGGCTTGATCAGCCACTCCGGCCAGCAGGTGAAATCTCTAGTGTTTAAGTGATTGATAGTGATAGAGATAAACGAGTTGGCCAGCAAGTTGACTCTCTATGCACTAAGTGATAAGTGATAAGTGATAAGTGATAAGTAATAAGTGATAAGTGTTAAATGATAAGTAATCAGTGATTTGGTAGCTTTTGCTACATCGTGAGTGCTTGCCTCTCTTTTAAACTGTTGCATCATATTCAACTGCCATGCCATCATTTAACATTTAAATGCTAGGTTGTTAGTCACTTTCAGTTTCCTTGCCCAAGTCTTTTTAGACTTGCTGACATGTGCCCCTTTCTCTTTTGGGTGACGCATGTTAGACCTTGAGCCTGAGTTGCTTGCTGAGGGTGAGGTGTTTGCGGACGCCGAGCTTGCGCCCGTGTTGGACGGGGAGTACATGGACACTGGGGACCAGTCCTAGTGTCTTCGTGGTGTTTTACCTTTGTTAGACAGTTGTTTTGTTGTCGGTGCGTAGCACCTTTACTCTGTTATGATGTTGCTTTTGTTTGGCCTTGTTCTGGGCCCTTAGACTCTTTCTTTTTTAGCCTGGTGGCTTTTCTGTGATGTTGGATATTTTGTGGACAACCTTTGGGATTGGTATTTCATATCGTCTCATACTATTATTATTATTGTTGTTGTTTCGCTTGCAATTACAGGGACCTGCTTATGTATTTTATGGACGCTTATCGGGTTTGGGGCTTCACAGCTCCACTCTCGTGCGGACCTTTTCACGTCTCGCCTCCATTTTAGGGAAGCGGGTCGTGACAGGTTTTAGTGGTGGCCCATGCAGGTCCTTCTGTAACTGCAAATATCGGAATAACGATAATAATACGAATTGTCCAACAAATAAGTTCGACATCTGAGCCCTAAGCTATGAGTCTAATTGTTTCGTTTTCTGCGTCATTAGATGGCAGGAAGGCGAATCACCCGTGGTGGTGGTTGTGGTGCGCCCCCTCATGACGAGGAGCCTGAGCGGGAGCCCACTAATGGAGAGATGATGCGGATGATGTTGCAGATGATGCAAGTTCAGCAGGGTGTGCTCTTGCAGGTACAGAATGCTCCGGTGACTCGAGCTGCTCGGGTGGTGGAAGCCCCTCGCCCCGAGCCCGGGGCGAAGCAGTTCAGAGAGCTGGGTCCTGCGTATTTTGATGGAACCGAAGGTCCACTAGCTGCTGATGAATGGATGAGGAATATCGAGGACAATCTGAAGATGTCCAAGGTCAACGAGGTTAGTTGGGTTGACTTGGCGAAGCGCCAGCTAAAGGATAACGCCAGGAACTGGTGGGATGCTGAAGAGAAGATGTTAGTGGAGCCGATCGTCTGGACTACCTTCAAGGCCAGATTTGATGGTGAGTTCTTCCCGAAGGCTGCCAGGGAGGAGATGCTGCAGCGTTTTATCGATCTGAAGCAGGGGAACTCGTCGGTGGACATGTACCACCAGGAGTTCATGAGGCTGAGTCGGTTTGCGCCGAAAATGGTGCAGGACACTGAGGAGAGAGCTCAGAGGTTCCTGCAGGGACTTGCTTCGGAGCTCCAGAGCTTTGTGACCTCTTCTGACCGGGAATCTTATCAGAAGGTTTTGGTCGCTGCCAAGAGGCAGGAGCTGCTTGTGAACCAGAGGAAGGGGTCTATTGTTGGTGCTGGGAAGAGGCCTTTGGAACAGGCGAGAGCTGTGGTTAGGTCTGGATTCAGGCCGAACCCGCCTGTTCAGTTTAAGAGGCCAGGAGGGCCTGTTCGGAGGACTTGCCATTTCTGTGGCAAGGAGGGCCATATCAAGGAATCGTGTAGGAAGTTCTTGGGGCAATGTATTATCTGTGGAGATCCCGCCCATGCTATCCGGGAGTGCCCGAGGTTGATGCAACCTTGGAGGACACCTATTGCTGCCCCGCCGTTGCAGCAGAGAGCCCCGGTGCCCGCTGGTCGTGGGGTGCCCCTCATTCCGCAGAAGCAGGCTTTCCAGCAGGCCGCTCCGCCGAGGAGGCAGGCATTTCTGATGACTGAGGAGGAGGTTTTGGCCATGGATGAGGTCATTGCAGGTAACTTTCGATCTAGATTGTTCCTTCATTAATTAATTGATTGTTAAATTATGTGAATGCTTGTGTATGGTGTTGCTAGAGTAAGATTTGATTGATTAGACTGTTTGTTAGGTGTGGTTTTGGTTTGCACGTTCCCTGCCCGAGTCCTCTTTGACTCTGGTGCATCGATGTGCATTTTGGCCCAGAGCTTCGTGGAGAAGCATTCCTTGTCGACGTCCCCTCTCTCCAAGAGTTGGAACATCGTTACAGGGAATGGAGTAGTCGCGGTGCATCGTGGATGCAGTCCTTGCTCTGTGGTGGTTTGTGGACATGAGCTTTATGCTGATTTTATTGTCCACAACATCACCAACTACGATGCGGTCTTTGGGATGGATTGGCTTGCGAGCTTCTATGCTACGATCGACTGCAGGAGGAAGAAGGTGGTATTCGAGATTCCCGGACATCCAGTATTTGAGTTCAGTCGTGGTAGCAGTTCGCTTGGTCCTGTCAGATTTCGGGCCAGGCCGGTGGAGGCTGTGGCTATGCAGATGGAGCTGGTGTGGCCAGCTGTGGTGTGTGATTTCGGTGACGTCTTCCCCGAGGAGATGTTTGGTCTGCCGCCTGATCGGGCTTTGGAATTTTCTATTGACCTTATTCCAGGTGCGCAGCCGATTTCGAAGGCGCCGTATCGTATGGCACCTGCAGAGTTGGAAGAGTTGCGGAAGCAGTTGGATGAGCTTTTGCAGAAAGGTTATATTAATCCTAGTGTGTCCCCGTGGGGAGCACCGGTGTTGCTGGTTAAGAAGAAGGATGGTTCGCGTCGCATGTGCGTGGACTATCAGGGATTGAATGCGGTGACCGTTAAGAATAAATACCCGTTGCCTCGCATCGATGATATTTTTGATCAGCTTGGAGGTTCGAGGGTGTTTTCTAAATTGGATTTGAGGAGTGGTTACCATCAGTTGAAGGTGAAGAAGGATGATGTTCCGAAGACAGCATTCAGGACGAAGTATGGACACTATGAGTTTGTGATTATGCCTTTCGGCGTAACTAACGCGCCCGCAGTTTTCATGAATCTGATGAACCTGATTTTCTACGACTTTTTGGATAAGTTTGTCGTTATCTTTATTGACGACATTCTGATCTACTCGAAGTCGGAGGAAGAGCATGCCTCGCACTTAAGGACGGTGATGGAGATTTTGAGGAAGCATCGGTTGTATGTTAAGTTCTCGAAGTGCGAGTTTTGGCTGGATAGTGTTGCTTTTCTCGGGCATGTGGTGACTGGAGACGGTATTTCAGTGGATCCCGAGAAGATTAGGGCCATCAGGGAGTGGCCTGTTCCGTCGTCAGCATCTGAGATTCGGAGTTTCCTTGGACTTGCCGGTTATTATCGGCGATTCATTAAGGACTTTTCTCGTATTGCTGAGCCGATGACCAGGTTGACGCGGAAGGATGTTGCTTATGTTTGGTCGGGTGATTGTGAGAGTGCTTTTGGTATTCTGAAGGAGAGGTTGACGAGTGCCCCTATTCTTGTTGTGCCTGATCGCAGCGGTGGATTTGAGATCTTTTGCGATGCTTCTGGCAAGGGTCTCGGTTGTGTGTTGCATCAGCACGGGCATGTTGTGGCGTATGCGTCTCGTCAGCTTAAGGTTCATGAGAAGAATTATCCGACGCATGATTTGGAGTTGGCTGCCGTTGTGTTTGCTCTTAAGATTTGGAGGCACTTCCTGCTGAGTGAGAAAGTGAAGATTTTCACCGATCACAAAAGCTTGAAGTATATTTTCACTCAGAAGGAGCTCAACATGCGACAGCGTCGATGGTTGGAGCTTATGGCGGATTATGATATTGATTTGCAGTTTCACCCTGGCAAGGTGAATGTGGTTCCAGATGCTTTGAGTAGGCTTCCTGCGGTAATGATGTTGACCTCGCAGTGGAGATTGCAGCAGGATTTTTGTGAGTCTGGCGTGGAGATTGTTCTTCCTGGGGAGGCTTCTTCGTTGATGTACATGCAGGTACAGTCGACGATCGTGGATCGGATTAAGGCTGGCCAGGCTGAGGATCCGAAGTTGGTTAAGATTCGGGAGCATGTGGAAGCCGGTCTGCGGACTGACTTTTTGATTCATGAGGATGGCTCGCTGAGGTTTGGAGCCAGGTTGTGTGTGCCCGCTGGGGATATCAGAGATGAGTTGATGGTGGGGGCACACAGTTCGCCGTATTCTGTGCATCCTGGTGGCACCAAGATGTACCAGGATCTTCGTTTGAATTATTGGTGGCATGGTATGAAGCGGAGTGTGGCTCGGAGTGTAGCCAAGTGCTTGGTTTGCCAGCAAGTGAAGGCGGAGCATCAGCGTTCGGCCGGGTTGCTACAACCGCTTCCGATTCCGGAGTGGAAGTGGCAGCACATCACTATGGATTTCGTGACTGGACTACCTCGGAGTCCGAAGCAGAATGACGCGATTTGGGTGATCGTAGATCGATTGACCAAATCTGCGCACTTTATTCCGTTCCGAGTGGGACAGTCCACTGAGGCGCTAGCAAGGAGATATATGGAGGTAAAATTTCTTTTACTCTCCGTTTTTATTTCCTTTTCCTAGTTTGGATAGTGATGTAACGTGAATCGTGCAGGAGGTTGTGCGACTTCATGGAGTCCCCGTGAGTATCGTGTCTGACAGAGACACGAGATTCACATCTCAGTTCTGGCAGAGTTTGCAGAAGAGCTTGGGTACGCGTCTGAGTTTCAACACGGCGTACCATCCGCAGACGGATGGCCAGTCCGAGAGGACGATTCAGATTTTGGAAGACATGCTGAGGGCGTGCATGTTGGATTTCAAGGGTTCGTGGGAGGACCATCTACACTTGGTGGAGTTCTCTTACAACAACAGCTTCCAGGCGAGTATTGGCATGGCGCCATTCGCCGCTCTTTATGGGAGGAAATGTCGATCGCCATTGAGTTGGGATGACGTTGGTGATCGGGAGTTGTTGGGACCTGAGATGATCGTGGAGGCCGTGGATATCGTCAGGAATATTCGGGAGAGGTTGAGAATTGCTCATGACCGTTTTAAGCATTGGGCGGATGCTAAACGTCGTCCTTTGGAGTTTCAGCCGGGCGACCATGTGTTCTTGAAGATTTCCCCGAATCGTGGTGTGATTCGTTTTGGGAAGCGTGGGAAGTTGAGCCCGCGATACATTAGACCGTTTGACGTTTTGGAGAGGGTTGGCGAGGTAGCTTATCGCTTGGCCTTGCCGCCATCTTTGGAAGGAGTTCACAATGTTTTCCATGTGTCGCAGCTTTGTCGATACATTAGCGATCCGTCTCATGCGGTGGATTTTTCGGAGATTACCGTTCGCCCCGATATGACGTATGACCAGCATCCCGTGCAGATTCTGGACAGGCGTCAGAAGTCGCTTCGGAACAAGATTGTCAATCTTGTGAGGGTGATGTGGCGACACGGCTCACCTGGAGAGTCTACTTGGGAGAATGAGGATGAGATGCGAGAGCGTTTCCCACTTTTGTTTCCGGACTCGTGAGTTTTTGGAAATTCCGAGGACGGAATTTTTCTTAAGTTGGGGAGGATGTAACAACTGCTTTTCATGTAGTTGGATTTATTATAATATAATATATGTTTTGGTGAATTTTCTCCTCATGTGTGGTTTTCGTCTCCGTAGCTTTCCTTTTCGATCGATTCGTCGTATTTTCTCGTTTCTTCCTTAGGATTTTCGATTCCGAAGTATGTCCTTCGTGACGGACTTTATAACGGTCGTATCTTACTATTAGATCAAGCCTAGGAGTCTTAGGAATCGATCCCGGGGCCCCGCGCTCCGTATCGGAACTTTTCTGTGCTCATTAGCCGGTATAAGAAGGGGCACCGACCGACTAGATGACGATCCAGTCGGTCGGCAATCCTTCTTGGACCGACTAGTTAGCTTTCTAAATTTCTCAGGAGTTACTGTTTACCGTTAGTCGGTCTAAGAACGTTGGTTGACCGACTAGGTTGCAAACTAGTCGGTCAGCAATGCTTCTTGAACCGACTAACTCATCATATTATTTTTGTATCAGTTACTGTTTACTCTTAGTCGGTCTAAGAACGTTCATCGACCGACTAGATGTTAAACTAGTCGGTCAGTACTTGTTCATGGACCGACTAACTCTAAATCCTAATTTTGTACAGAAGTTACTGTTTACACTTAGTCGGTCTGCGTTGGTCGACCGACCGACTAGTTGCCAAACTAGTCGGTCAGTGGTTGCTCTTTGACCGACTAACTAGTGTTGAAACCCTAATTTCTGGGCAGCCGCCAGCCCAACCTATTTAAACCCAACCCAAACGACTTCTTCTTCTCCAACACGACCCAAAACCCTAAAATCTTCCCCCTTGAGCCCCCATCTTCCTCCAAGCTTCAATCCTTCATTCCAAGCCCGAAATCCATCATCCAAACCATCCATCCACTCTATCTACCTCTCATCTTCCCCAAATCTCCACCAAAATCCATCAAACCCCCAAAATCCCCCAAAACCCTAGTTCCTCAAACTTCTCCATTGGCTTCCAGATCTGGTCCTAGGGTTCCCCGGAGTGTTTCTTCCGCCTCCTCTAGGTAAGAAATCGATCTACCATTGTTTTCATATCCTATTGTAATTTTTATGAAACCCTAATAAAATACTTGTGTTTTGATGATTGTTCCCCATATCAGCGATTCCCCGTAGGCTAGCGTCCGCGGAAACGAACCTTCGTAACCGTCATCCCCGGTGATAAGCAAGTGAAACTTGCTACCCTTGTTGTTTAGGCCGTGCTTAGGCCATTACCTTGTTTTAGCGTAAAAGAGACTAGACAGTGAAAGGATAGCTGTCTGGACGCCTTTGATCTAGCTTGACAACGAAGCTAGATCCGTCACCTCCATCATGCTTGTATGTCACGTTTAAATTCAATTAACGGTACGCAATTATCTGTTCATATCATCCCTGCATCTTTGCCTGACATGTTTAAATTCCATTAACGGTACGCAATTATCTGCTCATGGCATTGCATAGTGATTATTTATTGTGACTGCGTAGCACACGCTACAATACCATGTTTCCTGGCTCGTGTTCCAGAAGCGAGCCCTGTAGTTGCTAACCCCAACGCTCGACACATGTGAGTGGGGTAAGAGATAAGCGGACTGAGCCCGATTTGGCTTGATCAGCCACTCCGGCCAGCAGGTGAAATCTCTAGTGTTTAAGTGATTGATAGTGATAGAGATAAACGAGTTGGCCAGCAAGTTGACTCTCTATGCACTAAGTGATAAGTGATAAGTGATAAGTGATAAGTAATAAGTGATAAGTGTTAAATGATAAGTAATCAGTGATTTGGTAGCTTTTGCTACATCGTGAGTGCTTGCCTCTCTTTTAAACTGTTGCATCATATTCAACTGCCATGCCATCATTTAACATTTAAATGCTAGGTTGTTAGTCACTTTCAGTTTCCTTGCCCAAGTCTTTTTAGACTTGCTGACATGTGCCCCTTTCTCTTTTGGGTGACGCATGTTAGACCTTGAGCCTGAGTTGCTTGCTGAGGGTGAGGTGTTTGCGGACGCCGAGCTTGCGCCCGTGTTGGACGGGGAGTACGTGGACACTGGGGACCAGTCCTAGTGTCTTCGTGGTGTTTTACCTTTGTTAGACAGTTGTTTTGTTGTCGGTGCGTAGCACCTTTACTCTGTTATGATGTTGCTTTTGTTTGGCCTTGTTCTGGGCCCTTAGACTCTTTCTTTTTAGTCTGGTGGCTTTTCTGTGATGTTGGATATTTTGTGGACAACCTTTGGGATTGGTATTTCATATCCGTCTCATACTATTATTATTATTGTTGTTGTTTCGCTTGCAATTACAGGGACCTGCTTATGTATTTTATGGACGCTTATCGGGTTTGGGGCTTCACAGCTCCACTCTCGTGCGGACCTTTTCACGTCTCGCCTCCATTTTAGGGAAGCGGGTCGTGACAAAAATTCTTGCCTAATACCTTACTAAAATTACTCTTCCTTAATACGTTCCAAAATTTCGTCATTCCTAATATACCTTTCTAAAAATAACTCCAGCCTACAAACTCTTAATACCTCCCAAAAATTGGTCATTCCTAATATACGTGCAAGTTTTGGCCATTTTAGGAAATTTCAAATTTAAGAAAAGGAGATTAGTTTAAATTCCTTCCAAATTACAAATTTCAAATTCCAACTCTAAATATCACTATTCTATTAGTTTAGAATAGGGATATAAGAACTGGGAATCACTATTCTAAACTAATATTAAAAAGCCATGTTCCATGGAAGAAATGAGAAATAACCTTAAATGTGAAAAGGAGCTTCCTACGAAAAGGAGATTCCTACGAAAACAAAGCATAATTCATTCCAAATTTCGTCAATATTTTTTTTTGAACTGCCTAGCTAGTAATTTTAAGACTATTTACTGATTAGTGTGTTGTATGATTGTCGATATAAATCAAATGTAATGCTACATCATTAAGTATCCTGAATTGTATAAGAGATTTTATGTGTAAATTGCCCTAGTAATCCAATGTGTAAAATACTAACTTTGTCGTAATACTCCAAACCCTTTCATTTTTTATATCCTAATATCTGAAAGAAGTAACTTGAAATGCAACTTGAAATCTAGGGATTAAAGCATCTTCGTTTATTTAAATCTAGGGATTAAAGCTGTCAGTATTAGGATAAAAATGTATTACTATTGGAGTGTGGTTGTGTTATACATGCTGGCAGTTATCTATATTTTCCTTGTGAAATCTAGAGGAATGTGGGTGCCCTAGTAATGCATGCTGGCAGTTATCTATATTTTTGCAGAAAATAATCCAAAAAAATAAATATAGGAGAAATATATGCGAACATGCATACCTACGCTGATTATAAGAAACAGGACTTCAATCTTATAAAGAGTAATTTTTAGGAAAATATCAAGATTTAAAACATCAATTGATGATAACAAATTTTTCCAAAAGAGGACATACGAAACATGAATCTATCAAAAAAACTAGTACATTCCATCAAGCAAAATGACATTATTTTTACAGTTTACAGTAGTATATCAAAAAATCGTGTCCCATTTTTCAGCATCTACTACTCTTGATCACTCCAAACCCTTGATCTATGGCGACAATAAGGATTAATTGTATTGGGAAACATTCCTAGAAGAAACATAGCGGAATCAGTCAGTTACATTTTTATTTGTTAACAATGAAAAAAAAGGCCCAACAATGTTTCCAGAAACAGGTTGGCAGAGCAAACATTGATTACAGTAAGGATTAATTTTATTTGGAAACATAATGAAATCATTCATTTTCAGTTTTATTTGAAAACAATGTTTCCAGAGTCATGTTCCCAGGGCAAACATTGATTACAAAAAAGGCCAAACAATTTCGAAGTTCTAATTTCTATTTTGAACAAAAACCATTGATTAGAAATAAGAATTTCGAAGTTCTAATTAAATTTCAGATGAAAATGACATTAACAGGGAAAAATTGGCCCACGATTTTTAACATCAAGAATAAAAAGAAAAAAAAACAAAGCCCAAATTATGAAAACCATTGATTAGAAATAAGAATTTCGAAGTTCTAATTAAATTTCAGATGAAAATGACATTAACAGGGAAAAAATGGCCCACGATTTTTAACATCAAGAATAAAAAGGAAAAAAACAAAGCCCAAATGATGAAAAAGGAAACAAAGCCGAAATTTAGCAGTAAAAGCGGAAGGATGTATACGAATCATAAGGAAATCCTTATGAAATTAGCAGTAAAAGCCAAAATAATTCAAAAGGATGTATAAGATTCATAAGGAATTCCTTAACAACAAAAGGGAGACACAACAGATTAAAAGCGAAGGCCAAACTGTGTGGAAGGGTTGGACAAACTATTTGCAGTGAACTATGAGCATTGAATTCATACTGAAGTAGGGAGTATACTGAAGGAGGAGTATATTTGCAATCATAACCTAATGAACTACATTTGCAATCATAATCTAAAATGTTGTAAAAAGAGTGGAATAATTAGGAATATACTGTAGTAGGAAAATTAATGAGAATAAGAAAATTAGATGGCGGAATAAGAAAGTTTGACAACTATGAGCATTGAAAGTTCTGTAGTTTACCCGTGCATTGAGGGTTGAGCGTTTATGTAGTTTATACGTGCAGTGAGCGTTGAGCGTTGAGCATTAAAATTTGTATTTAACCCGTGTATTCTGTATTTGACAGCAAATGAGATGGGGGAAATAAAATTAGGTAAAATTCGACATTAATTTCTAGGCATAAAAACATAAAATTCTAAATGGAGTAAGTACCAAATGAGGAAATAAAATTTGAGAGCATTGAGCATTCTATGAAACTTTAATTGCGCAGAACTCTCTCCTTGTGTATGCATTAAATCGTGATCAGAGGAGATTGTTTTGGTAATTAACTCCATCTAATAAATTGACATTAATTGAATTTGACAGCATTAAATTTGACATAAAAACATAAAATTCTAATAAGAAAATTAGATTGAGTAATTACCAAATGAGGAAATAAAATTTGACAGCATTGAGCATTCAATGAAACTTTAATTGCGCAGAATTCGCCTCGTGCATGGACGTGATCATAGGAGAGGAGACTGATTTGGTAATTAACTCCCATTTGATTAGAGAACCCGGGCAATGCGAATGGGGGAATTGTGAAAGGTGTGGATTAGGGAACGTGAAATGGTCGTTTTAGTGAAATGGTTTTTTAGGGAATTCTGAAGCAGTTGTACAAACCGCTTAGGGAAATAAGTTCAAAAACAGTTTGTCAAACTGAATAGGGAAATACGTTCGGTTCAGTGAAGTTGATGTGAATAGTTTGTCCTAGTCATATCTATGGCGACACATAGGACAAAGTTGGGACATGTAGGACAAAAACCGCCTCGTAGGACAAAGGTCCTGAATTGTATTATATATATATATATATATATATATATATATATATATATATATATATATATATATATATATATATATATATATATATATATATATATATATATATATATATATATATATATGAGGAGGGATCAAATGACCCCCAAAAATAACCCGCAAAAATGACCCCCTATCAAAAATCATATGCCCCCCATTTTTTCGGAAGATCCGAGCCGTTCATCTTGATCTCTACCCTCTAAATACTTGACCCACCAATTTTCAACCCGATCCCATGTGGTTTGCCCGTTCATCAACCATTCGCAAAAGTTCTGCTCATGCGAAACCGTTAAATTTGGGTCGGATGGATGAACGGGCAAAACACATGGGATCGGGTTGAAAATTGGTGGGTCAGGTATTTAGAGGGTGGAGATCAAGATGAACGGTTCGGATCTTCCGAAAAAATGGGGGGCATAGGATTTTTGATAGGGGGTCATTTTTGGGGGTTATTTTTTGGGGTCATTTGATCCCTCCTCATATATATATATATTGATATCAAATTTATGTAACTTAATAAAATGAACTTCTCAATCTTATGTCATATAGTAACGATTATGATATAGTTGAGTATATATATGTTCAATACTAAATTGAAGGTTGTCAATAGTTTCAGTATATTTGATCATAACAAACTGATTATGTTCAGAGCACTGGAAAAAAAGGAACAAAACTAAATCCATTCAGAAGGACCACAATATTATTACTTCTCATCATGACTTCTGTTTTTATGATGGGCCAGATTATGTCCAGCTTAAGTACATGCTATCTATGTGTAACATTGTTAAACTACCTAATTGCTGCTCTTATTATGTCCTAAATTTAAGCATGTAAACCTAGGAAGTACGGAAGAATTATAATTTGAACTATTCTTTCTATAGATAATCTTAAAATGTTATCATTCAAATGTTAGAAAATTAGTTGAAGAGTTGAAATTAATAATCTTGCGATCTGCTTGATACCGGAGACTTTTGATTGCATTCTACAATGCTTAGCTATTAACTATATACACTATTTTCCTCAATGTTATTAAGGTACCTGAATGCTTAGCTATTAGCTATTAACAAAATCTGCCCAGCTTACCTGAATGTGCACAGGTCAGGAGAGGAATCACTGACCTGCGGATGATCAAAACTCTCACTTCACCATTTTTCTACAGTCGATTAAAGAATTAACAACAAGCTTCTTGTTAATGTTCGAAAATTCACTGAAATTTGGCGTTTCTAGCAATCTAGGTTCTTTGGGCATATGGGCATACATAGGATGTATACAACCTTCAAAATTCAAAAATAATCAACAAAACCTTAAAATAAAACTGCCCAAAATTCACAGAAAAGAAACGTACAAAAATTATACCTTGTAATTCCATCAAAGAGAGAAGGTGGCTCTTCAGGGTGTTTTAGGGTTCTGATCACTCGTTTTTGGGAGATGATTGATTAGGGGTTTTTGGGGTTCTTCGCAGGCGATTTGGGTTTTCTCACGTGGGAGATCTTGGGCGAGAGTTGATCGTCGGATCGCGGCCAAACGCGAGGAAGCAGCGGCCAAACGCCACCGCAAGCCCTTGAGGTGAGAGAGAGAGAGAGAGAGAGGCATAACAGTAATTTTCCGACTCAAACAGAGCGGGGGCCCGAGTTCGCAGCGGCAAAATCATCAGCCCCGTGCGATCGCATCCGATGGCTGACAGTCCATTCGCACGCAGCTCCGTGCGAAGGCCCTTCGCAGCCGAATAGCGCCCTATATATATATATATATATATATATATATATATATATATATATATATATATATATATATATATATATATATATATATATATATATATATATATATATATATATATATATATATATATATCCTTTGCAAATGGGGCGGCAACTATGGGCTGAAATGTGTGCTTTGTGATGCAGACATTGACGAATGTTTGAATCACTTATTCTTTGAATGCAGCTATAGCCGTTATATTTTGACCAGGAGCCTACTTAAGCTAAATGTTAGAGCACCAGTCCCACTCTCCCTTGCTGGGGTGGGAGACCTATTCCTAAATTTGTATAGCAAGAAGGATTGCGTTGGAATCCTTGCAAAAACTGCTCTTGCTTCCATGGTGTGGCACATTTGGAGGGAACGCAACAACAGAATCTTTGAGGGCAAAAGGGTAGGGAAAACAGCCCTTTTCGGAGCTATTAATGCTGATATTCTCTTAGCTCTTCGGGACATTGAACATGACCAATCAACGGCAGCAATTCCATTTGACAATTGGGGTTTCAGCAGTGTGTGACTGAGTCTTGTTTCTCTTTATACGTGTACACTATTGGCTTAGCTGCTCTTGTTAGGGTATAGTTAGTAGTGGGTGACGGCGCTTGTGCCATATCCCCACTCTTTCTTCACTCTCCCAAGGCAGCTACTTGTCTATTTGTACTATTTTGTATTGTTTTGTCTTTAATAAAATTTTATCATTTACCCGTCATATATATATATATATATATATATATATATATATATATATATATATATATATATATATATATTAATGACATATATATATATGTCATTAACATTCTATTGATGGGCTCAGATCCCTCCTGGACGATTTTTCTAACCTTACAGGTTTGATCATAAACTGGGGGAAAAGCACTTCTGTATTTAGTAAAGGCGTGAAGAATCCTATGAGTCTTGCCAACTTGATGGGGATTACCCTTGGAAGCTCTATTACTACTTATTTGGGATTGCCCCTTTCTACCAGGTACCCGAAACCCTCTATGTACAGTCGGTTGTTAGATAAGTGCAGGAAGCGGCTTTCAGGATGGACGTCCTCCTTGTTATCAATATCAGGACGTATTGAGTTGGTCAGGTTAGTTATATATGGTATGGTAATATTTTGGATGCAAGCATACCGTATCCCTAAATCCATCCTTCGTACAATCACAACTGCCTGTAGACAGTTTATTTGGGGTTCATCTAAAATCTGGGCTTGGAAAAACATTTGTACCCCAAAAACGGAGGGGGAAGTTGGTCTGAGGCTGCTTTCAGACATCAATTTGGCTGCAGGTGTAAGATTGCCATGGAGAATGTTATCTTCTGATGGGCTTTGGGCAAGCTATGTGAGGAACAATTACAGGGATATTACAAATTTTTTTGCTGCTAAGAGCCAACCAACCCAATCAGGTACATGGAAGTTCATTCTAAAATGCAGACAATTTTCTAAGCATCTGATCAAGAGGCGTGTCCGGGATGGCAAAAACACACTTTTTTGGTACGACAACTGGCTGCCATATGGACCGCTAAGTGACCGGTATGATGTTCCGCTGGGGGCCTCGAATAAGAGAGTGAACGATTACTGGTCGCCGATGGGCTGGATAGATGACATAAACATTCAACCGATCAGGCAATTACTTACGCATATTAGGCTCTCTTCAGGCACTGACACCTAGGAGTGGGGGGCCAGCCCAATCTTTTTATTTAAAGACGCCTGGGATGGACTTAGACATAGGGGAGCTCCATTCCCTTATGAAAAGCTTATTAGGTACCCAAGCAATAACCCAAAAATGTCACTGAATTTGTTGAGAACTTTCATGGAAAGATTCTTACTAAGGATGTTATACGAAATTGTGGGATAATTGCCGAGCCCCATTGCCTATTATGTGAGGAGGACTTATTCTTAGAGACGTCGATGCGGAAAATACAGAGGCTCTACGGGCCATGGAGAATTGGGGGTTAAGAGATGCGGGTTGATGTTTATTCTATTGTTTTCTTGTTCTGTGGTCACACTGTGGGAGGAAGAGGTTGGTAGTGGAGAGTGACGGCGCTTGTGCCCTCTCCTCTCTATACCTCCCTTTCCCTTCCATTAGGTGTAACCAATTAGGTCTCTTGTACATTTAGTTTTGGTTTTTCCTTAATATAGACAAACACTAACTTTCCAATATATATATATATATGTTAATGGAGGAGTGCTGACAGCGCTGGAAATTTTTCCAGCGCTGTCAGTGATTTGGAGGTTAAAAACAATTTTTTTAAAAAAATTTTTTACAGTAGTTAGATATACTTGTTAACTAGCTTCCCACAAATTTTCAGGTCAATCCAATACAGTTTGAGCCGCCGTTCATCGATTTCAAAAACGTTGCGCAAAATTGTCCAGATTTTGCGCAACGTTTTTGAAATCGATGAACGGAGGCTCAAACGGTGTTGGATTGACCTGAAAAATTGTGGGGAGCTAGTTAACAAGTATATCTAACTACGGCAAAAAATTTTAAAAAATAATTGTTTTTAATCCCCCATATCGCTGACAGCGCTGGAAACATTTCCAGCGCTGTCAGCACTCCTCCATTTTTCACACACACACACACACACACACACACACACATGTATGTTAGTTTATATATGTTAGTATATATGTTTTTTGACAAGTAAGTGTGATTCTATATTAAAATCTCTAAAAGAATACAAAACCTCACCACTAGAGAAGAGTTATAGCGTAGAAGGAGGATAGGGAGAGGGCACAAGTGCCGTCACCAATCATATCCTAATAAACTACAAGACTTCCTAGCGAGACAAAAAGGAGAGAATGTACAAGTATGTCACATATCCAGAAAGCCCCAGTTGGAGAAGGGGGCGATAGACGATGGCTGATCCCGCTCAATATCACGAAGAGCAATAAATACATCAGCAGCGATATCATCAAAAAGTGTTGTTTTCTCTTTGCTCTTACCCTCAAAAATTCTCATATTTCGTTGTTTCCGGATGTGCCAGACCATAGATGCAAGCACTGTTTTAGCCAAGACACCCACACTGTCCTTCTTGCTATAAAGCGCAAGGATGAGATCCCCCACCCCACTGAGTGAAGAAGGAGCAGGGGATGTAATACCCAATTTAAGCAAGCTCCTGCAGAGAATGTAACGGGTATAGGGGCATTCAAAGAATAAATGACCTATGCTCTCCACCGAGCCCTCATCACATAAGACACAATTCTCATTGGGGGCGACCCCCCCATTTAAAAAGGATATCACGATAAGGAGTTTACCATGTAAAGCTCTAAGGAGGGAAATAGCCATCTTGGGCACATGTCTAGGATGCCAGACAATTCTTGTTAGTATATATGTATTTGTTTATATACATATACATATATATATACACACACACATACACACACACACATACACACACACACACATACACACACACACACACACAGATATATATATATATATATATATGAGAAAAAGGGATATGAGCATTCGGTGTAGGAAATTTCCTACACCGTCCTAATAAAACTTCAATTTCCAGTCTTTTTTCCAATAATCACCACCGTTCATCTTGATGTACTTATTATGGATGATGAACATACCAAAAATCAAGTGAATCTAACGTTATTTTACCCTCGATCCGATTGTTACAAATTCAACGTTTTCAGAACAATAGAACTTTTATCACGAGCCGATCGAAGGTCAAATCCCCCTAGGGTTTACCCATATTTGGGGGTTTGGGGTTTTAGAATGTGTACATCAATTCTAAGCAAAAAAATTTCAAAAAATTAAGTGGAATGTGGTGTTTTTGAAGGGCGGTGTAGGAAATTTCCTACAACGAATGCTCACCTCCCTCCAGCCCTATATATATATATATATGTATGTATGTATGTATGTATGTTAGTCAGTAAGTTAAATTCATGTCTCTCGAACGGTCACGTGGACACCAAAATCGCTCCAACCAGGCAAGTACTTTATTTTCTATAACATTTTGAAGTCGCGCATAATTATTGTTAAACACATAATTAAATCGTTTTGAGCAATTTTCACGTAAATGTCGTTCTGAAACTTTTTGGACCTAAAACTACTCGTCGAAAGGAAAATGTTGACCCTGATTACATAAAGATCTAACATGTGTATTGTGAGATATAGATTTTGCAAGTTTACGGATTTTATTTCTCTAATTTCTGAAAAATGGATTTTATTGCTTTTAAATCCCAGCAAAAATTGCTATTATTGTTTTAAAAATTCAGAAAATTTATAAGTGACCTCTGAAAAGTAATTCTCTCGTAATAAACTTATTACGTCAACTTTCAGTGGTTTTCGTTATTAAAACTTGTTATGTTGATTTGTAAATTCAGTTGTGAAAGATGTTTCTATCACTTTAAAAAATGTTCATAAAATGCTCTTATTGCATGTTGTACCATTATTTGTGTCACATTATCTTTGGATGGTCTATTCATACAAATACGGAATATTGAGCCATCGGGGCATTTACGGAACATTGGGCCCTCTGGGCATTTACGGAATACTTGGCCTTCGGGCATACGTTGAACTATACGGACATACAATGACACTTTTGGGTGGGGTAGTCCACTGTAGTAAAGGTCGGGAATATTGGATTTCACCCCACGAATAAATTTGACCGTCGCCCTGATGGGGTCGGTAAATACAGAACCACTGGTAGCTCCCGATGGTTTGGGTGCAATTGTAGTTTCATTCCGCCGTCAAACATTGGACTTGTCACTAGTTAAGTTATTGAATGGCACTCAACTTATTTTCTATCATCGCTATCATGAATTGTGTAAACTGCTAGCTATTCTCTTACCATGCTCATATGCACTTGCCATGCTCATTACACTTTACTATGTTCACTACACTTTGCCATGCTCACCCCACTATACTATGTACACCACACTTTACTATGCTCACATGCTTTCTTACATTGCTCCTACTTTTCTTACTGTGAACATAATATTTTTTCTCGTTTTCAGAGCTTTGCAAAAATACTTATATAATATTACATCTTGCCGAGGGTCCAATATTCTAATATTTAAAATCTTGCCAAGCGACCCTCGCTGACGTATATTTCCTTGTCTTTTATTTTGTGAAATATACGTCAGGTTTTGAGACAAAGTTCGCTGAGGAGTATACTTTGAGACTGAGCGGGTTGACCAGGAGTACCTTGACGTTGAGATCCCCTACTGAGAAATGGCGTGCCTTCGCAACACCGCTATATTTTAATAGTTGTTGGTGCAATTTTATTCAGGTGTACTTCCATTTCATGTAACTGTCTCTAATGGCCAAGCTAGGCCTAATTTGTGTACATATATTCTGGACATTGTCTTTGTAATAATGATAATCTGCATTGTTCTTAGTTTACATGCAAGAATCTGCAATGTTTAAATCACAGACGCGTATTGTGCTTAAGTCAAAGAAGAAAGAAAACGTACTTCTTTGCTTTAAGCACAAGCGGACTCGATCGCATTCTCGCTCCCAAGTATGATGGGAAACAGGGCGTGACATGTTTTAAGATCTGTTTTTTTTCTTCTTTATTTGAATTTGTCGTCCGTCCGACTTAGTCTGGATGTCGATTTTATAGCCCTAAGGACCAACAAAACCCTTCGGTGATGACGTGTAAGGATCGCCTTACCCTTGCAATACTAACAACAACACACTAGAGGGGGTAAATAGTGTAATGGCAATAAATTGTGCAAATAAAATTAAACTTGCAAATGCGGAATAATAAATGCAAGAGGAATTAATCACCACAAACAAATCAAACGCAAATACACGAATATACCCTGGTTCCTCAAAACTTGGGTACGTCCTGTAGGGATCGTATAACCCTTGCAATACTAATAACACACACTAGAGGGGGTGAATAGTGTAATGGCAATAAAATTATCCAAATAAAATTTAACTTGTAAATGCGGAATTATAAATGCAAGAGGAATTAAAAGGCACAATTAGTCCAAACGCAAACACAAAGAATTACCCTGGTTCCCCAAACATGGGTACATCCAGCCACACCAATATTCACTATATTCCCACACAGAGACGTGAATACAAATCTCACAAGGAGATACCCCACAAAGAGGATTTATGCCCTACACAAGGACCCAACCAATCCTACACAAGGATCAAGACTCCCACACAGAGAATCACTAACTCCCACTCAGAGAATTAGGGTTAGCCCTACACTAGGACACTAGAACTCCCACAAAGAGAGTTCCCTAGTCCCACAAAGAGACAATCTCCCACAAAGAGAGAATCTCCCACAAAGAGAGTATCCTAATCCCACAAAGAGAAATATGAAAACAATTTACACCCTGTAAAGTAAATACTCTTACCTATGCCTTGAGATGCTTACTTATGAATGTGTTGGAATTTCATAATTCCATATTTCTATTCCCATATGGTTTTGATATGACAAAAACATTCAGTACTACTAACTCTATGTATGCAGATACATTTCAATGCTGAGTTCCACACAAATGAGATATCTTCATGCATACTCAATCAGATATATCAATCATGAAGCTGGAAAGACAAAGGCACCTAATCCACGACTTGGATATATAATCACTTGATAAGGATCTCCTGCAAAGAAGCTTCTCAGACTCAGTTGCAGATGCAGTCCTATCTACGGCTTTATGTAATCAATGTAAAATTTACTTTTTTAGAGTCACGAAGCCTTGTGATAATATATCTTAGTCATCTAGGTTCCATTCCTTAGAGATCTACACTTCCCAATTTCGAAAATTCACAACTTTGAAAATTGGCAGCCAATAACCTCATTTTGGTCGACCAATTTTAAACCTTCGAATTTGGTTATGGGATTGCATATGCAAACTCCCCTAACCGTGTAGATTCTAGAAATGTCCTCCAACGGTCGAAATTCTCTCTCTAAATTTTGGTCGACCAATGTGGTCATTTTGGTCGACCAATTTCAAAACTAGCCGTTTTGATCCCAAATTTTCAGGGACGGTTCCTGCCCGTTTTCCAACGTTAACTACAGTCCCCAACCGTCCCTAAACACTATAAATAAAGGGGTAGACCCTCTCTTTTCATTCACACACTTTCCTCTTTTCTTAATCTCTTATTTGTTGGAATCAAGTCTTCTTTCTAAAGCTTTAGGCCATTAGTTGTTCTTTTCTTATTTGCAAGAAGAAATCATTAGATTTCCTTCTTCATTTAAGAACGGAAGAACTTGGTTTTTTCAACATCATTTTGGAAAGTTGTTTGTGTTCATAATTGAAGAAGAAATCGATTGATCTCTCTCTCTTCTTTTATGAACCAGAGAACTTCAAGTGTTGCGCTTCATTACACATCTTTTACATCTTGAAGTTCTTCTTCTAAAACACCATCCTTGAATTCATTCTCTGAAATTTATAACAAGGCTATAGGTGTTTTTCTATTTCATTATTTTACAGGTTTGAATCTCTGTTAGAGATTGTACAAAGTTTGGGACACGGGGAGTGTCGCCATTTTTGTAAGTTGGTGCTTGCGGGGCAAGTGATTATAGTGGATTGAAAATCTCTACGGGGTAGAGGACTGGAGTAGGATCACAAGGATCCGAACCAGGATAAATCTCTGTGTTTGCGATTGATTTAATTTCAGTACTTGTCTTTTTATTTCTGTGCATCTTTGCAAATATTACTAACATTTTATTTGCGACATTTTTAATATACACTATTCACCCCCCCTCTAGTGTTTTGATCCTTACAGGCTAAAATTTCATTTGGTATCAGAGCAAGGTTAAGATGGCAGCAAGTTCCTCAAACATGAACGCAGTTCCACACAACTACAATCAGCATCCTGAAGGGCACTCTCAAACTCGTCCTCCTCTATTGGATGGTTCAAATTATTCATATTGGAAAATACGAATGGAGATTCATCTCCAAAGTATGAATTATGAAATTTGGGACATCGTAGAGTCAGGATACGAAAAGCCAACAACTCCTGTTGCTGATTGGACCACCAACGACAAAGTTGCAAAAACCAACAACTCAAAGGCCATGAATGCTTTATTTTGTGCTATGGATAAACATGAGTTTAATCGAGTATCTCAGGCCAAAAGTGCTCAGGAAATTTGGCATATACTTGAGGTAACTCATGAAGGAACCAGTAAAGTGAAGGAAACCAAGATTTCCGTTTTGGTTCACAAATTCGAGTTGTTCAAGATGAAGGACCAAGAGACAATTGGAGAAATGAACACCAGGTTTACTAATATTATAAATTCTTTAAGTGCTCTTGGAAAAACTTACACTTCTCTTGAACAGGTTCGCAAAATTCTTAAAGCTTTAACTCCCGTATGGCGTCCAAAGATCACCGCTATTGAGGAAGCCAATGATCTTTCCACATTAACTATGGAAAATCTTATTGGTAACTTAATGGCCCATGAAGTTACACTTCAAGACGAGAAAGAAGAATCAGATCAAAAGAAGAAAGTACTTGCCTTCAACGCAACATCAGAAAATGAAGATTCAGATGATGATATGGCATTTTTTGCCAAAAACTTCAGAAAATTCTTTCAGAAAGGTAAGTATAATAATTTTAAATCTAAGAATACTGATTCTTCTCTTTGATTTAATTGCAATAAGCCAGGACATATGAAGAAAGATTGTCCTCTTCTCAAAGCAAAGTTCAAAACTTCCAATAATGATCAATCCAGAAGAGAAAGGAGATTTGACAAAATGAAAAAGGCATTTGCAGCAACATGGGATGATTCTTCAGATGATGAAGATGATGATCTAAATGAAAGTGCTAACATGTGCTTTATGGCACAAGAAGATGAAGATGGGGTAAGTTCTTTTAATAATGAAGAATTACTTGATGCATTAAAAGATCTATATTCTCGTTTCAAAAAATTGAATAATCAACATAAATCTTTGAAACAAAATAATGATGATCTTCTTATTAAATATCAAGAATTGTCTTCTTCTAAGAACACTACACCTATTGAGAATACATCTTCTCAAAATTTAAATCTTAGTAAAGAGAATGATATTCTCAAAACTAAGAATCTAGAACTACATACTCAAATATCCGAAATGGATAAAAATATTTCATCACTAAAGATGAAATACGACGAGATGTCTTCCAATATTAATAAATTTAATAAAGGAAAGACTAATCTTGATGATTTACTAAAAATACAATATCCTGCAAATCATAGACAATGTCTGGGATATTCTCATAAGGATGCACCCAAATCTTGTAACACGTCTTCTTCTTGTGGAATAACTACTTTTGTTAAACCTCAAAAGAAGAATCACGCATTTATTTACACAAAGAAAGTAAACATTTCTACTACTTCTTCTTCACAAAGAAATGTTTCTAACATTTCAAAACCATCTTCTAGGAAACCTACTACAGTGAGTATATGGGTTCCTAAGAATTCATGCTTAGAAGATAGAAATGATTATATTTCTCATTATATACATGCTATAGTTCATTCTAATGATTATATTAAAAAGCTAAATTCCACTTGGGTTTGGCTTCCAAAAATCTAATCCTAAGGACCCTCAAGAAGGGGTACCAATGCTAAATGTTTTATCTTTCAGGTACCTAGTAAAGAAAGATGGATTTTGGATAGTGGATGTTCAAAACATATGACATGAAATGTCAAACTACTTTCAAACGTCAAGTACAAACAAGGAGGCACAGTTACCTTTGGTGACAACAAGAAAGGAAAAATCATAGGCACTGGAACAGTTGGCAATACTAATCAGCCTATCATTGAGAATGTTCACCTGGTTGACGGTTTGAAACATAATTTACTTTCCATTAGTCAATTATGCGATAAAAATTACAAAATAGTTTTTGAACAAAATGATTGCATTATTTATGATTCAGATATGTCATCTGTTTTGTTTCGTGGTAAGCGTAAAAATAACATTTATATTTTATGCATGTCTGTTACCACAAATAATCATTGTTTAATAATTACATCTGATGATACACTTTTATGGCATAAACGTTTTGGACACACTAATTTCAAAAATCTTGCACACATTTCAAAACACAAATTAGTAAATGGAATGCCAAATATTTCTTTCAAACATAAACATTTTTGTGATGCTTGTCAACAAGGAAAAATGCACAAATCTTCTTTTAAATCAAAGGATGTTATCTCAACAAAGAGACCATTAGAACTCTTACATTTAGATTTGTTTGGTCCTTCTAGAGTAGCCTCTTTAAATAGAAGTAGATATGCATTTGTCATTGTTGATGATTATTCAAGATATACTTGGGTTATATTCTTACAAAACAAGAATGATGCTTTTGAAGAATTTTCAATATTTTGTAAAAAGATACAAAAAATCAAATCCTCTAACATTGTCACTATTCGTAGTGATCATGGAGGAGAATTTGAAAATGAATCGTTTACCAAATTTTGTAATGAAAATGGCATTACTCACAATTTTTCTTTTCCTCGTGCTCCTCCTCAAAATGGAGTAGTTGAAAGGAAAAATAGAATCTTACAAGAATGTGCAAGAACAATGCTTTGTGATAGTAATTTACCGAAATATTTTTGGGCTGAAGCTGTCGCAACTGCATGTTACATTATGAATAAAATTCTCATAAGGCCATTTCTTAATAAAACTTGTTTTGAATTATTCTTTGATCGCATTCCACGTGTATCATATTTTAAAGTGTTTGGATGTAAATGTTTCATTCTAAATACTAAATATGCACTTGATAAATTTGATTCTAAATCTGATGAAGGTATTTTTGTTGGATACTCAACACGTAGCAAAGCCTACAGAGTATATAACAAAAGAACTTCAACAGTTGAAGAGTCACTACATGTCACATTTGATGAGAATCCCTCATCTAAATCTCCCATTATTGATGATGAAGAAGTATTACCTTTATCTAATTCCTTAGATAATATCAAACTTGATGAAATTGATGCTACTAATCATTCTGTTGAGTCTATTTCAGATAATACAGATCTTCCCAAGGCTTTTGCACAAGTTCCAAATCATCCTTCAGAATTAATTATTGGAGATATAACAGATGGAGTTAGAACTCGTCGTCAAATTGAACAAATGGCGCATTGTGCTTTCCTTTCATCCATTGAACCAAAGAACATCAAAGATGCATGTGAAGACAGTTCATGGATTATCGCTATGCAGGAAGAACTCAATCAATTTCAACGAAATGATGTTTGGGAATTAGTTCCCAGACCATCAGATCATTCAATTATTGGTACCAAGTGGGTATTCAAAAATAAATTGGATGAATCTGGTCAGGTAATTAGAAACAAGGCACGATTGGTTGCACAAGGTTATAATCAAGAAGAAGGTATTGATTACGATGAAACCTATGCACCAGTTGCCCGTCTTGAGTCTATTCGTATGTTGTTATCATTTGCATGTTTTAAAGATTTTAAGTTATTTCAAATGGATGTCAAAAGTGCCTTTTTAAATGGATTTCTTAAGGAGGAAGTTTATGTTGAACAGCCTCCTGGTTTTCATCATGAAAATTTTGAAAATCATGTTTTCAAATTAAAGAAAGCTCTTTATGGTCTCAAACAAGCACCTCGTGCTTGGTATGAGAGACTTAAAAGTTATCTTTTAAATTCTGGTTATAATATTGGTAAAATAGATTCCACTCTTTTTATTAAAAATATTAAATCTGACATAATCATTATTCAAATATACGTTGATGATATTATTTTTGGTTCTACTAATGAATCTCTTTGTCAAGATTTTTCTAAGATTATGCAGAAAGAATTTGAGATGAGTCACATGGGTGAACTCAACTATTTCCTCGGTCTTCAAATTAAACAATTGAAGGAATGAATCTTCATTCACCAAAGCAAGTACTCTAAAGAACTTATCAAGCGTTTTGGTTTAGAAAGTTCTGCAGAAAAACGTACTCCGATGAGTACTTCTACTTCCCTCGACAAAGATTTAAATGGTAAGAGTGTTGATCAACATCTTTACAGAGGTATGATTGGCTCTCTACTCTATTTAACTGCTAGTAGACCAGACATTATGTTTTCAGTATGTTTTTGTGCACGTTTTTAGGCAGACCCTAAAGTTTCACACTTAACTGCCGTAAAAAGGATTATTAGATATGTTAAGCACACTTCTGATTTTGGTTTATTTTATCCCAAGTCAAGCACATTTGATTTATTATCCTATAGTGATGCAGACTTTGCTGGTTGCAAATCAGATCGTAAAAGTACCAGTGGTACTTGCCACTTTTTAGGTCATGCTTTAGTATCTTGGTTTAGCAAAAAGCAAAACTCCGTTTCATTATCTACAACCGAGGCAGAATATATTGCCGCCGGTTTAGCATGTGCTCAAATCTTATGGATGAAACAAACTATATCTGACTATGGTATTGATTGCTCTACTTGCCCTATTATGTGTGATAATACTAGCGCTATTAATCTTTCTAAAAATCCTGTGCATCATTCTCGTACAAAACATATTGATGTACGTCATCATTTTCTAGATGATCATGTTCAGAAAGGAGATATAGTTCTTAAATTTATAGCTACTGAACATCAGACAGCTGATATTTTAACCAAACCATTGAAAGAAGATACTTTTATTAAGCTTCGTAGGAATTTAGGGATTATTAGTGAATCGGACTTATGACACATTCTTATTCTTATTTTTTAAAATTTTTCCAAATTTTTTCAAATTTTTCTGGGTATTTTTGAAATTGGTCGACCAATTCACCAATATTGGTCGCCAATATTCAAATTTTTTTATTATTTTTTTTAATTTTTCAGTAACCACTTCGTCTTCCCGCTTATTCTCGTTATACGTTCCCTCCATTTTCAGTTTCCGAAACTGAACCCATCCATTCGTCTTTGAATTTTGGGTGGGATTCGTTACTCAAACTTCTCTGTCGATTGGAATTTGACAGTTCCAACAACTTCCTATAACTATTTTCTCTTATTTAAATTCGTGCCTAGGGACTATCATTTTTCACAAAATATCTCTGACATTTTTTCTTCTCCCAACGCCCCCTTTCCATTTCCCCAAATCAATACCCACGAAACCCCCGCCAGTCTCATCCCTCTCTCCTCCAATCGTCGGCATCCACCCTCTCCATCCTCCGGCGCTTCCTCGCCCGTGGTCGATCCTCCACCGAATCGGTCCCTCATCACCCTCCTCGCCCGCCTGCTCCACGGTTTCGCCCGATCCACCCAGTTTTCGCCGGATCCGCCCAAGATTCGCCGGCGATCGCCTTCACTCGACGGCTCCTCGCTTTTTGCTCGGCTCGACTTCCTTCCTCGCTACCCTCGGATCCCGATGGCTCAGCCTCCTGCGGATTTCGTCGCCACTCCGGCGCCGGCTTACTTTCGTTCTCCGGCGGCTTCTCAGCAATTCCGCCTCCTGGAGCGACTCCCGTTCCACCCAGAGCGCCACGTAGACTTCAATGACCATGGATTTTCTCGGATTTTGGCCCCTCTGCATTCCGCCGGCCTCGTTGGTCTTTGGTCCACGGCCAACCGCACCCCATACTTTCCGGCTCTAGTTCGTGAATTCTACGCCAATTTGGATTCTTCCAAACAGGCTGGTATGCTCTCCATTTCCACTATTGTCAATGGCTTCTTCTTCAGTCTTAATGGCCCTATGTTATCTTCCTTGTTGCATCTGCCCGCTAACAATGTTCAGCCCCTTCCAACCAATCTCACCGACCCCTCCATTAAACAGCTTCTGGCGACTGATTTTCGTCCCAAGCGGTCTGCAGCCACCCTACACCCACCTTCTAGGATGATGGTCAAACTCATTCTTACAAACCTAGCACCTAAGATAGGATCTCTGATCTATGTTAGTAGCAATACTGCCCGTTGTCTCTATGCATTAATGGGTGAACTGCCCGTATGCTGGGGCTCTGTCTTACTTGACACTTTGGCTAAGCCTGTTAGGACTCATATCTTTTTGCCTTCCCTGATCACCCGTATTTTAGAGGCCTTTCAGATTCCATTCGCCAACTCTGCCCCTATCTTCAATCCGGTTGATTTCACTTCTGCAACCCTGACTCACATGCAATTGGTCGTATCTGACACTTCTGGCTCTGATGATGATGCCGATGCCGATGCCACTGACCCACTTCCTCACGATGCCGATGACGCTGACCTTGACACCTCTCCCGCTTCCTCCCGTCCAATCACTAGGTCCATGTCCCGCTCTCCATGCACACGTACTCGTTCTCCGCGATCTCGTCCCACTCCTCCTTCCCGACCCACTTCCACATCCCACACTCCGGGTCCTTCTCACACTCGTGGCCATGTTCCGGTTCGGAAACGGTATTCTCAGTCTGCGGCTTCCCCTTTTACTCCCATTACCCCGACCTCTGGTCATGATGTTATTCTTGGAGAGATTCGTGCACTCCGTCATTCTGTCACTCGAGGATTTCTGGACATTCAGGGAGAGATGCACGATGGTTTTCATGGGATTCAGACCCACATGAGTACTGGTGATGCTACATTACAGGAGCATAATAGGCGGATGGACGACCTTACTACTGCTGTTGCCTCTTTGGCAAACTACTTCGAGTCGCTACACTTTCAGGTGTCTAGACGTTCGTACGATGTTGCTCCTTCTGGCCCAGGCTCCTCCTCTCGGCAGTAGTCACTAGTTGGTTCATACTCCTCTCTCGCGGTTCGTCGTCGTTCGTTTGATGTTTCATACTCCCGTTGATGATGTCTGATGATGTGTAGTTGCTAGGCTTTTTAGACACATTCTGTTGCTTTTTTTGGAAACATTATGTTGGTTGGCTGATGATGGGTAGTTGCTAAGGCTCTTTGCTTTGTTTCGCCTGTTGTTTTAGGTTGGTTGTTGTATGGTTTGTGTGATATGTGGGCTCTCTGTAGTGTTGTAGTTCCAGTTTCATGTACTTTCGCATTGATATGTCTATGTTTCTATGCATGTTTTGTCACTGGTAGTTGTGTTGTCAATAGATAATCTGTTGCTAAATGGTTCTTTCCTATTGTCACTGCTTGTTTACTCTGTTATTTCTGATATTATGTGGATGTCTGTTGTTCTCCTCTCTTTTAGCATGGCTACATTTTTTTTTGTGCTCCTCTGTAACTTTGGCATTCACAATATTCTGGTCCTTTGTATTGATCATTAGCATCTGCTTTGTTACTTTGGCAATTGAAGGCTCCTTTGTACCTTCTGTTCCTATTTTGTGCTTTCATGCTCTATCCTAGTTTTATGCTATAGCCATTTTTATGCCCATGTACTTACCTTACAGGCGCATCCTATTTTGTTTCTGTAGCTTGATTTTGTTTCTGTAGCTTGCACATATAAATGTTGATTTTGTTTCTGTAGCTTGCACATATAAATCATTGCTCCATTCAGACCTATTTCATACATCTATATTTTTTTACAATGACCTGCCACCTATTTTGGCTATGTTGATTTTGTTTCTTTTGTTCCTATTTTTTTACTATATCTTTTTCCACTATACTCTACACGTACTTGGCTTACTCTTTTCAGGCAACATTCGGCCTATACCTCCTTCAGTCATTTCGGCCTGCCCTACTTTATATATATATTTTTATGGCCCACTACACACTGGCCTTCCCTTTTTAGGCCTACGCACATATTTTTTTTCTGATCTGCAAACTTTGTTTTATCATCCCTCACTGTGGCCTTCTCACTAATATTTTTTAATGCTTTGCTCTTTATTTTTTTTACTTGGCCTTCACCCTATTCAACTATATTATATTCGGCCTACATACTATTTTTGGCCTACAACTCATTTTCACGCACTGGCGACATTCTGTTCACATTTTTCAATGGGATATACACTCCTTCTTTTACAGCCATTTTTTCTTTACTCATGTTCTCTAACTTATTTTTTACTAACTATTATTTCCCTCTTTTTGAGAATTCCAAAGGGGGAGAATATCCTTCATCTACTCAGGGGGAGTTTTTACTAACTCCACATATTCAGGGGGAGTATATCTGATTTTAACTTTATATATTTTTCTTGTTTGTCATCATCAAAAAGGGGGAGAATGTTGGAATTTCATAATTCCATATTTCTATTCCCATATGGTTTTGATATGACAAACACATTCAGTACTACTAACTCTATGTATGCAGATACATTTCAATGCTGAGTTCCACACAAATGAGATATCTTCATGCATACTCAATCAGATATATCAATCATGAAGCTGGAAAGACAAAGGCACCTAATCCACGACTTGGATATATAATCACTTGATAAGGATCTCCTGCAAAGAAGCTTCTCAGACTCAGTTGCAGATGCAGTCCTATCTACGGCTTTATGTAATCAATGTAAAATTTACTTTTTTAGAGTCACAAAGCCTTGTGATAATATATCTTAGTCATCTAGGTTCCATTCCTTAGAGATCTACACTTCCCAATTTTGAAAATTCACAACTTTGAAAATTGGCAGCCAATAACCTCATTTTGGTCGACCAATTTTAAACCTTCGAATTTGGTTATGGGATTGCATATGCAAACTCCCCTAACCGTGTAGATTCTAGAAATGTCCTCTAAATTTTGGTCGACCAATGTGGTCATTTTGGTCGACCAATTTCAAAACTAGCCGTTTTGATTCCAAATTTTCAGGGACGGTTCCTGCCCGTTTTCCAACGTTAACTACAGTCCCCAACCGTCCCTAAACACTATAAATAAAGGGGTAGACCCTCTCTTTTCATTCACACACTTTCCTCTTTTCTTAATCTCTTATTTGTTGGAATCGAGTCTTCTTTCTAAAGCTTTAGGCCATTAGTTGTTCTTTTCTTATTTGCAAGAAGAAATCATTAGATTTCCTTCTTCATTTAAGAACGGAAGAACTTGGTTTTTTCAATATCATTTTGGAAAGTTGTTTGTGTTCATAATTGAAGAAGAAATCGATTGATCTCTCTCTCTTCTTTTATGAACCAGAGAACTTCAAGTGTTGCGCTTCATTACACATCTTTTACATCTTGAAGTTCTTCTTCTAAAACACCATCCTTGAATTCATTCTCTGAAATTTATAACAAGGCTATAGGTGTTTTTCTATTTCATTATTTTACAGGTTTGAATCTCTGTTAGAGATTGTACAAAGTTTGGGACACGGGGAGTGTCGCCATTTTTGTAAGTTGGTGCTTGCGGGGCAAGTGATTATAGTGGATTGAAAATCTCTACGGGGTAGAGGACTGGAGTAGGATCACAAGGATCCGAACCAGGATAAATCTCTGTGTTTACGATTGATTTAATTTCAGTACTTGTCTTTTTATTTCTGTGCCATCTTTGCAAATATTACTAACATTTTATTTGCGACATTTTTTAATATACACTATTCACCCCCCCTCTAGTGTTTTGATCCTTACAGGCTAAAATTTCAGAATGAATGCAAGGCATGGAAGAGGATCTCCAAGTGTTGGAATATGCTTGAGAGCACTTGGATGATTTCTCCTTGAGCTGGACTTCAATGCATGAAGAGAGATGAATGCTCAATAGAGGGAAATGAGGGAGCTTGAGAGTGGCTTATTGATCTCTTGAGATTTTCTATAGAGTCAAGAGTTTATCAAATGTTGTCTAGTGTTCTCAAGAAAGGCAGCACACTCATATATATAGGAATCCTATATCAAGCCCAAAAACCCAAAGAAACAGCCAAATAATCAAATCTGCAACGGCTAGAAACTGGGTGAAAACGACAGGAACAGTCGACTGATGATCATAAAACAGTCGACTGATCAACGGCTAGAAAATATCCACCGGCTATAATCTGAGCCTGGACAGTCGATTGATAAAGTCAATACAGTCGACTGACAAACAGGACAGGCGCCTGTTAATCCTTCAGCAGACGACTGCTGCAGGGGATGGATCGAAACAGAGAGCTGCACTCTTTCTCCAATTCTTCGCACAGGCGACTGATGTTAACACTACAGTCGACTGTCAAATAGTCAGGCGACTGTATATTCTTCATCAGTCGACTACTGTAAAGTATGGAGAGAAGACAGAGAGATGCAGAGGTTTGCACTTACGCTAGACAGGTGACTGTTGACCAAATCTCAGGCGACTGTAAATATACAGGTGACTGGGAACTGATTGACAGGCGACTGTACGTAAAGCTCAAGTTTGAGTCAATAGAAATGATGACTTGAGCAGTGCATATCAGGCGACTGTAGAAGGATCTACATGCGACTGGAAATCACCCAGTCGACTGTGTTTCCCTCATCAGACGACTGAAGGAAAGAGTGAACCTATTGGGTTGGATTCTATGATAATCCTAAGGTTCACTAAGAGGGTTAAATGCATGTGCATGAATGAGCAAACCATCTAGCAAGGCATTACATCAACCCTAGACTCAAAAGAGAGAGAAAGCAATAAAGTAAATTACATGGATTACAATTCTTTCAAAAGAGTCTAAGTCTTCAATCTATGATGCCATGATTGCTCTCCATCATCTCCAAGCTTTGGCACTCATTGAGTCCAAACATTTGCCCTTCTTCACATGATGTCCATCCTTACACCAAATGATTAGTCTCCAAGAAAGATATCCTTGAAATAAACTGAGAGACTAAAACATGAGATTCATTAGCAACAACATAATGTTGTGATCATCATCAAAATAAGATTGGTATGAAACACCAATACTCAACAATCTCCCCCTTTTTGATGATGACACACATTATGTAAATCATAAAGAATTAAAGCACAATGCTAATGATCTCCCCCTAGTTATATGCACCAATTATATAATGAGCTACACAAAGGTAAATACTCATAAACCAATAACAACATGGTGACATATAATAGGCATGGGTTACATAAACCAATTGCAAAGAATAAAGGCATGCAAACATGAATGGTTTATCTAAACCCATATATCTCTCCCTATAGAGATATCTCTCCTCATATGCATATGTATATATATCTCCCCCTATAGATATGATTACATAATGCATATATCTCTCCCCCTTGACATCGTCAAAAAGGTGGACATCAAAACTATCCCCCTTTGTCATCTTAACCAAGATGTGACAATATGCAAGAAACGAAAGATATGTATGATACCAAATTTGAAATTTTAGTGGGTATCAATTCACTATCCCATGCTCCCCATAGATCATTGACATGGTCAACTTTTGACTTCTAGGATCTAATACCATTTAATTAATGGAGCCATGGGACTTAAGTGTATCAAAGCAATAGATATGGAAAAATCAAGCTTCAAAGATACACACGGATATTGCCAAAAAAATAAGATATGAAACAAGTTGGCAATAAACAAGAGGTTTGGTTTGAGACCCAAAATAACCAAATATAAATAATGATCTCAAATAACCTCCAAAATGAGAGTTAAAATATGTCTTAAAATAATTTAAACATATAATATGTTAACTCCCCCATTGACATACACATGGATCATGCATGCATGTCAATAAACCCCAAGGTCCCAATTTTCATGAAAAGAAATAAATTTGAAAAATATTTTAAAAATCATGAAACACACACAATCAATGGGTATGCTTAAAATAATCATAGAAGCACAATACACATGCAATATGCAAATGTGTGAAGAACCTAAACATTAGGTAACCAAACCCAAGAGGAGTTTGATTTCCCAACATAATCACACGAGGTGATCACATCCCTAACTAGAGAGTTGATGTAGCTATCTCTCTCTTGCACACTAGCCTTAGTGGGAATCCATAAACTCAAGGACTTCCTAGGCAATGGTTTTGCCTTTGCAAGAGGGAAGGATGTGGCGTGCTTAGGTGTAGAAACAAATTTTTTAGCATGCAAAGAATGAGGATTTTGCTTCTTAGCAAAAAAAATGAAGATTCTTCGTTCTTCCTCATCACCTTGTGATCTACATGCTTCTTGTTGGTGTTATTGTTGTACAAGAAGGCATGGTGATTCTTCTTAGGTGCTTTAGCAATATTTCTTGAATTTGCACCAAAAGAAGAATTAGAGGTGGGTTTGGGAACCATATTTTGAACAAAACCCAAATCTCCTCTATGATTTGTCGGATGTTGTTTTTCCAACAAATCATGGAGTGAATCCCTAGAATATACAAAGCTTATGAGCTTCCGGTATTCCTCTTCACATTTCAACGTAAGTTGTTGAATGTGAGCATCTAAGCTAAGGTTTTGAGCAATGAGATTTTCATTAGAAGTGCTCAATTCCTTAACTTGAGAGAGAAGTGTGTCTCTCTCACAAGTGTCATAAACATACCTTTCATCATGAATATTTACATTAGATGATTCTAACTCATGCACCCTATTCATAGCATTATCAAGTTTAGCTTTCATTTTATCATATGAATCGATGCACTTACTTGCCAAATTGGAGGCCACACTTAGGCGGTATTCAAGCTCCTCATATGATGGCTTTTCCTCCTCGGTTTCTTCATCACTTTCCTCCTCGCTTGAGCTAGACGAAGACTCTTCCCCATTAGCCATGAAGCAACTTTCCTCTTTGGAGTTGAGCCATGTCTCTATCTCTTCATTGCTAGAGTTAGATGAAGTTGATGAAGAATCATCAAAGGCAACGAAACACCTTTGATCATGCTCCTTGTCATCCTCTTCTTCATCATTAGATGTGTCCCCATCGGAATCATCAAATGTGCCAATAAGTCCCTTCTTTTGGTTCTTGACCTCGGACTTGGCTTTCCAAAGTTTCTTCCCCTTACCCTTACCGGTATCTATGTTGAGTTTGGAAGGGCATTCGGTAGCCACATGACCTATTCCACTGCAGTTGAAACAAACCAACTTGTTAGACTGAGAGACCAACTTTGATGAAGACATACCTTGATTTTCCTTGAGGAATGCCTTGAAATTCTTGAATTGCTTGGCAAGCTCGATGTAGTCATCGTCACTAAGAACTTCTTCTTCACCACTTGGAGCTTCTTGTTGGAACTTCTTTTTCCACTTGAAATACTCCTTCTCACCATGCAGAGCAACGCCCTTTTTCTTCTCGGGCTTGGTTGACTGGATCTCTTCCTTATGTTGAAGTAGCACTTCATGAGAGATCTCCAATGTATGCCAAATACTATTCGCCGATTTGCACATGGAGATGCGATCGAACTCATCCGGAGTGAGGGTGCAATGGAGAACACACATAGCCCTAGCATTGACTTTGATCAAGTCCTTCTCCGCTATAGTTCTCAAGGCCGCGAGAGTAGAAGGCTCCTCGAAGGGTGACTCCGTTATGTCCCAAAGGTCGTGACTCTTTAAGTAGACCATCATCCTGATCTTCCAACTCGGATAGTTGGTTCCATTGAAGAGCTGGGGTCGGACGGTAGAGAGACCTTCTTCATGAGGCGTGGAAGTAGCGTTGAATGCCATCGTTGCAGTAAGCTTTAACCTCGCTCTGATACCAATTGTTGGGATCGTATAACCCTTGCAATACTAACAACACACACTAGAGGGGGGTGAATAGTGTAATGGCAATTAAATTTTCCAAATAAAATTTAACTTGCAAATGCGGAATTATAAATGCAAGAGGAATTAAAAGGCACAATTAGTCCAAACGCAAACACAAAGAATTACCCTGGTTCCCCAAACATGGGTACATCCAGCCACACTAATATTCATTATATTCCCACACAGAGAAGTGAATACAATTCTCACAAGGAGATACCCCACAAAGAGGATTTATGCCCTACACAAGGACCCACCAATCCTACACAAGGATCAAGACTCCCACACAGAGAATCACTAACTCCCACTCAGAGAATTAGGGTTAGCCCTACACTAGGACACTAGAACTCCCACAAAGAGAGTTAATTCCCACAAAGAGAATTCCCTAGTCCCACAAAGAGACAATCTCCCACAAAGAGAGAATCTCCCACAAAGAGAGTATCCTAATCCCATAAAGAGAAATAGGAAAACAATTTACACCATGTAAAGTAAATACTCTTACCTATGCCTTGAGATGCTTACTCATGAATGAATGCAAGGCATGGAAGAGGATCTCCAAGTGTTGGAATATGCTTGAGAGCACTTGGATGATTTCCCCTTGAGCTGGACTTCAATGCATGAAGAGAGATGAATGCTCAATAGAGGGAAATGAGGGAGATTAAGAGTGGCTTATTGATCTCTTGAGATTTTCTATAGAGTCAAGAGTTTATCAAATGTTGTCTAGTGTTCTCAAGAAAGGCAGCACACTCATATATATAGGAATCCTATATCAAGCCCAAAAACCCAAAGAAACAGCCAAATAATCAAATCTGCAACTGCTAGAAACTGGGTAAAAACGACAGGAACAGTCGACTGATGATCATAAGACAGTCGACTGATCAACGGCTAGAAAATATCCAACGGCTATAATCTGAGCCAAGACAGTCGACTGATAAAGTCAATACAGTCGACTGACAAATAGGACAGGCGCCTGTTAATCCTTCAGCAGACGACTGCTGCAGGGGATGGATTGAAACAGAGAACTGCACTCTTTCTCCAATTCTTCGCACAGGCGACTGATGTTAACACTACAGTCGACTGTCAAATAGTCATGCGACTGTATATTCTTCATCAGTCGACTACTGTAAAGTATGGAGAGAAGACAGAGAGATGCAGAGGTATGCACTTACGCTAGACAGGTGACTGTTGACCAAATCTCAGGCGACTGTAAATATACAGGCGACTGGGAACTGATTGACAGGCGACTGTGCGTAAAGCTCAAGTTTGAGTCAATAGAAATGATGACTTGAGCAGTGCATATCAGGCGACTGTAGAAGGATCTACAGGCAACTGGAAATCACCCAGTCGACTGTGTTTCCCTCATCAGACGACTGAAGGAAAGAGTGAACCTATTGGGTTGGATTCTATGATAATCCTAAGGTTCACTAAGATGGTTAAATGCATGTGCATGAATGAGCAAACCATCTAGCAAGGCATTACATCAACCCTAGACTCAAAAGAGAGAGAAAGCAATAAAGTAAATTACATGGATTACAATTCTTTCAAAAGAGTCTAAGTCTTCAATCTATGATGCCATGATTGCTCTCCATCATCTCCAAGCTTTGGCACTCCTTGAGTCCAAACATTTGCCCTTCTTCACATGATGTCCATCCTTACACCAAGTGATTAGTCTCCAAGAAAGATATCCTTGAAATAAACTGAGAGACTAAAGCATGAGATTCATTAGCAACAACATAATGTTGTGATCATCATCAAAATAAGATTGGTATGAAACACCAATACTCAACACGTCCAGCCACACAAATATTCACTATATTTCCCACAAAGAGATGTGAATACAAATCACACAAAGAGATACCTCACACAGAGGATTTTGTCCTACACAAGAACCAAACCAACCCTACACAAGGGTCTAACTCCCACACAGAGAATTACTAACTCCCACATAGAGAATTAGGGTTAGCCCTACACTAGGACACCAAACTCCCACAAAGAGAGTGACTCCCACAAAGAGAGTATCTAATTCCCACAAAGAGAATTAGGGTTTCAAAGAAACACAAACTAAAACAAATACTCTTCCCTATGCCTTGAGATGCTTACTCATAGATGAATGCAAGGCATGGAAGAGGATCTCCAAGTGATGAGATTAGCTTGAAAGCACTTGGATGATTTCTCTTGAGCTTGACTTCAATGCATGAAGGAGATTTAGAGCTCTAAGAGGGAAATGAGAGAGTTTGAGAGTGGCTTAATCAATCTCTAATGATTTGCAATAGCATCAAGAAGTTCTTATGAACTCAGCCCTCTCATATATATAGGAACCCTATAGGAACTCTCAAAAGCAAACAAAACAGCCAAAAACGAAAAGCTGTAACGATTAGAATTTGGGTTGAACGTCACTAACAGTTGACTGATGAACAAATGACAGTCGACTGTCCAACGGCTAGATAAAACCCAACGGCTATAATCTGAGCCAAGACAGTCGACTGATGAAGTCGATACAGTCGACTGTAAAACAGGACATGCGCCTGTTAAACCTTCAGCAGGCGACTGCTGCAGGGGATTAAATAAAACAGAGAGTTGCAACTTACTCCCAGTATGCATACATGCGACTAATGAACAAATGACAGTCGACTGTAAAATAGACAGGCGACTATTTATCCTTCATCAGTCGACTGCTGCAAGGGATGGAGAAAAACAGAGAGATGCAATATTTGCACTTATGCCTTTCAGACGACTGTTGACCATTTCACAGGTGACTGTAAATATACAGGCGACTGTAAATTGAACATCAGTCGACTGATGCGAAAAGCTCAAGTAGAGTCAATAAAAATGTTGACTTGAGCAGTGCACCAGAGTCGACTGTAGAAGACTCGACAGGCGACTAGAATCACCCAGTCGACTGTAAATCCTTCAGCAGACGACTGTTGGAGAGCCATAGACTCCAAATGAGTCTTTGGGCAAGATGATCCTATTGGGTTGGATTCTATGATAATCCTAAGGCTCTCTAAGATGGTTAAATGCATACATGAATGAGTAGACCATCTATCAAGGCATTACATTAAACCTAGACTCAAAAAGAGAGAAAGCAATAAATGAAATATTACATGGATTACAATGCTTTCCTTAGAGACTATGGCTTCAATCTAGATGCCTTGATGCTCCCCATCATCTCCAAGCTTTGGCACCCCTTGAGTCCAAGCTTTGGCCCTTCTTCACTTGATGTCCATCCTTGCACCACATGTTTAGTCTCCAAAAAATGATATCCTTGGAATGTAAACTAAGAGACTAAAACAAGAGAGTCATTAGCAACAGCATAATGTTGTGATCATCATCAAAATAACATTGGTATGAAACACTAATACTCAACAATCTCCCCACTTTTGATGATGACACACATTATGTAAAACATAAAGAAATAAAGCACAATGCTAATGAGCGCCTCCTACTTATATGCACCACATGTAAAATAAGATACACAATTGTAAATACTCATTATACCAAATGAAATAATGAGACACTATGGTGACATATAATAGGTGTGGATTACATAAACCAATTGCAACAGAAAATAATCATGCACACATGAATGGTTTATATAATCCCACATATCTCTCCATATAGATATACCTCTCTCCCCATAGATATCTCTCTCTCCCCAAATGCATATGTATGAAATATAACATTTACATAATGCATATATCTCTCCCCCTTGACATCGTCAAAAAGGTGGACAACAAAATTATCCCCCTTGTCATCCTAATCAAAGATGTGACAATATGGAAGAGTAAAGAAATGTATGATACCAAATTGTAAAAATTTAGTGGGTATCAATCACTATCCCATGCTCCCCCTAAATCATAGAAATGGTCAACTTTTGACTTCTAAGATCTAATACCAATTGTAAAGTAGGAGAAAAACAATCTCTAATAATTGAGGTAATACCACCTGTAGAAAAAGAATCTTGGAAGATAATCCTATTTACCAATTGGTAAACATACATTGGAGCCATGGGCCTAAAGTGTATCAAAGCTATATAAATGGAAAAATCAAGCTTCAATGATACACATTGACATTGCCAAAACAAAATATAACATGAAACATGTTGGCAATGTTCAAGGGGTTTAGTTGAGACCAAAACTAACCAATAGTAACCATTGATCTCAAAAACATCCCGAAATGAGAGTCAAAATATGTTTTAAAATAATTTGAAACATACAACATATTAACTCCCTCATTGTCATACATATGGATAAATGAATGCATGCATGACAATGAATTCCCCAAGGTCCCATTTTCATGAACAATAAATTTGAAAACATTGTCAAAATCATGAAACACAAACAAACAATGGGTATGCTAAAATAAACATTTAAGCACAATACACATGCAATATGCATATGTGTGAGGAAATTACACATTAGGGAACCAAACCCAAGAGGAGTTTGATTTCCTAATGTAATCATATGAGGTGATCACATCCCTAATCAAAGAGTTGATGTAGCTATACCTCTCTTGCACACTACACCTAGTGGGAATCCAGAAACTCAAGGATTTCCTAAGCAAGTGTTTTGCCTTTGCAAGAGGGGTGGATGTGGCATGCTTAGGTGTAGAAAATAATTTCTTGGCATACATAGAATGAGGAGTTTGCTTCTTAGCAAAGAATGAAGGATTTTCATTCTTCCTCATTACCTTGTGATTTACATGCTTCTTGTTGGTGTTATTGTTATACAAGAAAGCATGGTGATTCTTCTTAGGTGCTTTAGCAATATTTCTTGAATTTGCACCAAAAGAAGAATTAGAGGTGGATTTGGTAACCACCTTTGGAGTGTATCCCAAACCTCCTCTATGGTTTGTCGGATGTTGTTTTTCAAGCAGCCATGGAGTGAATCCCTAGAATAAATAAAGCTTTTGAGCTTTTGGGATTCCTTTTCGCATTTCAACGTAAGTTTTTGAATGCGAGTTTCTAAGCTAAGGTTTTGAACTACTAATTTTTCATTGGTTATTTTCAAATTATTAACTTGAGAGAGAAGTGTGTCTCTCTCACTAGTGTCACATACATGCAAAGCATCATTATCATTTACACTAGTAGATTCTAAGGCATGCAACCTACTCATAGATTTTTAAATTTAGCTTTCAATTTAGCATATGAGTCGATGCACTTACTTGCCCCATTGGAGACCATATTGAAGCGGTATTCGAGCTCCTCGTATGATAGCTTCTTCTCCTCAACTTCCTTGTCGCTTTCCTCCTTGCTAGAGCTAGACGAAGACTCTTCCCCCTTTGCCATGAAGCACATTTCCTTGTTGGGGTTGAGCCACACCTCCACCTCTTCATCGCTTGAACTCGATGAGATTGATGAAGACTCATCAAAAGCCGCGAAGCACATATGAGCTCACTCCTTGTCATCCTCTTCTTCATCACTTGATGTGTCCTCATCAGAGTCACCAAATGTGCCGACAAGTCCCTTCTTTTGGTTCTTGAACTTGAAATTGCATTTCCAATGCTTCTTCCCTTTACCCTTATAAGTCTCTTTGGTGGGTTTAGAAGGGCATTCGGTAGAGCGATGACCTTTTCCACTGCAAGTGTAACAAGTAGGAATCTTGTTAGAATTGGAGGCAAACTTTAAAGAAGATTTACCTTGCTTGCTTTTGAGGAATGCTCTTAGTTGCGTGGCAAGCTCCACGATTTCATCTTCACTCGCCTCATCTTCTTCATCTTCTTCACTAGGAGCTTCTTGATGGAATTTCATCCTCCATTTGATTGGCTCCTTCTCGGCATGGAATGCAACCCCCTTTTGCTTCTCGGGCTTGGTTGGTTGAATCTCTTTCTTGTGTTGAAGCTTCACTTCGTATGCCATGAGATTCTCAACGCACTCCTCAACGGTATATTTGGACATGTTGTTAGACTCCAAAATCCTGTTGGCCTTTGACTCCCATTTGGGTGTAAGAGAGTCAATGATCTTCTCCACTCGATCCTCTTAGGAAATCACCTTCCCAAGTCCTTCCAAAGCGTTCACGATGTCTGTGAACCTTGTGAACATTTCTGAGATGCTTTCTCCTTCCTTCATCTTAAACATTTTATATTTAGATCTAAACACACTTTGTTTAGATTTCTTTACCTTGGATGTCCCTTCAAAAGTAATCTCCAAGATATGCCAAATTGCGTGGCCGATTTGCATATGGAGATGTGGTTGAACTCATTCGGAGTGAGGGCGCAATGGAATGCATTCATAGCCCTTGCATTGACTTTGATCGATTCCTTCTCCGCCTTAGTTCTTGAAGCTGCGGGTGAAGTAGGCTCCTCAAATGGCAACTCCGTGATGTCCCAAAGGTCTTGACCCTTCATGTAGATCATCATCCTGATCTTCCAACTAGGGTAGTTGGTTCCGTTGAAGAGCTAGGGTCGAACGGTAGAGTGACCTTCTTCATGAGATGTGGATGTAGTGTTGAATGCCATCATTGCAGTATGCTATAACCTCGCTTTGATACGAATTGTAAGGATCGCATTACCCTTGCAATACTAACAACACACACACTAGAGGGGGGTGAATAGTGTAATGGCAATAAATTGTGCAATTAAAATTAAACTTGCAAATGTGGAATAATAAATGCAAGAGGAATTAATCACCGCAAACAAATCAAACGCAAACACACGAATATACCCTGGTTCCCCAAAACTTGGGTACGTCCAGCCACACCAATATTCACTATATTTTCCACAAAGAGAAGTAAATACAAATCACACAAAGAGATACCTCACACAGAGGATTTTGTCCTACACAAGAACCAAACCAACCCTACACAAAGGTCTAACTCCCACAGAGAGAATTACTAACTCCCACATAGAGAATTAGGGTTAGCCCTATACTAGGACATGACGTCCCCTAGATTTGGCAATGTGTAGTCAGAACGGGGATACCAGATTTAAATATTTATAACTGCAAGCGCACAGTGTTGTAGTGTGGCTTGGGGGTCAAACACGGGGAGGCATGTGATGTTCTTGTTGTCAAACAGGAACTGGATCACCCGGTGGGTGAGCTAGCCCTATCGGTAGATGGGTTGTCACGAAATGAAACTACGAAAGATATAAGATATAAAAGGTAACCTAGGACTTTGGTTTCCACCCTATCATGTGCTCCCTCTATTACGACCGATGGATAGGAATACGATCGGATTCTAGGGTTTAGTGGTGAGACGTTGCCTCTAAAAGCGATAACTAGCATCCCATGGGCCCGATATTCTGGTCGATGCCCAGGATGATACGCTAGGTCTACCCGGGTTCAGACGGTGGGCATTCCCATGTCCATTAACACCGACTGACTCCGGGAGCACTAATCTCGCAACAATTACTCCCGACATTTCATCCTGCCGTTCCCACGCGCTAGAAATCAATGTCTACGCTAGGGGTGTAAGCTGTGGCTAGGGGATCAAACGCCAGTTTTATTTCCCCTTGGCCCGACGGTCAGAGGCGGTCTTTCTCCTGCCAATGACACTAAAACGCCCCGCGTAACCATCTAAATCCCTATATCCTATCGAAACCTTAATCCTATGGTCGTTCTAGGGAGAACCCACGATGGGGTTTCCACCAATGCCCCAGATTAGGAAACTACTCACAATTCATTGCAAGAGATTCGATAACGCAAAATTCAGCCATTAAAATTAAGATCAAGCAATAAAGAACTAGAGCAAACAATAGTATTAAAACAATATCCAAGTATCAAAGCGATCGGAGAACTTATAAAATAAGTTAAATTCGCAACCGCCAAAATCCCTAAAAACGCTTAAAAACTGGGGATCGTTTTCTGGGAAAACCTAGGGCTATATATATAATAAAACGTCCAACTGATCGGTTGAATCATCAACCGATAGGTTGAGACAAACTTTGAATCGGTCTTCAGCCTTTGAGATACTTCACCCGATCGCTGAACCGATCGGGTGAGTCGTCGGGTCGTGAGCTGGGGGAACTTCGGCTACAGATGAACCGATCGGTTGACAAGTCAACCGATCGGTTAGAATTCAGCTCCAATAGACAGAGAGTTCTGTAACCACAACCCGATCATTGAACCGATCGGGTGGGGTCTTCTTCACTGCTACTCCAGATCGGGTCGGATACGCGTGCACGAATCAATCGGGTGGGTCTGTCTACCGGATCGGTTGAGGGCTGATAAGTGATATTCTTTGACGGTTGGCCCTCAGGTTCTCGTGCGACGCCTCCCGTTGCTTCGGAGACTCATGATATTTGATTTATATGTCCCCAGTGCTGGCAATCTCCTGCAATGGCACAAAAACACAAAGAAAGTGAAAGAAAACTAAAAATCACAAGACAATGGATATGAAACAACGGAAAAAAACGGAAAATCACGGAGAAGACGTGCGTGAATATATAAAATATATACACACGTCAAAATCCCCAAGCTGAACCCTTCCTCGTCCTCGAGGAAGACGAGTGAGAGTAGGAGCTCGGAGGGAAAAATAGAAAGGAAGAAACAGAAAATGAAAGCAAAATCCTAGATCGCCAGTCAGAACCAACGAAAACTAACTCACCACACTAAGCAAGAGTGCGATAAACACATCACTAAACCCAGGAATATGAATCCATACAGATGTCGTGGGTCCACGCGGTGAAGTGCAAATGAGTGAGGTCGTGAGCCAGCAGACGGTGTAACTATCTGAATTGTGCAATAAAGCTCCATATACACATACACAAGGAATGACCCAAATATCGTTTCAATTCGAATTACCGGCGAAATATAGCTCAAGCATGCATGAGAATAGAATAAGAATAGAAACATATTATGTATCAGGGACTCTACTGCTAGGAATTAGGAGATCACCGCACGAATGCCAAGACTATTGCTAGAAAATTCCTATGCCAAGCGTGTTCGAAAATGAAGGGGGTTGAGTAGGTGTGGAGTAGAACACTTGGTGCTTCCCTGTATTCACGGTGGATAGGAGTAATATTCACAACAGGAATTTTTTTGGGTTTTGGGTATTTGTATATTTTTGGATTTTTGGCTATACATATTTATTTCTCTTTTTTATTTTCTTTTTGGATATTTTCTCTCTTTTTTGAATTTTTGGATTTTTGGATTTTGGCAAAAATGTGTACTCTCCCAAGTGGGAGAACGGTACACGACGAGGGGACCAGCACCAAGTAAAACAAAAAAGAATTCGAATTCTAGACACTTGTCAAAAGAAAAAATTTTCGCAGATCAGAACGTAAGCAAAATGGGTTATCCTAGTCCTATTGGTAGAGTCCCGACACATGCGATTTGAAGGGTTATATATATATATGTATATATATATGTGTATATATAGATATGTATGTATGTATGTATGTATGTATGTATGTATGTATGTATGTATGTATGTATGTATGTATGTATTTCATGCATAAAGAAGCAGACAGTGGAGGCAAAATACCGCATATTCGAAATTGAAGCATGATAGTCTAGGGGTCAACCAAGGACATGCATATAAAACAGAATCACAATGTAGAAGCACACCAAATAGCTAGTCACGACAAATAACTCACCCAAAAGCAAAGTGAACCCACGGAGCATGAAATGCAATAGGACTCGGCTTCCTAGGGTTAGTGAAAGTGATTGTCGTAGCTAAGCTAAGTGTGTGTCTGGTTCAGTGGCAGTTCATCATGTGAGGTCATCTCTAGGAGAGGGAGAATAAAAAGAAGGAAAGAAAAATAAAAAGGCGATAAAATGACTCTAAAATGATGAAAAAGACACAACTGACGCACAAAGTGCAACTCCCCCAAGCTGAATCATGCATTGCCCTCAATGCAATAGCAATAAAAGCGGGAGGGCTACGAAATATGGGAGGGAAGTGCGCACCGACAAATAAACGTGAAAAACATTGAAAACACATGAAACGAGACATAAAGAAATAAAGAAAATAATCACTCGAACTAACTATATAACACACATGCACACGAACACATATAAACGAGCATACAACAATGACATGACATGACAACAACCACACACAAAAATTGATTTCCCCCAAGCTGATCATGACAATACTAGAAAAAATGTGTGATCATGGTAATGCAGAATAAATGGCAAGGGGGGAAATCAGAAAAAAAGGACAATCAATGAGCAGGAGAGGCAGTCTCCTCATCCTCCTCGGAAGAGACGTGAGGGGTATGGGCGGGAGAGGTGATGGGTGTGCAGAGAAGTGGGGAAAGGGGTGGAGATGGTGGATGGATGGGTGCGGTGGTGGTGTGAACGATGGGTGGAGTGTCGGTGATAATGGTAGGTGCGAGTGATACGGCGACCAATGAGGTGGGTGTGGGTAATGATCTCACGCGCACAACGGGCTTCTTGCGGCAAGAGTAGGCGGTGGTGATAGATGTGAAGGGTGGTGGTAATGTAGGATCAATGGTAGTGGTGGTGGGAGGGGAAGAAGTGTTGGGAGGAGGTGATGATCGCTTAGGGGTGATGGAGGAGGTGATGGGGGTGGAGTAGGTGGAGGAGGACCGTGAATGCGTGTAAGAAGACGGAGAATGGCAGAGACGTTTTGCTCGAGTGCGAGGAAATGCGGATACGAGAAGAAGGAAGTGGGTGGGTCCGAGGAGGTAGAAGAGGATGCGCCAGCACGCAGAGTAGCCAGCTCAGCCTCAAGAGCGAGGTGAGCAGAGGTGGCCTGTCAGACAGAAGAAGTGGTGTCGACGGTAGTGGTCGTGCCGGCACCGGAGGCTAGGCCTAAGATGGCCGTAGTAAGTGCCTCGAAAGAAACAACGAAAGCGGCCGGGGTGGTGCCACTGGGTCCAGCCCTGGTGTTTCCCCTGGATGCAGGGATGTCCTGCTCGCCCAAGTGGACGGCATGGGAAGGTGGTCGAGGTGCGTCAGGGAGTGGAAACTGAAGATGTAACTCCCCCCCCCCCACAAACTGTGGATCTAGAGGAAACGACCAATATGCTTCAAGATGAATAGACATACGGCCAGAATTAGGCAGAGTGGTATATGGAGTAGGGGGTGGCCATAATAAAAAGTAAACCGACCGTTGCCTTGCGGTTGAATCATGTGGATGTGCTTCAGGACATCAAGATCTAGATATGTAGATCCTGGGGCACGCGACAAATTGGGGGGAATAACGATGTTGAACGGGGGGTGTAAGGCAATGAGAGTAATGAGGCCATCGCAGCAAAATTTACCCTTGTTTGCGCGGCTAATATCAATGAGTTTTTGTACACACGGGGCCTCGAAAGAGATCCCGTCAACATCGGGAATGAATGGGAAGGTCATCGCCCACAAAATGAATAAATTAGGGATGGTCACAGTACCGGACTCATCCCTAGGAAAGAAAGCGCTCCAGATGATACGGTGGACGAGACGGAATACGGGGTGGATGATGAAAGAGGCCTTGGCCTTGCCTCGAGAATATTGATCGTGAAGAGTGAGGCGTCCCCAAAAATAATCGACATTGAAGTCGGCATGAAATTCATATGAAAGGATATGGCCTTCGAGAATTGGTAAACCAAAAATGTTATTGACGGTGTTCACATGGGTACGGAAGTTTTGGTTTTGGAGGCGGAAATCGATAATTGCCCCCTCCCCACAGTTTTGAGAGCCGAGAGGAATTCGAGTGTGAGGGCGGGGTACGATGGTGCATGGGAGTGTAAGAAACTTAGCCAACCTAAATTTGCAAATAGGGACTCGACCCCAGAGAAAACTTCGAAATCGACTAGGGTTTGACTGTAGGCAAACTTAGTGGCTAAGTGTGATCTTTGGTCGAGTCTAGTATAAAAATCTTTATGTGGCAGACTCATGTAACGGATTCCCTGCAGTCCCATCAGTGGGTCCACCACAGGAATGATGGGTTGGGGTGTGTAGGATCCTGTCAAAACAACGTTAGGATCGAATAACATAGACTTACGCTTACGTATGCGGCACCATAGTCTCTGAACTTCACCGTCGGATTCGCCACAACGGTCGGTACTTCATCACGGAGGATCGAAGCAGAGTTTCACCGCCTAAATCTCTATTTAGAAGAGGATTTTAATGGAAGGGAGAAGAAGAACATAAGATGCCTTATGCAAACTTATGGCATGGAAAGTGTAGTATGAATGCCTTACCCTTGGGTCCTATTTATAGGCTTTAGGGGTGGTTATTGTAGGAATAACCAATTATAAGCTTATTAGCCTATATTAGCACATTCATTTATCATCTTCTTCATTCACTTATCAAGTGCCTTTATGCACTTATAAAGTGACTTTTTCCACTTATCGAGTGGCTTTTTCCACTTATCGAGTGGTCCTTTTCACACGAGAAAAGGTTCCCTTTGTGCACGCCTTCGTGCATGCGACATCTGAGGTCCATATACCCTCATACATCCCCTCATGGGTATATTCGTGTCGTCCATATCCAACATCTCCCACTCACACTTGAGGGGATTGTAAGGAAACATCTTTCCTTTAACTCTTCTGTTTATCATACCGAGAAATAGGCCGTGTGACCGTCATGGGCATAGAGTCCACTGTTGTGCACTTGTTAGAGATACACAACACCCCTCGAGGTGTAAAGTTGAGTAGATCAACGCATGCTTTACCCTAGATTATTTCTTCACATTTCTTATACTTTATATTCAATAATTGAATCCCATCTGGATTACAATTGGCTGGCCAGCTTTGAATCTCTAAAGTCCAAATGTGAATATGAAATTAATCTTCCTCTTCTTGCGATCCTTTTGATCTTGACTTGACTCGCTTTTCTAACATGCCCCGCCGGACCGAATTAACCATAGTCCATAAGCAACATGCTAAGATAGCAATTACCCAGTCAAATCTTAAGGAACCAATTAGAGTCCATAAGGGTAACGAGTTAAGACCCATGTGGTCTTTGGGTCTCACATAACAGTAAACACAATTACTATTCTAACCCAATGGTCAAAATGCATACGTAGTATGAATACGTATTACAACATCACTCCTTTCCCAGGGAGCGTATGTCTTAATGATGTTGTAAGGATGATAACCAGACACCACAATGTCTGACTTTGAGTCCCTTTTACTACTCAAATAATCTTCTGGACTCACATCCCGCATAAGACAGATAGGATTTCAAAATCCTCTTAGACCTTTTGAAAGCATCCATATGATGCAGATCGTTCATACGACCATTTTGTTTAAGTCATGACTCTAAATCGTCTGTCTGATGATTTTGACATTAAACAGGTCTCATCTTTATTTTACCCGTCTGATAAAATAAAGGCGGTTGCTCATGTGAGAGAGCCAACCTTAATCTGTCCGACATACTAAAATTCAGCTGAGATTTCAAAAATGTACACAAACATTTCTTAAGAAATTCATATGCAATGTTGAAAAGAACTTATTCTTTTATTGAATTTGATCATTTACAGACATGGGAATTTACATTGATACAACTCAGCTCTTACGCAATCCTTGAGATGATAAGTGTTTGTAAAACACATCTCTGGGGATCGCCTTCGTAAGCGGATCCGCTATCATCTCATGTGTAGATATGTACCTTATGTCTACCTTCTTGGTCTTATCATAGTCTTTTGCAAATTTGTAGCGGATATCTATGTGTTTGGTCTTACAATGGAATTTAGGATCTTTGACATAGGCTATAGATGCTTGACTGTCACTGTGTATAGGTACAGCACCTGAGTCATTTGCATCAATTAGCCTGTCTAAGAACTTCCTAAGCCAAACAGCCTCTTGGACAGCCATGCTAAATGCTACAAACTCGGCTTCCATAGTTGAAAATGCGATGCAGGATTGTTTCTTGCTACTCCAAGATATTGCACCAGATCCGAGTAGAAAAACATATCCTGAGGTCGATCGTCGCTCATCGAGATCACCCGCCCAATCAGCATCAGTGTAGCCTTCGAGCCTCAAGGCATCTCCTTGATAGCATAAAGCATAGTCTGCAGTTCCTTTGAGATAACGCAATATCCTCTTAACCGCTTTCCAGTGTACTTGCCCTGGCTTGGATTGGTAACGACTTACCATTCCAACGGCAAAACAGATGTCCGGTCTTGTACACATCATAGCATACATAAGACTACCAACTGCACTGGAATATGGAACTTTTTCCATAATTTCCTTTTCCTTTTGGTTCTTTGGACATGATTTCAGACATAAATTGTCGCACTTGCTTATAGGAGTATCAATGGACTTGCAGTCCTGCATATTAAAACGTTTTAAAACCTTCTTTATATAAGTCTCCTGTGAAAGAGAAAGAAGTTTCTTCGAACGATTCCTTGAAATCTTAACTCCAAGGATATATGCGGCTTCTCCCATGTCTTTCATCTCAAAAACTGATGAAAGCCAAGCCTTGATATCCATCACAAAGCCCTTGTCATTTCCGGCTATTAAAATGTCATCTACATATAGAGACATAATAACGTACTTGCTTTTAATCCTCTTGATATATACGCAGTTATCTTCATCAAGCATGGAAAACCCATTTGATAAAACAACTTCTTGAAATCGTATATACCATTGCCTCGAGGATTGTTTAAGACCATATATGGATTTACGAAGTTTACAAACCTTATGTTCGTTTCCTTCTTTTACAAACCATGTTGGTTGTTCCATATAGATCTCCTCGTCCAATTCTCCATTGAGAAAGGCAGTCTTTACATCCATCTGATGTAATTCGAGGTCTAAGCAAGCTACCATTGCCAGAATCAGGCGAATCGAGGTAAAACGGACAACAGGTGAGAAGGTCTCTTCGTAGTCTATCCCTTCCTGTTGCGTAAAACCTTTCGCGACAAGGCGAGCTTTATATCTGTCAATAGAGCCATCAGCCTTATGCTTGATCTTGAGAACCCATTTGTTTCCAATAGCTCTACGTCCTCTGGGTAAGTCAACTAAGTCCCAGACTTGGTTAACTTTCATGGATTCCAACTCTTCCTTCATCGCTTCCATCCATTTGTCTTTCGCAGGGCATGATACGGCCTGTTTGAAAGTAGCAGGCTCGTCATCATCTTGTAGTAAATTCATAAAGGTTTGCGGAAATTCATCCTCAAATCTTAGAGGAGCCAACCTTGTACAACTACTATGTCGTATTTGAGATTCTACAAGTCCTTGTTGACTCGAATTTAGATCAATTCTAATATCACTCCCACTTGGAATGTCGTTAGAAATGCTCCCACTTGGATCATTATTCCCGTATGGAATAGGATTAGTGTCATTCGTATAATCCATTGGTGAAGTTTGAAACGTATTTTCTTCTTCACCAAGAATTCTCCCACTCGAATGAGGTAATCCTTCTTGATCATTAATCTCAAATAGAGATAAGTCCTGACTTATCTCGCCCTGTCTTGGAAACTCGTTTTCCAAGAAAGTGACATCCCTCGACTCAAATTCAATTAGACCTCCATTGTCTTCTTGACCAATGAAAACATAACCTTTGGAGTTTTCTGCGTATCGTATAAAGATACATTTCCTTCCCTGTGGCCCAAGTTTGCCATACATATGGGAGGAAATATGTGCGTAGGATGCACATCCCCAAGGTTTTAAAATGTTTAAGTCAGGAGACTTTTGGTTCCACAACTCATAAGGAGTGGAGCTAACCGATTTCGAGGGTACGGGGTTCAAAATGAAAGTGGTCGTTAATAATGCATCACCCCAAAAGATGATTGGCAAGTTAGCTTGCGCCATCATTGAATGGACCATTTCCATTAAAGTCCTATTTCTCCTTTCAGCAACACCATTTTGTTGAGGAGTATATGGCATAGTTACCTGATGTACTATGCCCTTTTCATCACAAAGTTCCTTAAAACTTGTTGATTGATATTCACCGCCCCTATCGGTTCGCAAGACCTTAATCTTGCGATCTAATTGATTCTCCACTAAACTCATATAGTTTTTAAAGCAGGTTAATGCTTCACTTTTGTGGGATATCAAATATATATGTCCGAATCGGGTGAAATCATCAATAAAAGTGATGAAATAGGACTTTCCGCGTCTTTTCTTGACATTCATCGGACCACATATGTCCGAATGGATGAGCTGTAATGGAACCTCAGCCCTTGTGCCGGTTCCAAACGGCTTGCGACAAGATTTCCCCACAAGGCAATGTTCGCAGGTCGACATTTCAACCTTTGAAACATTGGATAGAAGGCCACGTTTGGCAAGTCTATCCATTCGTATTGGTCCAATATGACCAAGCCTTGCGTGCCAACAAATTATATCAGTCTCATAAGTCGAAGAATTTGTAACAAGGAAATTTTCATTACAAATGAAGAGTCATACATTGTATTTAATACAATAAATCCTTTAAATACATACCCAGTGCCAATTAAGGAATTATTACAAAACAAGTCCACTTTACAATTTTGAACCAAGACCCATCAACATGACCACAGATATTATATTCCTTCGAATATCTGGAGCGAAGAGAACATCATGAAGTAGGAGAGTGCGGCTGTTGTCCAAGACTAGCTTGCAAGTCCCAACGCCTTTCACTTCAACACGTGTGTTGTTTCCTACATAGATCCACTTCGTTCATTGGGGTATCCGGTGATACTCCACGAAGGACCGTCTGTCCCTTGCTATGTGGTCGGTGGCACCTGAATCAATTATCCAAAATGGATTAGATTCCACAAGAAATATTGAACTAGAAACACATATGTAACTAGCATAATTACAAGTTACCTCGTCGCCTCCACTCGTACACGAACGAGCATAGTGACCGAGCGTGTTGCACTTGAAGCACTTGATCCTCTTCAAGTCTTTCTTCTTGTGCAATTTCTTATGCCCACCCTTATGTTTGGGTTTCTTGGTAGACTCAGGTTGCTTATTACGTTCATTAGTGAACTTTGAACGATCTTTCCGTTTCTTTCCCCCGTGTGAGGAACTAGTAACCATGTGCACTTCTGCACTTGGCTTGGCGGCCGCAAGCCGCTCTTCCTCTGATTCAAGGTGCTTGGAAACATCGCTGAAAGTTTTGATGGTCTCATTGTGAGTGAGATGCATCTTCATTTGGTCACACCCATTTGGTAGGGAACGTATGACCGCTTGAATTTGTTGCTCATCTGTGAGCATATGACCTGCATCCTTTAACTCAGAGATTAGATTCGCCATATGTCGCAGATGTTTCCCCATGGAATGATCTGGACGTTTCTTGTATGAATCAAATCTTATAGTTAAGGCACGAAGTTTGGACACCGATGTGCCACCAAACTTTTCCTCAAGCTTGGACCATATGTCCATGGCTAAGTCATGCTCTCGGAAGATGCGCATTATGTCATCAGCCATACTGCTTAATAACGTAATGCGTGCTATCTTGTTCTTCCGAGACCAAGCATCAAAAGCTTCCTTATCTCGTCTGTGTTGGGCCGTAGTGCCCAACTCGGGTTCAATCATTATGTTCTTTAGAGTTTCGAGCACTTCTTGCTCCTCTAAAACGTTTTGTATCATGATGGACCAAAGTTTGTAATTATCGCCGTTGAGTTTTTCACCTCTGTTTAACTCAGCGACGATATTCTTTGAAGCGGAAGACATTTTACTTTTAAAATGCTGCAAAAGACACAAAACCGAAGGTTTGATCAAAAACATTGCATTGAAAATTCTTAAAATATAATTCCCATTTGAAATGATAATAGAATATCCCATTTGGATAGTTCTAATTTCAACTCCCACTTGGAATGATATTTATAATTTGATAAGTTACTTTCGAAAAATATTGAAGATGTTGTTATAGAATCGAAAAGGTTTCTACGATTCCAATCACCATCTAGAACAATCCTTCAATATTTCCCCCTCACTTATCAAACGATAATACTCTTATAGTACTTTCGCAGCGAAAAAAGCGTTTTTGAAAACGTATTTTTCAAAACATATGAAAACGTATTTTTCATAAAATGTATATTTCAACCTAGTACCCTTATGATACTAGTGAAATATTCGGTACTTCTCGGCCATTTGCCGGGGTTGTGCCGTATCCGTGCCAAGGCCGGATCCCCCCTGAGGGGATTTTTCTGCAAGCCATTATCGCCGGCTCCCGTATGGATCCAGGCGCTTCCCCTCGTATAGGAGAATTTTGCCGCAGACGACTGTCGTTGGCCCCGTATGGGCTAGTCGGTATGTTCGCGTTACATCGACCAAGGCCGCTTGCCGAATTGGTTGACCAAAAATCCCCGATTGGTCGACCAATACCGACCAAGGATTTGGCACCCCTCCCCGGCCAGGGCCTCTGCCCTGGCCGAGGCTGGCCAAGGGCCGGCCAGGGCCTCTGCCCTGGCCGGTCAGGGGCCCTGGTCCCTCGGCCAGGTCCTCTGCCCTGGCCGAGGCCGGCCAGGGCCCCCTGGCCCTGGCCGGGGCCGGCCAGGTCCGGCCATGGCCATTTGGCCTTGCCCGGCCATGGCCCATATGGCCATGGCCGGCCACCCCCCTTGCATGGGGTTGTCCGCACACCCCCCCGGAGGGGTGGCCGTGGAAGTTATTGGCCGTAGCCAACCCCCTCCGCATGAGGAGGGGGGATGCATTGCCTCCATAGCCCATTTGGCCATGGTGATCATGCACCAAAAAGTCATCTTCTCCGATGGAGATAACTACCATCATCTTCCTCGATGAAGCACCCGTTCGTCGATGAAGCACCCGTTCGTCGAGAAAGTAGTTATTCTCTAATGGCCGTGTGCCAAAAATGAAAAATAACATACTTTAAAGTTCGTAAACTACACGCTCCATATGAAGAGAGTTCACATTCCCTATGAATGGAGACTCAGCATCCATGAAGAGTGCGAGCTTGATGATATAAACGGTCAGTTCTTCCCGTCATGGAGAGTTCCTGCCATATCTGTAATGACAGAAGACCCTAACGTGAAAAGAACAACCACTGCGTTCTCTCCGTCACGAAGCGTTCCTACCATATCCATAATGGTAGGATACCCATTCGTGAAAAAGACAATGCCTCGTTCATCGGTTCAACGGGGCGGCGGTTTGACCGGGGCGAACCCGTATGGCTCTGATACCAATGTAGGATCCTGTCAAAACAACGTTAGGATCGAATAACATAGACTTACGCTTGTGTATGCGGCACCGTAGTCTCTGAACTTCACCCTCGGATTCGCCACAACGGTCGGTACTTCATCACGGAGGATCGAAGCAGAGTTTCACCGCCTAAATATCTATTTAGAAGAGGATTTTAATGGAAGGGAGAAGAAGAACATAAGATGCCTTATGCAAACTTATGGCATGGAAAGTGTAGTATGAATGCCTTACACTTGGGTCCTATTTATAGGCTTTAGGGGTGGTTATTGTAGGAAATAACCAATTATAAGCTTATTAGCCTATATTAGCACATTCATTTATCCTCTTCTTCATTCACTTATCAAGTGCCTTTATGCACTTATAAAGTGACTTTTTCCACTTATCGAGTGGCTTTTTCCACTTATCGAGTGGTCCTTTTCACATGAGAAAAGGTTCCCTTTGTGTACGCCTTCGTGCACGCGACATCTGAGGTCCGTATACCCTCATACATCCCCTCATGGGTGTATTCGTGTCGTCCATATCCAACAGGGTGGTGGTCGGGTAGGCGGAGGAGGAGGAGCACGTCCGCATGTGGAGCGTGTGGATTTGTGTCTCTTGCGAGACGGCTCCTCTTCCTCCATGATTGTCACGACCCGCTTCCCAAAACTACGGAGGCGAAGCGTGACTAAGGCCCACTTGGGCCGGAGCTATGAAGCTTGGACCCAATAAGCGTCTGTAGGGGTACCATTTTAAAATTTTCAGGTTCTTGCATTTATAAAATTCGTAACAACAGAAAGTACTGAAAGGAAATGCATTCATTCTATTCCATCAAGATATCCAGAAGTACAAGAGTCTAACAAAGGAAGTAATGCCCAGCATGGCATTACGCAGAGAGTAAACTACTGGTGCAAGCACCCAACCTAGGCAGAAAAGTAAACGGTGCTACGCACCCGAACTAGAAAGCAGGAAAAACTCTGAACTGCAACGGTGAGGGACCTCTAAGACTGGTCCTCGTCAGGTACGTACTCCGGGTCGACGTCCTCTGGCTCCACGTACTCAGGAATGTCCAGCTCGTCCACGTGCTCTGGCTCAACACCTGACGTACAGCACCCAAGAGAAAAGGAACTGTACGTCAGGTAAAGTCTACAAGAAAAAGTTACTCTACTGCAAGTATAATATGATTTAAGAGCAACATTTTACTGGTTGATTAACATGCAGGGGTTATGACATGACAGAAAGTAAAATGGTGCAGGAAGTAAACGAGACAGACAGTAGTCGTAGCGTCTGCTACCAGCTACGTGACTAAACTAGACAGGACAGAACAAGACAAAAAGTACCATGTGTGTCATGAAGGTTCACGCCTTTCGGTCTGTACCGAGGGAACGCTCAACCTAGTGCATGGGACAAAACAAGACAAGAAGTGTGTCAATGAGGTTCACGACTTTCGGTGTATCGAGGGAACGCTCAACCTAGTGCACGGGACAAGACAAGACGAGAAGTGTGTCACTAAGGTTCACGCCTTTCGGCTAGAAGGCGGCCAGCACCTTCTCAACCGAGGGAACGCTCAACCTAGTACACTGGACAAGACAAGACGAGAAGTGCGTCACTAAGGTTCACGTCTTTCGGCTAGAAGGCGGCCAGCACCTTCTCAACCGAGGAAACACTCAACCTAGTGCACGACTCGAGACAAGACAAGACTGAGGGTGACAAGAGAGATTCACGCCTTTCAGTTTGTGGGTGGCCAAAACCGCCAAGCCGAGGGAACGCTCAACCTTCCTTCACCCAAAGTGCTCAAGATGAGACAACCAGAGATCACCCTCGCACGGAAGGCACCCGAAATGCCCGAAGACTTTTGTGACATGACATGACAGAGTTGAGGGGATGTTCATTCTAGGGTTTCCATATGTACGCACACACAGAATAACCCTAAGGTGTCAGTTGTTGTTGTTGGTGTGCTTAGACTTCGTCGTCAAGTCTAAGCTGCCAAGGGGGTCCCGGACGCTATCATTTCACGTCCGGTTCTCTTTGCTTATGTTTTTAACAGTTTTAAGAGTCTTTGGCCTAAACACGGCCGAAAGTACAAGTGAGTACACTTGCCTGCGATGGCGAGTGCGTCGTCTGTCCGGAGCGTCTCGTCGAAGTGTCGCGTTGGCGATGGTCCATCTGAAACAGGATCACGGTGATGTCAGATCGCGCTTTTTGTCAATCCTATTACGGTTTGTTTCTAAATTTGGCGGGACTACCCTAACAGTCAAAAATTCACGTCTTTTGATGATTTTGTTCGGCCTAGATCGACGTCTACCCTATGTGCACAGAAAATTCAGTTCATTCGTCGATTTTCTATGGTGGACAACATTTTAAAGATGTAGAAAATAACTTTAGTTTGTATTGACCAATTTTAGATTAGGTTTTGATGAGCTACGGTGTGGGTCTTACTACTCGTCAGGGGAACCAACCTCTTGACGTCGTTCAAAAAGCAGAAATCGGGTCTGAACGGTGAAGCATCGACGTCGTCCACAACTCCTCAGTCGTGGGTAGCATAGTGAGGCACCTCTGGACAGCGAGGTGGTGGCATGAAATCAGCGAGCAAACAGTGATCCTCCTCCCGTTGCGGGTAGCGCAACAGATCTTCACGACAACGGCGACGTCGGCTAAAAACACGTGTGTACGGCGACGCATGTGTACTCTGGGGGTCCCAGAGGCAGTCGATAGATGAAGTAGAATCAGTGGAAGATGGTCGGCCTAGTGGATGGCCGACGGCACGAACGTACGGCGGTGGGTGGCCGTGAGAAGCCGGAGAGGACAGATTCATGCAACGTTCGTTGTCGCACGTCTCAGCGGAAATCCAGCGATGAACAGAGACACCAGAAAGTTGTAAAAGCTAAAGGACTTCAAGATGAAGCCAACGGTGGTGGAGTTGTCACCGGAGGTGGTCGGAGGTGATCGAGCGCTAGCGTTGAAGTTCAGCACCCAGATCTGTCAAAAACAGCCAATACAGCTTGTTCCGACGAGCTTTCAAGGAGCTACGGGCGAGATATGGGCGTAAAGGAAATTGCAGTTGGTAGGGGGTTTCGATAGGAGTCTAACAGCGGTAGGGTGGTCTTCGTAGGTGGCCGAATGACCGGTGGGCGTGAGTTTGAAGCGGCGGCGCACAAACTGTCAAAAACAGCAGCTAGATCTGAGTTCCACGGGGTTTTCGAGGAGATCGAGACGTGGGAAAGGGGTAAGGGGAGTTGGAGATGATCGGGGGTCAGAGAGGAGTTGAATGGCGGTGGTGGTCGCCGGAGGCGGCGGCGGACGGCCGGCGGGTGTGGCTTTTTTCGGCGGGTGGCTGTGCACCAAATTTTTCGGCCAAAACTTGGATCTATGGGGTTTTGAGGGCTGTTTTGGAGGAGGAGATGGAGGAGAGGGAGGAGGAGAGGGTGGTGGCCGGTGATGGGGGGCTGGGGGCGGCCGTCGGCGGCTGGAGGAAGGAGGAAGTCGGCGGCCAATGGGTTCATGCGTGAGGTTTGTTTATTTCGGCCATGGTAGTTGTATTTGAAGAGAGATTGTGCTATTTGCATTTTAAAGAGGGGTATATTTATGGGGTGACTAGGAGAGGGGGTGAGTGAGGGGGTGTATAAGTTGGGAAAAATTTGGGTGAGGGTAGTAGCTGAATCTTTTCCCCTGATACATAAGATCTCTAATGGTTTGATTAGTGATTTGAATTTTCGAAATTGATTAAGGCGAATCGGGCTTTGAATTTGATTAGTGAGTTGGGTGGGCTAGGAGTGTCGGAATAATATGAAAAAAATATGGGGACGACCGTGACAAAGAGGGGCTCAGGGATACTATGGTTGATTATGTGTTTGGTCCACGGAAAATGAACAGAAAAATAAAAGGTCTGGCAACTACGTCTAAAGCTACTACGACTCAGCAATCAAACCAGATTTGTGGGAGAACGACCTGAGAAATGACGTTCACTAAAAATCCCGCAAATAACTACTCTTTCTTACGGTCACAATGGCATATCACATCGTATATACCGAATCCAAGAAAGTTCCAAATAAAATACGCACACGAAAAGAGTTGTACGCGCAGAAAATCGAATGGTCGAAAAGCGGCCGTTACATTCTACCTTAGAAATGATTCTGCCCTCGGAATCACTTATACTAATAGTAATAATATCTATATATGCTTATGCCTATAACTCTCCTATTCCACACAATGATCGCTAATCCTATAACTTATAATCAGTGTTCCTCAACAATTCATCATAACTCGTCTCTCCACTAGCAAATGCTACAACTAGAAACACACCCTAGCATTGGACTATAGATCCACATTACCGTCTACAAACCAAAAAATCATCTCATCCTCAATATATATTCTCCATCATATCGACTCGTAAATTTCCTCTATACTCAATGGACCATCAAACTACATCTATCCTCACCCCTATCATCTAATCTCCTAGTCATATAAAATCCGTTTACGTAACTATCCATTCATCTCAACATGTCGTGTTATCTCCAATGCCATCTCATCTCAACTTAATAATCAAATCTTAACGCTCAAATGTTATACTCATTTCATGATCACTCTAAATCATTCTATACCTCCATAGCTACTCCTATCTGCCACTCGTCCATGTTTCGGGTCGATTAAGTACTCATCTCCCTATACATAATTTCATCCAACCAGAATTCTCCATTGAGTCCGTCACATATTTGTATTATAAATAAGTCTTGGACACCTCATTCTTCTCATACAAAGAAATCTAATCTAATATCTTTGTGTTCCAAAATCAACTAATCACCGCTACATCCTATCTCCTTACGCACTATGCCTACCTGCATACATAATCCTATAACAATAATAGCTAGTCCTGATAATATAACAACAATAAAAATAACACTTCGAAGAGAGAAAGAAGAGAAAAGAAAGTTTTTAAGGCCAATGACGTATTTTAAAAACGTTGGAAAAAACGTGTGGGGTTGGGGTATTGGATGAGGGAAGATAGGTGAGTTGTGAACTTTGTGGGCTAATCCCAAAACATTAAAGGTTTGATTAAAAGGAAACAAAAAGGTTTTGAAACATACACATGCAGCCAAAAAAATAAGCTAAACTATAATATAAAAGACTAAGTTCATAGAATCACCTGCAATGACGCCATCCATGGCATAAAGCTCCACGAACAATAGCTCCTCTCTGAATAGGGGCAGACGCTCTACCCTCAGTACGGCGATACCTCGGGAATCTATAATGGCCTATGTGGCAGCCCCATATGCCAGACACAAACCCAGCTTCTTCCTGCAATAACTCGAATGATGTCCCGACTTTCCACAGAAATGACATTGATCCCTGGTTTGGCTCTGTGCAGGTGCTCCTGGCCTCTTGAAGTGCACCGACTGCATGGGTCCCACTGTAGGCCTAGCTGCTGGCCTAAACTGTCCCATCGGTCGCTTTCCTCCACCAGCAGGAGGATCAGGGAGATGCGATACGATCTCATGATTCCTGGCGGTATTCAGCACAGCTCCCATGGTCGAAAAGTCTGCCGAGGACATGGAAGCCTGAATCTTGAAACGCAGCCCCTGACGAAACCGATCAGCTCGGTTCTCTTCCTTCTTCACCATATGAGAGGCAAAACGACTGAGCATCTCGAACTCTACCTTGTACTCATCAACCGTCATGTCCCCCTGCTTCAGATTCACGAATCGGCTCAGAAGCTCCCTCTTAGCAGCCTTAGGGAAATACTTCTCTCGGAACATGGACTTGAAAGCTTCCACTCTACTGGCTTCTGTAGGCACCTCTCCTCAATGCACCACCAGTTCCTAGCATTATTGGCCAGTTGCATCTTCGCTATCTCAACTCTTATCTCTTCAGGAATCTTCGCAGCTACCATCTTCTCTTTTGTGCTCTGGATCCACTCATCAGCACCTAAGGGTCTTTCCTTCCAGAAAATGTCTTCGGCTGAAGCTCATTGAACTGCTTCACTCCCGGAGCAACCGGAGGGGCAGACGGAGGCGGTGGTGGTGCAGCTGGAGGAGCCTGGGCAGCACGGTGGGACTGCTGAACCAACTGATGCTGCATGTCCAGCATCTCTCTCATCATGCCCAGAAACTGGCGGAATTCACCACCTCGACCATCCATATCTCCGTCAGAAGAGGTACTGACACGGGTATTGCGTCCTCCTGCCATCCTATTGACAGGAAAACCTAATTTAGACTTGTACATGTCAAACTGGATATTGAATGAATGTTGTACTCTTATTGTTCCGAACTTTTTACATGACCTGCATGGGCCACCATTAAAACCTGTCACGCCCTGCTTCCCAAAACTACAGAGGCGAAGCGTGACTAAGGCCCGCTTGGGCCGAAGCTGTGAAGCTCGGACCAAATAAGCGTCTGTAGGGGTACCATTTTAAAATTTTCAGGTTCTTGCATTTATAAAATTTGTAACAACAAAAAGTACTGAAAGGAAATGCATTCATGTTATTCCATCAAGATATCCAGAAGTACAAGAGTCTAACAAAGGAAGTAATGCCCAGCATGGCATCAAGCAGAGAGTAAACTACTGGTGCAAGCACCCAACCTAGGCAAAAAAGTAAACGGTGCTATGCACCCGAACTAGAAAGCAGGAAAAACTCTGAACTGCAACGGTGAGGGACCTCTAAGACTGGTCCTCGTCAGGTATGTACTCCGGGTCGACGTACTCTGGCTCCACATACTCAGGAATGTCTGACTCGTCCACGTGCTCTGGCTCAACACCTGACGTACAGCACCCAAGAGAAAAGGAACTGTATGTCAGGTAAAGTCTACAAGAAAAGGTTAGACTCTACTGCAAGTGTAATATGATTTAAGAGAAACATTTTACTGGTTGATTAACATGCACGGGTTATGACATGACAGAAAGTAAAATGGTGCAGGAAGTAAACGAGACAGACAGTAGTCGTAGCGTCTGCTACCAGCTACGGGACTAAACTAGACGGGACAGAACAAGACAAAAAGTACCACGTGTGTCACGAAGGTTCACGCCTTTCGGTCTGTACCAAGGGAATGCTCAACCTAGTGCACGGGACAAGACAAGAAAAGAAGTGTGTCACTGAGGTTCACGCCTTTTGGTCTGTACTAAGGGAACACTCAACCTAGTACACTGGACAAGACAAGACGAGAAGTGTGTCACTAAGGTTCACGCCTTTCGGCTAGAAGGCCGCCAGCACCTTCTCAACCGAGGGAACGCTCAACCTAGTGCACGGGACAAGACAAGACGAGAAGTGTATCACTAAGGTTCACGCCTTTCGGCTAGAAGGCGGCCAGCACCTTCTCAACCGAGGGAACGCTCAACCTAGTGCACGACTCGAGACAAGACAATACGGAGGGTGACAAGAGAGATCCATGCCTTTCGGTTTGTAGGTGGCCAAACCCGCCAAGTCGAGGGAACGCTCAACCTTCCTTCACCCAAAGTGCTCAAGACGAAACAACCAGAGATCACCCTCGCACGAAAGGCACACGAAATGCCTGAAGACTTTTGTGACATGACATGACAGAGTTGAGGGGATGTTCATTCTAGGGTTTCCACACGCACGCACACACAGAATAACCCTAAGGTGTCAGTTGTTGTTGTTGGTGTGCTTAACTTCGTCGTCAAGTCTAAGCTGTCAAGGGGGTCCCGGACGCTATCATTTCATGTCTGGTTCTCTCTGTTTACGTTTTTAACAGTTCTAAGAGTCTATGGCCTAAACACGACCGAAAGTACAAGTGAGTACACTTGCCTGCGGTGGCGAGTGCGTCGTCTGTCTGGAGCATCCCGTCGAAGCGTCGCGTTGGCGATGGTCCGTCTGAAATAGGATCACGGCGATGTCCGATCATGCTTTTTGTCAATCCTATTATGGTTTGTTTCTAAATTTGGTGGGACTACCCTAACAGTCAAAAAGTCACGTCTTTTGATGATTTTGTTCGGCCTAGATCGACGTCTACCCAGTGTGCACAGAAAATTCAGTTCATTCGTCGATTTTCTACGGTGGACAACGTTTTAAAGATGCAGAAAATAACTTTAGTTCGTGTTGAACAATTTTAGATTAGGTTTTGATGAGCTACGGTGTGGGTTTTACTACTCGTTAGGGGAACCAACCTCTTGACATCGTTCAAAAACGGAAGTCGGGTCTGAACGGCGAAGCATCGACGTCGTCTGCAACTCCTCGGCCATGGGTAGCACAACGAGGCACCTCTGGACAGTGAGGTGGTGGCATAAAATCAGCGAGCAAACAGCGATCCTCCTCCCGTTGCGGGTAGCGCAACAAATCTTCACGACAACGGCGACGTCGGCTTAAAACACGTGTGTACGGTGATGCACGTGTACTCCGAGGGTCCCAGGGGCTGTCGGTAGATGAAGTAGGATCAGTGAAAGATGCTCGGCCTGGTAGGTGGCCGACGGCGCGAGCGTACGGCGGTGGGTGGCCGTGAGAAGCCGGAGAGGACAGATTCACGCAATGTTCGTTGTCGTGCATCTCAGCGGAAATCCAGCAATGAACAGCTACAACGAAAAGTTGTAAAAGCTAAAGGACTTTAGGATGAAGCCAACGGTGGCAGATTTGTCGCCGGAGGTGGTCGGAGGTGATCGTGCGCTGGCATTGAAGTTCAGCACCCAGATCTGTCAAAAACAGCCAATACAGCTTGTTCCGATGAGTTTTCAAGGAGCTACGGGTGAGATATGAGCGTAAAGGAAATTGCAATTGGTAGGGGGTTTCGATAGGAGTCCAACGGTGGAAGGGTGGTCGTCGTAGGTGGCCGGATGACTGCTGGGTGCAAGTTTGAAGCGGCGGCGCGCAAACTGTCAAAAACAGCGGCTAGATCTGAGTTCCACAGGGTTTTCGAGGAGATCGAGACGTTGAAAAGGGGTAAGGGAAGTTGGAGATGATCATGGGGTCAGAGAGGAGTTGAATGGCGGTGCTGGTCGCCGGAGGCGGCAGCGGACGGTCGGCAGGCGTGGCTTTTTCCGGCGGGTGGCTGTGCACCGAATTTTTCGGCCAAAACTTGGATCTATGGGTTTTGAGGGCTGTTTTGGAGGAGGAGATGGTGGAGAGGGTGGTGGAGAGGGTGGTGGACGATGATGGGGGGCTGGGGGTGGCCATCGGCGGCTGGAGGAAGGAGGAAGTCGGCGGCCAATGGGTTCATGCGTGAGGTTTGTTTATTTCGGCCATGGTAGTTGTATTTGAAGAGAGATTGTGCTATTTGCATTTTAAAGAGGGGTATATTTATGGGGTGACTACGAGAGGGTGAGAGAGGGGGTGTACAAGTTGGGAAAAAGTTGGGTGAGGGTAGTGGCTGAATCTTTTCCCATGATACGTAAGATCTCTAATGATTTGATTAGTGATTTGAATTTTCGAAATTGATTAAGGCGAATCGGGCTTTGAATTTGATTAGTGATTTGGGTGGGATAGGAGTGTCGGAAAAATACGAAAAAAATTTGGAGACGACCGTGACAAAGAGAGGCTCAGGGATACGATGGTCGATCGTGCGTTTGGTCCACGAAAAATGAACAGATAAATAAAAGATCCGGCAACTACGTCTAAAGCTACGATGACTCAGCAATCTAACCAAATTTGTGGGAGAACGACCCAAGAAATGATGTTCACTAAAAATCCCACAAATAACTACTCTTCCTTACGGTCACAACGGTATATCACATCGTATATACAGAATCCAAGAAAGTGCCAAATAAAATACGCACACAAAAAGAGTCGTATGCGCAGAAAATCGAATGGTCGAAAAGTGGCCGTTACAATGATGCGCTTACCCTTGTTCTTATCTTTTGCCATGATTGTGTGGCGATGTAATGTGGTATGTAAGATTATATGAGTTCACACAATCAATGAAAATGGAGCAAAAATGATAATACTTGGACAATGTAAAAATTAAGCTAAGGAGCGAGTGTACCCAGTAATACATCGAGTCCAAGCTCCCGAAAGATCCAACGCCGTACGATGGAAGAATTTGGGAAGCTGCCGCACTTCAATCCAACAAGAAATGAGATTTCGAAAATTCTGGGGCTAGGGCTAGGGTTTGGGCGGATTTGAGGATGAAAGTGGTAGGGATAGGATTGACGATGGGAGAGAAATGGAGGAAGTGGGGGAGTGAATTTAGGAGTGATGGAAGCAAAAGAGGAGATCGTTTGAGAAGAAGGGGGAGATGAACCGTTCGAAAGAAAGTGATGGAGTCGGGTGAATGAAATCGGTTGGGGGGGGTATTTATAGGTTTAGGCGAATCGGGTGAAAGTTCACCCGATCGGTTGGGTCGATTTCGAAATTCTCTCGTTGGAAAGCAGCTACAGGTGAACCGATCGGGTGAGATTGCACCGGATCGGTTGACCGCTTCCCAAATTTCCCGAGCCTACTATCATTTCCACCCGGTCTGCCACTCGATCACCGCATATGTCACCTGATCGGTTCAGTTATGTGCTGATACTGGCCATCTTCTAATACTGGACACCCAATCAATTGATGCATGAGCCGATCGGGTGGGGGGCAATTTCATGCACAAATACAAAAATTAAAGTCTCCCAACGAAAACCCCCATAGTAGAATTTATTCACTAAAGCTAGTAAACTAATCCTATAAATAACGACAAAAGTTCAAAACATGGGTTGCCTCCCATGAAGCGATGTTGTTTATAGTCGTTTGCTCGACTCCCGATATATGATGTTCATGGGGGTTTGTACGGGTGATGCCCAATGATCGACATCCCTTCAGCTATTGGGGCAGGGGCTCTTGTTGTTGACAGAGGTGAAAGGTGAAGTGTCTCAATGACTATCCCGCTGGTGATGTATGGGGGCTTTTCCCTCATGTTGGCATCAACTGCCACTCTTCTCAGGATCCGGACTTCATCAGCTGTGAGCTCCAAAGGCTCTTTTCCTTTGATCTTTGTTAGAGCAATGTTCTTAAATCCGGGGGGTCGTCCGTGAGACACGTACTTCTTCAGCGACTTCTTCTTTTTCCAGCCCATTGTGTTCCTCAAGTCCTTCCAAGCCTTCGGGGGGGTTCCTTGAAAGAAACTCCCAAGCTCATGTTTCAACATTTCTTTATTCCTCTACCTCCAGCAGGTTGCATCTTTGTTCCTCCGGTGGAGACTTCATTGACAAAGCCAAGTCAAACTCTACTTCCTGATCTACGACTTTCAGGGACAGCTTCCCTTTCTTGACATCTATGAGTACGCCTGCGGTTGCCATGAAGGGTCTCCCGAGGATAATCAGAGTATGATTATCCTCAGGCATGTCCATTACTACGAAATCGACTGGCACATGCACACTGCTGACATTTACCGGCAAGTCGTCAACCACCCCCACCAGGTACTTTACTGATCTGTCTGCCAGCTGCAGAGTCATTCCGGTGGGTTCAAGCCCACCCATATTTATCCTCTTGTAGAGCGATAGGGGCATCAGACTCACGCTCGCACCCAAGTCGACAAGCGCTCGATTGATTGACACCTCCCCTATTGAGCATAGGATGGAAAAACTCCCGGGGTCTTTGAGCTTTGTGGGATTTGCCCGTTGGATAAGGGTGCTGCACTCTACCGTGTGGATAACTTTCTCCTTTCTCATCCCCTTTGTAACTAAGTCCTTCAGAAATTTTGCATATGAGGGGATTGTCTCTATGGCCTTCAGAAATGGGATTTGAAGACTTAAGTCCATCACCATGTCGAAGAACTTGCCGTATTTCTCATCGATTCTTGCTTTGGCAAGCCTTTGTGGGAATGGCACTGTAGCCTTGATGACCCTTAAGTTGTCTCCCTCATTTTTCTTCTTCTCTTCAAGAACTCCCTCCGGAGTCACGTGGTTTGACGCCGAAGCTCCATCGTCATTTACTTTCAGATTTGGTCTCTCATCGACCAATAGAGCTTCAAGTTCTTTCACGGCCTCCCGCCGGAATCTGTGTACCACTCCTCAAGACTATCGCGGACACATTTGCTTGACCATGCGTCAAGGCTAATGTTTGGTTAGGTCCCCTTGGGTTCACCTCTGGCTGGCCTGGTAGTTGCCCTTGTGCATTCTGAAGATTGGCCACTTGAAACCCTAGCTGGGTCACTTGATCGGCCAAAGTCTTCTGCCCAATCTTCAGGTGTATTTTAATCTTCTCCTAGTTTAATATATATTGAGTCAAGAGACTCTCGACCAGAGAGACCACCTGTTGCCGATTGTATTGTTGCTGCTGGGACGGGGGATGCTGATTTCTAGGAGGGTACTGCTAATATATCTGCTGTTGAGGTGGAGGTGGCTGATATAACTGCTGCTGCTACTGAGGGGGCTGATATAACTGCAGCTGAGGTTATTGGGGCTGCTGGTAGGGTGCCCCATAGCTGAAGTTTGGGTGGTTCCGATTGTTAGGAGAATATGCCAGATTTGAACTTGTCCTCGGTGGATAGGGTGCGTTACCTGTGGGGTTATAGAAAAGGGCACTCGCTTGATCCACCGGTGCTGAGATATCTCCACCATCAAAGTCTACCAAGACTTCAGCTTCTACCGCTTCCACATGCTGAGTGTTGGCGCCACCGGCCCCTACCATGAATGCTGAGATCTGTGTGGAAAGCAAATCAAATTTGCTAGACAGTTTGTCAACTTCCTCTACGCGGTGCATTCCTCCAGCCCTCGGTGTAGCTCGCTCGTCGCTCCACCTTTCATTGTTTGATGCCATATTCTCCAGAATATTTCCGGCATCTTCTTCATTCCTTGACATGAAGGACCCTCCAGCCGTGGCATCCATTGAGGACTTTAGGTCGTCCCTCAACCCATTGTAGAACAAGTTGATAATTTGCCATCTGGGGAGCTCATGGTGAGGGCATTTTCTTTGCATCTCTTTAAACCTCATCCATGCCTCATGCAAGGATTCGTGGCTGGCTTGGGAGAAGGAGGAGATCTCGCTCCTCAGCTTCATTGTCTTCCCCGGGGGAAGAACTTGTTCAGGAACGCATTTGATAGCTTCTCCCAAGTGGTAAATGTATTGGGGTCCTTCCCCTTCAGCCATTGTTTTGCTTTATCCCGCAGAGAGAAGGGGAACAATCTCAACCGGATGGCTTCAGTTGACACGCCATTGATCCTAAAAGTGTCGCACTTCTCCAGAAATGAGTCCAGGTGCTCAATTGGGCTCTCCATAGGAGCTCCTGAAAACTGGTCATGTTGGATCCAAGTCACCAACGACGGCTTCAGCTTGAAATTTCCGGTCGTAATGGCCGGAGGTCGGATGTTGGACGTGGACCCAATGGACGGCATCGAGTACTCAAGCAAGGACTTCTGGGGAGTGATATTTTCTCCCATGTTGGTGGTAATCTCTTCCCTTCTTATTCTCTCGGTGTTCAAACGCCTCACGGTGGCGTTAATCTCTGGATCTAGAGGAACTAAGTCGTCAAGACTTCTTGAGTTCCTGTGGATGAAAAATCAAGAAACACCCGTGAAGCGTGTATGGTATAACGCCAGATAAAAACAAATAGTAAAGAATAAAAAAATAAAAATGTAGAATGTGAAACTTTTCATAAGGAAAGAATAAAAAAATAAAAATGTAGAATGTGAAAATTTTCACACGGTGTGGATGTGAACTAGTCTCAGGGGTTCACAGGGTTCTAACTGAAACAAGCACGTTGCCTCCCCGGCAACGGCGTCATAAATCTTGACGTCCCCTAGATTTGGCAATGTGTAGTCGGAACGGGGATACCAGATTTAAATATTTATAACCGCAAGCGCATGGTGTTGTAGTGTGGCTTAGGGGGTCGAACATGGGGAGGCGTGTGATGTGCTTGTTGTCAAACAGGAACCGGATCACCCGGTAGGTGAGCTAGCCCTATCGGTAGATGGTTGTCACGAAATGAAACTACGAAAGATGTAAGATATAAAAGGTAACCTAGGACTTTGGTTTCCACCCTATCATGTGCTCCCTTTATTACGACCGGTGGATAGGAATATGATCGGATTATAGGGTTTAGTGGTGAGACGTTGCCTCTAAAGGCGATACCTAGCGTCCCATGGGCCCGATATTCCGGTCGATGCCCAGGATGATACACTAGGTCTAGCCAGGTTCGGATGGTGGGCATTCCCATGTCCATTAACACCGACCGACTCCGGGATCACTAAGCTTGCAACGATTACTCCCGACATTTCATCCTGCCGTTCCCACGCGCTAAGAATCAATGTCTACGCTAGGGGTGTGAGCTGTGGCTAGGGGATCCAATGCCCCCTTGGCCCGACGGTCGAAGGCGGTATTTCTCCTACTAATGACAATAAAATGCCCCGCGTAACCATCTAAATCCCAATATCCTATCGAAACCCTAATCCTTTGGTCGTTCTAGGGAGAACCAATGAAGGGGTTTCCACCAATGTCCCGGATTAGGAAACTATTCACAATTCATTGCAAGAGATTCGATAACGCAAAATTCAGCCATTAAAATTAAGATCAAGCAATAGAAAACTAGAACAAACAATAGTATTAAAACAATATCCATGTATCAAAGCGATCGGAGAACTTACAAAACAAGTTAAATTCGCAACAGCCAAAATCCCTTTAAAAAGGCTTAAAACTGGGGATCGTTTTCTGGGAAAACCTCGGGCTATATATATATTAAAACATCCAACCGATCGGTTGAATCATCAACCGATCGGTTGAGACAAACGTTGAATCGGTTTTCAGCCTTTGAGATACTTCACCCGATCGCCGAACCGATCGGGTGAGTCGTCGGGTCGTGAGCTGGGGGAACTTCGGCTACAGATGAACCGTCAACCGATCGGTTCGAATTCAGCTCCAAAATATAGAGAGTTCTCTAACCACCACCTGATCATTGAACCGATCGGGTGGGGTCTTCTTCACTGCTGCTCCAGATCGGGTCAGATACGCGTGCACGAACTGATCGGGTGGGTCTGTCCACCCAATCAGTTGAGGGCTGATAAGTGATATTCTTTGACGTTTGGCCCTCAGGTTCTCGTGCGACGCCTCCCGTTTCTCCGGGGACTTATGATATTTGCTTTATATGTCCCCAGCGCTGGCAATCTCCTGTAATGGCACAAAACACAAAGAAATTGAAAGAAAACTAAAAATCACAAGAGAATGGATACGAAACAACGGAAAACAACAGAAAATCACGGAGAAGACGTGCGTGAATATATAAAATATAAACGCACGTCAGGACACCAAACTCCCACAAAGAGAGTATCTAATTCCCACAAAGAGAATTAGGGTTTCAAAGAAACACAAAGTAAAACAAATACTCTTACATATGCCTTGAGATGCTTACTCATAGATGAATGCAAGGCATGGAAGAGGATCTCCAAGTGATGAGTGTCACGACCTGCTTCCCATAAACGGAAGGCGAGGCGTGAAAAGTCCGCTCAGACTTGAAGCTGTAAGGCTCCAGTCTGTAAAGCGTCTGGTATAACCAAGTAAAGGTCCTTGCAATTGCGAAACAAAACAAAAATAATAATAATAGAGAGATAATAATAATATTCCAATCTCAGAATGTCCACAAATAAAGTTCAACATCACAGAAAAGCCACCAGGCTTAAAAGAGTCTAAAAAGGGCCCCAAGCATAGCCAACAGAAAAAAACAAACGTATAGAAAAGGAAAGGTGATCTATCCAAAATGTAACTCCGAGAACAACCAAGTATGGCACAATTTACACGGAGATGAATCCCCGGCAACGGCGCCAAAAACTTGATCGGCCCCGGATATACACCCAGAGAACGATTGTAGTTTTACCGTAAGCGCACGGTCAAGTGGCGAGCGGGTATCGAACATGAGGAGGTGGTGTTGGTTCCAATCTATCCTAGGTTGGCTCGACTACGAATGTTTTATTGGTGGAGACAGGTATGGTATGATGTAATGACAATGGTGATGGATGTCGGTGTCGGTGATAAAGATGTTGGTCAAATATCGATTCAAATACAATATAATAAAAGTGTCTAGGGCTAGGGAATCCCCACTACGGATCGTCATACATCTCTGTGAATCGTGAATCTCAATATTACTAGACTTGTGTTAAGGTGAACTAGTCGTAACTGAATATAGAACCAAGCTCACGCTCTCGCTCTATTGCCGGTCTATAGCAACCTAGATTTGGGTCCACTCTCGTACAAACCCTAACCTAAGCCACGAGCATGAAGATCGACATCATTGTCCAATCGCTTCTCGAGCCCACTCTCGTGCATACTCTAGTTACGATATAGGTTGTGATAGTTCGTATTCGTCCAATCTCTTGCAAACGAATATGGGTATAGATATAATAAAAATCCTAGCTTTGGTCCAATCTCTTGCAAACCAAGTCTAGAGAATCTCGATTATAAACCTAAATCGAATATCTAGGTCTTCCCATCGATCGGAATCCAATCTCTTGCAAACTCCAAATCGATGGAAATTCCTAGCTATCCGTAATAAATCAATCACAATCTAACCTTCTAGCAATTCTAGCAATATAGAAATTCACTCTTCACAATTCAGAAATTAGATCCATAGGGTTCATCCCTATGCCCTAGAACAACAATCAACCAAGCATAGCAACAACGATATAGAAATCAATATGAGACATTGCTTGCATATGAAAAGATAGAAAATCAAGATTCAAATAATAAGAACAAAATACTTAGCTTTGATGAAGATCTTCAATCCAAATACAAGCTTTTTGATCTAAGAGGGGGCCTAGGGCATGGCCTAACCTCTAAAAAAGTCTCTAAGAAAACAATATGGGAACTCCCTCTAATGACGGCTACAAACCTCTTAAATAGCCCCCCAAAACCCTAGCAAATAACCCTAGAAAACCCCTCAAATTCGTGCCCAAAAACAGCCCTGGCCGCAACTTAAAATCTGGGCCCGCAGCGACTCGGGCCGAGTGGCAATCTGACTCGGCCGAGTGGAAATTCCAGCACTGCAGCATCAACTTGCAGAAATTCTCCAGATTCATCCAACCTCCGATTGGTGCGTTATTGGTGGCGTTGGAACCGTCATGAAGTCTACTATCCATAAAGAATATGAGAAAAATACTTTGATTGCTGGAATGATATCATATTTCAAAATAGTGGAATGTTGTCTGAAAATCTGGGCGTGTGTGTCATCGGCGTCATTCGGCCGAGTGGACTTCTCCACTCGGTCGAGTGGGCTTCTCTATTCGGCCGAGTAGAGTCTTTTGCTGTTCTCCAAAAATTCCAGAGAGTCTGCTCAGATTTCAGGAGAGAAACCCTATCGTACTCGGGCGGGTGGCAATCTCTACTCGGTCGAGTGAGCTCTGCCACTCGACCGAGCGAGGCTTCTCCAAGTTCCAGTAAGTTGGCCTCCTCTCTGGATGAAATCTCTGTAGAACTCGGGCGAGTGGGCTTTCTCACTCGGCCGAGTGGTATTCCTTGCTCGGTCGAGTGAACATGGCAAATCCTCAGCGCGTATCCGTTTCACTCGGGCGAGTGCGGTCCTTCGCTCGGCCGAGTAAGCAGTCTGCTCGGCCGAGTGGGATACTCTTGAGCTCTTTTCTTCTCCTTTTCGCCTACTCGTCAATTCTACCAAATTCTTTCCTTCTCCACTCATCCTCTAGCGCTGATATCTCCTCAATAAGGCCATGAGTGGTGCTTCGTTATGGCGCAAGTCCTTTAAGCTCATTTTTGCTCCCAATTGCTCCATATTTCCTGAAATCTGATAAAAACAAGAAACAGTAAAAAGTAACGCAATATCATCGAATAATCGTGGAAATTGCAATATGAGCAATCGAAATGGCATGTAAATATATGGAAAAAAGGTGTAAAATATGCACCGATAAAAATCCCCCAAGCTTACCTCTTACTCGTCCTCGAGGAAGATAAGTAGAGAGACGAACTCAGGAAATGAAAAAAAACGAAATGAAAGGAAAGAAAAAGAATACGAAGTGGAAGGGGTCGCTAGATTACTCTCTCAGATCTCAAGCCATAAGCTATACATCACGATAACTCAGAAAATACGAATCACATGCTATATGGATTTCATATCTTACTTAGACATGATACTTGCAAGCTTTTAAGAACAACAAACGGGACTCTCTAAATTCATACAATCAATTCATATTCACATCACGCATTTCATAGAATCTAATATACAAATGTTGGCGATGCACTTTTCAATCAAGAGTTATAACAGAAGCATATAAGAATCACACCAAGCATGCAATAGAGAATGGAATAAGAGACATGTCATTCACATTTTCATATCAATTCATAAGAAATCTCCATAGCTAAAGTAATCCGCTAAGTCTCAATATTATCAAACTTTCCCATTCGTGCACCTCTCCACTCTAATGTCGCACTCACTCATATGGTCAAGTGAATTCACCCCCCCCCAGCTTAGCTTGAGGCATCGCATCTAAAGGAATATGATAGTGGAAAATGGGGTTTTTGCCTTGGGTTTCCCAAGTATTCCGTGGCTCCAATAATGAGATAGAGAGATATTTTTCTTCCTTTTTTTGAACTCTCTCTCTTTCTTTTCATATTTTTCTTTTCGGAATTTTGTAGGAGCTATTTGATTTGTACTTTTGGTTTTTGGCTCCTTTTTGTCTTTTTGGACTTTTTTGGAGCTGACTTTTTCTTTTGCAGGGATTTTTGGGAAATAGATGCGATATACGTAGCTTTAGGAGTTGAACTCAAGTGCCATGTAGAGAATAAAAAGATATATGTGGAGAAGGAAATAATGTAACACTCAGTTCACTCTAAGATGTGCACAAATGGTTCAATAAGATAATACATCAACTAAACTCATATGTAAGCATGGATATTCTCAATCATTTCAATAAATAGTGAATTCAAGCAGTAAAGGGTACACGCATATCAGGCATGCAACAGAAGGTGAATACGACAATAAGGCAGATGCTCCCGTTATACTATTGATGCGTGAATCTTGGTGCACTTCCAACAAAAGCGTACTAAACACTAATCCATACATTCAGCTTCAATTAATATCATGCATTCATATAGATGAATCATCAAAAGAAATAGATTTGCAAGCACATGTGAATAGCAAGACTATGGAATACTCTAAGTAGCATGGCATGGAATAATAAGCAAGACTATAAACCTAATTCGAATATCTAGGCCTTCCCATCGATAGGAATCCAATCTCTTGCAAACTCCAAATCGATGAAAATTCCTAGCTATCCGTAATAAATCAATCACAATCTAACCTTCTAGCAATTCTAGCAATATAGAAATTCTTTCTTCACAATTCAGAAATTAGATCCATATGGTTCGTCCCTAAGCCCTAGAACAACAATCAACCAAGCATAGCAACAACGATATAGAAATCAATATGAGACATTGCTTGCATATGAAAAGATAGCAAATCAAAGATGTGCACAAATGGTTCAATAAGATAATACATCAACTAAACTCATATGTAAGCATGGATATTCTCAATCATTTCAATAAATAGTGAATTCAAGCAGTATAGGGTACAATCATATCAGGCATGCAACAGAAGGTGAATACGACAATAAGGCAGATGCTCCCGTTATACTATTGATGCGTGAATCTTGGTGCACTTCCAACAAAAGCATACTAAACACTAAGCCATACATTCAGCTTCAATTAATATCATGCATTCATATAGATGAATCATCAAAAGAAATAGATTTACAAGCACATGTGAATAGCAAGACTATGGAATACTCTAAGTAGCATGGCATGGAATAATAAGCATCGTGATGGCTACTAAAGTAATAAGATATATCATCATAAGGAACAAATCTAGCAAAAGGAGGAAAAGAAAATAAAGATATAAAATAAAAGAGAGGAAAGAAAAGAAAAAAGAGGCACACAATATGATGCATGAACACACATAAAAGGAAAATAAAATGGAAAAATCAAAAAGATGATGCAAAATTTTTGAAAATTTTTAAAAACCCTAAAATAAAGTAAAAATGCAACTAATGCATCTAAATGGCATGGAAATGCACTCCCCCCAAGCTTAAACTTCACATTGTCCTCAATGTGATCATAGTGGAAGAATATGAGGAACAACGATAATAATAGGGGGGTGAATGAAAAATGATGAAATGAATGACATGAAATCCTAATGCAACTATATGCACATACAATGATGCATGAGAGCGCCTTCCCCCAAGCTTATACCAAACAATCCTATTCAAATGACTCGATCAAAAATATCACGGCTTCACTAAGCGAGATCAAGTCAAACAAATAAGAAAGTAAGGTTTCACTTGAAAGAAATGCTCGGTGGTGGTGAGCAAAAGGGTGTGGCGTATCAAAATATGAAGAGGGCAATTAATATATATAACAGGTTTGGGTATAAATGATTATTGTTGCCGTCATATGAGGTGATATTTATTCAAGCAAATCTATACGGTCCTCTCGCTGTCGAGAGAATTCGTGTTTATTTAAAGCATAAAAATTTCTACACTACTGGATTGATATCACCTATAGCAAAAGGTGGACCCAGTATCTTTTCCTGTACAGGCAACTGCTCCAACTGCTCCTTCCGTGGCTCCGCCAGGCACCTATGTCCACGAACACCAACAAACTCCAGCAATGCATCCTCCAGCATTCCTACAAAGACTCCACCGGTACCCTGTAGAGAATAGGATGCATCAGTTCGCTATAAAAAATTCACCCTCATAATAAAAGTATCCCAAAGAGGACCGTCTATAGAAATATATGAAATAAATAGTGTTGGATGATACTTCCCTAGAAATAATCCAATATCCTCTCGCGCTGTGATAGCTATCTCAGTGGTGTCCTCTCTCAGCTGCTCAGGTAACTCTGCTCCCAAATCAATTGAACTACCGCTCCCCTCTCGTTCGCACCTGCCATCAAAGGATAAGTCAGTGTATAAATCGGTGTCAAAAAAGGATTCATCAAGTATACTTCCCTAAACGTGGGTATCCCAAGGTAGCTCTTCTCGAGCATTAATCTCTTCGGTGCATGTTTCGATGACTTCATTCATTAGCGGCTGAGGGACTCCGTCAACTTTCAGATACAGTTTGTCATTTCTAATATCGACCCTAATGCTGCCTTTGATTGTTCCTTCCGGGGAGAGTTGATCAATGATGTAGGTGGCGAATAGTCGTTCATGGTGGTCCTCTATATTATTGATGGCAATAGGCCCCGTGGTCTGAACTTCATCCACGAGTTCCTCCAGTAGGGATGCAAAAGTTTCATCGTGTTGCAGGTCAGAGTCTGTACTCATCATTGCACTTTTCGGAGATCCTGATCAACAAAGACAAATAACTGAAGAAAAATATCAGTGGCACAAGAGAATATAGAAATGATAATAATGGTGGCGAGGGTGAAAATTTCTTTTTATTAATTAATTTTTTCGTAGTCTAATCAACCTAATTGTGACAAATTGGCACCCAACGGGAAACACCTCCCCAGCAACGACGCCAAAAACTTGATCGATCCAAAATGTAACTCCGAGAACAACCAACTATGGCACAATTTACACGGAGATGAATCCCCGGCAACGGTGCCAAAAACTTGATCTATCCAAAATGTAACTCTGAGAACAACCAAGTATGGCGCAATTTACACGGAGATGAATCCCCGGCAACGGCACCAAAAACTTGATCGGCCCCGGATATACACCCGGAGAACGATTGTAGTTTTACCACAAGCGCACGGTCAAGTGGCGAGCGGGTATCGAACACGAGGAGGTGGTGTTGGTTCCAATCTATCCTAGGTTGGCTCAACTACGAATGTTTTATTGGTGGAGACGGGTAAGGTATGATGTAATGACAATGGTGATGGATGTCGGTGTCGGTGATAAAGATGTTGGTCAAATATCGATTCAAATACAATATAATAAAAGTGTCTAGGGCTAGGGAATCCCCACTACGGATCGTTATACATCTCTGTGAATCGTGAATCTCAATATTACTAGACTTGTGTTAAGGTGAACTAGTCGTAACTGAATATAGAACCAAGCTCACGCTCTCACACAATTGCCGGTCTATAGCAACCTAGATTCGGGTCCACTCTCGTGCAAACCCTAACCTAAGCCACTAGCATGAAGATCGACATCATTGTCCAATCGCTTCTCGAGCCCACTCTCGTGCAAACTCGAGTTACGATCTAGGTTATAATAGTTCGTATTCGTCTAATCTCTTGCAAACGAATATGGGTATAGATTTATAATGAAAATCCGAGCTTTGGTCCAATCTCTTGCAAACCAAGTCTAGAGAATCTCGATTATAAAACTAAATCGAATATCTAGGCATTCCCATCGATCGGAATCCAATCTCTTGCAAACTCCAAATCGATGGAAATTCCTACCTATCTGTAATAAATCAATCACAATCTAACCTTCTAGCAATATAGAAATTCACTCTTCACAATTCAGAAATTAGATCCATAGTGTTCATCCCTATGCCCTAGAACAACAATCAACCAAGCATAGCAACAACGATATAGAAATCAATATGAGATATTGCTTGCATATGAAAAGATAGCAAATCAAAGATTCAAATAATAAGTACAAAATACTTAGCTTTGATGAAGATCTTCAATCCAAATACAAGATTTTTGATCCAAGAGGAGGCCTAGGGCATGGCCTAACCTCTAAAAAGTCTCTAAGAAAACAATATGGAAACTCCCTCTAATGACGGCTACAAACCTCTTAAATAGCCCCCCAAAACCCTAGCAAATAACCCTAGAAAACCCCTCAAATTCGTGCCCAAAAACAGCCCTGGCCGCAACTTAAAATCTGGGCCCGCAGCGACTTGGGCCGAGTGGCAATCTGACTCGGCCGAGTGGAAATTCCAGTACTGCAGCATCAACTTGCAGAAATTCTCCAGATTTCATCCGACCTCCGATTGGAACCGTAATGAAGTCTACTATCCATAAAAAATATGAGAAAAATACTTTGATTGCTGGAATGATAGCATATTTCAAAATAGTGGAAAGTTGTCTGAAAATCTGGGCGTGTGTGTCATCGGCGTCACTCGGCAGAGTGGACTCTCCACTCGGTCGAGTGGGCTTCTCTATTCAACCGAGTAGAGTCTTTTGCTATTCTCCTAAAATTCCAGAGAGTCTGCTCAGATTTCAGGAGAGAAACCCTGTCGTACTCGGGCGAGCGGCGATCTCTACTCGGTCGAGTGAGCTCTGCCACTCGGCCGAGTGAGCTCTGCCACTCGGCCGAGTGAGGCTTCTCCAAGTTCCAGTAAGTTGGCCTCCTCTCTGGACGAAATCTCTGTAGAACTCGGGCGAGTGGGCTTTCTCACTCGGTCGAGTGGTCTTCCCTGCTCGGTCGAGTGAACATGGCAAATCTTCAGCGCGTATCCATTTCACTCGGGCGAGTGCGGTCCTTCGCTCAGCCGAGTAAGCAGTCTGCTCGGCCGAGTGGGGACTCTTGAGCTCTTTTCTTCTCCTTTTCGCCTCCTCGTCGATTCTGCAAAATTCTTTCCTTCTCCACTCATCCTCTAGCGCTGATATCTCCTCAATAAGGCCATGAGTGGTGCTTCGTTACGCGCACAAGTCCTTTAAGCTCATTTTTGATCCCAATTGCTCCATATTTCCTGAAATCCGACAAAAACAAGAAATAGTGAAAAGTAACGCAATATCATCGAAAAATCGTGGAAATCTAAATATGAGCAATCGAAATGGCATGCTAACCGGCGCCCCGTTTACGGTTTGGGCGCGGTGTCGTTTTACCGCAAGTGCACGGTTAGTGTAGGGTGCAGGTTTATCAAACTCAGGTAGGTGGATGGCTTGAATGGCTACTAGCCTCGCCTAGGTTGTGTGCTAGCTACGCGGACAATGTGGGTGGAAGTGTAGAAATAAAAGAAAGAAATAAAAAGACACAAAATGAATCCTCGCTAACACGGGCTAGAGCATTCATGACGCTTGGCATTTGACTTGACCCAGGGTGAGACATTGCCCCAAAAGGTGGTACCTAGCGTCCATGGCCCGATATTCCGATCGGTGCCTAGTACGCTAGGCCTACCCAGTTCCGGACGGTGGGCATTCCCATGTCCATTAACACCTTCCGCAACCGGGAGCATTAAGGCCACAATGATAACTCCCAACATTTCGGCCAAGCCATTCCTACGCACGAGGACTCGATGTCTACGCTAGGGGTGTGAGCTATGGTTAGGGAGTCAACCACCAAGTTTATTCCCCCTTGGCCCGACGGTCAGAGGCGGTCTTTCTCCCGCCAATGACAATGAAACACCCCCGCGTAACCCTAATGGCCGAATAGGTCGAATGTGATTTCTAGCAATACATCGAAGCGGATCTTGACTGGACAAGACACCGGACCCCAATCCCCAACACAACTAGTGTGTTGCCATACGAATTGGACTCAGATTGCTAGAAATCCACATTGACACATTTCATCGAACACATGCCATGCAACCAAGCCAAATGAGACAACCCAAGCATCAATCCTACCCTAACCCGTATTAGGGTTCATCAATACTACTCAATGGTGAAGAACATAAAAGCAAGCAATAAAAGAGACAAATAAACATTCACCATCAAGAAAAATAAACACAATACAAAACAATGGAAAATGAGAGAAAGAAATACTTATCTTGAGTTTGAATCTTCAATCCATTACAAGACTTATTGATCAAAAGACCTAATCTAAACTAATCTAAGTCTCACAAGAGAAAGGGGCAAAAAGCCCTAAAAACTGAAGAAGATCCCCATTCAGTCGGCCAACCTCGTGTATTTATAGCCCCACTTCAAAACCCTGATGGTTCGGGTCCAAACCTGCAGAAAAACCGCCACCCGATCGGTTGATGAGTCAACCGATCGGTGAGAGCTTTGAAGATCTTCAACCGGGTGCACAGCCCGAGCGGTTGGAGAGAGCGGGTCGTCAGTTGAGCTCTCCGGGTCGTCTTTTGGGAGAATCGGCTACAGATGAACCGATCGGGTGAGATGTCACCCGATCGGTTGGAATTCAGCACATTTAGACAGAGAGTTTCGTCGGTTCACCCGATCACGGAACCGGTCGGGCGAGCAGCTACTCTTCTTTAGTTGCCGTCCGGGTAGGATACGCGTGCATCAACCGATCGGGTGGCTGTGTCCACCCGATCGGTTGAGGGCTGAAATATGGATTTATTCGTCGTTTGGCCCCCTGGATCGCGCGTGACTCCTCCCGTTGCTCTGGGGACTCATTATATCTCCTTTTTACGTCCCCAACGCTGGAAATCTCCTGCATTCGCACAAAAACATGAAGAAAGTGAAAAGATACAAAAAAACACGGAAGAACGGGTATGAAACGATGGAAATCAACGGAAAATCACAAAGAAGACGTGCGTGAATATATAGAATATAAACGCTCGTCAAAATCCCCCAAGCTGAACACTTCCTCGTCCTCGAGGAAGACGAGTGAGAGTAGGAGCTCGGAGGGAGAAAATAGAGAGAAAGAGACGGAAAGAGAAAACAAAATCCTAGATCGCCTATCAGAGCCAACAAAATCAAACACGCCACACTAAGCAAGCATACACCAAAACACAACACCAAACCAAGGGATGTGAGTCCAAACAAGTGTCGTGGGCCCACACAATGAAGCGCGAGTGAGTGTGGTCGTGCGCTAGCAGACGGTGTCGCTATCTACATTGTGCAATAAGGCTCCATATACACATACCCAAAGAAAGACCCAAATATTGATTCAATTTGAAATTGCGGTGAATATTAGCTCAAGTATGCATGAGAAGAGTATAAGAATAGAAGCGTAACATGCATCGGGGACTCCACAGCTAGGGACAAGGAAATCACCACACTATAGCCTAGATAATCGCTAGAAGGTCCCTATGCCAAGTGTTTTCGAAAACGATGGGGGTTGAGATGATGTGGAGTAGAACACTCGGTACGAACTCTCGCCTTCCCTTTATTCTCGGTGGATAGGAAAAATATTCACACTGGAAATTTTTGGGTTTTGGGTATTTGTATTTTTTTGGATTTTTGGCTATACATATTTTTTTCTTTTCTCTTTTCTTTTATTTTTTTTGGGTTTTTCTTTTCTCTCTTTTTTTGGATTTTTGGATATTGGGATATATATACATGTGTACTCTCCCAAGTGGGAGAACGGTACACGACGAGAGGATTTGCACCAAGTAAAATAAAATTGAAATCGGATTCTAAACACCTGGGCAAGGGTGATATTTTGCTAATCAGAGCATAGGCTAAAATGGGTTATACTAGTCCTTAATTGTGGAATCCCGACACATGCGAAATGAAGTATACGATATGTATAGCATGCGTATAGAAGCAGACAGTAGGAGCAAATACCGCATATAAAAATCGAAGCATGATAATCTAGGGGTCAACCAAGGATAGGTATATAAATCAAAATCACAAAGTAGAAGTACACCACTATCTAGTCACGATACACGACTCACATAAAAGCAAAGTGGACCCACGAAGCATGAAATGCAGTAGGACTCGGCTTCCTAGGGTTAGTGAATGTGATTATCGAAGCCATGCTAGGTGTGTGTGTGTGATTCTGTGGCAATTCATCATAAGGGGTCATCTCTAGGGGAGAGAGAGGGAATAGAAGGTGAGAAGAAAAAAGAAAAACACGATGGAAAACGACTCAAAAACGAAGAAAAACAACCAAATGACGCATGAAGTGTGACTACCCCAAGCTGAAACTTGCATTGCCCTCAATGCAATAATAGTTTATACGGGAGGGCAAAGAAAATGGGGGGGTGCGCACCGACACAAAAAGTGAAAAACATGAAAAACACATGAACGAAACTAAAAAAATAAAGAAAAAGAAACACTCAAATAAAAGATATAAAGCACGACGAAAGAACACATAGACACAGACACACAACAACAACACGTGAAAACATGCATACAAATCAATTCCCCCAAGCTGAACATGACAATGCCAGTGAAATGATATGATCAATGTGATGCAGAAATATGCTAGGGGAAAATCGGAAAAGAAAAGAAAGAAATCAAAATGCAGGAGATACGGTGTGCTCATTCTCCTCGGAAGAGGATGTGGGGTGTGGGCGGTAGAAGTAATAGAAGGGCACGACATGATGGGTTATTATGATGCAAAAGCAAATCCTAGATACGCTCCCCTCGCTAATGAGTGGAGACGAGATTATTCAAATCTAAACTAGAAAGCGGTAAATTTTTACACTACTGGATTAGGATACACCTGAGCATAGGCGGATCCAAGATCTGAAGTAGGGCAGGTAGCTGCTCTAACTGCTCCTTCTGTGGCTTCGCCAGAAGCGAAGTGCCACGTGTGCCAATGGACCCAAGCAATGCACCTCCAAGCATCCTTAGTATGTATCCACATGTGACCTGCAAAGGACGAGGTGCATCAGCCCATGGCAAGAAATTATTTCCCAAAATAAATGTATCCCAGAGATAGTCGCCGGTAAATGATGGTAAAATATATGAAATGTGGCGAACACTCCCTGGAAATGGTATGCTATCCTCTGTGCTAACGACGATCAAATCCCCGCTCTCCATGTGAAGTTGCTCTCCAGGTGGTGACACACCGCAGCATACCTCAAGGGAAGTCGATCATGTGTCCTGCGAGAGATATGGTGTGTCAAAAATATATAAGTCTAAAGGAATAGGACGTGAAAAGCGAGACTTAAATGTGGAGTGAGAGTGAGTATGAAAATCTCCCTGAATAGGGGCAATATGCTCAAGTAGATGCTCAGCCGCACGTGACGGTAGAGGTAGATGTGGCTCGGGCTCCATGAAGTGGACAATCTTATCCAAGCCCTCATGCACATCCTCCTCGACGGTATGCATAAGCTCTGTAGTCTCCTCGGTGCTCTCGTAGGACTCATATGGGGTATCCAAATCAAGACAAGAAGTCTCTCCCACAGATCCTAGAGAAGTCTCCCCATCCTCACTATCATCATCAAAAAATACTTCGTCATCCAAGTGGTAGTGATGGAAAAATGGGGTGTCGGCATGTGATGTGTCTATGGTGGCCGATGGCATGGTGGTCTCAACCATGAAAGTGGGTATATCCTCTCCTTCATCCCCTCTCCTTGGTGTAGGCTCGGTGATTGGTGCCATCAAGTTTTGTAAGAATTGGCCTTGGTTAAACATAGCACTTTCAAGGAGGGACACGAGGCTTGATTCTTCTTGCGTTGGTGGAGGGATATAAGGTTGAGGAAATGGATGGGAGGTGTTTGGGCTAAGGTTGTGGGAAAATGTTTGGCCATGTGGTAGGGGAAGGCTCTCAAGCGTAAATGGGCAATCATAATACATATGCCCAACCAACCCACAAGTCTCACAAGCCACAACAGAATAATGATCGTATCCTCCCATCTGAGCATCGAAATTTGATCTCCACCTGGTTATAGCAAAGATATCTGGACAACAAAAATAAGAAAACTAGAGAGGAGCGTCAATAGTACAAGAGAATAACAAAAAGATAATATAATGGTGGGGGGAAAAATTTCTTGATTATTGTATTTATTTATTTATTTATTTTTGTGTAGTCTAACGAACCCAAGCTAAGCTAATATCAAACCGAACGCCTCCCTGGCAACGGCGCCAAAAACTTGACCGGCGCCCCGTTAACGGTTTGGGCGTGGTGTCGTTTTACCGCAAGTGCACGGTTAGTGTAGGGTGCGGGTTTATCGAACTCAGGGAGGTGGATGGCTTGAATGGCTACAAGCCTCGCCTAGGTTGTGTGCTAGCTACGCGGACAATGTGGGTGGAAGTGTAAAAATAAAAGAAAGAAATAAAAAGACACAAAAAGAATCCTGACCGGTGCCCGCCGCGCGCGCGCGTGGCCGCGTGGCAGGCAAGGGGTTTAAAATATTTGTAACCGCAAGCGCACGGTGTTGTAGTGTGGCTTGGGGGGTCGAACACAGGGAGGCTAGGTTGTGCTTGTGTCAAGGAGAACCAAAATCGCCCCGTGGGTGAGCTAGCCCGAATCGATAGATGGTTGTCACGATATAGGAATTCAAGGTATGAACAATAAGAAAATAAACCCGGGACTTTGGTTTCCACTCCAATGAGTGACTCTCCCCGATACGACCTACGGGTAGGATAGCGATCGGAATTAGGGTCTAATGGTGAGACGTTGCCTCTGAAAGTGGTACCGGCATCCCATGGGCCCGATATTCCGGTCGGTGCCCAGGATGATACACCGGACTTCCCGGATTCGATCAGTGGGCACTCCCGTGTCCATTAACACTGATCGATTCCGGGAGCACTAAGCTCGCAACGATAACTCCCAACGTCTCATCCTGCCGCTCCCGCGTGCTCGGATTCGGCGTCTACGCTAAGGGCGTGAGCTATGGCTAGGGAGTCAACCGCCAAGTTTATTCCCCCTTGGCCCGACGGTCAAAGGCGGTCTTTTTCCCGCCGATGACAATGAAACACCCAGCGTAACCGTTAGAATCATAATCCCTATCGATTTCCTAACCCTATTGATGCATCGGGAAGAGCCCCCGAAGGGGTTTCCACCAAAATCCCAGATTTGGGAACTACTCACAAAAATTCATTGAAAAGCGATCTAAATGAAAATGAACCGTTGGAATCATAATCAGACGATAGGAATGCGGAAGTAATAGAGTAATTAAGACAATACTAAAATTTGAGAAAGATCCGACAACTTACAAAAGAAAAGAAATTACAGCCGTCACAATAGGAGAAAACAGTAAAAACTAGCAGCTCCTCCGTTTCTAGAACCCTAGGGGTTCTATTTATAGACTCTCATATCACCCGATCGGTTGACAAGTCAACCGATCGGGTGATCCGTTACAGATAAAGAACAGAAAACGGCGAGCTTTCACCCGGTCATATGAACCGGTCGGGTGAGTTCTTGGAGTGACCGGTTGGATCTTGGCGCCATTGGGTGAAGTGATCGGTTGGGTGCCCGTGCCTTCAGCTTCTCATCATCAGCTACAGATGAACCGATCGGGTGAGAGTCACCCGATCGGTTGGAATTCTGCTCGAAAAAACAGAGAACAGGCCCCCGTTGAACCGGTCTGTGAACCGGTCGGGTGACTTCCATATGAGCTCTGGCTGAGACCGGGTGGTGCACGCGTGCATCACCCGATCGGTTGGAGATGACCAACCGACCGGGTGAGGGGCTGAAAGATGTATTCTTTGACGTTTGACCCCCTGGATCACGCGTGACCCCTCCCGTTGCTCCGGGGACTTGAGATATCGTCGTTAAACGTCCCCTACGTGGTCAATCTCCTGCAAACATGAATAAACAAAGAAAAGTGAAAGAAAACGAGAAAATACGAGAAAACGAATAAAAGACGGCGGAAAACACGGAGAAACACAAAAGAAAACGTGCGTGAATATATGAAACATAAACGCACGTCAAAATCCCCCAAGCTGAACTCTTCCTCGTCCTCGAGGAAGACGAGTGAGAGTAGGAGCTCGGAGGGGAAAAAATAGAGAGAGAGAGAGAGAGGAAAAGAAAACTCTATATCCTAGATCATCCATCAGAGCCAACAAAATCGAAAACGACACACCAAGCAAGCAAACGTCAGATCACATCACTAAACCTAGGAAAACGAGTCCAAATAAGTGTCGCGGGCCCACGCGGTGAAGCGCGTGTGAGTGTGGTCGTGTGCTAGCAAATGGTGTCGCTTTCTACAATGTGCTATGAGCTCATATACGCAAATCCAGGAAATGACCCAAATACCGATTCGAATTTGAAATTGCGGTGAATATTAGTTCAAGCATGCATGAGAAGAGTATAAGAAGTGAAACGTATCATGCATCGGGGACTCCACAACTAGGGTTTAGGAAATCACGCCACTATAGCCCAGATACTAGCTAAAAAGTTCCTAAGCCAAGTGTTTTCGAAAACGACGGGGGTTGAGATGATGTGGAGTAGAACACTCGGTGCAAATTCTCGCCTTCCCTTTATTCTCGGTAGGTAGGAAAAATATTCACATTGGATATTTTTTTGGGTTTTGGGTATTTGTATTTTTTTTGGCTTTTTGGCTATACAAAATTTTTCTTTTCTTTTCTTTTTGGGTTTTTCTTTTCTTTTCTCTTTTTTTTGGATTTTTGGGTTTTTTGGCTATACACATGTGCACTCTCCCAAGTGGGAGAACGGTACACGACGAGGGGATTTGCACCAAGTAAAACAAAAAAGAAGTCGAAATCTAAACACTCGGGCAAAGGAAACTATTCTCGCTAAATAGAGCATAGGCTAAATGGGTTGTCCTAGTCCTTAATTGTGGAATCCCGACGCATGCGAATTGAAATATACGATATAAATATAGCATGCATATAGTAAAAGCAAATACCGCATATTCAAATCGAAGCAAGATAATCTAGGGGTCATTCCTGGACAGGTATATAAAATAAAATCACCAAGTAGAAGCACATCAAATAGCTAGTCACGACGCACGACTCACAAAAAAGCTAAGTGGACCCACAATGCGTGAAATGCAAGAGAACTCAAAATCCTAGGGTTAGTGAATATGACTATCGATGCCGTGCTAGGTGTGTGTGTGACTTTGTGGCGATTCATCATAGGATTCATCTCTAGGAGAAAGAGATAAAAAAGAAAAAAGAAGAAAAGAGAAAAAAGAAAAATAACAAACACGATGAAAACGACACAAAAACGAGAAAGAAGGACTCAAATGACGCACACAGTGCGACTCCCCCAAGCTAAAGCTTGCATTGCCCTCAATGCAATATGAGTGAGTACGGGAGGGCAATGAAGATGGGGGGGAGTACGCACCGACACAACAAGAAATAAAAACGAGAAAAACACAGAGAGGAAACAGAAAATAAAGAAAAAAACAAACTCAAAATCAAACGAAACAAAAAATAGAAATAAAACCACACGACACGACACTCAAAAGGGGAAAAACAAGCACACACACAAAAATGAGAAATACAACAAAACACGACAGCACACAAAACTAGACGTCCCCCAAGCTATACCTGATAGTGCTAGCAAATAGAATGTGATCGTGAAATGCAGAAATATGCAAGGGGGAGTCAAAAACAAACAAGGAGAAATCAGAAAGGACACGTGAATGGCCCCCGCCCCTTTTCGGCAGAGACAAAGCAGGGCCCCGAAAAGACAGATTGGCACAAATACGGGGGGGAAATGGGAAAGAAAAATCAAGCGGGGGCATCACCCTCTGGGGGTGGTGACGGGGGCCTGCGCTGGGGACCAGGAGTCGTGGAGGGTGGAATGTGGAGCTCGGAGACGTCGGGTGGGTCTTCACGGATGTGGCGAATGAAGCTTTGAAGAAAGGGGAGGTCTCGGTCGACGGACTCCTGGGTTATCCGACCACCCTGTCTAGCTAGGAGGACCATGGCCGCGAACCGGTCGGCATGGTCGTCGGTTTGGAATTGCATCCCATATTCGGGACCGTAAACGTGAGGTGGGGAAGTGGTGGGTTGAGCGGGGGGCTGTGCGCGACGGGTACGACGGGTGGGCCTAGGGTTTGAAGAGCTGGCGTTGGTGGGCTTAACGCGGCGGGGAGGCATTGTGCGTGTGCATGTGTGTGAGTATGTAAAAGTACAATGAATCAACACAAACACGAAACACGACCAACGAGCAAATGGAATATCTGGGGTAGAATTAAAATTGAGCAAAGGAGCGAGTTTACCCAAATGAGATGAAGATCGTTACTCGTAGACGTCCCGATGCTACTCGATAGGAGCACGCTGTGAAGCCGCAGCGATTTCTTCAGCAAGTTTCGAAATTGGGGAGAACGGGTGGAGGTTAGGGTTTTGTGTGTGGGTGGAATCGAGGAGAATGGAGAGAAATCGATGGGGATGGGTAGGGAGATAGGGGGTGAAGGCGATCGAGGTTGATTTTAGGGAAGAAAGAGGGCAGGCGCACGAGGGAGAGGCGAAACGGCGGTTCCGGATTCGAAAATGGCGAGTGCAGATCGAACGGGCGGTCGGGGGTATTTATAGGGTTTTAAGTCGAACCGATCGGGTGACTTGTCCCCCGATCGGTTGACGGTTAGGTCGAAAATTCTTGTCGAAGAAGTGCTACAGGCGAACCGGTCGGTTGACTTGTCAACCGATCGGTTGGCCGCTCCACTCATTTTCCCGAGAATTGAGGGCTGCTCACCCGGTCGCTTCAACCGATCGCGCTCGAACTCAACCGATCGGTTGATATTTCCCAAAAATTTCCCGAGAGTTCTCCCCAGCTCACCCGGTCTGTCACCCGGTCTCCTCATTCTTCAACCGATCGGTTCATCTGGGGACAGATCTCGGCTTGTATCTGATACATCCCAACCGATCGGGTGAGTTATCAACCGATCGGTTGGGGCCTTGTTTCCTGCAAAAACCAACAGATTGTCTAAGTCCCTGAACGGATGTTCTCGCGGCTGATTTTATTTATGAAAATAGATAAAATAAAGTCAAAAATAACACGAAAAAATGGGGCAAAAGTTTAGAGCATGGGTTGCCTCCCATGAAGCGCACTTGTTTAACGTCGTTGGCTCGACGCCCGCAAGAGATGTTCACGGTGGTTGATACGGGTGATGCCCAAAGTCCGGCATCTCTTCTTCATCAGAGCTTAAGGCCTTTGGAGCAGTCAACGGTTGGAGAAAGATTTGCTCGACTACCCTCTCCTTGATCTTGGGATCCGGGGGCTTCTCTTTCGTATTGGCGCTTACCGCCATCTTCTTTAGGATCCGGACCTCGTCTTTGGTGAGGCCCATGGGTTCTGTCACGCCCCGCTTCCCTAAAATGGAGGCGAGACGTGAGAAGGTCCGCTCAAGCGTGGAGCTGTGAAGCTGCATGCCCGATAAGCGTAAATTTAGTATAAGCAGGTCCCTGTAATTGCAAACGAAATAACAACAATAATAATAATATGAGACGGATCTGAAATACCAATCCCACAGTTTGTCCACAAAATATTCAACATCACAGAAAAGCCACCAGGCTAAAAGGAAGAGTCTAAAGGCCCAGAACAAGGCCAAACAAAAATACAAACATAACAGAGTATCAACTAGGTGCCACTCACCGACAACCTAAGCAATCTAACAAAACTAGACGTAGACACTAAGACTGATCTCCAGTGTCTACGAAGTCCTCGACCAACACGGGCTCAAGCTCGGCGTCCGCAAACACCTCGCCTCAGCAAGCAACTCAGGCTCAGGGTCTAACATGCGTCACCCAAAAGAGAAAGGGGCACATGTCAGCAAGTCTGAAAGACTTGAGCAAGGAAACTGAAAGTAACTAACAACCTAGCACTTATAATATTTAGCAATGACATGGCAGTTAAGTATGATGTGACAGTTTAAAGGGAGAGACAAGCACGCACGATGTAGCAAAAGCTACCAAATCACTAATTCACGAATCACTTATCACGATTATCACTTATCACGATTATCACTTATCACTAGAGATTTCGCCTGCTGGCCGGAGTGGCGGATCAGGCCAACTCGGGGCTCAGGTGGCCGCTTATCTCTTACCCCACCCATATGTGTCGAGCGTTGGGGTTTCCAACTAACTGAGCTCGCTTCTGGATCACGAGCCAGGAAGTGTATTTGGCATAGGGGTGCACCTAGCCGGTATCCGAGCGTTGGGGTTTCCAACTACAGGGCTCGCTTCTGGAACACGAGCCAGGAACATAATATTGTAGCGTGTGCTACGCAATCACGATGAATAATCAATATGCAATGTCATGAACAGATATTTGCGTACCGTTAATAGGAATTAAACATGACATACAAGCATGATGAAGGTGACGGACCAAGCTTCGTTGTCAAGCTAGGTCAATGGCGTCTAGACGGCTATCCTTTCACTGTCTAGTCTCTTTTACGCTAAAGCAAGGAAATGGCCTAAGACATGGCCCAAATCAAGAGATGCAAGTTTCACTTGCCTTATACCGGGGTTGACGAGCAATGAAGATCGTCACACAAGCTAACTACGGAATAGATCGCTGTTATGGCAAAACAATCATTAGAACAATGATTCTAAATCGATTTCTTATTAGAATCCTAACTTTCTAATAATCCATTTTATTAGGGTTTCACAATGTCAATGGGGGTTATGCTAAAACTAAAGGAATCGAGTATTACCGTGAAGAGGCAGATGAGCGATGCCGAGCAACCATGGCAACGGAAGAACGATCCGGCTCAGATCTGGAAATGAGGGAAAAATCTGGAGAAATGGGTTTGGATGTGGATTTTGGGGGTTAGATGAAGGTTTGGGGAAGATGGAAGGTGGGTTGTGACAAGGGAGGGTTTGGATGATGGAGGATGAGCTTGGAATGAAGGTTTGAGGATTTGGGGAAGATGGGGGCTCAATAGGGGAGAAACTAGGGTTTTAGGTCATGAGGAAGAAGAAGAAAATGTTTGGAGGGGTATTTATAGAGTTTGGTGGCGGCTAGGGCAAAACTAGGGTTTACAGCACTGGTTAGTCGGTTAAAGAACAACCACTGACCGACTAGTTTGACATCTAGTCGGTCGGTTGACCAACGCAGACCGACTAAGTGTAAACAGTAACTAGTGTCAAAAATAGTTAATGAGTTAGTCGGTTAAAGAAGCATTGCCGACCGACTAGTTTGCAACCTAGTCGGTCAACCAACGTTCTTAGACCGACTAACGACAAACAGTAACTCCTGAACATTTAACAAAGCTCACTAGTCGGTTCAAGAAGGTTTTCCGACCGACTGGATCGTCATCTAGTCGGTCGGTGCCCCTTCTTATACCGGCTAATGAGCACCAAAAGTTCCGAAATGGAGCGTGAAGCTCCGGGATGGTTTCCTAAGTCTCCTAGGCTCGTTCTAGCTCTAAGATATCGACGTTATGAAGCCCGTCACGAATGACTTACTTCAAACACGCCGACCGACGGAAGAATCTAGAGAATCACGACCAAACGAGCGAAAATGAAAACTACGGAGACGGAAATGGAAATCACAAAGAAGGGAAAGCAACAATTAATATTATATATATAATAAAATTCATACATGAAAAACCAGTCGTTACATCCTCCCCAACTTAAGAAAAATTCCGCCCTCGGAATTCCCAACACTCACGTGTCCGGAAACAAAAGTGGGAAACGTTCTCGCATCTCATCCTCATTCTCCCAAGTAGACTCTCCAGGTGAGCCGTGTCGCCACATCACCCTCACAAGATTGACAATCTTGTTCCGAAGCGATTTCTGACGCCTGTCCAGAATCTGCACTGGATGCTGGTCATACGTCATATCGGGGCGAACGGTAATCTCCGAAAAATCCACAGCATGAGATGGATCGCTAATGTATCGACGAAGCTGCGACACATGAAAAACATTGTGAACTCCTTCCAAAGATGGCAGCAAGGCTAAGCGATAAGCTACCTCGCCAACCCTCTCCAAAATGTCAAACAGTCCAATGTATCGCGGGCTCAACTTCCCTCGCTTCCCAAAACGAATCACACCGCGATTCGGGGAAATCTTCAAGAACACATGGTCGCCCGGCTGAAACTCTAAAGGACGACGTTTAGCATCCGCCCAATGCTTAAAACGGTCCTGAGCAATCCTCAACCTCTCCCGAATGTTCCTGACAATATCCACGGCCTCCACGATCATCTCAGGTCCCAACAACTCCCGATCACCAACGTCATCCCAACTCAATGGCGATCGACATTTCCTCCCATAAAGAGCGGCGAAAGGCGCCATGCCAATAGACGCCTGGTAGCTGTTGTTGTAAGAGAACTCTACCAAGTGTAGATGGTCCTCCCACGAACCCTTGAAATCCAACATGCACGCTCTCAGCATGTCTTCCAAAATCTGAATCGTCCTCTCGGACTGGCCATCCGTCTGCGGATGGTACTCCGTGCTGAAACTCAGACGCGTACCCAAACTTTTCTGTAAACTCCGCCAGAACTGAGATGTGAATCTCGTGTCTCTGTCGGACACGATACTCACGGGGACCCCATGAAGTCGCACGATTTCCTCCATGTACCTCCTCGCTAGCGCCTCAGTGGACTGTCCTACTCGGAATGGTAAAAAGTGCGCGGATTTGGTCAATCGATCTACGATCACCCAAATCGCGTCATTCTGCTTCGGACTCCGAGGTAGTCCAGTCACGAAATCCATAGTGATGTGTTGCCATTTCCACTCCGGAATCGGAAGTGGTTGTAACAACCCGGCCGTACGCTGATGCTCCGCCTTCACTTGCTGACAAACCAAACACTTGGCTACACTCCGAGCCACACTCCTCTTCATGCCATGCCACCAAAAGTTCAGACGAAGATCCTGGTACATCTTGGTCCCACCAGGATGCACAGAATACGGCGAACTGTGTGCCTCCACCATCAACTCCTCTCTAATATCCCCAGCTGGCACACACAACCTGGCTCCAAACCTCAGTGAGCCATCCTCATGAATCAAAAAGTCAGTCCGCAGACCAGCTTCAACCTGCCCCCGAATCTTCACCAGCTTCGGATCCTCAGCCTGGCCAGCCTTAATCCGATCCACGATCGTCGACTGCACCTGCATGTACATCAACGATGAAGCCTCCCCGGGAAAAACAATCTCTACATTGGACCCGCAAAAATCCTGATGCAACCTCCACTGCGAAGTCAAAATCATCACCGCTGGAAGCCTACTCAAAGCATCTGGCACCACATTCACCTTGCTAGGGTGATACTGCAAATCAATCTCGTAATCTGCCATAAGCTCCAACCATCGACGCTGTCGCATGTTGAGCTCCTTCTGGGTAAAAATATACTTCAAGCTTTTGTGATCGGTGAAGATTTTCACTTTCTCACTCGCAAGAAGTGCCTCCAAATCTTAAGAGCAAACACAACGGCAGCCAACTCCAAATCATGCGTTGGGTAATTCTTCTCATGAACCTTGAGCTGACGTGACGCATAAGCCACCACATGTCTATGCTGATGCAAAACACAACCGAGACCCTTGCCAGAAGCATCACAAAAGATCTCGAATCCTCCACTGCGGTCAGGCACAACAAGGACAGGAGCAGACGTCAAACGCTCTCTCAGAACACCAAAGGCATGCTCACAGTCACCCGACCAAACAAAAGCAACATCCTTCCGCGTCAACCTGGTCATCGGCTCGGCAATACGGGAAAAATCCTTAATGAAAAGCCGATAGTAACCAGCAAGCCCAAGGAAACTCCGAATCTCAGATGCTGACGACGGAACAGGCCACTCTCTGATGGCCCTGATCTTCTCGGGATCCACTGAAATACCATCTCCAGTCACCACATGCCCGAGAAAAGCAACTCTGTCCAACCAAAACTCGCACTTCGAAAACTTAGCATACAACCGATGCTTCCTCAGAATCTCCAACACCGTCCTCAAGTGCGAGGCATGCTCTTCCTCCGACTTCGAATAGATCAGAATGTCGTCAATAAAGATAACGACAAACTTATCCAAAAAGTCGTAGAAAATCAGGTTCATCAGATTCATGAAAACTGCGGGTGCGTTAGTTACACCGAAAGGCATAACCACGAACTCATAGTGTCCGTACTTCGTCCTGAACGCTGTCTTCGGCACATCATCCTTCTTCACCTTCAACTGATGATAACCACTCCTCAAATCCAACTTAGAAAATACCCTCGAACCTCCAAGCTGATCAAAAATATCATCGATGCGAGGCAACGGGTATTTATTCTTAATGGTCACCGCATTCAACTCCCGATAGTCCACGCACATGCGACGCGAACCATCCTTCTTCTTCACCAACAACACCGGTGCTCCCCACGGAGACACACTGGGATTAATGTAACCCTTCTGCATAAGCTCATCCAGCTGCTTCCGCAATTCCTCCAACTCTGCTGGCGCCATACGATATGGTGCCTTCGAAATGGGCTGCGCACCTGGAATAAGATCGATAGAAAACTCCAAAGCTCGATCAGGTGGCAATCCAGACATCTCCTCGGGGAAGACGTCATCAAAATTTCACACCACAGCTGGCCTTTCCAACTCCACCTGCATAGCCACAACCTCCACTGGTCTGGTCCGAAATCTGACAGGACCAAGCGAACTGCTACCACGGCTGAACTCAAACACTGGGTGTCCGGGAATCTCGAACACCACCTTCTTCTTTCGACAGTCAATCGTGGTATAGAAGCTCGCAAGCCAATCCATCCCAAGGACCGCATCGTAGTTGGTGATGTCGTGGATAATGAAATCAGCACAAAGCTCACGTCCACAAACCACCAACGGGCAAGAATTGCACCCACGATGCACCGAGACCACACCGTTCCCTGTGACGATATTCCAACTCTTAGGAAGAGAGGACGTCGACAAGGAATGCTTCTCCACGAAGCTCCGAGAAATAATGCACATCGATGCACCAGAGTCAAAGAGGACTCGTGCAGGAAATGTGCACACCAAAACCACACCTAACAAGCAATTAACAATCAAACCCTAGTCTAGCAACCAACCATGTTCAAGCAAACAACACAATCTAACATTCAAACCAGCTAGGAAAGTAATAGCTAGATTGAGGATTACCTTCGATAACCTCATCCACTGCCTCGCTCTCCACAGCGGTCATCAGAAAAGCCTGCCTCCTCGGCAGAACAGCCTGCTGAAAAGCCTGCCTCTGTGGAACAAGAGCTGCTCCACGACCAGCAGGAACAGACGCTCGCTGCTGCAACGGCTGAGCTGCAACGGGTGCCCTCCGCAGCTGACTCGCATGCCGACAATCCTTCGCGAGATGAGAAGCATCACCACAAACCAGACACTGGCCCAAAAACTTCCTACACTGATCCTTGATGTGGCCAGGCTTGCCGCAGAAATGGCAAGTCTTCAGAATAGGCCATCTTGGCCTCTTAAACTGAGCTGGCTAATTAGGCTTGAAACCAGGCCTAACCACCACTCTGGCCTGCTCCATAGGCCTCTTTCCCAGCACCAGAAACATGCCCTCTCCTCTGACTCAGGTTCAGCTCCTGCCTCCTGGCAGCGACCAAAACCTTCTGATAAGAGTCCAGATCGGAGGAAGACACAAAACTTTGGAGCTCCAAAGCAAGTCCCTGTAGGAACCTCTGAGCTCTTTCCTCAGCGTCCTGCACCATCTTCGGTGCAAACCGACTCAGCCTCATGAAGTCTTGGTGGTACTGGTCCACCGACGAGCTTCCTTGCTTCAGATCGATAAAACGCTACAGCATCTCTTCCCTGGCAGCTTTTGGGAAGAACTCACCATCAAATCTGGCCTTGAAGGTAGCCCAGACGATCGGTTCCACCAACATCTTCTCTTTAGCATCCCACCAATTCCTGGCATTATCCCTCAGCTGGCGCTTCGCCAAGTCAACCCAACTAACTTCGTTGACCTTGGACATCTTCAGATTGTCCTCGATATTCCTCATCCACTCATCAGCAGCCAGTGGACCTTCGGTCCCATCAAAATATGCAGGACCAAGCTCTCTGAACTGCTTCGCTCCAGGCTCAGGGCGAGGGGCTTCCACTACCCGAGCAGCTCGAGCCACCGGAGCATTCTGCACCTGCAGAAGCACACCCTGCTGAACCTGCATCATCTGCATCATCATCCTCATCATCTCTCCGCTAGTGGGCTCCCGCTCAGGCTCCTCGTCATGAGGGAGCGCACCACTACCACCACCACGGGTGATTCGCCTTCCTACCATCTAATGACACAGAAAACGAAACAATTAGACTCATAGCTTAGGGCTCAGATGTCGAACTTATTTGTTGGACAATCTTATATTATTATTGTTATCCCGATAATTGCAGTTACAGAAAGGACCTGCATGGGCCACCACTAAAACCTGTCACGCCCCGCTTCCCTAAAATGGAGGCGAGACGTGAGAAGGTCCGCTCAAGCGTGGAGCTGTGAAGCTGCACGCCCGATAAGCGTAAATTTAGTATAAGCAGGTCCCTGTAATTGCAAACGAAATAACAACAATAATAATAATATGAGACGGATCTGAAATACCAATCCCACAGTTTGTCCACAAAATATTCAACATCACAGAAAAGCCACCAGGCTAAAAGGAAGAGTCTAAAGGCCCAGAACAAGGCCAAACAAAAATACAAACATAACAGAGTATCAACTAGGTGCCACTCACCGACAACCTAAGCAATCTAACAAAACTAGACGTAGACACTAAGACTGATCTCCAGTGTCTACGAAGTCCTCGACCAACACGGGCTCAAGCTCGGCGTCCGCAAACACCTCGCCTCAGCAAGCAACTCAGGCTCAGGGTCTAACATGCGTCACCCAAAAGAGAAAGGGGCACATGTCAGCAAGTCTGAAAGACTTGAGCAAGGAAACTGAAAGTAACTAACAACCTAGCACTTATAATATTTAGCAATGACATGGCAGTTAAGTATGATGTGACAGTTTAAAGGGAGAGACAAGCACGCACGATGTAGCAAAAGCTACCAAATCACTAATTCACGAATCACTTATCACGATTATCACTTATCACGATTATCACTTATCACTAGAGATTTCGCCTGCTGGCCGGAGTGGCGGATCAGGCCAACTCGGGGCTCAGGTGGCCGCTTATCTCTTACCCCACCCATATGTGTCGAGCGTTGGGGTTTCCAACTAACTGAGCTCGCTTCTGGATCACGAGCCAGGAAGTGTATTTGGCATAGGGGTGCACCTAGCCGGTATCCGAGCGTTGGGGTTTCCAACTACAGGGCTCGCTTCTGGAACACGAGCCAGGAACATAATATTGTAGCGTGTGCTACGCAATCACGATGAATAATCAATATGCAATGTCATGAACAGATATTTGCGTACCGTTAATAGGAATTAAACATGACATACAAGCATGATGAAGGTGACGGACCAAGCTTCGTTGTCAAGCTAGGTCAATGGCGTCTAGACGGCTATCCTTTCACCGTCTAGTCTCTTTTACGCTAAAGCAAGGAAATGGCCTAAGACATGGCCCAAATCAAGAGATGCAAGTTTCACTTGCCTTATACCGGGGTTGACGAGCAATGAAGATCGTCACACAAGCTAACTACGGAATAGATCGCTGTTATGGCAAAACAATCATTAGAACAATGATTCTAAATCGATTTCTTATTAGAATCCTAACTTTCTAATAATCCATTTTATTAGGGTTTCACAATGTCAATGGGGGTTATGCTAAAACTAAAGGAATCGAGTATTACCGTGAAGAGGCAGATGAGCGATGCCGAGCAACCACGGCAACGGAAGAACGATCCGGCTCAGATCTGGAAATGAGGGAAAAATCTGGAGAAATGGGTTTGGATATGGATTTTGGGGGTTAGATGAAGGTTTGGGGAAGATGGAAGGTGGGTTGTGACAAGGGAGGGTTTGGATGATGGAGGATGAGCTTGGAATGAAGGTTGAGGATTTGGGGAAGATGGGGGCTCAATGGGGGAGAAACTAGGGTTTTAGGTCATGAGGAAGAAGAAGAAAACGTTTGGAGGGGTATTTATAGAGTTTGGTGGCGGCTAGGGCAAAACTAGGGTTTACAGCACTGGTTAGTCGGTCAAAGAACAACCACTGACCGACTAGTTTGACATCTAGTCGGTCGGTTGACCAACGCAGACCGACTAAGTGTAAACAGTAACTAGTGTCAAAAATAGTTAATGAGTTAGTCGGTTAAAGAAGCATTGCCGACCGACTAGTTTGCAACCTAGTCGGTCAACCAACGTTCTTAGACCGACTAACGACAAACAGTAACTCCTGAACATTTAACAAAGCTCACTAGTCGGTTCAAGAAGGTTTTCCGACCGACTGGATCGTCATCTAGTCGGTCGGTGCCCCTTCTTATACCGGCTAATGAGCACCAAAAGTTCCGAAATGGAGCGCGAAGCTCCGGGATGGTTTCCTAAGTCTCCTAGTCTCGTTCTAACTCTAAGATATCGACGTTATGAAGCCCGTCACGAATGACTTACTTCAAACACGCCGACCGACGGAAGAATCTATAGAATCACGACGAAACGAGCGAAAATGAAAACTACGGAGACTGAAATGGAAATCACAAAGAAGGGAAAGCAACAATTAATATTATATATATAATAAAATCCATACATGAAAAACCAGTCATTACAGGTTCTTTCCCCGTTCTCCTCGCAGGTGGAGCCTTGGGGAACCCGGGAGGGGTCGTTCTTGCTGCGTTCGCTCTCCCAGCAGCATCATTGTTCTTAGGGCCGTATTGGTCTTCTGAATCCTCCAAGTCATCGGGGGGGTTTCTTAAGAGAATCTCCCAGGAGCTCTCTTCAACAGCTTTTTCTTCTTCCATCTCCAGCAAATTACACCGAGGGTCGTCTGGGGGATCGTGGTACTTCATGGATAACCCCAGATCAAATTCAACTTTTTCTCCGCTGAGGTTTAGAGAAAGTTTTCCGTTCTTCACATCAATCAAACGCCAGCAGTGGCCATGAAAGGCCGTCCCAATATGATGGGGGTGTGTGCGTCTTCAGGCATGTCCATGACTACAAAGTCCACTGGCACATGCACCCCTTTCACATTGACGGGGAGGTCATCAACAATCCCCACCGGATATTTGACCGACCGGTCAGCTAGTTGTAGGGTCATACCGGTGGGCTCCAAATCACCCATTCCTATCCTTTTATACATCGACAAGGGCATCAAACTTACACTCACTCCGAGATCGACGAGTGCACGATGAATCTTTACTGCCCCGATCGTGCAAGGAATTGAGAAGCTCCCCGGGTCCTTGAGTTTCGGCGGATTTGCCCTCTGGATGAGAGCGCTACATTCCACTGTCAACACTACTTTCTCCTTTCTAGACCCTCTAGTCACCAAATCTTTCAGGAATTTCGCATAGGAGGGGATTGTTTCGATTGCTTCTAGGAAGGGGATTTGCAGGCTCAAGTCCTTTACCATGGTGAAGAACTTGCCATATTTCTTGTCGATTCTGGCCTGAGCTAACCGTTGTGGAGATGGCACAATGGGTTTGAACACTTTCGAGCTCCCTTCCTCGTTCTTTTTCTTCTCTTCTTCAGAGACTCCCTCCGGAGTCGTAGGATTTGATGACGAAGCACCGGTGTCGTTAGATTTTTCAATCGGTCGCTCGACGACCAATGGTGCTTCTGGACTGTTAGGGGGCACTCTAGTAGGGATTTGTGTCCCGCTTCGCAGAACGATAGCGGACACATTTGCGTGCTCGTGCACGAGTGCCGACATTTGGGTTGCTCCCCTCGGGTTCACCTCCGGTTGTGGCGGCAATTGGTTTTATGACCTTGCAAGGTTCGCCACTTGTAACCCCAACTGGGTTACTTGGTCCGTGAGGGCCCGCTGACCCATTTCCAGCTTTTGATTGATCTTCTCCTGGTTGGTTATATATTGAGTCAAGAGAGACTCAACCGGAGAGACGGCCCTTTGTTGGCCATACTGCTGCTGCTGCTGATTCCTGGGGGCGTAAAATTGTTGCTGAGTTTGCTGCTGAAATGGTTGCTGCTGAACCTGACTCTGCTGTGGCCTAGCCGGCTGATATGTTTGTTGCTGCGGCTGCTGAGGCGGCGAGGGTTGAAATGGTGGCCGGTAACCAAAATTAGGGTGGTTCTGGTTGTTTGGAGAGTAGGCCGGGTTGGAATTGGTCCTTGGCGGATACGGCGCATTTCCCGTGGGGTTGTAAAATAGTGCGCTCGCCTGATCCAATGCTGGTGAAATGTCACCACCGTCGAATTCCCCAAAGAATTCGGATTCTACCGCTGAAATTTGCTGTGTACCGGCCCCACCGGCTCCTACCATCGAAGATCTGGGTCGAAAGCAAGTCGAACTTGCTTGAAAGTTTGTCGACGTCCTCGACTCTGTGTATACCCCCAGACCTTGGTGTGGCTCTCTCGTCACACCACCGCTCATTGTTGGATGCCATATTTTCCAGAATATGTCTGGCATCTTCCTCGCTCCTAGACATGAAGGAACCCCCAGCCGCGGCGTCCATAGAAGATTTTAGCTCATCCCTCAGCCCATTGTAGAACAGATTAATAATCTGCTACTTTGGAAGCTCATGGTGAGGGCATCTTCTTTGCATCTCCTTGTATCTCGTCCAAGCTTCATGCAAGGACTCGTGGCTGGCCTGGGAGAAGGAGGAGATCTCACTCCTCAACTTCATGGTCTTCCCCGGAGGAAAGAACTTTGTCAGAAAAGCGTTGGAGAGCTTCTCCCAGGTATTGAAAGTGTTGGGGTCCTCCCCCCTAAGCCATTGCTTGGCTTTGTCTCACAAAGAGAAGGGGAACAGCTTCAGACGGATCGCCTCAGTCGTGACACCATTAATCCGGAAGGTGTCACATTTCTCCAAGAAGGAGTCTAGATGCTCGATCAGGCTCTGCATGGGTGCACCCGCAAACTAATCCTGCTGGATCCATGTCACCAAAGACGGCTTCAGCTCAAAGCTTTGGGCCGTGATAGCTGGAGGACGGATGGCGGAAGTGGACTCGATAGATGGCATCGAGTACTCCAGCAGAGACTTTTGAGGCGGGGTGTTCTCCTCCATGGATTCGGGATCCTCTCTTCTTCGCTTCTCGGCGGCCAAACGCCTAAGGGTGGCGTTTATCTCTGGGTCGACGGGAATCAAGTCGTCGAGACTTCTTGAACTCCTGCGCATGAAAAACAACAAACACCCGTGAAGCGACAAGTGGGAGAGAAACAGATAAAATAAGAAATAAAAATAAGAAAAATAAAAAGGAAAAAGGAGAATGCGAAAATTATCGTGGGGTAGGGATGAGAGCTAGACACTAGGGTTCAAGAGATCCTAAAATAACAAACACGTTGCCTCCCCGGCAACGGCGCCATAAACTTGACCGGTGCCCGCCACGCGCGCGCGTGGCCGCGTGGCAGGCAAGGGGTCTAAAATATTTGTAACCGCAAGCGCACGGTGTTGTAGTGTGGCTTGGGGGTCGAACACAGGGAGGCTAGGTTGTGCTTGTGTCAAGGAGAACCAAAATCGCCCCGTGGGCGAGCTAGCCCGAATCGGTAGATGGTTGTCACGATATAGGAATTCAAGGTATGAGCAATAAGAAAATAAACCCGGGACTTTGGTTTCCACTCCAACGAGTGACTCTCCCCGATACGACCTACGGGTAGGATAGCGATCGGAATTAGGGTCTAATGGTGAGACGTTGCCTCTGAAAGTGGTATCGGCATCCCATGGGCCCGATATTCCGGTCGGTGCCCAGGATGATACACCGGACTTCCCGGATTCGATCAGTGGGCACTCCCGTGTCCATTAACACTGATCGATTCCGGGAGCACTAAGCTCGCAACGATAACTCCCAACGTCTCATCCTGCCGCTCCCGCGTGCTCGGATTCGGCGTCTACGCTAAGGGCGTGAGCTATGGCTAGGGAGTCAACCGCCAAGTTTATTCCCCCTTGGCCCGACGGTCAAAGGCGGTCTTTTTCCCGCCGATGACAATGAAACACCCCGCGTAACCGTTAGAATCCTAATCCCTATCGATTTCCTAACCCTATTGATGCATCGGGAAGAGCCCCCGAAGGGGTTTCCACCAAAATCCCAGATTTGGGAACTACTCACAAAAATTCATTGAAAAGCGATCTAAATGAAAATGAACCGTTGGAATCATAATCAGACGATAGGAATGCAGAAGTAATAGAGTAATTAAGACAATACTAAAATTTGAGAAAGATCCGATAACTTACAAAAGAAAAGAAATTACAGCCGTCACAATAGGAGAAAACAGTAAAAACTAGTAGCTCCTCTGTTTCTGGAACCCTAGGGGTTCTATTTATAGACTCTCGTATCACCCGATCGGTTGACAAGTCAACCGATCGGGTGATCCATTACAGATAAAGAACAGAAAACGGCGAGCTTTCACCCGGTCATATGAACCGGTCGGGTGAGTTCTTGGAGTGACCGGTTGGATCTTGGCGCCATCGGGTGAAGTGATCGGTTGGGTGCCCGTGCCTTCAGCTTCTCATCATCAGCTACAGATGAACCGATCGGGTGAGAGTCACCCGATCGGTTGGAATTCTGCTCGAAAAAACAGAGAACAGGCCCCTGCTGAACCGGTCTGTGAACCGGTCGGGTGACTTCCATATGAGCTCCGGCTGAGACCGGGTGGTGCACGTGTGCATCACCCGATCGGTTGGAGATGACCAACCGACCGGGTGAGGGGCTGAAAGATGTATTCTTTGACGTTTGACCCCCTGGATCACGCGTGACCCCTCCCGTTGCTCCGGGGACTTGAGATATCGTCGTTAAACGTCCCCTACGTGGTCAATCTCCTGCAAACATGAATAAACAAAGAAAAGTGAAAGAAAACGAGAAAATACGAGAAAACGAATAAAAGACGGCGGAAAACACAGAGAAACACAAAAGACAACATGCGTGAATATATGAAACATAAACACACGTCAAATCCCCGCTAACACGGGCTAGAGCATTCATGACACTTGGCATTTGACTTGACCCAGGGTGAGACATTGCCCCAAAAGGTGGTACCTAGCGTCCATGGCCCGATATTCCGGTCGGTGCCTAGTACGCTAGGCCTACCCGGTTCCGGACGATAGGCATTCCCATGTCCATTAACACCTTCCGCAACCGGGAGCATTAAGGCCACAATGATAACTCCCAACATTTCGTCCAAGCCGTTCCCACGCGCGAGGACTCGATGTCTACGCTAGTGGCGTGAGCTATGGCTAGGGAGTCAACTGCCAAGTTTATTCCCCCTTGGCCCGACGGTCAGAGGCGGTCTTTCTCCCGCCAATGACAATGAAACACCCCCGCGTAACCCTAATGGCCAAATAGGTCGAATGTGATTTCTAGCAATACATCGAAGCGGATCTTGACTGGACAAGACACCGGACCCCAATCCCCAACACAACTAGTGTGTTGCCATACGAATTGGACTCAGATTGCTAGAAATCCCCATTGACACATTTCATCGAACACATGCCATGCAACCAAGCCAAATGAGACAACCCAAGCATCAATCCTACCCTAACCCGTATTAGGGTTCATCAATACTACTCAATGGTGAAGAACATAAAAGCAAGCAATAAAAGAGACAAATAAACATTCACCATCAAGAAAAATAAACACAATACAAAACAATGGAAAATGAGAGAAAGAAATACTTATCTTGAGTTTGAATCTTCAATCCATTACAAGACTTATTGATCAAAAGACCTAATCTAAACTAATCTAAGTCTCACAAGAGAAAGGGGCAAAAAGCCCTAAAAACTGAAGAAGATCCCCATTCAGTCGGCCAACCTCGTGTATTTATAGCCCCACTTCAAAACCCTGATGGTTCGGGTCCAAACCCGCAGAAAAACCGCCACCCGATCGGTTGATGAGTCAACCGAACGGGTGAGAGTTTTGAAGATCTTCAACCGGGCGCACAGCCCGAGCGATTGGAGAGAGCGGGTCGTCGGTTGAGCTCTCCGGGTCGTCTTTTGGGAGAATCGGCTACAGATGAACCGATCGGGTGAGATGTCACACGATCGGTTGGAATTCAGCACATTCAGATAGAGAGTTTCGTCGGTTCACCCGATCGCGGAACCGGTCGGGCGAGCAGCTACTCTTCTTTAGTTGCCGTCTGGGTAGGATACGCGTGCATCAACCGATCAGGTGGCTGTGTCCACCCGATCGGTTGAGGGCTGAAATATGGATTTATTCATCGTTTGGCCCCGTGGATCGCGCGTGATTCCTCCCGTTGCTCTGGGGACTCATTATATCTCCTTTTTACGTCCCCAACGCTGGAAATCTCCTGCATTCGCACAAAAACATGAAGAAAGTGAAAAGATACAAAAAACACGAAAGAACGGGTATGAAACGATGGAAATCAACGGAAAATCACAAAGAAGACGTGCGTGAATATATAGAATATAAACGCTCGTCACATGCAAACATGCGGAAAAAAGGTGAAAAATATGCACCGATCAAAAGGCGCTTCGCACTGACAACCTAACAAGAACTAAGCAGAAAGTAACACAAACAAAGTCTCTACGACTGGTTGCCGGTGTCCTCGAACTCCACGTCAATAGTGGACCCATGCTCAACGTCAACAAACACCTCGTCCTCAGCAACGGGCTCTGGTTCAGCAACTAACATGCGACACCCAAAAGAGACGAGGGCGCATGTCAGCAAGTCTACAAGAGACTTGTGCAAGGAAACTAGAAGAAAGAGAAACAGCCTAGCAGTTCTAAAATATGCGATGACATGGCAGTTTAAGGTATGGATGCAACAAGTAAGAAAGTGCAACAAGTATGACATGGCAAGGGTAGCAAAGCTACTAAAACATTCCCATGGATTTACAAGACAAGTAAGCACGTCGTGCACAGAGTTTACGCCCTTTGGCTGGAGCGGCTGTATGGGCCAACTCCTAAGCTCAAGTGATCGCTTAACCCTACCCCTCCACGTGTAATCGGGCATTGGCTTTTGACCAACACATGTAGCTCGCTTCTGGTTCACGAGCCAGGAAGTGTATTTGGCTTAGGGTTGTGCCTGCAACACAGGTGCCTAGCCTCAACAAGGAAGTACAAGTAGCGTGTGCTACGAAAGCAAACATTCAAGCATGGAATGACATGTTATGATGCATGGCATGGCAATAGTGCAAATAAAGTGCGTACAGATATGGAAATTAAACGTGACAGGCATGGCAGAGCACAAATAAAGTGTATACAGATATGGAAATTAAACGTGACAGGCAAAATGTATGAATGGCATGGCAGGGTGTCAGATCTAGCTTCGTTGTCAAGCTAGATCTTGAAATTGCGTCTAGGCGACTATCATTTCGTCGCCTAGTCTCTTTTACGCTAAAAACGAGGGATATCCTAAAACATGGCCTAAAACACAAGTTGGCAAGTTTCACTTGCCTGCTATCAGCTGTTCTGCAACACCGTTCAATCAGTCCAATCTACCTATGTGCTCGGAGTCACCAACCTACAGTCCCAGATTAGATTGTCTTCATTAGTGATTTACTAAGCAATTAAAATACTGATTTTAATCTTGATTAGCATACATTGGTGGGGGGTCCTAAGAGATCAGAAAAGTACCCTTACGCGCCGTGAGAGCTACACTGACGTCGGGTAGCGACGTCAGGGGTTGGAATAAAAATAGCGCTCCTATTCCAGATTCCAAAATATGATTCCACGTTCGCCAATCCTTGGACAGCGACAAGGTCAGCAAGAGCATCCAAATTAGCAAGCAAGGTGGACGGTTGAAGTTCTACGGCTCATGGGAAGCCGTAACAATGAACGGGGATGAAGGGGTCAACGTACACGAAGACTACAACGTTGAGCGTCTTAGGGGCTGATCGTGACGTCGAGGAACACCTCTAGGCGAGGTAGGGGACTACCGGAACGATCCAACAGCGAGAGGGGGCGACGAGATCATGCAACGACGCGTCGGGACGTCGTTAGAATCGTGAAACATCGAGGGCTCTCTGTTTCAGAGTTTGGACGGCCTGCAGGGGTTGCCCACGGCGGCACAGAGGTCGGAGGGGAGAGGGCACGTCGGAGGGGGTCGACTGCGGTAGCGGTGGCGGTTGCGGCGGCGGTGGCGACGGCTGCGGCGGCTACAGCTGCTGGTGCATGCTGCGTTGCTGCTGATGCGGCCTTGCTGCGATGGATCTGGCGACTGCAGCACCGGAAGAACATCAGGGCGGGGATCACGATGGGCAAGAGCGGTTCACGGGGGACGCCGGCGACGAAGGCAGGCAGAGGAAGGTCGGGCGACGTCCTAGGGTTCTTTTGCGCGAAGAGGAGAAGTGCAGCGCGGGGGGAAAGCGTGAACAAATTATTAGGGGGGCGACGGCTGTGTGTATTGGCTGTGAGATGAGAGAATTAACCCTAGGTTGGTTAAATAATAGAGGGGAGGGCTCACGTGGGGGACTAGGTCTAGGTTAGGTTTAAAATTGTTTTAATATAATAATAAAAACCAATGCTCTCTCACCCTCTCTCATGCTGGGTGTGTGTGCGGCCAAGAGTGGGCTAAGTCAACAAATTGATGAATATTATTAATAATTAATTATTAGGAGGTAAAAACCATGTGATACTTAGGGTTAAACCAATATTTAAACTGGGGGAAAAAGTGAAAATAGGTCAAACGGGGCTCTAAAATTGTAAGATAAATACTTGGGTGATCGTACCGTCGAGAGAAACAACACTAAAAAGACAGATCACAATTTCGACGACGCGAAACGAAACTAAAAAATAAAAAGGCCTTACGACAAAAGTGAAAATCGCGATGTCTCTGCAAACAAAATCAAATTGTGGGAGAACGACCCGTGAAATGACTTTCCAAGATAATTCCACAATTTAATATTCTTCGAGAGGGTCACAACGGCATATCACACCAAAGGGTTCGGATACAAGAAATGCTCAAAATAAATACGTGTACGAACAAGAGTACGCGCACGTATAACGCACGATCGAAAACAGACCGTGACATCCTACCCACCTTAGAATAAAGTCCGTCCTCGGACTTTCTAACTATAAATATATCTAGTCACTCTAGTAGCTACCCCCAAATCATATCACATTATAATTCAAACCAGATATAGTCACTACAAGTGCTTATATATGCACTATGTAGTCAAGCAGTAATACTACCAACATGTATATATTTACGCCCATTCTAAACTTACACCTATCATAGTCAGTCAAATTCACACACGTACTTCAATCATTCATATAATCACGTACATCCCTATATAACTATTAAACACTTATTACATACCATGGTGCACATACTCACAAACAATTAAATAGTTCACACCAGCAAATACAACGTAATACTCCACGTTTAGATAACTACCTTTGAACAAAACAATAAGGATACACTACTCCCTATATCTCCTAGTGTACATCCAATGCCAACATATCAACACAAGTAACCACACCACTCAATATTGAATCATGTTATTATATCTAAGATACATTTACCACTACTATAATTTCACAATTTTATAGTCATTCAAATGCATGCAAATATTTCACCATATATTCACATCACATACGGTCCTATAACTATATTCACGACACGCCACACATACCATAGTCACCAAAACATATAACTAAGCACATACTTACCCGTGCATGGTGCACACCCATGCACGCTAATATTCCATTCATATATCAAACCACTATATACTCAGCACATCTACACACCTAGTTTAGCTTAGCACACATACGTTCACACATGTAAGTCCTTAGTAAATAACTATACCACAAGACCAACACCTATAACTATATACTGGTATAGCAACCCACAATCATGTGCGTAACACAACCAGGTACAAACAATCCTATCACTATACATACATCATTCATCGCTATATTCATGGTACTACACGCAAACCACATACATATGTAACAATATACTTAGAGTATACCCACTCAAGCTTGAGTGAGACTCAAAACACATATCAGAATACTCTATATACGTAACACGGTATCTATACCTATACCAATACCACTCCAATGTATACACATCTACCAACATAACCATATACATACCATAATGTCAATCACACTTAATATTTAGTCAGGTAACACCCACATAGTTCAATCACTTTATATTCCATAATAATATTACAGACATCAGCACACATATAATTATAATACCCTCCCTAATACATGCATTCATCGTATAGTCACACACATGTAACATATATATTCACACCATATCCATCTACCTATAATTAGTATACCAACACATCTACTTATCCATATATAATTAAGATATGCAATAATCATGTATACCTCATGGTATTCACGCACACAACATCCCGTAAAAGCAAGCAATACCAATCAAAATTATAATCCTACTACCATACGTATATCACATATATACTCATGCAGCAAATACATAACTACTTACGTCTAAGCACAATACATATCTACGTACGAGCAAACACTCACATGTACTAACATATAGGTCATATAATAGGCCTACTCACTTAACTATAAGTACACCTATTATCATTACACCTAACATTCACCTTACTTACTAACACACACACACACACACACACACAGACACACACACACAAATCAAGCATTCACAAGTATCGTCAAACTACATACACTACTAGTCTATACTCCAATACAGTTTCCAATATATATACAGACATTCCTAAAGTGTTATAGCTACCCACACATATATAACTAATATCATCCATGCAACTTCATATACATCATGAATAACACTGAGTATGTATATATCACACAATAGGCAAACATTAATATACTACAGGGGAGTACACTCATACGTGAGTGATACGTCGGGGTTCACACACACGGGTCCACACACTCCACTTATACATGCACCACAACGACATCGCAATAAAATCAATGGGCTCGCTACTATGCTAAGGTTGACACAGGCAACGAGAGAACTACAATAGAAAGGATACCGAAACCAAAAGCGTAACGAACAAGATCGAAAAGAGCGACTTCAGATTAAGGTGAGGATAAGGAGATAGCTGGTTGGGTGAGACAAAAATGTTGCTCTAAATAATTAAATAGGCGAAAGAGAGTCATGTGTAAAATATGATGTCGTATAAATCTATTCTTATGAAAATTTGTAGGAAAAACGAGCAGACTGTAAAATTTGAAAACACGGAAAAAGTTTTGTTAGGCGAAGAAATGATGAGTAGGGTGAGGCAGCGATCGTGTTGTAAACGGAAATAGGTTTATACCAAAAAAATTTGAAGTATGAGCACGATGAATATAGTTCTTGCATATAAAGATATATTAAAGTTATCTTTAACTTAGAAAACATTCTAAAAGTAAGTACGATAAGTGAAAAAATTTAATAATAGACTTAGTAGTGTAGAAATGGAATGAAAGATATATTGAATTATCAAAATGGTAATAAGGTTTTAAAAACGAAATACGATAGACATAGATTAGAAAATGGTCTCGAGATTGTAATTAAAAATTTACGACAAAAACGACTTCAAAATCTAAGAAAGTATTTTAGCTCAACCGAAAAGTAAGGAATTGAAAAATATATGAAGGAGGTTTTAAAAAAAAATTAAACTGAGCAAAACTTTTAATCAATGGAAACCGAAAACAACTTTGAAAGAATCAAGCTTTGCAACGGAGGACATTCGAAGGATCAACGATTATCGTAATGTGGTGATCATGTGCATCGAGAGCAAAGAATGTGGTTGTATGATGAATGCGCCTAAATTACGATTCAAGAAAAACTACGATGGAATTCTACGGTCAGTAACACAGAAGTGTAGTGATCAGGAAAATGATAGAATCAGGGGGTTCTAATTATTGGGTTGACTAAAGGTCAAGAGAAACTTAACACTAAGGCTTTCTAATGAGCTACAATATATTAGAGACCTCGGGGAAAGGTCTAAGAGAATCAAGATCACGTTCTGGTGGGCCCGAAATCGATGAACCCAAGCGAACGGCTAAAGAAATTCTAGAAGTCTATCAAGGTCAGAGCTAGGCAGGAACCACTAAGGTAACTCCTAAGACGATTATATCAATTTCTAGCATGGAGTCTAACTAACTATCAGGGACCTCCAACTAGCAAGCACAGATGTCTAACTAAGTCTTACTATAGTCCTAATCTAATGGATTTCCTTACTAAGCTGAGACAGATGCTCGGGCAACACATCTTCCAGCCACCTAAGACACGGAAAACGCTCTTATTAGACTCAGAGCTAATGACTTGGATGTTCTAATTTATTTAATGGACCTTTTATTATTATTATCATAGTTCCGATAATTTGCAGTTGCAAGAAGAGACCTACATGGGCCACCAATAAAACCTGTCACGACCCGCTTCCCATAAACGGAAGGCGAGGCGTGAAAAGTCTGCTCAGACTTGAAGCTGTGAGGCTCCAGTCTGTAAAGCGTCTGGTATAACCAAGTAAAGGTCCTTGCAATTGCGAAACAGAACAATAATAATAATAAAAGAGAGATACTAATATTATTCCAATCTCAGAATGTCCACAAATAAAGTTCAACATCACAGAAAAGCCACCAGGCTTAAAAGAGTCGAAAAAGGGCCCCAAGCATGGCCAACAGAAAAAACGAACGTACAGAAAAGGAAAGGCGCTACACACTGACAACCTAACAAGAACTAAGCAGAAAGCAACACAAACAAAGTCTCTACGACTGGTCGCCGGTGTCCTCGAACTCCACGTCAACAGTGGACCATGCTCAACGTCAACAAACACCTCGTTCTCAACAACGGGCTCTGGCTCAGCAACTAACATGCGACACCCAAAAGAGACGAGGGCGCATATCAGCAAGTCTTCAAGAGACTTGTGCAAGGAAACTAAAAGAAAGAGAAACAGCCTAGCAGTTCTAAAATATGCGATGACATGGCAGTTTAAGGTATGTATGCAACAAGTAAGAAAGTGCAACAAGTATGCCATGGCAAGGGTAGCAAAGCTACTAAAACATTCACATGGATTTACAAGACAAGTAAGCATGTCGTGCACAGAGTTTACGCCCTTTGGCTGGAGCGGCTGTACTGGCCAACTCATAAGCTCAAGTGATCGCTTAACCCTACACCTCCACGTGTAATCGGGCATTGGCTTTTGACCAACACATGTAGCCCGCTTCTGGTTCACGAGCCAGGAAGTATATTTGGCTTAGGGTTGTACCTACAACGCAGGTGCCTAGCCTCAACAAGGAAGTACAAGTAGCGTGTGCTACGAAAGCAAACATTCAAGCATGGAATGACATGTTATGATGCATGGCATGGCAAGAGTACAAATAAAGTGCGTACAGATATGGAAATTAAACGTGACAGGCATGGCAGAGTACAAATAAAGTGCATACAGATATGGAAATTAAACGTGACAGGCAAAATGTATGAATGGCATGGCAGGGTGTCAGATCTAGCTTCGTTGTCAAGCTAGATCTTGAAATTGCGTCTAGGCGACTATCATTCGTCGCCTAGTCTCTTTTACGCTAAAAACAAGGGATAGCCTAAAACATGGCCTAAAACACAAGTTGGCAAGTTTCACTTGCCTGCTATCAGCTGTTCTGCAAACACCGTTCAATCAGTCCAATCTACCTATGTGCTCAGAGTCACCAACCTACAGTCCCAGATTAGATTGTCTTCATTAGTGATTTACTAAGCAATTAAAATACTGATTTTAATCTTGATTAGCATGCATTGGTGGGGGGGTCCTAAGAGATCAGAAAAGTGCCCTTACGCGCCGTGAGAGCTACACTGACGTCGGGTAGCGACGTCAGGGGTTGGAATAAAAATAGCGCTCCTATTCCAGATTCCAAAATATGATTCTACGTTCGCCAATCCTTGGACAGCGACAAGGTCAGCGAAGAGCATCCAAATTAGCAAGCAAGGTGGACGGTTGAAGTTCTACGGCTCATGGGAAGCCATAACAAAGAACGGGGATGAAGGGGTCGACGTACACGAAGACTACGACGTTAAGCGCCTTAGGGGTTGATCGTGACGTCGAGAAACACCTCTAGGCGAGGCAGGGGACTGTCAAAACTATCCAACAGCGAGAGGGGGCGACGAGATCATGCAACGACGCGTCGGGACGTCGTTAGAATCGCGAAACATCGAGGGCTCGCTGTTTCAGAGTTTGGACGGCCTGCAGGGGCTGCCCACGACGGTGCAGAGGTCGGAGGGGAGAGGGCACGTCAAAGGGGGTCGACTGCGGTAGCGGTGGTGGCGGTTGCGGCGGCTACAGCTGCTGCTGCTGCGGTCTTGCTGCGATGGATCCGGCGACTGCAGCACCGGAAGAACAGCAGGGCGGGGATCACGACAGGCAAGGGCGGTTCACGGGGGACGCCGGCGACGAAGGCAGGCGGAGGAAGGTCGGGCGACGTCCTGGGGTTCTTTTGCGCGAAGAGGAGAAGTGCAGCGCTCGGGAGAAAGCGTGAACAAATTATTAGGGGGGCGACGGCTGTGTGTATTGGCTGTGAGATGAGAGAATTAACCCTAGGTTGTTTAAATAATAGAGGGGAGGGCTCACGTGGGGGACTAGGTCTAGGTTAGGTTTAAAATTGTTTTAATATAATAATAAAAACTAATGCTCTCTCACCCTCTCTCATGCTGGGTATGTGTGCGGCCAAGAGTGGGCTAAGTCAACAATTTGATGAATATTATTAATAATTAATTATTAGGAGGTAAAAACCATGTGATACTTAGGGTTAAACCGATATTTAAACTGGGAAAAAGGTGAAAATGGGTCAAACTGGGCTCTAAAATCGAAAGATAAATACTGGGGTGACCGTACCGTCGAGAGAAACAACACTAAAAAGACGGATAACAATTTCGACGACGAGAAACGAAACTAAAAAATAAAAAGGCCTCACGACAAAAGTGAAAATCGCAACGTCTCTGCAAACAAAATCAAATTGTGGGAGAACGACCCGTGAAATGACGTTCCAAGATAATTCCACAATTTAAATTCTTCGAGAGGGTCACAACAGCATATCACACCAAAGGGTTCGGATACAAGAAATGCTCAAAATAAATACATGTACGAACAAGAGTACGCGCACGTATAACGCACGATCGAAAACAGACCGTGACATCTTACCCACCTTAGAATAAAGTCCGTCCTCGGACTTTCTAACTATAAATATATCTAGTCACTCTAGTAGCTACCCCCAAATCATATCACATTATAATTCAAACCAGATATAGTCACTACAAGTGCTTATATATGCACTATGTAGTCAAGCAGTAATACTACCAGCATGTATATATTTACGCCCATTCTAAACTTACACCTATCATAGTCAGTCAAATTCATACACGTACTTCAATCATTCATATAATCACGTACATCCCTATATAACTATTAAACACTTATTACATATCATGGTGCACATACTCCCAAACAATTAAATAGTTCACACCAGCAAATACAATCGTAATACTCCACGTTTAGATAACTACCTTTGAATAAAACAATAAGGATACACTACTCCCTATATCTCCTAGTGTACATCCAATGCCAACATATCAACACAAGTAACCACACCGCTCAATATTAAATCATGTTATTATATCTAAGATACATTTACAACTACTATAATTTCACAATTTTATTGTCATTCAAATACATGCAAATATTTTACCATATATTCACATCACATACGATCCTATAACTATATTCACGACACGCAACACATACCATAGTCACCAGTACCTATAACTAAGCACATACTTACCCGTGCATGGTGCATAACCACGCATGCTAATATTCCATTCATATATCATACCACTATATACTCAGCACATCTACACACCTAGTTTAGCTTAGCACACATACGTTCATACAGGTAAGTCCTTAGTAAATAACTATATCACAAGACCAACACCTATAACTATATACTGGTATAGCAACCCACAATCATGTGCGTAACACAACCAGGTACAAACAATCCTATCACTATACATACATCATCCATCGCTATATTCATGGTACTACACGCAAACCACAGACATATGAAACAATATACTTAGAGTATACCCACTCAAGCTTGAGTGAGACTCAAAACACATATCAGAATACTCTATATACGTAACACGGTATCTATACATATACCAATACCACTCCAATGTACAAACATCTACCAACATAACCATATACATACCATAATGTCAATCACACTTAATATTTAGTCAGGTAACACCCACATAGTTCAATCACTTTATATTCCATAATAATATTACAGACATCAGCACACGTATAATTATAATACCCTCCCTAATACATGCATTCATCGTACAGTCACACACATGTAACATATATATTCACAACATATCCATCTACCTATAATTAGTATACCAACACATCTACTTATCCATATATAATTAAGATATGCAATAATCGTGTATACCTCATGGTATTCATGCACACAACATCCCGTAAAAGCAAGCAATACCAATCAAAATTATAATCCTACTACCATACGTATATCACATATATACTCATGTAGCAAATACATAACTACTTACGTCTAAGCACAATACATATCTACGTACGAGCACACACTCACACGTACTAACATATAGGTCATATAATAGGCCTACTCACTTAACTATAAGTACACATATTATCGTTACACCTAACATTCACCTGACTTACTTATATATATATATATATATATATATATATATATATATATATATATATATATATATATATATATATATATATATATACATATCAAGCATTCACAAGTATCGTCAAACTTATACATACACTACTAGTCTATACTCCAATACAGTTTCCAATATATATACAGACATTCCTAAAGTGTTATAGCTACCCACACATATATAACTAATATCATCCATACAACTTCATATACATCATGAATAACACTGAGTATGTATATATCACATAATAGGCAAACATTAATATACTACATGGGAGTACACTCATACGTGAGTGATACGCCAGGGTTCACACACACGGGTCCACACACTCCACTTATACATGCACCACAACGACATCGCAATAAAATCAATGGGCTCGCTACTATGTTAAGGTTGACACAGGCAACGAGAGCACTACAATAGAAAGGAAACCGAAACCAAAAGCGTAACGAACAAGATCGTAAAGAGCGACTTCAGATTAAGGTGAGGATAAGGAGATAGCTGGTTGGGTGAGACAAAAATGTTGCTCTATATAATTAAATAGGCGAAAGAGAGTCATATGTAAATTATGATGTCGTATAAATCTATTCTTATGAAAATTTGTAGGAAAAACGAGCAGACTGTAAAATTTGAAAACACGGAAAAAGTTTTTTTTAGGCGAAGAAATGATGAGTAGGGTGAGGTAGTGATCGTGTTGTAAACGGAAATAGGTTTATACCAAAAAAAATTTGAAGTATGAGCACGATGAATATAGTTCTTGCATATAAAGATATATTAAAGTTCTATTTAACTTAGAAAACATTCTAAAAGTAGTACGATAAGTGAAAAAATTTAATAATAGACTTAGTAGTGTAGAAATGGAAGGAAAGATATATTGAATTATCAAAAATGGTAATAAGGTTTTAAAACCAAATATGATAGATATAGGTTAGAAAATGGTCTCGAGATTGTAATAAAAAAAATTTATGACCAAGACGACTTCAAAATCTAAGAAAGTATTTTAGCTCAACCGAAAAGTAAGGAATTGAAAAATATATGAAGGAGGTTTTATAAAAAAATTAAACTGAGCAAAACTTTTAATCAATGGAAACCGAAAACAACTTTGAAAGAATCAAGCTTTACAACGGAGGACATTCGAAGGATTAACGATTATCGTAATGTGGTGATCATGTGCATTGAGAGCAAAGAATGTGGTTGTATGATGAATGCGCCTAAATTACGATTCAAGAAAAACTACGATGAAATTCTACGGTCAGTAACACAGAAGTGTAGTGATCAGGAAAATGATAGAATCAGGGGGTTCTAATTATCGGGTTGACTAAAGGTCAAGAGAAACTTAACACTAAGGCTTTCTAATGAGCTACAATATATTAGAGACCTCGGGGAAAGGTCTAAGAGAATCAAGATCACGTTCTGGTGGGCCCGAAATCGATGAACCCAAGCGAACGACTAAAGAAATTCTAGAAGTCTATCATGGTCAGAGCTAGACAAGAACCACTAAGGTAACTCCTAAGACGATTATATCAATTTCTAGCATGGAGTCTAACTAACAATCAGTGACCTCCAACTAGCAAGCACAGATGTCTAACTAAGTCTTACTATAGTTCTAATCTAATGGATTTCCCTACTAAGCTGAGACAGATGCTCGGGCAACACATCTTCCAGCCACCTAAGACACGAAAAACGCTCTTATTAGACTCAGAGCTAATGACTTGGATGTTCTAATTTATTTAATGGACCTTTTATTATTATTATCGTAGTTCCGATAATTTGCAGTTGCAAGAAGAGACCTACATGGGCCACCAATAAAACCTGTCACGACCTGCTTCCCATAAACGGAAGGCGAGGCGTGAAAAGTCCGCTCAGACTTGAAGCTGTGAGGCTTCAGTCTGTAAAGCGTCTGGTATAACCAAGTAAAGGTCCTTGCAATTGCGAAACAGAACAATAATAATAATAAAAGAGAGATAATAATATTATTCCAATCTCAGAATGTCCACAAATAAAGTTCAACATCACAGAAAAGCCACCAGGCTTACAAGAGTCGAAAAAGGGCCCCAAGCATGGCCAACAGAAAAAACGAACGTACAGAAAAGGAAAGGCGCTACACACTGACAACCTAACAAGAACTAAGCAGAAAGCAACACAAACAAAGTCTCTACGACTGGTCACCGGTGTCCTCGAACTCCACGTCAACAGTGGACCCATGCTCAACGTCAACAAACACCTCGTTCTCAACAACGGGCTCTGGCTCAGCAACTAACTTGCGACACCCAAAAGAGACAGGCATTGGCTTTTGACCTCCACGTGTAATCGGGCATTGGCTTTTGACCAACACATGTAGCCCGCTTCTGGTTCACGAGCCAGGAAGTATATTTGGCTTCGGGTTGTACCTGCAACGCAGGTGCCTAGCCTCAACAAGGAAGTACAAGTAGCGTGTGCTACGAAAGCACACATTCAAGCATGGAATGACATGTTATGATGCATGGCATGACAAGAGTACAAATAAAGTGCGTACAGATATGGAAATTAAACGTGACAGGCATGGCAGAGTACAAATAAAGTGCATACAGATATGGAAATTAAACGTGACAGGCAAAATGTATGAATGGCATGGCAGGGTGTCAGATCTAGCTTCGTTGTCAAGCTAGATCTTGAAATTGCGTCTAGGCGACTATCATTCGTCGCCTAGTCTCTTTTATGCTAAAAACAAGGGATAGCCTAAAACATGGCCTAAAACACAAGTTGGCAAGTTTCACTTGCATGCCATCAACTGTTCTGCAAACACCGTTCAATCAGTCTAATCTACCTATGTGCTCGGATTCACCAACCTACAGTCTCAGATTAGATTATCTTCATTAGTGATTTACTAATCAATTAAAATACTGATTTTTAATCTTGATTAGCATGCATTGGTTGGGGGTCCTAAGAGATCAGAAAAGTACCCTTACACACCGCGAGAGCTACACTGACGTCGGGTAGCGATGCCAGGGGTTGGAATAAAGATAGCGCTCCTATTCCAGATTCCAAAATATGATTCCACGATCGCCAATCCTTGGACAGCGACGAGGTCAGCGAAGAGCATCCAAATTAGCAAGCAAGGTGGACGGTTGAAGCTCTACGGCTCACGGGAAGCCGTAACAACGAATGTGGATGAAGGGGTCGACGTACACGAAGACTACGACGTTGAGCGTCGTAGAGGCTGATCGTGACGTCGAGGAACACCTCTAGGCGAGGTAGGAGACTGCCGGAACGATCCAACAGCGAGAGGGGGCCACGAGATCACGCAACGACGTGTCGGGACGTCGTTAGAATCGTGAAACAATGAGGGCTCGCTGTTTCATAGTTTGGACGCCCTGCAGGGGCTACCCACGGCAACTCAGAGGTCGGAGGGGAGAGGGCACGTCGGAGGGGGTCGACTGCGGCGGCGGCGGCGGCGGCGGCGGGGGGGGGGGGGGGCGGCGGCTGCTGCTGCTTCTGCGTGCTGCGTTGCTACTGCTGCGGCCTTGCTGCGATGGATCCGACGACTGCAGCACCGGAAGAATAGCAGGGCGGGGATCACGGTGGGCAAGGGCGGTTCACGGGGGACGCCGGCGACGAAGGCAGGCGGAGGAAGGTCGGGCGACGTCCTCGGGTTCTTTTGCGCAAAGAGGAGAAGTGCTACGCTCGGGGGAAAGCGTGAACAAATTATTAGGGGGGCGGCGGATGTGTGTATTGGCTGTGAGATGAGAGAATTAACCCTAGGTTGTTTAAATAATAGAGGGGAGGGCTCACGTGGGGGACTAGGTCTGGGTTAGGTTTAAAATTGTTTTAATATAATAATAAAAACCAATGCTCTCTCACCCTCTCTCATGCTCGGTATGTGTGCGGCCAAGAGTGGGCTAAGTCAACAATTTGATGAATATTGTTAATAATTAATTATTAGGAGGTAAAAACCATGTGATACTTAGGGTTAAACCGATATTTAAACTGGGGAAAAAGTGAAAGTGGGTCAAACGGGGATCTAAAATCGTAAGATAAATACTAGGGTGACCGTACCGTCGAGAGAAACAACACTAAGAAGACGGATCACAATTTCGACGACGAGAAACGAAACTAAAAAATAAAAAGGCCTCACGACAAAAGTGAAAATCGCGACGTCTCTGCAAACAAAATCAAATTGTGGGAGAACGACCTGTGAAATGACGTTCCAAGATAATTCCACAATTTAATATTCTTCGAGAGGGTCACAACGGCATATCACACCAAAGGGTTCGGATACAAGAAATGCCCAAAATAAATACGTGTACGAACAAGAGTACACACACGTACAACGCACGATCGAAAACAGACCGTGACAATGAGATTAGCTTGAAAGCAGTTGGATGATTTCCCTTGAGTTTGACTTCAATGCATGAAGGAGATTTAGAGCTCTAAGAGGGAAATGAGAGAGTTTGAGAGTGGCTTAATCAATCTCTAATGATTTGCAATAGCATCAAGAAGTTCTTATGAACTCAGCCCTATCATATATATAGAAACCCTCAAAAGCAAACAAAACAGCCAAAAAACGAAAAGCTGCAACGGCTAGAATTTGGGCTGAAACGTCACTGACAGTCGACTGATGAACAAATGACAGTCGACTGTCCAACGGCTAGATAAAACCCAACGGCTATAATCTGAGCCAAGACAGTTGACTGATGAAGTCGATACAGTCGACTGTAAAATAGGACAGGCGCCTGTTAGACCTTCAGCAGGCGACTGATGCAGGGGATGGAATAAAACAGAGAGTTGCAACCTACTCCCAGTATGCATACAGGCGACTAATGAACAAATGACAGTCGATTGTAAAATAGATAGGCGATTGTTTATCCTTCATTAGTCGACTGCTGCAAGGGATGGAGAAAAACAGAGAGATGCAATATTCGCACTTACGCCTTTCAGACGACTGTTGACCATTTCACTGGCGACTGTAAATATACAGGCGACTGTAAATTGAACATCAGTTGACTGATGCGAAAAGCTCAAGTAGAGTCAATAAAAATTTTGACTTGAGCAGTGCACCACAGTCGACTGTAGAAGGCTCGACAAGCGACTGGAATCACCCAGTCGACTGTAAATCCTTCAGCAGACGATTGTTGGAGAGCCATAGACTCCAAATGAGTCTTTGGGCAAGATGAGCCTATTGGGTTGGATTCTGTGATAATCCTAAGGCTCTCTAAGATGATTAAATGCATACATGAATTAGTAGACCATCTATCAAGGCATTACATTAAACCTAGACTCAAAAAGAGAGAAAGCAATAAATGAAATATTACATGGATTACAATGCTTTCCTTAGAGTCTATGGCTTCAATCTAGATGCCTTGATGCTCCCCATCATATCCAAGCTTTGGCACCTCTTGAGTCCAAGCTTTGGCCCTTCTCCATTTGATGTCCATCCTTGCACCACGTGTTTAGTCTCCAAAAATGATATTCTTGGAATATAAACTAAGAGACTAAAACAAGAGAGTCATTAGCAACAACATAATGTTGTGATCATCATCAAAATAACATTGGTATGAAACACCAATACTCAACATGACGCACCTCCGCTAGGGTGGCGGTGGGGTGCCGACGGCCAGTGCAGCAGGTGGTTGTTTTTTTGTTTAAGACACTAGTTAGGGTTTGCTGTCGCCGTCGATGGCGGCGTGCCACCATTGCATGGGCAGTAGCGAGGGCCAGGGGAAGCGGGGGGAGGTTGTGGGGGGGGGGGGGGGAGGGGACGTCGAAGTGGATGCTACCGGCCGGCCGACCAAAAACAAAGAGATGTTTTTTTTTCATTCTTGGCTCTGGCCATCTGGGCTGCGTGGCTGCGTGGCCGCCACCCTCTCCCCTGGGGGTGGGCTGGCGGTCGGCGGCTGCCGTCCAAGGGTCGGCGGCCAGATGTCGCCGTCCTTCCCCAAACAAACTGTGTTTGTTTGTTTTTTGTTTTGGTTGATTTTGACCTTGGGTATTGTAACTCTGTTAACATCATGATCATAATAAAGTACAGAGTTTTAGGTATATCTCAAGATCGAAGAAAACAGATGTGTGGTTTTGATTTGTTGTCCGCGCGGGCAGTCCTTCGTCGTCTTGCAAAGCTTTCGCAACGTCCGGGCCTTCTCTATCAGGAAGAGCATGCTGATAACGCGGTGTGAAGTGCTTTCTGGGGGAGACCACATGCCTTATATATAGGGATACAGGAAGTGTTCAAATAATAGTAGGATAGAATATTTGAGTATGATACAAACTCCTAATCCTACTAGATAATATATTCAAAACAGTTTACAATTTTTGTTCCCACAAAAAAATAAAAGTAAAAATAAAACCTTTTTTGTGTCTCTTTTCATAACCAAAAGAGATGTGCTACATACATTTCTTGATTTGGTATTTATACATTTTTTGATTTGGTATTTATTCATTTCCACAAGTAATCCGTGCACACAGTGCACTGAGAAAAAAAACACCGACGAAGAGGATGCGGTGAATGCGCGCAACCGAAAAAGAGTGAGATATGTACGTCGCCGGGGGGGGGGGGGGGGGGGGGGGGGTGGCAAACAGTGTAAAGTGCGGGGGTTAAAATGCAAAAACCGTGGGTTGGCAAACATGTAAATAAGTGGGTGTTGTTTTGGTTTTTGTGGTGAATGGCAAACATGTAAATAAGTTAGGTTGAGGTTTTTTTTAAGGGGATGTCAAATATGTAAATAAGTGGCTTGTGAGTGAGTTTTTGGATGATGTGGAGGGGATGATGTAGGGGTTGGGGTCCACCTTTATCCTAGCCATATTTTAACCTACGGATAAGACAATTTCACCTATTGTATAATAGATACGTTTGCGTTGACAGATACAACCAAAAAACAACGTGAAGTGAAAGGTTGCATACGAAACCCTTGATTTTGATTGTATATACACCCCCAAATCTAAGTATGTATATAACACGTCCCCTAACCAAAATTCGGGTTTTCTGGGGTTTTCTCGATCTCCTAAATCACCGGTCCCGTCTATTCCGGCTGCTTGGTTCGGTAAGTGATTGATCTCCTAAATCACCGGTCCCGTCTAATCCATGGCGTCTCGAAGGCGTACGCTGCTGAAGATCATCATCCTTGGCGACAGCGGGTGGGAAATTTGTCATCTTTCACAGTTTTCGTTGAAATTTTTGGCTTTCTGTTTTATGATTGTCGGTTTCTTTGGTTTGTTTGATCTTGTTCAGTGTTGGGAAGACGTCTTTGATGAACCAGTATCCTTTAATTTGCAGTATTATGAGATTTAAGTTTAAATCTGATAGTCGAATTCTATGAGAACTTCGTTAGATGCGCCTTATATGTTTGAAGTTGCCTTAATTAGTTGATTTTAGATACGTGAATAAGAAGTTCAGTAATCAGTATAAAGCAACAATCGGCGCTGATTTCTTGACCAAGGAGATCCAGGTTGAAGACAGGCTCTTCACCCTACAGGTGAACTTACTTTTTTACTCTTTCCCCCAGTATATTCTTATTGTGTTCCCCAAGTTAAGCTTATCTCATTTTTGTGTGGTCCGGCGATGATAGCGTTGAAACATTAATTAATTTGTTCTTGTTTCATGTTATATCATTAAGATGAAAGTGGGCTATTGTGTGTTTTTCCTACTGTGATCCTTGTTTTTTTGACCTGTTTATCTTAGTTTCTTGAGTATCATGTTGTAAGACATGAGTTTCTTGAGTATCTCGTATTGCTTTGTCGAGATTCAAATCACGATGTCATTTTCTTGTTCTTGAGTGGGTCCTTTCAATTCTTTTAGGTGTCTGTTCTACTCAGGGAAAAAGGTTTCTGTTCTACTCAGGGAAAATATCTATCCGAATTCTATTTGCACATATAGAACACATGATCTCAGTACCACTTCTTTTTGTTACAACTTTTTTTTCAATCTACGTCTTTCATGCATCTCCAAAACTATTCGAAGTATTCATCATACTGGTTGGTATGCCAGTTTCAACAATTCATCACAATGAAAATACCACCGATGTATCTAAGCTAGAGCTAGATTAGAGTGAGCAGCTCAGAATTAGAAAAACTAGTTTGGAATGTATTTGAATATTCTGACCTGGGTTTACAGTTCGATGGCATCATTAATTTATCATATATATGTTAGATCCGGCCACTTTTGGGGGCATTTTTGTGATTTTTATTTTTAAAGGGATTTTTGGGCAATTAGACATTTAATTGGATGATTATAAATAGAGGGGATAGCTAGCCGGCCATAATAGGAGAAATTTGTGAGTTTTGATATTTAAGAGGAGAAGGTTCCTCGTTTTAGGGAGGGTGCGGACTTCCCCTATCAATCGGCGTCTTGGGAGGACGATTACCCCTAAAAGTGTAATCATTTATCCTTATAATTTTCAGTTTAATGCTAATAAATTTCAGATTTGGTTTGGTTCCTATCATTTTGGTATCAAAGCGGTTCGATCTCGAGGGAAGAGATGAGATCCATGACGAAGGAATTTGAGGCCATCATGCAATTAGTCCAAGAGTCCAGGCAATTGGGTCAAGAGATCAAGCAACTTACACTCATTGCGGCGAAAGGGGAAACGACGGCAAAATCCCTAATTTTGGGCTAAAGGCGTCGACTTTGGAAGAGAAAGAGGAAAACTTCAACAGCTTTGACATCGATATGGAGAAGGAGAAGAGCGGCGCCACAGGTATGGAGAAGTTGAAGGCAAACATCGCATATCTGAATACAAAGTTGGCATCTTTCGATGAGGAGCTCCATTTCCAAGGTGATTGATGTTGAGTATTGGTGTTTCATACCAATCTTATTTTGATGATGATCACAACATTATGTTGTTGCTAATGAATCTCATGTTTTAGTCTCTCAGTTTATTTCAAGGATATCTTTCTTGGAGACTAATCACTTGGTGTAAGGATGGACATCATGTGAAGAAGAGCCAAAGTTTGGACTCAAGCAGTGCCAAAGCTTGGAGATGATGGAGAGCAATCAAGGCATGAAGATTGAAGACTTAGACTCTTTTAAAAGCATTGTAAACCATGTAATTTACTTTATTGCTTTCTCTCTCTTTTGAGTCTAGGGTTGATGTAATGCCTTGCTAGATGGTTTACTCATTCATGCACATGCATTTAACCATCTTAGTGAACCTCAGGATTATCATAGAATCCAACCCAATAGGTTCACTCTTTCTGTCAGTCGCCTGTTGAGGGAAACACAGTCGACTGGGTGATTTCCAGTCGCCTGTAGATCCTTCTACAGTCGCCTGATATGCACTGCTCAAGTCAACATTTCTATTGACTCACACTTGAGCTTTACGCACAGTCGTCTGTCAATCAGTTCCCAGTCGCCTGTATATTTACAGTCGCCTGAGATTTGGTCAACAGTCACCTGTCTAGCGTAAGTGCAATCTCTGCATCTCTCTGTCTTCTCTCCATACTTTACAGTAGTCGACTGATGTAGAATGTACAGTCGCCTGACTATTTGACAGTCGACTGTAGTATTAACATCAGTCGCCTGTGCGAAGAGTTGGAGAAAGAGTGCAGCTCTCTGTTTCGAACCATCCCCTGCAGCAGTCGTCTGCTGAAGGATATACAGGCGGCTGTCCTGTTTGTCAGTCGACTGTATTGACTTCGTCAGTCGACTGTCCTGGCTCAGATTATAGCCGTTGGATATTTTCTAGCCGTTGATCAGTCGACTGTCTTATGATCATTAGTCGACTGTTCCTGTCGTTTTCACCCAGTTTCTAGCCGTTGCAGATTTGTTTTTTGGCTGTTTCTTTGGGTTTTTGGGCTTGATATAGGTTTCCTATATATATGAGTGTGCTGCCATTCTTGAGAACTCTTGACAACATTTGATAAACTCTTGACTCTATAGAAAATCTCAAGAGATCATTAAGCCACTCTTAAGCTCCCTCATTTCCCTCTATTGAGCATTCATCTTTCTTCATGCATTGAAGTCCAGCTCAAGGGAAATCATCCAAGTGCTCTCAAGCATATTCCAACACTTGGAGATCCTCTTTCATGCCTTGCATTCATTCATGAGTAAGCATCTCAAGGCATAGGTAAGAGTATTTACTTTACAAGGTGTAAATTGATTTCCTATTCCTCTTTGTGGGATTAGGACTTTCTCTCTTTGTGGGAGTTTCTCTCTTTGTGGGAGTTTCTCTCTTTGTGGGACTTAGGATACTCTCTTTGTGGGAGTAACTCTCTTTGTGGGAGTTTAGTGTCCTAGTGTAGGACTAACCCTAATTCTCTGAGTGGGAGTTAGTGATTCTCTGTGTGGAAATCTTGATCCTTGTGTAGGATTGGTTGGGTCCTTGTGTAGGGCATAAATCCTCTTTGTGAGGTATCTCTTTGTGGGATTTGTATTCACTTCTCTGTGTGGGAATATTTAGTGAATATTGGTGTGGCTGGATGTACCCAAGTTTGGGGAACCAGGGTAAAACTTTGTGTTTGCGTTTGGATTGATTGTGCCATTTAATTCTTCTTGCATTTATAATTCCGCATTTGCAAGTTAAATTTTATTTGGTCAATTTTATTGTCATTACACTATTCACCCCCCATCTAGTGTGTGTTGTTAGTATTGCAACCAATCCTTGTGTAGGATTGGTTGGGTCCTTGTGTAGGGCATAAATCCTCTTTGTGAGGTATCTCTTTGTGGGATTTGTATTCACTTCTCTGTGTGAGAATATTTAGTGAATATTGGTGTGGCTGGATGTACCCAAGTTTGGGGAACCTGGGTAAAACTTTGTGTTTGCGTTTGGATTGATTGTGCCATTTAATTCTTCTTGCATTTATAATTCCGCATTTGCAAGTTAAATTTTATTTGGTCAATTTTATTGTCATTACACTATTCACCCCCCATCTAGTGTGTGTTGTTAGTATTGCAAGGGTTAGACGATCCCTACAATTGGTATCAGAGCGAGGTTATAGCATACTGCAACGATGGCATTCAACCCTACTTCCGCGCCTCATGAAGGACTTTCTACCGTTCGACCCCCGCTCTTCAACGGAACCAACTATCCGAGTTGGAAGATCAGGATGATGGTCTACTTAAAGAGTCACGACCTTTGGGACATAACTGAGTCACCCTTCGAGGAGCCTTCTACTCCCGCGGCCTTGAGAACTAAAGTGGAGAAGGACTTGATCAAAGTCAATGCTAGGGCTATGTGTGTTCTCCACTGTGCCCTCACTCCGGAAGAGTTTGATCGCATCTCCATGTGCAAATCGGCCAACAGCATTTGGCATACTTTGGAGATCTCTCATGAAGTGCTACTTCAACATAAGGAAGAGACTCAGTCAACCAAGCCCGAGAAGAAAAAGGGCATTGCTCTTCATGGTGAGAAGGAGTCTTTCAAGTGGAAAAAGCAGTTCCAACAAGAAGCTCCAAGTGAAGATGAAGAAGTTCTTAGTGACGATGATTACATCGAGCTTGCCAAGCAATTCAAGAATTTCAAGGCATTCCTCAAGGAAAATCAAGGTATGTCTTCTTCAAAGTTGGTTTCACAGTCTAACAAGTTGGTTTGTTTCAACTGCAATGGAATATGTCATGTGGCTACCGAATGCCCTTCCAAACCCAATATAAATTCCTATAAGGGTAAAAAGAAGAAACATTGGAAAGCCAAGTCCGAGGTCAAGAACCAAAAGTAGGGACTTAGTGGCACATTTGATGATTCCGATGGGGACACTTCTAATGATGAAGAAGAGGATGACAAGGAGCACGATCAAAGGTGTTTCGTTGCCTTTGATGATTCCTCATCAACTTCATCTAACTCTAGCGATGAAGAGATAAAGACATGGCGCAACTCCAAAGAAGAAAGTTGTTTTATGGCTAATGGGGAAGAATCTTCATCAAGCTCAAACGAGGAGGATAGTGATGAAGAAGCCGAGGAGGAAAAACCATCCTATGAGGAGCTTGAATACCGCCTAAATATGGCCTCCAATTTGGCTAGTAAGTGCATCAATTCTTATGATAATATGAAAGCTAAACTTGATAATGCTATGCGTAGGGTGCATAAGTTAGAATCTACAAGTGTAATTCATGATGAAAGGCATGTTTATGACACTTGTGAGAGAGACGCACTTCTCTCTCAAGTTAAGGAATTGAGCATTTCTAATGAAAATCTCATTGCTCAAAACCTTAGCTTAGATGCTCACATTCAACAACTTACGTTGAAATGTGAAGAGGAATCCCGGAAGCTCATAAGCTTTGTGTATTCTAGGGATTCACTCCACGATTTGTTGGAAAAACAACATCCGGCAAATCATAGAGGAAGTTTGGGTTATGTTCAAAATGTGGTTCCCAAACCCACCTCTAATTCTTCCTTTGGTGCAAATTCAAGAAATATTGCTAAAGCACCTAAGAAGAATCACCATGCTCTCTTGTACAACAATAACACTCACAAGAACCATATAGATCACAAGGTGATGAGGAAGAATGAAGAATCTTCATTTTTTGCTAAGAAGCAAAATCCTCATTCTTTGCATGCTAAGAAACTTGTTTCTACACCTAAGCATGCCACATCCTTCCCTCTTGCTAAGGCAAAACCTTTGCCTAGGAATTCCTTGAGATTATGGATTCCCACTAAGGCTAGTGTGCAAGAGAGAGATAGTTACATCAACTCTCTAGTTAGGGATGTGATCACCTCATGTGATTATGTTAGGAAATCAAACTCCTCTTGGGTTTGGTTACCTAATGTTTAGGTTCCTCACACATTTGCATATTGCATGGGTATTATGCTTCTATGTTTATTTTATGCATACCCATTGATTGTGTGTGTTTCATGATTTTGAAAATATTTTTCAAATTTATTTCTTTTCATGAAAATTGGGAACTTGGGGTTCATTGACATACATGCATGATCCATGTGTATGTCAATAGGGGAGTTAATATAATGTATGTTTAAATTATTTTAAGAACATATTTTAACTCTCATTTCGGAGGTTTTTTTTGTTTTGAGATCATTATTTATATTTGGTTATTTTGGGTCTTAAACCAAACCTCTTGTTTATTGCCAACTTGTTTCATATCTCATTTTTTGGCAATATTCGTGTGTATCTCTGAAGCTCGATTTCTTCATATCTATTGGTTTGATACATTTAAGGCCCATGGCTCCAATAATTAATTGGTATTAGATCCTAGAAGTCAAAAGTTGACCATTTCTATGATCTAGGGGGAGCATGGGATAGTGAATTGATACCCACTAAATTTTATATTTGGTATCATACATGTCTTTCTTTTATTGCATATTGTCACATCTTGGTTAAGATGTTAAAGGGGGATGTTTTTAATGTCCACCTTTTTGACGATGTCAAGAGGGAGAGATATATGCATTATGTGATCATATCTAAAGGGGAGAGATATATACATATGCATATGGGGAGAGATCTCTATGGGGAAGAGATATATGGGATTAGATAAACCATTCTTGTTTGCATGATTTTATTCTTTGCAATTGGTTTATGTAATCCATGCCCATTATATGTCACCATGTTGTTATTGGTTTATGAGTATTTACCTTTGTGTAGCTCATTATTTAATTGGTGCATATAAGTAGGGGGAGATCATTAGCTTTTTGCTTTAATTCTTTATGATTTACATAATGTGTCATCATCAAAAAGGGGGAGATTGTTGAGTATTGGTGTTTCATACCAATCTTATTTTGATGATGATCACAACATTATGTTGTTGCTAATGAATCTCATGTTTTAGTCTCTCAGTTTATTTCAAGGATATCTTTCTTGGAGACTAATCACTTGGTGTAAGGATGAACATCATGTGAAGAAGAGCCAAAGTTTGGACTCAAGCAGTGCCAAAGCTTGGAGATGATGGAGAGCAATCAAGGCATGAAGATTGAAGACTTAGACTCTTTTGAAAGCATTGTAAACCATGTAATTTACTTTATTGCTTTCTCTCTCTTTTGAGTCTAGGGTTGATGTAATGCCTTGCTAGATGGTTTACTCATTCATGCACATGCATTTAACTATCTTAGTGAACCTCAGGATTATCATAGAATCCAATCCAATAGGTTCACTCTCTCTGTCAGTCGCCTGTTGAGGGAAACACAGTCGACTGGGTGATTTCCAGTCGCCTGTAGATCCTTCTACAGTCGCCTGATATGCACTGCTCAAGTCAACATTTCTATTGACTCACACTTGAGCTTTACGCACAGTCGTCTGTCAATCAGTTCCCAGTCGCCTGTATATTTACAGTCGCCTGAGATTTGGTCAACAGTCACCTGTCTAGCGTAAGTGCAATCTCTGCATCTCTCTGTCTTCTCTCCATACTTTACAGTAGTCGACTGATGTAGAATGTACAGTCGCCTGATTATTTGACAGTCGACTGTAGTATTAACATCAGTCGCCTGTGCGAAGAATTGGAGAAAGAGTGCAGCTCTCTGTTTCGAACCATCCCCTGCAGCAGTCGTCTGCTGAAGGATATACAGGCGCCTGTCCTGTTTGTCAGTCGACTGTATTGACTTCGTCAGTCGACTGTCCTGGCTCAGATTATAGCCGTTGGATATTTTCTAGCCGTTGATCAGTCGACTGTCTTATGATCATCAGTCGACTGTTCCTGTCGTTTTCACCCAGTTTCTAGCCGTTGCAGATTTGTTTTTCTGGCTGTTTCTTTGGGTTTTTGGGCTTGATATAGGTTTCCTATATATATGAGTGTGCTGCCATTCTTGAGAACTCTTGACAACATTTGATAAACTCTTGACTCTATAGAAAATCTCAAGAGATCATTAAGCCACTCTTAAGCTCCCTCATTTCCCTCTATTGAGCATTCATCTTTCTTCATGCATTGAAGTCCAGCTCAAGGGAAATCATCCAAGTGCTCTCAAGCATATCCAACACTTGGAGATCCTCTTCCATGCCTTGCATTCATTCATGAGTAAGCATCTCAAGGCATATGTAAGAGTATTTACTTTACAAGGTGTAAATTGATTTCCTATTTCTCTTTGTGGGATTAGGACTTTCTCTCTTTGTGGGAGTTTCTCTCTTTGTGGGAGTAACTCTCTTTGTGGGAGTTTAGTGTCCTAGTGTAGGACTAACCCTAATTCTCTGAGTGTGAGTTAGTGATTCTCTGTGTGGGAATCTTGATCCTTGTGTAGGATTGGTTGGGTCCTTGTGTAGGGCATAGATCCTCTTTGTGAGGTATCTCTTTGTGGGATTTGTATTCACTTCTCTGTGTGGGAATATTTAGTGAATATTGGTGTGGCTGGATGTACCCAAGTTTGGGGAACCAGGGTAAAACTTTGTGTTTGTGTTTGGATTGATTGTGCCATTTAATTCCTCTTGCATTTATAATTCCGCATTTGCAAGTTAAATTTTATTTGGTCAATTTTATTGCCATTACACTATTCACCCCCCTCTAGTGTGTGTTGTTAGTATTGCAAGGGTAGACGATCCCTACAATTGATGACTTGGCACCAGATCTGAAGGATGCGGAGAAGAACGGTGCAGATCTGAAGGCCACGATGCAAAGGCGCGAATCACGAAGCCCTAGGGCATCAAAACAGTAAGAGAGGAGCGTTCCGGCAGCGAAACGGAGGGGCCCGCCCCTCCAGGGTATCCCCAAGGGGCTGCCGCCCATCCAGAAGGGGCAGGGCCCTCAGGGGGCTGCCGGCCCTTCAGGAGCGATGACGGGCCCTCCGAGCCGCCGAAAGCGAGGATTTGACTTTTGGGGCCCAAAACAGCGTGCAACAGAGCTCTTTTGGCAGCATAATGACGACGACGACCCTCCAAAGTACTTGTGGGAGCCCGATGATGCCCTCTGGTCCCCGCCTTGGCCCGACAATATTTTTCAGGACTCGTTTTGGCCCGTCGTCACTCTTAAATGCCCCAATGCCATTGGTTTTCAATTGGAAGTACATCTGAGCGACAACATTTCAGTTTGGGTTATGGAGAACCTTCAGATCTGCTGGACGACTATCGTGGCGTTCGTCAGGACGGCGTTGAAGGCGGTGGAGAACAATCTCTTCCTTTTGACCCGGAGGAGGCATGCAATTAGAGCTTGGAACGGAAGCTTCACACACCTCATGCACAACCTTGAGGACAAGATGGATTTTCGAGGGCGGAGTAATGTTAGATCCGGCCACTTTTGGAAGTATTTTTGTGATTTTTATTATTGAAGGGGTATTTGGGTAATTAGACATTTAATTGGATGATTATAAATAGAGGGGATAGTTAGCCGGCACTAATAGGAGAAATTTGTGAGTTGTTTTGATATTTGAGAGGAGAATGTTCCTCGTTCTAGGGAGGGTGCGGACGTCCCTATCAATCGGCGTCTTGGGAGGGCGATTACATCTAAAAGTGTAATCATTTATTCTTTTAATTTTCAGTTTATTGCTAATAAATTTCAGATTTGGTTTGGTTCCTATCATTTTGGTATCAAAGCGGTTCGATCTCGAGGGAAGAGATAAGATCCATGACGAATGATTTTGAGTCTATCATGCAATTAGTCCAAGAGTCCAGGCAATTGGGTCAAGAGATCAAGCAACTTGCACTCATCGCGGCGAAAGGGGGAAATGACGGCAAAATCCCTAATTTTGGGATAAGGGCGTCGACTTTGGATGAGAAATGAAAAAGTCGATAGTTTTGACGTGTATCTGGAGAAGGAGAAGAGCGGCGCCACAGATCTGGAGAATGAGATGAGCGGCGCCACAGATCTGGAAAATGAGAAGAGCGGCGACACAGATCAGGTAAATGGCGCAGATCTGAGTACAAAGGTGGCTTCTTTCGAGAGGAGCTCCATTTCCAAGGTGATTGGTGATTCGGCACCAGATCTGAAGGAGATGGAGAAGAACGACGCAGATCCAAAGGCCACGATGCAAAGCCGCAAATCACGAAGCCCTAGGGCATCAAAACAGCGAGAAGAGCGTTTCGGCAGCGAAACGGAGGTGCCCGCCCCTCCAGGGTATCCCCGAGGGGCTGTCGCCCATCCAGAAGGGGCGTGGCCCCCAGGGGGCTGCCGGCCCTTCAGGAGCGACGACGGGCCCTCCGAGGCGTCGGACATCGAGGATTTGACTTTTGGGGCCCAAAACAGCGTGCAACAGAGCTCTTCCTGCAGCACGATGGTGACGACAACCCTCCAAAGTACTTGTGGGAGCCCGATGATGCCTTCGGGGCTCCACCTTGGCCCCACGATATTTTTAAGGACCCGTTTTGGTCCGTCGTCACTCTTAAATGGCCCCAAGGCCATTGGTTTTCAATTGGAAGTCCGTCCGAGCGACAACATTTCAGTTTGGGGTATGGAGAACCTTCAGATCTGTTGGACGACTACCGTGGCGTTCGTCAGGACGATGTTGAAGGCGGTGGAGAACAATCTCTTCCTTTTGACCCGAGAGGAGGCATGCAATTAGAGCTTTGAACGGAAGCTCCACACACCTCATGCACCATCTTGAGGACAAGATGGATTTTCGGGGGGCGGAGTAATGTTAGATCCGGCCACTTTTGGAAGCATTTTTGTGATTTTTATTATTGAAGGCGTATTTGGGTAATTAGACATTTATTTGGATGATTATAAATAGAGGAGATAGTTAGCCGGCCCTAATAAGGGAAATATGTGAGTTGTTTTGATATTTGAGAGGGGAATGTTCCTCGTTCTAGGGAGGGTGCGGACGTCCCTATCAATCGGCGTCTTGGGAGGGCGATTACCCCTAAAAGTGTAATCATTTATCCTTTAAATATTCAGTTTATTGCGAATAATTTTCAAATTTGGTTTGGTTCCTATCAATATCTAGCATTAATATTGTAAGTTTGATTTGTTTTAATTCGGTATGTTATTATCAAATTTTCTTGTGTCAATTATCTGTGGCGAGCAGTGAATATTAGCTTATGTTATTGTGTTGGTAATACACATTTAGTTTGTTTCTTGTTGGATTCTCACTATCTTTCTGAAGCCATGTATAAGCGGAAAGTGTACCTGTAAAACTGGTTTTATAACCTATATTGCCTGCAAGGATCGATTTGAATATATATTGCAATGTTACGGAGCTTCGTTTAAAAGTGAATTGTCAACACGATTACTTTTAAACAACTGCTGATATTTGTGCCACACTTTGGTTGAACAGGAAACGGTGAATTAAATTAAATTAGATTATTTTGAAACTAATATAATTTTGATTAGATTACTGTTCTCTTTTTTGGCGACAACGATTGTAACAAAATAATATAAATATAAATATAAATATACCCAAGTGATTCAATGCTTAAGGCACCTTTGTTGAAAACATGCTGGAATTTAAGCAATAATATTTGTGTTAAGGGTCTATAATGTGAATACAGACATTAATAAGTTCATTTGGTGCATTGTCAACTAGCTAAATAATAGTTTTGTAGATTTTATAAGTTCATCCACTTGCAAGACCAAGAAATAATTATATTTAAAATTTTAGGTTTTGTTTCTGTAAAAGCGTGGATATTGTGGAACTTATTATCTCGAGTAGTCGAATTGTCTTTGGATTTATTTTCCCATTGAAGAGATTAGAATTAAGGGGTTGAAAAATGTCAAACAAAAAAACACAGCTATTCTACCTGCCTCCCAAATGATAAATAAATTTGCAAACATCTTGGGAACTGTTTGGATTATGACGGGTTTTGGCAGTTGTACATGTTGATTGCCATTAAACATTCTTTTAAAGTCATGAGCAACTATCTAATTCTAGTAAAATGGTTTGCTGGCAAGCAGACCTATGCCGTTGATTACTGAGTTGCTTTGGCACCGTTGGTCAAAGTTGTGATTTCATGTTTATTTTTTAATATTGGAGCTAAACAGCGAAGATAGCATTTGATTAAATATGATGAGGTTTGGGGGGGGGGGGGGTGTGTGTGTGTGTGTATATATATAGGGTAAAGTGTTCCTATGGTGACTCCTTAGATGAAATCTAAGGAGTCGCCTCCATTTTCTTCCATCTCCCACAAATTTTTTGGATTTTATTTTTCATGGGATTGTTGGTCACATCATGGATGATCAACATACCAAAAATTAAGTCATTCCAATACTTTAAAAGCCACCATCTACCCCTTGCAACTTCAACGGTCTGAAAACGTGCTTAAAACCCATAAAGTTGCAACGGGTAGATGTGGGCTCTAAAAATATTGGAATGACTTGATTTTTGGTATGTAGATCATCAATGAGATGAACAACGATCACAAGAAAAAAATTTCAAAAAAATGTGCGAGATGGAAGAAAATGGGGGCGACTCATTAGAGTTCATCTAAGGAGTCACCCTAGGAACACTTTACCCATATATATATATCTATTATACAATTCACGACGATTTTTGAATCTTTGTCCTACGTGGCGGCAAAAGTATGACTAGGACAAAATCTTTGTCCTACGTGACGGCAAAAGTATGACTAGGACAAATTTGATGACTGTGCTTTTTCAAATAAATAAAACCAAAAAACCAAAAGTTTTTCAATTTTAATTTTTTGTAAATCTCACATTACTTGGGGTAACCGAATTTTTGTGCAATACTCAATTTTTTTCCCATCAACCTTAACCGCGCACACACACATTTTTTTGTTCTCCGTTTTTTGCTTTTCTCAATTTTTTCCCAATCACCCTTAACCGCACACACAATTTTTTGTTCTTAATTATTTTTGTTTCTCATTTTTTTGCTCATTCTTGGGATGCAAAATTCTAAATAAAAAAAACTCACACGTCTCAACTCCTCACGAATCGGCGCACAAACCCACCTCTCGTTTTTCCTCAAACCCTCATATCACGAAGCACGCTTCACGCAACCATATCTCAACTCCTCATATCGCGAACGATCCATCAACTCCTCAGATCTCGATCGATCTCGCGAGTACTTCTCTGTTGATTCGATCTCTCGCTTAATTTTTGTTATTTTATAATAGATGTCCCAAAATTTTTAGAGGGGAAAATAATTTTCGTGGAAACAAAGATTTTAATTGAACCGTGCCCGAGGGCACTGGTTATGACTAGTATATATATATATATATATATATATATATATATATATATAGAGGGATCTTCAAATGCGAAAAAAGGGCTTTTCGCACCGTGCGAAAACAATTTTTTTATTTTTTTGAAATTTTTTTTTTCAAAAATTATTTTTTTGATGTTTAATCCATACAATTATATACCCTAGGGAAAATAATGGGTGAACCCGTTGGGCATTAGAGCACCCATCCACCCGTTACAAATTTAACGGTCTCAAAACGTGCGAATTTGATGAAATGCCTTGATCGAAGACCAAATGTCATTATTTCTCAACCATTATTTTTTGAGGGGGGTATAACAACATATAATGAGGGTGGAAAAAAGAATTTTTAAAAAAAAAAAATTTCAAAAAAAAACTAAAAACATTTTCGCACGGTGCGAAATGTTTGCATTTGAAAATTTTCCTATATATATATATATATAGGAGGGATCAAATGACCCCCAAAAATAACCCCCAAAATGACCCCCTACCAAAAATCCTATGCCCCCCATTTTTTCAGAAGATCCGAACCGTTCATCTTGATCTCCACCCTCTAAATACCTTACCCACCAATTTTCAACCCGATCCCATGTGTTTTGCCCGTTCATCCATCCGACCCAAATTTAACGGTTTCGCATGAACAGAACTTTTGCGAATGGTTGATGGACGGGCAAAACACATGGGATCGGGTTGAAAATTGGTGGGTCGGGTATTTAGAGGGCGGAGATCAAGATGAATGGTTCGGATCTTACGAAAAAATGGGGGGCATATGATTTTTGATAGGGGGTCATTTTTGGGGGTTATTTTTGGGGGTCATTTGATCCCTCCTCATATATATATATATATATATATATATATATATATATATATATATATGTGCAAAAAATGTACCTAAGAACGTGCGCAGGTAGAATTACCTGCGCACGCCCCCCTCTGTTCGGTGTTTGTAAGTATTTTTTTTGAATTTTTTTTTGCAGTAACTAGATATACTTGTTATGAAGCTCCCCACAAAATTTCAGGTCAATCCGACACCGTTTGAGCCTTCGTTCATCGATTTCAAAAACGTTGCGCAAAACTGTCCAAATTCTGGACAGTTTTGCGCAACGTTTTTGAAATCGATGAACGGAGGCTCAAACGGTGTCGGATTGACCTGAAATTTTGTGGGGAGCTTCATAACAAGTATATCTAGCTACTGCAAAAAAAATTGTCAAAAAAAATATTTAGAAACCCCGAACAGAGGGGGCGTGCGCAGGTAATTCTACCTGCGCACGTTCTCAGGCACATTTGCCCCTATATATATATATATATATATATATATATATATATATATATATATATATATATATATATATATATATATATATATATATATATAAAAGAGCAAGAACACTCAAGATCTATGAGTAAATGAGTAGATAGATGAGGTTCATGGTGACAATGATGCTTTTGCTATCGTATGGTCCGAAAATTTTGAAGGATTAGATAATTTTGAAGATTGAATCATGGAGTTAATTTCAATGGGTTAGAAAAATCTGGGACACCAAAGATATTTTAGACATAACTATCAATTATGGGCTTGAATATTTTTGATGTAGTCATGTGTAGGAGCTCATAACAGAGGGATATGACTTGTGGCCCTATTAATTTTGCATGCTTGATCTTGTTTATATATATGTGAAAATTCTATGATATGTAAGGATATGTAAGGATATATAAGACTGTCGACCAAATCCTCATTTGAGCTTTTTCCCATCAATATGGATTGTCAATGATGCACAATGATACGTTGAGAAGGTTTCATGTAATATTTGATGAACTTGTATAGTTTGCTGAAAGTCTGATGTAAACTTCTTGGTGAAGAATTTTGTACAATATAAGGCTTGTGATAAAACTTAGTTAGCAGTAGCAAAAGAGCTCTTTTTGGTGGTTAAAGCTTGCTGCTCATGTAACAAGGTTATACTATATAAAAAAAGTAAAAACTTGAAATCGAGGCTATCATAGCTTTAAAATGTCGAAGATTGGGTTTACTGTAAGGAAGCACATTTGTAATTAAGGAATGGTGCATTATAAGATAGATAATTTCCCTACTTCTTTTGGTTTTCCCTTAAACCCTACTCCAATAAAACACATGATTACCCTTAATTGAGTTGTGCTCCGAAGACATCTTCAGGAAGTGGAGTTTTTAAAAGTACTGTGAGTACAAATTGATGCAAGCAGAGTACAGTGCACAGTACTATACAACATGTCATATGATGAAAAACAATACATTTATGTAAAGAAGGAAAGATAAAATAAGATGGAGGTCAGTTGCCACAATAAATGTCAACTCATTTGTTTCATGAAATTTTTAAACAACTTTGTTAATCTGTATCCACTGATTACAATGGTTCCCCCTTTTTTGCTTATCATGGACATGTAGCGATCTGAATATTGTTGTCCTGAAATAAAATATTTAAAATGCATTTGCCTCCATGTTGTAGGTTCTAGTTTCCTTTTGCATCTTATAGAATCCCTCTTCTCCATTTTACCTCTTCCATATTGAATATGCCACTTGACCTCCCAAAAAAGCAGTATCTTTCACCATGCAGCACGATATATGTGGAAATTAGTAAAAAAGGAAACAGATAGTACTTTTACACCAAATAAACCTTTCCCCAAGAAGCTGTTGGATGTTCTATGCGGATGGGGCTATTCAAAATTTGTGATGTTTTGCGAGGTGTCATCTTTAAAAATCAGAAGAAAAAAATCAAGGGAAAAGTAAGTTTTCCGCTAATAATATTTTGCTGATGATTATGGCAATCCTTGTGCTTAATCGATGCCCGTTCAGTTAATAAACAGTATTATTAATCAAAGTGAGAAGTGACACTGTTAAATAGTTGTGTGCGTCCAATAGTTGTAATCACAGTTTGGTTAATAATACCTATGGCATATGTTTCTTATGCAAAGTGGCCAACTGACCGATCGATTTAACTTGACAAGTAAACTACTTGTGCATACCAGCCACAATTGAAATGGATGATGTGAAATAATTAACATCTCTACAAATAACATGAGAAGAGTGTCGGTGATTGCAGTCCGCAAAAAAATATTGTAAGCTTTTTACTATATCGTAATAAGAGATGTGTCACATAAAAAATAATTAACATCTCGACAAATAACATTTGAATCATTTATTACTGCCGGCTGCCATGCATATTAATGTGTATCTAGTTTATTTGATGAATGTATGATGTACGCCTTTTACTATATAGTAATAAGATGTGTCGATTAGATGTGATCTATTAATGAAAATATCAGTTAGATGTGACAACTTAGCAGTTAATAATTGGAGTAGTGTGATGATAGTTGATGCGGTGAATGTGTGCGACCATTGCCATAGGTGTTGCAAACTTCCGGAGAGCATTGTTGAGCATGGAGGCTGGATGTAATAGGGAATCTTGTTCTCATATTTAAGCCATTATCTCATGTTCTTCGTAGAAGCCTTTTATCATTTGTATGAGATGCAAGAGTTTAAATGATGAAGGGGGTTTTGTTGGTCAGAAGAAAAAGAGAAGAAAAGATGTAAAGTTTAAATGATAAAGGGGTTGTTGAAGGAATAAATTGAAGGAGGTTTGTCTGCCTAAGAAAAAACGAGGGGGAGTGGCGTGTGGTTCAGTCAAAGAGAGGTAGAGAGAGAAGTCATCTTTTTGAGTGGGTAAAAGGTTAGTGGGGCTGAGATTTAATTGGGGAAGTAAGTGGGCTTTTGGTTTTGGTTGGGTTTGGGGAAATGAAAGGGATTTAATTGTTAATGGGCTTGGGCCTTAATAAGAAAGAAGAAAAGAAAGAAAAAGAAGAGAAAAGGAAAAAGAAAGGAAGTGGGTTTTGTTGCGGGCTTGAGCCTAGAAGGATAAAGAAGAAGGAATGAGAGAGAGAGCTTTATAAAAATATGGGCCTTCACCTGGTAGGGTGCAATGATAAAATTCTATGTTCAAGTTCGTGTTAAATGTTTTTGGAGGTGCTTTCTAAAATTTTTGCCTTTTGGGAGTCCTTTTTTTTGTTTTTGTTTTTGTTTTGTTTTGTTTTTGGTTGGTGGGGTTTTTATTTTATTATTATTATTATTATTATTATTATTATTATTATTAATTTTTTTTTTTTTTTTTTTTTTTTTTGGGGGGGGGGGGGGGGGGGGGGGGGCTTTTGAATTGGTAGTAAGTTTCATTGTGTGGAAATTTGGTTTCCCATGTTACATTTATCATCATAGTCGAATTATATTTTCCCATCATGGTAGTGTCCATGTGGTGTCAGATTAAGGCAGAGATTTAACAAAGACATTGACAATTCTGCTATCACTTGATGTCAATGCACAATTAATATGTACCTTACATAAGAATCTATTAGCAAAGACCCAGCCTACGCTGAATGACCATATTAGTTAGCTGGTGGATCGTTATATATGCTAGTGTAGTTCACTCTCCTAGATGTTCTTATGGTAATAAGGATCCTAACTGATTAGTATGCGCTTATGTATTATGTATTGTATATAGAGTGCCATATACAACATTCTAGAAAAAGAGGTAACCACCTTATCAAAGTTAACTAAAAAAGGAAGAAGAGACAAAATTCGGATAAAAAAAGTTCGTATTGACTTATAATACTGATACATATGGCTACCGAGGGCAATACTCTCCATTCAATTACTAAATATGTATAAACTGTTGTTCATATTATTATTCACTTCAGAAATAAGTAACAAACAACTGGAATATGTATGTTAAATAATCTTTTGATGGAAACTTGTTGCGCAGATCACTTATGCCGATTAAGTTTCATTCATGCGTGAATTACAATCCCATATGTACATGTTGAGTTAGCTACACATAAAGAGAATTATACATATATCCCTGTTTTCAGGTCTTAAATTTATGGAAATTATGTGCTCAGTGGTGGTGCGTTGTAGTTTCAAAACTCGCCTCTTTTATTTCTATGAAGTCGAAGAATTTGGTGTTCAAAGACTACGGTGTTTTCCTAATTATGAAATCGACTGTACTCTGTTTTGCTATATCATGAGATCTGCAGAATTAATCACCTTGCCAGTCTTGTAGGGTATATATATATGCTCTTCCAATGGAATTATAATGGGGTCGGAAAAGAAAATCATTACTTTGGAGTTATAGCGGATATATTATTGGTTTCTAATTTCTTGTATTAAAAAATAATTCTAAAAGTATTGCTCTGTCTTGTTAACTTAATCCTGAGGTGCCATTCATGAACACCAAGAAAATCTGTAAGATTGCTTTCAATTTATAGTACATGTAGTGTTCTTTATGTTTATACCACTCCTGGACAAATCTTTTTGTTTCTTTCATCAGATTGTGTGCTTGTGAACAAGAAGTCGCATTGGGTTGCACTTTTATACTCTTGGTACGGTTATAAATTACTGTTCAATTTGTTGTGTGAGTGAGATCATTCTGGAGAACAGATATTTTCCTCCATTTATTGGCACTAAACCCTTGATTTTCAAACCATTCCACTTGTGTCCAAGGCATATAACAAACTATTGTTTGCAAAATATTCAAAATAAAATAAAATAAAATTGTTATCGTATGCATACGCTCAGCACACTCGCATGCACACGCGTGCGCACACTCGCACGAAGAAGATTAAGAAGAGTGCTCACGCCTATGCGCACGTTCACATCCATGCCCACATCCCAACCTACAACAGATTGTCATTCGACCCTTCTCTGTACTGTCGGAAGCTCGCTCTCAGTTTAGCCTTTATTTTGCAATATTCAGATATGGGACACAGCTGGGCAGGAAAGGTTTCAGAGTCTTGGTGTGGCTTTCTATCGTGGTGCAGATTGCTGTGTTCTTGTATATGACGTTAATGTTATGAAGTCATTCGATAACCTGAACAACTGGCGGGAAGAATTTCTAATTCAGGTATTATGCTTCACATTGTGGTTGACAATGTTACACATGGGATTACGGAAACTGTGAAATCGAATCATCCCCATTGATCTTGTATTTTTCAGGCTAGCCCTTCTGACCCTGAAAACTTCCCATTTGTAGTGTTGGGGAACAAGGTGGATGTTGATGGTGGCAATAGCCGAGTGGTAAGATGGTTATTTTCATGGTTGTTGAAAGCTTGTTTCCGAAATTGTACTCATAGTATTGTGCTGTGTGTTAATAATTTCAACATGTTTCCTTCTCTCTGAGTTTTTCAGGTTTCAGAAAAGAAGGCTAGAGCGTGGTGTGCTTCTAAAGGGAACATTCCCTACTTTGAGACGTCTGCCAAAGAAGGCTATAATGTGGAAGCTGCTTTTGAATGCATAGCGAGGAATGCTCTCAAGAATGAACCAGAAGAAGAGATGTGAGTTTTGTTATGCTATTTTTATTTAATTAATTATTTAATTTGATTAGATCGCCACGCTTCCAATAAATTCAAGCTGAAATATGTCCATGTTGGGTTGATATTTATTTTTTAATTGGAAAAAGTTGACGGGAAGTTTGTGTGCATTATAAGTGAAATGGTCTCAAGTTTTATGGGAGAGGCTTCTTTGTGTTTGTAATATGATGTTTCGACTGACAGTTTCCGTTGACAATGGTGCAGATATCTCCCAGACACCATTGATGTGGCTGGCGGGCGGCAGCCAAGGCCATCATCAGGTTGTGAATGCTAGGTCTACATGACGTTGGAGTCCAATTCAACAATTTGTTATAAAGTTAGAAATAATTCCAGGAGAAGTTCATCATTTGTTGTGTGGTGAAGGAGGGAAGAAAGGCATTTGTGCTTCAAGGAGATTAGCCCCTAGGCTGCTACATGTTTGGTGGTTTATTTAGCTTTAATCTTATTGTTTTATCGCTTCATGTGTTCTTGGGATTCATCTTTTGAAAATTGTGTAAAAGTTGTGGTTGTTACTGCAGTTGAGAGGGTTCTTAGCATATCTATGATGTGGTTCTTCTTGTTTCTGCTATGGATCCTGACTGGGGTCCGAGATCCAATGCTGATAACCAAAGAAACTTACTTTTTGCTTGGAAAATATGTTTCATGTCCTGATGAAAGCAGTGTTGGTCGTTTACATTTTACATTTTACGTTTACGGTTTTCTCTGAGGTTGTTGTTCACATTGTCTGTTTGTCAAAAGCAGAGATGACGCTGGACAGAAATTGGGCTGTACTAGATATAGCCCGTCTTAAGCGGCCCTTAGGCTCTTAAGCCCAAAATATGGCCTTTATTTGTATAAATGCTTAAAATGAACATGACCAAAACGACGATGGCATAATAATTATTTATTTGTATTAGCAACTACGCAATATTTTATGGTTTTAGGCATGTTCAAATAATTAATATTTTTACGCATAATACCGGAAAATAAAACATGCGAATCATTATCAACTATATTATTGTCACAAAGTTGACTTATATAGATAAGGTTATGACATAAACCACTAACTAAATAAACATTTATAATACGAGGTTTGGATGTGTTACCGACTTTGCCTACTCGGTTCCCTTTTGATTGCCTCCAAAGGTGACCGTTTCACTATCTTTTATGCGGATCACTTCGGAGAGCAAGGATGGATCTCCCGTCATGTATTTGGAGCAACCGATATCGAGTATCCATCTTTTCCTTTTAAAGCAAATATTTCTATTATTGCTCTCTTTCTTGTTCTTAGGTACTTACATAGTATACCATAAGCTCATGGTACCCAAGCTTGTTGGGTTTAAGGGGATTAGCCCTTTGGAAACCAAGTACAAGTGGACTTTGGCTTCCCAACATAGTTACTACTATTTATCACTTCACTAAAATAAGAATTTACATATGCATTCCTAACATTTTTTCTAGTGTTCTTGGGACACCAAATTGTGTATGTTTTGGGTGTCCTCTTCCTAGTTGCATGCACATTAGGTTGAGGTCTATGTGGTGCATGTTTCCTAGGAGCATGAGATCTAGCATATGAAGGTGGAGGAGGATATGCATGAGACATATACGTGTTATATGCAAAATGAGGTGCATGCATATTATATGGTGCATATGGAGCATACATGTGATGCGATGGATATGCATGATGTGTAGAAGCATATGAGCGTGTAGGAGCACGTGCATGAGTATTTCTCATGTGTTGGTTTGCACATGCCCGTGGGTGTGGAGCATAAAACTCATCATGCGTGTTCACATGAGAAGTAGGAGTGTTCCTACGCACGCGCGTGTGTGTGTTAGTGAACATAAAGACATGTCATTTCCTTTTGATTTCCACCCTTAATGGGTTTCTTGTCAAACGAAGGGACGTGACTAGTGGATGCACCGGAGGATGGCCACACAAAATCTATCGTTACACCACGATAGGAGGTGCAAAATTTGGATGCGTTTGCTTCCACATAACCAAGTCCAACACGATGCGTGGCCGGAAATTAGTTGGAAAGCAATTCAATTGCCCTTTCCCTTTGTTAAATATCTTAACTTGGGAGGACATGAGCTCATATTTCTACCTAAGGAAAGAAATATTAGTGTCCAAGGTGGACACACGTGTGGTGAGCTCGTGTACTTGGGTTTTGAGAGAATCATTCTCAATACCAAATTATGTGTTTTGTGAAGCTAGATCAACATTATCTTTAGAAGAAACGTGACCAAATTGAGATTTGAGGAAATTCACCTCATTTCTCAAAGTTCCATTTCGAGAAACCAAGTTAGTGTAATTGTGTCAACAATGGTGTCATTGTTGGTGATGCATGGCATGGATAATTTAGTAACATTTGATTTCTTCAAATTATCTAAGTATAAGAGATTGATACTTAGAAAATAATTCTTCGTCAGCAATACGAAGTTCATCCATGGTTACCTCGGAGAAATCGTTTTCACTATCGCTTCCATCGGAGAATGTACATTCTCAGGCCATGAAGCATATATGTGCACTCTCACCCTTCTCGTCCTCGGATTCGCTTGAGGAATCTCCACTAGAGTCATCGAAAGTCCCAATGAGTCATTTCTTCTTATCCTTCTTGAATTTGTCGGACTTGTGGTACTTCGGTGCTTTCCATTTTTTTCCCTTAGCATAGAGCAATCCTTCTTGATGTGCCCTGTCTTATTACACTTAAAATAAAGAGAAGAGGAATTGTTAGTGGAATCAAATTTAGATTTGGAAGAGAATTTACCTTTGTAAAAGAAGCGGTGGAACTTTTTCGCCATTAGCACCATTTTTTCCAAATCCATTTCATTCTTGGATTCAGCACTATCGGAGGATAAAGAGGTAGCCTTGAACGCTAACACATTTTTCTTTGCCTCTGTTGGATTCATCATAGCTCTAATCTTCAATCGGTTCTCCCTTCTTACTTCGTAAGACATGAGAGTACCGATGAGATTCACCACGGTATAGTTCTTCATATCATTGACCTCCTCAATGGTAATAGCCATTCTTTCCCACTTTGAGGTCATTCCCATGATTATCTTTCTTACATTCTCTTATTGTGTGTATACTTGACCTAGAGCTTCAAGCTTATTGGTGATGTTGGTGAAACGTCCATACATCCTTGCAATGTCCTCACTTTCCTGCATATGAAACATGTTGAAGTTTTGTATAGCGACATATAACTCTGACAATTTTACCTTGTTAGTCTCCTCGTGGGTGAAGACGAGATGGTTCCATATTTGATATGCAATCTTACATGTGCATATCTTGTTGAACTCATCCGGATCCAATGCGCAATGAAGAGCGTTCATTGCTTTGGCATCATTGTTCACCTCGGCGGACTTCTCGGCGGGAGTCCATTTGTCGAAATCTTTTTCGATGGGTTCAACGTAATCCTTATGGAGGGTTCTCCAAAGAGAAGCACTCATTAGGAACGTATCCATCCGGCACTTCCAATAGTCGAAATTCGTGCCATTGGAATACAGGGGATGAACCGTTGATTGTCCTTCAAATACGGTAGAAGCACCATCACGATCGTGATTGTTGTACGAAGGAGGTGGAGGAACGTTGTTGTTGTTGGATGCCATAGCTATAAACTTACGCTTTGATACCAATTGTAAGAACACTGGCTATGAGAAAAACACTATAAGGGGGATGAATAGTGTTTATAAAATTTTACTAAGAAATTACGCCTAATTAAAATCATAATCCAACAAAGATGTGGAAATAAGAATTAATAATAATGAACAATGCAAACAATAAGACGTTTCAAGGGTTCGGATTACCCAAGTCAAACCTGACTTGTTCCCGGTAGTCCTACGACTATTCCACCCGAATACCTCCGTATACTCAAGTTAGAACCCTAACTTGATATTTCCTTTAAACCCACTTGTAGCAACCCTACAAGTGTAATCGAACAACAATCGATGTCCTTGAATCCTACAACTTGGGATCAAGCAAACCACTCTCACAAACCAAGAGTGAATTCAAATAACGAAAGTTATGAAATTATGAAATACACTTACAATTCACCTATGGCTTGAAGTATAACTTGAAGGAGCAAAGTGAAGTGAGTGTTGATCTCTTCCAAGAAGAGAGTGAAGCCCTTTCTCTTTTCACCACCAAATGCCGAGCGGATATCAACTTTGATTGTAGGTTGGAGAGAAAGAGAGAATGAGATTATAGGGCTTAGAGAGAATGAGAGCTTAAGAGCTTAGAGATGAGATTAATAAAGTCTTAAGGGTTCCAAGAGATCTCCAATGGAACAGTAGGAGAACCTTTTATAAGTTCTCTAAAACCATCAAACAAAATACCCAAAACCCCCTTTGAAATCTGTGTGGAAAAGGCTAACGGATAGAATTTACAGCCAGAATATGCGACTGATGAAGAACTCACAGTCACCTGCTGCACCGTGTCATAAGGTAGGTGAGAATTCAAACGGTAACTGACCACGTAGGACAGTCGACTGATGAAGGTTGGACAGGCGCCTGAAAACCGTCAGGCGACTGAGAAACCTTATACATGCGACTTTGAGGCAAAGTGCAAAAGTTGACAAAGAGTAAGAATTATGGGTAATCTTGGACATGCGACTGATGTGGTATCCACGGGCGCCTATGCCATGGACAGGCGACTGGGAAATCAACTTCAGTCGCCTATGTGCACAAGTGCGTAACTTGCCAAAATGAAAGTTCTGGGCTAGTGATGGACAAGCGACCGATGTGGTATCCATAGGGGCCTGTGCCATATGCATGCGACTGGGAAACCAACTACAATCGTCTGTCTGTACAAGTGTGAAATTGACAGATCATTGGATCTTTGGGCAAGCGGAGACAATCGACTGACTAACAAGTCACAGCCACCTGAAACTAGACACACGCCTATACTTTGTACAACAGTCACCTGTTGAAGTTGAATACAGAAAAGCGTAAAAACTTAAGTCAAAACATGTTCATTACAGTCGACTGCAGAACAATTCTTAGGTGTCTGTATGGAGACAGGCGCCTGCATTTTCTTCTTTAGTCCCCTGTTAAAACTCTAAAATGCACAGTAAATGGAATGAAGAGTTGAAATCCTAGGAAATGATTTCAAATGATATCATAGGCTAGATAAAGTGAAGTGTGTGAGCTCCAAGATAGTTCTACTATAAGGCTACATTCTAATCAAGAGAAATGAAAACATAAAAAGATTTACATTGAATATATGCTTCTCTTCCTTCTCTTGAATGGCCTTGAAGTCTTTGAAGCTTCATTCTTCAACTTGATCTCCCAATCTTCAATTCATTGAGCTTTGATTGATCTTGGTAGTCATCCATTGCTATTTGATCTTCATGATTAGCTTAGGCAATAGATTACCTGCATGTAGGGGATTAGTCACAAGTATTTATGTTTGCTCATCATCAAAACCAAGTAGGGAAAAGTCCAATACTTAACATTCTCACCCTTTTGGTGATGACAAACAAACATACACAAAAAGATAAATAATTGTGTTTAAGAATACTTACTCCCCCTACATAAATGCCAATCAAGTTAGAAAATAAAGATATGTGCATCATGAGCTCAATTAAAGCATAAGTATGATATGATTGAATGAAATGAATTTAAGTATTTGAATTTAGGATTTTTGAATCCAAATTCACTATATCTTACTCCCTCTGAATCTAAGGCTATTTCAAAATTAGATTCAAGTTTAGCTTCTAATTAGCACAAAATTATGAGTTTGTTTGTTTATTTCTCTCCCCCTATAGCATTATCCAAAAAGTGGGAGTACAGAAACAACAACTAATGCTAAATAAAAGAAAAATAATTATAAGAGTATAAATAATTACATATGCATTTAATGAGATACCAAATGAAATTCACGAAAACATGAAGGTGTATCACACTAAGACATATCAAAACTAAAAAACATTCGAAAACTTTATTTGACTAAAGGAATGGAAATCCAATATCAACATTAATCATGCAAGGTGTCTCAGCACACTATATATATATATATATATATATATATATATATATATATATATATATATATATATATTGCAAAGTTAGTATCTATATTAGATATCAAAAGAAGTTACAACGTGGTTAGTGAATGAATACAAGGCTAAATGGCTAGGGGATAGGACACAGGCGTCGTCACCCTAGAACATAGAGACTAGTAAACATAAACAAAACCACCAAACATATCTACAATAGAATTACACCACAACTCAAAGTCGCAAGTCAGATACAGCTGAACCACAGCTACACCCAAGGAAGCTTCAGTTAAATCCATCAAGCTGGCAGCTGTACAGCAATTTAAAAACTCCGCACATGCAAATAGACTGGCCGCTAGCATCATGGCCGATGGCATCAAGACAGCTGCACATGGGGGAATAGCTCCAGGCCGTTAGCACACAGGCCGAAAAGCTCAACCCAGATAACACCACAACAAGGAAACCGCAAGTATCATGAAGCCCGCGCCCAACAATTAAACTACTGCACATGAAGCAACATCCGCACAGGCAATTAGGAATGCTTTTTGCAGAGCTTGCACAGGACGGTTCAATTCAATCCAGGCAAGAATCACCAGAAGAAAGCCATATCAACCTGCAACATTAATATCCCAATTTTCCAAAGCCGTGATTGCCTCGAACTCAGCTTCCTGGACATTGCGTAGGGCAATACGAACATCAGCAGAAATTTCATCAAACAGAGCCGTCTTGGGCCTCCTAATGTTTTCGAACACCCTTCTGTTGCGCTCACGCCACAAGTGCCAGACCACGGCGCCAAGCACAGTTTTCGCAAGCAATCCTAGCACGCCTCTCTTCTCAAATTTCGCCAAGAAGAAGGAACTTAGCAACGGAAGTGAAAGCACAGTTGGTCCCTTCACCCCTAGTTTGAGTAAGGCTCGGCGCATGATATAATTGGAGTAGGAGCAGTCGAAGTAAAGGTGGTTCACAGTTTCTGGGCAGTCAGACGTACATAGCTCACAGAAATTAGAGCCTAGAGTACACCATTTTTCCATGCGTACCTTAGTATGAAGCTTGTCCTTGAATGCGCGGAGAAGCGTGATGGACATTTTGGGGATGCATTTACTGAACCAAATAATATTAGAGAAAAGGAATGGGGTACCTTTGTCTTGCACAATGTCCCACGCATCTTTTAGTTTAAAGTCTGAAACCTGCTTCCATTCCCAGGTATCGGCACCTACAGACAAGGTAACTTGTTGAAGCAATGGTTTGAGAATATCAATTTCCTCATCATCAATCCAAGAAGAACCTTCCCAATAGTCACTAACTCGCCTCCTACTAGCCCCATTTGGAATCCCATAAATGTTTTTGAGAGGACCACAAGGGAGCCAGTTGTCATGCCAGAATAGAGTGTCGTTCCCATCTCGAACCTTCCTCTTAATGATCTTCCGTGAAAAAGTTCTGCAGTTGAGAAGGAACTTCCACGTTGCCGAGTGGGAGACTTCCCCTTTTGCCTCATAGAAAGTAGCAGCATCCTTATATTTGTCCCGCATATACTCCGCCCAAAGGCCCCTAGACTTTAGAAATCTCCATGTCAGCTTAATCCCAGATGCAAGGTTCAGGTCTGTAAGTAATCTTAATCCTATCCCTCCTTCCTCCTTTGGCCTGCAAGAGTCTTTCCAAGCCCAACCTTTTGTTGAACCCCAAATAAAATTCCTACACATTGATGTAAGTGTACGCAAGACAGTGGTAGGAACTTTATATACTTGGACCCAAAAAATAATCATGCCATAGATAACAGATCTTACCAGTTCAATACGACCAGCTATAGATAATGTGGTGGAAGTCCAACCACACAGCCGTTTCCTACACTTGTCAATGAGCCGACTGTACATGTGTTTTGGGGTATTTGGATGACAATGGAAGTCCCAAGTAAGTAGTGATAGTGCTTGCGTGTTTAGCACCCAAGTAATCCGCCAGGATTCCTGGGGTTTTAACCCCTTTGCTAAACATAGATATACTCTTACTCCAGTTGATCTCCAAACCAGTGAAATTCCTAAAGTCCTCCAGCAAAGTCTTTAGGCCACTAAGGGATTTTTGGTTTGCTCGGCAGAAAACCAACAGGTCATCTACAAATAACAGATGTGATAAGGAGCCCGCTCATCTCATAGGTTGGATGGACCCTTTAGTAATAGCCTTAGCAAGGAGGAGGGAGAAAGTTTCCATGATAATGACAAATAGGTAGGGAGAAAGATGATCCCCTTGTATAATCCATCTATTTCCACCAAAGTATCCAACAGGAGAGCCATTAACCATAACAGAAAAGGAGGCAGTAGAAATGCATTCCTTTACCCAACTGATGAACCTATACCCAAATCCCATCTGATGCAGCATAAAGTACACAAACTCTCTGTTCACGCTGTCAAAAGCCTTTCTAAGGTCAAGTTTCAAACACGCTCTGGCCCCCATAGGATTGCTGAAGTCTCTGATCTGCTCATGGGCCAGCAAGGTACAGTCTCATAGCAATCTTCCCTGAAGGAAAGCTGACTGATTTGGAGATACTAAGTCATGAATAATTCTCCTTAGCCTGTTGCATATGATCTTAGAAATAATCTTATAAATTACATTGCAACAAGCAACAAGCAATATATATAAGAGCACAATGAGAGACAAAATTGTGCAACATATACATATAATAGATCATATCAGAGAATAATGAGCCAAACAGATCATCATATATGTGTGTGTGTGTGTGCGTGCGTGCGTGCGTGCGTGTATGAAAAAGATACATGGAGATTAAAAAAATATCCAACTCCACATACATCAGTGTATGCAAAAATACATAGCCATCCAATGTGCCACAAGCACCATCACACACAATCAAACAGATACAACCATCCATACACCAACCAAACATCTAAACAAACTAAGACTCTCAAACTATAGCAAAAGAAAATACTAGGTCCTAGGGTGAGATGTCTCAGATCAACATCAGTCGATCTCAATTACATTGGAGTCATGAGGAGAAAGTCGAGCTGAATGCGAGGATGACATCAAACGAGCAGATCGACGATGGGGGTACACAGTAGCTTTCCTCTTTGATGACGATGCAATGCCAACAACAGGGATGTCCACATGAGCAGGCTCAGAAGGCTGACCATCAGCATCAGTAACAGACATTGTAGAGATGTGACCAGAAGGAGGCTGGGTGATGTCAGCTGGAGGAGCTGGAACGTCACCAAAAACAGTAGTATGTGGGATATCCTCAGAAGGAGGAAACAAAGCCTAGAGGGAGGTAGGAATAGGAAAGCCATGATGTACAAACGACTTATGGAAAATCTCAAGTAAAAATGAGATCTTCTGGTCCAACCCAGAGAATTTCAAATCCAAAAGAATCATTCTCTCATCAAACTGAATGAGGATATGATCATGAGAAGGAGCTAACGAAGATGGGATATAGGAGTCAGCATGAGTTACATGTGAAGGCTCATACTCAGACCCAAAGAACTCAGAGGGAAGAGGACCAGACACGGATATCCCCAAAAATTCAGAGGGAGATGACTGATCACTGTGGGAGCTGGGTTTGGACAGAGATGAAGGGTTTTCTGGGACCCTTAGGTCACAAAAAAATTCTATTCCCGTCCTAAGTTGGACAGAACATAGACATAAAAATATTTATGCAGCGGAAGAATAAGTTAATCTAATTAACTTAGCCCTAAGGTACAAGACCCTTAGCCAAGATCTATGCCAACTTGGGATGGATCTGACCATCCTAAGAAGGATCTAACCTACTGCGATTAAATTAAACCAATGCTAATAAACACATACCCGGAATCTCAACCCGGGGGCATGCGAGATGTTCCGCACTGTCTTCCGAGCCGCTCCCGTCCCACACTGAGCCGCTCCTTGAACCACTCCCCAAACCGCTCCTCAAATCGATTCGCATCCCGAGGCGATCAATCCCCGTGTCACCGAGCCAACCACGCGCGGAAGAAAGTTTCACGCGAGTGAAACCTTCGCCAAGATTTCGGATCAGAATCTGAACTCCTTTGCGGCTTTGCTAAAGCCCTCAGGAGTAAGGCAGAAATATAGGGAGATAGAGAAATATTGATTTAAGCCTAGATCCGAGCGTGCTCTAACATTTACGAGAGCCGCTTAGATCTAGAGCTTGGGACGACTTTTGAGGAGGGGAACAGGCCCCTATTTATATAGGCGGCTGACTGCTCCCCTTCCCTCAAAATCCGATGTGGGACTAATTTAGAGTTAATCAAATTCAATTTAGTTTGCCCTTCACAAAGTGCAAACTTCCGTGAATTTTAAATCCCTAACCGTTGAGCTTCATGATTGATACAAACTATCAATTCGAAGGGTGTTCAACGGTGAACTGATCGCTTCGGAATGTAACCCAAAAAGAGCGACCGTGTAGTTTTACCGCAAGCGCACGGTGTAGCGGCGAGCGGGTTATCGAACACAGGGAGGAAGAATGACGGTGTCTTCTCTGAACAACCTGGCTATAAGAACAGAAAAGATGGAATTTGCCTTTTGGCGATCCTGTCACAATCGTCAGACAAAGTATGGAATATAGAATCAAATAAAAGACGCCTAGGGAATGGGGAATTCCCGCTACTCACCGTATCCCGTCAATGTGATTCATTGGTATCGCAATTGCTAGGGTAGAATCTCGGATGAACTAGTTGCAACTGAATGTAGAACCTAGCTCACGCTCTCGCACTGTTGCCGGTCTATAGCTAACCTAGGGTTGGGTCCAATCTCTTGCAAACCCTAGCCTAGGCAAGCTAGCATTAGGATCAACATCATCGTTCAATCGCGCCCCGAGCCCACTCTCGTGCAAACTCGGGCCACGGCCCAGGTTGGGATAGTTCCTACCCGTCCAATCTCTTGCAAACGGGTATCGGCATGGAATTGCAACGGAGAACCCTAGTATCGGTCCAATCTCTTGCAAACCGATACTACGGAAACTCAATTTCAACCCAATTCGGATTTCTAGGGTTTCCTATCGAATTGGGATCCAATCTCTTGCAAATCCCAATTGATATGAACACCTAGCTATCCGTGTTAAATCGATCCCAAACTAACCCTAATAGCAATTCTAGCAATATTTCTACCAAATCATCATAAATCAGAAATTGGGCTCGTAGGGTTCATCCCCACGCCCCAAGACGTAAGGACTACTCACAATTCATAGCACAAATACAAAAATAATCAATGGAATTAACAAGAGAATTCATCACAATATTCAAATAAGCAATAAAAATAGTATTTTTAAGGGAGAGAGAGACAAACCAATAGAGTTCTCCAAGAATCCAACAAAAACAATCTTTTCTCTCCTCTCCAATCACAATAATCTAAGGCTAAAAAGTTAATCTAAAAAGCTGCAAAAAGTAAAGAAAAAAGCTCTCTAACCTAGGGTAAAAACAGGGGTTAAATACCCCCCAAAATCGTCCAAAAAACTGTGACCAAAATACCCCTGCGCAGCCTGAAAATCGCAATTTTCACTACAGGCAGCGCGTCGCACTCGGCCGAGTGACAAAATTCGCTCGGCCGAGTGACAAACCCTGAGAATTTCCAGTAAGTCTGGGTCTTCGGGGGTCTTCACTTCGGGGGTGGCTCGGCCGAGTGAGTTGTCGTCACTCGGCCGATGGCTTCTATGTGCTCGGGCGGTCGGCATTTTCCACTCGGCCGAGTGGGTCTTCTGAAGCTCAGGCAGACGAAAAACAGTAAGTTGGCGATTTTTGATGGGCTTCATCTGAGTGCCACTCGGGCGGACGGGGTCTCGTCACTCGGCCGATGTGGCTTCCGACGCTCGGCCGAGTGCACATATGGAGCATGTCCGATCTGGTCGGCCGAGCGGTGTCTCGTTGGTCGGTCGAGTGACTCCTTCACTCGGCCGAGTGAGACACCAAAAATGCCCAAACAGCTTGTTTTGGCCTCCTCGTCGCTCCTGCGACGTTCTTTCTTCTTCTGCTCCTCTCCAACAGCAAAATACCCCTCGGGGAGGTCGTCGGTGACACTCTGGAGTAGGCGTATCTCGAGATCACTCCAAATCGCTCCAAATCACCTGAAATACGACAAAAACAACAAATCGTGAAAAGCATCGCAATATCGTCGATATATCATGAAAAACATGATTTGAGCGATCTAAATGGCATGCAAACATGCGGGAAAAAAGTGTAAAATATGGAGTGATCAAAATCCCCCAAGCTTACCTCTTACTCGTCCTCGAGGAAGATAAGTAAAAGGCGAACCCGGTGGATTCGGAAAATGAAAACGACGAAAAACGAAAAACAAAGTAAAAACAAAGAAGAAAGAAGAAAGCGAAGAGGGAAGCTGCTAGATCATTTTCTCAGGACGTGGGTTTTGCCTACTCATATAGCATGCACTGAATGTAAAACACATGTCAAAGAGTTTTATTTCGATATCATAGTATAATGGTGCAAATAGAAATAGAAAACCCAAGAATAATGATATAACATGAAAAACGGGATAATTTTAGAATTAACATCGTCTGAATCATTTAAAGCGGTATACAATATCACAGATCACACACTTTTCAATTGAACGCTTTCTAAGAGGAGTATAAGAATATCACACAATAGAACAGAAAGAATAGAAAAGCATGGATTTCATGAAATGAGTGCTAGGCATAGATTTCTGGACTTCGTAAAGCTAAAAATAATCTCACCGAGTATAGAATATTACTTAGCCTAGGTTGTCGTGCAACGTCAAGTAGTCACTCTCTCACACATCATTGGATTCTCTCCCCCCAAGCTTATCTATAAGCGTGGTGGCACAACAACAATATTTACATCCCCATTTTTATGAAGCTCCAAAAGCAATAAAAATAAAAACAAAAAGAGGGAAAGAAAGAGAGAACATGAGATGGGATCTTTTATTGAGGTTCTTTTCTCTTTTTTTTTCTTTTAGCATATATACACAATGATCCCAAATCAAAGAGAAATAAGGATATACAAGAATTTTTCTTTTTCTTTCTTTGGTTTTGTGAAATTTGGGGCTAGGAATTGATAGCGGGGGAAATGCCATATATTAGAATCGCTAAGGGGAGATTCACCAATGTTTTTAAAATAGAGAAATGATGTTTAAGATATGTGGAGAAAGAAGTAAATATGTCTCTCAGTTCACTCTATAAGACGTGCACGACAACTTCAGCAGGGTAATCTAATCTATTCAGTTTCGATCACAAAAAAGCTAACTAATCCAGATTTATCATAGCTAACATTATTCAATCATCCTGAAGTGAAATGGACCAATCATGCATATAGAAGTGATATAGGAAAAGAAAACGGTACTCCAAATATAAGCATTCAATGCGTAAATCTTGGTGTGTTTTCTGCGATAGCATACATATTAATATTCAGACTCAACTAATAATAAAATTTCATCCATTTTCATGCGGAAAAAGTGTGGGTTACTATCTCTAAATGCAAGGCAAATCATAGCATATGATATCAGAAATAAAATCTAAGACATGACAAATATAGCATGCGTATATAGAGAAAGCTAACGCCACGTAATCGTCATCACAGAAAAGTCATCTCTAGCATGAGATGAAAAAGAAATAAAGATAAAGGGAAAATGAAACTAATCACAATGTAACACACAAAGAAAATAAGAAAACAGTGATGCATGGTAAAAAGAAGAAAAAGTGGTGAAAATGAGTGCAAATGCGGAAAATGGCGTGAAAAAACAAAAATAAAGGTGGTAAATCGAAAAGAACGTGAGAACTCACTCCCCCAAGCTAAAGTGCACAGTGTCCTCAATGTGCGAAGTGTGGCACACCGAGAGACGTGTAAAGTGAGGGGAATGTGAGGATGCGTGCATGATGATGAAGAAACTAAAAGAACAAAAGAAAAATAAGAAATAAAAATATGATGCGGACATGATGCAAGCAGATAGTGGAGTGAAATAGATATAAAAATGTGACACCAAAAACTCTCCCTCTCTCCCAAAAATGGTATATAAATATATGAACGAAATGTGTACCCAAAATAGTGAGGGGAGGGGGGGGTGGGCAAAAGTCATCAGGACCTAGCAGAGACGGGCAGCACAATGGCAAAAAGATCGACGGCATCAAGGGTGCCTAAGAAGGTGGGGCTGCGCCGTCTCCGTCCTGAGGCGGAGGAGGAGGAGGAGGAGGTGGTGGAACAGACTGCTGAGTGGGAGTGGGTGCGGTCGGTACGCGAGGGAACCGCTCTAGGACCTGGGTGAGGTAGTAGTGAATATGCGGGAGCAGGTCGAAGCGGCGAGCCATATCAGTGACGGTGGCGGACAGGGTCCTAAGGTCACCTCTGAGGCCACTCACCGCCCCCTCGAGAGCACGAATGCTCTGAAGTACAGTGTCGGGGGGAGGTGGTGCAGAGGGACGCACAGGTCTGTGCTGTGTAGGACGGGGCTGGCGTACTCGGGTGGCGTAGGTGATGGGCTCAGCAGGTAAGTGGACGAAAGGTGCTGCGCTCGCAAGTGTGGGCCTAGCCTCAGTGTGAGGCCGGGGCACCGGCTGGTAAGAAGTGGAGGTAGAGGCAACGGAAGTGGAGTGTAAAAATGGCGACGAGGCGGCCAGAGAGGTCGGTGACACAGACGTGTGGACAGACGCCACGACACTATCAGAAAATACAGCAGCGGTGGAGACAGAGGTGGAGACCATGGTCTCTACGGCGGCAACAAAAGAGGGCTCTCCGCACTCAACTATAGTCGGCGGGCGCTCGGGTAGGGCAGAGGAAACGGGCTCGACAGACAGAGGGCCAGCAGTGGTGGTAGGCGTGGAGGTAGTGGAAGTGGTCGTAGGCGTGGAAGCTGTGGAGGTGGGCTCAGCGAGGGTACTCCCGACACCGACAGAAGTGTGGACAGAGGTGTCGGGAGCAGCAAAAATATCAGGGATAAGCTGAGGGGCCACGGGGTCAACAGGTGCAGCGGGGTCAGCAGGCGCAGCGGGGTCTGCGGGTGCAGCATGGGCCTGCTCAGCCTCCTCGGCCTCGAGCACATAGGCGGCTGGGATCAGAAGATCCATCACCAGGAGCCAGTCCACCTGGGCCGGTGCAATCTGAGTCCGAGCTGGGCTCAGAAGAATCATGTAATCGGCACCGTAGGGGCCGTGCAGCCAGACCCAGTGTCGCTCTCCGTGCGGACGAAGCATCTTCATCCGGGCCATGACATCTATGGACAGTGAAGTGGGGCCCGGTGCTCGTCGCAGGTCATCTGGAAAGTCCTCGCCGGTCATAAGGGCGAGCAAGGTGATCAGACCGCCGCAACATATCGGTGAGCGAGCGCCCACCGATACGATAATGCGGTCCAAAAACCAGCTCGCGACATCAATCACGACGACGGGGACCAACTCATCGCCCTCCCTAGATAGAGCTCTGGGGCGTGTCATCGCGTAGAGCATATAAAGCTCCGGCGTGGACATCGTACCCGGCTCATATCTCGCCAAAAAGGTAGTCGCCATAAGGCGCTGAGCTATACGGAGGCAAGGGTGGACGATGGCCGAGGCCTTGGCCCTACTAGGGTCGAAGGCAGCAGGTAGACCCGTGATCCGGGCCCAGAAGGCGCCGGCATCGAAGGAAGGTGGGGGGATATGAGTGGGGGCGTAACCACGGTCGGCCCCGGGGACATCGGGCCACGAGAAGAAAGCTCTCATCATACTGAGAGTGACCTGGCACTCTCGGTCCATGAACCGAAACGAGCATCCCTCGTCGGTCCGGGCGATCGAACTAAGCACCTCAAGTGTCGGACGGATAAACGTGTCCGCCGACACCTGGAAGAAATCTCGCCAGTCCACGTTGTCATACAACGTGAGCATCCCCTCGAGTACCCCCAGGCGTCCTAGGTCTGCAAGGTGTGCGAACCTGGAGGGTACGATCGAGCGCTGGGAGATACGCTCGAAAGCGACGCGGTGTGCATCGTTCCGGAACGTAATCCCCAGCGGCCCGATAAGTGGAGCCGGTGGTGGTGGTTGTGGAGCGGCAGGGAGTGGCTGTGCGGGGTGTATGGGCTGTGCGGGCTCTGCAGGCTGTGCGGGGTGTGCGGGGCCTGCAGGCTGTGCTGGGTGAATGGGGTGTGGTGGAGTAGGTGGAGGAGAGTCCTCCACCTCGTGGGAGGGGCCGGCATCATCCGACCGCTTCCGCTTGGCGGAAGCTCTCCTCGACCTCGGCCGTGTCCAGGGCGGCATATGGGCCCCGAGTGCTCACCGAAAAACGTGAAAAGTGCGGCGTGCGTAAAATAAAGGAAAGAGTATACCGCGACACGCCGCGAGAGCGAAGCTATGGAAGCGTGCGAAGACGGTGCCTCCACGCAGCCCAAAACAGTCACTGGAAGCTCCCCTGGGCTTCCCTAAGCTCCCAAATATAACCGGAGCTCGGCCGGAGTTGTGGCCGCCGGCGGCGACTCGGGCGGAGGCGCGGCGGGCTCGGCCGGCGAAGGGTGGCCGAGCGGCGGCGGCGGACGAGAGGTCGGGCGAGTGGGGGAGATTCGGGCGCTGGGGGAGTCGAAAAGTCGGGGCTGTGCGATTTAGTTCGTTTCGAAAAACGCGCCCCCCCGCGATCCCTTTTATAGCAAAAGTTACGACTCGGCCGAGTGACTAGGTCGCTCGGCCGAGTAACTCAACGGAAAAATTCCTCCCCGCTTACGATTCGGCCGAGTGGCCTTCCCAACCTCGGCCGAGTGGAGTAAGTCCATTCGGCCGAGTGGCTAGAGCTACTCGGTAAGACTCGCCCTAGGAGCGTATCAGTTTTACTCGGCCGAGTGAACATATATACTCGGCCGAGTAGCAGTTATACTGAAATCAAGAAAAGAAACAGAGAGTTGGGTACATCAGACTTCCTTCGTTCGTGAGCCGCTCGGGCGGACGAACTTGTGTGCTCGGCCGAGTGAACCTTATTTTCTGCTGTTTGTCTTCGTTTGGGCTCTAAACTTTGTTTTTCTTCCTCCAGTCGATTTCATCTTCCTCCTAAGCATCGAGCGCCTTCCTGGGGCGCTCCTCGTCGCCTTGTTCATCCTCCTAATGATGGATTTCCCTATCTCCTCTCATGTCAAGAAAAATAGGACCTGTTATCACAAAATTTTTGGGCGAACGACTCAAAACACTAATAATTTCTAAAACAAAAATAAAGAAAAAGTAAAAATAAAGCGATAACCGTCGGGTTGCCTCCCGACAAGCGCTCGTTTAAGGTCATGAGCTCGACCCCCTTTGATTTTCAATTAATGCGGGATGTTTGGTGCATATGAAATGCACCCGTCAAATTTTCCGGGGAGAACGCTTGGATTCGGAAGTTGCGGCGGCGTGTTCTCCCTCGGTGGTCTCTCGTCTCGAATAGTGTTAGGGGGAGGCTCCCCCAAGCTAGCATTTGCTCCGGTCCTCGGCTTCACCGGTGACGCCGATTTCCGTATCGGCGGAGCTTTCTTCGGAGACCTCAATTTTGAGAGCTTGCAGAGCTCTCGAATCCTTGCGACATCATCGTCGCCTTCATCAATGTTCACGGAGAGGTCGGGGGAATGCTCCGTCTTCTCTTCTTGGTCCAAATCCGGCTCCTCCTCAAAATCCTCATTGAATAGAGCGCCGATCGAATGGGGGATCGCCTCCTCAATAACCTCGTCAAGGAGGTCCATATAGTCCAGCTCCTCGTGGTAAGGCATGTGTTTCATTGCCTTATGAATATGAAGCTCCACCTCGATGTTGCCAACATTCAATGTTAGGGTTCCTTCTCGTACGTCGACGATGACATCGGCGGTGGCGAGGAACGGTCATCCAAGTATTAACGACGTATCTCCCTCCTCCTTAACATCCATAATCACGAAGTCGCATGGCAAGCATATGCCCCCCGGGACTTGTAGCAGGATATCCTCTGCAATCCCTACCGGCCTTGTGATCCGCCCATCGGCTAGTTGTATCCGCATGTCGGTGGGCTTCAATTTTGTCCCGGTGTTTAGCCTTAGGAACATAGAGAGAGGCATGAGGCTAACACTAGCCCCCAAGTCCACTAATGCCTTTTGAAGGGGGACACCGCCTAAGGGGCAAGGAATCCGAAAACTCCCCGGGTCTTTGAACTTAGCGGGCTCCTTCTCTCTCTTGGTGAACCAAGTCCCCTCCTCGGCTAGCATTATTTTCTCCTTCCTCTTTCACCCCGTAATTAAGTCTTTTAGGAACTTGGCGTATGTCGGGATTTCAATGATGGCGTCGAGGAAAGGAATGTTGAGGCTTACCCCTCTTAAATACTCGAGAAACTTTGCTAGCCGTTTCTCCATTTTTGCTCTAGCAAGCCTCTGGGGGAATGGGACCGGTGGCATAAAACGCCTCTCTTCAAGCAATTGCTCCGCTCTAGACTTCTCTTGTTCTTGCGGCACTTTCTCCTCCTCAACTTCAACGGCCGGCTCATTTGGCTCTACATTCTCCTCCACGGGCTCCTCGGTTGGAATCATGACGGGAGTGGTGTCCTTCCCGCCTCTAGTTGTAACGGCGACCACGGCATTGATGTGGCCGGTGGTGCCCCGTGGGTTTTGCTCGGGTTGAGCCGGCAATTGTTGAGTATTCCGATTGAGCAACGCCAATTGCTCCGAGATTTGGCCTACAATGGTTGTAAGAGAGTCTTGGCCCGCCTTCAAGGAAGCATTGATTTTCTTTTGCTCGACCATAAACTCCTCCACCTTGGCTTCAAATTCGGATCGGTGATGAGCTTGTGGGGGGTTTGGATTTCTCCACCCTTGATTGTATCCGGGCGGCCTATAGGGTCCAACTTGTTGCTTTGGTGCGAAATTTTGTTGTGGAGGCCCCCTCGGTGGATAATGTTGTTGTTGTTGCGGTGGCGGTCGAGCTTGTTGAGGTTGTTGTTGCGGTGGGTTCAACGCTCCATCATTGTTTGCATATGAGAAACCGGGATGGTTTCTAGTGGCCGGATTGGCCCAATATCCTTGATTCCCCGCGACGTATTGTACTTGCTCCAAGGATCCCTCTCCTTGTTCTCCCCCCAAATACGTAGCTTGAGATTGGTCTTGCCAATCACACATTTGATTCGTTGGTGCGGATGTGGAAGGGGTTCCTTGGGGCTCCGTGATATACTTCTCCAGTCTCTCCACTACCTTGTGGAGAGAATCGAACTTGTTTGTCAGCTCCGCTACGGCCTTTGCCTCATAAATGCTAGATGGCTTCAAGGAGGACGAAGAGTGTCCTCGCTCGTCGCCCCATTGTTGATTGTTTGAGGCCATCTCCTCAATTAGGGACGTAGCTTCGTCGGGAGTCTTTGATAGGATGGCACCATTTGCCTCCGCATCAATAATCTGCTTGGTCCCCGGTTGGAGACCATTGTAGAAGCTATGGACTAGCTCCCAATCTTCGATGCTATGGTGGGGGCATTGATGCTGCAGATCTTCGAAACGCTCCCAAGCCTCATAGAGTGTCTCTTGAGGTCCTTGCTTGAAGGACATAAGAGCACTCCTAATCTTTACCGTCTTGGAGGGCGGATAGAACTTGTCAATGAACGCACTCGCCAACTCGTCCCAAGAGGTAAAGACTCCGTCAGCTTGCGTCCTCAACCAATAAAGAGCTTTGTCCTTTAATGTGAATGGGAAGAGGCGCAGTCTGATGGCATCTAGGGTGACGCCCGGCATCTGAAATGTGGCGCACTTCGACAAAAATAGCTGGATATGGTAGTGAGGATTTTCATGGGCGTTCCCATGAAATGGATCTTGCTGCATCAGAACCACTAGTCCGGTCTTCAGCTCAAAATTCTTGTCGGCCGCCAACTCCGTCACGGCAATGGATGCGGTCGTAGAAGAGGTCTTCGGCCGAAGCCTATCGCGAATAGAGATGATCCTCGCCATTCTTGCCGCCAATTGTTCCGCAGTTTCCGGGTTGGTCATAAACCTCCCTTCCCGATCTTGTCTCCTCTCCGCTCTAATTCTCCGCACGGTACGTTCGATCTCGGGATCAAATAATATAGCCTCAGGGTCCGCCGTGGATCTCGTGTACATGCAACGAGAAAACAGAGTTTCAAAGAAATGATTAGCACAGTGGAAGGGTTAGATAAAAAATAAAGAAATAAAAACAAAAAGAAGAAATAGCTATGGTGATAAGATCAAACACTATCGCCTCCCCGGCAACGGCGCCAAAAACTTGATCGCTTCGGAATGTAACCCAAAAAGAGCGACCGTGTAGTTTTACCGCAAGCGCATGGTGTAGCGGCGAGCGGGTTATCGAACACAGGGAGGACGAATGACGGTGTCTTCTCTGAACAACCTGGCTATAAGAACAGAAAAGATGGAATTTGCCTTTTGGCGATCCTGTCACAATCGTCAGACAAAGTATGGAATATAGAATCAAATAAAAGACGCCTAGGGAATGGGGAATTCCCGCTACTCACCGTATCCCGTCAATGTGATTCATTGGTATCGCAATTGCTAGGGTAGAATCTCGGATGAACTAGTTGCAACTGAATGTAGAACCTAGCTCACGCTCTCGCACTGTTGCCGGTCTATAGCTAACCTAGGGTTGGGTCCAATCTCTTGCAAACCCTAGCCTAGGCAAGCTAGCATTAGGATCAACATCATCGTTCAATCGCGCCCCGAGCCCACTCTCGTGCAAACTCGGGCCATGGCCCAGGTTGGGATAGTTCCTACCCGTCCAATCTCTTGCAAACGGGTATCGGCATGGAATTGCAACGGAGAACCCTAGTATCGGTCCAATCTCTTGCAAACCGATACTACGGAAACTCAATTTCAACCCAATTCGGATTTCTAGGGTTTCCTATCGAATTGGGATCCAATCTCTTGCAAATCCCAATTGATATGAACACCTAGCTATCCGTGTTAAATCGATCCCAAACTAACCCTAATAGCAATTCTAGCAATATTTCTACCAAATCATCACAAATCAGAAATTGGGCTCGTAGGGTTCATCCCCACGCCCCAAGACGTAAGGACTACTCACAATTCATAGCACAAATACAAAAATAATCAATGGAATTAACAAGAGAATTCATCACAATATTCAAATAAGCAATAAAAATAGTATTTTTAAGGGAGAGAGAGACAAACCAATAGAGTTCTCCAAGAATCCAACAAAAACAATCTTTTCTCTCCTCTCCAATCACAATAATCTAAGGCTAAAAAGTTAATCTAAAAAGCTGCAAAAAGTAAAGAAAAAAGCTCTCTAACCTAGGGTAAAAACAGGGGTTAAATACCCCCCAAAATCGTCCAAAAAACTGTGACCAAAATACCCCTGCGCAGCCTGAAAATCGCAATTTTCGCTACAGGCAGCGCGTCGCACTCGGCCGAGTGACAAAAGTCGCTCGGCCGAGTGACAAACCCTGAGAATTTCCAGTAAGTCTGGGTCTTCGGGGGTCTTCACTTCGGGGGTGGCTCGGCCGAGTGAGTTGTCGTCACTCGGCCGATGGCTTCTATGTGCTCGGGCGGTCGGCATTTTCCACTCGGCCGAGTGGGTCTTCTGAAGCTCAGGCAGACGAAAAACAGTAAGTTGGCGATTTTTAATGGGCTTCGTCTGAGTGCCACTCGGGCGGACGGGGTCTCGTCACTCGGCCGATGTGGCTTCCGACGCTCGGCTGAGTGCACATATGGAGCATGTCCGATCTGGTCAACCGAGCGGTGTCTCGCTGGTCGGCCGAGTGACTCCTTCACTCGGCCGAGTGAGACACCAAAAATGCCCAAACAGCTTGTTTTGGCCTCCTCGTCGCTCCTGCGACGTTCTTTCTTCTTCCGCTCCTCTCCAACAGCAAAATACCCCTCAGGGAGGTCGTCGGTGACACTCTGGAGTAGGCGTATCTCGAGATCACTCCAAATCGCTCCAAATCACCTGAAATACGACAAAAACAACAAATCATGAAAAGCATCGTAATATCGTTGATATATCGTGAAAAACATGATTTGAGCGATCTAAATGGCATGCAAACATGCGGGAAAAAAGTGTAAAATATGGAGTGATCATGAACGCATAGGAAAAAATGGTTCGTCAATCGGAGTTCGTTTGACCCTCCAATTAATCATCCAAAGATCAGCCCAAGGCTAGTATTTCACAAAAACTGAGCTGTCAAACGAATCTGCCCAAGGTACAGAAAAACTGCACTTGTGGGACCCACCTGACTAGCTGGGTGAGCCCAGACCAGGCTGGACGCCTGGTCTGGACGCACCCAGGCTGGTGCGCCCAGCCTGGGTGCCTGGCCCAGGCCAAGGCGCCTGACCCGGGCCTAGGCTAGGCGCCCAGGCGCCTGGGCACCCAGGCGCCCAGGGCGCCTGGGCGGGCTCGCCTGGGCCTGGCGTCCTGGCTCAGCCAGGTCTGGCCAGGCACCCAGGCCAGACCTGGTCTGGCCTGGGTCAGCCTGGTCTGACCCGGTCTGATCTATTTGGCTGTTTTTGGCGTAATTTGGATATTTGGCGTCCGATCTAGACGTCGTTCGAACCTGGGCGTAGACCGGGACATTCCCGTCTTACCCGTGAACTTTTCCTTGCGTTTATTTTATTAAATATTGTTTTAAACAATTTAAAACACATTTAATCTCTTTTGCATCAAATGCAAATTAGTCCCCTATCTAGGCTTAAATATCATTTGCTTCAAAAATGCAATTTTCTCTTCCTTTGCATCAAATGCAAATTATTCTCCCTAACTAATTTCTACCTATTACTAGACGAAGGTCGCACTCTGTGTGAGACCCTATAGCCTGACCCTTACAACAGGTTGGGCTCGAAGCCCTATACGGTAGTGACCACGAAAGGTGGTTACCGTCACTGCTTCAGGAATCATCATTATGTGGTTGACTCATTGACATGAGTATTGTCGGGACCACTCTGACTGTTTCCGTGATGAGTTCCACAGTTATAGTCTCTTCGTCTAAACTATGTCGTGTAAATCAAGTCTAGGATACGGTCAAACTGTCAACCCCAATAATTTGACTCCGGTTAGTTTCTATCGATCTTTAGTCAAATAATGTTGGACTTCTTTCAACATACTCTGGCCAGAGATTTTACTAAAGACCGAACTAACGCTACGACACTAACTCCCATTGACCGGGAGAGACGAATCCTCTCTTGATCATTACTCTCCTCGTACGCTTCAAGTGATACCCAATTAAAAGACCTTTCGATAGGCCTTGCCTCGAAGCTAGGTCAGTTTATCTATGTGGCACCGTTCATGCACAGGATCGTAAAATTACCTCAAGTCAAAAGACCAACTTGCCTATCATCACTAAGAGTTATCATTGACAGATTGTTCAATATAACCATATGATTACTCTTGTGGATCGTTCAGTGAACTCATTCTTTAATGAGCACCTGTGTCTCATCTTCGACTTCGCCAAGTCAAGCGATCATGCGATCATCACCACCGCTAAACGGTGAAGACTAAGACACAATGGTCTATCTGATGTTTCGATATCCTTGTCTCGAAACATCTACGACCACGAACCCTTTTAGAATTATGCTACAGACGGTCACACATTTCTCTATGATCGAGATACTCATCTCGATACCTGTTTGACCTCGCATAAAGTCTCAGGACTTTACCTAAGTTAATATCTAATGTTAACTACATTATAATATAACTTAGATAAATTGTTACCAAACAGTTTACTGTTATTTCGAACAAGATGTTTGTGCTATTCATACAGAGATAAATAGCCTTGAGGGCATCATTCTCTACATCTCCCACTTGTACTCAGGCCCATTTATCACGGTATCTAATACCGTTTTTATACATAAGTTTTCCCGACTTCATGTGGTAGAGCCTTCGTGAGTGGATATGCTAAACCGTCTACACTATAGACTTAAGGGGTTTCTATGTTCATGTTAGACCAACCATTTGAATCTCATTCAAATAATTCACTTGGTCTTTCGGAATCCATAATATTTTTATTTATTTGGATCTTATCCAGTTCATCGTATCTTACGATAATTAGTTATTGATCATTTCAAATGGCTTATATCTATTTCTGATAAAGTATCAAACTCTTTTGATCACTTCGTCAAAATATATGTTCCATCTCTTTGATCCTCGCATGTAATTTATACGCTCCCACTGACCTTGAAAACTTTCTGGCTAATTCATATAAGTTGGTTCGTCTAAATCATATTTAGAAAAACGAACTTATAAGTGAATGCTCAAATTTTCAAGGTCAACATGAGCGTTTACATCGAGCTTGGTCCGAGTAGATCTATACACATTTGCGGGTGAAAACGGTTTCATAATAATCCGTTTTATAGGAATTAGGATGAAGACTGTTCTCGATCAATATGTTGCACTTCACTATTTTCCTTTCTGCACCAATATTTCTACTTAAAGATTTACTTGTAGAAAGTGAGGAAACATTTTCCTTGGGCACGTAAACTAAATTCCAAAATTTATTTACGCACACGGACCTATTCTGATTGCATCAAATTTTAAATCGGAGTTACTACTCCGAATTTTCATCCTAGAAGTTGACTAAGTCATCATCAATTATGATGTCTAACTCGACTCTTCGTCTCACGAGATTCGAGTAATTATACAACTTCTTAATGATTGATTTTATGAATATCTTATTGATAATGTCCTCACAGAACATTATCAAAACCTAGGCATTACTATCTGGGACTTAACCCAGAGGGAGGACTTAACTGAGAGTCACTTACAATGGATCACATCAAGTCTAACTAAGTGTGATTCATACCTTTTAACACACCGATGTGTTAACAGACTTGACTTGAGAGAAAATCATATTTTCTTTTAATTACGCAAAATTTTATGTAGCTAAGTATTTGACCATTCGATCTAATCGAATCAGTTTAAATACTTTTGTCATTTCGTTCTTTATTTTATCAAACTTGTGTTTCATCAAGAACACGTGTCTTAATAAAAAATATGAATAACTTATTTTGGTTAATCTAGACTCGGATACATCAGTATGTACGAGACTGAGTTCGACAACTCATTCTCCCACTGTCTTACAGATGGGTTTCGGCCATTATATCTAAGAGGGTAAGACTCACAAGTGTCCGCAGACTTCATAATATGAGAGGTTAGACCCCTCTATATGTGACTTGTGAAGCTTAGTCTCTCGATACGGCCTAGTCTATTTTGCCATATAAGTTTGCTACTATCTTGTGTATTTATATATATTAACATTTAATATATATATTATCGTTATACATATTTACTCATTGCTTCAGAAGCAATGTGAAGACATTCGTCAAAATGTGTTAACTTTTGTATAACAATAATTACGAAATCGTGACATCAAAATATGTCACATTTTCATTTCCTCCTACTTATGCCTTTACTAATGATAAATTAAACTTTCTCAATTGACTTTTCGGAGTGCCTTCTTCCTTTTCTAAATCACATTTAGATATTAAATAGCCCAACATAAATAAATAGCTATGCAAGCATCTCATGTATCCAAACGCCTAAGAGTTGCAATCTTGAGTGTAGCTCAAGAAGTTGCTTGTCTCAAGATCCGGTTGGGATACATAGTCTCGCACCGCTCATGCACTCGTATTCGACTCAAACGGTTTGATCGAATTCTCGAACTTTGCGGATCAAAATTGTTTATCCACACAACCTTGAGTATAGCTCGACAAGTTGTAGGGAGAAACATACTTTGAATTTCCTATATGTTCAAGCTGCCTCATATAGAGACGAGTGACATGTATCGTGAATTTATTTGTTGGACCCAAAACTTAATGGAATCATATTTCTTAAGTCTGTTCTTTTGAAGGTCATTTTAATGTCAACGAGAATATAGTTTAATCCTATCAATTAGAATTTAACTTGATATTCAATTAATCAACCTATTTGACCAGTTAACTTATTCCATTAAAATATTATATTTTGATTCTGTCACGCCCCGCTTCCCAAAAATGTGGAGGCGAGACGTGAGAAGGTCCGCACAAACTTGAAGCTGTGAAGCTCCAAGTCTGATAAGCGTAAAAAAACACTTATTATGGCAGGTCCTTGCAAAGAGAAACGAAACAACAATGATAATAAGGAAATGAGACGACATTTTATTGAATCTCCAAATGTCCATAAACAAATTACAATATCACAGAAAAGCCACCAGGCTAAAGGAAAAAGAGTCTAAGGCCCAACATGGCCAACAAGGTATAACATACATACAAAGGTGCCACGCACTAACAACTAATAGCAAACCTAAACAAAGAAGTGAACACGAGCGGTCTTCAAGATAGGCCCCTGGTGTCCACTCACCTCCACGGCAAACATCAGCATCAGCAACACCATATCCCCTGCAACACCATAGGATTGTGCCCATGCAAGGTGGATGCCTAGCCGGAACAATAGTACAAGTATGTAGCAAGTTACGCAATCACGATGAGTATTCAAGCATGCAATGACATGAGCAGTTAATACACGTACCGTTAATTGTATTTAAACGTGACAGGCAAAATGCAATGGCATGAACAGATATTCGCGTACCGTTAATTGTAATTAGACATGACAGACAAAATGCAATGGCATGAACAGATATTCGCGTACCGTTTATTTGAATTAAACATGGCAGTTAAAGATGCATGGATGACATGAACAGTTAACACGCGTACCGTTAAGGAAAGTAAACGTGACATACAAGCATGATGAAGGTGACGGACCAAGCTTCGTTGTCAAGCTAGGTCAATGGCGTCTAAACGGCTATCCTTTCACCGTCTAGTCTCTTTTACGCTAAAGCAAGGTAAATGGGCTAAGACATGGCCCAAATCAGGGGATGCAAGTTTCACTTGCCTGGCACCGAGGAGAACGATCAACGAAGGCACATCACACAAATTTGTTATCTACGATAATGGATCGCTGTCATGGAAAAACAACATTAGAATGGTAACTAATCCGTATTCACAATCGAACCCTATGATTTCTAATGATCCATTTTATTAGGGTTTCACAAATATCAAGTGTGGGTTATGAGATTATTAAAGGAAGAATACTACCCGTGAAGAAGCGGAGGAACGACGCCGAGAACTACGGCAACGGAAGAACGATCCGGCTCAGATCTGGAAATGGGGAAAATCTGGAGAAAATGGGGTTGGATGAGGCCCTTTGGGGATTTGATGAGGGTTTGAGGTTGAGGAGAGGTAGGACATGTGAAATGAGGGTTTGGATGATGATGGATGAGCTTGGGATGAAGGATCAATGGTTTGGGGAAGAAGGGGGCTCAATGGGGGAGAAATTAGGGTTTTAGGTCGTGAGGGAGGAGAAGAAAACGTTTGGAGGGGTATTTATAGAGTTTGGTGGCGGCTAGGGCAAAACTAGGGTTTACAGCACTGGTTAGTCGGTCAAAGAGCAACCACTGACCGACTAGTTTGAGAACTAGTCGGTCGGTTGAACAACGCAGACCGACTAAGAGTAAACAGTAACTCGGCTGGGAAGATGATCAATGAACTAGTCGGTTGAAGAGCAATGGCTGACCGACTAGATTACAATCTAGTCGGTCGAAAGATGTTCTCAGACCGACTAAAGATAAACAGTAACTTCTGAATTATAATCAAAGCCCACTAGTCGGTCCATTAAGGATTGCCGACCGACTAGATTGAGATCTAGTCGGTTGGTTCTCCTTCTTGAACCAACTAACGTGCACGAAAAGTGTCGATTCGAAGCGCGAAGCTTCGGGATGAATTCTAAGGTTTCTAGGATCAACCTATCGCTAAGATATGATCGATATGAAGCTCGTCACGAGTGATTTACCCCGAGTTCAATGATTCTAAGGAAGAAGCTAGAAGATCACATCAAAAGGAATGAAAACGAAAGCTAGGAAATCTCAACGAGATGAATGAAAGCGAGAACTATGGAAATGGAAACCACACAAGGAGAGAACCCACCATCACAAGCAAAACACACTGATAATCCAATCATACAAAAACCAGTCGTTACATCCTACCCACCTTAGAATAAAGTCCGTCCTCAGACTTTCTAACATATATATAGTCTCTCGGGTAACTACCCTCAACCAATATCACATCATAAATTCAACAAAGTACTTTCATTTCGAGTGCTTATATATATGCACTCGAAATCAAATATTACTACCACTACACACATATTTTCACGCACATAGTACACTCATACTTATTATAGTCAATCAATTTCATACACGTATTTCAATCACATATATATATAGTCAATATATTTATACAACAATAAACACTTATTACTTACTATAAGAAAATAACCAAGCCTCTCTTATTTGAAAATAATTTCACATTTATTTAGTTATTCAAATACATGCAAATATTTCACCATATTTCACCTCACCTATAGTCCTATAACTATATATTGGTATAGCCACCCACAATCGTGTGTGTAACACAACCAAGCACAACGACTCAAACACCATACATACATCATCCATCACTATTCACCACCACATACAATTATACCAAAGTACATAGAGTATACCCACTCAAGCTTGAGTGAGACTCAAATCATAGCAGGACATTATATGCGTAACACAGTATCCATACACATACCAATACCACTCCAAGGCATACACATCCACGTATCATATATTTTCACACCATATCCATCCATTTATAATTACCATATCAACACATCAACTACATACAAGTTTAAGAGATGCAATAGTCGGGTATACCTCCTGATATACACGCATACGACATCTCATAAAACAAGTAGTACCAATCAAAATCATCATTCTGTTATCATACGTATATCACATCATACTCAAGCAGAAAATTACCTACACACAACATACAATTGCCAACACCCATACCACTATATACACACCACGAAACCAAGACTACGACGACATAATCACTTAACTAATGGGCCCACCAAACTATAACAAGGTTGACACAGGCAACGACAAGCTCTATGGGCTAGACAATAGGAAGGAACCGAACCTAGATTATGACGAATAGAAAGATCGAAAAACATGAAAACGGTTGTGTAATGATGTAATGATGCTCCATTAGGACACATGGAAAATAGTGTAAATAACATATTCTAAAATACGAAAAGTTTGAAAACTGTCACACTTCAAAGTTGGAGTCCTTATCCGTATAAAAATATTTAGAGGTCGACAAACAAATTGTTTGAAATAAGTTTGAGTTGAATATACATAATAGGAGAAAACGGTTCATTGGCTCACGTAAGGTCATTAAAAGAAAGTGAATCATTCAAACGAATTTTGAGGTCGTAGTTTAGAAAATATCACACGGTAGTAACTTAATAACGTTCGCAAAGTTAGAAATGAAATTAATTGAAAAAAGTTTAAACTCAGATTGAATGCTTTCAAAATCCTTGAGCCAGGGAAAATTAAAGTAATCAATATTGAAACTACCCCCCCTTTTTTTTGTGCAACCAGGATTTGCCAAAAAGAGACTGTTTTACACAAAGCTCTTAACATACGAGCTAATGAGCCTAATGCGGATATATGAAAACATTCGAAATTCAATTTAGTTTAGAAATTATTCTAAAGGCATGTAGGGTGAACGGAAAGATAACAATAGCTTATTAGTAGTATTATCAAAATTTGTAGTGAAACTTTAAAATCAAATTTATGGAGGGTCTAGATCAGAAAAGGTTATGAAATAATGATTTTTACAAAAATCAGTAATAGGGGAAACGAGGAGCATAACGGTCGTAGTACTGATATATAAAAATTAATTGAAGTTCTACTTTAGAAGTCATTTTTTTAGAAATATGTATGACGAATGGAAAGATAATAACATCTTAGTGGTATGGAAGTAAGTGGGGGATATATACGTATATAGGATTATTAAATTGGTAATAAAATTTGAAACCGAATTTTGGATGTCTAAATCAGGAAAGGGTTTCGAAAAGTAATTTTACAAAAATCTGAACTAGGGAAAAGTTGAGCATAAAAATCGACTCGCTGAAAGCTGAAGTCCGATGTGACTTGAAAGGTATGTAAGAAGCAAACATGATGCGGTATTCGAATAAGTTTTAATGGCATAAGTAAGAAAGAATTTATAATTCAGGTTAGGAAAAACAGAAGCACGGTTCAGAAGAAAATTGGTATGTGAAAAGAGGCAAGTCATTTATATTGATATGAAAATATAGGCTGAAGAATATTATAAACTAATAATCAAGAATCTCGACAAAAGTTTCAATGTTTAAAAGAACAAATAAATTTAAGTCACGAAAGAGTACGAAACCTAATATATATATTAAAGGTTCGCGAACAAATTCAAACTTAGCGAAAGAGGAACATCGAAAATACTTTTAGGGGAAACAAGGATTTGCCACAAGATTGGGTTGGTAAAAGACTTGGAGTACGGGCACGACAAACTTGTAATTAGTATATATTTATAAATTAATTGGGGTCCTACTTATCTTGAAAGAAGTATTTTAAAGTACGTACGATAGATAGCTAAAATGAATTTCGCAATAGTAGAAAAGGTGGTATATCGAATCATCGAAATAGTAGTAAAGTTTTTGAGATCGAGAAGCGAAGATATAGGTTAGAAAATGGTTACACGATAGTAATTTAAAATTACGGCCAAATAGTTTTTTTTTTCAAAATCTAAGAATAACTTTGAGCTCAAATGGGAGTAATGGTAATATATTGAAAGAAGGTTTAAAACAAAATTCAAATCAAGTGGAAACTTTTAATAAGGAAAATTTGGAAACGACCTTGGAAGAATCAAGATTTGCAACGGGAAAGATTTGAAGGGTCAACGATAATAGTAAGGAGGGGATCATGTGAATCGAGGGCAATGAATGTGGTTGTGTGAGGCATGCACCTAAATCACGATGCAAGAAAACCATGATGAAGATCTACGGTCAGTAACACCAAAGTGTAGTGACCAGGAAAGATTGAATCAGGGGGGGTTCTAATCATCGGGTTAACTAAAGGCCAAGGGATTTGGTCGGATGATCGAAACATAAATACGCCTAGGTTATGACTCAGGAAAATCTACGGAAACTCCTACGGTCGACCAAAGATTTTGGAACTAAGCGCTAAGACTCTCTAGGGCTAGACAGCGATGAAATGAGTTCAGCTGGGTCCGAAATCAATGAACCCAAGCGAGAGACCAAAGAATTCTAGAAGTCTATCCTAGTCAAGCTAGACAGGAACCACTAAGGTAACTCTTAAGACAATCAAATAAATCACTAACGTGGAGTCTAGCTAACAATCAAGGATTCCTAACTAGCAAGCACAGACGTCTATCTAAGTCTAGCTAGGGTCCTGATCTAATGGATTTCCTATCAAGCTGGGACAAGTGCTCTAACACGCCTGCTAGCCACCTAAGGCATAGGAACGCTAAAATCCTAGACTCCGGGCTTATAACTTGGATGTTCTAATTCATTTAATGGACATTCCATAATTATTATCGTTGTTCCGATAGTTCGCATTTGCAAATGGACCTGCATGGGCCACCAATAAAACCTGTCACGCCCCGCTTCCCAAAAATGTGGAGGCGAGACGTGAGAAGGTCCGCACAAACTTGAAGCTGTGAAGCTCCAAGTCTGATAAGCGTAAAAAAAACACTTATTATGGCAGGTCCTTGCAAAGAGAAACGAAACAACGATGATAATAAGGAAATGAGACGACATTTTATTGAATCTCCAAATGTCCATAAACAAATTACAATATCACAGAAAAGCCACCAGGCTAAAGGAAAAAGAGTCTAAGGCCCAACATGGCCAACAAGGTATAACATACATACAAAGGTGCCACGCACCAACAACTAACAGCAAACCTAAACAAAGAAGTGAACACGAGCGGTCTTCAAGACAGGCCCCTGGTGTCCACTCACCTCCACGGCAAACATCAGCATCAGCAACACCATATCCCCTGCAACAAAGCTCTGGCTCTGGGTCTAACATGTGACACCCAAAAGAGAGAGGGGCACATGTCAGCAAGTCTGGAAAGACTTTTGCAAGGAAACGGAAAGAAAGGTAAACTAGCAACCTAACAGTTATAGTATGATGCATGGCATGGCATGTATAGTATGGAAGTGACAAGTAAAGGGAAGTACAAGTAGCAAGTATGTCACGGATAACAAGTAAACATGGACAAGTACAAGTCGAGTGGTTCACGTCAAGTGAACAGTAAAGTAAACAAGTGGCAGTTGTGACATGCAATGTCAAGTAACAAGTACAAGGGATCACTCAACGAGTGCCCTATTGCCCGCAGGCTGTGTTCAAGTATCAAGTACAAGGGATCACTCAACGAGTGCCCTATTGCCCGCAGGCTGTGTTGAGCTCGTCTTCTGGAACACGAGCCAGAAAGTGTATTTGGCATAGGATTGTGCCCACGCAAGGTGGATGCCTAGCCGGAACAATACTACAAGTATGTAGCAAGTTACGCAATCACGATGAGTATTCAAGCATGCAATGACATGAGCAGTTAATACGCGTAACGTTAATTGTATTTAAACGTGACAGGCAAAATGCAATGGCATGAACAGATATTCGCGTACCATTAATTGTAATTAGACATGACAGGCAAAATGCAATGGCATGAACAGATATTCGCGTACCGTTTATTTGAATTAAACATGGCAGTTAAAGATGCATGGATGACATGAACAGTTAACACGCGTACCGTTTAGGAAAGTAAACGTGACATACAAGCATGATGAAGGTGACGGACCAAGCTTCGTTGTCAAGCTAGGTCAATGGTGTCTAAACGGCTATCCTTTCACCGTCTAGTCTCTTTTACGCTAAAGCAAGGTAAATGGCCTAAGACATGGCCCAAATCAGGGGATGCAAGTTTCACTTGCCTGGCACCGAGGAGAACGATCAACGAAGGCACATCACACAAATTTGTTATCTACGGGAATGGATCGCTGTCATGGAAAACAACATTAGAATGGTAACTAATCCGTATTCACAATCGAACCCTATGATTTCTAATGATCCATTTTATTAGGGTTTCACAAATATCAAGTGTGGGTTATGAGATTATTAAAGGAAGAATACTACCCGTGAAGAAGCGGAGGAACGACGCCGAGAACTACGGCAACGGAAGAACGATCCGGCTCAGATCTGGAAATGGGGAAAATCTGGAGAAAATGGGGTTGGATGAGGCCCTTTGGGGATTTGATGAGGGTTGGAGGTTGAGGAGAGGTAGGACATGTGAAATGAGGGTTTGGATGATGATGGATGAGCTTGGGATGAAGGATCAATGGTTTGGGGAAGAAGGGGGCTCAATGGGGGAGAAATTAGGGTTTTAGGTCGTGAGGGAGGAGAAGAAAACGTTTGGAGGGGTATTTATAGAGTTTGGTGGCGGCTAGGGCAAAACTAGGGTTTACAACACTGGTTAGTCGGTCAAAGAGCAACCACTGACCGACTAGTTTGAGAACTAGTCGGTCGGTTGAACAACGCAGACCGACTAAGAGTAAACAGTAACTCGGCTGGGAAGATGATCAATGAACTAGTCGGTTGAAGAGCAATGGCTGATCGACTAGATTACAATCTAGTCGGTCGAAAGATGTTCTCAGACCGACTAAAGATAAACATTAACTTCTGAATTATAATTAAAGCCCACTAGTCGGTCCATTAAGGATTGCCGACCGACTAGATTGAGATCTAGTCGGTTGGTTCTCCTTCTTGAACCAACTAACATGCACGAAAAGTGTCGATTCGAAGCGCGAAGCTTCGGGATGAATTCTAAGGTTTCTAGGATCAACCTATCGCTAAGATATGATCGATATGAAGCTCGTCACGAGTGATTTACCCCGAGTTCAATGATTCTAAGGAAGAAGCTAGAAGATCACATCAAAAGGAATGAAAACGAAAGCTAGGAAATCTCAACGAGATGAATGAAAGCGAGAACTATGGAAATGGAAACCACACAAGGAGAGAACCCACCATCACAAGCAAAACACACTGATAATCCAATCATACAAAAACCAGTCGTTACAGATTCCTTCGGTAAACATAGTCTTGCCCTAGTTTAGCGTATGTTCAAAATTAAATATAGGTAGAATGGCTTTTATCTATCTATACCCACTATTTTTACGATCGTTTCAAAGCTTAATAACGAACGATTTAATCGAATTAAAATTAATGGGTAAGAGGTCCAATCACCTTGAGCCTAACAACCTTGAGTGTAGCTCAACAAGTTGCTTGACTCTGCGATCGGAAGATGACTCTTCATTGATCATATCAGATATGACTCTCTTATTCGGTTTTTACCCCTAGCCATTTGTGATCATGAGTGTGCTCATCCAAATCACAATGTGTAGTCTAGTCGGACCCTTGTTTTCATGTCTAGCTGACTTGCTCCGGCGCTCGGTGTATTCACGACACGTCGGTTTGGGTCAGGTCTTAGACTAAATCTAGCCAGACTACATCATTGACTTAACTTACCCCGGCGCTCGGTGTACGACACGACGGTTTTGGTCAGTCAAGATTTCATCTTATGTATTTAAGGAGTTGGTTTCTATAAGGTTGTCATGTCACAGCTTGAGTGTAGCTCAACAACTGTAACACGGGTCCTATAGTTGCTAACCCCTAAAACAAGGAGGGCTACGGCTAATCTTGAAAAAGATCATTAACGTATTTGACTTAGATATAGTCCAGGGTGTCATATAATCATGATTCACGACATTGCGGTCCAGCGGAACACAGCCAGGGAATTGACTAAGCCAGAATCACTATCCTTTAAAAGGTGATCCGGCAAACTTAGCCAAGCACATTGACTGGATCATGGTCCATTGAATGAAGCTTCTCATTTTTATCTGTGTGCCATAGACTAAACAGCTTTTATTAACAACTAATTAATCCTATCAACTAGTTGAATCCTTAAATTCAAAATTTTAGGATTTGTTTAATAACTTTTATTAAGTCCTTATCAACTATAAGGTTCACGTGCTATCCTAATCGTTATTAGGATTTTAATAAATTTTATTAACAATGCTAAGAGCGAAGTCCTTTAATGATAATTAATAATAACAATTAGAATTAAAAATTCATTAAAAGGACTACCCTAATCAGGAATTAGGTCTTGAAGGGTTGTTAAAAGTTTTATTAACACATAACATGTCATTAAAATTCAATTAATAAATTTTAATTAAATTCTTTAATGGCTAACCTAAGAGGTTGTCTTGTGTTATCAAATAAGGGACAAGATGACATAGCCATAAAATTAATGTTACACTAATTTTAACGCATAAAGATAGTGCATAACTATTCAACAATTAAATAGACTAAAGTTTATTGCATAAACTATTTTAAACTTTTAAAATCAGTTTTAAAAAAATAACTCATAAATTTTAAAACATCATTTAAAAAAACATGCTAAAATTTTTTATCACATAAAATATTTAACATCTAAAATAACTTTAAACTTAACGCATAAAGTTTTAAAGCTTTAAAATCAATTTTAAATTATCACATAAATTTAAAATACCATTTTAAAATTTTCATGTTTAAAATTTTATCATGTAAAATATTTAAACATCTTAAATCCTTTTATAATCATCTTTAAAAAATTATCGCATAAATTTTAAAACATTTTAAAAAAGGGGCATCTAAAATGTTTTAAAACATCTCATATCTTTAAAACATTTTATAAAGTATTTTAAAAGCATTTCAATTTTAATAAAATCGCAGTGCTAGATCGTTACGCAAACCTAGGCTCTGATACCACTGAAGGGTTTTCTGGGACCCTTAGGGCACAAAAAAAATTCTATTCCCGTCCTAAGTCGGACGGAACATAAACATAAAAATATTTATGCAGCGGAAGAATAAGTTAATCTAATTAACTTAGCCCTAAGATACAAGACCATTAGCCAAGATCTATGCCAACTTGGGATGGATCTGACCATCCCAAGAAGGATCTAACCTACTGCGATTAAATTAAACTAATGCTAATAAATACATACCCGGAATCTCAACCCGGGGGCATGCGAGATGTTCCGCACCGTATTCCGAGCCGCTCCCGTCCCACGCCAAGCCACTCCTTGAACCGCTCCCCAAACCGCTCCTCGAATCGCTTCGCATCCCGAGGCGATCAATCCCCTTGTCGTCGATCCAACCACGAGTGGAAGAAAGTTTCCGCGAATGAAACCTTTGACAAGATTTCGGATTAGAATCCGAACTCCTTTGCGGCTTTGCTAAAGCCCTCAGGAGTAAGGCAGAAATATAGGGAGATAGAGAAATATTGATTTAAGCCTAGATCCGAGCGTGCTCCAACATTTACGAGAGCTGCTTGATCTAGAGCTTGGGACGGCTTTTGAGGAGGGGAACAGACCACTATTTATATAGGTGGCTGACTGATCCCCTTCCCTCAAAATCCGATGTGTGACTAATTTAGAGTTAGTCAAATTCAATTTAGTTTGCCCTTCACAAAGTGCAAACTTCCGTGAATTTTAACTCCCTAACCGTTGAGCTTCATGATTGATACAAACTATCAATTCGAAGGGTGTTCAACGGTGAACGCATAGGAAAAAACGGTTCGTCAATCGGAGTTCGTTTGACCCTCCAATTAATCATCCAAAGATCGGCCCAAGGCTAAAATTTCACAAAAACTGAGCCGTCAAACGAATCTGCCCTAGGTACAGAAAAACTGCACTTGTGGGACCCACCTGACCAGCTGGGCGAGCCCAGACCAGGCTGGACGCCTGGTCTGGACGCACCCAGGCTGGTGCGCCCAGCCTGGGCGCCTGGCCCGGGCAGGGCGCCTAGCCCGGGCCTGGGCGGGCCCGCCTGGGCCTGGCGTCCTGGCGCAGCCATGTCTGGCCAGGCGCCCAGGCCAGACCTGATCTGGCCTGGGTCAGCCTGGTCTGACCCGGTCTGACCCGGTCTGACCCGGTCTGATCTATTTGGCTGTTTTTGGCGTAAGTTGGGTATTTGGCGTCTGATCTGGACGCCGTTCGAACCTGGGCGTAGACCGGGACATTCCCGTCTTACCCGTGAACTTTTCCTTGCGTTTAATTTTTTTAAATATTGTTTTAAACAATTTAAAACACATTTAATCTCTTTTGCATCAAATGCAAATTAGTCCCCTATCTAGGCTTAAATATCATTTGCATCAAAATGCAATTTTCTCTTCCTTTGTATCAAATACAAATTATTCTCCCTAACTAATTTCTACCTATTACTAGACGAAGGTCGCACTCTGTGTGAGACCCTACAGACTGACCCTTACAACAGGTTGGGCTCGAAGCCCTATACGGCAGTGACCACGAGTAGTGGTTACCGTCCCTGCTTCAGGAATCATCATTATGTGGTTGACTTATTGACATGAGTATTGTCAGGACCACTCTGACTGTTTCCGTGATGAGTTCCGCAGTTATAGTCTCTTCGTCTAAACTATGTCGTGTAAATCAAGTCTAGGGTACGGTCAAACTGTCAACCCCAATAACTTGACTCCGGTTAGTTTCTATCGATCTTTAGTCAAATAATGTTGGACTTCTTCCAACATACTCTGGCCAGAGATTTTACTAAAGACCGAACTAACTCTACGACACTAACTCCCATTGATCAGGAGAGACGAATCCTCTCTTGATCATTACTCTCCTCGTACGCTTCAAGTGATACCCAATCAAAAGACCTTTTGACAGGCCTTGCCTCGAAGCTAGGTCAGTTTATCTATGTGGCACCGTTCATGCACATGATCGTAAAATGACCTCAAGTCAAAAGACCAACTTGCCTATCATCACTAAGAGTTATCATTGACAGATTGGTCAATATAACCATATGATAACTCTTGTGTATCGTTCAGTGAACTCATTCTCTAATGAGCACCTGTGTCTCGTCTTCGACTTTGCTAAGTCAAGCGATCATGAGATCATCACCACCGCTAAACGGTGAAGACTAAGACACAATGGTCTATCCGATGTTTCGATATCCTTGTCTCGAAACATCTACGACCACGAACCCTTTTAGACTTATGCTACAGACTGTCAAACATTTCTCCATGATCGAGATACTCATCTCGATACCTGTTTGACCTCGCATAAAGTCTCAGGACTTTACCTAAGTTAATATCTAATGTTAACTACATTATAAAATAACTTAGATAAATTGTTACCAAACAGCTTACTATTATTTCGAACAAGATGTTTGTGCTATTCACACAGAGATAAATAGCCTTGAGGGCATCATATCTCTACAAGAGAAGCTTTAGGTGAAAAACTCTGGGCTTCTTCAAAGGTTTGAACAAAGAAGTTGCAGTTTGGGGGCCATTGAACCGGAAACAAGGACAACCGAGTGTAATTCGACAGTAAATAAAAATTAGGGCACGATCGAAAGAAAAAGTTGAAAGTTATACCAAAATGATGGAGATGAAGTGGATTGAGGAGACCGACGCAAGGATGAGACTGATCGGAGGAGGAGGCCAGAGGGAGGCTTGAGTTGACGGAGGGAGGGCTGGTGGATCAGTCGAAGGAAGAAGAAGGTGAGTCGGGCTATATAAATCGATGGAAAGAGAAAGTCGGGCTCAATAGACGGTTAACAGAGATAATGGGAGAGATCTGGGCCATTGGATCAAAATGAACGGCTCAGATCAAGGACTACGAACCGCCAAACTCAACGGACATGTGACTGATGCACAACATGCAGTCGGCTGTCAAGCCCAATATAAAAATGGCTCAGAAAGAAGACAAGCGCCTATAGAGGAAAACACAGTCGCCTGGATTTGGATAGGCACTTGTAAAATGACCTACAAGGGCCTAAAATGACCAACAGGGGCCTGCTACACAGTAAAATTTTTAAGAAATTTTGAGCCATCTCTCGGAAAAGTTGGTGATAATTACGCAGGTGCCTGATGACCAAAATACAGTCGCCTGGCGGATGACCAGTAGACTGAAAAATGACCATCAGTCGCCTGTCATGAATAAGAGTTATAAAGGTTAAAAACTGGAGATTGGGCAGTCGATTGTAAAAGAAATGGCAGTCGACTGTCCTGGTTTTGAAATCCAGAATTGAGTTAGAATCAAGAATCTTAGACTTCTCACCCTTAGACCTATACTCTAACTACTCTAAAAGCATAAAATAACCATCATAAGAATATAGATTAATACACATATTAATCTAATCATCAAATCATCAAAAATCTCCAATACATCTCATTGAAAACAAATATGAAAATATGACATATTCAACATGTGATAAGGAAATGATCGTATGAATTCAAAATAAGTTCTAACATATGAAAATGAGCTCCTAAATTTCAGATTCACACATAATCCTTAATTCTCGATGCAACCTTACAAATGACTCTTCTTTTATAGGTTTAGTGAAGATGTCGGCGATTTGTTTTTGGGTTTCAATGTACTCTAAGATGATGTCCTTCTTAGCTACATGATCATTAATGAAATGGTGTCTCACATATATGGAAATGATCATATAAATTCAAAACAAGTTATAACATATGAAAATGAGCTCCTAAATTTCAGATTCACACATAATCCTTAATTCTCCACGCAACCTCACAAATGAGTCTTCTTTTATAGGTTTAGTGAAGATGTCAGCGATTTGTTCTTGGGTTTCAATGTACTCTAAGATGATGTCCTTCTTAGCTACATGATCATGAATGAAATGGTGTCTCACATCTATGTGTTTGGTACGTGAGTGGTGTACCGGATTTTTGGAAAGACATATTGCACTTTGGTTATCAACCATGATATGGCAAGTATCACAATTGACACCATAGTCTTTGAGTGTGTGTCTCATCCAAAGGACTTGTGCACATGTAATACTTGCAGCGATATATTCCGCTTCGGTCGTGGAAAAATATACGGAGTTTTGCTTCTTGGAAAACCAATAGACAAGAAAATTTCCTAGAAAATGGCAAGTACTAGTAGTACTTTTCCTGTCGGATTTGCACCCAATAAAATCAGCATCACTATATGAGACTAGCTCATATGTGCTAGATTTAGGGTAAAGTAACACATAATCTAATGTTTGATTGAGGCAACGAAAAATTCGTTTAACCGCAATCAAGTGTGATTCCTTAGGTCTAGCTTGATATCTAGCACAAATACATACTGAAAACATGATATTGGGCCTACTAGTAGTTAAATAAAGTAAGCTATCGATCATACCTCGATATAGACGAATGTCTACATCTTACCCTTTTTCATCCTTGTGTAGATGGGTGGTCGTACTCATGGGAGTCCTTTTGCTTGAAGACGATCCCATACTGAATCGCTTGATAAGCTCCCCGGTGTACTTGGTTTGGTGTATGAAAATTCCATCCTTCATTTGCCAAATTTGAAGACCTAGAAAGTAGTTGAGCTCACCCATGTGGCTCATCCCAAATTCTTCGTTCATAGATTTAGAAAATTCTTGGCAAAGGTTAAAGTTAGTAGAACCAAAGATAATATTGTTTACAAAACTTGAATAAGGAGGATGTCATTTTCATAGTCTTTAATGAAAAGAGTTAAATCAACTTCACCCATTTTAAAACCTAAATCCAAAAGAAAGGTTTTGTGTCGATCATAACAAGCACTAGGAGCTTGTCTCAACCCATATAATGCTTTATTAAGTTTGAAACATGATTAGGAAACTTTTCATGAATAAAGACGGGTGGTTGAGAAACATAAACTTCTTCATTAACCATGCCATTTAAAAATGCACTTTTAACATCCATTTGAAATTATTTAAAATTCTTATTAGATGCAAAAGATAAAAGCAACCTAATAGCTTCTAATCTAGCTACCGGGGCAAATGATTCTTCGTAATCGATACCTTCCTCTTGCCGGTAGCCTTGAGCTACTAACCTTGCTTTGTTTCTTGTGATGACCTCATTCTTATTCGTCTTGTTCTTAAAATCCCATTTGGTCCCAATTACTTGGTGACCATTTAGAAGAGGGACGAGCTCCCAAACTTCATTTCTTTCAAATTGCCTGAGCTCCTCTTCCATTGCAACTATCCACGAGCTATCTTCACAAGCTTCTTGAATGTTCTTTGGCTCAATGGTAGAGAAAAGGTGCAATGAGAGAATTCATCAATCCTCGACCTTGTTCGGACACCCACAACAATATCTCCAATTATTTAGTCGTGGGGGTGGTTACGAACAATCAGATAAGCTTTGGGAATAGCTGGATCACTTGGAACGTTCTCAACATTTTCATTATCATTGTTAGTCTCAATAATAAAATCATTAATTTTAACATTAATAATGGAATCACATAAAACATCTATACTATCATCGACAACTTGAGGAACATCAAAATCTTCATGAAATGAAACATGTAGTGATTCCTCGATGTTGAAGAGGTTTTATTGTATATCCGGTAGGCTTTGCTACGTATGGAATATCCAACAAAATTCCTTCATCAGATCTTGGCTCAAATTTGTCTAAATTATCAAAAGTGTGCTTTTTAAAACATTTTGAACCAAAACACGAAAATACTTAACTTGAGGCTTTTTATCATAAAATAATTCAAAACAAGTTTTGTTCGTCCGGGGCCTCACTAGAATCCTATTGAGCACATAACCCGCCGTGTGCACCGCCTCCGCCCAAAATTGAAGTCCTAGATGACTATCATGGATCATGGTGCATGCAAACTCAATAAGAGTTTTATTCATTCTCTCAACAACACCATTTTATGGTGGTGCGCAAGGAAAAGAAAAATTGTGAATAATCCCATTCTCATCACAAAACTTAGAGAAAAGTTCATTCTCAAATTCCCCTCCATGATCACTACGAATAGTGATAATGGTGGTTCCTAAGAGATTTTGAACTTTCTATGCAAATTTGGTTAACTCATCAAATGCTTCATTTTTATTGGTTAAAAATGATATCCATGTAAATCTAGAAAAGTCATCTATAATCACTAATTTATAATGAGCATTTCCTAAAGAGTCTACTCTAGTAGGCCCAAATAGATCTAAAGGAAGTTATTTTCGGGGCCTTTTAGAGGTTATGCCATCTTTGAGTTTAAATGAAGATTTACGAAGTGTACCTCGTTGACATGAATCACAAAAACTTTTCTTATTAAAATAAATCTTCGGAAAACCTTTAACTAGATCATGCCTAGCTAATTTATATTAGTGCTTAAAATGAACATGACCAAAACGACGATGCCATAATAATTGTTCATTTTTATTAGCAACTACACAATGTCCTATGGTTTTAGTCAAGTTCAAATAATAAATATTTTTACGCCTAATACCAAAAAATAACACATGCAAATCATTATCAAGTATATTACAAATACCATCTCCAATGATGGTTCCCTTTTGATTGCCTCCAAAGGTGACCGTTTCACTGTCTTTTATGCGGATCACTTCGGAGAGAAAGGAGGGATCTTCCGTCATGTGTTTGGAGCAACCGATATCGAGTATCCATCCTTTCCTTTTAAAGCAAATATTTCTATTATTGCTCTCTTTCTTGTTTTTGGGTACTTACTTAGTATACCATAAGCTTATGGTACCCAAGCTTGTTGGGTCCAAGGGGATTAGCCCTTTGGAAACCAAGTCCAAGTGGACTTTGGCTTCCCAACATAGTTACCACTATTTATCACATCACTAAAATAAGAATTTACATATGCATTCCTAACATTTGTTCTAGTGTTCTTGGGACCCCAAATTATGTACGTTTTGGGTGTCCTCTTCCTAGTGGCATGCACATCAGGTTGAGGTCTATGTGGTGCATGTTTCCTAGGAGCATGAGATCTAGCATATTAAGGTGGAGGAGGATATGCATGAGACATATACGTGTTATATGCAGAATGAGGTGCATGCATATTATATGGTGCATATGGAGCGTACATGTGATGCGATGGATATGCATGATGTGTATGAGCATATGAGTGTTTAGGAGCACGTGCAAGAGTATTTCTCATGTGTGTATTTGCACGTGCCCGTGGGTGTGGAGCATAAAACTCATCATGCGTGTTCACATGAGAAGTAGGAGTGTTCCTACATGTGTGCATGTTAGTATACTTAAAGGCATGTCGTTTCTTTTGATTTCCACCCTTAATGGGTTTCTTGTCAAACGAAGGAATGTGTGTAGTGGTGACTTTCTTGGTAGGCTTGCTACCAATAGTGTTTTTGTCACTACTAGTGGATGCATCGGAGGATGGCCTTACAAAATCTATAATTACACCACTATAGGAGGTGCGAGATTTGGATGCGTTGCTTCCACATAACCAAGCCCAACACGATGTGTGGCCGAAAATTGGTTGGAAAGCAATTCATCCAATTGCCCTTTCTGTTAGTTAAATCTCTTAACTTGGGAGGACATGAGCTCATATTTCTCCCTAACGGAAGAAATATTAGTGTTCAAAGTGGACACATGTGTGGTGAGCTCGTGCACTTGGGTTTTGAGAGAATCATTTTCAATACCCAATTGTGTATTTTATGAAGCTAGATTAACCATGTCTGTAGATGAAACGTGATCTAATTGAGATTTGAGGGAATTAACCTCAGTTCTCACAGTGCCATTTTGAGAAACCAAATTAGTGTAATTGTGTCAACAATGGTATCATTGTTGGTGATGCATGGCATGGATGATTTACTAACATTTGATTTCTTCAAATTAGTATATCTAAGCATAAGAGATTGACACTTAGAAAATAATTCTTCGTCAGCAATACAAAGCTCATCCATGGTTACCTCGGGTTCATCGTTCCTACTGTCGCTTCCATCGGAGAATGTATCTTCTCGGACCATGAAGCATATATGTGCACTCTCACCCTTCTTATCATCGGATTCACTTGAGGAATATCCACTAGAGTCATCGAAAGTCTCACTGAGTCCTTTCTTCTTGTCATTCTTGAATTTATCGGACTTGTGGTACTTTGGTGCTTTCCATTTTTCTTTGTTCCTTAGCATTGGGCAATCCTTCTTGATGTGCCCTGTATTGTTACACTTAAAACAAAAAGAAGATGAATTGTTAGTGGAATCAAATTTAGATTTGGAAGAGAATTTACCTTTACGAAAGAAGCGGTGGAACTTCTTCGCCATTAGCGCCATTTCTTCCAAATCCATTTCGTTCTTGGATTCATCACTATCGGAGGATGAAGAGGTAGCCTTGAACGCTAACGCCTTCTTCTTTGCCTATGTTGGATTTATCATAGCTCTAATCTTCAATCGGTTCTTCCTTCTTACTTCGTAAGGCATGAGAGTACAGATGAGATTCACCACGGTATAGTTCTTCATGTCATTGACCTCCTCAATGGCAATAACACTTCTTTTCCACTTTGAGGTCATTCCTATGATTATCTTTCTTATCTTCTCTTGTTGTCTCTTGTTGTGTATATACTTGACCGAGAGCTTCAAACTCATTGGTGAAGTCGATGAAACATCCATACATCGTTGCAATGTTCTCACTTTCCTGCATATGAAACATGTCGAAGTTTTGTATAGCAACATATAACTTTGACAATTTTACCTTGTTCGTCCTATCGCGGGTGAAGACGAGATGGTTCCATATTTGATATGCAATCTTACATGTGCATATCTTGTTGAACTCATCCGGATCCAATGCGCAATGAAGAGCGTTCATTGCTTAGGCATTGTTCACCTCGGTAGACTTCTCGGCGGGAGTCCATTTGTCAAAATCTTCTTCGGTGGGTTAAACGTAATCCTTATATAGGGTTCTCCAAAGAGAAGCACTCATTTGGAACGTCTCCATCTGGCACTTCCAATAGTCGAAATTCGTGCTATTGAAACACGGAGGACGAACCGTTGATTGTCCTTCGAATACGGTAGAAGCACCATCACGATCATGATTGCTGTATGAAGGAGGTGGAGGAACGATGTTGTTGTTGGATGCCATAGCTAATAACTTACATTTTGATACAAATTGTAAGGACACTGTCTATGAGGAAAACATTATTAGGGGGTTGAATAGTGTTTATAATATTTAACTAAGAAATTACGCCTAATTAAAATCCTAATCCAACAAAGATGCGGAAATAAAAATTAATAATAATGAACAATGCAAACAATAAGATGTTTCAAGGGTTCGGATTACCCAAGTCAAACCTGACTTGTTCCCGGTAGTCCTACGACCATTCCACCCGGATACCTCCGTATACTCAAGTTAGAACCCTAACTTGAGGTTTTCTTTAAACCCACTTGTAGAAACCCTACAAGTGTAATCGAATAACAATCGATGTCCTTGAATCCCACAACTTGGGATCAATCAAACCACTCTCACAACCGAGAGTGAATTCAAATAACGAAAGTTATGAAATACACTTACAATTCACTTATGCCTTGAAGTAGAACTTGAAGGAGCAAAGTGAAGTGAGTGTTGATCTCTTCGAAGAAGAGAGTAAAGCCCTTTCTCTTGTCACCACTAAATGCCTAGAGGATATCAACTTTGATTCTAGGTTGGAGAGTAAGAGAGAATGAGATTCTAAGGCTTAGAGTGAATGAAATCTTGAGAGATTAGAGATGAGATCAATGAAGTCTTAAGGGTTCCAAGAGATCTCCAATGGAACATTAGGAGACCCTTTTATAAGTTCTCTAAAACCCTCAAACAAAATACCCAAAACCCCCTTTGAAATCCGTGTGAAAAAAGCCAACAGATAGAATTTACAGCCAGGACATGAGACTGTTGAAGAACTTACAGTCGCTTGCTGCACTGTGTCAGAGGGTAGGAGAGAATTCAAACGGTAACTTACTATGTGGGACCGTCAATTGATGAAGGTTGGACATGCGACTAAAAACCATTAGGCGACTGAGAAACCTTATACATGCAACTGTGTGGCAAAGTGCAAAAGTTGACAGAGAGCAAGAATTCTGGGTAATCTTGGACAAGCGACTGATGTGGTATCCACAGATTCATGTTCCATGGACAGGCGACTGGGAAACCAACTTCAGTCGTCTATGTGCACAAGTGCGTAACTTGCCAAAATGAAAGTTCTGGGCAAGTGATGGACATTCGACTGATGTGGTATCCACAGGTGCCTATGCCATGGGCATGCGACAGGGAAACCAACTACAGTCGTCTGTTTGCACAAGTGTGAAATTGATAGATCATTAGATATTTGGGTAAGAGCAGACATGTGACTGACTAACGAGTCACAGGCACCCGAAACTAGATAGGCGCATGTACTTTGTACAATACTCACTTATTGAAGTTGAATACATAAAAGCCCAAAAACCTAAGTCAAAACATGTGCATTACAATCGACTGTAGAAAAATTCTCAGGTGCCTGTATGGAGACATGCGCTTGCATTTTGTTCTTCAGTCACCTGTTAAAACTCCAAAATGCACTGTAAAGGGAATGAAGAGTTTGAATCCTAGGAAATGATTTCTAGTGACATCATAGGCTAGATAAAGTGAAGTGTGTAAGCTCCAAGATAGTTCTACTACAAGGCTACATTCTAATCAAGAGAAATGAAAGCATAACAATATTTACATTGAATATATCCTTCTATTCCTTCTCTTGAATGGCCTTGAAGTCTTTGAAACTTTATTCTTCAACTTGATCACCCAATCTTCAATTCATTGAGCTTTGATTGATCTTGGTAGTCATCCATTGCTATTTGGTCTTCAAGATTAGATTAGGCAATGGATTAATTGCATGTATGGATTAGTCACAAGTATTTATGTTTGCTCATCATCAAAACCAAGTAGGGAGAAGTCTAATACTCAACAGTGGCACTATTCACAGAATTTCCAGAAACTGTTTCTTTGACACGGTCGTGTAGCACGACCGTGTTGGCCATAAACTAAAATTCCAGAGATCATTTTTTCAACACGGCCGCGTTGCAAAACCATGTTAGCTATGGCCCTTCAGCAGATTTTAGATTCTTATATGCACGGTCGTGTTGCTGACATGCACGGCTGTGTCAACCCTGTTTTGGCATGTTTCACCACCGTTGGATTTTCGATTGACCTAAAACTCACTAGATAGACACATTAGACCCGTATGACTTGTTTGAAATCATCAAAATTAAATTTTGGCTTCAGTTAGAGGACCAACTTAGGCCAATAATCTCATCCTTTTTGATGATGACAAACAAGCATAGAAAAATTGAAATTTAAAAATATAAAGCAAGTCATATGGTGCACATGTTCATGAATCATTAAGCAAAGCTCTCCCTAGCTATGTGCTCTCTTGAATGATATGACAAGCTCCTCCTCAAACTATGCATCTCACTATCTATCTCTCCCCATTAATCAATGCATTGGTATTTTTGATGTCTAAATTTCTAAATTTTTTGTACTCTCCCCCTTTTGTCATCCATCGAAAATGTCACTAATAACATTGAAGTAGTTGATAATAAGACATGAATTAGTGTTAGCGAATTAAAGAAACACGAGGTTGACAACGAGAATCATATTAGTGTGTTTTCCCCACAAGCTCAAGTTATGAACAATGTCATGATCAATGAAAGCATACGTCCATTGCATGAAAGTAATAAGAAGAAATCATTATATAATGTACGAGAACCATAGGTTGATGCTAAAAACTTAGAATTTAAAAACCTAGAATTGTCCTAAACATATTGTGAACATTCATCTCTTATGGAATAATTTTAAGCAAAGTATAGGAAGACACCCAACATAGGATACCATAGTGTTAAATTTTGGGTCCTTTGGAGTTGAGGTGCATTAAGTGGTTACTTTACGTACCATATATCACACACATTACTCAATAAACCCCCGAAATTCGTTTACTAGCTGCAGGCATCAAAAGAATTTGGCATGTATTGTATATTATCTTGCTTTCTTTTTTCTTTTGCCAATATTTTTTTCATTACTCATTTTACTCTTTCTTGCTATGTTGGTGTCTTGGAATAGTGACGCATGAAGGCAGCGACATATTTGGCTCCTATTACATAATTTGTCCAATGAGATTTATGTTTCTAATAAGTATAGAGACAATCAATATATTGATGCCATAAGAGTTTAAACATACTCCATGAATTTCCATAGATTATATAACTCAATCAACTAGATAAAATCAAGCAATATGGCATGATAACAAATTTCACTAGATTATTCACAATTCAAGCATGGGGAATGTGCATACATATGCGACACCATTATCAAGATCATTTTAATGTTTCTAGGATGTATAACAAGGTTCATATCAAATGCTCAACCATTTTCAAAAATATTAATGACGGTGATGCATGCACATACAATATGTGTACTATCCTATACTGAAATGAGATATAATCAATGTGTAGAGGTTAGATACAATGTTTAAGCATGTGTTTGTGCAAGGATAAGTGTGCTAGTGCTCAATTAGTGACATAATCCCCAACTCCCTTCGAATGAAGAAAAATTGATTTTGATCTAAGGATTTGGTGAAAATGTCCGTTAATTGCTTTTCGGTATCAACATAGTCTATAGAGATATCTTTCTTATCAACATGATCACGAAGAAAGTGGTGACAAATATCAATATGCTTAGTCCTAGAGTGTAAGACGAGATTTTTAGATAGGTCTATGGCATGCTTGTTATCTGATCGCTCCTTATTTTACACCGTTTTTCTGCATGTTTGCATGTCATTTCGATCGCCCATATTGCGTTTTCACGATTATTCGATGATATCGCGTTGCTTTTCACTATTTCTTGTTTTTGTCGGATTTCAAGAAATATGGAGCGATCAGGAGCATAAATGAGATCAAGGGACTTTCGTGCACGCTGGAGCACCGCCTGTGACCCTATCGAGGAGCCAGCAGCGCTAGATGATGAGCGGAAGAAGAAGAAGCTCGATAGAATCGACGAGGAGGCGAGGAGGAGAAGATATGACTCCAGAAACAGCCCACTTGGCCGAGCAGATAGCTCACTCGGCCGAGTGAAGGAACGTACTTGGCCGAGTACAACGGATACAACATCATATGGAGTCAAAGTCCACTCAGGCGAGTGAAAGATCTCACTCGGCCGAGTGAAGAAGTCCATTTGCCCGAGTACAACAGGGTTTTCCTCCTGAGATCTCAGCCGAATCTCTAAAGTTTGGAGAAGATAAGCAGAAGACTCACTCGACTGAGTGAGAAAGCCCACTCGACTGAGTATAGAACTCCAGTCGGCCGAGTGGCACAGAGCGACAGACACCCAAAACCCCCCAATATCTCTGTTTTTCTTTGGGTCCGTCACTCGGCCGAGTGACATGTTCTACTCAGCCGAGTGGTACAGTCTGCCTGTATCGCGAATTAGGGTTCTGGGCTGCGCCAAGGGCAGATCTGTCAGGATTTTCTAGCCGACTTTGGCTTGTATTTAAACTATTTTTCTTCCTAGTTTTAGAAAAGACCAGAAGTTAGTTTTTGAGCATTATTCTAATTGAAATTCTCAGCTGGAGATTGAAGATTGGAGATTTGGTTTGTTCTTTCTATCAAAATTTCTTATTTTTATGAATCGTTTTCTCTCAACCATGAATTGCTATATGTTTTCATTCGTTATTTTTGTGATTGCCATGATTAATTGCGAGTAGTTCTGCTGTTCTAGGGCATGGGGATGAACCTTATGGATCCGATTTTAGAATTGTGATGAATGAATTAATGTGTTGCTAGGATTGATAGATGGTTGGGTTATGATTGATTTACTACGAGTAGCTAGGAATTTCCATTGATTGGGGTTTGCAAGAGATTGGATTCCAATCGATGGGAAGGCCTAGATATTCGATTTAGGTTTATAATCGAGATTCTCTAGACTTGGTTTGCAAGAGATTGGACCAAAGCTAGGATTTTTATTATAAATCTATACTCATATTCGTTTGCAAGAGATTGGAGAAATACGAACTATCATAACCTAGATCGTAACTCGAGTTTGCACGAGAGTGGGCTCGAGGTGCGATTGGACTATGATGTGGATCTTCATGCTAGCAGCTTAGGTTAGGGTTTGCACGAGAGTGGACCCTAATCTAGGTTGCTATAGACCGGCAATAGCGCGAGAGCGTGAGCTTGGTTCTCTATTCAGTTACGACTAGTTCACCTCAATTCAAGCCATGTAACATTGAGATTCACGATTCACAGAGATGAATGACGATTTGTAGTGGGGATTCTCTGGCCCTAATAGACGCTTTTATTATCTAGAATTCAAATTGTTAATTGAACGACATTGACAATTTTCTCGAAGTCATTCCATTCTACCACCAATAGCTAGGTGATTAAAACAGACCGTCATTTGTCCTCCCTGTGTTTGATACCCGCTCGCCACTACACCGTGCGATTGCGGTAAAACTACAATCGTTTTCCGGGTGTATATCCGGGGCCGATCAAGTTTTTGGCGCCGTTTCCGGGGAGGCGATGGTATATTATTTTATTTACTTAGCTATTTCTTTTTATTTTATTTTCTTCACTATTTTATTCCTTTATTATGCTAACAATTATATCTAGACTCTCTTTTTCTGTGCTTGTACACGAGATCGAAGCAGCCTCAAGAAGACATATTATTCGACCCTGAGATCGAGCATACGACAAGGAGGCTTAGAGCTGAGAGGAGATTTTCTATAGAGGAAAGTCAAATGGCCGCGTCGGAAACACCAGAGGAGCTAGCAGCGCGTATGGCTAGGCTTGTCTCCATCTGAGATAGGCTACGGCCTAAGACCACGTCCACCACCTCTTCTATAGTCATGTCGGAGTTGGCGGCCGACAAGAACTTTGAGCTAAAGACAGGACTTGTAGTGTTGATGCAACAAGATCCATTCCATGGGAACTCATAAGAAAACCCGTACTACCATCAGCAATCGTTCTTGGCTAAATGCGCAACTTTTCAGATGCCTGGCGTGCCGGCTGACGCTATTCGACTGCGCCTCTTTCCGTTTACTCTTCGAGATAAGGCATTGTATTGGTTAAGGACACAAGCCGAGGGGATCTTCACCAATTGGGATGAGCTGGTAAGTGCATTTGTCAACAAGTTCTATCCGCCATCCAAGACTATTAAGATACGAAGCGCACTGATGTCCTTCAAGCAAGGCCCTCAAGACACTTTATATGAGGCGTGGGAGTGTTTCAAGGATCTCCAACACCAATGACCCCACCATAACATTGAGCCATGGGAGCTTGTGCATAGCTTCTATAACGGGTTGCAACCGAGCACAAAGCAAATAATTGATGCAACCGCCAATGGAGCTATCTTGTCAAAGACACCGGATGACGCTATGGCCTTACTTGAGGAGATGGCCTCGAATAATCAGCAGTGGGCCGACGAAAGGGGAAATTCTTCGTCATCCTTGAATTCGACAAGTATCTATGAAGTAAAGGCAGTGGCAGAGCACTATAAAAAATTTGATTCTCTTCACAAAGTCGTAGAGAGATAGGAAAAGTTGGTTTGTGAACCACATGGAGCCCCACCGTTTCTACACCGGGAGGAAGCATGAGCGAGTGTCAAGATCAAGCTCATGTTATGTTTTTTGGAGGGGAGCAAGGAGACGGAGCTATGGAGCAAGCTCAATATGTTGCGGGTAGTACCGGTTATTGGGTGAACCCGGCTACAAGGGGTCATCCCGGATTTTCATACGTCAACAATGATGGAGCCTTGAATCCACTACCGCAACAATCACAAGCCCGGCCTCCACAACAACCACAGTATCAACAAAGGGCACCCCAACAACAAAACTACCCACTGAGGCAACAAGCGGGGCCTTATAGACCCCCCGAGATACAATCAAAGATGGAGGGCACCCAATCCACCTCAAGCACCGCTAAGGTCGGACCACGAAGCAAGGGTCAAAGAGTTCATGGCCGAGCAAAAGAAGTTTAATGCAAAATTGACGGCCCAACAAGATTCCCGCAACACCGTCGTGGCACAGTTATCGAAGCAACTCACATTGCTCAACAAGACCAATCAACAATTACCGGCTCAACCGGAACAAAACTCACGATGCAACACCGGGCACATCAATGCGGTTGTGGCGGTGACTACAAGAGGCGGGAAGGACACTACTCCTGCCATGATTCAAGCTAAGGAGCCGAGGGAAGAAATTTCGATTGATGAGGAACCGGGCAATGTAGAGGAGGACTCGAAGGCGTCGAGCGATCGTGAAAAATCTGAAGTAGAGAAGCCACAAGAGGAGCGAACTTATATGCCACCTGTACTGTACCCACAACGGTTGGCAAAGGCAAGGATTGAGAAAAGGCTCATCAAATTTCTGGAGTATTTGCGAGGTGTGAGCTTGAACATCCCATTCTTGGATGCAATCATCGAAATCCCGTCCTATGCAAAGTTTCTAAAGGATTTAATCGCAGGAAAGAAGCGAAAAGAAAGGATCATGCTCACCGAGCAAACTACGTGGTTTACTAGAAAGGAGAAAGCACCGACCAAGTTCAAAGATCCTGGTAGTTTTCAAATTCCTTGCATGCTTGGAGGAGTCCCACTTCAGAAAGCTTTAGTAGATTTGGGAGCAAGCGTGAGCCTCATGCCCCTCATGATGTTCAAGAAATTGAATACGGGAACCGACCTTAAGGCCACAGACATGAAGATACAACTCGCCGATGGGCAAATCACTAGGCCGGTGGGGATTGCCGAAAACATACCACTACAAGTACCGGGTGGAATCTGCTTTCCATGCGACTTCGTGGTGATGGACATTAAGGAGGAAGGTGATACGTCGCTGATTCTTGGACGCCCTTTCTTAGCCAACGTCGGAGTGATTGTAGATGTGAGGGAAGGAACCTTATCCTTGAACGTTGGCAATATTGAAGTTGAGCTCCACATTCCGAAGGTGATGAAGCATATGCCTTGGCCAGAGGACGTGGACTATGTGGACCTCCTCGTCGAAGTGATTGACGATGCCATGCCATTTGCCATCGGGGCCAAGCACGGTGACAGCCTCGAAGAGGGCCAACTTACCAAAGAAGGCGAAATGATGGGAGACCCGCCGGACCCTCTTGCGGATGAAGAGAAGGACGATGCTGATGTCGTCAAGATTAGAGAGCTATGCAAGCTCTCTACGGCGAAGCATATGAAGAAAGCTCCACCGGCCAACAAATCTTCGCCGCCGACCAAGAAGAAGGATGTCAAAAACTCAAGCTTGGGGGACTCACCCCCCACTACTACCCATGGTGAAAGGGAGCCGAGGAACGCCGAAGAAAATCAACAACTAAACCCAAGCAGCCTTCCCGACAAGTTTGACGTGCGCATCTCACATGCGCCAAACATCGAGCTTTAATCGTGAGTCTTAAGGGGTCGAGCTCAAGACCTTAAACGAGCGCTTATCGGGAGGCAACCCGACGGTTATATTTCACTTTTTAGTTGAATTTTCTTTTCAGTTTTTTGTTTTAGATCTTTATTAGTGTTTAGAATCAAGTGTCGAAGAAAAAACTGACAACGGGCAACATTTTTCATTTCAGGAGAAGGAGAATAAGAGACCATATGAATGGAGGACGATCATGGCGATGGGGAGCATTCCAGGGATGCACTCAAATGTCAAAAGAAGGAAGAAACTGACGGGGAAAGGAAAATCAGAAAGTGGAGCAAAAACAGAGAGTTGGAGCTGACAATAGCAGCCCACTCGGCCGAGTGACACTTTCTCTTGGCCGAGTGAAGACCCAACTCGACCGAGTAGGGTACTGATCAGGGAAGTCTCGAAAAAACCTCTCTCTGTTAATTGCATGCCACTCGGCTGAGTGACTTTGTCACTCGACCGAGTGAACCAGACACTTTCAGCACTTGAAAAGCTCTGAGTGGCCTATCCACTCGGTCGAGTGACTTTTGTCTACTTGGCCGAGTGATAGTTCTACTCGGCCGAGTCGGAACATATATTAAAAATTTTAAAATCTTCAAAACTGTGGCCACTCGACCGAGTGGTCACTGCCACTCGGCCGAGTGACCAACACTATATAACCCAGCGCACGCGGCCCAAAAAAACAAAAATACCCCAAATTCCCGAATCGATGCCTGAGCTTCCCCCAATCGCCCGAACGCCCCGTTCCCTCTCCTGAGATGCACCCACCCGCGCCCGAGTGGCATGACCCCCGTCGCACTTGTCGTTGTCCGATCGCCGCCGCCTCCCTCACCGTCGATCATCCCCTATCAGCCCTAATTTCACCTTTTCTCACAATCTCCATTTCGTAAGCTCTATTCTGCTCCGAATCGAAATTAAACTACATACACACCTATTTCTCTTGATTTTCCCCTAAATTTATTGATATTCATTGCTAATCAATCAATTTTGTGTTTCAGGATAGCTTGGGGGAGATCAATAGCAGATTCAGAGCTTCTCAGGGGAGGCGTTTCTTTGCTCGCATCGCTTACTTGGAGTCGCGTCATGCTCGGGTATATTCGCTCCTTTTTATTATCACTTCACATTGGTTGGCACATCTCACGGCATTACCATGCCTCCACGCACTAGGTTGGGTTCGTGGGCGCCCGCCTCCAAACGGAGGATGACTAGCGAGCCTAGCTCTTTCTCCACTAGAGCGGACTCCCTGCCGCCTGCCCACCACCACCTACACTTCCGCCTCCTACTTCACCCATTCCACCCCACTGGCACATCCTGTCCCAGCTTTCGATACGATGGGGATCACTTTCTGAGACGACGCACACCGCGTCAGATTTAAAAGAATCTCTCATCGATCAATCGTCCCCTCTAGGTTTGCACACATTGCATATTTTGAGTGCCTAGGGGTATTCGAGAGCCTACTCCAGTTGTATGATAACGTGGGGTGGCGTGATTTTTTGTCGGTGTCGGTAGACACCTACGTCCGACCGACACTCGAGGTCCTGAGTTCTATCCGTAGATTTCCAGGGGGTTGCACGTTTCATCTGATGGATCATGAGTGCGAGATTACTCTCGATATGCTCCGAGCCTTTTTTCAGTAGCCCCCTGTCCCAGACCCCGACCACGCTTTTAGTCCCACGCACATCGCCCCACCGTCATTCGATACACACGCTTTCTGGATGTTGATCACGGGTTCCCCACTAGCGTTTGACCCTAGCCGGGCCAAGGCATCCTCTATTGTCCACCCATGCCTCTGTATTGCTCAGCGCCTTATGTCGACCACATTTCTCACGAGGTATGAGCCTGGGACGATGTCTACGCCTGAGCTTTATATGCTCTACGTGATGACTAGAGCGAGAGTCTTTGAGGGCGACACGGACGTCTCAGTCCTCGCCGTTCAGATCGATATAGCTAGATGGTATTTAGACCGCATTGTTTCTTCTGCCATCGCTAGGACGGTGATCTGTTGCGGCGGTCTGATTACCTTGCTAGCTCCTTTGTGCGGGGTTGAGCTCCCAGCTGGTTTGCTTCGACCCACAGGCCCCACCTCCCTTTCCATAGATGTCATGGCCCGCATGAGGATGTTGCGTACTCACGGTCAGCACCACTGGGTTTGGCTGCATGGTCCTTTTGGTACAGATTATATGGTGCTTCCGAGCCCCGCTCGGACACATATTGGACCCGCAGGAGGGGTGTGGAGACCAGAGATGGACTTCCTCATCCCAACTACGTACGTGCTTGAGCCCGAGGGCGCTCAGCAGGAGCCCCTCCTCCCATCTCTGGACCAGGAGATCCCGATCCCTCAGCCTGCACCTGATTTGTTCCCTGCTTTCGTCACTTCTGTCAGTGTTGGGAGCACACTTGCTGAGTCCATGTCAACCACCACCTTTGTGCCGTTGACCTCTGATCCCATTTCTTATGTGAGTTTTGAGAGCGCCACCACCGCTGTTTTTGAGAGAGGTGAGCCTTCCTTTATTTTGACAGCTGAGACCATGTCGTTACCAGATTTCTCGACCCCTGGGGAGTCATTTTCTGTTGATTTCACGACCTCCCCAGTCGTTGACACTTCTGTCTCTGCTGTCGCTGTCATCACTGAGAGCGTCGTGATGTCTGTCCCCATTTTTGTGTCAGTGACCTCTCCACCCTTCTCGTCCACTTTCACCACTTCAGATTCTGCCGCTGCTCACACTTCAGAGAGCATCCCTGTGTCTCAGCCTCCCACAGAGGCTAAGCGTCTTTTAGCGAGCACAGCACCACACCCTCACCCAGTAGTGGCCCCACTTGTCTACGGTGGCTGTGTGCAGCAGCCCAGACCCCCACCTGTTTGACCCTCTCCCTCGCCCCCGACACCCTGGTTGAGCACCTGCGTGCCTTAGAGGGGGCCGTTAGTGGGCTCAGAGGAGATTTTCAGGATCTCGCCGCCACCGTTAGCTCTGTGCAGTCTCGTGTTGCTCTACTCCCTGGTATTCAAGTTACCCTGAACCAGATTCTTGCACGCCTGCCACAGCCTCCACCTGCCGCTATCCGTCCCATTTCACAGTAGCCTCCACCACCACCACCTCCGCCACCACAGGACGGTGCTGCCGCTCCATCATCTGCTTAGGCACACACTTGATGCCTCTCATATTTTTTACCGCTGCTGTGATTGATATTATCTTTTCTATCGATTTTGCGCCCCTCCTCCCCACATATTTCGTTCACTTTCTGCTCAGATTTGTCTATATCATCCTGGGAGATAGTAGGTATTTCTGGGACCGTTATATTGCACCACCTTGATCTTTGCACTCATCACTTGCATTTCCATCCCATTTTCTTACATTTCATCCATTATCATGCATGCATCCCACCCCCACCCCTATCATATTTCTCCTTGGGCCACACTTAGCACATTGAGGACATTGTGTAGTTTAGGTTGGGGGGAGTGAGTGTCTCACGCACTTTTCGTTTTCTTCATTTTTATCTTCATTTTTCCACCTTTCTTTATTTTTCACTTATTTTCACCCACTTTTTCATATTTTTCCTTATGCATCACGTTTTCTTATTTTTTTGTGTGCTGCATTTGTATAGTAGTTCTTATTTTTCCTTTTTCCTTATTTCTTTATCTTTTTTTGCTAGAGATGAATTTTCTGTGATGACGATGACTTGGAGTTAGCTTACTTTTATATGCATATTCTCTTGCCATGCCATCGTTTTTATTTCAGATATCATATGCTATACGTTGCCATACATTCGAGAATTGTAACATGCATCTTTATTATATGATTGTGAATGAAATTCTACTATTAGCTGAGTCTGAAGATTTATATTGTATACTTTCCATAGCCAACACACCAAGCTTCACGCATTGATTGCCTAAATTTGGAGTACTGCTTTGTTGTATGCTATCACTTCTATTTGCATGAAATTGTATGCTCAACTTACCGGTTGATTGAATGTATGCCTTTTTGATATAACTGGATTAGTTTACTTTCTGAATTCAAGCTGAGTAGATTACATTACCCTGCTGACAGTTGTCGTGCACATTCAAAAGAGTGAACTGAGTGTTGCATATTTTTCTTTCTCCACATATATTGAACATCATTGTTATACTTAAAATCATTGGTGAATCTCCCCTTAGCAACTTTTATATTGGCATCTTCCCCTTGCTATAAAGTCCAAGCTCCAATACCACAAAATCAAAAGAAAAAAAGGAATGCATGCATATCTCTCTATCTTTGATTCGGGATTGTTATTGTGTATATTGGTCTAAAAAAAGAAAAAAAGAGAAAAAGAGAAAAGAAAAACAAAAAGAAGTTCATCTGTATATACACGATCCCATTTCTTTCTTTGTTTCTTTCTTTCTTTCTTCCATCTTTTATTTCCCTCGGAGCTTCAAAAAATGGGAAAATTCGTATTGTTCTATTTGATGCCACCACGCTTGTAGATAAGCTTAGGGAGGGGATCCAATGATGTGTGAGAGAGTGACCTCTTGTCTGTGCATGACGACCTAAGCTAGGTAATTTTTTATACTCAGGGAGATTATTTGGAGTATTATGAAGTCCACGAATTGAAATTTGGCATGCATTTCATGAATACCATTTCTTTCTATTCTTATTGCTCCATAATGTGTGATGCCTCTTATACTCCAAATAAAAAACGATCAATTGAAAAGTGTGCAATCTATGATTATGTATATTACTTTGGATGCCTCAAACGACGCTAATTCTAGAATGATTTGATGGTTCATATCGTTTTGATATTCTTGGTTTCTATGTCGAATGCATTTATATATGATCATGATATCAAGATAAAAATCTTTGGCATGTTTTTAGTCGTCGTGTGCTATTTGAGTAAGCAGCTCCACGTCCTGAGAAAATGATCTAGTACCTTCCTCTTCGTTTTCTATTCTATCTTCTCCTTCCGTTTTCCTTATTTTTACCCGCCGGGTTCGCCTTTTTACTCATCTTCCTCGAGGACGAGTAAGAGGTAAGCTTGGGGGATTTTGATCGCTCCTTAATTTACACCTTTTTTCTACATGTTTGCGTGTCATTTTGATCGCCCAAATTGCGTTTTTCACGATTATTCGATGATATCGCGTTGCTTTTTCACTCTTTCTTCTTTTTGTCGGATTTCAGGAAATATGGAGCGATCTGGAGCATACATGAGATCAAGGGACTTTCGCGCACGCTGGAGCACCACCTGTGACCCTATCGAGGAGCCAGCAGTGCTAGATGATGAGCGGAAGAAGAAGAAGATCAATAGAATCGACGAGGAGGCGAGGAGGAGAAGATAGGACTCCAAAAACAGCCCACTCGACCGAGCAGACAGCTCACTCGGCCGAGTGAAGGAATATACTCGGCCGAGTACAACGGATACAGGAGCACCTGGAGTCAAAGTCCACTCGGCCGAGTGAAAGATCTCACTCGGCCGAGTGAAGAAGACCATTCACCCGAGTACGACAGGGGTTTCCTCCTGAGATCTCAGCCGACTCTCTGAAGTTTGGAGAAGATCAGCAGAAGACTCACTCGACCGAGTGAGAAAGCCCACTCGACCGAGTATAGAACTCCACTCGGCCGAGTGGCGTAGAGCGACAGACCCCCCAAAAACCCCAATATCTCTGTTTTTCTTTGGGTCCATCACTCGGCCAAGTGACATGTTCTACTCCGCCGAGTAGTGCAGTCTTCCTGTATCACGAATTAGGGTTCTGGGCTACGCCAGGGGTAGATCTGTCAGGATTTTCTAGCCGACTTTGGCTTGTATTTAAACTAGTTTTCTTCCTAGTTTTAGAAAAGACCAGAAGTTAGTTTTTGAGCATTATTCTAATTGAAATTCTCAGCTGGAGATTGAAGATTGGAGATTTGGTTTATTCTTTCTATCAAAATTTCTTATTTTTATGAATTGTTTTCTCTCAATCATGAATTGCTATATGTTTTCATTCGTTATTTCTGTGATTGCCATGATTAATTGCGAGTAGTTCCGCTGTTCTAGGGCATAAGGATGAACCCTATGGATCCGATTTTAGAATTGTGATGAATGAATTAATGTATTGCTAGGATTGATAGATGGTTGGGTTATGATTGATTTACTACGAGTAGCTAGGAATTTCCATTGATTGGGGTTTGCAAGAGATTGGATTCCAATCGATGGGAAGGCCTAGATATTCGATTTAGGTTTATAATCGAGATTCTCTAGACTTGGTTTGCAAGAGATTGGACCAAAGCTAGGAATTTTATTATGAATCTATACTCATATTCGTTTGCAAGAGATTGGACGAATACGAACTATCATAACCTAGATCGTAACTCGAGTTTGCACAAGAGTGGGCGCGAGGTGCGATTGGACGATGATGTCGATCTTCATGCTAGCGGCTTAGGTTAGGGTTTGCACGAGAGTGGGCCCAAATCTAGGTTTCTATTGACCGGCAATAGCGCGAGAGCGTGAGCTTGGTTCTCTATTCAGTTACGACTAGTTCACCTCAATTCAAGCCATGCAACATTGAGATTCACAATTCACAGAGATGAATGACGATCCGTAGTAGGGATTCCATGGCCCTAGACGCTTTTATTATCTAGAATTCAAATTGTTAATTGAACGACCCGGACAATATTCTCGAAATCATTCCATTCTACCACCAATAGCTAGGTGATTAAAACAGAGTACCGTCATTTATCCTCCCTGTGGTCGATACCCGCTCGCCACTACACCGTGCGCTTGCGGTAAAACTACAATCGTTTTCCGGGTGTATATCTAGGGCCGATCATTATCACACCAAATGGTTGTTGGTTGGAAAGTAAGACCGTAATCTCTAAGGGTTTTCTTATCCATAGAATTTGAGCACAACAACATCCCGTCGAAACATATTCGGCTTCGGTTGTACTCAATGCTATGGTTTTTTGCTTCTTGGATATCCAAGAAACTAGAGACATACCTAGTAGTTGGTAAGTGCCTGAAGTACTCTTATGATCGGTTCTACTTCCTGCAAAATCCGCTTCATAATATCCAACAAGCTCAAAAGATGAGGAGCAGTGGTACCATAGTCCAGAATCTAAAGTTGCTTTAACATACCTAATAATTCATTTACTATCGAAAGATGCGATTCTCTAGGACATGATTGAAACCAAGCATTTAAACACACACTAAACATTATATCAGGCCTACTAGATGTCAAATATAATAGGCTACATATCATACCTCGATACATACGCTCGTCCACCTTCTTTCCCTTTTCTTCCTTATCTACATTCGCCGTTGTTGACATGGGAGTAGAGCATTCCTTTGAATTGTCAAGGCTGAATTTCTTGACCAATTCCCTCGCATTTTTTTCTTGGTTGATGAAAATCCCATCCTCACATTGTTTGATTTGTAATCCAAGCATAAATATGAGTTCACCCATCAGGCTCATCTCAAATTCGCTAGACATACCCTTGGAAAATTCCTCACAAAGAGAGTTGTTAGTAGCACCAAAAAAATATCAACAACATAAATTTGCACTATTAGTACATCTTTATTTTGATGTTTAACAAATAAGGTTTTATCCACCTGCCCCATGGAAAAATTATGCTCAAGCAAAAGTTTACGTGGTCGCTCATACCAAGCTCTAGGAGCTTGTTACCAACCCCATTCAAGAAAGCACTCTTGACATCCATTTGGTAGAGTTTGAATTTCATGATACTAGCAAATGCTAAAAGCATCCGAATTTCTTCCAATCTTGCGACGAGAGCAACGGTTTCATCAGAGTCAATCCATTCCTCTTGGTTGTATACTTGGGCAACCAATCTAGCTTTATTTCAAATAACATTGCCCAATTCGTCAAGTTTGTTTCTAAATACCCATTTAGTACCTATGATGTTTGGTGTTTGGGTTTGGGAACAAGTTCCCAAACTTGATTCCTATCAAATTGTGACATTTCCTTCTGCATTGCCATAAACCAATAAGAATCTTTCAAAGAACCATCCACATTCTTAGGTTCTAAAATAGAAATAAAAGCAAAGTTAACCATCAAATTAAAGCTACTTATAATGCGTATACCTTCCGCAGTGTCTCCAAGAATTTGGTCCTTAGGATGATCCTTCTTAAGCGCCAATCCTTATGGAGATCTAGTGATGATGTAGTAGGTTCCTCTTCCTCGCTTGGTGCATTATCATTGTTGTCCCTTTGCTCATCGGAATTGCTAGTGTTCAACTCCAGGGATTCAAGTTCACCTACAATTTCAGGAGATTCTACAGCACTAGAAGATTCATTAATAGAACTTTTCTCATCAAATTTAACATGCACGGTTTCTTGGATAGTGAGGGTCCTTTTGTTGAATACTATATAAGATTTGCTATATGGGGAGTACCCAATAAAAATACCATCATCAGATTTAGCATCAAATTTATCCGAGTTATCGCTTACCCTCAAAATATAACATTTGCATCCAAATGGTTTAAGATGTGATAAGTTGGGAGTCAACTCTCTATAAAGCTCATATGGTTTTTTCTTCAAAATGGGCCTTATTGACACATGATTCAAAATGTAGCAAGATGTATGTATTGCTTCGGCCCAAAAATACAATGGCAATTTAAAATCATGAATTAAGGTCGTAGCCATTTCTTGCAATGTACGGTTTTTCCTCTCAACCACCCCATTTTGTTGTGGTGTCCTCGGGGCAGAAAAATTATGTGAATATCCTTTTGAAACACAAAAATCATCAAAGCTAGCATTTACAAACTCACCACCATGATCACTCTTAACTTAATTTTGACTGTAGAAAAACCTTTTTCATTTTCAACCTTTTTACAAAACATTTTGAAAAACAATGAAAGTCTCATGTTTGTGTGTCAAGAAATACACCCATGTGAATTGTGAAAAATCATTGACAATGATGAAGTAATAATGCATACCACCTAAACTAGCAAACTTTGTGGGTCCAAATAAATCCAAATGTATTAGTTGCAAAGGCTTAGTAGTAGAGACAACATTTTTAGGGTTGAAACTACATTTATGTTGCTTACCTAGTTGACATGTATCACAAATCTTGTCTCTATCAATACTAATTTGAGGTTACCCTCTAACAAGTTTCTTACGAGCAAGCTTTGAGATTAGGTCCATACCGGCATGGCCTAACCTTCGATGCCATAACCAATTAGTCTCATGTGATGCAACTAAACATTTTAGATTATTTGAATCACTAAGTTTGATAGTTTAGATGTTATTATATGATGTGCCTTTGAAAAGAATGTCATCTTCTTTCAAAATATGTACTTCGTCATTTTCGAAATGCACCTTACTGCCTATAGAGCATAATTGACCCACACTTAACAAATTATATGCTAAACCATCTACAAGATTAACATTTTCAATGACTACAAGTGGATGCTTACCAATGTTACCTTTGCCCAAGATTTTGCATTTTCTTCCCATCGCCAAGAGTTACCGTCCTTCCATCTTTCCATGATAGCGTAGTGAAGAGAGATTCATTGCCCGTCATGAGGTTTGAGCAACTGCTATCAAGGTACAACAGGCTATCATCGAAGCTTGAAGATGCACTTACAAAAGAAGATGCACATTTTGGTAACCAAATATTGGATCCACAATTATTAGTACGATGCTTTAGAACCCATATAAAATATTTAGGATAAAATCTAGCAAATCAATCATACATAACATGTCCTTTTCTATTACAATGAAAGCATGTTACATTGGCAAAAGTATTAGAAAACATGTTTTTGTCATGCTTGGAGTATGGAGGGCTCACGTATCTAGCAAAATTCTTATCCATGGTCCTTTTAGGTTTCTTCTTCATTTGTTTCTTCTTCTTTTGAAATCCTAGGCCATGTTTTCTAGTATTATTGTTAAGCCCATTTATCATGTTGTTGAAGCTTACTTGGCTACTAGTGAATTTTTTTATCGTAGAGCTAAGATTTTGTTTTTCGTTTTCAAGTTCACTTATCCTAGCTTCATATCTCGTCTCCACTTCACTGGTCTCCACTTTACTAGCTATATTTTTGCCTTTTATTAAGCTAGAGTTTTCTTTTACAAGTTCTTCTAGTTTTTCTTCGTAGTTAGCTAATTATTGGTTTAAAAATTTTATTTCGGATTCACTAGAGCTAAGAGAGCTAATTTTCTCTTTCAATTCTTTGGCTAAATTTAAGTTATCATGTTTTAGCCTAACCAATCTTTTCTTAGATTTTTCTAGTTTTAGAGTCTTGGTCTCTAAGTGGGTTTCATCAAAACTATTATTGATTTCTGTTTGTTCTTTTCACTTTGCAAAGAGTTCATCTCTCTCATTTATCACACTTCCTAGTTCTTTTAAGGTGTCTCGCGATTTTCTTAACTTAACATATCTAGGAACCATTTCCTTAAAGAGTTCAACTAGGTATTCATAAGCTTCTTCCATGTCAGAAAACATGTCTTCACTTATATGAAATTTTCATTCATCAAAATTTGGCTAGCATGGCTTAGATTTTACCTTTGATCCACCCGCCATGAAGCAAGTGCCATTGTTGTAACGACATGTTTCTATCGTATGTATTTCGTACGTATTTCTATTAATTGATTTAATTGAATATTTGTCTTATGATGATTATTATTATTTTTATAGCTCAAACGCATGATCGGACCCAGCATTCATGATCCCCACGACTTCACGATCGCATTGATATCTTCTTTATAATTTTTTGGTTGACGTTGATTTCAGGGGCGAAATTGTAATAATTCGATTATCTTAACTAAATTGATTTCTTCTAATCTAATCTTAATTAGATTAATTTTTCTAATTTAATCTAATCCTAATAAATCTAATTAGTTTAAGTAAATCAATTTTCCTAATCAAATCTTAACCTGATTGACTTTCAAATCAAATCTTAATCAAATCGATTTTTCTAATCAAAATATCTTAACTGTATAAATTATCATAATCACATATTATCCTAATGAATCTTAACTAAATGATTATCCTAATCAAATCTTAACTAAATTAATTTTCTAAATCAAATTTTGATCTTAATAAATCCTAACTAATCTTAATATATAATCCTATCACTTAGCTGGTCACATAGTGGGTAACATTCTATCCCACGATCCGTGCAACAAATTTCTGTCATTCCTCCCAACCCTATTATATTCACTGCCTTTTGCTGCCTTACAAATAAAAAACAAAGAGAGGAAGTGCACTCTCCTATAACACTAATGCACACACGTGAGCCGCACACCATTTCTTTTCAATTTCTAAACCTCAGCCCGTCTTCTCATTCCTCAGCCCTCCAACAAACACCGCCAGCAACCACAACCCCCCGAGCAACTCCTCCTGCGTGTGCGGCTATTTTCTTCCTCCAAACCCCCGTCTGAACACCACCGCACCCCCTAACACTCTCGTTTTCGACTTGCCAGCCTCTCGCGCCACCACCTAGCAGACGCCACTGCCAGCAACCCTAAAACCCCTGACTCCTTTCTCCGGCCAACAACCCCTACGCACCTCCAACGACGCTCTCCACCTCCAACACCGCCACAACTCCTTCCAGTCCTCAAAGAACACGGCCATCCCATCCTCTTACCCTCAAACCCTAACCACGACCTCCCCCTCAACTCTCAAGCCCCAACCTCACCTTCCCCGGTATCGCCGTCGCCACCAACAACCTTGATAGCCTCCACACCAAGCTCTCACCTTCATTCCCCTACACCAAACCCGCAAATCCACGGTCCCTCCCTGACCTCAACATAGCAACCAACACCAAGGCACATGCAAGATTTCGACCTTCCTCCCCTTACGGCCCCCTCCACCTCCTCAGTCGACCCAACCACCGACAGCCTAAACCCCGGTGACCTATCCCAAACCCTCTGATAACCTCTACCCTCAAACTTCTACTGCACCATCAGTCGAATGCCTGCAACTTCGGTGCACCCAAGCTTTCGTCGACCTCCCACCGTCAACCTCCCTTCCAACTCCACAAACCCGCAACCCCCTCCGATCTTCAGTCCCTCCATATTCAACGATCACCCCAGAAAGCCCTGACGACCCCACCTTCCCCTCACCGTTTACAGACCTCTGCCACCGTCGCAGACCCACAGACCCACCACCTTTTCCGACGACCTCTCCCCTCCTTCCTCCACTCTGCATAGTGCCCAACAACACCCCTCGGAACCTCCTCCTACTACAGCCTGCCCCTGATCTCTTCCTCAGTCGCCCAGTGTCTCCACATCAACCATTGACTCACGTCCAAACTGCAGCCACCGCTCACGGCCCCTACCACCGTCGCTGCAGCTTCGCCCGGGGTTCCCGCCAACTTCGGCACAGACTGCCCCGGTCGCCGTCCGACACTGTCCAAGCCTCAGTCGCCATCATCCGCAAGCACGTGAAGCTGTGAACACTAAAATTGTAAGATATAACAAGTTTTGAGTTATATATATAAGTTAACGTATGGTTATATATGTTAGTTAGTTAATATTTATGTTAACGTATATAAATATATATGTTTATATATAAGCAGAGTATATATATGTAAATGCATATATATATATATAATTTTTAATATATTTTATTAGTATATATGTGTGTGTGTGTAAACAATATATGTGTATATATGTGGTTTTTAATATATTTTATTAGTTTGAAACTTGTAGCTTAATCTTAAAAATCCAACCTTATAGATAAATTCACACCTTCCGTACGATCACGTGGACACCAAATTCGTCTTAATCAGACATGTACTTTATTTTCTACAAATTTTTGAAGTCACTCGTAATTCTGTTAAACATGTAATTAAATCATTTTGAGCAATTTTCACGTAAACGCCTTCCTGAAACACATGTGAACTACAAGTACTCATCACAAGGAAAATTTTGACAGCAAATACATAAAAATATGACGTGTAGATTATGAGATACATATTTTGCAAGTTTATGGATTTTATTTTTCTAATTTCTGAAAACGGTTATTATTGCTTTTAAATTCCATAAAAATTGCTATTGCCGTTTCAAAAATCCAGAAAAATTATGTTTAAACTCTGGAAGTAATTCTCTCATAATAAAATCTTTGTGTCAGCTTTTTAGTGTCTTGTGGTGTTATAATTCATCACGTCGTAATGTAAACTTATATGCAAAATGTGTTTCTGCCATGCTAAAACACCCATAAAATGCCTTATTGCATGTTCATAACATTATGTGTGCCACCCCATCTTTGGATGGTCTATTCATACATATGCGTGATGTTGAGCCCTTGGGGCATGTACGGAATATTGAGCCATCGGGGCATTTACGTAATATTGAGCCCTCGGGGCATTTACAGAACATCTGGCCATGAGGCATACATTGAACTATACGGATACACGATGACACGTTTGGGTGGGGTAGTCCATTGTAGTAGAGGTTGGAAATTCCGGATTTCGCCTCATGAATAAATTTGACCGTCGCCCTTATGGGGTCGGTAAGTACAGAACCACGGGTAGCTTCCGATGGTTTTGGATGCAATTGTAGTTTCTTTCCACCCTCAGACATTGGACTAGACACTAGATTAAGAATTAAGTAATTGAATTGCACCCCTTTTACTTTCTGCTATTGCTACCATGAATTGCGTAGAACTAATAGCTATTCTTACCATGATCATGTTTGCACTTGCCTTGCTCAATACACTTTCTATGCTCACTACACTTTACTCTGCTTACTTCACTTTGCTATGCTCACTACACTTTACTATGCCCACTTCTCTTTACTATGTTCACATGCTTTCTTACACTGCTCATACTTTTCTTTACTGTGATCATAATATGTTTTCTTATTTTAGAGCTTTGCAAAACTATGTTATATTATTTTACATCTTGCCGAGGGTCCATTTTCTAACATTTTAAACCTTGTCGAGCGACCCTCGCTAACGTATATTTCCTTGTCTTTGTCGTGTGAAATATACATCAGGTTTTGAGGCAGAGTTCGTCGAGAAAAATACTTTGAGACTGAGCAGGTTGACCAGGAGTACCTTGACACTGAGATCTCCTGCTGAGGAACAACATGCTTTCGCAACACTGCTATAATTTAATATTTGTTGTTGTATTTCATTAAGGTGTATTTTCATTCCGTGATACTATTTGTAATTGTAGCGGCCTGTTTTTTAGTCGTATTTTGACTGTTGTGTGCGTGTATTTTTACTTTGTTGATCCAGTTATTTTCGTCCGAGTGATTTTCATCCGTACGTTGACGCGAGCGCGTCTTTATTTTAGTTTTGTCGTGGCGTAACTATCGGTCGAGTAACCATAACTAATTACTTTTAATTAAGAGTTAATTACTAATTAGCTAATTACTACTAACTATTTTAAATCACAAAAATTACTTTTAACTAAAGGTCAATTTCAAATTAACTTATTATTATTATTATTATTTTTAATAATTTCATTTTTACTAAATTACTTTCCTAAATTACTCTTACCATCTACTTTACCATATCCCTAACCTACCCAATTAAATCCCACCGAAAGAATCGGTGAGATCCAACATCTGCTTTTATTCCCCTACCTCACAACCACTCCCTTGAATTTGTCTCCCCCCACATCGTTCTTAAACTAGCCTACAGAAACATCGACAGCAACCCACAGGAACAAACAACCACCATCACAGGCAACCACCATACATCTCCACCATCAGCCACCACCAACATCCACAGCAACCAACACCAGCAATAACCTATCCCTCCACCAAATCAGTCACCATCTCCATCCACCTAACAACCCAACATCTCCACACCTCCTCCACACAACCAATCAGCCATCCTCCCCCTTACAATTTCAAATCAAAACCAACCAGAAACCCAAATCAACCAGAAATCAGAAATCCAAATAAAACCAAATCCAACACAAATCAAACCCAAAATCGAACCCCTACATTGGAAGACACCGATCAGCCTCGCCCCAAGCTACCAGAGCCTCGCCGTTCCCAGATCCCGTCGCCGCCTTCGGAAGTCACCTCGCCGCCGTATAGGATGGCCACCGACGCCGCCTGGGAGCAGCTGCGCCGCCCCCGAGCTCCCAGCTACTGTTGCCGCATGCCTGACCACACCGAAGCCCAGAAGCCGCCGTCGCCCGGCCCTCCACCGCCTGGAAGTCGCCTCGCTGTCGCCGTGCATCGGATCCGTCGCTCCGATGCGCCCCCGAGCCCGATCCACCGCCACCGCTTCGAAAACGCCGCGGCAGCCGCCTCGCATCGGCCCCCCGCCTCGTGCCGCCCTCCAGGCGCCGTGCCCCGGCCTCCCCTTGCGCCACCGTGTGCTCTTGGCCGCCGTCCGTCCCCCCTTTGGCCTGCTGCAACAAAAAGAAAAAAAGGAGAAAGAACGGAGAGAGAGAGAGAGAGGCAGAGAACGAGAGACAGACAGTGAGGGAGAGAGGTGAGTTTATAAGTTAGTTTTAGAGTTAAATTATATTTATTTTAAGTTATATTTTTTATAAAGTTTAGTTAATTTATATTAAGATAATTATTAATTTAAGCTTAAGTTATTTTAAGTTAAGTTAATATATATTAAGTTAATTTATAAGCTATTTTCTTTATTAAGTTAAGTTTAAGTTATTTTATATAATTTAAGTTTTGATTAAGTTATCATATAAAAATATAACTAAGTTACTAATATTAGATGTTATAGTAAGTTAAGGTTATATTTTTATGTAAGTAAGTAAGTTAATTTTTATAAGTTAAGTAAATAAAGTTAAGTCTTTATTAAATTGTGTAGCTAACTTGCCATGTAATATACGTGAACCAGGTACCACTACCGCGACCAAAGCGTGCCTTTTCCGACAAGGCGATTTGGTAACTCACAGTACCCTAGCTATGTGGTTTAAAAACAATATTGATGCATGCTAAATTAGTTTCTTTTCATCAGCAAAGTGATTCGCATGAACCGTTAGCTAAGCTTGATAAGTTGCATAGCATCGTAAGTTACACCGTATCGTAAATTAAATTGAATTGGACTCCGTGACAGGTTTAACCGAAAGAGGTAACTGGAAAAGTGAGAATGGTAGTTGACTCGTAAATTGTAAATCTGATAACCTGCACACACACCTGGGTTTTGGGGTAACTTATAATAGTGGAAGTGCGGGAGCGACCAGTCCGATCTTCGTATTGAACAGTATCGATTTGTTGAATAGTACCGATTTGTTGAACAGTATCGTTTTGTTGTAACCCGGGATATCAGGTGGACTCTTGGTTGCTTACCGTACTACGCTTTATAAGTCATGAACTAGGATCAGGCACAACTAAAAACCTCGTAACTGGTCATTTTAATATTGTTTACTGCTGTCAGAACTGTAATAGTGGTAAACCTGTTATGTTACTTTTCTGCTCTATTGTACGCACTTTACTTATTGTCTCTTTAGATTGCCTTGCTAGTTTAGTCATGTTAGTTTATTGTTTTAAATATTATGCTAGAGATACTTTGAGTTACGTCTGATCCTGGCGACCCTTCTTTTTGTGGTGGACTTGCCAGATAACCCCCATGTCGAGGAGTTTGCACCAGAGGCTGTAGGCGCTGAGTTCGTGGTTGAGTTTGACCAGCAGGACCAGCAGGACCCTGAGTATTGAGAGTGAGTGTGGGAGTTTTACTATGTTGCTTTCAGAGTGGTTTGATGTATTTTGTATTCTGTTGTATTTTCCTTTTCCTGTTAGCTGCTGGGTTGTAATAAGGTTGTAAAACCACTTTCATTATCAGTATTTTGGCGTATTTCTGCAACAGAGCCTGTGTTGACTTCATTGGTGCCTAGCAGGACTTGTGTATATTCCAAATAGTAACGGGCCCCGAGAGTGGGTCGTTACAAGTTTGGTGGCCCATACAGGTCCGTGCTAAATACCACATGTACAATACAGGAAGTTCAGAATATGCCGTATCGAATACTTAATGGAACTGATCAAACCTTATGAAACGCAGGTAAGCCATGGAAAGGAACACTTCAGGAAGCGGTGACAGTGCCTTTGGATCCGGGATCAACCACCAGAATGGGGGTCCCAACCAGAATGATGCTGGCAATGGAGCCAACAACGGTTCAGGCGCAACAGCATTCCCGACTGCACCCTTGTCTGCAGAAGATTGCATGCGGGGCATGTATGCCCTTCATCAGCAGCTTGGACAGGCCTTGGAACAGGCCTTGGAACTGGCTTTGCGCAGAGAGCAATGAGCTGACCCGAGTGCTTATCACTTTCGAGGGATGAGCCCGAAGACCTTCGCAGGGACTGAGAACCATCTTCAGGTAGAAGAATGGCTCAAGCGCATCACTGATGATCTGAGAGCATCTCAGATTCGAGAAGAAGCATGGTTGGCTATCATCAAGAGGCAACTGACAGATGGTGCTAGAGACTGGTGGCAGGCGGTTGAAGACTGCTTGGGATTGCCAATTTTTTGGGATGTATTTATAAGTACCTTCAACGCCCAGTACTTTCCCCCATAGGCAACGATCAAGATGAGGAAGAAGTTCATCAACCTGAAGCAAGGTTCGATGACGGTGGATCAGTATGACGCTGAGTTCTCCAGGCTCAGCAGGTTTGCTCCAGAGATGTTTACAAATGCTTTGACTCGAGCCCAGTAGTTCCAACAGGGGCTCAATATTGAGATTCGAAGGATGATGGTCGGTGCTAGCTCGACCACACATGCTGATGTTCTGGCCATTGCTCGTAACCATGAGATGGTCGAAGAGGAGGAAAAGGAAGAACGCATGCTGGCAGCATTTGCGAGGCCCCCACCGACCCAAGCTAGGCCAAGCAGATGGCCCCAGATGCATCGTCCCATTTAGCAGGTTCAGTTTAAGAGGCCAGGACAACAGCAGCAGGCCCAGCCAGTTTACCATTACTGTGGGAGGCCTGGACACTTCAAGTCTGAGTGCCGAAGTCTTTTAGGCCTTTGTCTGGTTTGTGGGGGCGTCAGGACATATGGCTAAGGATTGCCCTCATTTAAAGCCACGTGCTCCAGCTCCAGCTCCCCGTGCTGCACCGACTGGGATCGCCCCATCGCGTCCACCTCTACCTCCACATCAGAGGGTGTTCCAGCAGGCAAGGCAGCAGCCACCACCGAGACGCCAGGCTTACACCATGACCGTCGAAGAGGCCGAGGCTACCGGTGAGGTGATCACAGGTATATTTCTGGCATAGTTAGTTGATCTTTTGTTTCATTAGCATTGGTTGCTTAGATTAGTGTTTGAAACTTAGGTGTCGTGCTAGTAGCTGGGAATCCCGCCCTCTCCTTGTTCGACTCAGGAGCATCACACTGCTTTCTAGCGAGTCGATTCGTTCACACCCACACCATTCCTGTCAAAACTTTATCTACCGGTTGGAATGTCAACACGGGTGGCTGTGTGATAAAAGCGACCAGTGGGTACCCTCAATGCCCCGTGGTGATTTGTGGGCGAGCTCTGTTCGCCGACTTCATGATGATCGATATCCCGAACTTTGATGCTGTATTCGGGATGGATTGGTTGGGAACTTTCCATGCCACCATCGACTGTTGTCGAAGGAGGGTAGCCTTTGACATTCCTGATCATCCGAAGTTTGAGTTCATTAGTGAGAGCAGATCTGTAGGCCCGGTGAAGTACAAAGCCAGGTCGATCGAAGCAGTAGCAGCAGCGATGGAAGCTGAGCCCGAGATACCAGAAGTGGTTCGAGAGTTCTTGGATGTGTTTCCAGACGACCTTACAGGTTTGCCTCCGGATCGCACCCTTAAATTTGCCATCGAACTAATGCCAGGAGCCCAGCCGATGTCCAAGGGACCATATCGTTTAGCACCATCTGAGCTAGAAGATTTGCGGGTCCAACTTGATGAGCTACTGAAGAAGGGATGGATACGACCTAGTGTATCTCCCTGGGGATCTCCTATACTGCTGGTGAAGAAGAAAGACAGATCCCTTCGTATGTAGGTTGACTACCAGGAGCTGAACAAAGTCACCGTGAAGAACATGTACCCTCTACCGCGCATCGACGATCTTTTCGACCAGCTCGGTGGGTCAAGCGTCTATTCGAAGCTGGATCTGAGGACAGGGTACCATCAAGTGAAGGTGAAGGATGAAGATGTTCCCAAGACTGCATTAAGGACCAGATACGGACATTATGAGTACTGAGTGATGTTGTTTGGTGTGACCAATGCACCTGCGGTATTTATGAGTCTCATGAACCAAGTATTGTATGAATACTTGGACAAGTTCGTTGTAGTCTACATCGATGACATTCTCATCTACTCAAAGAATGCGATGGAGCATGCAGAGCATCTCAGGAAGGTTCTTGAGACCCTGAGAAGACACCAGCTTTATGCCAAACTTAGCAAGTGCGAGTTCTGGCTGAACAAGGTGGCATTTCTGGGCCACATATTGTCCGGAGCAGGGATTGTTGTTGATCCTGAAAAAGTAGCCGCTGTTCAAAACTGGCCAGTCCCCCGAACGGTGACCGAGATTTGAAGCTTCTTGGGACTAGCTGGCTACTATCGGAGGTTCATTAAAGACTTCTCGAAGATCGCGGGAGCCATGACGCGGTTAACCAGAAAGGATGTGATGTTTGTTTGGTCGAAAGCATTTGAGGATGCTTTCCAGGAGCTGAAGAAGAGGTTGACAACTGCACCCATCTTGATTATTCCAGACCGATCAGGAGGATTCGAAGTCTTCTGTGAGCATCTGGCAAGGGACTTGGATGCGTGCTACATCAGCATGGTCGAGTCATAGCATATGCATCCAGGCAGTTGAAGATCCATGAGAAGAACTATCCCACTCATGATCTTGAGTTGGCGGCGGTGATTTTTGCATTGAAGATTTGGAGGCACTTCCTATTGGGTGAGCACGTGAAGGTGTTCTCGGATCATAAAAGTCTGAAGTATCTCTTCACTCAGAAGGAGCTCAACATGCGTCAGAGGCGATGGGTCGAGCTCATGGCAGACTATGACATTGACCTTCAGTACCATCCTGGGAAAGTCAATGTTGTACCGGATGCATTGAGTCGTCTTCCAGCGGTGATGACCCTTACGACTCAGTGGAGATTACAGCAAGAGATCCAAGACATGTGTATAGAAGTGATTCTACCAGGGATGACTGCATCTTTGATGGGCATGCATATCCAGTCGACCTTGGTAGAGAGGAGCAAGTCAACTCAGATGGACGATGAGAAGCTGCGGAAGATTAGAGATCTGGTGATGGCAGGCCAGATACCAGAGTTCAAAATTCATGTAGATGGGTCCTTGAGGTTTGAGGACAGGATATGTGTACCGTCCGATGCCATTATAGAGGAGCTATTGGAGGAAGCTCACAGCTCTCCTTACTCTATACATCCTGGAGGTACCAAGATGTATCATGATATGCGCCAGCATTACTGGTGGCATGGTATGAAAAGAAGCGTCGCTCGGAGCGTAGCGAAGTGTATTGTGTGCCAACAGGTGAAGGCTGAACACCAGAGAACTGCCGGCTTGTTGCAGCCATTGCCCATTCCGGAGTGGAAATGGCAACACATCACGATGGACTTCGTGAATGGTCTACCCAAGAGTACAAAGCAGAATGACGCTGTCTGGGTGATCGTAGACCGATTGACCAAGACATCGCACTTCATTCCTTTCAGAGTGGGCCAGTCTACAGAAGTATTGGCCAAGAAGTACATGGATGAGATTGTGAAGCTACATGGAGTTCCTATCAGCATTGTCTCGGACAGAGACACTAGGTTCACATCTCGTTTCTGGAGGAGCCTTTAGGAGAGCTTAGGGACTCACTTTAGTTTTAGTATGGCTTACCATCCTCAGACAGATGGTCAGTCAGAGCGTACTATTCAGATACTGGAAGACATGCTGCGGGCATGTATGATGGACTTCAAAGGATCATGGGAAGATTATCTCCATTTGGTGGAGTTTGCATACAACAACAGCTACCAATCTAGTATTGGTATGTCACCTTTTGCGGCACTGTATGGGAGGAAGTGCCGATCCCCCTTGAGTTGGGATGATGTAGGAGATCGAGAGTTGGTTGGTCCTGAGCTAATTACCGAAGCCGTGGATGTGGTTCGGACCATCAGAGAGAAGCTGCAGCTGGCTCAGGACAGGTACAAGCATTGGGCGGATGCGAAGCGTCAACACCTGGAGTTCCAGCCCGGTGATCATGTATTTCTGAAGATCTCGCCCAATCGAGGATTGATTCATTTTGGTCGGAGGGGAAAGCTCAGTCCTCGATTCGTTGGGCCTTTCGATATTCTGGAGCGGGTAGGAGAGGTGGCATATAAGCTTGCACTGCCCCTGCCTTAGAGGGAGTGCACAATGTATTCCACATCTCGCAGTTGCGTCGCTATTTGAGCGACCCGAGTCATGTCGTAGACTACTCAGAGATCACAGTTCGTCCGGACTTGACGTACGTGCAGCAACCTGTAGAGATCCTCGATCGACGCCAGAAGGTCTTTAGGAACAGGACTATTGATCTAGTCAGAGTGATGTGGCGTCGCGACTCGCCAGGGGAGTCTACCTGGGAGCGTGAGGATGAGATGCGAGGACGTTACCCCTACCTCTTCCCTGCCCTATAGAGAATTCCGAGGACAGAATTATTCTAAGGAGGGTAGGATGTAACGGCCTGTTTTTCTAGTCGTATTTTGACTGTTGTATGCGTGTATTTTTACTTCGTTGATCCAGTTATTTTCGTCCGAGTGATTTTCATCCGTACGTTGACGCAAGCGCGTCTTTATTTTAGTTTTGTCGTGGCGTAACTATCGGTCGAGTAACCATAACTAATTACTTTTAATTAAGAGTTAATTACTAATTAGCTAATTACTACTAACTATTTTAAAATCACAAAAATTACTTTTAACTAAAGGTCAATTTCAAATTAACTTATTATTATTATTATTATTTTTACTAATTTCATTTTTACTAAATTACTTTCCTAAATTACTCTTACCATCTACTTTACCATATCCCTAACCTACCCATTTGAATCACACCGAAAGAATCGGTGAGATCCAACATCTGCTTTTATTCCCCCTACCTCACAACCACTCCCTTGAATTTGTCTCCCTCCACATCGTTCTTAAACCAGCCTACAGAAACATCGACAGCAATCCACAGGAACAAACAGCCACCATCACAGGCAACCACCATACATCTCCACCATCAGCCACCACCAACATCCACAGCAACCAACACCAGCAACAACCCATCCCTCCACCAAATCAGTCACCATCTCCATCCACCTTACAACCCAACATCTCCACACCTCCTCCACACAACCAATCAGCCATCCTCCCCATTACAATTTCAAATCAAAACCAACCAGAAACCCAAATCAACCAGAAATCAGAAATCCAAACAAAACCAAATCCAACACAAATCAAACCCAAATCAAACCCCTGCATTGGAAGCCACCGATCAGCCTCGCCCCAAGCTACCGGAGCCTCGCCGTTCCTAGATCCTGTCGTCGCCTTCGGAAGTCACCTCGCCGCCGCAAAGGATCGCCACCGACGCCGCCTGGGAGAAGCTGCGCCACCCCCGAGCTCCCAGCTGCCGTTGCCGCACGCCCGACCACCCCAAAGCCCAGAAGCCGTCGTTGCCCGGCCCTCCGCCGCCTGGAAGTCGCCTCGCCGTCGCTGTGCATCGGATCCGCTGCTCCGCTGCGCCCCCGACCCCGATCCACCGCCACCGCTTCGAAAACGCCACGGCCGCCGCCTCGCGCCTGCCACCCGCCTCGCGCCGCCCTCCAGGCGCCGTGCCCCCGGCCTCCCCTTGCGCCGCCGTGCGCTCTTGGCCGCCGTCCATCCCCCCTTTGGCCTGCTGCAACGAAAAGAAAAAAAGGAGAAAGAACAGAGAGAGAGGAAGAGAACGAGAGACAGACAGTGAGGGAGAGAGGTGAGTTTATAAGTTAGTTTTAGAGTTAAATTACACTTATTTTAAGTTATATTTTTTTATAAAGTTTAGTTAATTTATATTAAGATAATTATTAATTTAAGCTTAAGTTATTTTAAGTTAAGTTAATATATATTAAGTTAATTTATAAGCTATTTTCTTTATTAAGTTAAGTTTAAGTTATTTTATATAATTTAAGTTTTGATTAAGTTATCATATAAAAATATAACTAAGTTACTAATATTAGATGTTATAATATTAGATGTTATAGTAAGTTAAGGTTATATTTTTATGTAAGTAAGTAAGTTAATTTTTATAAGTTAAGTAAATAAAGTTAAGTCTTTATTAAATTGTGTAGCTAACTTGCCATGTAATATACGTGAACCAGGTACCACTACCGCTAACCAAAGCGCGCCTTTTCCGACAAGGCGATTTGGTAACTCACAGTACCCTAGCTATGGGGTTTAAAAACAATATTGATGCATGCTAAATTAGTTTCTTTTCATCAGCAAAGTGATTCGCATGAACCGTTAGCTAAACTTGATAAGTTGCATAGCATCGTAAGTTGCACCGTATCGTAAATTAAATTGAATTGGACTCCGTGACAGGTTTAACCGAAAGAGGTAATTGGAAAAGTGAGAATGGTAGTTGACTCGTAAATTGTAAATCTGATAACCTGCACACACACCTGGGTTTTGGGGTAACTTATAATAGTGGAAGTGCGGGAGCGACCAGTCCGATCTTCGTATTGAACAATATCGATTTGTTGAATAGTACCGATTTGTTGAACAGTATCGTTTTGTTGTAACCCGGGATATCAGGTGGACTCTTGGTTGCTTACCGTACTACGCTTTATAAGTCACGAACTAGGATCAGGCACAACTAAAAACCTCGTAACTGGTCATTTTAATATTGTTTACTGCTGTCAGAACTGTAATAGTGGTAAACCTGTTATGTTACTTTTCTGCTCTATTGTACGCACTTTACTTATTGTCTCTTTAGATTGCCATGCTAGTTTAGACATGTTAGTTTATTGTTTTAAATATCATGCTAGAGATACTTCGAGTTACGTCTGATCCTGGCGACCCTTCTTTTTGTGGTGGACTCGCCAGATATCCCCCAGGTCGAGGAGTTTGCACCAGAGGCTGTAGGCGCTGAGTTCGTGGTTGAGTTTGACCAGCAGGACCAGCAGGACCCTGAGTATTGAGAGTGAGTGTGGGAGTTTTACTATGTTGATTTTAGAGTGGTTTGATGTATTTTGTATTCTGTTGTTTTTTCCTTTTCCTATTAGCTGCTGGGTTGTAATAAGGTTGTAAAGCCACTTTCATTATCAGTATTTTGGCGTATTTCTGCAACAGAGCCTGTGTTGACTTCATTGGTGCCTAGCAGGACTTGTGCATCTTCCAAACAGTAACGGGCCCCGAGAGTGGGTCGTTATAGTAATGGCCAGTCTAGGCCTTATTTGTGTACATATATTCTGGATATTGACTTTGTAATAATGATAATCGGCATTGTTCCGAGTTTGCATGCAAGAACCTGCAATGTTTAAAACACAGACGCTTATTGTGCTTAAGTCAAAGAAGAAAAAAAAGTACTTCTTTTCTTTAAGCACATGCGAACCTGCTCACATTTTCACTCCCAAGTATAATGGAAAGCGGGGCGTGACAATTGTCATCATAAGAATCGTCTTCTGAAAGTTCTTCGGCATCGCTATCACCCCATACCCCCATTATTCCTCGCTTGGTTGGCTTCTTTCCTCCCTTGCCAATCTTCTCCTTTCCTTTGTCCTTTAGAAGAGGGTAATCCACCTTCAGGTGGCCTTGTTTATTACACCTAAATCACCTTGGAGCAGAGCTTTCCTCGTCATCTTCATCCTTCTTCTTACTTCTTCACATATTTCCAGTTCTTCTTTTGTTGTTACGTAAGAAGTTGGAGAATCCTTTGACTACAAGGGCAAACTCATCATCTTCGGTTTCATCTATGTCGTCGAGCCACTTGATTACCTTGAAAGCAAGGTTCATGTCACTCTTTTCTGCCTTAGGAGGCTTCTCCTCCTTCTTTGGTGCTTCATTGCTCAACATCTTCATTTTCACTTCATATGCCATTAATTTTCCCATGAGTTGTTCGAATATAATGGATTCTAAATCGTGCGCTTCCTCTATTGCCGTTCTCTTTTGTATCCAATCTCCAGAGAGTGAGTATAAGACTTTTCATACCAAGTCTTCCTCTGGAATTTCATTTTCAAGTGCCTTGAGAGGTTCACGATATCTGCAAAGCGAGAGATCATAGAGTTAATATCTTCATTAGGAAGCATAGAGAAGTTCTCATACTTTTGTAGCAATATACGAATACGAGTCTTTTTAACTTCGGATTTCCCTCATGAGCCACTTCTAACCTAGTCCAATTCTCTTTTATTGTTGCACAAGAGCAAATACGATTATATTCAGCTTTATTAAGACCGCAAAACAAGATGCTCATGGCCTTAGCACTTAAACTCTCTAATCGTTCATTTTCCTTGTATTGCTCTGGCATAGGTTTGTCAACTAGGGTTGTCACGCCCCACTTCCCAAGTATGGAAGTCGAGACGCGAAGAGGTCCGCTAAGACTTGAAGCTGTGAAGCTACAGTCTGATAATCATCTGTGTGTTCATCCATTCGCAGATTCATGCATTGCAATGAAACAACAACACCAATAATTTTGAAAGCAGGCAATAAATAACCAATATCAAAAACAACATCCATATCTTTATTCAAAACATCCAGAGATAAAGTCATAAAAGAAGTACAAGAGTCTGAAAGAAAGGCCCCAAGCATGGCTGAAACTAAAACATAGATAAGGTGCTATGCACCGAAAAATCTAACAGAAGCAACTAGGAAAAAGCCCCCAGCTGAGACTAAGATTGGTCTCCGGTATCCTCGAACTGAACGTCAGCAAAAGCCTTAAGCTCGACGTCAGTAAACTGGTCATCCTCAGTAACAACCTCAGACTCAAAACCTGACATGCGACACCCAAAGGGAAAAGGGTGCATGTCAGCAAAAATCTCCAAAAGGTAAAAAGGAAGAGACTTTTGTGCAAGGAAACATAAGAGTAAAGAATGCAACTAGCAGTTTAAACATGATGACATGGCATAATATTTAATGAATGCATCAATTTAAAATGAACATGATAGTATTCAATGCATGTCACATCGTAGCAAAAAGCTACTAAACAATATTTCACGATTTCACGAAAAGCTTGCAATTATGTCGTGCACAGGGTTTACGCCTTTCAGCTGAAGTTGCTGTACGTGCACACTTCTACGCTGAGTGATCGCTTAACCCTACCCCTCCACGTGTGTCTGAACTGGCGCTCAGCTTTTGGATCACGAGCCAGGAAGTGTTCATTATGGCATATGGTTGACCTAGCCTCTTTTACAAGCTATAGGAGTCAGAATCCTACTCGCCGCAGCTTACAATTCATTGTAGCGTGTGCTACGCATTCATGACAAGACAGTCAAATGCATGAAATGACATGTGATATGCAACATTGATAGTATAAAAGCAGTTATTGAATGCGTACAGAATATCAAAATTAAACGAGACATGTGATATGCATGAACATGGCATGGCAAGGGTGTCGGATCTAGCTTCGTTGTCAAGCTAGATCAAGCATGGTGTCTAGGCGACTAGCAGTTCACTGCCTATCCTCTTTTACACAACAACTCAAAATAGCCTAAACATGGCTTAACAATAACCGAGCAAGTTCCACTTGCCTGAAATAACGTCCGCAAGTCTCAGATCAACGGTTCAGAAACTTCCTATGTGCTCAAACCAATATCCAACCTACAGTCCCATATTAATTAACTTCAATTAGTTATTTAATCAAAGCAAGGAAATTTACGGTTTTTAATCTTGTTAAGCATGCAGGTGTGCGGGTTCCTACCGATTGGGGGTTACCTTAACACGAAGTGAAAGCTACACTTACGTCAAGTAGTAACGTCAGGGGTTAGATTTCGGCAGCGAGCAAGGTACGGCGTGCACTTGCGGCAAAGATGGCTATGTGACAGTGACAGGAGGAGAGATCTTGGCTTGGGAGGTGGCCACAGGGTGAGAGGGGCCGGCTGTGGACAATCGGCCTAGGGGAAGCCGGCAATGGGGCTAATGGGAGAGTGAAGGCAGTTGTCGGATCTAGGTGGTGGCCGGCCGAATTAAAGGGGAGATGCGACCGAGGGTTGCAAATGGAATGGCCGGCAGCAAATGGCCGGTAGAGGGGGTCTGCGGCCTGGGGACTGCCGTGGGTGGAGGCTGCAGGAGAGAGAGGGAGCGCGGCTGTGGGTGTGTCGGCCTGAGATGGGTGAAGCGAGGGTGTGTGCTGCTGGGCTGGCGTGTGGTTTGATGGAGGAAGGGTGGCAGTTTTGTGGGGGGTGTGGTAGTTTCATGGGAGAGGGGGACTCGTGGAGGTGATGGCCGGAGATGGGGCTTGGCCGGAGGTGGCCGGCAGCAAGGGAGAGTGCGTCGGAAATGAGAAGGTGGCCGGCTGCTATGGAGGATGGCGGTTGTGTTTGTGTTTGGGAGAGAAAACCATAGGGGATGTTTTCGATATAATAGAAGAGAAGTTGCTAAATAGGGTAGGAAAGGGGTAGAATTTGGGGTTGATTGGAGAGAGAGTGTGAGAGGGGGAGAGTACAACTAGTGTGGCAAATAGCTAGGAAGATATTAGATATGATACATTTAATATCATAGAGATTTGATTAGATTATTTAATTAGGATTTGAATTAGGGATAAGTCTAGGGCTAATTATAGATTAAAAGTGATTTGGGTGAAGGGTCAACCTAACGGTGCCTGAAAAATACAAGGAAAATATCGGGACGACCGTGTCGATGAGAGAATCGAGACTACGATGATCGGTCACATGCTAGGTTCACGAAAAATGATACTAAAAATAATAGCCCAACACCGAAGTCTAAAAGTTAAGACACCCCTTCATTCAAAGCTGATTTGTGGAAGAATGACCAGTGAAATGACGTTCATAAAAAATTCCACAAATAACTACTCTCTCTGAGGGTCACAACGATATATAACTTCGTGCGTTTGGGATACAAGGGGAGGTCACATAAATACACGTACGAATAAGAAAGTTCGCGCTGAAAAACACACGATCGAAAAGCAATCGTTACATCCTACCCACCTTAGAGCAAAGTTCGTCCTCGGACTTTCTAATTAAAAATATAGCCATTCTAGTAACTACCCCAATCATATCACACTATAATTCAAACCATGTATAGTTACTACAAGTGCTTATATATGCACTAGGTAGTCAAATATTAATACTACAAACATGTATATTTATGCACATTCTATACTTATACCTATCATAGACAGTAAAATTCATACACGTACTTCAATCATTCATATAGTCACGTACATCCCTTATATAACTATCACTCACTTATCACATAACCATGGTACAAATACCTACATAAAAATAGTTTCACACTAGCAAATACAATCGTAGTTCTTCACATATAGATAACTACCTATGTACAAAACGAATATGGATATACTACTCCCTTATGTCTCATAGTGTACATTCAACACCAAACATATCAACACATGTAATCACACCATACGATATTAAATCATGTTTGCTATATCTAATATACATTCACCCCTACTATAAATACACAAATATATAATTATTCAAATACACGCAGATACTTCATCATATATACACATCACATACAATCTTATAACTATATTCAAGACACAACACACATACCATAGTCACAAACACCTATAGCTAAGCACATACTTACCCGTGCATGGTGCATGCCCACACACGCTAATATACTATTCATACATGCTACTCATGTCACTATATACTTAGCACATTCTACACACCTAGTTTAGCTAGCATATATACATTTAAACATGTAAAACCTTCGTAAGGAACTATACTACTAAGCCAACACCTATATGTATATAATGGTATAGCCACCCATAACCATGTGCGTAACGTAACCATGCATAACCAAACCTATCACTATACACACATCATTCATTACTATGTTCATATCACTATACACAAACCACAGACAAATATAACAATATACGTAGAGTATACCCACTCAAGAATGAGTGAGACTCAAAGACCCATACAAGAACAAGAATACTTTATATTCATAACAAGATATTTATACATATACCAACACACCACTCTTATACATATATATACCAATGTAATCATATTACTCGTCACACTATACCGGTAAAAAAACACATGCTATCATATACACACAATAATATCAATCATACTTTATATTTAGTCAAGTAACACCCCCATAATGCAATCACTTTACATACTATAATAATATTAAAAATATCAGTACACGTATACAATCATAATACACTATCCTATACATGCATACATCGTATAGTCACATACATATTACTACACGCATACTCATTGCATGCATACCATACCAACATCCTTATATGCTTTCCACATATCTACACAAAACATAGGCATACATATAATATATTCACACTATAGCAATTTACATATAATTAGTATACTACTACATATACCTATACATACTCAGTTACGACATACATTAATCGTGTGCACCATGACTGGTAAATGCTGGGTTTCTTCGTTTTTCACAGAAAAACCGAGATTTGTCTCACTCCCATACCTTGCCCCGTTCAGGTAGGGAGTTACGAGAGGCCCCTCCAGTGCCAGTGTTGTTGGTTGAGGTACCATTTTTCACCCACATTGGGTGAAGTCTAGCTCCTTAGTGCCCTACGATTTACCCGGGTTCCAAAATGCTAACCAATGAATTAATTGTTAACCCTCATTATTCTCGTAGCAATGGTAAACGTATGTGTTGTTTACTTGTGTTTCTTTACTATGGTTCTTTTGTAAGGACCCTGTCTATGGGGAAAACACTAGAAGGGGGGTTGAATAGTGTTTATGCAAATTTAAAAGGAATTTACGCCAAATAAAATGCAATCCAACAAATAGTGCGGAATAGAAAAACAACCCAAAGAGAAACACACGCAAACGCAGATATGTTTCAATGGTTCGGATTACCCAAGTCAACTCCCAACTTGTTCCCGGTAATCCTATGTCCCTACCACCCGGATACCACCGGATACTCAAGTTAGAACCCTAACTTGAGGTTTCCTTAAAACCCACTTGTAGCAACCCTACAAGTGCAATCGAATACAATCGATGTCCTTGACTCCCACAACCAGGGAGCAAGCAAAAACCACTCTCACAACCGAGAGCACAATTCAAATAAAGAAGTTATGAAATCTGAAAGCAACACTTACAATCACCTATGCCTTGAAGTAGAACTTGAAGGAGAAGTGTGATGTGTGTTGAAGAACTCTCTTGAAAGAGAGGAGAAAGCCCTTTCTATTGACTGCACCAAATGCCTAGAAGATCAAACTTTGGTTCTAGGTTGGAGAGCAAGAGAACAAGATTTGGAAATAGTTAGGACTTTGGATTTGAGAGCTTTGATCTTTGGAAATGAAAGCTTGAAGGATTTTGCAATGAGTGAGTAACCTTCCAATGGAACAGTAGAAGCTCTATTTATAGCTTTCTCAAATCCACAAAACAGTTTAGGCAAAAACCCAATCGAAATCCGTGAGAAAAATCTCAACGGATATAATCTGAACTCGCGACAGTCGACTGTTGAACAAACCACAGTCGACTATTGTCACGACCCTGTAACGGTCGCTTTCCGGCCTTATGTGATTTTCTGCGTGCACGTGCGTTAGCGTGCACGTATTTTATTAGACCAATTCTGGCTTCAAGTTTATGCGCTGTGTCATGCCGTTATAATCGTTTGTGAGTGTAGCTATTCATGGTAAGTTTTGGGAACATCTTTTCGCGGTCGTTTTCTCGCAAAACGAAGTTAAATCGATAAGGCGTTTTGGTCATTTGGCTCAAAACGCCGTCCCGAATTTTACATAAATTTTTGGTAGGCGCTACGCGCGATCGGGCTCCGTAGATCTGTGCGTCTCGTCTCCGCGATCGCTCCGGTATTTTCAGATTATTTTTCTGACGTCCGGATTGAGAGTTATCGCCCCGAGAAATCTGGACCATTGATTTGCCCTGATCTTTTCGAAATTCAAATCTGTTAACCAAATCTGGCTAAATCCCTCTTTTAAAACGTTTTTAAAATCCTTCCAAATCTGTTCCTCTAATCATCCCTAGGCTTACCCCCAATCTGCACCCCCTTCAGCTCTCCCCTTTGCCCACTTAAGATAAATCTTAGGGCTCTTTATCAAATAAAATCTTATTATAACCCTAACCCTAAAAACAACCCTAACCCTAAAAAAATCAAAACCCCCTTTCACGTTCTCAGCCGCCGCCACCCCCAAAATCTCCTCTCCCATCGCGATTCTCCCCCTCTCGCTCACCACGGCGGCACGGTGATCCGCCGCCGCCGACCCCCAAAATCCCCCTCCTACCTCAGATTCCCCTCTCCCTCTCTCTCCTACCTCGCCCCGCGGCCCCCTCACGCCTCCGCCGCCGCGATTCCCCCCAAGCGCCGCGATCCGCGCCTCCCGCCGCCGAAATCCTCCCCCGCCGCCGTGACTTCGCCCGCAGCAGCAGCCCTCTCCGACCTCGCGCCGCCGCGACCCAGCGCACGCCGCCGTCGTCGTGTTCTCGGGTTGTAGCTGCCGCCACAGGGCCGCCTGACACCGGAATCTCCCTCCCACGGCGACCCAGCGACGTTCCCCTCTCCCTCGATCTCGATCTCAGTCACTCCGCGTCGCCGCCGAGTCCGATCGCCCGCAGCCACCGTTCGATCCCGCCACCGCCGCTGCACGCATCTCGCCTCTTGCTGCCCACGCTCGCAGATCTGAGCCGCAGCCTGCCGCCCCGCTCTCGCTGCCCTCGGCTTCCTAGTGCCGCACAGCACTCGCCAGCGCTCCCCGCCGCCGCTGTGCTGTCTGCAGCCCTCGCACGGAGCCACTAGCCGTAAGCACGATCGAGATCTGTCCGCAGCCGCCCGCGACGCTAGCTCGACGTTTTGCCGTGGACTGATCGCACTCGCTGAGCACGCTTCGTCCGCTGCCCGGACGAGTCTCACTACGCTACCCGTAGTTGGGACACTGTAGACGCCGCAGACACCCCTCCGTTCAGACCCTACGTCCGGACTACTTCAGACTCCGGAGAGGTTGGTTTTCTCGTAACTCGTAGTGAAACCCACCCGTAGACAAAACTGAAAACCTACCTAAAATCAGCAACTAAACTCGCTAAATTTATTTTCTGCTCCTTTAAAATGTTGTGAACAATAGAATCGACGATCGGACTTTTGAATTGTGCACATAGGATAGAATCATCGGATAGGCTGATCGGACACTTTTTGACTTGTGACAGTTAGGGTAGCCACGCTTAACTTAGAAATGAACCTAAATAGGATTTGATGAAAATCGCGACTTGACACCGTCGCCGTGATCCCTTTTTAGACGGACTACCGCGGACGCAACGACTGGACGAGACGCCCCGGACAGACGACGCACTCACCATTCCAGGCAAGTGTATCCACTTGTGTTTGACTGTGCCTCAGTTCCAGTTTGTAGAACTGTTAGATTGTGTGTGATGAGAATCGGACGTGAAATGATAGCGTCCGGGACGACCCGAGACGGCTCAGACTTGACGACGAAGTCTGAGCATGACAACAATAAACTGCTGACATCATAGGACTATCTTGCGTGTGCGTGCGTGTGGACACCCTAGAATAACACTCCCTACACTGGTCGTGTCGTGTCTTGTTACACAAAAAGCCTACGGGCGTTTCAGATGCTTCCCGATCGGAAGTGATCTCTGTGTTTCCAAAAAGCCTACGGGCGTTTCAGATGCTTCCCGAGCGGAAGTGATCTCTGTGTTTCCAAAAAGCCTACGGGCGTTTCAGATGCTTCCCAAGCGGAAGTGATCTCTGTGTTTCCAAAAAGCCTACGGGCGTTTCAGATGCTTCCCGAGCGGAAGTGATCTCCGTGATACAAAAAGCCTACGGGCGTTTCAGATGCTTCCCGAGCGGAAGTGATCTCCGTGATACAAAAAGCCTACGGGCGTTTCAGGTGCTTCCCTAGCGGAAGTGATCTCTGTACTTCTTGTCCTGAGTCTCTGGTTTGGGGTAGGGTTGAGCGTGCGCACGGGGAGAGGGTCTGGCCGCCCTCGAACCGTAAGGCGTGAACCCTTTCGTGTCTTACTTGTCCTGTCCCGTCCTGTCCTGTCCTGTCCCGTCATGTCACGTCTTGTCCCGACACCTGTAGGTTAGTCCCGTAGTCGGTAGTACACGCTACGTCTACTGCTTGCTACGTTTACTTTTCCTGCTACGTTACTTTTCGTTACTCAGTTATAACCCCAACATGCTAAAACAACCAGTAAATCATTGTTAATAGTTGATACACTTGCAGTAGAGTCTGACGGTTTGTGTAGACTTTGCCTGACGTACAGTTTCATCTTTTGGTGCTGTACGTCAGGTGTGGAGCCAGAGTACGTCGACGAGGTGGACTTGCCAGTTGACTTGGAGCCGGAGGACGCTGATCCGGAGTACGATCCAGAGGACGATCAGAGTTAGAGGTCTTCTGTTGCTGTTCCAGAGATTATCCATTTCAGTTTTGTTGGGTGCCTTGCACTCTTACTTTCTCGTCTAGGTTGGGTGCTTGCACCATTAGTTTCCCTTTCAGCTGTTGTAGCCGTTTCCGGCATGTTTAGACTCTCAGTACTTTGATGATAAATTTTGGAATAAAATGAAATGTTTCTTTTCAGTACTTTTGTTATTTCGTACTAACTTGCAGGGACCTGTACTTTCGCTTTGGAAAACTACAGACGCTTATTGGGTCTGGGCTCTTAGCCCCGGCCTAAGCGGGCCTTCGTCACGCTTCGCCTCCGTGTTTTTGGGAAGCGGGGCGTGACAGGTTTTAGTGGTGGCCCATGCAGGTCCCCTCTTCTGTGAGTACGAAATAATTGAAGTATTAAATTTCATTTTATTATCATCCGGAAATTGTACGAGTCTAACCTGTGTCTTTCTGTCAATAGGATGGCAGGACGACGTGTTACCCGATCGGGGAGCTCTGGAGATGGGATTCAGGAAGACCAGAGCGGAGACTTCCGACAGGTTCTGGGCGTTATGAGAGAGATGCTGGAGGTGCAGCACCAGTTGGTTCTGCAGTCCCAGCGTGCTACCCAGGCTGCTCCAGTTGCACCACCGCCACCTCCACCTGCCCCTCGAGCTGTTCCAGGAGTGAAGCAGTTCAACGAGCTCCAGCTGAGGACATTTTCGGGGAAGGAGGGACCCCTAGCTGCTGACGAGTGGATCCAGAGCACGGAGGAGAAGTTAGTTGCTGCGAAGATTCCAGACGACACCCGAGTGGAGATAGCGAAGATGCAGCTGACAGAGAATGCGAGGAACTGGTGGCGCCTGGAGGAGAGGCGTCTGGAGAAGCCAGTGGATTGGAAGACCTTCAGGTCTATGTTCAGGACGAAGTACTTCACCAAGACTACCAGGAGGGAGCTGTTGAACAGATTTATAGATCTGAAACAGGGGAACATGACCGTCGAGGAGTATGAGGCGGAGTTTGAGATGCTGAGTCGCTTTGCTCCGCATATGGTGAAGAAGGAGGAGAAGCGAGCTGATCGTTTCCGACAGGGACTGCGTCCGAAGATTCAGTCTTCTATGTCTTCGGCGAGTTTCACAACTATGAGGGAGGTGCTGGATGCTGCGAAGAATCATGAGCTTATTTCGCTCCTACCTGACCCTCCAGCTGATAAGGGGAAGCGCCCTATGGAGCAGTACCGGCCACCTGCTAGGCCGGCGATGAGGCCAGTTCAGACAGTGCCATTTAAGAGGCCTGGAGCTCCCATTCAGAGTCAGAGCAAGGGACCGTGTCATTACTGCGGGAAGCCAGGACACGTCCAGAAGGATTGTAGGAGGAAGCTGGGTTCATGCTTGGTCTGTGGAGATGCGTCGCATGCAGCTAAGGATTGTCCGAGAGCCCGTCATGCTGTAGTTGGAGCACCAGCCCTGCTGCAGATGAGAGCGCCTGCTCCAGTTCAGAGAGGACCTGCCGTTCGTGGACCACCCTTGGCGCCACAGAGGCAGATGTTTCAGAGAGCAGCGCAGCCCCAGAGGCCGGCTTACACCATGACGGCTTTAGAGACTGAGGAGCTGGATGGAGTTATTGCAGGTAACCCTTTGATTCTAGTCTTTCCGTTCATAGTTTAGCTTTTAATTGTTAGTCCTGCTTGTTTGACTTGTTTGTTAGAGTAGCTTGGTTTGACCGTAGTTCTTTTAAAATTCTTAGGCACCATCCTAGTGTCTTCTCACCCGGCCTTGGCCTTGTTCGACTCCGGTGCATCCATGTGCATCTTATCCCGGAGATTCGTGACAAGACACTCCATTCCCACCCATACACTTCCCAAGTGTTGGGACATCACCACAGGGAACGGAGTGGTGACAGTGAACTTGGGATGTCGATCGATTCCTTTGGTCGTCAATGGACACGAGCTCTTTGCAGATTTCATTGTCCACGACCTGCCACATTTTGATGCCGTTCTTGGCATCGATTGGTTGGGAGATTTCCACGCCTCGATCGATTGTCGCAGCAAGAGAGTGGTGTTCCGGATTCCAGGCCATCCAGAGTTCGAGTTCCGTAGCAGAGATGAGTCGCTTGGACCCATCAAGTATCGGGCCACACCGGTGGTGCCGATTGTTGCAGCTATGCCGATGGAGATGGAGACCGAGCGACCAACAGTCGTCCGAGACTTCGACGACGTCTTCCCAGAGGATATCTCAGGTTTGCCACCCGACCGAGCCTTAGAGTTTGGTATTAACCTCATGCCGGGAGCGCAACCGATATCGAAGGCGCCGTACCGTATGGCTCCCGCGGAGCTCGAGGAGCTGCGGAAGCAGTTAGATGAGTTGCTGCAAAAGGGTTTCATCCATCCTAGTGTGTCGCCATGGGGCGCACCAGTTTTACTCGTGAAGAAGAAGGATGGGTCCCGCAGGATGTGCGTGGACTATCGAGGACTGAATGCTGTCACCGTGAAGAATAAGTACCCACTGTCGCGCATCGACGATATTTTCGACCAGCTTGGAGGATCAAGAGTTTTCTCGAAGCTGGATTTGAGGAGTGGATACCACCAGTTGAAGGTGAAGAAAGACGATGTTCAGAAGACAGCTTTCCGGACGAAATACGGACATTATGAGTTCGTGGTCATGCCGTTTGGCGTGACCAATGCTCCAGCGGTGTTCATGAATTTGATGAACTTGATATTTTATGATTTCCTGGATAAGTTCGTCGTCATTTTCATTGATGACATCTTGATTTATTCGAAGTCTGAGGAAGAGAACAGCTGTCATCTGAGGACAGTGCTGGAGACGCTGAGGCGACACAAGCTTTATGCCAAGTATAGCAAGTGCGAGTTCTGGCTGGACAGAGTCACATTTCTGGGACACGTGGTGTCCGGTGATGGCATATCTGTAGATCCAGAGAAGGTCAGAGCAGTCAGAGATTGGCCGACACCGCAGTCAGCGTCAGACATCAGGAGCTTCCTTGGTTTAGCAGGCTATTATCGGCGGTTCATCAAGGATTTCTCGAAGATTGCAGAGCCGATGACGAAGCTGACGAGAAAGGATGTAGAGTTCCTTTGGTCAGATGCTTGTGAGGATGCCTTCAGTATCTTGAAGGCGAGGTTGACCACAGCACCAGTGTTGGCAGTGCCGGATCGAAGCGGAGGCTTCGAGGTTTATTGTGATGCATCAGGGAAGGGCCTAGGATGCGTCTTGCATCAGCATGGCCACGTAGTCGCGTATGCTTCTCGTCAGTTGAGGACTCATGAGAAGAATTACCCGACGCACGATCTGGAGTTGGCGGCAGTAATCTTTGCACTGAAGATTTGGAGACACTTCTTGCTAGGTGAGAGTGTGAAGATTTTCACTGATCACAAGAGCTTGAAGTACATCTTCACGTAGAAGGAGCTCAACATGCGTCAGAGACGATGGTTGGAGCTCATGGCTGACTACGAGATAGATTTGCAGTATCATCCGGGGAAGGTGAACGTAGTGCCTGACGCCTTGAGTAGACTTCCTACTGCGATGATGCATACTGTCGACTGGAGGATTCAGCAGGAGCTGAGAGAGATGGATTTGGAGGTTGTCCTACCTGGTGTGGTTCATTCCTTCATGAATTTGCAGATTCAGTCCACGATCGTGGATCGGATCAAGGCAGCACAGGCAGGAGATCCGAAGCTTCAGAGGATCAGAAGGCAGGTTGAAGCTGGACTTCGGACGGAGTTCGTGATTCATGAGGATGGTTCACTGCGGTACGACAGTAGGCTCTGTGTACCTGCAGGTGACGTCCGTGAGGAGCTGTTGAGCGAGGCTCATAGCTCGCCATATTCTATACATCCTGGGGGCACCAAGATGTATAAGGACCTCCGTCTGAACTATTGGTGGATTGGCATGAAGAGGAGCGTGGCACGGAGCGTTGCCAAGTGTCTGATATGCCAACAGGTGAAGGCTGAGCACCATCATACTGTCGGCTTGCTGCAGCCGCTTCCTATTCCGGAGTGGAAGTGGCAGCATATTACGATGGATTTCGTGACTGGTTTACCTCGGACCCCGAGGCAGAATGACGCAGTTTGGGTAATCGTGGATCGATTGACCAAGTCTGTGCACTTTATCCCATTCCGAGTGGGTCAGTCTACGGAAGCCTTGGCGAGGAAATATCTGGAGGTAAAATTTCCTTCTCTAACTTTCCTTTTAAAATTTTTTCTTCTGAGTTAGTAATGATGTAGACCGTGTACGTGCAGGAGATTGTACGCTTACATGGAGTCCCCGTGAGCATCGTGTCTGACAGAGATACGAGGTTCACATCTCAGTTCTGGAAGAGTCTGCAGGAGAATATGGGTACGAGTCTGAGCTTCAGCATGGCGTACCACCCGCAGACCGACGGCCAGTCCGAGAGGACTATTCAGATCCTGGAGGATATGCTGCGAGCTTGTACGCTCGATTTGAAGGGTTCTTGGGAGGATCATCTCCACTTGGTGGAGTTTTCGTATAACAACAGCTACCAGGCGAGCATTGGCATGGCGCCGTTTGCTGCTTTATATGGAAGGAAATGTCGTTCGCCACTGAGCTGGGATGACATCGAAGATCGAGAGCTGTTGGGTCCCGAGATGATAGTGGAAGCTGTAGATGTCATGAGGGACATCAGGGAGAAGCTCAGAGTTGCACAGGATCGCTTCAAGCATTGGGCAGATGCCAAGAGGAGACCTTTGGAGTTTCAGCCTGGAGATCACGTCTTCCTGAAGATTTCTCCGAACCGCGGAGTTATTCGTTTCGGGAAGAAGGGAAAGCTGAGTCCGAGATATATTGGGCCTTTTGATGTGCTAGAGCGTGTGGGAGCAGTGGCCTACCGCCTTGCTCTGCCACCATCTTTGGAGGGAGTTCACGACGTTTTCCACGTATCTCAGCTACGTCGGTACGTCAGTGATCCGTCGCACACAGTTGACTTCTCAAAGATTACAGTTCGCCCGGATCTGACATATGACCAGCAGCCTGTGCAGATTTTGGACCGTCGACAGAAGCAATTGAGGAATAAGGTAGTCGACCTGGTGAGAGTGATGTGGCGTCACGGATCACCTGGAGAGTCCACCTGGGAACGCGAGGAGGAGATGAGGGAGCGTTTCCCATTTTTGTTTGCTGATTAGTGTTGTCGATTCCGAGGACGGAATCTTTATTTTAGTGGGGTAGAATGTAACGGTCGCTTTCCGGCCTTATGTGATTTTCTGCGTGCACGTGCGTTAGCGTGCACGTATTTTATTAGACCAATTCTGGCTTCGAGTTTATGCGCTGTGTCATGCCGTTATAATCGTTTGTGAGTGTAGCTATTCAAGGTAAGTTTCGGGAACATCTTTTCGCGGTCGTTTTCTCGCAAAACGAAGTTGAATCGATAGGGGCGTTTTGGTCATTTGGCTCAAAACGCCGTCCCAAATTTTATATAAATTTTTGGTAGGCGCTATGCGCGATCGGGCTCCGTAGATCTGTGCGTCTCGTCTCCGTGATCGCTCCGGTATTTTCAGATTATTTTTCTGACGTCCGGATTGAGAGTTATCGCCCCGAGAAATCTGGACCATTGATTTGCCCTGATCTTTTCGAAATTCAAATCTGTTAACCAAATCTGGCTAAATCCCTCTTTTAAAACGTTTTTAAAATCCTTTCAAATCTGTTCCTCTAATCATCCCTAGGCTTACCCCCAATCTGCACCCCCTTCAGCTCTCCCCTTTGCCCACTTAAGATAAATCTTAGGGCTCTTTATCAAATAAAATCTTATTATAACCCTAACCCTAAAAACAACCCTAACCCTAAAAAAATCAAAACCCCCTTTCACGTTCTCAGCCGCCGCCACCCCCAAAATCTCCTCTCCCATCGCGATTCTCCCCCTCTCGCTCACCACGGCGGCACAGTGATCCGCCGCCGCCGACGCCCAAAATCCCCCTCCTACCTCAGATTCCCCTCTCCCTCTCTCTCCTACCTCGCCCCGCGGCCCCCTCACGCCTCCGCCGCCACGATTCCCCCCAAGCGCCGCGATCCGTGCCTCCCGCCGCCGAAATCCTCCCCCGCCGCCGTGACTTCGCCCGCAGCAGCCGCCCTCTCCGATCTCGCGCCGCCGCGACCCAGTGCACGCCACCGCCGTCGTGTTCTCGGGTCGTAGCCGCCGCCACAGGGCCGCCCGACGCCGGCATCTCCCTCCCACGGCGACCCAGTGACGTTCCCCTCTCCCTCGATCTCGATCTCAGTCACTCGGCGTCGCCGCCGAGTCCGATCGCCCACAGCCGCCGTTCGATCCCGCCACCGCCGATGCACACATCTCGCCTCTTGCTGCCCACGCTCGCAGATCTGAGCCGCAGCCTGCCGCCCCGCTCTCGCTGCCCTCGGCTTCCTAGTGCCGCACAGCACTCGCCAGCGCTCCCCGCCGCCGCTGTGCTGTCTGCAGCCACCGCACGGAGCCACTAGCCGTAAGCACGATCGAGATCTGTCCGCAGCCGCCCGCGACGCTAGCTCGACGTTTTGCCGTGGACTGATCGCACTCGCTGAGCACGCTTCGTCCACTGCCCGGACGAGTCTCACTACGCTACCCGTAGTTGGGACACTGTAGACGCCGTAGACACCCCTCCGTTCAGACCCTACGTTCGCACTACTTCAGACTCCGGAGAGGTTGGTTTTCTCGTAACTCGTAGTGAAACCCACCCGTAGACAAAACTGAAAACCTAACTAAAATCGGCAACTAAACTCGCTAAATTTATTTTCTGCTCCTTTAAAATGTTGTGAACAATAGAATCGACGATCGGACTTTTGAACTGTGCACATAGGATAGAATCGTCGGATAGGCTGATCGGACACTTTTTGACTTGTGACAGTTAGGGTAGCCACGCTTAACTTAGAAATGAACCTAAATAGGATTTGACGAAAATCACGACTTGACACCGTCGCCGTGATCCCTTTTCAGACGGACTACCGCGGACGTGACGACTGGATGAGACGCCCCGGACAGACGACGCACTCACCATTCCAGGCAAGTGTATCCACTTGCGTTTGACTGTGCCTCAGTTCCAGTTTGTAGAACTGTTAGATTGTGTGTGATGAGAACCGGACGTGAAATGATAGCGTCCGGGACGACCCGAGACGGCTCAGACTTGACGACGAAGTCTGAGCCTGACAACAATAAACTGCTGACATCATAGGACTATCTTGCGTGTGCGTGCGTGTGGACACCCTAGAATAACACTCCCTACACTGGTCGTGTCGTGTCTTGTTACACAAAAAGCCTACGGGTGTTTCAGATGCTTCCCGAGCGGAAGTGATCTCTGTGTTTCCAAAAAGCCTACGGGCGTTTCAGATGCTTCCCGAGCGGAAGTGATCTCTGTGTTTCCAAAAAGCCTACGGGCGTTTCAGATGCTTCCCGAGCGGAAGTGATCTCCGTGATACAAAAAGCCTACGGGCGTTTCAGATGCTTCCCGAGCGGAAGTGATCTCCGTGATACAAAAAGCCTACGGGCGTTTCAGGTGCTTCCCTAGCGGAAGTGATCTCTGTACTTCTTGTCCTGAGTCTCTGGTTTGGGGTAGGGTTGAGCGTGCGCACGGGGAGAGGGTCTGGCCGCCCTCGAACCGTAAGGCGTGAACCCTTTCGTGTCTTACTTGTCCTGTCCCGTCCTGTCCTGTCCTGTCCCGTCATGTCACGTCTTGTCCCGACACCTGTAGGTTAGTCCCGTAGTCGGTTGCACACGCTACGTCTACTGCTTGCTACGTTTACTTTTCCTGCTACGTTACTTTTCGTTACTCAGTTATAACCCCAGCATGCTAAAACAACCAGTAAATCATTGTTAATAGTTGATACACTTGCAGTAGAGTCTGACGGTTTGTGTAGACTTTGCCTGACGTACAGTTTCCTCTTTTGGTGCTGTACGTCAGGTGTGGAGCCAGAGTACGTCGACGAGGCGGACTTGCCAGTTGACTTGGAGCCGGAGGACGCTGATCCGGAGTACGATCCAGAGGACGATCAGAGTTAGAGGTCTTCTGTTGCTGTTCCAGAGATTATCCATTTCAGTTTTGTTGGGTGCCTTGCACTCTTACTTTCTCGTCTAGGTTGGGTGCTTGCACCATTAGTTTCCCTTTCAGCTGTTGTAGCCGTTTCCGGCATGTTTAGACTCTCAGTACTTTGATGATAAATTTTGGAATAAAATGAAATGTTTCTTTTCAGTACTTTTGTTATTTCGTACTAACTTGCAGGGACCTGTACTTTCGCTTTGGAAAACTACAGACGCTTATTGGGTCTGGGCTCTTAGCCCCGGCCTAAGCGGGCCTTCGTCACGCTTCGCCTCCGTGTTTTTGGGAAGCGGGGCGTGACAGGCTTCCCTAAAATGGAGGCGAGGCGAGACGAGGCCTGCTCAGGTTTGGAGCTGTGAGGCTCCAGCCTGTAAAGCGTCTGGAATAAACACACAGGTCCCTGTAATGTGACATCGGAACAAGATAACAATAATAGAAGGGAGGCAAATAAATAGAATTATTATTCATCTCAAGTCCAGATAAAATTCAACAACCGTAGAAATGCCACCAGGCAAACAAAAGAGTCTAAAAGAAAAGGCCCAGCATGGCCAACAAAGAAACTAACAACAACGGTGCTACTCACCGACAACAACAAAAACAACTAAAGGTAGAACTGCGACGGAACACTAGGACTGGTCACCGGTGTCCTCGTACTCCTCGTCAACCACAGGATCGGGCACGAACTCCACGAACTCGTCGCCCTCAACAGCAATCTCTGGCTCCGTAACTAACATGCGACACCCAAAGAGAAGGGGCACATGTCAGCAAGTCTACAAGACTTGTGCAAGGAAACTAAAGGAAGTAAAAACGACCTAGCAATTCTAGAGTATGCATGTCATGTCAGTTAAAGTAATAATGCAACAAGTATAGTAAAAAGGTGCAAGCATGGCATGGATGTGAAGTTTACAAGGAACATTCACACAGACTAGTACAAGTAAAGTAAGCACGTCGTGCACAGAGATTCTGCCCTTTGGCTAGAGTGGCTGTACAGGCCAACTCTTACGCTCAAGTGACCGTTTATCCCTACCCCTCCACGTGTATCGAGCCAGGGCCTTACCCCCGAACATGGAATGCTCGCTTCTGGATCACAAGCCAGGAAGTGTTTTTAACAAGGATGGCGTAGGGTTATGCCTGCATAACGGGTGCCTAGCCGGTAACACGGAAACACGGATTTGTAAAAGGATGGGTAGCGTGTGCTACGATGCAACATGCAAAGTTAAAGAAAAGTAAACATGACAGGCAAATGTATGACATGGTATGACAAGGGAAATTCTAGCGTCGTTGTCAAGCTAGAATTTGAATTTGCGCCTAGACCGCTATCATTTCACGGTCTAGTCTCTTTCACGCTAAAACAAGCAATGGCCTAAAACATGGCCTAAAACACGGTTGGAAAGTTTCACTTGCCTGGTACTGAGGTTGGTTGCTCGACGAGAGTTCGTCTCAAAAATCGCTACTCTACGGAAATTAGGGTTCACTGTTTTGGCAAAACAGAAAATTAGAATCAAGATCTAATCCATATTTTCGTATTGGAATCCTATGACATCTAGTAATCGATTTTTTTATTAGGTTTTCTAAGTTACGGTGAGGGTTATGGGAAGATTAAAGGTAGATCTACTAACCGTATTTGTAGCGGAAGAACGACGATCACGATGCCTACGAACTGTAGGTAGAAGAAGATGTCGACGATCTCCGGGTTGCCGTCGCCAAACCGAGCTTAGCACGACAACAGAAGAGCGATCCGAGGGAGAAGTTGCGGCTGAAGGGATCTCCTGCGGCTGATCTAAAATGGATCTGGAGGATGGGGAGTATAGGGCAAATCTGGAGCAAAAGAGGATTTAGGGGTTTTTGGAGATCGGCCAGCGGCTCGCGGGGTGATCGCCGGCGCAACGGAGGGTGAGAGGAGGCTCGGGAGGGTGAAGGAAGGCAAGAGTAAGCTTGGGGGATGATTAGGGAAAAAGATGGGCTAACAAAAGTGAAGAAAGAATTAGAAACGTCGAGGGTTTAAATAGAAAGAATTAGCGGCGGCTACGACTTAACCTAGGTTTACTGGGCAAACTAGTCGGTCAGTGAAGAGTGGTCGACCGACTAGTTTGGGATCTAGTCGGTCGGTCGTCCAACTGACACCGACTAAAATCAAACAGTGAACAGTGTCTGTGCAGGGAAGGCATAATTAGTCGGTCTGTGAAGACCCGTCAACCGACTAGTTTGGGAACTAGTCGGTCGGTGATTGTTTATAGACAGACTAAGGGTAAAATTAGATAGATATTAAGTACAGATAATTAGTCGGTCTGAGAAGAAACTCTAACAGACTAGTTTCACAACTAATCAGTCGATGAATGTGCTTAGACCGACTAATTGTAAACAGTAACTCAGTCGAAATTTACTGAGAAGAACTAGCCGGTCTGAGAAGTGTTGCCGACCGACTAGATTGCAATCTAGTCGGTTGGCTCTCCTTCATGAACCAACTAAGGTGCACCAGAAGTGCCGAAACGAAGCGCGAAGCTTCAGGAAGATTCCTATGGCTTCTAAGATCGCTCTAGCTCTAAGATACGTCCAAGATGAAGTTCCTCAAAGAAGAAGACCAGAAGAATTTGAAGGAAAACGTCTGACGGAGGAAAGCACACAAGGAGAGAACATCCAATATTATTCATATAATAGTCATTACAAAAACCGGTCGTTACATCCTCCACACCTTAAGAAAAATTCCGCCCTCGGAATTTCCCAACACTCACGTGTCAGGGAACAAAAGTGGGTAACGCTCTCTCATCTCGTCTTCTCTCTCCCAAGTAGACTCTCCTGGCGAGCCGTGTCGCCACATCACCCTAACAAGATCGACTGTCTTGTTCCGAAGTGATTTCTGACGCCTGTCCAAAATCTGCACTACCTGCTGGTCATACGTCAGATCGGGGCGAACGGTGATCTCCGAGAAATCCATAGCATGAGATGGATCGCTGATGTACCGACGAAGCTGCGACACATGGAAGACATCGTGAACTCCTTCCAAAGATGGCGGCAAGGCTAAGCGGTAGGCTACCTCGCCAACTCTCTCCAGAATGTCAAACGGTCCGATGTATCTCGGGCTCAGCTTCCCTCGTTTCACAAAGCGAATCACTCCTCGATTCGGGGAAATCTTCAGGAACACATGGTCACCTGGCTGAAACTCCAACGGACGCCGTTTAGCATCAGCCTAATGCTTAAAATGGTCCTGAGCAATCCTCAGCCTCTCCCGTATGTTCCTCACAACTTCCACAGCCTCCACGATCATCTCAGGTCCTAATAGCTCCCGATCTCTAATGTCGTCCCAGCTCAGTGGCGATCGACATTTCTTCCCGTATAGCGCGGTAAAAGGTGACATGCCAATACTCTCCTGGTAGCTGTTATTGTAGGCAAACTCCACGAGGTGGAGATGATTCTCCCAGGAACCCATGAAGTCCAACATACACGCCCTCAGTATGTCCTCCAAGATCTGGATCGTCCTCTCGGACTGGCCATCCGTCTGCGGATGGTACGCCGTGCTGAAACTCAGACTCGTACCCAAACTCTTCTGCAGACTCTGCCAGAACTGAGACGTGAACCTCGTGTCTCTGTCTGACACGATGCTCACGGGGACTCCGTGAAGTCGTACGATCTCCTGCACGATTCACGTTACATCACTATCTAAAATAGGAAAAAGGAAATTAAAATGGAGAGTAAAAAGATTTACCTCCATATATCTCCTCGCTAGCGCCTCAGTGGACTGTCCTACTCGGAACAGAATAAAGTGCGCGGATTTGGTTAATCGGTCTACGATCACCCAAATCGTGTCATTCTGCTTCGGACTCCGAGGTAGTCTAGTCACGAAGTCCATAGTGATGTGTTTCCACTTTCACTTCGGAATCGGAAGCGGTTGTAGTAACCCTGCCATACGCTGATGCTCCGCCTTTACCTGCTGGCAAACCAGACACTTGGCTACACTCCGAGCTACACTCCTCTTCATACCATGCCACCAAAAGTGCAGGCGAAGATCCTGGTACATCTTGGTGCCACCAGGATGCACAAAATACGACGAACTGTGTGCCTCAACCAACAGCACCTCTCTGATGTCCCCAGCTGGCACACACAACCTGGCTCCAAATCTCAACGAGCCATCCTCATAAATCACGAAATCAGTCCGCAGACCAGCTTCTACCAACTCCCGTATCTTCACCAACTTCGGGTCTCCAGCCTGACCAGCCTTGATCCTGTCCACGATCATCGACTATATCTGCATACACATTAATGAAGAAGTCCCCCCAGGAAGGACAATCTCAACACCAGACTCGCAAAAATCCTGCTACAATCTCCACTGCAAAGTCAACATCATCACCGCTGGAAGCCTACTCAGCGCATCCGGAACCACATTCACCTTGCCAGGGTGATACTGCAAATCAATCTCATAATCCACCATGAGTTCCAACCACCGACGCTGTCGCATGTTGAGCTCCTTCTGAGTAAAAATGTACTTCAAGCTTTTGTGATCGGTGAAGATCTTCACCCTCTCACTCATCAGGAAGTGCCTCCAAATCTTCAGCGCAAACACGACAGCAGCCAACTCCAAATCGTGTGTTGGGTAATTCTTCTCATGAGCCTTAAGCTGACGAGAAGCATACGCAACCATGTGCCCATGCTGATGCAATACACAACCGAGACCCTTGCCAGAAGCATCACAAAAGATCTCGAATCCTCCACTCCGATCAGGCACAGCAAGAATAGTGGCAGACATCAACCTCTCCTTCAGAACACCAAAAGATTCCTCACAGTCATCAGTCCAAACAAAAGATACATCCTTCCGTGTCAATCTGGTCATCGGCTCGGCAATACGGGAGAAGTCCTTAATGAACCGCCGGTAATAACCTGCAAGTCCAAGGAAACTCCGGATCTCAGATGCTGACAGCGGAACATGCCACTCGCTGATAGCCTTAATCTTCTCGGGGTCCACCGAAATACCATCTCCAGTCACCACATGCCCGAGAAAAGCAACTCTGTCCAGCCAAAACTCGCACTTGGAATACTTAGCATACAACCGATGCTTCCTCAAGATCTCCAATACCGTCCTCAAGTGCGAAGCATGCTCCTCCTTTGACTTCGAGTAGATCAGAATGTCGTCAATGAAAATAACGACAAACTTGTCTAAAAAGTCATAGAAGATCAGGTTCATCAGATTCATAAAAACTGCGGGCACGTTGGTTACACCGAAAGGCATAACCACGAACTCGTAGTGTCCATATTTCGTCCTGAACGCTGTCTTCGGAACATCTTCCTTCCTCACCCTAAGCTGATGATAACCGCTCCTCAGATCCAACTTAGAGAATACCCTCGATCCCCCAAGCTGATCAAAAATATCATCAATACGAGGCAACGGATATCGATTTTTGACGGTCACCGCATTCAACTCCCGGTAGTCCACACACATGCGACGCGAACCGTCCTTCTTCTTAACCAGCAAGACCGGTGCTCCCCACGGAGACACACTGGGATTAATGTAATCCTTCTGAAGAAGTTCGTCCAGCTGCTTCCGCAATTCCTCCAATTTTGCTGGCGCCATGCGATAGGGCACCTTCGAGATAGGCTGCGCTCCCAGAATAAGATCGATCGAAAACTCGAGAGCTCGATCGGGCGGTAATCCATACATCTCATCGGGGAAGACGTCGTTGAAGTCACGCACTATCGCAGGTCTACACTGCTCCATCTGCATAGTAACAATCTCCACCGGCTTGGCCCGAAACCTGACCGGACCAAGCGAACTGCTGCCACGGCTGAACTCGAACACCGGGTGTCCAGGGATCTCGAACACAACCTTCTTCCTCCGACAATCGATCGTGGCGTAGAAACTCCTAAGCCAGTCCATCCCAAGGACGGCATCATAGTTGATGATGTCGTGGACGATGAAATCAGCGTAGAGCTCATGTCCATAGACCACAAAGGGCAAGAGTTGCAACCATGATGCACCGAGACCACGCCATTTCCTGTAACGATATTCCAACTCTTGGAAAGAGGGGAAGTCGACAAGGAATGCTTCTCCACGAAGCTCCGGGAAATAATGCACATCGATGCACCTGAGTCGAAGAGGACTCGTGCAGGAAATGTGCAAACCAAAATCACACCTAACAGATAGTCTAACAATCAAATTCTATTCTAGCATACATAACAAGCAACCAAACAAAATCCAACAAACAAGACTAACTAAGAAAGAACAACTATGTTGAGAGTTACCTGCAATAACCTCATCCTCCGCCTCAGCCTCAACTGCAGTCATCAGGAAAGCCTGTCTCCTCGGCTGAACAGCCTGCTGAAAAGCCTGCCTCTGTAGAATGAGAGGCGCTCCATGTCCAGTAGGTACAGGCGCCCTCTGCTGCAATGGCTGAGCTGCAACAGGTCCCTTCCACGGCTGCTTGGACTTCGGGCAGTCCTTCATGGTATGCGCAGGGTCACCCCAAACCAAGCACTGTCCCAGCATCTTTCGGCATTGATCCTTGACATACCCAGTCTTGCCATAAAAATGGCAAGTCTTCAGAGTAGGAGGTCCTCCGGGCCTCTTGAACTGTACCGGCTGATTGGGCCTGAACCCTTGTCTCATCACTGCTCTGGCCTGCTCCACAGGCCTCTTCCTAGCTCCAGAAGCGCACCCTCTCTTCTGGTTCACAATCAGCTCCTGCCTCTTTACTGCAACCAGAACCTTCTGATAGGTCTCCGAATCAGACGAAGTCACAAAGCTCTGAAGATCCAAAGAAAACCCCTGCAGAAACCTATGGGCTCTCTCATCAGCATCATGCACCATCTTCGGTGCGAAACGGCTCAACTGGTGAACTCCTGGTGGTACTGGTCCACCGTCAAGCTCCCCTGCTTCAGATCAATGAAGCGCTGCGCCATCTCCCTCCTGGCAGCCTTCGGAAAGTACTCCTCATCGAATCTGGACTTGAAGGTAGCCCAAGATATCGACTCCTCCAGTAATTCCTCCTCGGCATCCCACCAGTTCCGAGAATTATCCTTAAGCTGCCTCTTCGCCAAGTCAACCCATCCAGTCGGGTCGACCTTCAACATCTTCAGGTTGTCCTCCATGTTCCTAGTCCACTCATCCGCAGCTAATGGTCCCTCGGTACCATCAAAGTAAGCGGGGCCCATCTCCCGAAACTGCTTCGCTCCAGGCTCGAAGCGAGGGACATTCTGAACAGGCTGCACTGCTCGAACAGGAGGAACATTCCGGGCATTCTACAGCATCCCCTGCTGCACCTGTATCATCTGATGCATCATCCGCATGATCTCCCCGTTGGTGGGTTCCCGATCCGGCTCCTCGATACGAGGGGGCACACCACCACCAGCACAGGTATTCCGTCTTCCAGCCATCTAGTGACACAGAAATGAAACAAGATCAGACTCTCAGCCTTATGACTCAGGTGTCGAAATTGTTTATCGGACATTCTATAATTTCTTATCGTTGTTCCGATTAAGTCACAGTCATAGTGTGGACTTGCACGGGTCACCAAAGAAACCTGTCACGACCCGCTTCCCTAAAATGGAGGAGAGGCGAGACGAGGCTTGCTCAGGCTTGGAGCTGTGAGGCTCCAGCCTGTAAAGTGTCTGGAATAAACACACATGTCCCTGTAATGTGACATCGGAACAAGATAACAATAATAGAAGGGAGGCAAATAAATAGAATTATTATTCATCTCAAGTCCAGATAAAATTCAACAACCGCAGAAATGCCACCAGGCAAACAAAAGAGTCTAAAAGAAAAGGCCCAGCATGGCCAACAGAGAAACTAACAACAACGGTGCTACTCACCGACAACAACAAAAACAACTAAAGGTAGAACTGCGACGGAACACTAGGACTGGTCACTGGTGTCCTCGTACTCCTCGTCAACCACAGGATCGGGCACGAACTCCACGAACTCGTCGCCCTCAACAGCAATCTCTGGCTCAGCAACTAACATGCGACACCCAAAGAGAAGGGGCACATGTCAGCAAGTCTACAAGACTTGTGCAAGGAAACTAAAGGAAGTAAAAACAACCTAGCAATTCTAGAGTATGCATGTCATGGCAGTTAAAGTAATAGTGCAACAAGTATAGTAAAAAGGTGCAAGCATGGAATGTATGTCAAGTTTACAAGGAACATTCACACAGACTAGTACATGTAAAGTAAGCACGTCGTGCACAGAGATTCCGCCCTTTGGCTAGAGTGGCTGTACGGGCCAACTCTTACGCTCAAGTGACCGTTTATCCCTACCCCTCCACACGTATCGAGCCAGGGCCTTACCCCCGAACATGGAATGCTCGCTTCTGGATCACAAGCCAGGAAGTGTTTTAACAAGGATGGCGTAGGGTTATGCCCGCATAACGGGTGCCTAGCCGGTAACACGGAAACACGGATTTGTACAAGGATTGGTAGCGTGTGCTACGATGCAACATGCAAAGAGATGACATGTAAAATGGGTGAACATGACAAATATTCGAATAGAAATTGCGTACCATTAAAGAAAAGTAAACATGACAGGCAAATGTATGACATGGTATGAAAAGGGCAATTCTAGCGTCATTGTCAAGCTAGAATTTGAATTTGCGCCTAGACCGCTATCATTTCACGGTCTAGTCTCTTTCACGCTAAAACAAGCAATGGCCTAAAACATGGCCTAACACAAGGTTGGCAAGTTTCACTTGCATGGTACCGAGGTTGGTTGCTCGACGAGAGTTCGTCTCAAAAATTGCTACTCTACGGAAATTAGGGTTTGCTGTTTTGGCAAAACAGAAAATTAGAATCAAGATCTAATCCATATTTTTGTATTGGAATCCTATGACATCTAGTAATCAAATTTTTTTATTAGGTTTTCTAAGTTACGGTGAGGGTTATGGGAAGATTAAAGGTAGATATACTAACCGTATTTGTAGCGGAAGAACGACGATCACGATGCCTACGAACTGTAGGTAGAAGAAGATCTCGATGAACTCCGGGTTGCTGTTGCCAAACCGAGCTTAGCACGACAACGGAAGAGCGATCCGAATGAGAAGTTGCGGCTGAAGGGATCTCCTGCAGCTGATCTAAAATGGATCTGGAGGATGGGGAGTACAGGGCAAATCTGGAGCAAAAGAGGATTTAGGGGTTTTTGGAGATCGGCCGACGGCTCGCGGGGTGATCGACGGTGCAACAGAGGGTGAGAGGAGGCTCGGGAGGGTGAAGGAAGGCAGGAGTAAGCTTGGGGGATGATTAGGGAAAAATATGGGCTAACAAAAGTGAAGAAAGAATAAGAAACGTCTTGGGTTTAAATAGAAAGAATTAGCAGCGGCTACGACTTAACCTAGGTTTACTAGGCAAACTAGTCGGTCAGTGAAGAGTGGTCGACCGACTAGTTTGGGATCTAGTCGGTCGGTCGTCCAACTGACACTGACTAAAATCAAACAGTGAACAGTGTCGGTGCAGGGAAGGCATAATTAGTCGGTCTGTGAAGACTCGTCAACCGACTAGTTTGGGATCTAGTCGGTCGGTGATTGTTCATAGACCGACTAAGGGTAAAATTAGATAGATATTAAGTACTGATAGTTAGTCGGTCTGAGAAGAAACTCTAACCGACTAGTTTCACAACTAGTCGGTCGATGAATGTGCTTAGACCGACTAATTGTAAACAGTAACTCAGTCGAAATTTACTGAGAAGAACTAGCCGGTCTGAGAAGTGTTGCCGACCGACTAGATTGCAATCTAGTCGGTTGGCTCTCCTTCATGAACCAACTAAGGTGAACCAGAAGTGCCGAAACGAAGCGCGAAGCTTCGGGAAGATTCCTATGGCTTCTAAGATCGCTCTAGCTCTAAGATACGGCCAAGATGAAGTTCCTCAAAGAAGAAGACCAGAAGAATTTGAAGGAAAACGTCTGACGGAGGAAAGCACACAAGAAGAGAACATCCAATATTATTCATATAATAGTCATTACAAAAACCGGTCGTTACAACTGTTGCACAGTCAGCAAGGGTAGGTGAGAATTCATAACGGTAACTTACCACTTGGACAGTCGACTGATGAAGCCAAGACAGCCGTCTGTTAAACCAACAGGCGACTGTACATTGTTCGACAGGCGACTGGCCGAGAGAAGAGTAAGTTAGATAAAATACCGGAAATCTCACAAGATACAGGACAAACGACTGATGCAAGGAACACAGTCGACTGTCAATCAGAACAGGCGACTGTATATCCTTAAATAGACGACTGTCACAGACATGAGAAATTTCCAGAGAGCCGAGTCAAAGAATAGATTTACAGACAGGCGACTGTTGCAGCATAGACAGTCGACTGATCTAATAGACAGTCAACTGTATATACAACATAAGTCGACTGGCCGTAAAAATCGGATCAAACAGAGTTTGGGCAAGAAGAGATAGGCGAATGATGAACCATTCACAGTCGACTGTCACTAGGACATGCGCCTGTTAAACGTTCAACAGTAGCCTGTGCGAGATAATCAGAGAGGGCCCAAAAACTACATTGTAATAGTCTGTGCATAACAGGCAACTGTAGAACAAAACACAGTCGACTGTTGATGAGACAGGCGACTGTAAACTGTTAAGCAGTCGGCTGTTATAAACAATCCTAGCATAAACACAAGAGGATTTAATTGGGATCAAAGGACAAAAGTCTAGAGATGTCCTAAGACAGAATGTAGAAGTGTGTGAGTGCTCCATCAAAGTTCTACTTCTAAGCTACATACTAGAAGAGATAAAAGAAAAATTACATTGACGAAAAATCTCTTCTTTTCATCGTATGAGCTTGAAGTCTTTACGGAGCTTCAATAATCAATCTACGATCATCCAATTCATATCATTTGCCTTCAATGACGTTTGAGAGTCATCTATTGCTAGTTGATCTTCATAATAAGCTTAGGCAATGGATTAACTGCAAAATAGGGGATTAGTCACAAGTATTTATGTTTGCTCATCATTAACACCAAGTAGGGAGAAGTCCAATACTCAACATTCTCCCCCTTTTTGATGATGACAAACAAACATAAACAAAAAGATAAATAATTGTGCGCAATGAAAACTTAATCCCCCCACATAGATGCCAATCAAGTTAGTCAACAAATATTAGAGCATCTACATAGCAATTGAAGCAAATGAGTGAGATATGAATGAATTTAATTCAAGTAATCTAGGAAATAAAATCCATATTCATTGTAAGCTTACTCCCCCTGAATCTAAGGCAACGAAAATCTTAGATTCAAGCGTTAGAACATACTTAGCACATCCATTATGAATCTTGTATGTTTATTTCTCTCCTCCTATGGCATTATCCAAAAAGGTGGGAGCAAATAACAACAACAATAATAGTGCTAAAATACGAACTAACAACAATCAAGGAGTATAAAGATATATCGAATCAAAAACTCATAAAATCTCATCATATACACATGTGAGTAATGGAATTGAAATCCAATATCAACATTTTAGATATTCGAAATGAAAATAATTTTCACAAATTCATCACATCAACGAAAGAGCATGAATTAACCAATATCAAATTCGTGTATTGTCTCAAAAGCACATCAAGAAGAGTGAAGCATACATGGAGACAACATAACATACATCACACAGATACTATAAGCAATAAAGCAAAGTGTGACACAAAAGAGGGTGCAACATCATATATATAGATATAAAGCGGCTAAGTACATCAACGGATGGTCATCAACATGGCCATCCCAAAAAGATACGTCATGATCAAAAAAAAATACATCATGACGACATCAAAAAGTATCACCAAACATATATGAAAGAGTCGCAGACAACATCATCCATCAAACATAACAAATCATATATCATCACTCAAAATAACATCCATCAAGAGTGAGCGTCTCCAGGGGCTGCATACGAGGAAGCTGGCTCAGTAGCAGCAGGAGTATCCTCTAAAGGAGGGTCAGAAGGAGCAACAGAGGCAGCAGCAACAACATCCTGTGTAGAAGTAACACCAGGAGGCTCAACGACACCAGAAGGCTGGGGAGGCACATGAGGCTGAGGGAGATACTGTCTTAAATCCTCAGGGAAGAGAATTCCCTGATGGAGGAGTGAGAGAGACAGCAATCTGTAAATACCAGAGAACATCGACAAAAGAGTATCCTGAGACGGTGGAGCAGATGATGATGAAGGCAAATCAGCTGGAGGCACAGTGGATGAGGATGGAGCTGAAGTAGTCTTCCTCTTCTTCGAGGCAGTCTGCAGAGTCAAAGAGGACTTCGACTTTGCAGAAGCATCGAGGAGAGGGCCAAAGGGCATGGGCTTGTAATGAGTCAAATCAACACCAAAATGCCGGAAGACACGAGTCAAAAGACCACCATAAGGAATGTGAGACGAGGAGGACGTGAACTCAACCTTGTCCATCCTGTCAAGGAGGACACTGGCCCAGTTCACGGGCATGCCAGAAAAAATAGCATACATACACTTCAAGATATCCTGAGACGGCTAGTCAGACGATCCATATCGCGGCAGAATGTTGGACTTCACCACTAGGTGAACAGCCCAACCGCGTGCAGAGAACATGGATGATCTGACACCTGAATCAAGAGCTAAAGGAACCTTTCGAAACATATCCCGGAGAACAGACTGGTCAAGATCGTCAATCTCCGAAAAGCTGATATCAGTGGGGAGGGAATCGATAGAAGGAATCCTAAGAATAGTCCCTAAGAGAGAGGGAGTGATCTGAATGTGGGTTCCCTGGACGACAGTATCAAGGATGCCGGTAGTCGAATACTCACCGCGAACGCGGTTCACATAGAAGAGCTTCACCAGAAATGGATAGGCTCTGGGGGACTCGCTCTGAGAGAAGCGAAACAGATCGGCCAGGTGAGTAGCGGAAAGAATGTCAGAGAGTCTCTCAGCAGTGAATGCGGGGAAAGCAATGTACCGCTCCCTAAGTAGGTTGATCCCTAGGAGAGTGTGAAACTTTGCCAGACAAAGGTCGTCTCGGCAAACGGGAACCAGGGGATCAGAGGGGGGTACAGCGGGAGTCTCTTCAGACGAACTGGATACAGAAGGAGACACATGAAGAATCTCAGCAGCAGGCTCACTGATGTGAACACCAGCAGGCTTACGCTGACGATGAATCAAAGGCTGAGCATCACTAGAAGAGGCAGAAGGTGAGTAACCCCCGAAGACAAATGCACGGGAGACCGAGCATGGTTTGAGCTTTATAGGGTTTCTTTCTCTTGGCAATGAGTTTCTTAGGAGCCCTAGGTTGTTTAGAAGCAGCGATCTTCTCTTTTCCCTTAGGTTTAGGAGCCATGGAAACGAGCGAAGGAGAAACTAAAGCAACGAAAGGAAACAACGAAGAGCAAGAGAGAGAAAGCAAACCAACTGAGGAAATATAGATGATCGCGGAGAAGAAGATCAAAGAAGATGGTAGAACACGATCGACGACGAAGATTAGGAGAAGATCGACGGTTGAAGAAGTGAAATCGATCGTTTTTGTAGAGAAAAACGAGCGGGAAGATGAACAGTCGAAGCGGAGGAGAGAGAAAATCGACGTGGGGAGTGATCGCGAAACCAGAATATAAAGTTAGGGAAATCAATCTGAGCCGTTGGATCAAGGAATCGACGGCTTGGATCAAATCAAATGAACTGACACAGCAAGCGACAGTCGACTGATGAACAAAAGTCAGTCGACTGTATGAAGTGATAAAATTAAAGCTCAGAAAGATGGGCAGTCGACTGGCAAGTATAACGCAGTCACCTCTCCACTGGACAGTCGACTGACATATACACAACAGTCGGCTGGCCGAGAATTAATACAGATCACAAGAAAAACAGAGAACACTGTGAAAAATTCGACAGAGAGTACAGTCGCCTGATAACTAAATTACAGTCGCCTGTTAAGCTAACAGTCGACTGTAAAACAGTCATCAGTCGGTTGTGCGAAAGATGCAAATTCTATGACTGAGAAAATAGAGTAGGGCAGTCGACTGTCGAAGGAAAGACAGTCGTCTGTCCTGGTCCAAAAATGCACAGTGAGATAGAATTCCAGAGAATAAGAACACTCACCCTAGGACCTATACTCTAATCATAAATACATCGTAAAATCATTGTGAAAACAATAAATCCATTGAAACACAAATTATTCCAATCAAACTCAAAACTTATGAAATCAAATAAGTCACAATTGCCTTTCTTAAGCTTATTAAACAATAAAGCATATGAAGGAAGACAATCAACAAGATATGAGCTCAATAAGGAGTTATAATATGAAAGATTGAGCTTCTAGATTTCAGATTCACCCATAATTCCCAATTCTCCATGCAACCTCACAAATGAATCTTCTTTAAGAGATTTAGTGAAGATATCGACAATTTGTTTTTGGGTTTCAATGTACTCTAAGATGATGTCCTTCTTAGCTACATGATCATTTATAAAATGGTGTCTCACGTCTATGTGTTTGGTACGGGAGTGGTGTACCGGATTTTTGGAAAGATAAATAGCACTTTGATTATCAACCATGATAGGACAAGTATCACAATTGACACCATAGTCACTAAGAGTGTGTCTCATCAAAAAAACTTGTGCACATGCAAGACCCGCGGCAATATATTCTGCTTCAGTCGTGGACAATGACACCGAATTCTGTTTCTTAGAGAACCAAGAAACGAAGGAATTTCCTAAGAAATGGCATGTGCCACTAGTACTTTTCCTGTCGGACTTGCATCCGGCAAAGTCGGCATCACTATATGAGATTAACTCATATGTGCTAGACTTAGGGTAAAGTATCCCATAATCTAGGGATTGATTGAGATAACGAAATATTCGTTTAACCGCAATCAAGTGTGACTCCTTAGGTCTTGCTTGATATCTAGCACATATACATACGGAAAACATGATATCGGGCCTTGTAGCGGTTAAGTAAAGTAAGCTACCGATCATACCTCGATATAGACGAACGTCTACATCTTTTCCGCTTTCATCCTTGTGTATATGAGTAGTAGTACTCATGGGAGTCCTTTTGCACGAAGACGATTCCATCCCGAATCGTTTCATAAGCTCCCCTGTGTACTTTGTCTGATGTATGAAAGTGCCATTCTCCATTTGTCGAATTTGCAATCCAAGGAAGTAGGTGATCTCTCCCATGTGGCTCATCTCAAACTCATCCTTCATAGACTTGGAAAATTCTTGACAAAGATTAAAGTTAGTGGAACCGAAAATAATATCATCTACATAAACTTGAATCAAAAGAATGTCATTTTCATAATCTTTAATGAAGAGTGTAGAATCAACTTCTCCCATTTTAAAACCTAAATTAAAAAGAAAGGTCTTAAGGCGATCATACCAAGCTCTAGGAGCTTGTCTCAATCCATACAATGGTTTCTTAAGTTTGAAAACATGGTTTAGAAATTTCTCATGAATAAAACCGGGAGGTTGAGAAACATAGACTTCTTCATTTACAAATCCATTTAAAAATGCACTTTTAATATCCATTTGAAATAATTTAAAATTCTTATGGGATGCAAAAGATAAAAGCAACCTAATAGCTTCTAATCTAGCTACGGGGGCAAAAGATTCTTCGAAATCAATACCTTCCTCTTGCCGGTAGCCTTGAGCTACTAACCTTGCTTTGTTCCGTGTGATTACCTCGTTTTCATCCGTCTTGTTCTTGAAGATCTATTTGGTCCCAATAGCTTGGTGACCACTTGGAAGAGGTACAAGTTCCCAAACTTCGTTTCTCTCGAATTGCATTAGTTCTTCTTCCATTGCCACTATCCAAGAGCTATCCTCACAAGCTTCTTGGATGGTCTTTGGCTCAATGATAGAGACGAATGCGCAATGTGAGAATTCTTCAATTCTTGATCTCGTTCGAACACCCACACCAATATCTCCAATAATTTGGTTATGGGGATGGTTGCGAACGGTTGGATAAGCTTTGGGTAAACCTGGATCACTAGGAACAACTTCAACAACTTCGTTAGAAGTGTTAGTCTCAACAATATTATCATTAATCTTAACATTATTAAGAGAGTCACAAAGAATCTCTACATTATCATCATCAATATGAGGAAAGTCAAAATCTTCATAAAAAGATACAGGGAGTGATTCCTCAATCGTTGAAGAAGTTTTGTTGTATATCCGGTAGGCTTTGCTACGTGTGGAATATCCAACAAAAATTCCTTCATCGGATCTTGGCTCAAATTTGTCTAAATTACCAAATGTGTTCTTTATAAAACATTTTGAACCAAAGACACGAAAATATTTCACTTGAGGCTTTTTATCATAAAACAACTCAAAACAAGTTTTGTTTGTTCGGGGTCTCACTAGGATCATATTGAGCACATAACATGCCGTGTGCACCGCTTCTGCCCAAAATTGTAGTCCTAAATGACTATCATGGAGCATAGTGCGAGCACACTCAATAAGAGTCCTATTCTTTCTTTCTACAACACCATTTTGTGGTGGTGCAGGAGGAAAGGAAAAGTTATGAGCTATCCCGGAGTCATCACAAAACTTAGTAAAAGACTCATTCTCAAATTCTCCTCCATGATCACTACGAATAGTGATAATGGTGGATCCTAAAAGGTTCTGAATCTTATTTGCAAATTTGGTAAACTCTTCATGAGCTTCATTCTTATTAGTTAAGAATGAAACCCAAGTAAATCTAGAAAAGTTGTCAACGACAACTAGTCCATAATGAGCATTACCTAAAGAAGCGGTTCTAGTTGGCCCAAATAAATCTAGATGCAGAAGTTCTAGGGGCCTCTTAGAAGTAATCCCTTCTTTAAGCTTAAATGAAGATTTACTTAGTTTACCTCTTTGACATGAAACACAAACGTTTTTCTTATTAAAAACAATCTTAGGAAAACCTTTGACTAGATCATGCTTAGCTAACTTATATAAGTGCTTGAAGTGAACATGACCAAAACGGCGATGCCATAATAGTTGTTCACTTGTGTTAGCAACTAAGCAATGTTCTACGGTTTTAGGCAAGCTTAAATAATAAATATTTTTACGCCTAATACCGGAAAATAAAACATTTGAATCACAATTGACAATAGTACACAATCCTTCTCCAAAGTTAACCTTGTAACCTTTGTCACAAAGTTGACTTATGGAAATGAGATTGTGACATAAACCACTAACAAGATAAACATTAGTAATTATGGGTTTGGAAGGATTACCAATGATACCTACTCCAATGATGGTTCCCTTTTGATTACCTCCAAAAGTGACCGTTGCACCATCTTTGATGCTAATCACTTCGGAGAGCAATGATGGATCTCCCGTCATGTGTTTGGAGCAACCGCTATCAAGAATCCATGCTTTCCCTTTAGATCTAATAAGGCATTTATTGCTCTTCTTCTTTCTCTTGGGTACCTATATAATATACCATAAGCTTATGCTACCCAATGTTTGTTGGGTCCAAGGGGATTAGCCCTTTGGAAGCCAAGTCCAAGTGGACTTCCGCTTCCCAACATAGTTACTATTTCTAATTACATCATGAAAGTAGGAATCAACATAAGCATTCCTAACATTTAGACTAGTGTTCTTAGGACCCCAAATAGTGTACATCTTGGGAGTCCTATTCCTAGTTGTATGCATATGTATTGGATTTCTATGTGGTGCATGCTTCTTAGGAACATGATTTCTAGCATAGATATGAGGTGGAGGATATGCATTGTACATTCTAGAATGATGTGTATTCTTGGGAACATGCATATTATATGAAGCATATTGATCATGCATGACATGTGGAGAATTAGCTTGCATGAAAGAATGATGCGTATGAGCATATGGGTGTGTGGGAGCACGTACATGAGTATTTCTCATGTGTGGTTGTGTACGTGTCCGTGGGTGCGGAGCATAAAAAGTGTCATGATTATCCACTTGTGGAGTAGGATGTTTCCTACGTGGATGAGTATTAGCGTACATATAAGCATGACCTTGCTTTTGGTTTCCACCCTTAGTGGGTTTCTTGCCAAAAGGAAGAGGAGGTGATGTAGTGACATTCTTGGTAGGATTGCTACCTATAGTGTCTTTGACACCACTTGTGGATGCACCGGAGGAAGGCCTCACAAAATCTATAGTGACACCACTATAGGAGGTGCGATAGTTAGATGCATTTGCTTTTACAAATCCAAGGCCAACACGATATGTGGCCGGAAATTGGTTTGCAAGAAAATCATCCAATTGTCCTTGTCCCTTATTGAATCTCACAATACAGGAGGACATGAGCTCATATTTCTCCTTTAAAGAAGAAATATTGGTATCCAAAGTGGACACCCGTGCTTTGAGCTCGTGCACTTAGGTTTTAAGAGAATCATTCTCTAAACCCAATTGTGTGTGACGTGTAACTAGATCACTATTATCCATGGGATGTGTTTGATCTAGTTGAGATTTGAGGGAATTCACTGTCACGCCCCGCTTCCCAAAAGATTTGGGGAGCGAGACATGGCCAGCCCGCATGGACTCGAGCCATTGAGGCTCGGGGTCCAATAAGCGTCTAGGCAAGTTATGATGCGGAGGAGAAGGTCCGACCGAATGGTTTAGCATGAAACAATAGTCAAACAGTAAAATAAGATACTATTCAAAGCGGAAGGTAACCAACAAAGAGTTTAACATAGAAACTAAACTGCACGTACCGGGGGCAACTAAAGAGTGAAGAGTCTGCTGGGATCCTCAGGTGATGCCAGCTCAGTCAAGTCTGTGACATGTGCAAAACACATGTCAGCAACGAACTAATGAGACCATAATTAAAACAGTTATACAATTCTAGCAGTTCTATATGGAATTTAAATGACAACCTACACAGGAGTTCTAGAAAACAGGAAATAAGTAAGGGTTGTTCTATCGATCTGCTAGGGGTGTCCATCTAGTCAGATCGTCTAAGAGTTGTTCATGTAGTTCTATCAATCTGCCAGGGGTGTCCATCTGGTCAGATTGTCCAAGACTAGAAAAAAAAGGTCAAACGACCGGAATGCATCCCTGCGAAGCAGGCATGAGTGCACCAACTGCGATACAAAGATAAAGCCTAAGGACTCAAGCTGCGTAGGAGGAGGGGAGCTACCCCCCAGGCCCAGCTAGACTCTTTTGTCCTACCCCACCCGCGAGTCGTTTGTGTTATGGACACGAGCCAACAAACGCTCCATCTAGACACGAGACAAGACAAGGATCACGAATGATACGGCGTATCATATCGGAGCGCACCAGTCACGGGTGAGCCAAAGCTGGGGAGCACCAGTTCTCAATGGTCACCCCCGTCGTCGATCCGAAACAAATCATTAATCATGAATGATACTACGTATCATACCGGAGCGCACCAGTCACGGGTGAGCCAAAGCTGGGGAGCACCAGTTCTCAATGGTCACCCCGTCATCGATTAACTATCCGTAAGCGAGCCGTCTCTGGGCTAGCCAGCAGACGCTCCACAAGAGTAGTGCCAACCTCCGTATAGGAGAGGCCCACGCCTGTAATCTTCTACAAAGATCCACACAATTATAATGTCTGGCTTAGTAATTAGCATGTGAGGTTCAAGTTGCATCTTAAAAGTGGGTTCTAGCAGAAAGTAACATGTGATCATTTTCAAGTATTTTGCGGAAGTAAATCTTGCAGTTCTAACATCAATTCTAGAAAAGTATAAAAGCAGTAACTAAAGTCTCATTCCTTGCCTGAAAGATTCCGACAAGGATGTAGTCCAGCCGGGTCTGGGTCAACCAACGGATCTACGGAACCTGTACGATAATCCTATCATCACAATCATGCACTCTCACATCCACATGCAACGACATAAGATAAGCCAGATTAACTGGGCCCGCTTTGGGTCACCAGACCTATGGTATGCAGCCTAGTTCGATCGATTGTTCCATCTATCCTATATGCACAGCAGAGTAAGTCCATTGATCGATCGAGGCGATTTTCTAATGAGTTCGTTCTATGTGAGTTACTTCATGCAAGTTGGCCCTAATTACTAGAGCAACAAGGCTTTAGAGAATCGTTACCTAGCCAGATGCGGAAGCTCCACGTCGATGACGATTCTGACACAACACCGCGTCACCCGACGGTAGGTCAAGGGTGGAAGGCCTGGAGCACAGATTCCTATCAGCGATCCGTCAGCTCCACATTGTCGCAATCAGCGACTGAGGGTACCCAGAGGTGATCGTCAGTGGCAGAAGTCATCGGGTTGCCCTCGGGAAGTGTGAAATGGACGATCGACGCCCGGTCCTGCGACGAAACTTCGAACGACGTTCGTAGACGCTGTTCTTGGTGTCGAATCGAAGAGTAGGCTGACCGAGGGTTCACGGTACTGATGGATCTCCAAGGCGAGGTCCCTGTCGCCGGAAAACAGCGAAAGAACCCCAAACCTAGGGTTCTCATTGGCTAGAAGTCTCGTACACAATTTATCCACCGACAGGGCATAGGCGGTCTCCGGCGAGCCCTTGGTCGGAGAGAGAGAGACTGGTGGCGATCAGCAATCACCGGGGAGGCTGCTGGTCACCAGGCGGCGTTGCTTCAGGGTGGGGCACCGCTGCGTGCGGTCTGCAGCAGCGCAGGCGCTGCTGCACCACGCCTGACGGAGCACTGGGCGGCGGCTGGCCGAGATCAGGTCGGAGAGGGTGTCGGGGAGAGGCCGGAGCGAGGGTTGTTTTTTTGTGTAGAACTCGAACTAGGGCCGGCGGCTTCTCAAGAGCTAGCGGCGGGCTGTGTCCAATGGAGAGGGGACTCGGGCGCTGCTCGAGAAGGAGGAGGGGGCTCCGGCGACCACGGGGTCTTGCTGTGGCAGCAGGGGGCGCGGCTACGCCGCTGGGGCTGCTACGGAGGGCAGCAACTGAATGCTGCACCGGCGAGGCACGGTGGGGGTGCACAGGCGAGGGAGCACAGGGCATATACGGCGGACTTTGGTCGGAAGGGGCCGACGATGGCCTGAAGTCGGAGGGGAGATGGCGAAAGAGGAGTCGGGCTGCGAACGTGAATGAGATGGCGGCGGCTCTTGTGTTTTCTTGTGTGAAGGAAAAGAACCTAGGGTTTTTAAGTTGTAGGGTAGGCTGTTGTGTGTTATTGCGGGTGTAGGGTTGAGGAGAAAATAGGTTAGGTTATTTATTAGCTAGCTAGGGTTACATATGAGGCTAGGCCCACGTGAGATCACGTCCTAGGCTTTGTGTTTCACGTTTTTTTTGAAGGCTGCTAGGTGTTTTGGTGAGGGCTTGGATACTAGGGCCTAGGCTTTTGTACAGCTAGTTCTAAAAGGGTGTAGCTTTAGTTGTTAGGTTCTTATTCCCAGATTTTTATATAAATACAAAGGCTACAAGCATGGAGGTAGGCTGGTTCGGTCAAGAGGGAAAATAATGGGCCAGATCAACATTAAGAAGTGACAATAACATTAGATATTAATTAAGGATTTAAACGTATCAGTTTGGGAAGAATAGTGAAATTGGTCCAAACGGAGCCCTAAAATTTTGAGATAAATACCGGAGCGGCCGGGACGACGAGAGAAAGAGGGCAGAGAAGACGGATCACAATTTCGACGACGAGAAACGAAATTAAAAATAGAAAGGCCTCACGACAAAAGTGAAGAACGCAATGCCTTTTCAAAAGAGATCAAGTTGTGGGAGAACGACCCGAGAAACGACGTTCCTAATTAATACCTCAATTTAATATTCTCCGAGAGAGTCACAACGACATATCACACCATAGGGTTCGGTTACAGACAAAGTCTAAAATAAATACGTGCACGGACAAGACTACGTGCACGTAAAGCGTATAAAGGATACGGGGTCCAAGGGCGACGGAAATTCTACGTTGGGCACACATCGGGGTTGGCTTGCTAAGGATGCAACCAAGGTGCTACGGCCCTATCGACTCAACGACACGACTCACATACCAAGCACAAAACCAATCAAGTACTCGAAATTGCTATGCGCACAGCCGTATGACAAATAGCGAGTACCGACCGTTACATTCTACCCACCTTAGAATAAAGTCCGTCCTCGGACTTTCTTAATTTCAGGCATGGCTAGACTCCTCTAGTTAACTATAGTAACTACCCTGATCATTCCTAGCACAGTACTCCAACCAACACATAACCTAATACATCTATCTATATACATGCTCAGTAATAATATACATCAATTACTTCCCAAATATTATATCTTGTACTTATAGCTAGGTTAATATTATTCACGCATACATTTCTAACTCATGGAAGTGCCTCCGCACATCCATACCTACGCACAACCATATTCCAACATTCAATAATCACCCCATCATATACAACCATTGTATTATACATATAGTACATATATACTAACCGGGGTATTTAAATTCATCACGAATTTAAAACCGAAAATACATATATCTACTCAATATAACCTACAAAAGGTATATCCCCTAGTATACATTCAACACATCAATCATGATAATAATACTTAGCTATATTATAACTATTCGCCACAACACCATATGACAAACAATTTCTTATCACAAGCAATACATAATCACACTATCATGTTAATCTATTCCTACAAACACAATGCATCCAGCCTAATAACTATGTATATAGCACATTTCACTCCTAGTTTAACTAACACATACTCATTCAAACATGTAAACCCTTCATTCATAACTATATAATAAACCTATATCTATATATGGTGTAGCTACGCACGTCCAGGTGCGTAGCGTAACCCAGCACAAACACCTATATAACTACATTCACCATATCCTATCATGCACGGATATATATAACACTATACTCACATCCGCAAACCACAACCACATTATAAAATACTTACTGAGCATACTCACTCGCTCTCGAGTGAGACTCCAAGATACATACCAAACAATATACAATCTATGTACTTATACACACACTCCTATATATCTATATGACACGAATAATCATATGTAGCCTTAGTAAATAGCTAGACATCACTATACAATCATTCACACATCAGAACACGTAATTCATACTTATCCCATATATACGCATATACAATCACGCAATACATTCTTATCCTAGTATCTATAAGCATGTCCACTCGTACTCGAGGGAACACTAAGACTTATATGTATTCACAGGCATTATATATTCACACATATTATCTTACACAAGTATCTATACTTATTCATGTATTATATACACATAATCATTACATTCATCGCAGTACACATATTCCATTATTCATCCATAAGCTCACACATACCTAAGTAATAATACTAAGCATGCCCGACAATGATACATATACACACGAGCTGGGTAATCATCCTCATGGATCTACGGGGAAGACAGAACAAACACAAGGCTCTAATGTGCAGACACTTCCAATATTTGACATCTAGGGTGGTTAAACAACCTCCAACTAACCAGCCCTAATTGGCTGGTCCCAATCATTTTAAACACCAATAAAATTTCCAACTCAAAAGCCCGTTCATGAGAACCTGTTATAATGATCCTGTTGTTCTCCTCTTCAATTGGTTCTTGGCTCAGTTGCCTCTAGGAATCTCTAAAGTGAAACTACCAACCAATTCTAAATTTTCAGGCGTCAGACTTACTTACGATTTCCTTTTCAATCCAAACAACCAAGGGAAACTACTAACTCTTTTCCCATATTTCCTGATCATTGAGCACTCGTGAAACCAAACATGCTCACTTGACTTGACCTAGAATTTCCATTGACACTTAAACTGCTAGTCACTGTTGACTATGATCCATCCACATGATTCTGGAGAAGTCATCGCCTTTCGCCATTTCGTAAACTGTAACTGGAATCCAGTGATCAGTACGCACTCGATGCGTATTCGAACGGTCGACTTTGAAACTCCCATGACATTCCCAATATCCTTAATTCCTTTAAATCACTGTGTCCAAAACAGATCATGTTGTCGATCTTATACAATCCATCATAAGATCAATCTCGTCATCACATTATCACTCTGAATCTCTTCTGTTCATCTCTAATGATCATATTATTTACTTCAACCACGTTGCTATCCTCGAACTAGTTTTTTTTTTTCAAAACCCAGGTTACACTGTTGCTACTCGGCTTATATATAAATATGCTCATAATATCTGCTGCATAACATTTCACTTGATCGATGTAGGTCTACGCATTCAGTCGTTAAGACAAGACTTCTAATCACCACACTTCTATCACGAGCAGCATACTAAGAGTCGATCTCATTCCCTCGATTCAATGTTCTCACTTCCATGGTTCCTTGTCAAGTCGAGAATCCAACCTTATAACTATCCAATGTGTTAGAAATACATCACTTTAAACTTCATCTTATTCCTGTATTCTCACTCAAATCCAAACTAAAGGGGGCCAAGGAACTAGTCTAAACCTAACTAACTTATGTTAGACTCAAATATTGTTGGTCGTTGAATAGTTACTGTAGCACTATTGTTTCGATAAATCATTCGATCAAGACCTGCATGGGCCACCACAAAAACTGTCACGCCCCGCTTCCCAAAAGATTTGGGGAGCGAGACATGGCCAGCCCGCATGGACTCGAGCCATTGAGGCTCGGGGTCCAATAAGCGTCTAGGCAAGTTATGATGCGGAGGAGAAGGTCCGACCGAATGGTTTAGCATGAAACAATAGTCAAACAGTAAAATAAGATACTATTCAAAGCGGAAGGTAACCAACAAAGAGTTTAACATAGAAACTAAACTGCACGTACCAGGGGCAACTAAAGAGTGAAGAGTCTGCTGGGATCCTCAGGTGATGCCAGCTCAGTCAAGTCTGTGACATGTGCAAAACACATGTCAGCAACGAACTAATGAGACCATAATTAAAACAGTTATACAATTCTAGCAGTTCTATATGGAATTTAAATGACAACCTACACAGGAGTTCTAGAAAACAGGAAATAAGTAAGGGTTGTTCTATCGATCTGCTAGGGGTGTCCATCTAGTCAGATCGTCTAAGAGTTGTTCATGTAGTTCTATCAATCTGCCAGGGGTGTCCATCTGGTCAGATTGTCCAAGACTAGACAAAAAAGGTCAAACGACCGGAATGCATCCCTGCGAAGCAGGCATGAGTGCACCAACTGCGATACAAAGATAAAGCCTAAGGACTTAAGCTGCGTAGGCGGAGGGGAGCTACCCCCCAGGCCCAGCTAGACTCTTTTGTCCTACCCCACCCGCGAGTCGTTTGTGTTATGGACACGAGCCAACAAACGCTCCATCTAGACACGAGACAAGACAAGGATCACGAATGATACGGCGTATCATACCGGAGCGCACCAGTCACGGGTGAGCCAAAGCTGGGGAGCACCAGTTCTCAATGGTCACCCCCGTCGTCGATCCGAAACAAATCATTAATCATGAATGATACTACGTATCATACCGGAGCGCACCAGTCATGGGTGAGCCAAAGCTGGGGAGCACCAGTTCTCAATGGTCACCCCGTCATCGATTAACTATCCGTAAGCGAGCCGTCTCTGGGCTAGCCAGCAGACGCTCCACAAGAGTAGTGCCAACCTCCGTATAGGAGAGGCCCACGCCTGTGATCTTCTACAAAGATCCACACAATTATAATGTCTGGCTTATTAATTAGCATGTGAGGTTCAAGTTGCATCTTAAAAGTGGGTTCGAGCAGAAAGTAACATGTGATCATTTTCAAGTATTTTGCGGAAGTAAATCTTGCAGTTCTAACATCAATTCTAGAAAAGTATAAAAGCAGTAACTAAAGTCTCATTCCTTGCCTGAAAGATTCCGACAAGGATGTAGTCCAGCAGGGTCTGGGTCAACCAACGGATCTACGGAACCTGTACGATAATCCTATCATCACAATCATGCACTCTCACATCCACAGGCAACGACATAAGATAAGCCAGATTAACTGGGCCCGCTTTGGGTCACCAGACCTATGGTATGCAGCCTAGTTCGATCGATCGTTCCATCTATCCTATGTGCACAGCAGAGTAAGTCCATTGATCGATCGAGGCGATTTTCTAATGAGTTCGTTCTATGTGAGTTACTTCATGCAAGTTGGCCCTAATTACTAGAGCAACAAGGCTTTAGAGAATCGTTACCTAGCCAGATGCGGAAGCTCCACGTCGATGACGATTCTGACACAACACCGCGTCACCCGACGGTAGGTCAAGGGTGGAAGGCCTGGAGCACAGATTCCTATCAGCGATCCGTCAGCTCCACATTGTCGCAATCAGCGATTGAGGGTACCCAGAGGTGATCGTCAGTGGCAGAAGTCATCGGGTCGCCCTCGGGAAGTGTGAAATGGACGATCGACGCCCGGTCCTGCGACGAAACTTCGAACGACGTTCGTAGACGCTGTTCTTGGTGTCGAATCAAAGAGTAGGCCGACCGAGGGTTCACGGTACTGATGGATCTCCAAGGCAAGGTCCCTGTCACCGGAAAACAGCGAAAGAACCCCAAACCTAGGGTTCTCATTGGCTAGAAGTCTCGTACACAATTTATCCACCGACAGGGCACAGGCGGTCTCCGGCGAGCCCTTGGTCGGAGAGAGAGAGACTGGTGGCGATCAGCAATCACCGGGGAGGCTGCTGGTCACCAGGCGGCGTTGCTTCAGGGTGGGGCACCGCTGCGTGCGGTCTGCAGCAGCGCAGGCGCTGCTGCACCACGCCTGACGGAGCACTGGGCGGCGGCTGGCCGGGATCAGGTCGGAGAGGGTGTCGGGGAGAGGCCGGAGCGAGGGTTGTTTTTTTTGTGTAGAACTCGAACTAGGGCCGGCGGCTTCTCAAGAGCTAGCGGCGGGCTGTGTCCAATGGAGAGGGGACTCGGGCGCTGCTCGAGAAGGAGGAGGGGGCTCCGGCGACCACGGGGTCTTGCTGTGGCAGCAGGGGGCGCGGCTACGCCGCTGGGGCTGCTACGCCGCTGGGGCTGCTACGGAGGGCAGCAACTGAATGCTGCACTGGCGAGGCACGGTGGGGTGCACCGGCGAGGGAGCACAGGGCATATACGGCGGACTTTGGTCGGAAGGGGCCGACGATGGCCTGAAGTCGGAGGGGAGATGGCGAAAGAGGAGTCGGGCTGCGAACGTGAATGAGATGGCGGCGGCTCCTGTGTTTTCTTGTGTGAAGGAAAAGAACCTAGGGTTTTTAAGTTGTAGGGTAGGCTGTTGTGTGTTATTGCGGGTGTAGGGTTGAGGAGAAAATAGGTTAGGTTATTTATTAGCTAGCTAGGGTTACATATGAGGCTAGGCCCACGTGAGATCACGTCCTAGGCTTTGTGTTTCACTTTTTTTTTGAAGGCTGCTAGGTGTTTTGGTGAGGGCTTGGATACTAGGGCCTAGGCTTTTGTACAGCTAGTTCTAAAAGGGTGTAGCTTTAGTTGTTAGGTTCTTATTCCCAGATTTTTATATAAATACAAAGGCTACAAGCATGGAGGTAGGCTGGTTCGGTCAAGAGGGAAAATAATGGGCCAGATCAACATTAAGAAGTGACAATAACATTAGATATTAATTAAGGATTTAAACGTATCAGTTTGGGAAGAATAGTGAAATTGGTCCAAACGGAGCCCTAAAATTTTGAGATAAATACCGGAGCGGCCGGGACGACGAGAGAAAGAGGGCAGAGAAGACGGATCACAATTTCGACGACGAGAAACGAAATTAAAAATAGAAAGGCCTCACGACAAAAGTGAAGAACGCAATGCCTTTTCAAAAGAGATCAAGTTGTGGGAGAACGACCCGAGAAACGACGTTCCTAATTAATACCTCAATTTAATATTCTCCGAGAGAGTCACAACGACATATCACACCATAGGGTTCGGATACAGACAAAGTCTAAAATAAATACGTGCACGGACAAGACTACGTGCACGTAAAGCGTATAAAGGATACGGGGTCCAAGGGCGACGGAAATTCTACGTTGGGCACACATCGGGGTTGGCTTGCTAAGGATGCAACCAAGGTGCTACGGCCCTATCGATTCAACGACACGACTCACATACCAAGCACAAAACCAATCAAGTACTCGAAATTGCTATGCGCACAGCCGTATGACAAATAGCGAGTACCGACCGTTACATTCACGTCATCTCTCAATGTGACATTTTGAGAAGCTAAGTTTGCTTTCTCAAGGGTTAAAGTATCAACAATGGTGTCATTGTTGATAATGCATGGAATGTATGACTTGCTAACTTTTGATTTCTTTAAGCTATTGTATCTAAGCATTAAAGATTGGTATTTAGCAAATAGTTCTTCATTAGCAATACGAAGTTCATCCATTGTTACCTCGGTGTTATCCGTATCGGAATCACTCTCATCCGAGAGTGGGTCTTCAAGTGCCATGAAACACATGTGGGCGCTCTTACCCTTCTCATCATCGGAATCGCTTGATGAGTCATCACTTGAGTCATCAAAGGTACTGACGAGTCCTTTCTTCTTGTCTTTCTTGTTCTTGTTGGACTTGTGGTACTTTGGTGCCTTCCACTTTTCTTTGTTGTTTAGCATTGGGCAATCCCTCTTGATGTGCCCTGGCTTATTACACTTATAACAAAGAGAGGAAGTAGCATTAGTAGACTCAAAACATTTGTTGGAGGGAAATTTACCTTTGCGGAAGAAGCGTTGGAACTTCTTCGCCATTTGGGCCATTTCACCCAAATCCATCTCGTTCTCGGATTCATCACTTTTGAAGGATGACGAATTGGCGTTGAATGCCAAAGATTTCTTCTTGGCCTCCGAGGGATTCATCATGGCTCGAATCTTCAATCGGTTATCCTGTCTTACTTCGTAAGACATAAGAGTCCCGATGAGATTCACCACGGTGTAGTTCTTCAAGTCATTGACATCCTCAATGGCGATTGCTCGTCTTTCCCATTTGGAGGTCATCCCATGATGATCTTCCTTACCTTTTCAGGCTCGGTGTATATTTGGCCAAGGGCTTCCAATTCGTTTGTGATGTCGGTAAAGCGTCTGTACATCGACGCAATGCTCTCATTTTCCTGCATGTGAAACAAGTCGAAGTTTTGCACGGCAACATATAACTTTGAAATCTTTACATTATTCGTTCCCTCGTGGGTAACGATGAGATGGTTCCAAATTTGATATGCACTCTTACATGTGCATATCTTGTTGAACTCATTCGGGTCCAACGCACAATGAAGAGCGTTCATTGCTTTAGCGTTGTTGACTTCGGCGGACTTCTCGGAAGTCGTCCATTTTTCGAAATCATCTTCGGAGGGCTCGACGTACTCCTTGTGGAGAGTTCTCCAAAGAGAAGCACTCCTAAGGAATGTCTCCATCCTACACTTCCAATAACCAAATTTAGTACCATTGAAACGTGGAGGACGTACCGTAGATTGACCTTCGAAAAGTGTGGACGCTCCATCATGGTCGTGATTGTTGTACGAAGGCGGCGGAGGAACGTTGTTATTGTTGGATGCCATAGATGAAACCTTGTGCTCTGATACCAATTGTAAGGACCCTGTCTATGGGGAAAACACTAGAAGGGGGGTTGAATAGTGTTTATGCAAATTTAAAAGGAATTTACGCCAAATAAAATGCAATCCAACAAATAGTGCGGAATAGAAAAACAACCCAAAGAGAAACACACACAAACACAGATATGTTTCAAGGGTTCGGATTACCCAAGTCAACTCCTGACTTGTTCCCGGTAATCCTACGTCCCTACCACCCGGATACCACCGGATACTCAAGTTAGAACCCTAACTTGAGGTTTCCTTAAAACCCACTTGTAGCAACCCTACAAGTGCAATTGAATACAATCGATGTCCTTGACTCCCACAACCAGGGAGCAAGCAAAAACCACTCTCACAACCGAGAGCACAATTCAAATAAAGAAGTTATGAAATCTGAAAGCAACACTTACAATCACCTATGCCTTGAAGTAGAACTTGAAGGAGAAGTGTGATGTGTGTTGAAGAACTCTCTTGAAAGAGAGGAGAAAGCCCTTTCTATTGACTGCACCAAATGCCTAGAAGATCAAACTTTGGTTCTAGGTTGGAGAGCAAGAGAACAAGATTTGGAAATACTTAGGGCTTTAGATTTGAGAGCTTTGATCTTTGGAAATGAAAGCTTGAAGGATTTTGCAATGAATGAGTAACCTTCCAATGGAACAGTAGAAGCTCTATTTATAGCTTTCTCAAATCCACAAAACAGTTTAGGCAAAAACCCAATCGAAATCCATGAGAAAAAATTTAAACGGATATAATCTGAACTCGCGATAGTCGACTGTTGAACAAACCACAGTCGACTGTTGCACAGTCAGCAAGGGTAGGTGAGAATTCATAAGGGTAACTTACCACGTGGACAGTCGACTGATGAAGCCAAGACAGTCGTCTGTTAAACCAACAGGCGACTGTACATTCTTCGACATGCGACTGGCCGAGAGAAGAGTAAGTTAGATAAAATACTGGAAATCTCACAAGATACAGGACAGACGACTGATGCAAGGAACATAGTCGACTGTCAATCAGAACAGGCGACTGTATATCCTTAAAGAGACGACTGTCACAGACAGGAGAAATTTCCAGAGAGCTGAGTCAAAAAATAGATTTACAGATAGGCGACTGTTGCAGCATAGATAGTCGACTGATCTAATACACAGTCAACTGTATATACAGCATAAGTCGTCTGGCCGTAGAAATCGGATCAAACAGAGTTTGGGCAAGGAGAGACAGGCGACTGATGAACCATTCACAGTCGACTGTCACTAGGACAGGTGCCTGTTAAACGTTCAACAGTAGCCTGTATGAGATAATCAAAGAGGGCCCAAAAACTACATTGTAATAGTCTGTGTGCATAACAGGCGACTGTAGAACAAAACACAGTCGACTGTTGATGAGACAGGCGATTGTAAACTGTTAAGTAGTCGGCTGTTATAAACAATCCTAGCACAAACACAAGAGGATTGAATTGGAATTAAAGGACAAACGTCTAGAGATGTCCTAAGACAGAATGTAGAAGTGTATGAGTGCTCCATCAAAGTTCTACTTCTAAGCTACATACTAGAAGAGATAAAAGAAAAATTACATTGACGAAAAATCTCTTCTTTCCATCGTATGAGCTTGAAGTCTTTACGGGGCTTCAATCATCAATCTATGATCATCCAATTCATATCATTTGCCTTCAATGACGTTTGAGAGTCATTCATTGCTAGTTGATCTTCATAATAAGCTTAGGCAATGGATTAACTGCAAAATAGGGGATTAGTCACAAGTATTTATGTTTGCTCATCATTAACGCCAAGTAGGGAGAAGTCCAATACTCAACATCTTTTATGTTGTATACCATTGTTGTGCACCTTGCCTGTTGCACGTGCACGTTTTCCACACTTGGGTAGCTGTAGTTCCTTACATTATTGCTATAGCTCTCTTAGATGTCATGTTCTATCTTGTCCATGCTAATATGCTACTAATGTCTCCTTTGTATGCCATGTCCAGTTTAGTGGCCATATTAGATGTCATGTTATATCTTGTCCATGCTAATATGCTACTAATGTCTCCTTTGTATGCCATGTTTCATTTAGGATGTTATAATGCACATGTGTAATGTTAACATGTTAGGTTCATCATGTTTAACTTGTGGTTATTTTACTTATGTTGTCTCACTCTCTTGTTGTTTGTACCTTCGTTCATGATATGCATACAATGCTTTATGTCACACCCATGTTCCTTTTAGCACATTCCATGTTTCATTTGCACTTTGCTATGGATGCATGTAAAGTAGTTGCATTTTCATAATAGCATACTAGTGGGAGTTGACATTCCTACTGGGTCACGCTGTGACATGTCCCCGTTGACTTTTCAGTTGGTTCTTGAAGTTGGAGGCCTCTTTGGCTCAGTGGGTTGGAGTTGCGGGTTTGTGAGAGTGTGTGAGTGACTTGGGAGTGTTGTTGTAACTTGAGTGAGATGTGAGTTCTTGTACATTAGTAGATGTGGGTAATGTTGTATATGAGATTTGTATAAGGAAGTTGTATATGAACAGTTTGTATTTATATACATCAGTGATTGAGTTGTTGGTTCTCTTTGAGTTTTTGGGTTGTCTGGAATGCTACATGTACTATCCCAGCAGTGCGCAGTGGACCTGCTTGTGTTGAAATTTTGTATTTCCTTCGTAGCACCTACCTCTTCGGGAATACCTAATACGGATTCGTACTTATCGGGTATCCTGGGAGCAGGGCGTTACATGGTCAAAAAGTTCGGCTCTTGGGAATTTAAAAACACAAGTTGCGGCTGTCTCAAACCTGCTCTCTTGAAAGAAATAATGCGGCCTTCACCCCAAAAAGAATGCTGCTGTGTTGAGTCTTGAGAATTGTAAGATGCGCTTTGAAACTGGCAGACACTCTTCAGATATTTGATGCAAAGCTCTCACGAAATTTTTTTGCTGGCCTTTGGATATTCAAAGAGAAAAAGTTGCGACTTTGGGTTTCATTGGGTCTTTTAGCTGCCAACAAAAAGGCAAGGCATCAAAAATGTGGCAGGCCTTTTGCTTTTGATGAAGAGCTGTGCTTGGGATTTTTTCGGCTCCCCTCTCGTTCACTTATTTGTTCCCCCAAAAGTGTGGCTCTTTTCTTTGATTGGCTCTTGATGATTGGCTATGAGAAACACAAGAAGAGCTCCTGGTTTTTTTTGTTAAGAGCTCTTGGGATATTTCAATTTGAAGGATGCACCTGTCAACAAAAAATTGCAGCCATGAGGAAATTTTGTGAGGAGTGTCAAACAATGCAGCTCCTGCTTTTAGGTTTTCAAAGGGAGAATAATAATTAGGACAGTGCTCTCTTGGGGATTGGAAATTTTCGGATGTCTCCTCTCTTAAGGGTTACGTTGATACATGCCTATATATGTTTAGGTATAGGATTTGGTTTGGCTAGAGTCATCCAAGGGTTAGGATGAGTTACATCATGGGAATCCTAATGAAGGGATGACTTGCAATGGGGTTGAAAGTTTGGACTTGGTTTGGTTGAAATTAAGACAGGACTCTAGTAAATATGGACCAAACCAAGTAGAGTATCTCCTTCTTCCCGTCATATTGGCCACGTCTCACAATGAGTCTCTCCAAGCTTTGCCTTTCCTAAAACACTTAACACACACGTTAAAAATGTTCAGACATGTTTGTTATCATCTAACACGAAGTTCATAGATCGTTGCTACCAACAATCTCCCCCTTTTGATGATGACAAACTAAGTATAAGATTTGCGCAATAAAGTTCCAAATAGTGTGTGTGAAAGTGTGACAATAGAGGGTGACATGCAATGAGATATAATGATGTGCAAACAATAGCGTGCAAAGTTAACAACATGCTTGCTCCCCTTATATTCATGCTCCCCATTAATCAAACATTCATATTTTCATGAGCATTAATATCAAATACCAATTCACATGCTACCAAGTGCCACAAACATACCAAGTAATACCGAATATATCAAATCTTTCCTTCCCAAATTTTTCTCCCCATTTGTTATCTTCAAAAGTGGAAACACGAAGTCAATAACATATAACATGCAAAAAGAGAGCATTATAAGCCAAAACCAACAATTGCATGTATACAATCATGGAATAATCAAGACATAATCCAATGAAATTAAACAACGAAGAATTCAACACCAACGTGTACGTGTGATGATTAAAATTGAAGCACATAAGGAGAATCATTTATGGAAGTCAACCAAGAACTAATCCACATTTTCCATATAACGTTCTATCACCTAGGATTGATTTCCCACATCTCATTAAAAATGAGGTCAAGATACCATACTGTCAAAACATAGCATATAAGGACTCTTTTATGTGGGGGTGGCATTGCTTGACGAGTAAATACACCAATGCTAAAGTTTACCCATGAAGCTTATGTTGGATACTCGTGGGTAATACCGTTGCCAAGTATTGTATCCATTTTTCATACGGAGCTATTAACCTTTTTTTTTCATTTTTATACGTGTAGTATCGTTTTTAATGCTCAATTTTTTTCCATGGCAAGGTATATCATATCCCTTAGATTTTCAGTTAAGCTTTCCTCCTACATTCACTTTCCATACTTCATAAATGATATCTCCAAATGTGCAACAATAATAATACATGTGGAAGTGAAATAGTAGGTGTAGAAATCAAGTTATTTTCAGTCATTGAACATGCCATGAATATTTAGAAAGATGAACATGCGCATGTAGCAAAAGCAATAATACACCAATTTTTACATAAATATGAGAATCATTCATGAAGACTTCTTTTAATGAATCAAAGAGAAAGATACTCATTTAAGCACCATTTTTTTGTTATTTTTTCAGTTTTTTATGCATGAAGTACTAAAGCAAACATGAGATGTTATCACACAAAACAAAGAAAATCAAGCACAAATAACAATACAACTACTAGCAAATAATTAAGAAAAAGTTCAAGCACACAAGAAAGCATGAAATCTCGTTCTAAGTTTAATCAATACTATTAGGCTCTATTTTAGAAATAAAATCGCTATAAATACATAGAGCGCAAAGATTTCTAAAAGAGGAACGAGTGTGTATACCTGCCATAGGTTCACCTATAATCAATTCTAATGGGTGGTTTGGATTGATCCTCAGCTCTCCTCTGTTAACCGATTCTTATTGTATTTTTACCGTGCCAGTTTCAGTTTCCTCTTGTCTTTCATGTTGCTCCTCATTATTCCTTGAAATGCTTTGTTGTTATTCATTTTCCTCTTCTTTGTTGTTCCTGCAAACCAAAGGAAGTTTATCAGATTCATCAAATTTAACATGTATAGATTCAATAATAGGGAGAGTGCGTTTATTATATATCCTGTATGCTCTGCTCCTCGCTGAATAGCCCACGAACACTCCTTCATCTGATTTGGATTCAAATGTGCCAAGTTGATCTCCTGTAATTAACATATAGCACCTACATCCAAAAAATCTAAAGTAAGAAGTATTCAGAGTGTTTCCATGACATAGTTCATAAGCAGTTTTATTTAATAAAGGTCGAAGCATAACTCTATTGCACATATGACATGCAGTATTAATGGCCTCAGCCCAAAAAGACATAGGCAAACTATATTCATTTAGCATACTCCTAGCCATCTTATTTAATGTACGATTCTTTCTTTCGACCACCCCATTTTGTTGAGGTGTTCTAGGAGAAGAGAATTCATATAAGATTCCTTTTTCAAGACAAATTTTTTTCAAACATAGCATTTTCAAACTCACCTCCATGATCGCTTTTAATTTTTATAATGGAATAATTTTTCTCATTAGAAACCTGTTTGTAAAAGTTTTGAAAATTATTAAACGAGTCTGATTTTTTGGCTAGGAAGTAAACTCATGTGTATCTAGAGTAATCATCAACCAATACTAAACAATACTGTTTACCTCCTAGGCTAGCAATGTCTGTGGGACCAAATAAATCCATGTGCACTAATTCCAAAATGTGTGTGGTGGCAACTTCATTAATGCTAGAAAAAGTAGATCTAGTTTTCTTACCTTTTGTGCATGCCACGCACAACTTACCATTCACATGTTTGATGCGGTAGTCCTCTTACCAGATTTTTGCTTTCCAGCTTCTGTAGCAATCCCATACTTGCATGTGCTAATCGTCTATGCCATAGTGTGGCCTCTTCTTCATCTACAAGCAAGCATTTAGAAACAGTCAGTTCTTCAAGCATAAGAGTATAAACATTATCTCTTATATTAGTAGTAATAATAGTGTCACCTGTGGAACCATCAATAATTCTACAAAACTTTGCATCAAATTCTACTTTCATACCTTTGTCGCACAGCTGACTAATAAAAATGAGGTTGTGTTTAAGCTTTTCAACCCATAGGACGTCTGAAAGCTGAAAGGTGTCGTTGCCACAACACCTTTACCAATTACCTTGCATTTTCCATTGTCCCATAAAGTTACACTTCCTCCTTTACGCTTTACAAGACTAAGGAACTTTTTGCTATCACCTGTTATGTGTCTTGAGCAGCCAGAGTCTAAGTACCACTCATACTGTTGTCCCTTAGCCGTGCCATGTACCTACACATAGGAAGAACATGATATGTGTGACCTATGAATCCAAATAGGTCTACCGGTGTTAGTCATTTTACTTTTTAGAACCCAAATTTGCTTAAACTTAATGTTGGTGTTCCTATACTTGCAATTATAATAAGCATGACCAACACCACCACGTGTATAACATTTAGAAAACATACCTCTTCGAACACCAGTTTCTTTTTGATACTTTCTATTAATTCTTGGCCTTTCATTAATTCTATTTCCATAGCCCAAACCACGCATGTTATCTCCATTTATCTGATTTCCTAGAATTATGTCTAATGAATTCTTTCTAACACCAAATTTTTTAATAGACAATTCAAGATCAGATATTTTAGATTTTAAGAACATGTTCTCATTAACATGCACGGTACATTTACTAAGGCCTTTGTGTTCTCTTCCTCACTCTTTTTAAAATTAGCCATCTTCTTTTGTAGCCTTTGTTCTCATTACTTAGCATGCTCATCTTAGCTTCAAACCATTCTTTTTCAGTTTCTAACTTAAGCATATCATGTTTATACATGCTAATATCTTTAAGCAAAGAAGGGTAATTAAGACATTCAGTTTCAGCAGGCATGCTAGATTTTCCTTTTTTCAATGAACTAATGGTGGAATTACCTTCAGTAAGCTTTTCTTTTATTTCATCAACTTCTACTGACATGTTATAATTGTCTTGCTGCAGTTCAAAGTTAGCATTTTTAAACTTATCTACATAGGATTCAAGTTACTTAACAATTGATTCCAAGCTTTGAATTTCATCTTGCATTTCTTTAAAATTAGTCACAAGTTGAGCTTTGGTTAGAGATTTTACCTCATCTAGTTCTCCCATCAGGCAAAGGGAGCAGTGCACAACTTCTTCTTGAGATTCATCCTCGCTGTCCATATCCCATGTTAGCACAAGAGATTTTCCTTTTTGATCCGCAGTGTTGTTCTTTGATTGAGGGCATTGCTTCATGAAGTGTCCATGCTTTTAACATTTAAAACATATAACAGGATCAGTAGTAGTCTGCTCAGAAAATTTATTTGCAGAATTAAACTTGTTAGAGCGATTAAACCTTTTTAGCATCTCTGATCTCCCCTTTCCTATTCTGATATATTTCTTGAAGCTTCTCACCAAAAGGCCTCCTCCTCATCTCCATCTTCTGTTGAGTATTGGTATTTCATACCAATCTTATTTTGATGATGATCACAACATTATGTTGTTGCTAATGACCCTCTTGTTTTAGTCTTACAGTTTTATTCCTAGAATATCTTTCTTGGAGACTAATTACTTGGTGCAAGGATGGACATCAAGCGGAGAAGGGCCAAAGCTTGGACTCAAGGGGTGCCAAAGCTTGGAGATGATGGAGAGTTAAAGGCATCAAGATTGAAGACTTAGAGTCTAAGGAAAGCAATGTAATCCAAGTAATATTTACTTTATTGCTTTCTCTCTCTTTTGAGTCTAGGTTAATGTAATGCCTTGTTAGATGGTCTACTCATTCATGCATATGCATTTAGCCATCTTAGTGAGCCTTATGATTATCTTAGAATCCACCCCAAAAGGCTCATCTTGTCATAAGACTCATTTGGAGTCTCTGGCTTTCCATTAGTCGCCTGCTGAAGGATACACAGTCGACTGGGTGATTTCCAGTCGCCTGTAGTTCCTTCTACAGTCGACTGATATGCACAGCTCAAATCAACATTTTAATTGACTCAAACTTGAGCTTTACGCACAGTCGATTGTTGCTCAGTTTACAGTCGCCTGTAGATTTACAGTCGCCTGGGAATTGGCCAACAGTCGTCTGAGTCACGTAAGTGCAATCTCTGCATCTCTCTGTCTTTTCTCCATCTTATACAGCAAACGACTGACGAAGGAATTACAGTCGCCTGACTATATGACAGTCAACTGTATTATTGACATCAGTCGCCTGTCTGCTTATCTGGAGAAAGAGTGCAGCTCTCTGTTTTATTCCATCCCCAACAGCAGTCGCCTGCTGAAGGATTAACAGGCACCTGTCCTATTTACAGTCGAGTGTATCGACTTCATCAGTCGACTGTCCTGGCTCAGATTATAGCCGTTGGATATTTTCTAGCCGTTGATCAGTCGACTGTCTTATGATCATCAGTCGACTGTTCCTGTCGTTTTCACCCAGTTTCTAGCCGTTGCAGAATTGATCTTTTGGGTGTTTCTTTTGGTTTTGGGGGTTTGATATAGGGTTTCTAAATATATGGGTGTGATGCCATCTCTTAATCTTCTTGATGCTATTGAAAATCATAAGAGATCTATAAACAACTCTCAAACTCCCTCCATTCCCTCTTTTGAGCTCTCATTCCTCTTCATGCATTGAAGTTCAGCTCAAGGGAATTCATCCAAGTGCTTTCAAGCCAATCTCATCACTTGGAGATCCTCTTCCATGCCTTGCATTCATTTATGAGTAAGTTCATCTCAAGGCATAGGTAAGAGTATTTGTTTTACTTTATTATTTCTTTGAAACCCTAGCTTTCTGTGAGAGAGCTAGTTACTCTCTGTGTGAGAGTATAACCTTCTGTGTGAGGGTTGGTGGAGATCTCTCTGTGTGAGAGCATTAGTCTTTCTGTGTGAAAGCAAGGATATCTCTTTGTGGGAATCCTAAATCCTCTTTGTGAGGTATCTCCTTGTTAGATTTGTATTCACTTCTCTTTGTGGGAATATAGTGAATATTTGTGTGGCTGGATGTACCCAAGTTTGGGGAACCCGGATAAAATCTTGTGTTTGCGTTTGAATTGATTGTGTCAATTATTTCCTCTTGCATTTATAATTCCGCATTTGCAAGTTTAATTTTAATTGGACAATTTTATTGCCATTACACTATTCACCCCCTCTCTAGTGTGTGTTGTTAGTATTGCGAGGGTAAGGTGATCCTTACAATTGGTATCAAAGCTAGGTTGAAGCATACAACAACGATGGCAAACAACGCTTCATACATGTTTCATGAAGAAGGTCTTCCAACCATTCGACCCTCGCTCTTCAACGGAACCAACTACCCAAGTTGGAAGATCAAGATGATGATCTACTTGGAGGGTCAAGACCTTTGGGACATCACAGAGTCGCCATTTGAGAAGCCTACTATACCCGCAGCTTCGAGAACAAAAGCGGAGAAGGACTCGATCAAATTCAATGCGAGGGATATGAATGCATTCCATTGTGCCCTCACTTCAAATGAGTTCAACCGCATCTCCATGTGCAAAACGGCCAACAAAATTTGGCATACATTGGAGATTTCTCATGAAGGGACTTCGAAGGTAAATAAATCTAAACAATGCGTATTTAGATCTAAATATGAGCTGTTTAAGATACAGGAAGGTGAAAACATCTCGGAGATGTTCACAAGGTTCACAGAAATCGTGAACGCTTTGGAAGGACTTGGGAAGGTGATTTCCCAAAAGGATCGAGTGAAGAAGATCCTTGACTCGCTCACATCTCAATGGGAGTCAAAGGCCAATGGTATTTTGGAGTCTTATGACATGTCCAAATACACTGTTGAGGAGTGCATTGGGAATCTCATGGCGTATGAAGTAAAGCTTCAACACAAGAAGGAGATTCAACCAACCAAGCCCGAGAAGTAGGAGAAGCATAAGGGGTTTGCATTCCATACCAAGGAGGAGCCAATCAAATGGAGAAAGAAATTCCATCAAGAAGCTCCTAGTGAAGAAGATGAAGAAGATGAGGCTAGTGGAGATGAAGTCATGGAGCTTGCCACACAACTGAGAGCATTCTTCAAAAGCAAGCAAGGTAAATCTTCTTCAAAGTTTGCCTCCAAGTCTAACAACTCTATTTGTTTCAATTGTAGAGGAAAATGTCATCTTTCTACTGAATGCCCTTCCAAACCCACCAAAGATACCTATAAGGGCAAAGGGAAGAAGCATTGGAAAGACAAGTCCAAGTTCAAGAATCAAAAGAAGTGACTTGTCGGCACTTTTGATGACTCCGATGAGGACACATCAAGTGATGAAGAAGAGGATGACAGGGAGTGAGCTCATATGTGCTTCGCGGCTTTTGATGATTCTTCATCAATCTCCTTGAGTTCAAGCGATGAAGAGGTGGAGGCGTGGCTCAACCCTAACAAGGAAATGTGCTTCATGGCAAAGGGGGAAGAGTCTTCGTCAAGCTCTAGCGAGGAGGAAAGTGATGATGAAGTTGAGGAGGAGAAGCTATCCTACGATGAGCTCTAATACTGCTTCAATGTGGTCTCCAATGGGGCAAGTAAGTGCATCTACTCATATGCTAAATTGAAAGCTAAATTTAAAAATGCTATGAGTAGGTTGCATGCCTTAGAATCTACCAGTGCAAATGACAATGATACTTTGCATGTTTGTGACACTAGTGAGAGAGACACACTTCTCCCTCAAGTTAAGGATTTGAGCATTTCTAATGAAAAATTATTAGCTCAAAACCTTAGCTTAGAAATTCGCATTCAACAACTTACGTTGAAATGTGAAGAGGAATCCCGTAAGCTCAAAAGCTTTGTGTATTCTAGAGATTCACTCCACGATTTGTTGGAAAAACAACATCCGGCAAATCATAGATGAGGTTTAGGGTATATTCAAAATGTGGTACCCAAACCCACCTGTAATTTCTCTTATGGTGCAAATACAAGAAATATTGCTAAAGCATCTAAGAAGAATCACCATACTCTCTTGTACAACAATAACATTAACAAGAAGCATGTAGATTACAAGGTGATGAGGAAGAATGAAGACTCTTCATTTTTTTGCTAAGAAGCAAAATCCTCATTCTTTGCATGCCAAGAAATTAGTTTCTACACCTAAGCATGCCACATCCATCCCTCTTGCAAAGGCAAAACCCTTGCCTAGGAAATCCTTGAGATTATGGATTCCCACTAAGGTTAGTATGCAAGAGAGGGATAGTTACATCAACTCTCTAGTTAGGGATGTGATCACCTCATGTGATTACATTAGGAAGTCAAACTCCGCTTGGGTTTGGTTCCCTAATGTTTAGGTTCCTCACACATATGCATATTGCATGGGTATTTTGCTTAAATGTTTATTTTAGCATACCCATTGTTTGTGTGTGTTTCATGATTTTGAAAATGTTTTCAAACTTATTTTTTTCATGAAAATGGGGACCTTGGGGATTTTATTGACATGCATGCATTTTTGATCCATGTGTATGTCAATGGGGGAGTTAATATGTTGTATGTTTAAAATATTTTAAGACATATTTTAACTCTCATTTCGGGTGATGTTTGAGATCATTATTTACAATTTGTTGTTTTTGGTCTCAAACTAAACCTCTTAGACATTGCCAACATTTTCATGTTATATTTGTTTTGGCAATATTTTTTGTGTATCTTGGAGCTTTATTTTTCCATATCTATTGTTTTGATACACTTAAGGCCCATGGCTCCATTATTTGTATATCAATTAGTAAAGAGGATTATTTCCAAGATTCTTTTTCTACACTTGGAATTTACCTCAATTGTTAGAGATTGTTAATCTCCTTCTTTATAATTGGTATTAGATCCTAGAAGTCAAAAGTTGACCATTTCTATGATCTAAGGGGAGCATGGGATAGTGAATTGATACCCACTAAAATTTTCAATTTGGTATCATACATCTCCTTATTTCTTGCATATTGTCACATCCTGGTTAAGATGACAAAGGAGGATATATTTGATGTCCACCTTTTTGACGATGTCAAGGGGGAGAGTTATATACATTATGTAATTATATAGGGGAGAGTTATACACTTATGCATATGGGGAGATTATATGAGATTGTATAAACCTTTCATGTTTGCATGATTTTGTCTATTACAATTGGTTTATGTAATTCATGCCTATTATATGTCACCATGATCTTATTTGGTAGAATGAGTATTTACTATTGTGTAGCTCATTGTTTAATTGGTGCATATAAGTAGGGGAGCTCATTAGCATTGTGCTTTAATTCTTTGTATTTTACGTAATGTGTGTTATCATCAAAAAGGGGGAGATTGTTGAGTATTGGTGTTTCATACCAATCTTATTTTGATGATGATCACAACATTATGTTGTTGCTAACGACTCTCTTGTTTTAGTCTCACAGTTTCATTCCTAGAATATCTTTCTTGGAGACTAATCACTTGGTGCAAGGATGGACATCAAGTGGAGAAGAGCCAAAGCTTGGACTCAAGGGGTGCCAAAGCTTGGAGATGATGGAGAGTAACAAGGCATCAAGATTGAAGACTTAGAATCTAAGGAAAGAAATGTAATCCATGTAATATTTACTTTATTGCTTTCTCTCTCTTTTGAGTTTAGGTTAATGTAATGCCTTGTTAGATGGTCTACTCATTCATGCATATGCATTTAGCCATCTTACTGAGTCTTAGGATTATCTTAGAATCCAACCCAATAGGCTTATCTTGTCCAAAGACTCATTTGGAGTCTCTGGCTTTTCATCAGTCACCTGTTGAAGGATACACAGTCGACTGGGTGATTTCCAGTCGCCTGTAGTTCCTTCTACAGTCAACTGATATGCACAGCTCAAGTCAACATTTCAATTGACTCAAACTTGAGCTTTACGCACAGTCGACTGCTGCTCAGTTTACAGTCGCATGTAGATTTACAGTCGCCTGGGAATTGGCCAACAGTCGTCTGAGTCGCGTAAGTGCAATCTCTGCATCTCTCTGTCTTTTCTCCATCTTATACAGCAGACGACTGATGAAGGAATTACAGTCGCCTGACTATATGACAGTCAACTGTATTATTGACATAAGTCGCCTGCCTGCTTATCTGGAGAAAGAGTGCAGCTCTCTGTTTTATTCCATCCCCAGCAGCAGTTGCCTGCTGAAGGATTAACAGGCACATGTCCTGTTTACAGTCGACTGTATCGACTTCATCAGTCGACTGTCCTGGCTCAGATTATAGCCGTTGGATATTTTCTTGCCGTTGATCAGTCGACGGTCTTATGATCATCAGTCGACTGTTCCTGTCGTTTTCGCCCAGTTTCTAGCCATTGCAGAATTGATCTTTTGGCTATTTCTTTGGGTTTTGGGGTTTGATATAGGGTTCTTATATATATGGGTGTGCTACTATCTCTTAATCTTCTTGATGCTATTGAAAATCATAAGAGATCTATAAGCAACTCTCAAACTCCCTCCATTCCCTCTTTTGAGCTCTCATTCCTCTTTATGCATTGAAGTCCAGCTCAAGGGAATTCATCCAAGTGCTTTCAAGCCAATCTCATCACTTGGATATCTTCTTCCATGCCTTGCATTCATTTATGAGTAAGTTCATCTCAAGACATAGGTAAGAGTATTTGTTTTACTTTGTTATTTCTTTGAAACCCTAGCTTTCTGTGTGAGAGCTAGTTACTCTCTATGTGAGAGTATAACTTTCTGTGTGAGGGTTGGTGGAGATCTCTCTGTGTGAGAGTTTGAGTCTCTCTGTGTGAGAGCATTAGTCTTTTTGTGTGAAAGCAAGGACATCTCTTTGTGGGAATCCTAAATCCTCTTTGTGAGGTATCTCCTTGTGAGATTTGTATTCACTTCTCTTTGTGGGAATATAGTGAATATTGGTATGGCTGGTTGTACACATGTTTGGGGAACCAGTGTAAAATCTTGTGTTTGCGTTTGAATTGATTGTGTCAATTATTTCCTCTTGCATTTATAATTTCGCATTTGCAAGTTTAATTTTAATTGGAAAATTTTATTTCCATTACACTATTCACCCCCCTCTAGTCTGTGTTGTTAGTATTGCAAGGGTAAGGCGATCCTTACATCTTCATCATCCTTAGCCTGAAGGGCTAGTGCCTTTGAAGTCTTGATTTCGTCTTTCTCTCTAAGTTCAATGCTATGCAGCTGTAGCTCATGGGACATCAGATTCCCTATCAGGTCTTCCACTTTCATCTGCAATAAATCCTTCGCTTTCTAAATATCTGTAATCTTGGGGCAGAAGGAGCTAGGCAATGCTCTCAATATCTTTCTGATTTGCTCCAGACTCGAGTACGGCTTTCCAAGAGAGGTAGATTTGTAGACGATGTCTGTGAACCTTGCAAACATCTCCTTAATTGACTTTGATGGAAACATGCGGAATCTTTCATATTCAGTGCTGAGTAGCGCAAGTCTGGACTCCTTAACATGCAATGTACCCTCATGAGTCACCTCCAGAGTATGCCAAATTTCCTGCACGGTTTGACATTGAGATATACAGTTAAATTCAGCTTTATCTAAAGAACAAATCAGAGCATTCACCGCTTTATTATTAAAGAATAACGTTTCTTAGCATGATCATCCCACTTATCTTCTGGTTTCAATATTTCATTATCTTCAATTTTAATAGTGTGATGTTTATAGCATTTTTCAACAATGCTCCACACGGCATAATTAACAGCAGCTAAATATATACTTATCCTAGTTTTCCAATATGCAAAATCAACACCGTTAAACTTAGGGGGACGAGAAATAGACTGACCCTTAACAAAAGAAGAATCAGATATATTCATAGACATGGTCAACTAGGCTAGATCCTCTAAACTGGCTCTGATACCACTTGTTGGATCTGGATCTAAGCCTAGAGGGGGGGGGGGGGGTGAATATGCTTATAAAAATATTCGTCCAACCCACACGAAATCTCAGGCAGTTATAGCACAATCAATTAGACGCAGAGTATAGTAAAGCAATCACATCATGCACATGCGATATACCCTGGTTCGGTCGTCTCAACGACCTATGTCTAGCCCCAAAATCAATTCTCGATTATTAAAGTTAACTGGTACAACATGTAGCTACAGCACTACTCTACACTCACATGGCTATCAGTACCTGCACTCACCAAAGTGCCCAAATAATAACAATCCTAGTAAAGCTCTCTCTTGGCTAGTCCCAACTAGCCAAGTCCCCAAAAAGATAATAAATTGTTCTACAAAGATTACAACACCAATATCACAAAATATAATAAAGTATGAGTTTAAAATTGCTCAGTTGTGACAGTGTCGATGTCTCTGTCGTTCAGCGCGTGGTCAGATCAATCTGACAAGTAGTAGTCCCCTCTGAAGTCCCCTCAACAGCTTGGTCTCCCGCTCTATTTAGTTCTCTGTAGTTGAGGCGATGGATCCTTGATGTCAGAAGCTTGCGGCCATCTCTCCCACCAAAAGTTGCGGCTTATGGAACTGGCGGCCTCTATGGAACATTCTGCTAAGAGAGAGAAGTCTTGGTCAAAAGGTTCAGCTCTAGGGAATTTAAAAACACAAGTTGCGACTATATCAAACATGCTCTCTTGAAAGAAATAATGCGGCATTCACCCCAAAAAGAATGCTGCTGTGTTAAGTCTTGAGAAATGCAAGATGCGCTTTGAAACTGGCGGCTACCCTTAAGATATTTGATGCAAAGATCTAACGAAATTTTTTGGCTGGCCTTTGGATATTCAAAGAAAAAAGTTGCGGCTCTGGGTTTCATTGGGTCTTTCGGCTGCCAACAAAAAGGCAAGGCAGTAAAAATGCGGCATGCCTTTTGCTTTTGATGAAGAGCTGTTCTTGGGATTTTTTCGGCTCCCCTCTCCTTCACTTATTTGTTCCCCCAAAAGTGTGGCTCTTTTCTTTGATTGGCTCTTGATGATTGGCTATGAGGAATATAAGAAGAGCTCCTCGTTTTTTTGTTAAGAGCTCTTGGGATCTTTCAATTTGAAGGATGCACCTGTCAACAAAAAATTGCGGCCCTGGGGAAATTTTGGGAGGATTGTCAAACAATATGGCTCCTGCTTTTAGGTTTTCAAAGGGAGAATAATAATTCGTCCAGTTCTCTCTTGGGGATTGGAAATTTTTGACTGTCTCCTCTCTTAAGGGTTTTGTTGATGCATGCTTATATATGTTTAGGTATAGGATATGGTTTGGCTAGATTCATCCAAGGGTTAGGATGAGTTGCATCATGGGAATCCTAATGAAGGGATGACTAGCAATGGGGTTGAAATTTTGGACTTGGTTTGGTTGAAATTAAAACGGGACTCTAGTAGATATGGACCAAACCAAGTAGAGTATCTCCTTCTTCCCATCATATTGGCCACGTCTCATAATGAGTCTCTCCAAGCTTTGCCTTTCCTGAAACACTTAACACATACGTTAAAAACGTTCACACATGTTTGTTATCATCAAACACGAAGTTCGTAGATCGTTGTTACCAACACACGTCCCCACCCTCATCAGCTGGGCATCCTTTAGGGTGTCCATCGCCTTTACCAGATCATCGGTTTCGACCGATTCCTCTCTACGTACGCCTGCACATACACTCACCTCGCTCTCGAGGCTATGAGCACCATCACCCTAGAGGGTGCTGGCATCCGCTTTCGGCTGCTTGACCACAATGTAGTGGTCACACATGCCATGATCCGAGCCCTCTTCGAATTCCCCGCCATCCCCGACCCTACCCTCGCATACTCCCCAGACTACGAGCTCACCACGTTCGATGCCGAGCAGTTTTGGCGTCGTATCACTGGCCTTCGAGGATATAGCCCTAGCAGGGCTAAGTCTTATAGTCCACCCATATCTCCACTACGCCCAGTGCCACCTAGCCACTACTCTCTTCTCCAGGCCAGAGGTCGGAAAACTCTCCCTTCCTGAGCTTGCCCATCTTATGGGGATGACTCGAGCTCTGTGCTGCTGCCCCGATAGTTCTCCACACCCATTCCTTCTCTCTGATGCAGCACACTGGCTGTGTTACCGCCTCATCCAGATCGCCCACGCCACCACCGATATCTGTTGCGACGGATTTTTCACTATTTTCGCCTCGATGCTGGGCCTTGCACTTCCACCTGGTTTAGTGATACCCACCGAGCCTACTAGACTGACCCTAGGTGTGCTTGCTCACATGCACATCATCAGGCCGCACGGTGAGCATCACTGGATCTACCTATTAGGCGCCCAGCGCGAGCACCATCTCTACCTGCCCCGCCCTGATCTCACACGACTCGACCAGGTCATGCTTGACTGGGTCATCCTTGGCATTTTTCCTATCCATCCCATCCATGTCCTCGAGTCCCCAGGAGGACCAGTCATCAAGGACGACTATGACTGGGTACTCAGCTCCGATGAGGAGGATGAGCCTGATATTGCTCACATCCTGGCAGCCCAGCCAACCCAGCCAGCCCTGCCCGGGAGCACTTGTATGCACACATCTGTCAGTACTCCTACCACCACCACTACCACTTCCACCACCACCATTAGGACCGCCGGGACTGTCCACACCATTTCCTCTGAGGTCACCACACATGTCTCTTTCGTGCCCGGACCTGAGGGCCTGTCTGTATCTGTGGCTCCTGATATTACTTTTTCTACCATTTTGGTGCCTACTACTGTTGTCCCCATCATCATTGACTCTGCCAGCACATTATCTGCACCTTTGGACCCTCTCTCGTCCATTTTCATTACTCTAGGGTCCATAGCACCACTTTCTGACACTTCTTCTGTCCCGCATCAGCTATTTTCACTGAGAACGTTGTGGCATCTGTCACCACTTCTGTTTCCACATCGTCTCCCATTTTTGATGATGATGCTGCTTCTGCCTCTGCACCGGATCTCGGATCCATTCCATTCACATCTTCTTCCACCGAGATCCCCGCTAGACCACCCTCCCCTGATTTTAAGTTCAGACCACGTGGATCACTTTCACGAGGCCATGCTACGTGGGTGGTTTCTAGCAGTTCATGCCTACCTCCCAGCTCCCGTAACATGGACCCACATCTCACTACGGTGGATACCGAGCTCGTTCGCTTGAGCCATGCCTTTGACACCCTCTCGAGCTCGGTCGCCACCTTTTAGGAGTCAGTAGAGCGGGACCTGACCACCATTCTAGATATTCTTAGGCACCAGCTGCACCCACTGTTATGCTTGCACATGCCCCTCATCCTAAGCCAGACCCCATTCCTCCTGTCACTCCCACACTGCTCACTGTGCCCCATTATCAGGCTTCTGCATGGCCTGTCACATCATCTTTTGAGCTGGTCGTACCACTGGTGGACACTTCTATTTTTGACATACTCACTCTTGCACTCGTCGACACACATACTGTCATACCTTCTTCTGAGCCAGTTGTATCTTCCGTTGACTTGCCGGCCGACACACTTGTCGAGCCTGCTCCTGTCGTCCCATCATCTGGTCCCGAGCAGTCAGACCAATCATCACCCACCCAGGGTGATGCCACTGCTTGATCTTTATATTATTTATGCTCCTGTCTCTTCCCCCCACTATATTTTGTGCCCATCTGTCTCTTCGGGGCCTTATTTTTGCATAGATTGGGGGAGAGCCCCATTTTGCACCATCAGCATATACACCATCTAATCCCATTTGTATATATTTCATTTACATCATATCATCATTTGCATCATATGCCTGCATGTCTATATTTTTGCATCTTAGGCATTAGGTCATACATCTGCATCTGCATTTTTCCTTTTATTTGTACAATATCATTTTTTCGTTATTTTCCTTTTATTTTCCACCCACCCACCCTAGCCTTATTTTCCCTTCTTTCACACGTGTTCTCAGCAGTGAGGACACTGCTGTGTTTAGCTTGGAAGATGAGCGCTATCCCTTTTTTACTTTCATTTTTTATATTTTTCTTCATCTTACCCATGTTTATTTTTATTTTCCACCCTTTTTCTCCACCATCTTTCTTTTTTTCCTTTTAGCATCATATTTTCCATGTTTTGGTATGCATGCTTACTTGCTTTTACTTTTTTTTCGCCTTCCTTTCCCCTTTTGCTAGATACATTCCATATGATGATATCTCTTATAGCCTCTGCAGCTATCACAATGCTTATTACCTTTTCCATGCTATTTAGAATATTTTAGTATCTTGCTATCTATATGCTTGCATATATGTTTCTTTTGATGATCTCTCTATATGAAAGCATGAAATGAATTGAAACTGAATGTATGCAATAGTATTTAGTATGCTTTTGTTGTAAATGCACCAAGATTCATGCATCATTTGTATATCTGAAGCATTTGCCTTGCTATCTTATTTCACCTTCTGTTGCATGCGTGATATGTTCGTATGCTTTACTGCCTGACTTCATTATTCGTTGTAATGAATGAAAATACACATGCTTTCTTATGAGTTTAGTTGAAGTATTATCTTATTAAACCATTGTGCACATCTTATGAGTGAACCGAGTGTTATACTATTTCCTTCTCCACATATCTTTATATTTATCTACATGTCACTTGGTTCACCCTCTTGCAGCTACTTAACCGCATACACTTCCCAAAAATTGCAAAAGAAAAAGCTAGCTTCCAAAAAGCCAAAAAGGAGTCAAAAAGCCAAATATATATATTTTATAGCTCATACGAAAGAAAAAAAAAGAAGAGAGAAAAAGAAAAATTCAAAACCAAAAAGAAAAAAATAATTATATATTTGACCATATGATGAGAACGCCATTAGAGTAGAGTAGTGCATAATTGGGAATATTTGATAATGCTTAGACTTTGCAAAATATATTAGCTATGGAGATTTTTCATGATTTGATATGAATACGTGAATGCCATGATTTATTCTATTCTCATTTGCATGCTTGGTATGAATTCTTATATGCTTCACTTGTATCTTTTGATTGAAAAGTGCATGGCCAACATTTGTTTATTAAAATCTATGAATTACACGATATGTATATGAATTGATTGCATGAATTTAGAGAATCCCTTCCTTTGCTCTTAAATGCCTACAAGTAATATGATTGGTCAAGATATGAAATTCTTATATTATGTGATTCATTTTCAAAGTGTCGTGATATGTCGCTATGGCTTGAGATCTGATCGAATACTCTAGCACCTCTCTCCATCTTTCATTCCTTCTTCTATTTCTTATTTTTATCACCCGGTGAGCCTCGTATCCGTCTTCCTCGAGGACGAGTAAGAGGTAAGCTTGGGGGATTTTGATGTGTCCATATTTTACATATTTTTATTGCATCATTCCATATCATATTCGCCTCCAAAACCCATATTTTCATATATTATCATGCTTCTAAAGCCTTATTCGAGTTTTGTATAGCTTTGTGGATTTTCAGGAGTTTTGGAGCGAATTGGAGCAATTTAGGGACTTGGACACATTCGGTACGTCCGAAACGTCATTGGCAAGGTTCCATGAGATTTCGTCGAGGCAAGGAAGAAGATTGGAAGAGAGGAGGAGAAGATAACGAGAGATGAAGATCCTAACTCCATCCCATGTTCAGTTTCATAGGCCACTCGGTCGAGTGCTGATGCTACTCGACCGAGCTGACACACCGATGATGCAGATGAAACATACACACCTACTCGACCGAGCAGAACGGCCAGCTCGACCGAGCTGTATTCAAACAGAACGCCTATTTTGGACTTCTCCCCGAGTGCCCTACCTCGATCGAGCAGCAAAGCTCCTCGACCGAGCAGATCTTCTACTCGACCGAGTCACCCATATCAGCCAGAGCAGCAGAAGCAGCAAAGTGGAGTCTATGTCAACTCGACCGAGTGGGCATCGCTACTCGACCGAGTGGCATGATGCGACAAGCCAAGTTGGTGGCCCAAGTGCCCAGATTTTCCTAGATTTTGGGTGATCCCTACCCCTTGTATTTAAGCACGATTTTACCATATTTCTGGGAGACTAGTCTTTTAATATTTTCCTTAGTTTTAATTAGATTTTTTAGATCTAGGGAAGTTTTGTGCCGCGATTATTTTGTGAAGACTAAAGCTTGGATTTTTATTGATCTTTATTGCACGGAAGCTTGATATTCTTAATTCTCTTATGTTTGCTATTGCTCTACGATGTGTTGGTAACGATTTCTAAACTTCTTATGCTTTATTTGATGCTTTCGCATGCCATGATGAACTCTCTTGGTTTTATTTAATATTTTATGTATATCTCTATGATTCACGAGTAGTTCTATCTAGGGCTAATGGATTAGTTGTAGGATCTTAGGATTTAGATGTAAAGTTGGGATTTTTAGGTTGCGTTGGTTCAAAAAGGGGAGTGTTTTGGTTGATCTAGCCAAGTTTGTAGGAGATCTCGCACTGAGATCATGTCCACAGTCTGTAGCCATGATGCGCTTAAGGAGTATCCTATGAACTTAATTAGGGAGTTAGTGGATTCAATTAGGGTTTGTAGCTATGCCCGGTGCACTCCTTGATGGGATCCACCGACGTCCTATATTACTAATTGACGGCTACCACCATTGCGTCAATGAGAGCCACCAAAGCACACATCAAAGCTCTACCCACGAGAGTGGCATGAGTGGAGATCATTCTAGCCACGAGAGTGGGATGAATATTGTCGATTCTTAATGCACGGATCGCACGTCACGCCTATCACGAGAGTGGGGGTAAGAATGAGATACGTTAGACCCATGACGCCTAGAGCCGTGAGTTCTACATCTTAGATGCGGCAATTCCTAATAAAGCCACAACAACGTAAGAGTTCTAACCTGGCATCGACATCCGATGATCCTAGTGGTGAGTCCTAACGCCCTCTTCTTTTATTATTGATTACAACCTTGTTTGAGATATAACTCCACAACAACCAATCCTTTTAAACCGACTGCTAGCAATATTCCAAAGACTTCGGAATCACACAAGACCATATTAGCATTCACTTCCCTGTGGGATCGATATCTTTTATACTATAACTTGACACCGTGTGCTTGCGATACGGTCCAGGAGTTACAATTGGGACGCATCTAGCCGTTGGCATTTGTGCCATTCCTAGGCAGGGTTTTAGTGTTAGTTCTGGGTGCGTCAGGCCTTTGCTTCCATGGAAAGTAATCATTCGTCTTGGACATTACATAATTTCATCACTACAATTTCTCTCAAAAAGAAAAGAAAAGTGCAGGAAAAGTAAAATGTGGGACTAAACAGCCGATCCAAAACCACAATTAGCCATCCATGCAAAATTTTGTGCTCATTCAACATTTTTATAACACATCACATGCATCACAGATTCAGAATAGGATAAATATAATAATTTAAAATACTTAATAATTATTCAGACCACGGGACGATGGCAAACATCGTTTGGTTAGGTGACTAACGGAAGAGCGGTCGCAGGATCTTCATAATTATTAGGTTAATGCCGCACAATTTAGCATAAGTTTATCCCAAAAAATTAGCCATAAAAAGGGATGCTATGCATATAAAATATGATCCTAAAAAGAGGTATCATAAAATGCAATTCATTGTGGATTATGGGCGAGTTCAAAAGAATTTGAATGATGCCCAAATTACTTATTTATTCATTGTCAAAGGAAAAATTTTTTCCTTTTTATACCCCCAAATGATCCCCATGAGCACCAAATTTCCATGCAACGTCCCCAATTTGATCCCCTATTTTGTCAAATTTTCTTGGAATTTTTAGGGTCCAAAATGCCCATTTTCCCTTTTCCCTTCAACTTTTCTTTCTTTTTTTCAAAAATTAAGCCCAGCATGCAGGCCTGAGGCCCGCAGTGTGGCTGCGGGCTTCAGGCCTCGCAGCTATTTCCACATCTTCTTTTTTTTCTTTTTTCTTTCTAAATAATGCGGGCCTGAGCCCGCAGTATGGGCTGTGGGCTTCAGGCTCGCAACAGTTTTTGCTTCTTTTTTAAATAATGCGGGCCTGAGCCCGCAAGAAGTGCTGCGGGCTTCAGGCCCGCATCGGAAGTCTTCCACATCTTTTTATTAACGTGTTGGGACCGAAGGCCCAACTGTTGATTGAAGGGGCGGTGGCTGGGGTTAGCCATTGTCGCCCCTATGGTGCACATTAAGGGGGCAGAGAGGTGCTGGCGGTATGCGGTTGCGAGGGGGCCGCCCGTCGTGAGGCGGGGGTGAGGGGCTCCGTCGGTAGGCGGTTGCGAGGGGGCCGCCCACCGTGAGGCGGTTGCGAGGGGCGCCACCGGTAGGCGGTTGCGATGGGTCTGCCCACCATGAGGCGGGGGTTGATGCCACCGTAAGGCTGTAGGTGGGTGGACAGCTCCGAATTCTGGCGGAGTAACAAGAGGGCGGGGTGGCTCCGATTTCAAGCGGAGCAACAGAGGGGACGGGTCCAACTTCGGGTGAAGCGAACTAGGGGCTACACCACCTTCGGGTGGTTGGAGGGGTCGGCGTCGCCGTGGAGGCGGGTAATAGGTCACGGCTAGAGTGTCGCGATGGGAGACCCACAACGGCAGACGGCAAGGCCCCCGGCGGAGCCATGGGTGGGGGGGTGCAAAATGTATATATTTTTTCGTTTCTTTGTCAAATATCATGTTGAAATATGAACCGTAACATATGGTTTTTATGATCTGAAAGCAAGGATAAACGATTAAAAATCGTTATTAGATTCTCAACTCAATTTCCAATTCGATCTTACAAGATCGAAGGATAATAAAATCGTGATCATGATAAAAATGAAAATTTTAAAGATTGTACCTCTAGATCCGTCCTCTAGATCTAGCGACGATTGACGAAGCCTACGCTTGGAAAATGACGACTGCACGTGGAAGACGAAGTCCATACGTGGTAGCCGAAACCGTGTGTGTGGATCTACCGCCTTCTCCTTGCTTTCGCAACTAACGGGTTTTTGTGGAAAATTTAGAGGCTCGTGCTAATAACATGTTATGACGCATCTAATCTAGGGGAGACCCCAGTCCTTTATTTATAGCGGAGGAAAGAGCGTACATGGATAGAGTTACAATAGATATGATCTTATCCTATGGATGAGAAGTAATCCCCAATACAAAACCACATCATTATCCGTTTACAACAAGTTTATTTATTTATATTTATATTTTAAATATATTTATGTATATAATAAATTCAGAAAATACCCATATATTCTCTAAAAATTACAAAAAAATCCTGAAAAATCCAGAAAGAACTGGAAAAATTCTAGAAAATTACAGAAAAATCAGGGAATAAAATAAGAGGGGATTGATATCATAAATATTTTTAGAGGCACATGTTACTTGGGGATATCGATAATATATGTTTTCGGTCTCGTTCAGTTTTAATTTTTTTCTGAACATGACCCGATTGACCCGATGCATACCGTGGGCGGCCTGAAGCCTCCGCTTCCACCACATACCCCACCAAAATTTATTTTTTCGGTTAAAGTCCGACGAAATTCTTGGTGACGGGTCATATAAATCAAGGCATGTTAATAACAAACAATTAATGCATAAATTGACTATAATACTCTGCATAGATCACTTTGGTTTTCCGCATGGATATAATAAATTCATATGTTTTCATATGAATTACCTGTGATGAATGCTCTAGCACCATATGTTAAACAATTCATACATTTATGCTCACAATATAAATTATGTAATATGGCACACAAATAAATAAATCTTCAAAAGTTTGAAAATCATATCTATATATGACAATTGAACCTAAAGTTCAAATTTTTATGTCAACAACCTCTTGCTCAAAAAATGAAAATAAAAATTACGAGGGATTATGCGAAAACTATTTATGCGATCTTTTTAAAGATACGCCTTTCGCGGTATATAGATCTCGCAGATCTATGATCTATATAGACCAATATGGACACCGAAATTATGCCATAACACCACTAACTCTTTATAGTAATCTCACTTTACAAGGAAAGAGTCTTGAATCTAACCTTGTGTATAAGCTCACTTATAAAGTCGTGGCTTAATAGATAAGTGAGAAATATACTATGAAATTCGCAACCACGTATTTATTCCCCTTAAGCATATTTCTCTATCCACATTAAAACTTAATGACTCAAAAAAATAATGGCCTGAAAACCATATATGAGCATTCAACTGGACTGTCAAAAGCCCCACATAAACTCAAAAAGTGGAAGTATAGAAACAAGCTCATTCCTTAGTATATGTCTCCTAATAGAGACTACTATTTATTCTTCCTTATAAATAACAATATGGAAGACTGAAAATAGTGGAATTCTAGGACCAAAGATGAAAAGAAAAATGAATTTTTTGAAAATTTTGAAAAATTCTAAAAATCATGCAAATAAAGTAAAAATGCAACCTAATGCTACTAAATGGCATGGAAATGCACTCCCCCAATGTTAAACGACACATTGTCCTCAATGTGATCATTAAAAAATAATGAGGAACAACGATAAAAGATATAGGGGGTGAGTGAAATATGATGACATAAATCCCTAATGCAAATAAATGCATATACAATGATGCATGGAGTGCCTTCCCCCAAGCTAAACCAAGCAATCCCTTTCATTTGATTCAATCAATAATATCACGGCTTTGAAAATCATGATCAAGTCAAATGAATATGATGGAACACATCAAAATATGAAGACGATAGCAATCAATATCGCACATAAAGGGTTGGGTGCAAAAGATTTTTGTTGCCGTCATATGAGATGATATTTATTTACTAACCAATCAAGCAAATATATATGGTCCTCCCACTATCGAGAGGATTCGTGTTTATTGAAAGCATAAAATGCTACACTATGGATACACTACTGGATTGATACCACCTGTAGCAAAAGGTGGATCCAGTATCTTTGTCGGTGTAGGCAATTGCTCTAACTGCACCTTCTGTGGCTCTACCAGCTGCATGTAGCCATAGGCTCCATCAGATTCCAGCAATGTGGCCAGTATCTCTTCAAGGACTCCATCTGTACCCGTAAGAGATAAGCCGCTGCAATCTGATGTGAATAATTCTTCCCCATGTTAAATTTTTTCCAAAGAAGGTCATCAAAAAGAAATATGTAAGATAAAGATCAGTTGACTACACTTCCCTGAAAATGTATCTCTGCTCTTGTGCACCACGACATGCAACTCCTTGTCGTTTGTCGCATAATTTTCATGTAACACTGGCATATAAGTGTGGGTCTCATCAGGCGACTCCTCATCATCGTCAGACTCATCCAATCACACCTCCTGATCATATTCAATAGCATCTATGGTAGTGGCTCCTCACCATTCTCGTCAGACACGTCCCATAATACATCCTGCTCATTAGGGTATACGTCCCAAATTACTACCTTCTCGTACGTGAACGTATCCTGCAAAACATGTGACATGTCATCAGTTTCTGATTCATAATAATTATCATAACTAGGGGTTGATTCAAATAAAGGAAAAGAGTGGGTGAAAGATTCTCCCTGAGTGGGAGCAGTAAACTCCAGTGGATGGTCCTCAGCCATAGTGAATGGTGCAGGTGGCTGAGGAAGCTCAACTGAAGGTGGGAAATACTCGGGCTCCATATGAATATATGTATCCTCATCCCGAATAGCGTCCTCCTCAACGGTCTGCTCCAGGTATGCTAGCACAGCCTCCTCAACAATGTACTCTGGTGCTGTAGGCTGCTCTGTGGGCTCATGTATCTCAACACGGTGCAAAAGTATATCTTGTCCCCCTCAACTCGAGCGTGGACTCTATCATCAATGGTACCTGTAGAAGAGATGTGATAAATAATAAAATTATGAAATTCACGCTCAGAAGGATCACATGCAGTTAATGTCATTAGACCAGTGGACCGAACTACGTCCACAATGCTTTTCAATAGGCCCAGAAATGTGTCCTCCTCTGGCAACTCAGATATATCTATTTATGGAGCGTTGATGGTGTAAAAGTGGATACTATCACCTTCAAGTGAAACATTCACTTCGTCTATGACAGTACCTGCATCAGAGACAGTAGCCATAACGAAATCGATGAATACTTGATCGGATGGGTCACCTGCCATAACGGTTAGCAAACCGGTAGATCGAGCCTCATCTATCATTCATTCCAAAGCTGTTTCCAACTGCAAATCACCAAACATTCCCACGTGCATCCTCCATATAAACTCACACGAGGGTCCCTTTAGCCCTCCAGCGAAGCGACAAAATAGCTCTACTTCATAAAAATATGCACGATACGGGTAACTACAGAATATGTCGTTGTACCTCCCCAAGCTTGGCTGAGACTTTCTCTGTTAGCTTGGGCAAATCTAAGCACCGCGCTAAATGCTTGGTTCATTGGAGTGAACCTTCCTCACATCTTTGAATACATAGAATATGAACAATCACAGAAATAACAACCTGAAAAGACGTCAGTGGTACAAAGAGAGATAAAGATAATAATAATAATAGAAGCATGTGGTGAGGAAAAAACACTCTTTATTGCTTTTTATAAAAAAAATTCAAGTGTTTTATTATTATTATTATTTATTTATTATTTCGAAGTCAAACAAACCTAATTGTGATAAATAAGTAATATGGCGGAATGCGTCCCCGGCAACGTGCTATTTTTGTTGTTCTGCAGTGATGCACACCCCCAAAAAGGTATGCACACACTCACCCCCAAGTGCAAGGGAGTCAGAGAAATATATTCCCGATGAGTTCGGGGTCGAATCCACAGGGAGGCGTTGATTATACTACCTATCAATTCCTAGGTTGGTTAGGCTTCGGGTTTTATTGTGGAGGTGGATTACGAAAAGGGTCATAATGGCGATGGATGTGAATGGCGAGGATCAGCAAAACACAACCAAAGATTACACACAAAAGAAAGAAAATAAAACAGAGAAAACAAATGAGAGATAACTACTAAGGTGTCAGTATCCCCACTACTGCTTCGGTCGTGAAGAACGATGTAGAGGTACCTTGATTCACCTAACTACATAGTGATGGTGCCACTCTCGTGATTCACCACGATATCCCCTCTTGTGATCCATCTTACTATGCATATCTTTAACGATGGGATTTATCCAAGGATGAGTTCATCAACCACCAAGAGTCGTCAATTCAAGGGTTCTATGCTTGTTAATTACTAGATCCAAATGTAATTGAATTCCTTCCATAGGCTATGATCCCAACAATCAAAGAATATACATCATCAATGTAGATTTGGTTCCATTCTCATGATCACCATCTCTATCAAATAGCCCTAACAATAGGGTTCAATCTAACCCTAGTAATAAATCTACTTAAGCATAGCAGCAGATATGAAATCAATAGAAAACATCGTATGCATCGTACGAAACAATCAAACAAAGATTAACAAAGAAATACTTAGCTTTGTAAAAGATCCGATACAAAATCACCAAGGAGGGGGCCGATGGCATAGCCTAACCTCTGAAAATGTCGTCCAAGAACCAAAAAGAAATATCCCATCAATGACGGCTACCAAAAACATATATATAACACCAAGAAGACCCTTAAAACACCCTGTTAAGGCCAAAATTGATCGAGACAGTTGTCAAGCTGACGAAGATTCTGGATGTTGAGTCGAAGCCTCGTTAGCAGATGGAGTGGGACCCTCGGTTGGAAGAACCGGGGTCGGGTGATGGTAGTTGATGATCATGTGATGCTCAATCGACCTTCAAGTAACTGATGCATCGATCGTTCGATGCTATGAAGCTCGATGAAGACCTTCGGCACCGGATAATGATCGTCGATCTACACCACATGGACACGTTAGGGGGGTCGGATCTGGGTTCTGACCCAAATCCCCTCTGATGCTTAAGTTAGTATAGGAAGGAAGAGAGGGAGCTTGGTGCAGTTGAGATCAACCCATGAAGGTTCGTCTCAGGACTGGCGGTGCAAGCTCTATAGTGTTAGAAATATCAGCTGAGAAAGGAGATTTCTATTTCTTAGACCTTGTACCTTGGAGTTGGGACCTGTCCTTGTATTTATAGGCTTTTAGGGTCCCTTTAGAGACGTGGGGTAGATAATGGCCTCCCATAATGGGGCCACGATCTTTCCCCTTTAATAGGAGTAAATGTTATGCACGTACCCCCGATTTACAAGCCTGCCTTTAATCCCATGTTCGAGTGAGGTAGACTCAACGGTCGACTGGCTGCTGTGCTTTGACGAGTCGATATCGGGCTTCTCTCGCAGGCCTTGTGGGCTTTACTCATCTGTCGATCGCGTTACCTCGAATGCCGGCCCAACGACTCGATAATGGCCCCCATCGCACGAACTCAAAGGGTCTGCACATTGAAGTTAAGCGATGTTACTTCGCATTAATGGGGGCACGACAGTCGAGGAAATAGCACTCAAGTTCAAGGTGCCAAAACGACCGCCTCGTCGATTCGGATGTTTTGCCAGTATGAAATCCAAGATACTCAGAGCCTTGGGATCTTCGACGCGTATTCCATCATGCATTTTTGCATTACCTATATAGGATGGCTCCAGTGGTAGAATGCGAAGGTACCATCTTCATTCTCTCGATTCAGATTTTCCTCCTCTCGAAAGTAAGGACTCTGTCCTCCATCCATACCTCTGGAAGGATCTTGGTCACGGTCATGCAAAAGAATCAGGAAGGGATCATGGAGCCGGGTTTGCTAGTGAATCAGAGGTCCAACGTCAAGGCTGGGCAGATCACCGAGGTTCAGAGGAGTTATGTTCGTCTTGATTACCAAATCCGGTTTCCAAGGAAGGACGAGAGGGCTCATCGTCCCGGCGATCGGAAAGCGGGGGTTTATGTCAAAGCCTTTGAACGAGGCCTTTGATTCCATATGCACCCCTTCATACAGTACTTCCTGTGTACCCTGAACATTTCCCTCTGCCAGTTGATATCGAAAGCAGTTGGCATGTTGATGGGCATCATAGCTCTGTGTGTGATGAAGGGGATTGAACCATCTCTGAATTTGTTCAATCATTTTTTCTCGATCTCTCCCCTCAAGATCTTAGGCTGGTATACGATAATGGCTCGTCGAGGCAATAATCTGCTGGAAGATCTTCCCTCCTCCAATCCCAAATGGAAAGACGAGTTTGTGTTTGTGGTTTTCCAAGGGGAGGCAAGCTTCTGCACCGGTTGGGTTGTCCCTGACTTGGGCCCTGTCGAAGATAAACTGCTGACTAGCGAGGAGAAGAAAGTGACCTACACTCTGATGAGCTTGCCAGAGGATATGAGGTTAGGCAAGTGGCTGTGGTCCAACAACGTGCTGTGTCAGATCATGTGGACAAAAGGTTAGTTCGATTGTGCCCGCCAACCGTTCGACCTTCGCTCTTCGTCCTAACCCGTTTGTTGCTTTCGCAGGCATGGCTAGTGTGGATTATTAGGTGGATCCCGCATTGAGGGAAGCAGTCAAGGCTTCCATCAAAGAGGCAGAGGTGAGCATGTTGTCTCCCTGGGTGTTGACAATGGGGGAATTGACGGCTCAACCCTATGGGGATCGTCCCATGGTTATTGAGAGGGTTTCTCAGGTGGCTCGCCCTTAGAAGAAGAAGAAGGAAAAGCTCGCCTTCGAATTTGAAGTAGTTGCACTGGAGGGAGCCAAGAAGAGGCGGCGACTCGTTCTCAGTGACTCAGAGCCGTCTGGGTCAAATGCAGCTAGGGAGCAGGTCTCCCGACCAGTGAGAGACACTCTTCTTGAGGAAGATTCGGGGTGGACTCAGGTTCCACCAGAACATCTCGTGCATAAGGAATCCTAGCCTTGGGAGGGTCTGTTCCATCCTGTAGGGTTGTCTAAAGACATCCCCGAGAATACATGCTGATTTTGCTGGAGAGCCGATCTCCTCAGGCCACATTCGACTGCTCCGAGGAGGAGCTCGTCCGGGTGGGGTTTTTGTTGAGGAGTGGAGATTACACTCTTCTTGATTGTGGGACCGCCTCTCGCATCGATGAGAATGTGACCCTTTCACGGGACATGGCTGTCGTGGAGAAGGTCGATTATGAGTGGCTTGCATCGATAGCCGTTCATGCCAGCGTCCAGGTAATTATTGCTCCAGCCATCCTCGGCTGATATCAGCACGTATGTTGACCATCGAGTGTTGTATGCAGGCTCTCGTGGCCACTGCGGCGTTGCATCATCGTGCTCCAGAGGTGGCCAACCATGGGGTCACCCTGGAGGATATTAGGTCGGGCGTGGAGAGATCTCAAGTCGAGCTGACCAGACTCAGCCTTCTCTGCGAGACAAGATTGGATCGCAATCGACAACTCGAGTATGAGCTAAGCGAGTCTCGTAGGAAGGAGGCCGAGCAAGCCGCCTTGAGAAAGCAAGCAGAGGATGCTCTGTTGGAGGAGAGGGTGGAAGCCGAGGTCATAGCGGAGATGGCAGTTCTGGAGTTTAAGGATTCATTTACCGACTTTGACGATCTATACAAGGAAGGCTACAAGCGATGTCGATTGGAGATGAAGAACCGATTCCCTGACCTCTTCGAGGAGATCGACAAAATCCCGGTGATTCTTTCGGAGCTTGGTGACGATGAATCGAGCCACGACACGGAGGAAGCTGCTCTCTCTGACGATGATGCCACCGTAGCTGGTGACGATGCAGGAGCAGATTCTACAAGGGACCCAGAGTCCATGGCCATGCTGGATGGAGACCAAGGGCCTAGCCAGCCATTGTAGGGTCTCGGCATTCATTTTACACCTGTTTTAGAAATTTTTGAATGTATAGAATGAACAATTTTTTGTAATAGGAGTGCCAAAAAGAGTTGGCCTGCATATCCATGCTTGTCGTTGCATCTCTTTGTTTGCTATTGATCGGTCTATATTTTACACCTTTTTTCTGCATGTTTGCATATCATTTTGATTGCTCATATCGCGTTTTCACGATTATTCGATGATATCTGTTGCTTTTCACTATTTCTTGTTTTTGTCGGATTTTAGAAAATATGGAGCGATTTGGATCATAAATGAGATCAAGGGACTTGCACGCATGCCGGAGCGTCACCCATGGCCCTATCAAAGAGCTAGCAGCGACAGAGGATGAGCGGAAGAAGAAGAAGATCGATAGAATCGACGAGGAAGCAAGGAAGAGAAGATATGACTCCAGAAACAGGCCACTCGGCCGAGTACGCAGTCCACTCGGCCGAGTACGCAGTCCACTCGGCCGAGTGAACGAGAGTACTCGGCCGAGTACAACTGATACGAAAGTGCCTAGAGTCATAGCCCACTCGACCAAGTGAATGATCCCACTCGGCCAAGTGGAGAAGACTTACTCGACTGAGTGAGGAAGTCCACTCGGCCGAGTAAAAAACTCCACTTGGTCGAGTGACGCAGAGTGCCAAGAAGACCGGATTCCCGATTTCTCTGTTTTTTTTGGGTCTGTCACTCGGCCGAGTGACATTTTCACTCGGCCGAGTGGCACAGTCTACCCGTGTCGAGAGTTAGGGTTCTGGGCTGCACCAGGGGCAAATCTGTCAGGATTTTTGGCCGTTTTAGAGTGTATTTAAGCCTAGTTGTCATCTTAGTTTAGGGAGAGACCAGAAAATAGATTGTAGGATTTTCTAATTGTAATGTCAGCTTTGGAGAATGAAGAACTCAGATCTGGTTTGTTCTTTTAATTGAAATTTTTCACTTTTATGAATTGCTTTCTTCCAACTATGAATTGCTACATGTTTTTATTCATCTGTTTTGTCATTACTTTGATGAATTGTGAGTAGTTCCGCTGTTCTAGGGCAAGGGGATGAACCCTATGGATCTAATTTTAGAATTGTGATGAACGAATTTATTTGTTGCTAGAATTGATTGAAGGTTAGGGTGTGATTGATTTATTACGGATAGCTAGGAATTTCTATCGATTTGGAGTTTGTAAGAGATTGGATTCCGATCGATTGGAAGGCCAAAATATCCGATTTAGGTTTATAATTGAGATTCACTAGACTTGGTTTGCAAGATATTGGACCAAAGCTAGGATGTTTATTATAAATCTATACCCATATTCGTTTGCAAGATATTGGACGAATACGAACTATCACACCCTAGATTGTAACTCGAGTTTGCATGAGAGTGGGCTCGAGGAGCGATTGAACGATGATGTCGATCCTAAAGCTAGAGGCTTAGGTTAGGGTTTGCACGAGACTGGGCCCTAACCTAGGTCGCTATACACCGGCAATAACACGAGAGTGTGAGCTTGGTTCTCTATTCAGTTACGACTAGTTCACCCGAATTCAAGTCTTGCAACGTTGAGATTCACTATTCACAGAGATAAATGACGATCCGTAGTGGGGATTCCCTAGCCCTAGACACCTTTATTATATTGAATTTGAATTGTTGATTGAACGACTATGACAACAACACTTTACAAACCATCCTTCCACCAATAGCTTAGTGATAAAGATAGAGTACCGTCATTAGTCTTTCTCGTGTTCGATACCCGCTCGCCACCACACCGTGCGCTTGCGGTAAGACTATGACTGTCTCCCAGGTGTGTATCCGGGGGCCGATCAGCTGTCGTGCATGTCGTGTGGTGGTTGTAACGCTTGATGGCCCCTCGATGGGTTTGGTGTTGCATCAGGATGATTGAGGATAAACCATCGAACCATGTTTAGAAGTTGATCACCACGCTCCGTGGTGAGGGAGCGATTTCCTCGATTCCCGACTGATGGCACAAGGGTCGTTCAGTAGCGAAGGGGTGGCCCTCCGACTGGTGTCATGTTAGGGGGATCGTTCAGTGGCAAAGGGATGACCCTTTGACTTATGGCTGACGATGTTTAGGAGAACCGTTCAGTAGCGAAGGGGTGGCCCCTTCGACCTACGGCTGATGTTCGATTAGGAGAGTCGTTCATTAGCGAAGGGGTGGCCCCTTCGACGTACGACTGACGTGTAATGCCCTGCTAAGCTACTGCACAAGTACTAGAGGGGGGGTGTGAATAGTACTTTAAAATAATTAAGAGGCTAATTCCTAATTACCTTGCAAACTCTACCAATTAATGCGGAAATGCGGAATAGTAAATAATCGACAACAAATAAACAATCACAAACAAACGATATTACTGGGTTCGGATCCACCCAAGTCTCCATGACTTGTTCCCGGTGATCCTACGTCCCAACCACCCGGATCACTTCCGGATACTTGAGTTAGAAACCCTAACTCAAGATTTCCACTATGAAATACTTGTGAAAAACCTTCACAAGTCAAATCATACACAAATGAAACTTGTGACTCCCACAACCCGGGATCACAAATACACTCTCACAACCGAGAGAGAATCACTTACAATATCAAAGTAAATTGAAATGAAATGCTTACCACAAAATACATATGCCTTGAGTAGACTTACGAATTAGGGCAAAGATGATTTTGGGGAAGATGAAGAGGCACCAAACCCTAGCTCCAAGATGTAGACCAGCTATGGAGAGCTATGAGGTTGATGGTGACCTAGGATCAAGCACTTGGCTTGGAAGGCTCACAATCAATGAATCTCTCTTTTGAAATAAGAGTGAGAAGAGATTCAAGATTGGAATGAATGAGCTTTGAATGAGAGGGAATGATTTCTCTTTGATCTCTAAACTTGTCTTAATATCAGCCTTGAGTGCAATGAATGCAGCTCATCAAGTATATATAGGTTAGAGGAGAGAGAGAGAGAGAGAGAGAAAAACATTTCAATTAAAGCTCCAACGGCTCTATTCTGAACCAAACTAGTCGGTCAAAGAACAACCACTGACCGACAAGTTCATCAACTAGTCGGTCGGTCAATCAACATGAACCGACTAACTGGTGAACAGGGAATAGGTCGAAGTTCAGACTTAAGGAACTAGTCGGTCAAAGCACACTTGCCGACCGACTAGTTTCACTACTAGTCGATCGGTGAGATAACTTAGACCGACTAAGAGATAAAACACAAAGTCTGAGAACAAATAGAATTAGTCAGTCCAAGAACAAAAGTTGACCGACTAGTTCATCAACTAGTTGGTCACCAAATGTACATAGACCGACTAACGACAAACAGTAACTTGGCATGTACATTAGAAGCTCAACTAGTCGGTCAAAGAAGCATCACTGACCGACTAGTTCATAAACTAGTCAGTCAGTGAGTCAACGTAGACCGACTAACTGTAAACAATAAAGAGCTATGATTTGAGAAGGCAAACTAGTCGGTCCAAGAAGGATTGCCGACCGACTAGATCACCATCTAGTCGGTTGGTTCTTCTTCTTGAACCAACTAACATGCATAAGAAGTCGCGAATCGAAGCGCGATGCTTCGGGAAAGTTAGTATGGACTTCTACTAAGTTCCTATGTCTAAGATAGAAGCGATATGAAGATTAAAACGTAAGACCTACTCAAGGCTTAACATTCTACAGAACGAAGCTAAAAGACTATAAATAAAACTTTGACGAACCGTCTTCGAAAGCTTCGATCCGAATCTTCATGACTTCTAAAATGGTCCAAAAGCTTCAACGAAGCTTTAGGCATACGATCACGTGCTTTGAGAAGTCTCGAGACGTTGCTTTGGATGTTCATATGAATTTGGCGACGATCTCCATAACTGCGCTTACAAATTGTTAGTTCACAATATATTTATGTTTGTTCTTCATCCAAAACCAAATCCGGGGAGTCCAATATCCAACATTCTCCCCTTTTTTGGTGATGACAAACCAACATAAATAATAATCAAAAATAATGATTCAAATGTAATTTACTTACTCCCCCTGCATTGATGACACATTAATTCCAAAATGAATAATAATAATACGCATCAAGCAGACGAGTAAAGTATAAAAATGAGAATCAACTATTGAAATTTAGGATTTGAAATCCAATTTTTATATCTTAACTCCCCCTGAATCTAACATATCAAATTAGATTCCTGGAAAATGCTTAAATTATCATTTAGCACATGTCATTATTATATCTCTCCCCCTTTGGCATTAGCAAAAAGCGTGGGTGGAGATCAACGACAACAACAATGGCTTCAAATGTAAGCACCGGAGTCGTAGAATACGACCACGGTCCAAATGACACCAAAGAAAAATACCAATCAAATCAAGGCGTGTCAATGAGACCAAAGTCGAAAATAAAATCATCAAAACTCAAATTAATTTTACGAATTGAGTTATGGAATATACTCTCCAATATCAACAATCTTGGTTAATTCAGTGCATGTAAAACAATTCTATGTTTTCATAAAGTGAATTCTATTTAACTAAGTATTTTCGTCGAGCGACGAAATCAAAACATCAGAGACATATAAAAGAATATAATGTGCACAAGAGAATACATGTCAACATCGATGTATATATATATATATGAAAAGCATGAGTACATCCAAATGATACATCCGTCAACATACAAAATGTCGATCCAACGATCGAAGCACAAAAGTACAACATCATAACACATATCAGAGTATCACAAAAAAAACATACAACATCATCAGAATACACCAAAATGATCCAAAAAAACATAACCACAAAACCACCCAAAATATCCTAACCCACACTCTCTCACTACAAGATATCTCATCTAAAGTGCATCGGGAGAGGCCTCAAAGAAGCTCAAGAGGCAGTGGCAGGATCTGCATCAGCAGCAGGCTCTGCAGCAGCAGTAGGCTCTGCAACAGGAGTGGTGGTCACCGGGTCAGCAGTAGTGTCCACGAGAGCGACGGATGTGGAAATCTCTGGAGCAGCAACAGTAGTGGCCTCGGGAGCACCAGTCGAAGCATCCACCGCAGGAGCGGTGGCAACAGGAGTACTCTCAGGGTCACCAGTAGAAGAGGCAACATCAGCACCAGAAGTGCCCTCGGGGGCACGAGTAGAAACATGCACAAGCTCCTCAATCTCCTCCGCATCCATCTCTTCCTCGTCAGATACTGACGGAGGGATGTCAATACCAAGGTGACGAGCGATACAAGAATGAATCTCCTCGGTACAAGCATAACGAGACTCCACACGTCTCACTGAACGTGTGAGCTCGTCAAGAGTGGTAGAGGGAGTAGCTGAGGCAGACACAGACGCTGAAGCAGAGGGGGTCGTCCTCTGAACGTGACGGAGCGCCACAAGAGACTTCTTGACGGCCGACGTGTTTAGAGAAGGACCAAGTGGACGCTCATCGTCACGAGGCAAAGTGACACGAAAGTGACGGAATACGAGTGTCAGGAGGCACAGGAATGGGATATGAGCCGACTTCGTGGACTTGCAGATACACTCGAAAGAATCCATCTTATCGAGTATAATCCGAGCCCAGTTAATTGAGCTCCCCATAAAGATGGCATAGATCAACTTCAAGAAAGGCTGGGGCGACAAAGATGAGGAGCCGTACTTAGGAAGTAAGCATGACTTCAGAATTAGGATTAGGACCCATGCATTAGGCTTGAAGGACTTAGAGGGAACGCCAATCATGGCGGGAGGAATCTCATGGAAGATCTCAGAAAGTACGACCTGATCGAGTGAAGAGATATCATCAACGGAAATATCTGAAGGAAGAAGGCCAGACGAGGAGATACCCAACACCTCTCCTAAGATTTCTGCCGTGAGGACTATCGGAGTCCCCAAGATAGTCGTCTCAATCGAGTGGGTCTCGTCGTACTGACCACGAACCCTATGGGCATAGAAGAGCTTCACGAGGCGAGGGTAAGGGTGTGGATTCACCTTCGGGTCATATCGAAGGTAATCGAGAAGACCGGAAGACGAAAGAAGATCTGCGAGGCCAAGGAAGTCACTAAACTGAATGAAATGCTCCAGAAGCAGCGGACAGTGTTCGATACGGTTGTAAGCCACAAGACACATAGGGTCATCGTGACACAACGAGATATCGACACCGCCAACCGGCATCGGAGCCTTTCCCTTAGGCTGACGTGTACGGGGTCGAGAGCTAGACTCAGGCTGCCTAGGAGGAGGTGATGGTTCCCTATGGGTCTCAGTCTCGGGAATGTACTCGGTGTCAGAATCTAAAGCACCGGGTGGAGTGGGAGCATGAAAAGACACATGCTTTGACTTGGTCTGAGATTGGGCATGGGGTTTCGAAGTCGCCGTCCTCTTACGCTTAAGAGGAGGCGAAGACGAAGAGGGTTGGGTGGTCTTCAAATGGCGTCTAGGAGGGGTTTGCGTAGGTTGATCGGGATCCGTAGGGGATGGCTCTACGGTCATAGGCGATGGGCTCGTAGGACGGATCAGTATTCGTGTTCTTGCCATAATCGAAGCAAGACACGCCACAATCAAGATCGAATCGGAGAAACCCTAGAAACCCTAAACAAGAAACCCTAGCTGAAACCCTAAGTCGAAATCAAGGTGAAACTAGAACCCTAGCACATGAAACTAACCCTAGAGAGCTAGGAAATGAAGTACCTAGGTCGGAGGGAGGAGGGGGTTGATCGGCGGCCGGAGATAGGTCGGAGAGATGGCCGGAATTTGATCAGACACGACGGAGGAAGTCGAAGGGGCGGGGGTTATTCAAGCTGGAGAGTTATTTTCGATCGACTAGAAATGTAAATAGTCGGTCGGATGAGGATATAAATCGATTGGAAGCTCAAAAGACAAGACAGTCCCCGTCACAACTAGTCGGGCACAGTTCAAGCACTAACCGACTAGATCACGATCTAGTCGGTCGGTCAATGAGCTTGAACCGACTAGTTGTAAATAGTAACTAAAGGCAAATTGCCTGACAAGATTTATTCGGTCTAAGCTCATTCACTAACCGACTAGAACTGAATCTAGTCAGTCGGCCAATGAACTTGGACCGACTAAGAGAGTCCAAAAATTGAAAATTTTGAAGTTTTGATTTCTCTCCTAAATGCACTTCGACGAAACATCAAAATACTCTCATTAATCATTACACTACCCCATTAAACATCGAAAATCTGAAATTTGACGTTTACGCACAAATCGAGCGAAAATTCCGAAAATTCAACAAAAATCCAGAAAATTTCAATTAATCTAGCATGTGCAAATATAAAGAATTGAATAGCATGCAAGATTATTGAAAACATATGAATCCTAAATCTCGGATTCACCCATAATCCCCAATTCTCGACGTAACCGCACAAAGGAGTCTTCCTTTAGGGGTTTCGTGAAAATATCGGTGATTTGCTTCTGGGTTTCAACGTACACTAATATGATGTCCTTTTTAGCAACATGATCATCTAAGAAATGGTAACGGACATCTATGTGTTTTGAACGAGAATGGTGTACCGGGTTCTTGGAGAGACATATTGCACTTTGGTTGTCCACCATGATAAGGCAAGTATCACAGTTTATACCAAAGTCTTTAAGTGTGTGTCTCATCCAAAGAACTTGAGCACACGCGGCACCGACGGCAATGTATTCCGCCTCGGTGATGAAAGTGATACGGAATTCTGCTTCTTGGAAAACCAAGAGACAAGAGAATTTCCTATAAAATGGCAAGTGTCACTAGTACTTTTCCTGTCGGATTTGCATCCCGCATAATCTGCGTCACTATATAAGATTAACTCATACGCACTAGATTTTGGATAAAGTAATCCAAAATCAAGTGTATAACTTAGATAACGGAAAATACGCTTTACCGCTACTAAGTGTGACTCCTTAGGTTGAGACTGATAACGAGCACATACACATACGACAAACATAATATCGGGCCTACTTGCGGTAAGATATAGTAAACTACCTATCATACCTCGATATAGACGAATTTCTACATCTTTTCCGCCCGCATCTTTATCAAGATGTGTAGTCGTGCTCATCGGTGTCTTTTTCCCGGAGGCATTCTCCATTCCAAATCTCTTTAGCAACTCCACCGTATACTTCGTTTGGTGGATGAAGATTGCATCGTTCATTTGGCGAATTTGGAGAACTAAGAAATATTTGAGCTCACCCATGTGGCTCATCTCAAATTGATCCTTCATCACATTAGAAAACTCTTCGCAAAGAGCAAAGTTAGTAGCACCGAAAATGATATCATCAACATAAATTTGAAATAAAATTATATCATTATTCAAATACTTAATAAATAATGTGGAATCAACTTCTCCCATTTTAAAACCTAAATCCAAAAGAAAATTCTTTAAACGGTCATACCAAGCTCGAGGAGCTTGTCTCAAACCGTAAAGTGCTTTCTTAAGTTTAAAAACATGATTTGGAAATTTTTCATTTATAAAACCCGGAGGTTGAGAAACATAAACTTCCTCAACAACATCTCCATTTAAAAACGCACTTTTAACATTCATTTGAAATAATTTAAAATCCTTATGGCATGCAAAAGATAACAATAATCTAATTGATTCTAATCTAGCCACCGGAGCAAAGGATTCTTCGAAATCGATACCTTCCTCTTGCCGATAGCCTTGAGCTACTAACCGAGCTTTGTTCCGGACGACGACTTGGTTTTCGTCGGTCTTGTTCTTGAAGATCCACTTTGTCCCTATGACGGTGTGGTTCTTCGATGGCAAAGGAACAAGCTCCCAAACCTCATTCCTCTCGAATTGAATGAGTTCCTCTTCCATGGCAAGGATCCAAGCGCTATCTTCGCATGCTTCATTAACATTCTTTGGCTCTATCGTGGAGGCAAAGGCACAATGAGCGAAGTGGTTGACTTGAGATCTCGTCTTGACACTATCATGGATATTGCCAATGACTTGCTCATGAGGATGGTCACAAACGGTATGAAGCCATTTGGGAATTCCTTGATCACTAGGAACATTCTCAAAAACTTCATTAGTCGGGTTAGTCTCAATAGAATCAATAGAATCATTAGAGTTAGAATTACCAATTGAATCACATAAGACATCCATAGAGTCATCATCATTAGTAATTCTAGTTGGAACAAATCCTTCATTGAATTAAACATGAAGCGATTCCTCGATCGTTGAGGTTCGTTTGTTGTATATCCGGTAGGCTTTGCTACGAGAAGAATATCCAACAAAAATCCCCTCATCGGATCTTGGATCGAATTTGTCCAAACTACCATACATGTTTTTAATAAAACATTTCGAACCGAAAACACGAAAATGTTTAACTTGAGGCAACCTACTAAACAACAATTCATAACAAGTTTGTTTAGTGCCGGGCCTCAAAAGTATTCTATTAAACACATAGCAAGCGGTGTGTACCGCTTCCACCCAAAATTGATGGCCAAGTTGGCTATCATCAAGCATAGTGCGAGCACACTCCACTAGCGTCCTATTCTTTCTCTCAACAGCACCATTTTGAGGAGGTGCGCGAGGGAATGAAAAGGTGTGTGTAATACCAACGTTATCACAAAATTTCTCAAAAGACTCATTCTCAAATTCCCCTCCATGATCACTACGAATAGTGACAATGGTGGTTCCTAAGGGATTTTGTACTTTCTTAACAAAAATTGTGAAGTTTTCAAAGGCTTCATTTTTATTACATAATGAAAATAGCCAAGTAAACCTAGAAAAGTCATCAACGATGACAAGTCCATATCGTTCATTTCCTAATGAAGCAACTCTAGTTGGCCCAAATAAATCTAGATGTAATAGCTCTAGTGGCCGCTTAGAAGAAATGCTTTTCTTAGGTTTAAAAGACGATTTTGGAAGCTTGCCTCGTTGACACGAGTCACAAAAGCTTTTCTTTTGAAAGACAAGCTTATGGAAGCCTCTAATAGAATTTAACTTGGAAAGCTTAAATAGTGTTCTAAAGTTCACATGACCAAAACGTCGATGCCATAAGTGTTGTTCACTTGTGTTGGCAATGAGACATTGTTCATGTGATCTTGGAAGATCTAGGATGTATATATCCTTATGGCGTGTGCCGGAAAACAATAATTCATTATTATCTTTTCTTAAAATATGGCACATTCCTTTCGCAAAGCTAACTTTGTAACCTTTGTCACAAAGTTGACTTATTGAAATAAGATTGTGGTTTAATCCTTTAACAAGGTAAACATCATTTATAATGGGTTTAGAAGGATTACCCACTTTACCAACACCTATGATGGTTCCGCTCTCGTTGCCTCCAAAGACGACGCGGTTCCCATTTGCAATGGGCACCACTCCGGAGAGCAATTGAGCGTCACCTGTCATGTGTTTTGAACACCCGCTATCGAGTATCCAATTCCCCTTGGAGCTAAATTTAAATTTATTGCTCCGTTTCCTTTTCTTTTCCTTGAGTACCTAAAGATAGAAAATTTCATATCATGGTACCCAAGGTCATTGGGTCCAAAAGATTAGACCTTTGGAAGCCAAGTCCAATTGGACTTAGACTTCCCCACATAATTAACATTATCTACTACATTTATAAAATATGAATTCATATAAATTTGTTTTTCATCCATGCTTGTGTCCTTTAGGCTCCAAATTGTGAATATTTTGGGAGCCCTCATCTTATTGGGTGCATGCATGCGTTGTTGGTTTCTACGTGATGCATGTCGTGGATAGGCATAAGGAACATGATGGAATGGCGCACGTGGATAATTATTCATACGATGATGTGGGTGAACATATGCATGTGGGGGAACACGTGCATGATGGTGTCTCACATTGTGTGCACGTGGCCGTGAACGTGTAGCATAGAAATCATCATATGTGTGAGCTGGTGGAGTAGGACGTGTGTTCCTACGTGGCATAGTATTGGTGTACATGTAGGCATGGCCCTTCTTTGGAGGTCCACCCAAAGTGGGTTTCTTTCCGAAAGAGGGTGTGGACGAGGTGGAAGCACCATTGGTAGATGAACTACCAATAGAGTGTTTGCTACCACTTGTTGAGTCACCGGAAGTTGGCCTAACAAAAGTAGTGGCCGATTTGGATGAACTTCCCATCGTATACCCCAAGCCAATATGGTGATTGGCCGGAAGTAAGTCACTTAGGATTTTATCCAAATGGTCCTTACCCTTTTTGAATTTATTAATTCGGCCTAATGTACTCTCAATTTTCTCGGTGAGAGAACGCATAGAAGCATCCAAAGTGGATACTTGCGATGTGAGCACATAAACACGAGATTTGAGATTTTCATTCTCAATACTCAAAGTCGAGTTTTGAGAGGTCAAATCCGCTATCTTGTGTTCCTCCAGATCCTCAATGCTAACATGTTCAAGTTGAGTCTTGAGATTAACAATCTCATTATTCAACCCTTCAACAACGGTGTCGTTGTTGGTGATGATAGTTTTAGGCGAGGTTTGGATGATAGCTAAGTCATCTTTTACTTTAGTATACCAATTTACCAATTTAGTATACTTAGACCACAATTAAGAATTAGCATTCCTAAGGTCATCCATTGTTACCTCATCGCCTTAGTTGTCGCTATCATCGGAAGAGGAATCTTTATCTTGCTCCTCTCTAGCCATGAAGCACATGTGTGCTTGCTCCACTTGCTCATCATCTGACTCTCTGCTAGAGGAATCATCGGAGTCGGTGAATGTCCCGACAAGCCCCTTTTTGTACCCTTTCTTGGACTTCTTGGACTTGTCGAACTTCGGCGCCTTCCACTTCTCCTTATGCTTGTTTTGAGGACACTCCGCTTTCATGTGTCCGAGCTTGTTGCATTGAAAACACAAAGGAGATGAGGTGTTAGAAGAATTAAACTTTGACTTGTTTTTGAAGTTACCTTTCCGGAAGAACCGGTTGAACTTCTTGGCCATGAGAGCCATGGACTCCAAGTCCAACTCGTTTTCCGAGTTTTCATCATCGGTCGATGTGGAAGTAGATGGAGCGGCCTTGAAAGCAATAGCCTTCTTCTTTGGCTCGTCTTGCTTTAGGTAGGACTTCATCTTTTCCTGCAACTTCAACTTGCTATCCTTGCGTATCTCGTATGACATTAAGGTACCCATTAGTTGAACAACGGTATACGTTTTCATGTCATTACCTTCCTCGATGGCGAAGGTCCGTTTCTCCCAACACGAAGGAAGTCCATCGATAATCTTCGAGACTTTCTCCTTTTGGGTGTTGGTCTTACCGAGAGCTTCCAACTCGTTTGTGATGTCGACGAAACGAGCATAGTACTCCTTCATCTTCTCACCATGTAGCATATGAAATAACTCGAAATCTTTATTAACTACTACGAGTTTGGAATCTCTTACCCTACTAGTCCCTTCATGCAAGATGAGGAGGGAGTTCCATATTTGATATGCACTCTTACATGTGCATATCTTTTTGAAGTCCTCGGGCTCCAAAGCACATTGCAAGGCGTTCATTGCCTTGGCATTGCTTACCTCCGCGGCGACCTCCGCGGGAGTCCACTTCTCGAAATCTTCCTCGGCGGGCTCGACGTACTCCTTCATCATGGCCCTCCATAATGAAGCACTCCGGAGGAAAGTTTCCATCCGGCATTTCCAGTACCCGTAGTTGGTACCGTTGAAGAATGGAGGCCTCGTCGAAGAGTGTCCTTCCATTATTGAAGACGCTCCTTCACGATTCTTGAAGGTGCTATAGTCGGAAGGTGGACGAATGGTCTTGTTGTCGTTGGCAGACATAACTGTAGACTTGGCTCTGATACCAAATGTAATGCCCTGCTAAGCTACTGCACAAGTACTAGGGGGGGTGAATAGTACTTTAAAATAATTAAGAGGCTAATTCCTAATTACCTTGCAAACTCTACCAATTAATGCGGAAATGCGGAATAGTAAATAATCGAAAACAAATAAACAATCGCAAATAAACGATATTACTGGGTTCGGATCCACCCAAGTCTCCCCGACTTGTTCCCGGTGATCCTACGTCCCAACCACCCGGATCACTTCCGGATACTTGAGTTAGAAACCCTAACTCAAGATTTCCACTATGAAATACTTATGAAAAACCTTCACAAGTCAAATCATACACAAATGAAACTTGTGACTCCCACAACCCGGGATCACAAATACACTCTCACAACCGAGAGAGAATCACTTACAATATCAAAGTAAATTGAAATGAAATGCTTACCACAAAATACCTATGCCTTGAGTAAACTTACGAATTAGGTCAAAGATGATTTTGGGGAAGATGAAGAGGCACCAAACCCTAGCTCCAAGATGTAGACCAGCTATGGAGAGCTATGAGGTTGATGGTGACCTAGGATCAAGCACTTGGCTTGGAAGGCTCACAATCAATGAATCTCTCTTTTGAAATAAGAGTGAGAAGAGATTCAAGATTGGAATGAGAGCTTTGAATGAGAGGGAATGATTTCTCTTTGATCTCTAAACTTGTCTTAATATCAGCCTTGAGTGGAATGAATGCATCTCATCAAGTATATATAGGTTAGAGGAGAGAGAGAGAAAAAACGTTTCAATTAAAGCTCCAACGGTTCTATTCTGAACCAAACTAGTCGGTCAAAGAACAACCACTGACCGACTAGTTCATCAACTAGTCGGTCGGTCAATCAACATGAACCGACTAACTGGTGAACATGGAATAGGTCGAAGTTCAGACTTAAGGAACTAGTTGTAGGATCCTGTCAAAACAGCGTTAGGATCGATAAATGAAGTTAAGACTTACGCTTGCGTATGCGGCACGGTAGTCTCGGAACTTCGCCTTCGGATTCGCCACGACGGATCGAGTCTTCTCACGAACGGAGTAAGGCTACTAAATCCATAATCTAAATCTCTACTTTTAGATTAAGAACTTGGATAAAGAGAGAGGAAGGATTTCGGCAGAGCTTCGCTAGAATGAAATGCAAAGCAAGAATACCATGCAAAAGTGTAAAGAAATGGCTAAGCCTTGGGTCTTATTTATAGCCCCCAAGGTAGTTATTTTAGGAGTAATTGTTCCTTTGGAACAATTTAACTAAGGTGTACCATCATACATGGCACATTATAAGCTTAAGTTGCACCATATGCATGGTACAACATAAGCTTAAGATATTCCCCCTTTATTAGCCATATGTCGCATGCACTTATGCACATATAATGCGACTTTCCCACTTATCTAGAGATCCTCTCTGCAATGGAACAGATTCCCTTTGCACACGACTTCGTGTACGCGACGTTCGAGGTCCGTATTCCCTCGTACATCCCCTACAAGGGTGTACAAACGTCATCCATATCCAACATCTCCCACTCACACTTGAGGGGATTGTAAGAGAAAGTCTTTCTCTTAGTTCTTTCATCTATCATACCGAGAAATAGACCGTGCGACCGTCATGCGCGTAGAGTCTGTTGTTGTGCACTTGTTAGAGATACACAACGACCTCGAAGGTGCAAAGTTGAGTAGTTCAACACATGCTTTACCCTAGATTATTTCTTCACATTTCTTATACTTTATATTCAACAATTGAATCCCAGCTGGATCACAATTGGCTGGCCAGCTTTGAATCATTAAAGTCCAAATGCGAATATGAAATCAATCTTCCTCTTATTGCGAACCTTCTGATCTTAACTTGATTCGATTTTCTAACGTGTCCCGCCGAGCCGAATTATCATAGCCCATTAGCAACACGCTAAGATAGCGATCATTTCGTCAAATCTAAAGGAACCAATTGGAGTCCTTGATGGTAAGAGTTAAGACCCATATGGCCTTTGAGTCTCACATAATAGCAAACACTATTGCTACTAACTCAGTGGTCGAAATGCATACGTGGTATGAACACGTATTACATCACTCCTTTCCCAGGGAGAGTATGTCTTAATGATGTTGTACGGATGAAAGATCAGACACCACAATGTCTATCTTTTGAGTCCCTTACTACCCATGAAATATTCCCGGACTCTCATCCTGCATAAGACAGATAGGATTTAAAAAATCCTATGAGATTTAAATATCCTTGTGATACAGATCTCAGATCCTTTTGTAAGCATCCATATGATGCAGATCTTTCATACGACCATTTTGTTTAAGTCATGACTCTAAATCATCCGTCTGATGATTTTGACTTTAAACAGGTCTCATCTCTATTCTATCCGTCTGATAGAATAAGGCGGTTGCTCATGTGAGAGAGCCAACCTCAATCTGTCCGACATACTAGAAAGTATAGCTGAGATTTCAAAAATGTACACAAACATTTCTCAAGAAATTCATATGCAATGTTTGAAAAAGAACTTATTCTTTTATTAATTTTGATCATTTACAGACATGGGAATTTACATTGGTACAACTCAGCTCTTACGCAATCCTTGAGATGATAAGTGTTTGTAAAACACATCTCTAGGGATCGCCTTCGTAAGTGGATCCGCTATCATCTCATGCGTAGATATGTACCTTATGTCTACCTTCTTGGTCTTATCATAGTCTTTTGTAAATTTGTAGCGGATATCTATGTGTTTGGTCTTACAATGGAATTTCGGATCTTTGACATAGGCTATAGATGCTTGACTGTCGCTGTGTATGGGTACAGCACCTGAGTCACTTGCATTAATTAGCCTGTCTAAGAACTTCCTAAGCCAAACAGCCTCTTGGACTGCCATGCTAAATGCTACAAACTCGGCTTCCATGGTTGAAAGTGCGATGCAGGATTGTTTCTTGCTACTCCAGGATATTGCACCAGATCCGAGTAGAAAAACATATCCTGAGGTCGATCGTCGCTCATCGAGATCACCCGCCCAATCAGCATCAGTGTAGCCTTCGAGCCTCAAGGCATCTCCTTGATAGCATAAAGCAAAGTCTGCAGTTCCTTTGAGATACCGCATTATCCTCTTAACCGCTTTCCAGTGTACTTGCCCTGGGTTGGATTGGTAACGACTTACCATTCCAACGGCAAAACAGATGTCCGGTCTTGTACACATCATAGCATACATTAGACTACAGACTACACTGGAATATGGAACTTTTTCCATAATCTCCTTCTCTTTTTGGTTCTTCAGACATGATTTCAGACATAAATTGTCGCACTTGCTTATTGGAGATCAATGGACTTACAGTCCTGCATATTAAAACGTTCTAGAACCTTCTTTATATAAGTCTCCTGTGAAAGAGAAAGAAGTTTCTTCGAACGATTCCTTGAAATCTTAACTCCAAGGATATATGCGGCTTCTCCCATGTCTTTCATCTTAAAAACTGATGAAAGCCAAGCTTTGATATCCATCACAAAGCCCTTCTCATTTCCGGCTATTAAAATGTCGTCTACATATAGAGACATAATAACATACTTGTTCTTATTCATCTTGATATATACACAGTTATCTTCATCAAGCATGGAAAATCCATTTGATAAGACAACCTCTTGAAATCGTATATACCATTGCCTCGAGGATTGTTTAAGACCATATATGGATTTAAGAAGTTTACAAACCTTATGTTCGTTTCCTTCTTTTACAAACCCTGTTGGTTGTTCCATATAGATCTCCTCGTCCAATTCTCCATTGAGAAAGGCAGTCTTTACATCCATTTGATGTAATTCGAGGTCTAAGCAAGCTACCATTGTCAGAATCAGGCGAATTGAGGTAAAACGAACAACAGGTGAGAAGGTCTCTTCGTAGTCTATCCCTTCCTGTTGTGTAAAACCTTTTGCGACAAGGCGAGCTTTATATCTGTCAATAAAGCCATCAGCCTTATGCTTGATCTTGAGAACCCATTTGTTCCCAATAGCTCTACGTCCTCTGGGTAAGTCAACTAAGTCCCAGACTTGGTTAACTTTCATGGATTCTAACTCCTCTTGCATCGCTTCCATCCATTTGTCTTTAGCAGGGCAAGATATGGCCTGTTTGAAAGTAGCAGGCTCGTCATCTTCTTGGATCTTAGAGGAGCCAACCTTGTACGACTACTACGTCGTATTTGAGATTCTTCAAGTCCTTGTTGACTTGAATTTAGATCAATTCTAATATCACTCCCACTTGGAATGTCGTTAGAATTGCTCCCACTTGGATCATTATTCCCGTATGGAATAGGATAATCGTCATTCGTATAATCCATTGGTGAAGGTTGAAACGTATTTTCGTTTTCACCAAGAATTCTCCCACTCGAATGAGGTAATCCTTCTTGATCATAAATCTCAAATAGAGATAAGTCCTGACTTATCTCGCCCTGTCTTGGAAACTCGTTTTCCAAGAAAGTGACATCCCTCGACTCAAACTCAATTAGCCCACCATTGTCTTCCTGACTAACAAAAACATAACCTTTGGAGTTTTCTGCGTATCGTATAAAGATACATTTCCTTCCCCTTGGCCCAAGTTTGCCATACTTATGGGAGGAAATATATGCGTAGGATGCACAACCCCCAAGGTTTCAAAATGTTTAAGTCAGGAGACCTTTGGTTCCACAACTCATAAGGAGTGGAGCTAACTGATTTCGAGGGTACGCGGTTTAAAATGAAAGTGGCCGTCAATAATGCATCACCCCAAAAGGTGATTGGCAAGTTAGCTTGCGCCATCATTGAACGGACCATTTCCATTAAAGTCCTATTTCTCCTTTCTGCAACACCGTTTTGTTGAGGAGTATAAGGCATAGTTACCTGATGTACTATGCCTTTTTCATCACAAAGTTCATTAAAACTTGTTGATTGATATTCACCGCCCCTATCGGTTTGCAAGACCTTAATCTTGTGATCTAATTGATTCTCCACTAAACTCATATAGTTTTTAAAGCAAGTCAAAGCTTCACTTTTGTGGGATATCAAATAGATATGTCCGAATCGGGTGAAATCATCAATAAAAGTGATGAAATAGGACTTTCCGCGTCTTGTCTTGACATTCATCGGACCACATATGTCCGAATGGATAAGCTGTAATGGAACCTCGGCCCTTGTGCCGGTTCCAAACGGCTTGCGACAGGATTTCCCCATAAGGTAATGTTCATAGGTCGACATTTCAACCTTTGAAACATTGGATAGAAGGCCACGTTTGGCAAGTCTATCCATACGCGTTGGTCCAACATGACCAAGCCTTGCGTGCCAACAAATCACATCAGACTCATAAGTCTTAGAATTTGCAATAAGGAAATTTTCATTACATGAGGAATCATACATTGTACTCATTACAATAAATCCTTTAAATACAAACCCAGTACCAATAAGAGTATTATTACAACTTAAGTCCACATTACAATCATGAAAAAACCAGTTATAGCCAAGACCCATTAATACGACCACAGAAATTATATTCCTTTGAATATCTGGAGCGAAGAGGACATCATGAAGTAGGAGAGTGCGGCCGTTGTCCAAGACTAGCTTGCAAGTCCCAACGCCTTTCACTTCAACACGTGTGTTGTTTCCTACATAGATCCACTTCGTTCCTTGGGGTATCCGGTGATACTCCACGAAGGACCGTCTGTCCCTTGCTATGTGGTCGGTGGCACCTGAATCAATTATCCAAAATGGATTAGATTCCACAAGAAATATTGAACTAGAAACACATATGTAACTAGTATATTTACAAGTTACCTCGTCGCCTCCACTCGTACACGAACGAGCATAGTGACCGAGCTTGTTGCACTTGAAGCACTTGATCCTCTTCAAGTCTTTCTTCTTGTGCCATTTCTTGTGCCCACCCTTATGTTTGGGTTTCTTGGTAGACTCAGGTTGCTTATTACGTTCATTAGTGAACCTCGAACGATCTTTCCATTTCTTTCCCCCGTGTGAGGAACTAGCAACCATGTGCACTTCTGCACTTGGCTTGGCAGCCGCAAGCCGCTCTTCCTCTAATTCGAGGTGCTTGGAAACATCGCTGAAGGTCTTGATGCTCTCATTGTGAGTGAGATGCATCTTCATTTGGTCCCACCCATTTGGTAGGGAACGTATAATTGCTTGGATTTGTTGCTCATCAGTGAGCACATGATGTAGTGCCCTAGGAAGCCACTGCACATGTACTAAAGGGGGGGTGAATAGTAATTTTAAAATAACGAGGAGTGTTATTCCTAATTATCGTGCAATTAACAAACAACGATGCGGAATAATACAACAATCAAGAAATAATGCAAACGCAAACAAAATGGTTTAATGGGTTCGGATCCACCCAAGTCTCCCCGACTTGTTCCCGGTGATCCTACGTCCCAACCACCCGGATACCTTCCGGATACTTGAGTTAGAAAACCTCTAACCCAAGATTTCCAATATGACCACTTGCGAAAACCTCACAAGTGCAATCGACCTACAATCGATGACCGTGAATCCCACAACCCGGGATCACGCAAAACCTCTCACAACCGAGAGTATACAATTCAAATATAACTGAAATGAAATGCTTACCAAATAAATACCTATGCCTTGAGATTTCTTACCAAATTAGGGCAAAGAGGATTTTAATGGAGGAAGAGTCACCAAACCCTAGCTTCAAGAAGATGACCAGCAATGGAAGCCTAGGGTGGAGATGGTGACCTAGAATCAAGCTTCTAGCTTGAATGGCTCACAATGGAGAGAATCTCTCTTGAGGATTTAGGGCTCAAGAACTTGAGGGAGAGATTCTTGTGAGAAGAGAGAGCTTGGAAATAGAGTTGATTTCCCTTCTCTTTTGATCTGAAAATATCTCTAATATATTGCTTAACCCCTTCAAGAAATGAATCAGGATTCTATTTAAAGGGGAAAGGAAAAACGAGTTCAAAAAGATCCCAACGGCTCTATTCTGAACCAGCCTAGTCGGTCAAAGAAGGATCACTGACCGACTAGTTCATCAACTAGTCGGTCGGTGATACAATGTAGACCGACTAACGGTTGAATAGCCAAAAGGTCGAAGAACAGGAGATGACAACTAGTCGGTCTAAGAAGACTTGCCGACCGACTAGTTCCACAACTAGTCGGTCGGTGAATGATCTTTGACCGACTAACAGTCGAAATAGAGTAGGTTGACTTCAAGATGAATTAGTCGGTTTAAGAACAAATGCTGACCGACTAGTTTCTCAACTAGTCGGTCGGCAAACGTTCTTTGACCGACTAACTCGAAACAGTAACTCAGGCTGTACAGAGGCAAGCTCAACTAGTCGGTCCAAGAAGGATTCCTAACCGACTAGATCGTCATCTAGTCGGTCGGTGACTCTTCTTTGACCGACTAATTGATCAACCAAGGAAGAGCTGAATTTAGCAAGGCATCTAGTCGGTTCATGTAGAGTTGCTGACCGACTAGATCGTCATCTAGTCGGTTGGTGACTCTTCTTGAACCAACTAACATGCACTCGAAGCCGAGGGAAGAAGCGATAGGCTTCGGGAAAGTTTCTAATGGCTTCTATGAAGATCCTAGCTCTAAGATATGAGCGAAATGAAGTTTATAATGTAAGTCCTACTCAAGGCTTAACATTCTAATCTATGAAGCTAGAAGACTATAAAATAAACCTTACGAGCTGTCTTCAAAGCTTCAATCTTCATTCTTGACTCCAATAAAACTCCTTGAGCTTCAACGAAGCTTCAGGCACATGATCATGCGTATTGAGAAGTCTTGAGATGTCGCTTTAGAATGTTCTCGTGAATTTGGCGACGATCTCCATAACTGCGCTCACAAATTGTTAGTACATGAATTATTTATGTTTGCTCATCATCCAAAACCAAATCCGGGGAGTCCAATACTCAACATTCTCCCCCTTTTGGTGATGACAAACCATCATAAATAATAATAAAAAATAATGAACTAAATGGAATATACTTACTCCCCCTGCATTGATGACACATTAGTTCCATATGAAATAATAAGCACATACATCAAGCAGACGAGGAAAGTAAAAATTTAAATCCAATATTTGAAATTTAGGATTTGAAATCCATTTTTATATCTTAACTCCCCCTGAATCTAACATATCAAATTAGATTCATGGTAAATTATCATAACTCCCCCTGAATCTAACATATCAAATTAGATTCATGGTAAATTATCATTTAGCACATGCTTATTATTATATCTCTCCCCCTTTGGCATAAACCAAAAAGAGCGGGAGGAAGCCAATGACAATAAATCATGGTCAAATAATTCATTAAGCATGGGAGTCTAAGAATACGACCACGTTTCATATGACACCAAAATAAAATTCGAATAAAATCAAAGCGTGTTAATGAAACCATAGTCGAAAATCGAAAACTTAAATCATCAAAATATCAAATGTAAATTCACTTATTGATGAAATGAATTTACTCTCCAATATCAACATTTATAGCTATTTTAGTGCATGGAAAACAATTCTATGTTTTCATACAACTAAAGCTATTGAATCAAAATAAATCGTCGAGCGACGAAATCAATATCAGAGACATACAAAAAATGTGCACAAAGGAATGAACCAACAGAAGAGTGGTGCACATCATAGAATATCAAATGTCACAATATCGATCGAAAAAGAACATAAAGAAAAAAAAACACATCAAAACTAAGTGAAGTGTGCAATGAGAAGTGACAAGGTGATAAAAGTAATACGAAAATCATCATAATAACTTTTAAAACATGTCATGCCAAAAATAGATATGAATTTCAAAGCATTTATGGCATTCACAATTCTATCATGCTAGAAGAAACAAAATGATACCAATGTAAAGAAATAGATTCTAACCAAGCATGCATTCAACCCTCATGGATACCAAATGTAATATCATACTTACAACATTAAGCTCCCCCTACATTGGTGCATTACCTAAGCACCATCAACTCCGTTTGAATGGAAGTCTTCGCAAATCGAGGAGTTGGTAGGGTTGGTATCTCACGGTGGATTGAACCTAGAAAACTTCATTTTGGTATCCAAAAGCCCTTTTGGATCCAATGGGTTAGACAACCACTTTGAAATACGAAATTAAAATAATTGTAACCCATGAGTTAATGTAATCAAAATCAATTTTATAATCAAATGCCTTGGTACCCATAACAAGATCATAAACTCATGGTACCAAGCATTGAAGAGTTAAAGGAACTAACCCTTCGGAAACCAAGTCCAAGAGGAACTTGACTTTCCAACATAATCATCATTCAAAATAACATCATTAATATAGGATTGCACATAAACATTCATATCATGATTGCTAGTGTTCTTGGGACCCCAAATAGTGTAAATTTTGGGAATCCTCTTCTTAGTGGTTACATGCACAAAAGGTTGATTTCTATGTGGTGCATGTGGCCTAGGAGCATGAGATCTAGCAATAGCATTATGATGAGCATGAGATCCATGATGTGGTGTAGCATACATACGTCGATAAGCATGAGGTGTGTATGCATGAGGATGATTATGAGAGAAGGCATTCACATGTGGATTAGATGTGTGAACATAAGCATTAGGATGTGCATGAGCATGATTACGTGTATGTGGGTGTCTCATATGAGTGTTTGCACGTGCTCGTGGGTGCGGAGCATAAAGATCATTATTTGCATGCACCGGTGGAGTAGGATGTGTGTTCCTACGTGGCATAGCACGTGAGTACACAAATGCATGACCCCTCTTTGGAGGTCTACCCAAAGTGGGTTTCTTTCCAATCGGGGGTGTGTACGAAGTGGAAGCACTATTGGTAGGAGAACTACCAATGGGGTGTTTGCTCCCACTCGTCGAGGCATCGGATGTCGGCCTAACAAAGGTGGTAGGCGATTTGGATGAGTCTCCCATCTTATACCCCAAGCCAATGTGGTGTTTGGCTGGAAGTAAGTCATTTAGGATATTATCCAAATGGCCCTTACCTTTATTGAAATCATTGATACGGCCTAACATGCACTCATACTTCTCTTTGAGAGAATGCAAAGAAGCATCCAAAGTGGATACTTGCGATGTGAGTGCATAAATACGTGATTCGAGATTCTTATTCTCAATACTCAAAGTTGAGTTTTGAGACGTCAAATCCGCTATCACATGTTCATTCGAATCCTCAACAAGAACATGCTCAAGTTGAGATTTGAGGGACTTCACCTCATTTCTCAACAAGCCATTATGAGTAAGCAAACTTGCTTTCTCATTGGCGAGTGTCTCAACAATGGTGTCATTGTTGGTGATGGTAGACTTAGGAGAGGTTTGGAGGCTAACAAGTTCATCTTTGGTCTTATTATATCTATCTACTAATTTAGTAAATTTAGACCAAATTTCTTGGTTTGCTAACATCATTTCATCAATAGTAGGTTCTCCACTTTCATCCTCGCTACCATCCTCGCTTTCATCCTCGCTATCATCGAATGAGGACTTTCGATCTTTTACCTCATTAGCCATGAAGCAAAGTTTTGCTTTCTCCACATGTCCAACATCCGACTCTCCACTTGAGGAATCCTCCTCGGAGTCAGTGAATGTGCCAACAAGTCCTTTCTTGTACTTTCTCGACTTGTCGTACTTCGATGCTTTCCCCTTCTCCTTGTGTTTGTAGAGAGGACAATCCGGTTTGATGTGTCCTGGCTTGTTGCATTTATAACACACGGGAGTAGAAGCATTAGTCGAACTAACTTTAGATTTATTCAAAGATATACCTTCTCAGAGGAATCGATCGAACTTCCTTGCCATACGGGCAATGGATTCCATGTCCAATTCGTCTTCTGATTCTTCATCATCGGTAGATGGAGCGGCCTTGAAGGCAATCGCCTTTTTCTTTGGCTCATCTTGCTTCAAGTATGCTTTCATCTTTTCCTTCATTCGGATCTTACTATCCATGCGTACCTCGTAAGACAACAAGGTACCCATTAGTTGTATGACGGTATATTTATTCATGTCGTTACCTTCCTCGATGGCGAAGGTACGCTTTTCCCAATATGATGGAAGACCGTCGATAATCTTCGCGACTTTCTCCTTTTGGGTATAGACCTTCCCAAGAGCTTCCAAGTCGTTTGATATATCCACGAAGCGAGCGTAATAATCCTTCATGGTTTCGCCCTGCTCCATATGAAACAACTCAAATTCTTTATTAGCAACGACGAGTTTAGAATCTTTTACCGTACTCGATCCTTCATGCAATATGAGGAGTTGGTTCCATATTTGATATGCACTCTTACATGTGCATATCTTGTTGAAGTCCTCGGGCTCCAACGCACAATTCAAGGCATTCATTGCCTTGGCATTGGCTACTTCCGCGGCGACCTCCGCGGGAGTCCACTTCGCGAAATCTTCTTCGGAAGGCTCGACATACTCCGTCATGGTGGCTCTCCATAGTGAGGCGCTACAGAGGAAAATTTGCATCCGGCATTTCCAGTACCCATAGTTGGTACCGTTGAAGTGTGGAGGCCTGACTGAGGATAGTCCTTCCATAACTGAAGAAGCTCCATCGCGGTTCTTGAAGACGTTGTAGTCGTTGTTCGTCATAGCTTTGAACTTTGGCTATGTGTAGTTTTGAACCTTGGCTCTGATACCAATTGTAGTGCCCTAGGAAGCCACTGCACATGTACTAGAGGGGGGGTGAATAGTAATTTTAAAATAACGAGGAGTGTTATTCCTAATTATCGTGCAATTAACAAACAATGATGCGGAATAATACAACAATCAAGAAATAATGCAAACGCAAACAAAATGGTTTAATGGGTTCGGATCCACCCAAGTCTCCCCGACTTGTTCCCGGTGATCCTACGTCCCAACCACCCGGATACCTTCCGGATACTTGAGTTAGAAAACCTCTAACCCAAGATTTCCAATATGACCACTTGCGAAAACCTCACAAGTGCAATCGACCTACAATCGATGACCGTGAATCCCACAACCCGGGATCACGCAAAACCTCTCACAACCGAGAGTATACAATTCAAATATAACTGAAATGAAATGCTTACCAACAAAATACCTATTCCTTGAGATTTCTTACCAAATTAGGGCAAAGAGGATTTTGATGGAGGAAGAGTCACCAAACCCTAGCTTCAAGAAGATGACCAGCAATGGAAGCCTAGGGTGGAGATGGTGACTTAGAATCAAGCTTCTAGCTTGAATGGCTCACAATGGAGAGAATCTCTCTTGAGGATTTAGGGCTCAAGAACTTGAGGGAGAGATTCTTGTGAGTAGAGAGAGCTTGGAAATAGAGTTGATTGCCCTTCTCTTTTGATCTGAAAATATCTCTAATATATTGCTTAACCCCTTCAAGAAATGAATCAGGATTCTATTTAAAGGGGCAAGGAAAAACGAGTTCAAAAAGATCCCAACGGCTCTATTCTGAACCAGCCTAGTCGGTCAAAGAAGGATCACTGACCGACTAGTTCATCAACTAGTCGGTCGGTGATATAACGTAGACCGACTAACGGTTGAACAGCCAAAAGGTCGAAGAACAGGAGATGACAACTAGTCGGTCTAAGAAGACTTGCCGACCGACTAGTTACACAACTAGTCGGTCGGTGAATGATCTTTGACCGACTAACAGTCGAAATAGAGTAGGTTGACTTCAAGATGAATTAGTCGGTTTAAGAACAAATGCTGACCGGCTAGTTTCTCAACTAGTCGGTCGGCAAACGTTCTTTGACCGACTAACTCGAAACAGTAACTCAGGCTGTACAGAGGCAAGCTCAACTAGTCGGTCCAAGAAGGATTCCTAACCGACTAGATCGTCATCTAGTCGGTCGGTGACTCTTCTTTGACCGACTAATTGATCAACCAAGGAAGAGCTGAATTTAGCAAGGCATCTAGTCAGTTCATGTAGAGTTGCTGACCGACTAGATCGTCATCTAGTCGGTTGGTGATGTAATGCCCTACCAGCTACTACACAAGTACTAGAGGGTGGGTGAATAGTACTTTAAAATAATAAGGCGTATAATTCCAAATTAAATTGCACACAACTACCAAATCAATTTGCGGAAGCTTAAATTGAATGACAACAATGAAATTAACAATGCAAACAAACGATGTTAATGGGTTCGGATCCACCCAAGTCTCTCCGACTTGTTCCCGGTGATCCTACGTCCCAACCACCCGGATCCCCTCCGGATACTTGAGTTAGAAACCCTAACTCAAGATTTCCACTATGAATATCTTGTGAAAAACCTTCACAAGATCAAATCATACATGCAATGGCAAAGTGAATCCCACAACCAGGGATCACAAACTTCTCTCACAACCGAGAGAACCAATAAGCAATATTAAAGAGTTTAAATGAAATAAATACTCTTACCACAAAATCCTATACCTTGAGTTTTTCTTACCCAATAGGTGGAATGAAGGATTTGAGGAAGATGAAGTCACCAAGACCTAGCACCAAGGAAATGACCAGCAATCGGTGCCTAGGAAAGAGTTGGAGACTTGGATCAAGCAATAGCTTGAAGAGCTCACCAAGAACAAGCTTCTCTCTAGATCTAGAAATGAGAGAGAATGGGTTTCTTGTGAGGAAGAGAGCTTTATATTTGAGGGAGAATAGCTATCTCTTTAGAACTCAATGAATCTCTGAATAGAATCTCTAACCTAGATAGAAATGACCTAGTTTCGTATTTATAGGAACCCAAAAACACAAGTTAGGTCATTCACTAACGTATAGAAATCTGTGAGACTTAGTCGGTCAAAGAACAATCACTGACCGACTAGTTCATCAACTAGTCGGTCAGCCAAACAACGTGGACCGACTAAGAGGAGATCTGAGAAGAAAAAGAATTTCAGACCTAGAAATCTAGTCGGTCCAAGAAGACTGTCTGACCGACTAGTTTCACAACTAGTCGGTCAGCCAATGAACGTAGACCGACTAAGAGGCAAAATAACTTAGTCTGAATGCAAAGTGACTTAGTCGGTCCAAGAACAAAAGTTGACCGACTAAATTGTCAACTAGTCGGTCACCAAACGTTCTTAGACCGACTAACGGTAAACAGTAGCTTAGGAGAATTTTGGAGTGAACAGTAAGTCTCAACTAGTCGGTCAAAGAAGCATCACTGACCGACTAGTTCACAAACTAGTCGGTCGGTGAGTCAACGTAGACCGACTAACTGTAAACTGTAAAGTCCAAGAATTTAAGGAATCAAACTAGTCGGTCCAAGAACAGTTGCCGACCGACTAGATCACCATCTAGTCGGTCAGTACTTGTTCTCGTACCAACTAACATGCACAATAAATCCGAAGCGAAGCGCGACGCTTCGAGGAAGTTAGAATGAACTTGTGCAAGGATCCTAGAGCTACGAAATGAGCGTAATGAAGATATAGACGTAAGATATACTCAAGGCTTAACATTCTATATATCGAAGCTAAAAGACTATAAATAAAACCTTAATAAACGGTCTTCGATAGCTTCGATTGAATCTTCATATTTTCCAAAGCGTCGCAAGAGCTTCAACGAAGCTTTAGGCATGAATATGAGCTTTGGGAAGTGTTGAGATGTCGCTTTGAATGTTCTAGTGAAATTGGCGACGATCTCCAAAACTGCGCTCACAAATTGTTAGTTCATGGATTATTTATGTTTGCTCATCATCAAAACCAAATCCGGGGAGTCCAATATTCAACATTCTCCCCCTTTTTGGTGATGACAAACCAACATAAATAATAATCGAAAATAATGATTCAAATGTAAAATACTTACTCCCCCTGCATTGATGACACGTTAATTCCAAAATGAGTATATATGAATTGCATCAAGCAGACGAGTAAGATAAATAAAGATAATCGATTTTCGAAATATCGGATTCTGAAAATCCTTATATATATCTTAACTCCCCCTGAATCTAATATATCAAACTAGATTCTTGGAAATTGAGTTAAATTTTCATTTGCGCTATTTATTATCATTATCTCTCCCCCTTTGGCATTATCCCAAAAATGGGGGGCATACAACGACAACAATTAGGAAATGTAAAATCTAACATCGGGAGTCGTAGACAAAGACAATGGACCAAATTGACACCAAGGGAAAAAGTGTGGAAATCAAAACAAGGTGTGCCAAATTTTCCATTATTAATAAAAATCAACGATAATCAAAATCATCAAAAATAATATTTGGTATGTTTTCATTTATTGAATAATGAAACATACTCTCCAATATTCAATATTTCTTGGTTAAAATTGTGCATGGAAAACAATTCTATATGAATATAGAAATATAATCTATTTAACCAAGTTTTTAATCGTCGATCGACGAATTCACAATTCATATACATTCAACGAATATTAAAATGCACGACGAATAAATGACAAAGTGAATGACGATGAACATATATATATGTAGAGACAACATGAGTACATCCAAAAAGATATCACATCGAATATATGAGATACATCATATCAAGCGCTACATATCATCAAAAAGAAATACATCAACATCATCGACATCATCAAAGTATATCAACATACATCAAAACAACATCATAACATAATGTCCAACTCCGACATCCAGAAATCACAAAAATACATCAAAACATCTCTCAAGCCCCAGCCTAACCCAAAAAAAAACTCTCACTAAGATATATCATCCAAAGTGCAGTGGAGAGTCCTCGGAACAACGATCACGAGGAGGAGGCTGGATCTGCAGCTTCCGTGGGTCCAGTCGACGGAGTGGACTCAGGATCTGCAGGGAGTAGAGGTGTCTCAACAGATGGAATCGTCGGGGCAGGAGTCGAGATCTCAACAACAGGCTCATCAGCAGCAAGGGTCTCGACAGCAGAAGTGTCAACAGGAATATCAGCAGGCTCAGCAACAGGGTCAGCAGGAGGCTCAGACGACTGAAGTGCTGAAGCAGAAGGCTCTGGAGCACCGGAAGTGGTGCCAACTCCAGGAGCAGAATAGGTAGTACCAGCAGCAGCAGCAGCAGTGGCCTCATCGCCACGGGCATAAGAAGTGACAAGCTCGTCAAGCTCCTCATCGTCCATCTCCTCGGCCTCAGACACCGAAGGAGGAAGCTCAATCCCCATCGTACGAGCCATACGACATACGACCTCCTCAGTACGAGCCAAACGGGAGTCGTGCTGACGAAGTAGACGTACGACATCGTCCAAAGAAGCAGGGGAAGAGGAGGCTGCAGCAGCTGACGGAGTAGACTGAGAAGCAGATGCGGTAGACCTCTGCACGTGACGAAGAGCCACTAGAGATTTCTTCATGGCCGTCGCGTTCAGAGGCGTACCCAAGGGACGCTCATCATCAGGAGGGAGGGGAACTCGGAAATGACGAAATACGAGAGTCAACAGGCAGGGGTATGGAATGTGCGCAGACTTATTGGTCTTGCGTATACACTCGAAAGAATCCATCTTATCGAGTATCACGCGAGCCCAATTAATCTCGCACCCTAAGAAAAGAGCGTATATGAGTTTCAAGAACGGCTGGGATGGGAGTGAAGAGGATCCATACTTAGGGAGGAGACACGACTTCAAAATCAGGTTAAGAACCCACGCATTCGGCTTGAAAGATTTCGAAGGAACACCAATGAATGCGGAGGGGATAACCTGGAAGATATCTGCAAGAATAGACTGATCCAAGGAAGAAATGTCGTCTACGGAAATGTCCGAGGGGAGGAGACCACACGACGCACAACCAAGGATCTCCCCCAAGATTTCTACCGTGAGAACTATAGGAGTTCCCAAGACAGTCGTCTCAATGGAGTGGCTGGCGTCGTACTGGCCTCGAATACGGTTGGCATAGAACAATTTCACGAGGCGAGGGTACGGTTTGGGATTGGCCTTGGGGTCGTATCGGAGATAATCTAGAAGGCCACTATAAGACAGAAGATCAGCAAGGCCGAGAAAATCAGAGAACTGAACGTAATGATCTAACAACAGTGGACAGTGCTCTATACGGTTGTACGCGGCGAGACACTGAGGGTCATCGCGGCACAACGATATGTCTACACCGCCGACTGGCATAGGAGCTTTACCCTTAGCCTTACGGGTCTTCGGAGGAGTAGTAGGTTCCCTAGTAGGCTCATCCTCAGGGATAAATTCAGTGTCGGAATCGGGAGGAGTAGCCGGAGTGTGAAGTAAGGGCTTTTTGGTCTTGGATTTGCGGGGCTTGACGGACGCAGTCCTAGGCTTCTTAGGAGGAGGCGACGATGGAGAGGCTTGGGTTGACTTGGCACGACGCTTAGGCTTCGGGGGATTCCTAGCGGTAGGTTGTTCTACGGTCATAGGAGAGGCCCCGGAAGAGGCGATAGGAATTCGAGTCTTAGCCATAGCACTACGAGCACAAGCAATCGAAGATTAGGTCACTAACAACCTAGAGATCACAAGCTAACAACCCTAGAAATCAAGAACTTCGAAAATCACAAGCCCTAGGTTAGAAATTAAAACCCTAGGATCTAGAGCTTGAAATCAAGGAGAGACAACCCTAGAAAAGGAAATCGACCTAGGAGAGGGAGGGAGATACCTAGGAGGTGGATTCGACGGCGACGGATGGCGGCGATCGACGGAGAAACGGCCGGAAGATGAAGGGTTTCGAGTTGGGGGTTTGGGGTTTTCGGGCTGGAGCAAGTGAGAAGACCGACTAAATGAGAATTTAGTCGGACGAGATCGAGTATAAGTCGGTCGGGAAGCGAAAAGACTCAACTGCCCTAACACACTTAGTCGGTCACGGTTCAAGCACTGACCGACTAGATTATGATCTAGTCGGTCGGTCAATGAGCTTGAACCGACTAAGTCGAAACAGGGGCACAGAGAGATTTTCAGGGCTAGATTTAGTCGGTCGCAGTATACTTACTGACCGACTAGTTTTCAATCTAGTCGGTCGAAAAGTGTACTATGACCGACTAACGAAAGAAAATGATAGGAGATGGATATTGGCTTGATCTAGTCGGTCTGAGTTCATTTGCTGACCGACTAGATGAGCATCTAGTCGGTTGACAAGTGAACTGAAACCGACTAGAAGAGTCCAAAAATTGACAATTGATTTCTCTTCACAAACCACTTGGATGAGACATCTCAACTCACTCATTAGTCATCTAAATTACCCCCATAAAACGTCGAAATCTTAAATACGACATTGAAATACGAATTCGAGCAATAAATTCAAATATATCACATAAAATTCCCAAAAATTCAATAAATCTAGCATGAATGAAATATCGCGAAATATAATAGCATGCAAGATATTTGAATGAAATATGAATCCTATATCTCGGATTCACCCATAATCCCCAATTCTCGACGCAACCGCACAAAGGAGTCCTCCTTTAGGGGTTTCGTGAAAATATCGGCGATTTGCTTTTGGGTTTCAACGTACACTAATATGATGTCCTTTTTAGCAACATGATCATCTAAGAAATGGTGTCGGACATCTATGTGTTTCGATCGGGAATGGTGCACCGGATTCTTTGAAAGACAAATAGCACTTTGGTTATCCACCATGATAGGGCTAGTATCACAATGAATACCAAAATCCTTCAATGTGTGTCTCATCCAAAGAACCTGGGCACAAGCGGCACCGGCGGTAATGTATTCCGCCTCGGTGGTTGAAAGTGATACCGAATTTTGCTTCTTGGAAAACCAAGAGACAAGAGAATTTCCTAGAAAATGGCAAGTGCCACTAGTACTTTTCCTGTCGGATTTGCATCCTGCATAATCAGCGTCACTATATGAGACTAACTCATACGTGCTAGATTTCGGATAAAGTAATCCAAAATCTAAAGTGTAACTTACATAGCGAAAAATACGTTTTACCGCTACTAAGTGAGAATCCTTAGGTTGAGACTGATAACGAGCACATATACATACGGCAAACATAATATCGGTCATACTCGCGGTAAGATAAAGTAAGCTACCTATCATACCTCGATATAGACGAATGTCTACATCTTTTCCGCCCGTATCTTTATCAAGATGCGTAGTCGTGCTCATTGGAGTCTTTTTCCCGGAGGCATTCTCCATTCCAAATCGCTTTAGCAACTCCACCGTGTACTTCGTTTGGTGGATGAAGATTGCATCGTTCAATTGGTGAATTTGGAGACCTAAGAAATATTTGAGTTCGCCCATGTGGCTCATCTCAAATTGTTCCTTCAGAACATTAGAAAACTCTTCGCAAAGAGCGAAGTTAGTAGCACCGAAAATGATATCATCAACATAAATTTGAACTAATAATATATCATTATTCGCATGCTTAATAAAAAGTGTTGAATCGGCTTCACCCATTTTAAAATTCAAATCCAAAAGAAAATTCTTTAGGCGATCATACCAAGCTCGAGGAGCTTGTCTCAAACCATAAAGAGCTTTCTTTAGTTTAAAAACGTGATTTGGAAAATTTTCATTTATGAAGCCCGGAGGTTGAGAAACGTAAACTTCCTCAACGACATCTCCGTTTAAAAATGCACTTTTAACATCCATTTGAAATAATTTAAAATTCTTATGGCATGCAAAAGACAAAAGTAATCTAATTGATTCTAATCTAGCTACCGGAGCGAAAGATTCTTCGAAATCGATACCTTCCTCTTGTCGATAGCCTTGAGCTACTAACCGAGCTTTGTTCCGGACGACGACTTGGTTTTCGTCAGTTTTGTTCTTGAAGATCCACTTTGTCCCTATGACGGTGTGGTTCTTTGATGGCAAAGGAACAAGCTCACAAACTTCATTTCTTTCGAATTGAATGAGCTCCTCCTCCATGGCCAAGATCCAAGCGCTATCTTCGCATGCTTCATTAATATTCTTTGGCTCTATCGATGAGGCAAAGGCACAATTTGCGAAGTGGTGAACTTGTGATCTCGTCTTGACACTATCATAGATATTGCCAATGACTTGCTCATGGGGATGGTCACGAACCGAATGAAGCCGTTTGGGAATACCTTGATCACTAGGAACATTCTCAACAACTTCATTAGTTGGGTTAGTCTCAATAGAATCAATAGAATCATTAGGCTTAGAATTATCAAACGAATCACATAAAACATCCATAGAATCATTATCATTTGAAATTCTAGTTGGAACAAATCCTTCATTAAATGAGACATGAAGCGACTCCTCGATCGTTGAGGTTCGTTTGTTGAATATCCGGTAGGCTTTGCTACGCGAAGAATATCCAACAAAAATCCCCTCATCGGATCTTGGATCGAATTTGTCCAAACTACCATATGTGTTCTTAATAAAACATTTCGAACCAAAAACACGAAAATGTTTAACTTGAGGCAACCTACCAAACAACAATTCATAACAAGTTTGTTTAGTGCCGGGCCTCAAAAGTATTCTATTAAACACATAGCAAGCGGTGTGTACCGCTTCCGCCCAAAATTGATGGCCAAGTTGGCTATCATCAAGCATAGTGCGAGCACACTCCACTAGCGTCCTATTCTTTCTCTCAACTACACCATTTTGAGGAGGTGCACGAGGGAAAGAGAAGGTGTGAGTAATACCAACTTCATCACAAAATGTCTCAAAAGACTCATTCTCAAATTCACCTCCATGATCACTACGAATAGTGACAATGGTGGTTCCTAAGAGATTTTGTACTTTCTTAACAAAAATTGTGAAGTTTTCAAAAGCTTCATTTTTATTACATAAGAAGAATACCCATGTAAATCTTGAATAGTCATCTACGATGACAAGTCCATACCTTGCATTTCCTAAGGAAGCTACTCTAGTTGGCCCAAATAAGTCTAGATGTAATAGCTCCAGTGGCCGTTTAGTAGAGATGCTTTTCTTAGGTTTAAATGAAGATTTAGGAAGCTTGCCGCGTTGACAACAATCACAAAAACTTTTCTTTTCAAAAACAAGCTTCAGAAAACCTTTAATAGAATTCAATTTTGAAAGCTTATATAGTGTTCCAAATATCACATGTCCAAAGCGTCGATGCCATAAGTGTTGTTCACTTGTGTTGGCAACGAGACATTGTTCATATGACTTAGGAAGATCCAAAATATAAATGTCTTTACGACGAGTTCCGGAAAATAATAATTTTTCATTATCCTCTCTTAAAATATGACACAATCCTTTCGCAAAGCTAACTTTGTAACCTTTGTCACAAAGTTGGCTTATTGAAATAAGATTATGATTTAAACCACTAACAAGATAAACATCACTAATTAATGGTTTAGAAGGGTTACCGACTATACCAACACCTATGATGGTTCCGCTCTCGTTGCCTCCAAATACGACGCGGTTTCCATTCGCAATGGGAACCACTCCGGAGAGCAATCGAGCGTCACCCGTCATGTGTTTGGAACACCCGCTATCGAGTATTCAATTCCCTTTGGAGCTAAATTTAAATTTGTTGCTCCTTTTCTTTTTCTTTTCCTTGAGTACCTCATCGCTTTCGTCATTACTATCATCGGAAGAGGAGGATCCTTGATCATTATCCTCTCTTGCCATGAAGCACATGTGCGCTTGCTCCACTTGCTCATCGTCCGACTCTCCGCTTGAGGAATCCTCGGAGTCGGTGAATGTTGCTCCGACAAGTCCCTTTTTGTACCCCTTTTTGTACTTCTTCGACTTGTCAAACTTTGGCGCTTTCCACTTCTCCTTTTGCTTGTTTTGAGGACAATCCGCTTTGATGTGTCCTGGCTTATTGCATTTAAAACACAAAGGAGAGGAAGAGGCGTTAGTAGAACCAAATTTAGCTTTGTTCTTATAGTTACCTTTTCGGAAGAAACGGTTGAACTTCATGGCCATGAGTGCCATGGATTCCAAGTCCAACTCGTTTTCCGATTCTTCATCATCGGTAGACGTGGATGTGGATGGAGCGGCTTTGAAAGCAATAGCCTTCTTCTTTGGCTCGTCTTGCTTTAGGTAAGACTTCATCTTTTCTTGCAATTTGAGCTTGCTATCCTTGCGTACCTCGTACGACATTAAAGTACCCATTAGTTGAACTACGGTGTACTTATCCATGTCATTACCTTCCTCGATGGCGAAGGTACGTTTTTCCCAAGAAGAGGGAAGTCCTTCAATAAGCTTTGAGCACTTCTCCTTTTGAGTGTAGGACTTGCCGAGGGCCTCTAACTCGTTTATTATGTCAACGAAGCGAGCGTAATATTCTTTCATCTTCTCGCCCTGTTGCATATGAAACATTTCGTAATCTTTGTTTACGACTACGAGTTTAGAGTCTCTTACCCGACTCGTCCCTTCATGTAGTATGAGGAGAGAGTTCCAAATTTGATATGCACTCTTACATGTGCATATCTTATTGAAGTCCTCGGGCTCCAATGCGCATTGCAAGGCGTTCATTGCCTTGGCATTGCTTACCTCCGCGGCGACCTCCGCGGTAGTCCATTTCTCAAAATCTTCTTCTTCGGGCTCAATGTATTCCTTCATTGTGGTCCTCCATAGAGACGCACTCCGGAGGAAGGTTTCCATCCGGCATTTCCAATACCCGTAGTTGGTACCGTTGAAAAATGGAGGCCTCGTAGAGGAATGTCCCTCCATCACCGAAGATGCTCCTTCACGGTTCCTGAAGGTTTCATAGTTGGAAGGTGGACGCACGGTCTTGTTGTCGTTGGCAGACATAGCTAAGTATCTGGCTCTGATACCAAATGTAATGCCCTACCAGCTACTGCACAAGTACTAGAGGGGGGGTGAATAGTACTTTAAAATAATAAGGCGTATAATTCCAAATTAAATTGCACACAACTACCAAATCAATTTGCGGAAGCTTAAATTGAATGACAACAATGAAATTAACAATGCAAACAAACGATGTTAATGGGTTCGGATCCACCCAAGTCTCCCCGACTTGTTCCCGGTGATCCTACGTCCCAACCACCCGGATCCCCTCCGGATACTTGAGTTAGAAACCCTAACTCAAGATTTCCACTATGAATATCTTGTGAAAAACCTTCACAAGATCAAATCATACATGCAATGGCAAAGTGAATCCCACAACCCGGGATCACAAACTTCTCTCACAACCGAGAGAACCAATAAGCAATATTAAAGAGTTTAAATGAAATAAATACTCTTACCACAAAATCCTATACCTTGAGTTTTTCTTACCCAATAGGTGGAATGAAGGATTTGAGGAAGATGAAGTCACCAAGACCTAGCACCAAGGAAATGACCAGCAATCGGTGCCTAGGAAAGAGTTGGAGACTTGGATCAAGCAATAGCTTGAAGAGCTCACCAAGAACAAGCTTCTCTCTAGATCTAGAAATGAGAGAGAATGGGTTTCTTGTGAGGAAGAGAGCTTTAGATTTGAGGGAGAATAGCTATCTCTTTAGAACTCAATGAATCTCTGAATAGAAGCTCTAACCTAGATAGAAATGACCTAGGTTCGTATTTATAGGAACCCAAAAACACAAGTTAGGTCATTCACTAACGTATAGAAATCTGTGAGACTTAGTCGGTCAAAGAACAATCACTGACCGACTAGTTCATCAACTAGTCGGTCAGCCAAACAACGTGGACCGACTAAGAGGAGATCTGAGAAGAAAAAGAATTTCAGACCTAGAAATCTAGTCGGTCCAAGAAGACTGTCTGACCGACTAGTTTCACAACTAGTCGGTCAGCCAATGAACGTAGACCGACTAAGAGGCAAAATAACTTAGTCTGAATGCAAAGTGACTTAGTCGGTCCAAGAACAAAAGTTGACCGACTAAATTGTCAACTAGTCGGTCACCAAACGTTCTTAGACCGACTAACGGTAAACAGTAGCTTAGGAGAATTTTGGAGTGAACAGTAAGTCTCAACTAGTCGGTCAAAGAAGCATCACTGATCGACTTGTTCACAAACTAGTCGGTCGGTGAGTCAACGTAGACCGACTAACTGTAAACAGTAAAGTCCAAGAATTTAAGGAATCAAACTAGTCGGTTCAAGAATAGTTGCCGACCGACTAGATCACCATCTAGTCGGTCAGTACTTGTTCTCGTACCAACTAACATGCACAATAAATCCGAAGCGAAGCGCGACGCTTCGAGGAAGTTAGAATGAACTTGTGCAAGGATCCTAGAGCTACGAAATGAGCGTAATGAAGATATAGACGTAAGATATACTCAAGGCTTAACATTCTATATATCGAAGCTAAAAGACTATAAATAAAACCTTAATAAACGGTCTTCGATAGCTTCGATTGAATCTTCATATTTTCCAAAGCGTCGCAAGAGCTTCAACGAAGCTTTAGGCATGAATATGAGCTTTGGGAAGTGTTGAGATGTCGCTTTGAATGTTCTCGTGAAATTGGCGACGATCACCAAAACTGCGCTCACAAATTGTTAGTTCATGGATTATTTATGTTTGCTCATCATCAAAACCAAATCCGGGGAGTCCAATATTCAACAGGTGACTCTTCTTGAACCAACTAACATGCACTCGAAGCCGAGGTAAGAAGCGATAGGCTTCGGGAAAGTTTCTAATGGCTTCTATGAAGATCCTAGCTCTAAGATATGAGTGAAATGAAGTTTATAATGTAAGTCCTACTCAGGGCTTAACATTCTAATCTATGAAGCTAGAAGACTATAAAATAAACCTTACGAGCCGTCTTCAAAGCTTCAATCTTCATTCTTGACTCCAATAAAACTCCTTGAGCTTCAACGAAGCTTCAGGCACATGATCATGCGTATTGAGAAGTCTTGAGACGTCGCTTTAGAATGTTCTCGTGAATTTGGCGACGATCTCCATAACTGCGCTCACAAATTGTTAGTACATGAATTATTTATGTTTGCTTATCATCCAAAACCAAATCCGGGGAGTCCAATACTCAACACATGACCTGCGTCCTTTAACTCCGAGATAAGGTTCGCCATATGTCGCAGATGTTTCCCCATGGAATGATCTGGACGTTTCTTATATGAATCGAACCTTATAGTTAAGGCGCAAAGTTTGGACACCGATGTGCCACCGAACTTCTCCTCTAGCTTGGACCATATGTCCATGGCTAGGTCATGTTCTCGGAAGATGCGCATTATGTCATCAGCCATACTGCTTAATAACGTAATGCGCGCTATCTTGTTCTTCTGAGACCAAGCATCAAAAGCTTCCTTGTCTCGTCGGTGTTGGGCCGTAGTGCCCAACTCGGGTTCAATCATAACGTTCTTTAGAGTTTCGAGCACTTCTTGCTCCTCTAGAACGTTTTGTATCTTGATGGACCAAAGTTTGTAATTATCGCCGTTGAGTTTTTCACCTCTGTTTAACTCAGCGACAATATTCTTTGAAGCGGAAGATATTTTACTTTTAAAATGCTGCAAAAGACAAAAAACCAAAGGTTTGATTAAAAAAATTGCATTGAAAATTCTTAAAATACAATTCCCATTTGAAGTGATAATAGAATATCCCATTTGGATAGTTCTAATTTCAACTCCCACTTGGAATGATATTTATAATTTGATAAGTTACTTTCGAAAAATATTGAAGATGTTACTCTAGAATCGGAAAGGACACTATGTTTCCAATCACCATCTAGAGTAACTTTCAATATTTCTCCCTCACTTTATCAAATATTAGTACTCTTATAGTACTTCGCATCGGAAAAGCGTTTTTGAAAACGTATTTTTCAAAACGTATGAAAGCGTATTTTTCAAAAAAAATGTATATTTCAACTTAGTACCCTTATGATACTAGTGAAATATTTGGCACTTCCTGACCATTTGTCGGGAATGAGCCGTAGCCGTGCCAAGGTCGGATCCCCCTTTTGGGGATTTTTCTGCAAACTATCGTTGCCAGCTCCCGTATGGATCCAGGCTTCCCCCCCCCGTATGAGAGAATTTTGGCGCAGACGACTGTCGTTTGGCCCCGTATGGGCTAGTCGGCACGTTCATGTTCGACCAAGGCCTTTTGCCTAATTGGTCGACCAAAACACCCGAATTGGTCGACCAATGATAATGGTCTGAAACTTCTCCCGGCCAGGGCCTCTGCCCTGGCCGAGACTGGCCAAGGGCCGGCCAGGGCATCTGCCCTGACCGGCCAGGGGCCTTGGCCCCTCGGCCAGGGCCTCTACCCTGGCCGAGGCCGACCAAGGCCGGCCAGGCCCTGGCCTCTGCCAGGGCATTGGCCCTGGCCTCTGCCAGGGCCGGCCAGGCCGCGGCAATGGCTAAGGCGTCGGCCCTGGCCACTGCCAGGGCCGGCCAGGCCGACCCTGGCCACTGCCAGGGCCGGCAGGCCGGCCAGGGCCCCTTGGCCCTGGCCTGGCCTCTGCCAAGCCTGGCCTTGGCCACGGCCAGGGCCCCCTGGCCCTGGCCGGGGCCGGCCAGGTCCGGCCATGGTCGGCCATGGCCATGGCCGGCCATTGCCGGGCCATGGCCATTTGGCCTTGGCCGGCCATGGCCCATATGGCCATGGCCGGTCACCCCCTTATTTGGGGTTGCCGCACATCCATGCCGGAGCGGTGACCGTGGTGGTTATTGGCCATAGCCAAGCCCCTCCGCATGGGAAGGGGGGTGCGTTGCCTTCATAGCCCATTTGGCCATGGTGATCATGCACCAAAATTCATCTTCTCCGATGTAGATAACTACCATCATCTTCGTCGATGAAGCACCCGTTCGTCGAGAAAGTAGTTATTCTCTAATGGCCGTGTGCCAAAAATAAAAAATAACACACTTTAAAGTTCGTAAACTACGCGCTCCACATGAAGAGAGTTCACATTCCCTATGAATGGAGACTCAGCATCCATGAAGAGAGCGAGCTTGACGATATGAACGGTCGGTTCTTCCCGTCACGGAGAGTTCCTACCATATCCGTAATGATAGGAGACCCTAACGTGAAAAGAACAACCGCTACGTTCTCTCCGTCACGAAGCGTTCCTACCATATCCGTAATGGTAGGATACCCATTCGTGAAAAAGACAACGCCTCGTTCATCGGTTCGACGTGGCGGTGGTTTTGACCGGGGCGAACCCGTATGGCTCTGATACCAATGTAGGATCCTGTCAAAACAGCGTTAGGATCGATAAATGAAGTTGAGACTTACGCTTGCGTATGCGGCACGGTAGTCTCGGAACTTCGCCTTCGGATTCGCCACGACGGATCGAGTCTTCTCACGAACGGAGTAAGGCTACTAAATCCACAATCCAAATCTCTACTTTTAGATTAAGAACTTGGATAAAGAGAGAGGAAGGATTTCGGCAGAGCTTCGCTAGAATGAAATGCAAGGCAAGAATACCATGCAAAAGTGTAAAGAAATGGCTAAGCCTTGGGTCTTATTTATAGCCCCCAAGGTAGTTATTTTAGGAGTAATTGTTCCTTTGGAACAATTTAACTAAGGTGTACCATCATACATGGCACATTATAAGCTTAAGTTGCACCATATGCATGGTACAACATAAGCTTAAGATATTCCCCCTTTATTAGCCATATGTCGCATGCACTTATGCACATATAATGCGACTTTCCCACTTATCTAGAGATCCTCTCTGCAAGGGAACAGATTCCCTTTGCACACGACTTCGTGTACGCGACGTTCGAGGTCCGTATTCCCTCGTACATCCCCTACAAGGGTGTACAAACGTCATCCATATCCAACACTAGTCGGTCAAAGCACACTTGCCGACCGACTAGTTTCACTACTAGTCGGTCGGTGAGATAACTTAGACCGACTAAGAGATAAAACACAAAGTCTGAGAACAAATAGAATTAGTCGGTCCAAGAACAAAAGTTGACCGACTAGTTCATCAACTAGTCGGTAACCAAATGTACATAGACCGACTAATGACAAACAGTAACTTGGCATGTACAGTCGAAGCTCAACTAGTCGGTCAAAGAAGCATCACTAACCGACTAGTTCACAAACTAGTCGGTCGGTGAGTCAACGTAGACCGACTAACTGTAAACAGTAAAGAGCTATGATTTGAGAAGGCAAACTAGTCAGTCCAAGAAGGATTGCCGACCGACTAGATCACCATCTAGTCGGTTGGTTCTTCTTCATGAACCAACTAACATGCACAAGAAGTCGCGAATCGAAGCGCGATGCTTCAGGAAAGTTAGTATGGACTTCTACTAAGTTCCTATGTCTAAGATAGGAGCGATATGAAGATTAAAACGTAAGACCTACTCAAGGCTTAACATTCTACGGAACGAAGCTAAAAGACTATAAATAAAAATTTGACGAACCGTCTTCGAAAGCTTCGATCCGAATCTTCATGACTTCTAAAATGGTCCAAAATCTTCAATGAAGCTTTAGGCATACGATCACGTGCTTTGAGAAGTCTCGAGACGTCGATTTGGATGTTCATATGAATTTGGCGACGATCTCCATAACTGCGCTCACAAATTGTTAGTTCACAATATATTTATGTTTGTTCATCATCCAAAACCAAATCCGGGGAGTCCAATATCCAACATGACGCTCGTTTAGGAGAGTCGTTCATAAGCGAAGTTGCCCCTTCGAATTACGGCTGACACTCGTTTAGGAGAGTCGTTCAGTAGCGAAGGGGTGGCCCCTTCGACTTACGGCTGATACTCGTTTAGGAGAGTTGTTCAGTATCAAAGGGGTGTCCCCTTTGACTTACGAATGACGCTTGGTTAGGGGAGTCGTTCAGTGGCAAAGGGGCGTCCCTTTTGACTTACGGCTGATGCTTGGTTAGGAGAGTCGTTCAGTAGCGATGGGGTGGCCCTTTCGACTTAAGGCTGACGCTCGATTAGGAGAGTCGTTCAGTAGTGAAGGGTGGCCCCTTCGACTTACAGCTGACGCTTGTTTAAGAGAGTCGTTCAGTAGCGAAGGTGTGGCCCCTTCGACTTATGGCTCATGCTCGTTTAGGAGAGTCATTCAGAGGCGAGGGGGTGGCCCCTTCGACTTATGGCTGACGCTCATTTAGGAGAGTCGTTCAGTAGGGAAGGGGTGGCCCCTTCGACTTACGATTGATGCTCGTTTAAGAGAGTCGTTCAGTAGCGAAGGAGTGGCCCCTTCGACTTACGATTGATGCTCGTTTAAGAGAGTCGTTCAGTAGCGAAGGAGTGGCCCCTTCGACTTACGATTGATGCTCGTTTAAGAGAGTCGTTCAGTAGCGAAGGAGTGGCCCCTTCGACTTACAACGGATGCTCGTTTATGAGATTTGTTCAGTGGAGAGGGGGTGGGCCCTTCGACTTACAGCTGATGCTTGATTAGGAGGAGTCACTTGCGTGAATTCCACCAACATGAATCTAGTTTACCCAAGCTTTCCCGAGGATCGGGTCCTTTCAGAGGGAATTTTGGTGGGTTAGTTTTCATAGATTTCATGAAGGCGTAATGAAGTGAAACTTTATTTGATAAAAGAGACATGCTTTATTGAAAAAATTGACAGAAAAATGAAAAGGCGTACTTGTGTTTCTGAACTTCGTTGTAGCTGTTGTTGTTCATCACCTCTTTATTCGCCCCAAACTTTACGTGGCTCGCTACTCGATCACCTTGGTAACGGGTGACCCCATCATCTTACCCTTCTGCTTCGAGGATCCCTCCTTGCTAGGTTGATCGTTAGATGGTTTCTTGTGGTGTCCTCACTTGACAAGCGCATCGATCTCTTTTTTGAGAGTCCAACAGTCGTTGGTATCGTGCACATAGTCGTTGTGATATTTACAGAATTTGAGGTCATCCCTCTTCTCATATTTGCCCTTCTTTGCTGTCTCTTGTATCAGCTCCTCTCGTGGGGCGTAAATGAGGACTTTCATCTTAGGAGTAACCGGCTTAGCATAGGTAGGGCGCTCCTTGCTTCGAGGGCTCCTTTCCCTAGGTTTCTTGTCTCGAGACTCCTGGCAGGGGGTTCTTGAGTTTGGTTTCTCTTGCCTAGTGTCTCAGCGACGGGAGGGGGTGCCCTTCATATTAGTTCCGGTCGGTTCTTCTGCCTCCTCGGAGGAAGTGAACCGATCCGTTATGTTGAGCATTTTTGCGATGGTGTTAGGGGAGAACTTATGGAGGGCCCTTCGCAGGGGCTTATTTCAGACCGCCTGGGTGAGTGCCGCTATGACGGTCACGTTCAGCGTCTCCTCTACATCGAGCCTCTCATCGTTGAATCTCTGGACGAAGGCTCAGATCGACTCATTCTCGTTCTGTTTGAGCGAGAAGAGGTGGGAGGATTTCTTCTTAGGACATCGTCCTACGATGAATTGTTTGCAAAATATTTCTGCCAATTCATCGAACGAACCGATGCAGCCATGGGGTAGCCCTTCGTACCAGCTTTCTGCCTTCTTACACAGGGTAGCATGGAAGGCTCTACAAAGGTATGGCTCGTCGGCCCCATGAAGCAGCATGACATTCAAATACTTATGAATGTGCGACCATGGGTCGCCTCTGCCATCATAAGCTGGTAGGGCCGTGAGCTTGAACTTGGGGAGAGGAGGAGCAGAGATGATATTCTCTTTCAGTGGGGTCCTTCGAATTACGGATCGAACCAGTAGAGAGCCTCCTTTTCTGGGTTGCACGTAGTTGGCTCCCGAGGAACGGTTCGGTATCTCCTCCATCCTCCCGAATCCACATGCAGGGTTCAGAGGGTTATAACCCGGGGGAGCCCCGTACATTACCTGATCTAGGATGTTGCGGGTTGCTTCCCGATATTTAGAGAGGGTGTGTTCCCCCTGGAGAACGAGTCTCGATTGTCGACCCCCGTTCCGCAAAATTGGTGTGTTGGGGGGGGGGGGGGTCGTGTTGTGGAGGTTAATCTCTAGTTGATCTACCCTTGGGTCCCCCATGTTGGATCTTGATCTAAGCCTAGAGGGGGGATGAATAGGCTAATAAAAATTCTCGTGCAACCCATGATCAAACATGTAAGGATCGCCTTACCCTTGCAATACTAACAACACACACTAGAGGGGAGTGAATAGTGTAATGGAAATAAAATTGTCCAATTAAAATTAAACTTGCAAATGCGGAATTATAAATGCAAGAGGAAATAATTGACACAATCAATCCAAACACAAACACAAGGAATTACCCTGGTTCCCCAAACTTGGGTACATCCAGCCACACCAAATATCCACTATAATCCCACACAGAGAAGTGAATACAAATCTCACAAAAAGATAACCTCCCACAAAGAGAGAAAGACTAATTCCCACAAAGAGAATTAGTGACAACAAATTCACCAAGTAAAATAAATACTCTTACCTATGCCTTGAGATGCTTACTCATGAATGAATGCAAGGCATGGAAGAGGATCTCCAAGTGTTGAGATATGCTTGAGAGCACTTGGATGAATTCCCTTGAGCTGGACTTCAAAGCATGAAGAAGAATGAGAGCTCTTGAGAGGGAATTGAGGGAGTTTGAGAGTGGCTTATAGATTTCTTGAGATATTCAATTGCATCAAGAAGTATAAGAGACGGCAGCACACCCATATATATAGGAACCCTATATCAAACCCCAAAACCCAAGGAAACATCCAAAGAATCGATTCTGCAATGGCTAGAAACTGGGTGAAAAAGACAGGAACAGTCGACTGATGATCAAAAGACAGTCGACTGATCAACGACTAGAAAATATCCAACGGCTATAATCTGAGCCAGGACAGTCGACTGATGAAGACAGTACAGTCGACTGAGAACAAGACAGGCGCCTGTAAATCCTTCACTAGGCGACTGCTGCAGGGGATGGAATAAAACAGAGAGCTGCACTCTATCTCCAGTTAAGCACACATGCGACTGATGTCAATAATACAGTCGACTGTCTATTAGTCAGGTGACTGTAATACCGTAATCAGACTTCTACTGAATAAGATGGAGAAAAGATAGAGAGATGTAGAGATTGCACTTACGCTACTCAGGCGACTGATGACCAACCTACATGCGACTGTAAATATACAGGCGATTGTAAACTGACCAGTAGTCGACTGTGCGTAAAGCTCAAGTTTGAGTCAATTGAAATGTTGACTTGAGCTGTGCATATCAGGCGACTGGAAATCACCCAGTCGACTGTGTTTCCTTCATCAGGCGACTGACGGAAAGCCAGAGACTCCAAATGAGTCTTTGGACAAAGTGAACCTATTGGGTTGGATTCTAAGATAATCCTAAGGCTCACTAAGATGGTTAAATGCATATGCATGAATGAGTAAACCATCTAACAAGGCATTACATTAATCCTAGACTCAAAAGAGAGAGAAAGCAATAAAGTAAAATACATGCATTACAACGCTTTTCTTAGAGTCTAAGTCTTCAATCTTGATGCCTTGATTGCTCTCCATTATCTCCAAGCTTTGGCACTCCATGAGGCCAAGCAATGGTCCTTCTTCACTTGATGTCCATCCTTGCACCAAGTGATTAGTCTCCAAGAAAGATATTCTTGAAATAAAACTGAGAGACTAAAACATGAGAGTTAATAGCAACATAATGTTGTGATCATCATCAAAATAAGATTGGTATGAAACACCAATACTCAACATTCTCCCCCTTTTTGATGATGACACACATTATGTAAAATACAAATAATTAAAACACAATGCTAATGAGCTCCCCTACTTATATGCACCAATTAAACAATGAGCTACACAATAGTAAATACTCATTATACCAAATAATATCATGGTGACATATAATAGGCAATGACTACATAAACCAATTGTAATAGACAATATCATGCAAACATGAATGGTTTATCTAATCCTATAAATCTCTCCCCATATGCATAAGTATATAACTCTCCCTATATAGTTACATAATGCATATACCTCTCCCCCTTGACATCGTCAAAAAGGTGGACATCAAGTATATCCCCCTTTGTCATCTTCACTATGATGTGACAATATGCAAGAAAAGAAAGAGATGTATGATACCAAATTGAAAAATTTAGTTGATATAAATTCACTATCCCATGCTCCCCCTAGATCATAGAAATGGTCAACTTTTGAATTCTATGATCTAATACCAATATTGGAGCCATGTGCCATAAAATGTATCAAAGCAATTGAAATGGAAAAATCAAGCTTCAATGATACACAAAGATATTGCCAAAACAAATATAACATGAAACATGTTGGCAATTAACAAGAGGGTTGGTTTGAGACCAAAAATAACCAATAGTAAATAGTGATCTCAAACATCCTCAGAATGAGAGTCAAATATGTTTTAAAATATTTTAAACATATAACATATTAACTCCCCTATTGACATACACATGGATCAAAAGTGCATGCATGTCAATACAATCCCCAAGATTCCCATTTTCATGAAAAATACATACATTTAAAAGTATTTTCAAAATCATGAAACACGCACACAACCAATGGGTATGCAAAAATGTAACATTAAGCACATTACCCATGCAATATGCAAATGTGTGTGGGGAACATAAACATTAGGGAACCAAACCCAAGAGGAGTTTGACTTTCTAACGTAATCACATGAGGTGATCACATCCCTAACAAGAGAGTTGATGTAACTATCCCTCTTTTGCACACTAACCTTAGTGGGAATCCATAATTTCAAGGATTTCCTAGGCAAGGGTTTTGCCTTTGCAAGAGGGATGGATGTGGTATGCTTAGGTGTAGAAACTAGTTTCTTGGCATGCAAAGAATGAGGATTTTGCTTCTTAGCAAAAAATGAAGATTTTTCATTCTTCCTCATTACCTCGTGATCTACATGCTTCTTGTTGATGTTATTATTGTACAAGAAAGCATGATGATTCTTCTTAGGTGCTTTAGCAATATTTCTTGTATTTGCACCATAAGAGGAATTAGAGGTGGGTTTGGGTACCACATTTTGAATATAACCCAAACCTCCTCTATGATTTGCCGGATATTGTTTTTCCAACAAATCGTGGTGTGAATCCCTAGAATACACAAAGCTTTTGAGCTTCCGAGATTCCTCTTCACATTTCAACGTAAGTTGTTGAATGTGAGAATCTAAGCTAAGGTTTTGAGCAACAAGATTTTTATTGGTTAAACTCAATTCCTTAACTTGAGAGAGAAGTGAGTCTCTCTCACTAGTGTCATAAGCATGCCTTTCATCATGAATTACACTAGTAATATCTAGTTCATGCAATCTACTCTTATCAATCTTATATTTTGCTTTTAATTTATTGTAAGAGTTGATGCACTTACTAGCCAAATTGGAGGTCACATTTAGGCGGTATTCGATCTCCTCATAGGATGGCTTTTCCTCCTCAGCTTCCTCATCGCTTTCCTTCTCGACTTCCTCATCGTTTTCCTCCTCGCTTGAGCTTGACGAAGACTCTTCCCCTTTAGCCATGAAGTGACGTCCCCCGGTTTGGCCACATATGGGTGCAATAGGATTGTGGATACCAGATTTAAATATTTATACCGCAAGCGCACGGTGTTGTAGTGTGGCTTGGGAGTCGAACACAGGAAGGCGTGGTTGTGCTTGTGTCAAAGAGGAACCGGTTCACCCGATGGGTAAGCTAGCCCGAACGATCGATGGTTTGTCACAGAATGTAAATTCTAAGTATGAATGATATAAAAGGAAACCTAGGACTTCGGTTTCCACCCTATCATGTGTTCTCACTATTACGACCGATGGATAGGAGTACGATTGGATTTAGGGTTTAGTGGTAAGACGTTGACTCTAAAAGTGATACCGGCGTCCCATGGGCCCGATATTCCGGTCGATGCCCAGGTTGATACATCGGACTACCCGGGTTTGGTCAGTGGGCATTCCCATGTCCATTAACACCGACCGCCTCCGGGAGCACTAAGCTCGCAACGATAACTCCCAACATCTCATCCTGCCGTTCCCACGCGCTAGGATTCGATGTTTACGCTAAGGGCATGAGCTGTGGCTAGGGAGTCAACCGTCAAGTTTATTCTCTCTTGGCCCGACGGTCAAAGGCGATCTTTTTCCCGCCGACGACAATGAAACACCCTGTGTAACCATCTAAATTCTAATCCCTATCGAAATCCTAGTCCTATGGACGCATTAGGGAGAACCCACGAAGGGGTTTCCACCAAAATCCCAGATTTGGGAACTAGTCACAAATCATAGCTAAAAAGCAATCTAAATGAAAATCAACCGTAAAAATCAAGATCAGGCAATTGACACGGGGTAGTAGCAATGCTATTAAGACAATATTAAAGTTTCACAAAGATCAGAAGACTAACAAATAACAATAAAAATCCAGCCGTCACAAAATGGAGAAAAAGACAGAAAATAACAAAAGCTGCGTTTTCTGAAACCTAGGGCATATATATATACAAATCGACGTCACCCAATCGGTTGAAGCATCAACTGATCGGGTGACCTGCTTGGTGCTTCAGCCGTCAGCTTCGGGAACGTCACCCGGGGGCTGAGGAGAGCGAGTGGAGTCGTCGGTTCGACATTTGAAGAGATGCAGCATCAGGTGAACCAATCGGTTGAGTTATCAACCGATCGGTTGGAGTTTCGCCCAAAAGAAAAGAGAACACCGTCGAACTGGCACGGTCTGCGAACTGTCGGTTGAGCTCTCCAGGTCGTCGCTTGGAAGATTCGGCTACAGATGACCCGATCGGGTGAGATGTCACCCGATCGGTTGGAATTCAGCTCCAAATGGCCGAGAAATCTGTCGGATTGAACCGGTCGACGAACCGGTCGGTTGAGCCGCACTTCACTTCAGCCTTCGTCCGGGTCGGATACGCGTGCACCACCCGATCGGTTGGCTGTGTCCAACTGATCGGTTGAGGGCTGAAAATAGCAATCTTCGTCGTTTGACCCCCTGGATCGCACGTGACTCCTCCTGTTGCTCTGGGGACTCATGATATCTTCGTTATATGTCCCTTACACTGGAAATCTCCTGCAAACAAACAAAAACACGGAGAAGTGAAAGAAAACTAAAAATCACAAGAAAACGAGTACTTGACGATGGAAAACAACGGAAAAACACAAAGAAGACGTGTGTGAATATATAAAATATAAACGCACGTCAACACCAAGTAAGTAAGCGACAAATCGCAACACTAAACCAAGGAATACGAGTCCAAACAAGTGTCATGGGCCTACGCAGTGAAGCGCGAGTAAGCGTGGTCGTGTGCTAGCAGACGGTATCACTATCTACATTGTGCAATAAGCTCCATATACACAAATCCAAGGAAAGACCCAAATATCGATTCGATTTGAAATAAGCGGTGAATAGTAGCTCAAGCATGCTTGAGAAGAGTATAAGAATAGAAGCGTATCATGTGTCAGGGACTCCACAGCTAGGGACTAGGAAATCACCACACTATCGCCTAGATAATAGCTAGAAAGTCCATATTCCAAGTGTTTTCGAAAACGATGGAGGTTGAGAAGGTGTGGAGTAGAACACTCGGTGCAAACTCTCGTCTTCCCTTTATTCTTGGTAGGTGGGAAAATATTCACACTGGAATTTTTTTGGGTTTTTGGCATTTGTATTTTTTTTTGGATTTTTGGCTATACATATTTTTTTCTTTCTTTTCTCTTTTCTTTTCATTTTTGGGTTTTTCTTTTCTCCTTTTTTTGGATTTTTGGGCTTTTGGGATATATACATGTGTACTCTCCCAAGTGGGAGAACGGTACACGACGAGGGGATTTGTACCAAGTAAAATAAAAAAGAAATCGGATTCTAAACACTTGGGCAAATGAGAATTTTCTCGTTAATCAGAGCATAGGCTAAATGGGTTATTCTAGTCCTAATTGTAGAATCTCGGCACATGCGAATTGAAGTATACGATATAAAATATTCATGCATATAGAAGCAGACATGAGAAGCAAATACCGCATATTCAAATCGAAGCATGGTAATCTAGGGGTCATCCCAGGACAGGTATATAAATCAAAATCACAAAGTAAAAGCACACTATAAGCTAGTCATGACACACGACTCACATAAAAGCAAAGTGAACCCACGAAGCATGAAATGCAAAAGGACTCGGCTTCCTAGGGTTAGTGAAAGTGAACATCGTAGCCATGCTAGGTGTGTGTGTGATTCTGTGGCAATTCATCATATGGGGTCATCTCTAGGAGAAAGAAATAAAAAGAAGAGGAGAAAAAAGAGAGACACAAAGGAAAACAACTCAAAAACGAAGAAAAATACACAACTGATGCACGAAGTGCGACTCCCCCAAGCTGAAACTTGAATTGCCCTTAATGCAATAGAAGTAAATAAAGGAGGGCAATGATAATGGGGGGATACGCACCGACTCAAAGAGAAATGAAAAACAAGAAAAACACGCATACGAAACTGAAAAAGAAAGAAGGAGGAAAAAGAAATACAGAAAATAAAAGAAAGAAAATCACACCACACGACATATATAAACAAGCACACCATAAAAATCACACGACTAGACACATAAAAAATGACTTCCACCAAGCTAGACATGACACTGCTAGCAGTATGATATGATCATGATGATGCAGAAATATGCTAGGGGGAAGATCGGGAAAGAAAAAGAAATCAAAATGCCGGAGAGGAACTATCCTCATCCTCCTTGGTAGAAGATGGAGGGGTGTGGACGGGAGAGGTGACGTGTGTGCGGAGAAGTGGAGAAAGGGGTCAAGGTTATGGAAGGGTGGGTGCGGAGGAGGTGTGAACAATGGGTGGTGTGGTGGTGATGATGGTGAGTGGTAGGGAAATGGTGACCAATGTGGTGTTGGATGGGAGAGGTACGGGGGTAGGAGAGGATGGTGGGGGAGGTGATCTCGATCGCACATGCAATTTCTTGCGACGCGTGTATGGGGTGATGGAAGTGGATGGTGATGGATCTGTGGGGGCGACGGCAGTGGTCGTGAGTGGAGGTGAAGTGGAGGGAATGGAAACGGTGGTGGCGGGAGGTAATGAATATGATGGTGGAGGCAAAGATCGTCGAGGAGGCGAAGGTCATCTAAGAGGCGAAGGTGGTGGTGAGGGGGATGGTGTGGGTGGAGGTGGATCGTGAATTTGAGTGAGAATGCAGAGGATGGCGGCCACGTTCCTCTCAAGTGCGAGGAAACGTGGGTGAGTGAAGATAGAAGAGGATGGGACCGAGGAGGTGGAAGAGGATGCACCAGCGTGCAGTGCAGCTAACTCAGCCTCAAGACGGAGGCGAGTAGAGGTGGCTCGACGAAAGGAAGAAGTAGTGGTCGTACGGACCGGAGAAGTGGTGACTATGAAAATGGAGCTAAGGATCGAAGTTACCCAGTAGTGTAGTGAATCCTTGCTCGCAATTCACCCAACGCTGTGCAATTGATGGGAGTGTGAAGCCGTGGCACACCTCTTCAACAAATTTTCGAAACGGGGGAGAACGGCTAGTGTTAGGGCGAAGATTAGGGTTGGATGTGAGAGAATGAGAGTGGGATTGATGGAGAGAAGGAAGGAGGAAGTGGGGAGATCGTTTGAGAGGATGTGGGGGTCGGTTGGGGGAAGAGGGTGGCCGATTGAGAGGAGGAGAAGTCGAAACGACGGAGGGATTTCGAAATCGGGTGAGAAAATGAATCGGGCAAAGCGGGGGGGGGGGGGGGGGGGGGGGGGGTATTTATACGGTTTTAGGCCAACCGATCGGTTGAGATCTCACCCGATCGGTTGGGTAAAGTTTCGAAAAATTTGTTAAAAAGTGGCTACAGGCGAACCGATCGGTTGAGTTTTCAACCGATCGGTTGGCCGCTTCACGATTTTCCCGAGAGTTCTGTGAACTTCACCCGGTCAGCCACACGACCACTACTTCATATCAACCGATCAGTTGATTTAATCCCAAATTTTCCCAAGACTTCTGCCGTTCTCACACGATCTGCCACCCAGTCTTATTTTGCTCCACCCGAGCGGTTCACTGAAGAACAGATATGGGGCATTTTCTGATACGTCCCACCCGGTCGGTTAAGAGCTCAACCGATCGGTTGGGGGCTTGTTTCCTGTAAAAGTTCAAAAATAGCCTAAGTCTCTTGACGAAAGCTCTCGTCACTGAATTTATTCAACAAAGTAAGAAAAATAAACCTAAGAATAATCCTAAAAACAAAGACGATGGTTTAGAACATGGGTTGCCTCCCATGAAGCACTGTTGTTTAACGTCGTTTGCTCGACGCGCGGTAGATGGTTTTCAAGGAGGACGGGGGTGATGCCCAAAGTTTGGCATACCTTCAGATGTTGGAGTGGTGGTCTTCGGTGTTGACAGCGGCGATAAATAGACACACTCGACGACCCCTCCGCTGGTGGAGTCCGGGGTCTTCTCCCTTATATTGGCGTCCACCGCCACTTTTCTTAAGATCCGGATCTCATCAGCGGTAAGCACCATGGGATTTTTCCCTTTTCTCCTTGTCGGAGCAGCCTTTTGGAATCCGGGAGGGGTCGTATGTGAGACACCCGCTTCCTGAGCAACTTCTTCCTTCTTCAAACCACCATGCTCTTCAAGGTCCCCCAAGCTGTCGGAGGGGTTCCTAGAGAGAATTTCCCAGGCCCCAGCTTCTACGGCTCTTTCCTCCTCAACGTCCAGCATATTGCAACCAGGTTCATCTGAAGGGTGCTTTATTGACAGCCCCAAGTCAAATTCGACCTTCTGGTCGCCAATATTAAGGGATAGCTTTCCTTTCTTCATATCTATCAGCACGCCAGCGGTGGCCATGAAGGGCCGTCCAAGGATGATGGGTGTATGAGTGTCTTCGGGCATGTCCATCACCACGAAGTCTACCGACACATACACTCCACTGACGTTAACATGCAGGTCGTCTATAATTCCAACTGGATATTTGACCGATCTATCAGCTAGTTGAAGAGTCATTGACGTGTGTTTATATTTTATATATTCACGCACGTTTTCTTTGTGTTTTTTCGTTATTTTCCGTCGTCCCGTATCTATTTTCTTGTGTTTTCTAGTTTTCTTTCACTTCTCCATGTTTTTATGTGTTTGCAGGAGATTGCCAGCGTAGGGGACATATAACGAAGATATCATGAGTCCCCGGAGCAACGGGAGGAGTCACGCACGATCCAGGGGGCCAAACGATGAAGATCACCATTTTTCAGCCCCCACCCAATCGGTTGGACACCGCCAACCGATCGGGTGATGCACGCGTATCCGACCCAGGCGCAAGCTGAAGTGAAATGTAGCCCAACCGACCGGTTCGTTGACCGGTTGAACACAGCAGAGTTCTCGACCATTTGGAGCTGAATTCCAACCGATCGGGTGACATTCACCCGATCGGTTCATCTGTAGCGAATTTTCCAAGCGACGACCCGGAGAGCTCAACCAACGTTTCGCTGACCGTGTCTGTTCGTCGATCTTCTCTGTTCTTTTGGGTGAAACTCCAAACGATCGGTTGATAACTAAACCGATCAGTTCACCTGATGCTGCTTCTCTTCAAACGACGACCCGCTCGCTCCACCCGCTCTCCTCAGCGCCCGAGTGAAGTTCCCGAAGCCGACGGCCGAAGCATCAAGCGGATCACCAGATCAGTTGATACTTCAACCGATCGGGTGAAGTCGATTTCTATATATAGTTGCCCTAGGTTTCCAAAAAACGGAGCTTTTGATTTTTTCTGTCTTTTCTCCATTTGTGACGGCTGGAAGTTTATTGTCATTTGTAAGTTTTCTGATCTTTGTCAAACTTTAATATAGTCTTAATAGCATTGCTACTACCGTGTTTTAATTGCCTGATCATGAATTTTACGGTTGATTTTCATTTAGATTGCTTTTTAGCTATAATGTGTGAGTAGTTCCCAAATCTGGGATTTTGGTGGAAACCCCTTCGTGGGTTCTCCCTAATGCGTCCATATGACTAGGAAATCGGTAGGGATTAGAAATTTAGATGGTTACGTAGGGTGTTTCATTGTCTTCGACAGGAAAAAGAGACTCCTTAGCCACAGCTCATGCCCTTAGCGTAGACATCGAATCCTAGCGCGTGGGAACGACATGATGAGATGTTGGGAGTTATCATTGTGAGCTTAGTGCTCCAGGAGTCGGTCAGTGTTAATGGACATGGAAATGCCCACTGACTGAACCCGGTTAGTTCGATGTATCATCCTGGGCACCGACCAGAATATCGGGCCCATGGGACGCTGGTATCACTCTTAGAGGCAACGTCTCACCACTAAACCCTAATTCCGATCGTATTCCTAACCGTCGGTCGTAATAGTGAGAACACATGATAAGGTGGAAACCGAAGTCCTAGGTTTTCTTTTATATTGTTTAACCTCGTATCTATATTTCGTGACAAACCATCGTTCGATTCGGGCTAGCTCACCCATAGGGTGAACCGGTTCCTCTCTGACACAAGCACAACCACGCCTCCCTGTGTTCGACCCCCAAGCCACACTACAACACAGTGCGCTTGCGGTATAAATATTTAAATCTGGTATCCCCAATCCTATTGCACACTTGCATGCTTACAAACAGGGGACGTCAAGATTTATGGCACCGTTGCCGGGGAGGCAACGTGCTTGTTATTTTAGGACCCAATGAACCCTTGAGTCTAGCTCATATCCCTATCTCGCAATAATTTTCGCATTCTACTTTTTCATTTTTATTTTCTAATTTTTATTTTTTCTAATTTTTTCTATTTCTATCCCACACTTGCTTCACGGGTGTTTGTTGTTTTTCATGCGCAGGAATACAAGGAGTCTTGACGACTTGATTCCTATTGACCCGGAGATAAATGCCACCCTGAGGCGTCTAAACGCAGAGAGGCAAAGAAGAGAAGAGTCTGAAGCCATGGGGGAGAATACCCCACCGCATAAGTCCCTGCTGGAGTACTCGATGCCATCCATCGGGTCAACCTCCTCCATCCAACCTCCTGCTATTACGGCACAGAGTTTCGAGCTCAAGCCGTCACTAGTGACGTGGATCCAGCAGGATCAATTCTCTGGGGCACCCATGGAGAGTCCTATTGAACATTTGGACTCCTTCCTTGAGAATTGTGACACATTCCGGATAAATGGTGTCACGACTGAAGCTATCTGACTGAAGCTATTCCCCTTCTCTCTGCGGGATAAGGCCAAGCAATGGCTTAGGGGAAAGGACCCGAACACCTTCAACACTTGGGAGAAGCTCTCGAACGCTTTCTTAACTAAGTTCTTCCCTCCGTGGAAGATGATGAAGCTGAGGAGTGAGATCTCCTCCTTCTCCCAAGACAGCCACGAGTCTCTGCACGAAGCTTGGACGAGAGACAAAGAGATGCAGCGGAGATGCCCTCATCACGAGCTTCCAAAGTGGCAGATAATTAATCTATTCTATAGTGGGCTGAGGGATGACTTGAAATCTTCGATAGATGCCACGGCTGGGGGTCCTTTATGTCGAGAAGTGAAGAAGATGCCGGGAACATTTTAGAAAATATGGCATCGAACAATGAGTGGTGGTGCGATGAGCGTGCTACGCCCAGATCTGGAGGCATTCATAAAGTCAAGGACGTCGACAAGTTGTCTAGCAAATTTGATTTGCTATCGAACCAGATCTCAGCGCTCATGGTAGGAGCTGGTGGTGCCAGCACCCAACAAGTATCGGCAGTGGAAGCGGAAGTCCTGGGAGACTTCGAGGGTGGTGATATTTCACCACCGGTGGATCAAGCTAGCGCACTTTTCGTCAACCCGACGGGTAATGCGCCATATCCACCGAGGACTAGCTCAAATCCGATTTATTCTCCAAATAACCGGAACCACCCCAATTTGAGCTACCGGGCACCGTATCAGCAGCCCAGCAGCAGCATCAACAGTTATATCAGCCGCCTAGGCAACATCAACAGCAGTTTCAGCAACATCAGCAGTCACAAATGTATCAACAGTATCCCCCCAGGAACCAGTAGCCCATGCAGCATCAGCAGTAGCCATATGGCCAGCAGCGAGTTATCTCCCCGGTTGAGTCCCTCTTGACCCAGTATATCACGAACTAGGAGAAGATCAACTTGAAGCTGGAGATGGGGCAGAGGGCCCTCACCGACCAAGTAACCCAGCTGGGGTTGCAGGTGGCGAACCTTCAAAGGGTGCAAAACCAATTACCGGCTCAACCTAAAGTAAATCCGAGGGGGGGAATCAGACATGGGCACTAACGCATGATCATGCGAATGTGTCCGCTATCGTCTTGAGAAGCGGGACACAAATTCCTACAAGAGTGCCCGCCAAGGAACCTGAAGCTCCGTTGGTCGTAGAGCGACCATTTGAAAAATCAAATGACAACGGAGCTTCGTCACCATAGACTACGACTCCGGAGGGAGTCCCTGGAGAGGAGAAGAAGAAGGACGAGGAGGGGAGCCTGAGAGTATTTAAGCCCGTTGTGCCTTTTCCACAACGACTTGCCAAAGCTAAGATTGATGAAAAATACGGCAAGTTCTTCGCTATGGTCAAGGATTTGAGCTTGCAGATCCCGTTCCTCGAAGCCATATAGACAATTCCCTCGTATGCAAAATTCTTAAAGGACTTGGTGACGAGAGGGTCCAGAAAGGAAAAGGTCGTTCTCACGGCGGAATGCAGCGCTCTCATTCAGCGAGCGAATCCGACCAAGCTAAAAGACCAGGGAAGCTTCTCCATTCCTTGTTCGATTAGGGAAGTGAAGATCCATCGGGCGCTAATGGATTTGGTAGCGAGCGTTAGTCTAATGCCGCTGTCACTATACAGGAGGATAGGGATGGGAGACCTGGAGCCCACGGGTATGACCCTTCAACTAGCTGATAGATCGGTCAAATATTCGGTGGGAATTGTAGACGACTTGCCTGTTAACGTCAGTGGAGTGCATGTGCCGGTAGACTTCGTGGTGATGGACATGCCCGGAAACACTCATACACCCATCATCCTTGAGAAAGGGAAGCTATCCCTTAATTTTGGCGACCAGAAGGTCGAATTTGACTTGGGGCTGTCAATAAAGCACCCTCCAGATGAACCTGGTTGCAATATGCTGGACGTTGAGGAGGAAAGAGCCATAGAACCTGGGGCCTGGGAAATTCTCTCAAGGAACCCCCCCGATAGCTTAGGGGACCTTGAAGAGCATGTCGGTTTGAAGAAGGAAGAAATTGCTCGAGAAGTGGGTGTCCCACATACGATCCCTCCCGGATTCCAAAAAGCTGCTCCGACAAGGAGAAAAGGGAAAGAGCCCATGGGGCTTACCGCTAATGAGATCCGGATCTTAAGAAGAGTGGCGGTCGATGCCAATGTGAGGGAGAAGCCCCCGGATACCATCAACGGAGGGAGGATCGTTGAAGAAGTCTACTTGTCACTGCCGACGACACCAAAGGCCACCACTTCAGAATATGCATAAATGCCAAACTTTGGGCATCACCCCCATCCTCCTTGAAAATCATTTACCGGTCGTCGAGCAAACGACGTTAAACAAAAGTGCTTCATGGGAGGCAACCCTTGTTCTAAACCCTCATCTTTGTTTTTAGGATTATTTTTACGTTTATTTTTCTTATTTTGATAAATAAATTCAGCAACGGGAACTTTCGTCGAGGGACTTAGGCCATTTTTGAACTTTTGCAGGAAACAAGCCCCCAACCGATCGGTTGATCCCTCAACCGATCAGGTGGGACGTATCAGAAAATGCCCTATATCTGTTCTTCAGCAAACCGCTCGGGTGGAGCAAACCGAGACCGGGTGGCAGATCGTGTGAGAACGGCAGAAGTCTCGGGAAAACTTGGGATTAAATCAACCGATCGGTTGATAGAAGCAGTGGTCGTGTGGCCGTCTGGGTGAAGTGCACAGAACTGTCGGGAAAATCGTGAAGCGGCCAACCGATCGGTTGAAATCTCAACCGATCGGTTCGCCTGTAGCCACTTTTCAACAAATTTTTCGAAATAATAATCAACCGATTGGGTGAAATCTCACCCGATCGATTGAACTAAAACCCTATAAATACTCCCCACTTCACCCAATTCATTCTTTTCACTCGATTTCGATTTTTCCGTCGCCGTTTCACATTCCCTCTCCCTCAACCGGCCCCGTTCTTCCCCCAACTGACCCCGACAGCCTCTCAACCGACCTCTCCACTCCCTCATTCCCTCTCTCCATCAATCCCACTCCGATTCACTCTCCTCCATCCCCATCCCCATCCCCATCCAAACCCTAATTTTTGCCCACTCTTCCCCATTTCGAAAAAATTTGTTGAAGAGGTGTGCCGCGGCTTCACACTACCATCAATTGCACTGCGTTGGGTGATCTGCGAGCAAGGATTGTCTTCTCTACTGGGTAACTTCGCTCCTTAGCTCCATTTTCATAGTTTCCCTAGTACTATTATTTTGCTCAATTGCCATTGTTTGTGTGCATCCATCATATCTTGCATACACTTGCATCACACACTACCATGGCCAGAGACAAGGATAAGGGTAAGGCTATCATGCATGAGGAGGGGTCATCTCGCAAGAGACGAAAGACCACACGTCCACCTAGTTCACGCCCTCCTCCTACACAGCCTACACAACCCCAACCCCAACCAATTATCACAGCTGAGGACCCAATGATGGGCCTGCGTGGTTAACATTTTTTGAGTGTTGAGAAGAAAGATTTTTATAATAGACTCGATGCACGGGGACACCTATCCACCAAATTTACCCATGCCCAAATGCTTATCGATCTCGGCGTGTTCACCGAGGTCGAGACTCTCTTCGCCAATTTAGGATGGATAGCTTTCCTGAACGCCACTGCGGTATCCTACCCCTCCCACTCGAATTTCTATCCTCCCTTAAATGTGAGTCGGGGTCGATCGTCATTTTTCACGTCCGTAACAAAACCATCCGCACCCACCTGAAACTTTTAATAACATTTTCGGTTTCTCCATTCTTGGGGACGACGCTATCCGTCACTCCGGATACCACCGTGATTTCGACGTTGATCAATTTTGGTTTCGCCTCACCCTATACGATCACTATCCTCGAGGTAAGGCCAAGGCCTCCTCCATCATTCACCCCATGTTCCGTTTGGCCCACCAAATCATATCTTGCACATTCTTCCTCAGGGATGAGTCCGGGACTGTGACCATCCCTGATCTTTTTATTTTGTGGGCCATGACATTTGATTTTATTCGCGGTGACGATGGGATCGCCTTCGTGGCCCCTCGCATTCCCATTTATGCTGGCGATTGGCTTATTCACAAATTGCTTAAGATTAGCCGCGCTAACAAAGGCAAGTTTTGTTGCGGGGCCTCATTACCATCATAGCTTCATATCCCCAGTACAATATCGCAATCCCCCGAGATTTGCCTTCTGCCACAAGACCTACACATATAGATCTTGATGTCCTGCAGCACATTCACATGATCAAGCCCCGCCCCGACTGTCGTTTCACTTTCTACTACGGTCACCCCTACTCCTTATACCATTCTGCCCAACCCAGCTCGCATGCCTATCCAGCTTGTGGAAGATTGGACATTCCCTCCTGACCCTGAGTTACTAGGGGGGTTACGTCTTCTGTTTATCCCGGGCGCACCCAGATCACCTCCCCCTGCTGCCCACTTAGGTGAGCAGGACATTCCTGCGTCCCGAGGAGACCCCGGGGCTGGACCCAATAGTGTCACCCCAGCTTCTGTCCCCATCACCACCGTCACCACTTCTCCGGTCCGTACGACCACTTCTTCTTCCTTTTTTCGAGCCACCTCTGCTCGCCTCCGTCTCGAGGCTGAGTTAGCTACACTGCGCACTGGCACGTCCACCTCTACCTCCTCGGTCCCATCCTCTTCCATCTTCACTCACCCACGTTTCCTCGCACTTAAGAGGAACATGGCCACCATCCTCGGCATTCTCACTCACGTTCATGGACCACCTCTACCCACACCACCCCCTTACCACCACCTTCACCTCCTCGATGATCTTCACCGCCACCATCATATTCATTACCCCCGCCACCATTGTTTCCATTCCCTCCACTTCACCCCCACTCACGACCACTTCCGTCGCCCCCACAGATCCATCACCATCCACTTCCATCACCCCATATGCATGCCGCAAGAAATTGCTGGTGCGATCGAGATCACTTTCCACACCATCCTCTCCACCACCTACCCCCATACCTCTCCCATCCACCACCGCTTTGGCTGCCATTTCACTACCACTTACCATCATCACCACCACTCCACCCATCATTCACACCACCACCACCACCCACCCATCCTCCCCTTTCCCCACTTCTCCGCACACCCGTCACCTCTCCCGTCCACTCCCCTACATCCCCTACATCTTCAACCGAGGAGGACGTGGATAGCCCCTCTCCTGCTTTTTGATTTCTTTTTCTTCTTTGACCTCCCCCTGGCATATTTCTGCATCATCATTATCATATCTTATTGCTAGCATTGCCATGTCTAGCTTGGGGGTAGTCATTTTTTATGTGTGTTGTAGTGTGATGTTTTTATGTGTGCTTGTTTATATATGTCGTGTGGTGTGATTTTCTATATTTTATTTTTTGTTTATATGTCGTGTGGTGTGATTTTCTTTATTTTTCAGTTTCGTATGTGTGTGTTTTCTCTTGTTTTTCATTTCTCTTTAAGTCGGTGCGTATTCCCCCCCATTTTCATCGCCCTCCCGTATTTACTTCTATTGCATTGAGGGCAATGCAAGTTTCAGCTTGGGGGAGTCGCACTTCATGCGTCATCTGTGTCTTTTTCTTCGTTTTGAGTCGTTTTCTTCGTGTTTTTCTTTTTTTCTTCTCATCTTCTGTCCTCATTCTCCTAGAGATGACCCCATATGATGAATTGCCACAGAATCACACACACACACCTAGCATGGCTTCGATAATCACATTCACTAACCCTAGGAAGCCGAGTCCTCTTGCATTTCATGTATCGTGGGTCCACTTTGCTTTTATGTGGGTCGTGTGTCGTGGCTAGCTTATAGTGTGCTTCTACTTTGTGATTTTGATTTATATTCCTGTCCTAGGAATGACCCCTAGATTATCATGCTTCGATTTGAATATGCGGTATTTGCTTCTCCTGTCTGCTTCTATATGCATGCATATATATATATATATATATATATATATATATATATATATATATATATATATATATATATATATATATATATATATATATATATCGTATACTTCAATTCGCATGTGTCGGGATTCGACAATTAGGACTACGATAACCCATTTAGCCTATGCTCTGATTAGTGAGAAAAATCTCCTTTGCCCAAGTGTTTAGAATCTGATTTCTTTTTTATTTTACTTGGTGCAAATCCCCTCGTCGTGTACCGTTCTCCCACTTTGGAGAGTACACACATGTATATACCCCAAAGCCCAAAAATCCAAAAAAAAAAGAGAAAAGAAAAACCCAAAAAGAAAAGAGAAAAGAAAGAAAAAAATATGTATATGCCAAAAATAAAAAAAATACATATATCCAAAACCCAAAAAAATTCCAGTGTGAATATTTTCTTGCCTACCGAGAATAAAGGGAAGGCGAGAGTTTGCACCGAGTGTTCTACTCCACATTATCTCAACATACATCGTTTTCGAAAACACTTGGAATAGGGACTTTTTAGCCATTATCTAGGCAATAGTGTGGTGATTTCCTAGTCTCTAGTTGTGGAGTCCCTAACACATGATACGCTTCGATTCATACTTTCATCTCATGCATGCTTGAGCTGTTTATTCACTACTTATTTCAAATCGAATCGATATTTGGGTCTTTCCTTGGATTTGTGTATATGGAGCTTATTGCACAATGTAGATAGTGACCCCATCGGTTAGCACACGACCAAACTCACCCGTGCTTTACCGCGTGGGCCCACGACACTTGTCTGGACTCGTATTCCTCGGTTTAGTGTTGTAATTTGTCGCTTGCTTGCTTGGTGTGGCATTTTTGATTTTGTTGGCCTTGACGGGCGGTTTAGGATTTTGATTTCTCTTTCTCTCTCTTTCTCTCTATTTTTTCCCTCCGAGCTCCTACTCCCACTCGTCTTCCTCGAGGACGAGGAAGGGTTCAGCTTGGGAGATTTTGACGTGTGTTTATATCTTATATATTCACGCACGTCTTCTTTGTGTTTTTCCGTTATTTCCCGTCGTCCCGTATCTTTTTTCTTGTGTTTTCTAGTTTTCTTTCACTTCTCCATGTTTTTGTGTGTTTGCAGGAGATTTCCAGCATAGGGGATATATAACGAAGATATCATGAGTCCCCGGAGCAACAGGAGGAGTCACGCGTGATCCAGGGGGTCAAACAACAAAGATCACCATTTTTAAGCCCCCACCCGATCGGTTGGACACAGCCAACCGATTGGGTGATGCACGCGTATCCGACCCAGACGCAAGCTGAAGCGAAGTGCAGCCCAACCGACCGGTTCGCCGACCGGTTGAACACATCAGAGTTCTCGGTCATTTGGAGCTGAATTCCAACCGATCGGGTGACATTCACCCGATCGGTTCATCTGTAGCGAATTTTCCAAGCGACGACCCGTAGAGCTCAACCGACGGTTCGCTGACCGTGTCTGTTCGTCGATCTTCTCTGTTCTTTTGGGTGAAACTCCAACCGATCGGTTGATAACTCAACCGATCGGTTCACCTGATGCCGCTTCTCTTCAAACGACGACCCGCTCGCTCCACCTGCTCTCCTCAGCGCCCGGGTGAAGTTCCCGAAGCCGACGACCGAAGCATCAAGCGGCTCACCCGATCGGTTGATACTTCAACCGATCGGGTGAAGTCGATTTCTATATATAGTTGCCCTAGGTTTCCAGAAAACGGAGCTTTTGATTTTTTCTGTCCTTTTCTCCATTTGTGACGGCTAGAATTTTATTGTCATTTGTAAGTTTTCTGATTTTTGTCAAACTTTAATATAGTCTTAATAGCATTGCTACTACCATGTTTCAATTGCCTGATAATGATTTTTAAGGTTGATTTTCATTTAGATTGCTTTTTAGCTATAATGTGTGAGTAGTTCCCAAATCTGGGATTTTGGTGGAAACCCCTTCGTGTGTTCTCCCTAAAGCATCCAAAGGACTAGGAAATCGGTAGGGATTAGGAATTTAGACGGTTACACGGGGTGTTTCATTGTCATCGGCGGGAAAAAGACCGCCTTTGACCGTAGGGCCAAGGGGGAATAAACTTGGCGGTTGACTCCCTAGCCACAGCTCACGCCCTTAGCGTAGACATCGAATCATAGCGCGTGGAAACAACAGGATGAGATGTTGGGAGTTATCATTGCGAGCTTAGTGCTCCCGAAGTCGGTCAGTGTTAATAGACATGGGAATGCCCACTGACCGAACCCGGGTAGTCCGGCGTATCATCCTAGGCACCGACCGGAATATCGGGCCCATGGGACGCTGGTATCACTCTTAGAGGCAACATCTCACGACTAAACCCTAATTTCGATCGTATTCCTATCCGTCGGTCGTAATAGTGAGAACACATGATAGGGTGGAAACCGAAGTCCTAGGTTTCCTTTTATATTGTTTAACCTCGTATCTATATTTCGTGACAAATCATCATTCGATTCGGCCTAGCTCACCCATATGGTGAACCGGTTCCTCTCTGACACAAGCACAACCACGCCTCCATGTGTTTGACCCCCAAGCCACACTACAACACCGTGCGCTTGCGGTATTAATATTTAAATCTGTAATCCCCAATCCTATTGCACACTTGCATGCTTACAAACGGGGGACGTCAGTCATACCCGTGGGCTCCAGGTCTCCCATCCCTATCCTCCTGTATAGTGACAGGGGCATTAGACTGACGCTCGCTCCCAAATCCACGAGCGCCCGATGGATCTTCACTTCCCCAATCGAACAAGGAATAGAGAAGCTTCCTGGGTCTTTTATCTTGGGCGGATTCGCTCGCTGAACGAGAGCACTGCATCCGCCGTGAGAACGACCTTTTCCTTCCTGGAACCCCTCGTCACCAAATCCTTTAAGAATTTCGCATATGAAGGAATTGTCTCTATGGCTTCGAGGAAAGGGATCTGCAAGCTCAAATCCTTGACCATAGCAAAGAACTTGCCGTATTTTTCATCAATCTTAGCTTGGACAAGTCGTTGGGGAAAAGGCACAATGGGCTTAAATACTCTCAGGCTCCCCTCCTCGTCCTTCTTCTTCTCTTCTTCAGAGACTCCCTCCGGAGTCGTAGTCTATGGTGACGAAGCTCCGTTGTCATTTGATTTTTCAATTGGTCGCTCTACGACCAACGGAGCTTCAGGTTCCTTGGCGGGCACTCTTGTAGGAATTTGTGTCCCGCTTCTCAAGACGATAGCGGACACATTCGCATGATCATGTGTTAGTGCCAATGTCTGATTCGCCCCCTTGGATTTACTTCCGGTTGAGCCGGCAATTGGTTTTGCGCCATTTGAAGGTTCGCCACCTGCAACCCCAGCTGGGTTACTTGGTCGGTGAGAGCCCTCTACCCCATCTCCAGCTTCAAGTTGATCTTCTCCTGGTTCGTAATATACTGGGTCAAGAGGGACTCAACCGGGGAGATAACTCGTTGCTGGCCATATGGCTGCTGCTGCTACTGCTGCATGGGCTGCTGGTTCCTGGGGGATACTGTTGGTACATTTGTGGGGGTTGCTGCTGTTGCTGATACTGCTGCTGTTGCCTAGGCAGCTAATATACTTGTTGATGCGGCTGCTGAGGCTGCTGATACGGTGCCCGATAGCTAAGATTTGGGTGGTTCCGGTTATTGGGAGAATAAACCTAATTCGAGCTAGTCCTTGGTGGATATGGCGCATTACCCGTCGGGTTGAAGAAAAGTGCGCTAGCTTGATCCACCAGTGGTGAGATATCTCCACCCTCGAAGTCTCCCAGGACTTCCTCTTCCACCACTGCTACTTGTTGGGTGCTGGCACCACCAGCTCCTACCATAAGCGCTGAGATCTGGGTCGATAGCAAATCAAATTTGATAGACAACTTGTCGACGTAGTCGACTCTATGAATGCCTCCAGATCTGGGCGTGGCACGCTCATCGCACCACAGCTCATTGTTTGATGCCATGTTTTCTAAAATTTTGACGGCATCTTCTTCACTTCTAGACATAAAGGACCCCCAACCGCGGTGTCCATCGAAGTTTTTAGGTCTTCCCTCAACCTGTTATAGAACAGATTTATAATCTGCCACTTTGGAAGCTCGTGATGAGGGCATCTCCGCTGCATTTCTTTGTATCTCGTCCAAGCTTCGTGCAGGGACTCGTGGCTGGCCGGGGAGAAGGAGAAGATCTCACTCCTCAGCTTCATCGTCTTCCCCAGAGGGAAGAACTTAGTCAAGAAAGCTTTCGAGAGCTTCTCCTAAGTATTGAAGGTGTTCGGGTCCTTTCCCCAAAGCCATTGCTTTGCTTTATCCCGCAGAGAGAAGGGGAATAGCTTCAGTCGGATAGCTTCAGTTGTGACACCATTAATCCTGAATGTGTCACACTTCTCAAGGAAGGAGTCCAGATGTTCAATAGGGCGCTCCATGGGTGCCCCAGAGAATTGATCCTGCTGGATCCACGTCACTAACGATGGCTTGAGCTCGAAACTCTGTGCCGTAATAACCGGAGGTTGGATGGAGGAGGTGGACCCGATGGATGGCATCGAGTATTCCAGCAGGAACTTATGCGGTGGGGTATTCTCCCCCATGGCTTTAGACTCTTCTCTTCTTCGCCTCTCTGCATTAAGACGCCTCAGGGTGGCGTTGATCTCTGGATCAATTGGAATCAAGTCGTCGAGACTCCTTGTATTCCTGCGCATGAAAAATCACAAACACCCATGAAGCAAGTATGGGATAGAAACAGATCAAAATAGAAAATAAAAATTAGAAAATAAAAATGAAAACGTAACTCAAGGGTTTAATAGGTCCTAAAATAACAAGCACGTTGCCTCCCTGGCAACGGCGCCATAAAGCTTGACGTCTCCCGGTTTGGCCGCATATGGGTGCAATAGGATTGGGGATACCAGATTTAAATATTTATACCGCAAGCGCACGATGTTGTAGTGTGGCTTGGGGGTTAAACACAAGGAGGCATGGTTGTGCTTGTGTCAAAGAGGAACCGGTTCACCCTATATGTGAGCTAGCCCGAACGATCGATGGTTTGTCAGAGAATGTAAATATTAAGGATGAATGATATAAAAGGAAACCTAGGACTTCAGTTTCCACCCTATCATGTGTTCTCACTATTACGACCGACGGATAGGAGTACGATTGGATTTAGGGTTTAGTGGTAAGACATTGCCTCTAAAAGTGATACCGGCGTCCCATGGGCCTGATATTCCGGTCGATGCCCAGGATGATACGCCGGACTACCCAGGTTCGGTCAGTGGGCATTCTCATGTCCATTAACATCGACCGACTCCGGGAGCACTAAGATCGCAACGATAACTCCCAATATCTCATCCTGCCGTTCCCACGCACTAAGATTCGATGTCTACGCTAAGGGCGTGAGCTGTGGCTAGGGAGTCAACCGCCAAGTTTATTCCCCCTTGTCCCGACGGTCAAAGGCGGTCTTTTTCTTGTCGATGACAATGAAACACCCCGCGTAACCATCTAAATTCCTAATTCCTATCGAAATCCTAGTCCTATGGACGCATTAGGGAGAACCCACGAAGGGGTTTCCACCAAAATCCCAGATTTGGGAACTACTCACAAATCATAGCTAAAAAGCAATCTAAATGAAAATCAACCGTAAAAATCATGATCAGGTAATTGAAACGGGATAGTAGCAATGCTATTAAGACAATATTAAAGTTTCACAAAGATCAGAAGACTTACAAATAACAATAAAATTCCAGCAGTCACAAAATGGAGAAAAAGATAAAAATAACAAAAGCTACGTGACCGGCGCCCCGTTTACGGTTTGGGCACGGTGTCATTTTACCGCAAGTGCACGGTTAGTGTAGGGTGCGGGTTTATCGAACTCAGGGAGGTGGATGGCTTGAATGGCTACTAGCCCCGCCTAGGTCGTGTGCTAGCTACGCGGACAATGTGGGTGGAAGTGTAGAAATAAATGAAAGAAATAAAAAAGACACGAAATGAGTCCCCGCTAACACGGGCTAGAGCACTCATGACACTTAGCATTTGACTTGACCCAGGGTGAGACATTGCCCCAAAAGGTGGTACCTAGCGTCCATGGCCCGATATTCCGATCGGTGCCAAGCACGCTAGGCCTACCCGTTTCCGGATGGTGGGCATTCCCATGTCCATTAACACCTTCCGCAACCGGGAGCATTAAGGCCACAATGATAGCTCCCAACACTTTGTCCAAGCCGTTTCCACGCTCGAGGACTCAATGTCTACACTAGGGGTGTGAGCTGTGGCTAGGGACTCAACCGCCAAGTTTATTCCCCCTTGGCCCGACGGTCAGAGGCGGTCTTTCTCCCGCCAATGATAATGAAACACCCCCGCGTAACCCGAATGGCCAAATAGGTCAAATGTGATTTCTAGCAATACATCGAAGTGGATTTTGACTGGACAAGCACCAGACCCCAACCCCCAACACAACTAGTGTGTTGCCGTACGAATTGGACTCAGATTGCTAGAAATCCACATTAACACATTTCATCGAACACATGCCGTGCAACCAAGCCAAAAGCAAATTTCCAAGCATCAATCCTACCCTAACCCGTATTAGGGTTCATCAAACACTACTCGATGGTGAAGAACATGATAGAAAGCAATAATAATGACAAACAAACATCCACCATCGAGCAACAAAGAAAATAACACAATACAATAGAAAATGAGAGAAGAAAATACTTAGCTTGCAATTGAGTCTTCAATCCATTACATGATTTATTAGAAGATAAAACCTAATCTAACCTAATCTAAAACTCCCAAGAAAGGGGAGGAAAACTACTCAAAAATTAGTGGAAGAAGTCTCCCAAGTCGTGCCCCTAACCTCAATTTATAAACCCCTCAAAAACCCTCTTGGTTCGGGTCCAGAACTGTCAAAACCGGCCCATCCGATCGGGTGAAAGTTCACCCGATCGGGTGGGACAAACAGAGACTACAAAACTGCAGAAAATGAGCTCACCCGGTCGGGTGGTAACTCACCCAATCGGGTGAAATGAAAATTCAGACTACAGCCAATTTCAACACACAGCTGCGCTCCGAAAATTCCAGAAAAATGTAGAAAAATCGGATTTGGGCATGCGACCTATCGTTGGAAAGCTAACGACGATGCCGACGCTAGAAAAATAAGAGATCACCCAAAATCCCTCTGGAATGATAGCAGATCTTCAATGAGTGCATCAGCAGCGTGCAAAAGCGGAAGAAAAGGCCACCCGATCGATTGAACCATCAACCGATCGGGTGAGACGCTTGTTGCTTTGGCCGTCGGGCTTCAGGAGCTTCAACCGGTCGCTGAGGAGAACGGGTGGCGTGACCGGGTCGTCATTTGGGAAACTTCAGCTTCAGATGAACCGATCGGGTGAGATATCACTCGATCAGTTGGAATTAAGCTCCAAATTCCCGAGAACTCTGTTGGGATGAACCAGTCGGTGAACCGGTCGGTTGGCTTTGCACTTCGCTCCAACTTCAGTCCGGGTCGTGCACGCGTGCATCACCCGATCGGTTGGCTGTGTCCAACCGATCGGGTGGGGGCTGAAAAGTGGCAATCTTGGTCGTTTGACCCCCTGATCACGCGTGACTCCTCCCGTTGCTCTGGGGACTCATGATATCATCGTTTTATGTCCCAAATGCTAGAAATTCCTGCAAAATACCAAAAACACGGAAAAGTGAAAGAAAACAAGAAAACACGAGAAAACGAATACAAGACGACGGAAAAATACAGAAAAACACGGAAGAAAACGTGCGCAAATATATGAAATATAAACGCACATCACTGTGTTTTCTGAAACCTAGGGTATATATATATATACAAATCGACGTCACTCGATCAGTTGAAGCATCAACCGATCGGGTGACCTGCTTGGTGCTTCAGCCGTCGGCTTCAGAAACTTCACCTGGGAGCTGAGGAGAGCGGGTGGAGTCGTCGGTTAGACATTTGAAGAGATGCAGCATCAGGTGAACTGATCGGTTAAGTTAGCAACCGATCGGTTGGAGTTTTGCCCAAAAGAACAGAGAACACTGTCGAACTGGCACGGTCAGCGAACCGTCGGTTGAGCTCTCCAGGTCGTCGCTTGGAAGATTCGGCTACGGATGAACCGATCGGGTGACATCTCACCCGATCGGTTGGAATTCAGCTCCAAATGGCCGAGAACTCTATCGGATTGAACCGGTCGACGAACTGATCCTTAGGTACACACACCTTAGTCCAGCTAACCGGGAGGAAGCTCTTCTCATTTTCAGTTCCTTTCCACAGGAAGCGGTTGAGCCGCACTGCACTTCAGCCTTCGTTCGGGTCGGATACGCGTGCACCACCCGATCGGTTGGCTGTGTCCAACCGATCGGTTGAGGGATGAAAAATAGCAATCTTCGTCGTTTGACCTCCTGGATCGCGCATGACTCCTCCCATTGCTCTGGGGACTCATGATATCTTCATTATATGTCCCCTACACTGGCAATCTCCTGCAAACACACAAAAACACGGAGAAGTGAAAGAAAACTAAAAATCACAAGAAAACGAGTACAGGACAATGGAAAACAACGGAAAAACACAACGAAGACGTGCGTGAATATAGATGCCTTCCTTAGAGTCTAAGTCTTCAATCTTGATGCCTTGATTGCTCTCCATCATCTCCAAGCTTTGGCACTCCATGAGTCCAAGCAATGGTCCTTCTTCACTTGATGTCCATCCTTGCACCAAGTGATTGGTATCCAAGAAAGATATTCTTGAAATAAAACTGAGAGACTAAAACATGAGAGTCATTAACAACAACATAATGTTGTGATCATCATCAAAATAAGATTGGTATGAAACACCAATACTCAACATTCTCCCCCTTTTTGATGATGACACACATTATGTAAAATACAAATAATTAAAGCACAATGCTAATGAGCTCCCCCTACTTATATGCACCAATTAAACATGAGCTACACAATAGTAAATACTCATTATACCAAATAATATCATGGTGACATATAATAAGCAAGGATTACATAAACCAATTGTAATAGACAATATCATGCAAACATGAATGGTTTATCTAATCCCATAAATCTCTCCCCATATGCATAAGTATATAAATCTCCCTATATAGTTACATAATGCATATATCGCTCCCCCTTGACATCGTCAAAAAGGTGGACATTAAGTATATCCCCCTTTGTCATCTTCACTAAGATGTGACAATATGCAAGAAAAGAAAGAGATGTATGATACCAAATTGAAAATTTTAGTGGGTATCAGTTCACTATCCCATGCTCCCCCTAGATCATAGAAATGGTCAACTTTTGACTTCTAGGATCTAATACCAATATTGGAGCCATGGGCCATAAAATGTATCAAAGCAATTGATATGGAAAAATCAAGCTTCAATGATACACAAAGATATTGCCAAAACAAATATAACATGAAACATGTTGGCAATTAACAAGAGGGTTGGTTTGAGACCAAAAATAACCAATAGTAAATAGTGATCTCAAACATCCTCAAAATGAGAGTCAAAATATGTTTTAAAATATTTTAAACATATAACATATTAACTCCCCTATTGACATACACATGGATCAAAAGTGCATGCATGTCAATACAATCCCCAAGATTCCCATTTTCATGAAAAAGACATACATTTAAAAGTATTTTCAAAATCATGAAACACACACACAACCAATGTGTATGCACAAATGTAACATTAAGCACAATACCCATGCAATATGCAAATGTGTGTGGGGAACCTAAACATTAGGGAACCAAACCCAAGAGGAGTTTGACTTCCTAACGTGATCACATGAGATGATCACATCCCTAACTAGAGAGTTGATGTAACTATCCCTCTCTTACACACTAACCTTAGTGGGAATCCATAATCTAAAGGATTTCCTAGGCAAGGGTTTTGCCTTTGCAAGAGGGATAGATGTTGCATGCTTAGGTGTAGAAACTAGTTTCTTGGCATGCAAAGAATGAGGATTTTGTTTCTTAGCAAAAAAATGAAGATTTTTCATTCTTCCTCATTACCTCGTGATCTACATGCTTCTTGTTGATGTTATTGTTGTACAAGAAAGCATGGTGATTCTTCTTAGGTGCTTTAGCAATATTTCTTGTATTTGCACCATAAAAGGAATTAGAGGTGGGTTTGGTTACCACATTTTGAATATAACCCAAACCTCGTCTATGATTTACTGGATGTTGTTTTTCCAACAAATCGTGGAGTGAATCCCTAGAATACACAAAGCTTTTGAGCTTCCGGGATTCCTCTTCACATTTCAACGTAAGTTGTTGAATGTGAGGATCTAAACTAAGGTTTTGAGCAACAAGATTTTCATTAGTTAAACTCAATTCCTTAACTTGAGAGAGAAGTGAGTCTCTCCCACTAGTGTCATAAGCATGCATTTCATCATGAATTACACCAGTAATATCTAGTTCATGCAATCTACTTTTAGCAATCTTATATTTTGCTTTTAATTTATTGTATGAGTTGATGCACTTACTAGCCAAATTGGAGGCCACATTTAGGCGGTATTCGATCTCCTCATAGGATGGATTTTCCTCCTCAGCTTCCTCATCGCTTTCCTTCTCGACTTCCTCATCGTTTTCCTCCTCGCTTGAGCTTGACGAAGACTCTTCCCCATTAGCCATGAAGCAACTTTCTTTTTTGGAGTTGAGCCAAGCTTCTATCTCTTCAATGCTTGAGTTAGATGAAGTTCATGAAGAATCATCAAAAGCAACGAAACACCTGTGATCGTGCTCCTTGTCATCCTCTTCTTCATCATTTGTTGTGTCCACATCGGAATTATCAAATGTGCCAATAAGTCCCTTCTTTTGATTCTTGACCTCGGACTTGGCTTTCCAAGATTTCTTCCCTTTACCCTTATAGGTATCTTTGGTGGGTTTGGAATGACATTCAGTAGCAAGATGACCTTTTCCTCCACAATTGAAACAGATAAGCTTGTTAGACAGGGAGGCAAACTTTGACGAAGATATACCTTATTTGTCCTTAAGGAATGCCTTGAAATTCTTGAATTGCTTAGCAAGCTCAATGTATTCATCGTCGCTAACATCATCTTCATCACCATCTTCACTCGAATCTTCCCGTTGGAAGTTCTTTCTCCACTTGAATGACTCCTTCTCAACATGGAGTGCAACTCCCTTTTTCTTCTCGGGCTTAATTGGTTGAACCTCTTCCTTATGTTGAAGTAACACTTCATGAGAGATCTCCAATGTATGCCAAATTCCGTTGGCCGATTTGCACATGGAGATATGGTTGAACGCATCCGGAGTGAGGGCGCAATGGAGTACACACATAGCCCTAGCATTGACTCTGATCAAGTCCTTCTCCGCTTTAGTTCTCAAGGCTGTGGGTGATGTAGGCTCCTCAAATGGCGACTTCGTGATGTCCCAAAGGTCGTGACCCTTCATGTAGACCATCATCCTAATTTTCCAACTTGGATAGTTGGTTCCGTTGAAGAGCGGGGGTCGGACGGTTGAATGACCTTCTTCATGAGACGCGGATGTTGCGTTGAATGCCATCGTTATAGTATTCTATAACCTCGCTTTGATATCAATTGTAAGGATCGCCTTACCCTTGCAATACTAACAACACACACTAGAGGGGGTGAATAGTGTAATGGCAATAAAATTGTCCAATTAAAATTAAACTTGCAAATGCAGAATTATAAATGTAAGAGGAAATAATTGACACAATCAATCCAAACGCAAACACAAGGAATTACCCTGGTTCCCCAAACTTGGGCACATCCAGCCATACCAAATATCCACTATAATCCCACACAGAGAAGTGAATACAAATCTCACAAGGAGATACCCCCACAAAGGGGATTTATGCCCTACATAAGGACCCAACCAACCCTACACAAGGGTCAAGACTCCCACACAGAGAATCACTAACTCCCACTAAGAGAATTAGGGTTAGCCTTACACTAGGACACTAAACTCCCACAAAGAGAGTTACTCCCACAAAGAGAGTTATTCCCACAAAGAGATTATCCTAATCCCACAAAGAGATAACATCCCACAAAGAGAGAAAGACTAATTCCCAGAAAGAGAATTCGTGACAACAAATTCACCAAGTAAAATAAATACTCTTACCTATGCCTTGAGATGCTTACTCATGAATGAATGCAAGGCATGGAAGAGGATCTCCAAGTGTTGAGATATTCTTGAGAGCACTTGGATGAATTCCCTTGAGCTGGACTTCAAAGCATGAATAAGAATGAGAGCTCTTGAGAGGGAATTGAGGGAGTTTGAGAGTGGCTTATAGATCTCTTGAGATATTCAATAGCATCAAGAAGTATAAGAGATGGAAGCACACCCATATATATAGGAACCCTATATCAAACCCCAAAACCCAAGGAAACGGCCAAAGAATCGATTCTGCAACGGCTAGAAACTGGACGAAAACGACAGGAACAGTCGACTGATGATCAAAAGACAGTCGACTGATCAATGGCTAGAAAATATCCAACGGCTATAACCTGAGCCAGGACAGTCGACTGATGAAGACAGTACAGTCGACTGAGAACAGGACATGCGCTTGTAAATCCTTCAGCAGGCGACTGCTGTAGGGGATGGAATAAAACAGAGAGCTGCACTCTATCTCCAGTTAAGCACACAGGCGATTGATGTCAATAATACAGTCGACTGTCTATTAGTCAGGCGATTGTAAAACTGTAATCAGTCGTCTGTTGAATAAGATGGAGAAAAGACAGAAAGATGTAGAGATTGCACTTACGCTACTCAGGCGACTGATGACCAACCTACAGGCGACGGTAAATATACAGGCGACTGTAAACTGACCAGTAGTCGACTGTGCGTAAAGCTCAAGTTTGAGTCAATTGAAATGTTGACTTGAGCTGTGCATATCAGGCGACTGTAGAAGGATCTACAGGCGACTAGAAATCACCCAGTCGACTGTGTTTCCTTCATCAGGCGATTGACAGAAAGCCAGAGACTCCAAATGAGTCTTTGGACAAAGTGAACCTAATGGGTTGGATTCTAAGATAATCCTAAGGCTCACTAAGATGGTTAAATGCATATGCATGAATGAGTAAACCATCTAACAAGGCACTACATTAATCCTAGACTTAAAAGAAAGAGAAAGCAATAAAGTAAAATACATGGATTACAATGCTTTCCTTAGAGTCTAAGTCTTTAATCTTGATGCCTTGATTGCTCTCCATCATCTCCAAGCTTTGCCACTCCATGAGTCCAAGCAATGGTCCTTCATCACTTGATGTCCATCCTTGCACCAAGTAATTAGTCTCCAAGAACGATATTCTTGAAATAAACCAGAGAGACTAAAACATGAGAGTCATTAGCAACAACATAATGTTGTGATCATCATCAAAATAATATTGGTATGAAACACCAATACTCAACAAAACACAGTCAGATATAGCAGATTCAGAGTAAATATAAAGCAATCACAGATGCACAGTAGATTTACCCTGGTTCGGTCGTCACCACAACCTACGTCCATCCCCCAAAGAAGATACTAGATTAATAATGTAACATGTACAACCTTAATAGTTAGAGAACCCATGTCTCTTCACTCACCAGGCTCTCAGTACCCCACTCACTGTGTTCAATAAAATTAATCCTCGTATAAGCTTTATTATTGGCTAGACCCAACTAGCCAAGACCCTCTTGTCTAGCACCCACTAGATAAGACCCCAAAACATCACAATGGTAAAGTTTCCCCTATAGTGATCTATACACAACCATCACAAAGATAATAAGTAGAGTTTAGAACAGCTCAGTGATGGTGTATCGTCTCTGTCAATCAGTATTGGTCAGATCTGAATCTGACAAGTAGGTGTCGTGTGAAGTTGTCTGTCTTGGAAGAAACTCAAGTTGCTATCTTCCTTTTCATGCTTGTGGCTTTGGTAGATGTCACAACCTAGCTTGATCTTGCGGCTTTGGTAGATGGCACACTCAAGGGTGGAGGTTGGTAATGGGCTGCTCGCTTGTTGCTTGATGGTGCATGTCGACAAGCAAGATGGCACGGCAATGATGAAGACCTCTTGATGCTTGCAACTATGGTTGCGACAATGAGATGTTTTAATGGCAGCAAGATGATGACACCTTTTTCTTTTTTGCCGTAATAAGTTCATGAGAAATAAAAGATACGCAAATAACTAACCAAAGTAATGAATAGGTTTAAAGAAACTTCTCTTTCTTCTCTTTTAAAACACACCCTCTTCTTTATTCCGCATGCCAGCTGTAATTTTTTGTGTAGATGAGTCCATGTGCACTGGGTCTTTGATGGCCTGCAAAACCAAACATTAACAAATAATGTAAAGGGTTATAAATAGATTGCTAAACTTTCGACAGCCTTTTTGCATTGGATGATGAAGCAAAGATTTTTGTAAACTTGCGGCAGTCAAAAATTTCGTCAGGGCTTTTGCATCAGTTTGCCATGAGTTTCACCCGCAAAAACAGCACTTAAACAATGTCAAAGCTTGATGATTAATATGGCATGGGGAGTCAAAAATTTCGGCTGGGCAAAGGTAACTCCCTTTGGCTATGAAAAATTTATTGGGGCTTGGGATAAAATTGCGGCTTGCACATGGAGGAATCAAAAATCACGGCTGCCCTTGGAGATGCACTTGTGAGCTCTTGGGTAAAGAATTTCGGTTGCCCCCTTTGAAGCTCTTGCGGCTGATGCTTGTTGGTTTCTTGATTTGTGCTTGAGCCTATGGAGATGAGACAATTGAAGCGTGGGCTTTGTAGCTAGGATGTAGCAATGGAGGGGTGAAGATGAAAGCTTGTAGCTTTGGCTTCGTTATTTTTTGGCCGACTAGCTTCTTCTGTATGCCACACACAAACACCCCTCTTTGATGATGGAGTTTTTATAGGATGAGTTAGGGTTTGTTGGGTCGGCTAACAGGAGATGTGGGAAAAGGATTAGGTCGGCATAGAGAGTCCTCTTGGAGATAGGAATAGAGACTTGTAATTGGATTTAGAGGAGATTTGCAATGGGAATATATTTGAATAGGATTTGATGTTGATTTGATTTAAGATTCACTCCATCTCTCCACCATGACTTGACCAAGTCCAAGGGCACAAGAAATTCAATTTCCTCCAACAAATTAACCAAGTCATCTCTTTGAAGAATTACGGGAGTGCCACTCCTGAAAAACACTTAACACACACATTAGAAAGTTCACACACATTTGTTATCATCAAACACGAAGTCCTAGGTCGTTGCATCCAACACCCCAGATCTCGGAGGAAAGCCGAGCCCCTGGTTGGCGTCAGGCTTAGGAAAGCAGATACAGTTGGCAAGCTGATGTAGACTGTGGATGCTAAGCCGAAGCCTCGTCAGCAGATGGAGTGGGACCCTTGGCTGGAAGAATCGGGGTCGGGTGATGTTAGTTGAGATCGTGCAATGCTCGATCGACCTTCGAGTAATTGATGCATCGATCGTTTGAGGCTATAAAGCTCGATGACGACCTTCGGCACTGGATGATGATCGTCGATCTACACCATAAGGACACGTTAGGGGAGTCGGATCTGGGTTCCGACCCAAATCCCCTCTGATGCTTAAGTTAGTATGGGAACTTAAGGAAGAGAGGGAGCATGGTGTAGCTGAGATCGACCCACGGAGGTTCGTCTCAGGACTGGTGGTGCAAGCTCTATAGTGTAAGAAATATCAGCTGAGAAAGGAGAATTCTATGTCTTAGACCTCGTACCTTGGAGATGGGACCCGTCCTTGTATTTTTAGGTGTTTAGGGTCCCTTTGGAGACATTGGGGAGATAACGTCCACCCATAATGGGGCCACGATCTTTCCTCATTAATAGGACTAAATGTTGTGCACGTTCCCGTGATTTACGAGGATGCCTTTAATCCCACATTCGAGTGAGGTGGACTCAACGGTCGACTGGCCGTTGGGCTTTGACTGAGTTGATACCGAGCTTCTCTCGTGGGCCTTGTGGGCTTTAGTCATCTGTCGGTCGAGTTACCTCGAATGCTGGCCCAACGACTCATCACACCCTTAACTCAACCTGGGTCCACTCTTGCTGCTCAGTGGTTGTCTCGGATAGTAACTCCGAAAACAATGTAGTTTTACTGCAAGCACACGGTTAAGTGGTAAGCGGGTATCGAATCATGGCGAGGAACTATTGGTATCTATATAGATTACTAAGCTATTGTGTATTGGTGACGAAGAAATATTAGTGTCAAAATCGTTCAAAGTGTTGTAAATTCAATTTATAAGAGTGCTTAGGGCTTGGGAATCCCCACTATAGATTTCAAGCAATCAATGTGAAACACGAATTTCTACATTACTACACTTGATTTAGGGTGACTTGTCGCAACTAAATTGGAAACCAACGCACGCTCTCGCGCTACGCAAGTCTATATTAATCTAAACTAGAGCCTTGCTCTTGTGCAAGCCTAGTTCAAATCACTAGCATTAAGATCGACAATAATATTCAATTCTAACTCAAGCTCACTTTTGTGCAACTTGGGTTCGAATCTAGATCATGATGGTTCGTATCTGTTTTACCATCGTACAAACGAATATAATTATAGAAAGATAATAAAGATGCTAGCTTTGGTTGCTCTCGTGCACTAACTCAAGGGAATCTCGATTATAGATCTAAATCGAATATCTATAGCTTTCCTTAGATCAAGATCCTCTCTCGAGCTCTCAAGATCCAATGGAAATCCCTAACTATCCGTAGTAAATTAATCACAATCTAACCCTTAACAAGTTTAGCGTCATAGCAATTCAATAGATCTCACAAATCATTCTTTGAATCCATAGGGTTCATCTCTTTGCCCCAGAGCAAAGAGACTACTTACAATTCATCATAAAAGTCTCGTTAGAAATATGATATGCAATAGGATTCGTCACAAAATTCAGATTTAGAGAGAAGTATAGCATAAAAATATCCACTTGCAAGAGTTTAGACAAACCATTTTTAGTACAAGCTTCAAGAATAAGAAATTTAGTTCCTTCTATCCAATCCTTTCTCCAAAAGAAAACTAGAACTAGAATTAAATCTAAGAAAATTATTTTAAAGAGTCTCTCTTTGGGCTGCTCTCAAAACTGGGTATTTATAGCCGCCCAAAATATTCAAAAAATCCTGATAGATTTGCCCCTGAACAGCTGCAAACCCTAGATTTGGGAATCTGCCCGACGGCGCCTTTGGCCGAGTGAACTGTTCACACGGTCGAGTGAGAAATCTGCAGAAAATTGGGTTTTTTCAGTGTTCTGGAAGTTCAGACCACTCGGCCGAGTAGCCTTCTCACTCGGTTGAGTGAGATTCATACTCGGTCGAGTAGGATCTGCTGCAAATCCTCCCTAAAAACAGAGAAGCATCGAAAGATTTCTTCACAATTTTTGTCTCCACTCGGTCGAGTGGGCTTCTCACTCGGTCGAGTGTAAATTCCCACTCGACCCAGTTATTTTGGCTCTTCTTCAGGCTGGATTAGGCGTGAAAACGTCATATAATCATTAAAATCGTGATATGAGCAACGTTATGGGATGGAAAAATGCAGAAATAAAGTGTAAAATATGAGCCTATCACTCAGTTAGCTTAGCCATGCTGTTTAGTGCACTCGACTGAGCACAATGCACAGTTCTACCCGAGTACAATTTCCAGTACATATTTGCCAAATGGCAAAAATTTTCTACGACTCATCCAACATTCGTTTGGTAAGTTCTTGGTGGTGTTGGAATCGTCATGAAGTCAACTATCTGTGCAATATAGGAGAAAAATAGTTTAAAATCTCTAATGATATAAGATCTTTAAAGAGTGCAGGGTTGTCCTGAAATCTGGGCTTTCTTCCCTGCTCGGCCGAGCACAAGTGCCGCTCGGTCGAGCTCACACTAGCTCTCGGTCGAGCACCTCTTGAAGCTCCAAAACTCAGCTCAGGAATAAGGAGGGACTTGTTCGGTCGATCGGGGTGGTCGCTCGGCCGAGCTAAGTCGATAGAGAAATCATAGGTAATCTTCAGATTGTCAGTAGGAGGGTCACTCGGTCGAGCGTATGGGTCCCCTTGGGCCACTTAGCTTCTTTGCCTTCCTCTTTTCTTCTCTCTCGTGACATCAGCTCGGACGAGCGTGATACCTGCGAAACCGAGCAATCTGGCATTTCAGCTTCAGACTTCTCTTTTCTTAATTCTTTCTCTTCTCTCCTCTTCTTTCTCCTTTCTTTTTCTTCTTGATTCTCTCCAGTAGCTTTAGCTCATCTAGTGCGATGCCATTGACGCTCCGGCATCGATGCTCTCCAATATGCTCCAAATTGCTCGATATTGCCAGAAATGCAACCAAACGCTCTCAATGTCAAATAGTTCCAATATAAACATAAAAGCGTATAAAATCGAGATTTAAGCAATCAAATATGATTTGGATATGGGGTATAAAACATGTAAAATGCACACATCACTGTCAAAACTTCCCCTAATTGAATTTAAGATGATATATTTACTATAATCGTTAAATTAATAAGACCTAAAGGTCTCTTGTGAGTATTTGAGGGATAAAAGTGGACTTATCCACTCCATACATAGGGCTAATGATGTACCTTAGTGTACAGATCCATTTATCCTCTAAAATGGTCATAATAAAAACCTATTATCCAACCGCAGTCCAGCTTTTTCAAAGCGTATAAGACATATTATTAAATGATGGTAACATTGGACAATACTGGGAAATCAACCATAATTTACAACTGGAATAAAGTTGAACACCCTAAAGTCTGTATTCTCACCCAAAATGGGTTATATGAATTAATCATTAAAATAATATATACGGATTACACATCCGTTAAAAATCTAGTAGCTGGTGACTATATGGGGACATGCAATTACACTACAGACCATCAAAACGCTTCTATAGAACCAACTGATCACTTCATATAAACAGTTTTTGAGAACCGCTAACGAGGGAAGTGTTTAGAGCACATCTTAAAGATTGTGCCATGATATGTCTACATCCCCATAACACCTCTATAAACCATCCGAATGTCATCTTAAAACTATTTATCGGAAGTAATTACCCCAGATAAATAGATTTCGAGCACTCCAACCGGGGTAAGCATTTAGAGCACATCTCATAGATTGTGCCTTGATGTAACGACATATTTCTATACGTATGTATTTCGTACGTATTTCCATATTTGTCTTACGATATTCCATAACTCGTACACGTATCCGTATTTCGTATAGATTTTGTGTGTATCGCTTCTATTAGCTGAATAAGTGTTTTACGATTCTACTATTTATTTTTATAAACCATATTATCTTTAAAACCTTTTTAATTTAAATTATATGAATTTTGATTTCAAACTTCGAATTAGTTGACATATAAGTTCTAGGAGACTTTTTACACCATTTTTAAATCACAATTAAATCCAATTCTTAATTATAATTATTTCTCGTCCTTTCCTTTTCTTCCTTGCAATTAAATCCACACTCTTAATTTCATTTATATTTCCTGTTCCTTCCTTTCTTTCCCTAACATTAAACCCTTCCTATTTTAGCTAAACCTATTTCCCTTCAAACCCAGGCCGCCACTTTCATGTTACCTTTGATTCTTCGTTGCTGCCATTAATCACACAGGGCCAAAGTTCATGCACACATTCCTATATTAATAATAAACCTATAACAAAGAAAACCTAAGCCCAACTTTTTCCCTGGCACTCATGCACCCATCCCACACAAAAATTTAAAAGCCCAAACAAAAAGAAAAGGAACTCTAGGCTTGTCACGTGCCCTCTTCCCTCTTTAAAACCCAACACCCTTTATTAAAAAAATGGGGAACTTATAAACTAAAACTAAAACCCAAAACAAATCCTAAACCCTCCCCTCTAAACTCTGAGCCGCCCCTAAGCCTGAGACGCCGTCCGCCGCTACAGACCCCCTCCCTTAGAGCAAACCCCAAGGCAGCAACCCCTGGCGCCCCCGACTGCGGCCTCCGTTGCGCCGCCTTACTCTCCAGACCACCCCGCTACTGTCCTCCTCCCTCTCGGCTGCACACCACCGGAGCCCACCGCACCCCGTCACCAAGTAACACCGCCGCCCTTTTAGAGCAGCTCGCCAACGAACGCCTCACAGCCCTCGTCGGTGACACCCAACCCCGAAGCCAGCGCCGTTCCTCCCCTACCTTTGACAGCACCCGTACCCACTCTGACATCACTCCTCCGCCTGGCTTGCCCAGCCACCCCTCCCTCTCTTTCTCCCCGACTGCCAATGATCTCGCCGGTGGTTTCTGTCACCGCCACACCCCTTCACGGTTGCCCCAGGCACTCGCCTCCTCTGACCACGACCCACCGTGTCTCGGAACCTAGAGCAGTCACCGAACCCCCCTCTCCGACCTCTAGGCATCCGACCCTGTCATCCTCCAACCCCGTTCACCGACAGTCCGCCATCTCCTCGCTACGCCACACCCATCACCGACCAGCCTTCACCCACATCCCTCTCCGATCAGCGATAGCTTTGCCTCCCTTCACCCCCGCCTCCCGAATATAACCCCGCTCCTGCAAACACCCCTCTCTGATCACAAACGCTGCCTCATGCTTCCTTCTTCCTCCAAATCCCAGACCATGCCTCCGACCTCGAACACAGCCTGCAACCATCGACTGCGCCTCCTCTCACCTCCGGCGTCCCCTCCTTCCACCACCTCAACGTCGACATCGCCCCGTTCGAAGCCGCTGCCCTCCTCTACACTTCCATCACACCAGGCCTACACCACCTCTTCGACCTCGCCTCGCCCTTCGCCGTTTCACCCCGACAATGACCCCTCTGACATCGCACGTCACCGTGCCCGCTTGCATTGCTGACGACACTCGAACATAACAAAGAGGTGAGTTACTTTGTTTCTTACGTGATCAGTAAAGGGGCTGTTTTATTTTGTTATCATACATTATTTGAAAGTATATTTGTATTACATTAGTAGCATGCTACCATGTAAATGAACTGTAGGTTCTCAGCATGTTAATTATAAGGTATACATGTACCTATATACAAACAACGTAATAGCAAGTGGATTTATAATCATATTTTATAAATCAATATGGCAGTATGTATACACTTACATGTCTACTGTCATGTATAAACATGCGTACATAGGTATGCATAAATATGTATGGGTTTGAATATTTTTGGTTAATAACTTCTAACTTAATATCGCAGATCCTTCCTCCTAGATTAAATCACGGCTCTCACCGTGATTACCTGGACGCCCAGAAACATTTCACATCAAGCAAGTATTTCACCGTATAGTAACATACATCATTAGTACTGCCAAGTAACAACTTCTTATAAATATGATATTTAAGAACATTTGAATTGATTGCAACAGACCTAGTAATAGAGTTTAAATATACAGGTTGATTTGCTTTTAATATCAAAGGCTATTTCATAGTGCAATGAAAAAGAGATCAGATATTGCTATCTTAATAACGTACATGAAATGCCCTCTATCCTTGTTGCATCATTGTTTGTAGAATGTACACCTCTGATGAAATGTGACATTAGGCCTTCGGGCATACACGGACAATTGGGCCTTCGGGCATTACGGATATTGGGCTCGCGGGGCATTTATGTAATGTTAGCCATACGGCAACCATTGGACTATACGGATACACATATGGACACTTTGGGAGGGGTAGTCCAATAAAGTAGAGGTCTGAAGGCTGGATTTTACTCTATTGTGAACTTGACCGACACCTGACTGGGTCGGTGAGTAAAGAGCCACAGGTAGCTCCGTTGACTTGGGTGTAATGCTAGTCACTTCCCCCTCAGACACTGGGCTTGTCACTAGATAAGAGATTGATTGTTGCACTCTTTTTCTCCTGCTGTTGCTATTTTATAACCTGTAACATTAATGCCATGCTTGTTACCTTGCACACTACACTTGCCATGCTTATTGCTGTACACACTACACTTGCCATGCTTATTGCTGTACACACTACACTTGCCATGCTTATTGATGTACACACTACACTTGCCATGCTCGTTACTTTACACACTACACTTTGTCATGTTCGCTACTTTGCGCACAAACTTCCCCCTGCTCACTACTTTGCACACTACACGTTGCTATGCTCACATGTTTCCTTATGCTACCATGTTTCATCTTATTGGAATCATATTGTGGCATTCATCCCCAAAGCTTTGTAAACTATATTATTATCTTGCCGAGTGTCCTTTTTGTTACTAATGTTTTAAATCTTAACGAGCGACCCTCGCTGACGTATATTTCCTTGTCTATCTTGTGAACAATACGTTAGGTTTTAAGCAGAGTTCATTGAAGAGTTTACTTGGAGACTGAGCAGAGGGAACATGAGAACCAGGACGCTAAGACCCACTGCTAAGGAACGACGTGCTTTTGCAGCGTACAATAAATTAATGTTTGTATTGTAGTCTTGTTTAGGCGGTTTTTTCTATTCGTGTAACTGTTGTAATTGTCATGCTATGCCTTAATTCCTTTCTGTACATGTAATCTGGATGTTGAAGTATAATAATGACATTATTTGTTGTTTCGATTGTTCGCACGCAAGAACTTGCTAAGTAGTCATACACAGACGCTTATTGTGATTAAGTCAAAGAAGGAAGAATACGAAAAAGCACTTCTTCTTTGCTTTAAGCACACACATACCCGTCCACGTTCCCGCTCCCAAGTATAAGGGGAAGCGGGGCGTGACAGGTTTTAGTGGTGGCCCATGCAGGTCCTGCTTTCTGCGAAATACTCGGAACAATATGGATGTCATTATTAGCTAGACTGTCTAGATAAATCTTGTACGTAAATGTTTACATTGTTTGTTTGTAGCATAGCAGGAAGACGTAATACTCGACCCGGAGCCGGAGCTGCTGGAGACAGAGATGGTGACATCCACCAGATACTTGGAGTCATGAGAGAGATGCTGAAGGTTCAGCACCACCTGGTCTAACAAGGACGGCAGGCTACACCAGCTGCACCACCACATCCCCACTACGAGTCTGGAGCCAAGCAGTTCCGAGAGATGCGCCCAAAGAGCTACTCCGGAAGAGAGGGCCCACTAGCAGCCGAGGAATGGCTTCGTAGCACTACAGATGACTTGGGTCTTGCCTGAGTCAATCTGAACGATTGGGTGGAGTTAGCCAAGAAGCAGTTGACAGATAATGCACAACACTGGTGGGATGCTGAAGAGACCAGGCTGACCAAGCCTATTCCATGGGCTACCTTCCGTCAGAGGTTTGACGCCCAATATTTTCCTATGGCTACGAAGAGAGAGAGATGAAACAGTGCTTCATCAACTTAGAGCAGGGCACCATGACTGTCGATGAGTACGAGGCCGAGTTTGCCATGCTGAGTCATTTTGCCCCTACTCTGGTGGCAGACCCAGAGGACTGTGCACACTGATTTCAGTAGGGCTTAGATCTGGACATACAGGCTTAGATGTCCGCGAGCACTTTTACCACTCATGAGCAAGTCCTGGTAGTTGCGAGGAAGCATGAGCTGAATCAGAAGAAGGCACGTCAGGCAAGCAAGCGTCCTCATGAGTTGCCAAGAAATGATCTCCGACCGACCCAGACCACCAACTTCAAGATGCTTGCAACTCCAGTCGACCGCAGATTTTCAGTGGTATGCCATCGTTGTAATCGGATTGGTCACATCAAGAAGGATTATCGCGTACTGTTGAACCAGTGTTTGACATGCAGGGCACCAGATCATATTCCAAGGAACTGCCCTTGTCGCGCTAGAAATTCTGCGACCCAACCTATGGTGGCATCAGGATCGACCCAACAGGGACCGCCTCTAGCTTCCGAGCGTCAAGTTCCTCAACAGGTCAAGCTCGTACTTAGTCGGCACCAAAATTACTCTATGGTCGCCGAGGAAGTAATGGACGGCGAGCCAGTGATGAACGATGATGTTTGACCCCCGTCCTATCATCGCATTTCATGATTCATATCATGAATATTCTTATCCTTGCTTTGTCGCTTCTTAGATGTATCTTTTGCTTAGACTATTACTATTTCATCTATCTTTGACTTGTTATATCCTAGGTGTTGTTTTGATTGTAATTGTTCCGATTGTGGACCTTTTCAGTTCAGAAGTTTTCGTTCCTTTATATATCTCTTGCCTTCTTGATTTTGTGATATCACTTTAATGATTCATTTATCAGGCTTTTCATTGATCAATACCTAACTTAGGAAATTTCGAGGACGGAATTTTTATAAGGTGGGTAGAATGTAACGGCCTGTTTCTATACATACGTATTTCGTACGTATTTCCATATTTGTCTCATGATATTCCATAACTCGTACATGTATCCGTATTTCGTATGGATTTTGTACGTATCACTTCTATTAGCTGAATAAGTGTTTTATGATTCTACTATTTATTTTTATAACCCATATTATCTTTAAAACCTTTTTAATTTAAATTATATGAATTTTGAATTCAAACTTCGAATTAGTTTCCATATAAGTTCTAGATGACTTTTTACACCATTTTTAAATAACAATTAAATGCTATTCTTAATTATAATTATTTCTTGTTCTTTCGTTTTCTTCCTTGCAATTAAATCCCCACTCTTAATTTCAATTATATTTCCTGTTCCTTCCTTTCTTTCCCTAACATTAAACCCTTCCTATTTTAGCTAAACTTATTTCCCTTCAAACCCAGGCCGCCACTTTCATGTTACCTTTGATTCTTCGTTGCTGCCATTAATCACCCAGGGCCAAAGTTCATGCACACGTTCCTATATTAATAATAAACCTATAACAAAGAAAACCTAAGCCCAACTTTTTCCCTGGCACTCATGCACCCATCCTACACAAAAATTTAAAAACCCAAACAAAAAGAAAAGGAACTCAGGGCTAGTCACATGCCCTCTTCCCTCTTTAAAACCCAACACCCTTTATTAAAAAAGGGGGGAACTTATAACTTAAAACTAAAACCCAAAACAAATCCTAAGCCCTCCCCTCTAAACTCTGAGCCGCCCCCTAACCCTGAGACGCCGTCCGCCCCTACAGTCCCCCTCCCTATGAGCAAACCCGAGGGAAGCAACCCCCGGTGCCCCTGACTGTGGCCTTCGCTGCGCCGCCTTACTCGCCGGACCACCCCGCTACCGTCCTCCTCCCTCTCGCTTGCACACTGCCGAAGCCCACCGCACCCCATCACCGAGTAGCGCTGCCGCCCTTCGAGAGCAGCTCACCGACGAACGCCTCAAGCCCTCGTCGGCGACACCCAACCCCGAAGCCAGCGCCGTTCCTCCCCTGCCTTCGACAACGCCCGTACTTGCTCCGACATCGCGCCTCTGCCTGGCTCGCCCAGCCACGCCTCACTCTCTTTCTCCCCAACTTCTGCTGATCTCGCCGGCAGTTTTCGCCACCGCCACAGCCCTTCACGGTTGCCCTAGGTGCTCGCCTCCTCCGACCATGACCCACCGTGTCTCAGAGCCCGTAGTAGTTGCCGAACCCCCCTCTCCGACCACCAGGCATCCGACCCCGTCATCCTCCAACCCGGTTCACCAGCAGTCTGCCATCTCCTCGCCACGCTGCACCCATCACCAACCAGCCTTCACCCCCATCCCTCTCCGATCAGCGATAGCGTCGTCTCCCTTCATCCTCGCCTCCCGAACACAACCCCGCTCCCGCAAACACCCCTCTCTGATCACAAACGCCACCTCACGCCTCCTTCCTCCTCTAAAGCCCAGACCGCGCCTCCGACCTCGAACGTAGCCTGCCACCATTGACTGCACCTCCTCTCACCTCCGGCATCCCCTCCTTCCACCACCTCAACGCCGACATCGCCCAGTCCGAAGACGCCACCCTCCTCTACACTTCCGTCACCCCAGGCCTGCACCGCCACTTCGACCTCGCCCTGCCCTCCGCCGTTTCGCCCCGACAGTGATCCCTCCGACAGCGTATGTCGCCGTGCCCGTATGCGTTGCTGACGACACTCGAACGTAACGAAGCGGTGAGTTACTTTGTTTCTTACGTGATCAGTAAAGGGGCTGTTTTATTTTGTTATTATACATTATTTGAAAGTATATTTGTATTACATTAGTAGCATGCTACCATGTTAATGAACTGTAGGTTCTCAGCCTGTTAATTATAAGGTATACATGTGTATATATATATATATATATATATATATATATATATATATATATATATACAAACAATGTAATAGCAAGTGGATTTATAATCATATTTTATAAATTAATATGTCAGTATGTATACACTTACATGTCTACTGTCATGTATAAACATGCGTACATAGGTATGCGTATATATCTATGGGTTTGAATATTTTTGGTTAATAACTTCTAACTTAATATCACGGATCCTTCCTCCCAGATTAAATCACGCCTCTCACCGTGATTACCTGGATGCCCAGAAACATTTCGCATCAAGCAAGTATTTCACCGTATAGTAACGTACATCATTGGTACTGCCAAGTAACAACTTCTTATAAATATGATATTTAAGAACATTTGAATTGATTGCAACGGACCTAGTAATAGAGTTTAAATACACAGGTTGATTTGCTTTTACTATCAAAGGCTATTTCACAGTGCAATGAAAAAGAGATCAGATATTGCTATCTTAATAACGTACATGAAATGCCCTCTATGCTTGTTGCATCATTGTTTGTAGAATGTACACCTCTAATGAAATATGACATTAGGCCTTTGGGCATAAACGGACTATTAGGCCTTTGGGCATTACGGAAATTCGGCCCACGGGGCATTTACGGAATGTTAGCCATATAGTAAATATTGGACTATACTGATACACATATGGACACTTTGGGTGGGGTAGTCCAATGTAGTATAGGTCGGAAGGCTAGATTGCACTCTATTGGTGAACTTGACCGACACCTGGCCGAGTCGGTGAGTAGAGACCCATGGGTAGCTCCCGTTGGCTTGGGTGTAATGCTAGTCACTTCCCCCTCAGACACTAGGCTTGTCACTAGATAGGAGATTGATTGTTGCACTCTTTTCCCCTGCTATTGCTATTTTTTAACTTGTAACCTTAATGCTATAGTTGTTACCTTGCACACTACACTTGCCATGCTTATTGTTGTACACACTACACTTGTCATGCTTATTGTTGTACATACTACACTTGCCATGCTTATTGCTGTACACAATACACTTGCTATGCTTATTGTTATACACACTACATTGCCATGCTTATTGTTGTACACACTACACTTTCCATTCTCGTTACTTTACACACTACACTTTGTCATGTTCGCTACTTTGCGCACAACACTTCCCATGCTCACTACTTTGCACACTACACGTTGCTATGCTCACATGTTTCTTTATGCTGCCATGTTTCATCTTATTGGAATCATATTGTGACATTCATCCCCAAAGCTTTGTAAACTATATTATTATCTTGTTGAGGGTCATTTGTGTTACTAACGTTTTAAATCTTGTCGAGGGACCCTCGCTGACATATATCTCTTTGTCTATCTTGTGAAATATACGTTAGGTTTTGAGTAGAGTTCATTGAAGAGTTTACTCGAAGACTGAGCATAGGGACAGGAGAACCAAGATGCTGAGACCCACTGCTGAGGAACGACGTGCTTTTGCAGCGTTGCAATAAATTAATGTTTGTATTGTAGTGTTGTTCAGGAGTTTTTTTTCTATTCGTGTAACTGTTGTAATGGCCATGCTGGCCTTAATTCCTTTGTGTACATGTAATTTGGATGTTGAAGTATAATGATGACATTATTTGTTGTTTCGATTGTTCGCAAGCGAGAACCTGCCAAGTAGTCATACATAGACGCTTATTGTGCTTAAGTTAAAGAAGTAAGAAAACGAAAAAGTACTTCTTCTTTGCTTTAAGCACATGCGGACCCGTTTACGTTCCCGCTCCCAAGTATAATGTGAAGCAGAGCGTGACACTTGATGGGTCATCAAATAAAGAATCGATTGTGAAGATTAGATCCTAAAAATCATTCACATTCAGACCTCTTTAATTTGCCAATATTAGGTACAACATGGATATTACCATCGTCCCTGCGCTTGAAGCTCAGTTGACCATTTCAAATATCTAAATCGTGATGAGATCCTGAAGATCCACACTTCTGAAACTGTTAAAAAGTTTTTGGACATATTTACTGACAATCCAAATATTGTCAAAATCACACATCCATGGTGCTAAAAATCCAGCTGGGATTGACATACCAACAATAATGGATGCAATCCACCAATAGCAGAAGTGGATGTCCTAAATGAATGAGAGGACACACCACAAGGCTCTAAAGAGAGAGAAAACTCCTTGAGACCTTTAAACAATGCCGCCACAGGAAAGTGAGCGCATCTCCATATCCTCTCCCTTTCCTAGAAGAGATGAATTTGGAATAAATTGAAATATTACTGAATAATGCGTGTACAGGGGGGAGGTGTTTGTATAAAAAACACACTTATCGACAATTACTTACATTTCATTTTTCCATTTAAATGATATTTATAAATATCGTTCCACACTCTGTTTCCTGAAGCAAACGTAGAGATTGGCCAATAATATGGAACGCGGCAATAATAAGTTGAGCTGGACTCACTTTTGATATGTGAAGTATTTGGACCTGAAGTCCTGATATCAAAAGATATCAAACCTGTGGACATAATGAATATTGTATAAACACAAATATAAATAAATAAAATCGTATGCTAGAAGCGATATGCAATAGTTTAGAGGTTTATTCGCTGAACCCAGGAAGTAAGTAAGATGAGCTTGACTCAATTACGAAATAACACTGGTGCATCAGGCTCTCGGCTTATGTTCGTGAAATTCCTGCGATTGGCAAAGGAAAATTTGATTTTTGCTGTTTTGGATGTTGTGACAGCATAACTTTATGGATTTATTCCTAATTTCCTTATTTGCCCGAATAGACTTTGAAACATTCATTTTATTAAATATATAAAATACAACCAAGAAAGTTCTTTATCAAAATAAGGACCCCTACTAAAGGTTGTCTTTGCATCTTTAAAAGAGCGAATAAACTGATTTGAGATTATATCTTCAAATGAGTCAAATCTCATCGGATCTCCTGAAGAGAAATCCGAACTATTTGTTTAAGCCTAACTATCAAATATGATATGAAAGACCTAGGAAAAAATCATAGCTTATAGACTTATCATCCAGAATATGGACCTATCATCATGTAGATGAGTACATCATCCAGAAGATAAAACTGTTGGCGAATGTAAGCCCTCAGTTCATTTGTATTTGATGCAAATGAGTTTTTAATAATAGATGTGGGAATTTTGCATATGATGCAAATGAAATTAATTGCGTCGGAAAATTTTTACAAGCATATTCAATATAATAAACACATGGAAATGATTACCTGGGTGTCAAGTTCGTTTCGATCTAAACGTAGGTTCAAACCGCGTCAAAAACGGACTCCAAACGCACAAAATAGAGCCAACAAGTCCATCTAGCCCAGTTCTGGCCCAGGTAGCCCATGTGGGCTAGGCTAGCCCAGCCAATGCGGGCTATGTTGGATACACCGTATAGTTGGATACAATGATCCATGACTTCATGTTTGATGATAACAAACGTGTGTGAACGATTTGATGTGTGTGAGAGGTGTTTCCAGGAATGACAAGGACGTAAATACTCAATTGGTGACTTAGTCAAAGTGATGGAGAAATTGCAATTAATTTGCAATTTGGATTTGTCAAAGATGGAGAGATAAGGAGGAAATCATTAGTGATTAATTCAAATCACTTTAGGATTTAATGAGATCTTCTCATATCAATTTCATATTCAAAAGAAAATCCCATTACAACTCCTATTCCAATTTGAATTCTATTCAAATCTCAAATCCAAATACAAAATCAATTAGTGATTACAAGATATCTCATATTCAAATCAAATCCTACTTAATATCTTATTCAAATTGAAGATCCCTGTTTTCTATGGGATTCACCCTAGCCGCAATGCTCCATAGCCTCTCCTATAAAGTCACGCATCCAAAGATAAGCAAAAACATAAGTCGGCCAAAAATTTTCTTATGCAAACATCTTCTTCAAACCAAGATCCTTCGAGTAACATCTTCTTTCTTGCTCCTTGTTGTCGAAATCTTCACAATGAAAAGATCCCAAATTTTTAACCCACCAAGGCCTAAAAGTTATCCCCATTGCCATCTATATACCTTGGAGAATCAACACCTTGCAAATGTGAAGAAGGAACTCAAAGGAGGGAGCTTTGCACTAGAAAAAAACTCACGCAAAGGGAGTTGTTGATTGCCGCATCAACAGTATTACTGACCCACGCTAGAGCCGCACCAACAAGCTTGACGACCCATGCAAGCTCAGCCTGCAACCCGTGCGTCAAAGTTGCTTGCCAACCATACTGCAGACTTGCTCCTTTCTGCTTACCGACCGCACGGCCTCTGCATCAAGAAGGCCGCTGACCGAGCTCTCCAACTACACCAACTTAAGTTGACGACCCGTGCACAACTACTTGCCGACCCAGCGATCCAAAGGAGACCGCCGATGATCATCCTAGAGCGAAGCATCCTTGCCGACCCACAAGAAGCCGCACCCATCCTAGTTGCCGACCCATTGTTTGCTATTGCACAAAGGCTCTTGCCGATCGAGCAGTCTTCAGCACATCAAGCCTTGCCGACCCACTGCTGTTGTCGACCATTGGAGAGACCAAGCCATTGCCTCTACCGACCGAGAGCTCACAAGTGCTAAAGCAAGATGCTAACCAAGAGCCACAAGACACTTCAAAGATCAGAGGCCGAATCTTACAAAGCTTCATCCAAGGCTAGATGAGACTTCAGAGACGACTACTTCTTGTCAGATTACTTCTGACCATGTGCTGAACGACAGAGACATCGACGCCATCACAAACTGAGAGATTCTAAACTCTTTACATTATTATTTTTGTGATATTGGTGTAGTGATCTTTGTAGAACACTTTTACTATCTTTTGGGGGACTTGACTAGTTGGGACTAGTGAAGAGAGAGCTTATAAGAGGATTAATATTGTTTAGCACTTTGGGAGTGCGGTACGGGAACCAAGTGAGTGTAGAGAGGTGCTCTAGCTTCTGGTTGTACCAGTAACATTATTAATCTAGTATTTGCTTTGGGGCTGGATGTAGGTCGTTGGGACAATCAAACCAGGGTATATTGCATGTGCACTCTGTGATTGCTTTACTTTACACTACATCTGGTTGAGTGTGCTATAAACTGCATGTGATATCTCGTGTGTGCACGAGAATTTCTTACTAGCCTATTCACCCCCCCTCTAAGCTTAGATCCAGATCCAACAAGTGGTATCAGAGTAGGTTAGAGGATCAAGGCTAGAATAACCATGAGTACTTCTGATTCAGCATTTGCTGAAGGTCAGTCCATCTCTAGACCCCCTAAGTTAAATGGTGCAGACTATGCTTATTGGAACTCTAGAATGAAAATCTATTTAGTGTCTGTTGATCATAATGTGTGGGAAATTGTTGAAAAATGATATAAACCACCCATGATTAAAATTGAAGACACTGAAATTCTTAAACCTGAAGATAAATGGGATGATGCTGATTGGAAACTTTATTCATTGAATGGTAAAGCAATGAATGCACTTTTTTGCTCTTTGGATAAAGCTGAGTTTAACCGAATCTCTCAATGTCAAACTGCGTAGGAAATTTGGCATACGCTGGAGGTGACTCATGAGGGTACATCGCAGGTGAAGGAGTCTAGACATTCCTTGCTCAGTACTAAAAATGAAAGCTTCTGCTTGCTTCCATCAGAGTCCATCAAGGAGATGTTTACGAGGTTCACAGACATTGTCTACAAGTCTAGCTCTCTTGGAAAGCCATACTCAAGCCTAAAACAAATAAGGAAGATCTTGAGGGCATTGCCAAGCTCCTTCCGTCCCAAAATCACAGCCATTCAGGAAGCAAAGGATCTATCAAAGATGAGGGTGGAAGATCTGATCGGGAATTTGATGTCCCACGAGTTTGAGCTGCAGAGCATTGAAACTAGAGAGAAATATGAGATCAAAACTTCAAAGGCACTAGCTCTTCAAGCTAAGGAATATGAATATGAAGATGAGGAGGAAGCAATGTTGGTCAGAAATTTCAACAGATATATCAAGACCAACCAAGGGAGAGCTAAAATGTTAAAAAGGTTTAATCGCCCTAACAAATCTAATTCTGCTAAAAGAAATCTTTTGAGCAGACTGCTACTGATAATGTTCAATGTTTTAAATGCAAAAAGCAGGGACACTATATGAAGGATTTCCAATAACCAACGAACAACACTGCGAACAAGAGAGGAAAATCTTTAGCAGTAATGTGGGATGACGATAGTGAGGACGAGACTTAGGAGGAGACTGCCCACTCCTCCCTCTGCTTGATGGGATAGCTTGATGAGGTAAAATCTTGCAACAAAGCTCAACTTATGATTGCTTTTAAAGAAATACAAGATGAAATTGAAAGCTTAGAATCAACTGTAAAGAAACTTGAATCCACTCTAGAGAAGTTTAGAAATTCTAATAATGAACTGCAACAAGATAATTACAACATGTCACTAGATGTTGATGAACTGAAAGAAAAAATTGTTCCATGTAATTCTACCATTAATTTGTTGAAAAAGGAAAAATCTAGCATGCCTGAAAAAACTGAATGTCTTAATTGTCTTATTTTCATAATAGAAACCAACACACATAAATAAAAAGTTCTTGAGTTAGAAAAGAAGATGATTAATCTTAAAAAGAATGAGGAAGAGAACAAAAAGGCTTTTATCAGTAAATGTACCATGCTTGTTAATGAAAACAAGTAATTAAAATCTAAAGCATCTGATCTTGAGCTAACTATTAAAAAATTTAGTGTTGGAAAGCAGTCATTAGACATTATTCTAGGAAATCAGATACATGGAAACAATAGGCGTGGTTTGGGCTATGCGAATAAAATTGATGAAAAACCAAAAATTAACAAAAAGGTTCAAAAAGAAACTGGTGTAGGAAGAAGTGTTTTTGCTAAATGCTATATGTGTGGTGGTGTTGGTCATGCATATTATAATTGCAAATATAGGAACACGAATATTAAATTCAAACAAATTTGGGTTCCAAAAGGTACATTGACTAACACCAGTTGACCTATTTGGATTCCTAGGTCACACATGTCATGTTCTTCTTATGTATAGGTACGTGGCACGGCTAAGTGACAACGGTGTGAATGGTACTTAGACTCTGGCTGCTCAAGACATATGACAGGTTATAGCGAAAAGTTCTTTAGCCTTGTAAAGCATGAAGGAGGAAGTGTTACTTTAGGAGACAAGGGAAAATGCAAAGTATTTGGTAAAGGTGGTGTAGGTAACGACACTTTTCAGCTTACAAATGCCCTATGGGTTGAAAAGCTTACACATAACCTCATTTCTATTAGTCAGCTGTACGATAAAGGTATGAAAGTATAATTTGATGCAAAAGTTTGTAGAATTATTGATAGCTCCACAGGTGACATTCTTATTACAGCAAATAGAAAGAATAATGTTTATACTATTATGATTAAAGAACTGACCATTTCTAAATGCTTGCTTGTCAGAGAAGAAGAGGCCATGCTATGGCACAGACGATTAGCACATGCAAGCATGGGACTACTAAAGAATCTTGAAAATAAAAATCTGGTAAGAGGACTACTGTATCAGACATACGGGAATGGTAAGTTATGAGTGACATGCACGAAAGGTAAGCAAACTAGATCTACATTTTCTAGCATTAAAGAAGTTGCCACCACACACATATTGGAATTAGTGCACATGGATTTATTTGGACCCACAGACATTGCTAGCCTAGGATGTAAGAAGTATTGTTTAGTATTGGTTGATGATTACTCTAGGTTCACATGGGTATACTACCTAGCCAAAAAAATCAGACTCATTTGATAATTTTCAAAACTTTTGCATACAAGTTTCTAATGAGAAAAACACTTCCATTATAAAAATTAGAAGTGATCATGGAGGTGAGTTTGAACATGCTACTTTTGAAAACTTTTGTCATGAAAAAGGAGTTTTACATGAATTCTCTTCTCCTAGAACACCCCAACAAAATGGGGTGGTCAAAATAAAGAATCGTACATTAAAAGAGATGGCTAAGAGTATGTTAAATGAGTATAGCTTGCATATGTCTTTTTGGGCAGAGGCCATTAATACTGCTTGCTATGTGTGCAACAGAGTTATGCTTAGACCTATACTAAATAAAACTTCTTATGAACTATGTCATGACAACACTCCGAACATATCTTACTTTAGAGTTTTTGGATGTAGGTGCTATATATTAAACACAGGAGATCAACTTTGCACTTTTGAATCCAAATTAGATGAGGGAGTGTTCGTGTGATATTCAGTGATGAGCAAAGCATACATGATATATAATAAACACGCTCTTACTATTGTTGAATCTATTCATGTGAAATTTGATGAATCTAATATAGGTTCTTTGGATTGCAGGGAGAACGAAGAAGAGAGAAATATATAACAACAAAGCATTCCATGGAACAACGAGGAGCAACCTGAACGACAAGAGGAAACTGAAACTGGCACGAAAGAAATTCAGGAAGAAGCAGTTACCAGAGGAGTGCTGAGACTCAATCGAAACCACCCATCAGACTTGATTATAGGTGAGCCTACTGCATGTATACGCACTCATTCCCCTTTTAAAAATCTTTTCGCTCTATGTATCTATGGTGATTTTATTTCTGAAATAGAGCCTAAAATATAGAAATTGCTTTAGATGAGGAAAGTTGGGTTTTGTCTATGCAAGATGAATTGAACCAATTTGTTAGGAATAATGTTTGGAAACTTGTACCAATACTCATTGATTATCCTGTAGTTGGTACTAAATGGGTGTTTAAAAATAAGCATGATGAATCTGGTAATGTTATTAGAAACAAGGCAAGATTGGTAGCTAAAGGTTATAATCAAATTGAAGGAATTGATGTGGATTAAACTTTTGCACCAGTTGCTAGGCTTGAGTCCATTAGAATCTTGCTAGCTTTTGCAAGTTATAAAGGGCTCAAACTGAAACAAATGGATGTAAAAAGTGCTTTTCTTAATGGCTACCTAAAAGAAGATATATTTGTTGAATAATCCCCAGGTTTTGAAAGTCATAATTTTCCACACCATCTTTATAAATTAGAAAAAGCTTTGTATGGTCTTAAGCAAGCTCCACGAGCTTGGTACGACCGCCTTAGCACATATTTATTGGAAAATGATTTTAAAAAGGGAAGTGCTGACAATACATTATTCTTGATGCATGAATCTGATGATTTTCTCATTTTGCAAATATATGTTGATGACATTATTTATGGTGCTACTAATGATTTTCTATGTCAAAAGTTTGAGAAAGTCATGCAGGATCAGTTTGAGATGAGCCTTGTGGGAGAGTTGAAATATTGTTTGGGGTTTCAAGTAAAGCAAGGAAAAGGAGGCATCTTTATTTCTCAAACCAAATACATCAAGGAGCTTCTGAAAAAGTTTGGGATGGAGAAGTCTAAGGAATTGGAACGACAATGAGTCTCGCTACATATGGACAATGATGAACAAGGAGTCGCCATGGACCAAAAGCTATATCGAGGTATGATTGGTTCCGTGTTGTACTTGACTGCTTCTAGGCCAGATATAGTGTTTGCTGTATGTTTGTGTGCATGCTTTCAAGCCAACGTAAAAGATTCTCATTTAAAATCCATTAAAAGGATCTTTAGGTACCTAATTAGTACACCTACTTTAGGTCTTTGGTGTCCTTCTGGTGGTAATTTTGAATTGTTGGGTTATTCTGATGTTGATTATGCGGGGAGTCTAACTGATAGAAAGAGCACTAGTGGTACTTGTTTCATGCTAGGACACTCTTTAGTTTCATGGTCTAGCTGTAAGCAAAATAGTGTTGTATTATCCACTACTGAAGAAGAGTACATTGCCTTAGGCAGTTGCTGTGCTCAAGTAATGTGGATGTTGCAAACATTATCTGACTACAGACTAGCTCTTAAAAGAGTCCCTCTTAGATGTGATAGCAAGAGTCCCATTGATCTCTCTAATAATCTCGTACATCACTCTCGTACTAAACGTATTAACAAAAGACATCACTTTCTTAGAGATCACCTCACTAAAGAGTATGTGTCTGTAGAGTTTGTTCCCACGGAATCACAACTTGCAGACATTTTTACCAAACCTTTAGCCGATGATCGCGTTTGTCATCTTCGTCTTGAGTTGGGTATAATTGAAAAAAACTAGTACGAGATTTCATGTTTTTATGTGTGCTTGAACATTTCCTTATTTAGGTGCTAGTATTTGCTTTGTTATGTGTGCTTGAATTTTTGTGTGTGCTAGTATTTCATGTTTGCTTAAGTTCTTTATAAACAAAAACAAAAAAATGAAAAATACAAATATATATATATATATATGGTGCTAAATGTGGTATTTTTCTTTTGAATCATTAAAGTGATATTAATGCATGATTTCATATCCATGTAGAATTTGTTGTGTTATTGTTATGGCTACATGTGTATGTTTGATTTTCTAAATTACCATGACATGTTCAATGATTTGAATAATTCGATTTCTACACCTACACTTTCACTTCCATAAGTATTAAATGTTGTTGTACATTTGGAGATATCTTTTATGAAATATTGGAAAGTGAATGTAGGATGAAAAATAACTGAAAATCTAAGGGATATGATGTGTCTTGCCTTGGATAAAAAATATGGCTCAAAAGAATTGAATAAAAAATAAAATATACACATATAAATGAAAAATAAAGAAAAGAGCTCCGTATGAAAAATGGATACGATCCATGGCAATGACACTACCCACGAGTATCCAACATAAGCTTTAAGAGTAAACTTTAGCGTTGGTGTTATAATCGTCAAGAAATGCCACCCCACATCTAAGAGTCCTCATAGGCTATGCTTTGGGTGTGGTAAATTGAACTCATTTTCAATGAGATGGGTAAAATCAATCCTAAATGATATCATGTTACATGGAAAAGATGGATTGGTTTTGGTTGAATATCTTGAAAGTTCTCCTTATGTGCTTCAATGTTTAATCATCATACTTGCACATTATTGTAGAAATCGTTGTTATAATTTTCATTGGATTTGACTTGCTTATTCTAAGAAAGACTTCATGCAAATGTTTGCTACAGTTTATAATACACTCTTTTTGCATGTGGTATAAAATTAACTTCATTGTACACTTTTGATGATAACAAAAGGGGGAGAATATTGAGAAGATTTGTATGCTCAATGTGATGTGCTTAATGTTGTCTAATGAATAATGTGAATATTGTGCTTAATGAATATGTGTTCAAGGGGGAGCATGAATATAAGGGGAGCATGCATACATGTTGAACTTCATTGGATATCTTTGTATTTGTATTATTTTCCCCATCATCACACTACACAAACACACATGTCACGATGATATTATTTAGATCATTATTGATCAAATCTTATATTGGTTTGTCATCATCAAAATGGAGAGATTGTTGGATACAACATATAGTTGGATACAACGATCGATGACTTCGTATTTGATGATAACAAAAGTGTAAGAACGATTTGATGTGTGTGCTAAGTGTTTTAAGGAATGTCAAGGACGTAAATACTCAATTGATGACTTAGTCAAAGTGATGGAGAAATTGCAATTAATTTGCAATTTGGAATGGGTCAAAGATGGAGAGATAATGAGGGAATCCAATAGTGATTAATTCGAATCACTTTGGGATTTAATGAGATATTCTCATATCAATTTCATATTCAAAACAAAATCCCATTACAACTCCTATTCCAATTTGAATTTTATTCAAATCTCAAATCCAAATACAAAATCAATTAGTGATTACATGAGATCTTATATTCAAATCAAATCCTACTTCATATCTCATTCAAATTGAAGATCTCTATTTTTTATGGGATTCACCCTAGCCGCAATGCTCCATAGCCTCTCCTATAAAGTCACGCATCCAAAGAGAAGCAAAAACACATGTCGGCCAAAATTTTTCTCACGCAAACATCTTCTCCAAACCAAGAGCCTTCAAGCAACATGTCCTTTCTTACTCCTCATTGCCGAAATCTTTACAAGCAAAAGATCCCAACTTTTTAACCCTCCAAGGCCAAAAAGTTATCCCCATTACCATCTACATACCTTGGAGAATTAACACCTTGCAGCTGTGAAGAAGGAACTCAAAGGAGGGAGCTTTGCACTAGAAAATAACTCACGCAAGGGAGTTGTTGATTGCCGCATCAACAGCATTACCGACCCACGCTAAAGCCGCACCAACAAGCTTGACGACCCACATAGCTCAGACTGTAACTCGTGCATCAAAGTTGCTTGCCGACCATACTGCAGACCCGCTCCTTGTTTCTTGCCAACCGCACAGCCTCTGCACAAGAAGGCCGCTGACCGAGCTCTCTAACCGCACCAACTTGAGTTGTCAACCCGTGCACAACTTCTTGCTGACCTAACAATCCAGAGGAGACTGGTGACCATCATCCTAGAGCCAAGCATCCTTGCCGACCTACAAGAAGCTGCACTCATCCAAGTTGAAGACTCATTGTTTGCTGCTGCACAAAAGCTCTTACAGACCGAGTAGTCTACAGCACATCAAGCATTGCCGACGCACTATTGTTGACTACCCTTGGAGAGACCAAGCCATTGCCTCTACCGACCGAGAGCTCACAAGTGCTAGAGCAAGCAACTGACCAAGAGCCGCAAGCCACTTCAAAAATCAGAGGCCGAATCTTACAAAGCTTCATCCAAGGCTAGATGAGACTTCAGAGATGACTACTTCTTGTCAGAGTACTTCTGACCACGTACTGAACGACAGAGACATCGACGCCATCACTAACTGAGCGATTCTAAACTTTTTACATTATTATTCTTGTGATATTGGTGTAGCGATATTTATAGAACACTTTTACATCTTTTGGGGGACTTGACTAGTTGGAACTAGTCAAGAGAGAGCTTATAAGAGGATTAGTATTGTTTAGCACTTTGGGAGTATGGAACGGAAACCAGGTGAGTGTAGAGAGGTGCTCTAGCTTCATGTTGTACTAGTAATATTATTAATCTCGTATTTGCTTTGGGGCTGGATGTATGTCGTTGGGATGATGAACAGTGTATATCGCCTGTGACTCTGTGATTGCTTTACTTTACACTGCATCTGGTTGATTGTGTTATAAACTGCTGACAGGCGCCCCGTTTACGGTTTGGACGCGATGTCGTTTTACCGCAAGTGCACGGTTAGTGTAAGGTGCGGGTTTATCGAACTCAGGGAGGTGGATGGCTTGAATGGCTACTAGCCTCGCCTAGGTTATGTGAGAGCTACGTTGATAATAAGGGTGAGTAGTGTAGAAATAAAAGAAATAAATAAAAAGACAAGAAATGAATCCCCACTAACACGGGCTAGAGCACTCATTACACTTGGCATTTGACTTGACCCAGGGTGATACATTGCCCCTAAAGGTGGTACCTAGCGTCCTATGGGCCCGATATTCCGGTCGATGCCCAGTACGCTAGGTCTACCCGGTTTCGGACGGTGGGCATTCCCATGTCCATTAACACCTTCCGCAACCGGGAGCATTAAGGCCACAATGATAACTCCCAACATTTCATCCAAGCCGTTTCCACGCACGAGGACTCGATGTCAACGTTAGTGGCATGAGCTATGGCTAGGGGATCAAACGCCAGTTTTATTTCCCATTGGCACGAAGGTCAGAGGCAGTCTTTCTCCCGCCAATGACAATGAAACGCCTCTGCATAACCCTAATGGTCAAATATGTCGAATGTGATTTCTAGCAATACATCAAAGCGGATCTTGAATGGACAAGACACCGGACCCCAATCCCCAACACATCTAGTGTGCTGCCGTACGAATTGGACTCAGATTGCTAGAAATCTCCATTGACACATTCCATCGAACACATACCATGCAATCAAGTCAAATGTAAATCCCAAGCATCAATCCTACTCTAACCCATATTAGGGTTCATCAAGAACTACTCAATGATGAAGAACATGATAGCAATCAATAAATCCAAACAAACATTCATCATCAAGAAAAATGAAAATAACACAAAACAATGAAAATGAGAGAAAAGATACTTATCTTGCAATTGAATCACCAATCCTTTACAAGATTTATTGAAGTAGAAAACCTAATCTAACCTAACCTAAAGCTCCCAAGAAAGGGGAAGAAAACTGCTGAAAAATGGGGGAGGAAGTCCCACAAGTCGTGCACAATCTCCTATAAATAAGCCCCCACAAACCCTTAACAGTTCGGGTCCAAAAACCCACTAAAACTGCTAAAACAGGCCCACCCGATCGGGTGGAAGTTCACCCGATCGGGTGGAAATAAACAGAGACTCAGCTGCTGAAAATGGGATCAACCGGTCGGCCACCCAGACTCCCAACCGATCAGGTGAAATGCAAATTCAGACAGCTTTCAATTTCAGCACCCAGCTGCGCTCAGAAAATTCCAGAAAAATGTAATAAAATCGGATTTGGGCATGAGACATATTGTTGGAACGCTAACGATGATGCTGACGCTAGAAAAATAAGAGATCACATAAAATCCCTCTGGAATGATAGCAGATCTTCAATGAATGAGCAGCAGTGCGCGGGCCACCCGATCGGGTGAAGTGTCAACCGGTCGGGTGCATTCTTCCCCAAAATGACCCAGAGAGATGACCTAATCGGTTGGGAAGTCAACCGATCGGGTGGCTTTGGCACCCAAAACAGAGATCACTGATGGGTTCACCCGATCGCTGAACCGATCGGGTGAGCTGTTCTTCACTTTAGCTTCTGTCTGGGCCGGATATATGTGCACGACCCGATCGGGTGTGTCTGTCCACCCGATCGGTTGAAGCTCCAAATCATCAAATCCTTCTCTTTGGCCATCGGATCTTTGCCGTATACGCGCTCTTTGGTTCTGACATGCAAGGTTGACTCCAGAAGGCGCCGAAATACCGATATTTACCTGAAATACAAGCAATACACCTAATAGTCAATATGAACCAAAATGTGATATATACAACATGGAATGAGATGAAATGCATATGAAAACACGATAAAGAGCGTGTGCAAAAGGTGAAATATGAACACGTGTCAAGCCCCCAAGCAAAACTCTTCCTCGTCCTGAGGAAGACGAGTTGGAATGAAGTTCGGGTGCGAGAGCAAGAAAGGAAAGCGAAGAATCCTAGATCACCCTCTCCAACCCACAAATGTAATCACCAACACAATTAAGCACAAGTGTAAAGCATATCACAATCTAATTCAAGAATTCAATCTCATAATATAGCATCATGGGTTCATATCAATAGAGTACAAATGAGATATAAGCGTGACATTGGCCAAGGCATAGCTATCATAGCATGTTATAGTAGATAATATGCCCAAATATGAGGAAGCTCAAAATTCATATCAAATCCTCCAAACGGTGAATACGAGATACCCATACATGCATGAGAAGTAAGAAATAATAGATATGAATCATGGGAAAAACTATCGATCTCTGGGATGTAAGAAATCACCACACACACTTGTTGTTTTCGATTTTTGAAACACTTTCTTGCCTTGCTTGTATTTTCAAAAGGAGATGGAGAAGATGTGGAAAGATCACTTTGTACAAACACTCGCCTTCCCTATATACAATGGTGCTCTCAAATATAGGAAATGTGGAGAGCGAAGGAAAAGGGGAGGATGTGGCATATATACATATTTTTGGTTTTTGGTTTTTTTTTGTTGTTTTTTGATTTTAATATTTTTGTCTTGCAAACTTGTGGAATCACAATGAAATGCAAGGGCGGCCTACGCATCCTAAGCCAGATGGCTTTAGGGCGTCGGGTTACGAAGAACCCCGAAGGACCATTATGCAAAAATACGTAAAAAGTGTGCACTCCCCCAAATGGGAGAACGATGCACGACGAGGGATAATGTACAAAGTAAAACAAAAGAGAATTTTTGAGAAATCCAAGCGCGGCAAGAAAATCCTCATGAATCAAAGCATTGAACAAAGGTGTGGTTATCCTAATCCCGTTGAAAGTTAGCTAACACATGCGATAAGAGTACACATATAGTATTTCATGCAAGAGTTAGAAGCACGAGGGTAGGATGGTAAAATAACCGTTTCTTGGAAATGAAGCGTGAAAATCTTGGAACTTCAAATAGAGGGGCATATTAAAATATGATATATTGCTAAAAGTATGCCTTAAACACAATCACAACCAACAATCTCGAAATATAGCAAATAAACCCAAGAGATGGCAAAACACATATATAAGCATTGAATAATTAAAGAAATAGCGTGATGGAAAAAGGTGCTCAAGTGCGAAAAGTGAAGCATGAGTGGCAAAATATCATTGAGGGTTCATCTCTAGAAAGAGGCAAGAATGAAATGGAGAAAGAAAAATGCATGATGGGAATGATGCATAAAAATGAAAAGAAAAATTTTTGATGCATGAAAAAGGTGAAAAATGGAATAAAATAAAGGAAATAAAGGAAACATGCATGAAATGCAACTCCCCCAAGCTAAATCTTGCATTGCCCTCAATTCAATAAGAGCACTCACGAGAGGGCAAAGATAAAATGGAAGGGGAAATGCATCAAAAATAACAAAAATGACTATGGGTGATACTCTCCCCCAAGCTAATATAAACTATCCCCCAAAGATATGAAATCCGATACGGGGCATAAAAGATAAAGGGGAGAGTGAAAAATAGGCAAAATAGGCATCACCACCCTTTGGAGGTGGTAGGGGTCTCATGGAGAAAAATGATAACGGTGCCAAGGAAAATGCCAAAAGAACAAGGATAGGGTGATGGGGTGAAATGATAGAATGGCACGATATGATGGGTTATTATGATGCAAAAGAAAACCCTAGATATGCTCCCCTCGCTAATGAGAGGAGACGAGATTATTCTAATCTAAACTAGAAAGCGGTAAAATTTTACACTACTAGATTAGGATACACCTGAGCATATGCAGATCCAAAATCTGGAGTGGGGCAGGTAGCTGCTCTAACTGCTCCTGCTGTGGCTCTGCCAAAAGTGATGTGCCACGTGTTTCAATGGACCCAAGCAATGCACCTCTAAGCATCCCTCGTAGGTGTCCACCTGTGACCTACAAAGGATGAAGTGTATTAGTCCATGGCAAGAAATATTTTCCCAAAATAAATGTATCCCAGAGATAATCGTCAACATAAGATGGAAAAATAATAAACGGGTGACGAATACTCCCTGAGAATGGGTCGCTATCCTCTGCACTAGCGACGACCAAAGACTCGCTCTCCATGTGAAGTGGCTCTCCAGGTGGTGACGCACCGCAACATACCTCAAGGGAAGTAGATCCGGTGTCCTGCGAGAGATATGGTGTGTCAAAAATATATGAGTCTAAAGAAATAGGAAATGAAAAGCGAGACTCAAAAGTGGAGTGAGAGTGAGTATGAAAATCTCCCTGAATAGGGGCAATATGCTCAAGTAAATGCTCAGCCGTAGAAGAAGTGGAGAGCGACGGTAGAGGTAGATGTGACTCGGGCTCCATGAAGTGGACCATCGTACTCAAGCCCTCATGCACATTCTCCTCGATGATATGCTCATGCTCCACCATCTGCCCGATGTCCCAATTGACATCATCGTGGTTGACCATATACCAAAGAAGAACCAGCGACAGAGATGGCTGTGGAAGTGGATGTGGAGTGGACCACTCGTATGTGGTCGTGGTGTCTGTGTCCTCACGCACATCCTCCTCGCCAGTATGCATAAGTTCTGTAGTCTCCTCGGTGCTCTCGTAGGACTCATGTGGGGTATCCAAATCAAGGTGAGAAGTCTCTCCCACCGATCCTTGAGAAGTCACCCCATCCTCACTATCATCATCAAAAAATGCTTCATCATCCAAGTGGTAGTGTTGGAAAAATGGGGTATCGGCATGAGATGTATCTATGGTGGTCTCAACCATGGAAGTGGGTATATCCACTCCTTCATCCCATCTCCTCAGTGTAGGCTCGGTGATTGGTACCATCAATTTTTGTAATATTTGGCCTTGGTTAAACATGGAACTTTCAAGGAGAGACATGAGGCTTGATTCTTCTTGTGTTGGTGGATGGATATAAGGTTGAGGAAATGGACAGGTGGTGTTTGTGCTAAGGTTATGGGAAAATGTTTGGCCTTGGTGTAGGGGGAAGTTCTCAAGCGTAAATGGGCAATCATAATGCACGTGCCCTGCCATCCCACAAGTCTCACAAACCACAATTGGATAAGGATCGTATCCTCCCATCTGAGCATCGAAATTTGGTCTCTACATGGTAATAGCAAAGATACCTGGACTACAAAAATAAGAAAACTAGAGAGGAGCGTCAATAGCATAAGAGAATAACAAAAAGATAATATAATGGTGGGGGGAAAATTTCTAGGTTATTGTATTTTTTTGTGTGCGTAGTCTAACGAACCCAAGCTAAGCTAATATCAAACTGAACGCTTCCCCGACAACGGAGCCAAAAACTTGACCGGCGCCCCGTTTACGGTTTGAGCGCGGTGTCGTTTTACCGCAAGTGCAAGGTTAGTGTAGGGTGCGGGTTTATCGAACTCTGGGAGGAGTATGGCTTGAATGGCTACTAGCCTCGCCTAGGTTATGTGGGAGCTACACGGATAATAAGGGTGAGTAGTGTAGAAATAAAATAAATAAATAAAAAGACAAGAAATGAATCCCCACTAACACGGGCTAGAGCACTCATGACACTAGGCATTTGACTTGACACAGGTTGAGACATTGCCCCTAAAGGTGGTACCTAGCATCCCATAGGCCCGATATTCCACTCAATACCCAGTACGCTAGGTCTACCCGGTTCCGAACGGTGGACATTCCCATGTCCATTAACACCTTCCGCAACCGGGAGCATTAAGGCCACAATGATAACTCCCAACATTTCATCCAAGTCGTTCCCACGTGCAAGGACTCGATGTCAACGCTAGGGGCGTGAGCTGTGGTTAGGGGATCAAACGCTAGTTTTATTTCCCCTTGGCCCGAAGGTCAGAGGCGGTCTTTCCCCCGCCAATGACAATGAAACGCCCCCGCGTAACCCTAATGGCCAAATAGGTCAAATGTGATTTCTACAAATACATCAAAGCGGATCTTGACTAGACAAGACACCGGACCCCAATCCCAACACATCTAGTGTGTTGCCGTACGAATTGTACTCAGATTGCTAGAAATCCCCATTGACACATTCCATCGAACACATACCATGCAATCAAGTCAAATGTAAATCCCAAGCATCAATCCTACTCTAACACATATTAGGGTTCATCAAGAACTACTCAATGATGAAGAACATGATAGCAATCAATAAATCCAAACAAACATTCATCATCAAGAAAAATGAAAATAACACAAAACAATGAAAATGAGAGAAAAGATACTTATCTTGCAATTGAATCACCAATCCTTTACAAGATTTATTGAAGTAGAAAACCTAATCTAACCTAACCTAAAGCTCCCAAGAAAGGGGAAGAAAACTGCTGAAAAATGGGGGAGGAAGTCCCACAAGTCGTGCACAATCTCCTATAAATAAGCCCCCACAAACCCTTAACAGTTCGGGTCCAAAAACCCACTAAAACTGCTAAAACAGGCCCACCCGATCGGGTGGAAATAAACAGAGACTCAGCTGCTGAAAATGGGATCAACCGGTCGGCCACCCAGACTCCCAACCGATCAGGTGAAATGCAAATTCAGACAGCTTTCAATTTCAGCACCCAGCTGCGCTCAGAAAATTCCAGAAAAATGTAATAAAATCGGATTTGGGCATGAGACATATTGTTGGAAAGCTAACGATGATGCTGACGCTAGAAAAATAAGAGATCACATAAAATCCCTCTGGAATGATAGCAGATCTTCAAAGAATGAGCAGCAGTGCGCGGGCCACCCGATCGGGTGAAGTGTCAACCGGTCGGGTGCGTTCTTCCCCAAAATGACCCAGAGAGATGACCTAATCGGTTGGGAAGTCAACCGATCGGGTGGCTTTGGCACCCAAAACAGAGATCACTGACGGGTTCACCCGATCGCTGAACCGATCGGGTGAGCTGTTCTTCACTTTAGCTTCTGTCTGGGCCGGATATATGTGCACGACCCGATCGGGTGTGTCTGTCCACCCGATCGGTTGAAGCTCCAAATCATCAAATCCTTCTCTTTGGCCATCGGATCTTTGCCGTATACGCGCTCTTTGGTTCTGACATGCAAGGTTGACTCCAGAAGGCGCCGAAATACCGATATTTACCTGAAATACAAGCAATACACCTAATAGTCAATATGAACCAAAATGTGATATATACAACATGGAATGAGATGAAATGCATATGAAAACACGATAAAGAGCGTGTGCAAAAGGTGAAATATGAACACGTGTCAAGCCCCCAAGCAAAACTCTTCCTCGTCCCGAGGAAGACGAGTTGGAATGAAGTTCGGGTGCGAGAGCAAGAAAGGAAAGCGAAGAATCCTAGATCACCCTCTCCAAACCACAAATGTAATCACCAACACAATTAAGCACAAGTGTAAAGCATATCACAATCTAAATCAAGAATTCAATCTCATAATATAGCATCATGGGTTCATATCAATAGAGTACAAATGAGATATAAGCGTGACATTGGCCAAGGCATAGCTATCACAGCATGTTATAGTAGATAATATGCCCAAATATGAGGAAGCTCAAAATTCATATCAAATCCTCCAAACGGTGAATACGAGATACCCATACATGCATGAGAAGTAAGAAATAATAGATATGAATCATGGGAAAAACTATCGATCTCTGGGATGTAAGAAATCACCACACACACTTGTTGTTTTCGATTTTCGAAACACTTTCTTGCCTTGCTTGTATTTTCAAAAGGAGATGGAGAAGATGTGGAAAGATCACTTTGTACAAACACTCGCCTTCCCTATATACAATGGTGCTCTCAAATATAGGAAATGTGGAGAGCGAAGGAAAAGGGGAGGATGTGGCATATATACATATTTTTGGTTTTTGGTTTGTTTTTGTTGTTTTTTGATTTTAATATTTTTGTCTTGCAAACTTGTGGAATCACAATGAAATGCAAGGGCGGCCTACGCATCCTAAGCCAGATGGCTTTAGGGCGTCGGGTTACGAAGAACCCCGAAGGACCATTATGCAAAAATACGTAAAAAGTGTGCACTCCCCCAAATGGGAGAACGATGCACGACGAGGGATAATGTACAAAGTAAAACAAAAGAGAATTTTTGAGAAATCCAAGCGCGGCAAGAAAATCCTCATGAATCAAAGCATTGAACAAAGGTGTGGTTATCCTAATCCCGTTGAAAGTTAGCTAACACATGCGATAAGAGTACACATATAGTATTTCATGCAAGAGTTAGAAGCACGAGGGTAGGATGGTAAAATAACCGTTTCTTGGAAATGAAGCGTGAAAATCTTGGAACTTCAAATAGAGGGGCATATTAAAATATGATATATTGCTAAAAGTATACCTTAAACACAATCACAACCAACAATCTCGAAATATAGCAAATAAACCCAAGAGATGGCAAAACACATAAATGAGCATTGAATAATTAAAGAAATAGCGTGATGGAAAAAGGTGCTCAAGTGCGAAAAGTGAAGCATGAGTGGCAAAATATCATTGAGGGTTCATCTCTAGAAAGAGGCAAGAATGAAACGGAGAAAGAAAAATGCATGATGGGAATGATGCATAAAAATGAAAAGAAAAATTTTTGATGCATGAAAAAGGTGAAAAATGGAAGAAAATAAAGGAAATAAAGGAAACATGCATGAAATGCAACTCCCCCAAGCTAAATCTTGCATTGCCCTCAATTCAATAAGAGCACTCACGAGAGGGCAAAGATAAAATGGAAGGGGAAATGCATCAAAAATAACAAAAATGACTATGGGTGATACTCTCCCCCAAGCTAATATAAACTATCCCCCAAAGATATGAAATCCGATACGGGGCATAAAAGATAAAGGGGAGAGTGAAAAATAGGCAAAATAGGCATCACCACCCTTTGGAGGTGGTAGGGGTCTCATGGAGAAAAATGATAACGGTGCCAAGGAAAATGCCAAAAGAACAAGGATAGGGTGATGGGGTGAAATGATAGAAGGGCACGATATGATGGGTTATTATGATGCAAAAGAAAACCCTAGATATGCTCCCCTCGCTAATGAGAGGAGACGAGATTATTCTAATCTAAACTAGAAAGCGGTAAATTTTTACACTACTAGATTAGGATACACCTGAGCATATGTAGATCCAAAATCTGGAGTGGGGCAGGTAGCTGCTTTAACTGCTCCTGCTGTGGCTCTGCCAAAAGTGATGTGCCACGTGTTTCAATGGACCCAAGCAATGCACCTCTAAGCATCCCTCGTAGGTGTCCACCTGTGACCTACAAAGGATGAAGTGCATTAGTCCATGGCAAGAAATATTTTCCCAAAATAAATGTATCCCAGAGATAATCGTCAACATAAGATGGAAAAATAATAAACGGGTGACGAATACTCCCTGAGAATGGGTCGCTATCCTCTGCACTAGCGACGACCAAAGACTCGCTCTCCATGTGAAGTGGCTCTCCAGGTGGTGACGCACCGCAACATACCTCAAGGGAAGTAGATCCGGTGTCCTGCGAGAGATATGGTGTGTCAAAAATATATGAGTCTAAAGAAATAGGAAATGAAAAGCGAGACTCAAAAGTGGAGTGAGAGTGAGTATGAAAATCTCCCTGAATAGGGGCAATATGCTCAAGTAAATGCTCAGCCGTAGAAGAAGTGGAGAGCGACGGTAGAGGTAGATGTGACTCGGGCTCCATGAAGTGGACCATCGTACTCAAGCCCTCATGCACATTCTCCTCGATGATATGCTCATGCTCCACCATCTGCCCGATGTCCCAAATGACATCATCGTGGTTGACCATATACCAAAGAAGAACCAGCGACAGAGATGGCTGTGGAAGTGGATGTGGAGTGGACCACTCGTATGTGGTCGTGGTGTCTGTGTCCTCACGCACATCCTCCTCGCCAGTATGCATAAGTTCTGTAGTCTCCTCGGTGCTCTCGTAGGACTCATGTGGGGTATCCAAATCAAGATGAGAAGTCTCTCCCACCGATCCTTGAGAAGTCACCCCATCCTCACTATCATCATCAAAAAATGCTTCGTCATCCAAGTGGTAGTGTTGGAAAAATGGGGTATCGGCATGAGATGTATCTATGGTGGTCTCAACCATGGAAGTGGGTATATCCACTCCTTCATCCCATCTCCTCGGTGTAGGCTCGGTGATTGGTACCATCAATTTTTGTAATATTTGGCCTTGGTTAAACATGGAACTTTCAAGGAGAGACATGAGGCTTGATTCTTCTTGTGTTGGTGGATGGATATAAGGTTGAGGAAATGGACAGGTGGTGTTTGTGCTAAGGTTGTGGGAAAATGTTTGGCCTTGGTGTAGGGGGAAGTTCTCAAGCGTAAATGGGCAATCATAATCCACGTGCCCTGCCATCCCACAAGTCTCACAAACCACAATTGGATAAGGATCGTATCCTCCCATCTGAGCATCGAAATTTGGTCTCTACATGGTAATAGCAAAGATACCTGGACTACAAAAATAAGAAAAGTAGAGAGGAGCGTCAATAGCATAAGAGAATAACAAAAAGATAATATAATGGTGGGGGAAAATTTCTAGGTTATTGTATTTTTTTGTGTGCGTAGTCTAACGAACCCAAGCTAAGCTAATATCAAACTGAACGCTTCCCCGACAACGGAGCCAAAAACTTGACCGGCGCCCCGTTTACGGTTTGAGCGCGGTATCGTTTTACCGTAAGTGCAAGGTTAGTGTAGGGTGCGGGTTTATCGAACTCTGGGAGGAGTATGGCTTGAATGGCTACTAGCCTCGCCTAGGTTATGTGGGAGCTACACGGATAATAAGGGTGAGTAGTGTAGAAATAAAATAAATAAATAAAAAGACAAGAAATGAATCCCCACTAACACGGGCTAGAGCACTCATGACACTAGGCATTTGACTTGACACAGGTTGAGACATTGCCCCTAAAGGTGGTACCTAGCATCCCATAGGCCCGATATTCCACTCGATACCCAGTACGCTAGGTCTACCCGGTTCTGAACGGTGGACATTCCCATGTCCATTAACACCTTCCGCAACCGGGAGCATTAAGGCCACAATGATAACTCCCAACATTTCATCCAAGTCGTTCCCACGTGCAAGGACTCGATGTCAACGCTAGGGGCGTGAGCTGTGGTTAGGGGATCAAACGCTAGTTTTATTTCCCCTTGGCCCGAAGGTCAGAGGCGGTCTTTCTCCCGCCAATGACAATGAAACGCCCCCGCGTAACCCTAATGGCCAAATAGGTCAAATGTGATTTCTACAAATACATCAAAGCGGATCTTGACTAGGCAAGACACCGGAACGCAATCCCAACACATCTAGTGTGTTGTCGTATGAATTGTACTCAGATTGCTAGAAATCCCCATTGACACATTCCATCGAACGCATACCATGCAATCAAGTCAAATGTAAATCCCAAGCATCAATCCTACTCTAACCCATATTAGGGTTCATCAAGAACTACTCAATGATGAAGAACATGATTGCAATCAATAAATCCAAACAAACATTCATCATCAAGAAAAATGAAAATAACACAGAACAATGAAAATGAGAGAAAATATACTTATCTTGCAATTGAATCACCAATCCTTTACAAGATTTATTGAAGTAGAAAAACTAATCTAACCTAACCTAAAGCTCCCAAGAAAGGGGAAGAAAACTGCTGAAAAATGGGGGAGGAAGTCCCACAAGTCGTGCACAATCTCCTATAAATAAGCCCCCACAAACCCTTAACAGTTCGGGTCCAAAAACCCACTAAAACTGCTAAAACAGGCCCACCCGATCGGGTGGAAGTTCACCCGATCGGGTGGGAATAAACAGAGACTCAGCTGCTGAAAATGGGGTCAACCGGTCGGCCACCCAGACTCCCAACCGATCAGGTGAAATGCAAATCCAGACAGCTTTCAATTTCAGCACCCAGCTGCGCTCAGAAAATTCCAGAAAAATGTAATAAAATCGGATTTGGGCAAGAGACATATTGTTGGAAAGCTAACGATGATGCTGACGCTAGAAAAATAAGAGATCACATAAAATCCCTCTGGAATGATAGCAGATCTTCAATGAATGAGCAGCAGTGCGCGGGCCACCCGATCGGGTGAAGTGTCAACCGGTCGGGTGCGTTCTTCCCCAAAATGACCCAGAGAGATGACCTAATCGGTTGGGAAGTCAACCGATCGGGTGGCTTTGGCACCCAAAACAGAGATCACTGACGGGTTCACCCGATCGCTGAACCGATCAGGTGAGCTGTTCTTCACTTTAGCTTCTGTCTGGGCCGGATATATGTGCACGACCCGATCGGGTGTGTCTGTCCACCCGATCGGTTGAAGCTCCAAATCATCAAATCCTTCTCTTTGGCCATCGGATCTTTGCCGTATACGCGCTCTTTGGTTCTGACATGCAAGGTTGACTCCAGAAGGCGCCGAAATACCGATATTTACCTGAAATACAAGCAATACACCTAATAGTCAATATGAACCAAAATGTGATATATACAACATGGAATGAGATGAAATGCATATGAAAACACGATAAAGAGCGTGTGCAAAAGGTGAAATATGAACACGTGTCAAGCCCCCAAGCAAAACTCTTCCTCGTTCCGAGGAAGACGAGTTGGAATGAAGTTCGGGTGCGAGAGCAAGAAAGGAAAGCGAAGAATCCTAGATCACCCTCTCCAAACCACAAATGTAATCACCAACACAATTAAGCACAAGTGTAAAGCATATCACAATCTAAATCAAGAATTCAATCTCATAATATAGCATCATGGGTTCATATCAATAGAGTACAAATGAGATATAAGCGTGACATTGGCCAAGGCATAGCTATCATAGCATGTTATAGTAGATAATATGCCCAAATATGAGGAAGCTCAAAATTCATATCAAATACTCCAAACGGTGAATACGAGATACCCATACATGCATGAGAAGTAAGAAATAATAGATATGAATCATGGGAAAAACTATCGATCTCTGGGATGTAAGAAATCACCACACACACTTGTTGTTTTCGATTTTCGAAACACTTTCTTGCCTTGCTTGTATTTTCAAAAGGAGATGGAGAAGATGTGGAAAGATCACTTTGTACAAACACTCGCCTTCCCTATATACAATGGTGCTCTCAAATATAGGAAATGTGGAGAGCGAAGGAAAAGGGGAGGATGTGGCATATATACATATTTTTGGTTTTTGGTTTGTTTTTGTTGTTTTTTGATTTTAATATTTTTGTCTTGCAAACTTGTGGAATCACAATGAAATGCAAGGGCGGCCTACGCATCCTAAGCCAGATGGCTTTAGGGCGTCGGGTTACGAAGAACCCCGAAGGACCATTATGCAAAAATACGTAAAAAGTGTGCACTCCCCCAAATGGGAGAACGATGCACGACGAGGGATAATGTACAAAGTAAAACAAAAGAGAATTTTTGAGAAATCCAAGCGCGGCAAGAAAATCCTCATGAATCAAAGCATTGAACAAAGGTGTGGTTATCCTAATCCCGTTGAAAGTTAGCTAACACATGCGATAAGAGTACACATATAGTATTTCATGCAAGAGTTAGAAGCACGAGGGTAGGATGGTAAAATAACCGTTTCTTGGAAATGAAGCGTGAAAATCTTGGAACTTCAAATAGAGGGGCATATTAAAATATGATATATTGCTAAAAGTATGCCTTAAACACAATCACAACCAACAATCTCGAAATATAGCAAATAAACCCAAGAGATGGCAAAACACATATATGGGCATTGAATAATTAAAGAAATAGCGTGATGGAAAAAGGTGCTCAAGTGCGAAAAGTGAAGCATGAGTGGCAAAATATCATTGAGGGTTCATCTCTAGAAAGAGGCAAGAATGAAACGGAGAAAGAAAAATTCATGATGGGAATGATGCATAAAAATGAAAAGAAAAATTTTTGATTCATGAAAAAGGTGAAAAATGGAAGAAAATAAAGGAAATAAAGGAAACATGCATGAAATGCAACTCCCCCAAGCTAAATCTTGCATTGCCCTCAATTCAATAAGAGCACTCACGAGAGGGCAAAGATAAAATGGAAGGGGAAATGCATCAAAAATAACAAAAATGACTATGGGTGATACTCTCCCCCAAGCTAATATAAACTATCCCCCAAAGATATGAAATCTGATACGGGGCATAAAAGATAAAGGGGAGAGTGAAAAATAGGCAAAATAGGCATCACCACCCTTTGGAGGTGGTAGGGGTCTCATGGAGAAAAATGATAACGGTGCCAAGGAAAATGCCAAAAGAACAAGGATAGGGTGATGGGGTGAAATGATAGAAGGGCACGATATGATGGGTTATTATGATGCAAAAGAAAACCCTAGATATGCTCCCCTCGCTAATGAGAGGAGACGAGATTATTCTAATCTAAACTAGAAAGCGGTAAATTTTTACACTACTAGATTAGGATACACCTGAGCATATGCAGATCCTAAATCTGGAGTGGGGCAGGTAGCTGCTCTAACTGCTCCTGCTGTGGCTCTGCCAAAAGTGATGTGCCACGTGTTTCAATGGACCCAAGCAATGCACCTCTAAGCATCCCTCGTAGGTGTCCACCTGTGACCTACAAAGGATGAAGTGCATTAGTCCATGGCAAGAAATCTTTTCCCAAAATAAATGTATCCCAGAGATAATCGTCAACATAAGATGGAAAAATAATAAACGAGTGACGAATACTCCCTGAGAATGGGTCGCTATCCTCTGCACTAGCGACGACCAAAGACTCGCTCTCCATGTGAAGTGGCTCTCCAGGTGGTGACTGTCACGACCCGCTTCCCTAAAATGGAGGCGAGACGTGAGAAGGTCCGCACGAGAGTGGAGCTGTGAAGCCCCAAACCTGATAAGCGTCCACAATGCATAAACAGGTCCCTATAACCACAACAGAATAACAATAATAACACAAGGAGAGACTGAAATAAAATTCCACATCTCACAAATTGTCCAACATCAACAAAGAGTCCAACATCCAGAAAAGCCACCAGGCGAAAAGAAAAGAGTCCAAGGCCCAGAACAAGGCCAACAAAAGAATACGACATAACAAAGTATAGGTGCTACTTACCGATAACAAACAACTGTTTAACAAAAGTAAAACACAACGAAGACACTAGGACTGGTCCCCAGTGTCCACGTACACCCCGTCAAACACAAGCTCGGGCTCGGCGTCAGCGAACACCTCGTCCTCAACGAGGTACTCGGGCTCAGGATCTAACATGTGTCACCCAAAAGAGTAAAGGGGCACATGTCAGCAAGTCTAAAAAAGACTTGGGCAAGGAAACTGAAAGTGAGGCATCTAGCAACCTAACAGTTTAGTATGCATGACATGGCAGTTATAACATGAGTGCACAATTAAAACATGGCAAGACAATTTGTACACGGGAACAATTTATCGGGGCAAAACAAGAGTAGCCAAGCTACTATCAATTCAATCAATTCACATTTTATAGGTGTTTACGCCATTCGCTGAATGTCTTAGCATTTCAGACCGATCGACACTAAACACTACTCGGTAACCACACGATATGGAGCCTGGGGTCCCTGCACATTGAGCTCATCTAGTGAGCCTAGGGTTGCCCCGCCATTGAGCTCGCATTCGAAGTTCACAATTCAATACATTCCGAGCGTTGGGGTTTCCAACTCATTATGCTCGCTTCTGGTCACGAGCCAGGAACACTGGTGTGGCGTAGGGAACACCTAGCCGGAACACACAATTCGGGCATTGGCTATCAACCAACACATGGCCCTCTTCTGGAACACGAGCCAGGAACACACAATTGTAGCAAAGCTACGCAATCAAGCAACACTTAAAGAATGCGAGGTCATGACAATTTATTTGCGTACCGTTAATTAAATTAAACGTGACAGGCGAAATGCAATGACATGAACATATTCGCGTACCGTTAATTGAAAGTAAACATGACATGGAAATTGTGCAACATGCTAAAAGTCGGAATTAGCTTCGTTGTCAAGCTAATTCCCCAATTTGCGCCTAGGCGAGTATCATTTAGTCGCCTAGCCTCTTTTACGCCTATAACAAGAAAATGGCCTAAAACATGGCCTAAACCCTAAGTGGAAAGTTTCACTTGCCTAGCACCGGGGATGACGACCACTTCGTCACACGGACGCTATCTACGGGGGAAATCGCTGTTATGGGGGAAACAAACACCAAACACATGAAATTAATTAGGTTTTTCATAGAATCATAAATAAGCTATGAAAACAACGGTAGATCGATTTCTTACCGAGAGGAGACGGAAGAAACACTCCGGGGAACCCTAGGATCAGATCTGGAGAAGATTGGAGAAGTTTGGGGAAACTAGGGTTTTGGGGGATTTGGGGATTTGATGGGTTTTGGTGAGATTTTGGGGAAGATGAGAGGTGGATGGAGTGAATGGATGTAATGGATGATGGATTTGAGGCTTGGAATGGAGAAATGAAGCTTGGAGGGAGATGGGGGCTGAAGGGGGAAGTTTTTAGGGTTTTGGGTCGTGTTGGAGAAGAAGAAGTCGAATTTGTTAGGTATAAATAGGTTAGGCTGGCGGCTGCCCAGAAATTAGGGTTTTAACACTGGTTAGTCGGTCAAAGAGCAACCACTGACCGACTAGTTTGGCAACTAGTCGGTCGGTCGACCAACGCAGACCGACTAAGTGTAAACAGTAACTTCTGTACAAAATTAGGATTTAGAATTAGTCGGTCCATGAACAAGTACTGACCGACTAGTTTGGCATCTAGTCGGTCGATGAACGTTCTTAGACCGACTAATAGTGAACAGTAACTGATACAAAAATAATATGATGAGTTAGTCGGTTCAAGAAGCATTGCTGACCGACTAGTTTGCAACCTAGTCGGTCAACCAACGTTCTTAGACCGACTAACGGTAATCAGTAACTCCTGAGAAATTTAGAAAGCTAACTAGTCGGTCCAAGAAGGATTTCCGACCGACTGGATCGTCATCTAGTCGGTCGGTGGCCCTTCTTACACCGGCTAATGAGCACCAAAAGTACCGATACGGAGCGCGGAGCCCCGGGATCGATTCCTAAGACTCCTAGGCTTGATCTAACAGTTAGATATGACCGTTATGAAGCCCGTCACGAGTGACACACTTCGAAATCGATGATCCTAAGGAAGAAACGAGAAATCACGACGAAACGATCGAAAACGAAAGCGACGGAGACGGAAACCACACAAGAGGAGAAAATCCACCAAAACATATATTATATTATATTAAATCCAGATACACGAAAAGCAGTCGTTACATCCTCCCCAACTTAGGAAAAATTCCGTCCTCGGAATTCCCAAAAACTCACGAGTCCGGAAACAAAAGTGGGAAACGCTCTCGCATCTCATCCTCATTCTCCCAAGTAGACTCTCCAGGTGAACCGTGTCGCCACATCACCCTCACAAGATTGACAATCTTGTTCCGAAGCGATTTCTGACGCCTGTCCAGAATCTGCACTGGATGCTGGTCATACGTCATATCGGGGCGAACGGTAATCTCCGAAAAATCCACCGCATGAGACGGATCGCTAATGTATCGACGAAGCTGCGACACATGGATAACATTGTGAACTCCTTCCAAAGACGGCGGCAAGGCCAAGCGATAAGCTACCTCGCCAACCCTCTCCAAAACGTCAAACGGTCCAATGTATCGCGGGCTCAACTTCCCACGCTTCCCAAAACGAATCACACCACGATTCGGGGAAATCTTCAAGAACACATGGTCGCCCGGCTGAAACTCCAAAGGACGACGTTTAGCATCCGCCCAATGCCTAAAACGGTCCTGAGCAATTCTCAACCTCTCCCGAATATTCCTGACGATATCCACGGCCTCCACGATCATCTCAGGTCCCAACAACTCCCGATCACCAACGTCATCCCAACTCAATGGCGATCGACATTTCCTCCCATAAAGAGCGGCGAAAGGCGCCATGCCAATACTCGCCTGGAAGCTGTTGTTGTAAGAGAACTCCACCAAGTGTAGATGGTCCTCCCACGAACCCTTGAAATCCAACATGCACGCCCTCAGCATGTCCTCCAAAATCTGAATCGTCCTCTCGGACTGGCCATCCGTCTGCGGATGGTACGCCGTGCTGAAACTCAGACGCGTACCCATGCTCTTCTGCAAACTCTGCCAGAACTGAGATGTGAACCTCGTGTCTCTGTCAGACACGATACTCACGGGGACTCCGTGAAGTCGCACAACCTCCTGCACGATTCACGTTACATCACTATCCAAACTAGGAAAAGGAAATAAAACGGAGAGTAAAAGAAATTTTACCTCCATATATCTCCTTGCTAGCGCCTCAGTGGACTGTCCCACTCGAAACGGAATAAAGTGCGCAGATTTGGTCAATCGATCTACGATCACCCAAATCGCGTCATTCTGCTTCGGACTCCGAGGTAGTCCAGTCACGAAATCCATAGTGATGTGTTGCCACTTCCACTCCGGAATCGGAAGCGGTTGTAGCAACCCGGCCGTACGCTGATGCTCCGCCTTCACTTGCTGGCAAACCAAGCACTTGGCTACACTTCGAGCCACGCTCCTCTTCATACCATGCCACCAATAATTCAGACGAAGATCCTGGTACATCTTGGTGCCACCAGGATGCACAGAATACGGCGAACTGTGTGCCTCCACCATCAGCTCCTCTCTGATATCCCCAGCAGGCACACACAACCTGGCTCCAAACCTCAGCGAGCCATCCTCATGAATCAAAAAGTCAGTCCGCAGACCGGCTTCCACCATCTCCCGAATCCTCACCAGCTTCGGATCCTCAGCCTGGCCAGCCTTAATCCGATCAACGATCGTCGACTATACCTGCATGTACATCAACGACGAAGCCTCCCCAGGAAGAACAATCTCCACACCAGACTCACAAAAATCCTGCTGCAATCTCCACTGCGAGGTCAAAATCATCACCGCTGGAAGCCTACTCAAAGCATCCGGAACCACATTCACCTTGCCAGGGTGAAACTGCAAATCAATATCATAATCCGCCATAAGCTCCAACCATCGACACTGTCACATGTTGAGCTCCTTCTGAGTGAAAATATACTTCAAGCTTTTGTGATCGGTGAAAATCTTCACTTTCTCACTCAGCAGGAAGTGCCTCCAAATCTTAAAAGCAAACACAACGGCAGCCAACTCCAAATCATGCGTCGGATAATTCTTCTCATGAACCTTAAGCTGACGAGACTCATACGCCACAACGTGCCCGTGCTGATGCAACACACAACCGAGACCCTTGCCAGAAGCATCACAAAAGATCTCAAATCCACCGCTGCGATCAGGCACAACAAGAATAGGGGCAGTCGTCAACCTCTCCTTCAGAATACCAAAAGCAATCTCACAATCATCCGACCAAACATAAGCAACATCCTTCCGCGTCAACCTGGTCATCGGCTCAGCAATACGAGAAAAGTCCTTAATGAATCGCCGATAATAACCGGCAAGTCCAAGGAAACTCCGAATCTCAGATGCAGACGACGGAACAGGCCACTCCCTGATGGCCCGAATCTTCTCAGGATCCACAGAAATACCATCTCCAGTCACCACATGCCCGAGAAAAGCAACTCGATCCAGCCAAAACTCGCACTTCGAAAAATTAGCATACAACCGATGCTTCCTCAAAATCTCCAACACCGTCCTTAAGTGCGAGGCATGCTCTTCCTCCGACTTCGAATAGATCAGAATGTCGTCAATAAAGATAACGACAAACTTATCCAAAAAGTCGTAGAAAATCAGGTTCATCAGATTCATGAAAACTGCGGGCGCGTAGTTACGCCGAAGGGCATAACCACAAACTCATAGTGTCCATACTTCGTCCTGAACGTTGTCTTCGGAACATCTCCCTTCTTCACCTTCAACTGATGGTAACCACTCCTCAAATCCAATTTAGAAAACACACTCGAACCTCCCAGCTGATCAAAAATATCATCGATGCGAGGCAACGGGTATTTATTCTTAATGGTCACCGCATTCAACTCCCGATAATCCACGCACATGCGACGCGAACCATCCTTCTTCTTCACCAGCAACACTGGTGCTCCCCACGGAGACACGCTAGGATTAATATAACCCTTCTGCAAAAGCTCATCCAACTGCTTCCGCAACTCTTCCAACTCTGCAGGTGCCATACGATACGGCGTCTTCGAAATCGGCTGCGCACCTGGGACAAGATCAATAGAAAATTCCAGAGCCCGATCAGGCGGCAAACCAGACATCTCCTTGGGGAAGACGTCGCCAAAATCACGCACCACAGCTGGCCACTCCAGCTCCAACTGCATAGCCACAGCCTCCACCGGCCTGGCCCGAAATCTGACAGGACCAAGCGAACTGCTACCACGACTGAACTCAAATACTGGATGTCCAGGAATCTCGAACACCACCTTCTTCCTCCTGCAGTCAATCGTAGCATAGAAGCTCGCAAGCCAGTCCATCCCAAGAACTGCATCATAGTTGATGATGTCGTGGACAATGAAATCCGCAAAAAGCTCATGTCCACAGACCACCAACGAGCAAGAATTGCAACCACGATGCACCGAGACCACACCATTCCCTGTAACGATGTTCCAACTCTTTGGAAGAGGGGACGTCGACAAGGAATGCCTCTCCACGAAGCTCCGAGAAATAATGCACATTGATGCACCAGAGTCAAAGAGGACTCGTGCAGGAAATGTGCAAACCAAAACCACACCTAACAAACAATTAACAATCAAATCCTATTCTAGCAAACAATTATGTTCAAGCGAACCACAAAATCTAACAATCAAAACCAGCTAGGAAAGTAACAGCTAGATTGAGGATTACCTGCGATAACCTCATCCACAGCCGCTCTCTCCGCAGCGGTCATCAGAAAAGCCTGCCTCCTTGGCGGAACAGCCTGCCGAAAATCCTGCCCCTGCGGAACAAGAGCTGCTCCGCGTCCAGCAGGAACAGACGCACGTTGCTGTAACGGCTGTGCTGCAACAGGTGCCCTCCGCAGCGGATCCGCATGCCGACAATCCTTCGCGACATGAGAAGCATCACCGCAAATCAAACACTGGCACAGAAACTTCCGACACTGATCCTTGACGTGGCCAGGCCTGCCGCAGAAATGGCAAATCTTCGGAATAGACCCTCCTGGCCTCTTAAACTGAGCAGACTGATTAGGCCTGAATCCAGGTCTAACCACAGCTCTCGCCTGTTCCACAGGCCTCTTCCCAGCACCAACAACAGATCCCTTCCTCTGGTTCACGAGCAGCTCCTGCCTCTTGGCAGCGACCAGAACCTTCTGATAAGATTCCCGATCAGAAGAGGTCACAAAACTCTGGAGCTCCGAAGCAAGCCCCTGCAGGAACCTCTGAGCTCTCTCCTCAGCGTCCTGCACCATCTTCGGTGCAAACCGACTCAGCCTCATGAACTCTTGGTGATACAGGTCCACCGACGAGTTCCCCTGCTTCAGATCGATAAAACGCTGCAGCATCTCTTCCCTGGCAGCCTTCGGGAAGAACTCACCATCAAATCTGGCCTTGAAGGTAGCCCAAGCAATCGGCTCCACCAACATCTTCTCCTCAGCATCCCACCAATTCCTGGCGTTATCCTTCAGCTGCCTCTTCGCTAAATCAACCCATCCAGCCGGGGTGATCTTGGCCATCTTCAGATTGTCCTCGACGTTCCGAATCCACTCATCGGTAGCCAGAGGACCCTCAGAACCATCAAAATACGCGGGACCCAGCTCCCGAAATTGCTTCGCTCCTGGCTCAGAGCGAGGGGCATCCGGAAGAGCCCGGGCAGCTCGAGCAGGTGGAGCATTCTGGACTTGCAGAAGCACGCCCTGCTGCACCTGCATCATCTGGATCATCATCCGCATCATCTCACCGCTGGTGGGTTCCCGCTCGGGCTCCTCATCATGAGGGACCGCGCCACTACCCCCACCACGGGTGAAACGTCTTCCTGCCATCTAGTGACACGGAAAACAAATCAGATTAGACTCATAGCTTATGACTCGGATGTCGAACTTAGTTTATTGGACATTCTAATATTATTATCGCTATTCCAAAAATCGCAGTTACAGAAGGACCTGCATGGGCCACCACTAAAACCTGTCACGACCCGCTTCCCTAAAATGGAGGCGAGACGTGAGAAGGTCCGCACGAGAGTGGAGCTGTGAAGCCCCAAACCCGATAAGCGTCCACAATGCATAAACAGGTCCCTATAACCACAACAGAATAACAATAATAACACAAGGAGAGACTGAAATAAAATTCCACATCTCACAAATTGTCCAACATCAACAAAGAGTCCAACATCCAGAAAAGCCACCAGGCTAAAAGAAAAGAGTCCAAGGCCCAAAACAAGGCCAACAAAAGAATACGACATAACAAAGTATAGGTGCTACGCACCGATAACAAACAACTGTTTAACAAAAGTAAAACACAACGAAGACACTAGGACTGGTCCCCAGTGTCCACGTACACCCCGTCAAACACAAGCTCGGGCTCGGCGTCAGCGAACACCTCGTCCTCAACGAGGTACTCGGGCTCAGGATCTAACATGTGTCACCCAAAAGAGTAAAGGGGCACATGTCAGCAAGTCTAAAAAAGACTTGGGCAAGGAAACTGAAAGTGAGGCATCTAGCAACCTAACAGTTTAGTATGCATGACATGACAGTTATAACATGAGTGCACAATTAAAACATGGCAAGACAATTTGTACACGGGAACAATTTATCGGGGCAAGACAAGAGTAGCCAAGCTACTATCAATTCAATCAATTCACATTTTATAGGTGTTTACGCCATTCGCTGAATGTCTTAGCATTTCAGACCGATCGGCACTAAACACTACTCGGTAACCACACGATATGGAGCCTGGGGTCCCTGCACATTGAGCTCATCTAGTGAGCCTAGGGTTGCCCCGCCATTGAGCTCGCATTCGAAGTTCACAATTCAATACATTCCGAGCGTTGGGGTTTCCAACTCATTATGCTCGCTTCTGGTCACGAGCCAGGAACACTGGTGTGGCGTAGGGAACACCTAGCCGGAACACACAATTCGGGCATTGGCTATCAACCAACACATGGCCCTCTTCTGGAACACGAGCCAGGAACACACAATTGTAGCAAAGCTACGCAATCAAGCAACACTTAAAGAATGCGAGGTCATGACAATTTATTTGCGTACCGTTAATTAAATTAAACGTGACAGGCGAAATGCAATGACATGAACATATTCGCGTACCGTTAATTGAAAGTAAACATGACATGGAAATTGTGCAACATGCTAAAAGTCGGAATTAGCTTCGTTGTCAAGCTAATTCCCCAATTTGCGCCTAGGCGAGTATCATTTAGTCGCCTAGCCTCTTTTACGCCTATAACAAGAAAATGGCCTAAAACATGGCCTAAACCTTAAGTGGAAAGTTTCACTTGCCTAGCACCGGGGATGACGACCACTTCGTCACACGGACGCTATCTACGGGGGAAATCGCTGTTATGGGGGAAACAAACACCAAACACATGAAATTAATTAGGTTTTTCATAGAATCATAAATAAGCTATGAAAACAACGGTAGATCGATTTCTTACCGAGAGGAGACGGAAGAAACACTCCGGGGAACCCTAGGATCAGATCTGGAGAAGATTGGAGAAGTTTGGGGAAACTAGGGTTTTGGGGGATTTGGGGATTTGATGGGTTTTGGTGAGATTTTGGGGAAGATGAGAGGTGGATGGAGTGAATGGATGTAATGGATGATGGATTTGAGGCTTGGAATGGAGAAATGAAGCTTGGAGGGAGATGGGGGCTGAAGGGGGAAGTTTTTAGGGTTTTGGGTCGTGTTGGAGAAGAAGAAGTCGAATTTGTTAGGTATAAATAGGTTAGGCTGGCGGCTGCCCAGAAATTAGGGTTTTAACACTGGTTAGTCGGTCAAAGAGCAACCACTGACCGACTAGTTTGGCAACTAGTCGGTCGGTCGACCAACGCAGACCGACTAAGTGTAAACAGTAACTTCTGTACAAAATTAGGATTTAGAATTAGTCGGTCCATGAACAAGTACTGACCGACTAGTTTGGCATCTAGTCGGTCGATGAACGTTCTTAGACCGACTAATAGTGAACAGTAACTGATACAAAAATAATATGATGAGTTAGTCGGTTCAAGAAGCATTGCTGACCGACTAGTTTGCAACCTAGTCGGTCAACCAACGTTCTTAGACCGACTAACGGTAAACAGTAACTCCTGAGAAATTTAGAAAGCTAACTAGTCGGTCCAAGAAGGATTTCCGACCGACTGGATCGTCATCTAGTCGGTCGGTGGCCCTTCTTACACCGGCTAATGAGCACCAAAAGTACCGATACGGAGCGCGGAGCCCCGGGATCGATTCCTAAGACTCCTAGGCTTGATCTAACAGTTAGATATGACCGTTATGAAGCCCGTCACGAGTGACACACTTCGAAATCGATGATCCTAAGGAAGAAACGAGAAATCACGACGAAACGATCGAAAACGAAAGCGACGGAGACGGAAACCACACAAGAGGAGAAAATCCACCAAAACATATATTATATTATATTAAATCCAGATACACGAAAAGCAGTCGTTACAGTGATGCACCGCAACATACCTCAAGGGAAGTAGATCCGGTGTCCTGCGAGAGATATGGTGTGTCAAAAATATATGAGTCTAAAGAAATAGGAAATGAAAAGCGAGACTCAAAAGTGGAGTGAGAGTGAGTATGAAAATCTCCCTGAATAGGGGCAATATGCTCAAGTAAATGCTCAGCCGTAGAAGAAGTGGAGAGCGACGGTAGAGGTAGATGTGACTCGGGCTCCATGAAGTGGACCATCGTACTCAAGCCCTCATGCACATTCTCCTCGATGATATGCTCATGCTCCACCATCTGCCCGATGTCCCAAATGACATCATCGTGGTTGACCATAGACCAAAGAAGAACCAGCGACAGAGATGGCTGTGGAAGTGGATGTGGAGTGGACCACTCGTATGTGGTCGTGGTGTCTGTGTCCTCACGCACATCCTCCTCGCCAGTATGCATAAGTTCTGTAGTCTCCTCGGTGCTCTCGTAGGACTCATGTGGGGTATCCAAATCAAGATGAGAAGTCTCTCCCACCGATCCTTGAGAAGTCAACCCATCCTCACTATCATCATCAAAAAATGCTTCGTCATCCAAGTGGTAGTGTTGGAAAAATGGGGTATCGGCATGAGATGTTTCTATGGTGGTCTCAACCATGGAAGTGGGTATATCCTCTCCTTCATCCCATCTCCTCGGTGTAGGCTCGGTGATTGGTACCATCAATTTTTGTAATATTTGTTCTTGGTTAAACATGGAACTTTCAAGGAGAGACATGAGGCTTGATTCTTCTTGTGTTGGTGGATGGATATAAGGTTGAGGAAATGGACGGGTGGTGTTTGTGCTAAGGTTGTGGGAAAATGTTTGGCCTTGGTGTAGGGGGAAGTTCTCAAGCGTAAATGGGCAATCATAATGCACGTGCCCTGCCATCCCACAAGTCTCACAAACCACAATTGGATAAGGATCGTATCCTCCCATCTGAGCATCGAAATTTGGTCTCTACATGGTAATAGCAAAGATACCTGGACTACAAAAATAAGAAAACTAGAGAGGAGCGTCAATAGCATAAGAGAATAACAAAAAGATAATATAATGGTGGGGGGAAAATTTCTAGGTTATTGTATTTTTTGTGTGCGTAGTCTAACGAACCCAAGCTAAGCTAATATCAAACTGAACGCTTCCCCGACAACGGAGCCAAAAACTTGACCGGCGCCCCGTTTACGGTTTGAGCGCGGTGTCGTTTTACCGCAAGTGCAAGGTTAGTGTAGGGTGCGGGTTTATCGAACTCTGGGAGGAGTATGGCTTGAATGGCTACTAGCCTCGCCTAGGTTATGTGGGAGCTACACGGATAATAAGGGTGAGTAGTGTAGAAATAAAATAAATAAATAAAAAGACAAGAAATGAATCCCCACTAACACGGGCTAGAGCACTCATGACACTAGGCATTTGACTTGACACAGGTTGAGACATTGCCCCTAAAGGTGGTACCTAGCATCCCATAGGCCCGATATTCCACTCGATACCCAGTACGCTAGGTCTACCAAGTTCCGAACGGTGGACATTCCCATGTCTATTAACACCTTCCGCAACCGGGAGCATTAAGGCCACAATGATAACTCCCAACATTTCATCCAAGTCGTTCCCACGTGCAAGGACTCGATGTCAACGCTAGGGGCGTGAGATGTGGTTAGGGGATCAAACGCTAGTTTTATTTCCCCTTGGCCCGAAGGTAAGAGGCGGTCTTTCTCCCGCCAATGACAATGAAACGCCCCCGCGTAACCCTAATGGCCAAATAGGTCAAATGTGATTTCTACAAATACATCAAAGCGGATCTTGACTAGACAAGACACCGGACCCCAATCCCAACACATCTAGTGTGTTGCCGTACGAATTGGACTCAGATTGCTAGAAATCCCCATTGACACATTCCATCGAACGCATACCATGCAATCAAGTCTAATGTAAATCCCAAGCATCAATCCTACTCTAACCCATATTAGGGTTCATCAAGAACTACTCAATGATGAAGAACATGATAGCAATCAATAAATCCAAACAAACATTCATCATCAAGCAAAATGAAAATAACACAAAACAATGAAAATGAGAGAAAAGATACTTATCTTGCAATTGAATCACCAATCCTTTATAAGATTTATTGAAGTAGAAAACCTAATCTAACCTAACCTAAAGCTCCCAAGGAAGGGGAAGAAAACTGCTGAAAAAATGGGGGAGGAAGTCCCACAAGTCGTGCACAATCTCCTATAAATAAGCCCCCACAAACCCTTAACAGTTCGGGTCCAAAAACCCACTAAAACTGCTAAAACAGGCCAACCCAATCGGGCGGAAGTTCACCCGATCGGGTGGAAATAAACAGAGACTCAGCTGCTGAAAATGGGATCCACCGTTCGGCCACCCAGACTCCCAACCGATCAGGTGAAATGCAAATCCAGACAGCTTTCAATTTCAGCACCCAGCTGCGCTCAGAAAATTCCAGAAAAATGTAATAAAATCGGATTTGGGCATGAGACATATCGTTGGAAAGCTAACGATGATGCTGACATAGAAAAATAAGAGATCACATAAAATCCCTTTGGAATGATAGCAGATCTTCAATGAATGAGCAGCACTGCGCGGGCCACCCGATTGGTTGAAGTGTCAACCGGTCGGGTGCGTTCTTCCCCAAAATGACCCGGAGAGATGACCTAATCAGTTGGGAAGTCAACCGATTGGGTGGCTTTGGCACACAAAACAGAGATCACTGACGGGTTCACCCGATCGCTGAACCGATCGGGTGAGCTGTTCTTCACTTTAGCTTCTGTCCGGGTCGGATATATGTGCACGACCCGATCGGGTGGGTCTGTCCACCCGATCAGTTGAAGTTCCAAATCTTCAAATCCTTCTCTTTGGCCATCGGATCTTTGCCATATACATGCTCTTTGGTCTCGACATGCAAGGTTGACTCCAGAAGGCGCCGAAATGCCAATATTTACCTGAAATACAAGCAATACACCCAATAGTCAATATGAACCAAAATGTGATATATATAACATGGAATGAGATGAAATGCATATGAAAACATGATAAAGAGCGTGTGCAAAAGGTGAAATATGAACACGTGTCAACTGCCTGTGATATCTCATGTGTGCATGAGAATTTCTTACTAGCCTATTCACCCCGCCTCTAGGCTTAGATCCAGATCCAACAAGCCGGGCTAGCCTGCCCAGCCTTGGGCGGGTGGGTTAAGCACGCCCGCTGCGGGCTCGAGTCAGACTTGAGCCTGCCCGCCGCTGGGGCGGTCTCGAGCCCACCTGCATAGGCGGGCTCGCCCAACGGGCTGGGCGTGCCCAGCTGTCCCGTGGGCCCCAGTTGTAGGGCCCACTGCTAGGATTTCTGAAATCCTTTTGACGGCTGCAGGTTTTGTGAAAAAATACCTTTTGAGCTGATCTTTGAGACTACGTTTGAGGGGTCAAACGAAGTCAGATTACAATGCTATTTGTTCCTACGCGTTCACCATTCAACCCTCTTCGATTTGATAGGTTGTATCACTTACGACGCTCAATGGTGAGAGAGGAAAAATTCACTAAAGTTTGTCCTTTGTGAATGGCAAACTTTAATTAATTTTTCCTTCAAAAATTTTTAGTCCCACATCGGATATGGAGTGAAAGGGAGGGGTCGGCCACCGATATAAATAGGGGCCTACTCCCCTCCTTGAAACTCGTCCCAAGCTCTTGAACTGAGTAGCTCTATTAAATGTGAGCAAGCCCGGATCTGAGGTTAAATTAAATATTCTCTTTCTTCCTAAATTTCTTCCTTGTTCCTGCTCGAGCTCTAGCAAAGCTACGAAGGAGCTTGGGTCGGATCCAAGGTCTTGACGAAGGATCCGCTCAAGGTGATATATTCTTCGGTGCATGGTTGGCTCGGCGACAAGGGTGTTGCTCGCCTCGGGACGCGCTGCGGTTCGGGAAGCGGTTCGGCTTGGGATGAGGTACGGCTCGGGACGCGGCTCAGCTTGGAAGAAGCGACGCGGGGGCCAAAGAAATGTTGCTGAAAACGACGCTTCGTATTCTGCAAAAACGAAGTGAAAGGTTTGTAGTTTAAATTTTCATGCGTTTATAATTGCAAATGTTAGATAGATCTATCCTTAGGGGTTGGTCGGACCCAACCCCGGGATAGTAGAGATCTTAGCTGGGGTTTATATCTTTAGGGCTTATTCTTAAAATGGTTTTAAGATGTTTTTCCGCTGCTTTATTTGATATCTTCGTCTGACCGACTTAGGCCAGATGTCGATTTTATTGCCATAAGGACCCGAAAAACCTTCTTTGGTACAGATCCAGTCTACATGATCTATGATGTGCAATTTATAAATTGCATATGATACATCATGCTTCTCCATCAGATGGATGTTTTATTTAAACTATTTACACAGTCGTTCACATGCAATGTTTTTATTTTCGAAAATTGGTTTTGAAAATTAGATTTAATTTTATTTTAAAATTAAATCTTTAAAATTATGTGATATTTTTTTGTAACTTAAACTTATGCGATAAATTTTAAGTTGCATGTTTAGCAATAAAATTTTATGAGATAAATTTTAATTGCTTTGTTATCATGCAAAATTGTTTAGTTAATATTATTTAATGGTTATATTAGTTAATTTTGATTATGTGATAATTCAAGAAAAACTATTAGGATAGCCATTAAAACCTTTCAGAAAATTATGAGATAATTTTTAGACATGCTATGATTTAAAATGGTGCAACAACTTAAACTCCCAATACATGATTAGGGTCGCCCTCTCTCATAATTATTATTTTAATTATTTTAATAATAATTTTGAACAAAAGTTTATGATTTAAATTGTTGCAACTTAAATTTTAAATGCCTAATACATGATTAGGATAACAACTTAAAAATCCTTATAGTTGATAAGGACATTAATACAAGTTATTAACAAATCCTAATAATTTCGAATTTTAGGATTCAATTAGTTGATATGATTAACTAGTTTTAATGAAGCCAATTCTAGTCGATGGCACACATATGAATAATAAGTTTTCCTTCAATGGACCATGATCCGGTCTAGTGTTTTTTGACTAATGTTGTGGATCACACTAGCTTGACTGGAGATAGTGATCCTGGCCTAGCCAAATCACTGGCTGTGTTTCGCTAGACCGCAAGGATGTGAATTATGATTATGTGACACCGTCGATTACATCTAGTCAATTACGTTAAAAATCTTCTTCAAGATTAGCCGTAACTCTCCTTGTTTTAGAGGTTGGCAATTATAGGTTCTTTGTTATAGTTGTTGAGTACACTCAAGCTATGACATAGATACTTTATGGAAACCAACTTCTCATTACATGAGATGTAGTCTAGACTTAACCTAAACCATCGCGTCGTATCCATACAGCAAGTGCCGGCGTAAGTTAGGCTAGACACGAAAACAAGGGTCCGACTAGACTAGTCATTGTGATTTGGATGAGCACACTCATGATCATAAGTGACTAGGGGTAAAAACCAATAAGAGAATCATATATGATATGATTGATAAAGAGTCATCTATCAATCACAGAGTCAAGCAATGTGTTGAGAACACTCAAAGTTGTGAGGCTCATGGTGGCTGGATCACTTTCCCATTAAATTTAATTTAATTAAATATTTCATTATTTTGGCTAAAAATGATCGTAAAATAGTGGGAGGATATAGTTAGAAAAAATCCATTCTATCTATATTTAAAATTGAACATATGCTAAACTAGGGTAGTTATATGTTTACCGATGGAATCTAAACCATAATATCCTAAGAGAATAGGTTAACTGTCCAAATGGTTGATTAATGGAATATCAACTCAAATTCTGATAGATAGACTAAACTATGTTCTCACTGACATTAAAATTGACCTTCTTAGCACATGCTTAAGGACAATGTTTTCCTTGAGCTCTGGGTCGAACAAAATAAATGCACGCTACCTGTCACTCGCCTCTATGAGGGGCAGCTTGAACATACTGATGTTCAAAGCATGTTTCGCCATATAATTTGTTGAGTCAACTCAAGATTATATGGAAAATGGCTTTGATCCGCAAAGTTCGAAACTTCGATCAAATTGTTTGAATCGAAGATGAGTGCATGAGCGGTGCAAGACGATGTATCCCAACCGGATCTTGAGATGAGCAACTTGTTGAGCACACCTAAGGTTGCAAAGCTCAAGCGTTTGGAAACATGAGATGTTTGCACGGATATTATTTGTGTTGAGACGCGTAATCTCTAAATGAGATTTATAAAAGGAAGAAGGTATTAAGTAAAGTTAATTGAGAAAGAAAGCTTTATCTATCATTAGTACATGTAAAAGTAGGAGAAACTGAAAATGTGACATATTTGATGTCATGACTTCAGGATAATCGTTATACAAAAAATAGATTTTCATACATGTTGGAAAAAGAGCAATTATTGTTTCTTGAACCATAAAGGACGTATAACATTTTTTGGCGAATGTCGTCACCTTGCTTCTGAAGCAATGAGTAATTTGTATAACAATAATGTATTAAATGTTAATACAAGAATACACAAGATAGTAGCAAAATTCATATGGCAAAATAGACTAGGCCGTATCGAAGAGACTAAGCTTCACAAGTCACATAAAGAGGGGTCTGACCTCTCGTACTATGAGTCAATAGACACTTATGAATCTTGTCTCAAATGTACGATGTCCGAAATTCCACGTGTAAGACAGTGGGAGAATTAGTTGGTGAACTCGAAGTCTCGTACATACGGATGTACCCGGACCCAAGTGTAAGTTAGCTAGGATAAGGTGTTCTTATTTTATTGCGACACTGGTTCTTGTTGAAATACAAGTCTGATAAAATAGATAACACAATGACAGAAGTATTTGAACTGCTTCGATCAGATCGAAGAGTCGAATACTTAGATATGTAATTCTTGTGTAACTAAAAGAAAATGAGATTTTCTCTTAGGTCAAGTCTTTTAACACATCGGTGTGTTAGAGAGCATGAATCGTACTTGTTAGACTTAGTGTTATACATGGTTAGTGACTCTGAGTTACAATCCTCCTTCTGGGTTAACCCCAGATTAAAGTCCAGGTTCTTAATAAGGTTATATGAGGACCTTATCAATAAGATATTCATTAAATCAATCGTTAGGAAGTTAAAGGATTACTCGAGTCTCATGAGACGAAGATTCGAGTAAGACATCATAGTTGATGATGGCCTAGACAACTTCCAAGATGCCATCAGAGTAGTGACTCTAAGAAATAGCTTGATGCAATCCGAAAAGGGTCCTTACAGTTAATAAAGTATGGACTTTAGTTTACGTGCCCAAAGAAAGTGTTTCTTATTGGCTGTAAGTAAATCTTCAAGACAGAAGATTGGTGTAGAAAGTAAATAGTGCAGTACAACTTATGTTGATTGAGAACGGTTATCATCCTAACTCCTATAAACGGATTATGATGAAACTGTCTCGCCAGTAGATGTGTGTAGATCTACTTGGACCAAACTCGATGTAAATGCTCATGATGACCATGAAAACTAGAGCATTCATGTATAGTCTGTTTTCTAAATATGATTTAGAAGAACGAACTTATATGAATCGGTAAGAGAGTTTTCAAGATCAGTGGAATCGAATAAAATGCAAGCGAGGCATCAAGGAACCGGAACATATGTTTTGACAAAGTGGTCAAAGAGTTTGACACTTTATCAGAAATGATTATGAACCGTCTAAATGACCAGTAACATATTTGTATTATTCTCGTATGGTAAGATGAGCTGGATGAGATCCAGGCAAGACGTTAATTATGGATTCCAAGAGACCAATGAAATTATTTGGATGAGATTCAATATGTGGTCTAATACAAACATAGAACCCCTTAAGTCTATACAGTAGACGGTTTAGTAGATTTACTCATGAAGACTCCGTCACATAAAGTCTATAGAGACTTATGTGTAAATGCAATATGAGATACCGGGATAAATGGGCATAAGTGTAAGTGAGATATGTTGGGAGATAGGTATGCCCTCGAACTCGAGGTAATTTATCTCTTTGTATGTGTACAAACATCTTGTTCAAAATTACAGTAATCTGTATGGTAAGTATTTATCTATGTTAATAAAAATGTAGTAGACAGTAAAACTTAGGTAAAATCCTAAGACTTAATGCGAGTTTAAACAAGTATCGAAATTAGGATCTCGTTCATGGAGAATTGTTTAACCGTTAGTAGCATAGGTATTGTTTCAGAGTGTTTTCTCACTACAAAGCGTTGACCGTGGAGAACCCGGTCAACGTGGTCAAGGGGCCCGCTTTGGGTCCCTCGGGGGGCTTCGAATCGGTGCAGAAGGGGCGAGGGGAAGCCTCGGCCCTGGTTGAGACGCTCGGCCTCGGACAGATGAGCACGTCCTCGGAGGTAGGACGACGAGGGGTAGCCTCAGTCGTCCAGCTAGATTCGTGTTCGGCGGAGGGTGAGGGGAAGCCTCGGCCCGGGTCAAGACGCTCGGTCTCGGTGGGTTGCGCTCGGCCTCGGCGATCGGACGACGAGGGGGAAGCCTCAATCGTCCAGCAGGTTGCGTGGTCGACGAACGGCGAGGGGAAGCCTCGGACCCGATTAAGACGCTCGGCCTCGGTAGGACGTGCTTGGCCTCGGCAGCTGACGGTGAGGGGAAGCCTCACTGTCCAGTTGATCGTGTGGTTGGAGAGGGGCGAGGGGGAGCCTCGGCCCGTTGATCAGCCGTCCACCTGCATAGACGAGAACGCTCGTCAGGGGGCCGGACCTTGGTTCCGGCCAAATCCCCTCCGATGCCTAAGTCAGACAGAGATCTGAGAAAGGAGGCCCGGCGGAGACGGTTCGACTCGTGAGGAGATCGTAACGGCGTCTCTCGGCGCGAGCGGGGGAGGAAGGATATGAAATGGGGAAACGAGGTCGTTGATGGAGTACCTTAGGTTTTGTTACCTGAGATGCGGTCCCGTTCTTCGTCGTCTTCCTAGCCCTTTTGTAGAGCTCCCAGCGTGACTGCCTCTGGCCCACGTCCCACGCCCGCCCTCGATCGTGCCCCATCAATCCGCCCCCTCGCCGCCGCTCTCTTCGCCATGCCAGCACCTCCCCATTACCGCCATTTAGTGGTCGCGTGTTCGAGGGAGTGGTTTTCGCAGGAGTGGGCGAGTGACCAGCGGGTTATCGGGGACGGGTCGGATCGGCATTCGAGAAGATCCCTTATAGGGCCTTTGTAGAATGGGCTCGAGGATGCAGATGGACTCTCGGCCGGTCGTCGGGCTCCTGGGCTCGTGTCTTTTGGGTCTCGGTCAAATAGGCGTAACAATTGCCCCCATCGGTCGGGTTGATCGGCCTCGGTCGGTTCGGCTCGGCCGATGTGACTTCTGCCGACTTTGACATGCTCGTCAGTCGATGCCGACTCATTTATTAGTCGTCATCATGAATTGGCCCGTTCGATACTTTTAAGGCGCGGGTTCCGAAGTGCCGTCGGCCTTCAGATGTTGCCACGTGTAGCTGCAAGCATATCCCCGCCGCTCGCGGGGTCGCCTTAAGTTGAGAAGCCGAGGGGTTCGTGATCCGCCATCCCATCGTTTTTCTTCTTTGCGCTGATCCCTATTCTGTCTGAGCTCTGCCCTATGTCGTCTTCCTCTGCTACGGGTTCGGTTCGGTCGGAGCGCGACGCGGCTCCAGGTCTGGCGGGTGGCACTCCTTCGGCGATTAGTCAGCATGGGGATGATCTTTCAGGGGTTCCCTCAGAGGTCTTGACGTGGCCTTCGTCGATCTGTGCCACCGCCATCGGGAGCATGCGCTCCGCCTACCTGCTTCTGCCTTACTCGGCTCGTGCCCCTGGGGCTGACGAGCGGATCTGCTCTCCTGGCCCCAATGAGGTCGGAATATATGAGAAGTGCTTCCACTTCGGGCTTCGTTTCCCGCTTCATCCTTTTATCGTTGAGTTCCTTCAGGCCCACAATGTGTGCCTGTGTCAATTCTGTCCCAACGCCGTCGGGATCCTCGTCGGGTTCGTCGTTGTCTGCATACTGAAGGGCGTGGTGCCCTCTCTTCGCCTCTTTGCCCAGTTCTACCGCCTGAGCCACCACCAATCGGGGGCGTGGATTTACATCAGCGCCCGCCCTAAGATGTCCCTGGTGCTGGGGTTGCCGAGCTCCCTGAAACGCTGGAAGGGGGAATACGTGTTTGTCACATTCCCTTCGAGTGTACCCTTCCCGGTTCGGTGGGAGGCGGCCGGTGCAGTCATCCTTGATCTTGGTGAGCTGACGGTCGCTGAGCAGCAGACGGCGAAGGACATGCTGGCAATTCCTGTGAGGGAGCGCTCGATCGACTTTCTCTTTAGTGACCACAATTTGCGTAAGACGGTGTGGCCCCTAGGTAAGCTTCTCCGAGCGTTCGCCCCTCGAGGTCGTCCAGGTTCTGCTCTGTCTCTCATTTCTTCTTTGAGTGCAGGTGGGTTCCCTCTCGGTCCTTCTCCTGCCAGCGCTCTCGTGCAGGTCCCAAACCCGGATCCACGCAGAAGGGATCACGTGTTGGCGGTCCAGAAGAAGCAGCGGGTTGTGATCGCGACCGGAGGCTCGAAACGGAAGAAGGTGTCGTCTCCCTCTCTCCCCTTGCAGGGGTCTTCCAAGAGGATCCGTGAGGGGTTCGAGGGGGTCGATGTCCTGCCGACTGCTGACCGACCTCATCCCGCCCCCGTTGAGGTTGCCTGGCCGTGGGCCGGCCCTTCACCTCTCCCGGACGGCTCTCTCCCTGATGCTTACAGTCGGTATCTTGGCACGTTCCGCTCCGCTCCTGGCGAGTTCCCTTCGTCAGGGGAGGGTCTTCTTTGTCCACGCTTCCCAGTGGGGGAGAAGGAGTCGGTGTTTTCGAGCCGTGGAGCCGCCGCTCGAGTGGCCGAGAACTGTTGTCTCCCTCCCGATCAGGTGGTGTTGGACGGAGTCAGAGGTGATTGCTTGGCTACCTTCGTGATCCAGGCTGGTCAACAGGTAGCGTATCTCTGCTTGTCCCCCCTTTCTCCAGCTGCTTTTGCCGTCTTACATTCGTTGCTTTGGCGCAGTTGTCCTCGGTGGGCCTCTCGATGAGGCGCCAATTCGTGGCTCTTCCCAAAGCCAAATCCGACGTCGGGCGAGGCTCAGAGGTCCCCAGCGAGGAGGAGGAGGCCGGTCAGTTGGAGGAAGCGCGGGTCCAGTCCCTGGACTCCCGCGTAACTGAGCTGTCCTCTGCCCTGGAGGTGGCGGACCGGGAGAGAGCCTTGGCTCTGGCTGCGAAGTCAGAGGCCGAGGCGCGGCTCGCCTCTCTTCTAAAAGGTGCCGACGTGTCTGGAGGAGTCAAGCAGATCCCCGGCCCGGCTGCTGCCTCCGAAGCCTCGGATCTCTCCGATCGTCTGGATGCGGCGGAGGAGCAGGCGAGGGCCCTTGCAGCCCAACTTGGCGAGAAATCCCGGGAGATCGAGAAGGAGAGGGCGGATCACCAACGCCAGGTCGAGACCTTAGAGGCCCGGATGCATGGGCTCGATGAGGTGGATCCGGCCCGGATCGCTCAGGATGCCATGGCGGAGTATGCCACCTCCTTTGTGGAGACCGCCTTATCGGAGGCGTACGAGAAGGGCTTCGCCCGGTGCCGGTCCGAGATCCAAAAGAAGTTCCCGCTCTCGGGGATCAACTTCGAGGAACTTCGGATGTACTCTGACGCCGAATCGGAGTAAGGGGGGAGACCCTAGTGGGCTGCCAGCCTGTGGCTCCCCCGGTCCCCCGGAGAAAAATGAGGGAGGGGAATGCCCCTCGACCTCTTCGTGCATCCTTCTGTATATCTTTTTGCTTTATCTGGAAAGGAATGAATTCAAAACAACTTTATTTCATAGGAAACGATACATCTATTGAAAGTACTTGCGTAAATGTTCCGCATTCCAAGTGTGAGTGAGAACCCTCCCTTCCATGTCGGCTAGTCGGTAGGCTGCGGGTCCGAGGACCTCGATGACTTTGTAGGGTCCCTCCCAACTAGCCGCGAGCTTCCCTTTGCGAGCGGTATCAGTGTTGAAGCCCGCTTTCCGGAGGACCAGGTCCCCAAGGTGGAAGCTTCTCCCTCGTACCCGAGCGTTGTAGTATCGGGCCACCTTCTGCTTCTGGCAGATGATGGTGGCCAGTGCCTGCTCCCGTCGTTCGTCGAGGAGTTCCAGATTGAGCCCCAGGCCCTGTGAGTTCCGGTCTTCGTCAAAGTATTTGAGGCGGAGAGATTCTTCACCCAATTCGACCGGCACCACCGCCTCGGCCCCGTAGGTGAGCATGAACGGGGTCTCGCCTGTGGCCTCCTTGTGGGTCGTCCGGTATGACCAGAGTATCCCGGGGAGCTCTTCTGGCCAGTTCCCTTCGGCGTCTTTCACTTTCTTCCGGAGGGGCTCTATGATGCACTTATTGGCCGCTTCTGCCATCCCGTTGGTCTGGGGGTGCGCTACAGAGGCGAATAGAAGCTTGATTCCCCATTCCTCGCAAAAATCTTTAAACCCTGCGGAGTCGAACTGCTTCCCATTGTCTGTGACGATGGCCCGTGGCACTCCAAATCTGGAGATGATGGAATTCCACACGAAACTTTTCGCTTTCTTCCACGTGATGGTGGCCAACGGTTCGGCCTCGATCCACTTGGTGAAGTAGTCCACTGCCACGATCAGATGCTTCCGCTGCCCTCATCCCGGTTTAAATGGTCCGAGGATGTCGAGCCCCCATTTCGCAAAGGGGATGGGGCTCACGATAGGGATGAGCTCTGACGGAGGAGTCGAGATGTGGTGGGCATACCTCTGGCATTCTTGGCATTTCTGGACGTAGCTTGTTGCGTCCTGGGCCAGGGTCGGCCAGTAGTATCCCTGCCTCAAGATCTTCTGGGCGACTATCTTGCCCCCGTGGTGATTCCCGCAGATCCCGTCGTGAACCTCCCGTAGGACATAGTCAGCTTCATGCGGTCCGATGCACTTCAGGTATGGGAGGACGTCCGTCTTGGTCCAGCGTCTCCGGTAGAGCATCCCATCATGGATCACGTATCGGAGCGCCTTTCTCTCCAGGGTTCGGCGTTCATCCCCATCGGTCGGCACCTCTCCATGAGTGAGGTACCGGATGATCGGGTCCATCCAGGTGGGTTCCTGGTCGATCGCCATCACCTCGTGCTCCTCCGTGCTGGGGGACGGCAGGTTCTCCACGTAGATGGTGCGGCCCAGTTCCTTTGGCGAGGATGAGGCCAGCTTTGATAACGCATCGGCTCACGCATTCTCTGATCACGGGAGGTGCAAGACTTCCACGTCCTTGAACTTGGACATCGCCGCTCTGGCGACTGGGAGATATCTCTGCATCGCCCCCTCCCGTGCCTCGTAACTCCCTAAGAGTTGGTTGACAATGAGCTTCGAGTCGCTGAGGAGGCGGACGGACTCGGCCCCGAGCTCCAGGGCCAGCCTCAGGCCGTTGATCACTGCTTCGTATTCCGCCACGTTGTTCGTGTCTGGGAACTCGAACCGCAACGCGTATTCCACAATGTTCCCTTCCGGATATCGGATTGTAATCCCGGCCCCGCCTCCCGACTGTGTGGCCGCCCCGTCTACATGGACTATCCACGCTCCTGGATCCCCTGGCTGAAAGTGGTCAGCCGAAAGAAAGGACAGGGGTTGAGCAATTACCGTCGTCGGGCCTTCTTCCTCCGGGGGGCCGTTTCCCTCCATCGTGCACTCGGCGATGAAGTCGGCTAGGGCCTGCCCTTTGATGGCCGTGCGCGGTTTGAATCGGAGGTCGAACTCGCTCAGTTCCACTCCCCAGTTTAGCATCCTCCCCATTCGATCGAATCTCTTGAGGTTTTGTTCCAGTTGTGAGTCGGTCAGGATCAGTATGATGTGGGCCTGGAAATAGGGTCGGAGCCTTCGGGCTGAGAGGACGAGGGCGTACGCCAGTTTCTCCATGGGCGAGTATCGCACCTCCGCCCCCTTCAAGATCCGGCTCGTGTAATATACCGGCCATTGCACCCCGCCGTCCTCCCGGATCAGCACCGAACTCACAGCTTCCTCCGCGCACGCCAGGTAAAGGCTCAGCGACTCCCCTTCCCGTGGTTTGGACAGGAGAGGGGGGCTGCGGAGATACTCTTTGAGGTCCCCGAACGCCCGGGAGCAGTCTTCGTCCCAAAGTATCGTCTTCCTATTGTTTGGAGGTTCCGCGATTGCTTTCCTTAGGACCTTGAAGAAGGGGAGCGATCTTTCCGCTGATTTGGAAAGGAATCGCCCCAAGGCTGCGATGCGCCCGTTCAGCCTCTGTAGCTCCTTGATCGTCGTCGGCTCGCGCATGTTGATCAGCGCCTCGATCTTGTCGGGATTAGCTTCAATACCACGATTAGTTATCATAAATCCCAAGAATTTGCCAGATCTTACCCCGAATGTGCACTTCGCGGGGTTGAGCCGAATGTGGTGTCGCCACAACCGCTCGAAGGTCTCCCGCAAGTCGGTGATGTGGTCTTCCGGTCGCCTTGACTTGACAAGCATGTCGTCGACGTAGACTTCTAGGTTCCTCCCGATCTGGGAGCTGAACACCTTGTTGACCATTCTCTGGTAGGTGGCCCCCGCGTTCTTCAAGCCAAAGGGCATCTTCTTGTAGCAGTAGGTTCCCCGGTCCGTCGTGAAGGCTGTCATCTCTTCGTCCCGGGGGTCCATCTGGACTTGATTGTATCCGGAGTAAGCGTCCATGAAGCTTAGCATCTCGTACCCCGAGGCGTTTTCCACCAGGTGGTCGATGCGCTGCAGAGGATAGCTGTCCTTGGGGCAGGCCTTGTTGAGGTCACTGAAGTCCACGCACATTCGCCACTTCCCGTTGGGTTTCTTGACCATCACCACGTTCGACAGCCACTCCGGGTACCAGACCTCTCGTATGAAGCCGGCATCAAGGAGACGCTCCACTTCCTCGGAGGCTGCCTTCATCTTCTCGCCGTCCAGGTTGCGCTTCTTCTGCCTAACCGGCTTGAAGTTGGGGTCGGCGTTGATCTGGTGGACAATCACCTGGGGGTCTACGCCAGGCATGTCTTCCGGCGACCAAGCAAAGACGTCCAGGTTCGCCTCCAGGCATTCGATCAGCTGATCCCTCAAGTCCTGGCTCAGCCCTCTCCCGATCGAGACGAACCGACCCTCGATGTCCGTGACCGGGATCTGCTCCTGTTCCTCCACAGGGGCGGGCCTAGGCCCACTCCTCAAATCGAGCGCGGCCATCCGGTTGGCTAGGCGATCCTCGGGACCTTCCTTCGCCAGTTGATAGCAGGTACTCGGTGTAGGGATTTTCAAGGTCCCTTAGAGCTAATTTATTGCTATTCGTCCTAAGTCGGACGAACAAAATAAATAAAACAGCGGAAGAAATGATTTATTAAACTATTTAATAAATAAAGCCCTAAGGAAAAATTCCCTAAGCCAGGAAATCTACTGACTCGAGTTGGGTCTGACCAACTCGAGAAAGTTCTAACTACTAATTAAACTAATTGCATATGAAATTGACTCACCCGGAATCTTGCCCTGGAGCAGGCAAGATGTTCCGCACCGTCTTGCGCTCATTGATCTGAGCCATCTTCCGAGCCGTGTTGCGTCGCTCCTTGCTGCAGACTGGATCAGCTCCCGTAGCGCACCTTGCCTCCGAAGCCATCACAAGCCGTAGAAGATTTCACTTGAGTAAACCCACGTCGTAGACTTCCGAATCAGATTCGGACCTCCTCGTTGTCTTGCTAGGACTCGGTTGGAGGACAGGAAAATTTATAGAGGATGAGAATAAATTTAGTCTAGATTAAGTTTGCTCAAAATATTCGTGAGCTCCTTAATCAGAGACTTGGTGCCAGGAACAAAGAAGGGAGTGCCCACCTATTTATATAGGAGGCCGGCTCCCCTTATTTTGTCATGAGCAATGTGGGACTAATTGTAGGAAGAGGGATTTGGATTAATTCAATTTGGGTTAGTTTAGCTTACACAAAGCCTTAACCTTCAACCAATTAATCCTCACTCATCGTTGAGCTCTAGAGATGATACAAGTTATCATTTCGAAGAGCTAGTGATGGTGAACGCGTAGGAACAAACGGCGACGAGATCCGAGTTCGTTTGACCCTTCAAACAATTGCTCAAAGTTTGAGAAAAAACCCAATTTCGTAGCCGTCAAGGGTTTCCACGGAAAACCCCTAAATAACTTAAGTGGCGGGCGACCCGCTAAGCTTAGCGGGCGCGCCCGCCTAAGGCTTACTGGGCGCGCCCGCTAGGGCACACCCCCGCGGGCTCAGCCCGCTGTCACCAGCGGGCTGCGCCCGCTGTATGCCCGCTGGGTGCAGCGGGCTGCGCCCGCTGTGGCAGCGGGCGGGCCCGCTGCAACAGCGGGCCGCGCCCGCTGCACCCAGCGGGCGGGCCCGCTGGGTCAGCGGGCCCCGCCCGTTTTGCCAAGTGGGTTTTATCCCACTTCCCGTTTCGCCTTTCTCGCGTTTCTGGGCTCATCCGAGCTCCGATTCCTACACGGTTTGATCCTCTGGATTCCATACGAAATTTCCTCCATTCCCAAATGCTCCAATTTCACAACCAACTTGTGAATTTAATATTTTCTTTACATCTAATGATATCCTCTATAGATTCTATCTGTTACTACAACGTGAGTGTTACTCGGTGTGAGACCCTACAGCCTGACCCTTACTACAGGCCGAGACTCGAAGTCTCAAGACGACAGTGGCCACTAGCAGTAGGTGTCGTCCCTGTTTGGGGATCATCGATTACGTGATAGGTTCGTTTAAGCAAAAGTGCCTGACGAAATCACTCTGACTGTGACTGTGATAATTTCCGCAGTTTTAGTCCCTTCGTCATGACTATGTCACTCAGCTAGTCTAGGGTATGGTATACTATCAACCCCATTGGCCAGCAGTGGTCGGTATACATCGGTCTCTGGTACATACAGGTTGTACAAGTTACAACATACCTTGGCCAAGGTTTTACCGAGAGCCGTACTGACCCGTGACACTAACTTCCCATTAACGGAAGAGACGAATCCTCTGTTGATCACTACTTAGCTCATATGTTTCGAGTGTCACCCAGCCTAAGATCTTTCATCAGGCCTAGCCTCGAAGTTAGATCTTTAGACCTAAGTGACACTGTCCACACATAGCTTCATACAATCATCTCAAGTCTTAAGGACCAACTTACCTATTATCACTTAGAGTTATTAATGATAGTTTAGTTAATGTGTATCCATTTAATAACTCCCTGTTTGGGTCGTTCAGTGAACTCAGCTTTTACTGAGCACCTGCGTCCTGTTTCCGACTTTACCAAGTCGCTTGGTTATGAGACCAACCAGAGAGGGACGCAATGGTCTGTCTGATGTGTTGATATCCCCCTTCTCGACACATCTATGACCACGAACACTTTTAGGATTCAAGCTATTAGAGGTCAGACATTTCCCATAATCGTAATCTACATTTCGAAACATGTGTGACCTAACTATTAATCCAAGGGAAAAATCCGAGTAATGAACAACTCAGATAATACTTTACCAGAAAGAATACTTTCATTTATTGAACAAGATGTTTTATCAAGATAAATAGCCACGAGGGCATACATTTCTCTACATCTCCCACTTGCACTCAGGCCTATTTATTTTGGTATCTCATACCATATTTACACGCTAGTTTTTCTAAACGATCACGTGCCAGCACCTTTGTGAATGGATCTGCTATGTTGTCTTCTGAAGAGACTCTAAGGAGTTCTATATCTTTCCTCTGCTCTATCTCCCTGATCAGGTGATACTTGCGAAGAATATGTCTGGATCTCTTGTGGAATCTAGGTTCTTGAACCAGGCTGATGGCTGCATTGTTGTCGCAATACAACGGTATTGGACTTTCAACGGCAGGAACCATCCCGAGCTGGTTAATGAACTTCTTCATCCAGACTGCTTCCTTTGCTGCATCGTTGGCCTCTATGTATTCGGCTTCCATTGTGGAGTCTGCAATAGTAACTTGCTTGGAACTCCTCCAACTGACTGCTCCTCCGTTGAGAGTGAAAACATATCCAGAGATCGATTTGCTATCATCCATATCACTTTGAAAGCTTGAATCTGTGAACCCTTCAATATTCAGGTGTTCACTTCCATAAACCAAGACCAAGTCTTTAGTTCTTCTTAAGTACTTAAGAATTGTCTTGACTGCTTTCCAGTGTTCTTCTCCCGGGTTGGACTGATATCGGCTTACTACACCTAGTGCATAAGCGACATCGGGTCTGGTACAAATCATGGAGTACATGATAGATCCCACAGCAGAAGCATATGGGATCTTGGTCATCTTTGCCCTTTCCAAGTCGGTTTGCGGTGACATCTTCTTGGTGAGGGCTATTCCATGATTGGCTGGCAATGAACCACCCTTACTGTTTTCCATGTTAAAACGTTTTAACACGGTTTCAATGTACCTTGTTTGGGAGAGTCCTAGCATCCGTTTAGATCTATCTATATGGATCTTCACACCCAGTATGTAGGATGCTTCTCCCAAGTCCTTCATGGAGAAATTGGTTGATAGCCATTTTTTAACAGACTTTAACATCTCTATGTCGTTGCCTATTATGAGAATGTCATCTACGTATAGTACTAGGATGACTATAGAATTCTTATTACTGGTTCTTTTGTAGATGCATGGGTCATCCTCATTTCTGACAAAACCAAACTCTTTGACTGTTTTGTCGAAACGGATGTTCCAACTTCTTGATGCTTGCTTGAGTCCATAGATGGACCTGTGCAGCTTGCACGCCTTTCCATGGCTCCCACTGACTTCGAAACCCTCTGGCTGGGTCATGTAAATCTGTTCTTCCAAATCGCCGTTTAGGAAGGCAGTCTTCACATCCATTTGCCAGATTTCGTAGTCGTAGTAGGCAGCAATAGCGAGCACTATCCGAATAGACTTGTGCATGGCTACTGGTGAAAAGGTTTCGTCATAATCTATTCCTAGAATTTGACGATATCCTTTTGCAACCAGTCTAGCCTTGTACGTTTCTACTTTTCCATCTGCTCCAATCTTCTTCTTGAAGATCCATTTGCAGCCTATGGGAACATTTCCCTTGGGCACGTTTTCTAAGGTCCATACCTTATTTACGTGCATGGAATCTATTTCGGATTTCATTGCATCTAGCCATTTGTCAGAGTCTATACTCTTTATGGCTTCCTGGAAGTTAATAGGGTCATCATCAATTATGATGCTATCCTCGATTCCCCCGTCTACGAGAAAACCGTAGTACCTTTCGGGTGCTCGAGGAATCCTACTTGACTTCCTACTGACTGGTTGGGAGATGTCAAGTTCTGACTCTCCCACTGGTTCCGACACTTGTTGCTGTGTGGGTACTTCCTCCGAGCATTCATTCAAATCAATTACCTTGCCAGTGGATTCCTTCACGAGGAATTCTTTTTCTAGAAAGGTGGCATGTCTAGAGACAACAATCTTTTGTTGTTCTGGATGGTAAAAGATATAACCTAATGAATGTCTTGGGTACCCTATAAATTTACACAGTATAGATCTGTCTTCCAGTTTGTCTGGATTTTGCCTTTTGACATAAGCAGGACAACCCCATACCTTCAAGTGATTGAGGCTGGGTTTCTTCCCTGTCCATATCTGATACGGAGTCAAATGCACAGACCTTGACGGAACTTTATTTAGAATGTATATAGCAGTTTCCAGGGCATAGCCCCAGAGGGAAGTAGTTAACTCAGCTTCACTTAACATAGACCGAACCATGTCTAACAAGGTCCGGTTTCTCCTTTCTGAAACACCATTATGTTGAGGTGTGTAAGGAGGAGTGATCTGAGAGAGAATCCCATTCTCTTTTAAGTAAGTGAGGAATTCATGGCTTAAGTATTCTCCTCCTCGATCGGATCGAAGAATCTTAATACCTTTCCCAGTCTGTTTTTCGACTTCGGCACGATACTCCTTGAATCGCTCAAACGTTTCGGACTTGTGTTTCATCAAGAACACATGTCCAAATCTTGAGTGGTCGTCAGTAAACGTGACGAAATATGAAAATCCACCTTTGGCTAACGTAGACATGGGTCCACATACATCGGAATGTACTAGACCCAAGAGTTCGATAACTCTCTCCCCTTGACTGGCAAAAGGAGTTTTGGCCATCTTACCTTTGAGGCAAGACTCGCAAGTGTCGAATGACTCATAATTCGAGAGGCCCAAGAGCCCCTCTTTATGTAACTTGCTGAGTCTCTTCTCTCCGATATGGCCTAGTCTACAATGCCAAAGATAGGTTTCATTAAAACTAGATTCCTTACGCTTTCTAGTATTAACGTTTAATACCACCTCATTGCTTAAAGTGTATATCCCATTGCTGAGTGTCCCAAATCCTAGCAACTTACCATCAAGGGCAATGTTCATGACATTTCCGCTGATAGTAAAATTATAACCATCTTTAGCCAAAGCTGAGACAGATATAATATTGCATAGGAAATTTGGGATATAGTAACATTGCTTCAAAAGCAAGTTAGCTCCACCAGCTAATGTGTGTCTAAGATCTCCTATGGCTACAACATCAACATTTGCTGCGTTTCCGACTTGGAGAATTATCTCATTCTTTACAAGTTTTCTACTGATTCTCAATCCTTGTAACTGGTTACAAATGTGAGAACCTGCACCGGTGTCTAACACCCATGCAGTAGAATTAACTGAAAGAACTACACTTTGCATTTTAGAGGTTAAGGCATAGACTTCCCTTAATTTTTCCCTTTCTGCTATAGGCTTCTTAAACCAGCCACTATTAATATTAAAACCAGTTAATAAGTTCTCATCTCGGATATTATTAACCTTACTCATCATGCTGCAAAGATTAGAACTCCTAATTAGCATGTGTTCAAAATATTTTTTAAATATAATTAGAATGGATTTTGTCCAATTATACTCTCCCATTAATAAACAGATCGTTTTACTCCAAAACATGATTAAAATTAAATGGGAGCAGGAATCCAACAACCTTGAGTCGTCCGACCTTGAGTGTAGCTCAACAAGTCGTTCGACTCGGCTGTAGGTAGACGAACTCTTTGTCGATCATATCAAAATATGACTCCCTATTCGATTTTACCCCTAGTCATTTGTGATCAAGAGTGTGCTCAACCGGATCACAATGCTAGCCTAGTCGGACCCTTGTTTTCGTGTCAAGCCTGACTTGCCCCTTTGCTCGGTGTATGCACGACACGCCGGTTTGGGTCAGAGCTTAAGACTACATTCTTGGTTAGACTTGCACCGATGCTCTAGGGATGAGCCAACGGTTTCAGTCAGGTTAAGATGTCAATCAAGAAATCGGTTTCTATAAGGTTGACCTGTTACGGCTTGAGTGTGCTCAACAACCGAAACATGTTCCTTACAGTTGCCAACTCCTAAAACAAGGAGGGCTACGATTTATCTTGAATAAGATTATTATCGTATTAGACTTAGGTATAGTCGATGGACTTACATAGTTATGAATCGACACCTTGCGGTCCAGCGGACGCGGCCAGGGAATTGACTAAGCCAGGACCACTTGTTACCCAGTCTAGCTAGGTTGGTCCAAAAACTTTAGCCAAGCACATTGACCGACATCATGATCCATTGAAGGTGTTGTCATCATTTCCATGTTCGTTCAACAACTAAATGGTTTTTAAATTACAACTAGTTAATCCTTATCAACTAGTGGATCCCTAAAATTCAAAATTTTATGGGTTTGTTAGACGATTTTTATTAAGTCCTTATCATCTATAAGGATTCAAAAGTATATGCTGCTACCCTAATCGTCCAATAGGCAATTTAAACAATTTAAAATTCATAGCAGTGTCTCAAAATTATCACATAAGGTTTAAGGGAAATTAATGGCTAACCTAATCGTCCATTAGGTAATTTTTAAACAATTTAAAAATTTATTAAGCATGGTGTTTAAAATTTATCACATAAAGTTTAAGAGTCATTTAATGGCTAACCTAGCAAGTCTTTCTTGTGACATCAAAATAAAACAAGAATGAGCCATTAAACTAATTATCATATAATTAATACATGCAGTTAAAAAGCAGTATAGAACAGAGTAGATCTGGCTCTGATACCACTGTAGGGTATCACTCTGATATCATTGCGACACTGTTAAGGCCCATCATCCATGGCACCCTAGACCCGTCACAAGATACCTCAGAAACTTGTTTTACGGCATGCCTCTCGACAATGCCCAACCCATTATAAGATCCCCATCTTATCGGGACTTGGTACGGTAAGAGCGATTACTTCGGGTCAGTTCATAACCCGAGAACCCGTACTCAAGCTCAACAAGCTCTGATACCACTGTAGGGATTTTCAAGGTCCCTTAGAGCTAATTTATTGCTATTCGTCCTAAGTCGGACGAACAAAATAAATAAAACAGCGGAAGAAATGATTTATTAAACTATTTAATAAATAAAGCCCTAAGGAAAAATTCCCTAAGCCAGGAAATCTACTGACTCGAGTTGGGTCTGACCAACTCGAGAAAGTTCTAACTACTAATTAAACTAATTGCATATGAAATTGACTCACCCGGAATCTTGCCCTGGAGCAGGCAAGATGTTCCGCACCGTCTTGCGCTCATTGATCTGAGCCATCTTCCGAGCCGTGTTGCGTCGCTCCTTGCTGCAGACTGGATCAGCTCCCGTAGCGCACCTTGCCTCCGAAGCCATCACAAGCCGTAGAAGATTTCACTTGAGTAAACCCGCGTCGTAGACTTCCGAATCAGATTCGGACCTCCTCGTTGTCTTGCTAGGACTCGGTTGGAGGACAGGAAAATTTATAGAGGATGAGAATAAATTTAGTCTAGATTAAGTTTGCTCAAAATATTCGTGAGCTCCTTAATCAGAGACTTGGTGCCAGGAACAAAGAAGGGAGTGCCCACCTATTTATATAGGAGGCCGGCTCCCCTTCTTTTGTCATGAGCAATGTGGGACTAATTGTAGGAAGAGGGATTTGGATTAATTCAATTTGGGTTAGTTTAGCTTACACAAAGCCTTAACCTTCAACCAATTAATCCTCACTCATCGTTGAGCTCTAGAGATGATACAAGTTATCATTTCGAAGAGCTAGTGATGGTGAACGCGTAGGAACAAACGGCGACGAGATCCGAGTTCGTTTGACCCTTCAAACAATTGCTCAAAGTTTGAGAAAAAACCCAATTTCGTAGCCGTCAAGGGTTTCCACGGAAAAACCCTAAATAACTTAAGTGGCGGGCGACCCGCTAAGCTTAGCGGGCGCGCCCGCCTAAGGCTTACTGGGCGCGCCCGCTAGGGCACACCCCCGCGGGCTCAGCCCGCTGTCACCAGCGGGCTGCGCCCGCTGTATGCCCGCTGGGTGCAGCGGGCTGCGCCCGCTGCGCCCAGCGGGCGGGCCCGCTGCAACAGCGGGCCGCGCCCGCTGCACCCAGCGGGCGGGCCCGCTGGGTCAGCGGACCCCGCCCGTTTTGCCAAGTGGGTTTTATCCCACTTCCCGTTTCGCCTTTCTCGCGTTTCTGGGCTCATCCGAGCTCCGATTCCTACACGGTTTAATCCTCTGGATTCCATACGAAATTTCCTCCATTCCCAAATGCTCCAATTTCACAACCAACTTGTGAATTTAATATTTTCTTTACATCTAATGATATCCTCTATAGATTCTATCTGTTACTACAACGTGAGTGTTACTCGGTGTGAGACCCTACAGCCTGACCCTTACTACAGGCCGAGACTCGAAGTCTCAAGACGACAGTGGCCACTAGCAGTAGGTGTCGTCCCTGTTTGGGGATCATCGATTACGTGATAGGTTCGTTTAAGCAAAAGTGCCTGACGAAATCACTCTGACTGTGACTGTGATAATTTCCGCAGTTTTAGTCCCTTCGTCATGACTATGTCACTCAGCTAGTCTAGGGTATGGTATACTATCAACCCCATTGGCCAGCAGTGGTCGGTATACATCGGTCTCTGGTACATACAGGTTGTACAAGTTACAACATACCTTGGCCAAGGTTTTACCGAGAGCCGTACTGACCCGTGACACTAACTTCCCATTAACGGAAGAGACGAATCCTCTGTTGATCACTACTTAGCTCATATGTTTCGAGTGTCACCCAGCCTAAGATCTTTCATCAGGCCTAGCCTCGAAGTTAGATCTTTAGACCTAAGTGACACTGTCCACACATAGCTTCATACAATGATCTCAAGTCTTAAGGACCAACTTACCTATTATCACTTAGAGTTATTAATGATAGTTTAGTTAATGTGTATCCATTTAATAACTCCCTGTTTGGGTCGTTCAGTGAACTCAGCTTTTACTGAGCACCTGCGTCCTTTTTCCGACTTTACCAAGTCGCTTGGTTATGAGACCAACCAGAGAGGGACGCAATGGTCTGTCTGATGTGTTGATATCCCCTTTCTCGACACATCTATGACCACGAACACTTTTAGGATTCAAGCTATTAGAGGTCAGACATTTCCCATAATCGTAATCTACATTTCGAAACATGTGTGACCTAACTATGAATCCAAGGGAAAAATCCGAGTAATGAACAACTCAGATAATACTTTACCAGAAATAATACTTTCATTTATTGAACAAGATGTTTTATCAAGATAAATAGCCACGAGGGCATACATTTCTCTACACTCGGTCTCCCCGCGTCGCCTTCGACTTGCCCCATTCCCCCCGGTGTTCGAAACTTGATAGTCTGATGGAGGGTCGAGACTACCGCGTCGACGGCGTTGAGTAGGGGTCGGCCGATAATCCCGTTGTATTCCGACCCGATCCCCAATACGATGAATTCCACCGCTAGGGTCACCGAGTCTGGTGCGTTTTCGAGCGTTACCGGGAGATGGATCGTGCTGATGATGGGGGTGGAGTGACCCGTGAATCCAACCACGGGACCCGAGCGAGGTCGTAAGTCTTCTTTCCGCCGCCCCATCTTCTCCAGGGTTGACATAAAGAGGACGTCACAGGAGCTGCCGGTGTCGACAAGCAGCCGTCGTACCATGGTAGTGTCTATGACCACTGACACCACCAAAGCTACGTCCGAGCTGTGCGCCGTTACGGACGCACCCGGTCTCCCGACCGGTGGGGAAGGGAAGGGCTCCCCGGCCCTTTCCTCATGGTCCCCCTCGCGTCGGGCCCGTGCCCGTTCCTGCCAACGACGTCGGGCCCTGTCGCCCCGCATCAGGGCCTCGCTCCCCTTTCGCCGAGATGAGGGAGGTCGCGTCATCGCAGATGTGGTTTGTTTCTTCGTGGGACTGTTCGGTTCCACAGACGGCGCCAGATGTTTCAGAGTGTTTTCTCACTACAAAGCGTTGACCGTGGAGAACCCGGTCAACGTGGTCAAGGGGCCCGCTTTGGGTCCCTCGGGGGGCTTCGAATCGGTGCAGAAGGGGCGAGGGGAAGCCTCGGCCCTGGTTGAGACGCTCGGCCTCGGACAGATGAGCACGTCCTCGGAGGTAGGACGACGAGGGGTAGCCTCAGTCATCCAGCTAGATTCGTGTTCGGCGGAGGGCGAGGGGAAGCCTCGGCCCGGGTCGAGACGCTCGGTCTCGGTGGGTTGCGCTCGGCCTCGGCGATCGGACGACGAGGGGGAAGCCTCAATCGTCCAGCAGGTTACGTGGTCGGCGAACGGCGAGGGGAAGCCTCGGACCCGATTAAGACGCTCGGCCTCGGTAGGACGTGCTTGGCCTCGGCAGCTGACGGTGAGGGGAAGCCTCACTGTCCAGTTGATCGTGTGGTTGGAGAGGGGCGAGGGGGAGCCTCGGCCCGTTGATCAGCCGTCCACCTGCGTAGACGAGAACGCTCGTCAGGGGGCCGGACCTTGGTTCCGGCCAAATCCCCTCCGATGCCTAAGTCAGACAGAGATCTGAGAAAGGAGGCCCAGCGGAGACGGTTCGACTCGTGAGGAGATCGTAACGGCGTCTCTCGGCGCGAGCGGGGGAGGAAGGAGATGAAATGGGGGAACGAGGTCATTGATGGAGTACCTTAGGTTTTGTTATCTGAGATGCGGTCCCGTTCTTCGTCGTCTTCCTAGCCCTTTTGTAGAGCTCCCAGCGTGACTGCCTCTGGCCCACGTCCCACGCCCACCCTCGATCGTGCCCCATCAATCCGCCCCCTCGCCGCCGCTCTCTTCGCCATGCCAGCACCTCCCCATTACCGCCATTTAGTGGTCGCGTGTTCGGGGGAGTGGTTTTCGCAGGAGTGGGCGAGTGACCAGCGGGTTATCGGGGACGGGTCGGATCGGCATTCGAGAAGATCCCTTATAGGGCCTTTGTAGAATGGGCTCGAGGATGCAGATGGGCTCTCGGCCGGTCGTCGGGCTCCTGGGCTCGTGTCTTTTGGGTCTCGGTCAAATAGGCGTAACAGGTATGAAAACATCTGTGGTCGTAGATGTTTCGAGAAATGGATATCGACACATCAGATAAACCATTATGTCTTAGTCTTTACCATGTAGTGGTGATGATGATCTCATGGTCGTTCGACTTGGCACAGTCGGAGACAAGACACATGTGCTCATTGGAGAAGAAGGTCACTGAACGACCCAACGAGAGTTATCATATGGTTTATAGTTATCATATGGTTTATATTGACCAATCTGTCAATGATAACACTTAGTGATGATAGGCAAGTTGGTCTTTTGACTTGAGGTCATTGTAAGAACATGTACGTGAACGTTGTCACTTAGATCACTGATCTAGCCTCGGGGCAAGCCCCGTCGAAAGGTTTTTGGTTGGGTGACATTTGAAGTGTGCGAGGAGAGTACTGACCAAGATAGGATTCGTCTCTCCCGGTCAAGGGGTGTTAGTGTCGCAGTGTTAGTTCGATCGTTAGTGAAAACTCTGGCCATAGTATGTTGGAAGAAGTCCAACATTATTTGACTAAATATCGATGGAGACTAACCAAGTTCAAGCTAGTAGGGTTGACAGTTGACCATACCCTAGGCTTTACTAAGTGGCATAGTTTTGACGAAGAGAGTATAACTGCAGTATTCATCACAGACGCAGTTAGGTTGGTCCCGACAATACTCATGTTAGTGAGTTAACCACGTAAGTATGATACTGAAATAGGGACGGTACCTACTGCTCATGGTCACTGTCGTCTGGGGTTTCGAGCCCCACCTGTAGTAGGGTCAGGTTGTAGGGTCTCACACAGAGTGAGACCTTCGTCAAATAATAGGTAGAAATTAGGGAGAATATGCATTTGATGCAAGGGATAGAAAACTGCAAAGAGTTTGCAGTTAGCTTCTGCATTCGGGATAAATGATCCTGAGTGCAAGTGGGAGATATTAGGGGATGTATGCCCTCAGTTCATTTGTATTTGTAACGACTGGTTTTCATGTATGGATTTTATTATATATATATAATATTAATTGTTGCTTTCCCTTCTTTGTGATTTCCATTTCCGTCTCCGTAGTTTTCATTTCGTTCGTTTCGTCGTGATTCTCTAGATTCTTCCGTCGGTCGGCGTGTTTGAAGTAAGTCATTCGTGACAGGCTTCATAACGTCGATATCTTAAAGTTAGAACGAGCCTAGGAGACTTAGGAAACCATCCCGGAGCTTCGCGCTCCATTTCGGAACTTTTGGTGCTCATTAGCCGGTATAAGAACGGGCACCGACCGACTAGATGACGATCCAGTCGGTCGGAAAACCTTCTTGAACCGACTAGTGAGCTTTGTTAAATGTTCAGGAGTTACTGTTTGTCGTTAGTCGGTCTAAGAACGTTGGTTGACCAACTAGGTTGCAAACTAGTCGGTCGGCAATGCTTCTTTAACCGACTAACTCATTAACTATTTTTGACACTAGTTATTGTTTACTCTTAGTCGGTCTAAGAACGTTCATCGACCGACTAGATGTCGAACTAGTCGGTCAGTAGTTGTTCTTTGACCGACTAAATCTAGATCCTAATTTTCGTCTGGGTTACTGTTTACACTTAGTCGGTCTGCGTTGGTCAACCGACCGACTAGATGTCAAACTAGTCTGTCAGTGGTTGTTCTTTGACCGACTAACCAGTGCTGTAAACCCTAGTTTTGCCCTAGCCGCCACCAAACTCTATAAATACCCCTCCAAACGTTTTCTTCTTCTTCCCCATGACCTAAAACCCTAATTTCTCCCACATTGAGCCCATATCTCCCTCAATCCATTGAACCTTCTTTCCAAGCTCATCCTTCATCATCCAAACCCTCCCTTGTCACAACCCACCTTCCATCTTCCCCAAACCTTCATCAAACCCCCAAAATCCACATCCAAACCCATTTCTCCAGATTTTTCCCTCATTTCCTGATCTGAGCCGGATCGTTCTTCCGTTGCCATGGTTGCTCGGCATCGCTCATCCGCCTCTTCACGGTAATACTCGATTCCTTTAGTTTTAGCATAACCCCCATTGACATTGTGAAACCCTAATAAAATGGATTATTAGAAAGTTAGGATTCTAATAAGAAATCGATTTAGAATCATTGTTCTAATGATTGTTTTGCCATAACAGCGATCTATTCCGTAGTTAGCTTGTGTGACGATCTTCATTGCTCGTCAACCCCGGTATCAGGCAAGTGAAACTTGCATCTCTTGATTTGGGCCATGTCTTAGGCCATTTCCTTGCTTTAGCGTAAAAGAGACTAGACGGTGAAAGGATAGCCGTCTAGATGCCATTGACCCAGCTTGACAACGAAGCTTGGTCCGTCACCTCCATCATGCTTGTATGTCACGTTTAAATTCAATTAACGGTACGCAAATATCTGTTCATATTATTGCATAGTGATTATTCATCGTGATTGCGTAGCACACGCTACAATAGTATGTTCCTGGCTCGTGTTCCAGAAGCGAGCCCTGTAGTTGGAAACCCCAACGCTCGATACACATGGGTGGGGTAAGAGATAAGCGGACTGAGCCCGAGTTGGCCTGATCCGCCACTCCGGCCAGCAGGTGAAATCTCTAGTGCACAAGTGATTAATAGTGATAGAGATAAGCGGCCTGAGCCACGAGCTGGCCAGCAGGTGGACTCTCGATGCACTAAGTGATAACCAGTGATAAGTGATAAGTGATTAGTGAATTGGTAGCTTCGCTACATCGTGCGTGCTTGTCTCTATTTTAAACTGCTGCATCAAACTAAACTGTCATGCCATTGTTTAATATTATAAGTGTTAGGTTGTTAGTTACTTTCAATTTCCTTGCCCAAGTCTTTTAGACTTGCTGACATGTGCCCCTTTTCTCTTTTGGGTGACACATGTTAGACCCCGAGCCAGAGTTACTTGCTGAGGGTGAGGTGTTTACGGACGTCGAGCTTGCGCCCGTGTTGGACGAGGACTTCGTAGACACTGGAGATCAGTCTTAGTGTCTACGTCTAGTTTTGTTAGATTGCTTAGGTTGTCGGTGCGTGGCACCTAGTTGATACTCTGTTATGTTTGTATTTTTGTTTGGCCTTGTTCTGGGCCTTTAGACTCTTTCTTTTAGCCTGGTGGCTCTTCTGTGATGTTGAATATTTTGTGGACAAACTGTGGGATTGGTATTTCATATCCGTCTCATATTATTATTATTGTTGTTGTTTCGTTTGCAATTACAGGGACCTGCTTATACTAAATTTACGCTTATCGGGCGTGCAGCTTCACAGCTCCACGCTTGAGCGGACCTTCTCACGTCTCGCCTCCATTTTAGGGAAGCGGGGCGTGACAGGTTTTAGTGGTGGCCCATGCAGGTCCTTTCTGTAACTGCAATTATCGGGATAACGATAATAATATAAGATTGTCCAACAAATAAGTTCGACATCTGAGCCCTAAGCTATGAGTCTAATTGTTTCGTTTCCTGTGTCATTAGATGGCAGGAAGGCGAATCACCCGTGGTGGTGGTAGTGGTGCGCTCCCTCATGACGAGGAGCCTGAGCGGAAGCCCACTAGCGGAGAGATGATGAGGATGATGATGCAGATGATGCAGGTTCAGCAGGGTGTGCTTCTGCAGGTGCAGAATGCTCCGGTGGCTCGAGCTGCTCGGGTAGTGGAAGCCCCTCGCCCTGAGCCTGGAGCGAAGCAGTTCAGAGAGCTGGGTCCTGCATATTTTGATGGAACCGAAGGTCCACTAGCTGTTGATGAGTGGATGAGGAATATCGAGGACAATCTGAAGATGTCCAAAGTCAACGAAGTTGGTTGGGTTGACTTGGCGAAGCGCCAGCTGAGGGATAACGCCAGAAATTGGTGGGATGCTGAAGAGAAGATGTTGGTGGAGCCGATCGTCTGGGCTACCTTCAAGGCCAGATTTGATGGTGAGTTCTTCCCAAAAGCTGCCAGGGAAGAGATGCTGCAGCGTTTTATCGATCTGAAGCAAGGAAACTCGTCGGTTGACCGGTATCACCAAGAGTTCATGAGGCTGAGCCAGTTTGCACCGAAGATGGTGCAGGACGCTGAGAAGAGAGCTCAGAGGTTCCTACAGGGACTTGCTTCGGAGCTCCAGAGTTTTGTGACCTCTTCTGACCGGGAATCTTATCAGAAGGTTCTAGTAGCAGCCAAGAGGCAAGAGCTGCTCGTGAACCAGAGGAAGGGGTCTATTGTTGGCGCTGGGAAGAGGCCTATGGAACAGGCGAGAGCTGTGGTTAGACCTGGATTCAGGCCGAACCAGCCTGTCCAGTTTTAGAGGCCGAGAGGGCCTGTTCAGAAGGTTTGCCATTTCTGTGGCAAGGAGGGCCATATCAAGGAATCGTGTAGGAGGTTCTTGGGGCAGTGTATTGCCTGTGGAGATCCCGCCCATGCTCTCAGGGAGTGCCCGAGGTTGAAGTAGCCTTGGAGGACACCTATTGCTACCCCGCCGTTGCAGCAGAGAGCCCCGGTGCCCGCTGGTCATGGGGTACCCCTTGTTCCACAAGGGCATGCCTTTCGGCAGGCTGTTCCGCCGAGGAGGCAGGCATTTCTGATGACCGAGGAGGAGATTTTGGCCATGTACGAGGTCATTGCAGATAACTTTCAATCTAGTTGTTCCCTTCTTAATTAGTTGATTGTTAAAAATTATGTTGGTTGCTTGTGTATGAATGTTGTTAGAGTAAGATTTGATTGATTAGACTGTTTGTTAGGTGTGGTTTTAGTTTGCACGTTCCCTGCCCGAGTCCTCTTTGACTCAGGTGCGTCGATGTGCATTTTGGCCCAGAGCTTCGTGGAGAAGCATTCCTTATCGACGTCCTCTCTTCCTAAGAGTTGGAATATCGTCACAGGGAACGGTGTGGTCTCGGTGCATCGTGGGTGCAATTCTTGCCCGTTGGTGGTTTGTGGACGTGAGCTTTGTGCTGATTTCATTATCCACGACATCACCAACTACGATGCGGTCCTTGGGATGGATTGGCTTGCGAGCTTCTATGCTACGATTGACTGTCGGAGGAAGAGAGTGGTGTTCAAGATTCCTGGACACCCAGTATTTGAGTTCAGCCGTGGTAGCAGTTTGCTTGGTCCTGTCAGATTTCGGACCAGACCAGTGGAGGTTGTGGCTATGCAGATGGAGTTGGAGAGGCCAGCGGTGGTGCGAGATTTTGATGACGTCTTCCCCGAGGAGATGTCTGGATTGCCACCTGATCGAGCTTTGGAGTTTTCTATCGATCTTATTCCAGGTGCGCAGCCCATTTCGAAGGCACCATATCGTATGGCGCCAGCAGAGTTGGAGGAATTGCGGAAGCAGCTGGATGAGCTTATGCAGAAGGGTTACATTAATCCCAGTGTGTCTCCGTGGGGAGCACCGGTGTTGTTGGTGAAGAAGGATGGTTCGCGTCGCATGTGCGTGGACTATCGGGAGTTGAATGCGGTGACCATCAAGAATAAATACCCGTTGCCTCGCATCGATGATATTTTTGATCAGCTGGGAGGATCGAGGGTGTTTTCTAAGTTGGATTTGAGGAGTGGTTACCACCAGTTGAAGGTGAAGAAGGATGATGTTCCGAAGACAGCGTTCAGGACGAAGTATGGACACTATGAGTTCGTGGTTATGCCTTTCGGCGTAACTAACGCACCCGCAGTTTTCATGAATCTGATGAACCTGATTTTCTACGACTTCTTGGATAAGTTTGTCGTTATCTTTATTGACGACATTCTGATATATCGAAGTCGGAGGAAGAGCATGCCTCGCACTTGAGGACGGTGTTGGAGATTCTGAGGAAGCATCGGTTGTATGCTAAGTTTTCGAAGTGCGAGTTTTGGTTGGAAGAGTTGCTTTTATCGGGCATGTGGTGACTGGAGATGGTATTTTTGTGGATCCCGAGAAGATTAGGGCCATCAGGGAGTGGCCTGTTCCGTCGTCTGCGTCTGAGATTCGGAGTTTCCTTGGTTTGGCAGGATATTATCGGCGTTTCATTAAGGACTTTTCCCGTATTGCGGAGCCGATGACCAGGTTGACACGGAAGGATGTTGCTTTTGTTTGGTCGGGTGATTGTGAGCATGCCTTTGGTGTTCTGAGAGAGCGTTTGACGTCTGCTCCTGTCCTTGTTGTGCCTGATCGCAGTGGAGGATTCGAGATCTTTTGCGATGCTTCTGGCAAGGGTCTCGGTTGTGTTTTGCATCAGCATGGACATGTGGTGGCTTATGCGTCATGTCAGCTCAAGGTTCATGAGAAGAATTACCCGACGCATGATTTGGAGTTGGCTGCCGTTGTGTTTGCTCTTAAGATTTGGAGGCACTTCTTGCTGAGTGAGAAAGTGAAAATCTTCACCGATCACAAAAGCTTGAAGTATATTTTTACCCAGAAGGAGCTCAACATGCGACAGTGTCGATGGTTGGAGCTTATGGCAGATTACGAGATTGATTTGCAGTATCACCCTGGCAAGGTGAATGTGGTGCCAGATGCTTTGAGTAGGCTTCCAGCGGTGATGATTTTGACTTCGCAATGAAGGTTGCAGCAGGATTTTTGCGGGTCCAATGTAGAGATTGTTCTTCCCGGGGAGGCTTCTTCGTTGATGCACATGCAGGTGCAGTCAACGATTGTGGATCGGATTAAGGCGAGTCAGGCCGGGGATCCGAAATTGGTAAGGATTCGAGGGCAGGTTGAAGCTGGTCTGCGAACTGACTTTTTGATTCATGAGGATGGCTCACTGAGGTTTGGAGCTAGGTTGTGTGTGCCAGCTGGGGATATTAGAGAGGAGTTGATGGTGGAGGCACACAGTTCGCCGTATTATGTGCATCCTGGTGGGACTAAGATGTACCAGGATCTTCGTCTGAACTTTTGGTGGCATGGCATGAAGAGGAGTGTGGCTCAGAGTGTAGCCAAGTGTTTGGTTTGCCAGCAAGTGAAGGCGGAGCATCAGCGTACGGCCGGGTTGTTACAACCACTTCCGATTCCGGAGTGGAAATGGAAACACATCACTATGGATTTCGTGACTGGACTACCTCGGAGTCCGAAGCAGAATGACGCGATTTGGGTGATCGTAGATCGATTGACCAAATCCGCGCACTTTATACCACTCCGAGTAGGACAGTCCACTGAGGCGCTAGCGAGGAGATACATGGAGGAGATCGTGAGACTTCATGGGGTCCCTGTGAGTATCGTGTCAGACAGAGACATGAGATTCACATCTCAGTTCTGGCAGAGTTTGCAGAAAAGTTTGGGTACGCGTCTGAGTTTCAGCACGGCGTACCATCCGCAGACGGATGGCCAGTCCGAGAGGACGATTCAGATTTTGGAAGACATGCTGAGAGCGTGCATGTTGGATTTCAAGGGTTCGTTGGAGCACCATCTACACTTGGTAGAGTTCTCTTACAACAACAGCTACCAGGCGTCTATTGGCATGGCGCCTTTCGCTGCTTTGTATGGGAGGAAATGTCGATCGCCATTGAGTTCGGATGACGTTGGCGATCGGGAGCTGTTGGGACCTGAGATGATTGTGGAGGCCGTGGATGTTGTTAGGAACATTCGGGAGAGGCTGAGGATTGCTCAGGTCCGTTTTAAACATTGGGCGGATGCGAAACGTCGTCCTTTGGAGTTTCAGCCGGGTGATCATGTGTTTCTGAGGATTTCCCCGAATCGTGGAGTGATTCGTTTTGGGAAGCGAGGGAAGTTGAGCCCGTGATACATTGGACCGTTTGATATTCTGGATAGGGTTGGCGAGGTAGCTTACCGCTTAGCCTTGCCGCCATCCTTGGAAGGAGTTCACGATGTTGTCCATGTGTCGCAGCTTCGTCGATACATCAGCGATCCGTCTCATGCCGTAGATTTCTCGGAGATCGCCGTTCGCCCAGATTTGACGTATGGCCAGCATCCAGTGCAGATTCTGGACAGGCGCCAGAAGTCACTTGGGAACAAGGTCGTCGATCTTGTTAGAGTGATGTTGCGGCATGGTTCGCCAGGAGAGTCTACTTAGGAGAGAGAAGATGAGATGCGAGAACGCTACCCATTTTTGTTCCCGGACACGTGAGTGTTGGGAATTCCGAGGACGGAATTTTCTTAAGTTGGGGAGGATGTAACGACTGGTTTTCATGTATGGATTTTATTATATATATATAATATTAATTGTTGCTTTCCCTTCTTTGTGATTTCCATTTCCGTCTCTGTAGTTTTCATTTCGTTCGTTTCGTCGTGATTCTCTAGATTCTTCCGTCGGTTGGCGTGTTTGAAGTAAGTCATTCGTGACGGGCTTCATAACTTCGATATCTTAAAGTTAGAACGAGCCTAGGAGACTTAGGAAACCATCCCAGAGCTTCGCGCTCCATTTCGGAACTTTTGGTGCTCATTAGCCGGTATAAGAAGGGGCACCGACCGACTAGATGACGATCCAGTCGGTCGGAAAACCTTCTTGAACCGACTAGTGAGCTTTGTTAAATGTTCAGGAGTTACCGTTTGTCGTTAGTCGTTCTAAGAACGTTGGTTGACCGACTAGGTTGCAAACTAGTCGGTCGGCAATGCTTCTTTAACCGACTAACTCATTAACTATTTTTGACACTAGTTACTGTTTACTCTTAGTCGGTCTAAGAACGTTCATCGACCGACTAGATGTCGAACTAGTCGGTCAGTAGTTGTTCTTTGACCGACTAAATCTAGATCCTAATTTTCGTCTGGGTTACTATTTACACTTAGTCGGTCTGCGTTGGTCAACCGACCGACTAGATGTCAAACTAGTCGGTCAGTGGTTGTTCTTTGACCGACTAACCAGTGCTGTAAACCCTAGTTTTGCCCTAGCTGCCACCAAACTCTATAAATACCCCTCCAAACGTTTTCTTCTTCTTCCCCATGACCTAAAACCCTAATTTCTCCCCCATTGAGCCACCATCTCCCTCAAGCCATTAAACCTTCTTTCCAAGCTCATCCTTCATCATCCAAACCCTCCCTTGTCACAACCCACCTTCCATCTTCCCCAAACCTTCATCAAACCCCCAAAATCCACATCCAAACCCATTTCTCCAGATTTTTCCCTCATTTCCTGATCTGAGCCGGATCGTTCTTCCGTTGCCGTGGTTGCTCGGCATCGCTCATCCGCCTCTTCACAGTAATACTCGATTCCTTTAGTTTTAGCATAACCCCCATTGACATTGTGAAACCCTAATAAAATGGATTATTAGAAAGTTAGGATTCTAATAAGAAATCGATTTAGAATCATTGTTCTAATGATTGTTTTGCCATAACAGCGATCTATTCCGTAGTTAGCTTGTGTGACGATCTTCATTGCTCGTCAACCCCGGTATCAGGCAAGTGAAACTTGCATCTCTTGATTTGGGCCATGTCTTAGGCCATTTCCTTGCTTTAGCGTAAAAGAGACTAGACGGTGAAAGGATAGCCGTCTAGACGCCATTGACCCAGCTTGACAACAAAGCTTGGTCCGTCACCTCCATCATGCTTGTATGTCACGTTTAAATTCAATTAACGGTACGCAAATATCTGTTTATATTATTGCATAGTGATTATTCATCGTGATTGCGTAGCACACGCTACAATAGTATGTTCCTGGCTCGTGTTCCAGAAGTGAGCCCTGTAGTTGGAAACCCCAACGCTCGATACACATGGGTGGGGTAAGAGATAAGCGGACTGAGCCTGAGTTGGCCTGATCCGCCACTCCGGCCAGCAGGCGAAATCTCTAGTGCACAAGTGATTAATAGTGATAGAGATAAGCGGCCTGAGCCACGAGCTGGCCAGCAGGTGGACTCTCGATGCACTAAGTGATAACCAGTGATAAGTGATAAGTGATTAGTGAATTGGTAGCTTCGCTACATCGTGCGTGCTTGTCTCTATTTTAAACTACTGCATCAAACTAAACTGTCATGTCATTGTTTAATATTATAAGTGTTAGGTTGTTAGTTACTTTCAGTTTCCTTGCCCAAGTCTTTTAGACTTGCTGGCATGTGCCCCTTTTCTCTTTTTGGTGACACATGTTAGACCCCGAGCCAGAGTTACTTGTTGAGGGTGAGGTGTTTGCGGACGCCGAGCTTGCGCCCGTGTTGGACGAGGACTTCGTAGACACTGGAGATCAGTCTTAGTGTCTACGTCTAGTTTTGTTAGATTGCTTAGGTTGTAGGTGCGTGGCACCTAGTTGATACTCTGTTATGTTTGTATTTTTGTTTGGCCTTGTTCTGGGCCTTTAGACTCTTTCTTTTAGCCTGGTGGCTCTTCTGTGATGTTGAATATTTTGTGGACAAACTGTGGGATTGGTATTTCATATCCGTCTCATATTATTATTATTGTTGTTGTTTCGTTTGCAATTACAGGGACCTGCTTATACTAAATTTACGCTTATCGGGCATGCAGCTTCACAGCTCCACGCTTGAGCGGACCTTCTCACGTCTCGCCTCCATTTTAGGGAAGCGGGGCGTGACAGTATTTGATGCAAATGAGTTTTTAATAATAGATGTGGGAATTTTGCATATGATGCAAATGAAATTAAATGCATCGTAAGTTTTTACGTGCATATTCAATGTAATAAACACTTGAAAATGGTTACCTGGATGACGGGATCATCTCGATCTAAACGCAGGTTCAAACCGCATCAAAAACGGACTCTAAACGCACAAAATAGAGCCAAAACAACCCATCTAGCCCAGTTCTGGCCCAGGCAGCCTATGCGGGTTGGGTTATCCCACCCAGCCTTAGGCGGGCGGGTCAAGCCTGCCCGCTGGGGCAGGCGGTTCAAACCCGCCCGCTACGGTCTCAAGTCAGACTCGAGCCCGCCCGCCTGCTGTGGCAGGCTCAAGCCTGACTCGAGCCCGCCCGCCCAAGCGGTCGGGTCAGACCCGCTAGCACGGGTGGGTTTGCCCAACGGGTTGGGCATGCCTGTTGGGCACGCCCAGCTATACCGTGGGCCCCAGTTGTGGGGCCCACAGCTAGGGTTTCTGAAATTTTTTTGACGGCTGCAGTTTTTGTGTGAAAATACCTTTGGTCTGATATTTGAGACTATGTTTTAGGGGTCAAACGAAGTCAGATTGGAGTGACGTTTGTTCTTACAAGTTCACCATTTAACGCTCTTCGATTTGAAATGTTGTATCACTTGTGAAGCTAAATGGTGAGAAAAGAAAAATTCGCTAAAGTTTGGCCTTTGTGAAAGGCAAACTTTAATTATTTTTTCATCCAAAATTTTTAGTCACATATCGAATATGGAGTGAAGGGGAGGGGTCAGCCGCCTATATAAATAGGGGCCTACTCCCTTATTTGAAACTCGTCCCAAGCTCCAGATCTGAGTAGCTCTATTAAACATGAGCAAGCCCGGATCAGAGCTTAAATTAACTATTCTCTTTCTCCCTAAATTTCATCCTTGCTCCTGCTCGGGCTGTAGCAAATCTACGAAGGAGCTCGGATTAGATCCGAAGTCTTGACGAAGGATCCACTCAAGGTGAAATCTTCTTCAGTGCATAGTTGGCTCGGCGACAAGGGTGTTGCTCGTCTCGGGACGCGATACGGTTTGGCTCGGGACGCGGTTCGGCTTGGGAAAGGAGGCTCGGGGGCCAAAGAAATGTTGCTGAAAACGACGCTTCGTATTCTGCGGAAACGAAGTGAAAGGTATGTAGTTTAAATATTCATGCGTTCATAATTGCAAATGTTTGATAGATCTATCCTTAGGGGTTGGTTGGACCCAACCCCAGGATAGTAGAGATCTTGGCTAGGGTTTATATCTTTAGGGCTTGTTCTTAAAATAGTTTTAAGATGTTTTTCTGCTGCTTTATTTGATATCTTCGTCCGATCGACTTAGGCCAGACGTCAATTTTATTGCCCTAAGGACCCAGAAAACCCTACAGAAACAATCATCCAGAAGATGAAACTATCACCAAGAAGATGAAAATATCATCCAACAGATGAAAATAACATCTCGAAGATGAAAATCATGTGACATTTAACTTCATACACCCGAAGGTGATGAAGAAACATGAAAAATTGTGATCCATTTAAATACACCTATTGGTTGTATGTATATACATAAAGATCCCTTCCGTTCACTGGAAGAGGGGAATGATATCCTAGGTCCCTAAGTACCTTACTTGAGTGTCTTTGGTACACTTCTTTTTCTGGCCAACTGCATGCTTCTCTATATAGTGTTGGCAGTAAATATGTTAAGTAGATACAGTAAAGCGCCTGCAGCGCGTGATCGACCCGGAATTAACTCCGAAACGATGTCGTTTACCGCAAGCGCATGGTATAGTGGCAAGCGGGTATCAAACACGGGGAAGCGGTGCTATACTACCTATCTACTCCTAGGTTGAGTTAGACTTGCGAATTTATTGGTGGATGTGGATCGTGGAGTGTCGTAATGGTGATGGATGCGAAAGTCGTGTCCCTCGATGTCGCAAACAAAGGACTCACATGAAGAAAGAAAGAAAAGACTAGGGCATTAGGACTCACCACTAGGATCGTCGGATGTCGATGCTTGGTTAAGAATTTTACGTTGCATTGGTTTTATAGGGATTATCACATCTAAGACATGGAATTCATGGTTCTAATCACCATGAATCTAACGTATCGCATTAACCCGTAGGCGCACACGGCACGTGCATTAAGAATCGACAATATTCACGCGACTCTCGTGGACGGAATGATCACAGCTCATGCCACTCTCATGGGTTAGAGCTTTGATGTATTTTGGTGGCTCTTATTGACGCAATGGAGATAGCCGTCAATGTAGTGATATAGTTTGTCGGTGGATCCCCTCAAGGCACGAGCCGGACATGGTCACTAGTCCCAGTTGAATCCACTAACTCTCTAATTAAGCCTATTTGATACTCCTTACGCTAATCGATTCCACCAACTGTGGGCAGATCTCAGTACGAGTTCTCCTACAAACTTTGCAAGATCAACCAGAATACGTCCCTATTATACCAACGCACCATAAAAATCCCAATTTTATATCTAAACCCTAAAATCCTAGGGCTAATCCATTAGCCCTAGAAAAGACTACTCAAGCATAGCAAACATTATGAAAACAATATAGATCATTGCTGGTATCATAGAAAACAATAAGAAGAACTAAAATAGAATTAAAGAGATAGAATACTCAGCTTGATACAAGAGGAGGGGCCTATGGCATGGCCTAACTCCCAAAAAAATCGTCTCCAAAACTCTCTAAAAAGGTCCCTGCCCCCTAATGACAGCTACAATTCATATATACAATCCCCTCAAAAACCTAGCAAATAACTCAAGAAACCCTCTAAAATTCATGCCCAAAGCCAAATCTGGATGCAATTTAAGTTCTGGGCCTGCGGCGACTCGGGTTGAGTAGCCCCTTACTCGGTCGATTCAGCAGTAAGGTAGAAATTCATTCAAAAACGTTGTTCTGTCTGCTCGGTTCGAGTAGGGTCTGCTCGGTTAGCTTCTCGGTTGAGTCGTCAGGAAGTCTGGATTCTTTGTCCAAAACCATGCTCTGCCTGCTCGGGTCGAGTAGGTCCTGCTCGGTCGAGTAGGTAGATGCTCGGTTGAGTAGGTTGTCCAGTACAGATTTCAGCACTGTAGCATCAACTTGCAGAAATTCCCCAGATTTCATCCGACCTTCGATTGACGCGTTCTTAGAGGCATTGGAACCGTCATAAAGTCTACTATCCATAAAAATTATGAAAAAATACGTTTCTTGTTATAATGATAGCAGATTTCAAAAGAGTGAGAGACTGTCTGAAAATCTGGGCATTCGCCTTACTCGACTGAGTGGCATTCATGCTCGGTCGAGCTATAGTTCCTTGTGGAGAAGCTCAAAGTAGTTGCTCTAGAAATCGACGACTCGGGTTGAGTAGCCACCCTACTCGGTCGAGTAGGGTGTATATGTTTCCTCTGTGAGAATTGCATATCAGCTCGACCGAGCAGCTGAGGCTGCTCGATCAAGTCGCCTGGGAAACTGAATCGGTTGCTTCGTGGCTTCTCCTTTCTCTTTCTCTTCCTCTAGTCTTCTTATTTTGCACCTCAAGCATGACATCATGAGTCTCCTTGGTGCTCTCACGTCGCCGATCGTCTTATGACTCCAAATTGCTCCAATATCGCTCCAAATCCCTGAAATGGGCATAAACGCTCCGAAAGTCATATTGTTTCAAATAATAGCATAAAATCATATAAAATAGGGATTTGGAGGGTGAAATGTGTCATGAAGATATGCGATAAATAATGCAAACTTGGAGAATATCAAAATCCCCCAAGCTTACCTCTTACTCATCCTTGAGGAAGACGAATACGAAGCTCACCGGGAGGTAAAAATAAGAAAACGAAAAAGGATACGAAGTGGAAGGGGTCGCTAGATAATTCTCTCAGATCACACGACATTCACTATATAACACAACGACTCAGAAAGTAAATCACACACTACCACAGAGATTTCATATCATATATAAACGAAGTACTTGAGAGTTAAGAATGAATGAAAGTGGTCTCTTTGGTATTCATACATTTAGTTTATATCAACATCCTACGTTTCATATCATCGAATATGCATAACATTGGCGACACACTTTCAATCAGAAGATATAACTGAAGCATGGAAATTCACACAAGGCATGCAATAAAGAATAGAATAAAAATAAAGACATACACATCCTCATATCAAATCATAAGAAATCCCCATAACCAAATTGTTTCGTTAAGTTTCAGCATTATTAAACTTTCCCGTTCGTGCACAACTCCACTCTAATGTCATGCTCACTCATGTGGTCAAAAGATTGCCCCCAAGCTTGAATTGAGGCGTCGCATCCAAAGAAGTATTTGTGGCTTTGGAATTTTGTTTTGGTATTCCCAATAGTATATGTATTGCTCCAAGTAATGAAAATTGAGATCTTCTTTGAATTTTGAGCTTTTTTTCTTTTTTTTTTCTTTTTGGCGACATTGGATTTTTGTAGGAGCCATTGTATTTGTATTTTTGGTTTCTTGGCCCCTTTTTGCTTTTTTGGACTTTTTGGAGCAAGCTTTTCTTTTGTAGGGAATTTTTGGGAATGGATGCGGTAGAAATAGCTTTGGGGAGTGAAATCGAGTGACATATATGGAATATAAGGAATATAATATATATATATATATGGATAAGGAATAGATATAACGCTCGGTTCACTCAAAAGTGTGCACAAATGGTTCTGTAAAATAATACATCAACTAAAATCATATAATAGCACGTGTATCCTTAATCATATCAATGAGTAATGAAGTCAAGCAATAATATTTTCAATTATATGAATCATGCAATAAGAATGCGAATAAGAGATGAAAGCAAGGCTTCATATATACTAGTGATGCTTGAATCTTGGTGTATTTCTAATGAAAGCATACTAAATACTACTCTACATATTCAGTTTCAATAATCTTCATGCATTCGTACTAGAGAGATCAGTAAAAGAATATTTTCAAGTACTTATAAGGATTAGGATTATGAAATTCTTTAAGTAGCATGGCATGAAAAATAAGCGTTGTGAGAGAGGTGAAAGCATAAGATAAAACATCACATGGAATTCAACTAGCAAAAGAAGGAAAAGAAAATATAGAAATAAAAATAGAAGAAAGAAATAAAAGAAAAACAAGCACACAATATGATGCATGAACGCATATAAAAGTAAAATAAGATGGAAAAATTGAAAAGATGATGAAAAATGTGAAAATTTTTAAGAATCCTAAAATAAAAGTAAAATATGCAACTAATGCAACTTAATGGCATGGAAATGTACTCTCCCAAGCTTAAACTCTAGATTGTCCTCAATGTGATCATAAAAGGAAAAATATGAGGAACAACGATAAATATGAGGGGGGTGAATGAAAAATGATGAAATGAATGACATGAAATCCTAATGCAATTACATGCACATGCAATGATGCAAGAAAGCGCCTTCCCCCAAGCTTATACCAAACAATCCTATTCAAATGACTCGATCAAAAATGTCACGGCTTTGCTAAGCGAGATCAAGTCAAACGAATAAGAAAGTGAGTATTCACTTGAATGAAATGCTCGATGGTGGTGAGCAAAAGGATGTGGCACATCAAAATAGGAAGAGGGCAATTAATATATATATATATATATAATGGGTTTGGGGTGTAAAAGGTTATTGTTGCCGTCACCTGAGGTGATATTATTCTAAACAAACTAATCAAGTAAATCTATACGGTCCTCTCGCTGTAAAGAGGATTCATGTTTATTGAAAGCATAAAATACTACACTACTGGATTGATATCACCTATAGCAAATGGTGGATCCATTATCTTTACCAGTGAAGGCAACTGTTCCAACTGCTCCTACCGTGGCTCCGCTAGGTGCGTGTGTCCACGGACTCCATCAGATTCCAGCAATGCGGCTCCCAGCATCTCCCCAAGGACTCCACATGTACACTGCAAGAGATAAGCCGCATCAATCTGATGTGGATAATTCTTCCCCAAAATAAATGTATTCCAAAGAGGGTCATCAACATAAGTATTAAAAATTAAAGAGGGTTGACAATACTTCCCTGGAAATAAATATATACTCTCGTGCACCACATCGACCAACTCCTCGTTGTTCGCCTCCGGTTGTTCAGGTAGCTTTGGCATATAAGTGTGAGTCTCATCAGGCAACTCCTTTTCATCGTCAGACTTATCCCATCGTACCTCCTGATCATATTCAATAGCATCCATGGGTCCTAACTCCTCGCTCTCCTCCTCGCATACGTCCCATCGGACCTCTTGATCATATGTATGTGTATCCTGTAAAAGGCACGATGAGTCATCAAAAGCTGAATCATAAAAACATCATATACATGAGGGGAATCAAAATAAAATGGCGAGGGAGTAAAAGATTCTCCCTGAATGGGGTCCTCGGCGTCAGTGGAAGGATGAGGTGACTGCGGAAGCTCTAGGACCGTTGTATCCTCACATGTTGAAGCATTAAGGTCCTCAGCCTGCCGTATAAGAATCCTATCAAGGTACGCATAAAAATATGTGGTCCATATAATCTCAGCCATCTCGGCCATAACACCTAATCAACAACGACAAATACATGGAGAAAAATATCAGTGGCACAAGCAGATAGAAATAATGATAAAGCAGGTGGCGGGGAAAAATTTCTCTCTTTTTGTTTTTTTTGTTTTTGTTTTTTTTGTTTTTGTTTTTTTAACGCAATCTAATCAACCTAATTATGGTAAATAAATAATATTGGGAAACGCCTCCCCGGCAACGGTACCATAAACTTGATCGATCCGGAATTAACTTCGAAACGATGTCATTTACCGCAAGTGCATGGTATAGTGGCAAGCGGGTATCGAGCACAGGGAAGCGGTGCTATACTACCTATCTACTCCTAGGTTGAGTTAGACTTGCGGATTTATTGGTGGATGTGGATCGTGGAGTGTCGTAATAGTGATGGATGTGAAAGTCGTGTCACTTGATGTCGCGAACAAAGGACTCCACACGAAGAAAGAAAGAAAAGACTAGGGCATTAGGACTCACCGCTAGGATCGTCGGACATCAATGCTTGGTTAAGACTCTAATGTTGCATTGTTTTATAGGGATTGTCGCATCCAAGACGTTGAATTCCTGGTTCTAAGCACCATGAATCTAACGTATCGCATTAATCCATAGGCGCACATGACACGTGCATTAAGAATCGACAATATTCACGCCACTCTCGTGGACGGAATGATCACAGCTCACGCCACTCTCGTGGGTTAGAGCTTCGATGTATTTTGGTGGCTCTTATTGACGCAATGGTGGTAGCCGTCAATGTAGTGATATAGTGCGTCAGTGGATCCCCTCAAGGCACGAGCCAGGCATGGTCACGAGTCACAATTGAATCCATTAACTCCCTAATTAAACCTATAGGATACTGCTTAAGCTAATCGATTCCACCGACCGTGGGCACGATCTAAGTACGAGTTCTCCTACAAACTTTGCAAGATCAACCAAAACACGTCCCTATTATACCAACGCACCATAAAAATCCCAATTTTACATCTAAACCCTAAAATCCTAGGGCTAATCCATTAGCCCTAGAAAAGACTACTCAAGCATAGAGAACATTATGAAAACAATAGAGATCATTGCTAGCATCATGGAAAAACAATAAGAAGAACTAAAAATAGAATTAAAGAGATAGAATACTTAGCTTGAAACAAGAGGAGGGGCCTATGGCCTGGCCTAACTCCCAAAAGATCCTCTCCAAAACTCTCTAAAAAGGTCCCGGCCCCCAAAACTGATGACGGTTACAATTCATATAAATAATACCCTCAAAACTGATGGGAAATTGAATCCCACCTCTAAGTAACTTTGATGATAAGCACACCAAATGTTGTTAAGTGTACTAACTACACTACAAGTGTGCAGGTTATGCGACGAACGGTGCTTTACACATACTCCGAAGAAGCTCAACCACACATGAGACGAAGTTGAATTTGTTAGTTCCACATCTAGCACAAGATGAAGCTCGTGCTCAAGCTTAAACGAAGAAGAAACTCAAATTCAGGAGATGCAAGCATCTACCAGATCAGCTTCCCGAAGGTCTTGTCTTAGTGTAGTGTGTGTGAGTTCTTAGGATTATGTTAAAGCCAAAGTAGATATATCACACACACATAAATGATTTCGAAAATAAATGTCTTAAATGTTTTTAAAATCATTTTAAACTCTTGAGAGAAATTGCAAGCTTTTCCATATCCCAGTAGTCAATCCCTGTTACACCTAGGAGTTGACTGAACCCTTTGCTAGCTAAGTTTCAGAGGAAATTGCTATGTGAGTCGACAACCAAAGGAGGGAGTCGACTACCAGCTGGAAGCAAATTTTCCATTAAAACACTCTGGGAGTCGACTACCACTCCTAGGGAGTCGACTACTAGCTGGCGAATTTCAACGATTTGACTTCCTGATTTCTCTCATCCATCCTTATATTTTGAGACGAAAGTCAAACCTCATTTGAAATTTGAATCCTCTCTTATCACTATAAATAGAGGACTCTATGAGATCTTTTCGACAATAACATTATTATCAATTCTGAAATCTCTCTTGTGCTAAAATTCTCAGATCTTTTATTCATTCTGCTCTCATTATTTTTTTAGCCAAATCTGTTTTAATTTCTGATCTCCTAATCGTTTTCAAAGTTATTATTTTTGAGATCAAATTTTATTGGCTATTAAAAATCATTTTTCAAAATCTGTGCTCTTTATTTTCATCTATTGAAAGGATTTTTGAAAAAAATGATCTAGATCACAAAGAATCATTCTATATCTTTGTGTGATCTAAAGATCATTTTGAATTCTTTTTAGCCACGTAATACACTTGTTATATTTTACTTTGCCTATAGAATTCTGGGTGTAATCCAAACTCCACTAACTTTGTGGTGAGTTGGAAACTTGTTTTTATTTGTGGATTCCCTTTATTGTAAGGGACGAGAAATCCTAGACAAGTCTAGGTGGTCGAAAATCCTGGTCAAGGATAGGTGTGTGGGAAAACCTAACGAGTGAAGGTAGGTACTTGTATTGCGAAGGCAATAATGAAAATCTCGTACCGGATTGATCGGAGACTGGAGTACCCAGGTTGTGAGGAACCAGGATAAAAATCCTTGTCTTTTCGTTTGCATTTTCTGAGTTTGTTTATATTCCTTGCAACTGCTCTTTACCTTATTTATTTATTACTTTGTATCTGTGTAATTAATACTCTGTTGTACTATTATAAAGTTCATTTATTACCTGCTGTAAAAATATATATTGCTTGTAATTTTTATCTTTATATTATCTCTTCGATCAGCATAGTTTTGCACTCAAACTCTCTGGGAGTCGACTACCACTCTAAGGGAGTCGACTATCTGCTGTGAAATCACTATGATTACTTTTGTTGATTAAGAACCAAGCATAGATCACTCTACTTGATTTCTTAGGCAACATTAGAAGATTTTTTATAGTGTGCTAATTAACGAACGAAAAGTTTGATATTTGAACAACACTATTCAACCCCCCTTCTAGTGTTGTTTGCCATCCACAGGATCCAACACTTGGTATCAGAGCGAGGCTATAAAAGGTGATGGCATCAACATCTTTTCACTCTGAAGGACTCAACACCATGCGACCACCTCTGTTCAACAAAACGAACTACGCTAGCTGGAAGATCCGGATGAAGACTCACTTGGAGTCACTAGACATCAAAGCGTGGACAGTCACTAAAGTTCCTTACGCCGCACCTATCAAAGTTGAGTTCGGAAAATGGTCAGCCGACGACAAGAAGAGAGCCAATCTCAATGCAAAGGCGATGAATGCACTATTCTACGCCGTGACAGGTAACGAGTTCAATCGAGTCTCCCAATGCGAGACAGTGCATCAAATATGGCACACCCTTCATGTAAGTCTTGAGGGAACTGAAAAGGTAAAAGAATCTCATATAAATGTTTTACATTCTAAGTTTGAATCTTTCAAAATGGAAGGAGAGAGTATCACCGATGTGAATACTTGTTTTACTAATATCACAAATGAGCTCGCATGTTTAGGAAAGAAACTCTCTGAATATGAGCAGGTGATGAAGATACTAAGATCTCTCTGACCCGAATGGAAAGGAAAGACAACAGTCATTCGAGAAGCACACAACGTGAAGGATCTTACCATCGAAGAGCTGATGGCAAATCTCATGACGTTTGAGATTAAACTTGAAGAAGACAAGAAGATCGAAGAAAAACCAAAGAAGAAGAATCTTGCTTTCAAAGCCCAAGAAGAAGATTCCGACTACACTGACAAAGAAGACCATATTGCATTCATCTCAAAGAACTTTAAAGAGTTCAATACAAGTAAGTATGATAAACGTTCTTTTTGACCTACTAATGGTATTATTTGTTTTGGTTGCAATAAACTAGGACACGTCAAAAGAGATTGTCTCTTGGAAAAGAACAACCGTGATTCTAGAGATAGTGGGAAGAATCGAGAAAGCAATGAAAGATGAAACAATGGAAGAAACAGATTCCGACGACCAAAGAAGGAAGCTTACGCAGCTTTCGATCAGAGCGATGTTTCTTCGTCCGATGAATCCTCAGCAGACGACAACGATGAAAGAAGAGAAACAGCACACATGTGCTTCATGGCATCCACATCCTTTAAGGTAAGCTCGCATCATGATTCATCTAGTGATAGTGATTCATCATCAAGTGATGATGAAGACATGGATTATATGGGAGCATATAAGGAGCTATGTAAAATGCATGAAAAGCTCATAAAAGAACATAGAAGAACACTTAGGAATATTAAGAGAGATGCTAAAGATAAAGAAGAGATTATTAAAGAGAATAGTATTTTGAAGGAAACGAATGATTTTTTGCAAAACGGCATTCTTTCCATGAATGAGAAAGTTAAAAATTTAAATAATCTTCTCGTATCCGTGAAAGATAAATAGACTCTACGACGAAGATTGGTGAAAATTTCAACAAGGGAAAAGGAAAGCTAGATAGTTTATAGATAATCAAAAGGCTTCATCTAGTAAAACTGGACTTGGATATGATTCAAATCATAGCAAGAAACGGGTTAAGCATACTAGGATGCATCATTCTAACAATAATTTTCTGAGCATCTGGATACCAAAGAACTTGTCCGACCAAAAAAAGAAAAGGTACGCTACTAACTTTGTTCAGCAAGTTCATTTAAACAAAAATTATAAATATGTTCGTCATGAAGGAACTAAACCATATTGGGTTTGGTTTCCTAAAGACTAACCTCCCAGACTCAAAAATAAAGAGTACCATAAACGTTTATATTTTCAGGTACTCTAAAATAAAAACATGGAGGAAGAACAAGATCAGCACCAAAACGCTTTACGACAAAAGCAGATTGCTTCGCTAATTTTAAATTTGTTTGGATGATTAAATGATTGTTAATTTTATTTATATGCTTATAAATGTCTATCCCATCATCATAGAGTAGATTTTCAATAGATACGGACTCACCATTGGACCAAAATCCCTCGGGATGAGAAAAGACTCAGCCCAGCATGGAGTCGACTACCACCATCTGGGAGTCAACTACCAGAGTGCTGTGCGGATTTCTGGGTTTGTCTTTTGATTTTTTTTCCTAACTTCTTTTGGGTTCCATTGAGTCAAGCGGGTTCAAAACCCAAAGGTAACTTAAACCCAATAAGCAATTTTGATCGCTACCCTTCATTGTTTGATCTAAAGGCTTCTATTCATCATCTCTTTTCCCCTCAAGAGATAAAAATCCCCAAGGTGAAAACCCTATGTAGACGACTACCCCCCCCCCCCCCCCCCCCCCCCGTCACCTCTCTTTGAAATTTTTTTTGGCACTTTGAGTTCTCTTGGGTCTTCATCTCCTCTCATCATCCTCCCAAGAAAAATCACTAAGGTAAAATCATCTCATCCTCTCTTATCAACTTTTACTTTATTTACTTCTTGCATATCTAGTCTTGTAAATCAAATTTTTATTTTTTTATCTAGAATGCCTTTCAAGAAGATTATCTCTAAGAAGAGGAAGGTTACTAATGAATCTCACACTGAAAAGGAAATCATCTTACCATATCTTTTCAGAACTACTACCTTTGAGCATTTTGTCAAAATTTCCAATAAGCAAATCCTTCATGAGAGGTTTGTAAAAATTGACTATCTTGAAAACTATGGTATTGATAGTATCTTGGAATTTCAAAACTTGGCCAATCTTTTTTCTTCTGAAAATATCTATCTATGCTATCCTAGGCTTGTGCATCTCTTTTATGCCAACATGGACTATGATCTTGCTAAGTGTAGAATCATCACTAAAGTCCTAGACTCCAAACTTGCTATAACTGTGAAATCTCTATGAGAAGCTTTAGGAATCGCTTACACTGGTATGTTATTGGATAACATAGAGATGGTTGATGAGAATATTCTAAAGAAAATGTATTTTCCTGGAAGATACTTCCAAACAAAACTACAATGTAGCGATCTTCGCTATCCAGGAAGAATCCTAGCAAATATATTATCATATAATATTAATCAGAAATCTGGAAGCCACGCCGTGTTATCTAACAAGCAAGCTAAGTGCATTTACGCCATGCTAGGAAACATTCGTGTAAATTGGGCCAAAGTCATCATGGACTCCATCCTTGCATCTTCTTCTTCTGATAAACCTTCATCTACCTTAGCCCATGGTCATTATCTCACCATCTTATTTATTGGATATACTATATCTTTGGATAATGAAACCGAAATTCTGGAACCGGCTCGCATCTTTGATGTACTTTCTCTTGGCCGAATGAATCTTCATAAAGATCTCGACCAGGCTCACTGCTGAAGGAGGATCATCATCCTCAAAGAAGAAAGGTAAAGAACCTCTTCTTATTGATACAGATGAAGAAGAGGAAGAAAATGATGGTGAAGAAGGAGAAGAAGAAGAACCACCGGCATACATTGTTGAGCTTCAAGATATGCTCTTGAAGAAGATTGGGAAATTGAAGATTTCTCAAGAAAAAAGATTTGAAGTCCTCAATAAAAAGGTGGATGATCTGAAGGACTTTGTGGCGAGCAGCAACAAAATGACGGAGGAAACTCTGAAGTTGATCCTTGGCGAGATCAAGGAATTGAAGAAGAATGGAGGAGCATCATAAACTAAGTCATTTCGTTTTCTAAAAACAATGGTTCTTTGATAAACAATGGTCTGTAATAACTTTACTGTGATGCAATGTTTTGAACTAATTACTCATGCTTTTTAGTTTGATATGTTTATGCTTATGGTTGGATATGTTATGCTCTAAAACATGCTTTCATCATATTATATCTTCATCTACTAACGATGTTTGCAGAAGACTCTTAAGTACCTTGAATTTTCTCTCCAATTTTTAGTGTGTTATATCTTATGCAGGCTTTTATCATACTATATCATCTCTCTAATATTTTTTGATTATAAAGCTTGGTTGACTCTTGGGGAAATAAAATATGTCATCTTTTTGATTGATGACAAGGGGGAGAAAGGTGGTGAAATGCAAAAATGTGAATGAATATTAAAAATGTGAATGAATATTAAAAATGAGAATGAATATTATTTTACGAACCGGCTTTGATGCAGGGGGAGTACCGCATCTAAGCAGGGGGAGTAAGTTATTTTAAGTTATTTCATTAAGTCAATATTCATTCAATATACTTCATTTTTCATTTGGGTGTCATCATCAAAAAGGGGGAGAGTGATGGGAAATCGAATCCCACCTCTAAGTAGTTTTGATGATGAGCACACCAAATGATGTTAAGTGTACTAACTACACTACAAGTCTGCAGGTTATGCGACGAACGGTGACTTTACACATACTCCGAAGAAGCTCAACCACACACGAGACGAAGACGAATTTGTTAGTTCCACATCAAGCACAAGATGAAGCTCGTGCTCAAGCTTAAACGAAAAAGGAACTCAAATTCAGGAGAAGCAAGCATCTACCACATCAGCTTCCCGAAGGTCTTGTCTTAGTGTAGTGTGTGTGAGTTCTTAGGATTATGTTAAAGCCAAAGTAAACAAGCACACACACATAAATGATTTCGAAAATAAATGTCTTAAATGTTTTTATAATCATTTTAAACTCTTGAAAGAAATTGCAAGCTTTTTCATAACCTAGTAGTCAATCTCCATTACACCTAAGAGTTGGCTGCACCCTTTGCTAGCTAAGTTTCAGAAGAAATTGCTCTGGGACTCAACTACCAAAGGAGGGAGTTGACTACCAGCTGGAAGCAAACTTTCCAATAAAACACTCTGGGAGTCGACTACCACTCCTAGGGAGTCGACTACCAGCTGGAGAATTTCAATGATTTGACTTCCTGATTTCTCTCATCCATCCTTATATTTTGGGACGAAAGTCAAACCTCATTTGAAATTTGAATCCTTTCTTATCACTATAAATAGAGTACTCTACGAGATCTTTTCAACAATAGCATTATTATCAATTCTGAAATCTCTCTTGTGCTAAAATTCTCAGATCTCTTATTCATTCTGCTCTCGTTATTTTTTAGCCAAATCTGTTTTAATTTCTGATCTCTTAATCGTTTTCAAAGTTAATATTTTTGAGATCAAATTTTATTGGCTATTAAAAATCGTTTTTCAAAATCCGTGTTCTACATTTTCATCTATTGAGGATTTTTGAAAACAAACGATCTAGATCACAAAGAATCATTATATATCTTTGTGTGATCTAAAGATCGATTTGAATTCTTTTTAGCCACGTAATACACTTGTTATATTTTACTTTGGCTATAGAATTCTGGGTGCAATCCAAACTCCACTAACTTTTGTGGTGAGTTGGAAACTTGTTTTTATTTATGGATTCCCTTTACTGTAAGGGACTGGAAATTCTAGACAAGTCTAGGTGGTCGGAAATCCTGGTCAAGGCTAGGTGTGTGGGAAATCCTAACGAGTGAAGTTGGGTACTTGTATTGCTAAATCAATAGTAGAAAATCTCGTACCGGATTGGTCGGAGACTGGACGTACCCAAGTTGTGGGGAACCAGGATAAAAATCCTTGTCTTTGCATTTGCATTTTCTAATTTTGTTTATATTCCTTGCAACTGCTCTTTACCTTATTTATTTATTGCTTTATATCTGTGTAATTCATACTCTGTTACCTGCTGTGAAAAGATATATTGCTTGTAACTTTTATCTTTATATTATCACTTCGCTCAGCAGAGTTTTGCACTCAAACTCTCTGGGAGTCGACTACCACTCTAAGGGAGTCGACTACCTGCTGTGAGATCACTCTGATTACTTTTGTTGATTAAGAAACAAGCGTAGATCACTTTACTTGGTTTCTTAGTCAACATTAGAAGGTGTTTTATAGTGTGCTAATTAACGAATGAAAAGTTTGATATTTGAACAACACTATTCAACCCCCTTCTAGTGTTGTTTGCCATCCACAGGATCCAACAAAAACCCTAGCAAATAACCCAAGAAACCCTATGAAATTCGTGCCAAAAGCCAAATCTGGACGCAACTTAAGTTCTGGGCCCGTGGCGACTCAGGTCAAGTAGCCCCCTACTCGGTCGAGTCAGCAGTAGGGTAGAAATTCCTCCAAAAACGATGATGTGTCTGCTCGGGTCGAGTAGGGTCTGCTCGGTCGAGTAGGTAGCTGCTCGGTCGAGTCGTCAGGAAGTCTGGATTCTTTGTCCAAAATTGTGCTCTACCTTCTGGGGTCAAGTAGGTCCTGCTCGGTCGAGTAGGTAGCTGATCGGTCAAGTAGGTGGTCGAGTACAGATTTCAGCACTGCAGTGTCAACTTGCAGAAATTCTCCAGATTTCATCCGACCTCTGATTAATGCATTCTTGCTAGTGTTAGAACCATAATGAAGTCTACTATTCACAAAAAATATGACAAAAATCTTTTGCTTGTTGTAATGATAGCATATTTTAAAAGAGTGAGAGGCTGTCTGAAAATCTAACCATTCGCCTTACTCGACCGAGTGGCCTTCGTGCTCGGTCGAGCTATAGTGCCTTGGGGAGAAGCTCAAAGTAGTCTCTCTGGAAATCGACGACTCGAGTCTAGTAGCCACCCTACTCGGTCGAGTAGGGTGTATTCGTTTCCTATGCGAGAATTACGTGTCAGCTCGACCGAGCAGCTGATGCTGCTCGGTCGAGTCCCCTGGGAAACTGACTCGGTTGCTTCGTGGCTTCTCCTTTCTCTTTCTCTTCCTCCTTTCTTCCTCTATTCTTCTTCTTTGGCACCTCAAGCATGTCATCATGAGTCTCATTGGGGCTTTCATGTCGTCGATCGTCTTATAACTCCAAATTACTCCAATATCGCTCCAAATCCCTGAAATGGTCTAAACGCTCCGAAAGTCATATTGTTTCAAATAATAACATAAAAGCGTATAAATTGTGGATTTGGAGGGTGAAATATGTCATGAAGATATGCGATAAATCATGCAAAATTGGAGCATATCAGCGTGCCACTAGACCGGAGCTATGCATCTTCTACGCTACCTCCAAGGGTCAATATTATAAAGGATCATCCTCTATATTAAATTTATTTGAAGATGAAGGTAATAAATCATCACCATGAACACCAAGAAGGACATGCCACCTTCTGAAAATCTGCAAAGCATGTGATTAAGGCAACATCATCCCACCATTTCGAGAAGCTTATCATCCAAGAAGCAAATCAAGGGTATGCATAGCTACGCCCTGAAGTACCTCGTAGACACAGTGACGACTGGGTCAGAGACTTGTGACATGGAGATATCTACCGAGTTCGTAGACCATGCCACTTTCCTAGCTCATCCTTAAGAAGGGTACATCAAAGGCGATGAAACAGAGCACACCTCTTCAGAAGAGCTCCCTTGGATTCAGTAGCTGCCATATATGAGTGATACGTGTATAAATGAGTGATGCTTGTATTTTTTTCTTGGAATGTTGTAGATAAAATTGATGTATAGATGCCTAGGAGATCTACAAGCCTGAAGCTTGTACAGATCAGGAGGAGTTATCCATAGCCAAAGATTTTAACGAGGCAATCTCATTAGCTCTAGATCCAGAAGTATCCACCTTTAGTGATATCCAAAGAACATGTGAAGTTAAAGAGAGTTATGCTCTCTAACTCAGGATACAGAAGTATCCACCACTTGTTATACTCATAAGCACTTTGAATCCTGGAGTATTCGTATAACAAGTTTACAAAGCTAGATGGATAATGGAAAGTGTTATGAATGGCCACTAAAGACCATTGGTATACACCATCATTGTGGAGACCCTTGGTGTTCATCCCTTTGTAATGGCTAATTATAATATATATATGACCTATGGTTTCCATGCACCATGGAGATTCGATTCTCAGGAATACTAAATATTTTTACACACCAGAACTAAAACTAAACTCCAAATGAAACTCTCTAAACTAATGGCAAAACCTTTAATCCAAAAGGGTCCAAAATTGAAACAGATCCACAGTTATCAAATCTTGCCTCTAAGACGAAACTTGTTATGGCATGCTTTATAGATTATGAAGTTCATAATCATAATTTTAAAGACAAAGCGGGTTCTCGTCAATTTATGATTATGAATTTCAGTTTTCCTTAAGTTTTTTTAATTTAAAGCGACTCAACCAAGATTATGTCTTTATCAGTTTTACTTATTGAAACCCCTCGATCATGTTCTATTATGTTCTATTATGTTCTAACAATCCAATTTTTGACGAAAAATCTTACAGATAGTGGACATGTTGAAACGGTTTCTATATCTTTTGGTGGTTTCCTACATTACACATTTTTGTTTTCCAATTGACATAAAATTATTATTTTAAAAAGAAAACCCTATTCTTTGATAATAGTACCCTTCATCAAGGTTAATGTACGCAGTCCTTTTATGCTATCAGTTCCTTTACTTTGTATGTACCCTTCATCAAGTTGAACCTGAACTTGGTCCTGTCACAAAGAGAATTCATTACAGCATCTAAACAGTGTAGGATGATGAATATGAACTCATTGGAAATTGTATGCTATGTAATGCCCTGTGTAGCTAATGCACAAGTACTAGAGGGGGGTGAATATTACTTTAAAATAATCAAAAGTGTTATTCCCAATTATTGTGCAAACACACAAACAACAATGCGGAATAACTACAAACAACAAGAATAAAAGACAATGCAAACAATCGATATAACGGATTCGGATCCACCCAAGTCTCCCCGACTTGTTTCCGGTGATCCTACGTCCCAACCACCCAGATCCCCTCCAGATACTTGAGTTAGAAACCACTAACCCAAGATTTGCACTATGAAATTCTTGTAAAAAAACCTCTACAAGACCAAATCATACACAAATGACATGTGACTCCCACAACCCGGGATCACACCCTTCCCTCACAACCGAGAGAACAACTTACAATCAAAATAAATGAAATATGAAATGCTTACCAACAAAATCCTATGCCTTGAGTAAACTTACCAATATTAGGGCAAGAAGGATTTTGAGGAAGAAGAAGTCACCAAACCCTAGCTCCAAGAATTTGACCAGCAATAGAAGCCTAGGGAGGAGTTGGTGACCTTGAATCAAGCTCTTAGCTTGAGAGGCTCACAATGGAGAGAATCTCTCTTGAGGAATTAGGGCTCAAGAAGTTGAGGGAGAGATTCTTGTGAGAAGAGAGAGCTTTGAAATAGATTTGAATGGCTCCTCTTTGATTTCTCTAAACCTCTAGAATATCAGCCTTGAATGCTTAGAAAGTAGCCATTCAAGTATATATAGGATAGAGGAAAGAGCGAGCAAAAATCGTGGCATTTAATGCTCCAACGGCTCTATTCTGAAGCAGTCTAGTCGGTCAAAGAAGGATCACTAACCGACTAGTTTCTCAACTAGTCGGTCGGTGATTCAACATGAACCGACTAACTGGAGAACAGCCAAAAAGAAAAGTTCAGGAGATAGAGAACTAATCGGTCTAAGTAGACTTGCCAACCGACTAGTTTCACAACTAGTCGGTCGGTGAGTGTTCTTTGACCGACTAAGAGATGAAATCAAATAGGCTGAATACAATTTGAACTAGTCGGTCTAAGAACAAATTCCAACCGACTAGTTTCTCACCTAGTGGGTCGACGGTTGTTCTTTGACCGACTAACGATAAACAGTAGCTTATGCTGTGAAATGAAAGACACAACTAGTCGGTCTAAGAAGGATTCCTAACCGACTAGTTTGACAACTAGTCGGTCGATGAACCCTCTTGGACCGACTAACTGTAAACAGTGAATGAGCTGAATTGAGATAGGATATCTAGTCGGTTCACGAAGGATTGCCGACCGACTAGATTGACATCTAGTCGGTTGGTTCTCCTTCTTGAACCAACTAAGATGCACTAGAAGCCGTGAAATGAAGCGTAAGGCTTCGGGAAAGTTTCTATGGGCTTCTATGATAATCATAGCTCTAATAATGTAAGACCTACTCAAGGCTTAACATTCTATACGATGAAGCTAGAAGACAATAAATAAACCTGACGAACCATCTTCAAAGCTTAAATCCGAATCTCTTGACTTCAATAATGCTCTTAGAGCTTCAACGAAGCTTCAGGCACACGATCACGCGCTTTGAGAAGTCTTGAGACGTCGCTTTTGATATACGTAGAGTTTTGGCGACGATCTCCATAACTGCGCTCACAAAAGAGTTAGTTCATGATATTTATGTTTGCTCATCATCAAAACCAAATCCAGGGAATCAATACTCAACATTCTCCCCCTTTTTGGTGATGACAAACAAACATAAATAATAATCAATAATAATGATTCAAATGTAATTTACTTACTCCCCCTGCATTGATGACACGTTAGTTCCGTATTGAATAATAATCATACGCATCAAGCAGACGAGGAAGATATAAAATATGAATCCTATTTTGCAATTTAGGATCTAAATCCATTTTATATCTTAACTCCCACTGAATCTAACATATCAAATTAGATTCACGGTAAAATGCTTTAAATTATCATTTAGCATATTGTCATTATTAATTCTCTCCCCCTTTGGCATTAGCAAAAAGAGCGGGAGGAGATCAACGACAAAACCAATGGCCAAGATAAAAGCACGAGAGTCTAAGAATACGACCACGGTCCAAATGACACCAATGTAAAATACCAAATGTATAATACCGAAGAAAATCAAATCGTGACAACGAGACCATAGTCGAAAATTGAAATCATCAAAACTCAAATCAATTTCATATATTGAGTTATGGAACATACTCTCCAATATCAACATTCTTGGTTAATTTAGTGCATGTAAAACAATTCTATGTTTTCATAAAAGTAAATCTATTTAACCAATATAATCGTTAAGCGACGAAGTCAATATCAGAGACATAAATACAATGTGCACAAGAAACGAATGGCAACATGATGCCCACATCATACAAAATTGTTATGCCAAAATAAAGATAGAAACTTCATACAACATATGGCATACACAATTCTAGTACACTAGCATGCATTCCAAAAGAGATACTCACTAAATGAGTCAATAAAAAGCATGGAATGCCATGAGCATAAGAAAGATAAGAATTCTACCATAAGCTCAAAACTAGTATCAAGATATGCATGAGATAGTCTAGAATACAAAGTGACATCTACATGCATTCAACACACATGGATACCTAAAGTAAGAATATACTTACAACATTAAGCTCCCCCTACTTTGGTGCAACACTTGAGCACCATCAACTCCATTTGAATAAAAAATCATTGCAAGTCACGGAGTTGGTAGGGTTGGTATCCCACGGTGGATTGAACCTAGAAAAACACAATTCTTTGAGCTAAATTAAGATTTGTTGCTCCTTCTCTTATTCTTGAGTACCTGAAGATAAGAATATCAATCCATGGTACCCAAGGACATTGGGTCCTAAGAGATTAGACCTTTGGAAGCCAAGTCCAATTGGACTTAGACTTCCCAACAAAATCATCATTATGCACGACATTCATAAAATAGGAATTCATGTATGCTTGTTTTTCATGCACGCTTGTGTCCCTCGGACTCCAAATAGTGAAGATTTTGGGAGTCCTATTCCTATTAGGAGCATGCATAAGTTGTTGATGTCTACGTGATGCATGTCGTGGATCAGCATATGACATATGATGAAATGGTGCATGATGATAATCATTCATATAGTAACGAGGATGAACATATACATGTGGAGGAACACGTGCATGAGTGTGTCTCACATGGTGTGCACGTGCTCGTGGATGTGGAGCATAGAAATCATCATGCATGTGAACATGTGGGGTAGGATGTGTGTTCCTACGTGACATGGTATTTGTGTACATAAAGGCATCGCCCTTCTTTGGAGGTCCACCCAAAGTGGGTTTCTTTCCAAACGGGGGTGTGTACCTAGTGGAAGCACCATTGGTAGAAGAACTACCCATGGGGTGTTTACTCCCACTAGTTGAGGCATCGGAAGTTGGCCTAACAAAGGTGGCGAATGATTTGGACGAGTCTCCCATCTTATACCCCAAGCCAATGTGATGATTGGCTGGAAGTAAGTCATTTAGGATATTATCCAAATGGCCCTTATCTTTATTGAATTCATGAATTCGGCCTAATGTGCACCCATACTTCTCGATGAGAGAATGCATAGAAGCATCCAAGGTGGACACTTGCGATGTGAGTGCACAAACACGTGACTTGAGATTCTTATTCTTAATACTCAAAGTTGAGTTTTGAGACGTCAAATCCTCTATCACATGTTCATTCCAATCCTCAACATGAACATGCTCAAGTTGAGATTTGAGATTTACAATCTCATTTCGCAACCCTGCAACAACGGTGTCGTTGTTGATGATGATAGGCTTATGCGAGGTTTGGATGCTTGTTAGCTCATTTTTAGTCTTAATATATCTATTAGCCAATTTAGAAAACTTAGACCAAAGTTGTTCGTTAGCTAATCTAAGTTCATCCATAGTTACGTCATCGCCTTCATCCTCGCTTTCATCCTCGCTTTCATCGGAAGAGGACTCTTGATCATGTTCCTCTCTAGCCATGATGCACATGTTTGCTTTCTCCACTTCTTCTTCATCCGGCTCTCCACTTGAGGAGTCCTCTTCGAAGTCGGTGAATGAGCCGATAAGCCCTTTCTTGTACCCCTTCTTGTACTTTCTCGACTTGTCGTTCTTGGGTGCCTTACACTTCTCCTTGTGTTTGTTGAGAAGACAATCTGGCTTGATGTATCCTGGCTTATTGCATTTATAACACACAGGAGTGGAGGCGTTAGTCGAACTAAATTTAGAATTATTCTTGAACTTACCTTTTCGGAAGAATCGGTCGAACTTCTTTGCCAAATCGGCCAAAGCTTCTATGTCCAACTCGTCTTCCGATTCTTCATCATCGGTAGATGTAGATGGAGCGGCCTTGAATGCAATCGTCTTTTTCTTTGGCACGTCTTGCTCTAAGTAAGACTTCATCTTTTCCTGCATCTTAATCTTACTGTCCTTGCGTACCTCATAAGACAACAAGGTACCCATTAGTTGTATGACAGTATATTTATTCATATCATTACCTTCCTCGATGGTGAAGGTACGCTTTTCCCAATAAGAAGGAAGTCCGACAATTATCTTCGCGACTTTTTCCTTTTGGGTATAGTTCTTCCCAAGAGCTTCTAATTCATTGGATATGTCCACGAAGCGAGCATAGTACTCCTTCATAATTTCACCCTATTCCATGTGAAATAATTCGAACTCTTTGTTAGCAACACCGAGTTTAGAGTCTTTTACCGTACTCGTTCCTTCGTCCAAGATGAGGAGTTGGTTCCAAATTTGATATGCACTCTTACATGTGCATATCTTGTTGAAGTCTTCGGGCTCCAACGCACATTGCAAGGCATTCATTGCCTTGGCATTATTTACCTCCGCGGCGGCCTCCGCGGTAGTCCACTTCGCGAAATCTTGTTCGGCGGGCTCGACATACTCCGTCAACGTAGCTCTCCAAAGTGAAGTGCTCCGGAGGAACGTTTCCATCCGGCATTTCCAGTACCCGTAATTGGTACCGTTGAAGAAGGGAGGCCTAGTTAAGGAGTGTCCTTCCAACACCGTAGAAGCTCCTTTACGGTTCTTGAAAACGCTGTAGTCGTTGTTTGTCATAGCTATGAACTTGGCTTTGATACCAAATGTAATGCCCTGCGTAGCTACTGCACAAGTACTAGAGGGGGGTGAATAGTACTTTAAAATAATCAAAAGTGTTATTCCCAATTATTGTGCAAACACACAAACAACAATGCGGAATAACTACAAACAACAAGAATAAAAGACAATGCAAACAATCGATATAACGGATTCGGATCCACCCAAGTCTCCCCGACTTGTTTCCGGTGATCCTACGTCCCAACCACCCAGATCCCCTCCAGATACTTGAGTTAGAAACCACTAACCCAAGATTTGCACTATGAAATTCTTGTAAAAACCCTCTACAAGACCAAATCATACACAAATGACATGTGACTCCCACAACCCGGGATCACACCCTTCCCTCACAACCGAGAGACCAACTTACAATCAAAATAAATGAAATATGAAATGCTTACCAACAAAATCCTATGCCTTGAGTAAACTGACCAATATTAGGGCAAGAATGATTTTGAGGAAGAAGAAGTCACCAAACCCTAGCTCCAAGAATTTGACCAGCAATAGAAGCCTAGGGAGGAGTTGGTGACCTTGAATCAAGCTCTTAGCTTGAGAGGCTCACAATGGAGAGAATCTCTCTTGAGGAATTAGGGCTCAAGAAGTTGAGGGAGAGATTCTTGTGAGAAGAGATAGCTTTGAAATAGAGTTGAATGGCTCCTCTTTGATTTCTCTAAACCTCTAGAATATCAGCCTTGAATGCTTAGAAAGAAGCCCTTCAAGTATATATAGGATAGAGGAAAGAGCGAGCAAAAATCGTGGCATTTAATGCTCCAACGGCTCTATTCTAAAGCAGTCTAGTCGGTAAAAGAAGGATCACTGACCGACTAGTTTCTCAACTAGTCGGTCGGTGATTCAACATGAACCGACTAACTGGAGAACAGCCAAAAAGAAAAGTTCAGGAGATAGAGAACTAATCGGTCTAAGTAGACTTGCCAACCGACTAGTTTCACAACTAGTCGGTCGGTGAGTGTTCTTTGACCGACTAAGAGATGAAATCAAATAGGCTGAATACAATTTGAACTAGTCGGTCTAAGAACAAATTCCAACCGACTAGTTTCTCACCTAGTGGGTCGACGGTTGTTCTTTGACCGACTAACGATAAACAGTAGCTTATGCTGTGAAATGAAAGACACAACTAGTCGGTCTAAGAAGGATTCCTAACCGACTAGTTTGACAACTAGTCGGTCGATGAACCCTCTTGGACCGACTAACTGTAAACAGTGAATGAGCTGAATTGAGATAGGATATCTAGTCGGTTCACGAAGGATTGCCGACCGACTAGATTGACATCTAGTCAGTTGGTTCTCCTTCTTGAACCAACTAAGATGCACTAGAAGCCGTGAAATGAAGCGTAAGGCTTCGGGAAAGTTTCTATGGGCTTCTATGATAATCCTAGCTCTAATAATGTAAGACCTACTCAAGGCTTAACATTCTATACGATGAAGCTAGAATACAATAAATAAACCTGACGAACCGTCTTCAAAGCTTCAATCCAAATCTCTTGACTTCAATAATGCTCCTAGAGCTTCAACGAAGCTTCAGGCACACGATCACGCGCTTTGAGAAGTCTTGAGACGTCGCTTTTGATATACGTAGAGTTTTGGCGACGATCTCCATAACTGCGCTCACAAAGGAGTTAGTTCACGATATTTATGTTTGCTCATCATCAAAACCAAATCCGGGGAATCAATACTCAACATGATATGAGTAGTTTTTTAGAGTATAGTGTGAATCTACATCTTGCATTTAACCATCATACCATCAAATTTTAGCATTATTTACTTGTTAGCTATAGGCAACGGCTCAAGAGAAAGATGCAATGACCGGCCGTGGCTGAGATGAGGAGAGGCTGTGGATGTGGCATGAGGAAGAGACGGGTGAGGAGAGAAAAAAAGTATAGTGTAGAGGAAAAGGCAGAATATTTGGAAAATAATGGCAAACTTGTAATTAAAAGTGTAGTATGCTTATACAAAAGTGTTTGACTCCATAGAGGAGCTTGAAAGGCTCAGTCGGCTCGGAATATGGTGCTGACAAAAACTTCTCGCCGAGAGACTACTCCAACTTCATGTATGTGTCCGTAACAAGGTTATGTTTTTTCTAGACATGACTTTCTTCTGAGTTTCTGTATTATATTTTTGCCATTAGCCTCTGGATTTCTTCCGTGAATATGTCATGTTATGTCAAATCATTTTACTAATCTGGAATATTTTCAGAAAGCATGCATATTCATGCATCGATCCTTATGATAATGGCTACAACGTACGGTTTTGTAGGTAGAGGCGCAAAGAGATAATTAATTTAGAGAGATTTGATACTTTAATAGAAATTCATGCATATACAAGAATGATTAGGCTTCTGAATGCGAAAATGTCAAAAAACATAGATATTGCCTTGATCATACTGAATATAGCATCTTTTCTTTTTCAATTCATGCAAAATCAGTGCATATATCCTAAGACATTTCTTGACATAGGTTAAAGTATAGACAAGGCCAGATATTACCGGAGAGTATCATTTGCTGATGCAGTCCCAAGTTATCTTGGACACACCATATAAATTCCTCAAGGATCTAAGAAATATGCCCCAAGCACATATGGATATGATTATGGCAACAACGACTTTTAGAAGATACGATGGTTCATTATCTTGATCGAAAATGTGAGCATTCACATCATCGCTCGATACCTATTGAGTTTCAAGGCCTTACGACTCACATAAATTATCGTGTAACCTTAAATGTAAAGGCAATTTGTCTCTCAATCCTGAAAATTTGTAACGTGGAAACATAATGCAAAGCGTTTGAAAAGGTTGTAGCAAGTGCACATCTCGACTTCTCTGGGGAATTCACATCAAAATGTCAGTATGGACTTCTTTATATCCATGTGCTCTTGTTTTGTATTTAGCAGGATACCATTTGAAATTTGTTTTCTCATGCAAGCTTTTTTGTGACTTTGATATGTCGACAGACTGTATAGCCATATGTGTAATTCAAAGATAAGTAGTTCGCCCATTGCGAGAAGTAGCCAAAAAGTGAAGATATGCAAGAATAAGGTGAGCTATAGGATGAGAAAAATAGTAGCAGAAGTAGGTATCAAACTCGATAAATTAAGGGAAGGACAATGGAGCTAGCGTAAGGGTTCATGATGAAAATATAAGAAAGAAGCAAATAAAAAACATTCTCAAAAATATAAGTATCACATCCGATACTTGTGTTTGACTTGCATGTTCAGCATATGTTGTGGCACAAATTCAAGGATGAAATGTCCATGCTACTTAGCTTTATAAACAACCCATATTTAAGCATTCAAATATTTATGTTCCTGGTCGTCTGCCTTATGCTTCTCAACTTCACCCAGTGTGCTTTGACGAGGACCAATGAAAATATACCATTTTAATGTTCTATCAACTTATTGAAACCCCACGTTTCCCTTTCGATGATCAAGGCAGCTTGGATTATAGGATGAAAGGAGGGGATCGACGTAATATATTGATAAAAACTGTTGGTACCCTGCGGAACAACAAGCCCTAACAACTAGCTAGGGAGCTAAAGCTTGAAAAAATTGGGTCACACAACAAACCAAACAACCAATCCCTCTTCAGATCTTGCGTAAGAAAATTAGCAAACGAAATGTGACAAACTCAATTTGCAGAAAATAAATGAGGCTGAGGATTTTACCCTGGTTCGGTTGTGAACAACCTACTCCAGCATTTTGAGACGAGCTACTACTAATTAAGGAGAGCACACGAGCTTACACCAACACCTTCTTCTTCACACACCGGTGAGTAACAAATTGGCAATTCCAAGCCCCCACAAATCTCACAAATGAAGAAGAGAATGAGAAACACTAGAAGACCTAAGCTCTTCTAAACTCTCACAAGCTCTCAAGAAAATGCAAGCAGCTCACACTTTCTTTTTCTCATGCAGAAGCAAAGGCAGCCCCTCTACTTTTCTTCTTTATGAAAATGTATGGCATGCTCTCTAGAAAAAAATCCAGCCAGAAGCTCTCACACACTGAAAAAAGAAAGGCAGCAACCCTTAGCATTCACTCTCTGTCGGCCAGTCAAAAAGGAAGGCTCCAAAGCATTTAATTCCCCCCAACAACTACATCATAGATAGGGGCCCAAAAAACCGTGGATGTGGAGAATTTTGCAGCACTAATAAATGTCACGCCCCGCTTCCCAAAAATGTGGAGGCGAGACGTGAGTAGGTCCGCTCAGACTTGAAGCTGAAAAGCCGCAAGTCCGATAAGCGTAAAATAGAACTACAAATGGCAGGTCCTTGCAAATGCGATACGAAACAAAGATAACAATAAGAAAATGAGACAATAAGCAATTTATTGAATCCCTGAATATCCATAAATAAATTACAATATCGCAGAAAAAGCCACCAGGCTAAAAGGAAAAGAGTCTAAGGCACAAACATGGCCAACAAGGTATAACATACATACAAAGGTGCCACGCACCAACAACTAACAGCAAACCTAAACAAAGAAGTGAACACGAGCGGTCTTCAAGACAGGCCCCTGGTGTCCACTCACCACGACAGCAAACATCAGCATCAGCAACATCATATCCCCTGCAACAAAGCTCTGGCTCTGGGTCTAACATGTAACACCCAAAAGAGAGAGGGGCACATGTCAGCAAGTCTGGAAAGACTTGTGCAAGGAAACTGAAAGTGAACTAGCAACCTAGCAGTTATAATAAGATGCAATGACATGGCATTTAAGTATGATGCGACAGTTTTAAAGGTAAGGAAGCCAATCACTCACGATGTAGCAAAAGCTACCAATCACTATTCACGAATCACGATTATCACTGTTATCACTGTTTGTCACGTACAAGTAAACACGTCAAGTCAAGTACAAGTACAAGGGATCACTCAGCGAGTGCCCTATTGCCCGCAGGCTGTGTAATCAAGTCAAGTACAAGGGATCACTCAGTGAGTGCCCTATTGCCCGTAGGCTGTGTAATCTTCTGGTCACGAGCCAGGAAATGTACTTTGTTTTGTAGCGTGAGCTACACATTCACGATAAACAATCAATGTATGCAATGACATGAACAGGTATTCGCGTACCGTTAATTGTATTTAAACGTGACAGGAAAAATGCAATGACATGAACAGATATTCGCGTACAGTTACGTGAAATTAAACGTGACAGGCAAAATGCAATGACATGAACAGATATTCGCGTACCGTTAAGAGAAATTAAACGTGACAGGCAAAATGCAATGACATGAACAATATTCGCATACCGTTAAGTGAAATTAAACATGGCAGTTATAATGCAATAACAGTTAAGGATGCATAGATGACATGAACAGTTAATTCGCGTACCGTTAAGGGAAAGTAAATGTGACATACAAGCATGATGAGGGTGACGGACCAAGCTTCGTTGTCAAGCTAGGTCAATGGCGTCTAAACGGCTATCCTTTCACCATCTAGTCTCTTTTACGCTAAAGCAAGGTAAATGGCCTAGAATATGGCCTAAAACCCTAAGTGGCAAGTTTCACTTGCCTGGCACCGAGGAGAATGATCAACGAAGGCACATCACACAAATTTGTTATCTACTGGAATGGATCACTGTCATGGAAAAAAAACATTAGAATGGTAACTAATCTGTATTCACAATCGAACCCTACGATTTCTAATGATCCATTTTATTAGGGTTTCACAAATATCAAGTGTGGGTTATGAGATTATTAAAGGAAGAATACTACCCGTGAAGAAGCGGAGGAACGACGCCGAGAACTACGGCGACGGAAGAACGATCCGGCTCAGATCTGGAAATGGGGAAAATCTGGAGAAATGGGTTTGGATGAGGCTTTTGGGGATTTGATGAGGGTTTGAGGTTGAGGAGAGGTAGGATATGTGAAATGAGGGTTTGGATGATGATGGATGAGCTTGGGATGAAGGATCAATGGTTTGGGGAAGAAGGGGGCTCAATGGGGGAGAAATTAGGGTTTGGGGTGATGAGGAAGAAGAAGAAAACGTTTGGGGCGTATTTATAGAAAAGTGTGGCGGCTAGGGCAAAACTAGGGTTTCCTGGGCTGATTAGTCGGTCAAAGAAGGATTGGTGACCGACTAGCTTGGGAACTAGTCGGTCGGTGAGTGTTCATAGACCGACTAAGAGTAAACAGTAACTCGGCTGGGAAAATGATCAATGAACTAGTCGGTTGAAGAACAATGGCTGACCGACTAGTTTGTAATCTAGTCGGTCGAAAGATGTTCTTAAACCGACTAAAGATAAACAGTAACTCCTGAATTATAATCAAAGCCCACTAGTCGGTCCATTAAGGATTACCGAACGACTAGATTGAGATCTAGTCGGTTGGTTCTCCTTCTTGAACCAACTAACGTGCACGAAAAGTGTCGATTCGAAGCGCGAAGTTCGGGAAGATTTCTATGGCTTCTAGGATCGATTTATACTCTAAGATATGAGCGATAAGAAGCTCGTCATGAGTGACTCACTCTGAGTTCAATGATTCTAAGGAAGAAGCTAGAAGATCACATCAAAAGGAATGAAAACGAAAGCTAGGAAATCTCAACGAGATGAATGAAAGCGAGAACTATGGAAATGGAAACCACACAAGGAGAGAACCCACCATCACAAGCAAAACATACTGATAATCCAATCATTCAAAAACCAGTCGTTACATCCTACCCACCTTAGAATAAAGTCCGTCCTCGGACTTTCTAACATATATATAGTCGCTCTGGTAACTACCCTCAACCAATATCACATCATAAATTCAACCAAGTACTTTCACTTCGAGTGCTTATATATATGTGCACTAGAAATCAAATATTACTACCACTACACACATATTTTCACGCACATAGCACACTCATACTTATTATAGTCAATCAATTTCATACACGTATTTCAATCACATATATATAGTCAATATATTTATACAACAATAAACACGTATTACTTACTATAAGAAAATAACCAAGCCTCTCTTATTTGAAAATAATTTCACATTTATTTAGTCATTCAAATGCATGCAAATATTTCACCATATTTTCACCTCACATATAGTCATATAACTATATATTGGTATAGCCACCCACAATCGTGTGCGTAACACAACCAAGCACAAACAACTCAAACACCATACCTACATCATCCATCACTATTCACCACCACATACAATTATACCAAAGTACATAGAGTATACCCACTCAAGCTTGAGTGAGACTCAAATCATAGCAGGACATTTATATGCGTAACATAGTATCCATACATATACCAATACCACTCCAAGGCATACACATCCACGTATCACATATTTTCACACCATGTCTATCCATTTATAATTACCATATCAACACATCAACTACATACAAGTTTAAGAGATGCAATAGTCGGGTATACCTCCTGATATACACGCATACGACATCTCACAAAACAAGTAGTACCAATCAAAATTATCATTCTGTTATCATACGTATATCACATCATACTCAAGCAGAAAATTACCTACACACAACATACAAATGCCAACACCCCTACCACTATATACACACCACGAAATCAACACTACGACGACATAACCACTTAACTAATGGGCCCACCAAACTATAACAAGGTTGACACAGGCAACGACAAGCTCTATGGGCTAGACAATAGGAAAGAACCGAACCTAGATCATGACGAATAGAAAGATCGAAAAACATGGGTTCAGCTAGGACGAAGATAAGGAGCCAAATTTGGTTAGGGGAATCAGGGTAAGACTGTGAATGTTTAGGTGGAAAGATGATGCAATGATACCCTTAAGGAATACGTATAGAAGGTAGTGTAAACAACATAAGTTAAAATACGTGAATTCGAAGACCGTTGTACTTCAAAAAGTCGTAGTCCTCTTTTGTATAAAATTATTTAGAGGTCGATAAACAAGTTATTTGAAAACGAGTTTGAGACGAATATACGTAATAAGAGGAAAAGTGATTTATTGGCTTATATAAAATCATCATGAGGAAAAAGGAAATCATTTACTCGAACATTAAAACATAGGTCAGAAATGTTATGCGGCAGCAATCTAAAAATTTTGGAAAAGTTTTGAGATTCGAAGATTGAAATCAGATCAAGTATAGTGTGGAGAACTTAAGCGCATGCTAAAGGTTTCCAAATCTTAAAACAGAAGAGAAATCCCAAATAAACCATATCGAAAATACTTTTAGTGAAATCCGGATTTGCCAACAAAAATTGATTTATACAAGATCTTAATGTATGAGAAAAACGAACGTTGTACCGATATATAAAAATAATTGAAGTCATATTTTAGAAATTATCTTAAAAGTGTGTATGGTGAATGGAAAGATAATATCTTAGTAGTATGGAAAGAGAAAAGGATATTTAAACTCATCATGTTAGTATTAAAACTTTTAAACCGTTTTATGAAGGGTCTAAGTCAGTAATGATTTCGAAATAGTAAATTTTTTTTTTACAAAAATCTGAAATATGGAAAATGTTGAGCATAAAATCGACTTGCTAAAAGCCGAAGTCCAAAGGGACTTGAAAAGTTTATTAAGAGTAAGCACGAGGTGTTTTCGAATAAAATTTTAATGGCACAAGTAAGAAAAGAAATTATGAATCGAGTTAGGAAAATAGAAATACGGTTCAGAATGAAATTGGTATATGAAAAGGGACAAGACATTTATATCGATACGAAAGTATATGCTGAAAATATTATAAACTTCTAATCTAAAAATCTCAACACAAGTTTCGATATTTAAAAACATAAATAATTTAAGTCGGCGAAGGAGCATGAAACCTTACATATATCAAAAGTGTTTCGAACAAATTTAAACTTAACGAAAGAAGAAGATCGAAGACACTTTTAGGGAAATAAGGATTCGCCAAAAGAACGTGTTGGTATAAAACCTTTTGAAGTACGAGTACGACGAACCTATAATTGATATATACAAAAATTAGTTGAAGTCCATTCAGTTTGGAAAAATACCCCTAAAGGTATGTAAGATAAGTGGTTAAAATAAATTTTTGTAGTTAGGAAAAAGGACGGTATATCGAACCATCAGGATAGTAATAAAGTTTAAAAATCGAAATGCGAAAGGTACATTGTTAGAAAAAAAATAGTACAAGATAGTAATTTTAAAATTACGACCAAAAGTCTTCAAAATTCAAGAACGACTTTTAACTCCATCGAAATTTAGGGAGACATATTTAAAGAAGTTTAGAACAAAATTTAAATTGAGTGAAACTTCAAATAAGGAAAGCATTCGAAAATAACTTTGGAAGAATCAAGATTTGCAACGGAAAACATTTGAAAGATCAAGGATAATTGTAATGAGGTGGCCACGTGAATTGAGGACAAGGGAAGTGGTTTATGTGAATTGAATGCGCCTAAATCACGATGCAAGAAAACCATGATGAAGATCTACGGTCAGTAACACCAAAGTGTAGTGACCAGGAAAGATTGAATCAGGGGGGGTCCTAATCATCGGGTTAACTAAAGGCCAAGGGAACCTTAACACTAAAGCTTCTAATGGGTTAGAATATATATATATATCTCAGGAAGGTTCTAAGAGAATCAAGATCATGTTCTGTTGGGCCCGAAATCGATGAACCCAAGCGAACGGCTAAAGAAATCCTAGGAGTCTATCATGGCCAGAGCTAGGCGGGAACCACTAAGGTAACTCTTAAGACAATCAAACAAATCACTAACATGGAGTCTAACTAACAATCAAGAATTCCTAACTAGCAAGCACAGACGTCTATCTAAGTCTAGCTAGGGTCCTGATCTAATGGGTTCCCACTAAGCTGAGACAGATGCCCTAACACGTCTACCAGCTACCTAAGGCATATGAAGCTAAAAACCTAGACTCCGGGCTTATAACTTGGATGTTCTAATTTATTTAATGGACATTCTATAATTATTATCGTTGTTCCGATAGTTCGCATTTGCAAATGGACCTGCATGTGCCACCAATAAAACCTGTCACGCCCCGCTTCCCAAAAATGTGGAGGCGAGACGTGAGTAGGTCCGCTCAGACTTGAAGCTGAAAAGCCGCAAGTCCGATAAGCGTAAAATAGAACTACAAATGGCAGGTCCTTGCAAATGCGATACGAAACAAAGATAACAATAAGAAAATGAGACAATAAGCAATTTATTGAATCCCTGAATATCCATAAATAAATTACAATATCGCAGAAAAAGCCACCAGGCTAAAAGGAAAAGAGTCTAAGGCCCAAACATGGCCAACAAGGTATAACATACATACAAAGGTGCCACGCACCAACAACTAACAGCAAACCTAAACAAAGAAGTGAACACGAGCGGTCTTCAAGACAGGCCCCTGGTGTCCACTCACCACGACAGCAAACATCAGCATCAGCAACATCATATCCCCTGCAACAAAGCTCTGGCTCTGGGTCTAACATGTGACACCCAAAAGAGAGAGGGGCACATGTCAGCAAGTTTGGAAAGACTTGTGCAAGGAAACTGAAAGTGAACTAGCAACCTAGCAGTTATAATAAGATGCAATGACATGGCATTTAAGTATGATGCGACAGTTTTAAAGGTAGGGAAGCCAATCACTCACGATGTAGCAAAAGCTACCAATCACTATTCACGAATCACGATTATCACTGTTATCACTGTTATCACTGTTTGTCACGTACAAGTAAACACGTCAAGTCAAGTACAAGTACAAGGGATCACTCAGCGAGTGCCCTATTGCCCGCAGGCTGTGTAATCAAGTCAAGTACAAGGGATCACTCAGTGAGTGCCCTATTGCCCGCAGGCTGTGTAATCTTCTGGTCACGAGCCAGGAAATGTACTTTGTTTTGTAGCGTGAGCTACACATTCACGATAAACAATCAATGTATGCAATGACATGAACATGTATTCGCGTACCGTTAATTGTATTTAAACGTGACAGGCAAAATGCAATGACATGAATAGATATTCGCGTACAGTTACGTGAAATTAAACGTGACAGGCAAAATGCAATGACATGAACAGATATTCGCGTACCGTTAAGAGAAATTAAACGTGACAGGCAAAATGCAATGACATGAACAATATTCGCATACCGTTAAGTGAAATTAAACATGGCAGTTATAATGCAATAACAGTTAAGGATGCATGGATGACATGAACAGTTAATTCGTGTACCGTTAAGGGAAAGTAAATGTGACATACAAGCATGATGAGGGTGACAGACCAAGCTTCGTTGTCAAGGTAGGTCAATGGCGTCTAAACGGCTATCCTTTCACCGTCTAGTCTCTTTTACGCTAAAGCAAGGTAAATGGCCTAGAATATGGCCTAAAACCCTAAGTGGCAAGTTTCACTTGCCTGGCACCGAGGAGAACGATCAACGAAGGCACATCACACAAATTTGTTATCTACTGGAATGGATCACTGTCATGGAAAAACAACATTAGAATGGTAACTAATCTGTATTCACAATCGAACCCTACGATTTCTAATGATCCATTTTATTAGGGTTTCACAAATATCAAGTGTGGGTTATGAGATTATTAAAGGAAGAATACTACCCGTGAAGAAGCGGAGGAACGACGCCGAGAACTACGGCGATGGAAGAATGATCCGGCTCAGATCTGGAAATGGGGAAAATCTGGAGAAATGGGTTTGGATGAGGCTTTTGGGGATTTGATGAGGGTTTGAGGTTGAGGAGAGGTAGGATATGTGAAATGAGGGTTTGGATGATGATGGATGAGCTTGGGATGAAGGATCAATGGTTTGGGGAAGAAGGGGGCTCAATGGGGGAGAAATTAGGGTTTGGGGTGATGAGGAAGAAGAAGAAAACGTTTGGGGCGTATTTATAGAAAAGTGTGGCGGCTAGGGCAAAACTAGGGTTTCCTGGGCTGATTAGTCGGTCAAAGAAGGATTGGTGACCGACTAGCTTGGGAACTAGTCGGTCGGTGAGTGTTCATAGACCGACTAAGAGTAAACAGTAACTCGGCTGGGAAAATGATCAATGAACTAGTCGGTTGAAGAACAATGGCTGACCGACTAGTTTGTAATCTAGTCGGTCGAAAGATGTTCTTAGACCGACTAAAGATAAACAGTAACTCCTGAATTATAATCTAAGCCCACTAGTTGGTCCATTAAGGATTACCGACCGACTAGATTGAGATCTAGTCGGTTGGTTCTCCTTCTTGAACCAACTAACGTGCACGAAAAGTGTCGATTCGAAGCGCGAAGCTTCGGGAAGATTTCTATGGCTTCTAGGATCGATTTATACTCTAAGATATGAGCGATAAGAAGCTCGTCATGAGTGACTCACTCCGAGTTCAATGATTCTAAGGAAGAAGCTAGAAGATCACATCAAAAGGAATGAAAACGAAAGCTAGGAAATCTCAACGAGATGAATGAAAGCGAGAACTATGGAAATGGAAACCACACAAGGAGAGAACCCACCATCACAAGCAAAACACACTGATAATCCAATCATACAAAAACCAGTCGTTACAATAAACAACACTCTACCTTGATACAAAAATCTCCAGCACACCCAACCAAGCTCTTCCTTGATCCAATCTCCATGGTCACTCTACGGACCTCCTCGCCATCTCAGAATCCGAACCCTTCGGTGCCACACTCAAGCCAAACAAATCAAGCTCAAGAAAGTCTTAAGTGATGGCAGGAACGGGCATGGTGAACATGTCTGCAGGGTTCCTCTCAGTTGTGACCTTGTGAAGCTCAATCTGCTTGATCTCCTTCTCTAGGAAGCAATCACATACCTCTATGTGCTTCGTCCTCGAACTGTAAGACTGATGCTTCGCAAGATGTATAGCGCTCTGGCTATTACTGAAGACCAATGATAATCTCTGCAGTAACCCCAAATCCTTAAGCAGCCATCTCAAATACTTGGCCTCCTTCATCGCTTCCACCGCGGCAATCAACTCGGCCTCCGTGGTTGACAGCGCAACCACCGATTGTAGGACAGATCGCCACGACACAGCTGCGGTGCCCAACGTGAACACATAACCTGTGGTAGATCTCCACTTGTCCCTGTTGCCAGCATAATCAGAATCACAGTACCATGTCAGCACCACACCATCACCTCTACCATAGTGCAAACCGACACCAACTGTGCCTCGCAGATATCGCAATATCCACTTGACGGCCTGCAAATGCTCTTTGCCAGGGTTCACCATATATCCACTCACTACCCACATAGCATGTGCAATATCTGCACACATGCAAACCATCGCGTACATCAAGCTTCCAACTGCACTAGCATATGGCACCTGAGATATAGCCTTCTTCTCATCCTCGGTGCTTGGCAACTACAACGCTAAAAGCTAAAAGTGAGCTCCAAGAGGTGTCCCCATGGGCTTCGCGCTCTCCATTTCATAACAAACGAGCACCTTCTCAATATACCCCTTCTGTGACAATCTCAACTCACCCTTCCTTATATCCCGAGATATCTACATCCCTAGGATTTTCTTCACCGGGCCCAAATCCTTCATATCAAACTCCTTGCCCAACTTCACCTTTAGCTTCTTGACCTCCGACATTTTTGAGGAAGCAATCAACATGTCGTCAACATAAAGTAGGAGGTAGATGCGCGAGCCGTCATCCAATGTGTGCACATATACACACTGATCCTTCATGCTCCGCTCAAATCCTACACCCATCATGAATCTATCAAATTGCTTGTACCACTGTCTGGGTGACTGCTTCAACCCGTACACTGATTTCCTCAACATGTAGATCATCCTTTCCTTACCTTTAACCAAAACCCATCTGGTTGGTGCATGTAAATCTCTTCATCCAAATCACCGTGCAAAAAGCGGTATTGACATCGAGTTGCTCCAACTCCATGTCCATGGATGCTACTAGTGCCAACAAAACACGAATGGAAGTGTGTCTTACAACTGGAGAAAATATCTCATTGTAGTCCTCTCTATTCCTTTGTGCAAAAACCTTGGCCACTAGCATTGCTTTGTACCATACATCACCACCATCTTCGATCGAGCTTTCTTTGACCTTGTAGATCCACCTACATATACTGACATGCTTCTTATGTGGTAGAGGCACTAACTCCCACGTGTCATTGTTGTGGAGAGACTCCATCTCTTCCTCCATTGATCCTTTCCAATTCACCGCATCACTCAAGCTAATGGCTCCATCGTAGGTCATAGGCTCCTCGTGCTCAATGTTTAAGGCATACGACGCCATGTCGTCAAAGGAGAATTCCGTGTAATCCCAAGCTCCAACACTCTCGTGTGCCTTCTTGGTTCACTTTGACCTCCGCACCTCATCTGCAACAAATTCATCATGTACCCGAGCTTGGACTGCTGTCTGCACATGGTCCTCAACATGGACCTCATCATGTCCCACAATAGGGATGTCGACCATCGGCTTCTTGCCGGGTCGCCTCTGGAATGGGATCGGGAGATCAATAATCTCTGGTGCGGTCCACCTTCCAATGAGTATGCTTCGTCCTGAGCATCACAAACTCATCAAAGGTGACGTGCCTACTCAAAATCGCTTTGCGGCCCACCGGGACCTACTGTCACGCCTCGCTTCCCAAAACGACAGAAGCAAAAACGTGATTAAGGTCTGCTTGGGGCGGAACTATGAGGCTCGGGCCCAATAAGCGTCTGTAGGGGTACCATTTAAAAATTACAGGTTCTTGCATTTTTAAAATTCGGAACAATAGGACGTACAGAAGAAAAGTTACATTCATTTTTACACAATGATATCCAGAAGTACAAGAGTCTAAAAAGGGAAGTAAAGCCCAGCATGGCTACAACAGCAGAAAAGAAAACTAATGGTGCTACGCACCCAACCTAAAACAGAAAGTAAAGAGTGCTACACCCCCGAACTACGAACGACGAAAACTCCAAGGTCAGATACGTACCCATGCTCCAAGTCCTCAAGTAGCTCTGGCTCGTCCACGTACTCTGGCTCAATACCTGACGTACAACACCCAAGAGAAAAGGAACTGTACGTCAGATAAAGTCTACAAGAAAGGGTGAGAGACTCTACTGTAAGTGTCAGGTAATTTAAGAGTAACATTTTACTGGTTGATTAACATGCTGTAGTTTTGATATGACAGTTATACTATGCAAAAAGTAAAGCAGTGCAAGAAAGTAAAACGTGACAGGAAGTAGCCATAGCGTGTGCTACCGGCTGTGGGACTAAGCTAGACAGGACAGGACAAGACAAGACAAGACATGTGTGACTTGAAGGGTTCACGCCTTACGGTTTGAGGGCGGCCAGACCCTCTCCCCGTGCGGCCGCTCAACCCTACCCCAAACCCAAGTGCTCAAGACAAGACAACACGGGGATCACTCTCGCGTGGAGAGCATCCGAAACACCTGAAGGCTTTTTGTAACAGGGATCACTCTTACATGGAGAGCATCTAAAATGCCCGTATGCTTTTTGTAACATAGAGATCACTCTCGCTTGGAGAGCATCCGAAACGCCCGTAGGCTTTTTGTAACAGGGACCATGACACGACCAGTGACAAGGAGTTGTTCATTCTAGGGGGTCCACACGCATACATATGCAGGTGAAACCTATGGTAGCAGTTGTTGTTGTTGTTGATTCTAGGGGGTCCGCACGCACGCACGCACAGAATAGCCCTAAGGTGTCAGTTGTTGTTGTTGTTTGTGCTCAGACTTCGTCGTCAAGTCTAAGCTGTCAAGGGGGGTCCCGGACGCTATCATTTCACGTCCGGTTCTCTTTAGTCATACTTTTACAGTTCAAGGAAGGATGGCCTAAACGTGGCCGAAAGTACGCAAGTGGAAACACTTGCCTGTGGTGGCGAGTGCGTCGTTTGTCTGGAGCATCTCGTCGAGACAGTGCGCCAGCGAGGGTCCGTCTGAAACGGGTCAATGGTGGTGTCAGGACATGTTTTTCATCATTCCTATTAGAGTTCATTTCTAGGTTCAATGGGGCTATCCTAGCAGTCAAAGTCACGTTTTCATTTCGGTTCAGCCTAATCGACAATCTATCCTATGTGCATAGATATTCAAGTCCTTCGTCGATGTCTAAAATTTAGCAATGTTTTAACAAAGCTGAAATGATATTTAGTTATTGTTGATGATTTTTAGATTAGGTTTTAGATTTGCTACAGTGGGGGTTCTTACTACGCGTTAGAGGACTAAACTTTTGGCGTTGATCGAAAAGCGGATGTCGGGTCTGAACAGCGATAGGTCGGCATCATCTGCAACATCTCGGCCACGGGTAGCGTAGCAAGAAACTTTCGAACAGTGAGGTGGAGGCACGAACAGTGAGCACACGGTGAGATCTCTCCCGTTGCGAGTAGCTTAATGGATCTTCATGGCGGTGGCAACGTCGGGGAAAAACACGCGAGTTCCGCGACGCGCGTGAACTCCGAGGAGCAAAGGGGACTGCTGGGGATTGAAGGAGGTCAGTGGGGGTTGCTTGGCCCAGTGGGTGGTCGACGGCGTCAACGTACGGTGGTGGGCGGCCATGAGAAGGCGAATAAGACAGATTTGCGCAACGGTCGTTGTTGCACGACACAGTGGGAAGGCGGCGACCAGAGGAGTCAAAGGAGACTTGCAGTAGATAAAGGGGTTCAAGGGGATCTAATGGTAGTGGAGTGGTCACCGGAAGTGGTCAGAGATGGCCGGGCTTCGGTGTTGAAGAGCATCGCACAGATCTGTCAAAGGGGAGTCCAACGGTGGTAGGATGGTCGTGGTGGTGGCCGGAGGTGGCCGGACGCGGCGTTTTTCCGGCGATGGACAGATCTGTCCAAACTGCCGTTAGTGTTGTGTTTGAGAGTGTTTTGAGGGAGATAGAGAGTAGAGGAAAGGGGAAGGATAGTTGCAAGTGATAGGGGGACTCGAGAGGAGTCTGAGGGAGATTGAGTTGTTGTCGTAGATGGCCGGAGGTGACCAGACGACGGGTTTTCCCGGCGATGGCGCAGATTGTCAAAAACTGCCGTTAAGGCAAGTTCGAGAGGTGTTTCGAGGAGGTAGAGATGAGAGAAGTGAGCGATGAGGGGTGTAGATGATAGGGGGACTCGAGGGGAGTCAAGTGGCAGTGGAGATCACTGGAGGGGGTGGCCAAAGCGGCGGCGGCCATTTTCTGGCGATGTGCACAGATCTGGCAGAACTCACGGCCAAGGATTTTTAATGGCTTTTAGAGAGAGAAATGAGAGGAGAGAGGAGAGGGGAAGGAGGAGGAGGGATGGCCGGAGTTGGGGGGGGCAGCTGGGGGTGGCTGCCGGCGAGTGTGGAGGCGCAAGGGGGCGGCCAAGAGATGGGTTCGCGTGACATAGTTGCATGTTGCGGTTTGTGTTGGGTTTTTGTTATGAAGATGAGATTTGTGCTAAATAGGGTATGAATGGAGTACACTTAGATGACTAGGAGAGAGTGTGTGTGTGTGTGGAGGGGGTGTAGGTTTAGGTGGGTGTAGCAAATGAAATCCCACATGCTACGTATGAGGGATCTCATTGATTTGATTAAATATTTGAATTTTGAATTAGATTTGGGCTAATCGGGCTTGAATTTGATTAGTAATTTGGTTGTGCTAGGGGTGTCGGAAAATTATAAAAAAATATTAGGACGACCGTGATGAAGAGAGGCTCGGGGGTATGTGGTCAACTGCGTGTTTGGTCCACGAAAAACGAACTAAAAATAAAAAGGTCTGACGACTAAGTCTAAAGCTATGACGAGTCTACAATCAAACCTGATTTGTGGGAGAACGACCCATGAAATGATGTTCACTAAAAATCCCACAAATAACTACTCTTCCATACGATCACAACGACATAACACAACACGTATTCTGGATACAAGAGGAAACCAAAAAAAATTTACGCGTACGAAAAAAGGACGTACGAGCAAAAATACGAACGGTCGGAAAGCAGTCGTTACATTCTACCCACCTTAGAAATGATTCCGCCCTCAGAATCACTTATACTAATAATAATAATATCTATAAGCACTATGCTTGTAACTCCCATATCTACACATAATAATCGCTAATCCCATAACTTCAAACATCGTTTCTCAGATAATCCATCATAACGCGTCTCTCTTCTGGCTAATGCTACAACTAAAATCACACCCTAGCACCTGACTATAGATCCACATTACCATCTACAATTCAACAATCATCACGTCTCCAATATATTCTCCATCATATTGTCATAAATCTATTCTCCATAATCGATGAACCATCGAACCACATCTATCCTTACACATATCATCTAATCTCCTAATCATATTAAATCCATCTTCATAACATCCATCCGTCTAAACATGTCGCGTTATCTCCAATACCTTCGCATCCCAACCTATAGTCAAATCTTGATGCTTTAAGTGCTCTACTCATTCTCATGGTCACCCTAACTCATACTATCCTGTCCTAGATACTCCTATCTACCACTCGTCCAAGTATCAGGTCTGATAAGTTCTCATCTCCCAGTATATAATTTCGTCCAATCAGAATTCTCCATTGAGTCCCTTACACAGTGGTATTATAAATAAGTCTTGGACACCTCGATCTTTTCATCCGAAAGAAATCAAATCTAATATCCTTGTGTTCAAAATCAACTACCACCGGTACAACATATCTCATCTCACTCTAAGCCTACCCGCAAACATAACCCTATAACAATAATAGCTAGTACTAACAATATTATAACAATCAAAAGTAACACTCCCGAAGGGGGAGAAAAGAAAGGAAGTTTAAGGCCAATGACATATTTTAAAACATTTGGAAAAACGTGTGGAGTTGTGGTATTGGATGAGGGAAGATAGGTGGGTTGTGAAATTTGTGGGCTAATCTCAAAACATTAAAGGTTTGATTTGAAAGGAAACAAAAAGTTTTGAAACATACGTAAGCAGCCAAAAATAAGCTAAACTATAATATGAAAACTAAGTCTATAGAATTACCTGCAACGACACTATCCACACATATATAAATACCATCACTCATACAACTTCATACATATATTACGAATAACACTGAGTATACCACATGACACCAGAGACAATCATTAAGATCCTAGGGGTAGCACACTCATACAGGTCCGCACACTCTACCTATAAACATACACCACGACGACATCACAAAATCAAGGGCACACTACTAAACTAGAGTTGACACAGACAACAAGCTCTAATGTCTAAACAAAAGAAAGGAAAACCGAAATCGAAAGCGTAACGAAACAAGATCGGAAAAGACGAGTTCGGACAAGGCGAGGATAAGGAGATAGCTGGTTGGGTGGAACACAAATATTGTTCAAAATAATTATATATATGAAAGAAGGATTACGTGTAAAATAAGGTATCATATATATTTATATTCTTATGAAAAATATGTAGAAATGGCGAGCAGATGGTAAAAGTTTACAATTCGGAAAAGGTTAGACGTAGAAATAAAGAGTAGGGTGAGGTAGTGATTTGTTTCGCAAATGAAAATAGATTTATACAAGGATTTTTTTGAAGTATGAGCACGATGAACATAGAACAAATGTATTTAAAAAAAATCGAAGTTCAATTTAGCTTAGAAAAAAATATTCTGAAAGTACGTACGGTAAGTGGTTAAAATAAATTTCGTAGTTTACAAAAAGAATAATATATATATTGAATGATCAAAATGGTAAAAAGGTTTTAAAACTGAAATACAAAAGATACCGGTTAGAAATAATTACGAGATAGTAACTAAAAATTTCGACCGAGAAGGTTTCAAAAATCCGTGAAAGAATTTTAACTCAACAGAAAAGCGAAAAATTTAAAAATATATAATAAGGGGGTTTTCAAAGAAGTTAAACTGAGTGAAGGATTTAATAAGGAATTTCGAAAATACTTTTAGAGGAATCAGAATTTGCAATAGGGAGAGATTCGCAGAATTAACGATAATCGTCATGAAACGATCACGTGAATTAAGGGCAAAGAATATGATCGCCTAATGAATACGCCTAAGATATGATTCATGAAAAGCAACGATAGAAATCTACGTTCGATAACACAGCAGTGTGTAATGATGGGAAAGATGCTAGAAATCAGAGGTTCTACCCATCGGGCCGTCTAAAGATAAGGAGAAAACTCAACACTATGACTTCCTAATGAACTAGACTGTAATAGTTATCTCAGGGAAGGGTCCTAAGAGAATCAAGATTACGCTCTGCTGGGCCCGAAGTCGATGAACCCGAGCGAACGACTAACTGAAGGACTTTAGAAATCTAACATGGTCAGAGCCAGGTGAGGGGCTACTAAGGTATCCTAAGACGGGTATGACTAAATCTTAACCAAGGCGCCTGACTATCAAACTTGGATGTCTATCTAAGTCTTCCTACCATCTAAGACAAGGAAAACCCTATTTAAACTTGTACATGTTAAACTGGATATATATTAAATGAATGTGGTACTACTATTGTTCCGAATTTTTGCACGACCCGCATGGGCCACCACTAAAACCTGTCACGCCCCGCTTCCCAAAACGACGGAAGCGAAACGTGACTAAGGTCCGCTTGGGCCGGAGCTGTGAGGCTCGTGCCCAATAAGCATCTGTAGGGGTACTATTTAAAAATTACATGTTCTTGCATTTTTAAAATTCAGAACAACATGAAGTACAGAAGAAAAGTTGCATTCATTTTTACACAAGGATATCCAGAAGTACAAGAGTCTAAAAGGGAAGCAAATCCCAGCATGGCTACAACAGCAGAAAAGGAAACTAATGTTGCTACACACCCATCCTAAAATAGAAAGTAAAGAGTGCTACGCACCTGAACTACGAACGACGGAAACTCCAAGGTCAGCTACGTACTCATGCTCCAAGTCCTCAAGTAGCTCTGGCTCGTCCACGTACTCTGGCTCAATACCTGACGTACAACACCCAAGAGAAAAGGAACAGTACGTCAGGTAAAGTCTACAAGAAAGGGTGAGAGATTCTACTGCAAGTGTAAGGTAATTTAAGAGTAACATTTTACTGGTTGATTAATATGTTGTAGTTTTGATATGACAGTTATACTATGCAAAAAGTAAAGCGGTGCAAGAAAGTAAAACGTGATAGACAGTAGCCGTAGCGTGTCCTATCGGCTGCGGGACTAAGCTAGATGGGAAAGTACAAGACAAGATAAGACATGTTTGACTCGAAGGGTTCACGCCTTACGGTTTGAGGGCAGACAGACCCTCTCCCCGTGCGGCCGCTCAACCCTACCCCAAACCCAAGTGCTCAAGACAAGACAATACGAGGATCACTCTCGAGTGGAGAGCATCCGAAACACCCGGAGGATATTTGTAACAGGGATCACTCTCGCATGGAGAGCATCCGAAATGCCTGTATGCTTTTTGTAACACAGGGATCACTCTCACGAGGAGAGCATCCGAAACACCCGCAGTCTTTTTGTAACACAGGGATCACTCTCGCTTGGAGAGCATCCGAAACACCCGTAGGCTTTTTGTGACAGGGACCATGACACAACCAGTGACAAGGAGTTGTTCATTCTAGGGGGTCCACATGCACGCACACGCAGGTGAAACCTATGGTAGCAGTTGTTGTTGTTGTTGATTCTAGGGGGTCCACACGCATGCACACACAGAATAGCCCTAAGGTGTCAGTTGTTGTTGTTGTTTGTGCTCAGACTTCGTCGTCAAGTCTAAGATGTCAAGCGGGTCCCGGACGCTATCATTTCACGTCTGGTTCTCTTTAGTCCTACTTTTACAGTTCAAGGAAGTATGGCCTAAACGTGGCTGAAAGTACGCAAGTGGAAACACTTGCCTGCGGTGGCGAGTGCGTCGTCTGTCTGGAGCGTCTCGTCGAGGCGGTGCGTCAGCAAGGGTCCACTTGAAACGGGTCAATGGCAGTGTCAGGACACGTTTTTCATCATTTCTATTAGAGTTTATTTCTAGGTTCAACGGGGCTATCCTAGCAGTCAAAGTCACGTTTTCGTTTCGGTTCAGCCTAATCGACGATCTATCATATATGCCCAGATATTCAAGTCCTTCGTCGATGTCTAAAATTTAGCAATGTTTTAAAGGAGTAGAAATGAAATTTAGTTATTGTTGACGATTTTTAAATTAGGTTTTCGATTTGCTACAGTGCGGGTTCTTACTACGCGTTAGAGGACTAACCTGTTGACGTTGATCGAAAAGCGGATGCCGGGTCTGAACGGCGATGGATCGGCGTCATCTGTAACATCTCAGCCGTGGGTAGCACAGCGAGAAACTTCCAAACATCAAGGTAGAGGCATGAACAGCGAGCACATGGCGAGATCTTTCCCATTGCGGGTAGCGCAATGGATCTTCACGGTGGCGACAACGTCGGGGAAAAACACGCGAGTTCGGCGACGCGCGTGAACTCCGAGGAGAAAAGGGGGCTACTGGGAATTGAAGAAGGTCAGTAGGGATTGCTCGGCCCAGTGGGTGGCCGACGGCGTCAACGCACAGCGATGGATGGCCGTGAGAAGACGAAGAGGACAGATTTGTGCAACGGTCATTGTTGCACAATGCAGCAGAAAAGCGGTGACCAGAGGAATCAAAGGAGACTTGCAGTAGATAAAGGGATTCAAGGGGGATCTAATGGTGGTGGCGTGGTCACAGGAAGTGGTCAAAGATGGCCGGGTGTCGGCGTTGAAGAGCAACGCACAGATCTGTCAAAAACAGCCGCTAGGGCTCGGTTTCAAGGGAACTTCGAGGAGATAGAGATGAGGAAAGAGAGAAAGGGGAATTTCAGATTATAGAGGGGTCAAAGGGGAGTCCAACGGTGGTAGGGTGGTCAACGACGGTGGCCGGAGGTGGCCAGGCACGGCGTTTTTTCGGCGATGGACAGATCTGTCCAAACTGCCGTTAGTGTTGTGTTTGAGAGTGTTTTGAGGGAGATAGAGAGTAGAGGAAAGGGGAAGGAGAGTTGCAGGTGATAGGGGGGGACTTGGGAGGAGTCCGAGAGAGATGGAGTTGTCATCGTAGGTGGCCAGAGGTGGCCGGGCGATGGGTTTTCCCGGCGATGGCGCAGACTATCAAAAACTGCCGTTAAGGCGAGTTCGAGAGGTGTTTCGAGGAGGTAGAGATGAGGGAAGAGAGTGAGGGGGTGCAGATGATAGGGGGACTCGAGGGAAGTCAAGTGGGGGTGGAGATCGTCGGAGAGGGTGGCCAGAGCAGCGGCGGCGGCCGTTTTCCGGCGATGTGCACAAATCTGGCAGAACTCCCGGCCAAGGCTTTTTAATGGCTTTTAGAGAGAGAAATGAGAGGAGAGCGGAGATGGGAAGGAGGAGGAGGGATGGCCAGAGTTGGGGGGGCAGCCGGGGGTGGCTGCCGGCGAGTGGGGAGGCGCAAGGGGCATCCAAGAGATGGGTTCGCGTGACCTAGTTGCATGTTGCGGTTTGTGTTGGGTTTTTGTTATGAAGATGAGATTTGTGCTAAATACGGTATGAATGGAGTACACTTAGGTGACTAGGAGAGAGAGTGTGTGTGAGGAGGGGGGTGTAGGTTTAGGTGGGTGTAGAAAATGAAATCCCACATGCTACGTATGAGGGATCTTATTGATTTGATTAAATATTTGAATTTTGAATTAGATTTGGGCTAATCGGTCTTGAATTTGATTAGTGATTTGGTTGGGCTAGGGATGTCGGAAAATTACGAAAAAAATATCAGGACGATCGGGAGGAAGAGAGGCTCGGGGGTACGGTGGTCAATTGCACTTTTGGTCTACGAAAAACAAACTAAAAATACAAAGGTCCGATGACTAAGTCTAATGCTATGACAACTCTGCAATCAAACCTGATTTGTGGGAGAACGACTCATGAAATGTCGTTCACTAAAAATCCCACAAATAACTACTCTTCCATACGATCACAACGACATAACACAACGTGTATTCCAGATACAAGAGGAAACCAAAAAAAATTTACGTGTACGAAAAGAGGACGTACGAGCAAAAATAAGAACGGTCGGAAAGCGTCCGTTACACCTACAAGCGATATCCATTCACACCATTGCCTAATCCGAGAAAAATGTACTTCTTTGTCCTCGTTTCCAACTTGTTTCCCCTCTCATATGCATATGCCGGGAAGCCAACGATGCGTAGGTAGGAGTAGTCACCAATTTTCCCACTCCACTTCTCTTCAGGAATTTGGTAACCAATCGCCGCCGATGGAACTTTATTCACTATGTGCACGGAGGTAGTGAGTATCTCACCCCAAAATTCCTTCTCCAAACCAGTCGAGTGCCTCAAGCATCCACTCTCTCCAAAAACATCATGTTCATCCTCTCTATAACCCCATTCGGCTGAGGATCCCCTGGTGTAGTAAAATACCGTCAATCACATGGGATCTGTAGAATCCTGTGAACTCTCTCGAGGTGTACTCGCCTCCATTGTCAGAGCTAAGGACTTTCACCGCATTTCTAGTTTGCTTTTCAACCATCACAAGCCATTTCTTGAACATCCCAAAGGTTTGATCTTTCGTCTTCATCAAGTACATCCAAACCTTTCAAGAATAATCATCGATGAAGAGGACAAAGTACCTAGCCCCATCTCCTAACGCTACATGACACGGCCCCCAAACATTGGAATGAATGTAATCCAGTGGACCTCGGCTTGTGTGCTTCCCTGTGTTGAACTGCACCTTTGTCTTTTTCCTGTACACACAGCTTTCACAAAACTCCACACTCTCTAGTGAAATCAATTTTCTTCGACGGATAACATCGAAGGTCTTGTCACACGGGTGACCCAAATGATAATGACATAACTTTACTGAATCTCCGTCACACGAGCTAGTAGAGGTGGCATCGGCTTCACCTTCTACTATGGTACCTTGTAGTGCATATAGATTCCCTACCTTTCTTCCCTTCATCACAACCATGGCTCCTTTTGATACCCTCAGATGGCCATTCTCTATAACTGACTTGCATCCAACATTATCAAACACACCAATGGATATCAAGCTCTTTCGAAGATCGGGTAGATGCCTAACATCTGCTAGGGCACGCATTATGCTATCGTGCATCTTAATCCGGACAGTTCCAATACATGCGATCTTACACACCACCTTGTTCCCCATGAGAATAGAGCCTCCGTCTTCTTGGGAACAGTAAGTGGAAAACCAATTCCGATGTGGAGTCATATGAAAAGAACACCCACTGTCCATCAACCACATACTTGTGCCTCACTGGACATCCCCGCTGCAAACATATCTGGATCTCTACCCCTTTCACCATGGCCTCTGTCATCACGGATATGCATGTCCTCCAAACCTAAGGAAGCGGAACCGGAAGCTTCCTTGCCTTTCTTCCCAAATCTGTTGGGGCATTGGTTCCTCCAATGGCCCCTCTGCTTGCATATGAAACATGAGCTCTCTTTCCTATCACGAGAATGCCGGGACATCGAGCGGTCCTTCTTCTTGAAATGGCCTTGACCTCCTCTCCTATCATGCCTCCCTCTCACAAGCAATGCTTCATCACGGTTTCCTCCAAAGTCTCTACCTTGGATCTTCTCACATAGCATCTCGGTATGGAGCGCCCCTTCACCTCTTCCATGGTGAGCGTTGTTCGTCCATAGATCATGGACCAAACAAATTGGGAGAACTCCTTAGTCAACGAACATAACAAGATCACCGCTTGCTGCTCATCTTTGATCTTGACATCCATTCCTCCCAACTCCATCACAATCCAATTCAACTCATCTATGTGGCCTTTTACCGCCGATCCGGGCTTCATCTTCAAAGTGTATAATTGCTATAATAAGTAGAGACAGCTTGTAAAAGATTTCTTCATATACAACCCATCTAACTTCTTTCACATATCCTTGGTAATAGCCTCGTCCAACACCTCTCGCAAAAAAGGGGCCGAGACAGTTCCAATACATCCGAATCATTATTTTTTATTATTATTTATGTTGGTTTGTCATCACCAAAAAGGGGGAGAATGTTGAATATTGGACTCCCCGGATTTGGTTTTGGATGATGAGCAAACATAAATAATTCATGAACTAACAATTTGTGAGCGCAGTATTGGAGATCGTCGCCAATTTCACGAGAACAATCAAAGCGACATCTCAAGACTTCTCAAAGCTCGTATTCATTGCCTAAAGCTTCGTTGAAGCCTTTGGACCGTTTTGGAAGTCATGAAGAATTGATCGAAGCTCTCGAAGACCGTTCATTAAGGTTTTATTTATAGTCTTTTAGCTTCGATCTATAGAATGTTAAGCCTTGAGTATATCTTACGATTCTATCTTCATAACGCTCATATCGTAGCTCTAGGATCTTAGTACAAGTTCATTCTAACTTCCTCGAAGCATCGCGCTTTGATTCAGACTTGTTTGTGCATGTTAGTTGGTACAAGAAGAAGTACTGACCGACTAGATGGTAATCTAGTCGGTCAGCAAAGCTTCTTGGACCGACTAGTTTGAGTTAATCTTTTCTTGTTCAGTACTGTTTACAGTTAGTCGGTCTACGTTGACTCACCGACCGACTAGTTTGTGAACTAGTCGGTCAGTGATGCTTCTTTGACCGACTAGTTGTGATTTACTGTACATGCCAAATTTCGCCTAAGCTACTGTTTATCGTTAGTCGGTCTAAGAACGTTTGGTGACCGACTAGTTGATAATATAGTCGGTCAACATTTGTTCTTGGACCGACTAAGTCAATTTGTATTCAGACTATTTGTTTTTGCCTCTTAGTCGGTCTACGTTCACTGAATGACCGACTAGTTGTGAAACTAGTCGGTCAGAAAGTCTTCTTGGACCGACTAGATTTCTAGGTCTGAAATTCAATCACTTCTCAGTTCTTCACTTAGTCGGTCCATGTTGTTTGACTGACCGACTAGTTGATGAACTAGTCGGTCAGTGGTTGTTCTTTGACCGACTAGTTGCCTCAGATTTCTAACCGTTGGGATTTGACCTAACTCGTTTTTATGGGACCCTATAAATACGAACCTAGGTCATTTCTCTAGGGTTAAGAGCTGCCATTAAGAGATTCATTGAGATTGAAAGAGATATCCATTCTCACTCATTTCCAAAGCTCTCTTCCTCACAAGAAATCCATTCTCTCACTTTCTAGATCTAGAATCCATCTTGAGAGAAGTTTGTTCTTGGTGAGCCTTTCAAGCTCTAGCTTGATTCAAGTCTCCAAATCACTCCTAGGCACCCATTGCTGGTCATTTCTCTGGTGCTAGGTCTTGGTGACTTCATCTTCCTCAAATCCCTCATTGCACCTATTTGTTAAGAAAACTCAAGGTATAGGATTTTGTGGTAAGATTGTTTATTTCATTATAAACTTGTTTATATTGCTTATTGATTCTCTCGGTTGTGAGAGAAGGTTGTGATCCCGGGTTGTGGGATTCACTATTGCCATTGCATGTATGATTTGATCTTGTGAAGGTTTTTCACAAGATATCATAGTGGAAATCTTGGGTTAGGGTTTCTAACCTAAGTATCCGGAGGGGATCCGGGTGGTTGGGACGTAGGATCACCGGGAACAAGTCGGGGAGACTTGGGTGGATCCGAACCCAGTAACATCTATTGTTAGCGTTGTTAATTTTGTTGTTGTCATTCAATTTAAGCTTCCGCAAATTGATTTGGTAGTTGTTTGCACGATAATTAGGAATTATACTCCTCGTTATTTTTAAAGTACTATTCACCCCCCCCCCTCTAGTACTTGTGCAGTAGTTTGTAGGGCATTACACTATGCTTTATAGAATGATGCAATGACCGGTCGTGGCTGAGATGAGGAGAGGCTGTGGCTGTGGCATAAGGAAGAGGCAGGTGAGGAGAGAAAAAAAGTATAGTGTAGAGGAAAAGGCAGAATATTTGGAAAATAATGGCAAACTTGTAATTAAAAGTGTAGTGTGCTTATACAAAAGTGTTTGACTCCATAGAGGAGCTTGAAAGGCTCGGTCTACTAGGAATATGGTGCTGATAAAAACTTCTCGCCGAGAGACTACTCCAACTTCATGTATGTATCCGTAACAAGGTTATGTTTTTTCTAGACATGACTTTCTTCTGAGTTTCTGTATTATATTTTTGCCATTAGCCTCTGGATTTCTTCAGTGAATATGTCATGTTGTGTCAAATCATTTTACTAATCTGGAATATTTTCAGAAAGCCTTCATATTCATGCATCGGTCCTTATGATAATGGCTACAACGCACTGTTTTGTAGGTAGAGGCGAAAATAGATAATTAATTCAGTGAGATTTGATACTTTAATAGAAATTCATGCATATACAAGAACGATTAGGCTTCTGAATGCGGTAGATGTCAACAAAACATAGATATTGCCTTGATCATATTGAATACAGCATCTTTTCTTTTCCAATTCATGCAAAATCAGTGCATATATCCTAAGACATTTCTTGACATAGGTTAAAGCATAGACACGGCCAGATATTACCGGAGAGTATCATCTACTGATGCAGTCTCAAGTTTTCTTGGACACACTATATAAATTCCTCAAGGATCTAAGCAATATGCCCCAAGCACATATGGATATGATTATGGCAATAACGACTTTGAGAAGATACGATGTTTTATTATCTTGATCGAAAATGTGAGCACTCACATCATCGCTCGATGCCTATTGAGTTTCAAGGCTTTACAATTAACATAAATTATCGTGTAACCTTAAATATAAAGTCAATTTGTCTCTCAATCCTGAAAAGTTGTAATGTGGAAACATATTGCAGATTGTTTGAAAAGGTTGTAGCAAGTGCACATCTCGACTTCTCTGGGGAATTCACATCAAAATGTCAGTCGGGACTTCTTTTTATCCGTGTGCTCTTGTTTTGTATTTAGCAGGATACCATTTGAAATTTGTTTTCTCATGCAAGCTTTTTTGTGACTTTGATATGTCAGACTGTATAGCCCATATGTGTAATTCAAAGATAAGTAGTTCGCCCATTGCGAAAAGTAGCCAAAAAGTGTTGATATGTAAGAATAAGGTGAGTGATAGAATGAGAAAAATAGAAGCATAAGTAGGTATCAAACTCGATAAATTAATAGAAGGACAATGGAGCTAGCGTAAGAGTTCATGATGAAAATATAAGACAGAAGCAAATAAAAAACATACTCAAAAATAGAAGTATCGCATCCGATACTTGTGTTTGACATGCATGTTCGCATGTGTCGTGACACAAATTCAAGGATGAAATGTCCCTGCTACTTAGCTTTATAAACAACCCATATTTAAGCATTCAAACATTTCTGTTCCTGGTCGTCTGCCTTATGGTTCTCCACTTCACCTGGTGTGCTTTGAAGAGGACCAAGGAAAATATACCATTTTAATGTTCTATCAACTTATTGAAACCCCACGTTTCCCTTTCGATGATCAAGGCAGCTCAGATTACATGATGAAAGGAGGTGATGGGCGTAATATGTTGATAAAAAACTGTTGGTACCCTGCGGAACAACAAGCCCTAACAACTAGCTAGGAAGCTAAAGCTTGAAAAAATTGGGTCACACAACAAACCAAACAACCAATCCCTCTTCGGATCTTGTGTAAGCAAATTAGTAAACGAAATGTGACAAACCCAATTTGTAGAAAATAATTTTATAGATTATGATGTTCATAATCATAATTTTATAGACGAAACTGGTTCTCGTTAATTTAGGATTATGAATTTCAGTTCTCCTTAAGTTTTTTCATTTAAAGCGTCTCAACCAAGATATATGACATATGCTTTATAGAAAGATGCAATGACCGGCCGTGGCTGAGATGAGGAGCGAATGTGGCTGTGGCATGAGGAAGAGGCAGGTGAGGAGAGAAAAAAGGTATAGTGTAGGAGAAAAGGCAGAATATTTGGTCGCCACGGAGATTGCAAATGCCAAAGCAATGAATGCTTTACAATGTGCATTGGAACCCGAAGATTTTAATAAGATATGCACATGTAAGAGTGCATATCAAATTTGGAATTCGCTCCTCATTTTGCATGAAGGAACGAGTCGGGTAAGAGATTCTAAACTCGTGGTAGTCAATAGAGATTACGAATTGTTTCATATGGAACAGGGAGAAAAGATGAAGGAGTATTATGCTCGCTTCGTCGACATAATGAACGAGTTGGAAGCTCTCGGCAAAACCTACACCCAAAAGGAGAAGTGTTCGAAGCTTATCGAAGGACTTCCTTCTTCTTGGGAGAAACGTACCTTCGCCATCGAGGAAGGTAATGACATGAATAAGTATACCGTAGTTCAATTGATGGGTACTTTGATGTCATACGAGGTACGTAAAGATAGCAAGGTGAAGTTACAAGAAAATATGAAGTCCTATTTGAACCAAGACGTGCCTAAGAAAAAGGCGATTGCATTCAAGGCGGCTTCATCCACCTCTACCGATGATGAGGACTCGGAAGAAGAAATGGACATGGAATCCATTGCACTCATGGCAAAGAAGTTCAATCGCTTCTTTCAAAAGGGTAACTTCAAACAAAAATCTAAATTTACTTCTACTAACGCCTCTCCACCTTTGTGCTTTAAATGCAATAAGCCAGGACACATCAAAGCGGATTGTCCTCAAAACAAGCAAAAGGAGAAGTGGAAGGCGCCGAAGTTCGACAAGTCCAAGAAGTACAAAAAGGGGTACAAAAAGGGGCTTGTCGGAGCAACATTCACCGACTCCGTGGATTCCTCAAGCGGAGAGTCGGATGATGAGAAGGTGGAGCAAGCACACGCGTACTTCATGGCAAGAGAGGAGCATGATCAAGGATCTTCCTCCTCCGATGATAGCGACAACGAGGGCGATGAGGTAACTATGGATGATCTTAGAAATGCTAACTCTCAACTATGGTCCAAATACACTAAATTAGTAAATAGATATACTAAAGTAAAAGATGACCTAGCTAGCATTCAAACCTCGCCTAAGACTATCATCACCAACAATGACACCGTTGTTGAAGAGTTAAGAAATGAGATTGTTAATCTCAAATCTAAACTTGAACATGTTAGCATTGAAGATCCGGAAGAACATAGGATAGCGGATTTGACTTCTCGAAACTCGACTTTGAGTATTGAGAATGAGAATCTTAAATCTCGTGTTTATGTGCTCACATCGCAAGTATCCAATTTGGATACTTCTATGCGTTCTCTCAAAGAGAAATATGAGAACACATTAGGCCGAATTAATAAATTCAATAAGGGTAAGGACCGTTTGGATAAAATCCTAAGTGACTTACTTCCGGCCAATCACCACATTGGCTTGGGGTATACGATGGGATGTCCATCCAAATCGGCCACTACTTTTGTTAGGCCAACTTCCGGTGACTCTACGAGTGGTAGCAAACACTCTATTGGTAGTTCTTCTACCAATGGTGCTTCCACCTCGTCCACACCCTCTTTCGGAAAGAAACCCACTTTGGGTGGACCTCCAAAGAAGGGGCATGTTTATATGTACACCAATACCATGCCACGTAGGAACACACGTCCTACTCCACCGTCTCACACATATGATGATTTTTATGCAACACATTCTCGGGCACGTGCACACCATGTGAGACACCCTCACGTACGTGTTCCCACACATGCATATGTTCACCCACCTCATCATATGAATAATTCTCGTCGTGCACCATTCCATCATGTTCCGTATGCCTATCCACAACATGCATCACGTAGAAATCAACGTCGCATGCATGCACCCAATAGGATGAGGGCTCCCAAGATTTTCACTATTTGGAGCCCAAAGGACACAAGCATGGATGAAAAACAAGTGTATATGAATGCTTATTTTTCGGATGTTGTGCATAGTAGAAATTATGTGGGGAAGTCTAAGTCCAATTGGACTTGGCTTCCAAAGGTCTAACCCTTGAGGACCCAATGACCTTGGGTACCATGATATGAAATTTTCTATCTTTAGGTACTCAAGGAAAAGAAAAAAAAAGGAGCAACAAATTTAAATTTAGCTCCAAAGGGAATTGGATACTCGATAGCGGGTGTTCAAAACACATGACGGGTGACGCTCAATTGCTCTCCGGAGTAGTTCCCATTGCAAATGGAAACCGCGTCGTATTTGGAGGCAACGAGAGCGGAACCATCGTCGGTGTTGGTAAAGTGGGTAACCCGTCTAAACCCTTAATTAGTGATGTTTATCTAGTTAATGGTTTAAATCATAATCTTATTTCAATAAGCCAACTTTGTGACAAAGGTTACAAAGTTAGCTTTGCGAAAGGATTGTGTCATATTTCAAATGATAATAATGATTTATTATTTTCCGGCACACGTCATAAAGACATTTATATTTTGGATCTTCCTAAGTCATATGAACAATGTCTCGTTGCCAACACAAGTGAACAACACTTATGGCATCGACGCTTTGGACATGTGAACTTTGGAACACTTTATAAGCTTTCAAAATTAAATTCCATTAAAGGTTTTCCGAAGCACGTTTTTGAAAAGAAAAGTTTTTGTGATTCTTGTCAACGTGGCAAGCTTCCTAAATCTTCATTTAAACCTAAGAAAAGCATTTCTACGAAACGGCCACTAGAGCTATTACATCTAGATTTATTTGGGCCAACTAGAGTTGCTTCCTTAGGAAATGCAAGATATGGACTTGTCATCGTCGATGATTATTCTAGATTTACATGGGTATTTTTCTTATGCAATAAAAATGAAGCTTTTGAAAACTTCACAATATTTGTGAAGAAAGTACAAAATCTCATCGGAACCACCATTGTCACTATTCGTAGTGATCATGGGGGTGAATTTGAGAATGAGTCTTTCTCAAATTTTTGTGATGATCTTGGAATTACTCACACGTTTTCTTTCCCTCGCGCACCTCCTCAAAATGGTGTTGTTGAGAGGAAGAATAGAACGCTTGTGGAGTGTGCTCACACTATGCTCGAAGATAGTCAACTTGGTTATCAATTTTGGGCGGAAGCGGTACACACCGCTTGTTATGTGTTTAATAGAATACTTTTGAGGCCCGGCACCAAACAAACTTTTTATGAATTGTTGTTTGGTATATTGCCTCAAGTTAAACATTTTCGTGTTTTCGGCGCAAAATGTTTTATTAAAAACACATATGATAATTTGGACAAGTTTGATCCGAGATCGGATGAGGGGATATTTATTGGGTATTCCTCACGTAGCAAAGCCTACCGGATATACAACAAAAGATCCTCTACGATCGAGGAATCACTACATGTCTCTTTTAATGAGAATTTTACTACTCCTAGAATTTCAAATGATGATGACTCTATGGATGTTTTATGTGATTCGTTTGAAAATTCTAAGTCTATTGATTCAATTGATTCTATTGATACTAACCCGACTAATGAAGTTGTTGAGAATGTGCCTAGTGATCAAGGTATTCCCAAGCGGCTTCATACCGTTCGCGACCATCCCCATGAGCAAGTCATTGGCAATATTCAAGATAGAGTCAAGACGAGATCACAAGTCCACCACTTCACCAATTGTGCCTTTGCCTCATCGATAGAGCCAAAGAATATAGTTGAAGCATGCGAAGATAGTGCTTGGATCCTTGCCATGGAGGAGGAACTCATTCAATTCGAGAGGAATGAGGTATGGGAGCTTGTTTCTTTGCCATCGAAGAATCACACCGTCATAGGGACAAAGTGGATCTTCAAGAACAAAACCGACGAAAACCAAGTCGTCGTTCGGAACAAAGCTCGGTTAGTAGCTCAAGGCTATCGACAAGAGGAAGGTATCGATTTCGAAGAATCCTTCGCTCCGGTAGCTAGATTAGAATCAATTAGACTATTATTGTCTTATGCATGCCATAAAAATTTTAAATTATTTCAAATGGATGTTAAAAGTGCAATTTTAAACGGAGATGTCGTTGAGGAAGTTTACGTTTCTCAACCTCCGGGCTTCATAAATGAAAATTTTCCAAATCATGTTTTTAAACTAAAGAAAGCTCTTTATGTTTTGAGACAAGCTCCTCGAGCTTGGTATGATCGCCTAAAGAATTTTCTTTTGGATTTGAATTTTAAAATGGGCGAAGCCGATTCTACACTTTTTGTTAAGCATGCGAATAATGATATTCTATTAGTTCAAATTTATGTTGATGATATCATTTTCGGTGCTACTAACTTCACTCTTTGCGAAGAGTTTTATAATGTTATGAAGGAACAATTTGAGATGAGCCACATGGGCAAACTCAAATATTTCTTAGGTCTCCAAATTCGCCAATTGAACGATGCAATCTTCATCCACCAAACGAAATACACGATGGAGTTGCTAAAGCGATTTGGAATGGAGAATGCCTCCAGGAAAAAGACTCCTATGAGCACTACAACGCATCTTGATAAAGATACGGGCGAAAAAGATGTAGACATTCGTCTATATCGAGGTATGATAGGTAGTTTACTTTATCTTACCGCAAGTAGGCCCGATATTATGTTTGCCGTTTGTATTTGTGCTCGTTATCAGTCTCAACCTAAGGATTCTCACTTAGTAGCGGTTAAACGTATTTTTCGCTATCTAAGTTACACTTTAGATTTTGGATTACTTTATCCGAAATCTAGCACATATGAGTTAGTCTCATATAGTGACGCTGATTATGCGGGATGCAAATCCGACAGGAAGAGTACTAGTGGCACTTGCCATTTTCTAGGAAATTCCCTTGTCTCTTGGTTTTCCAAGAAGCAAAATTCGGTATCACTTTCAACCACCGAGGCGGAATACATTTCCGCCGGTGCCGATTGTGCCCAGGTTCTTTGGATGAGACACACACTGAAGGATTTTGGTATTCATTGTGATACTAGCCCTATCATGGTGGATAACCAAAGTGCTATTTGTCTTTCAAAGAATCCAGTGCACCATTCCCGATCTAAACACATAGATGTCCGACACCATTTCTTAGATGATCATGTTGCTAAAAAGGACATCATATTAGTGTACGTTGAAACCCAAAACCAAATCGCCGATATTTTCATGAAACCCCTAAAGGAGGACTCCTTTGTGCGGTTGCGTCGAGAATTGGGGATTATGGGTGAATCCGAGATATAGGATTCATATCTCATTCAATTATCTTGCATGCTATTATATTTCGCGATATTTCGGTCATGCTAGATTTATTGAATTTTTGGGGATTTTATGTGATATGTTTGAATTTTTGCACAAATTCTTATTTGAATGTCGTATTTAAGATTTTGACGTTTTATGGTGTAGTTTAGATGACTTATGAGAGGGTTAAGATGTTTCATCCAAGTGTTTTTATGAAGAGAACTCTTTTATCAACTTTTGGACTCTTCTAGTCAGTTTCAGTTCATCAGCCAACCGACTAGATGCTCATCTAGTCGGTCAACTAGTGAACTCAGACCGACTAGTTCAAGCGTTTACTTTTCCTTGTCATTGACTTCTTTTAGTCGGTCACAGTTCACTTACCGACCGACTAGATTGAAAACTAGTCGGTCAGTGATTAAACTGTGACCGACTAACTCTAGCCCTAGAATTTCCTGTTTGCCTCTGTTTTGACTTAGTCGGTTTAAGCTCATTGACCGACCGACTCGATCGTAATCTAGTCGGTCAGTGCTTGAACTGTGACCGACTAAGTGCTCTAGGGCAGTCGCGTCTTTTCGCATTCCCGACCGACTTAATCCTACTCTATCCGATCATTTTGCATTCTAGTCGGTCTTCTTCTTTTCTCCAGCTCGAGAAACCCCTCTCCCTGCTCGAGACCCTTCGTCTTCCCTTCGTCCTCCGGCCACTTTTCCGGCCAACTCCGCCGCCCGTCGCCGTCGACCACTCCCCTAGGTATCTCCCCCCTTCCTAGATCTTGTTTTTCTTCCCTATGGTTTGTCCTAGGTTGCTTTCAACTTCTAGGGTTTCGAAATTCACTCTTAGGGCTTTGAGCTTAGGTTGTTTGATTCTAGGGTTTGAGTTAGGTTGCTTGATCCTATCCCGTCGCTTGATTGAGCTCGTTGTGCCGCGATCATGGCACGAACGAGAATCCCGATTACCTCTTCTGGGGCATCCCCCATGATCATAGAGGCCACGACCGCTTCGACCCCTCCTAAGCGTAGGGCCAAGACCACTCGTCCCCCCTCTTCGTCTTCAACACCGTTGAAGAGGAAGAGGACGTCCAAGCCTAAACCTACCGGCCAATCTTCCAAGCCCAAACCCAAGCCTAAAAAGTTCCGTGCACCTACTCCTCCCGGTGAGCGTTCAGATAGTGATTCCGAGGATGATTTCGAGGAAGAATACACTCCTGGGCATCCCGAGAAGGCACCTACTCCACCCCCCTCCTCCACCTCCTCCTAAGACCCGTAAGGCTAAGGGTAAAGGCCCGATGCCAGTCGGCGGTGTTGATATAACGTTGTGTCGTGACGACCCTCAGTGTCTAGCGGCTTACAATCGTATTGAGCACTGCCCACTGCTGTTGGAGCATTACGTTCAGTTTTCTGATTTTCTTGGCCTTGCTGATCTGCTCTCCTATAGTGGCCTATTGGACTACCTTAGATTTGACCCTAAGGCGAACCCTAGACCCTATCCTCGCCTGGTCAAATTATTCTATGCCAATCGTGTCCGAGGTCAGTACGGTGAGACTCACTCCATCGAGACTTCTATTTTGGGGACTCCTATAGTCCTCACGGTAGAGATCTTGGGGGAGCTGATAGGTTGCTCATCGTGTGGCCTCCTCCTGTCTGACATCTCTGTAGACGATATCTCCTCCCTCGATCAGCCGACCCTATCTGAAATCTTCCAGGTTATCCCCCCTGCGTTCATTGGCGTCCCTTCGAAATCATTCAAGCCGAATGCTTGGGTGATTAACCTGATCTTGAAATCCTGCCTTCTTCACAAGTATGGATCTTCTTCTCTTCCGTCTCAGCCGTTTCTGAAATTGATATACGCTCTGTTCATGGGTAGCGAGATTAATTGGGCTCACATTATACTCGATAAGATGGACTCTTTCGAGTGTATTCGCAAGACCACTAAATTTGCGCACATCCCATATCCATGTCTATTGACCTTGGTTTTCCGTCATTTTCGTATCCCTCTGCCTCCTGACGATGAGCGTCCTCTTGGTCCTCCACTGAACGCGACGGCCATAAAGAAATCTCTTGCGGCACTCCGTCACGTGCAGCGGACGACTCCTTCTGCGTCTCAGGGCACTACTGCTGCTGCTACTGCTACCACATCTGCTCCTGGAGCTGGCACCACTTCCGGTGCTCCAGAGACTTCTGCACCAGTGGATCAGACTTCTGATGCTGCTGCTGCTCCTGCTGACGACCCTCCTCCTGTTTTGTTTGCTGATGTTCCTGTTGAGACCCCAGCCGTTGAGCCAGTCGTCGATGTCTCCACCCCTGCCCCGACGATCCCGTCTGTTGACACGCCTCTCCTCCCTGCAGAGCCTGAGTCCACTCCTTCGACTGGACCCACGGAGACTGCAGATCCAGCCACTTCCTCGTGATCGTCTGTTTCGAGGCCTCTCCTATGATCTTTGGATGATGCATCTTATTGAGAGTATTTTGGGTTAGGATGGAGTTTGGGTGTTGTTTTGATGTGTTTTTATATGTTGGATGTCGGTGTATGTGATGTATTTGATGTATTTTGGATGTTGATGTTGGTATGTCGATGATTATGTTGTACCTTTTTTGATGTTGATATAGATGTTGCACTTGATATGATGTAATCGATGTGATTTTTTGGATGTACTCATGGTATTCATATATATATATATATATACATCGATGCTCTTTTTGTTTTACTTCGTCGTGCACATTTAATATTCGTTCAATGCATATGATATGTGCATTCGTCGCTCGACGCTTAAAAAGTTGGTTAAATAGATTATAATTCTATAATTGTATAGAATTGTTTTCCATGCACACATTTAACCAAGAATATTGAATATTGGAGAGTATGTTTCTTTATTCAATAAATGAAAAAAATATTTGGTATTTTTTTGATGATTTTAATTATCGCTTTTTGATAATGGAAAATTTGTCACACCTTGATTTGATTTCATCGCGTTTCCCTTGGTGTCAATTAGGTCCATCGCCAATATCTAAGACTCCCGATGTTGGATTTTCCATTTCCTAGTTGTTGTCGTTGTATGCCCCCCATTTTTGGGATAATGCCAAAGGGGGAGAGATAATGATAATAAATAGGGTAAATGAAAATTTAACTCAATTTCCAAGAATCTAATTTGATGTGTTAGATTCATGGGGAATTAAGATATATATAAGGATTTTCAAAATCCAATATTTCAAAAATCGATTCTCGTTATATATCTTACTCGTCTCATTGATGCAATTTATATATATTCATTTTGGAATTAACGTGTCATCAATGCAGGGGGAGTAAGTATTTTACATTTGAATCATTATTTTTTATTATTATTTATGTTGATTTGTCATCACCAAAAAGGGGGAGAATGTTGAATATTGGACTCCCCGGATTTGGTTTTGGATGATGAGCAAACATAAATAATTCATGAACTAACAATTTGTGAGCGCAGTATTGGAGATCGTCGCCAATTTCACGAGAACAATCAAAGCGACATCTCAAGACTTCTCAAAGCTCGTATTCATTGCCTAAAGCTTCGTTGAAGCCTTTGGACCATTTTGGAAGTCATGAAGAATTGATCGAAGCTCTCGAAGACCGTTCATTAAGGTTTTATTTATAGTCTTTTAGCTTTGATCTATAGAATGTTAAGCCTTGAGTATATCTTATGATTCTATCTTCATAACGCTCATATCGTAGCTCTATGATCTTAGTACAAGTTCATTCTAACTTCCTCGAAGCATCGCGCTTCGATTCGGACTTGTTTGTGCATGTTAGTTGGTACAAGAAGAAGTACTGACCGACTAGATGGTAATCTAGTCGGTCAGCAAAGCTTCTTGGACCGACTAGTTTGAGTTAATCTTTTCTTATTCAGTACTGTTTACAGTTAGTCGGTCTACGTTGACTCACCGACCGACTAGTTTGTGAACTAGTCGGTCAGTGATGCTTCTTTGACCGACTAGTTGTGATTTACTGTACATGCCAAATTTCTCCTACGCTACTGTTTATCGTTAGTCGGTCTAAGAACGTTTGGTGACCGACTAGTTGATAATCTAGTCGGTCAACATTTATTCTTGGACCGACTAAGTCAATTTGTATTCAGACTATTTGTTTTTGCCTCTTAGTCGGTCTACGTTCACTGACTGACCGACTAGTTGTGAAACTAGTCGGTCAGAAAGTCTTCTTGGACCGACTAGATTTCTAGGTCTGAAATTCAATCACTTCTCAGTTCTTCACTTAGTCGGTCCATGTTGTTTGACTGACCGACTAGTTGATGAACTAGTCGGTCAGTGGTTGTTCTTTGACCGACTAGTTGCCTCAGATTTCTAACCGTTGGGATTTGACCTAACTCGTTTTTATGGGACCCTATAAATACGAACCTAGGTCATTTCTCTAGGGTTAAGAGCTGCCATTAAGAGATTCATTGAGATTGAAAGAGATAGCCATTCTCACTCATTTCCAAAGCTCTCTTCCTCACAAGAAATCCATTCTCTCACTTTCTAGATCTAGAATCCATCTTGAGAGAAGTTTGTTCTTGGTGAGCCTTTCAAGCTCTAGCTTGATTCAAGTCTCCAAATCACTCCTAGGCACCCATTGCTGGTCATTTCTCTGGTGCTAGGTCTTGGTGACTTCATCTTCCTCAAATCCCTCTTTGCACATATTTGGTAAGAAAACTCAAGGTATAGGATTGTGTGGTAAGATTGTTTATTTCATTATAAACTTGTTTATATTGCTTATTGATTCTCTCGGTTGTGAGAGAAGGTTGTGATTCCGGGTTGTGGGATTCACTATTGCCATTGCATGTATGATTTGATCTTGTGAAGGTTTTTCACAAGATATCATAGTGGAAATCTAGGGTTAGGGTTTCTAACCTAAGTATCCGGAGGGGATCCGGGTGGTTGGGACGTAGGATCACCGGAAACAAGTCGGGGAGACTTGGGTGGATCCGAACCCAGTAACATCTATTGTTAGCGTTGTTAATTTTGTTGTTGTCATTCAATTTAAGCTTCCGCAAATTGATTTGGTAGTTGTTTGCACGATAATTAGGAATTATACTCCTCGTTATTTTTAAAGTACTATTCACCCCCCCCCTCTAGTACTTGTGCAGTAGCTTGTAGGGCATTACACTATGCTTTATAGAATGATGCAAAGACCGGTCGTGGCTGAGATGAGGAGAGGCTGTGGCTGTGGCATAAGGAAGAGGCAGGTGAGGAGAGAAAAAAAGTATAGTGTAGAGGAAAAGGCAGAATATTTGGAAAATAATGGCAAACTTGTACTTAAAAGTGTAGTGTGCTTATACAAAAGTGTTTGACTCCATAGAGGAGCTTGAAAGGCTCGGTCTGCTAGGAATATGGTGCTGATAAAAACTTCTTGCCGAGAGACTACTCCAACTTCATGTATGTATCCGTAATAAGGTTATGTTTTTTCTAGACATGACTTTCTTCTGAGTTTCTGTATTATATTTTTCCATTAGCCGCTGGATTTCTTCAGTGAATATGTCATGTTGTGTCAAATCATTTTACTAATCTGGAATATTTTCAGAAAGCCTTCATATTCATGCATCGGTCCTTATGATAATGGCTACAACGCACTGTTTTGTAGGTAGAGGCGAAAATAGATAATTAATTCAGTGAGATTTGATACTTTAATAGAAATTCATGCATATACAAGAACGATTAGGCTTCTGAATGCGGTAGATGTCAACAAAACATAGATATTGCCTTGATCATATTGAATACAGCATCTTTTCTTTTCCAATTCATGCAAAATCAGTGCATATATCCTAAGACATTTCTTGACATAGGTTAAAGCATAGACACGGCCAGATATTACCGGAGAGTATCATCTACTGATGCAGTCTCAAGTTTTCTTGGACACACTATATAAATTCCTCAAGGATCTAAGCAATATGCCCCAAGCACATATGGATATGATTATGGCAATAACGACTTTGAGAAGATACGATGTTTTATTATCTTGATCGAAAATGTGAGCACTCACATCATCGCTCGATGCCTATTAAGTTTCAAGGCTTTACAATTAACATAAATTATCGTGTAACCATAAATATAAAGTCAATTTGTCTCTCAATCCTGAAAAGTTGTAATGTGGAAACATATTGCAGATTGTTTGAAAAGGTTGTAGCAAGTGCACATCTCGACTTCTCTGGGGAATTCACATCAAAATGTCAGTCGGGACTTCTTTTTATCCGTGTGCTCTTGTTTTGTATTTAGCAAGATACCATTTGAAATTTGTTTTCTCATGCAAGCTTTTTTGTGACTTTGATATGTCAGACTGTATAGCCCATATGTGTAATTCAAAGATAAGTAGTTCGCCCATTGCGAAAAGTAGCCAAAAAGTGTTGATATGTAAGAATAAGGTGAGTGATAGAATGAGAAAAATAGAAGCATAAGTAGGTATCAAACTCGATAAATTAATAGAAGGACAATGGAGCTAGCGTAAGGGTTCATGATGAAAATATAAGACAGAAGCAAATAAAAAACATACTCAAAAATAGAAGTATCGCATCCGATACTTGTGTTTGACATGCATGTTCGCATGTGTCGTGACACAAATTCAAGGATGAAATGTCCCTGCTACTTAGCTTTATAAACAACCCATATTTAAGCATTCAAACATTTCTGTTCCTGGTCGTCTGCCTTATGGTTCTCCACTTCACCTGGTGTGCTTTGAAGAGGACCAAGGAAAATATACCATTTTAATGTTCTATCAACTTATTGAAACCCCACGTTTCCCTTTCGATGATCAAGGCAGCTCAGATTACATGATGAAAGGAGGTGATGGGCGTAATATGTTGATAAAAAACTGTTGGTACCCTGCGGAACAACAAGCCCTAACAACTAGCTAGGAAGCTAAAGCTTGAAAAAATTGGGTCACACAACAAACCAAACAACCAATCCCTCTTCGGATCTTGTGTAAGCAAATTAGTAAACGAAATGTGACAAACCCAATTTGTAGAAAATAATTTTATAGATTATGATGTTCATAATCATAATTTTATAGACGAAACTGGTTCTCGTTAATTTAGGATTATGAATTTCAGTTCTCCTTAAGTTTTTTCATTTAAAGCGTCTCAACCAAGATATATGACATATGCTTTATAGAAAGATGCAATGACCGGCCGTGGCTGAGATGAGGAGCGAATGTGGCTGTGGCATGAGGAAGAGGCAGGTGAGGAGAGAAAAAAGGTATAGTGTAGGAGAAAAGGCAGAATATTTGGAAAATAATGGCAAACTTGTAATTAAAAGTGTAGTGTGCTTATACAAAAGTGTTTGACTCCATAGAGGAGCTTGAAAGGCTCGGTCTGCTAGGAATATGATGCTGACAAAAACTTCTTGCCGAGAGACTACTCCAACTTCAGTTATGTGTCCGTAACAAGGTTATGTTTTTTTTCTAAACATGACTTTCTTCGGAGTATCTGTATTATATTTTTTCCATTAGCCTCTGGATTTCTTCAATGAATATGTCATGCTGTGTCAAATCATTTTACTAATCTGGGATATTTTCAGAAAGCCTGCATATTCATGCATTGGTCCCTATGATAATGGCTACAACGCACTGTTTTGTAGGTAGAGGCAAAAAGAGATAATTAATTCAGTGAGATTTGATACTTTAATAGAGATTCATGCATATACAAGAACGATTATATATGCTTCTGAATGCGGCAGATGTCAACAAAACATAAATATTGCCTTGATCAGACTGAATATATCATCTTTTCTTTTTCAATTCATGCAAAATCAGTGCATATATCCTAAGACATTTATTGACATAGGTTACATTATAGACAAGGCCAGATATTACCGGAGAGTATCATCTGTTGCTGCAGTCCGAAGTTATCTTGGACACACCATATAAATTCCTCAAGGATCTAAGCAATATGCCCTAAGCACATATGGATATGATTATGGCAACGACGACTTTGAGAAGATACGATGGTTCATTATCTTGATCGAAAATGTGAGCACTCACATCATCGCTCGATGCCTATTGAGTTTCAAGGCTTTACGACTCACATAAATTATCGTGTAACCTTAAATGTAAAGAAAATTTGTCTCTCAATCATGAAAAGTTTTTACGTGGAAACATATTGCAGAGCGTTTGAAAAGGTTGTCGAAGAGCACATCTCGACTTCTCTGGTGAATTCACATCCATTCTAAGGATTCTTGTGGTAGCAACTGCTGCAGCTCAAAAGCCAGTTTGAAGAGATGAAAGAGAAGCCCCTTTTTTGGGGATCGAAGCTCCCAAGAGAATAGAACAAGTGGAATGGAGGGACAGGTGAACCAGAAAGCGAAAGCCAGAAGGGTGCGAAGTACTCTCTAGACAAAAGAAAGACATGTAAACGATGAAGACTAAGACGAAGGCGGCTGTGGTGTGGTCCAACCCATGGAAAACCCTCATCCCCCCATTGCTCAGGGCTCCCTGCAGCGTTGCTGGGCTTTACCCGTGTGGATGCGGGCTTCTATAAGAGAATGAGAAGTTCTCTCTTAACAAGAAAACACGAACCGCGCGGAGCCTACCCGAGTTCGTTTTCTGCCACCACTGGGTGGCCGCCGGGGAAACACAGCCCAGCCCCCTCTCGTCAATTCTCATTAGGAGGTCGAACCAAGGACCTATAGAAGTCGGGGCTACCCCGTCCCCATGGCAACGCAACAGTGTCCTGAGGGAGGAGTTGAGAGGCCTTATAGTAGCACGGACCGCTTTTTCATTCTAGGTCATGTTTTTTCAAAGAGAATTTAGTGATCATCACAAGCAATTAAGTGCATTTTTCTGCTCTTCGATTTAGCAAAGAGGCGATGGAATCCCTGTATCCCCGCACAGCCCGATGGAATCCCTGGCTGTTCTTCCCGCCGTAGGTCGAGCCAAAAAAGTTCCTAGACATGGCTTATTTCCCTCCCTACAGGGTCAGCTCGATATCTAGTCAATCATGCATGCGTTGGGAAGCTATTACACTCACCAACCATATGAGGCGGCTCCATAGCACGAGAAATTAAGCCGTGAATGACTTTCAGCCCTTCTTTCGCGGTATACTTGAAATCTTTGTTGAGTAGCGTGTCAGTATGGACTTCTTTTTATCCGTGTGCTTTTGTTTTGTATTTAGAAGGATGCCATTTGAAATTCAAAGATAAGTAGTTCACCCATTTGCGAAAAGTAGCCAAAAAGTGAAGATATGCAAGAATAAGGTGAGCGATAGGATGAGAAAAAATAGTAGCAGATCAAGTAGGTATCAAACTCGATAAATTAAGAGAATGACAATGGAGCTAGCCTAAGGGTTTATTATGAAAATATAAGAAAGAAGCAAATAAAAAACATACTCAAAAATAGAAGTATCGCATCCGATACTTGTGTTTGACATGCATGTTCAGCATGTGTCGTGGCACTAATTCAAGGATGAAATGTCCATGCTACTTAGCTTTATAAACAACCCATATTTAAGCATTCAAACATTTCTGTTCCTGGTCGTCTGCCTTATGGTTCTCCACTTCACCCGGTGTGCTTTGACGAGGACCAAGGAAAATATACCATTTTAATGTTCTATCAACTTATTGAAACCCCACGTTTCCCTTCCAATGATCAAGGCAGGTGAGATTAATTACAGGATGAAAGGAGGTGATGAGTGTAATATAGCTTGTGTGTGGCGACGCATGGGTTAAGCATGGTTGATCGCATGTTTGTTGATGTTGCCTAACCTCCAATCGCTTGCTCCCCTACCTGCCCACAACATCAACCCCTCCCCCCCCCCCCCCCCCCCCCCCCCGACCCCCTCTGGCATCATCCCTTTACCGCCGCATCATCACTTCCACCAAGAAGGCCAATGAGGTTAGTAAGGGAGGAGGAGGTCATGGGAAGGTGGGGGAGCACACGATCGGAGTGGGTTTTGCGCCAGAGGAGGATGTCATGGGGTGGTGGGGGAGCAAGAGATGATGTTGATGATGGTGGGGGAGCAAGAAATGATTTTGATGAGGAGCAAGTAGATGGGGGGATCGAAGGGTGGATGATGATGGTGATGGTGGTGGTGGTGGTCGTTGTTGTTGACAGCAGGGGTGTGGGAGGGGTTTGAGGTGGGAGGAGGTGATGTTATTGGTGTTACCAATGACGACGAGATTAGGGTTCCGATGGAGATGACTCGTTGAGGTGGTGTTATGGTTTTTTTGTCGACAGCAGTTATGTACTTTTTTTTAAATCTTGGGCGCACTATTTTTTAATTATTTTTAAAAACCATACCGGCATCGGGTGTTTATTGGCCATTATTTCGTGAGTGTTTATTGGCCCACAGAAATTCCATATGGACACCCACAAAAAGTCTATAGTATATTTTGTTTATTTTTGTTTTTTTGATACATCGGAAGTGAAACTACATTAAATCAGAAGGAGAACCCCCTTGGAAACCCCGACCCCTTTACATCCATACGAAGTAACTGGGTTAAGGCAGCAGGAGGGTGATCCCAAATCTGGAGCTCTACATCTAAGTTACACCCCGTAGTAGCAAGAGCATCGGCAAAGAAGTTAGCCTCGCGAAGAACAGGTCGGAAGGAGCAAATATGAAACCTCGATGCCAAGTTCCAAATATCCAAAATTAATCTTAGCAGTGGATGGAAAGTAATATCTAGTGCACTAATAAGCAAGAGGGCCACCTGCGAATCCAATTCACACGTAATCTCTTGGAAACCCTTCCTCCAAGCAATTTCCAATCCCCATCGGAGAGCCTACAGTTCCACGTTTAAAATAGTACAACTGCCAATGAACGCAGAAAAACAAAGTAACCAAGTCCTTGACTCATCACGAAAAAGCCCCTGCACCTGAGAGACCTGGATTCCCTTTGCTAGCACCGTCAACATTAAGCTTAATGATCCCTCTAGGAGGCGGTAACCAGCAAATGAGAGAAGTACCTGAAAGAACAACTAGAGTCCTCTCAAATACACGAGACACCTCATAAGCAGTTGTCACGCCCCGCTTCCCAAAACTACGGAGGCGAAGCGTGACTAAGGCCCTCTTAGGCCAGAGCTGTGAAGCTCGGACCCAATAAGCGTCTGTGTGGTACTCCAAGACGAAGGAACAGGTCCCCGTAGAAAAAATACGGAACAACAAAAGTACTGAAAAGGGAAACATTCATTTTATTCAAACCAACATCCAGAAAGTACTGAGAGTTAAACCAAAAGCCTGACACGGCTACAACAGCTGAAAGTAAACTACTGGGGCAAGCATCCAACCTAGACAGAAAGAGTAAACGGTGCTACGCACCTAACTAAAAAGCAGTAAGAACTCTGGTATAGCAACATGAAGACCTCTAGCTCTGGTCCTCCTCGGGCACGTACTCTAGGTTGACGTCCTCGGGCTCTACGTACTCTGGCAGGTCTGCCTCGTCAATGTACTCCGGCTCAACACCTGACGTACAGCACCCAAGAGAAACGGAACTGTACGTCAGGTAAAGTCTACACAGAAAATGTTAGACTCTACTGCTAGTGTATTTTAATTTAAAACAACGATTTACTGGTTGATTAACATGCTGGGGTTATAACATGGCATTGAAAGAAAGTAACGAAGCAGGAAAAGTAAACACGACACGCTGTAGCCGTAGCGTGTGCTACTGACTACAGGACTAACCTAAACGGGTCAAGACAAGATGGGACAAGACGCGGCAAGACAAGACACGACACGACAAGACACGTGTGACTCGAAGGGTTCATGCCTTACGGTTCGAGGGGGATCAGACCCTCTCCCCGTGCGCACGCTCAACCCTACCCCACCCAAGTGCACAAGACAAGTCCGTACAAGGGATCACTCACTCTGTCAAGTAAGTGCCCTATTGCCCGCAAGCTGTGTATCAGTACAAGGGATCACTCAGTGAGTGCCCTATTGCCTGCAAGCTGTATATTAGTACAAGGGTTCACTCACTCTGTCGAGTTAGTGCCCTATTGCCCGCACGCTGTGTATCAGTACAAGGGATAACTCACTCTGTCGAGTGAGTGCCCTATTGCACGTAAGCTGTGTATCCGTACAAGGGAACACTCGGTGAGTGCCCTATTGCCCACAGGCTGTGCATGACAAGACACGACATGCCAAGACAGGGATGGTTCTTCTAGGGGGCCCACACGGACGCACACACAGGAAAACCTTAAGGTGTCAAAAGTTGTTGTTGTTGCGCTTAGACTTCGTCGTCAAGTCTAAGCTGTCAAGGGGTGTCTCGGACGCTATCATTTTACGTCCGGTTCTCTTTGGTTGCATTCTAACAGTTCTAAGGATCTAAGGCCTAAACATGGCCGAAAGTACAAGTGAGTACACTTGCCTGCGGTGGCGACTGCGTCGTCTGTCCGGGGCGTCCCGTCGAAACGTCTCGTCGGTGATGATCCGTCTAAAACAGGATCACGGCGATGTCAGATCGTGTTTTTTGGTCAAACCTGTTATGGTTTGTTTCTAAATTTGGCGGGACTAACCTATCAGTCAAAAAGTCACGTTTTTTATGTTTGTTCAGTCTAGATCAACGTCTACCCAATGTGCACAGAAAATTAGTTCGTTCGTCGATCTTTCCTACGGTGGGCAATGTTTTACAGATGCTGAAATTAACTGTAGTTCGTGTTGACCAATTTTAGATTAGGGTTTGATGAGTTACAGTGTGGGTTTTACTACTCGTTAGGGAAACCAACCTCGTGACGTCGTCCAACAAGCGGAAGTCGGGTCTGAACGGCGAAGCGTCTTCGGCGTTTGGAACTCCTCGGCCATGGATAGCGTAGCAAGGTACCTCTGAACAACGGGGTGGTGGCACAAAATCAGCGATCTAACAGCGATCCTCCTCCCGTTGCGAGTAGCGCAACGGATCTTCACGATAACGGCGACGTCGGCTAAAAGTACGTGCGTGCGGCAACACACGTAAACTCCGAGAGTCCAAGGGGGCTGTTGGTAGATGAAGTAGGACCAGTGGAAGATGTTCGGCCTGGTGGGTGGCCGACGACGTGAGCATACGGCGGTGGGTGGCCGTGAAAAGCTGGAGAGGACAGATTCGCGCAACGTTCGTTGTTGTGTATCTCAGTGGAATTCCAGCTATGAACAGCGACAACGGAAAATTGCAGAAGGGAAAGGACTTCAAGCCGAAGCCAACGGTGGTGGAGTTGACACCGGGGGTGGTCGGAGGTGGTCGTGAGCCGACGTTGAAGTTCAACTTCCAGATCTGTCAAAACAGTCGATACGGAGTGTTCCGACGAGGATTCCCGGAGCTACAGGTGGGCTATGAGCATGAGGGAAGTTGCAGAGCGGAGAGGGGTCAAAGGGGAACAAAGTGGTGGTGGTGGTCGCCGACGTTCACGGTGGCTGGCCGTGAGCAAGATGGTCGGCGGCCAGATCTGTGCTACTTTGTGTTTGGGGGCTATTTAGAGAGAGAAAACGGAGGAGAGAGAAAGGGGGGCGGAGGGGGAAGGTGGCCGACGGCCAGGGGTGGTCGTTGGTGGTCTTGGATGGCCAGAGTTGTCGAGAGAAATTACGTGGAAGATGTTTTGCGTGAGAGTCTTGGCGGCTGGGTTAGTTTCCTTTTAGAAGATGAGGGTTTTGCTATTTAGGTTTGGATTTTTGGCTAAATGTGAGAGAGAGAGAGATAGGGAGAGTGGAGATAGGGGGAAAAGAGGGTGTCTCTAGTGGCAGAATAATATCCCATGATACGTAGGAGCAAAGTTAGAGATATGATTTAGATTTGAATTTCAAATTGGTTAGCGACTAATCAACAGTGGAAAATTGATTAGGGGATATCTTCCACTACGGGCATCGGAAAAATAATCTGCAAATACCGGGACGATCGTGAAAACGAGAGGTACGGGGCTACGAGGTCTGATCACGTGCTACACTTATCAGAAATTATCGTAAAATCGGGAACTGAGTATTGGTGCCAAAAGACCAAAATGCCCTTCCATTCAAAGCTGTCTTGCGTGAAAACGAGCCATGAAATGACGTTCCCAAAAATTACTATAAAATTCTACACTTCCATACAGTCACAACGGCATATCACATCGTATATACCAAAACCAAGAAAGAGCCAAATAAAATGCATGCACGAAAAAGTACGTGCACGTAGAAATACATAAGGTCGGAAAGCGACCGTTACATTCTACCCCACTAAAATAAAGATTCCGTCCTCGGAATCAAAAACACTAATCAGAAAACAAGAATAGGAAATGCTCTCTCATCTCCTCCTCGCGCTCCCAAGTTGACTCTCCAGGTGATCTGTGACGCCACATCACTCTCACCAGGTCGACTACATTATTCATCAATTGCTTCTGTCGACGGTCCAAAATCTGCACAGGCTGCTGGTAATATGTCAGGTCTGGGCGAACCGTAATCTCTGAGAAATCAACCGAGTGACGGATCACTGATGTACTGACGTAGCTGAGATACGTGGAATACGTCGTGAACTCCCTCCAAAGATGGTGGCAGAGCAAGGCGATAGGCCACTGCTCCCATACGCTCCAGCGCATCGAATGGTCCAATATACTTCGGACCCAGCTTTCCCTTCTTCCCGAAACGAATGACTCTGCGGTTCGGAGAAATCTTCAAGAAGACGTGATCTCCAGTCTGGAACTCCAAAGGTCTCCTCTTGGCATCTGCCCAATGCTCGAAGTGGTCCTGTGCAATCCTGAGCTTCTCTCTGATGTCTCTCAAGACATCCACAGCTTTCACTATCATCTCTAGACCCAACAGCTCCCGATCTCCGATGTCATCCCAGCTCAGTGGCGATCGGCATTTCCTCCCATATAAGACCGCAAATGGCGCCATGCCAATGCTCGCCCGGTAGCTGTTGTTATACAAAAACTCCACCAAGTGAAGATGGTCCTCCCACGAACCCTTCAGATCGAGCGTACAAGCTCGCAGCATATCATCTAGAATCTGAATAGTCCTCTTGGACTGGCCATCGGTCTGTGGGTGGTACGCCGTGCTGAAGTTCAGACTCGTACCGAAATTCTCCTGTAGACTTCTCCAGAACTGAGACGTGAACCTCGAGTCTCTATCAGACACGATGCTCACGGGGACTCCATGTAAGCGTACAATCTCCTGCACGTATACGGTCTACCTCATGGCGAGCTATGAGCCTCGCTCAACAGCTCCTCTCGAACATCACCTGCAGGTACGTAGAGTCTACTGCCATACCTCAGCAAACCGTCCTCATGAATCACGAACTCCGTCCGAAGTCCAGCTTCAAACTGCCTCCTGATCCTCTGCAGCTTCGGATCTCCGGCATGTGCTGCCTTGATACGATCCACGATCGTGGACTAAATCTGCAAATTCATGAATGAAGGAACCACACCAGGTAGGACGACCTCTAAAGCCATCTCTCTTTGCTGCTACTGTAATCTCCAGTCGGCAGTATGCATCATCGCAGTAGGAAGTCTACTCAAGGCATCTGGCACTACATTCACCTTTCCTGGGTGATACTGCAGATCTATCTCATAGCCTGCCATAAGCTCCAACCATCGTCTCTGACGCATGTTGAGCTCTTCTACGTGAAGATATACTTCAAGCTTGGATGATCGGTGAAGATCTTCATGCTCTCACTCAGCAAGAAGTGTCTCCCGATCTTCAGCGTAACTATCACCACTGCCAACTCCAGAGCGTGCGTCGGGTAATTCTTCTCATGAGTCCTCGACTGACGAGAAGCGTACACGACCACGTGGCCATGCTGATGCAAGACGCATCCTAGGTCCTTCCCTGATGCATCACAATATACCTCAAAGCCTCTGCTCTGATCCGATACCGCCAAAATCAGTGCTGACATCAACCTCGCCTTTAAGATACCGAAGGCCTCCTCACAAGCTTCCGACCACTGGAACTCCACATCCTTCCTCATCAGCTTCGTCATCGGCTCTGCATTCCTCGAGAACTCAAACTTAAGATGGCCTGGAATCCTAAATACCACCCTCTCACTGTGGCATTCAAACAGAGCGTGGAAGTCACCCAGCAATTTGATGCCAAGAACGACATCGAAAAAGCGATAGATCATGGACAATGAAATCTAATAGTTCATGTCAACTGACCACCAAAGGGATCGATCGATAACCCAGATCCACTGTCACCATTCTGTTCCCTGTGGTGATATCCCAACACTTTGGAAGTGTATGGGCTGGAATAGAGTGCCTTGTTACAACCTTCCGGGGTATGATGCACATAGACGCACTGGAGTCGAACAATGCCAAGACCGGGTGAGAGGACACTAGAATGGTGCCTAAGGTATAAAAGAACTAAGGTCCAACAGGACTACTCTAACAAACAAGGCAATCAAACAATGCTAACAAAGTCTAACTATGAAATGAAAGACCGGATGTGAAGAAATACCTGCAATAACTCCATCTACGTGTTCAGCCTTGCCAGCTGTTGTACGCCAGCCTCCGGAGTTGCATTGCCTGTCGAAACATCTGCTCCTGTGGAGCCAAGGGTGGTCCACGGACAGCAGCTCCTCTTTGAAACAGGGCAGGCGCTCTACTCTGCACTGGAACTGGTGCTCTGCTCTCCACATGGCGATACCTCGGGCAATCTTTAACCGCGTGTGTGGCAACTCCACATGCCAGACACAATCCCAGATTCTTCCTGCAAGTGCTCGAATGATGTCCCGACTTGCCACAGTAATGACACGGTCCCTTATTCTGGCACTGTACAGGTGCTCCAGGCCTCTTGAAAAGCACAGTCTGAAACTGGTCTCACTGCAGGTCTAGCTGCTGGCCTGAACTGCTCTACTGGTCGGTTCCCTCGCAGTGGCAGTGGTGGTGCAGTCGGATGAGCCTGGGCAGTACGGGCAATCTGATGTGCCTGTTCAACCAACCGATACTGAACATCTAACATCTCTTCCATAATGTCCAGTAATTGGCGAAACTTGCCACTTCGGCCATCCATGGTCCCGTCAGCTGAAGGTCCATCTCGAGCTTCACGTCCTCCCACCATCCTAACGATAGGAAATACACAACTTAGACTCGTACACATTACTGGATAATAATAAAAAGAATGTTAATACTTCTATCGTTCCGAACTTTTTGCAGAAAAGGACCTGCATGGGCCACCACTAAAACCTGTCACACCCCGCTTCCCAAAACTACGGAGGCGAAGCGTGACTAAGGCCCGCTTAGGCCGGAGCTATGAAGCTCGGACCCAATAAGCGTCTGTGTGGTACTCCAAGACGAAGGAACATGTTCCCGCAGAAAAAGTACGGAACAACAAAAGTACTGAAAAGGGAAACATTCATTTTATTCAAACCAACATCCAGAAAGTACTGAGAGTCAAAACAAAAGCCTGACATGGCTATAACAGCTGAAAGTAAACTACTGGTGCAAGCACCCAACCTAGACAGAAAGAGTAAACGGTGCTACGCACCTAACTAAAAAGCAGTAAGAACTCTGGAACAGCAACGTGAAGACCTCTAGCTCTGGTCCTCCTCGGGCACGTACTCTGGGTCGACGTCCTCGGGCTCTACGTACTCTGGCAGGTCCGCCTCGTCAATGTACTCCGGCTCAACACCTGACGTACATCACCCAAGTGAAAAGGAACTGTACGTCAGGTAAAGTCTACACAGAAAATGTTAGACTCTACTGCAAGTGTATTTTAATTTAAAACAACGATTTACTGGTTGATTAACATGCTGGGGTTATAACATGGCATTGAAAGAAAGTAACGGAGCAGGAAAAGTAAACACGACACGCGGTAGCCGTAGCGTGTGCTACTGACTACGGGACTAACCTAAACGGGTTAAGACAAGATGGGACAAGACGTGGCATGACAAGACAAGACACGTGTGACTCGAAGGGTTCACGCCTTACGGTTCGAGGGGGATCGGACCCTCTCCCCGTGCGCATGCTCAACCCTACCCCACCCAAGTGCACAAGACAAGTCCGTACAAGGGATCACTCACTCTGTCAAGTGAGTACCCTATTGCCCGCAAGCTGTGTATCAGTACAAGGGATCACTCAGTGAGTGCCCTATTGTCCGCAAGGTGTGTATCAGTACAAGGGATCACTCACTCTGTCGAGTGAGTGCCCTATTGCCCGCAAGCTGTGTATTAGTACAAGGGATCACTCACTCTGTCGAGTGAGTGCCCTATTGCCTGCAAGCTGTGTATCCATACAAGGGATCACTCGGTGAGTGCCTTATTACCCGCAGGCTGTGCATGACAAGACACGACATGACATGACATGGATGGTTCTTCTAGGGGGTCCACACACATGCACACACAGGAAAACCCTAAGGTGTCAAAAGTTGTTGTTGTTGCGCTTAGACTTCGTCGTCAAGTCTAAGATGTCAAGGGGTGTCCTGGACACTATCATTTCATGTCCGGTTCTCTTTGGTTATATTCTAACAGTTCTAAAGATCTAAGGCCTAAACACAACCGAAAGTACAAGTGAGTACACTTGCCTACGGTGGCGAGTGCGTCGTCTGTCTGGGGAGTCACATCGAAACGTCTCGTCGGCGATGGTCCGTCTGAAACAGGATCACGGCGATGTCAGATCGTGCTTTTTGGTCAAACCTATTATGCTTTGTTTCTAAATTTGGCTGGACTAACCTATCAGTCAAAAAGTTACGTTTTTTATGTTTGTTCAGTCTAGATCGACGTCTACCCTATGTGCACAGAAAATTAGTTCGTTCGTCGATCTTTCCTACTATGGGCAACGTTTTACAGATGCTGAAATTAACTTTAGTTCGTGTTGACCAATTTTAGATTAGGGTTTGATGAGTTACAGTGTGGGTTTTACTACTCGTTAGGGAAACCAACCTCGTGACGTCGTCCAACAAGCGGAAGTCGGGTCTGAACGGCGAAGCGTCGACGTCGTATGGAACTCCTCGGCCGTGGGTAGCACAGTGAGGTACCTCTGGATAGTGGGGTGGTGGCGCAAAATCAGCGATCTAACAGCGATCCTCCTCCCGTTGTGAGTAGCGCAACGGATCTTCACAATAACGGCGACGTCGGCTAAAAGTACGTGCATGCAGCAACACACGTGAACTCCGAGAGTCCAAAGGGGCTATCAATATATGAAGTAGGACCAGTGAAAGATGCTCGGTCCAGTGGGTGGCCGACGGTGTGAGTGTACGACGGTGGGTGGCCGTGAGAAGCCGGAGAGGATAGATTCGTGCAACATTCGTTGTCGCGTGTCTCAGCAGAATTCCGGCGATGAACAGAGACAACGGGAAATTGCAGAAGGGAAAGTACTTCAAGACGAAGCCAAAGGTGGTGGATTTGACGCCAGGGGTGGTCGGAGGTGGTCGTGAGTCGGCGTTGAAGTTCAGCTTCCAGATCTGTCAAAAACAGCCGATACGGCGTGTTCCGATGAGGATTTCCGGAGCTACAGGTGGGCTATGAGCATGAGGAAAGTTGCAGAGCGGAGAGGGGTCAAAGGAAAACAAAGTGGTAGTGGCGGTCGACGGCGGTGGCAGCGGTCGGCAGTTGGCCGTGAGCAAGATGGCCGGCGGCCAGATCTATGCTACTTTGTGTTTGGGGGCTATTTAGAGAGAGAAAACGGAGGAGAGAGAAAGGGGGCCGGAAGGGGAAGGTGGCCGACGGCAAGGGGTGGTCGCCGGTGGTCTTGGGTGGCTGGAGTTGTTGAGAGAAAATGTGTGGAAGATGGTTTGCGTGAGAGTCTTGGCGGCTGGGTTGGTTTCCTTTTAGAAGATGAGGGTTTTGCTATTTAGGTTTGGATTTTTGGCTAAATGTGAGAGAGAGATAGAGATAGGGAGAGTGGAGATAGGGGAAAAAGAGGATGTCTCTAGTGGAAGAATAATATCCCATGATATGTAGGAGCAAAGTTAGGGATATGATTTAGATTTGAATTTCAAATTGGTTAGCGACTAATCAACGGTGGAAAATTGATTAGGGGATATCTTCCACTACGGGCATCAGAAAAATAATTCGAAAATACCGAGACGATCATGGAGACGAGAGGTACGGGGCTACGAGGTCCGAACACGTGCTACACTTACCAGAAATTATCGTAAAATCGGGAACTGAGTATTGGTGCCAAAAGACCAAAATGCCCTTCCATTCAAAGCTGTCTTGCGTGAAAACGAGCCGTGAAATGACGTTCCCAAAAATTACTATAAAATTCTAAACTTCCATACGGTCACAACGGCATATCACATCGTATATACTGAAACTAAGAAAGAGCCAAATAAAATACGTGCACGAAAAAGTACGTGCACGTAGAAATCCATAAGGTCGGAAAGCGACCGTTACAGCAGTACTCACAATATGTCTAGAAGACCAAAGCTCATCAACACCAACCTCCCCTGGAGTAAAAACTCATAAGCATCATGCATACCAAATCTTCCACAGGCAGGTCGCAAAAAGGACAATCTTATGGATGGGCAATGACCGTCGATGGAGAAATGTCGTGAGCAATTCAGAAAGCGACAAAGTGTAGAAAGCAGGATAAACTGATGCAGGGAACAAAGCATCCCAAATTGTCCTAGCTCTGGGGAAATCACGAAGAACATGAAGTGTACCCTCCGGAATGGAACAACAGAAAGTGCAATCCCCAGACACTGCCATGCCTCGCTTAAAACAAAGCTAATTAGTGACAATTCTATCTTTACAGGCGAGCCAGAGAAAGTGGCTCCATCTGGCAGGTATAGGCAACTTTCAAATCCATGCAAACTGAAAGTCCATAATCGGATGAGTAGCTATAAGCAATTGTAGATAATAGGACTGAGTGGTAAACAACCCATTGGAGGTGTACTGTCAAATATAACGGTCAAGTTGTCATGTGACTCGAGGGAGGGGGTAAGCCATAATAGTTTGAGCCACATCCTCAGGTACTGTTAAAAATAACTTGGACACATTCCAAGAACCATTCTGAATGAACTCCTGAACACGCTTCTGAGGGTTAACAATGGAGGTCGGTTGGGAGATAGAAGACAAAAGAGGGCGACCCAGCCAATTATCACCCCAAAAATAAGTATGGGTCCCATTCCCCACCCTCTTCACTAATCCCTCCCTTAGCACCTGCAAACCATAGACAACACTCCTCCACGAATAGGACCAGGAAGTAGGAAGGGAAAGAAGTCCTGAGACGAAAGAAAGAACATCCGCTGGCAGATTATAATTCGCTCGCATCAACCGAACCCAAAGGGAATGCGGTTCCATCAGAAATCTAGAGGCTAATATCTGTAGCATTAACAGATTATGAAGTTTCATAGAGCGAATGCCAAGCCCGCCACATTTCTTAGGTGCGCACACCTCCATCCAATTAACAAGATGAATCTTCCTCTTACCTTCATAACCTCCCCAGAGGAAAGACCTATTCCATCGATCCAACTCAGCTGTAGTATGCTTGGGAATCCTAGAGGTAAGCATAACATAAGTAGGAATCGCATAGGTGACTGAGCTAATAAGGGTTGCACACACACCTAGACTTAATAACTTGGATTTCCAACCAGATAACTTAGCTCTGATCTTCTCCACCACTTTCCTATAAGTGTGCTTAGTGACCCTTCAATGAATTAGCTGCACACCCAAATATTTCCCCAGATCTAGCGATGATTTGACACCAAGAGATGAACAAATACGAAAAGCATGGCGACGACCAACCGAATGGGAAATAAAACAGCAGGACTTCTCCAAATTAACCTTAGCTCCAGACGCAGCACAAAACACATCTAATATCTCACGCACCCATTGAGTGTGCTGGAAAGTAGCCCGTCCAAACAAGAACACATCATCTGCGAACAACAAGTGGGAAATGGCCGACCCCCCTGAACCCAACACAATAGGCTTCCAGGTCTTGTTAGACACCGCCTTCAAAATCAGTAATCCCAAACGCTCCATACAAAGCCCAAACAAATACGGGGAGAGAGGATCACCTTGGTGCAGACCCCTCCCAGGGGAAAACCATTCAGAAGTCTCCCCATTCCACAGACCTTAGAGCTGTGATGAAGAGACACAAAACATAATCAATGAGATCCATGATCTAGGGATTCCAAAAAGGGACACAGTCTCCATCCAAAAAATCACATCTAACACGATCATATGCCTTCTCCAGATCGATCTTCATAGCAAAAAGCCCATCCTTACATTTCGACTTCTTAATAGAATGAATCATCTCTTGGGCCACTAAGATATTATCAGAGGCCTGCCTACCTGGAATAAAGCTTACCTGAAGGGGACTAATAAGGTCATGTAGAAGAGGTCGAAGCCTGTTCACCAGCACCTTAGTCACCAGCTTATATGGGACACAACAAAAACTGATAGGTCGAAACTGGTTCAACCTTTCTGGATGCGGGACTTTTGGAATGAGAACCAATAAGGTTTTGTACAAGTCCTTATCAAATTTGCCCCGACGCAGCGCCTCCGAGACCAAAGAAACCAAGGAGAACTTAACTGTATCCCACATCTCCTGAAACACACCAGCATGAACCATCCACCCCAGGTGCCTTCCATGGCTTCATTTGGAAAAGATCCTCCCTGACTTCAACTTCCTCAACAGGACGTTCAAGGTGCAGCACTTGATTAGGGGAGAGCAAAGGACAAAGACAAGGAGAAGGAGAAACGATCGATCAAACAGACCCTTCCTCCCAAAACAGGACTTTATAGAACTCTGTGACATGGCTTTTTAGCTCTGATTTATCTAAGATCCAAGAACCAGAACTATCCTTCAACATGGAGATGTGATTCCTACGCCGACGACATAACATAGACAAATGAAAGAACTTTGTATTTCGATCCCCATTAAGCAACCAATCCACCCTAGATTTTTGAGCCCAGAATATCTCCTACTTAGCAAGAAGACCATCATACTCCGAAATCAAGTTAGCTTCCAATTGACAGAATTGATGAGAAGAGTGTGTAGAAATTGCACGCTGCACTCCATCAATCCTACCCTTCAACCACCTTTTCCGACGAAATAAGTCTCCAAAAGAAGTCTGATTCCATACTTTGATATCCACTGCAACCTGTGACAACTTGCGACCCCACTCCCCCTGTGCTCTATCCCACATCTCCAAAAAAGATCCATGAAATTCCTCTTCCCTTAGCCACATAGCTTGGAACCGAAAGGGCTTCAAAATAGTGTTAACCTGATGATCTGGCTCCGATAACAATAGCAGTGGACAGTGATCTGAATATAATCGCGGCAAATGTCGTACTAAGGCATGTGGAAACAACTGACACCAAGGAGGAGTCACCAAAACCCTGTCCAGATGTTCTGATACTCGGGCACCGCCTTTGCGTTGATTACACCAAATAAATGGATTTCCTACGAAGTGCATTTCCATGAGGCCACATGATGAAATCATTTGTTGGAAGCGTAAGCATCGAGCTAAGGAAGGTAACACCCCACCAAACTTCTTAGAAGAACATATAATATCATTGAAGTCACCCATGAGCATACAGGTCAAATCCACCCCACTGGCAAACTCTTCCAACATATCCCATAGTTTCCATCTAGCAGGACAACTATGAGGAGCATAAACTACAGAGAGCAATAAAGTCGGTAATCCGCTCCTACGAATCAGGACGTGAAGCAGATGAGTGGAGGAGAAACATAGCTCCAGATCAAAGGAGAGCCCATCCCAACAATGCGATAATCCCCCAGAAAATCCCACAGGGTCAACAACAATATAATGGGAAAAATTCAATTTATGAACCACCTGCTGCGCTCGCTCCTTCGAAATGCGTGGCTCCGCAATAGCTAGTAGGGATGGCTTGAAAGACACCAACAAGTCTCGAATTCCTCTGCTGAAAGCCTCCTTATCCCGCACCATGACAGTTCCAAAACAGAAAATTCATCAAGAGCGGAGAGGGGGATTGCCTAGGGCAACACCATCCCTATACATATGTACCATGTCTGATCCGACGAAATCCATCGGGGAGCTCTGCGGCATGGGGGAAGAATCATGTGCACCCACCTCACTATCAAGCGGTGCCCTAGGAACTACCTCCATCTCAATCGCCTCCGACGAAGGGTCATCAGGTGGATTCCGCATGCGAGCATCCGCCTGCAACATGGCTTGATGAGATTTAGGACCATCCGCTGGAAACTTCTCAACCGCCATGGCCGGATGTTCATTAGAGATGTCCTGCAGAGGAGCGCGAATAGCCAAGGAAAGTGACGAGATAGTCGAAGCAGCGGTCATTGCAGCGGTACGCGATCGAGACTTCTGTTGCAGGGAAAGGGCAGCCCCTCGTGTGCTCAAATCAACGGGTGTTGCATTGTAAACTAACTGATGTGGCCTAGCACCACCCAATAAAATAGAGGATGGTCGGGGCCCATGGGCTTTTTCTGAAGCATCTGGTTGTTGTTTTGATTTTGCAGCAGATGAGCCAACAGAAGGCCCAATTGGTTGGGACGTGTGGCATGCATAAAAGGAAGGACGACGCAGCATTCCTAATTCACTGGAAGCGGCGGCAGTTAGAGGCTCGACCGCCCCCTCCAATGTTTCCTTGGCCACGTCACCCCCAACGATTTCCGACAGAACCGCAAAACGAGATCCAGACGATGCAACCATCATGGCATAACCGGAACCCTCCCATATCGCCGTACCGACCGGTCGACAAGGATGGCGATCACGCGCAACCAGCCATGGCCGAATATTACTCGATTGAGGCTGAAACGATGCAGTAGGTGTCACAGCGACCCCCGAAGAAGGCTGCCCAGCATGCTCCACCTCCCCCTCAGCTGTCCTAGGGATTGCTATTGAGGACATAGTTGATTGGAAAGGGCAGGGATCCTTGTTCCCTACTCTTCCCCACTTGAAGCAAAGCATCCCCAAACCTTCATACTGCACCGGTTGCCATCGTCCCTCAAAAAAGACTTGCATCTTCAGCGGCTTATTTAGCTCAATTTCAACACAGACGCTAGCAAAACGTGCTTTAGGGACGAATTAGGTATGTGAATCCAATTTGAGAGCACTGCCAACCCAATTTCCCAAAGCCATAAGAATCCTTCCATCATAGTACTCCACTGGTAAATAAGGAAACCGAACCCACACCGCAGTGGAGTCTATTATCGCCGACGATGGAGAAAAATCTGGAACCCATCTGCGAAGAGTTAGATAATGGCCAAAAATTAGCCAAGGACCCTCCTCCAATGCATACGGTAAGTCCTCATTACAGTGAAATTTAATCATAACAAAACTCTCTCCCAATTCGATGAAATCAAGTTCACCTTTAGGTTTCCACAGATGGGACAGTCGAGCTTCGAGCACAGGAAACGTAACATTTCGTCCAAGCAATTTCACTATGACGGATTGATTGCATTTCAGTCGTAGCCGATGTTTAAAGGCCGGAGAAAGTGAAATGCAATCCCCATCTCACGTAGACTCAATTACAATGTCATCATCCCGTTATGATACATCTATATACCCATGAAGGATTGCGGTACAGCGGCAGCGGAGGGACCCATATGCAGACCTCCTTGAAGGTCTTTGGATTCAATTCAACAGCAAGATCTTCCTCAAGCCGAGTAACAGTATTCCCAGATTTTATCTCCTCTTCTGCATCAATCATCTCTAGACACTCACTCCCCAACGTCGAGTACTGTTTGATCTTCTATTGTGCTGCGTATTAAATTGTCGTCTTCTTCGCGAGATTTCTCGCCGCCACGGCTGCCGGGATTCTCCCCGACAGCCGCCCCACTTACAGTTATTTCCGTCTTTCTAAAACAACACAGCTTTTTCTTGTAGTTTAGTATATTTTGTTTTCGTTCAGTTGTTCTCATTCACGGACTTCCGTCTAAGAAATATTTCTCCGTGGGAAGAAGCTTCTGGTCATGAAATTTTGACTTTGGTCGATGGAATGATTCGATGGCGGAAATCTTGTTTCCAGCCATGAAAAAAGATAAATTCAATCACATGCATATATATTGAGCGACAAATGCAGGTTATATAATAAGATCACAATCACTACTACAATGAGGGCGTGCATGCATTCTCAGTTTGCACTTTATTCCTTAAACAACGACCTCGAAAGGCATATATTACTTGCTCATCGCTCAAATTAATTCACCATCACAGCCCCATCTCCAGCAGCAGCAGCGGCAGCAGTGGAAGCAGCAGAAGCTACAGCCGTGATGCCAAAAGCAGCTCTGTAGGTTCCGGAGGCCCAACGAGAGGAGCCGTAGATCACAACATTGCGATCTTTCTGAAGGATGCACACATAGTTCCCTTGCTCTCCTTGGCTCCCGCTCGACCAAATAGCATTGTTGTACTGATCGTACACGACAAGGTTTCCGTCATTTTGCATGTCTAGACGGCACCCTGAAGCCCGGCCGCCGGTGTTGGTGGCCCAGATGGGCTGGCTGTTTTCGTATAGAACCAGATTGCAGTCGTACTGCATGGAGAAAACGTAAGGTCCCCATGTGAGGGATTGACCGGAGCTGAGAGTCTCCCCGGAGTAGAGAACTTGTTCGCCCATTCCGGACGGTGCGAACATGATGATGCCCAGGGTTGATGCCAAGATCAATCTGGCCCAAGGCATTGGACTTGACATTGTTTACTTGTTTATTTATTTTGTTTGCAACATACAGGCCCGAGCGGCTAGCTAGCTAGCGGAATTTATGATGGAGGATGTCCATATTTGCAGCTTGATTTTCTACTGTTGTGGGTACATTTTTCTTGTCATCTATCTTGACCTGGAGCTTATCCTTCTGGTCCCTATATGTCTCGCTTCTTCTTGATTGGATCTCTAGATTTCTACCTGTACCCAGCACCAATCAAGATCGCAGAGGAAATCCCACTGCCTCATCCGCAACATCACGATATCATTGGCTCTTTCTATACTTTTTCGATCGGACGGTTGGCCCTACTTACGCTTTTGCGGCCACGATTTCTTCTTTATCATATTTTTAGGTGCAACGCCACAATTTCTATTGGCGACCGAGGTGCCTGCTAACCGATTTCGGCCAGGGACTGGTAGTGTTGATGCATGGATTCTTGTAGGGCCGGATCGGGTCGCCCCCTGTGAACCGATTTCGGCTATGGACTGGTAGCGTTGATGCATGGATTCTTGTTGGGCCAGATCTGGCCGCCAGGCGTCCGGGAAAGTCCTCGTAGGCGAGCAATCCTGCAACAGGTCGAGCCGGAACAAGTCGGTTTCATCGGGATGCCCTCATTCCCATGTACCCGAAATGGAGGACCAACACGTCTGAGGTCCCGGGGGGCGCGGCCCTCCTCCGATGGTTAAGTCAGGCGAGATTGCATAAGTAAAGGAGGTGATGTGCGTAAGATAGCATGTGTGTGGCGACACATGGGTTGAGAGTGGTTGAGCCAATGGCCGTTGGGGTTTGAGAGATGAAGATTCTTGCTAGGGTTTTGAGGACTCAAGGAGAGCTTACCTTGCAGGATGGGGAATGCATTTAATGCGATTTTACTTGGAGAGAGAATGCTGACTGTTTGCCTGAGTTTGTGCCACGTGGATGACGTGTGCTAGGCTGAGCTACTTAGTCCAACCCCACACAACGAAGTCATCCTGAGGATGTGGGGGAGCAAGCCGTAGACCCTTAGGTCGGGTTTTCCATGTGGGGCTATGCTGAGGTCGGGTCTGCCGACACTTTGGGCCAGGTCGGTAGGTCCCCGCCGATGGGGCCCACCGACGTGTTGGGTTGGACGCCTCTGCTAGTGGGCCAAACCTAACTGCCAAAACTGATATCTACAATGACCCCTCGTCTTCTTAGGTAGGCGATGCGGGCCCGAGACATCACTATAGGGTCGGGAGTGGGGTGACAAGGAGACGATCTGAACTAGTGATACTACCAGCTTTGCCAGATCTTGCTTCGGGGACAAGGAAACGAGTTGGTGCTTCGTTCAAGGGAGGAGTGCTAATGATGGCATGCAGTCGTGGCCACCATGCCACATGAACCGATGCATCGGTTAGTGGGGAAAGGTCTGTTGGACTGAACCGCATTGAATGCAGACTCTAAGCATGCAGCGTTTCTTTTCGAGGAGCCAATGACGTGGCATCTCTTGATTCGTGCTCGGTAGAAGTTATCTGTCATGGCGATTGGATGGCTCAGAACGCTTCGTTCCAACGTTTGGGGTCGATTCACATCGCTCCTTGGTCTATAAAAGGAGGGGAGAAGAGCACCTCGTCCATGTCCTTCGGGTCTTTCACTCTTCTTCTTTCTTGTTTGGGAAAATGTCAGAGTTACATAGCTCCTCTAACGCCACCGACTCTCAGGATACGCCACCATCTCCCTCGTCGCTTGTTCGAGTCTGCAAGTGCACAGTGTCGATGGATTTGTAATATAGAAAGGTTGTTGATCCACATGGAAAGGCGACTGGTATAAGCCTTGGGTATACGGTTTAGAGTTGTGTGACTGTGCTAGTGTGGGGTGTATCCAAGAGTTTGTCACGATTTATCTCTCACGAAAACTAAAAATAAAGGGAGGCTAGGGCGCAAGGAATCACCACTAGGATCGTTGGATGTCGAAGCTAGGTTTTAACTCTTAGGTTGGATTGGTTTCATAGGGAAAGATTATCACGTCGTGAACATGAAATTCATAGCCAACTATCGTTGAACTACTCATCTAACGTATCACATGCTTAGCCCCACCATCGTGGATGGCTTCACATGCAATACGAGCATTATGATCGACAATTAATTCTCAATCTCCACTTACGTCACTATCGTAAATTTGAGCTTCGATCTATGATGTGATGGCTCACATTGATGCTACTATATCGTAAATCATCAATTAGAGATATAGAGGCATCTGTAGAGACCCATAGAGCGCGTGCTACTATCGTGGATCACGAACCCTAAGTGAATCTAATAACGACCCTAATCAAGCCTATATGGCACTTTCTACGGCACACGCCACTATCGTGGATCACGAACCCTAGATGAGAACCCTCTATACTTTGGTAGATCAATCACATCACAACCTTATTCACCAAATTAACCTAAAAACTATCGCTTTAACATCTAAACCCTAAAATCCTAGGGCTCATCCATTAGCCCTCCTAGATGAAACTACTCACAAATCATGGTAGAAATAATAAAAACGATAACAAAAACAAGATTGAACATCATCGCAACAATAGATAATCAAAACAATAGAGATGGAGAAGAAAATGATACCAAACCAATAGAAACAAGAAGCCTTCTTCAGAAAATTAAGAATTCACAAGCTTCCAAGCACAAATCTCCTCCAGAACCCTAATCTCTCCTAAAGAGAATATGAGGCTACTCTAAAAACGATATTCAACTTAATTCTGGATCTTCCCCAACCTAGGAAAGTAAAATTGTTTATATACATTCGGGCTTGAACCTGTTAAAACAATTAAAACTCTCAACCGTAGTTGTTTTCTGCGTCTGGTAGCTGCCCGACTCGACTGAGTGGCGATGCCACTCGGTCTGAGTCTGGGTCCGAAGTCCCGTTGTCCCTTGCTTGATGCCTTAGTTGTCATCTGGAAGAGTCTCCACTCGGACCGAGTGGATGGTCCACTCGATCGAGTCCAGAGCTTCGATCTTGGCTCAAAAATGATGTTTTGCCTTAATTTCTGCTTGACCGAGTCACCTAGGCACTCGGTCGAGCGGACATGTCCGCTCGGTCGAGCTCAGAGGGCTCGAGAATTGCTTAAAACATCATTCTGTCAGACTTTCCACTCGGCCGGGTAGCGATGCTACTCGGTCGAGTGACCTTCAAATGCTTCAGCCGCTAAGTGTTGGCTTAAGCTCCCCTTGCGCCTCGTCCCACTTGGACCGAGTGGGACGACCCACTCGGACCGAGTGGTCTGGGAAATGCTGATGGCAGATTGGGGACTTCATTCTTCTTGCTTTCTTCACCTTCTTTCTTCCTCTTCTCCTCAATTCTCCTCCTCCACCAAGTAAAGCACCTAGCATGCTACGCCATTCATGCTCCGACCATCTCGGATGTGTCCATAACTCCATTTTTCTCCAAATCGTCTCGAAACTCCTGAAAATGGAATAGAAGCTCCGAAAGTAATATAATCCAATAAACGATCAAATGAGCGATAAAATGAGTTTTGATGGACTAAAATGGCATGAAATGCTGCGATAAAAGTATAGAAAATATGGACACATCAAAATCCCCCAAGCTTACCTCTTGCTCGTCCTCGAGGAATACGAATAAAAAGCTCACCGGAGGATAAAAATAAAACCACGAAAAAAAGTCAAAGTTAAGAAAAATCGACAAAATCATCCTCTCTTCTCATAAGCACGCGGAGACACTTCCACTAAGCAATTAAAAGCGAGCGACACACAAGAACAACATCGAGTCTAAAATCGATTATATAACATGGACTTTCAACGAATAAGGAGAACTCGAAATTGAATATACGAGGTGAAATTGGAGAAAAAATCTCCTATCATAGTTTACTAATCAATATACTAAGTCCACAATTTGAATCTCAAATCTCCACAACTCATTCTTAATCCAGCATATAATGTCACGATCAATCGTTCAAGCATGCACGATAGTTTCTTTTTAATTGATTTTCATAAGCGAAGATAGTAGATTCAATTGAAGCAGGAAATTACCACACTAAACTTTTTCACGAATCCTAGGAAATCTTCAACCTTGCCATGCCCTTATTCTATATAGAAAATGGGGTAGAGATATGGGATTTTTCTTTTTACGAATGTTCTTTGGCTATTTTATCTTTTTTTTTGTTATTTCTTTTTATTTATATACACGAGACAACTCAATATATATAAAGGTGGCATATGCATCCCAGACCAGACGATCTTAGGGCATTAGGTTACGAAGAACCCCTCGGGCCTATTATTTTGATTTTTTAGATTTTTTTGAATTTGCGATGTTTTTGGGATTTTTGCAAACTCACGTAAAAGCGATGTGATGCAAAGTAAGATCAAATACCGTTATTGGCTATATACAAAAGAAAAAGAAAAGATAGAATTCGGGACATGGCTTAGCATCGGAATTTCTAATCAACGCTACTCGATCGTTGTGGGTTATCCAAATCCTTTTGAATTACTACTCATTATGAAAAATATGTTAGTTCTTGAGTTCAAGACTAACGTTGTTTTGATGATGATCAATACATTATATTAGTGTGCTAATCAATCTTATGTTTTAGTCTCAGTTTATCTTAATGATTATATGTTGATGAGACAAAGCATAAGGCTTGGAGGATATTACAAGGGATATCTTAAAGACCTATAAGAGTGATGGTGTGCTCAAGCTTGGATGAAGTCATGAGGATCATCTAATGAAGCCAAAGCTTGGAGCATGATGATGGATGGACATCTAGAGGAGCAAAGACAAAGCTTGGAGCTTGATGAAGGGAAGCTCATCAAGGAGTGCCAAAGCTTGGAGAGGATGGGGAGCATCAAGGTATTGTGAGCTTGAAGACTTAGACTTTAGGAGATGCAATTTGTAATCCATGTAATTTCTATTACTTGCATTTCTCGTTTTGAGTCTAGGATTATTGTAATGCCTTGATAGATGGTCATACTCTCTTGCATATGTATTTCACCATCTTAGTGAGCCTTAGGATTATCATAGAATCCAACCCATTAGGTTCATCTTGCCTAAAGACTCAATTGGAGTCTCTGGCTCTCCTGCAGTCGCCTGCTGAAGGTTTATCAGTCGACTGGGTGATTTCCAGTCACCTGTCGAGCCTTCTACAGTCGACTGTAATGCACATCTCAAGTCAAATTTTCTATTGACTCATCTTGAGCTTTTCGCATCAGTCGACTGATGTTCAATTTAAAGTCACCTGTAATCTTACAGTCGCATGTGAATTGGTCGACAGTCGCCTGTGCGCTTCTTGCATTTTCTGGGCTTCATCCCAATTTGCAAGATAGACGCATGTTGCTGTTTTTACAGTCGCCTGTATATTTACAGTCGCCTGTGCAATGGCCATCAGTCGTCTGAAAGGCGTAAGTGCGAAATATGCATCTCTCTATGTCTTTTCTCCATCTTATACATCAGATGATTGATGAAGAATATACAATAGCCTGACTATTTGACAGTCGACTGTAGTATTAACATCAGTCGCCTGTGCGAATAACTGGAGAAAGAGTGCAGCTCTCTGTTTCTTGTCCATCCCTGCTGCAGTCGCCTGATGAAGGATATACAGTCGACTGTCTATTTTACAGTCGCCTGTGTAGTCTTCTACAGTCGACTGTCTCGGCTCAGATTATAGCCGTTGGGATATTTTCTAGCCGTTGATCAGTCGACTGTCTTTTGATCATCAGTCAACTGTTCTTGCCATAAACTGCCAAAATCTAGCCGTCGCAGATTTCTTTCCTTTGGGTTTTTGGCTGTGTTTAGTGGCTCTTCTTGGATTCCTATATATATGGTTTGGCTTAGTTCATTTAGAACTCTTGAAAGGGTTAGGAAATCATAGAAGATCTTTGAATCTCTTCTCTAAGCCACTCCTCCCACATTCCCTCATTAGATCTTCAATCTTATGCTATAGCATATAAGCTCTAGGGAATTTCTCCAAGGGATTTCAATCTCATTCCTTTTCTTGGAGAACATCTTTCTTCTCTTCATTTCATACACTCAAGTGAGAAGTGTTAGGATTCATTCCTAGAAGAGAGAAAGATCATCAAGTGCAATCAAAGCCTCATCTCAAGAACTTGGTCATTCAATTGCATGCCTTCTTCTTCACATTGGTAAGATCATATCAAGGCATAGGTAAGTGTTGTTTCGTTTTGTTTTTGTTTCGAAACCCCTATTTCTCTTTGTGGGATTAGGATACTCTCTTTGTGGGAGTTTAGTGTCCTAGTGTAGGGCTAACTCTAATTCTCTGAGTGGGAGTTAGTGATTCTCTTGGTGGGAGTCTTGACCCTTGTGTAGGGTTGGTTGGGTCCTTGTGTAGGGCAAAATCCTCTTGGTGAGGTCTCTCTCTTTGTGGGAGTGTATCACTTAGTGGGATTTGTATTCACTTCTCTTTGTGGGATTATAGTGGATACTGGTGTGGCTGGATGTACCCAAGTTTTGGGGAACCAGGGTAAATTTCTCGTGTTTGCGATTGTTGTTGTTGAGCACTCTGTTTAATTTCCGCTGCTTATTGTGCTTTAATTTTAGTAACTTTTAATTAAGCACTTTGCTTGCTATTACACTATTCACGCCCCTCTAGTGTATGTGTAGCCCCGCGGGGTCCCTTACAAAATATCGTTAACAAAATCAAGCAATTATTCATTGAATCTTCGATTAAGTCATGCAAATTCAGCTTAACTGTTTCGAGAATATTCATTGTGGAGAAATATGAAATCAAATCATGAAAAAAACATATTAAACTAGCCTCCTAATCAAGGAATTAACTCCAATTCATCAAGCAAGGAGTTCAGAATAAAAATCCATCTTATATATTTCAATTAAGCACAATAGACTTAGAAAATGCTATGTGTGTGTGTGAAAAGAAATAGTTGAGTGCGCATAGCTTATAGTGTAACCATAGGAGAATAATCTTTTGTCTAAAGAAAAAGAAAAGAAAATAAAGAATAATGAGAAACAAACATGCAAGCACTTAAAAGAGAAAAAAATAAAATGATGATTCTAAAAAAGGAAAAATAAGTTGAAAATGGTAGAAAATTTAAAGAAAATATGAAAAATAAAGAAAATAAAAAGCGAAAGCGACACTCCCCCAAGCTAAACGTAAAAGTGTCCTCACTGCTGAGAACAACAGCTAATCAGAATGGTGAAATCGAAGGGGGAGTGGGTGGGTGACAAGAAAAATAAAAGAAAACTAAATAAAGTCCTAAAAAGTAAAATAATGAAAGAAACCGATCCTGATGCAACTATATGATCCTAAACTCTAAATGCAAAACATGCACACAAATGAGATTATGATATGTATGCAGAAAAATGTGTTCTCCCCCAAGCTATCTGAAGCGGTACCCTGAAAGTGTAAACAACTGGGCACTAAAAATAGGGGAGAACTGAAACAAAACATCAAATCTGACAACGGCACCACCCTCTGGAGGTGGTGATGGGTCCCGCTGCTATGGTCCATGTGTAGAATCATATGGCGGTGCAGAAGATATTGGAGGTGGTACAGATGGTGCTGGTGGTGGTACAGATGGTGCTGGTGGTGCTGCACATGCTCTAAGAATGTCTAAAATCTCTAACATCTCGCTGGGTCTCCTGCATTGAATGATGATAGGTAGAGACTGCATGAGTGATCGCGCCTCAAGCCGGTAACCTCAGTTTCTATCACAGTAAGATGTGAATCAGTGCTGCATGAATGGCCAGATGTGTGGGCACTACTAGTCTTACCCCTCTCCCTATGTGTTCGTGTGTGTGCACGAGGGCGAAGAATAAACTCAAGGGAGGGTGATCTACATGTGGGCTTAGGCACAGATACAAGAATGGAAGTGAACTTAGGTGCAGATGTGGGAATGTAAGGAATCTCAGCAGATACAGTCGTCGTGGTGATAGAAGTGGGGACAGATACCATGACACTGTCGGAAAATATGGCAGTGATGGGTGGTGCAGAAGCGCTCTCAGACGGAAGCGCTGACACTACAGGTGTAGACTCAACAAAAATAGGAACGATGGGTATGGAGTCTACATATGTAGGAACAACAGATGTTGGGACAGTAGAATCAGGCTCGACAGATACAGGCTCGACGGGTGTAGAAGTGCCCTCAGAAATGGGTATTGTAGATGATATTGCAGCATTAAAATGGGTAGTGTAGAGTACCAACGGGCTGTGTCAGAAAGGAGGTGAGGGGGAGGGTGCCATCATCATGAAGTCTGATGGTTATGGTCATCTGATTTCAACATAATATTACATAATTCCCCATCATTGGACCCCAAGTTGTACATACATAAGTGCTAAAATAGCTCAAGTATAGTCATATTCAGAATATCATATAATAATAGAGCTTAATCTCATAGTTTGCACAACTATTAATTTTTGTGAACTAATTTGTGTTTCTTCATATTTTTCAGGAGTAGAGCTCGAGCCCACGATTCCAAAAGGCTGTTCTTTCAGATTTTTCGGAGCACATGGAAATTTTCTACAAATTTCGGAAGCAAAACAGTTCAAAGGAAGCAAAATATTTAAAAATGCACGCGCTAACAGCTGCGCGTGCCCGCCCGTTTCAAAAATCAGCGGGGCTCTCCCTAGCTACGGTTTAAAAAATAGAAAAAAACAAATGCACGCGCATTTGAAGCGGGCCCCGCTCAAATAAGCAAGGCTTTCACCCGTTGGCAGCATGCGCACGCAGCAACAGAAGGCCGAGTGGGCGCAGGAGCAAGCGGGCACAGATCCGACCCGCCAGAACACAAGACAAACCCGCAATGGAGTCCAAAGGCCATTTGTGACGTTTTGTGCGATTTTAAGCAAATTCCTGAACCGTTTAAAGCCCCCTCACCTTCTATTTCGTGGGCACCCTATTGGCAGCCATTAAACCACATTATCTGCTAATTCATTGGAGTTTTCTCTATTGATGAGGGGGAAGATGAAGAGCCAAGCACATTAAACCCATTAAGAGTGTAAAGCTTATAAATAGGAGCTTTTCTTGAGCTTTAGATATTAAATTTGAGTGTAGTCTTCTCCTATAGATTTCTAATTTTAGAGAGAGCATTGTGAGTGAGTTTATTGAGATTTTTTTGAGGAAGAAGAAGGTGTTTCATGTGCAAATTTTGAAGGGTGTAATTAGTGATATTCCTAAAACTCTTTTGTTTATCTTTCAAGTTTCTTTTCTTATAAATAAAATTATGTTTTCTATGTTTATAATCTCTTTTATTTTCAATATGTGTGGCTAGATTTTAATTGTGCATGATATGACGTAGTTAGGGGACAAAGATTTGTGTTTATTTGGTTGAATCTTTATGTTATCAATGTTCACGTTATTAAAATTTTAATCCTTATTTAAAATCTCCTCTTTTATCTTCTAAAAGAACATGATTGAGTTGATGATCACCACACAAGGGTAAGTTTTGATCTTCCCAAAAGGAAGTTTCATCTCTTATTTAAAAGATTATTATTTTAGCAAACAACTTTATCGATTTTGTACTTTAATCCTCACAAGGATATTTTCCGATGACCTTCTCTCAAAAAGAGGTGTCATTGAGTTATCTTTAATCAACCAAATTAATACAAATCATGTATTCTAATGAACCAATATCATGTACATACTTCTCACAAATATTTTCATAAACAAAACTCTCTTTTGCTCATTTTTCCATAAATTAAAAACCATAATCAAACCCATCAAACCATCATCATCAAAAGTGGTAGTTTCTTTACGACTAGTCTTCACTTGATTTGAGCTTTGTGGTTGCAACAGGTTTTCTCCTGAGGATTTGATATCTGGACTCCCAGATCTATATTACTTGCACGGACTCTTACGCTTGAGAGTAACACGTTTTTGGGTGAAGCAAGTTTTTGGCACAGTTGCCGGGGAGAACGGTTCGCTACCACAGTTTATTTCATTCAGAGGAACTTCAGTGAGATCTTTGAACTTTGTTTTATATATATTTTCATTTTTCTTTCTTCAACATAAAAACCCATAAAAATCAGAATATTTTTTTAAAAACGAACTTGTGCTTGAAATTGGTTTATGTGGCATAGGACTCCTAGGACACATAGGTTGACTAGACGCTTTGAAATGGCTAAAAATAATACTAACAATGATGAAAATGCTAGTAACAACAATGAAAATAATTTAAAAACTGGAGTTCCTATAACTTTAAAAGATCTTCTCAGACCCACTAGGACTAGCACCGCTTCATGCTTTGTCTTACCCACCGATGCAAATTCTTTTAATTTCAAACCAGGGGTAATCCAACTTTTACCCACCTTTCATGGGATGGACAAGGAAAACCCATATCTTCATATAAAAGGATTTGAGGAAGTGTGCTTAACATGTTTTGTTGGAAAGACTAGTGAAGACACGATATATCTAAAATTGTTTCCATTCTCATTAAAAGATAAAGCTAAAAACTGGTAAAAGGCCTTACCACCACGTTCTATCACTACATGGATTGAATTGGAAGCTGAGTTCTTAAAGAAATTCTTTCCAATATACATGACACATGGATTGAAAAGACAGATCATAAACTTTGCCCAGAAAAGGAGGAGACATTCTATCAAGCGTGGGAAAGGTACAATGAGGTACTGCTAGTATGTCTACACAATGGCTTCGATAAAAGCAGGATTATTGGCTTCTACTATGATGGACTAGAACCCCAAATGAAACAATTCGTAGAGATGATGTGCAACGGGAGATTTTTCGATAAAGAGCTAGACAAAGCTTGGACGTACTTAAAGGAGATAGCGAAGAATGCAGAAACATGGGACACTACTTCAGAGTACAACAGAGGAGCCATCCCAATACCTTCACATCCATCACGTGGAGGGATGCACACTTTGAAGCCAGAGGATGCTATGGAAGAGAAGATGGAAGCTTTGCTCACAAAGAAGCTTCAAGCCCTCAATTAGAAACGATCCAAAGGAGTTGAGGTCGTACAAAGCTATGCGCTTTGCCAGGTTGGTGGCCATGACACTAGTACTTGCCCCACACTTCCAGCTTTAAAGAACATGCTAAGCAATCCTACGGAGGTAAACCAAGTATCAACCAAATACCAAGGTTACAATTCTAACAATAGGGGGTGGTGGAACAATTCCAATCTAAGTTGGGGACCCCAACAACCCCAACAACAACAACATCAACTACAATCTCCACCTCCCTTTAGACAACCACAATTCAGCAACAACTACCAAGGGGGAAAACAGAGCAGTGATCAAGAGCCAGTGCAACAACCACAGATGCAACCATTTGGAGATGCGCTACAACAGCTTATTCAACTGCAGAAATCCCAAATGCAACAACAACATGCTCAATTCCAGGCTTAACAGGCCCAAAACCAACAAATGCGTAAAAGCCTGGCTAAGCTTACATCAACTTTGGAAAAAGGTACGCTTCCATCACAACCATTTCCTAATCCTAATATGAGATCATCTTCTTCTGTAGGTAACAACATAAAGCCTTGCCAAGCTGTAACCATACTAATGAGTGGAAAGGAAATTCCGAAGCTTGATCCACCAAGCAACGAACCTAAAAAAGAGAATGAGATTCAACGACAAGAAAGGGTATAAAAGGAGAGCAAAAACGGCGACCTGAAAAATAAAGATATTGAAGAGGAAGAACCCGCACCATATGTACCTTCAGCACCATTCCCTCAACGGCTACTTCAAACGAAAAATGATAAGTATCAATCTGAGATTCGTGAAATATTTCAGAAGTGCCAAATAAATATTCCATTGCTTGATGCCATAAACCAAATCCCTGCATATGCTAAATTCTTAAAGGACCTTTGTACAATTAAACGTAAGTTAAATGTGAAGAAAAAGGCATTTTAACTGAACAAGTTAGCTCCATAGTACAACAAAACACACCACCAAAACTTAGAGATCCTGGATCACCCACCATCACTTGTAATATTTGGACTAAAAAGATTGGAAATGCTTTATTGGACTTAGGATCTAGTGTCAATATTTTACCATATCCCATTTTTAAACAGCTTGGGTTAGGGGGGCTAAAACCAACATCTGTTGTATTGCAATTAGTAGATAGGTCTATAAAAGTTCCTAAGGATATATTGAAGAAGATGTACTCGTCCAAGTAGACAAATTTTATTACACTGCAGACTTTATAGTCCTGGACATCCAAGGACCCCAAGCTACAAATTCTACTCACATCATTCTTGGTAGACCTTTCCTTGCAACATGTAATGCACTAATCAATTGTATAAATGGTCAACTAAAAATCGCTTTTGGAAACATGTATTTAGACTTGAACATATTTAATACATGTAAGCTTCCAAGTGTGGATGATGAAGTTGAAGAGGTAAATATGATTGATTCTTTGGTGAATGATTACATTATCTCTGAATTTGATGGGGATACTACAATTGTGGATGATACTGATGACATCTCTTTTGTGCATGAAAATGTGAAGGAGCTCAATGCGATATGGGAGCCTAGGTTCGAGGCCTTGCCATCAAATCCATCAACTCTCAAACCATCTGAAATGGAGAATCCAAAGCCTGAACTCAAGCCACTTTCCGACTTTCTCAAGAATGCTTTTCTTGGAGATGAAAACAGCTTTCACGTGGTAATATCGTCTAAACTCTCTTTAGAACATGAAAGCTCTTTAATTGAAGTTTAGAAAAAGAATAAGGGGGCTATTCCTTGGTCCATTGCTGATATTAAAGGAATTAGTTCCATTATATGCATGCATCATATTTACTTGGAAGATGATGCCAAACCTGCTAGAGAATTACAACGAAGGTTAAAACCCGCATTAAAAGAAGTAGTGAAAGGTGAGATTCTAAAATTATTAGATGCTTGTATCATATACCCAATTTCTGACAGCACATAGGTTAGTCCCATTCAAGTTGTACTTAAAAAGTCTTGCCTCACTGTGGATAGAAATGAGAATAATGAACTTATCCCTGTTAGAACCACCACAGGATGGATGATGTGTATAGATTATAGGAAACTGAACTCCAGAACTAGGAAAGACCACTTCCCTCTACCATTCCTTGACCAAATTTTAGAGAGAGTGGCTGGACATGAGTACTATTGTTTCCTAGATGGTTACTCAAGTTACTATCACATTGAGATTGCACCAGATGATCAGGAGAAAACGACTTTTACTTGTCATTTTGGTACTTTTGCTTTTAAGAAAATGTCGTTTGGTCTATGTAATGCCCCTGCTACGTTTCAGCGATGCATGCTTAGTATTTTTGATGATATGACTGAGAAAATTGTAAAGGTATTCATGGACGATTTTTTTGTGTATGGTAGCTCTTTTCATGATTGTTCAGCTAATTTGGCTCATGTTCTTGACAGGTGCATCGAGAAAACCTCCTATTGAATTGGGAGAAGTGCCATTTCATGATCACTAAGGGCATTGTCCTTGGTCATGTAGTTTCAAAGGAGGGACTTCAAGTAGACAGAGCCAATGTAGTAGTAATTGAGAAGCTACCAAATCCCAAGTGTGCGAGTGACATCAGATCATTTCTTGGTCATGCAGGATTTTACAGGAGATTTATTAAAGATTTCAGTGCCATTTCTCCCCCTTTTAGCAACTTACTATCTCAAAATGTGTATTTTAATTGGACACATGAGTGTCAACATTATTTTGATACTTTAAAAAAATTACTAATTTCTTCTCCCATTTTGCATGTTATAGATTGGTCTCTTCCATTTAAGATCATGTGTGACGCTAGCAACTACACAGTTGGCACAATACTTGGACAAAGGAAAGACAAGCACCCAGTGGTTATTTCCTACACCAACAAAATAATGAACGATGCTCAAAGAAACTATACGACCACATAGAAGGAGTTGCTGGCTGTAGTATTTGCCTTGGAAAAATTCAGGAGTTATATATTGGGATCTCTTATCTTGATTTACATGGATCACTCTGCTTTGAAATATTTATTGTCTAAAATGATGCTAAACCTCAACTAATACGATGGATTTTATTGTTGCAGGAATTCAATGTCCTAATCAAAGACAAGAAGGACGTGGAGAATTTAGAAGCTGACCACCTATCATGATTGACAGTCGGCCTTGATTCAGCAGATGTACCCTTGGAGGACTCCTTTCCTGATGAGCATCTTTTTAGCGTCTCCACCTTGCCATGGTATACAGATACAGTAAATTATCTAGTGACTAATAAGACACCTGAAACTTGGTCATTTCAAGATGTTAAAAGGTTCAAGAATGAGGTAAAATGCTTTTTCTTTGATGATCCATACCTCTATAAATACTGTAATGACCAAATGAGTAGGAGGTGCATCCCGGACCATAAGATAGGTAGTGTGATACAATTTTGTCATGATGGGGTATGTGAAGGATATTTCTCTGCAAATAAAACTGTGGCTAAAATCTTGCAATGTGGCTTTTATTGGCCAACTATGTTTAAGGATACTCTTTGGCATTGTATGACATGTATTTCATGCCAACAGTTAGGAGGAATTACTAGGCGAAACATGATGCCATTTAACCCCATTCTAGAAATAGAAATATATGACTGCTGTGGTATATATTTCATGGGACCTTTTCCACCTTCATTTGGATATGCTTATATCTTGGTTGTCATTGATTATGTTTCTAAATGGATGGAGGCTATTTCTTGCAGGTCGAATGATGCTTCAATTGTGCTCAAATTTCTCAAGGAGAATATCTTTTCTTGGTTTGGAGCACCCAAGGCCTTGATCAGCGATGGAGGGTCTCATTTTTGCAACCGCTTGTTTGCTAATCTAATGAAAAGGTTTGGGGTCACGCACAAAGTCTCTACTCCATATCATCCCCAAACCAATGGTCAAGCAGAGCTGGCGAATCAAGAGATTAAAGGCATCCTATAGGAGACAGTGAATCCATCAAAGAAGGATTGGAGCTTGCGCTTACCTGAAGCGTTGTGGGCCTACAGGACGGCTTACAAGACAATTTTAGGGATGCCTCCCTACCGTCTAGTCTTTGGAAAGTTTTGTCATTTACTTGTTGAGTTGAAGCATAGTTCTTATTGGGCTATTAAGAAATTGAACTTTAATATTGATTCATCTTTTGCCTCTCGCAGGTTACAGTTATTGGAGCTAGAGGACCTGGGGAGAGATGCCTACGACAACGCTAAGATATCCAAGGAAAGGATGAAGTCTGTTCATGATAAAATGATCCTTAGTGAAGAATTCATACCAGGCCAGAAGGTTATTCTCAATAATTCCAGACTCCACATTTTCTCTGGGAAACTTCGCTCTAGGTGGTTTGGGCCTTTTATCGTCAAAGAAGTTTTCCCACATAGAGCGGTCATGTTGCTGAATGAGAAAGAAGGAAGTGAGTTCAAGGTAAACGGTCAATGATTGAAGTATTTTCATGAACCTTGGACCAAGGAGGAGAGCACCATCGATGTCACGGACCCACCTTCGGGTGGCAACTAATCAGGTATTTTCTCTCCATGCTTATTCTCCCTTACATTGAGGACAATGCTCATTTTAAGTTAGGGGGAGAGTATAGATTTTTAGACTTTTTTGTCTTCTTTTTTCATCTTATATTCTTCTCATTATTTTTATACTTTTCTTTTTACTATAAAAAATAAAAAAATAAAAATAAAAATAAAAATTTGGAGAATCATCACATTCCATTTTCTTAGTCCATAAATGCTTAATTCCATGCGATTTTTCTCGAATTATTATTTGATTCATAGATGTTTGATTGGCATGTGCTAATTTCTTTTCCACATTGAAGTAAAATGTTAATATGCCATGTATGAAATTAGTTTATATGTCATGATACTCTCCTTTAAATAATTTGGAAATAGTTTTGTGCAAGCTATTGTTAAGTGTGAGTGGGATGAACAATTGAGTTGATTGGTTCTAAATTGGATAGGATTTTGGCCATTTGCATATGTTTGGTGACTCCTAAGGAGTGGGTGGTTGAGTTGATAGCTTAAGTTGAGAGTGAGAGAGAAATATAATAAGTGAATAAGTGAATGGTTCTCCTAGTCAAGTTGAGTAGCTGGGGCCTTACGAAACATTAGGGATGACGCCAAAGATGAGATTTAGGGGGTTATTCTAGCCCTTTGTCTATATAGCGTCATCGCGTGTGCACAAAGGTAGACGTGTTTCCATTTCATAGCGTTATCGTGTGTATGCAAAACAAAAAAACATAAAAAATGAATATGAGTATGAGTGATGCAATCTCATCCCCCACAAGTTAGAAGAAGCTTTGCATTGTTTTGACAAAATCCTTGAAGATTGAAAACTATGATATGATTTGTGATGTATCCTTACAAATGCATACAATGCTTACTACTTTACTCTTCTCTGAATTAGATTGAGGGGAATGTCATATGTTATTCTATTTCATATAATGTGTATATTGCTTTGAAATCATTTGGAAATAACTTTTGGAGTAAGCCATGATAATATCCTGAGTGTGGTACATGTTTTTAATTTAATCCGAATTTATCGCATAATTTGCTAGAGACTAGCAAATGGCTAGTTGGGGGTGTGATTTCAGCATAATATTACATTATTTCCCCCTCATTGGACCCCAAGTTGTGCATACATAAGTGCTAAAATAGCTCTATTATAATCATATTCAGAATATCATATAATAATAGAGCTGAATCTCATAGGCTGCTTAACTATTAATTTCTGCGAACTAATTTGTGCTTCTTCATATTTTTCAGGAGTAGAGCTCGAGCCCACGATTCCAACGGCTGTTCATTCAGATTTTTCGGAGCACGGGGGAATTTTCTACAATTTTCGGAAGCAAAACAGTTCAAAGGAAAAAGAAAAAAATATAAAATATATAAAAAAAATAGGCGGGCTGATAGCTGCGGGCATGCCAGTAGCGCGTGCCCGCCTGTTTCAAAAATCAGCGGGCTCTCCCCCGCTGCAGTTTAAAAAAAACAAATGCGCGCGCATTTGAAGCGGGCCCCGCTCAAATGAGCAGGGCTTTCCACCGTTGGCAGCAGGCGCACGCGGTAACAGAAGCCGGAGCGGGCGCATGAGCAAGTGGGCACGGATCTGACCCGCCAGAACACAAGACAGACCCGCAATGGAGTCCAAAGGCCATTTGTGACGTTTTGTGCGATTTTAAGCAAATTCCGGAACCGTTTTGAGCCCCCTCACCTTCTATTTCGTGGGCAAGCTATTGGCAACCATTAAACCCCATTTTTTACCGATTCATTGGAGTTTTCTCTATATTGATGAGGGGGAAGATGAAGAGCCAAGCACATTAAACCCATTAAGAGTGTAAAGCCTATAAATATGAGCTTTTCTTGAGCTTTAGATATCAGATCTGAGTGTAGTCTTCTCCTATAGATTTCTAATTTTAGAGAGAGCATTGTGAGTGAGTTTATTGATATTTTTTTATCGAAGAAGAAGGTGTTTCATGTCCAAATTTTGAAAGGTGTAATTGGTGATATTCCTTAAAACTCTTTTGTTTATCTTTCAAGTTTCTTTTCTTATAAATAAAATTATGTTTTCTTTGTTTATAATCTCTTTTATTTTCAATATGTGTGGCTAGATTTTAATTGTGCATGATATGGCATAATTAGGGAACAAGCTTTGTGTTTATTTGGTTAAATCTTTATGTTATCAATGTTAACGTTATTAAAATTATATTCCTTATTTAAAATCTCATCTTTTATCTTCTAAAAGAACATGACTGAGTTGATGATCTCCTCACAAGTGTGATTTTTGATCTTCCCAAAAGGAAGTTTCATCTCTTATTAAAAAGATTATTATTTTAGCAACAACTTTATCGATTTTGTGCTTTAATTCTCACAAGAGTATTTTCCGATGACCTTCTCTCAAAAAGAGGTGCCATTGAGTTATCTCTAATCAACCAAAATAATACAAATCATGTATCCTAATGAACCCATATCATGTACATACTTCTCACAAATATTTTCATAAACAAAACTCTCTTTTGCTCGTTTTTCCATAAATTAAAAACCATAATCAAACACATCAAACCATCATCATCAAAAGTGGTAGTTTCTCTACGACTAGTCTTCACTTAATTTGAGCTTTGGGGTTGCAACATGTTTTCTTCCTGTAGAGGAATATACCCTCGGATCATTTGTATTTGATGCAAATGATAATTTAAGCTTAGATAGGGACTATTTTGCGTTTGATGCAAAAGAGATTAAATGTGTTTTAAATAGTTTAAGACAATATTTAATTATATAATCGTAAGGAAAAGCTCACGGGTAAGACGAGAATGTCCCGGTCTAGACTCAGGTTCGAACGGCGTCCAAATCGGACGCCAAATGACCAACTTATGCCCAAAACAGCCCATTGGGATCAGACCTGGCCAGACCAGGCAGACCCAGACCAGGGTCTGGCCTGGCTCCTGACCAGCCTGACAGTGCCAGGGGCCCGCCAGGGCCAGGGCGCCCGGCCCGCCAGGGCCGGGACGCCCGGCCCAGGGCCAGGCCCGGGCGCCTGGGCTCAGGCCCAGGTGCTGAGCGCCTGGGCCTGGGCCCAAGCGGCCCAGGCGCCCGCCCTGGCGACCGTGCCCAGACTTGGGCGCCCGTGCCCAGGTCTGGGCCTGGGCGCCCAGTCAGCAGCTTTTGAAGCTGTGGGGCCCACTTGCTGGGCCCCACGAATGGGTGCAGAACCCTAGTTTTACTGGGCAGTTTTGACGGCTGATTTTAGTCGAAAATCAAGCCTTGGGCTGATCTTTGGACGTTCAATTGAGGGGTCAAATGAACTCCGATTGACGAACGGTTTTTTCCTATGCGTTCACAGTTGAACACCCTTCGAATTGATAGGTTGTATCAATCCTGAAGTTCAACGGTGAGGGAGTTAAAATTCATGGAAGTTTGCACTTTGTGAAGTGAAAACTAACTTGATTTTAATTAAACTCAAATTAATAGTCCCACATCGGTTGTGCGGAGAAGGGGAGAGTCCGCCGCCTATATAAATAGGGGCCTCCCCCTTCCTCCAAACTCGTCCCAATCTCTAGATATGAGCGGCTCTCGTAAATGTTGGAGCACGCTCGGATCTAAGCTTAAATTAATATTTCTACTCTCCCTATAAATTTCTGCCTTGCTCCTGAGGGCTCTAGCAAAGCCGCAAAGGAGTTCGGATTCGGATCCGAAATCTAGGCGGAGGTTTCACTCGCGTGAAACTTTCTTCGGCGCGTGGTTGGCTCGGCGACATGGGATTGATCGCCTCAGGATGCGGAGCGGTTCGAGGAGCGGTTCGAGGAGCGGCTCGGCGTGGGACGGGAGCGGCTCGGAAGACGGTGCAGAACATCTCGCCTGCCCCAGGGCTGAGATTCCGGGTATGTGTTTAATTAAGCATTAGTTTAATTTAATCGCAGTAGGCTAGATCCTTCTTGGGATGGTCAAATCCATCCCAAGTCGGCATAGATCTTGGATTAGGGTCTTGGACCTTAGGGTTAAAAGTTAATTAGATTAACATGTAATTTTTCCGCTGCTTTTCTGTCTATGTTCCGTCCGACTTAGGACGTGCATAGAGTTTTTGTGCCATAAGGGTCCCTGAATTCCCTTCAGTGGTATCAGAGCATAGGTCTGCGTAACGATCTAGCCTGCGATTTTATTAAACCATGAAATGCTTTTAAATGCTTTTAAAAATGTTTTTAAATTTATGAGATAATTTTCAAAAATGTTTTAGATGTTCAAATATTCTATTTGATAAATTTTGAACATGGAAATGTTTAAATGACGTTTTAAAATTTATGTGATAATTTTTTAAACTAAATTTAAATCTTTTAAAATTTATGTGATAAGTTTAAAGTGCCTAAAAATTTTATATGATAAATTTTTAAGCATGAAAGTTTTTTGAAATGATGTTTTAATTTTATGAGATATTTTAAAACTGATTTTAATGGTTAAAATTTTTATGCGATAAATTTTTTAAAGTAGCATGCAAATTTGTGATTTTAAAAACAAGTTTTTATGAGATAAAAATAAAATATTTTAAAATCATATTTTAAATTTAAATGTTAAATTTATGTATGCATGCTAAAATTGTTTATGCGATAAACTTAATCTATTTAATTGTTAAATAGTTGTGCACTATCTTTATGCGATAAATTAGTGTAGCTTTATTTTAATGGCTAGTTCTTCTTGTCCCTTATTTAATAACACAAGACAACCCTTTAGGGTAGCCATTAAAAATGATTAAAATTTATTACTTGAATTTTAATGACATGCTATGTTTTAATAAAACTTTTAAACAACCCTTTAAGACCTAATTCATGATTAGGGTAGTCCTTTTAATGAATCTTAATTCTAATTGTTATAGTTAATTCTCATTAATGGACTTCGCTTTTGGCGTTGTTAATAAAGTTTATTAAAATCCTAATAACGATTAGGATAGCACGTGAACCTTATAGTTGATAAGGTTTTAATAAAAGTTATTAAACAAATCCTAAAATTTTGGATTTAAGGATGTAACTAGTTGATAGGATTAATTAGTTGTTAATAAAAGCTGTTTAGTCTATGACACACATACAAAAAAATGACAAGCTTCATTCAATGGACCATGATCCAGTCAATGTGCTTGGCTAAGAGTTCTGGATCACCGTTTAAGGGATAGTGATCCTGGCTTAGTCAATTCCCTGGCTGTGTTCCGCTGGACCGCAATGTCGCGAATCATGATTGTATGACACCCTGGACTATATCTAGTCAATGCGTTATATATCTTATTAAAGATTAATCCGTATCCATCCTTGATTTTGGAGCTTGGTAACTCAAAGAAGACAATTATAGTTGTTGAGTCTCCTCAAGCTATGACATGTTTATCTTTAAGGAACAAACTCCAACATACATGTGATGTAGTCTAGACTTGACCCAAATCGATACGTCGGGTCTCCTCGAGCATCGATCTAAGTCAAATCTGGACACGAAATCAAGGGTCTGACTAGACCAGTCATTATGATTTGTTGAGTCTCCTCAAGATCATAAGTGACTGTGGGTAAAAAACGATAGGGAGTCACATGTGATGTGATTGACTAAGAGTTAGTCTACCAATCATGGAACCAATCAACTTGTTGAGTCTCCTCAAGGTTGTGAGGTTCAGGATGATTGGATCCCTCTTTCACTAAATTTTAAATATTTTAATTCGATTAAAACGTTCGTTATTAAGCTTTGAAACGATCGTAAAAATAGTGGGAGGATATAGATAGATAAAAGCCAATCTACCTATATTTAATATTGAACATATGCTAAACTAGGGCAAGGCTATGTTTACCGAAGAAATCAAATGTAATATTTTATTAAATAAGTTAACTGGTCAAACGGTTGATTAATTGAATATCAAGTTAAATTCTATTCGATAGAATTAAAACTATATTCTCGTTGACATTTAAATGACCTTCTAAAGAACAGACTTAAGAAATATGATTTCATTAAGTTCTGGGTCCAACAAATAAATTCACGCTACATGTCACTCGTCTCTATATGAGGCAGCTTGAACATATAGGAAATTCGAAGTATGTTTCTCCCTACAACTTGTCGAGCTACCCTCAAGGTTGTATGGAAAAACAATTTTGATCCACAAAGTTCAAGAATTAGATCAAATTGTTTGAGTCACTCAAGATTGCAAAGCTCAGGAGTTTGGATACATGAGATGCGTGCATAGCTATTTATTTATGTTGGGCTATTTAATATCTAAATGAGATTTAGAAAAGGAAGAAGGCACTCCGGAAAGTCAATAGAGAAAGTTAGTTTAATTTATCATTAGTAAAGGCATAAGTAGGATGAAACGAAAATGTGACATATTTTGATGTCACGTTTTGTAATTATTGTTATACAAAAGGTTAACACATTTTGACGAATGTCGTCATATTGCTTCTGAAGCAATTAGTAATATGTCTAACGATAATATATATATTAAACACACAAGATAGCAGCTAACTTATATGGCAAAATAGACTAGGCCGTATCGAGAGACTAAGCTTCACAAGTCACATAAAGAGGGGGTCTGACCTCTCGTATTATGAAGTCTACGGACACTTGTGAGTCTTATCCTCTTAGATATAATGGCCAAAACCCATCTGTGAGACAGTGGGAGAATGAGTTGTCGAACTCAGTCTGGTACATACTGATGTACCCGAGTCTAGATTAACCAAATTAAGTTATTCGTATATTTTATTAAGACATGTGTTCTTGATGAAACACAAGTCTGATAAAATAAAGAACGAAATAACTAAAGTATTTAAACTGATTCGATTAGATCGAATGGTCAAATACTTAGCTACATTAAATTTTGTGTAATTAAAAGAAAATGTGATTTTCTCTCAGGTCAAGTCTGTTAACACATCCGTGTGTTAAAAAGTATGAATCACACTGAGTTAGACTTGGTGCGATCCATAGCAAGGGACTCTGAGTTAAGTCCTCCCTCTGGGTTAAGTCCCAGATAGTAATGCCTAGGTTTTGATAATGTTCTATGAGGACATATCAATAAGATATTCATAAAATCAATCATTAAGAAGTTGTATAATTACTCGAATCTCGTGAGACGAAGAGTCGAGTTAGACATCATAATTGATGATGACTTAGCCAACTTCTAGAATGAAATTCGGAGTAGTAACTCCGATTTAAAACTTGATGCAATCAGAATAGGTCCGTGTGCGTAAATAAATTTTGGAATTTAGTTTACGTGCCCAAGGAAAATGTTTCCTCACTTTCTGCAAGTAAATCTTTACGTTGAAAGATTAGGAGCAGAAAGGAAATTGTGAAGTACAATCATGTTGGTCGAGAACGGTTTTCATCTTAATTCCTAAAAAACGGATTATAATGAAACCGTTTTTTCCACCAGCAGATGTGTACAGATCTACTCGGACCAAACTTGATGTAAACGCTTAAGTTGACCATGAAAATTGGAGCATTCACTTATAAGTTCGTTTTTCTAAATATGATTTAGACGGACCGACTTATATGAATTAGCCAGATAGTTTTCAAGGTCAGTGAGAGCGTATAAATTACATGCGAGGCATCAAAGGAATGGAACATATATTTTGACAAAGTAATCAAAAAGTTTGATACTTTATCAGAAACAGATATAAGCCATTTGAAATGACCATTAACAAATTTAAAGAATTATTATCATAAGGTACGATGAACTGGATGAGATCCAAGTAAATAAAATATTATAGATTCTGTAAGACCAAGTGAATTATTTGAATGAGATTCAAATGGTCGGTCTAACATGAATATAGAAACCCCTTAAGTCTATAGTGTAGACGGTTTTAGCAGATCCACTCACGAAGGCTCTACCACATAAAGTCATGAAAACTTATGTGTAAAAACGGTATAAGATACCGAGATAAATGGGCCTGAGTGCAAGTGGGAGATGTTGAGAGAAGATGCCTTCGAGACAATCTATCTCTGTGTGTGAATAACACAAACATCTTGTTCAAAATAACAGTAAGCTGTTTGGTAATAATTTATCTAAGTTATGTTATAATGTAGTTAACATTAGATATTAACTTAGGTAAAGTCCTGAGACTTTATGCGAGGTCAAAGAGGTATCGAGATGAGTATCTCGATCATGGAGAAATGTTTGACCGTCTGTAGCATAAGTCTAAAAGGGTTCGTGGTCGTAGATGTTTCGAGACAAGGATATCGAAACATCGGATAGACCATTGTGTCTTATTCTTCACCATTTAGCGGTGGCGATGATCTCATGATCGCTTGACTTGGCGAAGTCGTAGACGAGACACATGTGCTCATTAGAGAATGAGTTCACTGAACGATCCACAAGAGTTATCATATGGTTATATTGACCAATCTGTCAATGATGACTCTGAGTGATGATAGTCTAGTTGGTCTTTTGACTTGAGGTCATTTTGACGAACCTGTGCGTGAACGGTGCCACTTAGATCAAATGACCTAGCTTCGAGGCAAGGCCTGTCTGATCGCGGCCCGGATACACGTCCCGAGGCGACGGTTGTAGTTTTACCGCAAGCGCACGGTATGGTGGCGAGCGGGTATCGAACACAGGGAGGACGAATGACCGTGCTTGCTCCTGATCAACCTGGCTATTTAGGAACAGAGATAATTGCCTTGGGCGATCCTGTCACAATCGTCAGACAAATTTGCGAAATATCAAATCAAATAAAGAACGTCTAGGGAAAGGGGAATCCCCACTACTCACCGTATTTCATAAATGTGGTTCGCCGGTATCGAAATCGCTAGAATGAGAATTTGGATGTACTAGTTGCAACTAAATGTGGAACCAAGCTCATGCTCTCGCGCTGTTGCCGGTCTATAGCTATCCTAGGTTTGGGTCCAATCTCTTGCAAACCCTAGCCTAGGGAGGCTAGCATTAGGATCAACATCATCATCCAATTGCGCACCGAGCCCAATCTCTTGCAAACTCGGTCCACAATCTAGATTAGGATAGTTCCTACCCGTCCAATCTCTTGCAAACGGGTATCGGCACGGAATTGCAACCGGAGGTCCTAGTATCGGTCCAATCTCTTGCAAACCGATACTTCGAAAATCCGACTCCAACCCAATTCGGATTTCTAGGGCTTCCTATCAAATTGGGATCCAATCTCTTGCAAATCCCAATTGATATGAATACCTAGCTATCCGTAGTAATTCGATCCCAATCTAATCCCTAATAACAATCCTAGCTCAATTTCTACCAATTCAACACAAATAGGAAATAGGGCTTGTAGGGTTCATCCCCACGCCCCGAGACGTGGAGACTACTCACAAATCATAGCAATAGCACAAAAATAATCAATGAAATAGGCAATGGAATTCATCACAACAATGATATAAACAATAAAAATAGAGTTTTTGGGGAAGAGAAATGCAAACCAATGTAGATCTTCAATTAACCCAACAAAAATCCAAGATTTTCTCTTCTCCAATCACAATTAATAAAGCTAAAAAGTAGACTCAAAAAGCTGCAAAAAATCTGAGAGATGGCTCCTAAAACTAGGGTAAAAACAGAGCTTAAATAGCCCCAAAAATCGTCTAAAAATCCTGACCAAAACGCCCCTGCACAGCCTGTTTTCCGCAAATTTCGCTACAGGCAGCGCATCGCACTCGGCCGAGTGACAAAAGTCGCTCGGCCGAGTGAAAACCCTGTCAATTTTCCAGTAAGTCGGGGTCTTCAGGGGTCTTCAGTTCGGGGGCGGCTCGGCCGAGTGAGTTGTCGTCACTCGGCCGATGGCTTCACTTCACTCGGGCGGACGGGATTTGCCACTCGGCCGAGTGGGTCTTCTGAAGCTCAGATGGCCGAAAAACAGTAACTTCGATATTCAGGAGGGGCTTCGTCTGGGCGCCACTCGGGCGGACGTGGTATCGTCACTCGGCCGATGTGGTCTCCGTCGCTCGGCCGAGTACACATGGAAAACGTGTCTGAACGGGTCGGCCGAGCAGTGTCTCACTGGTCGGCCGAGTGGCTCCTCCACTCGGCCGAGTGGGACACAAAAAATGCCCAATCTGATTGTTTTGGCCTCCTCGTCGCTCCTGCGACGTCCATTCTTCTTCTGCTCCTCTCCAACAGTAAAATATCCCTCGGGGAGGTCGTCGGTGGCCGTGTAGAGTAAGCGCGTCTCGAGATCACTCCTAATCGCGCCAAATCACCTGAAATGCGACAAAAACAACAAATCGTGAAAAGCATCGCAATATCGTCGATATATCGTGAAAAACGTGATTTGGGCGATCTAAATGGCATGCAAATCCACGGGAAAAAGGTGTAAAATATGGAGTGATCAAAATCCCCCAAGCTTGCCTCTTACTCGTCCTCGAGGAAGATAAGTAAAAGGCGAACCCGGTGGATTCGGAAAACGAAAACGGCGAAAAACGAAAAAATAATGAAAAACGAAGAAGAATGAAAACCAAATGAAAATAAAGACGAAAGAAAGAAGCGAAGAGGTAGGGTGCTAGATCATTTTCTCAGGACGTGGGTTTCACTTACTCTTATAGCATGCACCGAATGAGAAATACATGTCAAAGAATCTTATTTTGATATCATAGTATAATAGTGCAAATAGAAATAGAAATCCCACGAACAACGATATAATCTTGAAAAACGGAATGATTTTAAAATCAACATCGTCTGAATCATTTAAAGCGGTATACAAATCACAGACCACACACTTTTCAATTGAACGCTTTCTATCTGGAGTATAAGAGTATCACATCATAGAATAGAGAGAATAGAAAAGTATGGATTTCATGAAATGAATGCTAGGCTTAGATTTCTGGATTTCGTAAAGCTAGAAACAATCTCACCGAGTATAGAATATTACTTAGCCTAGGTTGTCGTGCAATGTCAAGTAGTCGCTCTCTCACACATCAATGGATCTCCTCCCCCAAGCTTATCTATAAGCGTGGTGGCACAAAAATATTTACATCCCCATTTTTATATAGCTCCAAAGGCAAAGAAGGGAAAGAAGAAAGTAAGTAAGCGAGATGGGATCTTTTATTGAGGATTTTTCCTCTTTTCTCCCTTTTTTTTTCTTTTTTTTTTGCAATAAGCAATATATATACAATGATCCCAACTCAGAGAGAGGTAATGATATACAAGAATGTTTTTCTCTCTTTTATTCTTCTTTTTTTTTGGAATAAGAGATTTGGAGCTAGGAATTAATAGCGGGGGAAATGCCATAAAATAGAATCACTAAGGGGAGATTCACCAATGATTTTTAAAAGTAGAGAAATGATGTTCAAGATTTGTGGAGAAAGAAATAAACATAACTCTCGGCTCACTCTATAAGACATGCACGACAACTTCAGCAGGGTAATCTAATCTACTCAGTTTCGATCACAAAAAAGCTAACTAATCCAGATATATCATAGCTAATCATCATTCAATCATCCGGAAGTGAAGTGTACAATTCATGCATATAGAAGTGATAAAGGAAAAGAAATCAGTACTCCAGATATAGGCATTCAATGCGTGAATCTTGGTGTGTTTTCTGTGATAGCATACATATGAATATTCAGGCTCAGCTAATAATAAAACTTCATCCATTTTCATGTGAAAAAAGTGTGGGTTACTATTTCTAAATGCAAAGCAAGTCATAGCATATGATATCAGATATAAAACCTAAGACATGACAAATATAGCATGCATATAGAATAAGCTAACTCCACGTAGACATCATCACAGAAAATTCATCTCTAGCATGAGATGAAAAAGGAAAGAAGTAAAGATAAAAGGAAAATAGAACTATGCAATGCGGCACACAGGAAAATAAGAAAAACGTGATGCATGGCAAGATAAAGGAAAAATAATGAAAAATAAGTGCAAAAGTGAAAAACGGTGTGAAAAACTGAAAATAAAGGTGGCTAAACGAAAAAGAAAGTGAGGACTCACTCCCCCAAGCTAAACGGCACAGTGTCCTCAATGTGCAAAGTGTGGCACACAGAGAGACAAGTAATGAGAGGGGCAAGTTAGGATGCATGCATGATGGAAAGAAAAAAGAGAATAAAACGAAAAATAAAGAAGGGAAAATATGATGCGGATATGATGCATGCACAGCTATGAGTGATACGAGTATAAATGTGTCACCAAAGACTCTCCCTCTCCCAAAAAAAGATATAAATAGATATGGCAAAATGAGAATCGCAAAATAAGTGAGGGGAGGGGGGGCGGACAAAAATGCAACGGGACCCAGCAGAAACGGGCAGCACAACGGCAGGAATGAATCGAGGCATCAAGGGTGCCTAAGAAGGTGGCGCTGCACCGTCTCCGTCCCGTGGCGGAGGTGGTGGAGGTGGAAGAGGCTGCTGAGCGGGGGTGGGTGTGGTAGTGGCAGCAGGCTGAGTGTGTGTGGGGGTGGGCACCTGCTGGGTGGGTGGGGGCACGCGCGGGAGACGCTCTAATACCTGTGTCAGGCAGTAGTGAATCTGAGGGATCAGCTCTAAGCGTCCAGCCAACGTAGAGACGGTGGAGGACAGGGTCCTAAGGTCACCTCTAAGACCGCCCACCGCCAACTCAAGAGCACGAATGCTCTGCAGTACAGTGTCGGGCGGGGGTGGTGCAGAGGCACGCACCGGTCTAGGCTGCGCAGGGCGAGGCTGGCGTACGCGCGTGGAGTATGTAACGGGCTCAGCAGGGAAAGGGACAAAAGGTGCCGCGCCTGGAAAAGTGGGCCTGGCCTCAGTGTGAGGCCAGGACACCGGCTGGCGAGAAGTGGAGGCAGCGGCAGCAAAGGAGGCGTGCAAAAGAGGCAACGAAGTGGCCAGAGAGGTCCGTGGCACAGAAGTGTGGACAGACGCCACGACACTCTCGGGGAAAACGGCGGCTGTGGAGACAGAGGAATCTCCTGCTGGGGCAGAAGTGTGCGGTCCAAAAGGTGTAACCCCATCGGAGATCATGCTAACCATGGTCTCCACGACCGAAGTGAACGAGGGCTCTCCGCTCTCAACAAAGGTCTGCGGGCGCTCGGGGAGTGCGGAGCAAAGAGGCTCGACGGACAGAGGGCCGGAGGTGGCAGCGGGAGTGGTGGGGACAACCTCGGAAGTGGTGACAGTGGTGGAAGTGGGCTCAGCAAGAGTACTCTCAACACTGGCAGAGGTGGGGACAGAAGTGTCAAGAGCAGCGGAAACGTCAGGAACAGGCTGAGGGGCCACAGGGTCGACGGGGTCGGCAGCGGGCTCGGCAGGGTGCGCAGCAGGGTCTGCGGGAGCAGCCTGGGCAGTGTGGGCAGCGTGGGCCTGCTCGGCCCCCTCGGCCTCGAGCACGTAGGCGGCGGGGATGAGGACATCCATCGCCGGAATCCAGTCAACGTGGGCTGGTGCAATCAGAGTCCGAGCAGGGCTCGGGAGAATCATGTAATCGGCCCCATAGGGGCCGTGCAACCAGACCCAGTGACGCTCACCATGCGGACGCATCATCTTCATCCGGGCCATAACGTCTATCGACAAGGAAGTGGGGCCCGATACTCGTCGCAGGTCGTCGGGTAGGTCCTCGCCGGTCATCATGGTAAGCAAGGTGATCAGACCGCCGCAGCATATCGGTGAGCGAGCGCCCACCGACACAATGATGCGGTCTAAGAACCAAGCCGCAATGTCGATCACGACGGCGGGGACAAGCTCGAGTCCATCCCTAGATAGAGCTCTGGGACGTGTCATCGTGTAGAGCATGTAAAGCTCTGGCGTAGACATCGTGCCCGGCTCATATCTGGCCAGAAAGGTGGTCGCCATAAGGCGCTGGGCAATGCGATGGCAGGGATGTACGATGGCCGAGGCCTTGGCCCTACTAGGGTCAAAGGCGGCGTGGTGGCCTGTAATCCGGGCCCAGAAGGCGCCGGCGTCGAAAGAAGGTGGGGGGATGTGGGTAGGGCCGTAACCGTGATCGGCTCCGGGGACGGCGGGCCATGAGAAAAATGCTCTCATCATATCGAGAGTGACCTGGCACTCTCGATCCATGAACCGGAATGAGCATCCCTCATCGGTCCGGGCGATCGAACTCAAAACCTCAAGTGTCGGACGGGTAAAAGTATCCGCCGACACCTGGAAAAAATCTCGCCAGCCCACGTTGTCGTACAACGTGAGCATCCCCTCAAGTACCCCCAGGCGTCCTAGGTCAGCGAGGTGTGCAAACCTGGAGGGTACGATCGAGCGCTGGGAGATACGGTCGAAGACGGCGCGGTGTGCATCGTCTCGGAACGTAATCTCGAGCGGCCCGACCAGTGGAGCCGGTGGTGGTGGCTGTGGATCGGCGGGGAGAGGCTGTGCGGGCTGTGGGTGCAATGCAGGCTGTGCGGGGTGTGCGGGGCCTGCAGGCTGTGCTGGGTGGACGGCGTGTGTGGGGGAAGGAGGAGGAGAGTCCTCCAACTCGTGGGAGAGGCCGGCATCATCCGACCGCTTCCGCTTGGCGGAAGCTCTCTTCGACCGCGGCCGTGTCCGGGGCGGCATATCGGCCCCGAGCGCGTGCCGAAAAGTGAAAAGTGCGGCGTGTGCACAAAGAGTGGAAAGAGTATACCCAAACACGCCGCGAGTGCTAAGTAGTGGAAGCGTGCGAAGTCCGTGCCTCCACGAAGTCCTGAGCAGCCCGTAGGAGCTCCCCTGGCCTCCCCTAAGCTCCAATAAACAACCTGCGCGTGAAAAAGCGATATCAGCGAGTAATAATCAAAATGTATGGAGCAATAGGGGTATAATGGATAGATATAGAAATTGATTTGGGTTAGGGGGGCGTTTAGCACATGGATCCTCAAAAAATACACGAAAAGAGGAGAAAACGGTGAAAATAAGCGAACCGGAGGTGATCGGAGACGGGGCTGCCGGCGGCGACTCGGGCGGGGTCCGGCGACGGTCGGCCGGCGGTGGCAGGCCGAGCGGCGGCGCGCGTGGGCTTGGTCGGGCGAGTGGGGGTGAGAACGAAGCGAGTTCGGGCGAGGGTAGGCGAGGGGGCGCGGGCGGATTTGGGAATTTTCGATTTCGAAATCCGCGCCCCCTTCGTCACTTATATAATAGAAAGTTACGACTCGGCCGAGTGACATGGTCACTCGGCCGAGCGAGGCAATAGAAATTTTCTCCCCGATATCGCTTTGGCCGAGTGGCTTTGCCAGCCTCGGCCGAGTGGAGTAAGTCCATTCGGCCGAGTGACTCAAGCTACTCGGCATGACTCGCCCTAGGAGGGTATCCGTTTTACTCGGCCGAGTGAATATATATACTCGGCCGAGTAGCAGTTATAATGAAATGAGGAAAATAGACAGAGAGTTGGGTACAGCAGACTTCCCTCGTTCGTGAGCGGCTCGGTCGGACGAACTTCTGGACTCGGCCGAGTGACTAGTATACTCGGCCGAGTGAGCCTTGTATTCTGCTGTTTGTCTTCGTTTGGGCTCTAAACTCCGTCTTTCTTTCTCCAGTCGATTTCATGCTCCTCCTAAGTGTCGAACGCCTTCTTTGGGCGCTCCTCGTCGTCTCGTTCATCCTCATCATGATGGATCTACCTATCTCCTCTCCTGTCAAGAAAAATGGGACCCGTTATCACAAAAATTTTGGCGATCGACTCAAAACACTAAAAATTTCTAAAACATAAATAAAGGAAAAGTAAAAATAAAGCAAAAACCGTCGGGTTGCCTCCCGACAAGCGCTCGTTTAAGGTCGTGAGCTCGACCCCCTATAATTTTCAATCAATGCGGGATATTGGGTGCATACGGGATGCACCCGTCAAACTTTCCGGGGAGCGCGCTTGGATTTGGACGTGGCGGCGGCGCGTTCTCCCTCGGTGGTTTCTTGTCTCGAATAGTGTTGGGGGGAGGCTCCCCCAAGCTAGCATTTGCCCCGGTCAACGGCTTAACCGGTGATGCCGATTTCCGTACCGGCGGAACTTTCTTTGGAGACTTTAATTTCGAGAGCTTGCAGAGCTCTCGAATCCTCGCGACATCAGCGTCGCCTTCATCTTCGTCAGCGGAGAAGTCGGGGGAATCATCTTTGTTCTCTTCATCTTGGCCTAAATCCGGGCCTTCATCAAATTCTTCATCAAAAAGGGCACCAATTGAGTGAGGAATCGCCTCCTCTATCACCTCATCAAGGAGGTCCATGAGGTCATCCGACCGCTCCTTAAGCAAATATACTCTATTGGTTTCGCCCGTCGGGATCCCCTCGGAATAGTGCTTGAGCCTTTGACCATTTACTTTGAATGTGGTACCATCCTTGCTTTCCAACTCGAAAGCTCCTCCCGGTTGTATGTGCTTGATGGTGAAAGGTCCCGACCAACGTGACCTCAACTTACCGGGAAATAGTCGGAGTCGGGAATTGTAGAGCAAGACCTTGTCTCCCACCTTGAAGTCCGTGACAGTTATGCGGGCATCGTGGAAAATCTTGGTCCTTTCCTTGTAAATTCTCGAGCTCTCATAGGCGTCTCTCCTTATTTCATCAAGTTCGTTGATGTCCAAGAGTCGCCTCACCGCCGCACTCTTATAATCGTAGTTAAAGGTCTTGATGGCCCAATATGCGCGGTGTTCCAACTCTACCGGCAAGTGGCAAGCCTTCCCATAAACTAGGCGGAACGGTGTGGTACCGATGGGGGTGCGAAAGGCCGTGCGATAGGCCCATAGAGCATCGTTTAACTTCATTGACCAATCCTTTCTAGACCGGTCCACGGTTTTCTCGAGGATTTGCTTGATTTCTCTATTTGAGACTTCTACTTGGCCACTTGTCTGGGGGTGATAAGCCATTCCAACTCTATGATTTACCTCGTACTTCTTTAGCATGGCTTCAAACTTGTTCTCTATGAAGTGGCTTCCCCCGTCGCTTATCAAGGTACGCGGCACTCCAAAGCGCGGAAAGATATTTTGCTTGAAGAATTTGGAGACGACCCTTGCATCATTAGTAGGGGTGGCAATAGCTTCCACCCATTTGGAGACATAGTCAACGGCCAATAGGATGTACTTGTTGCCATTGCTCGACGGAAAAGGCCCCATGAAGTCTACTCCCCAACAATCAAAAAGCTCAATCTCCTGGATGGGTCTCATCGGCATCTCATTGCGCTTGGAGATATTCCCGGTCCGTTGACATCTATCGCAACCCTTCACAAAAGCGTGGGTGTCTTTAAACATTGTGGGCCAGAAGAATCCGCTCTGCAAGATCTTAGCGGTTGTTTTAGAGGCGGCATGATGTCCCCCGTATGGTAGACCGTGGCAATGCAAAATGATAGACGTTGCCTCCTCTTTAGAAACACACCTACGAATGACACTATCTTTGCATATCTTGAAAAGGTAAGGATCTTCCCAAAAATAGCTACGGACCTCATGCATAAATCTCCTCTTTTGTTGCGTGGACATCCCATGCGGTTTGATTCCGCACGCCAAGTAGTTGACGAAGTCCGCGTACCAAGGTACTTCCTCGGTCCTTACCGCATATAGCCTCTCATCAACAAATGTGTCGTCAATAGGTAAGCTCTCATCCTCCTTGTCGCGAATGAGCCTAGATAAATGATCCGCCACGACATTGTCTGTACCCTTCTTATCTCTGATCTCTAGGTCGAATTCTTGCAACAAGAGTATCCACCTAATCAACCGGGGTTTGGCCTCCTTCTTGTTTAAAAGATATTTCAATGCCGCATGGTCAGTGTGGACAATCACCTTGGAACCGAGGAGGTAGGAGCGAAACTTCTCTATGGAATAGACGACCGCTAGAAGCTCCTTTTCGGTAGTTGTGTAGTTTTTCTGCGCGTCATCCAATGTCTTCCTTGCGTAGTATATCGCATGAAGCTTCCTATCTTTCCTTTGTCCCAATACCGCTCCAATGGCTTGGTCGCTAGCATCGCACATTAGCTCAAAAGGGAGGCTCCAATCCGGCGGTTGAATGATGGGCGCTGAGACTAGCGCTTCCTTCAAGGTGTTGAAAGCTTGCAAGCATTCTCCTGAAAAGTCAAAAGGAACATCTTTAGCGAGTAAGGAAGTAAGTGGTCGGGCAATCGAGGCGAAATCCTTAATAAAGCGGCGGTAAAACCCCGCGTGACCAAGGAAGCCTCTAATGCCCTTGACATTAATAGGAGGAGGAAGTTTTTCGATTACCTCAATTTTGGCTTTATCTACCTCGATTCCTCTTGAGGAAACAAGATGTCCGAGAACTATACCTTCCGTGACCATGAAGTGACACTTCTCCCAATTGAGAGTGAGATTGTTTTGTTGGCACCTTTTTAGGACTTTAGTGAGATTTTCCAAGCAAGAGTCAAACTCACTTCCATAAACCGAGAAATCATCCATAAAAACTTCCATAATATTTTCAATATAATCGGAAAATATGGATGTCATACATCTTTGAAAAGTGGCGGGAGCATTACAAAGGCCGAACGGCATCCTACGGTATGCGTAGGTGCCATAGGGACAAGTGAAAGTTGTCTTTTCTTGGTCATCTTCGTGCAAAGGGATTTGGAAGAAACCCGAATACCCGTCTAGATAGCAAAAGTATTTATGGTTCGCGAGGCGTTCAAGCATTTGATCGATGAATGGCAATGGGTAATGGTCCTTTCGGGTGGCTTTATTGAGTCTCCTATAGACAATGCACATTCGCCATCCCGTGACAGTGCGCGTGGATATTGGCTCACCTTTGTCATTTTTTATGACAGTCATCCCTCCTTTCTTGGGGACGACGTGGACGGGGCTAACCCATCTACTGTCAGAGATAGGATAAATTATACCGGCTTCAAGCAATTTTAGGATTTCCTTTTTAACCACCTCCTTCATGTTTGGGTTCAACCGCCTTTGAGGCTCTATGGAGGTGGCTTCGGTATCCTCCAAATGGATCCGATGCGTGCAAAGCCTAGGGCTTATTCCTTTTAGATCGGAAATAGTGTATCCCAAGACATCTTTGTGGCTCCTAAGGACGTCTAGGAGTTTTTCAAGTTGATCTTGTGTGAGGTGGGAATTGACTATCACCGGAAAAGTCAATTTATTACCCAAAAAGGCATACCTTAGATTCGGCGGTAATTGTTTAAGCTCTACCTGAGGTGGCGCTGCTTCTTCCACTTTATCAGCTCGCATGAATTCGGCTTCTTCCTCGTCATCCGGGTTTAGCTCATGTTCAGGTGGCATGCTTTCTTGTGACGAGTCGGACTCGCTACTTAGTGAGGATGAGGCATCGAAGTAGGCGCCCTCTGACTCAGTGCTAGCATCGCCAAAACCTTCACTCTGCTCCAGTTCGTACCTGGAATCAAGAAACACATCAGACGATTCATAAAAACAAGAGTGAGCGTCATAAAGTGTAACACCCTGAATGTCGGTTTGCTCGAAGGGTTCTTCGGGAGCATAGTGCTCTTCGACATTTGCTCTATCGTCTTCAAAATACAATTTGTCGTCGACCACGTCGACTCTGACATTGCCTCCGATAGTCCCTTCCGGGGAGATTTGGTCCATCACAAAGCTAGCAAATAGTTGTTCGTCGGGGTCCTTGATATTTATAGCAAATGCTCCGGTAGTGTGGACCTCGTCGACAAGCTCCTTAAGGAGGTCTATGAAGGAGTCATAGTCTTCTCGACTGAGTTCTATTGTTGGCGTTGCATCCCCCATTCTCCCTGTTAAGATCTTATGCAAAATACGGGGAGAATATGCAAATAGGGCTACGAATGAAGTTAGGATAAGATAGAGAGGGAAGTAAAGGAAGAAAGTAAGAAGAAATAACCGGGTGGTCGGTGCCGAGCACCGTCAAAATGCCGTCCCCGGCAACGGCGCCAAAAAATTGATCGCGGCCCGGATACACGTCCCGAGGCGACGGTTGTAGTTTTACCGCAAGCGCACGGTATGGTGGCGAGCGGGTATCGAACACAGGGAGGACGAATGACCGTGCTTGCTCCTGATCAACCTGGCTATTTAGGAACAGAGATAATTGCCTTGGGCGATCCTGTCACAATCGTCAGACAAATTTGCGAAATATCAAATCAAATAAAGAACGTCTAGGGAAAGGGGAATCCCCACTACTCACCGTATTTCATAAATGTGGTTCGCCGGTATCGAAATCGCTAGAATGAGAATTTGGATGAACTAGTTGCAACTAAATGTGGAACCAAGCTCACGCTCTCGCGCTGTTGCCGGTCTATAGCTATCCTAGGTTTGGGTCCAATCTCTTGCAAACCCTAGCCTAGGGAGGCTAGCATTAGGATCAACATCATCGTCCAATTGCGCACCGAGCCCAATCTCTTGCAAACTCGGTCCACAATCTAGATTAGGATAGTTCCTACCCGTCCAATCTCTTGCAAACGGGTATCGGCACGGAATTGCAACCGGGGGTCCTAGTATCGGTCCAATCTCTTGCAAACCGATACTTCGAAAATCCGACTCCAACCCAATTCGGATTTCTAGGGTTTCCTATCAAATTGGGATCCAATCTCTTGCAAATCCCAATTGATATGAATACCTAGCTATCCGTAGTAATTCGATCCCAATCTAATCCCTAATAACAATCCTAGCTCAATTTCTACCAATTCAACACAAATAGGAAATAGGGCTTGTAGGGTTCATCCCCACGCCCCGAGACGTGGAGACTACTCACAAATCATAGCAATATCACAAAAATAATCAATGAAATAGGCAATGGAATTCATCACAACAATGATATAAACAATAAAAATAGAGTTTTTGGGGAAGAGAAATGCAAACCAATGTAGATCTTCAATTAACCCAACAAAAATCCAAGTTTTTCTCTTCTCCAATCACAATTAATAAAGCTAAAAAGTAGACTCAAAAAGCTGCAAAAAATCTGAGAGATGGCTCCTAAAACTAGGGTAAAAACAGAGCTTAAATAGCCCCAAAAATCGTCTAAAAATCCTGACCAAAACGCCCCTGCACAGCCTGTTTTCCGCAAATTTCGCTACAGGCAGCGCATCGCACTCGGCCGAGTGACAAAAGTCGCTCGGCCGAGTGAAAACCCTGTCAATTTTCCAGTAAGTCGGGGGCTTCAGGGGTCTTCAGTTCGGGGGCGGCTCGGCCGAGTGAGTTGTCGTCACTCGGCCGATGGCTTCACTTCACTCGGGCGGACGGGATTTGCCACTCGGCCGAGTGGGTCTTCTGAAGCTCAGATGGCCGAAAAACAGTAACTTCGATATTCAGGAGGGGCTTCGTCTGGGCGCCACTCGGGCGGACGTGGTATCGTCACTCGGCCGATGTGGTCTCCGTCGCTCGGCCGAGTACACATGGAAAACGTGTCTGAACGGGTCGGCCGAGCAGTGTCTCGCTGGTCGGCCGAGTGGCTCCTCCACTCGGCCGAGTGGGACACAAAAAATGCCCAATCTGATTGTTTTGGCCTCCTCGTCGCTCCTGCGACGTCCATTCTTCTTCCGCTCCTCTCCAACAGTAAAATATCCCTCGGGGAGGTCGTCGGTGGCCGTGTAGAGTAAGCGCGTCTCGAGATCACTCCTAATCGCGCCAAATCACCTGAAATGCGACAAAAACAACAAATCGTGAAAAGCATCGCAATATCGTCGATATATCGTGAAAAACGTGATTTGGGCGATCTAAATGGCATGCAAATCCACGGGAAAAAGGTGTAAAATATGGAGTGATCACTGTCGAAAGGTCTTTGATTGGGTGACACTTGAAGCGTATGAGGAGAGTAATGACCAAGAGAGGATTCGTCTCTCCCGGTCAATGGGAGTTAGTGTCGTAGGGTTAGTTCGGTCTTTAGTAAAAACTCTTGCCAGAGTATGTTGGAAGAAGTCTAACATTATTTGACTAAAGATCGATAGAAACTAACCGGAGTCAAGTTATTGGGGTTGGCAGTTTGACCGTACCCTAGACTTGACTTACACGACATAGTTTAGACGAAGAGACTATAACTGCGGAATTCATCACGGAAACAGTCAGGGTGGTCCCGACAATACTCATGTCAATGAGTCAACCACATAATGATGATTCCTGAAGCAGGGACGGCAACTACTGCTCGTGGTCACTGCCGTATAGGGCTTCGAGCCCAACCTGTTGTAAGGGTCAGGCTGTAGGGTCTCACACAGAGTGCGATCTTCGTCTAGTAATAGGTAGAAATTAGTTAGGGAGAATAATTTGCATTTGATGCAAGGGATAAAATATTGCAAAAGATGTTTGTAATCACCTCCTGCATTCGGGATAAATGATCCTGAGTGCAAGTGGGAGATGTAGAGGAATATGCCCTCGGATCATTTGTATTTGATGCAAATGATAATTTAAGCTTAGATATGGACTATTTTGCATTTGATGCAAAAGAGATTAAATGTGTTTTAAATGGTTTAAGACAATATTTAATTATATAAACGTAAGGAAAAGCTCACGGGTAAGACGGGAATGTCCCGGTCTAGACTCAGGTTCGAACGGCGTCCAAATCGGACGCCAAATGACCAACTTATGCCCAAATCAGCCCATTGGGATCAGACCTGGCCAGACCAGACTGGGTCTGGCCTGGCTCCTGACCAGGCCTGACAGTGCCAGGGGCCTGCCTGGGCCGGGGCGCCCGGCCCGCCAGGGCCGGGACGCCCTGCCCAGGGCCAGGCCCGGGCACCTGGGCTCAGGCCCAGGCACTGAGCGCCTGGGCCTGGGCCCAGGCGGCCCAGGCCCCAGGCGCCTGGGTGCCCGCGCCCAGACTTGGGCGCCCGTGCCCAGGTCTGGGCCTGGGTGCCCAGTTAGCAGCTTTTGAAGCTGTGGGGCCCACTTGCTGGGCCCCACGAATGGGTGCAGAACCCTAGTTTTACTGGGCAGTTTTGACGGCTGATTTTAGTCGAAAATCAAGCCTTGGGCTGATCTTTGGACGTTCAATTGAGGGGTCAAACGAACTCCGATTGACGAACGGTTTTTTCCTATGCGTTCACCGTTGAACACCCTTCGAATTGATAGGTTGTATCAATCCTGAAGTTCAACGGTGAGGGAGTTAAAATTCACGGAAGTTTGCACTTTGTGAAGTGAAAACTAACTTGATTTTAATTAAACTCAAATTAATAGTCCCACATCGGTTGTGCGGAGAAGGGGAGAGTCCACCGCTTATATAAATAGGGGCCTCCCCCCTTCCTCCAAACTCGTACCAACCTCTAGATCTGAGCGGCTCTCGTAAATGTTGGAGCACGCTCGGATCTAAGCTTAAATTAATATTTCTACTCTCCCTATAAATTTCTGCCTTGCTCCTGAGGGCTCTAGCAAAGCCGCAAAGGAGTTCGGATTCGGATCCGAAATCTAGGCGGAGGTTTCACTCGCGTGAAACTTTCTTCGGCGCGTGGTTGGCTCGGCGACATGGGATTGATCGCCTCAGGATGCGGAGCGGTTCAAGGAGCGGTTCGAGTAGCGGTTCGGGGAGCGGCTCGGCGTGGGACGGGAGCGGCTCGGAAGATGGTGCGGAACATCTCGCCTGCCCCAGGGCTGAGATTCCGAGTATGTGTTTAATTAAGCATTAGTTTAATTTAATCGCAGTAGGCTAGATCCTTCTTGGGATGGTCAGATCCATCCCAAGTCGGCATAGATCTTGGATTAGGGTCTTGGACCTTAGGGTTAAAAGTTAATTAGATTAACATGTAATTTTTTCGCTGCTTTTCTGTCTATGTTCTGTCCGACTTAGGACGGGCATAGAGTTTTTGTGCCCTAAGGGTCCCTGAATTCCCTTCACTTCCGAGGATTCGATATCTGGACTCCCAGATCTATATTACTTGCATGGACTCTTACGCTTGAGAGTAACACGTTTTTGGGTGAAGCAAGTTTTTTGCCCCTTCAGATGGATCAACTCAGCGGTGGAGATGGTGCCTAGCTCAGGCCTACAAAATATGGTCGTGGCTAAGTGGCGCTAAGCGTAGCGGAGACATTGATGAATGATAGAAGATAATTTTGATCGGCTGGGGCTAAATTAGGGTAGGCCAGTGATTTGTGCCCAGTAACGATCAACATTGAAGGAAAATGGATCTGTGTCTGGTGCGAAGGCTAAATCAGGATCGGGGATGGGAGGCCAGCTAAAGAAGGATCGGAGCATGACATAGGTCACCTCTACGTCACGGTCAAGATCCTGAATGAAATACCCTGAGGAGTTCTAAAAATATAACTCAACGCCTCGTAAGTGAGACGGACGTAGGTGTTCGCCGTCACCGATAGGAAATGCCCCCAACTTATGGCTTGGTATATCCTACGCACACCCTCTAATAACACTAGGCTCTCTAGGGCGGGGATATCTACAAACCTGGTGGGGATGATAGGGCGCCTCGATATGGCCTCAAATTTATAACGATATTTGTTGTCTTTGAATGTGATGCCATAAGTGGTCAAGGTGCCCTGAGGCAGTGGGGGTGGAGGTGGAAGTGCGAGTGGTGGTGTGGGATCACGTTGATGTGGAGATAGTGTGGGTGTACGCGGAGGTCGAGATGGTGATGGTATGCGTATATGTGCCTGCAGAGAAAAAGAAGCACCGGTGATGAGTGTTTATTGTATATAGTTTTTCATCCTTTTTCATACATGTTTTACATCGTTTATTTCTCCATTTTTATCAGTTTCCCCTTTTTGTTTCCTCTTTTTCTTTTATGGTCCCTTCTATAATTTGCAGGAAATACATACCGATTAGGGACCATAAAGAGAGAATAAGGACGAAAGGGCTAAAGGAGCAGAGCCGGGAGATCAAAATGTGCAAAATAGGTAAGTAAATAAGGAAATGTGATACACACGGCCGCGTCGATTCGACGAGATCACGTGATAACAACACTCTGATGAGCTCAAGTTCAATTCCAAGCGGTCGTGCCATGATGAACCAAAAGACTACGTCAAATAAGCTCCAGAACTCAACTCCATGCGGCTACACAAAAGATATCCAAACGGCCATATCGCTGAGGAGAAGAATTGAAGACTTTCAATCGACGCGGCCCGGGTGATGAAAACGACGTGGCCGCGTAATTCTGAGAAGCCGAAGACCAAACGGTCGCTCCACACAGCTGTTTTGATGAAGACACGGTCGAGAAGCTAAATTGGACGCGGCCGCGTCCCTAGCGACGTGACTGCATCGCTGTATCCCAAGCAGCCCCCATGTTACTTACGCATACGGATGACGCGACCGCGTCGAAAACAACGCAGTCGCGTCAAAAAGGGTTTTTACGGAGATCTGGGCACCACCACAGAAGTTATTAGGGGTCTTCTGGTCTTTTTTAGGGATGTATAAAAGCTCATCTTCTTTTCCTGAGAGAACCCATCTATTGTTTTGCTATTTTCTGAGTTTTGATGGTTTTGTAAGGATTTCTATCGCTTTTTAATTCAGTACTTCTATTGTTTTAGTTAGTTCTTCTTGTAATAGTTTAAATTTACTTAATAAAAGTTTTCTTTTTTGATCCCCATTGTGTCTATTTTCCATATTTTGTGCATAACTCTGAATCCATGGCTTTCTCTCTATTGTATCTATGGTTGAAATCACTTCTATTGTAATGGGTAATGAGTAGATTTCATCTAGGGCAATGTGTTGAACCCCATTGAAATAGGGGTATTGGATGGATGAACATTTGACTAAATTGATGGGTTAATTGTGGAATTAGAGTATATTGGGATGCCAATTATCATCGTAGATTCAACCCTGTGGGTGATCGGATTGGCTGCCGGAGAGAGTCGGGACCACTTCGGGGTTTCGATCCCTACGATGATTCATACTATCGGTGTGACCAATGTGAGTCGTGCACCGATTAGAGCCCTCATAATATTGGTCCAATCCTCGAATGCCACTATGGTCGGGAGGAAGATTGGGGACATTCGTCAAGCGTAATGTGCCTAACGTATACCGGTGTATCGGCAAGAGTCGGAATCGGTATAGGTTAGGATAGGCCTATCATAGCTTCACGAGGGGGGGGGGGGGGGGAGATAACATAAGGGACTATTGATCGGCTACGGATATGCACTCAGAAACAATGTAGTTTTTCCGCAAGCGCACAGTCTAGTGGCAAGCGGGTATCGTATCCACAGGAAGGTGGTGTTGGCTCCAATCGATCTTAGGTTGGCTTGACTACGAAGGTTTATTGGTGGAGATGGTAATGGTATGATGAAATGACAATGGTGATGGATGTCGGTGTCGATGATAAAGATGTCGATTGTATATTCAATCAATAAAAATGTCTAGGACGAGGGAATCCCCACTATAGATTTTCGAGTATCAATATGAATGTGAACTCCTAATTACTAACTCTTAGTTTAGGATGAAATTGTCGCAACTATGTTGTGAACAAGTGCACGCTCTCACGCTACACAAGTCTATAATAACTCAAGCTAGAAACTCGCTCTCGCGCAAGACTAGTTTTGAATTATTACAATTAAGGTCGACAATATAATTCAATTCTCGCTCACGTTCACTCTCGTGCAACGTGAGTTTGAATCTAGATTATGATGGTTCGTGTTCGTCTTACCGTCGTACAGACGCATTTAATCATAGAAATATAATAAAGATGCCAGCTGTGGTCGCGCTCGCGCATAATAAAGATGTTAGCTTTGGTCGCTCTCGCGCACCAATTCTAGGATATCCTAATTATAGATCCAAATCAAATATCTAGGGATTCCTATATATCAAGATCATCTCTCGAGCTCTCAATATCTAATTACAAATCCCTAGCTATTTGTAGTCAGTCGACCATAATCTAACCCTAAAACAAGTTTAGCAACAAGGGTTTCAATCAATTTCACATATCAAACACTAGATCCATAGGGTTCATCCCTTTTGCCCTAGAGCAATAATCAACCAAACATAGCAATAATGATATAGAAATCAATAAGAAACATTGCTTGCATATAAAAATATATCAAATCAATGATTCAAATAACAATAACAAAGATACTTAGATTTCATGAAGAAATCCAATCCAAATACAAGCTTTTAGATCTAAGAGGGGGCCTATGGTATGGACTAACCTCTAAAAAAGTCTCCAAGAAAAATAATGGAAACTCTCCCTTAATTACGGCTACAAAGTTGTATTTATAGCTACCCCAATTCCCTAAGAAAAAGTTGACCAAAATACCCTTTACCCTAGTTGTAACAGAATTTCAGAATTCTGTCGTCTGCTCACTCGGTCGAGTGGAAATGTCACTCGGTCGAGTAGAACTTTCTGCAGAAACTTTAAAAATCAGCATTCTGTTTTTTATGGTCACTCGGCCGAGTGACACTGATACGCGAAATTTCAGCACTGCTATCCAATCTTGCAGAAATTCTAGAAAATTCATCTGATCTCCGTTTTGCACGTTCTTGGCGGCGTTGGAACCGTCATGAAGTCTACTATAATTGAAAAATATCCACAGGTCGTGATGGCCTTTGGAGTGATAGCAGAAATCAAAACAAGGTTGAAACAGTGCGTAAATCTTTGGCGTTTCATGCGTTTTAGCTTTGTTTCTTCTTCTTCTTTGGTCCAACTTTCATAGATCTTTCTTTCTTGTCTTATGGTGTTTCCAACTCATATCCAAGGGTATTCTTGCTGCTTTTTCATCATCAATCATGACTTCATCTCCAGATTGCACCGTATCGCTCCAATTCGCTCCAAATTTCCTGAAATCAAAATAAACGCTCCGAAAGTGAAATAGTTCCAAATAATCATCAAAACACTACTACAAAAAGACATTTAATAGCACATGTTAGACAGCGCTTGCCAATTATAAGCGATGTTTATTAGAGGCACAGATAATAGACAACGCTTCTTTCTGCATGCGCTGTTAAAATTCAGATAATAGACATGACTTTTTTCTGCATGCGCTGTTAAAGGTCGGATAATAGACAACGCTTCTTTCTAGAAGCGCTGTTTATTAGAGGCACAAATAAGAGACAACGCTTCTTTCTAGAAGCGCTGTTAAAAGTCAGATAATAGCTTTCTAGAAGCGCGGTTAATATCAGATCTGACCGTCCATACTCTCCAAAATCCAAGGGTTATAAACTTCGATCTGTGTACTATGTGCTCATTGGTTTGATTGAACAACCATGTAACCTCCAGTTTCACCCATTTTTCCCATTCGTTTCGTTCCTAAAATTCTTGGTTGATTGCACAACCCTAGAGTCGATGTCGTCGTCATTGTCGACGCTGATTTGATCCATGACGAGCACGAGTCCCATGGCGAATGCCGCGTCAAATCGAGGCCTGAGGCATAGACAGAACACGTCCTTTCCCAGGACCACTCGCGAGCTGGCATCCACCTTCCGCTTGGGGCCTGTTCTTTTGCAAGAACGTGGGCAAGATTTTGGGAAGAACACACTTTTCATACACTGTGCATCGGAATCCCAGGCTAAGATTTTGTTCGGCTGTCCGGTTGCGAAAATGGAAAGCTTGGAATCCAGGCTGAGCTGGCGGTCAAAATGGGAATCCATGGGCGTTTTTGTTTCTCCCGTGAATCAAGCGGATTACACATGATTCCATCTTTCTGGGCCCAACACCGAGATACAATTCCATTTTTCTTTCAGAAACAAGTGCTTTGCGTGGGCCCCACTAGCAACAACAAATTCGTGTGCAAGCAAATTAGAGTGGGCCCCACTGAAAATTGAAATGAGTGAGGAGTGAAATCATTCATTAGTGTAATAATTAATGTTTAATTAGTTTACTAATTAATTAGTTTAGTTTAAAAATTAATAATTTAAATTTTAGTGGGTCCTACATCACTTTTTCCATCCCACTTTTTTCAACCAAAAGAACACACTACACGGAGTATGACCCACATTCAACTTTCCACATCCATAATGCAACCACACTTTTCAACAAAAGAACACACTACACCAAATTTCTCTCTCATCTGATTCCACACTTCTCAACTTTCCCAATTTATACTTTCCTACAAAAGAACAGGCCCTCGATCTCCGCCATTACCAATTCTTCCGGCTGATCTTTCGTAATGCTGCCGTCTTCGTCTCCGTTACCGACGATGCCGTTGCTGCACATCACAACCATGCTGCTCGGTTGTGCGAACGAGCCCTCGATCCGATACTCTCTGTCGCTGTTGCCGTCGTGGGTTTCGACGTCGATGACGCCGCGATCGTGCCCGAAGAACGAGGACCGCTTCACGCTGAAAAGGGGTTTCTGACGATGGCGACATCGAACTACCAGGGTAACAGGATCACGCCCTCGTGGGTCGCCTTCACTGACGACGAGCGTCTCATCGGGGATGCAGCCAAGAATCAGGCCGCGCTCAACCCCGAAAGGACCATCTTCGATATCAACCCAGAAAGGACCGTATTCGCCGTCGCCACCGAGCCCAAGCCGAGCAATGCCGGAGCCTCGTTTCGCCCCTCGCCACCCAAATCCGTCAACGGATCCGCAAAAGTAAGCGATTGAAGCTTTGAAGACTCTTCTTCAAGTTTGATTTTTGTTCGTTTGATGCTCGATTAACCTATCACCGTTATGCTTTCTGTTTACAGAGAGACACAGAAGGAAAAATAACGAGCTTAAGCTACGGTTGCAAGTTACGGAGCAACAAGCTCATCTGCATGGTGGTAAGCATTGCTTCTATTGTCTAAAAGATATGGTTGAGCGACTGATTTCTTATGTTTGACAATTAATTTCCAATATTTATGTTCCTCAATGCATAGTACATTGCATTTGCACGATAATATCAGCTCTTTGTATCGATTTCTATATTTCGTAGGAGCATGTTCCCTGAAACGAGCTGTTATTAAACTTACGGATCAGGAGCTGTCATTAAACTTATGGAGGATCATGAACTTGATAGTAATTCTTTTCTAATTGTCTAGTAAAATATTTGACCAAAATGTCCATTAATTCATTTCCAGTAATATGGAATAACACGCTTGTTTACAAACTTCTCTGTATTTAAAAAAAATTAGTCAATTAAGTGAATAATCATTGTCAGCTGGAATTGTCAAAAATGAAATTATCAATTTATATGCGAACTGTTCTTGCTCCTAGATTGAAAATAATTGTACTTACTAAGTGAAATTATCATTTGTTCTCTATTGTGAGAGTACTGTACAAATAATTGAATGAGGTTGCTACTTATGAACAGCTGTTTGTTTATGACAGCATGTTTGATGCTTATTCAACATTTACTTTTCACATTTCATCGTTATAAATACTTGATCATACTTGGCTGTTATAACTTTTTTATTACTTTTGTTTATTAAGTTTGTTTTTCAGGATTTACCTGGAACTGTGATGACTACACTGCACGTAAAAACTGCTGATTTCTCATTTGATTTTCAAACTAGTCAGTGTTTTGCCACTGTATATTGCATTTGACTCGATCGTATTTGTGCACCCATCTCTCCCTTTGGTGAGCCAGGTTGTCCACTGAACCCCATAAATAAATGAACTGGCTCAATCTTTCCCTTACACTAATTGAAATTCAAGAGCAAGAGCTATAAATTTTGTACATTACCGTACTTTATATGTACTAATTGGATGATTATTTCACTGGAAGTTGTTTCAAAATCGTTTAGGTAACATCTACTTTAAATTATGTAGAACAACATCAGTGTTACCACATTGATCTTAGCTGGTTTCTCCTTATAAAAAGTTCCTACTTAAAACTCTTCCAATAAAAGTTACTTCTATGCTCACTTTAGTGCTTGTCTTATTATATCAGAGCTTGCAATAAAAGTAACTACTATGCTCGGTTTAGTGGCAGAGATGATGATGGACAGGGGTCAAGCTCATTCACCTGGCGGCAACAATGCATAAAAGCCGCAGGACCAGTAAAATACGGTTAATTACAAAGCACACAAGAAATTAAGTTGAAGGATTAACGATCCGTAACCTGTCTATGTAGCTGCTTCCGATGGTGAAATCCTTGCAGGCGACGTAGGATAGGAAATCTTTGAAGCTGGTCGCTTTAGGGCTTGTTTTTTTTTGGGGAAAGTGGATTGGGATTTACTGTTGTGAATAGTAAATCCATATTGGATTCCTGAAGAGAGAGAAATAGAGTTTTGTGTTTCTTTTGAACGGAAGTGTGTGGAAAAGTTGTTTTGGGATTTGTTTGTGGGGCCCATAGTAAAATTTTGTGTTTCTTTGGTAAATTGTGTGTTTGGGATGTTGGATGAGGATTGTTGGGATTTTGTTATGGTGTTATGAGGTGAGAATAACCCCTATGGAAATATGAAGTAGAAAAATCGTTTAATTAACTAAACTAATAACTATTAGTTAACTAACTATTAACTATTAAGTAAATATCTATTAAATACGCATAATTAAATCCCACGTATCAAAAATAAATATTAAAATACCGAATTTAATAAAAAAAGAATTAATTAATTTCATTATTGGGCTATTAAATATAAACGAAGGCAATACCTGCAAAGCAAGCACCCGAACAACTTAGTCCATTGCATTTCCAACATTCATAAATTGTAAAAAGAACAACTGATTTGCAGAGACAGCATACAACCGAAATCACATTCCTATTTAACATAACACATTAACCCAGCTTATACAAAATACTTATAGTATCCATAATACAGTCTCATTGTGCATAACAAACAACCAGTTATAAAGTGTTACATTGTACCCAACTTAACATCAACCACTCTTGTGTATAATCAACAATAACACAACTAACATCAAACCTAGGAGCGTAAACAAAACCAACTTCACGGTGTCCATTCTCACCGTGCTCCGCTCAAATCGCCCCACGAGTGACCGGTGTCCGCCGCGCCGGCGCGTGGCCGCGTGGCAGGCAAGGGGTTTAAATATTTGTAACCGCAAGCGCACGGTGTTGTAGTGTGGCTTGGGGGTCGAACACAGGGAGGCTAGGATGTGCTTGTGTCAAGGAGGACCAAAATCACCCCGTGGGCGAGCTAGCCCGAATCGGTTGATGGTTATCACGATATAGGAATTTAAGGTATGAACAATAAGAAAATAAACCCGGGACCTTGGTTTACACTCCAACGAGCGACTCTCCCCGATACGACCTACGGGTAGGATAGCGATCGGAATTAGGGTCTAATGGTGAGACGTTGCCTCTGAAAGTGGTACCGGCATCCCATGGGCCCGATATTCCGGTCGGTGCCCAGGATGATACACCGGACTTCCCGAATTCGATCAGTGGGCACTCCCGTGTCCATTAACACTGATCGATTCCGGGAGCACTAAGCTCGCAACGATAACTCCCAACGTCTCATCCTGCCGCTCCCGCGTGCTAGGATTCGGCGTCTACGCTAAGGGCGTGAGCTATGGCTAGGGAGTCAACCGCCAAGTTTATTCCCCCTTGGCCCAACGGTCAAAGACGGTCTTTTTCCCGCCGATGACAATGAAACACCCCGCGTAACCGTTAGAAACCTAATCCATATCGATTTCCTAACCCTATGGATGCATAGGGAAGAGCCCCCGAAGGGGTTTCCACCAAAATCCCAGATTTGGGAACTACTCACAAAAATTCATTAAAAAGCGATCTAAATGAAAATGAACCGTTGGAATCATAATCAGACGATTGGAATGCGGAAGTAATAGAGTAATTAAGACAATACTAAAATTTGAGAAAGATCCGACAACTTACAAAAGAACAGAAATTACAGCCGTCACAATAGGAGAAAACAGTAAAAACTAGCAGCTCCTCCCGTTTCTGGAACCCTAGGGGTTCTATTTATAGACTCTCGTATCACCCGATCGGTTGACAAGTCAACCGATCGGGTGACCCGTTACAGATAGTAAACAGAAAACGGCGAGCTTTCACCCGGTCATATGAACCGGTCGGGTGAGTTCTTGGAGTGACCGGTTAGATCTTGGCGCCATCGGGTGAAGTGATCGGTTGGGTGCCCGTGTCTTCGGCTCTTCAGCATCAGCTACAGATGAACCGATTGGGTGAGATTCACCCGATCGGTTGGAATTTGGCTCGAGAAGACAGAGAGTTGGCCCCAGTTGAACTGGCCTGTGAACTGGTCGGGTGACTTTCACTTGAGTTCCGGCTGAAACCGGGTGGTGCACGCGTGCATCACCCGATCGGTTGGAGATGACCAACCGACCGGGTGAGGGGCTGAAAGATGTATTCTTTGACGTTTGACCCCCTGGATCACGCGTGATTCCTCCTGTTGCTCCGGGGACTTGAGATATCGTCGTTAAACGTCCCCTACGTGGTCAATCTCCTGCAAACATGGAGAAACAAAGAAAAGTGAAAGAAAACGAGAAAATACGAGAAAACGAATAAAAGACGGCGAAAAATACGGAGAAACACAAAAGAAAACATGCGTGAATATATAAAATATAAACGCACGTCAAAATCCCCCAAGCTGAACTCTTCCTCGTCCTCGAGGAAGACGAGTGAGAGTAGGAGCTCGGAGGTAGAAAATAGAGAGAAAGAGAGAAAAAGAAAACTCTATATCCTAGATCATCCGTTAGAGCCAACAAAATCAAAAACGACACACCAAGCAAGCAAACGTCAAATCACATCACTAACCCTAGGAAAACGAGTCCAAATAAGTGTCGTGGGCCCACGCGGTGAAGCGCGTGTGAGTGCGGTCGTGTGCTAGCAAATGGTGTCGCTTTCTACAATGTGCTATGAGCTCATATACGCAAATCCAGGAAATGACCCAAATACCAATTCGAATTTGAAATTGCGGTGAATATTAGTTCAAGCATGCATGAGAAGAGTATAAGAAGTGAAACGTATCATGCATCGGGGACTCCACAACTATGGTCTAGGAAATCACGCCACTATAGCCTAGATACTAGCTAAAAAGTTCCTAAGCCAAGTGTTTTCGAAAACGACGGGGGTTGAGATGATGTGGAGAAGAACACTCGGTGCAAATTCTCGCCTTCCCTTTATTCTCGGTAGGTAGGAAAAATATTCACACTAGATATTTTTTTTGGGTTTTAGGTATTTGTAATTTTTTTTGCTTTTTGGCTATACAAAAAATTTCTTTTCTTTTCTTTTTGGGTTTTTCTTTTCTTTTCTCTTTTTTTTTGGATTTTTGGGTTTTTTTGGCTATACACATGTGTACTCTCCCAAGTGGGAGAACGGTACATGACGAGGGGATCTGCACCAAGTAAAACAAAAAAGAAGTCGAAATCTAAACACTTGGGCAAAGGAAACTATTCTCGCTAAATAGAGCATAGGCTAAATGGGTTATCCTAGTCCTTAATTGTGGAATCCCGACGCATGCGAATTGAAATATACGATATAAATATAGCATGCATATAGTAGAAGCAAATACCGCATATTCAAATCGAAGCATGATAATCTAGGGGTCATTCCTGGACAGGTATATAAAATAAAATGACAAAGTAGAAGCACACCAAATAGCTAGGCACGACGCACGACTCACAAAAAGCTAAGTGGACACACGATGCGTGAAATGCAAGAGGACTCGAAATCCTAGGGTTAGTGAATATGACTATCGATCCCATGCTAGGTGTGTGTGATTTTGTGGCGATTCATCATATGGTTCATCTCTAGGAGAAAGAGATAAAAAGAAGAAAAGAGAAAAAAGAAAAATAACAAACACGATGAAAACGACACAAAAACGAAAAAGAAGGACTCAAATGACGCACACAGTGCGACTCCCCCAAGCTGAAGCTTGCATTGCCCTTAATGCAATATGAGTGAGTATGGGAGGGCAATGAAGATGGGGGGGAATACGCACCGACACAAAAAGAAATGAAAACGAGGAAAACACAAAGATGAAACTGAAAATAAAGAAAGATCAAAATCAAAATCAAACGACACGAAAATAGAAATAAAACCACACGACACGACACTCAAAAGGGGAAAAACAAGCATAAACACAAAAAATGAGAAAAACAACAAAACACGACAGCACACAAAACTAGACGTCCCCCAAGCTAGACATGACAGTGCTAGCGAACAAAATGTGACCGTGAAATGCAGAGATATGCAAGGGGGAGTCAAAAACAAACAGGGTGAAATCAGAAAGCAGGAGAAGGTGAGTCCTCGTCCTCCTCGGAAGAGGGTGTGGCTGGGTGGTCGGGGGAGGCTGGGGGTGTGCGGAGAAGTGGGGAATGAGGTGGAGGAATAGGGGCAGCGGTGGTGTGAACGATGGAAGGAGTGTCGGTGGAGGTGGGTGGTGGTGGTAGGACGGCGATCAAGGCGGTGGTGAGAGGAATAGAATGGGGGAAGAAGATGTGGTGGTGACGGTAGTGGGTGGTGGTGGGAGAGATCTGGAGCGCACTGGTAATTTCCTCCGACGCACGTGTGCAGTGATGGAGGAGGAGGGAGGGGGTAGGGTGGATGCGATGGAAGTGGTCGGGAGGGGGGAAGTGGATACCGGGATGGGAATTGATGAGGGAGGAGAAGAATGTGGTGAGGGAGGTGATGGATGTGGGGATGTGTGGGAGGGTGGAGGAGAAGATCGTCGAGGTGGTGAAGGTGGAGGTGGTGAAGGTGGAGGTGGACCGTGGATGTGAGTGAGAAGGCGAAGAATGGCGGCCACGTTCCTCTCAAGTGCGAGGAAACGTGGGTGAGTGAGAAAAGAGGATGGTGATGGGTCTGAGGAGACAGAGGACATGGCGAGCTCACGAAGGGCAGCGACCTCCCTTTCAAGACCAAGACGGGCAGAGACCTGGCGGCGACCAAAAGATGTGGACTGATGTGAGGCAGAAGTGGTGCCGCCAGGTAAGGTGGAAGTGGTGCCGGCGGCGGTGGTCATGCCGGCACAGGAGACAAGGCCAGAAATGGTCGCAAAGAGGTGCTCAGACGTGATGGGCCCCGGAACAGAGACAGGACGACTCGGGCCAGCCCCTATATCTCCCCGAGACGTAGGGACATCCTGCTCGCCTAAGTGGGCGGCAGGGGACGGTGGTCTGCGTGCGTCCGCGGGAAGGAAAGGAAGGTTCAACCCCACTAGGAGGTTGGGATCAGGTGGGAAGGTCCAATCTCCCACAAGAGCAATGGTCATGCGAGCGGGGTTGGGGAGAATGGTGTAGGGGGCTGGGGGGTGGCCATAATTGAAGATGAAGCGGCCATCGGACTGGGGTCTAATCATGTGAATGTGCCGCAGGACATCAATATCTAGCTGTGAGGGTCCTGCGGCAGCGGGAAGATTATTGGGGATGGGAATATTAAATTGGTGGTAAGAGCAAATGATAGTAATGATGCCCCCACAACAAAATTTCCCCTTACCGGCCCGGCTGATCTCGAGAAGCTTGTAAACAAGCCAATCGTCGCCATGGATGGGGACGGTAGGGGCCCTGAAGCTAATCCCATCATCGTCCCGGACAAAAGGGAAAGTCATGGCCCATAGGATAAAAAGGTCAGGGATAGTCACGGTGCCGGACTCGTCCCTAGGAAAAAATGCAGATGATATGATCCTGTGGGCCAAACGAAACACGGGATGAATGATGGAGGAGGCCTTGGCCCTTCCCCGGGGATAGTCATGGAACAGTGTGAGGCGGAACCAGAATTGATCGACGTTAAACTCGGGCGGGTACCCGTAGTGTCGGATGGAGTCATCCCCAAGATTGGGGAAACCAAATATATCGTTAATTGTGTTCAGATTTGTGGTGACACTCCTGTTACGCACCCGGAATTTTATGATCGACCCGGACTCCCAAACAAGTGTAGAGAGAAATTCGAGGGTGAGTGCCGGGTAGGATGCGGCAGATGCATTAAGAAAGGCCAACCATCCTAAGTTAGCGAAAAGAGATTCGACCTCGGTGTAGACACCGAGATCGACAAGTGTCTGTGTGTGCGGGAACTTAGTCGATAGATGTCCCCCGAGCATCGAGCCGACGATAGAAATCCTTGTGTTCCTGGTTCCTAAAGATATACCCATGCGGGCCCAACATTGGGTCCACAGGGGGGATAACAGGCGGGTGAGGGCCAAGTGTTAGTGCTCGTGTGCGGGAAGGGGGACGTGTTTGTTTTTGTCTCTTTCGAGACGGTTCTTCCTCCCGCATAATCTCCTTCCCCTTGTCTTTATCCTTAGCCATGCGTGAGTGTGCGTGTATGAATGAGTGCAAAAGCAATGGATGCACACTAACACAAGCAAAATGAGCAAGCACAATTTATAGGGCAAAATTTAGAAATATGAGCGTAGGAGCGAGTGTACCCAAGCGAAATGGCGAAGCTTGCTCGTAGATGCCCCCACACTGTGCAATGAGAGTAGCGTGGAGCCGCGGCGACCTCTTTCAACAAGAATTTTCGAAATGGGTGTTGTTTGGGGGAAATTAGGTCAGAAATTTCGAAATGGAGGGGAGAGAAAGTGAAATTGATGGAGAGATTGATGGAGGAAGTGGAGAGAGGGAGTATTGGAGGAGTAGAGGACGTGGGGGAGTGAGAATCGGCCGTTGGGGAGGAGAGGCAGGCGAAACGACGGCGACAATGGCGATCGGGCGAGGGTGAAAACGAACGGGTTGTCGGGGGTTTATATAGGGTTTTAAGTCGAACCGATCGGGTGACTTGTCACCCGATCGGTTGACGGTTAGGTCAAAAATTCTTGCCGAAGAAGTGCTACAGGCGAACCGGTCGGTTGACTTGTCAACCGATCGGTTGGCCGCTCCACTCATTTTCCCGAGAATTGAGGGCTGCTCACCCGGTCGCCTCAACCGATCGCGCTCGAACTCAACCGATCGGTTGATATTCCCCAAAAATTTCTCGAGAGTTCTCCCCAGCTCACCCGGTCTGTCACCCGGTCTCTCCATTCTTCAACCGATCGGTTCATTTGGGGACAGATTTCGGCTTGTATCTGATACATCCCAACCGATCGGGTGAGTTATCAACCGATCGGTTGGGGCTTTGTTTCCTGCAAAAACCAACAGATTGTCTAAGTCCCTGAACGGATGTTCTCGCGGCTGATTTTATTTATAAAAATAGATAAAATAAAGTCAAAAAATAACACTAAAAAGTGGGGCAAAAGTTTAGAGCATGGGTTGCCTCCCATGAAGCGCACTTGTTTAACGTCGTTGGCTCGACGCCCGCAAGAGATGTTCACGGTGGTTGATACGGGTGATGCCCGAAGTTCGGCATCTCTTCTTCATCGGAGCTTAAGGCCTTTGGAGCAGTCAGCGGCTGGAGAAAGATTTGCTCGACTACCCTCTCCTTGATCTTGGGATCCGGGGGCTTCTCTTTCGTATTGGCGCTTACCGCCATCTTCTTTAGGATCCGGACCTCGTCTTTGGTGAGGCCCATGGGTTCTTTCCCCGTTCTCCTCGCAGGAGGAGCCTTGGGGAACCCGGGAGGGGTCGTTCTTGCTGCGTTCGCTCTCCCAGCAGCATCATTGTTCTTAGGGCCGTCTCGGTCTTCTGAATCCTCCAAGTCATCGGGGGGGTTTCTTAAGAGAATCTCCCAGGAGCTCTCCTCAACAACTTTGTTTTCTTCCACCTCAAGCAAATTACACCGAGGGTCATCTGGGGGATCGGGATACTTCATGGACAACCCCAGATCAAATTCAACCTTTTCTCCGCTGACGTTTAGCGAAAGTTTTCCATTCTTCACATCAATCAAAACGCCAGCAGTGGCCATGAAAGGCCGTCCCAGGATGATGGGGGTGTGTGCGTCTTCAGGCATGTCCATGACTACAAAGTCCACTGGCACATGCACCCCTTTTACATTGACGGGGAGGTCATCAACAATCCCCACCGGATATTTGACCGACCGGTCAGCTAGTTGTAGGGTCATACCGGTGGGCTCCAAATCACCCATTCCTATCCTTTTATACATCGACAAGGGCATCAAACTTACACTCGCTCTGAGATCGACGAGTGCACGATGAATCTTCACTGCCCCGATCGTGCAAGGAATAGAGAAGCTCCCCTGGTCTTTAAGTTTCGACGGATTTGCCCTCTGGATGAGAGCGCTACACTCCGTCGTCAACACTACTTTCTCCTTTCTAGACCCTCTCGTCACCAAATCTTTCAGGAATTTTGCATAGGAGGGGATTGTTTCGATTGCTTCCAGGAAGGGGATTTGCAAGCTCAGGTCCTTGACCATAGTGAAGAACTTTCCATATTTCTCGTCGATTTTGGCCCGAGCTAACCGTTGTGGAAAAGGCACAACGGGTTTGAACACTTTCGGGCTCCCTTCCTCGTTCTTCTTCTTCTCTTCTTCAGAGACTCCCTCCGGAGTCGTAGGATTTGATGACGAAGCACCGGCGTCATTTGATTTTTCGATCGGTCGCTCGACGACCAATGGTGCTTCCGGTCTGTTAGGGGGCACTCTAGTAGGAATTTGTGTCCCGCTTCTCAGAACGATAGCAGACACATTTGCGTGCTCGTGCACGAGTGCCGACGTTTGGGTTGCTCCCCTCGGGTTCACCTCCGGTTGTGGCGGCAATTGGTTTTGTGACCTCGAGAGGGTCGCCACTTGTAACCCCAGCTGGGTTACTTGGTCCGTGAGGGCCCGCTGACCCATTTCCAGCTTTTGATTGATCTTCTCCTGGTTGGTTATATATTGAGTCAAGAGAGACTCAACCGGAGAGACGGCCCTCTGTTGGCCATACTGCTGCTGCTGCTGATTCCTGGGGGTGTAAAATTGTTGCTGAGGCTGCTGCTGATATTGTTGCTGCTGAAACTGACTCTGCTGTGGCCTAGCCGGCTGATATGTTTGTTGCTGTGGCTGCTGAGGCGGCGAGGGCTGGAATGGTGCCCGGTAACCAAAGTTAGGGTGGTTCCGGTTGTTTGGAGAGTAGGCCGGGTTGGAATTGGTTCTTGGTGGATACGGCGCATTTCCCGTGGGGTTGTAAAATAGTGCGCTCGCCTGATCCAACGGTGGTGAGACGTCACCACCGTCGAATTCCCCAAAAATTTCAGAGTCTACCGCTGCAATCTGTTGTGCACCGGCCCCACCGGCTCCTATCATTAGTGCGGAGATCTGGGTCGAAAGCAAGTCGAACTTGCTTGAAAGTTTGTCGACGTCCTCGACTCTGTGTATACCCCCAGACCTGGGTGTGGCTCTCTCGTCACACCACCGCTCATTGTTGGATGCCATATTTTCCAGAATATGTCCGGCATCTTCCTCGCTCCTTGACATGAAGGAACCCCCAGCCGCGGCGTCCATAGAAGATTTCAGGTCATCCCTCAGCCCATTGTAGAACAGATTAATAATCTGCCACTTCGGAAGCTCATGGTGAGGGCATCTTCTTTGCATCTCCTTGTATCTCGTCCAAGCTTCATGCAAGGACTCGTGGCTGGCCTGGGAGAAGGAGGAGATCTCACTCCTCAACTTCATGGTCTTCCCCGGAGGAAAGAACTTCGTCAGAAAAGCGTTGGAGAGCTTCTCCCAGGTATTGAAAGTGTTGGGGTCCTTCCCCCTAAGCCATTGCTTGGCTTTGTCTCGCAACGAGAAGGGGAACAGCTTCAGACGGATCGCCTCAGTCGTGACACCATTAATCCGGAAGGTGTCACATTTCTCCAAGAAGGAGTCTATATGCTCGATCGGGCTCTCCATGGGTGCACCCGAAAACTGATCCTGCTGGATCCATGTCACCAAGGACGGCTTTAGCTCAAAGCTTTGGGCCGTAATAGCTGGAGGACGGATGGCGGAAGTGGACTCGATAGATGGCATCGAGTACTCCAGCAGAGACTTGCGAGGCGGGGTGTTCTCCTCCATGGATTCGGGATCCTCTCTTCTTCGCTTCTCGGCGGCCAAACGCCTAAGGGTGGCGTTAATCTCTGGATCAACGGGAATCAAGTCGTCGAGACTTCTAGAACTCCTGCGCATGAAAAACAACAAACACCCGTGAAGCGACAAGTGGGAGAGAAACAGATAAAATAAGAAATAAAAATAAGAAAAATAAAAAGGAAAAAGGAGAATGCGAAAATTATCGCGAGGTAGGGATGAGAGCTAGACACTAGGGCTCAAGAGATCCTGAAATAACAAGCACGTTGCCTCCCCGGCAACGGCGCCATAAACTTGACCGGTGCCCGCCGCGCCGGCGCGTGGCCGCGTGGCAGGCAAGGGGTTTAAATATTTGTAACCGCAAGCGCACGGTGTTGTAGTGTGGCTTGGGGGTCGAACACAGGGAGGCTAGGATGTGCTTGTGTCAAGGAGGACCAAAATCACCCCGTGGGCGAGCTAGCCCGAATCGGTTGATGGTTGTCACGAAAGGAATTCAAGGTATGAACAATAAGAAAATAAACCCGGGACTTTGGTTTCCACTCCAACGAGCGACTCTCCCCGATACGACCTACGGGTAGGATAGCGATCAGAATTAGGGTCTAATGGTGAGACGTTGCCTCTGAAAGTGGTACCGGCATCCCATGGGCCCGATATTCCGGTCGGTGCCCAGGATGATACACCGGACTTCCCGGATTCGATCAGTGGGCACTCCCGTGTCCATTAACACTGATCGATTCCGGGAGCACTAAGCTCACAACGATAACTCCCAACGTCTCATCCTGCCGCTCCCGCGTGCTAGGATTCGGCGTCTACGCTAAGGGCGTGAGCTATGGCTAGGGAGTCAACCGCCAAGTTTATTCCCCCTTGGCCCAACGGTCAAAGGCGGTCTTTTTCCCGCCGATGACAATGAAACACCCCGCGTAACCGTTAGAAACCTAATCCCTATCGATTTCCTAACCCTATGGATGCATCGGGAAGAGCCCCCGAAGGGGTTTCCACCAAAATCCCAGATTTGGGAACTACTCACAAAAATTCATTAAAAAGCGATCTAAATGAAAATGAACCGTTGGAATCATAATCAGACGATTGGAATGCGGAAGTAATAGAGTAATTAAGACAATACTAAAATTTGAGAAAGATCCGACAACTTACAAAAGAACAGAAATTACAGCCGTCACAATAGGAGAAAACAGTAAAAACTAGCAGCTCCCCCGTTTCTGGAACCCTAGGGGTTCTATTTATAGACTCTCGTATCACCCGATCGGTTGACAAGTCAACCGATCGGGTGATCCGTTACAGATAGTAAACAGAAAACGGCGAGCTTTCACCCGGTCATATGAACCGGTCGGGTGAGTTCTTGGAGTGACCGGTTGGATCTTGGCGCCATCGGGTGAAGTGATCGGTTGGGTGCCCGTGTCTTCGGCTCTTCAGCATCAGCTACAGATGAACCGATCGGGTGAGAGTCACCCGATCGGTTGGAATTTGGCTCGAGAAGACAGAGAGTTGGCCCCAGTTGAACCGGCCTGTGAACCGGTCGGGTGACTTTCACTTGAGCTCCGGCTGAGACCGGGTGGTGCACGCGTGCATCACCCGATCGGTTGGAGATGACCAATCGACCGGGTGAGGGGCTGAAAGATGTATTCTTTGACGTTTGACCCCCTGGATCACGCGTGACTCCTCCCGTTGCTCCGGGGACTTGAGATATCGTCGTTAAACGTCCCCTACGTGGTCAATCTCCTGCAAACATGGAGAAACAAAGAAAAGTGAAAGAAAACGAGAAAATACGAGAAAACGAATAAAAGACGGCGAAAAATACGGAGAAACACAAAAGAAAACGTGCGTGAATATATAAAATATAAACACACGTCAACGAGCATGGCCAACCGACCCTCTATCTCTAAAAGCCGCCGATCAGAGAACATAGTGGAAGAAGCAGCATTGGTGGGGCCTCTTTCAATCTCATCCAGCAACTGAAGTATCACATAGTTGGACCAGTTCGAGTGTGGTGGATCCTTCCATTCGTAGAATTTGCATCTATTCACGCCGGATGGACAGCTCCAAAAGCGACTGCCGGGATTTTTTCAGGTCCATGAAGTCCGCCTGGCAACCCTGAGCCCACAGTAGCAAAACTTGCAGTGATCATCATCAGACGCCAACTCACAGACTGCAGCAAATCTGGGTCTGGATTGAATAGAAGAGCTGGAACCGGTGCTCATTTGAACCTTGCATGAAATAAAAAATATTAGCATGAATAATGATTTAAAGAGATATAACAATGATATGAAAAATAGGGGAAGCAGCGTACCTACAGACAGTTACAACCCCGCGGAAGATGACATCAGCTGGCTTAATTCAGAAGTAAAAGATAAAAGGAAATACCGTAACAAAGACAACGCAAAAACCCAAAAGAACCAAAGATAAAGCAAGAATAAAGCAGAGACAATTAAAATATTACTAAATTAAAGCCCTCAGGTAAACATGGATTTTAGCCATAAGTTATGTATTAGGCGGTTGCTCATTATAAATGAACCTTCTGGCCAAATACCAATTTTTTCTTCATAATCGAGGGACAAATTGATCAATCTATATATGTTCATCATCATCGGGCTACAACATATGTGCATTTCTCCTTGTTTCAATTATGGGGGAATGTCTCAATGTTGTTGCTGGTGTTTTTGTGATACATAAGCCTTCAGGAAGAAAGTTAAATTAGCAATAAAACATGGTGGACATAAGCAGTTGCTCCATCACATCTCTCCCCCTCATTGGTAATGGAACCATCAAGCCTATAACCACATATTTTTTCATAACCGCGTGACAAGAGGATCAGCTAATTATCTTCATCATTGGGCTAGGAGAAATGCAAATATGTATCATACAACAACAGCAGCACCAATGTGCAAAGCCCCCAAAAAAACTGAAACTGGAGAGAACTGCACATATGTATCACACAACAGCAGCAACACCAATGTGCACTGCCCCAAAAAATTGATACACTGGGAGAAATGCACATGAATCACACTACAACAGTAGCACCAATGTGCAAAGCCCCCAAAAAAATTGAAACTGGAGAGAACTGCACATATGTATCACACAACAACAGCAGCACCAATGTGTAAAGCCCCCAAAAATTGATAAACTTGGAGAAATGCACATGTATCACACAACAACAGCAGCACCACTGTGTAAAGACCCAAAAAATTGAAACTGGAGAGAACTGCACATATGTATCACACAACAGCAGCAGCACCAATGTGCAAAGCCCCAAAAATTGATAAACCTGGAGAAATGCACATGAATCACACAACAACAGCAGCACCAATGTGCAAAGCCCCAAAAAACTGAAATTGGAGAGAACTGCACATATGTATCACACAACAGCAGCATCACCAATGTGCAAAGCCCCAAAAATTGATAAACTTGGAGAAATGCACATGTATCACACAACAAAAGCAGCACCACTGTGCAAAGCACCAAAAAACTGAAACTGCAGAGAACTGCACTTATGTATCACACAACAGCATCAGCACCAATGTGCAAAGCCCCAAAAAATTGATAAACTGGGCAGTCCAGACATCTCCTCGGGGAAGACGTCGTCGAATTCTTGCACCATAGCTGGTCTACTCTGCTCCATCTACATAGCAATGATCTCCACCGGTCTGGCCCGAAACCTGACAGGACCAAACGAACTGCTACCTCGGCTGAACTTAAACACCGGATGACCTGGGATCTCGAACACCACCTTCTTCCTCCGGTAATCGATCGTGGCGTAGAAGCTCCCAAGCCAGTCCATCCCAAGGACGACATCATAGTTGATGATGTCGTGGACGATAAAGTCAGCGTAGAGCTCATGTCCACAGACCACCAACGGACAAGAATTGCAACCACGATGCACCGAGATCACGCCATTCCCTGTAACGATATCCCAACTCTTCGGAAGAGGGGAAGTCGACAAGGAATGCTTGTCCACGAAGCTCTGAGATATAATGCACATCGATGCACCAGAGTCGAAGAGGACTCGTGCAGGAAATGTGCAAACCAAAATCACACCTAACAAACAGTCTAACAATCAAATCCTATTCTAACAAACATACATATTCAAGCAAACAAACATATTCAAACAAACAAGATTAACTAAGAAAGAAAATAAACTAGGCTGAGGGTTACCTGTAATAACCTCATCCTCGATCTCAGCCTCAACTGCAGTCATCAGGAAAGCCTGCCTCCTCGGCTGCACAGCCTGCTGAAACGCCTGCTTCTGGGGAATGAGAGGCGCTCCACGTCCAGCAGGTACAGGCGCTCTCTGCTGCAACGGCTGAGCTGCAACTGGTCCTTTCCAAGGCTGTTTAGACTTCGGGCAATCCTTCATGACATGATAAGGATCACCACAAACAAGGCACTGTCCCAACATCTTCCTGCACTGCTCCTTGACATGCCCAGTCTTTCCGCAGAAATGGCAAGTCTTCAGAGTAGGCCCACCTGGCCTCTTGAACTGCACCGACTGGTTGGGCTTGAACCCAAGCCTAACCACTGCTCTGACCTGCTCCATAGGCCTCTTCCCAGCTCCAGAAGTCTGTCCTCTCTTCTACCTCGCAATCAGCTCCAGCCTCCTAGCAGCTACCAGCAACTTCTGATACGACTCCAAATCCGACGAAGACATCAGGCTCTGCAAGTCTAAGGAAAGACACTGCAGAAACCTCTGAGCCTTCTCCTCAGCATCCTCCACCATCTTCGGTGCGAAGCGACTCAGCCTGGTGAACTCCTGATGGTACTGGTCCACCGAGAGATCTCCCTGTTTCAGATCAATGAATCGCTGCAACATCTCCCTCCTGGCAGCCTTCGGAAAGTACTCATCGAACCTGGACTTGAAAGTAGCCCAAGGTATCGGCTTCACCAACAGCTCCTCTTCTGCATCCCACCAGTTGCGGGCATTATCCCTGAGCTGCTTCTTCACCAAATCAACCCATCCAGCCGGGTTGTTCTTCGACATCTTCAGATTATCTTCAGTATTCCTGATCCACTCCTCAGCAGCCAACGGTCCTTCAGATCCATCAAAGTAAGCCGGGCCAAGCTCCCGAAACTGCTTCGCGCCCGGCTCGAAGCGAGGGGCATTCTGGGTATTCTGGAGCATACCCTGCTGCACCTGCATCATCTGATGCATCATCCTCATGATCTCAGTATTGGTGGGCTCTGTATCCGGCACCGCATCACAGGCAGGCCCACCACCAGCTCGGGTCTGTCGTCTTCCAGCCATCTAATGATATAGAAAACGGATTAAATTAGACTCAAAGCTTGAGACTTGGATGTTTTAATTTATTTAATGGACATTCTATAATTATTATCGTTGTTCCGATAATTCGCAGTTGTAATAGGACCTGCATGAGCCACCAACAAAACCTGTCACGCCCCGCTTCCCTAAAATGGAGGCGAGGCGTGATGAGGTCCGCTCAGACTTGGAGCTGTGAGGCTCCAGTCTGTAAAGCGTCTGGAATAACCACGTAAGGTCCCTGCAAGTGCGTAGCAGAACAAAAATAATAATAAAATAAGGAGACATATAAATAAATTATTCAGTCTCAGAATGTCCATAATAAATTACAACATCTCAGAAAAGCCACCAGGCTAAAAGAAAAGAGTCTAAAAGGCCCCAGCATGGCCAACAAAAGTAAACAACGTACAGAAAAAAAGGTGCTACGCACTGACAACCTAACAACTGACTAAGCAAAAGTAACGATGAAGGAAAATTCTACTACTGGTCGCCGGTGTCCTCGTACTCCACGTCAGTTGTGGACCCAGGCTCAATGTCCACGAACTCCTCGTCCTCAGCAACGGACTCTGGCTCAGCAACTAACATGCGACACCCAAAGAGACGAGGGCGCATGTCAGCAAAGTCTACAAAGACTTTGTGCAAGGAAACAAAAAGGAAAGTAAAGCAACCTAGCAGTTCTAAAAATGTACGATGACATGGCATTTTAAAGTATGGATGCAACAATTAAATAAATGCGACAAGTATGACATGGCAGCAAGTTTAACAAGGCACACGTACATCATGGCATGGGTAGCAGAGCTACTAAACAAACACATGGATTTTACAAGTCAAGTAAACATGTCGTGCACAGAGATTACACATTTTGGCTAGAGTGGCTGTACGGGCCAACTCCTAAGCTCAAGTGATCGCTTATCCCTACCCCTCCACGTGTATCGGGCATTGGATTTTGGCCAACACATGTAGCCCGCTTCTGGATCACGAGCCAGGAAGTGTATTTGGCATAGGGTTGTGCCTGCAACGCAGGTGCCTAGCCTGAACAAGGAAGTACAAGTATAGTAGCGTGTGCTACGAATGCAACATTCAAGCTTGGATGACATGTAGGATGCAATGCATGGCAGATAATAATTTAAGTGCGTATAGATAAGGAATTTAAACGTGGCAGGCAGAGTACAAGTAAGAGCATGCAGTTACAAAAATTAAATGTGACAGGCAGATATGCATGAATGACATGGCAGGGTGACAGATCTAGCTTTGTTGTCAAGCTAGATCTTGAAATTGCGTCTAGGCGAGTATCATTTCGTCGCCTAGTCTCTTTTACGCCTAAAACAATAAATGGCCTAAAGCACGGCCTAAACAAAGATCTGGCAAGTTTCACTTGCCTGAATTCAAACGTTCTGCAAATATCGTCCAACCAGTCCAGTCTACCTATGTTCTCGGATCCACCAGCCTACAGTCCCAAATAAAGTTATCTTCGTTAGTGAATTATCAGACAACCAAAATTCCGATTTTTATCTTGTTTAACAGGGATGTGTTGGGGGTCCTAAGTGTTCAGAAATTTACCTTTACACGACGCGAGAGCTACATTGGCGTCGGGTAGAGACGCCAGGGGTTGGAATAAAAGAACGCGCTCCAAATCCAGATTCCAATTAAGATTCCACGCTTGCCAATTCTCGGGCAGCGTCCAGATCAGCGATCAAGATTCCAACAGCGAGTAGGGTGCCGGTAGACGTTTCTACGGCTTCCGGAAAGCCGTATCAACTAACCTGAACGAACGGTTTGACACACGCAAGGTCTACGACGTTGAGCGACGTAGGAGACGTTCGTGACGTCGGAAAACACCCCTAGGAGCAGTAGGGGGCTGACGAAAGATCCCAACAGCGAGGGGGTACGGTGAGAACTCTTCGACACGTCGATACGTCGATATACACGTATAACAACGAGATTACTTGCTGTTTCGAGGCAAGGCGGCTGAGGAACTGCCGCGGGGGTGCAGAGGGGGTCCAGAGTTTGACGGCAGAGGGGAGAGGCCGCGGGCGACGGCTTAGCGGCGGCGCAGCGGCTTATGCAAATTGCAGGCGGGGATTCCGGCACCTAGGGCGGAGCTCCGATGATCTACGGCGGTCCCACGGCGTGCAGAGGGTCAGGGGCACGTCGGAGAAGGGAGGGGGACCGGTCGGCGGTGAGCTTGTGGTCGGAGAGCGCCGGAAGTGGGTTGTTTCGGGCTGCTGTGGCCTTTGCAGCGGCTGCGGGGCGTTTTGCGGCGGCCAACGGCGAGGATACGACGGCCTGAGGGATGATGGGAGTCAGGGAAGGTGAGAGGGGCTTGGTCGGTGTTGGGTTTAGGCCGGAGCACGCGAGAAGAGGTCGGTGTTTAGGGTGTTTGCGTGAAATGTAAGGGCGGCGCGATTGCTTTAGATGCGGCTGTGAAAATGAACCTAGAACCTAGGTTATTTAAATAGAGGAGGCTTACGTGAGTAGGGGAGGTAGGGCAGCTGTGAAAACGTGGGTGAGGTGCTAGGTCTTAGGGTTAGTTATAAAAATTGTTATAGGATTTATTATTAAAGAAAAGTTATAAAGAACTATTAAAACCCAAACCTCACCCCTCTCTCTCTTGCGTGTGGGTGTGTGGCCAAAGTGTGTTTAACAATGACTAAGTCAAATATTAAGGAGGATTATTATTATTAAGAATATATTAGGAATTAATCTAAGTGAACTTAGGGCTAAAAAAATACAATAGGTTGGGCCAAAAGTGCACATAGGTCAAACGAAGCACAAAAATTGTGAAATAAATACTGGGGTGACCGGGACGACGAGAGAAAGAAGACAGAGAAGACGGATCACAATTTCGATGACGAGAAACGAAATTAAAAATAAAAAGGCCTCGCGACAAAAGTGAAAATCGTGACGTCTCTTCAAACAAGGTCAAATCGTGGGAGAACGACCCGTGAAATGACGTTCCAAATTAGTGCCACAATTTAATACTCTCAGAGAGGGTCACAATGACATATCACACCATAGGGTTCGGATACAGATAACGTCTAAAATAAATACGTGCACGAACAAGACTACGTGCACGACAAGGCGTACAAGCGAAAACAGACCGTTACATCCTCCCCACCTTATGAATGATTCCGTCCTCGGAATCAACATCAATCACTACTCGGAAACAAGTGTGGGAAGCGCTCTCTCATATCATCCTCACGCTCCCAGGTGGACTCCCCAGGGGAATCATGACGCCACTGCACTCGAACCAAGTCGACGGTCTTATTCCTCAGCAGCTTCTACCGTCGATCCAGAATCTCAACTGGCTGCTGATCATAAGACAGATCCGGACGAACCGTGATCTCCGAGAAATCCACAGCATGGGACGGATCACTGACGTATCGACGTAACTGAGATACGTGAAATACGTCATGAACTCCCTCTAGCGACGGTGGCAATGCCAAGCGATAAGCCACCGCTCCAGCTCTCTCCAAGACGTCAAACGGCCCAATGTACCTCGGACTCAGCTTGCCTCTCTTTCCAAATCGGATAACTCCGCGGTTCGGAAAAATCTTCAGAAAGACGTGATCTCCAGGCTGAAACTCCAAGGGCCTCCGTTTAGCATCGGCCCAATGCTTGAAACGGTCATGCGTAATCCTCAGCTTCTCCCGGATGTTTCTCACAACATCCACGGCCTCCATGATCATCTCCGGTCCTAACAACTCCCGATCTCCAATGTCATCCCAGCTCAGTGGTGATCGACATTTCTTCCCGTATAGCGCGGCGAATGGCGCCATGCCAATAATCGCCTGGTAGCTGTTATTGTAGGCAAACTCCACATGATGGAGATGATCCTCCCAAGATCCCTTGAAGTCCAACATGCACGTCCTCAGCATGTCCTCCAAAATCTGAATCGTCCTCTCGGACTGGCCATCCGTCTGCGGGTGGTACGCCGTACTGAAACTTTGACTCGTACCCAAGCTCTTCTGCAGGCTCTGCCAAAACTGAGATGTGAATCTCGTGTCTCTGTCTGACACGATACTCACGGGGACTCCGTGAATTCGCACGATCTCCTGCACGATTCACGTTACATCACTATCTAAACTAGAAAAAGAAAATAGAAACGGAGAGTAAAAGAATTTACCTCCATATATCTCCTCGCTAGCGTCTCAGTGGACTGTCCTACTCGGAAGGGAATAAAGTGCCCTGATTTGGTCAATCGGTCTACGATCACCCAAATCGCGTCATTCTGCTTCGGACTCCGAGGTAGTCCAGTCACGAAATCCATAGTGATGTGTTGCCACTTTCACTCCAGAATCAGAAGCGGTTGTAGCAACCCTGCTGTACGCTGATGCTCCGCCTTTACCTGCTGGCATACCAAACACTTGGCTACACTCCGAGCCACACTCCGCTTCATACCATGCCACCAATAGTTCAGACGGAGATCCTTGTACATATTGGTACCACCAGGATGTACAGAGTACGACGAACTGTGTGCCTCAACCAACAACTCCTCTCTGATATCTCCAGCTGGCACACACAACCTGGCTCCAAACCTCAACGAGCCATCCTCATGAATCAAGAAGTCAGTCCGCAGACCAGCTTCCACTTGCTCCCGTATCTTCACCAGCTTCGGATCTCTGGCCTGACCTGCCTTGATCCTATCCACGATCGTCGACTGTATCTGCATACACATCAGCGAAGAAGCCTCTCCAGGAAGAATAATCGCAATACCAGACTCGCAAAAATCCTGCTGCAATCTCCACTGCGAAGTCAACATCATCACCGCTGGAAGTCTGCTCAGCGCATCCGGAACCACATTCACCTTGCCAGGGTGATACTGCAAGTCAATCTCATAATCTGCCATGAGCTCCAACCATCGACGCTATCGCATGTTGAGCTCCTTCTGTATAAATATATACTTCAAGCTTTTGTGATCGGTGAAGATCTTCACCTTCTCACTTAACAAGAAGTGCCTCCAAATCTTGAGCACAAACACGACTGCAGCCAACTCCAAATCGTGCGTCGGTTAATTCTTCTCATGAGTCTTGAGCTGACGAGAAGTATACGCAACCACGTGCCCATGCTGATGCAAAACACAACCGAGACCTTTGCCAGAAGCATCGCAAAAGATCTTAAATCCTCCACTCCGATCCGGCATAACAAGAACAGGGGCAGTTGTCAACCTCTCCTTCAGAATAGAAAAGGCCTTCTCACAATCATCAGACCAAACAAATGGTGCATCCTTCCGCGTTAGTCTGGTCATCGGCTCAGCAATCCGAGAAAAGTCCTTAATGAAATGCCGATAATAACCTGCAAGCCCAAGGAAACTCCGGATCTCAGACGCTGACTGTGGAACAGGCCACTCTCTGATAGCCTTAATCTTCTCAGGATCCACCGATATCCCATCTCCTGACACCACGTGTCCAAGAAAAGCGACCCTATCAAGCCAGAACTCACACTTGGAATACTTAGCATACAAACGATGCTTCCTCAAAATCTCCAATACTGTCCTCAAATGCGATCATACTCTTCCTCCCACCTTGAATAGATCAAGATGTCGTCAATAAAGATAACGACAAACTTATCTAGAAAGTCGTAGAAGATCAGATTCATCAGGTTCATAAAAACTGCGGGCGCATTGGTTACACCGAAAGGCATAACCACGAACTCATAGTGACCATACTTCGTCCTGAACGCTGTCTTCTGAATATCTTCCTTGCTCACCTTCAGCTGGTGATAGCCACTCTTCAGATCCAACTTAGAGAACACCCTCGATCCTCCAAGCTGATCAAAAATGTCATCTATATGAAGCAATGTATATCGATTCTTGACGGTGACGGCATTCAGCTCCCTGTAGTCCACGCACATGCGACGCGAACCATCCTTCTTCTTCACCAGCAACCCGGTGCTCCCCACGGAGACACACTAGGATTAATGTAACCCTTCTGCAAAAGCTCATCCAGCTGCCTACGCAACTCCTCCAACTCAGCTGGAGCCATACGATACGGCGCCTTCGAAATAGGCTACGCTCCCGGAATAAGGTCGATCGAAAACTCAAGAGCTCGATCGGGCGGCAGTCTAGACATCTCCTCGGGGAAGACGTCGTCGAATTCTCGCACCACAGCTGGTCTACTCTGCTCCATCTGCATAGCAACGATCTCCACCGGTCTGGGCCAAAACCTGACAGGACCAAGTGAACTGCTACCTCGGCTGAACTCAAACACTGGATGACCTGGGATCTCGAACACCACCTTCTTCCTCCGGCAATCGATCGTGGCGTAGAAGCTCCCAAGCCAGTCCATCCTAAGGACGGCATCATAGTTGATGATGTCGTGGACGATAAAGTCAGCGTAGAGCTCATGTCCACAGACCACCAACGGACAAGAATTGCAACCACGATGCACCGAGATCACGCCATTCCCTGTAACGATATCCCAACTCTTGGGAAGAGGGGAAGCCGACAAGGAATGCTTGTCCACGAAACTCTGAGATATAATGCACATCGATGCACCAGAGTCGAAGAGGACTCGTGCAGGAAATGTGCAAACCAAAATCACACCTAACAAACAGTCTAACAATCAAATCCTATTCTAACAAACATACATATTCAAGCAAACAAACATATTCAAACAAACAAGATTAACTAAGAAAGAAAACAAACTAGGCTGAGGGTTACCTGTAATAACCTCATCCTCGATCTCAGCCTCAACTGCAGTCATCAGGAAAGCATGCCTCCTCGGCTGCACAGCCTGCTAAAACGCTTGCTTCTGGGGAATGAGAGGCGCTCCACGTCCAGCAGGTACAGGCGCTCTCTGCTGCAACGGCTGAGCTGCAACTGGTCCTTTCCAAGGCTGTTTAGACTTCGGGCAATCCTTCATGACATGAGAAGGATCACCACAAACAAGGCACTGTCTCATATCTTCCTGCACTGCTCCTTGACATGCCCAGTCTTGCCGCAGAAATGGCAAGTCTTCAGATTAGGCCCACCTGGCCTCTTGAACTGCACTGACTGGTTAGGCTTGAACCCAGGCCTAACCACTGATCTGACCTGCTCCATAGGCCTCTTCCCAGCTCCAGAAGTCTGTCCTCTCTTCTGCCTCGCAATCAGCTCCTGCCTCCTAGCAGCTACCAGCAACTTCTGATACGACTCCAAATCCGACGAAGACATCAGGCTCTGCAAGTCTAAGGAAAGACACTGCAGAAACCTCTGAGCCTTCTCCTCAGCATCCTCCACCATCTTTGGTGCGAAGCGACTTAGCCTGGTGAACTCCTGATGGTACTGGTCCACCGAGAGATCTCCCTGTTTCAGATCAATGAATCACTGCATCATCTCCCTCCTGGCAGCCTTCGGAAAGTACTCCTCATCGAACCTGGACTTGAAAGTAGCCCAAGGTATCGGCTTCACCAACAGCTCCTCTTCTGCATCCCACCAGTTACGGGCATTATCCCTGAGCTGCTTCTTCACCAATTCAACCCATCCAGCTGGGTTGTTCTTCGACATCTTCAGATTATCTTCAGTATTCCTGATCCACTCCTCATCAGCCAACGGTCCTTCAGATCAATCAAAGTAAGTCGGGCCCAGCTCCCGAAACTGCTTCGCGCCCGGCTCGAAGCGAGGGGCATTCTGGGTGTTCTGGAGCATACCCTACTGCACCTGCATCATCTGATGCATCATCCTCATGATCTCAGCATTGGTAGGCTCTCTATCCGGCACCACATCACGGGCGGGCCCACCACCAGCTCGGGTCTGTCGTCTTCCAGCCATCTAATGACATAGAAAACGGATTAAATTAGACTCAAAGCTTGAGACTTGGATGTTTTAATTTATTTAATGGACATTCTATAATTATTATCGTTGTTCCGATAATTCGCAGTTGCAAGAGGACCTGCATGGGCCACCAACAAACCCTGTCACGCCCCGCTTCCCTAAAATGGAGGCGAGGCGTGATGAGGTCTGCTTAGACTCGGAGCTGTGAGGCTCCAGTCTGTAAAGCGTCTGAAATAACCACGTAAGGTCCCTCCAAGTGCGTAGCATAACAAAAATAATAATAAAAGAAGGAGACAGATAAATAAATTATTCAATCTCAGAATGTCCATAATAAATTTCAACATCCCAGAAAAGCCACCAGGCTAAAAGAAAAGAGTCTAAAAGGCCCCAGCATGGCCAACAAAAGTAAACAACGTACAGAAAGAAAGGTGCTACGCACCGAAAACCTAACAACAGACTAAGCAAAAGTAACGACGAAGGAAAACTCTACGACTGGTCGCCGGTGTCCTCGTACTCCACGTCAGCTGTGGACCCAAGCTCAATGTCCACAAACTCCTCGTCCTCAGCAACGGACTCTGGCTCAGCAACTAACATGCGACACCCAAAGAGACGAGGGCGCATGTCAGCAAAGTCTACAAAGACTTTGTGCAAGGAAACTAAAAGGAAAGTAAAGCAACCTAGCAGTTTTAAAAATGTACGATGACATGGTATTTTAAAGTATGGATGCAACAATTAAATAAATGCGACAAGTATGACATGGCAGCAAGTTTAACAAGGCACACGTACATCAAGGCATGGGTAGCAGAGCTACTAAACAAACACATGTATTTTACAAGTCAAGTAAACACGTCGTGCACAGAGATTACGCCGTTTGGCTAGGGTGGTTGTACGGGCCACCTCCTAAGCTCAAGTGATCGCTTATCCCTACCCCTCCACGTGTATCGGGCATTGGATTTTGGCCAACACATGTAGCCCGCTTCTGGATCACGAGCCAGGAAATGTATTTGCCATAGGGGTGTGCCTGCAGCGTAGGTGCCTAGCCTGAACAAGGAAGTACAAGTATAGTAGCGTGTGCTACGAATGCAACATTCAAGCTTGGATGACATGTAGGATGCAATGCATGGAAGATAATAATTTAAGTGCGTACAGATAAGGAATTTAAATGTGGCAGGCAGAGTACAAGTAAGAGCATGCAGTTACAAAAATTAAACGTGACAGGCAGATATGCATGAATGACATGGCAGGGTGACAGATCTAGCTTCGTTGTCAAGCTAGATCTTGAAATTGCGTCTAGGCGAGTATCATTTCTTCGCCTAGTCTCTTTTACGCCTAAAACAATAAATGGCCTAAAGCACGGCCTAAACAAAGATCTGGCAAGTTTCACTTGCCCGAATTCAAACGTTCTGCAAATATCGTCCAACCAGTTCACTTTACCTATATTCTTGGATCCACCAGCCTACAGTCCCAAATTAAGTTATCTTCATTAGTGAATTATCAGACAACCAAAATTCCGATTTTTATCTTGTTTAACAGGGATGGGTTGGGGGTCCTAAGTGTTCAGAAATTTACCCTTACAAGACGCGAGAGCTACACTGGCGTCGGGTAGCGACGCCAGGAGTTAGAATAAAAGAACGCGCTGCAAATCCAGATTCCAATTAAGATTCCACGCTCGCCAATTCTCGGGCAGCGTCCAGATCAGCGATCAAGATTTCAACAGCAAGGAGGGTGCCGGTAGGCGTTTCTACGGCTTCCGGAAAGCCGTATCAACTAACCGAAACGAACTGTTTGACACACGCAAGGTCTACGACGTTGAGCATCGTAGGAGACGTTTGTGACGTCAGAAAACACCCCTATGAGCAGTAGGGGGCTGAAGGAAGATCCCAACAGTGAGGGGGTACGGTGAGAACTCTTCGACACGTCGATACGTCGATATACACATATAACAACGAGATTACTCGCTGTTTCGAGGCAAGTCGGCTGAGGAACTACCGCGGGGGTGCAGTGGGGGTCCAGAGGTCGACAGCGGAGGGGAGAGGCCACGGGCGACGGCGCAGCGGCGGCGCAGTGGCTTCTGCGAATTACAGGCGGGGATTCTGGCACCTAGGGCAGAGCTCCGATGATCTACGGCGGTCCCACGGCGTGCAGAGGGTCAGGGGCACGTCGGAGAAGGGAGGGGGACCGGTCGGCGGCGAGCTTATGGTCGGAGAGCGCCGGAAGTGGGGGGTTTCGGGCTGCTGTGGCCTTTGCAGCGGCTGCGGGGCGTTTTGCGGCGGCTAACGGCGAGGATACGACGGCCTGAGGGATGAGGGGAGTCAGGGAAGGTGAGAGGGGCTTGGTCGGCGTTGGGTTTAGGCCGGAGCACGCGAGAAGAGGTCGGTGTTTGGGGTGTTTGCGTGAAATGTATGGGCGGCGCGATTGCTTTAGATGCGGCTGTGAAAATGAACCTAGAACCTAGGTTATTTAAATAGAGGAGGCTCACGTGAGTAGGGGAGGTAGGGCAGCTGTGAAAACGTGGGTGAGGTGCTAGGTCTTAGGGTTAGTTATAAAAATTGTTATAGGATTTATTATTAAAGAAAAGTTATAAAGAAATATTAAAACCCAAACCTCACCCCTCTCTCTCCTGCGTGTGGGTGTGTGGCCAAAGTGGGTTTAACAATGACTAAGTCAAATATTAAGGAGGATTATTATTATTAAGAATATATTAGGAATTAATCTAAGTGAACTTAGGGCTAAAAAATACAATGGGTTGGGCCAAAAGTGCACATAGGTCAAACGAAGCACAAAAATTGTGAAATAAATACTGGGGTGACCGGGACGACGAGAGAAAGAAGACAGAGAAGACGGATCACAATTTCGATGACGAGAAACGAAATTAAAAATAAAAAGGCCTCGTGACAAAAGTGAAAATCGTGACGTCTCTTCAAACAAGGTCAAATCGTGGGAGAACGACCCGTGAAATGACGTTCCAAATTAGTGTCACAATTTAATACTCTCAGAGAGGGTCACAACGACATATCACACCATAGGGTTCGGATACAGACAACGTCTAAAATAAATACGTGCACGAACAAGACTACGTGCACGACAAGGCGTACAAGCGAAAACAGACCGTTACACCAAGTTTGGAATACAATCTTCAAGTATAACAAATTTAGATCATTCTCTCCAATCCTTTCGCCAAAAGAAAACTAGAACTCAAATTAAAACTAAGAAAATTATTCTAAAGAGTCTCTCCTTGCGCAGCCCACAAAATTGGGTATTTATAGCCGCCCAAGAAATTCAGAAAATCCTGACAGATTTGCCCCGGAACAGCTGCAAACCGTAGATTTGGGAAACTGGCTGACGGCGCACTCGACCGAGTGAACTGCTCACTCGGTCGAGTGAGAAATCTGCAGAAATTAGGGGTTTTCAGCGTTCTGGAAGTTCAGACCACTCGGCCGAGTAGTCTTCTCACTCGATTGAGTGAGATGCATACTTGGTCGAGTAGGACCTACTGCAGATCCTCTCTAAAAACAGAGAAGTGTCGAAGGATTTCTTCACATTTTCTATCTCCACTCGGTCGAGTAGGCTTCTCACTCGGTCGAGTACATTCTGGTACTTCTTCAGGTTGGATTGGGCGTGTCAACTTCACTCGGTTGAGTGCACTGCTCCATTCGATCGAGTGAGATGCATCACTCTGCCGAGTAGCCTGTTCAGTACTCTTTTCTCCTTCTTCTCGCTTCCTCGTTATTTCTTTCGCCTTTCTTCTTCTTCTACTCATCCTCCGACAATATTAGCTCTCCGATATCATCGTCAATGACGCTCCGGTACTCGTGTAAGCGTTTGTGGTTCCAAATTCTCCCGATTGCTCCATATTTCCTGAAATCGGACGAAACAAAGAAGTAGTGAAATATATCGTAAAAACGTCGTTTAAGCGTTAAAATCGTGAAATGAGCAATCGTTATGGGATGAAAAAAATGCAGAAATAAAGCGTAAAATATGAGCCTATCAAAATCTCCCAAGCTTACCTCTTACTCGTCCTCAAGGAAGATAAGTAAAAAGTGAACTTGGCGAATAAAATAAAGAAAATTCAAAACGATGAAAAAGAAGATGAAGAAGGCACTACTAGAAAAAAAACGCTTGCATAGCGCTTTTTTTATACACTTGGATAGCCTTTTAAGCGCTATCCAAGCTACCGCTATGGTAGCTTGGGTAGCGCTTTACTACCGTAGTGCTTTTGGAAGCGCTATTAGAGATTACTCGAGAAATTTTGATTTTGACCTTGAATAGCACTTTCTAAGCGCTATCTAAGTGGTTTACTAAGATAGCACTTTACTACCTTAGCGCTTTTGGAAGCGCTATTAGAGATTACTAGAGAAATTTTGATTTTGACCTTGCATAGCACTTTCTAAGCGCTATACCAGGTACCACTAAGATAGCGCCTAATAAGCGCTATTGTAGTACATTACTTCGATAACGCCAGAAATTTTTTCTCTCCGTCAGTCTCAGAACCCTCTACGGCCCCCACTGCCTACTCTTTTGTTTCCTCATCATCCTTCATCACAAGGCAGTAATCGACGACCTCCCTAAACTTGAGCACTCTCCTCAAGTCAACATATGAATCAAAAGTAAACAAAAACAGCCAACAAATTTAGCTAGTACTCCAGCACAAATGATAGAAAGTTCACATATATACGTGCACATTATTCCCTGAACCAAAAAAAAGGAACTGCATTGAGACGTGTTCAAAATAGTTATAATCAAGAAACTGCCTGATCAAATTTCCCAACATCTTCAGGCGAATACAGTTTCTATTGGATCGGAGAATTTTACTGCAGTGGTACAAGATCAATGACCTAATCATCAGATTTCACTTAGGCTACAACAAAAGGATCAGCCTTCTTTCTAAGCTCTCAATTACTTCCCTAAGATTACACAATCAAACTTCTCGTAGCCTCTGCACACCCAAAACCAAAAACATCAAAATGGCCCCAGCTCTTCTAAGTAACTAAAAAAGGCTAAAAGGCCCGAGGATTGCAAAGCTAATCCTCATCCATGCCAGCAGGCTGATCTATCCTGGCCGGCCCTCCTCCTGGCTTAGCCATTATAATCTGCACAGGGTCCAAGGTTTTGATGTCAACGAAAATGGAAGCTATGCTCAGAAAATTAACACTGAAGAACAGGAGGAAAAAAACATTACTCACCTGATCGACACACAGAACCGTGCATGCAGCATCAGCGGCATATTTGGCAAGAAGTATGGAAACCTACACAAATATCATGGTTTTGCCAGCATGATCATAATAAAAAGGCAACTAACTTAAAAAGGAAGCATGTGCAGTATCAATGCCTCCCAAATAAGGACTCTTCGGAAAAGAGATCCGGAAATTTCTGTGCAGGCTGATAAAAAGATACATTAGCCGCCTCTTTGTAACGGCCTGTATTTTTCAAACACTTCAAATACGCATTTAACGTATTTTTCCACAATTTTAAATTCTCTTTATAATTGTTAGTCCAGAGTTTTATAACAAAACTAGTTTCAAAAATTCTTATAAAAATATTTTGAAACACTAGACTTATTATATTGTATTTCAGCAATTTCAGATTTCCTCAAATGCCCAAAACATTCCCGTTAAAATTCATCTCCCAAAATTACCGTTTTGATTCGATGAATTTATTTTCTATTCAAACGTCTTCAAAATGCTTTCAAATTTATACAGTAGCATCCTATGATCATTTAGGTCTCTCCACATTAATTTCGTAATTTTCTGATATTGTTTCAGCCTAGAACCCGCAAACCCGCTTTCTAAACGTTTTGGCCTAAAACTAGTATTTCTGTAGCTCAAATCCCAGAACGGATCTTGTATTCACAATCCTCGCGTCGATACGATCCCGTGGGTATATTTTCGTAATTTTTCAGAGTCGTTTGTGAAAACGTGTCTGTATTTCACCGCTTTGCTAATTACAAGCACTAATGACCTTTTTACAATTACTTTTAACTATTTACTCTTACCCTAAACCCCCAACCAACTCTTAACCCACCGAAATACTGGTTGGATCTGAAATCATTCAGATCCAACACTCAACTTCCCAATTAAAAACGTTGTCTCCCCTAATTTACAATATTGCCATTACTTAACCCTATTTAAACATTCATCTCTCTTCACAAATAATCACACAGTTAATATCGATCTCTCTCCCCTTTGGCGTTCGGATCAATCCCAAGCCCAGGCAAAACCCCCTACTTCTCTATTATCATACACATAGTATCCTTACTCTCCTCTCTTCCCGTTCAAATCCAAGCCAACATATAACCCAACCCATTTCGTTCTCAGTTCAAACCCCACACACAGCACTCTCCCCGTTCTCTTCGAACTCCTCTTCACGTAACGCATCACTCTCTCCCAATCTCTCTTCTCCCTCTCTCACTCACGATCTCCCCCCTCCGGCGGTCGACCGACGGCCACCACCCGTCGTCGTCGAGCAACGGCCTCCGACGAGCACCGGAGCACCCCCAGCGACGCCGCACCGATCACTCACCGAGCTCGCCGTAGACCCCCGCCACGGCATCATCCCCTCCGACTCCGACCCATCTCCTACCGCCGGCGAAGCTCCACCAACGACCGCCGCTCCGATCAACGCCCGAAGTCGCCCCGTGCCTCGGATCCGCCGTCGCCACCTCCGCACCCCCCGCCTCGCCGCTGACGCCCGCTGCCAGCCTCCGATGCCGTCGCCGCCCGGAGCACCTCACAACGCCCCCTCGCACAGCTCGAGACGCCGCCGCCGAGCTCTCGCCGGAGCTCCGCCCGCCTTCGCCGTTGTCCCCTCCACCGCCTTGCCACCACCCGCCGCCGAGCACGAGCCCCCTCTGCCGCCGTCGATGAGGATACGATGGGTTCATGCGTAAAACCCCAATGGCAATTTCGTAAATAGGAATTTATTTCGTATTTTCAATTTTTAAATAATTATTAAATAGGGTTTTATGGTTATAAATCCGTAACTAAATATACAGGGCCCAGAAAAATATGTGGATAGCTCCAGAAAATCCGAAACGATATTTCGGACCCAATGGCGCTAGTCTCACTGCGAGCAGACGCCTACTTTTCCCAGAATCGTTTTTTGAACCTAAAATTTAAATACGTATAAATCTTTCTAAAAATCGTAACTCGTTGTTTTCACTCACAATAATATGTGATAAAATTATATGTGAAAATAAACTTCGAGACGGTCATTTTGACTGTTCACTCGAGTAATTTCGACTTGTATTGCTCCCGTAAGAAATTACGGAAGATACGCGCTAGTAGAATAAATCAGGTTTTTAAACTAGTTTTGAGTTTCTAAAAATTATAAAAATTACTATAGACTTCAGAAAAATATTCCCTCTTGCAGTAGAACTATTTTTATCATATATAGTCTATATAAAAATTTAGGACCTTTTTCATCACCGTTTTAACCAGTTTTAAAATCAGACACTCAACTTAAATAAATAAGAAAATAGGGTATTCTCTAACTAGTTATCTCTTGTGTTTACAGGTAGCAAATCTCGTGCATCGACACTTGATCCCGTCCCGGATCACTACCACCACCTCGAAGATTGTAAGTCACAGTAAATTCTATCCTTAGAAATATAGATAGTGTACTCGTATGAACATAGGACTTGACATCTAGTCTCGGAACAGTTATTGACCTGAACAGATTATTGACATTGCTTGACAGAAAGATTGTAACTAGAAATGTGAGAATGGTTAATGGCTGGTAAAATTACAGAGTATGGTATTGCACAGACACTGGGTTTTTGGGGTAACTTATAATTGCGGAAGTGCGGGAGCGACCAGTCCGATCTTCGTATTGAACAGTATTGAATAGTATCGATTTGTTGAACAGTATCATAACCCGGGATATCAGGTGGACTCTTGGTTGCTCACTGTACTACCCGTTATAAGTCACAAACTAGGCTAGGCACAGTTTCTCTCATTATTGCTTTGGTCATGGTTATTCTTGTACGTTGCTTGCTCGGTCACCTTTACTTTACTTGTCACCCTTGCATGCTTGACAGATGTACTTTACTTACCGCACTTGCATGCTTGTCTGTCCCTGCTTTACTTTCCGCACTTGTTTACCATAGCCTGCTCCATATTTGTGCACTCCTCTTTTTCTATTGCTAGAATTTTTGTGACTTACCTTCGGTTCCATTTATGGTACCGGCAGACGAAGACTTGATCGAGGAGATTGCCCCAGAGTTCGTGGAGCCTACATTGACCCAGAGACTGCAGAGTTTTAGTTACTATTCTGTTGATTTGTGTGTTGTACTGTGTATTTACTTTTCCGCTCTTCTTTTCAGTACTTCCTTATGTATTTGTGAGAGAGAGTGCTGGTTGTTGTTGTACTTTAATTTGGACTGTAATAACGCCTGTAAAGCTGGTTTGAGTATTGTGATACATCTCTGAGTTGTGGCTATGCTGATTTCACTGGTAAACTGCGGAACCTGCGAATAAACCAAATAAGTAACGGGCCCCCGAGAGCGGGTCGTTACAGTTTTGGCGGCCCACGCAGGTCCGTGCAAAATACCTCATGAACAGTATAGTGAAACCAGGATGTGTCATATATGATACTCGACTAAGTTGACATTTTTCTTGAATGCAGGTTTTGACACTCGAAAGATGGACGGGAACACTTCGAAGAGCCCCAATGGAGCTGACCTGTCTGGCCTTAATAAAAGTCATTAACAAAACCTAAATTTTGATAGGATTAATTAGTTATTAATAAAAATCGTTTGTATCGGTGGCACTCGTATGAATAATAATCTTCCTTCAATGGACCATGATACCGGTCAATGTGCTTGGCTAAAGTCTGTGGATCGACCTGGCTAGACTGGGCATAAGTGATCCTAGCTTAGTCACTTCCCTGACCGTGTCCGCTGGACCGCAAGGACGTGAATCATGATTATGTAACGCCATCGATCTTCATCACTATCACCCTTCTTTTAGCTTGTTGACCTTTCGATTGACCTTCTTAGAATCTTTCTACGCTTGAACTCTGGCTACGGAGAGTAACGTTCGAATTTTCGACCACCAGAAGTTCGAGTTCCACAACGGAAGCGACCACCATCATCTGCTCAGCAACGTAAACTACTCCCTCCTCAGCAGCAAGTGTACCAGCAGACTCCACGACAGGCGCCCCAGAGACGCCAAGCTTATACCATGACAGTGGAAGAAGCCGAAGCTATGGGCCAAGTAATCACAGGTATGTGACTTTTCACTAAGCTACATACTCTAGTATTTAGAAATCGTAAGCTTAGACTTGATTCTCATCACGGTAGGTACCGTCTTAATAGCCGGTAAACCTGCCCTCACACTGTTCGACTCAGGAGCTACACATTGCTTCTTGGCCAGTCGTTTCGTTCAAACACATGCTATCACTGTTGAACCTCTGACTCCCGTTGGAAGGTCGAGACCGCTGGCAGTTCCCTACCGGTAACCAGTGGATGCCTCCAATGCTCTGTGGTGATTTGTAGATGAGATCTCTTTGTCGACTTCTTCAAGATGTATTGGTTATGGACATTTCATGCCACCATTGACTGTCGTCAAAGGAGGGTAGAAATCGATACACCCAATCATCCAAAGTTCGTGTTCCTCAGCAAAAACCGATCAGAAGGACCAGTGGAGTATCGAGCCAGACCCAACATGTAGGCTGTTGCGTTTTTGCATCCTTCTTGAGCTCGTGTTTCTTTTCTAACCCCACTTTCGTCTTGTACCTAAATTTCCATGTGTTTGTATCCTTTTCCCACCTACCACCTCCTCCGTAATGACAGGCCTACACGATGATCGCAGAAAATGGCGAAGCTATCGACCAGGTGATTGGAGGTATGAATTATTGCTTTTAATATTATACTCGTTCATTTGAAATCAGTATATCATCGTAGCTATTATAATAGCTATTGTGATGTCAATAGTAAGTATTCATGTATTCATCTCTTGTTTTCTTGATACTGTGATATCACATTATATTTCATGCTATTAACAACTTATTTTCTTAGGTCGTGGTCGTTCGTCAAACCTTCCGGTCGATCATTTGAATTGCTTAGGCGATTACCGATCTTCTGAATTCCGAGGACGGAATTATTTTAAGGAGGGTAGGATGTAACGGCCTGTATTTTTCAAACACTTCAAATACGCATTTAACGTATTTTTCAAAAATTTTAAATTCTCTTTATAATTGTTAGTCCAGAGTTTTATAACAAAACTAGTTTCAAAAATTCTTATAAAAATATTTTGAAACACTAGACTTATTATATTGTATTTCAGCAATTTCAGATTTCCTCAAATGCCCAAAACATTCCCGTTAAAATTCATCTCCCAAAATTACCGTTTTGATTCGATGAATTTATTTTCTATTCAAACGTCTTCAAAATGCTTTCAAATTTATACAGTAGCATCCTATGATCATTTAGGTCTCTCCACATTAATTTCGTAATTTTCTGATATTGTTTCAGCCTAGAACCCGCAAACCCGCTTTCTAAACGTTTTGGCCTAAAACTAGTATTTCTGTAGCTCAAATCCCAGAACGGATCTTGTATTCGCAATCCTCGCGTCGATACGATCCCGTGGGTATGTTTTCGTAATTTTTCAGAGTCGTTTGTGAAAACGTGTCTGTATTTCACCGCTTTGCTAATTACAAGCACTAATGACCTTTTTACAATTACTTTTAACTATTTACTCTTACCCTAAACCCCCAACCAACTCTTAACCCACCGAAATACTGGTTGGATCTGAAATCATTCAGATCCAACACTCATCTTCCCAATTAAAAACGTTGTCTCCCCTAATTTACAATATTGCCATTACTTAACCCTATTAAAACATCCATCTCTCTTCACAAATAATCACACAGTTAATATCGATCTCTCTCCCCTTTGGCGTTCGGATCAATCCCAAGCCCAGGCAAAACCCCCTACTTCTCTATTATCATACACATAGTATCCTTACTCTCCTCTCTTCCCGTTCAAATCCAAGCCAGCATATAACCCAACCCATTTCATTCTCAGTTCAAACCCCACACACAGCACTCTCCCCGTTCTCTTCGAACTCCTCTTCACGTAACGCATCACTCTCTCCCAATCTCTCTTCTCCCTCTCTCACTCACGATCTCCCCCCTCCGGCGGTCGACCGACGGCCACCACCCGTCGTCGTCGAGCAACGGCCTCCGACGAGCACCGGAGCACCCCCAGCGACGCCGCACCGATCACTCACCGAGCTCGCCGTAGACCCCCGCCACGGCATCATCCCCTCCGACTCCGACCCATCTCCTACCGCCGGCGAAGCTCCACCAACGACCGCCGCTCCGATCAACGCCCGAAGTCGCCCCGTGCCTCGGATCCGCCGTCGCCACCTCCGCACCCCCCGCCTCGCCGCTGACGCCCGCTGCCAGCCTCCGATGCCGTCGCCGCCCGGAGCACCTCACAACGCCCCCTCGCACAGCTCGAGACGCCGCCGCCGAGCTCTCGCCGGAGCTCCGCCCGCCTTCGCCGTTGTCCCCTCCACCGCCTTGCCACCACCCGCCGCCGAGCACGAGCCCCCTCTGCCGCCGTCGATGAGGATACGATGGGTTCATGCGTAAAACCCCAATGGCAATTTCGTAAATAGGAATTTATTTCGTATTTTCAATTTTTAAATAATTATTAAATAGGGTTTTATGGTTATAAATCCGTAACTAAATATACAGGGCCCAGAAAAATATGTGGATAGCTCCAGAAAATCCGAAACGATATTTCGGACCCAATGGCGCTAGTCTCACTGCGAGCAGACGCCTACTTTTCCCAGAATCGTTTTTTGAACCTAAAATTTAAATACGTATAAATCTTTCTAAAAATCGTAACTCGTTGTTTTCACTCACAATAATATGTGATAAAATTATATGTGAAAATAAACTTCGAGACGGTCATTTTGACTGTTCACTCGAGTAATTTCGACTTGTATTGCTCCCGTAAGAAATTACGGAAGATACGCGCTAGTAGAATAAATCAGGTTTTTAAACTAGTTTTGAGTTTCTAAAAATTATAAAAATTACTATAGACTTCAGAAAAATATTCCCTCTTACAGTAGAACTATTTTTATCATATATAGTCTATATAAAAATTTAGGACCTTTTTCATCACCGTTTTAACCAGTTTTAAAATCAGACACTCAACTTAAATAAATAAGAAAATAGGGTATTCTCTAACTAGTTGTCTCTTGTGTTTACAGGTAGCAAATCTCGTGCATCGACACTTGATCCCGTCCCGGATCACTACCACCACCTCGAAGATTGTAAGTCACAGTAAATTCTATCCTTAGAAATATAGATAGTGTACTCGTATGAACATAGGACTTGACATCTAGTCTCGGAACAGTTATTGACCTGAACAGATTATTGACATTGCTTGACAGAAAGATTGTAACTAGAAATGTGAGAATGGTTAATGGCTGGTAAAATTACAGAGTATGGTATTGCACAGACACTGGGTTTTTGGGGTAACTTATAATTGCGGAAGTGCGGGAGCGACCAGTCCGATCTTCGTATTGAACAGTATTGAATAGTATCGATTTGTTGAACAGTATCGTAACCCGGGATATCAGGTGGACTCTTGGTTGCTCACTGTACTACCCGTTATAAGTCACAAACTAGGCTAGGCACAGTTTCTCTCATTATTGCTTTGGTCATGGTTATTCTTGTACGTTGCTTGCTCGGTCACCTTTACTTTACTTGTCACCCTTGCATGCTTGACAGATGTACTTTACTTATCGCACTTGCATGCTTGTCTGTCCCTGCTTTACTTTCCGCACTTGTTTACCATAGCCTGCTCCATATTTGTGCACTCCTCTTTTTCTATTGCTAGAATTTTTGTGACTTACCTTCGGTTCCATTTATGGTACCGGCAGACGAAGACTTGATCGAGGAGATTGCCCCAGAGTTCGTGGAGCCTACATTGACCCAGAGACTGCAGAGTTTTAGTTACTATTCTGTTGATTTGTGTGTTGTACTGTGTATTTACTTTTCCGCTCTTCTTTTCAGTACTTCCTTATGTATTTGTGAGAGAGAGTGCTGGTTGTTGTTGTACTTTAATTTGGACTGTAATAACGCCTGTAAAGCTGGTTTGAGTATTGTGATACATCTCTGAGTTGTGGCTATGCTGATTTCACTGGTAAACTGCGGAACCTGCGAATAAACCAAATAAGTAACGGGCCCCCGAGAGCGGGTCGTTACACTCTTACAAAAAAGTACATCACAAATAACAAGCTCATAACGCACAAAACATTTCAAAGATACAAAAATAAATAATGAAAAGCATATGGATTCAATATGGTTAAGAATGCAGGAAACTTACACATTACATGTCAAAATGTTCTGCCATTGTTTGTTAATGATGATATTTATATGCATTGACGGGATCTCAAAATAGTTCTCTCATATATTGATTTTCAGACAAGCGGGCGTGCGCGCGCACACATGATGCACATTTCATATCAACCATCATGCGCCCACGTCATATATGAGAAATCATTAACAAACCAAAAAATAACAAAAATCAAACCCGAAAGAACACATACCAGGAACCCAAATGTCTGGATGCATTAACTCAAAAGGAAAGCTGCTACGATTATTGACATGACTTGAATAGGAAGCATGTTGGTGCTGTCCGAACTTGTATGACTCACGCTACATAGATAACATAGTAGACTACTAGGTAGAACTTGATGCATTTTCAGTATAGACAGATGACCTAGATGGTGCCTTATTGCTAGGGTCTCAGACATAGCGATTAAGCATGTGGGTCTCACTGTCTCAGTTTCTAAGTAGTGCAACCCATCTTTCTCGTGACCCAAATCAATCATCATCTTAGTATAACTATTTTGAAAACATAGAAAAAGGGAAAGAACATTATGTAATAGTGTTTATTTTTTGCTAGCTGACTAATAAATAAAAAATTAGTAGAAAATTTAGGAACACAGAGAGCATTATCTAGAGATAACGATGGGGAAGCATGAACTATCCTTATCTCATAAATCGTAGAAAAGGAGCCATTAACCAAACGAACGTGGTACATATATAATAGAACGAAAAGAATGAAAATAGGCTTAGTACTAGTCACATATGATGCTACAGCAACATCTAAGACCTAAAGCTTATTAATGAGGCTATGAATGTAGTACATGAGGTCTTAGTATGGATAATATAATAGGGTGCATGTGATGGCTGAGTAGACAGCTGAAGTTTCATCTGTCGATCATATTCTGCATGAAAAATCTGAACATTGCCTGAACTAGCACTAGCAGATTTAGTAACAGACGGAATGGCCAAGGAGTCATCAAAAATAGCAACCTGGGCTCAGTCAGACATTCCGATAACATGCCAAACTTATGATATCCAAACACGCAGACTGAGGGAAAATAAGACGTCTTATGTTGCTGCTTGCAGAGTGTTCCACTATAAAAACCAGCCTAATTGACTCTCCTGTAAGAAAATAATGCATAGAATACGAATGAGATGAACTGGAGGGAAAACATGATGATTGTTGTGAACGAGAAACAGGTTTGGAGAAGGGTTGAGGCTAGGAAACCCCTAGCCTCCTTTATATAGTGTTCATAATGGGTACTCATGTGGGTGGATACCCAATAGGCCTAATGGGTCCTATTCATAACACTTCCCCTTATCCAACCAACGTGGTATACTCGACTTATGAATACTGAATGATTCATTAGTACTAATGAGTATCTTAAAGGGTGGATACTTCTAGATCCAAGTTAAGGGTAACTGCCTCGTTAAAAACCCTGTGGGAAAAAACCGATAGCGAAGGGAAAAGAGTACAGCACTCCATAACTTCCCCTGATTTAAGGATGTATTGAGGGGTGGATACTTCTGGATCAAGAGTCAATGTGGTTGCCTCATTAAAACCTTGACTATGGAAAACCCTGTGGGAATAACCACTAGCCAAGGAAAAAGAGTACAACTCTACAGTTGACTCCCCCTTATCTGATCAAGATTTAGGTTTGCAGATATCCTATATATCTATACATTAATCTCCTATGTGTCTATACATCCATCTCATCTACAACATTCCGAAAGCAAAAGTAAAGTACAATCATCACTCATCTATACAAGTTTCACTCATATAAGGCAGTAGCTGAAACTAAAGGAGCGCTAACGAACTTGGTAGAAGCTCCACATCTCAATCGTCATTGTCCGCGAGGTACTTCAGGACCTGGCTTTGTATGTTCTTGAACTGCTCCTTGGGTGATGAGCTTCTCGGGATGGTGAAAGGATGTAGACTTGGGAGGATTCTGTGTAGATCTTCAGGAGGTGGACGTCCCTTTTATACTATTCATCGCGATGATCTGTAGCCTGCATATGCAAATACATTTAACATGGAGGATTTTTCCTTGACCCTTGGAGATAGCGCAGAAGCTACATATCTCTGGTCCAGTGGTGCGCTGCAGGCGCTGCACTGTACCTGGCTAATAGCTATACTGCTAACGCTCAAAAGAGACGCATACAGTTGGTCAGGTAAAAGAGTGTTACAAAGACACTTAATGTACTTCTGGACCATATATATTCTTCCCATCTTCCAGCTAACGGAAAGGGGTCTTTTAATGTGTATCCATACAACCAAATATGTGTATTTAGTGGAGAATGATTTTAATGTTTCTTCATCAATCGTCATTGTATGAAGTTTTCATCTTCGGGATGATTAATTAATGTCATCTTTAGGATGATAGTTCATTTCCAGGATAATAGTTCATCTTCAGGATGATAGTTAATCTTTAGGATGATTAATGTCATCTTCAGGATGATAGTTCATCTTCATGATGATTAATGTCATCTTCGGATGATAGTTCATCTTCAGGATGATTGTTCATCTTCAGGATGATTATATTCTGTAAGCCAAGAATTTATGCCTAGCTAGGACTTTCATATCAATCATATCTGATAGATAGGCTTTAACAGATATTTCGGTATTTTCTCTTCAGGAGATCCGATAATATTTGAGTTATTAAAATAATCTCAATTCTTTTAATTTGCTCTCTTAAGAACAATACTGTTTTTAAGATGTGCAAACAACCTTTTTGTATGAGTCCTTTAAGGATCTCTGTCTAGGTTGTCTTTCCTTTAATATATGTCTCAAAAGAAAGGAAAGTAAAGAAAAAAATTTGTGCATGCAGTTGAGGAAATTTTATATCGGTAATGTTGTCACATCCAATACCAACATCAACCAAAAATTCCCTCCTTTTGCCATTCGTTGGGTTACGCCTTGACATAAACCAGTCGATGCATCAGATTCATCTTGTAAGTGAGTTCAGCTCATCTTACTTGATTACTTCCTGGTTTGAGCGATTTATACCTCTAAAGCTATCGCAAATTAAAATGCTTATAGCTAATGATTTTATTTTAATTCTCCTTCAATACTCAGTTATCCTACATGATTTGATATCATTTTTGATACCAGGACTTCAGGTCCAACACCTCATATTTCATAAGTGAGTCGAGCTCACCTTATTATTGCCTCATTCCACATTATTATAATTTGGCCAAATCTCTATCTTTGCTTCAGGCAAAGCAGAGTTGTGGAATCGATATTTTATATTTAACTGGCAAAGTGAAATATGAGAGAATTTGTCGACAAAATGTGTTCTTTCTTGCCCAAAACTCACCCCGTACGTACTAGAATCATTTGATTTCTCCCAGAGGTGTCTCCTTCACGATTAAAGAAGTGAATGTTCTGGGACGGGTAAAGAATATAGACAGATCCAGAATTGGTCCTTAGCAACCAAGTTGCAATAAGGTTCTGAATTTGAGCTCACTTTCCTGTGGTAGTATTGCTTTTTCGGTCTCCAGGAGTAGATTTCTCTCTTTGGAGCCTAGTGGTATGTCCTCTCATCTCTTAAGGACATCCACTTCTGTTACTGGTGGATTGCATCCATTATATTTGGTATGTCAATTCTAGCTGGATTTTTAGTAGCAGTGATGTGAAAATTTTGACAATATTTAAATTGTCAGTCAGATTATAATCAGATCATATGTATTTACTTTTTAAATGGTCAATTTGAGCTTTAGGCTCATAGATGATTTGAATCAAATAGGGAATTGAAGGATCTTCAGGATCCTTTTTACTATCAACACACAATCTATAAGACGTGTATAACTGCCTTACTCATACGAGATTTTGGAATCTATTCATCAAAGTTAGTTAGTCCTGATGAATGTGTTCTCTTAGTGGCATCATGACAGTTTATGTAGTGTTGCTTCAGGAACACATACACATCATTGCAGACGTACCATCTTTTAGATGGGCTCTAAACCCATTCTTAGAAAATGTTTATATGGAGTTGATCAGACTCATATAAAAGGGTTCTAATAGTGTGTTTAGCTGAGTGTACGCAACCACTGTTGCTAATTATTTATGATTTCCCATTTTTATCCAAAGTTACCACTATTTTAAAAAATTGTGGTTGGATAATGACCATTTTTAGAGGATATATTGATGAGTACACCAAGGGTACATCATCAGTCCTATTAAGGGAGTGGACGAAGCCTATTTATATCCCTTAAATACTCTCAAGAGACCAAAGGTCTTCATTATCTTTAATGATGATAGTATATCATCTTAAATTCCTTTGAGGAAGTGGGGAGAGTCAATGTCCATGTGAAAGGAGATGATCTCATTATCATTTTTCCCTTTTGAATAGGACAATGAAAGTTTCACCCTTTTTGAAGAATCTTCGGGTTCGTCTGGTTGATGATGTCTTGCATCATTAATCCAGGGTGATATCGATCCAAAATTGGTCGATTCTGGACACTTCTGGTGTTCCAAAATAATTCCTCTTTTTGAATTTATGTGGGACTTTTGAAAAGTCCATTAAAATGCTCAAGTTAATTTTGTCCGGTAATAGTTGAACTGTGTTCAAACTGTGAAGGATTACATCTTCACATTGACTATTGTGCAGATCATTATGGGACAAAGCTTCAGGCTTCATTTATTTCTTGAGTCATTAGGGATTTCGTTTTGACGAATATCCTTTGAAACTGTATAAGTTTCAGAGAGTATATGGCATCCTCATTTTATTTTTTAGGGGTATTCAAGATAGCAAATCATTCGCAGTAGAATAAAATGTATTAAAACTACAAGAGAATAATACTGATGATTTTGTTAAGTCAACAACTGACATAGTGTGATGTGTGCTCTTGAAAACATACAACAATAATCATGCTCATTAAGACTTATGTTATGACAACAGATTAAATTTGATTTCAAAGTTTATTCGTCCTCGGGGAGTAGCTAAATATACATAAGGTCAATTAGACTTTCGTCGTTTTGACTAGATATGTATGTATTTTTATATGGCATAAGTTAATGCACATTCATGTTTGTAAAAACATTATGGCTCTTATCAGAACTTCTGGTCTGATATTGGCTTGCCATTGCTTACTCCATGTCGAGGCATAACATATCTTCCCTTTCCCATTTAATTCAAGACTTCCCCTGTTTTAAGTTTTTCTTATTTTTATTTCAGGTCATGTTTGATCCTGAACTTTCCCTGATTTCAATATTCCTTATTTATAAAGGACAATGAAAATTAGTCTTGCTAAGGAGACATAAGCAGTGGTTTGAGCAAATTATTTTATACTTCCACTTTTCTAATTAATAAGAGACTTTTAAAAAGTCTATTTGAATGCTCGAGTATAGCTTCAGGCCATTTTCTTGAGTCGTTCAAATTTTATGTGGATAGTTTATCATGCTCAGAGGGGAAAACAAATACGTGGCTACGAAATTTATAATTTCTCACTTATCTATTAAGTCACGACTTCGGGCGTACACTTAAAAATAAGGGGTAGATTCAAGAATCATACATTGTAAAGTGAGATGATTCTAAAAGAGTTTAGCGGTGTTATGACAACTGCTGGTGTCAATATTCGATTATATAGACAATAAATGTGAGAGGTCTATATACCGCAAAGTGCGTATCTTTAAAAGATCGCATAAATAGTTTTCGCATAGTCCATCGTATTAGTTAATATTTATTTTATTAGGGTGAAAGGGTGTTGACTTTTGATTTGATTTTGAACTTCAGGTTCATTTTGTCAAAATGGATATGATGTTAAACTTTTTGAAATCATGATTGTCTTATTGTCATAAATATCGTCATATCATGAGCCCATCATACATATAATGTAAAGCTTGTAAACTAAAAATTATGCTCAATTAAACTGAATTGAAACAAGTATGATGTATACACATGCTATTTATATGCTGCAGGCATTTAAATAATCTCATCGCAGATATATAGTCTAGCTATATGCATTAAACTATATCAAAGTGATTTTAGCATGCTTTTTAACAGTTTCATTGTAACATTAACATAGCATGAAAATAGTTAACATCCATGCATTTAATGTATAAGCAATGAAAAAATAACTTAGGACTATGCGGATCAGCCAGCCGACACCGAAAAGAAAAAGACAGTTCGAAATTACATCAAAAGTTGCATGAAAGAATAAGTACAACTCGGGAACTACAGAGAGAAGCCCCTTTCATCTTTGTGCATACGCCTTCAGCTCCTTTTTGGTGTCCGCTGGTCTTCTTTTTACATTTATATCCTCACTTACAAATTTCTCTCAAAAAAGGAAAAAATTACAGGAAGTTAAAAGTGTCGGAAACCTGGCTGATCCCTAAAAACATAGCCTAATTCGCACATCCACGCAGATAATATATGGAAAATATACAACCACGCAGATAATCATATCACAGGCATGTAAAGATTAATTAAATAATCTAAATAGTGTGTGACGTGCTAAAAAAATTATTTTTGAAAAGCTTTTTACCTTTGATCCATATTTTTAATGTTTTGTTACCGCTTTAACCCTTTTTATAAAGTTTCTGTAATTATTTTGGGCTTTTGGGGCCAAAAATAAAAAAGGAAAAATTATTTGTGTAAATGGGCTAATTTTCAGGCTTTTTGGGCCATGAAAACAACCCATTAGGGTTAATTGGACCTTCCCCTAAAAATTGGCCCGTTTCGGGCTAGGGTTTCCGAAAAACCCTAGGGGGCCCGCGGGGCGCGCCGCCGTGACGGCGGGCCGCGGTGTTTGAGGCCGCGGCTGCTGGCCGCGGCGTTTTACCGCCGGCGGCGCTCGTAGAGCGCCGCCGTTTAGCCCTTCGGGCGTGCGGGGTATGGATCAAAGTTGGGGGGTAAAAAACAGATTTTCAAGCATTTAGATCTCTAAAAAACTGATATTTATTGTTTTTAGACATGTGGATCTAAATAAAAATGTGATTTTTACCGTGTTTTTAAACTTTTTGATCCTAAAACATGCAGATCTACGTGAAATGCAAGTTTAGATCTAAAAAGTTTTGATATTTACCTCTAGATTCGACGAGGGAATCTAGACGACGGTTGGTGAAGGATGTCCTTTTCGCTCCCCGTTGAGAAGATTAACGATTTTCTTAGACTGAGCGGTTGATGGGTCTCCTTCCTCGCGCGTCGCCGCCTTTTCCAATGAGTGTGATCGTGCTGATAACGTGTTGTGAACGCGAAACTGGTTTGGAGAAGGGTTGAGGCTAGGAAACCCCTAGCCTCCTTTATATAGTATTCATAATGGGTACTCATGTGGGTGGATACCCAATAGGCCCAATGGGTTCTATTCATAACAATGATCAAGTTAATTGACTATTATAATTAAAGATATTTTTTGTTGTCAGATTTGCCCTTTTTAAGCTTTAAATGATAAAGCATAGAAAAGGATAATGAAAACACAAAATTAGACTATGTTTTGAAAAATTGAAGGGGCCAGTTCTTACAAAATTAGCAATCATCTGTAACTTGAGTAGACCTCTAATGTCAAAACAAAAAAATCCATGTTACAATTAGATTGCAAAGTACATGTCTGGAATTATGTTTACACTTTCTATGCTCTAGCTTAAGGGGTAGTGTTCAAGAGTAGAAATTATTGTTACAATTAGATTGTAATTAGAAAGTAAAATATACCTTGAATTAGGGTAATTTCGTGCGACACGCATTAGGAAGGGCTTCAACACTTCATCTTTTCCTTGAGGAATCAATTGTACAAGTATCCCGTCCAATTGACTTTAAAATTTTCCATTCTTTTTGGGGAATAATACTTGAGTGACTCCCTATTAACAAACTGTAAAACATAAACTTTACAAAACATAGTTAGACGAGATCAAATATTTCAAAAAATATAAAGTAGTTCTAAAACGATTTACTTAAGGGAATAGTAATAGTCGTATCACCAAAACTCAAAATATCCTCAACAAAGCAACAAACATAGTGACCACAATGAATGCCATCAGTCTGCTTTGGACACTATGAAAATAACGTCCAATTAAGTATATAAAATTTATTACAATAATATATCGTATATAATAAATTTCAAAATTGTAAAGTAATTACCTGAATGATAACCCACTTGAATCTATTGTATGACACTCTACTGATATTGCCACCTCGGAGAGTTCGATAACCTCTTATACCATTGTTTTTATAAATTAAATAATATTATACACATGTATATATAGATTTGTAATGAAAAAAAACTTGAAGATATATTTACCTTTCAACTAAGTTTTTCAAATCCACACGTTGTGAAATCTTTGCATTTTGTGGATCCATGAAGTATATCGACTCTGTTTGGGTATTGATAGCAACCAATACCCAATGATGACTGCATATTGTTTTAAAAAAATTAGTCAAACCACATATTTAATAAACATATAATTATTTAATATTATATTGAACTCACCCAACATTATGCGGTATCAATAATAGATGGTTCTGTCTTGCATACTTCAGGAGACATTCGGCCAAATGATTGGACGATGTTCCATTACCTACCATTGGCGCAATATGGGGCGACAAAAAAGAAAACTTGCCGGCCAACTCGGCATTTTCGGATAGATAAACATCACCCAAATACCTTTAAACAATACATAAAAAATGAGTTTTCTAAAACATTTATATCAAATTAGATGGACAACTTTTAATAATTTTATTACCTGATATAAAAGGCAATGCTTGTGGCACTAAGCCATCCATCCTCCAAAACCTCCAAGATATTTTCAAAAATAATAAGTTCATCCCAAGTCTCTCCATCAAAATATGCTTTAATAGGAACTTCTATGTTGTTCATAATAGTTTAGGGTGCGAGACGTAAAAGGTGCAACACCATGGAATCGTGAGGAGAATCTCCACTCTTAGGATATCCTACTTGCTTAGCACAAAATGTTGACTCCATAGTTTTCAAAGTAGGCTTAGTAGCACCTGTATGAATTTTCTGGCTCCTCTTATCCATCTTCCTAATAGGTGGACGCTACAAACAAATTTTAATATAAATAGAGTATTCATATAAAACATAAAACAAAAAATTTATAGCAAATTAACTAATCCAATCAATAAGAAAGATACCAGTTAAATAGACTTTACCTCTATTTTCAAAGATACCAGTTTTTTTTGGCCATGAAATAAAATGTACAACCTCTTCTCCAACAGTCCTAACCTCGTCAGTTTGTTGAGGCACCCCTGCATGCCTCTCGGATTCCACCGCCACCTCAAATTGTATCCTCACATAATCTTCTGGCAATGGAACACCATGAAGAATCTCCTTCGGGCCATTATGCAAAATACCTTGACCGACATGTCTCCGGGGGTTCGCAACGTACAAATAACATGTAATAGGACCCTAGCAATGAAAAATATATTAATGAATGTGACTTTAATGAATAAATAAAGGGTCAGTTTGTATAGTCGCTTAATATACCTCAGGAAGATCTGGATCCGGAACATCAAGGTCATCATCCTAATCCATGGCATCATCATCGAAATTATCCATGTGGCTAGAACCACAAGAAGTTGCCATAGGCTGATTGGTCTTCATCTCCTGGATTTCTTTCTCTAGTCTATTGAATTGCCTTCTTAACTTTGACAATTCAGACAATTCAGAAAATTCAGGAACATAAGACAAAGATCTCTTTGTGACACCAAATCCACATCCTCGTACATGGCCTGAATAAACGAGAGGAATAGCTCGATCCAGCAAGTCTTCAACTCCAATATCATTCAGCTCCTCTTCTCCCAACTCTTGTGTTATGCGAACCTAATAGAAACATTAGAGACTAATTACTAAATGCTAAATGAGACTTCAATCCTTTGTTTCCTCATATGGTAAAATGATTTGTTATCACATGAAAAAGAAAAGAAGTGAAATTAATGTAGATCAACTTAACCACAGAATTTAAGTGCACAAGTAACCATGACTCATTTATAATCAACCTTTGTCTTAGAATATTACCACATCCTCCAGTATTCGCAAGGTAGCAGGATCATCAACTTGGTGCTCAGCATTCATCCTCGCTTTCTTCCAAGTATCTAAGAGAGCCACACATGATACTCTTCCCCTTCACGTAATTTCTCTTCAATCTACGAATTTCAAGGCCACAATTAGCAAGAACAAACAAACAAAACCATTCAAATCCATCAGCTTGGTTGATGATACAGCTTATTTTCACAATACATACAATCTGCTCTCTCAGCCGCGCATAAACCACACATGCTTTCCTATATCGCGCCTCCATTGTTCTGCTCTCACTTTGTATGGGTTTGGATGATGGAAGATGAGCTTGGGATGATGGAATAAGGGTTTGAGGTAGTAGGGGGCTCAATGGGGGAGAAATTAGATTTAGAGATGATGAAGAAGAAGAAAAAACGTTTGGGAGGGGTATTTATAGGGCTTGATATCGGCTAGGGCAAAATTAGGGCTTCCTGTACTGATTAGTCTGTCAAAGAAGGACTGTTGACCGACTAGTTTGAGAACTAGTCGGTCGGTTGACCAACGCAGACCGACTAAGTGTAAACAGTAGCTCCTGACGAAAACCTGAACTAAGAGTTAGTCGATCAAAGAACAACTACTGACCGACTAGTTTGACATCTAGTCGGTCGATGAATGTTCTTAGACCGACTAAAAGTGAACAGTAACTGGAACCAAAAATAGTTAATGAGTTAGTCGGTTAAAGAAGCATTGCTGACCGACTAGTTTGCAACCTAGTCGGTCAACCAACGTTCTTAGACCGACTAACGATAAACAGTAACTCCTGAACATTTATCAAAGCCCACTAGTCGGTTCAAGAAGGTTTTCCGACCGACTGGATCGTCATCTAGTCGGTCGGTGCCCCTTCTTACACCGGCTAATGTGCACTGAAAGTTCCGAAATGGAGCGCGAAGCTCCGGGATGGTTTCCTAAGTCTCCTAGGCTCGTTCTAACTCTAAGATATCGACGTTATGAAACCCGTCACGAATGACTTACTCCAAACACGCCGACCGACGGAAGAATCTAGAGAATCACGACGAAACGAACGAAAATGAAAACTACGGAGACGAAAATGGAAATCGCAACCAAGGAGAAGCAACCAAATATATATATATATATATATAATAAAATCCATACATGAAAAACCAGTCGTTACAATTTTAAAGTCATCAATTTCAACCCGGGTCAAGATACAAGACTTTATATGTTGGACGAGTACCCCTCAGGTACCTTCACGGAGTGGAGTGTCTCGAGTAACACAGTCTTTTCTTTCTTAGACAAAGTAGGAGCAGCAGGAGGCAAGTATGGTGCTTTCCCCTCCTTTGGTACAGTTGCAAGTTCTTCTCTGATTCCTATATCAACCATGTCCATTTGTGCATTGAGTCCATCTTTAGATTTCAAATTGTCACCTAACAAAGTATTTAGCAAACTAGCACCAACATTTTTCTCATTATGCATGAGATCTATAAAATGCCTAACAAACAAGTCCTTCCAATAGACTAACTGAAAAAGATTGATTCTTTCTTAAAACCTTTAGTGGGAACAAACTTTGCAAACTTCTTACCAAACTGTGTCTTAATGTTGTCCACCTCCTTCAGCACATCAACACCTGACAATGTAGGAGGTGGACACTGATCTTCAACTTCACCATTGAATGCCTCGGACATCGTTCTGTATGGATGACTTCGATCCAACCACTGTCTATGCCCCATGTAAACAGACTTCTTACAATGACTCAATCGAAGATGATCTGTGTCATTTGTACAATATGGGCAAGCACAATGCCCCTTCATAATATATCCAGAAAGGTTGCCATAAGCTGGGAAATCATTGATTGTTCCAAACAACATATACTTCAATCTGAAATCTGCCTTTTTGTATCCATCGTATACATCAACACCCTCTTCCCACAACACCTTTAAGTCCTTAATTAAAGAAGCCAAATATATGTCAATGTCGTTCCCAGGTTGCTTAGGTCCTGATATCAAAATAGACAACATCATATACTTCCGCTTCATGCATAACCAAGGAGCCAGGTTATAGATCATCAAAATCACGGGCCATGTACAATGGGAAGTACTCTGAAGACCATGAGGGTTCATTCCATCTGTTGAAAGTACTAAGCGCAAGTTCATTGGATCCTTGCCAAATTCCGGATATTTATTATCAAATGTCTTCCACTGAGGTGAATCGGTTGGGTGTCTCAACATTCCCTCATTAATTCTTTCATCATGATGCCATGTCAAGTATTTAGCATCTTCTGCGCTACTATACAACCTCCTAAATCTAGGAATTATAGGAAAGTACCACATAACTTTGGCTGGGGAGTTGTTTTTCTTATATCGCTTCTTGCCACACTTGGGACATTCATTCAATTCTGCGTACTCTTTTCTAAATAAAATACAATCATCCGGACAAGCATTGATCTTCTTATGTGTTAACCTGATAGATTTGAGCCTTTGTTTAGCATCATACGTTCTACGAGGGAGCACATTCCCATCTGGCAGTAGGCCACTTACAGCTTCTAACATCTCTGTGAAGAACACATCAGAAACTTGGTGACTAGCTTTTAAGTTGTACAAAATCAACACAGCTGACAAATTTGAAGACTTCGTACAACCCAGCCACAATGGTAACCCAGCATCCTCCCTTAAGTCATCACACATATCGGGATGATCCTACAACTCTTCATTGACAACACTTGGAAAATTCTTAACAGGACAAGATTTATCTTTACCATCTCCCATACTACTTGTGTTCATTATATTTTCAAACTCAAATTGGGAGCCCAATTGACTTGATGAACTATATTTACGTTTGAGACTTGAGCTACATTTACCTTTGCTCTCACTATGATACATCCAAATCTTATATGTTCTGTCAATACCGTGACACATTAAATGCTCATGCAACTTCATTTCACCACTAACCTCTTTTACATTTAGACATTTTCGACAAGGACATTTAATGAACATCGGATTTTTAGCATTCTTGATTCCATGAGCACAAAACTCTTCCACCCCTTTCTTATACGTTTAAGATATCGATCCGCATTTACCCAATCTCGATCCATCAAGAACATTACTACAAAAATTAATATAAAGTTAACTTTCCACATTCGTGTAGGATCCTGTCAAAACAACGACGTTAGGATCCAATAATAACATAGACTTATGTTGGTGTATGCAGCGCCGTAGTCTCTGAACTTCACCCTCGGATTCGCCACAACGGTCGGTACTTCGTCACGGAGGATCGAAGCGGCGTTTCACCGCCTAAATCTCTATTTAGAAGAGGATTTTAATGGAAGGGAGAAGAATAACATAAGTTGCCTTATGCAAACTTATGGCATGGATGGAATGGTGTAAATGCCTTACCCTTGGGTCCTATTTATAGGCTTTAGGGGTAGTTATTGTAGGAAATAACTAAATATAAGCTTATTAGCCTATATTAGCACATTTACTTATCCTCTTCTTCATTCACTTATCAAGTGCATTTATGCACTTATAAAGTGACTTTTTCCACTTATCGAGTGGTCCTTTTAACACGAGAAAAGGTTCCCTTCGTGCACGCTTTCATGTACGCGACATCTGAGGTCAGTATACCCTCATACATCCCCTCATGGGTGTATTCATGTCGTCCATATCCAACATCTCCCACTCACACTTGAGGGGATTGTAAGGAAACATCTTTCCTTTAACTCTTCTGTTTATCATACCGAGAAATAGGCCGTGTGACCGTCATGCGCATAGAGTCCGCTGTTGTGTACTTGTTAGAGATGCACAACACTCCTCGAGGTGCAAAGTTGAGTAGATCAACACATGCTTTTACCCTAGATTATTTCTTCACATTTCTTATACTTTATATTCAACAATTGAATCCCATCTGGATTACAATTGGCTGGCCAGCTTTGAATCTTTAAAGTCCAAATGTGAATATGAAATTAATCTTCCTCTTCTTGCGATCCTTTCGATCTTGACTTGACTCGCTTTTCTAACATGCCCCGCCGGACCGAATTGACCATAGTCCATAAGCAACATGCTAAGATAGCAATCACCCAGTCAAATCTAAAGGAACCAATTAGAGTCCATAAGGGTAATGAGTTAAGACCCATGTGGTCTTTGGGTCTCACATAATAGTAAACACAATTACTATTCTAACCCAATGGTCAAATGCATACGTAGTATGAATACGTATTACAACATCACTCCTTTCCCAGGGAGCGTATGTCTTAATGATGTTGTAAGGATGATGATCAGACACCACAATGTCTGATTTTGAGTCCCTTTTACTACTCAAATAATCTTCTGGACCCGCATCCCGCATAAGACAGATATGATTTAAGAATCCTCTTAGATCTTTTGTAAGCATCCATATGATGCAGATCTTTCATACGACCATTTTGTTTAAGTCATGACTCTAAATCATCCTTCTGACGATTTTGACTTTAAACAGGTCTCATCTTTATTTTACCCGTCTGATAAAATAAAGGCGGTTGCTCATGTGAGAGAGCCAACCTCAATCTGTCCGACATACAAAAAAAACAGCTGAGATTTAAAAATGCTCACAAACATTTTCTGGAAACTCATATGCAATGTTAAAAAAAACTTATTCTTTTATTAAATTTGATCTTTTACAGACATGGGAATTTACATTGGTACAACTCAGCTCTTATGCAATCCTTGAGATGATAAGTGTTTGTAAAACACATCTCTGGGGATCGCCTTCGTAAGCGGATCCGCTATCATCTCATGCGTAGATATGTACCTTATGTCTACCTTCTTGGTCTTATCATAGTCTTTTGCAAATTTGTAGCGGATATCAATGTGTTTGGTCTTACAATGGAATTTTGGATCTTTGACATAGGCTATAGATGCTTGACTATCGCTGTGTATTGGTACAGCACCTGAGTCACTTGCATCAATTAGCCTGTCTAAGAATTTCCTAAGCCAAACAGCCTCTTGGACTGCCATGCTAAATGCTACAAACTCGGCTTCCATAGTTGAAAGTGCGATGCAGGATTGTTTCTTTCTACTCCAGGATATTGCACCAGATCCGAGTAGAAAAACATATCCTGAGGTCGATCGTCGTGTAATGCCCTGCTAAGCTACTGCACAAGTACTAGAGGGGGGGGGGGGGGGGTGAATAGTACTTTAAAATAGTTAAGAGGCTAATTCCTAATTACCTTGCAAACTCTACCAATTAATGCGGAAATGCGGAATAGTAAATAATCGACAACAAATAAACAAGCGCAAACAAACGATATTACTGGGTTCGGATCCACCCAAGTCTCCCCGACTTGTTCCCGGTGATCCTACGTCCCAAACACCCGGATCCCCTCCGGATACTCGAGTTAGAAACCCTAACTCAAGATTTCCACTATGAAATACTTGTGAAAAATCTTCACAAGTCAAATCATACACAAATGAACTTGTGACTCCCACAACCCGGGATCACAATCACACTCTCACAACCGAGAGTGAAACTTACAATATCAAAGTAAATGAAATAAAGATTCTTACCGGCAAAATCCTATGCCTTGAGTAAAACTTACGATTTAGGGCAAAACGGATTTTCGGGAAGATGAAGAGGCACCAAACCCTAGCTCCAAGATGTAGATCAGCGATGGAGAGCTATGGGGTAGTTGGTGACCTAGGATCAAGCACTTGGCTTGGAAGGCTCACAATCAATGAATCTCTCTTTTGAAATAAGAGTGAGAAGAGATTCAAGATTGGAATTGAATGGCTTTGAATGAGTTGGAATTGATTTCTCTTTGATCTCTAAACTTGTCTTAATATCAGCATTGAGTGCAATGAATGCAGCTCAACAAGTATATATAGGTTAGAGGAGAGAGAGAGAGAAAAAAATGTTTCAATTAAAGCTCCAATGGCTCTATTCTGAACCAAACTAGTCGGTCAAAGAACAACCACTGACCGACTAGTTCATTAACTAGTCGGTCGGTCAATCAACATGAACCGACTAACTGGTGAACAGGGAATAGATCAAGTTCAGACTGACTAGAACTAGTCGGTCAAAGAAGAGTCGCTGACCGACTAGTTTCACAACTAGTCGGTCGGTGACTCAACTGAGACCGACTAAGAGATAAAACAATAGTCTGAACACAAAATAGATTTAGTCGGTCCAAGAACAAATGTTGACCGACTAGTTCATCAACTAGTCGGTCGCCAAATGAACATAGACCGACTAACGAGAAATAGTAGCTCAGGTGAAAATTGGCATGTACAGTAGAAGCTCAACTAGTCGGTCAAAGAAGCATCACTGACCGACTAGTTCACAAACTAGTCGGTCGGTGAGTCAACGTAGACCGACTAACTGTAAACAGTAAAGAGCTAAGAATTGACTGACTGAAACTAGTCGGTCCAAGAAGGATTGCCGACCGACTAGATCACCATCTAGTCGGTTGGTTCTTCTTCTTGAACCAACTAACATGCACAAGAAGTCGCGAAACGAAGCGCGATGCTTCGGGAAAGTTTGTATGGACTTCTTACAAGATCCTAGATCTAAGATATGAGCGTTATGAAGATTTAAACCGTAAGACCTACTCAAGGCTTAACGTTCTACGAAAGAAGCTTAAAAGACTATAAATAAAACTTGACGATACCGTCTTCAAAAGCTTCAATCGAATCTTCATGACTTCTAAAATGGTCCATAAGCTTCAACGAAGCTTTAGGCATACGATCACGTACTTTGAGAAGTCTCGAGACATCGCTTGGGATGTTCATATGTATTTGGCGACGATCTCCATAACTGCGCTCACAAATTGTGAGTTCATAATATATTTATGTTTGTTCATCATCCAAAACCAAATCCGGGGAGTCCAATATCCAACATTCTCCCCCTTTTTGGTGATGACAAACCAACATAAATAATAATAAAAAATAATGATTCAAATGTAATTTACTTACTCCCCCTGCATTGATGACACGTTAATTCCAAAATGAATAATAATAATACGCATCAAGCAGACGAGTAAAGTATATAAATGAGAATCAAATATTGAAATTTAGGAATTGAAATTCCATTTATATATCTCAACTCCCCCTGAATCTAACATATCAAATTAGATTCATGTAATAATGCTTTAAATTATCATTTAGCGCATGTCATTATTATATCTCTCTCCCCCTTTGGCATTAGCAAAAAGTGTGGGAGAAGGTCAACGACAACAACAATGGCTTCAAATAAAAGCACGGGAGTCGTAGAATACGACCACGGTCCAAATGACACCAAAGAAAAATTACGAATGAAATCAAGGCGTGTCAATGAGACCAAAGTCGAAAATTAAATCATCAAAACTCAAATTAATTTTACGAATTGAGTTATGGAATATACTCTCTAATATCAACATTCTTGGTTAATTAAGTGCATGGAAAACAATTCTATGTTTTCATAAAATGAATTCTATTTAACCAAGTATTTTCGTCGAGCGACGAAATCAAAACATCAGAGACATATAAAATATAAAATAATGTGCACAATAGAATGAAATGTCAACTTCGATGTATATATATATAAATATGAACCAGAGTACATCAACAATATACATCACTGATATCCAAAAAGCGATCCAACGATCGGCGAACAAAATACAACATCATATATCTCAAAAGACAGCATATATGGAAGTATCACAAAACATATCGACATCCATCTAACGTACATAAAAAATACATCAAAACATCAAAATACATAACCACAAAAACAACCCAAAATATCCTAACCCACACTCTCTCACTACAAGATATCTCATCTAAAGTGCATCGGGAGAGGCCTCAAATAAGCTCAAGAGGAAGCGGCATGATCTGCAGCAGCAGCAGGCTCTGCAGGAGTGGAGGTGGTCACTGGATCAGCTGTAGTGTCCACAGGAGCGACGGTAGAAGTCTCTGGCACGTCAGGAGAGACGATCTCTGGAGCAGCGACGATAGTGGCCTCGGGAGCACCAGTCGGAGTATCCACCGTAGGAACGGTGGTAACAGGTGTGCTCTCGGGGTCACCAGCAGACGAAGCACCAGCACCAGAAGAAGAAGCAGCAGGAGTACCAGAAGTGGCAACAGCAGCACCAGAAGTGCCCTCGGGGGCACAAGTAGAAACACGCACAAGCTCCTCAATCTCCTCCTCATCCATCTCCTCCTCGTCAGAGACTGACGGAGGGATCTCAATACCAAGGTGATGAGCGATACGAGCTAGAATCTCCTCGGTACGAGCGTAACGAGACTCCACATGTCGAACTGAACGCGCAAGCTCGTCAAGAGTGGTAGAGGGAGCAGCTGAGGCAGAGGCGGAGGCTGACGCTGAAGGTGTCGTCCTCTGAACGTGACGGAGTGCCGCAAGAGACTTCTTGACGGTCGTCGCGTTTAGAGGAGGACCAAGTGGACGCTCATCATCACGAGGAAGTGTGACACAGAAGTGACGGAATACAAGGGTCAACAAGCAAGGATATGGGATATGCGCAGACTTCGTGGTCTTCCGGATACACTCGAAAGAATCCATCTTATCGAGTATGATCCGGGCCCAGTTAATCTCGCTACCCATGAAGATGGCATAGATCAACTTCAGAAATGGCTGGGATGGCAAAGAAGAGGAGCCGTACTTAGGAAGTAAGCACGACTTCAGAATGAGGTTCAGGACCCAGGCATTTGGCTTGAATGACTTGGAGGGTACGCCAATCATGGTTGGAGGAATCTCATGGAAGATCTCAGAGAGGATGACTTGATCAAGTGAAGAGATATCATCAACAGAAATATCAGAGGGGAGGAGGCCAGACGAGGAGATACCCAAAATCTCTCCTAAGATTTCTACCGTGAGGACTATCGGAGTCCCCAAGACAGTCGTCTCAATCGAGTGGGTCTCGTCGTACTGACCCCGGATCCTATTGGCATAGAAAAGTTTCACTAGGCGAGGGTAGGGGTGAGGATTCGCCTTAGGATCATATCGAAGATAATCGATAAGACCCGAAGACGACAGAAGGTCAGCTAGCCCTATGAATTCACTAAACTGGACGAAATGCTCCAGAAGCAGTGGGCAATGTTCGATACGGTTATAGACACATAGGGTCGTCGTGACACAACGAGATATCAACACTGCCAACCGGCATCGGAGCCTTTCCCTTAGGCTGACGAGTGGAAGTACGGGGTCGGGAGCTAGACTCAGGTTGCCTAGGAGGTGGTGTAGGCTCCCTATGGGTCTCGGTCTCAGGTATATACTCGGTGTCAGAATTCGAAGCACCGGGTGGAGTGGGAGCACGAAAAGACACAGGCTTTGGCTTGGGCTGAGATTGGGCACGGGGTTTCGAAGTCACCGTCCTCTTACGCTTAAGAGGAGGCGAAGACGAAGAGGGTTGGGTTGTCTTAGAACGGCGTCTAGGAGGGGTTCATGTAGGTTGATCGGGATCCGTAGGGGATGGTTCTACGGTCATAGGCAAGGGGCTCGTAGGACGGATCAGGATTCGTGTACGAGCCATAATCGTGGCACGACACGACGCAATCAACACAAGGAATCGAGATCACAAACCCTAAGTAGAAACCCTAGCCGAAATCAAGTGAAACCCTAACCGTGAGAATCAAGCCCTAAGCCGAGGAGCTAAGAAACTAACCCTAGAAAGGGATAGGAGAGAGGGGGGTTTACCCTAGGAGGAGGTCGACCGAAGATATGGCCGGAAAATGGCCGGAGATGACGACGGAGAGAGGGTGGAAGTCGAAGGGGTCGGGGGTTTTTGGCTGGAGAAATGAAAACGATCGACTAGAAGTGTAAACAGTCGGTCGGATGAGGATATAAATCGATTGGAAGCTCAAAAATCAAGACAGTCCCCGTCACAACTAGTCGGTCACAGTTCAAGCACTGACCGACTAGATCACGATCTAGTCGGTCGGTCAATGAGCTTGAACCGACTAGTTGTAAACAGTAACTGAAGCCAAATTTCCTGACAAGAATTAGTCGGTCTAAGCTCATTCACTGACCGACTAGAACTGAATCTAGTCGGTCGACCAATGAACTTGGACCGACTAAGAGAGTCCAAAAATTGAAAATTTTGAAATTTTGATTTCTCTCCTAATCTCACTTGGACGAAACATCAAAATACTCTCATTAATCATTATACTACCCCATTAAACATCGAAAATCTGAAATTTGACGATTACGCACAAATCGAGCATTAATTCCGAAAATTCAACGAAAATCCAGAAAATTCCAATTAATCTAGCATGAGCAAATATAAAGAATTGAATAGCATGCAAGATTATTGAATAAAGTATAAATCCTAAATCTCAGATTCACCCATAATCCCCAATTCTCGATGTAACCGCACAAATGAGTCTTCCTTTAGGGGTTTCGTGAAAATATCGGTGATTTGCTTCTGGGTTTCAACGTACACTAATATGATGTCCTTTTTAGCAACATGATCATCTAAGAAATGGTGTCGGACATCTATGTGTTTCGAACGGGAATGGTGTACCGGGTTCTTGGAGAGACATATTGCACTTTGGTTGTCCACCATGATAGGGCAAGTATCACAGTTTCTACCAAAGTCTTTAAGTGTGTGTCTCATCCAAAGAACTTGAGCACACACGGCACCGGCGGTAATGTATTCCACCTCGGTGGTTGAAAGTGATACGGAATTCTGCTTCTTGGAAAACCAAGAGACAAGAGAATTTCCTATAAAATGGCAAGTGCCACTAGTACTTTTCCTGTCGGATTTGCATCCCGCATAATCTGCGTCACTGTATGAGATTAACTCATACGTGCTAGATTTTGGATAAAGTAATCTAAAATCAAGTGTGTAACTTAAATAACGGAAAATACGTTTTACCGCTACTAAGTGTGACTTCTTAGGTTGAGACTGATAATGAGCACATACACATACGGCAAACATAATATCGGGCCTACTAGCGGTAAGATATAGTAAACTACCTATCATACCTCGATATAGACAAATGTCTACATCTTTTCCGCCCGCATCTTTATCAAGATGTGTAGACGTGCTCATTGGAGTCTTTTTCCCAGAGGCATTCTCCATTCCAAATCGCTTAAGCAACTCCACCGTATACTTCGTTTGGTGGATGAAGATTGCATCGTCCATTTGGCGAATTTGGAGACCTAAGAAATACTTGAGCTCACCCATGTGGCTCATCTCAAATTGATCCTTCATCACATTAGAAAACTCTTCGCAAAGAGCAAAGTTAGTAGCACCAAAAATGATATCATCAACATAAATTTGAAATAAAATTATATCATTATTCGAATACTTAACAAATAATGTGGAATCAACTTCTCCCATTTTAAAACCCAAATCCAAAAGAAAATTCTTTAAACGGTCATACCAAGCTCGAGGAGCTTGTCTCAAACCGTAAAGTGCTTTCTTAAGTTTAAAAACATGATTTGGAAATTTTTCATTTATAAAACCCGGAGGTTGAGAAACATAAACTTCCTCAACAACATCTCCGTTTAAAAACGTACTTTTAACATCCATTTGAAATAATTTAAAATCCTTATGGCATGCAAAAGACAATAATAATCTAATAGATTCTAATCTAGCTACCGGAGCGAAGGATTCTTCGAAATCGATACCTTCCTCTTGCCGATAGCCTTGAGCTACTAACCGAGCTTTGTTCCGGACGACGACTTGGTTTTAATCGGTCTTGTTCTTGAAGATCCACTTTGTCCTTATGACGGTGTGGTTCTTCGATGGCAATGGAACAAGCTCCCAAACCTCATTCCTCTCGAATTGAATGAGTTCCTCTTCCATGGCAAGGATCCAAGCGCTATCTTCGCATGCTTCATTAACATTCTTTGGCTCTATCGAGGAGGCAAAGGCACAATGAGCGAAGTAGTTCACTTGCGATCTCGTCTTGACACTATCATGGATATTGCCAATGACTTGCTCATGAGGATGGTCACGAACGGTATGAAGCCGTTTGGGAATACCTTGATCACTAGGAACATTCTCAACAACTTCATTAGTTGGGTTAGTCTTAATAGAATCAATAGAATTATTAGAATTAGAATTACCAATTGAATCACATAATACATCCATAGAGTCATCATCATTAGTAATTCTAGTTGGAACAAATCCTTCATTAAATGAAACATGAAGCGATTCCTCGATCGTTGAGGTTCGTTTGTTGTATATCCGGTAGGCTTTCCTACGCGAAGAATATCCAACAAAAATCCCCTCATCGGATCTTGGATCGAATTTGTCCAAACTACCATACGTGTTCTTAATAAAACATTTTGAGCCGAAAACACGAAAATGTTTAACTTGAGGCAACCTACCAAACAACAATTCATAAAAAGTTTGTTTAGTGCCGGGCCTCAAAAGTATCCTATTAAACACATAGCAAGCGGTGTGTACCGCTTCCGCCCAAAATTGATGGCCAAGTTGGCTATCATCAAGCATAGTGCGAGCACACTCCACTAGCGTCCTATTCTTTCTCTCAACAACACCATTTTGAGGAGGTGCGCGAGGGAATGAAAAGGTGTGTGTAATACCAACCTCATCACAAAATGTCTCAAAAGACTCATTCTCAAATTCTCCTCCATGATCACTACGAATAGTGACAATGGTGGTTCCTAAGAGATTTTTTACTTTCTTAACAAAGATTGTGAAGTTTTCAAAAGCTTCATTTTTATTACATAATGAAAATACCCAAGTAAACCTAGAAAAGTCATCAACGATGACAAGTCCATATCTAGCATTACCTAATGAAGCAACTCTAGTTGGCCCAAATAAATCTAGATGTAATAGCTCTAGAGGCCGCTTAGATGAAATGCTTTTCTTAGGTTTAAATGAAGATTTTGGAAGCTTGCCTCGTTGACACGAGTCACAAAAGCTTTTCTTTTGAAAGACAAGCTTAGGGAAGCCTCTAATAGAATTTAACTTGGAAAGCTTAAATAGTGTTCCAAAGTTCACATGACCAAAACGTCGATGCCATAAGTGTTGCTCACGTGTGTTGGCAATGAGACATTGTTCATGTGATCTTGGAAGATCTAGGATGTATATATCCTTATGACGTGTGCCGGAAAACAATAATTCATTATTATCGTTTCTTAAAATATGGCACATTCCTTTCGCAAAGCTAACTTTGTAATCTTTTTCACAAAGTTGGCTTATTGACATAAGATTGTGGTTTAATCCTTTAACAAGGTAAACATCACTTATTAGGGGTTTAGAAGGATTACCCACTTTACCAACACCTATGATGGTTCCGCTCTCGTTGCCTCCAAGACTACCCGGTTCCCATTTGCGATGGGCACCACTCCGGAGAGCAATTGAGCGTCACCCGTCATGTGTTTTGAACACCCGCTATCGAGTATCCAATTTCCCTTGGAGCTAAATTTAACGTTGTTGCTCCGTTTCTTTCTCTTGAGTACCTATAGATATGAAATATCGTATCATGGTACCCAAGGTCATTGGGTCCAAAAGATTAGACCTTTGGAAGCCAAGTCCAATTGGACTTAGAATTCCCCACATAATTACTACTATGCACAACATTCGAAAAATAAGCATTCATGTAAACTTGTTTTTCATCCATGCTTGTGTCCTTTGGGCTCCAAATTGTGAATATTTTGGGAGCCCTCATCCTATTGGGTGCATGCATGCGTTGTTCATTTCTACGTGATGCATGTCGTGGATAGGAATAAGGAACATGATGAAATGGTGCATGTGGATAATTATTCATACTATGATGTGGGTGTACATATGCATGTGTGGGAGCACGTGCGTGAGGGTGTCTCACATTGTGTGCACGTGCCCGTGGATGTGTAGCATAGAAATCATCATATGTGTGAGCCGGTGGAGTAGGACGTGTGTTCCTACGTGGCATGGTATTGGTGTACATGTAGGCATGACCCTTCTTTGGAGGTCCACCCAAAGTGGGTTTCTTTCCAAATGAGGGTGTGTACGAGGAGGAAGCACCATTGGTAGTTGAACTACAAATAGAGTGTTTGCTACCACTCGTCGAAGCATCGGAAGTTGGCCTAATAAAGGTAGTGGCCGACTTGGATGAATTTCCTAACTTATACCCCAAGCCAATGTGGTGTTTGGCCGGAAGTAAGTCATTTAGGATATTATCCAAATGGCCCTTACCCTTATTGAATTCAGTGATTCGGCCCAATCTGCACTCATATTTCTCGTTGAGAGAACGCATAGAAGCATCCAAAGTGGATACTTGCGATGTGAGCACATAAACACGAGACTTGAGATTTTCATTCTCAACACTCAAAGTCGAGTTTTGAGAAATCAAATCCGCCATCTTGTGTTCCTCCGAATCTTCAATGCTAACATGTTCAAGTTGAGACTTGAGATTTACAATCTCATTTCTCAACTCTTTAACAACGGTGTCGTTGTTGGTGATGATAGTTTTAGGCGAGGTTTAGATGCTAGCTAAATCATCTTTTACTTTAGTATACCTATTTACTAATTTAGAGTATTTAGACCATAATTGCTCATTAGCATTTCTAAGGTCATCCATCGTTACCTCATCGCCTTCGTTGTCGCTATCATCAGAGGAGGAAGATCCTTGATCATGCTCCTCTCTTGCCATGAAGCACATGTGTGCTTTCTCCAATTGCTCATCGTCCGACTCTCCGCTTGAGGAGTCCTCGGAGTCGGTGAATGTCCCGACGAGTCCTTTCTTGTACCCTTTCTTGTACTTCTTGGACTTGTCGAACTTCGGCGCCTTCCACTTTTTCTTTTGCTTGTTTAGAGGACACTCCGCTTTCATGTGTCCTGGCTTGTTGCATTTAAAGCACAAAGAAGAGGAGGCGTTAGAAGAATTAAACTTCGATTTGTTTTTGAAGTTACCTTTCCGGAAGAACCTGTTGAACTTCTTGGCCATGAGAGCCATGAACTCCAAGTCCAACTCGTCTTCCGAGTTTTCATCATCGGTTGATGTGGAAGTTGATGGAGCGGCCTTGAAAGCAATAGCCTTCTTCTTTGGCCCATCTTGCTTTAGGTAGGACTTCATCTTGTCCTACAACTTCAACTTGCTATCTTTACATACCTCGTATGACATTAAGGTACCCATTAGTTGAACAACGGTATAAGTTTTCATATCATTACCTTCCTCAATGGCGAATGTCCGTTTATCCCAACAAGAAGGGAATCCATCGATAATCTTCGAGACTTTCTCCTTTTGGGTGTAGGTTTTACCGAGAGCCTCCAACTCATTTGTGATGTCGACGAAGCGAGCATAATACTCCTTCATCTTCTCACCCTGTAGCATATGAAATAACTCGTAATCTCTATTAACTACTACGAGTTTAGAGTCTCTTACCCTACTTGTCCCTTCATGCAAAATGAGGAGGGAGTTCCATATTTGATATGCACTCTTACATGTGCATATCTTATTGAAGTCCTCGGGCTCCAAAGCGCATTGCAAGGCGTTCATTGCCTTGGCATTGCTTACCTCCGCGGCGATCTCCGCGGGAGTCCACTTCTCAAAATCTTCTTCGGCGGGCTCGATGTATTCCTTCATCGTGGCCCTCCATAGTGAAGCACTCTGGAGGAAAGTTTCCATCTGGCATTTCCAGTACCCGTAGTTGTTACCGTTGAAGAATGGAGGCCTCGTTGAGGAATGTCCTTCCATCACCGAAGATGCTCCTTCACGGTTCCTGAAAGTGTTGTAGTCGGAAGGTGGACGAACGCTTTTGTTGTCGTTAGCAGACATAGCTATAGACTTGGCTCTGATACCAAATGTAATGCCCTGCTAAGCTACTGCACAAGTACTAGAGGAGGGGGGGTGAATAGTACTTTAAAATAGTTAAGAGGCTAATTCCTAATTACCTTGCAAACTCTACCAATTAATGCGGAAATGCGGAATAGTAAATAATCGACAACAAATAAACAAGCGCAAACAAACGATATTACTGGGTTCGGATCCACCCAAGTCTCCCCGACTTGTTCCCGGTGATCCTACGTCCCAAACACCCGGATCCCCTCCGGATACTCGAGTTAGAAACCCTAACTCAAGATTTCCACTATGAAATACTTGTGAAAAATCTTCACAAGTCAAATCATACACAAATGAACTTGTGACTCCCACAACCCGGGATCACAATCACACTCTCACAACCGAGAGTGAAACTTACAATATCAAAGTAAATGAAATAAAGATTCTTACCGACAAAATCCTATGCCTTGAGTAAAACTTACGATTTAGGGCAAAACGGATTTTCGGGAAGATGAAGAGGCACCAAACCCTTGCTCCAAGATGTAGATCAGCGATGGAGAGCTATGGGGTAGTTGGTGACCTAGTATCAAGCACTTGGCTTGGAAGGCTCACAATCAATGAATCTCTCTTTTGAAATAAGAGTGAGAAGAGATTCAAGATTGGAATTGAATGGCTTTGAATGAGTTGGAATTGATTTCTCTTTGATCTCTAAACTTGTCTTAATATCAGCATTGAGTGCAATGAATGCAGCTCAACAAGTATATATAGGTTAGAGGAGAGAGAGAGAGAGAAAAATGTTTCAATTAAAGCTCCAATGGCTCTATTCTGAACCAAACTAGTCGGTCAAAGAACAACCACTGACCGACTAGTTCATTAACTAGTCGGTCGGTCAATCAACATGAACCGACTAACTGGTGAACAGGGAATAGATCAAGTTCAGACTGACTAGAACTAGTCGGTCAAAGAAGAGTCGCTGACCGACTAGTTTCACAACTAGTCGGTCGGTGACTCAACTGAGACCGACTAAGAGATAAAACAATAGTCTGAACACAAAATAGATTTAGTCGGTCCAAGAACAAATGTTGACCGACTAGTTCATCAACTAGTCGGTCGCCAAATGAACATAGACCGACTAACGAGAAATAGTAGCTCAGGTGAAAATTGGCATGTACAGTAGAAGCTCAACTAGTCGGTCAAAGAAGCATCACTGACCGACTAGTTCACAAACTAGTCGGTCGGTGAGTCAACGTAGACCGACTAACTGTAAACAGTAAAGAGCTAAGAATTGACTGACTGAAACTAGTCGGTCCAAGAAGGATTGCCGACCGACTAGATCACCATCTAGTCGGTTGGTTCTTCTTCTTGAACCAACTAACATGCACAAGAAGTCGCGAAACGAAGCGCGATGCTTCGGGAAAGTTTGTATGGACTTCTTACAAGATCCTAGATCTAAGATATGAGCGTTATGAAGATTTAAACCGTAAGACCTACTCAAGGCTTAACGTTCTACGAAAGAAGCTTAAAAGACTATTAATAAAACTTGACGATACCGTCTTCAAAAGCTTCAATCGAATCTTCATGACTTCTAAAATGGTCCATAAGCTTCAACGAAGCTTTAGGCATACGATCACATACTTTGAGAAGTCTCGAGACGTCGCTTGGGATGTTCATATGTATTTGGCGACGATCTCCATAACTGCGCTCACAAATTGTGAGTTCATAATATATTTATGTTTGTTCATCATCCAAAACCAAATCCGGGGAGTCTAATATCCAACACGTCGCTCATCGAGATCACCCGCCCAATCAGCATCAGTGTAGCCTTCGAGCCTCAAGGCATCTCCTTGATAGCATAAAGCATAGTCCGCAGTTCCTTTAAGATACCGCATTATCCTCTTAGCCGCTTTCCAGTGTACTTGCCCTGGATTGGATTGGTAACGACTTACCATTCCAACGACAAAACAGATGTCCGGTCTTGTACACATCATAGCGTACATAAGACTACCAACTGCACTGGAATATGGAACTTTTTCCATAATTTCCTTTTCCTTTTGGTTCTTTGGACACGATTTCAGACATAAATTATCGCATTTGCTTATAGGAGTATCAATGGACTTGCAGTCCTGCATATTAAATCGTTCTCGAACCTTCTTTATATAAGTCTCTTGTGAAAGAGAAAGAAGTTTCTTCGAGCGATTCCTTGAAATCTTAACTCCAAGGATATATGCGGCTTCTCCCATGTCTTTCATCTCAAACACTGATGAAAGCCAAGCCTTGATATCCATCACAAAGCCCTTGTCATTTCCGGCTATTAAAATGTCATCTACGTATAGAGACATAATAACATACTTGCTTTTAATCCTCTTGATATATACACAGTTATCTTCATCAAGCATGGTAAAACCATGTGATAAGACAACTTCTTGAAATCGTATATACCATTGCCTCGAGGATTGTTTAAGACCATATATGGAATTACGAAGTTTACAAACCTTATGTTTGTTTCCTTCTTTTACGAACCCTGTTGGTTATTCCATATAGATCACCTCATCCAATTCTCCATTGAGAAAGGCAGTCTTTACATCCATTTGATGTAATTCGAGGTCTAAGCAAGCTACCATAGCCAGAATCAGGCGAATCGAGGTAAAACGCACAACATGTGAGAAGGTCTCTTCGTAATCTATCCCTTCCTGTTGCGTAAAACCTTTCGCGACAAGGCGAGCTTTATATCTGTCTATAGAGCCATCAGCCTTATGCTTGATCTTGAGAACCCATTTGTTCCTAATAGCTCTACGTCCTCTGGGTAAGTCAACTAAGTCCCAGACTTGGTTAACTTTCTTGAATTCCAACTCCTCCTTCATCGCTTCCATCCATTTGTCTTTTGCAGGGCATGATACGGCCTGTTTGAAAGTAGCAGGCTCGTCATCATCTTGTAGTAAAGTCATAAAGGTTTGTGGAAATTCATCCTCAAATCTTAGAGGAGTCAACCTTGTATGACTACTACGTCGTATTTGAGATTCTTCAAGTCCTTGTTGACTCGAATTAAGATCAATTCTAATTTCACTCCCACTTGGAATGTCGTTAGAAATGCTCCCACTTGGATCATTATTCCCGTATGGAATAGGATTCACATCATTCGTATCATCCATTGGTGAAGTGTGAAACGTATTTTTGTCTTCACCAAGAATTCTCCCACTCGAATGAAGTAATCCTTCTTGATCATAAATCTCAAATAGAGATAAGTCCTGACTTATCTCGCCATGTCTTGGAAACTCGTTTTCCAAGAAAGTGACATCACTCGACTCAAATTCAATTAGACCTCCATTGTCTTCCTGACCAATGAAAACATAACCTTTGGAGTTTTCTGCGTATCATATAAAGATACATTTCCTTCCCCGTGGCCCAAGTTTGCCATACTTATGGGAGGAAATATGTGCGTAGGATGCACACCCCCAAGGTTTCAAAATGTTTAAGTCAGGAGACCTTTGGTTCCACAACTCGTAAGGAGTGGAGCTAACTGATTTCGAGGGCACGCGGTTCAAGATGAAAGTGGCTGTCAATAATGCATCACCCCAAAAGGTGATTGGCAAGTTAGCTTGCGCCATCATTGAATGGACCATTTCCATTAAAGTCCTATTCCTCCTTTCTGCAACACCATTTTGTTGAGGAGTATAAGGCATAGTCACCTGATGAACTATGCCCTTTTCATCACAAAGTTCCTTAAAACTTGCAGATTGATATTCACCGCCTCTCTCGGTTCGCAAGACCTTAATCTTGCGATCTAATTGATTTTCCACCAAACTCATATAGTTTTTAAAGCAGGTTAATGCTTCACTTTTGTGGGATATAAAATAGAGTGACCGAATCGGGTGAAGTCATCAATAAAAGTGATGAAATAGGACTTCCCGCGTCTTGTCTTGATATTCATCAGACCACATATGTCCGAATGGATAAGCTGTAATGGAACCTCGGTCCTTGTGCCGGTTCCAAACGGCTTGCGACAAGATTTCCCTATAAGGCAATGTTCGCAGGTCGACATATCAACCTTTGAAACATTGGATAGAAGGCCACGTTTGGCAAGTCTATCCATACGTGTTGGTCCAATGTGACCAAGCCTTGCGTGTCAACAAATTATATCTGACTCATAAGTCGAAGAATTTGCAACAAGGAAATTTTCATTACAAAATGAGGAATCATACATTGTATTTAATACAATAAACCCTTTAAATACATACCCAGAACCAATTAGAGTATTATTACAAGACAAGTCCACTTTACAATCATGAAAAAACCAACTATAACCAAGACCCATTAAAACGACCACAGAAATAATATTCCTTCGAATATCCGGAGCGAAGAGAACATCATGAAGTAGGATAGTGCGGCCGTTGTCCAAGACGAGCTTGCAAGTCCCAACGCCTTTCACTTCAACACGTGTGTTGTTTCCTACATAGATCCACTTCGTTCCTTGGGGTATCTGGTGATACTCCACGAAGGACCGTCTGTCCCTTGCTATGTGGTCGGTGGCACCTGAATCAATTATCCAAAATGGATTTAGATTCTACAAGAAATATTGAACTAGAAACACATATGTAACTAGCATTACAAGTTACCTTGTCACCTCCATCCGTACAAGAACGGGCATAGTGACCTAACTTGTTGCACTTGAAGCACTTGATCTTCTTCAAGTCTTTCTTCTTGTGCCATTTCTTGTGCCCACCCTTATGTTTGGGTTTCTTGGTAGACTCCGGTTGCTTTATAAACTTCAAACGATCTTTCCGTTTCTTTCCCCCGTGTGAGGAACTAGCAACCATGTGCACTTCTGCACTTGGCTTGGCAGCCGCAAGCCGCTCTTCCTCTAACTCGAGGTGCTTTGAAACATCGCTGAAGTTCTTGATGCTCTCATTATGAGTGAGATGCATATTCATTTGGTCCCACCCATTTGGTAGGGAACGTATGACTGCTTGGATTTGTTGCTCATCAGTGAGCACATGACCTGCATCCTTTAACTCTGAGATCAGATTCACCATATGTCGCAGATGTTTCCCCATGGAATGATCTGGACGTTTCTTGTATGAATCAAATCTTATAGTTAAAGAACGAAGTTTGGATACCGAGGTGCCACCAAACTTCTCCTCAAGCTTGGACCATATGTCCATGGCTAGGTCATGCTCTCGGAAGATGCGCATTATGTCATCGGCCATACTGGACAATAACGTAATGCGAGCTATCTTGTTCTTCCGAGACCAAGCATCAAAAGCGTCCTTGTCTCGTCTGTGTTGGGCCGTAGTGCCCAACTCGGGTTCAATCATTACGTTCTTTAGAGTTTCGAGCACGTCTTGCTCCTCTAGAACGTATTGTATCTTGATGGACCATAGTTTGTAATTATCACCGTTGAGTTTTTCACCTCTGTTTAACTCAGCGACGATGTTCTTTGAAGCGGAAGACATTTTAACTTTAAAATGCTGCAAAAGACACAAAACCGAAGGTTCGATCAAAAATCATTGCATAAAAATTTCTTATACATAGATATCACTCCCACTTGGAAAAAATCCCACTTGAAATGATATTATTATATTTGATAAGTTACTTTCGAAAAATATTGAAGATGTTGTTCTAGAATCGGAAAGGTCTCTACGATTCCAATCACCATCTAGAACAACTTTCAATATTTCGCCCTCACTAATCAAACGATAGTACTCTTATAGTACTTGCAGCGGAAAAACGCGATTTTGAAAAACGTATTTTGAAAAAGTGATTTTCAAAAGGATTTTGCAAACGTATTTTGCAGAATGTATGTTTCAACCTAGTACCCTTATGATACTAACGAAATATTCGGCAATCCCTGGCCATTGCCGGGGTTGAGCCGTAGCCGTGCCAAGGCCGGATCCCCCTTGAGGAGATTTTTCTGCAAGCCATTGTCGCCGGCTCCCGTATGGATCCAGGCGCTCCCCTTCTGCAGGAGAATTTGCCGTAGAGAACTACCGTCAGCCCCGTATGGGCTTGCCTTGCAGGTGGCCGGGGCCGAAACCACTGGCACCGTAGGGCTTTTCGGCATGTTCATGTTCCATCGGTCAAGGCCTCTGGCCGAGGCCGGCCAATGTCGGCCAAAGGTCCCTGATTGGTCGGCCAGGGCCTCTGCCCTGGCCGGCCAAGGACCCCTTCATATCAGTCATATCTTACAGTTAGATCAAGCCTAGGAGTCTTAGGAATCGATCCCGGAGCTCCGTTCTCCATATCGGAACTTTTGGTGCTCATTAGCCGGTGTGAGAAGGGGCACCGACCGACTAGATGACGATCCAGTCGGCCGGAAAACCTTCTTGAACTGACTAGTTGGCTTTATAAATTATTCAGGAGTTACTGTTTATCTTTAGTCGGTCTAAGAACGTTGGTTGACCGACTAGGTTGCAAACTAGTCGGTCAGCAATGCTTCTTTAACCGACTAACTAAATTACTAATTTTTGGTATCATTACTGTTCATTCTTAGTCGGTTTAAGTTCATCTCTTGACCGACTAGTTGTCGAACTAGTCGGTCAGCAGTTGTTCATTGACCGACTAAATCTAAATCCTAATTCTGTACAGGAGTTACTGTTTACACTTAGTCGGTCTGCGTTGGTCAACCGACCGACTAGTTCCCAAACTAGTCGGTCAGTGGTTGCTCTTTGACCGACTAATCTGTGTTAAAACCCTAATTTCTGGGCAGCCGCCAGCCCATCCTATTTAAACCCCTCCCAAACGTTTTCTTCTTCTCCCTCACGACCTAAAACCCTAGTTTCTCCCCCATTGAGCCCCCTTCTACCTCAAACCCTTATTCCTTCATTCCAAGCCCAAAATCCATCATCCAAACTCTCCCTCAACACATTCTACCTCTCATCTTCCTCAAAATCTCATCAAATCCCCAAAATCCCCCAAAACCCTATTTCTCCAAACTTCTCCAATCATTTCTAGATCTGAACCTTAGGTTCCCCGGAGCGTTTCTTCCGTCACCGTGGTTGCTCGGCGTTATTCTCCCGTTCCCTATACGGTAATAATCGATCTCTTGATGCTTTCATAACCCGTTGTGTTTTTGGTGAAACCCTAATGAAATGAATATTGTCGTTGATTGTTTCTCCATGACAGCGACTTCCCCGTAGATTAGCGTCCGTGGGACGAACCCTCGTGATCGTCATCCTCGGTGCTAGGCAAGTGAAACTTGCCACTTAGGGTTTAGGCCATGTTTTAGGCCATTTGCTTGTTGAAGGCATAAAAGAGGCTAGGCGACGAAATGATACTCGCCTAGGCGCAAATTGAGGAACTAGCTTGACAACGAAGCTAGATCCGACATTTATCATGTTGCACAATTACCATGTCATGTTTAATTTCCATTAATGGTACGCAAATTAATTGTCATGTCATTGCATTCTTTAAGTGATCCCGTGATTGCGTAGCATCACTACAATACTTGTGTTTCCTGGCTCGTGACCGGAAGCGAGCATAATGAGTTGCTAACCCCAACGCTCGATATTGAGGCTAGGTGTCCCCTACGCCAAATTCTTCCTGATTCGTGATATAGAAAACAAGCTCCCGTGCGGGGCAACCCTGGCTCATTTACTGGGCTCATGTACAGGGACCTTGGCTTGTTTACGTGTGGGTATTGGGGGTAAGAGTTAAGCGGCCAATCAACTGGGAGTCTGCCCGATCAGCAACTGTAGTAGTAAGGCGTAAACTCTGGGGTTTGGGGTAGTGTTAAGCGGTCAATCAGTGTGAATGCCAAACCATTCAGCTGTAAGGCATAAACATCTACAAACAACTTGAAACGTGACTAGTGAATTGATTGAGATTGTTAGTAGCTTGGCTACTCTTGTCTTGTCCCGATAATTGTTCTCTTGTACTTATTGTCTCGCCATGTCTTGATTGTGCACTCACGTTATAACTGCCATGTCATGCATACTATAACTGCTAGGTTGCTAGTTGCCTTACTTTCAGTTTCCTTGCCCAAGTCTTTTAGACTTGCTGACATGTGCCCCTTTACTCTTTTGGGTGACACATGTTAGATCCTGAGCCTGAGTACCTTGTTGAGGACGAGTTGTTTGCTGACGCCGAGCCCGAGCTTGTGTTTGACGGGGAGTACGTGGACACTGGGGACCAGTCCTAGTGTCTCCGTTGTGTTTTCCCTTTGTTTAGACTGCTGTTTTGTTGTCGGTGCGTAGCACCTATACTTTGTTGTGTTGTTGTTTTGTTGGCCTTGTTCTGGGCCTTTAGACTCTTTCTTTTAGCCTGGTGGCTTTTCTGGATGTTGAACTTATTTTCCATGTTGGACAATTATGAGATATGAGATTTTATTTCTGTCTCTCCTTGTGTTATTATTGTTGTTCCGTTGTGGTTACATGGACCTGCTTATGTTTTATTGACGCTTATCGGGTTTGGGGCTTCACAGCTCCACTTTCGTGCGGACCTTCTCACGCCTCGCCTCCATTTTAGGGAAGCGGGGCGTGACAGGTTTTGTTGGTGGCCCATGCAGGTCCCTCTGTAACTGTGATTGTCGGAGTGACGATAATAATATTAGAATGTCCAATAAACTAAGTTCGACGTCCGAGTCATAAGCTATGAGTCTAATCTGATTCGTTTTCTGTGTCATTAGATGGCAGGAAGGCGATTCACCCGTGGAGGAGGTAGTGGTGTGCTCCCTCATGATGAGGAGCCTGAGCGAGAACCCACCAACGGAGAGATGATGCGGATGATGCTTCAGATGATGCAAGTGCAGCAGGGCGTGCTCCTGCAGGTCCAGAATGCTCCACTTGTTCGAGCTGCCCGGGCACTTCCGGATGTCCCTCGCTCCGAGCCGGGAGCGAAGCAATTTCGGGAGCTGGGTCCCGCATATTTTGACGGTTCTGAAGGTCCTCTGGCTGCCAATGAGTGGATTCGGAACATTGAGGATAACTTGAAGATGGCCAAGATCACCCCGGCTGGATGGGTTGATTTGGCGAAGAGGCAACTCAAGGATAACGCTCGGAACTGGTGGGATGCGGAAGAGAAGATGCTGGTGGAGCCGATAGCTTGGACTACCTTTAAGTCCAGGTTTGATGAGGAATTCTTTCCGAAGGCTGCCAGGAAGGAGATGCTGCAGCGCTTTATTGATCTGAAGCAAGGGAGCTTGACGGTGGACCTGTACCACCAAGAGTTCACTAGGCTGAGTCGGTTCGCACCGAAGATGGTGCAGGATGCTGATGAGAGGGCTCAGAGGTTCCTGCAGGGACTTGCTTTGGAGCTCCAGAGTTTTGTGTCTTCCTCTGATCTGGACTCTTATCAGAAGGTTCTGGTCACTGCGAGGAGGCGGGAGCTGAACCTGAGTCAGAGGAGAGGACATGTTTCTGGTGCTGGGAAGAGGCCTATGGAGCAGGCCAGGGCGGTGGTTAGGCCTGGTTTCAAGCCTAATCAGCCAGCTCAGTTTAAGAGGCCAGGAGGGCCTATTCTGAAGACTTGCCATTTCTGCGGTAAGCCTGGCCACATCAAGGATCAGTGTAGGAAGTTTTTGGGCCAGTGTTTGGTTTGTGGTGATGCTTCTCATGTCGCGAAGGATTGTCAGCATGCGAATCAGCTGCGGAGGGCACCTGTTGCAACACAGCCGTTGCAGCAACAAGCGTCTGTTCCTGCTGGACATGGATCAGCTCTTGTCCCGCAGAGGCAGGCTTTCCAGCAGGCTGTTCCGCCGAGGAGGCAGGCTTTTCTAATGACCGCGGTGGAGAGCGAGGCTGTGGATGAGGTTATCGCAGGTAATCCTCAATCTAGCTGTTACTTTCCTAGCTGGTTTTGATTGTTAGATTGTGTTGTTTGCTTGAACATGATTGTTTGCTAGAATAGGGTTTGATTGTTAATTGCTTGTTAGGTGTGGTTTTGGTGTGCATATTTCTTGCCCGAGTCCTCTTTGACTCTGGTGCATCGATGTGCATTATTTCTCGGAGCTTCGTGGAGAGGCATTCCTTGTCGACGTCCCCTCTACCCAAGAGTTGGAATATCGTTACAGGGAATGGCGTGGTTTCGGTGCTTCGTGGTTGCAATTCTTACTCGTTGGTGGTCTGTGGACATGAGCTTTTCGCTGATTTCATTGTCCACGACATCATTAACTACGATGAAGTTCTTGGGATGGACTGGCTTGCGAGCTTCTATGCTACGATCGAATGTCGGAGGAAGAAGGTGGTGTTCGATATTCCTGGACATCCAGTATTTGAGTTCAGCCGTGGTAGCAGCTCGCTTGGTCCTGTCAGATTTCGGGCCAGACCGGTGGAGGTTATGGCTATGCAAATGGAGTTGGAGTGGCCATCTGTGGTGTGTGATTTCGATGACGTCTTCCCCGAGGAGATGTCTGGTTTGCCCCTGATCGAGCTCTAGAATTTTCTATCGATCTTGTTCCGGGAGCGCAGCCGATTTCGAAGGCGTCGTATCGTATGGCACCCGCTGAGTTGGAGGAATTGCGGAAGCAGCTGGATGAGCTTTTGCAGAAGGGTTATATCAATCCTAGTGTGTCTCCGTGGGGAGCACCGGTGCTGCTGGTGAAGAAGAAGGATGGTTCGCGTCGCATGTGCGTGGACTATCGGGAGTTGAATGCAGTGACCATTAAGAATAAATACCCGTTGCCTCGCATCGATGATATTTTTGATCAGCTTGGAGGTTCGAGGGTGTTTTCTAAATTGGATTTGAGGAGTGGTTACCATCAGTTGAAGGTGAAGAAGGGAGATGTTCCGAAGACAGCGTTCAGGACGAAGTATGGACACTACGAGTTTGTGGTTATGCCTTTCGGTGTGACCAATGCACCCGCAGTTTTCATGAATATGATGAACCTGATTTTCTACGACTTTTTGGATAAGTTTGTCGTTATCTTTATTGACGACATTCTGATCTATTCGAGGTCGGAAGAGGAGCATGCATCGCACTTGAGGAAGGTATTGGAGATTTTGAGGAAGCATCGTTTGTATGCTAAGTTTTCAAAGTGCGAGTTTTGGCTGGACAGAGTTGCTTTCCTCGGGCATGTGGTGACTGGGGATGGTATTTCTGTGGATCCCGAGAAGATTAGGGCCATCAGAGAGTGGCCTGTTCCGTCGTCAGCGTCTGATATTCGGAGTTTCCTTGGTCTTGCTGGTTACTATCGGTGTTTCATTAAGGACCTTTCCCGTATTGCCGAGCCGATGACCAGGTTGACACGGAAGGACGTACCTTTTGTTTGGTTGGGTGATTGTGAGAGTGCCTTTGGTGTTCTGAGGGAGAGGTTGATGACTGCCCCTATTCTTGTTGTGCCTGATCACAGCGGTGGATTTGAGATCTTTTGCGATGCTTCTGGCAAGGGTCTCGGTTGTGTGTTGCATCAGCACGGGCATGTTGCGGCTTACGCTTCTCGTCAGCTCAAGGTTCATGAGAAGAATTACCCGACGCATGACTTGGAGTTGGCTGCCGTTGTGTTTGCTCTTAAGATTTGGAGGCACTTCCTGCTGAGTGAGAAAGTGAAGATCTTCACCGATCACAAAAGCTTGAAGTACATTTTTACTCAGAAGGAGCTCAACATGCGACAGCGTCAATGGTTGGAGCTCATGGCGGATTATGAGATTGATTTGCGGTATCACCCTTGCAAGGTGAATGTGGTTCCTGATGCGCTGAGTAGGCTTCCAGCGGTGATGATTTTGACCTCGCAGTGGAGATTGCAGCAGGATTTTTGCGAGTCTGGTGTGGAGATTGTTCTTCCTGGGGAGGCTTCTTCGTTGATGTACATGCAGATACAGTCGACGATCGTGGATCGGATTAAGGCTGGCCAGGCTGAGGATCCGAAGCTGGTGAAGATTCGGGAGCAGGTGGAAGCCGGTCTGCGGACTGACTTTTTGATTCATGAGGATGGCTCGCTGAGGTTTGGAGCCAGGTTGTGTGTGCCAGCTGGGGATATTAGAGAGGAGTTGATGGTGGAGGCACACAGTTCGCCGTATTCTGTGCATCCTGGTGGCACCAAGATGTACCAGGATCTTCGTCTGAACTATTGGTGGCATGGTATGAAGAGGAGTGTGGCTCGGAGTGTAGCCAAGTGTTTGGTTTGCCAGCAAGTGAAGGCGGAGCATCAGCGTACGGCCGGGTTGCTACAACCGCTTCCGATTCCGGAGTGGAAATGGCAACACATCACTATGGATTTCATGACTGGACTACCTCGGAGTCCGAAGCAGAATGACGCGATTTGGGTGATCGTGGACCGATTGACCAAATCCGCGCACTTTATTCCATTCCGAGTGGGACAGTCCACTGAGGCGCTAGCGAGGAGATATATGGAGGTAAATTCTTTTACTCTCCGTTTTTATTTCCTTTTCCTAGTTTGGATAGTGATGTAATGTGAATCGTGCAGGAGGTTGTGCGACTTCACGAAGTCCCACTTGAGTATCGTGTTAGACAGAGACACGAGGTTCACATCTCAGTTCTGGCAGAGTTTGCAGAAGAGTTTGGGTACTCGTCTGAGTTTCAGCACGGCGTACCATCCGCAGACGGATGGCCAGTCCGAGAGGACGATTCAGATTTTGGAAAACATGTTGAGGGCGTGCATGTTGGATTTCAAGGGATCGTGGGAGGACCATCTACACTTGGTGGAGTTCTCTTACAACAACAGCTTCCAGGCGAGTATTGGCATGGCGCCTTTCGCCGCTCTTTATGGGAGGAAATGTCGATCGCCATTGAGTTGGGATGACGTTGGTGATCGTGAGTTGTTGGGACCTGAGATGATCGTGGAGGCCGTGGATATTGTCAGGAACATTTGGGAGAGGTTGAGAATTGCTCAGGACCGTTTTAAGCATTGGGCGGATGCTAAACGTCGTCCTTTGGAGTTCCAGCCGGGCGACCATGTGTTTCTGAAGATTTCCCAGAATCGTGGTGTGATTCGTTTTGGGAAGCGAGGGAAGTTGAGCCCGTGATACATTGGACCGTTTGACATTCTGGAGAAAGTTGGCGAGGTAGCTTATCGCTTAGCCTTGCCGCCATCTTTGGAGGGAGTTCACAATGTTTTCCATGTGTCGCAGCTTCGTCGATACATTGGCGATCCATCTCATGCTGTGGGTTTCTCGGAGATTACCATTCGCCCCGACATGACGTATGACCAGCATCCAGTGCAGATTCTGGACAGGCGTCAGAAGTCACTTCGGAACAAGGTTGTCAATCTTGTGAGGGTGATGTGGCGACACGGCTCGCCCGGAGAGTCTACTTGGGAGAATGAGGATGAGATGCGAGAGCGTTTCCCACTTTTGTTCCCGGACACGTGAGTGTTGGGAAATTCCGAGGACGGAATTTTTCTTAAGTTGGGGAGGATGTAACGACTGGTTTTCTTGTATCTGGATTTATTATATTATATTATATGTTTTGGTGGATTTTCTCCTTATATGTGGTTATCGTCTCCGTAACTTTCATTTTCGATCGTTTCGTCGTGTTTTCTAGCTTCTTTCTTAGAATCGTCGATTTTGGAGTAAGTCATTTGTGACGGGCTTCATATCGGTCATATCTTACTGTTAGATCAAGCCTAGGAGTCTTAAGAATCGATCCCGGAGCTCCGCGCTCCATATCAGAACTTTTGGTGCTCATTAGCCGGTGTGAGAAGGGGCACCGACAGACTAGATGACGGTCCAGTCGGTCGGAAAACCTTCTTGAACCGACTAGTTGGCTTTCTAAATTATTCAGGAGTTACTGTTTATCTTTAGTCGGTCTAAGAACGTTGATTGACCGACTAGGTTGCAAACTAGTCGGTCAGCAATGCTTCTTTAACCGACTAACTAAATTACTAATTTTTGGTATCAGTACTGTTCATTCTTAGTCGGTCTAAGTTCATCTCTCGACCGACTAGTTGTCGAACTAGTCGGTCAGCAGTTGTTCATTGACCGACTAAATCTAAATCCTAATTCTGTACAGGAGTTACTGTTTACACTTAGTCGGTCTGCGTTGGTCAACCGACCGACTAGTTCCCAAACTAGTCGGTCAGTGGTTGCTCTTTGACCGACTAATCTGTGTTAAAACCCTAATTTCTGGGTAGCCGCCAGTCCATCCTATTTAAACCCCTCCCAAACATTTTCTTCTTCTCCCTCACGACCTAAAACCCTAGTTTCTCCCCCATTGAGCCCCCTTCTACCTCAAACCCTTATTCCTTCATTCCAAGCCCAAAATCCATCATCCAAACTCTCCCTCAACACATTCTACCTCTCATCTTCCTCAAAATCTCATCAAATCCCCAAAATCCCCCAAAACCCTATTTCTCCAAACTTCTCCAATCATTTCCAGATCTGAACCCTATGTTCCCCGGAGCGTTTCTTCCGTCGCCGTGGTTGCTCGGCATTATTCTCCCGTTCCCTATACGGTAATAATCGATCTCTTGATGCTTTTATAACCCGTTGTGTTTTTGGTGAAACCCTAATGAAATGAATATTGTCGTTGATTGTTTCTCCATGACAGCGACTTCCCCGTAGATTAGCGTCCGTGGGACGAACCCTCGTGATCGTCATCCTCGGTGCTAGGCAAGTGAAATTTGCCACTTAGGGTTTAGGCCATGTTTTAGGCCATTTGCTTGTTGTAGGCGTAAAAGAGGCTAGGCGACGAAATGATACTCGCCTAGGCGCAAATTGAGGAACTAGCTTGACAACGAAGCTAGATCCGACATTTATCATGTTGCACAATTACCATGTCATGTTTAATTTCCATTAACGGTACGCAAATTAATTGTCATGTCATTGCATTCTTTAAGTGAACCCGTGATTGCGTAGCATCACTACAATACTTGTGTTTCCTGGGTCGTGACCGGAAGCGAGCATAATGAGTTGCTAACCCCAACGCTCGATATTGAGGCTAGGTGTCCCATACGCCAAATTCTTCCTGATTCGTGATATAGAAAACAAGCTCCCGTGCGGGGCAACCCTGGCTCATTTACTGGGCTCATGTACAGGGACCCTGGCTTGTTTACGTGTGGGTATTGGGGGTAAGAGTTAAGCGGCCAATCAACTGGGAGTCTGCCCGATCAGCAACTGCAGTAGTAAGGCGTAAACTCTGGGGTTTGGGGTAGTGTTAAGAGGCCAATCAGCGTGAATGCCAAACCATTCAGCTGTAAGGCGTAAACATCTACAAACAACTTGAAACGTGACTAGTGAATTGATTGAGATTGTTAGTAGCTTGGCTACTCTTGTCTTGTCCCGATAATTGTTCTCTTGTACTTATTGTCTCGCCATGTCTTGATTGTGCACTCACGTTATAACTGCCATGTCATGCATACTATAACTGCTAGGTTGCTAGTTGCCTTACTTTCAGTTTCCTTGCCCAAGTCTTTTGAGACTTGCTGACATGTGCCCCTTTACTCTTTTGGGTGACACATGTTAGATCCTGAGCCTGAGTACCTTGTTGAGGACGAGGTGTTTGCTGACGCCGAGCCCGAGCTTGTGTTTGACGGGGAGTACGTAGACACTGGGGACCAGTCCTAGTGTCTCCGTTGTGTTTTCCCTTTGTTTAGACTACTGTTTTGTTGTCGGTGCGTAGCACCTATACTTTGTTGTGTTGTTGTTTTGTTGGCCTTGTTCTGGGCCTTTAGACTCTTTCTTTTAGCCCGGTGGCTTTTCTGGATGTTGAACTTATTTTCCATGTTGGACAATTATGAGATATGAGATTTTATTTCCGTCTCTCCTTGTGTTATTATTGTTGTTCCATTGTGGTTACAAGGATCTGCTTATGTTTTATTGACGCTTATCGGGTTTGGGGCTTCACAGCTCCACTCTCGTGCGGACCTTCTCACGTCTCGCCTCCATTTTAGGGAAGCGGGGCGTGACATACACCTCCGCCGGATGGGTGGCCGTGGTTGTTATTGGTCGTAGCCAACCCCCTCCGCACGGGGAGGGGGGATGCATAGCCTCCATGGCCCATATGGCCATGGTGATCATGCACCAAAATTGTCATCTTCTCCGTTGAGAATAACCACCATCGTCTTCTCCGATGAAGCCCCCGTTCGTCGATGAAGCACCCGTTCGTCGAGAAAACGGTTTTGCTTCAATGGCCGTGTGCCAAAAAATGAAGAGAACGCGTTTTCTAGGCCGCAAACTTCACGTTCCACATGAAGAGAGTTCACATTCCCTATGAATGGAGACTCAGCATCCATGAAGAGTGCGAGTTTGGCGAGATGAACGGTCAGTTCTTCCCGTCACGGAGAGTTCCTGCCATATCAGTAATGACAGAAGACCCTAACGTGAAAAAAACAACTGATGCGATTATCTCCGTCACGATGCGCTCCTACCATATCCATAATGGTAGGAAACTCATTCGTGAAAAAGACAATGCCTCGTTCATCGGTTAGACCAGGGCGAACCCATATGGCTCCGATACCAATGTAGGATCCTGTCAAAACAACTACGTTAGGATCCAATAATAACATATACTTACGTTGGCGTATGCAGCGCCGTAGTCTCTGAACTACACCCTCGGATTCGCCACAACGGTCGGTACTTCGTCATGGAGGATCGAAGCAGCGTTTCACCGCCTAAATCTCTATTTAGAAGAGGATTTTAATGGAAGGGAGAAGAAGAACATAAGTTGCCTTATGCAAACTTATGGCATGGATGGAATGGTGTAAATGCCTTACCCTTGGGTCCTATTTATAGGCTTTAGGGGTAGTTATTGTAGGAAATGACTAAATATAAGCTTATTAGCCTATATTAGCACATTTACTTATCCTCTTCTTCATTCACTTATCAAGTGCCTTTATGCACTTATAAAGTGACTTTTTCCACTTATCGAGTGGTCCTTTTCACACGAGAAAAGGTTCCCTTCGTGCACACTTTCGTGTACGCGACATCTGAGGTCAGTATACCCTCATACATCCCCTCATGGGTGCATTCATGTCGTCCATATCCAACAATTCGTACTAAGTCCCAATCCAAAATTCTAATGAAATAAAAAAACTAGGCAGTAGAGATTAGAGATGTAGAGACTATGGATGTAGAGAAAAAATTGACAAAAAATTGAAAAATTAGAGATGTAGAGACTATGGATTCACCTGAATGTTGTGCTCGAGGCAGTAGAGCTCCCAATAGGCATTTCCGACATGAATGCTGGCCTAAGCTGATGGTGGTTGGGGCCAAACAAGTTTGGGAGGTCGGTTAGGACTAGGCCTGTGAGGAGGGGGAGGTTGACCACGGGTACCCCACGGGGATCGAAGTGAGGAACACCTTGTTCGTGCTTTCGACGTTGAACGTGTTCGGATTTGGATTCACGTTCTTGGTGCCGGAGTCGAAGGGGAAGTCGTTGGAGGAGATGTCGAGAGAGAACGAGGGCGAAGATGGCGATGACTACGACGTCGATGAAATTTAGGGCATCTTCAACTCCGACCTGTGAGGAGGGGGTGTTAGTTCTTGAGTTCAAGACTAACGTTGTTTTGATGATGATCAATACATTATGTTAGTGTGCTAATCAACCTTATGTTTTAGTCTCAGTTTATCTTAATGATTATATGTTGATGAGACAAAGCATAAGGCTTGGAGGATATTACAAGGGATATCTTAAAGACCTCCAAGAGTGATGGTGTGCTCAAGCTTGGATGAAGTCATGAAGATCTTCTAATGAAGCCAAAGCTTGGAGCATGATGATGGATGGACATCCAGAGGAGCATTGCCAAAGCTTGGAGCTTAATGAAGGGAAGCTCATCAAGGAGTGCCAAAGCTTGGAGATGATGGGGAGCATCAAGGTATCGTGAGCTTGAAGACTTAGACTCTAGGAGATGCAATTTGTAATCCATGTAATTTCATTTACTTGCATGTCTCTTTTTGAGTCTAGGATTATTGTAATGCCTTGATAGATGGTCATACCCTCATGCATTTGCATTTAACCATCTTAGTGAGCCTTAGGATTATCATAGAATCCAACCCAATAGGTTCATCTAGCCCAAAGACTCATTTGGAGTCTCTGGCTCTCTTGCAGTCGCCTGTTGAAGGTTTTACAGTCGACTGAGTGATTTACAGTCGCCTGTCGAGCCTTCTACAGTCGACTGTGATGCACAGCTCAAGTCAACTTTTTTATTGACTCATCTTGAGCTTTTCGCATCAGTCGACTGATGTTCAATTTACAGTCGCCTGTATTCTTACAGTCGCCTGTGAATTGGTCAACAGTCGCCTGTGCGCTTCTTGCATTTTCTGGGCTTAATCCCAATTTGCAAGATAGTCGCCTGTTGCTGTTTTTACAGTCGCCTGTGAAATGGTCATCAGTCGTCTGAAAGGCGTAAGTACGAAATATGCATCTCTCTCTGTATTTTCTCCATCTTATACAGCAGACGACTGATGAAGAATGTACAGTCGCCTGACTATATGACAGTCGACTGTATTATTGACATCAGTCGTCTGTCTGCTTATCTGGAGAAAGAGTGCAGCTCTCTGTTTCTTGTCCATCCCTGCTGTAGTCGCCTGATGAAGGATATAGAGTCGACTGTCTGTTGTAAAGTCGCCTGTGTAGTCTTCTACAGTCGACTGTCCTGGCTCAGATTATAGCCGTTGGGATATTTTCTAGCCGTTGTTCAGTCGACTGTCTAATGATCATCAGTCGACTGTTCTTGCCGTAAACTGCCAAAATTTAGCCGTTGCAGATTTCTTCCCTTTGGGGTTTTGGCTGTGTTTATAGGCTCTTCTTGGCCTCCTATATATAGGGATTGGCTTAGTTCATTTAGAACTCTTGAAAGGGTTAGGAAATCATAGAAGATCTTTGAATCTCTTCTCTAAGCCACTCCTCCCCCATTCCCTCATTAGAGCTTCAATCTTATGCTATAGCATCTAAGCTCTAGGGAATTTCTCCAAGGGATTTCAATCTCATTCCTTTTCTTGGAGAACATCTTTCTTCTCTTCATTTCATACACTCAAGTGAGAAGTGTTAGGATTCATTCCTAGAAGAGAGAAAGATCATCAAGTGCAATCAAAGCTAATCTCAAGCACTTGGTCATTCACTTGCATGCCTTCTTCTTCACATTGGTAAGATCATATCAAGGCATAGGTAAGTGTTGTTTCGTTTTGTTTTTGTTTCAAAACCCCTATTTCTCTTTGTGGGATTAGGAAACTCTCTTTGTGGGAGTAACTCGCTTTGTGGGAGTTTAGTGTCCTAGTGTAGGGCTAACCCTAATTCTCTGAGTGGGAGTTGTAATTCTCTTGGTGGGAGTCTTAACCCTCGTGTAGGGTTGCTTGGGTCCTTGTGTTGGGCAAATTCCTCTTGGTGAGGTCTCTCTCTTTGTGGGAGTGTATCCCTGAGTGGGATTTGTATTCACTTCTCTTTGTGGGATTATAGTGAATACTGGTGTGGCTGGATGTACCCAAGTTTTGGGGAACTACGGTAAAATCATTCTGTTTGCGATTGTTGTTGTTGAGCACTCTATTTAATTTCCGCTGCTTTTTGTGCTTTAATTTTAGTAACTTTTAATTAAGCACTTTGCTTGCTATTACACTATTCACCCCCCCTCTAGTGTATGTGTAGCCCCGCAGGGTCCTTTACAATTGGTATCAGAGCCTTGGTTTGGTGGTTTTTGCAAGCATGACTTCTAAGTCTCAACAACCACTCTCCATTCCTCCCGTCTTCAAAGGCAAAACCTTCTTAAAATGGAGGAAGAAAATATTCCAATGGCTTGATGATCACGAGGAGTCAATGTCTATCACTTCGGATGCTCAAGTGTGGAATGCGTTGCAGTATGCCTTCTCTCCGAAAATTGCTAAGAAAGTAAAGGAACTCAAGACGGTCGGTGAGATATGGGATTATCTTGATAAAAAGTATGGAGGAGAGGAATCGTGTGATGATGAGAGCATCGTTGGTAATGAGGTATATCGTAACTCTCTCGTTCAACGCGCTAATTTTATTGAACATGATAACGTTTTGTTTATGGACTCTCCCAAAGCGAATAATAACAAGCTTGAGAGAGATGCTCACACGCACACTTCTTTATCATCCAAACTTCGTGATGATACACAAACCATTGCATTGAATCAAGAAAAGATTGCTCTTGATTCGCATGTGTGCATGTTGAGCAAAGAGAATGACTCTCTTAAAGCTCGTATTAAGTATGATCTTGATTTTCACGAATCTGTGAAAGAGAGTCTGTATGCATCGCATAATGTTGAACTTAAGTCTTTGCATACCGAGAAAGATACTCTTCTTTCTCAATTGAGTGCCTTGAGAGATGAGAATGCTTCTCTCAAACTCCAAATGGAGAAGATGCACTCGGAGAGTGATTACAACATTTTGAGAGATGAGACATTGGCTACCAAGTCAAAATGTTGTGAGCTTAGCTCATGTCTATCCAAGAGGGATGACAACATTTCTTCACTTTTGAAGAAATGTGAGCTATTGTCTACTCAAATTGAAAATTTCAAACTGAGTAAGGACACGGTTTTGGGATCCTTTTCATTGAAGGTGAACAAACCAAGATCTTCTCGTAGAAGCACCCAAATAAATTTTATGGGGGAGCATTCTAATGAGAAAGTCACATCCAACTCTTTTGGCCTAAAATCAACTATTATTTCTAAGCCAAAGAGAAATCATGCATTTTTGTATTCCGGTCTTGCATATATTAAGAAGCCTATTCAAAAACATGTTGATATGAATGCTTTTTCTTTGAATGCTATGCATGACGTTTCTATTCATAGGAAATCTTATTATTGCTTGCATGCTAAAATTGATGCTAAACATTTGCATGCTTCACATGTTCCTATGAATGGTAGAAATGCTTGTGTGAATGTTCCTAATGCTAAATTGCATGTTTCACACACGGGGCACGCCAATGTTTATGTTCCACCTCATAAGTGTGCACCCTCACCTCCTACTCATGCCCTAACCAAACCTCTTCTTAAGAATCCCAAGTCACTTTCTTTGTGGATTCCTAAGAATGTTGCTAGGCTTGATAGGAATGCGTATATAGATTCATATGTGCGTAATGTTATATTTTCATATGACTATATACGAAAATCAAACTCCACTTTTGTTTGGTTTTCAACTTGCTAGCTCACTCACATTGTTATTCATTGATTGGGTACCATGCTTGTATGTTTACATTTTGTACCCACTTTTTTTGTGAGTGTGTCCATTACTCCTATTTTTGCATGTATTGTATGATTATGGGGGAGTATGGAATTTTTGCTTGCTAGCATTATTTTTCATTCATATGTCACATTGAATTTCATTCATATTATGTTTGTGCATATGGGATGGTTATTTCTCTTGCCCTTGGTTTTCATCTTTGGCTATTATCCATCTTTTTGATATGCCAATGGGGGAGAGAAATAGGTTATGTAAAAATATACCTTGTGCTTGTTTATGCATTATTATCAATTGGTATGTTTTTGCACAACAACCATCAATATGATTTGTGCTCTATATGTTTATATTTTGTGCACATTTACATATTGATTGGGGGAGTTTGTTAGCACACATTGTTTATTTCAATGTTTATTATATTTTGACATAATGGATTGTCATCATCAAAAGGGGGAGATTGTTAGTTCTTGAGTTCAAGACTAACGTTGTTTTGATGATGATCAATACATTATGTTAGTGTGCTAATCAATCTTATGTTTTAGTCTCAGTTTATCTTAATGATTATATGTTGATGAGACAAAGCATAAGGCTTGGAGGATATTACAAGGGATATCTTAAAGACCTCCAAGAGTGATGGTGTGCTCAAGCTTGGATGAAGTCATGAAGTTCTTCTAATGAAGCCAAAGCTTGGAGCATGATGATGGATGGACATCCAGAGGAGCATTGCCAAAGCTTGGAGCTTGATGAAGGGAAGCTCATCAAGGAGTGCCAAAGTTTGGAGATGATGGGGAGCATCAAGGTATCGTGAGCTTGAAGACTTAGACTCTAGGAGATGCAATTTGTAATCCATGTAATTTCATTTACTTGCATGTCTCTTTTTGAGTCTAGGATTATTGTAATGCCTTGATAGATGGTCATACCCTCATGCATTTGCATTTAACCATCTTAGTGAGCCTTAAGATTATCATAGAATCCAACCCAATAGGTTCATCTAGCCCAAAGACTCATTTGGAGTCTCTGGCTCTCCTACAGTCGCCTGCTGAAGGTTTTACAGTCGACTGGATGATTTACAGTCGCCTGTCGAGCCTTCTACAGTCGACTGTGATGCACAGCTCAAGTCAACTTTTCTATTGACTCATCTTGAGCTTTTCGCATCAGTCGACTGATGTTCAATTTACAGTCGCCTGTATTCTTACAGTCGCCTGTGAATTGGTCAACAGTCGCCTGTGCGCTTCTTGCATTTTCTGGGCTTCATCCCAATTTGCAAGATAGTCACCTATTGATGTTTTTACAGTCGCCTATATATTTACAGTCGCCTGTGAAATGGCCATCAGTCGTCTGAAAGGCGTAAGTGCGAAATATGCATCTCTCTCTGTCTTTTCTCCATCTTATACAACAGGCGACTGATGAAGAATGTACAGTCGCCTGACTATATGACAGTCGACTGTATTATTGACATCAGTCGCCTGTCTGCTTATCTGGAGAAAGAGTGCAGCTCTCTGTTTCTTGTCTATCCCTGCTGCAGTCGCCTGATGAAGGATATACAGTCGACTGTCTGTTGTAAAGTCGCCTGTGTAGTCTTCTACAGTCGACTGTCCTGGCTCAGATTATAGCCGTTGGGATATTTTCTAGCCGTTGTTCAGTCGACTGTCTAATGATCATCAGTCGACTGTTCTTGCCGTAAACTGCCAAAATCTAGACGTTGCAGATTTCTTCCCTTTGGGTTTTTGGCTGTGTTTATAGGCACTTCTTGGCCTCCTATATATAGGGATTGGCTTAGTTCATTTAGAACTCTTGAAAGGGTTAGGAAATCATAGAAGATCTTTGAATCTCTTCTCTAAGCCACTCCTCCCCCATTCCCTCATTAGAGCTTCAATCTTATGCTATAGCATCTAAGCTCTAGGGAATTTCTCCAAGGGATTTCAATCTCATTCCTTTTCTTGGAGAACATCTTTCTTCTCTTCATTTCATACACTCAAGTGAGAAGTGTTAGGATTCATTCCTAGAAGAGAGAAAGATCATCAAATGCAATCAAAGCTAATCTCAAGCACTTGGTCATTCACTTGCATGCCTTCTTCTTCACATTGGTAAGATCATATCAAGGCATAGGTAAGTGTTGTTTCGTTTTGTTTTTGTTTCGAAACCCCTATTTCTCTTTGTGGGATTAGGAAACTCTCTTTGTGGGAGTAACTCGCTTTGTGGGAGTTTAGTGTCCTAGTGTAGGGCTAACCCTAATTCTCTGAGTGGGAGTTAGTAATTCTCTTGGTGGGAGTCTTGACCCTCGTCTAGGGTTGCTTGGGTCCTTGTGTAGGGCAAATTCCTCTTGGTGAGGTCTCTCTCTTTGTGGGAGTGTATCCCTGAGTGGGATTTGTATTCACTTCTCTTTGTGGGATTATAGTGAATACTGGTGTGGCTGGATGTACCCAAGTTTTGGGGAACCAGCGTAAAATCATTCTGTTTGCGATTGTTGTTGTGTAGCCCTGCAGGGTCCCTTACAGGGGGAGGGGGAGGTCGAAGTTCAGGAGGTCGAAGATGGCGAAGCCCGGAGATGTTTGCGTTTGCGATGGCGAAAGCCGGTGGGGGAGGTCAACGCAGATGTGGGAGTTCGCCGATTGGGGGGAGGTCGCCGCCAGATGGGAAATTTAGGGCTTGGGGAGCGGGAATCGGGAAATTTTTCCGCGGCTAAGGATGGGATATTTTTGTTTAAGCACTACTAAGGGATTATATATATGTATATTTTTTAATAAAAGTGCTTACATAACCATTAGTACCATAGCGCTAACATAAAGCACTATTTAAGGCATTAATTGGATAGCGCTTTAGCAAAAAGCGCTATCTAAGTGATTTTCCCCTTAATTTTGATTTATTTTTATTTTCTATAAGTGCAGAAGCGCTATACAAGAGCTCACTTAGATAGCGCTTATTAGAAGCGCTATCTAAGTGGCGTTACCCAAGCCCAAATCTGTAGTAGTGAGGGAAGTGCTAGATCATTCTCTTCGAACTCGGGTTTGCTTACTCAAGTAGCATGGGCAATGAATAAGAAACATCACTAAAGCTTCTATTTCGATATCATTTCATATGGGTACACTTGATAGAAAAACTAAGAACAACGTGAATTGTATGAAATATGAAATCATTTTAGAATCAACAATCGCCTAAGGCATAGACAAACGATATACATAATTATAGACAACACACTTTTTATTTGACTGCTTCTATTTGGAGTATAAGAGATATCACGCAATTCAAATCAATAAGAATAGAAAGAGATGGTTTTCATGAATTCCATGCCAATTTTTCAATTCATAGATGTCGTTATACTCTAAGTCATCCCCTTAGTATCAGAAATTACTTAGCTTAGGTCATCATGCATATATAAGTAGTCACTCTCTCACACATCATTGGATCTCCTCCTCCAAGCTTACCTATAAGCGTGGTGGCACCAAATATGCACTTTTCCCCAAATTTTTGTAGCTCCATATATAAAAAGGAAAACAAGAAGAAGTAAAGAAGGGGATTGTGTATATGCAATGAAACTTTTCTTTTCTTTTCTTTTTACTCTTTTTTCTCTCTTTTTTCTCTTTTTATATACACAAGAGCAATCCCAAAGAAAGATGCAAAGATATAAATTTTTCTTTTTTTTGAGTTTTTGGGATCATGTAGCTTATTTCTTTTTAGCATGGGGATGATGCAATAATAAGATTCACTTAAGGGGAGATTCACCAATGATTATATGTATAGAAATACTTTTCAAAATATGTGGAAAAAGAATATATGATAACACTCGGTTCACTATTTTGTATGTGCATAACAACTTCAGCAGGGTAATGTCATCTACTTAGTTTGATTTCCAAAAGTAAACTAATCTATTAATATATAACGCCAATCAATTCTTTCAACCTGAAAGTTCAATACACATTTCATGCAATAAGAAGTGATATTAAGATACAAAGCAGTATTCCAAGGAATAGGCGGTCAATGCATGAATCTTGGTCCGTTTTCTATAAAAAGTATACAATAATGTAATTCTCAGACGAGTCAACGCTAAAATTCATTCATGGACAAATAATAAACACGTTGGAAGTTATTTTTCTCAAGTGAACGATAAATATATCACAGATGACATCAGAAATAAAAACAATAGCATGGCAAGAGATACATGCATAAGAGTAAATCGAAATCCAAGCTATATTCATCATAGAGAATTCTGACCGGCGCCCCCGTTTACGGTTTGGGCGCGGTGTCGTTTTACCGCAAGTGCACGGTTAGTGTAGGGTGCGGGTTTATCGAACTCAGGGAGGTGGATGGCTTGAGTGGCTACTAGCCTCGCCTGGGTTGTGTGCTAGCTACGCGGATAATATGGGTGAAGTGTAGAAATAAAGGAAAGAAATGAAAAAGACACGAAATGAATCCCCGCTAACACGGGCTAGGGCACTCATGACACTTGGCATTTGACTTGACTGAGGGTGAGACATTGCCCCAAAAGGTGGTACCTAGCGTCCATGGCCCGATATTCTGGTCGGTGCCAAGCACGCTAGGCCTACCCGGTTCCGGACGGTGGGCACTCCCGTGTCCATTAACACCTTCCGCAACCGGGAGCATTAAGGCCACAATGATATCTCCCAACGCTTCGTCCAAGCCGCTCCCGCGTGCGAGGACTCGATGTCAACGCTAGGGGCGTGAGCTGTGGCTAGGGGGTCAACCGCCAAGTTTATTCCCCCTTGGCCCGACGGTCAGAGGTGGTCTTTCTCCCGCCAATGACAATGAAACACCCCCGCGTAACCCTAATGGCCAAATAGGTCAAATGTGATTTCTAGCAATACATCGAAGCGGATCTTGACAGGACAAGCACCGGACCCCAATCCCCAACACATCTAGTGTGTTGCCATACGAATTGGACCCAGATTGCTAGAAATCCCCATTGACACATTTCATCGAACACGTGCCATGCAACCAAGTCAAATGAAACAACCAAGCATCAATCCTACCCTAACCCGTATTAGGGTTCATCAAAACTACTCAATGATGAAAAAACATATAAACCAACAACACAAAAGGCATACAAACATTCATCATCAAGAAAACTTAACACAATACAAAACAATGAAGAAAGAGAGAAGAAAATACTTATCTCCGTTTGAATCCAACGATCCAATACAAGATTTATTAACCAAAAGCCCTAATCTAAACTACCCTAGAACTCACAAGAGAAGGGGGGCAAAAAGCCCTAAAAACTCCAGGAGATCCCCCTCAAGTCGGCCAGCCTCGTGTATTTATAGCCCCACTTCGAAACCCTAATGGTTCGGGTCCAAAACCCGCAGAAAAAAACGCCACCCGATCGGTTGATAAGTCAACCGATCGGGTGATCTGTTACAAATAATAAACAGAAAACAGCGGAGCTTCACCCGGTCAGATGAACCGGTCGGTTGAGTTCTTGAGCGACCGGTTGGATCTTGGAGCAGTCGGGTGAATCGGTCGGTTCGACGCCCGTGTCTTCAGCTCTTTTTCCTCAGCTACAGATGAACCGATCGGGTGAGAGTCACCCGATCGGTTGGAATTCTGCTCGAAAAAACAGAGAACAGCCGCCCGCAGAACCGGTCTGTGAACCGGTCGGGTGAATTCTTTGTGAGCTGCGGTAGAGACCGGGTGGTGCACGCGTGCATCACCCGATCGGTTGAAGATGATAAACCGACCGGGTGAGGGGCTGAAAGATGAATTCTTCGACGTTTGACCCCCTGGATCACGCGTGACTTCTCCCGTTGCTCCGGGGACTTGGGATATCATCGTAAAACGTCCCCTACGTGGTCGAACTCCTGCAATCATGGATAAACAAATAAAAGTGAAAGAAAACGGGAAAATATACGAAAACGAATAAGAGACGGTGGAAAACACGGAGAAACACAAAAGAAAACGTGCGTGAATATATGAAATATAAACGCACGTCAAAATCCCCCAAGCTGAACTCTTCCTCGTCCTCGAGGAAGACGAGTGAGAGTAGGAGCTCGGAAGGGGAAAATAGAGAGGAAGGAAGAAAAAGAAAACTCTAAACCCTAGATCGTCCATCAGAGCCACCAAAATCAGAAACGACACACCAAGTAAGCAAACGCCAAATCACACCACTAAACCTAGGAAAGCGAGTCCAAATAAGTGTCGTGGGTCCACGCGGTGAAGCGCGAGTGAGCGTCGTCGTGTGCTAGCAAATGGTGATGCTTTCTACGATGTGCTATGAGGCTCGATATACACAAATCCAAGATATGACCCAAAATATCGATCCGAATTGAATTAAGCGGCGAATATAAGTTCAAGCATGCATGAGAATAGAGCGAGAATCGAAGCGTATCACGCATCGGGGACTCCACAGCTAGGGACAAGGAAATCACCACACTATAGCCTAGATAATCGCTAGAAGGTCCCTATGCCAAGTGTTTTCGAAAACGATGGGGGTTGAGATGATGTGGAGTAGAACACTTGGTGCAAATTCTCGCCTTCCCTTTATTCTCGGTAGAAAGGAAAAATATTCACACTTGAAATTTTTTTGGGTTTTGGGTATTTGTATTTTTTTTGGATTTTGGGCTATACAAAAATTTTCTTTTCTTTTCTTTTTGGGTTTTTTTTCTTTTCTTTTATCTTTTTTGGATTTTTGGGTTTTTGGCTATACACATGTGTACTCTCCCAAGTGGGAGAACGGTACACGACGAGGGGATTTGCACCAAGTAAATCAAAAAAAGAAGTCAGAATCTAAACACTTGGGCAAAGGAGACTATTCTTGCTAAATAGAGCATGGGCTAAATGGGTTATCCTAGTCCTTAATTGTGGAATCCCGACACATGCGAAATGAAGTACATGATATATATATATATATAGCATGCAGAAGCAGACATGGAAAATAAATACCGCATATTCAAATCGAAGCATGATAATCTAGGGGTCATTCCTGGACAGGTATATAAAGTAAAATCACAAAGTAGAAGCACACCAAACAACTAGGCACGACGCACGACTCACAAAAAGCTAAGTGGACCCACGATGCGTGAAATGCAAGAGAACTCGAAATCCTAGGGTTAGTGAATGTGATTATCGATGCCATGCTAGGTGTGTGTGATTTTGTGGCGATTCGTCATAGGGTTCATCTCTAGGAGAAAGAGATAAAAAAGAAGAAAAGAAAAAGAAAAAGAAAAACACGGAGAAAAACGACTCAAATAACGAAGAAAAAGAGACAAAAGACGCACGAAGTGCGACTCCCCCAAGCTAAAACTTGCATTGTCCTCAATGCAATAGTAGTGAATACGGGAGGGCAATGAAAATGGGGGGAGTTACGCACCGACACAAAAAAATGAAAAACACGAAAAACACATGAGCAAAACTAAAAAATAAAGAAAAAGAAACACTAAAATAAAAAATATAAAACATGACAAAAGAACACATAGACACAGACACACAACAACGACACGCAAAAACATGCACACAAAAGTCGATTTCCCCCAAGCTGAACATGACAATGCTAGCAAAATGATATGATCAATGGGGAAGTAGAGATATGCTAGGGGGAAAATCGGAAAAGAAAGAAATAAAAATGCAGGAGAGACAGTGTGCTCATTCTCCTCGGAAGAGGATGTGGGGTGAAATGATAGAAGGGCACGACATGAAGGGTTATTATGATGCAAAAGCAAATCCTAGATACGCTCCCCTCGCTAATGAGAGGAGACGAGATTATTCAAATCTAAACTAGAAAGCGGTAAATTTTTACACTACTGGATTAGGATACACCTGAGCATAGGCGGATCCAAGATATGGAGTGGGGCAGGTAGCTGTTCTAACTGCTCCTTCTGTGGCTCCGCTAGAAGCGTTGTGCCACGTGTGCCAATGGACCCAAGCAATGCACCTCCAAGCATCCCTCGTAGGTGTCCACATGTGACCTGCAAAGGACGAGGTGCATTAGTCCATGGCAAAAAATCTTTCCCCAAAATAAAAGTATCCCAGAGATAATCGTCAAAATAAGATGGAAAAATAGTGAAAGTGTGACGAATACTCCCTGAGAATGGGTCGCTATCCTCTGTACTAGCGACGACCAAATCCTCGCTCTCCATAAGAAGTGGCTCTCCAGGTGGTGACACACCGCAGCATACCTCAGGGGACGTAGATCCTGTGTCCTGCGAGAGATATGGTATGTCAAATATATACGAGTCTAAAGAAATAGGAAGTGAAAAGCGAGACTCAAAAGTGGAGTGAGAGTGAGTATGAAAATCTCCCTGAATAGGGGCAATATGCTCAAGTAGATGCTCAGCCGCAGAAGAAGTGGAGCGTGACGGTAGAGGTAGATGTGGCTCGGGCTCCATGGAGTGGACCATCGTATCCAAGCCCTCATGCACGTCCTCCTCGATGATATGCTCATACTCCACCATCTGCCCAATGTCTTGAATGACATCCTCATGGTTGACCACCGACCAAGGAGAAAGCTGTGACAGAGATGGCTGTGGAGGTGGATGTGGAGCGGACCCCTCGTATGTGGTCGTGGTGTCCTCGTCCTCACACACACCCCCCTCGCCGGTATGCATAATCTCTGTAAACTCCTCAGTGCTCTCATAGGACTCATGTGGGGTATCCAAATCAAGACAAGAAATCTCTCCCACAGATCCTAGAGACATCTCCCCATCCTCAATATCATCATCAAAAAATGCTTCGTCATCCAAGTGGTAGTGATGGAAGAATAGGGTATCGGCTTGAGATGTGTCTATGGTGGCCGATGGCATGGTGGTCTCAACCATGAAAGTGGGTATATCCTCTCCTTCATCCCCTCTCCTCGGTGTCGGCTCGGTGATTGGTACCATTAAGTTTTGTAATATTTGGCCTTGGTTAAACATGGCACTTTCAAGGAGAGACACGAGGCTTGATTCTTCTTGTGTTTGTGGAGGGGTATAAGGTTGAGGAAATGGATGGGAGGTGTTTGGGCTAAGGTTGTGGGAAAATGTTTGGTCTTGGTGTAGGGGGAGGCTCTCGAGCGTAAATGGGCAATCATAATACACATGCCCCGCCATCCCACAAGTCTCACAAACCACAACCGAATAAGGATTGTATCCTCCCATTTGAGCATCGAAATTTGATCTCCACATGGTTACACCAAAGATACCTGGACAACAAAAATAAGAAAACTAGAGAGGAGCGTCAATAGTACAAGAAAATAACAAAAAGATAATATAATGGTGGGGGAAAAATTTCTTGGTTATTGAAATTTTTTTTTTAAAATATTTTTTTTTGTGTTTTTATGCGTAGTCTAACGAACCCAAGCTAAGCTAATATCAAACCGAACGCCTCCCCGGCAACGTTGCCAAAAACTTGACCGGCGCCCCGTTTACGGTTTGGGCGCGGTGTCGTTTTACCGCAAGTGCACGGTTAGTGTAGGGTGCGGGTTTATCGAACTCAGGGAGGTGGATGGCTTGAGTGGCTACTAGCATCGCCTGGGTTGTGTGCTAGCTACGCGGATAATATGGGTGAAGTGTAGAAATAAAGGAAAGAAATGAAAAAGACACGAAATGAATCCCCGCTAACACGGGCTAGGGCACTCATGACACTTGGCATTTGACTTGACTGAGGGTGAGACATTGCCCCAAAAGGTGGTACCTAGCGTCCATGGCCCGATATTCCGGTCGGTGCCAAGCACGCTAGGCCTACCCGGTTCCGGACGGTGGGCACTCCCGTGACCATTAACACCTTCCGCAACCGGGAGCATTAAGGCCACAATGATATCTCCCAACGCTTCGTCCAAGCCGCTCCCGCATGCGAGGACTCGATGTCAACGCTAGGGGCGTGAGCTGTGGCTAGGGGGTCAACCGCCAAGTTTATTCCCCCTTGGCCCGACGGTCAGAGGCGGTCTTTCTCCCGCCAATGACAATGAAACACCCCCGCGTAACCCTAATGGCCAAATAGGTCAAATGTGATTTCTAGCAATACATCGAAGTGGATCTTGACAGGACAAGCACCGGACCCCAATCCCCAACACATCTAGTGTGTTGCCATACGAATTGGACCCAGATTGCTAGAAATCCCCATTGACACATTTCATCGAACACGTGCCATGCAACCAAGTCAAATGAAACAACCAAGCATCAATCCTACCCTAACCCGTATTAGGGTTCATCAAAACTACTCAATGATGAAAAAACATATAAACCAACAACACAAAAGGCATACACACATTCATCATCAAGAAAACTTAACACAATACAAAACAATGAAGAAAGAGAGAAGAAAATACTTATCTCCGTTTGAATCCAACGATCCAATACAAGATTTATTAACCAAAAGCCCTAATCTAAACTACCCTAGAACTCACAAGAGAAGGGGGGCAAAAAGCCCTAAAAACTCCAGGAGATCCCCCTCAAGTCGGCCAGCCTCGTGTATTTATAGCCCCACTTCGAAACCCTAATGGTTCGGGTCCAAAACCCGCAGAAAAAAACGCCACCCGATCGGTTGATAAGTCAACCGATCGGGTGATCTGTTACAAATAATAAACAGAAAACAGCGGAGCTTCACCCGGTCAGATGAACCGGTCGGTTGAGTTCTTGAGCGACCGGTTGGATCTTGGAGCAGTCGGGTGAATCGGTCGGTTCGACGCCCGTGTCTTCAGCTCTTTTTCCTCAGCTACAGATGAACCGATCGGGTGAGAGTCACCCGATCGGTTGGAATTCTGCTCGAAAAAACAGAGAACAGCCGCCCGCAGAACCGGTCTGTGAACCGGTCGGGTGAATTCTTTGTGAGCAAAGAAAGCAAAAGAAGTAAGGAAAAATAAAACCTAACTATACACATGCAAGCACACCAGAAAATGAAGAAAACATGATGCATGGTAAAAAAAATTAAAAAGTGTGTGAAAATAAATGGAAAATGAAGAAAAGTGAAAAATAAAGATAAAAATAAGGAAAATAAAAAAGTGTGTGAGCACACTCACTTCCCCAAGATAAACATCACATTGTCTTCAATGTGCGAAGTGTGGCACTAGGACATATAAGATAGGGGTGGGTGGGTGTGGATGCAGTATGATGCGAAATAAAGGAAAATAAGGAAAATAAAAATATGATATGATGGTATGTGCAAAGGATATATGCAAAGCGAGCATGCAAAATGATGTATGGTTGGATGATGGTGGCCCAAAAATATATACTCTCCCCCAAGCTGAAATATAAAGTGCCCTGTAAAAAAGGTGAAGACAGATGTGCATACAAAATAGTGGGATGATGTGTGGAGCAAAAATATGACAAGCATCAAGAAGTCGTGCCTAGGCTGGTGCATCACGATCACCTCTATACTGTGGGGGAGGTGGTGGCAGAGGTGCTGGCTGTTGAGGGGCTGGCTGCTGCAGGTGGTGAAGAATCTAGTTCAGCGTGAGCTGAATACCAGGAATTATGGCAATACCAGCCTGCTGAGCAGTGACGGTCGCTGTAAGAACCCTAAGGTCAACTCTAAGTACAGTCACAGCCAACTCGACAGCGCTGAGGCACTGCTCTTTATCGTCAGGAGTGGAGGTAGAGGGACGTGGTCGTGTACGAGCAGGGGTCTCATACGGCCTCCAAAAACTAGTGGGGCCACTATCGGGTGTGTGCGGGAAGCGAAGCTCACAACAAGACACTCAGCCTCCAGGGGAGGCTGAGACGTAGGAATGCTCTCATAAATATGTGCAATGGAGGAAGAGGTTGGAATATCAACAGAGGATGAGGCAGGCAGAGAGGTCATGGCAATAGCTGTGGTGACAGACACCATGACACTCTCGGTATATACAGCGGTGGCAGAGACTTAAGCGTCGACAGGTGGGTGGTCGTGAAGTCAGTAGATAGTGACACCCCAGGAGTCGAAAAGTCAGGTGTGTCGAGGGTCTCTGCAATCGTGGAGGAAGAAGGGTCGCCTCTTTCAAAAGTGGTGGGGACAACACTCTCAAAACTCATATAAGAAATCAGATCAACTCTTAGCGGTGCGGTGGTGGTGGAATCTGACACAGCGGTAGAAGTGGAGCTGTCGGCACGAGCAGAAGTGGAGACAGATGTACCGGGCTCGGGGATCAAATCAGGGGCAGGCTGGGAAATCGGGATCTCAGGGGCGAGGGGCTCAACATGGGGCTCCTGCTGCTCATTATCTCCCTCTAGCACATATACAGGTAGGATCAGGAGGTCCATCGAAAACCTCCACTCCGCACCTGCTAGTCCAATATAGGTCCGAATGGGGTTCGAAAGCACTATATAATCAGCAGAGAAGGGACCATGTAACCATACACAATGACACTGTTCGTGAGGACGGATCATGTGCATACGGGCCAAAACATCTAGAGATAAGGAGGTGGGGCCTGTAGCACGGCGCAGGCCAGCGGAAAGCTAGATGTCAAAAATAGGTGCTAGAAGGGTGATCAGACTGCCACAACATATCGCCTTGGTGGAGGCGATCGAAGAAAAGATGCAGTCAAAATACCATCAAGCAATATCAATAGAAATAGCGGGGACTAAGACGTCCCCGGTGCCCTCTAAGGCTCTTTCCCTAGTCATCACATAGAGCATGAAAAGCTCTGGCATGGACCTGGTCCCTACCTCTTGCATGTCTAGAATGGTGGTCGCCAAAATGCGTTGTGCAAGTTGCAAGCAGGGGTGGACTATAGAAGAGGCATTCGCCCTGCTAGGGTCGAAGTGGTGTGTGCCAGTGATAGTGTCCCAGAAGGCATCAGCTGAAAAGACGTACGGGGTGTGGTGCATGGGACCATAAGCTCGATCGGGGTCTGGAACAGTGGTCCAATGAAAGTATGCTTAGGCCATGTCATGCGAGATCTTGCACTCTTGGTCCATGAGCCTGAAAGAATAGCCCCTAGGAGTCCTACGAATAGAACTCAAGACCTCTAGTGTCAGGCGAACGTAGGTGTCCGCCGACACTGACAAAAATTCGCCCCACCACATGTTTTCATACAACTAGTGCAGTCCTTGAAATACCCCTAGGCGCTCAAGTGTATCAATATGCGCAAACCTAGTGGGTATGATCTGGCGCTGCGAAATCCTCTCAAATTTGATTTGATGTGTGTCATCTCTGAAAGTGATCACGTACGTCTTGATCGCAGGGGCAGGCTGTGCTGGTGGTGCTGGTGGTGGTACCGGTGGTACTGAGGATGCTGTGAGTGTAGCTATAGAGCATGCTGTGAGTGTAGCTATGGGGTCGCTAAGCGGCGAGGGCACCGTCCCAGAGGAAGAAGGACATGGGTCACTAGTCTTCTTCCGCTTGGAAGCGGGCTGCCGAGCGCTAGATCTAGTCCGTGGGGGCATCGATGAATGCCATGAGATACACACCAATCAAGTGCTATCAAAATGCTCAAAATAAAATAAGGAACGAGTGTATAGAGCACGATGCGACTTCGAGCAAGGAAATAAGCGTGAGACAGCTCCTCTAAGCTCCAAATCAGTGGTAGATCTCCCCAAGACTTCCTGTTGCACAAAAACAATTAATTAGTATTAAGAATTCATAATGTATGGGGTAGATCAAGAAAATTCGGCGAAAAATAGGTTTGAATATGGTTGGGGGTTGGATTAGTGCTTACGAAATAGATAGGGGAAGATATAAGGCGAAATAAGGGGTAATGTGGGTTGATCGCTGGTCGAGCAGCGCCTGAGAAGCGACCGGAGGTGGCGCCACCGTCGATCGGGTCGGTGTGCTCGAGCGAGTCAGGCACGGGCTCGGGTGAGTCGGAGGGGGAGCTATGGTCGAGTCGGGATGAAAGGGGGAATGGCGCTATATTTGGGGATTTTGGGCTACGGCTGAGTGGATTAGGGATTTATATAAGGGTGGCCCGACTTAAGTCAATCGGTCGAGTGAAGATTGTCACTCGATTGTCACTAAGTCGAGTGGCCCCAATATTAAGATTTTGAAATTTTGACTGAGTCGAGCGACTCGGTCGAGTGGTTCGAGTCACTCGGGCGAGTGACAACTTCCACTCGGTCGAGTGAGAAATAAAGACAGAGTGTGAATTTTTTGTGATTCTACTGTAGTCCCCTACTCGGTCGAGTGGAATTAGTCCCTCGGTCGAGTGAACTAATGACTTGACCGAGTAGATAGGCCTTACTGGGCATGATATATGAGCTTTCTGCTACAGGGTGCACTTGGTTGAGTGACAAGTCACTCAGCCGAGTGGCATAAAATTTACAAAGTGTGGTTTTTGGGACTTCCCTATTCAGTGCGTCACTCGGTCGAGTGACTTCTTCACTCGGCCGAGTGAGAATCTTACTCGGCCGAGTAGGCTGTCTGTTTCAGCCTCTACTCTCTGTTTTTCTCCGTCTTCTGTTTCTCCCTCTCCCATTATTTTCTTCCTTCTTTTATCATTTAAGCACATCCTCAGGGCTGCTCTCCATCCCATGGCTAACCTCCATTCGAATGGATTCCTCGTATCTTCTTCCTGCGATAAAAATGTTGCCCATTGTCAGATTTTTCTAGATTCTTGACTTACTAAACTAATAAAAATCTAAAAATAAAATATAAACAAAATTCAAGTAAAAAAACTAAGATAGGAACATCGGTTTGCCTCTTGACAAGGGCTCGTTTAAGGTCTTGAGCTCGACTCCTAATGATTTTACGTTGAGCGCGTGATGTTCGGCGTATAGGAGATGCGTGTGTCAAACTTTGTGAGGAGGCCAGTAGGATTCAGATGTTGTGCTTATTTTTGCTTGGCCTCTTTTAAGCGTGCTTCCTCTCTGATTATGGTGAGGGATGACTCCCCCAAGCTTCAGTTCTTGGCTTCTTTGTTCTTTCCCGGCGGTAGTGAAGTATTCGCAGGTGGTGCGTTCTTTCCTTGCTTCACCGAAGAGAGCTTACAGAGCGATCTAATCCTCACGACGTCAGTGTCATTATTCTTTTTCTCAGTGAGAGGATCCGGGGTATCTCCATTTGGAGCGTCATTTTTAGAAATTGGCACTCCGTCAAGACTATCCGCGTGCAAAGCTCCAATGACATATGTCATGGCTTCATCGATGACCTCATCAAGTAGGTCCACATAGTCGCTCTCTTCTAGCGAGGATCTATTCCTCATGTCACACGGGAGATGGAATTCGACTTCAATATTTCCAACGTGGAGCGACAACGTTCCCTCTCTCACCTCCACGATGACTCCAGTGGTAGCTAAGAAGGGACGCCCAAGTATAAGGGACGTATCTCCCTCTTCTTTTACGTCCATGATGACGAAGTCACATGGAACGCAAAATCCTCCTGGTATTTGAAGCGGCACATTTTCAGCGATTCCCACCAGCCTAGTGATACGCACATCGACGAGTTGAATCTTCATGTCGGTGGCCTTAAGGTCGGTCCCCATATTGAGCTTCTTGAACATGGTGAGAGGCATGAGGCTCATGTTCGCACCCAAATCTACCAAAGCCTTATGTAGGGGGACTCCGCCAAGTGTGCACGGAATTCTAAAGCTTCTGAGATCCTTTAATTTCTTTGAAAACTTGTCTTCGTTAACGAACCAAGTACCTTATTCGGCGAACATGATCCTCTTCGTTCGTTTCCCTCCTGTAATCAAATCTTTGAGAAACTTTGCATACGTCGGGATTTCAATGATTGAATCTAGGAATGGGATGTTCAAGCTTATACATCTCAAGTACTCCAGTAATCGAGCAAACTTTTTCTCCAATTTGGCCTTTGCCAACCGTTGTGGGAATGGTACCTGTGGCACATATAACCTCTCCTTCTAGGGCTCATCAACTTCAGATTTTTCCTCATTGTTTGTCGCCGCCGTGGGGCTCTCCTCTTCATTTCTTCCCTCTTTCTCAACCAGAACTTCATCCCTTAGGCTTCTAGTTTGAATCATTGCGGGAGTAGTATCCGTCCCGCCTCTAGTAGTCACTGCCACTACCGCATTGATGTGGCCGGTGTTGCACCTTGGGTTTGACTCCGGTTGAGCTGTCAATTGATTTTGGGCCTTGTTGAGCAATGTGATTTGCTCTGCCAATTGCGCCACACTGGTGTTGAGGCTATGTTAGCCTGTCGATAGTTTTGCATTGATCTTCTTCTGCTCAGCCATTAAATCCTCAACTCTAGTCTCATGCTCGGACCTTTGCGGCACCGGTGGTGGGTTTTGTGGTCTCCATCCTTGATTAAATCCGGGGGTCTATAAGGCCCCGCTTGTTGTCTTTGCTGGAATTGTTGTTGTGGCGGCCTTTGTTGGTAGGATTGTTGCTGAGGTGGCAGACGAGCTTGTTGTTGGGAATTGTTGTTGTTGTGGCGGCCTTTGTTGATAGGATCGTTGCTGAGGTGGCAGGCGAGCTTGTTGTATTTGTTGTGGTTGTGGTTGTTGAAGAGGGGTTAAAGCTCCACTACTGTTTGCATATGAAAATCCTGGGTGAGACTTCCAAGCCGGATTCACACAAAGACCCATTATTTGCTCCACCTGCCTTATAATCAGAAACATACTGAACCTACTCAACAGGTTCCTCATGTGCCTCACCGCCTATATACATGACTTGTCATTGCCAATCATTTGTGTGCCCATTTGATGTCGACGTGTCAGGCACAACACAAAGCTCACATAACTTCTTCTCGAGTCTCTCCACCACTCTAGATAGAGAGTCAAATTTTGTCGCCAATTCTGCCACTGCCTTGTCTTCATATATGCTTGCTGGCTTCACAGATGATGATGTTTGGCCCCTCGCATTAGCCCACTGCTGATTGTTAGAGGCCATCTCCTCTAGTAACACTGTAGCATCTTCCTGTGTCTTTTGACAATATCGCCCCATTAGCGATGGCGTCAATAATCATCTTTGTATCTGCTTTCAAGCCGTTGTAGAAGCTATGCACGTGCTCCCAATCATCTATGTTGTGGTGGGGGCATTGATGTTATAGATCTTTGAAGCGCTCCCAAGCCTCATATAACGATTCTTAGGGGCCCTGCCTGAAAGACATCAAATCATTCTGTATCTTTACGGTCTTCGAAGGCAAATAGAACTTGTTGACAAAGGAACTTGCTAGCTCGTCCCTAGTAGTAAATGTGCCATGTGCTTGCGTCCTCAACCAATATTGAGCTTTATCTCGAAGAGTGAAGGGAAAAAGCCGTATAATGATGGCATCCTCTTGTACATTAGGGATCTGAAAGGTGGTGCACTTTGCCAAGAACATCTGGATAAGGTAATGCGGATGTTCATGCCTATTTACATGGAATGGATCTTGTTGCATCAGCAAAACAAGTCCCATTTTTAGCTCAAAATTCTTCTCTGGCGGAAACTCAGGCATAAGTATGGATGAAGTAGCCGAGTTGTTTGGAGTAAGCCTATCCCGGATGGAAATAAGCCTAGCAGTTCGTCGTAAAATATTTTCCTCCGCCATTTGATTATCCCATGAAGTTTGCCTTTTTCTGCTCTTAGTTTCCTTGTGGTGCGCTCAATCTCGGGATCAAATAATATATCTTCCTCGGTTGCCCTCGATCGTGTGTTCATGCACAGAAAAAGAGAATATGCAAAGAAGTGTTAGCACAATAGAGAAATAAAAGGAAAGAGAAATAAAATAAAAAAAGGAATAGCTAAGTAAAAATATAGAATACAGTCGCCTCCCCGGCAACGGCGCCAAGAACTTGGTCGTCCCGGATAGTAACACCGAAAACAATGTAGTTTTATCACAAGCGCACGGTTTAGTAGTGAGCATGTATCGAATAACTGGGAGGAACTATTGGTGTCTATATGGATTACTAAGCTATTGTGAAATGGTGGCGAAGAAATATTGGTGTCATAATCGTTCAAAGTGTTGGTTGTAAATTCAATTTATAAGAATGTCTAGGGCTTGGGAATCCCCACTATAGATTTCAAGCAATCAAAGTGAAACACGAATCTCTATGTTACTACTCTTGATTTAGGGTGAACTTGTCGCAACTAAATTGTTGAGTATTGGACTTCTCCCTAATGGGTATTGATGATGAGAAAAAATAAATACTTGTGACTAATGCCCTATTTATAGTTAATCCATTGCCTAAGCATATCATGAAGATCAATTAGCAATGAATGTCACTCAAGGATCAATAAAAGCATGAAAAGTGGATTGGATGATCAAAGATGGTGATTGAAGCTCCTAGAAGACTTCAAGCTCATTTTTTGAATAGAAGAGATGCTTCTACAAAATGTAATCTTTTTATTCTCTTCTAGTATGTAGCTTAGAAGTAGAACTATGTTGGAGCACTCACACATCTTCATTTCTGTCCTAGTAAATCATTAGATCACATTTCCTAGCCCCCAATGCACATTTCTCTAGCATGTGCATTTTGGGATTTCAGCAGGCGACTGTTGAACGTTTCACAGGCGCCTGTCTAAAAACAGTCGCCTGTGATTTGTTCTATAGTTGCCTGTTATGCACATACTTTTTCAATTTGTTTTTGGTACTTTAGCTTTAACTCTAACCAGGCGACTTATGTACAAAAGACATGCGCTTATCCAAGCTACATGCGCTTGTGATTTGTTAGTTAGTCGCATGTCTCTCTCCTGCCCAAATGTCATTTTCTTTTCCATACGGCCAGACGACTGATGTTGGATTAACATTTGCCTGTCCAAGGCACAGTCGACTGTTAATGCTTCAACAGTCGCTTGTTGATTCTTTCTCTACAAACTCTGCTCTCTGGAAAGTTTCATTTATTAGTGACAGACGACTGATGTTGGTTTCACAGTCGCCTGCCCATGGCACATGCACCTATGAGTTCCACATCAGTCGCTTGTCGTATCTTCCCAGAACTTTCTGAGTTTTCTCAGCTTACCCATGTTCCGGCCAGTCGCTTGTAGAAGGGTTTTCAGTCGCCTGTCAGTCCTTCATCAGTTGATTGTCCTACGTGGTAAGTTACCATTTGAATTCTCACCTACCTTCTGACACAGTGCAGCAGTCAACTGTGATTTCTTCACAAGTTGACTGTCGAGTGTGTAAATTCTATCCGTTGGCTTTCTCTCCACGGATTTCAAAGGGGGTTTTGGGAATTCTGTTTGAGGGTTTCGGAGAACCTATAAAGAGAGCTTCTACAGTTCCATTGAGGGGTTACTCATCTTCTTGATCAACTCTTGAAAACCCCTAGCTTTCATATTCAAGTTTTTAAAAGCTTGCAAATTAAAAAGCCCTAGAATTCCAATCTCATTCTCTCTTACTCTCCAACCTAGAATCAAAGTGATATCCTCTAGGTAATTGGTGGTGACAAGAGAACGTGCTTTTCTCTCTTCTTGGAAGAGACTTCAACACACAACACACTTGCTCCTTCAAGTTCTACTTAAGACATATGTGATTTTAAGTGTTGCTATTTCATTATTTCATATCTTTCGCTATTAGTTTAACTCTCGGTTTGGGAGAGTGGTTTGCTTGATCCCAAGTTGTGGGAGTCAAGGACATCGATTGTGTTTCAGTTTCACTTGTAGGGTTGCTACAAGTGGGTTTAAAGGAAACCTCAAGTTAGGGTTCTAACTTGAGTATCCGAAGGGATCCGGGTGGAAGGGACGTAGGATTACTGGGAACAAGTCGGGAGTTAACTTGGTAATCTAAACCCTTGAAACATACTTTGTATTAGCATTGTTTCAATTTGGGTTTATTTATAATTCCACATTTATTGTTGGTTACCAATTTAAATTGGTGTAACTATTGTGACGACCCTTATTCATCAATACGACTATTTACGTATTTAACGTATTTTCACATTTTAAAAGTATTTTATAATGGTTGGTCATGAATTTTATATCAAAACGATTTCAAAATTCTTTGTAAAAAATATTTTGAAGCATCAAACTAGTTATGGTGTATTTTAGTAAGTAAAAGTATCATCAAATATCTCTAAATAATTTTTATAATAATTCATATTCAATTGTTACTGATTTAGCTGTATGAATTAATTAACTATATAAAGGTAATCAAAACGATTTCAAACTTCTACCACGTGACTCTAAGATCATTTAGGGCTCCCCATATTAATTTCGTAATTTTCTGGAGTCAAATTGACCTAGGACTTGCAAACCTGCATCCCAAACGTTTTGTCCCATAACTCGTATCTCCGTAGCTCAAACGTTGAAATAGACTTCGTATTCGTGATCCTTGCGATGATACAAACCTGTGGCTATGTTTTCGTTATTTTTCGGAGCCATATGCAAAAACAAGGTAGTATTACGTCATTTTTACTAATTACAATCGCTAATGAATTTTTTCTATTACTAATTACCCAATTACTAGTTACTTGATCACTCCATATTTTACACCTTTTTTCTGCATGTTTTCATGACGTTTTGATTTTCCATATCGCGTTTTCACGATTATTCGACAATATTACGATGCTTTTCACTATTTCTTGTTTTTGTCGTATTTCAGGAGATATGGAGCGATTTGGAGCGAAAATGAGATCGAAGGAGTTTCACGCACTTTGGAGTGTCGCCCATGACTTATTTGATGAGTTATCAGCGATAGAGGATGAGTGGAGGAAGAAGGAAATCGATAGGAGCGACGAGGAGGCAAAAAGGAGAAGAAATAAGCTCATGAGCACCTCACTTGGCCGACCAAGACTGGTCATTCGGCCTAGTGAAAGATCACACTCGCCCGAGTAGAACGGATACGCACCGTATATTTTCAGCGTTCACTCGGTCGAGCAAGGAATTCCATTCGGCCGAGTAAGAAAGTTCACTCGACCGAGTGGTACAGAGAAATCAGACAGAAAAGATCCGAAGTTATTGGAAAATCTGAGAAAGCTCACTCGGCCGAACATGATAGCTACTCGGCCGAATGAAGAAGACTGCTCGGCCGAGTCACCCCGAGAGACGGACCCTTGAAAACTCCGAAGTTACTGTTTTTGTACAGTGTTTGTCACTCGGGCGAGTGACAAGGGTCACTCGGCCGAGTGACCCTCTCCGACTGCTGCTAGGAATGCGAATTCTGGGCTGCGCTGGGGCAGTTTTGTTACGATTTTTTGGACGTTTTTGGCTTGTATTTAAGCCCTGTTTTTACCCTAGTTTTAGAAGAGACTTGAATTATTTTTGAGAGAGTTCTTTTTAGGTTTTTGACGGTTATTCTGTGGAGAAATCTCAGCTGGAGATCATTGGCTACGTCATTGGTTTGTTCTTTCTTGTTAAAAACTCAATTTTTATGAATTGTTTCTCTTTTGCAATGAATTGTGCCATGATTATTATTGTTATTTCTGAGATTTTCATGATGATTAGTGAGTAGTTCCATCGTTCTAGGGCCTAGGGATGAACCATATGGACCCGATCTTTGAATTGTGATGAACTTGTAGATTTGTTGCTAGAATTGATAATGGTTAGGTTGTGATTGATATACTACGAGTAGCTAGGAGTTCATATCGATTGGGATTTGCAAGAGATTGGATCCCAATTGATAGGAAGGCCTAGATACTCGATTTAGATCAATAATTGGAATTCTTTAGATTTGGTTTACAAGAGATTAGACCAAAGCTAGGATTTTTAATTATAAATCTATACCTATATTCGTTTGCAAGAGATTGGACGAATAAGAACTATCATAACCTAGATCGTAGCTCGAGCTTGCACGAGAGTGGGCTCGAGATGCGATTGGACAATGATGTCGATCTTCACGCTAGCAGCTTAGGCTAGGGTTTGCACGAGAGTGGGCCCTAACCTAGGTTTAGTATAGACCGGTAATAGCGCGAGAGCGTGAGCTTGGTTCTACATCTAGTTGCGACTAGTTCCCCTATATTCAAACTTAGCAATAATGAAATTTATGATTCACAAGGACGAGAAACGGTCCGTAGTGGGGATTTCCTATCCCTAGACGCTTTATTATATTGATATTTCTTACTATTTGAACGATTATGACGATTACACCAAAATTATTCTTACTCTCTTGATAGCTAGGTAATTAAAGTGAGATACTGTCAATTGTTCTCCCTGTGTTCGATACTCGCTCGCCGCTACACCTTGCGCTTGCGGCAAAACTACAAGTCGTTTTTCGGGTGTACATCCGGATGCGATCAAGTTTTTGGCGCCGTTGCCTATCTGTTGCGGCAGTCTAATTAACCTCTTGGCCCTTTTGTGCGGAGTTGACCTCCCAGCTGGCTTTCTGAGACCACCGGGCCCCACCTCACTTTTCATAAATGTTATGGCCCGGATGAGGATGCTTCGTCCTCATGGTCAGCGCCATTGGGTGTAGCTGCACGGTCCCCACGGTGCCGATTACATGATTCTCCCGAGCCCTGCTCAGACACATATTGGACCTGCGGGCGGGGAGTGGATTCCAGCGATGGATCTCCTCATCCCCGTCGCATACGTGCTTGCGCCTGAGGGTGCTCAGCAGGAGCCCCTCCTTCCACTCCTTGACCTTTGATCCCTCAGCTTGCACCTGCTTCGTCTGCACCTCCCGACACCTCTGTCCACACGTCTGTTAGTGTCGGGAGCACTTTAGCTGAGTCCACCCACACAACCACCACCACTATGCCCATGTTGATAGATCCCATTTCTGCTGCTAGCCCCGAGCGTCCACCCACCATAGTTGAGAGCGGCGAGCCTTCTTTTGCCTCCCCGATGGAGACCCTTTCCTCATTTCTGTTCTCGACTTCTGGGGAGTCTTTTCCTTCACATTTCACGAACTCCCTAGTCGTTGACCTCTCTGTCTCCACTGCTGCTGTATTTTCCGAGAGCGTCGTGACGTCTGTCCCCACGTCTGTGTCACTGACCTCTCTGCCCGTCTTGCCGTTTACCACCACTTCTGCTACTGCTACTGCTCCATCCTCTTCTACCTTGCCTGCGTCTCGGCCTCCCACAGAGGCTGAGCGTCACTTAGCAAGCACAATGCCACCGCACCACCCCACTGTCGCACCTATACTTTACAGTAGCTGTGCGAGATAGCCCCGCGCTTCATCTGTTCGTCCCTCCTCTCCACCTCCCCCCGACACTCTAGTTCAGCACATCTATGCTCTAGAGGGGACAGTTAGTGGACTTAGAGGAGATTTTAGGGCTCACTCCGCTACTGTCTGTGCCGTGCAGAGGCAGGTTGCTTTACTGCCTGGTATTCAGGCTTTCCTGAGCCAGATCCTTGCACGACTGCCTCCGCCACCCACACCCACCCAGCGTCCTCCACGACCACCACCTCTGCCACAGGACAATGCTGGTGCACCGCCACCCTCTTAGGCACACACTCGATGCCTTCCATACGTTTGCTTTCGATTCGCTGGATATTTTGGATCTGTTGATTTTGCACCCCTCCTCCACACACTTTTTGGTCACTTTTTGGTCATATTTGTCTATATCTTTTTGGGAGTGAGGGAGTATTTTTGGTGACACTTACATAGCACTATTTTGATCTCTGCATGCACCACCCACATATCTGCATTCATCACTTGCATTCCATCACATTTTTCTTTTTATTTCCTTTATTTTTATTTTATTTTCATCATGCATGCATCCTCACCCACCCCACCCATTTTTCGTCTCTGAGTGCGCCACACTTTGCACATTGAGGACACTGTGCACTTTAGCTTAGGGGAGTGAGTCCTCACACACTTTTTATTTTTTTCGCCTTTTATTTTTATTTTCCCACCTTTTCTTTTTTTCCACTTATTTTCACCCACTTTTTTATTTTTTTTTCATGCATCACGTTTTGCTTATTTTTTATGTGTGCTACATATGTACAGTAGTTTTTATTTTCTTTTTATCCTTATTTCTTTTATCCTTGTTGCTAGAGATGAATTTTCTGTGATGATGATGACGTGGTATTAGCTTATCTCTATATGCATATTATCTTGTCATGCCATAGTTTTTATTTCAGATATCATATGCTATGTCTTGTTCTGCATTCAAGATAGTAACCCGCACTTTCATGTATGAATATGGATGAAGTTCTTTTATTAGCTGAGTCTGATGATTTTTACTGTATACTCTTCATAGAAAACACACCAAGCTTCACGCATTGATTGCTTTTATCTGGAGTACTGCTTTCTTTTCTTATATCACTTCTTATTGCATGAAAATTGTACGCTTCACTTTCAGGTTGATTGAATGTATGCTAGGTTGATATAACTGGATTAGTTTACTTTCTGAGATTAAACTGAGTAGATTACATTACTCTGCTGAAAGTTGTCGTGCACATTCTATAGAGTGAACCGAGAGTTACATATATTTCTTTCTCCACATATCTTGAGCATTATTTCTATACTTAAAATCATTGGTGAATCTCCCTTTAGCAAATCTTATATTGGCATTTCCCCCCGCTACAAAAATCCATGCTCTAACCCCCCAAAATCAAAAAGAAAAAAATACACATAAATCTTTCTATCTTTTGATTTGGGATCACAGTTGTATATATATGCAATGAAAAAAAGAGAAAAAAAAGAAAAGAAAAGAAAATATAAAAGAAGATCATATATGATCCCATCTCATACTCTTTCTCTCTTTCTCCCCTCTTTTATTTTTATTTTTTTGGAGCTTCAAAAATGGGGAATAAGCTTATTGATTTATCTTATGCCACCACACTTATAGATAAGCTTGGGGGAGAGGATCCAATGATGTGTGAGAGAGTGACTACTTGATTGTGCATGACAACATAAGCTAGGTAACTTTCTATACTCGGTGAGATTACTAAAAGTTTTACGAAATCCAGGAATCGAAACTTAGCACGCATCTCATGAAAACCATACCTTTCTATTTTTATTGATCCATATTGTGTGATATATCTTATACTCCAAATAGAAAGCATTCAATTGAAAAGTGTGTGGTCTATGATTATGTATACCGCTTTAGAAGCTTCAGATGATGTTAATTCTAGAATGATTCCATATTTCATACTATTTTGATATTCTTGGGTTTCTATTTTGAATGCATCCATATGATTATGATATCGAGATAAAAATCTTTGGCATGTGTTTTATATTCGCCGCGTGCTATATGAGTAAGCAAAACACACGTCCTGAGAAAATGATCTAGCACATCTCTTTGTTTTCTTTCCTTCTCTATTTTCTATTTCTTTCATTTTTCCTTTTTATTATTTTTTCCATCGGGTTCGCCTTTTACTTATCTTCCTCGAGGACGAGTAAGAGGTAAGCTTGGGGGATTTTGATCACTCCATATTTTACACCTTTTTTGCATGTTTTCAGGACGTTTTGATCACCGATATCGTGTTTTTCACGATTATTCGACAATATTGCGATGCTTTTCACTATTTCTTGTTTTTGTCGTATTTCAGGAGATATGGAGCGATTTGGAGCGAAAATGAGATCGACGGAGTTTCACGCACTTTGGAGTGTCGCCCACGACTTATTTGATGAGTTATCAGCGATAGAGGATGAGTGGAGGAAGAAGGAAATTGATAGGAGCGACGAGGAGGCAAAAAGGAGAAGAAATAAGCTCAGGAGCACCTCACTCGGCCGACCAAGACTGGTCATTCGGCCGAGTGAAAGATCACACTCGCCCGAGTAGAACGGATACGCACCGAAGATTTTCAGCGTTCACTCAGCCGAGCAAGGAATTTCATACGGCCGAGTAAGAATGTTCACTCTCCCGAGTGGTACAAAGAAATCAGACAGAAAATAGCCGAAGTTACTGGAAAATATGAGAAAGCTCACTCGGCCGAACATGATAGCTACTCGGCCGAATGAAGAAGTCTGCTCGGCCGAGTCACCCCGAGAGACGGACCCCTAAAACCCCCGAAGTTACTGTTTTTGTACAGGGTTTGTCACTTGGGCGAGTGACAAGGGTCACTCGGCCGAGTGACCCTCTCCGACTGCTGCTAGGAATGCGAATTCTGGGCTGCGCAGGGGCAGTTTTGTCACGAATCTTTGGAAGTTTTTGGCTTGTATTTAAGCCCTGTTTTTACCCTAGTTTTAGAAGAGACTTGAATTATTTTTTAGAGAGTTCTTTTTAGGTTTTTGACGGCTATTCTTTGGAGAAATCTCAGCTGGAGATCATTGGCTACGTCATTGGTTTGTTCTTTCTTGTTAAAAACTCAATTTTTATGAATTGTTTCTCTTTTGCAATGAATTGTGCCATGATTATTATTGTTATTTCTGAGATTTTCATGATGATTAGTGAGTAGTTCCGTCGTTCTAGGGCCTAGGGATGAACCATATGGACCCGATCTTTGAATTGTGATGAACTTGTAGATTTGTTGCTAGAATTGATAATGGTTAGGTTGTGATTGATATACTACGAGTAGCTAGGAGTTCATATCGATTGGGATTTGCAAGAGATTGGATCCCAATTGATAGGAAGGCCTAGATACTCGATTTAGATCAATAATTGGAATTCTCTAGATTTGGTTTGCAAGAGATTGGACCAAAGCTAGGATTTTTAATTATAAATCTATACCTATATTCGTTTGCAAGAGATTGGACAAATAAGAACTATCATAACCTAGATCGTAGCTCGGGCTTGCACGAGAGTGGGCTCGAGATGCGATTGGACAATGATGTCGATCTTCACGCTAGCGGCTTAGGCTAGGGTTTGCACGAGAGTGGGCCCTAACCTAGGTTTTCTATAGACCGGCAATAGCGCGAGAGCGTGAGCTTGGTTCTACATCTAGTTGCGACTAGTTCCCATATATTCAAACTTAGCAACAATGAAATTTATGATTCACAAGGACGAGAAACGGTCCGTAGTGGGGATTTCCTATCCCTAGACGCTTTATTATATTGATATTTCTTGCTATTTGAACGATTGTGACGATTACACCAAAATTATTCTTACTCTCTTGATAGCTAGGTAATTAAAGTGAGATACTGTCAATTGTCCTCCCTGTGTTTGATACCCGCACGCCGCTACACCGTGCGCTTGCGGTAAAACTACAAGTCGTTTTTCGGGTGTATATCCGGACGCGATCATTACTTTACCCCTAATCACTCCCCTAACCCCCACCCCATTTAACCCACTGTATTAGTTGGTTAAATCTGAATTAATTCAGATTTAACAACCCAATTCATTACACATATTATTTATTATCTTATATTTAATGAACCCTATATAACTAACACTTACCCTCATCTCCCTCAACCCAGGCTCACAGACCCCCCTCTCCCTCATTCTCAGACCCCAAACAGCCCCGGCCCATGCCTGCATGCTTAGCTCAGTCCTCCGACAAGCGAACCCAACAGCAGAGCGCTGCCGCCTCCTCTCGACGTCTGACAGCCTGAGCTCCACTCTCTCCCCACTTCGCTCTTGTCGGCGTCGACGTCGTTGCCTTCCACTGTCGTGAGCCTGTTGATAGCAGCCCCAATGCTTCACCGTCGCCTCCCCTGCTCTGACGTCGCCTCCTTACTCGAAGCGGCTCAGCCCCTGCTGTACATCACCGCTCTCTCACTCCCTCCACCCGTCAGTGCCTCCGCTCCGACGTCTCCACTGCGAGCTCGACGCCAGCTCCTTCCCCACTTCACTCCACCACCCAAGGCGCCCCCAAACAGCCTTGCCCCTCGAGCACCATCGCCAGTGACCACCGCCTCCACCCATCGCCAGTGACCACTGCCGTAGATTCGCTGCCCCCCGCTTCACTCCGCCTCGACAGCCCCCGTCAATATCCCTCCGGTGTACCCCACCTCAACATGTGCCCCTTTGGCCTTCCTACCTCGCGCCCCGCCGCCTAGGGCTTCGCTTCGTTACCACCGCATCATCGCCGGCCTCGTCGACCGCTTTCGCCGCCGGCCGCCGTCGCCTCGTGCCGACCATGCTGCCCCAGTCACCGGCGATGTCGAACAAGGCGCCGCCCCGTTACGTAATGAAGGTAATTAGAAGATATTGCGGGGTAGAATCTGCTCACAATGAATCTATGTTGATGTGGGGAACCAAGGGCACGATGGTTACAAGTTTTGGGTGGAAGACGAGGCTAACACGATCTGAGGACGATTGGAAGATGAGGATCTCAAGGTCGCCCGTCAATCAGAGTAGGTCGCTCGCTAATTGATGAGGGTCGCTCGTCAGTTGGAGAAGGACCCTGCAGGTCGCACGCCCACTAGCAGCTAGGGCAAACTTTCTGCAAGAGGAGCAACTCGTCCGAAAGGTTGGGCCGGCTGTCAGCCCGTTAAGTCAGTTGATGACTGATGGGAGAATGTCAGACACGAAGGGCGAACTTAAAGGCAGATCGGCGCTTGCATGACGAACTAGTGTGGAAGGCATGAATATGTGGAGGATATTCGACCTTGAATGTAAATGGATGTGTTAGGAGATTCTTACAGATTAGCCAAAAACCAACCCCTCTCTCGTAGGAGGAGAGGGGGGTATTTATAGGCTTCTTGAGTCGGTTGCTTTTGCTGAGCTTGCGGTGTCAGGATGTCAGGGATTCGACCGTTGGAGTCAGGGCCAAACGCGTCAGGCATGCTTTTGTTAGGCGGTTAGAGCCGTAAATATCATGTGGCACTTTTGTTAGGCTGTCTGGTGGTGAAACGGCTAGGCATGCTTTCGGCAGGTTGTCAGGGGGTGAAGCGGTCATGTGTGCTTTTGTCAGACTTTGTCTGTAGTGAAACTGGCAGTGGTGTAAGTGGCGAGTCGCCTCCTTAATTGGGTGTACTGCTTCGAGGTGACGAGGTAGGCGAGCTGCTTCTATGGCGGAGGGGTAGGCGAGCTGCTTCCAGGGGAGCTACTTTTTGGCAAGCTAGCATTGAATGTATGAGATCAACCGAAGGGATCTTCTCCTTGATATGGATGACCAACTTGCCGCTCTACTTGGGCGAGCTTCCCTGAGACACGGCGAACTATGTTTCATTATGTAGATTCTACGGGCCAAGACTTGGGCTTTGAACATGTTGGCCTAGATTGACTGGGTCGATCTTGAGGTCATAACAATTGCCCCTGTCATTCGAGTTCGAAACGGAAAGTCCGGATCGGCTCGGATGACGCACTTCATTCCATCGGATGACAGCTGTAGCATTAAATGCGAGTCGACCGTTGAATATCTGAAGTCATCATGATGATTCGGTAGCGGGGAGATATCGAGGTACCCCCACCACTCGGAGCGCGACACACACTGCGTACGGCTCTTGGGGGAAGCTGAGGTGACGCCTCCGCTTCAGATCATGCCACGTGGCCCACCTTCAACGGTTGAGATCGGCAGACGCCCTCTATAAAATAGCGAGAGGGGGAAACGGCGGAGGGTTCCTGCTTTCGAATTTCAAAGGGATTCTCTTCTTCTCTTTGCTCTCGAGAATTCTCACAGTCGGTCATCTCTTCTTCTAAGCTCCGTCGTCCTTCTTCTTTTCTAGGTAACTTCTCGATCTATCAATGGCTTATGGTTCTTCAGCTTTCAATCCGAACGCCGAGGGGTGATCTGGAGGGCCTGGGAGTGGGGGTGCTGTAGCGGCGGAGGAGACTCTGGTGTGGCTGGAGAAATGGGAAGCACGTCCTGCCGCTCCTTCGACGTCGACGTCGGGCCGGGGGGGGGGGGGGGGGGGGGGGGCTAGGAGGGGGAGAAAGGGCTCGGATGGGGCGTCAGCAGAGTCAGGGCCATGGTTCTGGTGGAGATTAGGGCCATTCAGTGTAAAACAAGCACCATCAATCTCCCCAAGATCTGCTCTAAGTAAATTCGGCCGCCCTCCACAGTTCGCCTCCCCGAACCTAATGAGATGGTTTGCTCGCCAAGAGATAACGAAGTTGGAGTCTACTGCCCGACCTTCGAGCTCGGCCTGCGGTTCCTGCTCAACCCCCATCCCCTTCACTTGCTGAACTTCCTCGAGCTTCCTTTTTTCCAACTAATGCCGGACTCCCTCGGATCAATGGTTGGCATCGTTGTCCTCTACACTGTTAGTGGGATAAGTCCGAGCATATCTCTCTTCGAGCATTACTTTGAGATGAAGAAGAAGGGGATGTATCATTGTGTAAGTGCGAGGAGGGGTCGGCATCTCATCCTTGAGCTGCCGAGCGAGGTGAGGGAATAGAGGGAGAGGTTTGTCTTTGTCTTGATCTCGACGGACTCGGTGTTGAGGTCGAACTGGGGGACGCTGAATTCCGAAGCAAACAAAGGGGTGGCCCTGGAGGGGCAAGACCTGGGGAACTCCAAGATCTTGGAGGAGATCCCCAAAGCGATCCGAAAGCACGCGAACTTGATTAAGGGCGATCAGTTCGCCCAGTCTTTCGGGCCCGAAGGTATTGTGATCTTCGCGACCTTCTCCCTATATGCTCACCCTGATCTTTTTTCTCTTTGCAGGTGCGGCCATGATCCTTTCGAGGCAGGAGCTGATGAGGAGGGCTAGGGAGCCGGCGACCTCGGAGCCGACGGCCAAGAAGCCTTCTGCCTAGGAGAAAGTCAAAGGGGTGGAGACAAAGAACTTGGCGATGAAGTCGGCGCAGAAGAGGGACTTCAAGGTTGTTTTGGGGTCGAGAGGGGTAAGCACGACAATATGGCGAGGAAGACGCATGTGGCACCCATTCATACCCCTACCGTCAGTGAGACGGCGCAGGGCAGCTCCGTCGACCCTGGCACTGGTGATAGGGAGGTGACGCCCCAGAGCTCGGCGACTCAGGGCGCCCCCATGGCACGGACCGACAGGGTTCCGATCGAGCGTTGGCCTTACGCATGTCCTCCTTGGGAGCAGGGGGAGCCGGGGTATCCGAGCTGTGAGGCTATGCTCGCCTGCTTCAAGTCGACGAAGGCCGAGGTTCACGCCATCCCGAAGGAAGGACTCTTTGTGACGAGATACCCAGTGGAGTCGGTGTTCGATGAGGCCGGCGTCGTAGCTGTCTTGGCAAAGAACAGTTTGTTGCCAAGGGATCGTGCGTCCCTCGCTGAGGTTAGTCCAGTTCGCCTTTGTGATTTGGCGATCTGGAACAGTATGCATGTTTGCCACTCTCTCTTCTCCACACTACCGATGTTCTTCCTTCTAAGGGTACTTATGTTTTCTGTTCCTCCTGTAGGCGGTCGTGGTAATGATGTCCTTACAGCATCGTACTGCCGTGAATATGCTTAATACGAGCCATGGGAAGACTAAGACAGCCAGTGGTAAGCTGCGGGCGATAGAGGCCCAATTAAAAGAGGTCGCCGAGAGGCTGCAAGATAGGGAAGACCAGCTGGAGCAGATTCGGGAGTGGTATACGACCCAGAGGGCAGAGACCGGGAAGTGGGAGAATATCGCGGCAGGGCTGGAGCGGCAGCTTCGGGAGGAGGAGGATCGAAGGGTCTCCGCCATGAACAACCATTCCTCTGAAATGGAGGCTGACCGACGCCCCGCTTGCGTCGCGGCGGCACGGTGTCGTTTACCGCAAGTTTCACGGTTAGTGTAGGGTGCGGGAATATCGAACTCAGGGAGGCGAGGTTGTGCTTGGGTCAGGTAGGACATAAATCACCCCGAGGGGCGAGCTAGCCCGAATCGGTGGTTGGTTGTCACGAAAGAAAATAAAAGCATATGAACGAAAAGAAAGTAAACCCAGGACTTTGGTTTCCAACCCGACGAGAGACTCTCACCGATACGGCCTACGGGTGTGGATAGCGATCGGGATTAGGGTCTAATGGTGAGACGTTGCCTCTGAAAGTGGTACCGGCGTCCCATGGGCCCGATATTCCGGTCGGTGCCCAGGATGATACACCGGACTTCCCGGATTCGATCAGTGGGCACTCCCGTGTCCAAAAACACTGATCGATCCCGGGAGCACTAAGTCCGCAACGATATCTCCCAACGTCTCATCCTGCCGCTCCCGCGTGCTAGGATTCGGCGTCTACGCTAAAGGCGTGAGCTTTGGCTAGGGAGTCATCCGCCAAGTTTATTCCCCCTTGGCCCGATGGTCAAAGGCGGTCTTTTTCCCGCCGATGATAATGAAACGCCCCGCGTAACCGTTAGATCCCTACTCCCTATCGATTTCCTAACCCTACGGACGCATCGGGAAGAGCCCCTGAAGGGGTTTCCACCAAAATCCCAGATTTGGGAACTACTCACAAAAATTCATGAAAAAGCAATCTAAATGAAATTTAACCGTTAGAATCATAATCGGACAATTGCAATGCGGAAGTAATAGAGTAGTAGAGACAATACTAAAATTTTAGAAAGATCTGAAAACTTACTTAAGAGTAACAATTACAGCCGTCACAAGGAAATAAAACAGTAAAAAAATACAACTCTCCCGTTTCTGGAACCCTAGGGGTCCTATGTATAGATTTTCGGATCAACCGATCGGGTGACAAGTCAACCGATCGGTTGATCCGTTACAGATAAATTACAGAAAACGGCGAGTTTTCACCCGATCTCACGAACTGATCGGGTGAGTTCTTGAGCGACCGGTTGGATCTTGGAGCAGTCGGGTGAACCGGTCGGTTCGACGCCCGTGTCTTCAGCTCTTTTTCTCAGCTACAGATGAACCGATCGGGTGAGAGTCACCTGATCGGTTGGAATTCTGCTCGAAAAGACAGAGAACAGCCGCCCGCAGAACCGGTCTGTGAACCGGTCGGGTGACTTCTTCGTGAGCTGCGGTAGAGACCGGGTGGTGCACGCGTGCATCACCCGATCGGTTGAAGATGATCAACCGACCGGGTGAGGGGCTGAAAGATGAATTCTTCGACGTTTGACCCCCTGGATCACGCGTGACTTCTCCCGCTGCTCCGGGGACTTGGGATATCATCGTAAAAGGTCCCCTACGTGGTCGAACTCCTGCAATCATGGACAAACAAAGAAAAGTGAAAGAAAACGGGAAAATATACGAAAACGAATAAGAGACGGCGGAAAACACGGAGAAACACAAAAGAAAACGTGCGTGAATATATGAAATATAAGCGCACGTCAAAATCCCCCAAGCTGAACTCTTCCTCGTCCTCGAGGAAGACGAGTGAGAGTAGGAGCTTGGAAGAAAGAAATAGAGAGGAAGAAAGAAAAAGAAAACTCTAAGCCCTAGATCGCCCATCAGAGCCAACAAAATCAAAAACCACTCACCTAGCAAGCAAACGCCAAATCACACCACTAAACCTAGGAAAGCGAGTCCAAATAAGTGTCGTGGGTCCACGCAGTGAAGCGCGAGTGAGCGTGGTCGTGTGCTAGCAAATGGTGATGCTTTCTACGATGTGCTACGAGGCTCGATATACACAAATCCAAGATATGACCCAAATATCGAATTGAATTGAATTAAGCGGCGAATATAAGTTCAAGCATGCATGAGAATAGAGAGAATAGAAGCGTATCATGCATCGGGGACTCCACAACTAGGGTTAAGGAAATCACGCCACTATAGCCTAGATACTAGCTAAAAAGTTCCCAAGCCAAGTGTTTTCGATAACGACGGGGGTTGAGATGATGTGGAGAAGAACACTCGGTGCAAATTCTCGCCTTCCCTTTATTCTTGGCAAGTATGAAAATATTCACACGGGAATTTTTTTTGGGTTTTGGGTATTTGCATATTTTTTTTGGCTTTTTGGCTATACAATCTTTTTCTTTTCTTTTCTTTTTGGGTTTTTCTTTTCTTTTCTCCCTTTTTTTTGGATTTTTGGGATATTGGCTATACACATGTGTACTCTCCCAAGTGGGAGAACGGTACACGACGAGGGGATTTGCACCAAGTAAAACAAAAAAGAAGTCGAAATTTAAACACTTGGGCAAAGGAAACTAATCTCGCTAAATAGAGCGTAGGCTAAATGGGTTATCCTAGTCCTTAGTTATGGAATCCCGACGCATGTGAATTGAAGTATACGATATAAATATAGCATGCATATAGAAGCAGACATTAGAAGCAAATACCGCATATTCAATATCGAAACATGATAATCTAGGGGTCATTCCTGAACAGGTATATAAAGTAAAACAACAAAGCAGAAGCACACCAAATGCTAGTCACGACACACGACTCACAAAAAGCTAAGTGGACCCACGATGCGTGAAATGCAAGAGGACTCGAAATCCTAGGGTTAGTGAGTGTGATTATCGATGCAATGCTAGGTGTGTGTGACTTTGTGGTGATTCATCATAGGATTTATTTCTAGGAGAAAGAGCTAAAGAAAGAAGGAAAAAGAAAAAAGAAAAACACGATGGAAAACGACTCAAATAACGTAGAAAAACAACACAAATGACGCACGAAGTGCGACTCCTCCAAGCTGAAACTTGCATTGCCCTCAATGCAATAAGAGTGAGTACGGGAGGGCAATGAAAATGTGGGGGGATACGCACAGACACGAAAAGAAATGAAAACGAGGAAAAAACACATAGATAAAACTGAAAAAGAAAGAAAAAACAAGATCAAAATCAAACAAAACGAAAAATAAAAAGAAAATAAAATTACACGGCACGACACTCAAAAAGTGAAAAACAAACACACACACACAAAAAATGAGAAAAACAAACAAAACACGACAGCACACCAAAGTAGACTTCCCCCAAGCTAGACCAGAAAGTGCTAGCGAAATGATATGATCAATAAAATCCAGATATGTGCAAGGGGGAGTCAAAAACAAAAGGGGTGAATCTAGAAAGCAGGAGGATCTCAGTCCTCGTCCTCCTCGGAAGAGGGTGTGGATGGGTGGTCGGGGGAGGCTGGGGGTGTGCTGAGAAGTGGGGGAAGAGGCGAAGTAGTAGGGGCAGTGGTGGTGTGAACAATGTGACGAGTGTCGGTGGTGGTGGGTGGTGGTGGTAGGAAGGCGATTAAGGCGGTGGTGAGAGGAATAGAAGTGGAGGAAGTAGGTGCGGTGGTGACGGTAGTGGGGTGTGGTGGGAGGGATCTGGAGCGCACCGGCAATTTCCGCCGGCGCACGTATGGAGTGACGGAGGAGGAGGGATGTAGCGTGGGTGCGTGGAAGTGGTCGGGAGGGATGAAGTGGATGCCGGGGTGGGGTGTGAAGAGGAAGGATGAGAATGTGGTGAGGGGGGTGATGGATGTGGAGAAGTGTGGGTGGGTGGAGGAGAAGATCGCCTGGGTGGTGAAGGTGGAGGTGGTGAAGGTGGAGGTGGTCCGTGGATATGAGTAAGAAGGCGGAGAATGGCGGCCACGTTCCTCTCAAGTGCGAGGAAACGTGGGTGAGTAAGAAAGGAGGATGGAGATGGGTCCGAGGAAACAGAGGACATGGCGAGCTCACGAAGGGCAGCGACCTCCCTCTCGAGCCCCAGACGGGCAGATACCTGACGGCGACCAAAAGATGTGGACTGACGCGAGGCAGAGGTGGTGCCGCCAGGTAAGGTCGAAGAGGTGCCGGCGGCAGTGGTCATGCCGGCACAGGAGACAAGGCCAGAAATGGCCGCAAGGAGGTGCTCAGACGTGATCGGTCCTGGAGCAGAAACAGGACGACTCGGTCCAGCCCCTAAATCTCCTGCAGACGCAGGGATATCCTGCTCGCCTAAGTGGGCGGCAGGGGACGGTGATCTGCGTGCGCCTGCGGGGAGAAAAGGAAGATTCAACCCCGCAAAGAAGTCGGGATCAGGTGGGAAAGTCCAATCTCCCACGAGAGGAACGGCCATGCGGGCGGGGTTGGGTAGAATGGTGTAAGGGGCTGGGGGGTGGCCATAGTTGAAGATGTAGCGGCCAGCAGAGTGGGGTCTAATCATGTGAATGTGCCGCAGGACGTCAATATCAAGACGTGATGGTCCTGCGACAACAGGAAGATCATTGGGGAGGGGAATATTGAATTGGGGGTAAGAGCATATGACAATGATGATGCCCCCACAACAAAACTTTCCCTTACCGGCCCGGCTAATCTCGAGTAGCTTGTAAACAAGCCAATCGCCGCCATGAATGGGGATGGTAGGGGCCCTGAAGCTAACTCCATCATCATCCCGGACATAAGGAAAAGTCATAGCCCAAAGGATAAAAAGATCGGGAATAGTCACATTGCCTGACTCGTCCCTAAGAAAGAATGCAGATGAAATGATCCTGTGGGCTAGACGAAACACGGGATGAATGATGGAGGAGGCCTTGGCTCGACCTCGGGGGTAGTCACGGATCAATGTGAGGCGGAACCAAAATTGATCGACATTAAATTCGGGCATGTACCCGTGGTGTCGGATAGAATCATCCCCGAGATTGGGGAAACCAAATATATCATTAATCGTGTTCAGGGTTGTGGTGACACTACGGTTACGCACCCGAAACCTAACGATCGACCCGGACTCTAGAACAAGTGTGGAGAGGAATTCGAGTGTGAGTGCCGGGTAGGAAGTGGCAGATGCATTAAGGAAGGCTAACCATCCTAAGTTGCCGAAAAGATATTCGATCTCGGTGAAGACACCGAGATCGAGAAGTGTTTGTGCATGCGGGAACTTAGTAGAAAGATGCCCTCGAGCATCAAGCCTACGGTAAAAATCTTTGTGCTCCTGGTCCCGAAAGATATACCCATGCGGGCCCACCATTGGGTCCACAGGGGGGATAATAGGTGTAGGAGGGCCAAGTGTAAGTGCTCGTGTACGGGAAGGAGGGCGCGTTTGTTTTTGCCTCTTTCGAGGCGGCTCCTCTTCCCTCATGATACCCTTCCCCTTATCCTTATCTTTAGCCATGTGTGTGTGCGAGCAAGAATTAGTGCAAAAATCGTGGATGCACACCAACACAAGCAAACGAGCAAGCACAATAAATAGGGCAAATGTATAAAATAAGCTTAGGAGCGAGTTTACCCAAGCGGAGTGGCGGAGCTTGCTCGTTGATGCCCCACACTATTCAGCGAGAGTAGCGTGGAGCCGCGGCGAACTCCTTCGGCAATAATTTTCGAAATGGGGGTGGTTCGGGGGAAAATTAGGTCAAAATCTCGGAATGGGAGGAGAGAGAGGGTTGAGATGATGGAGGGATTGATGGAGGTGATGGGGAGAAGGAGTAATGGAGGAGTAGAGGCCGTGGGGGAGGAAGATCGGTTGTTGGGAGAGAGGGGAAGGCGAAACGACGGCGAGATTTTGGGGGTTTTTGCGATCGGGCGAGACAAAAACGAGCGGGTGTCGGTGGGGTTTATATATGGTTTTAAGTCGAACCGATCGGGTGACTTGTCACCCGATCGGTTGACTGTTAGGTCGAAAATTTTGCCAAAGAAATGCTACAGGCGAACCGATCGGTTGACTTGTCAACCGATCGGTTGGCCGCTCCAGTCAATTTCCCGAGAACTTAGGGCTGCTCACCCGGTCCGGTCAACCGATCGCGCTCGAACTCAACCGATCGGTTGATATTCCCCAAAATTTCCCGAGAGTTCTCCCCAGCTCACCCGGTCTGCCACCCGGTCTCTTCATTACTCAACCGATCGGGTCATATGGGGACAGATCTCGGCATGTATCTGATACTTCCCAACCGATCGGGTGAGTTGTCACCCGATCGGTTGGGGCATGTTTCCTGCAAAAACCAAGAGATTTGATTAAGTCCCCGAACGGATGTTCTCGCGGCTGATTTTATTTATAAAAAGTAGATAAAATAAAGTAAAAATTAACGCTAAAAAGTGGGAAAAAGTTTAGAACATGGGTTGCCTCCCATGAAGCGCACTTGTTTAACGTCGTTGGCTCGACGCCCGCAAGAGATGCTCATGGTGGCTTATACGGGTGATGCCCAAATTTCGGCATCTCTTCCTCGCTGGAGCTGAAGGCGCTTGGAGTAGTAAGCGGCTGGAAAAATACTTGCTCGACTACCCCCCTTGTTCTTGGGGTCCGGGGGCTTTTCCTTGGTGTTGGCGCTTCCCGCCATCTTTTTCAGGATCCGGACCTCGTCTTTAGTGAGGTCCGTGAGCTCTTTCCCCGTTCTCCTCGCAGGAGGAGTCTTGGGGAACCCGGGAGGGGTCGTTCTCGCTGCACTTGGTTTTCCAGCAGCTTCTTTGTCTTCGGGGCCTTCTTCATCTTCTAAGTCCCCCAAGTCATCGGGGGGGTTTCTCAGGAGAATCTCCCAGGAGCTCTCCTCTACAGCTTTTTCTTCTTCTATCTCAAGCAAATTGCATCCAGGGTCATCAGGGGGGTCGGGGTGCTTCATAGATAATCCCAGGTCAAACTCAACTTTCTCTCCGCCGACGTTCAAAGATAGTTTTCCGTTCTTCACATCTATTAGAACGCCAGCAGTGGCCATGAAAGACCGTCCCAGGATAATGGGGGTGTGTGCGTCTTCGGGCATGTCCATGACCACAAAGTCCACAGGCACATGCACCCCTCTGACATTCACGGGCAGGTCATCCACAACTCCTACCGGATATTTCACCGACCGGTCAGCTAGTTGTAGGGTCATCCCGGTGGGTTCCAAATCACCCATCCCTATCCTTCTGTACATCGACAAGGGCATCAAACTAACACTCGCTCCGAGATCGACGAGTGCACGATGAATCTTCACTGCCCCGATCGTGCAAGGAATGGAAAAGCTACCCGGGTCTTTAAGTTTCGGCGGATTTGCCCTCTGGATAAGAGCTCTACACTCCGCCGTCAACACTACTTTCTCCTTTCTGGACCCTCTAGTCACCAAATCTTTCAAGAATTTTGCATAGGAGGGGATTGTTTCGATTGCTTCTAGGAAGGGGATCTGCAAACTCAGGTCCTTGGCCATGGCGAAGAACTTGCCATATTTCTCATCAATTTTTGCCTGAGCCAACCGTTGGGGAAATGGCACAACGGGTTTGTACACTTTAGGGCTCTCTTCCTCCTTCTTCTCTTTCTCTTCTTCAGAGACTCCCTCCAGAGTCATAGGATTTGATGACGAAGCACCGGCGTCGTTTGATTTTTCGATCGGTTTCTCAACGACCGACGGTGCTTCCGGGTTGCTAGGGGGTACTCTAGTAGGAATTTGTGTCCCGCTTCTCAGAACGATAGCGGACACATTCGCGTGCTCGTGCACGAGTGCCGATGTCTGGGTTGCTCCCCTCGGGTTCACCTCCGGTTGTGGCGGCAATTGGTTTTGCGACCTTGCAAGGTTCGCCACTTGTAACCCCAGCTGGGTTACTTGGTCCGTGAGGGTCCGCTGACCCATTTCCAGCTTCTGGTTGATCCTCTCCTGGTTGGTAATATATTGAGTCAAGAGAGACTCAACCGGAGAGACGGCCCTTTGTTGGCCATACTACTGCTGCTGCTGGAACGGCTGCTGATTCCTGGGGGCGTAAGATTGTTGCTGAGATGGTTGCTGCTGATATTGTTGCTGTTGAAACTGACTCTGCTGTGGCCTAGCCGGCTGATATGCTTGTTGCTGCGGCTGCTGAGGCGGCGAGGGTTGAAATGGTGGCCGGTAACTGAAGTTCGGGTGGTTCCGGTTGTTTGGAGAGTAGGCCGGGTTGGAATTTGTCCTTGGCGGGTACGGCGCATTTCCCGTAGGGTTGTAAAATAGTGCGCTCGCCTGATCCAACGGTGGTGATATGTCACCACCGTCGAATTCCCCGAAGAATCCGGACTCTACTGCTGAAACCTGCTGTGTATCGGCCCCACCGGCTCCAACCATTAGTGCGGAGATCTGGGTCGAAAGCAAGTCAAACTTGCTCAAAAGTTTGTCGACGTCCTCGACTCTGTGTACACCCCCAGTTCTTGGTGTGGCTCTCTCGTCACACCACCGCTCATTGTTGGATGCCATATTTTCCAGAATATTCCCGGCATCTTCCTCGCTTCTAGACATGAAGGAACCCCCAGCCGCGGCGTCCATAGAAGATTTCAGGTCATCCCTCAACCCATTGTAGAACAGATTGATAATCTGCCACTTCGGAAGCTCATGGTGAGGGCATCTTATTTGCATCTCTTTATATCTCGTCCAAGCTTCATGCAAGGATTCGTGGCTGGCCTGGGAGAAGGAGGAGATCTCACTCCTTAACTTCATGGTCTTCCCCGGAGGAAAGAACTTTGTCAGAAAGGCATTGGAGAGCTTCTCCCAGGTGTTGAAAGTGTTGGGGTCCTTCCCCCTTAGCCATTGCTTGGCTTTGTCTCGTAAAGAGAAGGGGAACAGCTTCAGACGGATAGCCTCTGTCGTGACACCATTGATCCGGAAGGTGTCACACTTCTCCAAGAAGGAGTCTAGATGCTCGATCGGGCTCTCCATGGGTGCACCCGCAAACTGGTCATGCTGGATCCATGTCACCAATGACGGCTTCAGCTCAAAGCTTTGGGCCGTGATAGCTGGAGGACGGATGGCGGAAGTGGACTCGATAGATGGCATCGAGTATTCCAGCAGGGACTTTTGAGGTGGGGTGTTCTCCTCCATGGATTCGGGATCTTCCCTTCTCCGCTTCTCGGCGGCCAAGCGCCTAAGGGTGGCGTTAATCTCTGGATCAAGGGGGATCAAGTCGTCAAGACTCCTTGAACTCCTGCGCATGAAAAACAACAAACACCCGTGAAGCGACAAGTGGGAAAGAAACAGATAAAATAAGAAATAAAAATAAGAAAAATAAAAAGAAAAAGGAAAATGCGAAAATTATCGCGAGGTAGGGATGTGAGCTAGACACGAGGGTTCATGAGATCCTAAAATAAGCAAGCACGTTGCCTCCCCGGCAACGTCGCCATAAACTTGACAGGCGCCCCGCTTGCGGCGCGGCGGCGCGGTGTCGTTTACCGCAAGTTTCACGGTTAGTGTAGGGTGCGGGAATATCGAACTCAGGGAGGCGAGGTTGTGCTTGGGTCAGGTAGGACCTAAATCACCCCGAGGGGCGAGCTAGCCCGAATCAGTGGTTGGTTGTCACGAAAGAAAATAAAAGCGTATGAACGAAAAGAAAGTAAACCCGGGACTTTGGTTTCCAACCCGACGAGAGACTCTCGCCGATACGGCCTACGGGTGTGGATAGCGATCGGGATTAGGGTCTAATGGTGAGACGTTGCCTCTGAAAGTGGTACCGGCGTCCCATGGGCCCGATATTCCGGTCGGTGCCCAGGATGATACACCGGACTTCCCGGATTCGATCAGTGGGCACTCCCGTGTCCAAAAACACTGATCGATCCCGGGAGCACTAAGTCCGCAACGATATCTCCCAACGTCTCATCCTGCCGCTCTCGCGTGCTAGGATTCGGCGTCTACGCTAAAGGCGTGAGCTTTGGCTAGGGAGTCAACCGCCAAGTTTATTCCCCCTTGGCCCGACGGTCAAAGGCGGTCTTTTTCCCGCCGATGACAATGAAACGCCCCGCGTAACCGTTAGATCCCTACTCCCTATCGATTTCCTAACCCTACGGACGCATCGGGAAGAGCCCCCGAAGGGGTTTCCACCAAAATCCCAGATTTGGGAACTACTCACAAAAATTCATGAAAAAGCAATCTAAATGAAATTTAACCGTTAGAATCATAATCGGACAATTGCAATGCGGAAGTAATAGAGTAGTAGAGACAATACTAAAATTTTAGAAAGATCTGAAAACTTACTTAAGAGTAACAATTACAGCCGTCACAAGGAAATAAAACAGTAAAAAAATACAACTCTCCCGTTTCTGGAACCCTAGGGGTCATATATATAGATTTTCGGATCAACCGATCGGGTGACAAGTCAACCGATCGGTTGATCCGTTACAGATAAATTACAGAAAACGGCGAGTTTTCACCCGATCTCACGAACCAATCGGGTGAGTTCTTGAGCGACCGGTTGGATCTTGGAGCAGTCGGGTGAACCGGTCGGTTCGACGCCCGTGTCTTCAGCTCTTTTTCTCAGCTACAGATGAACCGATCGGGTGAGAGTCACCCGATCGGTTGGAATTCTGCTCGAAAAGACAGAGAACAGCCGCCCGTAGAACCGGTCTGTGAACCGGTCGGGTGACTTCTTCGTGAGCTGCGGTAGAGACCGGGTGGTGCACGCGTGCATCACCCGATCGGTTGAAGATGATCAACCGACCGGGTGAGGGGCTGAAAGATGAATTCTTCGACGTTTGACCCCCTGGATCACGCGTGACTTCTCCCGCTGCTCCGGGGACTTGGGATATCATCGTAAAAGGTCCCCTACGTGGTCGAACTCCTGCAATCATGGACAAACAAAGAAAAGTGAAAGAAAACGGGAAAATATACGAAAACGAATAAGAGACGGTGGAAAACACGGAGAAACACAAAAGAAAACGTGCGTGAATATATGAAATATAAGCGCACGTCAGAGGCCATGGGGGTGGAGATCTCTGAGCTGAAGCGGTAGGTGGCGACGTTGAAGGCGATTGATCTGGAGACAAAGAAGGTAGGGGCCATCTACAAGTATCAGGAGGAGGATTACCTCCCCATAATGAGGTCGATGAGGGTAGAAGGCGTGGAAGAAAGGCAGCAGGCAGGCTTTAGGAGGGTGGAGGCGAGGCTGGCGAAGCTGTATCCTGCCTTGGAGGTCGACTTATCCAAGCTGACCACTGATGATGAAGAGGATGAGGTCGATGCACTTGGGGAGGTGATGCTGCATATTCTTCGGGGAGTGGTTGCATATGTAGGGCCGGTCTCGGGGCAATGCTGACGTCCCCTAGATTTGGCACTATGTAAAGTCGGAACGGGTATACCAGGATTAGAATTTATAACCGCAAGCGCACAGTATTGTAGTGTGGCTTGGGGTCGAACACGGGGATGCGTGTGATATGCTTGAGAATAAATAGGAACTGGATCACCCGGTGGGTGAGCTAGCCCAATCGCTTGGTGGGTTATCACGATATGAAACTACGAAAATGTGTAAGATATAAAAAGTAACCTGATCACTCCATATTTTACACCTTTTTTCTGCTTGTTTGCATGCCATTTAGATCGCCCATATCACGTTTTTCACGATTATTCGACAATATTGCGATGCTTTTCACGATTTCTTATTTTTGTCGTATTTCAGGAGATTTGGAGCGATTTGGAGTGATTCTGAGATGCACCCACTCCGGAGTGTCACCCGTGACTCTTTCGAGGGGAATTCTGCGATTGGAGAGGAGTGGAAGAAGAAAGAACGTCGTAGGAGCGACGAGGAAGCAAAAATACGAAGATTGGGCATTTTCAGCATGCCACTCGGCCGAGTGAAGGAGTCACTCGGCCGAGCATCGATAGCCCGCTCGGCCGGCCAGATTGGACACGCAACAGACTCCATATCAGCGTGTACTCGGCCGAGCATCGACAGACCACTCGGCCGAGCACGGATACACCACTCGCCCGAGTGGCATCAAGACGACGGCAACCAAAATTCCCGAGTTACTGTAATCCGTCAGTCAGCCCCGAGTTCCGATTCGGCCGAGTGAAGAAATCCCATCGACCGAGTGAAGAAAGTCACTCGGCCTAGTGACTCCCGAGGAGACGACCCCCAAAAGTCCAGACTTACTGGAATCCGTCAGGGTCCGTCACTCGACTGAGTGACATTTGTCACTCAGCCGAGTGAGCCGCGCTGCTTGTAGCGTAAATTGTGATTTTCAAGCTGCGTAGGGGCAATTTTGTCACAGTTTTTTGGACGATTTTGGGGGGTATTTAACCCCAGTTTTTAACCTAGTTTGGAGAGCTTTTCTCATACTTTTGGTAGCCCTTTTTGATTACTTTTTAGGAGATTAGATTTAGTTCTTTAGAGAGAGATAAAAAGTTCTATTTTGTTGGATGCTATTGAATCTTCATTGGTTTGTCTCTCTTTCTATCAAAAACATCATTTTTATTGATATATTGTCTATTGCAATGAATTCTATTGTTTTTATTATTGAATTTCTAATGATTTGCATTATGAATTGCGAGTAGTTTTATCGTCTTAGGGCGTAGGGATGAACCTTACGAACCATATTTCTAATTTGTGATGAATTGGTGAATTCTTGTTAGAATTGATTAGGGTTAGTTTGGGATTGATTTAATACGGATAGCTAGGGATTCATACCGATCGAGATTTGCAAGAGATTGGATCCCAACTCGATAGGAAGCCCTAGAAATTCGAATTGGGTTACAACTGGATTTCTCTGGAATCGGTTTGCAAGAGATTGAACCGAAACTAGGGTTTTTGATTGCAATTCTATACCAATACTCATTTGCAAGAGATTGGACGGGTAGGAACTATCCCAACCTAGGTCGTAGCTCGAGTTTGCATGAGAGTGGGCTCGAGATACGATTGAACGATGATGTTGTTCTTCACGCTAGCTTACCTAGGTTAGGGTTTGCAAGAGATTGGACCCTACCCTAGGTTTGCTATAGACCGACAATAGCGCGAGAGCGTGAGCTTGGTTCTACATTTAGTTGCAACTAGTTCACCTGAATTTCAAGTCTAGCAATTGTGAAACCTACGAATCACAATGACGAGATACGGTTTGTAGCAGGGATTCCCTATCCCTAGGCGTTTTTTATTAATTGGATATTTTCTTTATACAATTGAACGACTGTGACCGCTTTATTGCGAATATTTCTCGACCGTTCTTATAGCTAGGTGAATTGAAGAAGACACCGTCATTTGCCCTCCTCGTGTTCGATACCCGCTCACCGCTATACCGTGCGCTTGCGGTAAGACTAGCGAGTCCCGTTCCGGGTGTGTGTCCGGGGCGCGACCAAGTTTTTGGCGCCGTTGCCAGGGAGGCGATAGTGTTTGATTCTACCTACCTAGCTATTTTTTTATTATTATTTCTATTTTTATATTACCCTTCCCTTGTGCTAACTATTTCTTTGAAACTCTGTTTTTCCTTGCATGTACACGAGATCCACAGCGGACCCCGAAGAAATACTATACGATCCGTAGATCGAACGTACATTGAGGAGGATCAGATTGGAGAGGAGACTCGATACGGAAGGGAATTTTATGACCCATCCTGAGACAGTCGAAGAATTGGCGGCGCGAATGGCGAGGATCATTTCCATTAGAGATAGGCTTCAGCCTAAGACTTCCTCCACAACCTCGTCCATAGCTATGCCGGAGTTGGCGACCGACAAAAATTTCGAGTTGAAGACTGGATTGGTAGTTCTGATGCAGCAAGACCCTTTTCATGGGAATTCCCATGAAAACCCTCATTACCACATCCAGCTCTTTTTATCAAAATGTGCCACCTTCCAAATGCCGGGCGTCTCCATAGATGCTATCAGACTGCACCTCTTCCCCTTCGCACTCAAGGACAAAGCATTATATTGGTTGAGAATGCAGGCTGAAGGAATCTTCACCACTTGGGATGAATTGGCAAGTGCCTTCGTCGACAAATTTTACCCGCCCTCCAAGACGGTGAAGATAAGAAGTGCCCTCATGTCCTTCAAGCAAGGACCGCATGAGACTCTCTATGAGGCGTGGGAGAGCTTCAAGGACTTGCAGCATCAATGCCCCCATCACAGCATAGAGGATTGGGAGCTTGTCCACAGTTTCTACAATGGACTCCAACCGGGCACAAAACAGATTATTGATGCTACCGCCAACGGAGCCATTTTGTCAAAGACCCCCCATGAAGCTACGGCCTTGCTAGAGGAGATGGCCTCCAACAACCAACAGTGGGGCGACGAGTGATGACATTCTTCGTCCTCCTTGAAGCCCACGAGTATTTATGAGGCCAAGGCCGTGGCGGAGCTTGCTAGCAAATTTGACTCTCTGAAATGCATTACCGAGCCGCATGGAGCTCCTTCTACATCCACACCGACAAACCATATGAGTGATTGGCAAGACCAATCCCAAGCCATGTATGTAGGAGGAGAGCATGGAGAAGGAGCTTTGGAGCAAATTCAGTATGTTGCGGGGAATTCCGGATATTGGGCCAATCCGGCCGCTAGAAACCATCTGGGTTTTTCCTATGCTAATAATGATGGTGCCTTGAACCACCTGCCACAACAACCTCCTCAAGCTCGGGCTCCACCACCACAACTGAATTATCAACCAAGGGGGCCACCGCAACAAAACTTCCCACCTAGGCAGCAAGTGGGACCTTATAGGCCACCCGAGTATAATCAAGGTTGGAGAAATCCCAACCCTCCGCAAGCTCAACCACGTTCGGATTTTGAAGCTAAGGTGGAGGAGTTTATGGTGGAGCAGAGGAAGATTAACGCCACGTTGAAGGCGGGACAAGATTCTCTTACCACCGTCATCGCTCAAATTGTAGAGCAACTTGCGTTGCTCAATAGAAACAACCAACAATTGCCGGCTCAACCCGAGCCAAATCCACGGGGCAACACCGGCCATATCAACGCGGTTGTTGCGGTTACGACAAGGGGTGGTAAGGATACCATTCCCGTCATGACTCAAGTCAAGGAACCCGTGGTGGAGATTCTAGAAGAGAGCGAGCCGGCAATTGAGGTGGAAAAAGAGAGGGAGCCGCAAGAAGGAGCAAAATCTAGAGTGGAGGAACCTATTGATGAGCGCCGATTCATGCCACCGGTGCCTTTCCCTCAACGGCTAGCTAGAGCCAAGATCGAGAAGAGGCTAGCCAAGTTCCTCGAATACTTGAGAGGGGTGAGCCTCAATATCCCTTTCCTTGATGCCATAGTGGAAATCCCATCCTACGCGAAGTTCTTAAAGGACTTGATTACGGGAAGGAAAAGGAAAGAGAAGATCATGCTCGCGGAACAAGGAACTTGGTTCACTAGGAGGGAAAAGGAGCCTGCCAAATTTAAAGATCCCGGGAGCTTTCAGATTCCTTGTACTCTAGGGGGCGTCCCCTTACAAAAAAGCATTGGTTGATTTGGGCGCTAGTGTGAGCCTCATGCCTCTCACCATGTTCTGGAAGTTGAATACCGGCATGGATTTAAAGCCAACCGACATGAGGATTCAACTCGCAGACGGTCAGATTACAAGGCCGGTTGGGATCGCGGAGAACATCTCACTCCAAGTTCCGGGAGGCATATGCTTGCCTTGTGATTTTGTGATAATGGATATCAAGGAAGAGGGTGACACATCGCTCATACTTGGACGCCCATTCCTCGCCACCGCGGGTGTAATCGTCGATGTGCGGGAGGGGACTCTTACCTTGAACGTCGGCAACATTGAAGTAGAGCTCCATATACCGAAGGCTATGAAGCACATGCCGTATTATGAGGAGCTAGATTATGTGGACCTCCTTGACGAGGTCATTGAAGAGGCTATCCCCCACTCCATCGGTGCACTCCACGATGATGGATTTGAAGAAAGCCAAGATTTGAGCGAAGAAGAGACATTGGAGGACTCTCCTAATAGCTCCACGGCGAATGATGATGTCGACGCTGAAGTCGCAAGAATACGAGAGCTTTGCAAAGTCTCGACATTGAAGAATCCAAAGAAAGCTCCACCGATTCGAAGATCGGTGTCACCGGCGAAGTCAAAGACCGGAACAAGCTCAAGCCTTGGGGAGCCATCCCCCAACATTACCCATGATGAAGGCGCACTGAGGAAGGCCACGCACCACCACGATCCAAATCCGAGCGGTCTTCCCGGCAAATTCGACGGGTGCATCTCATACGCACCCAACATCCCTACGCTAATTTGAAAATCCAAAGGGGTCGAGCTCAAGACCTTAAACGAGCGCTTGTCGGGAGGCAACCCGATGGTTTTTGCATTATTTTTATTTTGGTTTTTATTTTTGTTTTAGACTTTGCTAGTGTTTTGAGTCAATTGCCTATAAAAATCTTGACAACGGGTCTTAATTCTTATGACAGGAGAGGAGAAAAGGAGATCTCTCATATGGAGGATGACCGAGGCAAAGAAGAGCGCTCCAGGAATGCGCTCGAGGCTTAGGAAGAGGAAGAAACCAACTGGAGGAAGAAAAACAGAGAGTAGAGCTAAACGGAGCCCCGAAGCAGAAAACAGCACGCCACTCGGCCGAGTATCATATACCACTCGGCCGAGCACAGTACCCCACTCGGCCGAGTGGGGCACCAACCAGGGAAGTCTGCGAAACCAACTCTCTGTCTTTTTTGTGCATTTCAGTATTAACTGCCACTCGGCCGAGTACATTTAGTCACTCGGCCGAGTGAAACAGATACCCTCCTACGGCGAGAACTGCTGAGTAGCTTGTGCCACTCGGCCGAGAGGATTTTATCCATTCGGCCGAGTGAAGCAAAGCCACTCGGCCGAGTAGTAAGTGGCGGGGAGAAATTTAAAAATTCTTTCGTTCACGTCACTCGGCCGAGTGACATATTCACTCGACCGAGTCGTAACATCCCCTATATAATTGGCAACAGGCTCGGTGCGATTTTCAAAGCGCTTTATTCCCAAATTCTCGCCCAAGGTAGCGCCGATTCACATCCCCTCTCCTGCAGCCTCAGTTCCCTCGCCTGATTCAACTCGCCGCCGGCTCAAACTAACCGACCATCGCCGGCGACGACTCCCCACCGCTCGCCGACCTCCGGCGACCACCCCTCGCCGCCGGCCGACCGTCGTTCTCCCCTATTTTGCCCCAAACTCCATTTTCTCCCCATTTTTCTTGATCCGTACGCCCATTGAGCCCCATACTGAAATCAACTTCTTTATCTACCTATTATACCCCATCTCCCCTATGTATTTTGAATATTATCCGCTGATATCATTATTTGATTTGTAGGCTATCTTGGGGGAGCTTTGGGGAGCTTCTGGACGCGCTTTTGGCTTCACGGAGGCGGCGCTCTTCGCACGCACTTGCTGATTTGCTCTCGCGACGTGTTCAGGTACATTCGTTCCATTCTTTTTAGCACGCCGCATATTATTCTTGTTGGGTGAGCACTCGCGGCACACATGCCGCCCCGCACTAGGCCACGCACGCGGGGAGCCTCTTCCAAGCGGAAGAGGACAGATGATCCCGGTCCCTCTCACGCTAGGGAGGACTCCCCTCCACCTAGCCCGCCACCGCCACCACCACCCACATAGCCTATCCCAACCGATCCTGTCCCTCCACCCGCTCTCGTTGTCGGGCCGATGGGGATCACGTTTCGAAACGACGCACACTGCGCCCAGTTCGAGCGTATCTACCATCGCTTGATAGTACCCTCTAGGTTCGCACACTTAGCTGACCTTGACCATCTAGGGGTACTCGAGGGGCTTCTCACGTTGTACGACAACGTGGGATGGCGTGATTTTCTTGCTGTGTCAGCGGATACTTTCATCCGTCCGACACTATAGGTCCTAAGCTTGATTGACCGGACCCCTGGAGGTTGCACATTTCGCCTGATGGATCGAGAGTGCGAGATCACTCTCGACATGCTTCGTGCATTCTTCCAGTGGCCTCCTGTCCCTGTCCCCGACCGTGCCTACGCACCCACGCACATCCCACCACCGTAGTTCGACGCCTCCACATTCTGGACACGGATCACGGGATCACCACTTGGCTTTGACCCTAGTAGGGACAAGGCCTCAGCCATCCTGCACCCCTGCCTCCACATTGCACAGCGCCTCATGGCGACTACTTTTTTGGCGAGGTACACGCCTGGGACGATGCTACGCCTGAGCTCTACATGCTCTACGCGATGACTCGCCCCAGAGTTCTGGATAGGGGTAGCGACGACCTGGTCCCCGTCGTTGAGATCGATATAGCTAGTTGGTTCTTAGACCGCATCATTATTTCGGTGAGCGCTCGCTCACCTATTTGCTGCGGCGGTCTGATCACGCTTCTAGCCCTTATGACCGGCGTAGACCTACCTGACGACCTTTGACGAGCCCCGGGCCCCACTGCACTTTCGATAGATGTTATGGCCCGGATGAAGATGCTTCGTCCCCACGACCAGCGGCACTGGGTATGGTTGCACGGCCCCTTTAGTGCCGATTACATGATCCTCCCGAGCCCCGCTCGGACACATATAGGACCGGCACATGGGGACTAGCTTTCGACGATTGATCTCCTGATCCCCGCCGCCTACGTGCTAGAGGCCGAGGGAGCTGAGCAGGCACCCCCTGCACCTGTCGACCCCGTGATCCCTCATCCTGAGCATGCGCTTTCTGCACCTCCCGACACCTCTGTCCACACTTCTGTCAGTGTCGGGAGTACCCTTGCTGAGTCGTCCACCACGACCACCACGCCCACCACCACCAAGACCACCACTGCTGTGCCTATCTCGGTTGAGCCTATTTCCTCACTTCTTCCCGAGCGTCCACCCACTATCCTTGAGAGCGGCGAGTCTTCCTTCTCTGCCGTTGGGGAGACCCTGACTAGTTTACTGTCCGCTGGGGTGTCACCTTTTGGTCCTTACACTTCCTCCCCAGTGGTCGACCCTTCTGTCTCCACCGCAGCTGTCCTTTTCGAGAGTGTCGTGACGTCTGTCCCCACACCTGTGTCACTGACCTCTCCTGCTGCCTCGTCACCCATTTTTTCCACCACCATTGCTGCTGTTGCTTCCACCTCGTACTAGCCTGCATCACAGCCTCACACTGAGGCTGGGCATCCACTAGTGAGCACAGCCCCCTTTCCACACATACCTGCTAGCCCGATTATTTACACTGCCCATGTCAGATAGCCCCGTCCTTCACAGCCTAAACCTGTGCGTCCCTCGGCTCCACCACCCCCTGACACTCTACTTCAGAGCCTTTGTGCTCTTGAGGGGGCTGTTAATGGACTCTGAGGAGACTTCAGGGCTCTCTCTGCCACGGTCAGTTCTGTGCAGTCCCGCGTCACCATGCTTCCTGATATTCAGGCTTGCCTGAATCAGATCGTGGCGCGACTGCCTCCACTACACCCACCCACCCAGCAGACACCTCGACCACCACCTCCACCACCACCACCGCCACAGAACGATGATGGTGCAGCAGCACCACCAGCTTAGGCACACCCTTGATGCCATTGATATCTTTTGTCGATTATGCTGCCCCTTTTCTGCTGGTCATGGAGTATTTTTTTGCCCCCCTCCTCCCCTCACTATTTTGGTCCCTGTTCTGATCACATCATTTTATATTTTTTTGAGAGAGGGAGTGTATTTTTGGTGACACATATCTGCATCACTCTGATCTTTGCATGCATCACATCCGCATCATATTTTCTGTTTATTTTTCTTTTTTCTTATCATGCATGCATCCTCACCCACCCCACCCATTTCTCGTCTCTCGGTGTGCCACACTTTGCACATTGAGGACGCTGTGCACTTTAGCTTGGGGGAGTGAGTTCTCGCACTTTTTTGCTTTTATCGCCTTTATTTTTAGGTTTTTTCACATTTTTTTTCCGCTTTTGCACCCATTTTTCATCACTTTTTCATTTTCTTTACCATGCATCACGTTTTTCTTATTCTCTTTGTGTGCTGCATTGTAAATAGTTCTTTTTCTTTTATCTTTATTTCTTTCATCTTTTGCTAGAGATGATTTTTCTGTGATGACGATGACGTGGTGTTAGCTTTTCTCAATATGCATGTTAATTTTGTCATGTCATAGCTTTTGTTTTTGATATCATATGCTATGTTCTGCTTTGCATTTAGAAATAGTAACCCACTTCTTTTTCCGTTTGAAAATGGATGAAATTCTATTATTAGCTGATGTCTGATAATTCATATGTATGCTATCGTAGAAAACACACCAAGATTCACGCATTGATTGCTTATGTCTGGAGTACTGCTTTCTTTTCTCATACCACTTCTTATTGCATGATTTGTACGCTTCACTTCAGGTTGATTGAATGTTTGCTAGCATTGGTAAATCTGGACTAGTTTGCTTTTTGAGATTAAACTGAGTAGATTAAATTACCCTGCTGAAGTTGTCATGCACGTCTTATAGAGTGAACCGAGAGATACATTTATTTCTTTCTCCACATATCTTGAACATTATTTCTCTATTTTAAATTCATTGGTGAATCTCCCCTTAGTAATTCTATTATTGGCATCTCCCCCGTTATTATATCACATGCTCCAAATTCCCCAAAGCCAAAAAGAAAAAAAAATACTTGTATATCCTTCTCTTTTGATTTGGGACCATTTGTGTATATATGTTATTCGAAAAAAAAAGAAAAAAAAGGGGGAAAAGAAAAGAAAAGAGAAAAGAAGTTCGAAAACGATCCCATCTCATACCCTTTCTCTCTTTCTTCCATCCTTTTGCTTTTATTTTTATTTCTTTTACCTTTGGAGCTTCAAAAAGAAACGTGGAATGTAAATATTGTTTTGTTTATGCCACCACACTTATGGATAAGCTTGGGTGAGGGGATCCAATGATGTGTGTGAGAGTGACTACATGACGATGCATGACAACCTAGGCTAAGTAATATTTTATACTCGGTGAGATTGCTAAAAGTTTCACGAAATCCAGAAATCTGCGCTTAGCATTCATATCATGAAAACCACACTTTTCTATTCTTATTACTCCATTGTGTGATATCTCTTATACTCCTTATAGAAAGCATTCAATTGAAAAGTGTGTGATCTACGATTTTGTATACCGCTTTAGATGCTTCAGACGATGTTAATTCTAGAATTATTCCATTTTTCATGCTATATTGATAATCTTGGGTTTTCTATGTCAAATGCACCATTATACTATGATATCGAGATAAAAGTCTTTGACACGTGTTTTATATTCGATGCGTGCTATATGAGTAAGCAAAACCCACGTCCTGAGAAAAATGATCTAGCAACTTCCTTCTTCGTTTTCTATTTTGTTTTTCATTTTTCGTTTTCCATTTTTCCATCGTTTCCATTATCTTTATCCACCGGGTTCGCTCTTTACTCATCTTCCTCGTGGACGAGTAAGAGGTAAGCTTGGGGGATTTTGATCACTCCATATTTTACACCTTTTTTTCTGCTTGTTTGCATGCCATTTAGATCGCCCATATCGCGGTTTTCACGATTATTCGACAATATTGCGATGCTTTTCACGATTTCTTGTTTTTGTCGTATTTCAGGAGATTTGGAGCGATTTGGAGTGATTCTGAGATGCACCCACTCCGGAGTGTCACCCGTGACTCTTTCGAGGGGAATTCTACGATTGGAGAGGAGTGGAAGAAGAAAGAACGTCGTAGGAGCGATGAGGAAGCAAAAATACAAAGATTGGGCATTTTCAGCATGCCACTCAGCTGAGTGAAGGAGTCACTCGGCCGAGCATCGACAGCCCGCTCGGCCAGCCAGATCGGATACGCAACAGACTCCATATCAGCGTGTACTCAGCCGAGCATCGTCAGACCACTCGGCCGAGCACGGATACACCACTCGCCCGAGTGGCATCAAGACGACGGCAACCAAAATTCCCGAGTTACTCTAATCCGTCAGTCAGCCCCGAGTTCCGACTCGGCCGAGTGAAGAAATCCCATCGACCGAGTGAAGAAAGTCACTCGGCCGAGTGACTCTCGAGGAGACGACCCCCAAAAGTCCAGACTTACTGGAATCCGTCAGGGTTCGTCACTCGGCCGAGTGACATTTGTCACTCGGCCGAGTGAGCCGCGATGCCTGTTGCGTAAAGTGCGATTTTCAAGCTGCGCAGGGGCAATTTTGTCACATTTTTTTGGGCGATTTTGGGGGGTATTTAACTCCAGTTTTTATCCTAGTTTGGAGAGCTTTTCTCATCCTTTTGGCAGCCCTTTTTGATTACTTTTTAGGAGATTAGATTTAGTTCTTTGGAGAGAGATAAAAAGTTCTATTTTGTTGGATGCTATTGAATCTTCATTGGGTTGTCTCTCTTTCTATCAAAAACCTCATTTTTATTGATATATTGTCTATTGCAATGAATTCTATTGTTTTTATTATTGAATTTCTAATGATTTGCATTATGAATTGCGAGTAGTTTTATCGTCTTAGGGCGTAGGTATGAACCCTACGAACCCTATTTCTAATTTGTGATGAATTGGTGAAATTCTTGTTAGAATTGATTAGGGTTAGTTTGGGATTGATTTAATACGGATAGCTAGGGATTCATACCGATCGGGATTTGCAAGAGATTGGATCCCAACTCGATAGGAAGCCCTAGAAATTCGAATTGGGTTACAATTGGATTTCTCTGGAATCGGGTTGCAAGAGATTGAACCGAAACTAGGGTTTTCGATTGCAATTCTATACCAATACTCGTTTGCAAGAGATTGGATGGGTAGGAACTATCCCAACCTAGGTCGTAGCTCGAGTTTGCACGAGAGTGGGCTCGAGATATGATTGAACGATGATGTTGTTCTTCACGCTAGCTTGCCTAGGTTAGGGTTTGCAAGAGATTGGACCCTACCCTAGGTTTGCTATAGACCGGCAATAGCGCGAGAGTGTGAGCTTGGTTCTACATTTAGTTGCGACTAGTTCACCTGAATTTCAAGTCTAGCAATTGTGAAACCTACGAATCACAATGACGAGATACTGTTTGTAGCGGGGATTCCCTATCCCTAGGTGTTTTTTAATAATTGGATATTTTCTTTATACAATTGAACGACTGTGACCGCTTTATTGCGAATATTTCTCGACCATTCTTGTAGCCAGGTGAATTGAAGAAGACACCGTCATTTGCCCTCCTTGTGTTCAATACCCGCTCATCGCTACACCGTGCGCTTGCGGTAAGACTAACGAGTCCCGTCCCGGGTGTGTGTCTGGGGCGCGACCATAACCTAGGACCTTGGTTTCCACCATATTATGAGTTCTCTCTATTATGACCGACGGATAGGTATACGATCGGATTCTAGGGTTTAGTGGTGAGACGTTGCCTCTAATGGCGGTACCTAGCGTCCCATGGGCCCGATATTCTGGTCGATGCCATGGATGATACGCTAGGTCTACCCGGGTTCGGACGGTGGGCATTCCCATGTCCAACACCGACCGACTCCGGGAGCACTAAGCTTGCAACGATTGCTCCTGACATTTCATCCAAGCCGTTTCCACGTGTGAGGAATCAATGTCTACGCTAGGGGTGTGAGCTGTGGCTAGGGGATCAAACTCCCGTTTTATTTCCCCTTGGCCCGACGGTCAGAGGCGGTCTTTCTCCCGCCAATGACAATAAAACGACCCGCGTAACCATCTAAATCCCTATATCCTATCGAAACCCTAATCCTATGGTTGTTCAAGGGAGAACCCACGAAGGGGCTTCCATCAATGTCTCTGTTTAGAAAACTACTCACTAATCTTAGCAATAGATTCAACAAAACAAATTTCAGCCATTAAAATGAAGATCAAGCAATAGAATACTAAAGCAAATGGTATTAATAACGCAATATTAAAGTATCAATGCGATCAAGAAACTTACATAACAAAATAAATTCTCAGCAGCCAAAAACCCCTTAAAAACAGTTAAGAAAATGGGGATTATGTTTTCTGGGAAACCTATGGCTATATTTACAATTTGGTAAGATGCCAAGGAATATTCCCACAAGAAGACAAAAATAAACGTCCAACCGATCGGTTGAAACATCAACCGATCAGTTTAGACGACCGTTTGACTGGGTCTTCAGCTTCTGAGATACTTCACCCGATCACTGAACGATCGGGTGAAGTTGTTGGGTCGTGAGCTGGGGAAACTTCTGCGATAGGTGAACCGATCGGTTGACACGTCAACCGATCGGGTGGAGTTTGCGCTAAAAAAAGAGAGTTCTGCCATGACCACCCCATCCCTGAACCGATCGTGTGGGGTCTGCTCTTCCTTGCTTCTTGCTCGGGTCTGACATGGGCGCACGAACCGATCGGGTGGATCTGTCCACTCTATCGGTTGAGGGCTGATACATGCTCTAACTTGACGATTGGCCCTCAAGATCTCGTGCGACACCTCCCGTTGCTCCGGGGACTCATGATGTTTGCTTTGTATGTCCCCTGTGCCAGCAATCTCCTGCAAGTACACACAAACACAAAGAAAGTGAAAAGGAACTAAAAATCACAAAAAGACGGACTCAAAATAACAAAAAACGACGGGAAAGCACGGAGAAGACATGCATGAATATACAAAATATAAACGCGCGTCAAAATCCCCCAAGCTAAACCCTTCCTCGTCCTAGAGGAAGACGAGCGAGAGTATGAGCTCGGAGGGAAAAATAGAAAGGAAGAAACAAAAAAAGAAAAGAAAATCCTAGATTATCCGTCAGAGCCAACGAAATAAAACATGCCACACTAATCATGCATGCGATAAGCACATCACTAAACCCAGGAATATGAGTCCATACAAGTGTCGTGGGTACACGCGGTGAAGCGCGAGGGAGTGAGGTCGTGAGCTAGCAGACGGTGTAACTATCTAAGTTGTGCAATAAAGCTCCATATACTCATACCCATGCAATGACCCAAATATCGAATCAATTCGAATTAGTGGTGAATAACAGTTCAAGCATGCATGAGAATAGAGTAAGAATAGAAATATATCATATGTCGGGGACTCTACTGCTAGGAACTAGGAGATCACCGCACGAATGCCAAGATGATTGCTAGAAAATTCCCTATGCCAATCGTGTTCGAAATCGAAGGGGGTTGAGTAGGTGCGGAGGAGATCACTTGGTGCAAATTCTCGCCCTCCCTTTATTCATGGCGGTAGGAATAATATTCACATCATGATTTTTTTTTGGGTTTTGGATATTGGTATATTTTTTTGGATTTTTGCTATACATATTTTTTTTCTTTTCTCTCTTTTCTCTTTTTTTGAAAGTGGGATAATGAAAAGTGTGCACTCCTCCAAATGGGAGAACGATGCACGACGATGGGATCTGCACCAAGTAAAAAAAAAGAATACGAATTCTAAACACTTGACAAAAGAAAAAATTTTCGCAGATCAGAACATAAGCAAACGGGTTATCCTAGTCCCATTGGTAGAGTCCCGCCACATGCGATTTGAAGCGTAAATATGTAGATAATTCATGCATAAAGAAGCACACAGTGAAGGCAAAATACCGCATATTCGAAATTGAAGCATGATAGTCTAGGGGTCATCCAAGGACATGCATATAAAATAAAATCACAACATAGAAGCACACCAACTAGCTAGTCACGACACACAACTTACACAAATGCAAAGTGAACACACGGAGCATAAAATGCAATAGGACTCGGCTTCCTAGGGTTAGTGAAAGTGATTATCGTAGCTAAGCTATGTGTGTGTGGGGTTCCGTGGCAGTTCATCATGTGGGGTCATCTCTAGGAGAGGGATAATAAAAAAGAAGGAAAGAAAAAGAAAAATACGACGAAAACGACTCAAAAACGGGAAAAAGACAAGACTGGCGAACAAAGTGCGACAAATAAACAAGAAAAACATGAAAAACACACAAACAGAAACATACAAAAATAAAGAAAAGAAATATCGAAAACAACTATACAAAAGATATACATACAGACACACAAAACAAACACACATCAAACAAAAGACAGGACAACAATCACACAAAAAATTTGATTTCCCCCAAGCTGATCATGACAATGCCAGAAAAGAGAAGTGATCATGGTGAATCAGAGAAAGATGGCTAGGGGGAAATCAGTCCGAGCTGCCATCGGAGGAATTGTAGGGAGATGGTGAAGAAGGAGGTGAATAGTGGACGAAAGATGATGGTGTGGACGATGGAGAGGGAGTGCCGACAGGAGAAGGAGGGGCAACTGGCTGGATCATAGGTGGATCGAAATTGATCGATGGATCGTGGTGGATTATGATGGCACCAGGTGAACCGACATACGGGTGCCAATCGGGAGGATCCAAGGGTGGAAGATGTACTAGTATATAATACCAAGGATCCGGATAGAATTCCCACAGTAAGTGAGAAGTGTGATTGGGGATTCACTCAAGAGATGATGGTGGGAGGACGACAAAAGGAGCATTGTTAGGACCATAGAGGTAGACTGCACGTTCGTGACCAAAATGAGTGATCATTCCAATATCGATTAAGTAGTTGCGATGATGCGGGTCCGCCCCGGTAAAATCTGGAGGTCAGACGGTAGCCTCAAAACATGGCTGACAATAAGAGTAATAATCCCCCCACAACAAATAGGTCCAGAGGTTGCACGACTAACATGTAAAATCTCATGGATGATCCAATGGGCGGTGTTAATGGGTAATGGGTCATGTCCACGGATACTGTCGTGAGACATGGCATACAGAAAGAAAAGCTCGTCCCTAGACACCGTGGAAACATCCACGCAGGAAAAGATGGTGTTGGCAAAGAGGCAGTGGGTGAAGTGGTAACATGGGTGTATAATATAGGAGGCAAGTGCCCCCGATGGAAAGGCGGGATATCGGGTGAATCGTTGCCAAACGCCATCGTCCCGAAAGTAAGAATAGATATCAGATCGATCATGAGTTATACATTCAACATAATGATCGGGGTGAGGGAAATTCAGCGAATTGTTAAGCTCAGCAAACGTCATAGTAAAGTCGGCATTAAAAATGGAGAAAGCGAATCCCCAATCGTACACTTCGAGTGAAGAAAGGCACTCGAGTGTGAGATTTTGATGTGTGTGGGCATGAGCACGCAGAAGGAAATTGCACCCAATGCATTCGAAAAGTTTGGCGACGCCCCTCAAAAGTCCGAGAGATTCGAGCGTGGGGTGATCAGCAAAAGGGTAGGTCGCATGGGGCGATGAAGAAGGGCGTGCAGACGTGCAGATTGTTCTTCAGATGAAGGATTAATGCCAAGGAAAGAAGCGAAAAAAGGGCCGTGTAGGGAGTGCCAGTGTGATGATGATGCAGGTTCTTTTCCCTTCCTAGACATGATATTGACGTAGGAGAAGAACAGTAACGTGGGGGAAGGTGTCTACGAAAATGATAAAGTAGATGTAGGGGGCAGACACAAAATAAAAACATTGCACACAAGAATGGGAATATAAAGCTTGGAAAGAGGTTACCCAGTAATGATGTAACTCCAAGCGAGATGCTCCCCTCTAGATCCCTTGGCGAAATGCGGAGAGATGTTGCTTCATTTCTCAGATGTAACTGTTGGATTTTGGGGTCTTTGGGGAAAAATGGGTTGGTAGGGTTAGGGTTTTGGGGGATTATGATGTATGGCTTAATAGGAGGAGATTGGGGGAGGAAATGGCGTAGATGGGGGGAGAAAATGGATCTGGGTTGACTTGATGCGAAGAAATTTCTGGTGGGAAGAGAATTTGGTGTTTGGGCGTCATGTCCCCTCTTTTTCTGCGAAACAGGTCGTGTGGGGAAGATGGGGGTTTTATTGGGATGTAGCGAACCGGTCGGGTGGATGTCCAACCGATCGGGTCGCTGCATCGGGTGAGTTTCAAATGAGGGATGAAGCAACAGGTCACCCGATCGGTTGGGATGTGAACCGATCGGGTGACCGACTCTCAGCAGATCTCGGGTTACTGGAAAAATTTCTGATCATCCACCCGATCGGTTGGGATGTCACCTGGTCAGTTGATCCAAATGCCCGCAAATCAGATACTGGAGCAGTTTTAACCGGGAAGCCACCCGATCGGTTGAGTATCACCCGATTGATTGATTTCACCAAAGAACCAAAGTTGTCCCTGTACAATCCTGCACAAAATTTCAAAATTTGCTAAGTTCCGAGATAAGGAATCCCCCCAAGCTGCAAATCTATACTAATATACACCAATTAGTCTTATTGAAAGCGGGTAAAGGGTTAGAACATGGGTTGCCTCCCATGACATGCTCGGTTATAGTTGGTAGCTCGACTCCTCTGTTCGTGAACAATGCGGATCTGGAGGATTTGTAGCGGAGCTATCGGTCATTGAGCTTCCGACCGACGAGGTTCCGGGCTTGCTGATTGTATAGTGCTTTAAGCACTGCCCATTGACCTTAAAAGGTTCTTCCCTTCCCATGATCTCGATTGCTTCGTGGGGTAAAACCTTGGTGACTCAGAAGGGTCCTGACCACCTAGACTTGAGCTTTCCGGGAAAAAGCCTCAATCTTGAATTGAATAGGAGAACTAAGTCTCCTTCCTTGAATTCTTTCTTTAAGATGCACCTCTCGTGCCACCGCTTCAACTTCTCTTTGTATATCCGGGCATTTTCGTATGCGTCGAGCCGGATCTCGTCAAGTTCGTTTAGCTGGAGTTGTCGGTGGCTCCCCGCCTCTTTGGCGTCGAAGTTCAGATTCTTGACAGCCCAAAATGCTTTATGCTCCAATTCCACCGGCAGATGACATGCCTTCCCGTAGACAAGTCGATAATGGGTCGTGCCGATCGAAGTTTTAAATGCAGTTCTGTAGGCCCAGAGCGCATCTAAAAGTTTCGATAACCAATCCTTCCTAGAGTTAGCCACAGTCTTCTCCAGGATGCTCTTTATCTCCCTGTTTGAGACTTCTACCTGGCCACTAGTTTACGGATTGTAAGCACGCGCAATTCGGTGCTGCACTCCGTACTTCTTCAAAAGGGATTCAAATTTCTTTTCTATGAAGTGGATCCCTCCATCACTAATTAGGACTCGAGGCACGCCGAATCTCGTGAAGATGTTGTTTTTCAAGATTCTGGCCACCACCCGAGAATCATTCATGGGGCTAGCCATCGCCTCCCCCCATTTGGATACATAGTCCACCGCCACCAAAATGTACTGGTTACCAGAGGAAGAAGGAAACGGCCCCATGAAGTCGATTCACCAAACATCGAAGATCTCGACTTCCAAGATATAATGCTGTGGCATTTCGTTTCTCTTGGATATTTTTTCCGTCCTTTGGCATTTGTCACAGGCCTGCACATAAGCATAGGTGTCCTTGAAAAGAGTCGGCTAATAGAATCCACTTTGGAGAATATTTGCCGTGGTTTTGTAAGCACTCGCATGGCCCCCGATTTGTTGATCATGTCAATGAGAAATTATGGAGGTCGCACATGTACTAGAGGGGGGGTGAATAGTACTTTAAAATAATCAAGATAGTTATTCCTAATTATTGTGTAAGAAACAAACGACAATGCGGAATAAACAACAATCAACAAGAATTAAACATACGCAAACAAAGCATGTAACGGGTTCGGATCCACCCAAGTCTCCCCGACTTGTTCCCGGTGATCCTACGTCCCAAACACCCGGATCCCCTCCGGATACTTGAGTTAGAAACCCTAACTCAAGATTTAGCAATATGAAATTCTTGTGAAAAACCTTCACAAGACCAAATCATACAAATGACATGTGACTCCCACAAACCGGGATCACAACCTTTCTCACAACCGAGAGACACAATTCAAATACGAAATGAGATGAAATAATAAAACACTTACCACAAAATCCTATGCCTTGAGCAAATCTTACCAAATTAGGGCAAGGATGGATTTTGTTGAAGATGATGACACCAAGCCCTAGCTCCACCAAAATGGACAGCAATAGGTGGCTAGGATGATGTTGGTGTCCTTGGATCAAGCTCTTGGCTTGAGAAGCTCACAATGGAGAGAATCTCTCTTGAGGAATATGGCTTAAAGAGTTGAGGGAGAGATTCTTTGTGAGGAGAGAGAGCTTAGAAATAGCTTGAGAAAACTCTTCTCTTAGGTCTGAAATTACTTTGATAATGGACCTCTAACCTTGCCTCAAACGAATCAGGTTTGTATTTATAGAGGCAAGAAAAATCGTGTTGGAAAAGTTCCCAACGGCTGTATTCTGAACCAGACTAGTCGGTCAAAGAAGGATGACTGACCGACTAGTTCATCAACTAGTCGGTCGGTCAAACAACATGAACCGACTAACGGTTGAACAGCCAAAAGGTGAAGTACAGGAGATGACAACTAGTCGGTCCAAGAAGACTTGCCGACCGACTAGTTTCACAACTAATCGGTCGGTGAATGCTCTTTGACCGACTAATAGTCGAAATAGAATAGGTTGACTTCAAGTTGACTTAGTCGGTTTAAGAACAAATGCTGACCGACTAGTTTCTCAACTAGTCGGTCGACAAACGTTCTTTGACCGACTAACTCGAAACAGTAGCTCAGGCTGTACAGAGGCAATGATAACTAGTCGGTCTGAGAAGGACTCCTGACCGACTAGATCGTCATCTAGTCGGTCGGTGAACCTTCTTTGACCGACTAATTGATCAACATGGAATGAGCTGAATTGGGCAAGGCATCTAGTCGGTTCATGAAGAGTTGCCGACCGACTAGATCGTCATCTAGTCGGTTGGTTCTTCTACATGAACCAACTAACATGCACTAGAAGCCGAGGGAAGAAGCGATAGGCTTCAGGAAAGTTTCTAATGGCTTCTACGAAAATCCTAGCTCTAAGATATGAGCAAAAAGAAGATTATAAAGTAATTCCTACTCAAGGCTTAACATTCTAATCTATGAAGCTAGAAGACAATAAATAATACATGACGAACCGTCTTCCAAGCTAGCTTCAATCTTCGAATCTAACATATCAATAAAACTCCTTGAGCTTCAACGAAGCTTCAGGCACACGATCACGCGTATTGAGATGTCTTGAGACGTCGCTTTTGATGTTCCAAGTATTTTGGTGATGATCTCCATAACTGCGCTCACAAACAGTTAGTATACGATATTTATGTTTGCTCATCATCCAAAACCAAATCCGGGGAATCAAGACTCAACACACGTTAATAGCGCAGGTTGGTCCGCCAACCCTCTTAAACGAATATGTATAATATGTCCAAGTAAAATTAAAAAATGTGTAGAATGTGAAAATTATCATGTGGTAAAGATGTGAACTAGTCTCAAGGGCTAACAGGGTCCTAAATGAAACAAGCACGTTGCCTCCCCGACAATGGCACCATAAAGCTTGACGTCCCCTAGATTTGGCAATATGTAAAGTCGGAATGGGGATACCTGGATTAGAATTTATAACTGCAAGCGCATGGTGTTGTAGTGTGGCTTGGGGGTCGAACACGGGGAGGCGTGTGATGTGCTTGAGAACAAATAGGAACCGGATCACCCGGTGGGTGAGCTAGCCCTACACTTGGTGGGTTGTCACGATATGAAACTACGGAAAGGTGTAAGATATAAAAAGTAACCTAGGACCTTGGTTTTCACCCTATCATGAGTTCTCTCTATTACGACTGACGGATAAGTATACGATCGAATTCTAGGGTTTAGTGGTGAGATGTTGCCTTTAATAGCAGTACCTAGCGTCCCATGGGCACGATATTCCGGTTGATGCCAAGGATGATACGCTAGGTCTACCCGGGTTCAGATGGTGGGCATTCCCATGTCCAACACCGACCGACTCCGGGAGCACTAAGCTCGTAACGATTGCTCCTGACATTCATCCAAGCCGTTCCCACGCGCGAGGAATCAATGTCTACACTAGGGGTGTGAGCTGTGGCTAGGGGATCAAACTCCTGTTTTATTTCCCCTTGGCACGACGGTCAGAGGCGGTCTTTCTCCGCCAATGACAATAAAACGCCCCGCGTAACCATCTAAATCCCTATATCCTATCGAAACCCTAATCCTATGGTCATTCTAGGGAGAACCCACGAAGGGGCTTCCACCAATGTCCCAGATTAGAAAACTACTCACTAATCATAGCAATAGATTCAACAAAACAAATTTCAGCCATTAAAATGAAGATCAAGAAATAGAATACTAAAGCAAATGGTATTAATAACGTAATATTAAAGTATCAAAGCGATCAAGAAACTTACAAACCAAAATAAATTCTCAGTAGCCAAAGCCCCTAAAAATAGTTAAGCAAAAGGGTTGAGACGACCGTTAGACTGGGTCTTCAGCTTCTGAGATATTTCACCCGATCACTGAACCGATCAGGTGAAGTCGTTGGGTCGTGAGCTGGGAAAACTTCTGCGACAAGTGAACCAATCGGTTGACAAGTCAACCGATCGGGTGGAGTTTGTGCTCAAAAATAGAGAGTTCCGTCATGACCACCCGATCGCTGAACCGATCTGGTGGGGTCTGCTCTTCCTTGATTCTTGCTCGGGTCTGACATAGGCACACAAACCGATCGGGTGGATCTGTCCACCCGATCGGTTGAGGGCTGATACATGCTCTAACTTGACAATTGGCCCTTAAGATCTCGTGCGACACCTCCCGTTGCTCTGGGGACTCATGATGTTTGCTTTGTATGTCCCCTGCGCCAACAATCTTTTGCAAGTACACATAAACACAAGTATAGTGAAAAGGAACTAAAAATCACAAAAGACGGACTCAAAATAACGAAAAATGACGGGAAATCATGGAGAAGACGTGCGTGAATATACAAAATATAAACGGACGTCACATGCATAAGACCTATTGTGAATTTTTTTGATGTTAAATGTATTAACTTTGACTTTAATGAAATATTCCTTAGGCGGTTCGCCTTGTTTATATTTTGTTCTTGTGTTTCTGCTTGTTGCCACTCTTTGCCTTAGTGTGTATGCCCCCAACTTTCTGCTTGGAAGTGGCTAAGGCCCAGGAGAAGCAAAACGTTGTGGAGTCGGTGCCTATCGAAGGCGAAGCTCGTAAGCTTGCCCCGGATTTGAGGGAGGGGAGGATGCAAGCCGTAGCTCGGTCCTTAACCCAACCGGTGCCTATCGAGGGCGAATCATGTAAGCTTGCCCCGGAGTTGAGGGAGGGGAGTGTGAGAGCCATCGCTCGTTCCTTAACCCACCGGCGAACCTATCGAGGGCGAAGCTCGTAAGCTTGCCACTGAGTTGAGGGAGGGGAGGGTACGAGCCGTAGCTCGTTCCTTAACCCACCGGCGATCTATCGAGAGCGAAGCTCGTCAGCCTGCCCCGGAGTTGAGGGAGGGTAGGGTGCGAGCCGTAGCTCGGTCCTTAACCCACCTGGCACCTATCAAGGGCAAAGCTCGTAAGCTTGCCCTAGAGTTGAGGGATGGGAGGGTGAGAGCCGTCTGCTCGTTCCTTAACCCACCGACGACCCTATCGAGGGTGAAGCTCGTAAGCTTTTCTTGGAGTTGAGGGAGGGGTGGGTGCGAGCCGTAGCTCGTTCCTTAACCCACCGATGATCTATCGAGGGTGAAGCTCGTCAGCCTGCCCCGGAGTTGAGTGAGGGTAGGGTGCGAGCCGTAGCTCGGTCCTTAAGCCACTCAGCGCCTATCGAGGGCGAAGCTCGTAAGCTTGCCCCGGAGTTGAGGGAGAGGAGGGTGCGAGCCATCGCTCGTTCCTTAACCCACCGACGACCCTATCGAGGACAATGCTCGTAAGCTTGCCACAGTGTTGAGGGAGCAGAGGGTGCGAGTCATAGCTTGTTCCTCAACCCACCGATGATCTATCAAGGGAGAAGCTCGTCAGCCTGCCCAGGAGTTGAGGGAGGGGAGGGTGCAAGCCATAGCTCGGTCCTTAACCCACCTGGTGCCTACCGAGGGCGAAGCTCGTAAGCTTGCCCCGGAGTTGAGGGAGGGGAGGGTACGAGCTGTCGCTCGTTCCTTAACCCACAAGTGACTGTATCGAGGGAGAAGCTCGTAAGCTTGCCCTGGAGTTGAGGCAGGGGAGGGTGCGAGCCGTAGCCTGTTCCTTAACCCACCGGCGATCTAACGAGGGCGAAGCTCGTCAGCCTGCCCCGGAGTTTTAGAATATTTGAGGGGAGCTGAAATTTTCAAATGGAGATGACAATATTTGAGAGTATGTACCGAAAATGATAGTTATATTTACAAAGCTGTTGACAATATCTAAGTAAATGCTCATTATTCCTGTGGCGGGCTAGCTTGCCGCCTTCTATGGTTCGTCGCCAAAGTCCTCCTGATTGTTACCGAGTGCTGGGCTTGCTCGGGCGCTTTGTGTTTGGTGGAGCCGACGTAGCAGCTCTGGGATAGTATTTGGCTCCCTCGTGCTTGCACAACCCCCTGCGGAGTCTAGAACTTGATCATTTGGTGCAGGATTGAGGGGAGAGATTTGATGGCAGTCATGTGTGGACGCCTGATGATGCCGTTGTATGCTGACGCAATGTCGACGACAACGAATTGTGTCATCTGAGTGACAATTCTCAGCTCTTCCCCCAAAGACATCGACAGAGTGATGACTTCGACAATGGAAACCGAGTGGCCGGTGAAGCCGACGATCGGACCCATGCACTGCCTCATGTCTGCTTGCCTCAGCCCATCTTCTCAATCATCGACATAAAAATAATGTCGTATGAGCTTCCGGTGTCGATCAAGAGACGACTGACTATGGCTGTTCCAATCTAGGCTTCGATGATGATGGCATCATCATGTGGTAGATCGATCCCCTCCATGTCATTGTTTGAGAATGAGATAGGGGGGACGAGCTAATCTCCTCTGCTTAGCTTCGTTGCCCACGCCCGTCGTCATCACTTGTCGAGCGTACGCCTTTCTGGTCGAGGCCGATGTGCCACCCGAGGATGGCCCACCGTATATCACATCTATGCTCATGACCGCTCTGGGCTGGCGAGGGATGTCTTGCTCGGTATTCTGGGGCTGGTTCGGCCTCTGTGCTTCCAGGGGCGCTCTTTCATCGTGAGCCTGTCTGCTCTCCTCAACGAAGCCTTGGAGGTGGCCCTCCTGAATTAGCCGTTCGATATCCCTCTTCATAGTAAAACACTCGTTGGTATCATGACCGTGATCACGGTGAAACTGACAGTATTTCTGTTGGTTCCTCGTATTTGGGATCATCCTCCTCTCCTGAGCCGAGTCTCAGATAAGTCTGGCTCTCGTTGCTGCGGCCAATACTTCGATCATGGGGGCGTTGAGCTGCGTGTACTGGTCCTGCTACCATCCTTCGGGCCGGATGACCACCGGCAGGGGCTCTCTAGGTGTGGCAAACCCTCGCGCTGGTTCGGGGAGATCTTGTGGTTGGGGGCCTCCTTGGTCGCGCCTCTGGTTGCCGAGTTGGTCACACTCTCGAGGGCAGTCATCCTGACTTGATCGAACATCAGGCCACCACTCAATGCGGGACGTCCCAGCCATGGCGGCCACCTTCTTCAGTTCCAGAGCATCCTTGCTCAGCATGAACCTCTCCGCCCGGGCGAAGAGTGCATCCATATCGGCGGGCGGATCTTGGAGGAGCGACTTATGCATGCTCTGGTTGGTCAGTCCTTTCTTGAAGGTTTCATGGCAAGCTCATCTCTGCACCACACCACGCCAAGCCTTTCCTCCTGAAAACAATGCAAAAACTTTCGGATCGTTTCCCCTTCTTTCTAGACTATCGAAAATAGATAGTCCGTAGGCTTCTTCCTTCTCCATCCCGCCCTGAACTGCTGGCAGAACTTGTAGGATAGGTCGTCGAAGAATTTGACGGAGTGGGTGGGCAGGCCATTGTCCCATTCTAATGCCGACTTTTTCAGAGTCATTTGGAAGCCTCAGCATAGGAGGGGATAGTCTGCACCTTGAATCTCTATCGCCCCTCTATACCGCTACACATGTTTGAGGGGATCGCCCGCACCATCATACAGTTCAAGCTGAGGAAGCTTGAACCTACAAGGTATTGGTGCCACGGTCACCCGTCTAGCCAGGGGGTTAGCCGCTTCTGGGTAAGGGGGTCGCACATGCGACCTGAGAGGGTGAGCATGCGATCTTTAGGGTCGATACGGCCGCCTCAACTGCCTCGCCCATTACTGGAGTCGCCAGATGAGCCATCTCAGCGCTCAGGGGTGTCCCTCCCCTGCCTCAGGGGAGTCCTGCTTAGATCGTAGCTCTGTCGTCGACAATCAACATGCCTAGGGGATTGGCAGGCCGACCAGCGGATGCTCCCTCCGATCGACGATATATCTACTAGCGGCGGGCTACGGGCGTTCCATCGGTTTAAGGTTGACGCCTCTGGGATCCTACGACTCTCCTCCTGTAGCCTTTCTCGTGTGACGATGATGAATCGCAGCTGTCGACGTACGATTTCTTCATCCACCCGTGTTTGTTTAGCGGCGGCCTCTGCCTCATCGTCAAGCTGCCTTGGTTGAACAACAGCATCTTCTTCGAGGTGCCTTTGACGAGCAGCCACCATATCTGCGTCGAGTTATCTTTGCTGGGCCGCTATCTCTTCGTTGAGCCCCCTCTACAGGGCGGTTGCTTCTTCTTCAATCTGGTGGCGAAGGCTGCGCCTCACGTTTAGGGGTATAGGGAACGGTGGATGTCCCAGCCTCACCCGTGCCCCGGTAATTTATCATCTTTGTAAAGTCTTCAAAGACTTGGTGAATATCACGGGCCGAAGCATGAATACCCTCTGTCGTCCCCTCAGGGGGTACATCTGCCAGGGAAGTCCCTTCGAGAGGACGAGGCTCGTCCTCCATGGGTTGTTTGCCAAGGTTAGGACTTGGATCGAAAGGTATGTAGTTAGACATGGGTGTGACCCTAAGTTTCCACAGACGGTGCCAATTGTTGTGGGGGTAGAATCCGCTCACAATGAATTTATATTGATGTGGAGAACCAAGGCCACGATGGTTACAAGTTTTGGGTGGAAGACGAGGCTAATCACGATCTGAGGACGATTGGAAGAGTCACTCGTCAGTTGGAGAAGGACGCAGCATGTCGCATGGCCACTGGCAGTTGGGAAGAACTTCCTGCAAGAGGGGCAACTCTTCAGAAAGGATGGGCTGGCTGTCAACCTGCAGCCCCTCCGATGCTTAAGTCATTTGATGACTGATGGGAGAATGTCAGACACGAAGGGAGATCTTAAAGGCAGATCGGCGCTTGCGTGGTGAACTAGTGTGGAATGCACGAATATATGGAGGATATTCGAACTTGAATGTAAATGGATGTGTTAGGAGATTCTTACAGATTAGCCAAAAACCAACCCCTCTCTCGTAGGAGGAGATGTGGGTATTTATAGGCTGCTGGAGTCGGTTACTTTTGCTGAGCTGGCGGTGTCAGGATGTCAGGAATTCGACCGTTGGCGTTAGGGCCGAACACGTCAGGCGTGCTTTTGTCAGGCAGTCAGAGCCGTAAATGTCAGGTGGCACTTTTGTCAGGCTTTCTGACGGGGAAACGGTTAGGCATGCTTTCGGCAGGCTGTCAGGCGACGAAGTGGCCAGGTGCGCTTTTGTCAGACTTTGTATGTAGTGAAACTGGCAGTGGTGTAAGTGGCGAGTCGCCTCCTTCATTGGGCGGACTGCTTCGAGGCGGTGAGGTAGGCTAGCTGCTTCCATGGCGGAGAGGTAGGCGAGCTTCTTCCAGGCGAGCTACTCTGGGGCGAGCTAGCATAGAACGTATGCGATCAGTCGGAGGGATCTTCTCCTAGATATGTATGACAAACTTGCCGCTCTTCTTGGGCGAGCTTCCCTGAGACACGGTGAACTAGGTTTCATTGTGGAGATTCTATGGGCCAAGACTTGGGCTTTGGACATGTGGACATAGATCGACTGGGCCGATCTTAAGGTCGAAACAGAAGAGAACGTATTAAATTTTATACGTACTTTTATACGTATATACGTATATACATGTATATATCTATATTACATTTGAAGGCTATTTTTGAATCCTAGGGCTGATTAGGACAAACTGACTAGGACAAAAGGGTTGATAGAAGAACGGCTGAGATTTAATCTTGAGGAATGAATGGTTGAGATAAGATTTTGTGGAAAGTTTTGGAGGGAAAAACATTTATATAGAAATGAAAGTTTATGGAAAAATGTAAGTTTTGGGGAATGAAAGTTTCTGGGGAATAGCAAAGTGCAAGCAATTAATGCATTTGGAGAAAATAAAATGCTAACTTGCACTTAATTCTGAAGATCGGATGCTAATGCAGATCGAATGATCTCTCCCTCAATGCGGGGCCAACCGTCCCTTCGATGCTTGGGTCAACAAGATGAGAATAATTTCTCGCGTCGAAGGCGCCCGCGTAATTATTTTACGCTAATTTGTTGTTCCGCGCCGAAGGTGCCCGCGCCGAATTTGTTGTTCTATGCCGAATTTGATGTTCAGCGCCGAAGGCGCCCACGCCAAAATTGTTGTTCCATGCCGAATGTGCCCACGTCGAATTTGTTGTTCCGCACAATTTTGGCTGTAGAATTAATTTTTCTGGGAACAAAGAATTTGTGGGCAAAAAATCTTAAATGAACAGTGTCCACGGGCACGGGTTATGACTAGTATATATATATGTTATGAGTTTGTAGACTAAAATTCATAATAAATTATATAGGCCTCAGAAAATTACAAGACAAGGCCCAGAAAATCAGAAACGACAAAACAGACTCATTGGTGCTAGTTTCATTGCCAAAAGGCAAGTATATATCTCTCGGTGAATTTACAAAGATAAAATTCAATATGGTTACTTTCACTTATAAATTCGTAACTCAAGATTTTCACGTACACTGACGTACGAGAAAAATATATGTTGTAGTACTAGTTAATATGGTCGTTTTGACACCTTGTTAGAAGAATTCCGACGTATGGTTTACCCTAGAAAAATATTTGAAAAATATAATGAAAAATTGTTTTCTTGTTTTTAATTAGTTTTTGGGTCGTAAAAATTAAGAAAAATCCCCATTAATTAATTTGAGATCTTGAAAGATGTTTACTAGCCTTAGAAAAATATTTTGAACTTATTCGGCCTCAACTGCTTAGGCAAAACCGTTTTCCATCTCATTTCTTTAAAGTATTGTGCATTCCTTTACTCTGATAATTGTGTAACTAAATCTCAGAACTGTGTAATTAGTCGAGATTGTTGAATAGACTGGTGAAACATCTTACGCATCTAATACGATGCAACTGAACTGAATATAATCAATGGACGATGGAACTTCAATATAATGAATGGAAGATGGAACTTCAATATAATGAATGGAAGAGGGAACTTCAATATAATGAATGAAAGATGGAACTTCAATATAAATAGGTAGTACACGTACTTTTGACCGGCACTTGACTTGACCCGTGGGATTGGGGTAGTCTATGATCACAAGTGGTACGGAGTGGCTTGATGCGCCCATACCAAATACCTCCAACACATTACGGAGGTTAGAGCGTGACAGTCGCCATACAGGGTCAGTGAGTAGCGTCACGGATTGGCTCCTGTCACATGGTGCATGTTGGTCTTTTCTCTTACTCTTGAACATGGACTTATCACTAGAATAGACTGGTTATTAAATATTGTTCTAACCTCTTTTTCTACAGGTTGCTGATAATGTTACTGTTTTGATATCAAATGCTACATTGTTACATGTTGCCAATAGTATTTCAAATTGCTATCAAATGATTAAATTGATGCAGGTTGCAAGTTGTTGCGAATTTTTAACTGCTATAACTCTTTTAAAATTAAACTTATTTCTTGTCTTTAACTTTTTTAAATTAAACTTATTGCTTGTTTTTAAAGTTCAGCGTGGTTAAATTTTAAATATCTAACATTTTTGTATTGGAGATTATCTAGCTGAGTAAACCTCGCTGGCAAACATTTCACTTTGTTGTTTTATGAAATGTCCGTCAGGTATCGATAGTGAGTTCTCTGAAGACACTACCGTAGAAGTCGAGTCAGTGCTCGAAGAGTACGTGGAGTACCTACCCGCTGAAGATTAGACGATCACCTTCGCGACTGTACCTTCATATTTGAAATAATGTAATTTGTGTACTTTGTTTGTATTGGCCATGCTAGGCCTAAGATGTATCTTAATTATTATACGCTGGATATGTAATAATGTTGTTTGGACTGCTTCTTAAATTTGCATGCAAGGACCTGCAGTTTTTTACACAGACGCTTAGTGTGTTAAGCCAAGGAGGAAGAAAAGAAAAGAAAAGAAGAAAATAAAAGTACTCCTCCTTATTTTAAGCACATCACGGACCAGCTCGCGTCCTCGCTCCTGGTAGAATGGGAAGTGAGGCGTGACAACTATCGCTTAAATTTTATAAACTCTATTCAACCCCCTTTCTAGTGTTTTTCTTATAGCCAGGATCCTTACAATTGGTATCGGAGCAAAGGTTTATAGCTATGGTATCCAACAACAACAACAACGTTATTCTACCTCCTTCGTACAATAATCACGATCGTGATGGTACATCTATCGTCTTCGAAGGACAATCAACGGTTCGTCCTCAGCATTTCAATGGCACAAATTTCAGCTAATGGAAGTGCCGGATGGAGATGTTTCTTAGGAGTGCTTCTTTTTGGAGAACCCTCCATAAGGAATACGTTGAACCATCCGAAGAGGATTTTGACAAATGGACTCCCTCTATGAAGTCCACCGAAGTGAACAATGCCAAGGCAATGAACGCTCTTCATTATGCATTGGATCCGGATGAGTTCAATAAGATATGCACATGTACGAGCGCATATTAAATATGGAACCATCTAGTCGTTACCCACGAGGGAACAAATAAGGTAAAGTTGTCTAAATTATTTGTTGCAATATAAAACTTCGATATGTTTCATATGCTGGATAATGAGAACATTGCAATGATGTACAGACGCTTCACTGACATCACAAATGAGCTTCAAGCTCATGTACAAGTCTACCCCCAACAAGAAAAGGTGAGAAAGATAATCATGGGAATGACCTCAAAATGGGAAAGAAGAGGAATCGCCATTAAGGAGGTCAATGACATGAAGAACTACACCATGGTGAATCTCATCGGTACTCTCATGTCTTACGAAATAAGAAGGGAGAACCGAATGAAGATTAGAGCAATGATGAACCCAACGGAGGCCAAGAATAAAGCGTTAGCATTCAAGGCTACTTCTGCATCCACCGATAGTGAAGAATCCGAGAACGAAATGGACTTGGAAGAAATGGCACAAATGGCGAAGAAGTTTCAACGCTTCTTTCGTCAAGGTAAATTTTCTTCCAAAAATAAATTTGATTCCTCTAACAATACCTCATCTTTTTTTAAGTGTAACAAACTAGGGCACATCAAGAAGGATTGCCCAATGCTTAGAAACAAAGAAAAGTGGAAAGCTCCAAAATGCCACAAGTCCGACAAATACAAGAAGGACAAGAAGAATGGACTTATTGGGACATTCGGCGATTCAAGCGGAGATTCCTCTAGTGATTTCGAGGATGAAAAGGGTGATAGCGCACATATGTGCTTCATGGCTCGAGAAAATCCACTCTCAGATGAGAGTGATAGTGACAACGATGAACCCGAGGTAACCATGGATGAACTTCGTATTGCTAACGAAGAATTATTTTCTGAGTATCAATCTCTTATGCTTAGATATACTATTTTAAAGAAATATAATGTTAGCAAATCATCCATGCCATGCATTATCAACAATGACACCATTGTTGATACACTTACACTTGAGAAAGCCACTTTGGTTTCTCAAAATGACATCTTGAGAAATGAGGTGAATTTCCTCAAATCTCAACTAAATCAAACTTATCCTAAAGATAGTATTGATCTAGCTTCACATAACACACAATTGGGTATTGAGAATGAGACTCTTAAAACCCAAGTGCACGAGCTCAAATCACGTGTGTCCACTTTGGATACCAATATTTCTTCACTTAAGGAGAAATACGAGCTCATGTCCTCCCAAGTTAAGAGATTTAACAGAGGGAAATGGAAATTGGATGAATTGCTTCTAAACCAATTTCCTGCCATACATCATGTTGGACTTGGGTATGTGGAAGAAAATGCATCCAAATCTCGCACCTCCTATAGTGGTGTAACTATAGACTTTGTGAGGCAATCCTCCGGTGCATCCACTAGTGGTGTCAAAAACACTATTGGTAGCAAACCTTCCAAGAAGGCCACCACTTCACAATATCTTCCTTTTGGCAAGAAACCCACTAAGGGTGGAAACCAAAAGAAAGATCATGCTTATATGTACACCAACTCTCATACACGTAAGAAATCTCCTACTTCACATGTGGACACGAATGACACATTTTATGCTCCACACCCTCGACATGTGTAAACCCACACATGAGAAATACTCACGCACATGCTCCTACACATTCATATGTTCATACACATCATCCCTCCATGTATGCGCATCCACCTCATGTTATGCATGCTCCATATGTTGCATATAACATGCATGTCCTAATTTTGCATACAACCCATAAATGTCTCATGCTTATTGATGTGTCATTATATTCCACGTTTTATCTATATGATTACACGTCAAAATGATTGCTCAATTACACATTTCATACGCTTTTACTCTCATAATTGGAACTACTGTACTTTAAGAGCGTTTGGTTGCATTTCATGGAATATGGAGCGATTTGGAGTATATTGGAGGAGAGAGTGCGTGCTTCGACACCGGAGCTCCTGAGGTGCCGCGTTCGGTGACTCAAATCCGCTGGGAAGAAAGGAAGGGGCAAGAGAGAAGGGACGAAGAAGAGGAGAATGAAGAAAGCTTGGTTTTATAATACCATGACTCTTGGATTCCAGGTCACTCGATCGAGCTATGATGTGGCGAAGGAATCGAGCGATCCAAAGTGCTGGAAACAAGACAGCCGTGCAATCTTTTCAAATCTTCTATCACTTTGGATTTTGTAGTATTTTTCTGAAATTGTTTCCAGATAGTAGACTTCACGACGGTTCCAACGCCACCAAGAACATGCCAATCGAAGGTAGGATGAGCTCTGGGGAATTTCTGCAAGCTGATACTACAGTGCTGAAATCTGTTCTTGATAACCTACTTGACCGAGCAACCACCTACTCGACTGAGCAACCACCTATTTGACCGAGCAACTACCTACTCGGTCCGAGAAGGCCTTACTCAGTTCGAGCAGGCAGAGCGATGTTTTGGGCAATGAATCCAGACTTCTAACGACTCGATCGAGCAGCCACCTACTTGGTCTGAGCAGACCCTACTCGGTCTGAGCAGGTAGAGCGACGTTTTGGGCAATGAATCTATACTTCTGACGACTCGACTGAGCAGCCACCTACTCGATTGAGTCGTAGTTGGCCCAGAAATTAAGTTACGTCCAGATTAGGCTTTGTGCACGATTTTCAGAGGGGGTTTTGGGTTGTTTGCGAGGGTTTTAGAGGGGGATATATATTTGAAGGGTAGCCGTCATTAGAGGCGGCTTGGAGAGTTTTTAGATCTAATTTTGTTAGGAGTTTTGGGACGATCTTTTGGGAGTTAGGCTACGCCATAGGCCCCTCCTCTTGTATCAAGCTAAGTACTTTTGCCTTCTTTAATTCCACTGTTATTTCTTTGTGATTTCTTATTGAATATCTACTTGATGCATGCTATGATGAATTCTCTTGCTATTATCGAATCTTCTATTGCTTTTCTTATGATGCATGCGTAGTTCTATCTGGGGCTAATGGATTAGCTCTAGGATTTTAGGATATAGATGTAAAGATAGGATTTTTATGATGCGTTGGGTACAAAAGGGGTTGTATTTTGGTTGATCTAGCAAAATCCCAAGGAGAACTCGTACTGAGATCGTGCCCACGGTCGGTGGAATCGATTAGCTTAAAGAGTATCATACGGATTTAATTAGGGAGTTAGTGGATTCAACCGAGGTACGTGACCACGCCCGGCTCGTGCCTTGATGAGATCCACCGATGAACTATATCACTAATTGACGGCTACCGCCATTGCGTCAATAAGAGCCTCCAAAATACATCGAAGCTCTAACCCACGAGAGTGGTACGAGTTGAGAGCGTTCAAACCACGAGAGTGGTGAGAACTTTGTAGATCCTTAATGCACGTATCGTATGCGCCTATTGCGAGAGCGGGGTTAATGCGATACGTTAGATTCATGATGCCCAGACGCATGAATTCACTTTCTAGATGCTACAACCCCCCAATAAAACCAAGGCAACATAAGAGTCCTAGCCTAGCGTCGACATCCGATGGTCCTAGTGGCGAGTCCTAGGGCCTTAGTCTTTTAATATTTTATTCTTTTATATTGTGTGGAATCCCTCGTTTTCGATATCGAGTGACACGATCTTAGCATCCATCACCATTACAACATTCCATATTCCACATCCACCAATAATCCCGCAAGTCTAACTCAACCTAGGAGTAGATAGGTAGTATAGCACCGCTTCCCCGTGTTCGATACCTGCTTGCCACTATACCGTGCGCTTGCGGTAAACGACATCGTTTCGGAGTTAATTCCGGGTCGATCAAGTTTATGGCACCGTTGCCGGGGATTTATCTCTGTGTAATTCGTGCCATAACTAGGTCATTCTAGGGTTACATTTCGGACGCATCAAGTTTATGGCGCCGTTGCCGGGGAAGCGTTCTGCCATATTATCTATTTACCACAATTAGGTTGATTAGATTGCGTTAAAAAAATCAAAAAAATAAAAAAACAAAAAAAACAAAAAAAACACAGAGAGAGATTTTTTCCCACTACCTGATATTATTATTATCTTTATCTCTCTGTGTACCACTGACGTCTTTTCCAGGTTGTCTACTTCGCTTGATCAGGTACATTTGATATAGCGATGGTGCTTCCAAAGATACGACCGGGTTCTATACGATCCTATACATATCTCGCTACATTCTATCAGGCTGATGGCGAGTCCTTCAGAGAAGCCATGTGCAAGTTCGAAAGAATGTTAGGAATGTTCCAGACGGAGTCAGACCATGAGTGGGATGGTTCCAAGCTATTTGATATCTTCGCTAGAAGGCTAAAGGGACCTCACGTTAGTTTATGGAGAGGATGCAAGTGGAAAAGTTCAGTGATCTGCAGTTGGCAGCAACCTTGGAGAAAATGATAGATGATGCTCGATCTACCGGTTCTCTAACCGTTATGGTAGGTAAACCTTCTGACCAAGTATTCATTGATTTTTATGGCTAATGTCTCTAGTGCAAGTACTATCATAGATGGAGTGTATGTTTCACTTGAAGGTGATCATATCCACCTTTACACCATCAACACTCCATAAATAGAGACATCTGAGCTGCCGGAGGAGGACACATATATGGACCTATTGAGAAACATTGTCGACGCAGTTCGATACACCGGTCCATTAACAACAACGGCAGGTGACCCTTTTGAGCTTGGATTTCAAAACTTTATTACTCATCGTATCTCTTCCATAAGCACAATTGATGATGGAGTCTACGCTCTAGTTGAGGGGCACAAGACCCACTTTTATACCGAGGCCAAGATACAGGAGCCCATAGAGCCACCTACACCTACTATTGAGAAGTCCAACCCACAATATAGGGTGCCTCGTGTTCCCGGACGAAAAGGAAGAAGAAGGCATAAAAAGGAGAAGATTAAGTTTACATTGCTTTCTATACTTGAGGAGCCCGAGGAGGAGGCTGAGGCAGTTCGTTGTTAGAATATATACGCTGTCACCTCTGACGAGACAGTGACATCTGGCACGATTGTAGTTACTTCTGATGATATAACTGAGACGAGACACTAGGGGAGTATTACTGCAGAGCCAGAGGTTAATGTTCAAGAGGAGGCCATAGAGAAGATTGCACCACCCCCACCTTCTATGGAGGCTGAGCATCACCCAGAGGATCGCCCACCAGAGCTTATGGCTCCCCTCCAGGGAGATCTCTTCACCTCCTTATTTCTTACATTTGATTCCCCTCCCGTGTATGATGTTTACTATGATTCAGATTTTGATGACTCATTGCACCTTTTGCAGGATACACATACATATGATCAAGAGGTACGATGAGACGTATACGAGGAGGAGAGCAAGGAGTTAGCACACTTGGATGCTAGTGAATATTATCAGGAGGTGCACTGGGACGAGTCTGACGATGAAGAGGAGTTGCCTGATGAGACCCACACTTATATGCCAGAGTTACCTGAAGAACCCGAGGCAAACAATGAGGATTTGGTCGACATGATGTACGAGAGTAGAGATTTATTTCCAGGGAAGTGTCTTCAAACGTCTTTAATTTTAAATACTTATATTGATGACCCTCTTTGGGATACATTTATTTTGGGGAAGCATTATCCACGTCAGATTGATGCGGCTTATCTCTTGCAGGGTACAGGTGGATTACTTGGAGAGATGCTGGGAGCCGCATTACTGAATCTGATGGAGTTTGTGGATGCATGCACCTAGCGGAGCCACGGAAGGAGCAGTTGGAGAAGTTGCCTGCACCAGAAAAGATTCTGGATCCGTCTTTTGCTATAGGTGATATCAATCCAGTAGTGTAGTATTTTATGCTTTCAATAAACACGAATCCTCTCGACAGCATGAGGACCGTATAAGATTTTATATGCTTTCTTAGTTTAATAAATTCACCCCATATGATGGCTCAATTATTTGCACCCAACCCACTATTTATCATTCGTGCACACCCTTGTATTTGGTGCTTATTTTGCCTCTCTCCCCAATTTTTATGTGAGGTTTAAGCTTGGGAAAGAGAAAATATTTTGTTGAGTGGCCCCCTATCTTGTCGTTGTCCTCTATTTATATTATACACACATTTAGTGCAATGTGATGTTTAAGCTTGGAGGAGTGCTTAGTGCATGCACTTTGCTTCATCGTGAAACACACTTCGAAATTTCCATGTGAATAATGTTCATTTCTATATTTATGTCTCATATGCTTCATTTTCTATGAAATATCGTGGATTTATTTTTTTATGAACTCTGATATCTGTTAGATTAGAGTTCGAATTCCTTGATTAGTGTGTCTTTGTCAATATGCTTTTTCATAGTAGAATCCATAGTTTCACAACCATATTCTCGAAACAGTTAAGCTAAAATGAATGAATTAAATCTGAAAATCATTTGACTCCTACATGATTTGATTGATAATTCTATTGCTTCATGGATGTTTAGTGATTCAAAAGAGATAGGATAACCCCACAACAACCAAAGTAGTGATGATTAGGATTCCTGAAACTAAGCCATGTCTAGATTCTATGCTTTTTCTTTTTCTTTTGTGAATAGCAAATAAATGATCTTTGATCATGTTTTGCATTCCATTGTGTTTACATGAGTTTGCAAAAATTCCAAAAAATGCAAAAATCAAACAAATATCCTGAATAAAAGGCCCTAGGGGTTCTTAGTAACCCGATGTCCAAAGACCGTCTGTTCTGGGATGCATAAGCCGCTTTTTGTATATATTGAGTTATATCATGTATATAAAGAAAGAAAAATGTATATGAAATATTCATATAGCAAAAAACAATATAAAAGTGCAAAAATCCCATATCCTTATCTCCATTTCTATATAGAACAAAGACATGGCAAAGCTGATGGGTTCTAGGAGCCTTGAAATGGTCGTAGTGTGGTGATGCCTTACCTTGATTGAATTTTTTAAATTCATTCCATTAAGTATAACAAAATATCACACATGCTTGAAAACATTTGATCATGACATATTATACTGCTTAGAGAATGAGTTGTGGACATTGGTTTCATTTCTGTGAACCTAGTATATTGCATGATAAACTATGATATGATATAACTCTACTCTCATTTTATTGCTAATCAAGTTCATTACATTTATTGAAATCCACGTTATTTTAATTTGAGCGAGATTTAAGTATTTGTTGTGTATATGTGTTCTAATTTCATATTGACCTGTGTTCACGAGATCTTGCACACCTTGGGTTCTTATATTTTCTGAATTTAAGGTTGAACCCCTTGTCTCCATTACACGCCACCACCTGACATCTCCATTGTATCACTCTCCCGTGTTCGCTTCTTACTAGTCTTCCTCGAGGACGAGTAAGAGGCAAGCTTGAGGGGATTTTGATGTGTCATTAAATTCCATGTTTTATCTATATGATTACACGTCAAAATGATTGCTCAATTACACATTTCATATGCTTTTATGCTCATAATTGGAAATATTGTACTTTAAGAGCGTTTGGTTGCATTTCAGGGAATATCGAGCGATTTGGAGTATATTGGAGGAAAGAGTGCGTGCTTCGACACCGGAGCTCCTGAGGTGCCGCGTTCGGTGACTCAAAGTTGCTGGGGAGCAAGGAATGGGCAAGATAGAATGGATGAAGAAGAGGAGAATGAAGAAGCATGGTTCTTAATACCATGACTCTTGGATTCCAGGTTAATCGATCGAGCTATGATGCGACGAAGGAATCGAGCGATCCAAAGTGCTGGAAACAGGACAACTGTGCACTCTTTTCAAATCTGCTATCACCTGGGATTTTTCAGTATTTTTATGATACTTGTCCCAGATATTAGACTTCAAGAGGGTTCCAAAGCCACCAAGAACGTGCCAATCGGAGGTCAGATGAGCTCTGGGGAATTTCTGCAAGAACATACTAAAGTGCTGAAATCTGTTCTTGACAACCTACTCGACCGAGCAACCACCTACTCAACCGAGCAACCACCTACTCAATCCGAGCAAACCTTACTCGGTCCGAGCAGGCAGAGCGATGTTTTGGGCAATGAATCCAGAATTCTGACGACTTGACTGAGCAGCCACCTACTCGACCGAGCAACTACCTACTCGGTTCGAGCAGACCCTACTCGGTCCGAGCAGGAAGAGCGACATTTTGGGCAATGAATCCAAACTTCTAACGACTCGACCGAGCATCCACCTACTCGACCGAGTCGCCGTGGGCCAAGAAATTAAGTTGCGACCGAATTTGGCTTTGGGCACGATTTTCAGAGGGGGTTTTGGGTTGTTTGCTAGGGTTTTAGAGGGGGATATATATTTGAAGGGTAGCCAACATTAGAGGGGGCTTGGTGAGTTTTTAGATCTCATTTTCTTAGGAGTTTTGGGACGATCTTTTGGGAGTTAGGCTACGCCATAGGCCCCTCCTCTTGTATCAAGCTAAGTACTTTTGCCTTCTTTAATTCCATTGTTATTTCATTGTGATTTCTTATTGAATATCTCCTTGATGCATGCTATGATGAATTCTATTGCTATTATCGAATCTTCTATTGCTTTTCCTATAATGCATGCGTAGTTCTATCTAGGGCTAATGGATTAGCCCTAGGATTTTAATATTTAGATGTAAATATAGGATTTTTATGATGCGTTGGGTATAAAAGGGGTTGTATTTTGGTTGATCTAGCAAAATCCCAAGGAGAACTCGTACTGAGATCGTGCCCACGGTCGGTAAAATCGATTATCTTAAGGAGTATCCTACAGATTTAATTAGGGAGTTAGTGGATTCAACCGAGGTACGTGACTATCCACCGACGAACTATATCACTAATTGACGGCTACCGCCATTGCGTCAATAAGAGCCTCCAAAATACCTCGAAGCTCTAACCCACGAGAGTGGTACGAGTTGAGGGGGTTTGAACCATGAGAGTGGTGAGAACTTTGTAGATCCTTAATGCACATATCGTATGCGCCTATTGTGAGAACGAGGTTAATGCGATATGTTAGATTCATGATGCCCAGATGCATGAATTCACTTTCTAGATGCTACAACCCCCCAATAAAACCAATGCAACGTCAGAGTCCTAGCCTAGCGTCGACATCCGACGGTCCTTGTCACGACCCGCTTCCCTAAAATGGAGGCGAGGCGTGAAAAGTCCGCTCAGACTTGGAGATGTGAGGCTCCAATCTGTAAAGCATCTGGAATAACCAAGTATAGGTCCTTGCAAATGCGATACAGAACAAAAATAATAATAAAAGAAAAGAGACAGATAATATAATTCCAATCTCAGAATGTCCACAAATAAAGTCCAACATCACAGAAAAGCCACCAGGCTAAAAAGAAGAGTCTAAAGGCCCAATCATGGCCAATAGAAATAATCAAACATACAGAAAGAAAGGTGCTACTCACCGACAAACTAACGACAACTAAGTAGAAAGCAAGAACAAAGGAAGTCTCTACGACTTGTCGCCGGTGTCCTCGTACTCCATGTCAACGGTGGACCCAGGCTCAACGTCAACTAACACCTCGTCCTCAGCAACAGGCTCTGGCTCAGCAACTAACATGCGACACCCAAAAGAGACGAGGGCGCATGTCAGCAAGTCTACAAGAGACTTGTGCAAGGAAACTAATAGAAGGAAACAACCTCGCAGTTCTAAAAGTATGCGATGACATGGCAGTTTAAGATATGAATGCAACAAGTAGTAAAGTGCAACAAGTATGACATGGCAAGGTAGCAAAGCTAGTAAACATTCACATGGATTTTACAAGTCAAGTAACACATCGTGCACAGAGTTTACGCCTTTTGGCTGGAGTGGCTGTACGTGCCAACTCCTAAGCCCAAGTGATCGCTTAACCCTACCCCTCCACGTGTATCGGGCATTGGCTTTTGACCAACACATGTAGCCCGCTTCTGGATCATGAGCCAGGAAGTGTATTTGTCATAGAGTTGTGCCTGCAACGTAGGTGCCTAGCATCAACAAGCAAGTACAAGTAGCGTGTGCTACGAATGCAACATTCAAACATGGATTAACATCAGGATGCATGACATGGCATGAGTACAATTAATGTGCGTACAGATAAGGAAATTAAACGTGACAGGCATGACAGAGCAAAGTAATGAGCATACAGATATGGAATTTAAACGTGACAGGCAAAAATGCATGAATGACATGGCTGGGTGACATATCTAGCTTCGTTGTCAAGCTAGATCTTAAAGTTGCGTCTAGGCGAGTATCATTTTGTCGCCTAGTCTCTTTTACGCTAAAAACGGGGAATGACCTATAACATGACCTAAAGCACAAATTGGCAAGTTTCACTTGCCTGCAATCAGTCGTTCTGAAATACCGTCCAATCAGTCCAGTCTACCTATGTGCTCGGATCACCAGCATACAGTTCCAAATTAAATTATCTTCGTTAGTGATTTATCAACCAATTAAATTACTGATTTTTATCTTCATTAGCATGCATTGGTTGGGGGTCCTAAGAGTTTAGAAATTTACCCTTACACGACACGAGAGCTACACTTGCGTCGGGTAGCGACGCCAGGGGTTGGAATTATAGAACGCGCTCCTAATCTAGATTCCAAAATTAGATTCCGTGCTCGCCAATCCCTGAACAGCGACGAGATCAGCGAACAAGATTCCAATTAGCGAGTAAGTGATCGGTAGACGTTTTACGGCTCCCGGGAAGCCGTAACAAGGAACCGGGACGAACGGGTCGACGTACACGGAGACTACAACGTTGAGCGTCGTAGGGGATGATCGTGACATCAGGAAATACCCCTAAGAGAGGTAGAGGGCTGTCGGGAGATCTCAACAGCGAGAGGGAATGCGTCGATACATCGTAAAAACGCAAAACAGTAAGCACACTCGCTGTTTCATAGCAAAGGCGGCCTGAGGAAGCTGCCACGGCGGCGCAGGGATCGCGGGGAGGCGACTGCGAAGGGGAGAGGCCGCAGCGACGGCGGTAGCGGCGGCGGCGGCCGCTGCTGCTGCTGCTGCGAATTGCTGCGCTCCTGGAGGAGAAAACGGCGGTTGCGGGGCGGTTCACGGTGGCTAGGGTGGAGCTACAACGGCCTGAGGGAAGGAGGAAGGTCGGGGATGGGTTGAGGAGGCCATCGGCGACAGGCTGAGGGCCGGAGAGCGCAAGAAGAAGCGGCCTCGGGGGTTTTGCGTGAACACTTCCTAGGGCCGGCGGCTGCTACTTGTTTTGCTGTGAAAGTTTATTAACCTAGGGTTATTTTATAGGGTAGAGGGGCTGTGAACGTGGCTAGGGGCCTGGCTATAGGTTTGGGTATTAGTTAGGGTTTATTTTCGGTTTAAAAAATGATATTATAAGTATTAAAAGCCCAAGATTGCAATCTCTCTCTCTCTCTCCCAGGGTATATGCGGCCAAGGCTAAGAAAATGGGTTGGGACAACATATTATAGGATGTATATTATTATTAAAATTATTAGGGGAATAAAAGCCAAGAGAACTTGAGGTTAAACCGATATCTAAACTGGGGAAAAGTGAAAGTGGGTCAAACAGGGCTCGAAAATCGTAAGATAAATACTGGGGTGACCGCACGGACGAGAGAAATGAAACTAAGAAGACGGATCACAAATTCGACGTCGAGGGACGAAACTAAAAATAAAAGGCCTCACGACAAAAGTGAAAATCGCGACGTCTCATCAAACAAGGTCAAATCATGGGAGAACGACCCGTGAAATGACGTTCCAAAATAAATCAACAATTTAATACTCTCCGAGAGGGTCACAATGACATATCACACCATAGGGTTTGGATACAGACAAAGTCTAAAACAAATACGTGCATGAACAAGACTACGTGTACGACAAATCGTACAATCGAAAACAGACCGTTACATCCTCCCCTCCTTATGAATGATTCCGTCCTCGGAATCAACATCAACTACAGCTCGAAAACAAGTGCGGGAAGCGCTCTCTCATATCATCCTCACGCTCCCAGGTAGACTCCCCAGGGGAACCATGACGCCAATGCACTCTAACCAAGTCGACGGTCTTATTCCTCAGCTGCTTCTGCCGTCGATCCAGAATCTCAACTGGTTGCTGATCATAGGTAAGATCCGGGCGAACCGTGATCTCCGAGAAATCCACAGCATGGGACAGATCACTGACGTATCGACGTAACTGAGATACGTGAAATAGGTCGTGAACTCCCTCCAGTGACGGCGGTAATGCCAAGCGGTAAGCCACCGCTCCAACTCTCTCCAGGACATCAAACGGCCCAATATACCTCGGACTCAGCTTGCCTTTCTTTCCAAATCGGATAACTCCACGGTTCGGAGAGATCTTCAGAAAGATGTGATCCCCAGGTTGAAACTCCAAAGGCCTCCGTTTAGCATTTGCCCAATGCTTGAAACGGTCATGCGTAATCCTCAGCTTCTCCCGGATGTTCCTCACAACATCCACAGCCTCCACAATCATCTCTGGCCCTAACAGCTCCCGATCTCCAATGTCATCCCAGCTCAGTGGCGATCGACATTTCTTCCCGTATAGTGCGGCGAATGGCTTCATGCCAATACTCGCCTGGTAGCTGTTATTGTAGGCAAACTCCACATGATGGAGATGATCCTCCCAAGATCCATTGAAGTCCAACATGCACGCTCTCATCATGTCCTCCAAAATCTGAATCGTCCTCTCGGACTGGCCATCCGTCTGCGGGTGGTACGCGGTACTAAAATTCAGACTCGTACCCAGACTCTTCTGCAGACTTTGCCAAAACTGAGATGTGAATCTCGTGTCTCTATCAGACACGATACTCACGGGGACTCCGTGAAGTCACACGATCTCCTGCACGATTCACGTTACATCACTATCTAAACTATAGAAAGGAAATCAAAACGGAGAGTAAAAGAATTTACCTCCATATATCTCCTCACAAGCGTCTCAGTGGACTGTCCTACTCGGAAGGGAATAAAGTGCGCAGATTTGGTCAATCGGTCTACGATCACCCAAATCGCGTCATTCTGCTTCGGACTCCGAGGCAGTCCAATCACGAAATCCATAGTGATGTGTTGCCACTTCCACTCCAGAATCAGACGCGCTTGTAGCAACCCTACCGTACGCTGATGTTCCGCCTTGACCTGCTGGCATACCAAACACTTGGCTACGCTCCGAGCTACACTCCGCTTCATACCATGCAACCAATAGTTCAGACGAAGATCTTTGTACATCTTGGTACCTCCAGGATGTACAGAGTACGACGAACTGTGTGCCTCAACCAATAACTCCTCTCTAATATCTCCAGCTGGCACACAAACTCTAGCTCCATACCTCAGCGAGCCATCCTCATGAATCAAGAAGTTAGTCCGCAGACCGGCTTCTACCTGCTCCCGAATCTTCACCAGCTTTGGATCTTCAGTCTGACCAGCCTTGATCTGATCCAAGATCGTCGACTGTAAGCACGATCTCAATACCAGACTCGCAAAAATCCTGCTGCAACCTCCACTGCGAAGTCAGCATCATCACCGCTGGAAGTCTGCTCAGCACATCCGGAACCACATTCACCTTGCCAGGGTGATACTGCAAGTCGATCTCATAATCTGACATGAGCTCCAACCATCGACGCTGTCACATGTTGATCTCCTTCTGCGTAAAGATATATTTCAAGCTTTTGTGATCAGTGAAGATCTTCACCTTCTCACTCAGCAAGAAGTGCCTCCAAATCTTGAGCGCAAATACGACTGCAGCCAACTCCAAATCGTGCATCGGGTAATTCTTCTCGTGAGCCTTAAGCTGACGAGAAGCGTACGCAACCACGTGTCCATGCTGATGCAAAACACAACCAAGACCTTTGCCAGAAGCATCGCAAAAGATCTCAAATCCTCCAGTGCGATCGGGCACAGCAAGAACATGGGCAGTCGTCAATCTCTCCTTCAGAATAGAAAAGGACTTCTCACAATCATCGGACCAGACGAAAGATACATCCTTCCTCGTCAGTCTGGTCATCGGCTCTGCAATACGGGAGAAGTCCTTAATGAAACGTCGATAATAACCTGCAAGCCCAAGGAAACTCCTGATCTCAGACGCTGATTGCGGAACAGGCCACTCTCTGATAGCCTTAATCTTCTCAGGATCCACTGATATTCCATCTCCTGACACCACGTGCCCAAGAAAAGCAACCCTATCAAGCCAGAACTCGCACTTGAAATACTTAGCATACAAACGATGCTTCCTCAAAATCTCCAATACTGTCCTCAAGTGCGATGCATGCTCTTCCTCCGACCTTGAATAGATCAAGATGTCGTCAATAAAGATAACGACAAACTTATCTAGAAATTCGTAGAAGATCAGATTCATCAGGTGTCACGACCCGCTTCCCAAAAATATGGAGGCGTGGCGTGAGTAGGTCTGCACAGACTTGAAGCTGCGAAGCTACAAGCCTGATAAGCGTCAATAAAACTTCAAATGGCAGGTCCTTGCAAATGCGATACGAAACAAAGATAATGAGACAAAAGCAATCTCAGAATATCCATAAAAATAAGTTCCAACATCACAGAAAAGCCACCAGGCTGAAAAAAAGAGTCTAAGGCCCAAACATGGCCAACAAAAGTACAACATACAAAGTAAAGGTGTCACGCAACGACAACTAACAGCAATCCTAAAACAAAAGGAAAGCTCAGCAAGGTCCCTAAGACTGGTCACCGGTGTCCACAAACTCCTCCTTCACAAACATGGGCTCAGGCTCAGCGTCAGCAAACACCACGTCCTCAGCAACGGTCTCTGGCTCAGGGTCTAACATGTGACACCCAAAAGAGCAAGGGGCACATGTCAGCAAGTCTACAAGAGACTTGTGCAAGGAAACTGAAAGTAAAGCAAAGCAACCTAGCAGTTCTAGCATGATGCAATGACATGGCAGTTAAAGTATGAGTGCAACAGGTAAAGTAAAGTACAACAAGCATCTAGCATGGCATGTCAAGAGTAGCAAACTACTAACATTCACAAGTCACGTTTTCATGTCGTGCACAGAGTTCACGCCTTACAGCTGAAGTGGATGTACGGGCACACTTCTACGCTGAGTGGTCGCTCAACCCTACCCCTCCACGTGTATCGAGCCAGGGCTTTACCCCCGAACATGGAATGCTCGCTTCTTGATCACGAGCCAGGAAGTGTTTTTGGCATAGGGTTGTGCCTGCAACGCAGGTGCCTAGCCTGAACAAGCAAGTACAAGTATAGTAGCGTGTGCTACGAATGCAACAATCAGACATGGATGGCATGATATGGCAAGCTGTAATTTAAATACGTACAGAAAAGGAATTTAAACATGGTAGTTACAAATGCATGGATGACCTGGCAGCATGAATAAAGCAGGTAAAAGGGGTTGGATCTAGCTTCGTTGTCAAGCTAGATCAAATGAGGTGACAGATCTAGTTTCGTTGTCAAACTAGATCAAATAGGCGTTTAGGCAGCTATCATTTCACTGCCTAGTCTCTTTTACGCTACGGTACAAAAGTGGCCTAAAACATGGCCTAAACAAGCAACGGGAAAGTTTCGCTTGCCTGCAAACCGACGTCTGAATATACCGTCCAAGAGTCCAATCTACCTACGTGCACAAGTCCACCAGCCTACATTCCCATTTTAAATTATCTTGATTAGTGAATCTAAACAATTAAAAAAACGCCAGATTTTATCTTGTTTAACAGACAAGGGTTGGGGATCCTAAGAGTGCAGAACGTTACCTCAACATGACGCGAGAGCTACACTGGCGTCGGGTAGCGACGCCAGGGGTTGGAATAAAAGATCGCGCTCCTAGTCCAGATTCCAATTAAGATTCCACGCTCGCCAATTCTCGGGCAGCGTCCAGATCAGCGATCGAGATTCCAATCAGCGGTTAAGCAGTCGGTAGACGTTTTTACGACTTCTGGAAAGCCGTATCAACGAACCGGGACGAACGGTTCGACATACGCAAAGTCTACGACGTTGAGCGTCGTAGGAGATATTTGTGACGTCGGAAAACATCCCTATGAGCAGTAAGGGGCTGACGGAAGAATCCAACAGCGAGAGGGGACGACGAGATCTCAACGACGCGTCGATACGTCGTTAATCACGCGTAACAGTGAGATCACTCGCTGTTTCGAGCTTGAACGTTAGAGGGGGTCTGTCGTGGCGGTGCAGAGGTCGAAGGGGGTCGACCCACGGCAGAGGGGCTGTGGCGGCAGCCGGCAACGATGACCGATCGCTGCAGCGAGTTGCTGCTGCTTGCAGCGGCTGCGGCTGCGAAAAACAGTGGCCTGAAGGCCTCTCCGACGATGCTGCGACGGTTAGGGGGTGCCCACGTCGGAGCTAGGGCGGAGATGGGTTGAGGAGGCCACCGAGATGGGTTGAGGTGGAAGAACGATGTTGGGCGAGGCTAGGGGAAGTGTTGTGTGCGAAAGACGAATAGCGGCATTTTTGGGGGTTTTTGCAGCGTTTTCCGGTAGGGAGCGGTGGTTAACGGTGGGGAGATCAACGGGGAAGGCTGCCGTAGGTCGGGGAGGGCTGAGACGGCCGCATAGGGGCGCTGCGCTCTCGGATGCTGCTACGCGCGCTGTGCTTGTCGTGAGAGGAGAGAAGCACGAGTCTACAGTGAGGGAAAGAGGGGCTGGTGGTTGTTTTCCAACGACCTAGTTCACCGGAGCATGGCCGGAGGGCGGGTGAGAAGTCCGACGGTATGAGGAGGGTGCGGAAAAACCCTGATGGCAGCTGCGTGATAGAAGATAGGGTTTCTAATAGCAAATGGGTATGTGTTTAAAATTTTACATCATGTGAAAAAAGCCCAAACAGTTGGGTTTGTTTTGAACATGTTTTTGAATTGGTTTTGTCTATTATTAAAAGAAATAGGAACTCTCACCCTCTCCCTCTCTCCTGCGTGGGTGTGGGGGGGCTAAGTAGGGTTAAAACAGGCTAAGTCAAAATATCAGATGTAGATTATTATTAATCCATTAATAGAGAATAATACAATGTGATACTTAGGGTTAAATGTATAATAGGTTGGCCAAAAAGTGAAAGTAGGTCAAACGAAGCCCAAAAATCATGAAATAAATACTGGGGTGACCGGGGCGATGAGAGAAAGAAGACAGAGAAGACGGATCACAATTTTGATGACGAGAAACGAAACTAAAAATAAAAAGGCCTCACGACAAAAGTGAAAATCACGACGTCTCATCAAATAAAGTCAAATCGTGGGAGAACGACCCGTGAAATGACGTTCTGAATTAATTCCACAATTTAATACTCTTCGAGAGGGTCACAATGGCATACTACACTATAGGGTTTGGATACAGACAAAGTCTAAAATAAATACGTGCACAAACACGACTACGTGCACGAAAAGCGTACAAAGGATATGGGGTCCAAAAACGACAGTAATCCCAAGTTGGGCACACGTCGGGGGGTTGGCTTGCTAAGGATGAAACCAAGGTGCAACGGTCCTATCGTCGCAACGACACGACTCACATACGAAGCTACAAAACCAATCCGATACCCGAAATTGCTATACGCACAGTCGTATAACGAATAGTGAGTACCGGCCGTTACATCCTACCCACCTTAGGATAAAGTCCGTCCTCGGACTTTCTAATCTATAAATATATCTAGTCACTTCAGTAGCTATCCCAATCATGTCGCATTATAATTTAAACCAGGTATAGTCATTACAAGTGCTTACATATGCACTAAGCAGTCAAACATTAACACTACTATCATGTATACATTCACGCACATTATACATGTATACCTATCATAGTCAGTCAAATTCACACACGTATTTCAATCATTCATATAGTCACATACATCCTTATATAACTATTAAATACTTATTACATACTATGGTATACATACTCACAAACAAATAAGTAGTCCACACCAGCAAATACAATCGTAGTACTTCACGTATAAGTAACTACCTATACATAAAAAAACATGGGTATACCACTCCCTAATATTTCCTAGTATACATCCCACACCAAACACATCAACACATGTAATCACACCATACCATTATTAAGTCAAGTTTAATATACATTCACCATTACTAGAATTTCACAAATATATAGTCATTCAAATACACGTAGATACTTCAACATATATTCACATCACATACAGTCCTATAACTATATTTAAGACTCACCACACATACCATAGTGACCAACACATATAACTAAGCACATACTTACCCGTGCATGGTGCACACACACACGCTAACATTTCATTCATATATACCAATCATACCACTATATACTTAGCACCTCTACACACCTAGTTTAGCTAGCACACATACGTTCACACAGGCAAGTCCTTAGTAAATAACTATACCACAAGACCAACACATATAGCTATATACTGGCATAGCGACCCACAATCATGTGCGTAACACAACCAGGCACAAACAATCCCTATCGCTATACACACATCATCCATCGCTATATTCATAGTACTATACGCAAACCACAGACATATGTAACAATGTACTTAGAGTATACCCACTCAAACTTGAGTGAGACTCAGAACCCATATCAGAACACTCTATATACGTAACACGGTACTTATACCTACACAAACACAACACTCTTATATATATATATATGTGTATATATATATATATATATATATATATATATATATATATATATATATATATACACACCTACCAACGTATTACACACACCTATATAAATATCAATCACCACTTTATATTTAATCAAATAACACCATATAATGCAATCACTTGACTACCAGAATAATATTACATATTCAGTACATGCACACAATCATGATACACCCCTCTACACATGTATTCATCGTATAGTCACACATATATATAATATAACACTATATCAATATACATATAATTAGTATACCACCACATATACCTATCCATACATAGTCATGACATCCAATAATCGTGTATACCTCGAGGTATACATGCACACACACAACATCCCGTAAAGGCAAACAATACCAACAATTTTTTTATAACCCTATTACCGTACGTATATCACATATATATTCATGCAGCAAATACATATCTACTTACGTCTAAGCATAATACATAACTACGTACGAGCACACGCTCATACGTATAGACATATAGATCATACATTAGGCATGCACACTTAGCTATAAATACACCTAGTATCATTGTACCTAATGTACACATAACTTTACCAACATATTATTTCAACCATTATAAAGTATCTCCAACTACATACACCCCCCAATAGATATTCCAACACTGATTTTTATATACACAGACATCCCTAGAGTGGTATAGCTATCCACACACCTACTTATAAATACTAGCACACATACAACTTCATGGATACCACGTAATTAAATGCACTACGAAGACATCACAATCTATACTAATGGGCCCACCATACGTTAATAAGGTTAACGTTGGCAACGGTAAGCACTAACGTGATAACCAAACGATAGTGAGGAAAACGAAAACGAAATTGAAATGAAACAAGAATAGGATAAACTGGTTCAGGTGAGGCGACATACAAGGGAAAAGCTTGGTTGGGTGGAACAAAATATAGTTCAGAATAGTCAAGTAGGGAAGAAGGATATAAAATACAAAATAAGGATAAAATAAAATGTAAGTTATAAAATAAAAATATAATAATATCCTCATAAAACGTAGAAGAGTAACTTGAAATTTAAATCACGACATAAGAATTTGACGCAGAATAATGAGCATGGAGGTGAATGAATTATTCTACAATTGAAGATAAATTTAAATGGAGATAGTATTTTACAAAAATTTGAGGTAGGAAAATGATGAGTATAAAATCGACACGCCGAAAGATGAGGTCCCATGTAACTTAGAAAAGTATATTAAGGGTAAACGCGATGATGTGTTCGAATAAATTTTAATGGCGTATGTAAGAAAAGAAATTATAAACCGAATTAGAGAAAATAGAAGTACGGTTCAGAATAAAATTAGAATATGAAAAGGACAAGGTATTTATATAGGTATGAAAGTATAGGCTGGAAGAATATTATAAACTAGTAATCAAAATCTCGACAAAAGTTTCGAAAGTAAAATAAAAAATGGATTTAAATCAGCGGAAGGGAATGAAGTCTAATTATATATATATTAAAAGTCTTCGAACGAGTTTAAACTTAGCGAATGAGGAATATCGAAAATACTTTTAGAAGATTCAAGATTTGTAACGAAGAGATTCAAAAATTAACAACGATTGTCATGAGGCGATCTCGTGAATCGAGGTCGAGGAATATGGTCGCATGATCGAAACGTAAACACGCCTAGGACATGACTCAGGAAATCTACGGAAAACTCCTACGGTCGACCAACCAAGATTATGAATTAGCGCTAATACATCCTAAGGAACTAGACTGTAATGAACTGCGTTCGGCTTGGCCCGAAATCGATGAACCCAAGCGAATGACTAAAGAATTTCTAGAAGTCAAATATGGTCAGAGCTAGGCAAGAACCACTAAGGTAACTCCTAAGACGATTATAACAATTTCTAGCAAGGAGTTTAGCTAACAATCAGAGACCTCTAACTAGCAAGCACAGGCGTCTAATTAAGTCTTACTATAGTCCTGATCTAATGGATTCCCTACTAAGCCGAGACAGATGTTCGGGCAACACATCTACCAGCCACCTAAGACATAGGAAACGATAAAAATTAGACTCAAGGCTCATGATTTGGATGTTTTAATTTATTTAATGGACATTCTATTTTTTTTATCGTTGTTCCGATAATTTGCAGTTGTAGTGGACCTGCATGGGCCACCAACAAAACCAGTCACGACCCGCTTCTCAAAAATATGGAGGCGGGGCGTGAGTAGGTCCGCACAGACTTGAAGCTGCGAAGCTACAAGCCTGATAAGAGTCAATAAAACTTCAAATGGCAGGTCCTTTCAAATGCGATACGAAACAAAGGTAACGAGACAAAAGCAATCTCAGAATATCCATAAAAGTAAGTTCCAACATCACAGAAAAGCCACCAGGCTGAAAAGAAAAGAGTCTAAGGCCCAAACATGGCCAACAAAAGTACAACGTACAAAGTAAAGGAGTCACGCACCGACAACTAACAGCAATCCTAAAACAAAAGGAAAGCTCAGCAAGGTCACTAAGACTAGTCACCGGTGTCCACAAACTCCTCCTTGACAAACATGGGCTCAGGCTCAGCGTCAGCAAACACCACGTCCTCAGCAACGGTCTCTGGCTCAGGGTCTAACATGTGACACCCAAAAGAGCAAGGGGCACATGTCAGCACGTCTACAAGAGACTTGTGCAAGGAAACTGAAAGTAAAGCAAAGCAACCTAGCAGTTCTAGCATGATGCAATGACATGGCAGATAAAGTATGAGTGCAACAGGTAAAGTAAAGTACAACAAGCATCTAGCATGGCATGGCAAGAGTAGCAAACTACTAACATTCACAAGTCACGTTTTCATGTCGTGCACAGAGTTCACGCCTTACAGCTGAAGTGGCTGTACGTGCACACTTCTACGCTGAGTGGTCGCTCAACCCTACCCCTCGACGTGTATCAAGCCAGGGCTTTACCCCCGAACATGGAATGCTCGCTTCTGGATCACGAGCCAGGAAGTGTTTTTGGCATAGGGTTGTGCCTGCAACGCAGGTGCCTAGCCTGAACAAGCAAGTACAAGTATAGTAGCGTGTGCTACGAATGCAACAATCATACATCGATGGCATGACATGGAAAGCTGTAATTTAAATGCGTACAGATAAGGAATTTAAACATGGCAGTTACAAATGCATGGATGACCTGGCAGCATGAACAAAGCAGGTAAAAGGGGTTGGATCTAGCTTCGTTGTCAAGCTAGATCAAATGAGGTGACGGATCTAGTTTCGTTGTCAAACTAGATCAAATAAGCGTCTAGGCAGCTATCATTTCACTGCCTAGTCTCTTTTACGCTACGGTACAAAAGTGGCCTAAAACATGGCCTAAACAAGCAACGGGCAAGTTTCACTTGCCTGCAAACCGTCGTCTGAATATACCGTCCAAGAGTCCATTCTACCTACGTGCACAAGTCCACCAGCCTACATTCCCATTTTAAATTATATTGCTTAGTGAATCTAAACAATTAAAAAAATGCCAGATTTTATCTTGTTTAACAGACAAGGGTTAGGGATCCTAAGAGTGCAGAACGTTACCTCAACACGACACGAGAGCTACACTGGCGTCGGGTAGTGACGCCAGGGGTTGGAATAAAAGATCGCACTCCTAGTCCAGATTCCAATTAAGATTCCACGCTTGCCAATTCTCAGGCAGCGTTCAGATCAGTGACCGAGATTCCAATCAGCGGTTAAGCAGTCGGTAGACGTTTTTACGACTTCCGGAAAGCCGTATCAACGAACCGGGACGAACGGTTCGACGCATGCAAAGTCTACGATGTTGAGCATCGTAGGAGATGTTCGTGACGTCAGAAAACACCCCTAGGAGCAGTAGGGGGCTGACGGAAGAATCCAACAGCGAGAGGGGACGACGAGATCTCAACGACGCGTCGATACGTCGTTAATCACGCGAAACAGCGAGATCACTCGTTGTTTTGAGCTTGAACGTCAGAGGGGGTCTGTCATGGCGGTGCAGAGGTCGTAGGGGGGTCGACCCACGGTGGAGGGGCTGCGACAGCGGCTGACAACAGCGACCGATCGCTGCAGCAAGTTGTTGCTGCTCGCAGCGGCTGTGGTTGTGAAAAACAGTGGGAGAACGACAGGTGAAATGACGTTCCGAATTAATTCCACAATTTAATACTCTTCGAGAGGGTCACAATGGCATACCACACTATAGGGTTCGGATACAGACAAAGTCTAAAATAAATACGTACACGAACAAGACTACATGCACGAAAAGCGTACAAAGGATACGTGGTCCAAAAATGACAGTAATCCCAAGTTGGGCACACGTCGGGGGGTTGGCTTGCTAAGGATGCAACCAAGGTGCTACGGCCCTATCGTCGCAACGACACGACTCACATACGAAGCAACAAAACCAATCCGATACCTGAAATTGCTATACGCACAGCCGTATAACGAATAGTGAGTACCGGCCGTTACATGCTACCCACCTTAGGATAAAGTCCGTCCTCAGACTTTCTAATCTATAAATATATATAGTCACTTCAGTAGCTAACCCAATCATGTCGCATTATAATTTAAACCAGGTATAGTCATTACAAGTGCTTACATATGCACTAAGCAGTCAAACATTAACACTACTATCATGTATACATTCACGCACATTATACATGTATACCTATCATAGTCAGTCAAATTCACACACGTATTTCAATCATTCATATAGTCACGTACATCCTTATATAACTATTAAACACTTATTACATACTATGGTACACATACTCACAAACAAATAAGTAGTCCACACCAGCAAATACAATCGTAGTACTTCACGTATAAGTAACTACCTATACATAAAAAAACATGGGTATACCACTCCCTAATATTTCCTAGTATACATCCAATACCAAACACATCAACACATGTAATCACACCATACCATTATTAAGTCAAGTTTAATATACATTCACCATTACTAGAATTTCACAAATATATAGTCATTCAAATACACGCAGATACTTCAACATATATTCACATCATATACAGTCCTATAACTATATTCAAGACTCACCACACATACCATAGTCACCAACACATATAACTAAGCACATACTTACCCGTGCATGGTGCACACACACACACACACTAGCATTTCATTCATATATACCAATCATACCACTATATACTTAGCACCTCTACACACCTAGTTTAGCTAGCATACATACGTTCACACAGGCAAGTCCTTAGTAAATAACTATACCACAAGACAAACACATATAGCTATATACTGGCATAGCGACCCACAATCATGTGCGTAACACAACCATGCACAAACAATCCCTATCGCTATACACACATCATCCATCGCTATATTCATAGTACTATACGCAAACCACAGACATATGTAACAACGTACTTAGAGTATACCCACTCAAACTTGAGTGAGACTCAGAACCCATATCAGAACACTCTATATACGTAACACGGTACTTATACCTACACAAACACAACACTCTAATATATATATATAGTCATACCCCGTGCCCGCGGGCACGGTTCAATTTAGATATTTCCCCCTCAAAATCTTAGTTCTCCCGAAAATGTAGGCACGATTAATTTTAGATATTCCGCCCCTCAAAATCTTAGTTCTCCTGAAAATGTGGACATGATTCATTTTAGAAATCCCCCCTCAAAATCTTAGTTCCCCCGAAAATTTAGCTCATCCCAAGGAATTTTGTTTCCCAAAAATCTTAGTTTCTCCCAAAATTTAGTTCACTCCAAATTTAGTTCCACTTCAAAATTTTAGAGTTTTTCCAGCTAAATTTTCACTTTCCAAAAATATTAGTTTCTTCCAAAATTTAGTTTCCAAAGAGATTTTAGTTCCTCTCAAAAAATTTAGTTTACCCCAAATATTAATTCCTACCAGATTTAGTTCCCTCAAAAGTTCCATCCAAAAATTTGATTACCTCCAGATTTAGTTTCCCTTAAAATTTTAGATTTTAGTTTCCCCAAAAATTTATTTCCACCAATATTTTATGTTTTAATTACCCGAAAAGTTTAGCTCCTCCCCAAAATGTAATTCCCCATAATTTAATTCCCACAAAATGTAAAATTTTAGTTCACTGAATTTTTTTTAGTTCTATGTATTCTGTCTTCGCATTTCTTGGCATCGAGCAAGGAGTTAAGAGCAGTGCATGATACATGAATGCAACAGATATACATGTTGTTGGCAAAGCAAACATATTCCATAAGATCTCCCGCTGCTTATATTGAGCTTATTATGTGTTAACACATGTTGCCAGCATGTTAATCAAGGCAGGAGAAGCAAAGTGGTGTAAATTATTTTACCTAAGAGCAGTTTTTCTGCCCAATGATTTGTTATGTAATTTTAAATGAAAAATAATAACCAAAGCACAATAATTGTAAATCAAGGCAGGAATTTATTTTGATATATATACCCAAAGTGTATATTCATTACGGTCCAATCAAGCTCAAGCTAAATGGGCAAAATATTAGATTTGTCCAATTTTAAATTTGTAGTCCCATGAAAAACCATGTCATATGAAGATATCATATCAGAAAATGGTAAATCATAACATCCGTTTCAACAATTTTCGCTCTTGCATTGCAATGAAGATTGTTTTTACAATTAAACAAAACGATAAAAAAGGGTGATAATAAAAAATATGATCTTCATACATAACAAAACATCAATGACAATTTTTCCATAAAAAGATATATTTAATTTGATATGTTTAATTTATTGATCATCTTCATGCTTATTCTCCATAAGAACCAGTGGCTGAGTTCTCTAGTTCTGAGAAAAATTTATCAGATATTTCTCAGACCAAATTCTGATTTCAATAAATTGCCCAAGATTGTAAACCTGGAAGTCACCCAATGCTACTCAGTTGCTTGTGTATCAATGTGCTACTCAGCTCGGTTGTCACATTATTACTTGTTTTATCATATCTTGGTCTTGATGTTTCATTCCCTACAAAAAAAATCTGGAGTTGATTCCATATGATTCTCCATGCTTGTAATTTGAATCACTTCTCCAGCCAAAACACAAAATAGTCTTAAGTGTGTAGGTTCTATTGAGACATTGCCTATAACCAGCTTCAATCCTGGAAATTCTGGACATCACCTCCCTTATATACCTTGCACTTCACATGATTATAGGCATTATTCCCATAGTTCCACAATTGGTGGAGTGTCTCCTAACAGGAAATCCAGGTTATTGAGTAGTTTCTTCATTCTGCTAAGTGGTTCTCATTGTTATTTATAGGATGTGTTGTGCAAGAATCGGGGAGCTCATTGATGTAATTGTGAGGTAAATTAGTGGCCATCAATCCAAATTCGCAATGCTTCCAGATCACATTCATCAACATCATAGTTCAGGTTAGCAAACACCTAGTCTGAAAATCATTGCTTTGTCTTTTTGAAAACATGCGCAACTATTTGGTTTGTTTTCTTGAAAACATGCCAAATATAAAGTAGTTTTCCTAAGCTTAGAAGGCCAATGTCCATAATGATCAAGAAAACCATACCTCCACTCTCTCAAAAAGGACTAAACATAAGCTTGTCAAATGGGATTGTTGCCAGGTTCTATTCAAGTCATAATAATCCATGGGTGACAAAGCCTGCACACTATATCCTAGTTAACCACCATATATCCTCTGAGCAAATCCCTTCAAATATAAAACATCTTCAATATTCATATCACAGTCTCATATAATCATGATAATTCGGGCCGAAAGAAGCCCACACAACACACAACAAAGCACAGACCCCAAATACAAAAGGCAATCAATGCTAACACAGAAGTTACAAAAATATTCCACATTAACAAAAAAAACCAAGTGCTTTAGAAAAATACTTAAAACACAAATACTAAAACTCTAAAATTTACTTTCAACATTCACATCACAGAACAACTACCAGAGTACTCATCATTGAACAGAGAAGTCATCATTGAAGAGATCGGTACCGCATTCTCCATTCCCTGGCTGCTCCCGTCGCCTCCAATCCCGGGTTCAAGGACCCAGATGATCACATCCCCAATGCTTGGGATAATCCCACGTTGGAGATCCGAGATGATTCCCTGTGTGTCAAATACAATCACTTATATGATCAGGTAGTAATAAATGTCTAACAACAGAAGAGTGGTCAAGGGAGAACCATTACCTAGACTTGTTTGGAATAAAAATCCTCAATCAGTGCCTCACTAATAAATAAGCCAAGCATTCACCTACTGAAAAGCCACACCCAGCATAGCATTAAAATGATTCGATGTAGAACTGAATGTAGAGGCAGAAAACCATGCCAGCAAAAATCATAAGCCAATGGGTCGAGAACAAACAAAATACATCATGCTAACTTACACCCAACAAAGAACAACCACCACCCGGGGGCATTTAGGTGGCTGGAAATAGTTTCGACCATAAACATAGTGAACCACTTCATAAGATCAAGCTAATGTATAGTGAATTAACAATTCGTATCAAGCAAACTTCACACTTGATAATACAAATGACTCATTGAAAATTTTCTAAAACTTATATACCAAAAAGTTATGCTTCGAAAAAGTATAACTAAACATTTGCAAGAGCTTCATTGCATGATATATTGCTTTGATCATCACATGGTGCTCAAAGTGCAGAAGTTCCTGAATCCGAATCAGTACCATGCTTTTTTAGTTTTTCATCCGAGCTGCTGAGGTGCATTAAGATAAGTATTGCATACAATCTGAGGCTGAGCATAAGGTTGCTACAGTGATTTCATCAGGGTGTTGTCCATGATGTTGTCAAGAGCTTTAAGGTTCATCATCATGGGTGATGGATTGTTCTGATATCATTGGAAGTTTATCATCTAAGGATGCAGTCCACCAAACCTAGCAGCACCAATAAGCATTTCTGCTCCCAAGTTCATCATTGTATCCTTGGAAGTTGATCATCTGAGGATGCATTCCAATAAACCCAGTAACACCAATAAGCATTGCTGCTCCCAAGTTCATCATTGCATTCTTGGGTCAACCATACCAGGAGCCCAGGGTTGCCTGTTTTGGAGTTAGGTGCACCATTTAATATTCTACATAATAGAAATAAAAAATTATTTGATATCAATTAAAATGCAAGTGAAGGGAAATCTCAACCAAGAATTAGCAGTATAACCAATAATATTGCAATTGATACCCGCGTGATCAATTGAAATCAGAAATTGATATTGCAACTAATACCTAGGGCTATTGATAACCAATTTATTAACACACCTTCTATCAATTTTAACCAATTCTAACCAATTTTAACTAATATTACTACAGAGCCTGGAAACACAAAAATCCGAATGGACCACCAAATGCAAATGAAATCCTCAGATATCTATATCACTGTAACTAAAACATGAATGCTCCAGGGGTTTCAGTCTCTATCATTCAGTCCATTTGCTCTGATCTCAACAACTTGTGCATGCTTTTATTCTTACAGGAAATTGTTGGTATCATTTGCATTGGATAATGTTTGAATAATGAAACTGCCCATTCATGTTTTAGTTATTCAAAAATCATATATCACTGTAAACCTGTGTTTGGATAATGTTGATTCTATTCAGTATTCCATTTGCTCTGATCTCAACAACTTGTGCATGCTTTCATTCTTACAGGAAATTGTTGGTATCATTTGCATTGGATAATGTTTGAATAATGAAACCGCACATTCATGTTTTAGTTATTCAAAAATCCTATATCAATGTAAACCTGTGTTTGCAGTCCATGTTTTAGATATCTATATCATTCATTTTGGGCAGTTTCATTATTCAAAAATCCTCATATATCTATATCACTGTAACTAAATCTGTAACTAAAACAAAAATGTTGACTTCATTTTTGTTTCTAAGTTATCTCTAAACAAAATCATGTAACATTATAGGCCTCTAAATCTAATAATACATATCAGGAATGGATATAATAATACATATCAAACACTCATTTTATCATGGCAACTATGCTCAACTATCTTGTACTAATATTCAACATATTAAAACCTGTTAACATTAGTTACATCCAAGAAAAGTTGTTAACATTAGTTACATCAGGTTTTAATATGTTGAAATAATCATGTCCCCAGGTTTAAGTTACATCATGAAAAAGCTTATTCAAGTTAATTCATGGCAAAACCTAATGCAAAATGTTAATGCGTTAGGCATTAACAATTTGAATAATGAAACAGCTTGTGATAATTTAAAATGTTGAAAATATCACATTCTGTTTGGATAATGAAACTGTTGAAAATGTTACTAATTTAAATGTTGATAATTTAAAATGTTGAAAATGTTTCATTCAAGTAACAAATTCCGGTTGCATTATTCCAAAATGTTTGAATAATGAAATTGCCCTAAATGATTCGAGTCAAAATATTGAAAATGTTGAAAATTTTACTAAAACCTGGTTTTCAGTCTCCTTTAGGCATTATGCATTCAGAATAAAGGTAAAATGTTGAAAATGTTGCAAGAAAATGAAAAAGCTTGCAAATGAAAATGAGATGAGTTCAAACATACTCATTGTAAAGCTTTAGCAGTATGTAACTAATTAATATGTTTGAACTCAAAGGAAAAAAAGAAAATGATAAGTTTTTTTCATTGTTCTATGGGTGTTCTGATGAAATGCGATGAGTACTAATTTAAATGTTGATAATTTAACATGTTGAAAATGTCTCATTCAAGTAACAACTTCAGGTTGCATTATTCCAAAATGTTTGAATAATAAAACTGCCCAAAATGATTCAAGTCAAAATGATGAAAATATTGAAAATGTTACTAAAACCTGGGTTTCAGTCTCCTTTAGGCATTAATGCATTTTTTTCATGAATGGATAAACTGAGCATGTAAACATACATTTGTTTTTAGACTGAGCATATTAAACATACATTTGTTTGTAAACTGCGCATGTAAACATACCATTAAAAACCTGAGTTTTCCCAATACGTGTACCAGCGACATAACATGATACAAAAAAGAAACATACATATTAGCATTTAGTGTCTTAATGGGTCAATAACAAAAAAGAAATGCAAGAAATATGCAAACGGATATTTGAGATTTTGATACCTCACTTCAATAACATCGGAGCAAGACTGGAGGTTTTCCATTAGGTCCCACAGACGGAACAACTGACGGAACGCTGTCTAACTTGGTGTAGTTATGTGTTCGTGCAATGGCAACATATAAACCATATACAATAAACTCATATTTACAGTGTTGTGGAGATTCATTGCATTTGCCCAAGATTTGTTTGACAGTGTTGTCAAAAATGCAAGCCCAAATATCTTGCAGTATTAATATTGATGTTCTTGCTATTCATTGCAGTATTAGTTGGAATGTAAACTCATTAATCCAGAAAGCTGTCACATATTGCATAATCTACTTATAAAAAAACAGGGATACCTTAACTTGCAGAGTTCATATTGAATTGCAGAGTTTACATTGAACCTGTTCTTGCAAAAAAAGGACAAAGCATACTGGCTAATTTGAATATGGACCACCGGATGCCAAGGGAACTCTCACAACCACTCATCTTGTAAGTTAAGTCCGAGCCGTCGATAGCGAATCGCATCGCTTTTCCACCGTTGAACTCGACTTAAAAAAGTGGGGCTCGCAGCTGTAAACTTCACAACAGAATGAACTGTTCATCTTCTTCCTCAAAGCCGCGTCGAAGCCATCTATAACCTCAAAAACATTCAACATGATTCGTTAACCGAGATAGGTAGTTGTTAGCAGTTGAGACCGTTGTCTCCATTGCTTTGCAATTAGAGCAATTGGGTTGTTTTACTGGCCTAACATAACTCTCTATAAAAATTAAGATTTTTGTAAGAAAAGGATGCAGTTCGTGGGTTTTTGTGTGTACGAAGTTCGGACATCAAACACCTATGACAAAGATGCCCTCATCATGGCCTTCTCTTGCTTCTTCAAAATATCGAGCACATAGTCAATACTGTGAGTTTACGAAGAGAGACATGAGCTTCTTTGTAAACCTAAGATTGCACCTTGATTGCACCTTCTTTGTAAACATAGTCAATACTTGATAAAAGATCATTTTGATATATAACTTACTAACCTAAGATTGCACCTTCTCCCCATCAGAACATACATTATATGCATGATGCATCATATTTATCTACAACGGCTGCATTAAGTGACATCTCCAATTCATTTAATTTTGTCTCATATGTTATCCACACTCAAATGTGAACAATTAAAAAGTTATGATATTTTGCAATTATCTCACTTCAATGTTCTATTCTCCTAGTATTTCTTAAAAAAATATGTAGCTTTTGTAAATAATTCCAGTTCAAAAACAATTCAACTGTCAGGACATATGCATAAAAATGTCATCTTTCCCAGCGGTCACACCAAAAGCAATAAACTTTAGGATTTATTTAATTCAAAATAAAAAAATAAAAAAATTTCTCACCAAAAAAGTTAAAGAGAACTAAGATGGGAGTGCAGTTACCGTGCATGCAGCGACATTGAGGGCAGTTTAAAAAATTGAAAATGTTTACACCCATTTTAATTTTCACTTGTTATAGCAGAGATTAGACTGGATTAAGAAGCATATAATTTGGGCAACTGAGTTAAAAATACAAACCACCCTCTTGCAATCCAAACCATCCTCATGCATCCTCATTGAAAATACTGACCATCCTCTAGCAGGAACTTCCATTAATGGTTGCTGGAAAACCTACACAAAAATTACCAATAAAAAAGAGATGGGGTTTGTTAGTGTTTCTGTTAATAACAAAAGACAACACAGAAATTTCAAACTCAGTCGCCCAAACACACTAACTACTCTTATAACAGAATTTCTAAAAAAGATATTCATATAGAAAAATTTCAAAATTTAAGGAAAATTTTTTGGGGAAAGAGATAGAATATGAATTAAAAGTCTGAAGGAAAAAACGAAGAAGAAAGAGATGACTTTCAGAGAGATGTAAATAAGAAACTTTACCTGGATACCTTGAACTAAGAGGTCAGGTAGTTTGAGCAACCAAGAAGAAATATCGTGAAGAGATATATAATCTGTATTCATTCACTACAATAATGAGTTCAAAGATATGAGCTAGAATTAGAAATTAGAAAAGAAAAAAAAGAAAAAAGGCAAGGTTCCAACCATATGAAACTCAGCCTCGTAAAATCCATTCAGTTGGGACCCGCATACCTGCATGCAAAATCATTATGCTCATCAAGTTTCATTTAATCTTTTTCATGCCCGCAAGGTTATCGTTTCATTTAAGGCAGAGGGAAAAAGGATATGAAACACATAACTATGTTTAAAAAAATCTCCAAATTGATATAGGAAAGTTGGCCCATTTTATAAATTACACAGTGTTTGATTAAATGATACTGTTTAAAAGATTTGCACCAAGAACACCATAAACCAAAAAAAAGTACATCTAAGTCAAATATCGTTGCCAATTTCAGATAAAATGAAATGCTTTAGACCTTTAAAACGAACAACATTTCCAGTCAGCAAAAAACATGGTGGGTGGCACTTGAAATGGAAAATAAAACCAAATTAAAATAAAAGTTCAATCTAATGCTTTATAACATAACATTGAAGCCTAATGAACCACTGCAATTATAATAATAATCAACCCCTCTTTGTTTGGTGAAGAATGGCCATGGTTAACATGTGTTTGGTAACCAAAGAGGAATTCTTTAGCTGTATAGGCCAAACATAAGGCTAAACTTATGCTTATTAAAAGAGATTGAGAGTGCATGTTTAAGCATAATGTGACGTTGCATTCTAAACTAAATGTTAATATTAATCCAGTAAAATGAATGTATTACGCTATCTATGCAAATTCTAACATATTTATCAGGCATTACACTGAATTTATTCACACCTGATACCATCTGTTCAATTTCAATCTGCAAAATTTTTCCAAAAACTTCCATTTTCTGTTGCAAAATTTACTTGCACATCACATTTATACATTACATACAGCCAAGATGGCTCTCATTAATCGTTTGCATAAACACATTTGAATTCATCGCAGAACATATAAGTTCACAACATTGCTTAAAATTATGTGAACATATTTATTTTGCACATGTTTATTTGCACATATTTATCTGGAATAACCTATGTTTGCTGGTTGTTCATACAATTGTTGTCTGCTTATAGGGAGCTTGACTGAAAGAACTCAAGCTCAGGGCTATGGTCACGAGAACTGCTGGGAGTGTCAGAGTTTGAGCAAACTTCAAGCACAATGGAGATACTCTTGGTCTAATAAAACCAATATATAAAATCACATATCCAATACGAATTTGATGTAGGAAATTTCCTAAAAGCACATATCTAATTTTATCATATAAAATTGTGTAGGCAATATATGACCAATTTGAACAACGTATGCAACATAAGAGAGACTTAGGATTGTCATGTAATGATGCACGGTTCATATTTGAGTGGGATTAGCAAGCGTTAAAACTTGGTGGGTATAGGTAGGTAAAGCTCAAACAAATTTTGATACAATATAATTGAGTAATGGTAGCCAACTGGGCTCAAGCATGTCATGTTTAGCCTAAATTGATTTTAGCATTGCATATTTGTTTAAAAGGATATTGGCAAAGAAGAATCTCCAAGGCTCATAGAATACTGCATACCTTCTTGCCATCACTCAAAAAGTGAAACCTTTCTGTTAAGCATGTCTGCTTTGTACAACATCCAAAGGAGTACTTTATTGTCATTAATTCTCCAATATTCTGTAGATTACAATTAGCTTCCAAAGAGCTTGCTGTAAAGATACATAGAAAAACCATATCAATGGGTGCATGTCGATGATAATCACACAACTACCAGTTGTGAATCAATTCACTAACGTGGCCTCAACAGAAATCCATAATCAAGTAGCAACTGAAGGCATTCAAGGAAAATCACCCGCCCAACGCGACATAAACATAAGGCAAATTAAGAAAATGAACAAACAGAAGAGCAAACCCCATCCTCGAAACTTCTGTAACCCATATAATCTGTACATGTTACACTTTTAAGGGACAGATTCAAACGTCAAAATTTAGAAATAGACTTTTAATTATCTCCATGGAAAATAAAGCTAGACTTTCATCAAGAATGGCACATTACAACTTGGAATTTTTGTAAGCAAAATGAATTTGTGTTGAACAAAATTGATTACACAAACATCTCATTTTGACAACGTACTCTCCTTCAGCAAAATGAACTAAGAACTACACAAAAAATACTAATTTAAAATAATTTAGACTTACTTGGATGGATGGATGGCAGAAAAATGGAATTTTTGCCGGAAAAATGAATTTTTTGTTGCCCTGCAACCAGAAACGCATGGAAGCAAAATGAAATTTTTGTTTGAAACGCATGGAAGCAACCTGAAACCTGAAACCTGAAACGCGAAGAAGCAACCTGAAAGCGTGGAAGCAAAATGTAAGCAAAATGAAGTAAAATACTTTGTTAAATTTGAGTTGGTGGAGCAATCAAGATAAGTACAAAATTCTCATTGGCCACGTGAACATTCAATTAGCAACAGAGAATCCCGTTAAAAATAAGTACAAAATAAGTAGCAATAAACAACATTCAATTTTGAGTTGGTGGAGCAACAGAGGCGTTTAAGATAATTACAAAATAATCCCTTTGTTATTTTTTTGGACAGCATTACGAAAATGCAGCCTTTTTGTAGGCATGGCTAATATTCTGGAAGTAAAATTCAAATATTTATTGTGAACATACAATAGGAAATCCTTTATAAACCTTTATTTAGAAGTCTAAACTCAATGCCCAAATAACATCCTTCGCCTTTCGCACCCCCGCCCCAAATCTCTGGGTTTTACCTGCTACAAAGAATCCAAGTCAAGTTCGAACTTTAGAATCAAAAGTCAGGTTAGAACTTGCTACATTGGATCAAAGCACGACAAAAGCCAAGCATGATAAAGTTAACTCTTAGAATCATAACATGTGCCCGTTACAATGAATGAATGAAAGGTGGAATGAATGACTCAATGAGAAAGAAAGATCCAACATACCCCACAGCCAGTGTCCAGTGCGGTTCTAACTGTACACCATTAGCTAGTCGATATAATTAAAAAGGAATAACAATTAGGGACTCTCACTCAAACTAAGAAAACATGGACCTGCTTAACCCATAAAAGTGTGGACTCACTCAGCCTATTTGGAGAGAACTCGCTCACTCTCAACTTGGAAGTAATAAGCCACCAAATACTCTTTTTCCAAAACCATCCTCCCAACACAATGAATTATAAACCTTCATTTAAATAATAGATCCAACATTTTCATATTATTTTTGACACATGCAAATTATTATTGTCATTTAAATCATTACAGAGACACCCAACTTGAATCCCATTTTCAATTTTAATGGGAAGTGAAATAACTTTGACAGTATGTAAAGTTTTAAAATTTGTAACCTCATTACGATCATGAACAGAATCAATATAGATGCTTTGGCTATTGAATCAGGACATGAGTTGTAACATTAGTTTAGTATTTGAAATTTAAGATTCTTTGAGTCACATACAATGGATTGCAATTCAGGACAGGACAGGAGTTGTAAAATCAGGACATGAGTTGTAAAATCAGGACAGGAGTTGCAATTCAGCCTGAACTACAATGGCATAACAAAGAATTAACCCAATGAATTGCTACAATTCAAGAATTAACCAAGTAATTTCTTGAACAAACAATTAACCCAAACATCCTCTAGCAATCATCATCTTCATTCTTTCCCAAAGTTGGTCCCTTCAAAATGGGAAGATGCCATTCCTGATGGCCAGGCAGACTGAACGAATGTAAAAGCAGTGTACTGCCATTCATAGTTCAGTCATTGAATAAGATTTGATTTTCGTTTAAGAATTGCAAAATCAAGCAATGCAAATCATTTCTATTGAAATTCGTTTGTTTTTGTTCATTTACAATACATTTCAAACTATAAATACTTCTTTCATGCTTTCTGCAATGCCCAATGCATGGAACGAAATGCAAAAATGCATGCTCCGAAAGGATCATACTTTGTAGGACCTTTTGGTGTTCAAAGGGCCATGCAAGTGTCATGCCTGTTAGCATTTACTTGGCAAGTAAGATGGAATTCTCTTAAAAAGTATACAAACATAAGTACTGCTATTTTAAAAGCATGCCAATGTTTTAAGGAGATAATAAAGCCGATATTTGCATGTCCTATAAATCCAATCCAAAATTTACTGATCTCTCCATTCTCATCGACATTTAAAACACATTTAACTGCAGAAAATACAATACACATGCGCGGGCGTGCGTACACAATTCTTGAAAGAAAAATAGCTTCTATCAAGATATACCTTTTGAATTAAAATTGCAATAGTGCAATATATACCTTATGATATAACCTGTATTGATCTTGTCCCCTGGGTAGAGTATTGATCTTGTCCCCTGTTCTAACCACAATATTAACCAGAATATCAATAGACGCTGGCAAATGAATTCTGTTATGAAATTCTTAGTGGAACAAAAATAAAATTATGAAATCAAAGAAAATTATCTTAGAATATGGATGCGTATATGAAATTGAAACTGTTAATATTTAGATAATGAAACTGAATGGGTCGTTTTATTGTGTCATCATATGATAAAAATAATATGTAGTGTGATGAATATGATAACCGGAGAATTTAAAGAAGTTAAATTCAAAAAATTTCTTTTGTACTAAGATCAAAGGGGATTATAACTATAACCTATACTCAAAAATTTAAATGTCTCATAAATTGTAGTCAAGTTATGCAAACTTACATTCCAGACTTCACAAAACCACGAAACTTTAGACGATAGCCACTCAATTTTGAATGCTTTTTGAATGCTATATGAGACAGAAGAATGATATATGAAAGCAAATTTTGAGACATAAGAATTTTGAGATATCTATTTGGGTTACTTGCATAGTAGTGACCAACTTCATGTCGCCGAATGACTGTAATTTCTTAAGATTATATGTCCAGCATCGTTAACGAACTCATTTAGGAAGCGACTAAAAGAGAAGAATCCAACCGCTTTAAGAATGCTCCAATAAAGGTAATTTTTTAGAAGAGAATTCCATTAAATGTAATTTGAAAATATATTACACATAAACAAACATCTGAGGAAAAAAAACTCAGTGCTACACTCTCTACTCCAAGTAAAATATTAATCTGTTCATCTATCACACTTAACTGATTAAATGAAAAAACTCTCTATATGGTAATGCTGACAAAGTTGATAAAATTAGCACATAAGGTAAAATGGAAAAATTAACATTTGCCTCTGGTCATTAGCCGACTCCCTAAACTCGATATCCCGCTACCTCTGCTGAAGCAGAGAATATATGCGGTTGCATGTCCTTGCAATTGAAACCTAAGACAAAAATCAAGAAGAATCATTTAGTTAGAAAAAAAAGTCTCACCAAAAAGCATTGCATTGGAAAATAGAAATTTCCATTTTGCAAGGAATATCAAAAAAATTCTTTCAGGTATGATGATGTTACCAATTTAATCCATTCATGTAACAAATTAAACATACATTCGTAATTATTAAAATAAAAAACTTTAAATACAAAAGAGGACGTAAGTGGCAACGGTTTCAAAATAACAAACTTCAGAATGAAAAGGAAATTTAAGCAACAGTTTCAAAATTTAAAAGCTTCAACGCCACACCAACCTTTAGCTTAGAAGAGAAGTTTAAATAGTCCTTTTCAGACAGTAAACCCTGCAACAATCTGAACAGAACGTCAGGAAGTGGTTACGATTGAAAAAATATCATATATAATAGCTCCATAGATTATAAATGGAGAGGATGTAAGTGGCAGCACATCACATCAATACATGCCTTGTATCTAAACTGAGTGCGCGCTGCCTAGCATGCAAATCATGTGTTGACCATCGCAAGTATTCCTTTGTAATTCCAAAATCACCTTTATTTGGCTGAGCTTTGGCTGCATACTTGGCTATCTAGAAAAAATTAGACCACATAATACTAAATTTATAACGCTCGAAAGGCCATTAATCTCAGCTCATTCATTTCAGTGAGCCTGAGCAATAAGTTCAATATGACAATAACCATATCAGCATAAGTAGTGATGGATAAAGACACCATCTAATTCAGTACTTTTGTTTTAAGCCATTTAACAAAAGTTTGTTCAACTTCTAAAGAAACCCCATATGTAATATGGTTTAAGTTGAAAAAGAAACCCAGTAATAACAATTGAAAACCCTTAATCAAAGCCTCCAGTACTGTTTTGGCCTGGTCAAGGTTATACCTGACCTGAAGAAATCATATTTGAAAAGTTAAAAGAAAATCAGTAACAACGATAGACTATATTGAGCATTTGTTAAGAGTAAAGATTATTAGAAATAAAACTTATATCATAATTTAACACATGGTTATCATTAGTTTTATTCCAAACCAAAACAAAGCTTTTGCTAACCAAAAAATCAAACAGGGTTTTCAATGAGGCATTCCATCAAACACTTCATGTGCAAGCACCAAGCCCCTAATATTGTCTGCATACATCACCATCGTTGTTCAACAACACTCCAACAAAGCCATTTTTCCCCTGAGATGAAGTTGAATAAACAAATCCCATAGCAGAACTAAAAGATAGAAAGTAAGTAACAAAAATTCCACCTTTGTGGAACTTGAAACTGATATGGTGCAGATCAGGATTTCTACACTTGAAAATGATGGGATAATTTGATCAGCCTAAGCGATGTCTCGAGTACTTTGATCGGATGTCGCGAGTACTTTGATCGGATCACGCCCAAGCGTCACCCAAAACCCTCGATCTAGGGCTCGCCTTCGGGTTCTTCATTGGCCGACCCCTCGGAATCCAGAGCGAGATCATTTCCCCCACGTTTGGGTTCTTCCTTCGGGTTCTTCGGGTTTTGGGAAGAGCGAGATAGTTTCATCGAGTTCTTATTGCTGGTTCCTTCGGGTTTTGGGGGGAAGGGGTTAGATGATTTCGGGGGGTTTTGGCGAGATCAGCTAGTGGGCTTGGGGGGGAGGGAAGAGAGAGATATCCCAAATTTTGGGCAGCTGATTGTGTTTCCCCCACGTTTTGAGGTTGCAAAAATTTAAATTTCAAAAATACAAACTTTCCCCCCAAATGTTTCACCAAGATCCAAACTCAAGTTCTCTTCTCCCAATTTCAATTTCTCTTATCTTATCCAATTTCTCTTATCTTATCCAATTTCTCTTAATAACATCCCTCATTTATACTCAATTTCTCAACTCTTATCCAAAAACTCTTATCCAATAACCCATGATAACATCCCTGTTTTATAATATAGATATACACACACCTACCAACGTACTACACACACCTATATAAATATCAATCACCACTTTATATTTAATCAAATAACACCATATAATGCAATCACTTGACTACCATAATAATATTACATATTCAGTACACGCACACAATCATGATACACCCCTCTACACATGTATTCATCGTATATTCACATATATATATAATATAACATTATATCAATATACATATAATTAGTATACCACTACATATACATATCCATACATAGTCACGACATCCAATAATCGTGTATACCTCGAGGTATACACGCACACACACAACATCCCGTAAAGGCAAACAATACCAACAATTTTTTTATAACCCTATTACCGTACGTATATCACATATATATTCATGCAGCAAATACATATCTACTTACGTCTAAGCATAATACTTAACTATGTACGAGCACACGCTCATACGTACAGACATATAGATCATACATTAGGCATGCACACTTAGCTATAAATACACCTAGTATCATTGTACCTAATGTACACATAACTTTACCAACATATTATTTCAACCATTATAAAGTATCTCCAACTACATACACCCCCCAATAGATATTCCAACACTGATTCTTATATACACAGACATCCCTAGAGTGGTATAGCTATCCACACACCTACTTATAAATACTAGCACACATACAACTTCATGGATACCACGTAATTAAATGCACTACGAAGACATCACAATCTATACTAATGGACCCACCATACGTTAATAAAGTTAACGTTGGCAATGGTAAGCACTAACGTGATAACCAAACGATAGTGAGGAAAACGAAAACGAAATTGAAATGAAACAAGAACGGGATAAGCGGGTTCAGGTGAGGCGACATACAAGGGAAAAGCTTGGTTGGGTGGAACAAAATATAGTTCAGAATAGTCAAGTAGGGAAGAAGGATATAAAATACAAAATAAGGATAAAATAAAATGTAAGTTATAAAATAAAAATATAATAATATCATCATAAAACGTAGAAGGGTAACTTGAAATTTAAATCACGACATAAGAATTAGACGCAGAATAATGAGCATGGAGGTGAATGAATTATTCTACAATTGAAGATAAATTTAAATGGAGATAGTATTTTACAAAAATTTGAGGTAGGAAAATGATGAGTATAAAATCGACACGCCGAAAGATGAGGTCCCATGTAACTTAGAAAAGTATATTAAGGGTAAACGCGATGATGTGTTCGAATAAATTTTAATGGCGTATGTAAGAAAAGAAATTATAAACCGAATTAGAGAAAATAGAAGTACGGTTCGGAATAAAATTAGAATATGAAAAGGACAATGTATTTATATAGGTATGAAAGTATAGGCAGGAAGAATATTATAAACTAGTAATCAAAATCTCGACAAAAGTTTCGAAAATAAAATAAAAAAATGGATTTAAATCAGCGGAAGGGTATGAAGTCTAATTATATATATATTAAAAGTCTTTGAACGAGTTTAAACTTAGCGAATGAGGAATATCGAAAATACTTTCAGAAGATTAAAGATTTGTAACGAAGAGATTCAAAAATTAACAACGATCGTCATGAGGCGATCTCGTGAATCGAGGCCGAGGAATATGGTCGCATGATCGAAACGTAAACACGCCTAGGACATGACTCAGGAAATATACGGAAAACTCCTATGGTCGACCAACCAAGATTAGGAACTTAGCGCTAATACATCCTAAGGAACTAGACTGTAATGAACTGCGTTCGGCTTGGCCCGAAATCGATGAACCCAAGCGAACGACTAAAGAATTTCTAGAAGTCAAATATGGTCAGAGCTAGGCAAGAACCACTAAGGTAACTCCTAAGACGATTATAACAATTTCTAGCAAGGAGTTTAGCTAACAATCAGGGACTTCTAACTAGCAAGCACATGCATCTAATTAATTCTTACTATAGTCCTGATCTAATGGATTCCCTACTAAGCCGAGACAGATGTTCGGGCAACATGTCTACCAGCCACCTAAGACATATGAAACGATAAAAATTAGACTCAAGGCTCAAGATTTGGATGTTTTAATTTATTTAATGGACATTCCGATAATTCGTAGTTGCAGTGGACCTGCATGGGCCACCAACAAACCTGTTACGACCCGCTTCCAAAAAATATGGAGGCGGGGCGTGAGTAGGTCCGCACAGACTTGAAGCTGCGAAGCTACAAGCCTGATAAGCGTCAATAAAACTTCAAATGGCAGGTCCTTGCAAATGCGATACGAAACAAAGATAATGAGACAAAAGAAATCTCAGAATATCCATAAAAGTAAGTTCCAACATCACAGAAAAGCCACCAGGCTGAAAAGAAAAGAGTCTAAGGCACAAACATGGCCAACAAAAGTACAACGTACAAAGTAAAGGTGTCACACACCGACAACTAACATCAATCCTAAAACAAAAGGAAAGCTCAACAAGGTCACTAAGACTGGTCACCGGTGTCCACAAACTCCTCCTTGACAAACATGGGCTCAGGCTCAGCGTCAGCAAACACCACGTCCTCAGCAATGGTCTCTGGCTCAGGGTCTAACATGTGACACCCAAAAGAGCAAGGGGCACATGTCAGCAAGTCTACAAGAGACTTGTGCAAGGAAACTGAAAGTAAAGCAAAGCAACCTAGCAGTTCTAGCATGATGCAATGACATGGCAGTTAAAGTATGAGTGCAACAGGTAAAGTAAAGTACAACAAGCATTTAGCATGGCATGGCAAGAGTAGCAAAATACTAACATTCCCAAGTCACATTTTCATGTCGTGCACAGAGTTCACGCCTTACAGCTGAAGTGGCTGTACATGCACACTTCTACGCTGAGTGGTCGCTCAACCCTACCCCTCGACGTGTATCGAGCCAGGGCTTTACCCCCCAAACATGGAATGATCGCTTCTGGATCACGAGTCAGGAAGTGTTTTTGGCATAGGGTTGTACCTGCAACGCAGGTGCCTAGCCTGAACAAGCAAGTACAAGTATAGTAGCGTGTGCTACGAATGCAACAATCAGACATCGATGGCATGACATGGAAAGCTGTAATTTAAATGCGTACAGATAAGGAATTTAAACATGGCAGTTACAAATGCATGGATGACCTGGCAGCATGAACAAAGCAGGTAAAATGGGTTGGATCTAGCTTCGTTGTCAAGCTAGATCAAATGAGGTGACGGATCTAGTTTCGTTGTCAAACTAGATCAAATAAGCGTCTAGGCAGCTATCATTTCACTGCATAGTCTCTTTTACGCTACGGTACAAAAGTGGCCTAAAACATGGCCTAAACAAGCAACGGGCAAGTTTCACTTGCCTGCAAACCGTCGTCTGAATATACCGTCCAAGAGTCCTATCTACCTACATGCACAAGTCCACCAGCCTACATTCCCATTTTAAATTATCTTGATTAGTGAATCTAAACAATTAAAAAAATGCCAGATTTTATCTTGTTTAACAGACAAGGGTTGGGGATCCTAAGAGTGCAGAACGTTACCTCAACACAACGCTAGAGCTACACTGGCGTCGGGTAGCGACGCCAGGGGTTGGAATAAAAGATCGCGCTCCTAGTCCAGATTCCAATTAAAATTCCACGCATGCCAATTCTCGGGCAGCGTCCAGATCAGCGACCGAGATTCCAATCAGCGGTTAAGCAGTCGGTAGACGTTTTTACGACTTTCGGAAAGCCGTATCAACGAACCGGGACGAACGGTTCGACGCACACAAAGTCTACGACGTTGAGCGTCGTAGGAGATGTTCATGACGTCGGAAAACACCCCTAGGAGCAGTAGGGGGCTGACGAAAGAATCCAATAGCGAGAGGGGACGACGAGATCTCAACGACGCGTCGATACGTCGTTAATCACGCGTAACAGCGAGATCACTCGCTGTTTCGAGCTTGAACGTCAGAGGGGGTCTGTCGTGGTGGTGCAGAGGTCGAAGGGGGGTCGACTGTAACGACTGGTTTTTGTATGATTGGATTATCAGTGTGTTTTGCTTGTGATGGTGGGTTCTCTCCTTGTGTGGTTTCCATTTCCATAGTTCTCGCTTTCATTCATCTCGTTGAGATTACCTAACTTTCGTTTTCATTCCTTTTGATGTGATCTTCTAGCTTCTTCCTTAGAATCATTGAACTCGGAGTAAGTCACTCGTGACGAGCTTCATATCGATCATATCTTAGCGATAGGTTGATCCTAGAAACCTTAGAATTCATCCCGGACCTTCGCGCTCCATTTCGAGACTTTTCGTGCATGTTAGTTGGTTCAAGAAGATCAACCGACCGACTAGATTCCAATCTAGTCGGTCAGGAAATCAACTGGAACCGACTAGTTCATTCAATCAATTTTTCTGGAGCTACTGTTTACTCTTAGTCGGTCTAAGAACAACCATCGACCGACTAGATGCTAAACTAGTCGGTCATGAATCCTTCTCAGACCGACTAACTCATAGTCCAGTTTTCCTGAGCGAGCTACTGTTTACTCTTATTCGGTCCATGTTGAACGACCGACCGACTAGATCCTCAACTAGTCGGTCACCAATCCTTCTTTGACCGACTAATCAGCCCAGGAAACCCTAGTTTTGCCCTAGCCGCCACCAAACTCTATAAATACCCCTCCAAACGTTTTCTTCTTCTTCCTCACGACCTAAAACCCTAATTTCTCCCCCATTGAGCCCCCTTCTTCCCCAAACCATTGATCCTTCATCCCAAGCTCATCCATCATCATCCAAACCCTCATTTCACATATCCTACCTCTCCTCAACCACAAACCCTCATCAAATCCCCAAAAGCCTCATCCAAACCCATTTCTCCAGATTTTCCCTCATTTCCAGATCTGAGCCGGATCGTTCTTCCGTTGCCGTGGTTGCTCGGCATCGTTCCTCCGCTTCTTCACGGGTAGTATTCTTCCTCTAATAATCTCATAACCCACACTTGATATTTGTGAAACCCTAATAAAATGGATCATTAGAAATCATAGGGTTCGATTGTGAATACGGATTAGTTACCATTCTAATGTTGTTTTTCCTTGACAGTGATCCATTCCCGTAGATAACAATTTGTGTGATGTTCATTCGTTGATCGTTCTCCTCGGTGCCAGGCAAGTGAAACTTGCATCCCTTGATTTAGGCCATGTCTTAGGCCATTTACCTTGCTTTAGCGTAAAAGAGACTAGACGGTGAAAGGATAGCCGTTTAGACGCCATTGACCTAGCTTGACAACGAAGCTTGGTCCGTCACCTTCATCATGCTTGTATGTCACGTTTACTTTCCTTAACGGTACGCGTGTTAACTGTTCATGTCATCCATGCATCCTTAACCGCTATTGCATTTTGCCTGTCATGTCCAATTTCAATAAACGGTACGCGAATAACTGTTCATGCCATTGCATTTTGCCTGTCATGTCTAATTTCAATAAACGGTACGCGAATATCTGTTCATGCCATTGCATTTTGCCTGTCATGTCTAATTTCAATAAACGGTACGCGAATATCTGTTCATGCCATTGCATTTTGCCTGTCATGTCTAATTTCAATAAACGGTACGCAAATATCTGCTCATGTCATTGCATACTTGAATACTCATCGTGATTGCGTAGCATCACTACATCTTAGTGTTACTTGTTACCGACTAGGCACCCACCTTGCGTGGGCACAATCCTATGCCAAATACACTTTCTGGCTCGTGTTCCAGAAGACGAGCTCAACACAGCCTGCGGGCAATAGGGCACTCGTTGAGTGATCCCTTGTACTTTATACTTGAACACAGCCTGCGGGCAATAGGGCACTCGTTGAGTGATCCCTTGTACTTGTTACTTGACATTGCATGTCACAACTGCCACGTGTTTACTTTACTGTTCACTTGACGTGAACCACTCGACTTGTACTTGTCCGTGTTTACTTGTTATCCGTGACATACTTGCTACTTGTACTTCCCTTTACTTGTCACTTCCATACTATACTTGCCATGCCATGCATCATACTATAACTGCTAGGTTGCTAGTTTACCTTTCTTTCCGTTTCCTTGCACAAGTCTTTCCAGACTTACTGACATGTGCCCCTCTCTCTTTTGGGTGTCACATGTTAGACCCAGAGCCAAAGCTTTGTTGCAGGGGACATGGTGTTGCTGATGCTGATGTTTGCCGTGGAGGTGAGTGGACACCAGGGGCCTGTCTTGAAGACCGCTCGTGTTCACTTCTTGTTTAGGTTTGCTGTTAGTTGTTGGTGCGTGGCACCTTTGTATGTATGTTATACCTTGTTGGCCATGTTTGGGCCTTAGACTCTCTTCCTTTTAGCCTGGTGGATTTTCTGTGATATTGTAATTTGTTTATGGACATTTGGAGATTCAATAAAATGTCGTCTCATTTCCTTATTATCTTCGTTGTTTCGTTTCGCTTTGCAAGGACCCGCCATAATAAGTGTTTTTATACGCTTATCAGATTTGGAGCTTCACAGCTTCAAGTTTGTGCGGACCTTCTCACGTCTCGCCTCCACATTTTTGGGAAGCGGGGCGTGACAGGTTTTATTGGTGGCCCATGCAGGTCCATTTGCAAATGCGAACTATCGGAACAACGATAATAATTATGGAATGTCCATTAAATAAATTAGAGCATCCAATTTATAAGCCTCGAGTCTAGTAGTTTTCCTATGTCACTAGGTGGTAGGAAGACTTAGTTAGACGTCCGTGCTTGCTAGTTAGAGGCCCCTGATTGTTAGTTAGACTCCCCGCTAGGAGTTGATTTGGTCGTCGTAGGAGTTACCTTAGTGGTTCCTGTCTAGCCTTGACTAGGGTAGACTTCTAGAATCCTTTGGTCTCTCGCTTGGGTTCATCGATTTCGGACCAAGCTGAACTCATTTCATCGATGTCTAGCCCTCAGGGAAGTCTTAGTGCTTAGTTCCATAATCTTTAGTTAGTTGACCGTAGGAGTTTCCGTAGATTTTCCTAAGTCATGTCCTAGGCGTGTTTATGCTTTGATCATCCGACCAAATCCCTTGCCTCGATTCCCATGACCACCACGTTTCTATAATCGTTGATCCTTCGAATATCCCCATTCACAGGCTTAATTTCTTTTAAAGTTATTTTTTCGATTTCCCTTATTAAAGTTTTCGTTAAGTTTAAATTTTGTTTTAAACCCACTACGTATATACTTAAAATTTCTCACTTTTCGATTGAGTCAAATTCCTTGTAGATTTCGGAGTCTAATGGTTGTAATTATAATTGCTATCTCGTAACCATTTTCTTGTCTATATTTTCGCATTTCGGTTTAAAGACTCCAATACTATTTTGGAAATTCGATATACCATTTTCTAACTATGAGATCCATTTTAATCGCATAGCATACATACTTTAAAATCTTTTCCAAGCTAAATGGAATTTCAATTGTTATATGTATACTTATATCTCGTACTCTTTCGTTGACTTAAATTAATTTTTGAAATTCGAAAGTTTTGACGAGATTTTGATTACTGTTTTATAATGTTTTACAGCCTATACCTTTCGTACCTATTTGAATATCTTGTCCCTTTTCATAGATCGATTTAATTCTGAGCCGCAATTCTATTTTCCAAATTCGATTTATGAATTTTCCTTTCTTATTTATGCTATTCAAATGACTCGTCGCGCTCCCTTAATATACTTTTCAAGTCACAGATGATTTCAGCTTTCAACAAATCAAAGTTATGTTCAAACATTTTCCCGACTACAGATTTTTGGAAAATTACGTTTCCATAAACCACTTCCCTTGTCCTCAATTCACATGACCACCTCATTACAATTATCCTTGATCTTTCAAATGTTTTCCGTTGCAAATCTTGATTCTTCCAAAGTTATTTTCGAATGCTCTCCTTATTTGAAGTTTCACTCAATTTAAATTTTGTTCTAAACTTCTTTAAATATGTCTCCCTAAATTTCGATGGAGTTAAAAGTCGTTCTTGAATTTTGAAGACTTTTGGTCGTAATTTTAAAATTACTTTCTTGTACTATTTTTCTAACAATGTACCTTTCGCATTTCGATTTTTAAACTTTATTACTATCCTAATGGTTCGATATACCGTCCTCTTTCCTAACTACAAAAATTTATTTTAACCACTTATCTTACATACCGTTAGGGGTATTTTTCCAAACTAAATGGACTTCAACTAATTTTTGTATATATCAATTATAGGTTCGTCGTACTCGTACTTCAAAAGTTTTTATACCAACCCGTTCTTTTGGCGAATCCTTATTTCCCTAAAAGTATCTTCGATCTTCTTCTTTCGTTAAGTTTAAATTTGTTCGAAACACTTTTGATATATGTAAGGTTACATGCTCCTTCGCCGACTTAAATTATTTATGTTTTTACATATCGAAACTTGTGTTGAGATTTTTAGATTAGAAGTTTATAATATTTTCAGCCTATACTTTCGTATCGATATAAATGTCTTGTCCCTTTTCATATACCAATTTCATTCTGAACCGTATTTCTATTTTCCTAACTCGATTCATAATTCCTTTTCTTACTTGTGCCATTAAAATTTTATTCGAAAACACCTCGTGCTTACTCTTAATAAACTTTTCAAGTCCCTTTGGACTTCGGCTTTTAGCAAGTCGATTTTATGCTCAACATTTTCCATATTTCAGATTTTTGTATTAAAAAAAAAAATTTTTTTTTTACTATTTCGAAATCATTCCTGACTTAGACCCTTCATAAAACGGTTTAAAAGTTTTAATACTAACTTGATGAGTTAAATATCCTTTTCTCTTTCCATACTACTAAGATATTATCTTTCCGTTCACCATACACACTTTGAAGATAATTTCTGAAATATGACTTCAATTATTTTTATATATCGGTACCACGTTCGTTTTGCTAGTACATTAAGATCTTGTATAAAGCAATTTTGTTGGCAAATCCGGATTTCTCTAAAGGTATTTTCGATATGGTTTATTTGGGATTTCTCTTCAGTTTTAAGATTCGGAAAACCTTTAGCATGCGCTTAAATTCTCCACACTATACTTGATCTGATTTCAATCTTCGAATCTCAAAACTTTTCCAAAATTTTTAGATTGCTGCCGCACAACATTTCTGACCTATGTTTTAATGTTCGAGTAAATGTTTTCCTTTTTCCTCATGATGATTTTATATAAGCCAATAAACCACGTTTCCTCTTATTACGTATATTCGTCTCAAACTCGTTTTCAAACAACTTGTTTATCGACCTCTAAATAATTTTATACAAACGAGGACTCCGACTTTTTGAAGTACAACGGTCTTCGAATTCACGTATTTTAACTTATGTTGTTTACACTACCTTCTTTACGTATTCCTTAAGGGTATCATTGCATCATCTTTCCACCTAAACATTCACAGTCTTACCCTGATTCCCCTAACCAAATTTGGCTCCTTATCTTCATCCTAGCTGAACCCATGTTCTTCGATCTTTCTATTCGTCATGATCTAGGTTCGGTTCCTTCCTATTGTCTAGCCCATAGAGCTTGTCGTTGCCTGTGTCAACCTTGTTATAGTTTGGTGGGCCCATTAGTTAAGTGGTTATGTCGTCATAGCGTTGATTTCGTGGTATGTATATAGTGGTATGGGTGTTGGCATTTGTATGTTGTGTGTAGGTAATTTTCTGCTTGAGTATGATGTGATATACGTATGATAACAGAATGATAATTTTGATTGGTACTACTTGTTTTATGAGATGTCGTATGCGTGTATATCAGGAGGTATGCCCGACTATTGCATCTCTTAAACTTGTATGTAGTTGATGTGTTGATATGGTAATTATAAATGGATGGATATGGTGTGAAAATATGTGATACGTGGATGTGTATGCCTTGTAGTGGTATTGGTATGTGTATGGATACTGTGTTACGCATATAAATGTCCTGCTATGATTTGAGTCTCACTCAAGCTTGAGTGGGTATACTCTATGTACTTTGGTATAATTGTATGTGGTGGTGAATAGTGATGGATGATGTATGTATGTTATTTGAGTTGTTTGTGCTTGGTTGTGTTACGCACACGATTGTGGGTGGCTATACCAATATATAGTTATAGGACTATATGTGGGGTGAAAATATGGTGAAATATTTGCATGTATTTGAATGACAAAAAAATGTGAAATTATTTTCAAATAAGATAGGCTTGGTTATTTTCTTATAGTAAGTAATAAGTGTTTTTTTGTTGTATAAATATATTGAATATATATGTGTGATTGAAATACGTGTATGAAATTGATTGACTATAATAAGTATGAGTGTACTATGTGCGTGAAAATATGTGTGTAGTGGTAGTAATATTTGATTTCTAGTGCATGTATATATAAGCACTTGAAATGAAAGTACTTGGTTGAATTTATGATATGATATTGGTTGAGGGTAGTTACCCGAGCGACTATATATATGTTAGAAAGTCCGAGGACGGACTTTATTCTAAGGTGGGTAGGATGTAACGACTGGTTTTTGTATGATTGGATTATCAGTGTGTTTTGCTTGTGATGGTGGGTTCTCTCCTTGTGTGGTTTCCATTTCCATAGTTCTCGCTTTCATTCATCTCGTTGAGATTACCTAACTTTCGTTTTCATTCCTTTTGATGTGATCTTCTAGCTTCTTCCTTAGAATCATTGAACTCGGAGTAAGTCACTCGTGACGAGCTTCATATCGATCATATCTTAGCGATAGGTTGATCCTAGAAACCTTAGAATTCATCCCGGACCTTCGCGCTCCATTTCGAGACTTTTCGTGCACGTTAGTTGGTTCAAGAAGATCAACCGACCGACTAGATTCCAATCTAGTCGGTCAGGAAATCAACTGGAACCGACTAGTTCATTCAATCAATTTTTCTGGAGCTACTGTTTACTCTTAGTCGGTCTAAGAACAACCATCGACCGACTAGATGCTAAACTAGTCGGTCATGAATCCTTCTCAGACCAACTAACTCATAGTCCAGTTTTCCTGAGCGAGCTACTGTTTACTCTTAGTCGGTCCATGTTGAACGACCGACCGACTAGATCCTCAACTAGTCGGTCACCAATCCTTCTTTGACCGACTAATCAGCCCAGGAAACCCTAGTTTTGCCCTAGCCGCCACCAAACTCTATAAATACCCCTCCAAACGTTTTCTTCTTCTTCCTCACGACCTAAAACCCTAATTTCTCCCCCATTGAGCCCCCTTCTTCCCCAAACCATTGATCCTTCATCCCAAGCTCATCCATCATCATCCAAACCCTCATTTCGCATATCCTACCTCTCCTCAACCACAAACCCTCATCAAATCCCCAAACGCCTCATCCAAACCCATTTCTCCAGATTTTCCCTCATTTTCAGATCTGAGCCGGATCGTTCTTCCGTTGCCGTGGTTGCTCGGCATCGTTCCTCCGCTTCTTCACGGGTAGTATTCTTCCTCTAATAATCTCATAACCCACACTTGATATTTGTGAAACCCTAATAAAATGGATCATTAGAAATCATAGGGTTCGATTGTGAATACGGATTAGTTACCATTCTAATGTTGTTTTTCCTTGACAGTGATCCATTCCCGTAGATAACAATTTGTGTGATGTTCATTCGTTGATCGTTCTCCTCGGTGCCAGGCAAGTGAAACTTGCATCCCTTGATTTAGGCCATGTCTTAGGCCATTTACCTTGCTTTAGCGTAAAAGAGACTAGACGGTGAAAGGATAGCCGTTTAGACGCCATTGACCTAGCTTGACAACGAAGCTTGGTCCGTCACCTTCATCATGCTTGTATGTCACGTTTACTTTCCTTAACGGTACGCGTGTTAACTGTTCATGTCATCCATGCATCCTTAACCGCTATTGCATTTTGCCTGTCATGTCCAATTTCAATAAACGGTACGCGAATAACTGTTCATGCCATTGCATTTTGCCTGTCATGTCTAATTTCAATAAACGGTACGCGAATATCTGTTCATGCCATTGCATTTTGCCTGTCATGTCTAATTTCAATAAACGGTACGCGAATATCTATTCATGCCATTGCATTTTGCCTGTCATGTCTAATTTCAATAAACGGTACGCGAATATCTGCTCATGTCATTGCATACTTGAATACTCATCGTGATTGCGTAGCATCACTACATCTTAGTGTTACTTGTTACCGACTAGGCACCCACCTTGCGTGGGCACAATCCTATGCCAAATACACTTTCTGGCTCGTGTTCCAGAAGACGAGCTCAACATAGCCTGCGGGCAATAGGGCACTCGTGAGTGATCCCTTGTACTTGATACTTGAACACAGCCTGCGGGCAATAGGGCACTCGTTGAGTGATCCCTTGTACTTGTTACTTGACATTGCATGTCACAACTGCCACTTGTTTACTTTACTGTTCACTTGACGTGAACCACTCGACTTGTACTTGTCCGTGTTTACTTGTTATCCGTGACATACTTGCTACTTGTACTTCCCTTTACTTGTCACTTCCATACTATACTTGCCATGCCATGCATCATACTATAACTGCTAGGTTGCTAGTTTACCTTTCTTTCCGTTTCCTTGCACAAGTCTTTCCAGACTTGCTGACATGTGCCCCTCTCTCTTTTGGGTGTCACATGTTAGACCCAGAGCCAAAGCTTTGTTGCAGGGGACATGGTGTTGCTGATGCTGATGTTTGCCGTGGAGGTGAGTGGACACCAGGGGCCTGTCTTGAAGACCGCTCGTGTTCACTTCTTGTTTAGGTTTGCTGTTAGTTGTTGGTGCGTGGCACCTTTGTATGTATGTTATACCTTGTTGGCCATGTTTGGGCCTTAGACTCTCTTCCTTTTAGCCTGGTGGCTTTTCTGCGATATTGTAATTTGTTAATGGACATTTGGAGATTCAATAAAATGTCGTCTCATTTCCTTATTATCTTCGTTGTTTCGTTTCGCTTTGCAAGGACCCGCCATAATAAGTGTTTTTATACGCTTATCAGATTTGGAGCTTCACAGCTTCAAGTTTGTGCGGACCTTCTCACGTCTCGCCTCCACATTTTTGGGAAGCGGGGCGTGACATCGACCCACGGCGGAGGGGCTGCGGCGGCGGCCGGCAACGGCAATCGATCGCTGCAGTGAGTTGCTGCTGCTCGCAGCAGCTGTGGCTGCGAAAAAAAATGGCCTGAAGGCCTCTCCGGTGATGCTGCGATGGTTAGGGGGTGCCCATGGTGGAGCTAGGGGCGGAGATGGGTTGAGGAGGCCACCGAGATGGGTTGAGGTCTAAGAACGATGTCGGGCACGGTTAGGGGAAGTGTTGCGTGCGAAAGACGAATGGCCGCATTTGTGGGGGGTTTTTGCGACGTTTTCCGGTGGGGAGCGGTGGTTAACGGCGGGGAGATTAATGGGGAAGGGTGTCGTGGGTCGGGGGAGGGCTGAGACGGCCGCATAGGGGCGCTGCGCTCTCGGATGCTGCTGCACGCGCTGTGCTTATCGCGAGAGGAGAAAAGCACGAGTCTACAGGGAGGGAAAGAGGGGTTGGTGGTAGTTTTCCGACGGCCTAGTTCACCGGAGCATGGCCGGAGGGCGGGGGAGAAGTCCGACGGTATGAGGAGGGTGCGGAAAAACCATGATGGCGGCTGCGTGATAGAAGCTAGGGTTTCTAATAGCAAATGTGTATGGGTTTAAAATTTTACAGCATGTGCAAAATTCCCAAACAGTTGGATTTGTTTTGAACAGGTTTTTGAATTGGTTTTGTCTATTATTAAAAGAAATAGGAACTATCACCCTCTCCCTCTCTCATGCGTGGGTGTGTGTGGGCTAAGTAGGGTTAAAAACAGGCTAAGTCAAAATATCAGATGTAGATTATTATTAATCCATTAATAGAGAATAATACAATGTGATACTTAGGGTTAAATGTATAATAGGTTGGCCAAAAAGTGAAAGTAGGTCAAACGAAGCCCAAAAATCATGAAATAAATACTGGGGTGGCTGGGGCGACGAGAGAAAGAAGACAGAGAAGACGGATCATAATTTCGACGACGAGAAACGAAACTAAAAATAAAAAGGCCTCACGACAAAAGTGAAAATCATGACGTCTCATCAAACAAAGTCAAATCGTGGGAGAACGACCCGTGAAATGACGTTCCGAATTAATTCCACAATTTAATACTCTTCGAGAGGGTCACAATGGCATACCACACTATAGGGTTCGGATATAGACAAAGTCTAAAATAAATACGTGCACGAACAAGACTACGTGCACAAAAAGCATACAAAGGATACGGGGTCCAAAAACGACAGTAATCCCAAGTTGGCCACACGTCGGGCGGTTGGCTTGCTAAGGATGCAACTAAGGTGCTACGGCCCTATCGTCGCAACGACACGACTCACATACGAAGCAACAAAACCAATCCGATACCCGAAATTGTTATACGCACAGCCGTATAACGAATAGTGAGTACCTGCAGTTACATCAGGTTCATAAAAATTGCGGGCGCATTGGTTACACCGAAGGGCATAACCTCGAACTCGTAGTGACCATACTTCGTCCTGAACACTGTCTTTTGAATATCTTCCTTCCTCACCTTCAGCTGGTGATAGCCACTCCTCAGGTCCAACTTAGAGAACACTCTCGATCCTCCAAGCCGATCAAAGATGTCATCTATACGAGGCAATGGATATCGATTCTTGACGGTGACGGCATTCAGCTCCCGGTAGTCCACGCACATGCGACGCGAACCATCCTTCTTCTTCACTAGCAACACCGGTGCTCCCCACGGAGACACACTGGGATTAATGTAACCCTTCTACAAAAGCTCATCCAGCTGCCTACGCAACTCCTCAACCTCAGCTGGAGCCATACGGTACAGAGCCTTCGAAATGGGCTGCGCTCCAGGAATAAGATCGATCGAAAACTTGAGAGCTCGATTGGGCGGTAGTCCAGACATCTCCTCAGGGAAGACATCGTCGAATTCTCGCACCACAGCCGGTCTACTCTGCTCCATCTGCATGGCAACGATCTCCACCGGCTTGGCCCGAAACCTGACAGGACCAAGCGAACTGCTGCCTCGGCTGAACTCAAACACCGGATAACCTGGGATCTCGAACACAACCTTCTTCCTTCGGCAATCGATCGTGGCATAGAAACCCCCAAGCCAGTCCATCCCAAGGACGGCATCATAGTTGATGATGTCGTGGACAATAAAGTCAGCGTAAAGCTCATGTTTACAGACCACCAAAGGACAAGAATTGCAACCACGATGCACCGAGATCACGCAATTCCCTGTAACGATATCCCAACTCTTAGGAAGAGGGGAAGTCGACAAAGAATGCTTGTCCACGAAGCTCCGGGATATAATGCACATCGATGCGCCCGAGTCGAAGAGGACTCGTGCAGGAAATGTGCAAACCAAAATCACACCTAACAAATAATCTAACAATCAAATCCTATTCTAGCAAACATATTATATTCTAGCTAACAACACAATCTAACAAACAAGATTAACTAAGGAAGGGAAAACAAACTAGACTGAGGGTTACCTGCAATAACCTCATCCTCAGTATCAGCCTCAACTGCAGTCATCAGGAAAGCCTGCCTCCTCTACTGCAAAGCCTGCTGAAACGCCTGCTTCTGTGGAACAAGGGCTGCTCCACGTCCAGCAGGTACATGTGCTCTCTGCTGCAACGGCTGAGCTGCAACTGGTCCTTTCCATGGCTGTTTAGACTTCGGGCAATCCTTCATGACATGAGCAGGATCACCACAAACCAAGCACTGCCCCAGCATCTTCCTGTACTGATCCTTAACATGCCCAGTCTTGCCGCAGAAATGGCATGTCTTCAGAGTAGGCATGCCTTGCCTCTTGAACTGCACCGACTGGTTAGGCTTGAACCCAGGCCTAACCGCTGCTCTGACCTGCTTCATAGGCCTCTTCCCAGCTCCAGAAGTCTGTCCTCTCTTCTGGTTCGCAATCAGCTCCTGCCTCCTAGCAGCTACTAGCAAATTCTGATAAGACTCCAAATCTGACGAAGACATCAGGCTCTACAAGTCTAAGGAAAGACCATACAGAAACCTCTGCGCTCTTTCCTCGGCATCCTGCACCATCTTCGGCGCGAAGCGACTCAGCCTGGTGAACTCCTGATGATACTGGTCCACCGAAATATTCCCTTGCTTCAGATCAATGAATCGCTGCAACATCTCCCTCCTGGCAGCCTTCGGGAAATACTCCTCATCGAATCTAGCCTTGAAAGTAGCCCAAGGAATAGGTCTCACCAACAGCTCCTCCTCTGCATCCCATCAGCTGCAGGCATTATCCTTGAGCTGCTTCTTCACCAAATCAACCCATCCAGCCGGGTTGTTCTTCGACATCCTTAGATTATCCTCCGTATTCCGGATCCACTCCTCTACAGCCAACGGTCCTTCAGATCCATCAAAATAAGTAGGGCCCAGCTCCCGAAATTGCTTCGCTCCCGGATCGAAGAGAGGGGCATTCTGGGCATTCTGGAGCATGCCATACTGCACCTGCATCATCTAATGCATCATCCTTATGACTTCAGCATTGGTGGGCTCTCTATCCGACACCGCATCACGGTCGGGCCCACCACCAGCTCGGGTCTGTCGTCTTCCAGCCATCTAATGACATAGAAAACGAATTAAATTAGACTCAAAGCTTATGACTTGGATGTTTTAATTTATTTAATGGACATTCAATAATTATTATCGTTGTTCCGATAATTCACAGTTGCAAGAGGACCTGCATGGGCCACCAATAAAACTTGTCACGACTCGCTTCCCTAAAATGGAGGCGAGGAAGAAAAGTCCGCTCAGACTTGGAGCTGTGAGGCTCCAGTCTATAAAGCGTCTGGAATAACCAAGTATAGGTCCTTGCAAATGCGATACAGAACAAAAAAAATAATAAAAGAAAAGAGACAGATAATATAATTCCAATCTCAGAACGTCCACAAATAAAGTCCAACATCACAGAAAAGCCACCAGGCTAAAAAGAAGAGTCTAAAGGCCCAAGCATGGCCAACAAAAATACGTACAGAAAGAAAGGTGATATGCACCGACAAACTAACGACAACTAAGTAGAAAGCAACAACGAAGGAAGTCTCTACGACTGGTCGCCGGTGTCCTCATACTCCACGTCAACGATGGACCCAGGCTCAACGTCAACTAACACCTCGTCCTCAGCAATGAGCTCTGGCTCAGCAACTAACATGCAACACCCAAAAGAGACGGGGGCGCATGTCAGCAAGTCTACAAGAGACTTGTGCAAGGAAACTAAAAGAAGAAAACAAACTAGCAGTTCTAAAAGTATGCGATGACATGGCAGTTTAAGATATGAACGCAACAAGTAGTAAAGTGCAACAAGTATGACATGGCAAGGTAGCAAAGCTAGTAAACATTCACATGGATTTTACAAGTCAAGTAATACGTAGTGCACAGAGTTTACGCCTTTTGGCTGGAGTGGTTGTACGGGCCACCTCCTAAGCGCAAGTGATCGCTTAACCCTACCCCTCCACGTGTATCAGGCATTGGCTTTTGACCAACACATGTAGCCCGCTTCTGGATCACGAGCTAGTAAGTGTATTTGGCATAGGGTTGTGCCTGCAACACAGGTGCCTAGCCTCAACAAGCAAGTACAAGTAGCGTGTGCTACGAATGCAACATTCAAACATGGATTGGCATCAGGATGCATGACATGGCATGGGTACAATTAATGTGCGTACACATAAGGAAATTAAACGTGACATGCATAACAGAGCAAAAGTAATGAGCATACAGATATGGAATTTAAACGTGACAGGCAAAAATGCATGAATGACATGGCAGGGTGACAGATCTAGCTTCGTTGTCAAGCTAGATCTTAAAGTTGTAGATAGGCGAGTATCATTTCGTCGCCTAGTCTCTTTTACGCTAAAAACAGGGAATGGCCTATAACATGGCATAAAGCACAAATTGGCAAGTTTCACTTGCCTGCAATCAGTCGTTCTGAAATACCGTCCAATCAGTCCAGTTTACCTATGTGCTCGGAACACCAGCCTACAGTCCCAAATTAAATTATCTTCGTTAGTGATTTATCAACCAATTAAATTATTGATTTTTATCTTCATTAGCATGCACTGGTTGGGGGTCCTAAGAGTTCAGAAATTTACCCTTACACGACGCGAGAGCTACACTTACGTCAGGTAGCGACGTCAGGGGTTGGAATAATCGAACGCGCTCCTATTCCAGATTCCAAAATTAGATTCCACACTCGCCAATCCCCGAACAACGACGAGATCAACGAACAAGATTCCAAATAGCGAGCAAGTGATCGGTAGACGTTTTTACGGCTCCCGGGAAGCCGTAACAACGAACCGGGACGAACGGGTCGACGTACACGGAGACTACGATGTTGAGCATCGTAGAGGATGATCGTGACATCGGGAAATACCCCTATGAGAGGTAGAGGGCTATCGGAAGAACCCAACAGTGAGAGGGAACGACGGGAGGCGATACGACGTGTCGATACGTCGTAAAAACCCAAAACGGCGAACACACTCGCTGTTTCAGAGCAAAGGCGGCCTGAGGAAGCTGCCACGGTGGCACAGGGATCATGGGGAGGCGAGGACGAAGGGGAGAGGACGCGGCGGCGGCGGCGGCGGCGGCGGCGGCAGCGGCGGCGGCGGCGGCTGCTGCTGCTGCTGCGAATTGCTGCGCTCCTGGAGGAGAAAACGGCAGTTGCAGGGCGGTTCACGGCGGCTAAGGCAGAGCTACAGTGCCTGAGGGAAGGAGGAAGGTCAGGGATGGGTTGAGAAGGCCGTCGGCGGTGGGCTGAGGGCCGGAGAGCGCAAGAAGAAGCGGCCTCGGGGGTTTTGCGTGAACACTTCCTAGGGCCGACGGCTGCTACTTGTTTTGCTGTGAAAGTTTATTAACCTAGGGTTATTTTATAGGGTAGAGGGGCTGTGAACGTGGCTAGGGGTTTGACTATAGGTTAGGGTATTAGTTAGGGTTTATTTTAAGTTTAAAAAATGTTATTATAAGATTAAAATCCCAAGATTGCAATCTCTCTCTCTCCCAGGGTATATGCGGCCAAGGCTAAGAAAATGGGTTGGGTCAACATATTATAGGATGTATATTATTATTAAAATTATTAGGGGAACAAAAGCGAAGAGAACTTGAGGTTAAACCGATATCTAAACTGGGGAAAAGTGAAATTGGGTCAAACGGGGCTCGAAAATCGTAAGATAAATACTGGGGTGACCGCACAGATGAGAGAAATGCAAATAAGAAGACGGATCACAAATTCGAAGTCGAGGGACGAAACTAAAAATAAAAAGGCCTCACGATAAAAGTGAAAATCACGACGTCTCATCAAACAAGGTCAAATCGTGGGAGAACGACCCGTGAAATGATGTTCCAAAATAAATCCACAATTTAATACTCTCCGAGAGGGTCACAACGACATATCACACCATAGGGGTTGGATACAGACAAAGTCTAAAACAAATACGTGTACGATAAAGCGTACAATCGAAAACAGACCGTTACAGTCCTAGTGGCGAGTCCTAGGGCCTTAGTCTTTTTATATTTTATTCTTTTATATTGTGTGGAATCCCTCGTTTGCGATATCGAGTGACACGATCTTCGCATCCATCACCATTTCAACATTCCATATTCCACATCCGCCAATAAACCCGCAAGTCTAACTCAACCTAGGAGTAGATAGGTAGTATAGCACCGCTTCCCCGTGTTCGATACCCGCTTGCCACTATACCGTGCGCTTGCAGTAAACGACATCGTTTTGGAGTTAATTCCGGGTCGATCAAGTTTATAGCACCGTTGCCAGGGATTTATCTCAGTGTAATTCGTGCCATAACTAGGTCGCTCTAGAGTTACATTTCGGATGCATCACTTATCCACCTCCATCTTCATATGCTAGAACTCATGCTCCTAGGAAGCATGCACCACATAGCACGCAACCAAATGTGCATGTAACTAGGAAAAAGACACCCAAAACATACACAATTTGGGGTCCTAAGAACACTAGCATAATTGATAAGAATGCTTATGTTAACTCCTATTTTAGTGATGTAATAAATAGTGGTAATTTTGTTGGGAAGCAAAAGTCCACTTGGACTTTGCTTCCAAAGGGCTAATCCCCTTGGACCGAACAAAGATTTGGTACCATGAGCTTATGGTATATTATGTAGGTACCCAAGAAAGAAAGAGAGCAATAAAAGTTATATTGGTTCTAAAAATAAAGGATTGATACTCGATAGCGGATGCTCCAAACACATGACGAGAGATCCCATATTGCTCTCCGAAGTGATTAGCATCAAGGATGGTGCAACGATCACTTTGGAGGTAATCAAAAGAGAACAATTATTGGAGTACGCAAAGTCGGTAATCCTTCCAAACCACTCATTACAAATGTTTATTTAGTTGGTTTATTGCATAACCTTATTTCCCTTAGTCAACTTTGTGACAAGGGTTACAAGGTTAACTTTGGAGAGGGTATGTGTAAAATTGAAGATATTGATTCACATGTTTTATTTACCGGTATTACGCATAAAAAAAATTTATTATTTGAGCTTGCCTAAAACCATAGAACATTGCTTTGTTGCTAATACAAATGTCGTTTTGGTCATGTTCATTTTAAGCACTTATATATGTTAGCTAAGCATGATCTTGTTAAAGGTTTTCTGAAAATTGTTTTTAGTAAGAAAAACTTTTGTGATTCTTTCCAAAGAGGTAAACTAAGTAAATCTTCTTTCAAACTTAAAGAAGGCATAACTTCTAAGAGGCCCATAGAATTACTTCATTTAGATTTATTTGGGCCAACTAGAACCGCCTCTTTAGGTAATGTTCATTATGGATTAGTTGTCGTTGATGACTTTATAGATTTATTTGGGTTTCATTTTTAACCAATAAAAATGAAGCTTTTGAAGAGTTTACTATATTTGCAAAGAAAATTCAAAATTTCTTAGGATCTACCATTATCACTATTCGTAGTGATCATGGAGGAGAATTTGAGAATGAATCATTTACTAAGTTTTGTGATAACAATGAGATTACTCACAACTTTTCCTTTTCTCACGCACCACCACAAAATGGTGTTGTTGAGAGAAAGAATAGGACCCTAATAAAGTGTGCTCGCACCATGCTCCATGATAGTCATCTTGGAGACAATTTTGGACGGAGGCGGTGCACACGACATGTTATGTGCTAAATAGGATCCTAATGAGGCCCCGAATGAACAAAACTTGTTTTGAATTATTTTATTATAAAAAGACGCAAGTTAAATATTTTCGTGTTTTTGGTACAAAATGTTTTATAAAGAACACATTTAGTAACTTAGATAAATTTGAGCCAAGATCCGATGAAGGAATTTTTGTTGGATATTCCACACATAGCAAAGCTTAACTGATATACAACAAAACATCTTCAACGATCGATGAATCACTACACATATCATTTTATGAAGATTTTGATATTCCTCATGTTGTTGTTGATAGTGTAGATGTTTTATGTGATTCCATTAGTAATGTTAAAATCAATGATTCTATTATTGAGACTTACAATACTAATGAAATTGTTGAGGATGTTCCAAGTGATGCAGGTATTCCCAAAGCTTATCCAACTGTTCGTAACCACCCACATGACCAAATTATTGGAGATATTGGTGTGGGTGTACGAACAAGGTCAAGAATTGACGAATTCTCTCATTGTGCATTTGTCTCTACCATTGAGCCAAAGAACATCCAAGAAGCGTGTGAAGATAGCTCTTGGATAGTTGCAATGGAATAAGAGCTCATGCAATTTGAGAGAAATGAAGTTTGGGAGCTCGTTCATCTTCCAAGTGGTCACCAAGTGATTGGGACCAAGTGGATTTTTAAGGACAAGACCGATGAAAACGAGGTCATCACAAGGAATAAAGCAAGGTTAGTAGCTCAAGGCTATCGGCAAGAGGAAGGTATTGATTTCGAAGAATCCTTTGCCCACGTAGCTAGATTAGAAGCTATTAGATTGCTTTTGTCTTTTGCATCACATAAAAACTTTAAATTATTTCAAATGGATGTTAAAAGTGCATTTTAAATGGTATTGTTAATGAAGAAGTTTTTGTTTCTCAACTACCCGGTTTCATTCATGAAAAATTTCCAAACCATATTTTCAAACTTAAGAAAGCGTTATATGGGTTGAGACAAGCTCCTAGAGCTTGGTATGATCGACTCAATACCTTTCTTTTGGATTTAGGTTTTAAAATGGGTGAAGTTGATTCAACTCTTTTCATTAAAGATTATGAAAATGGCATCCTGTTAATTCAAGTTTATGTAGACGATATAATATTTGGTTCTACTAACTTCAATCTTTGCCAAGAATTTTCTGAGTATATGAAGGATGAATTCAAAATGAGCCATATGGGTGAGCTCAACTACTTCCTTGGACTACAAATTTGGCACATGAATAGAACTTGCATACATCAAACAAAGTACATCAGGGAGCTTATCAAGCGATTCGGGATGGAATCATCTTTAAGCAAATGGACTCCCATGAGTACGACAACCCATCTACATACGGATGAGAATGGGAAAGATGTAGACGTTCGTCTATATCAAGGTATGATCGGTAGCTTACTTTACTTAACCGCTATTAGGCCCGATATTATGTTCTTCATATGTCTTTGTGCTAGATATCAAGCTAGACCTAAGGAGTCACACTTGAATGGGGTTAAATGAATTTTTTGTTAACTCAATCATTCACTAGATTATGGGTTACTTTACCCTAAGTCTAGCACATATGAGCTAATCTCATATAGTGATGCCGACTTTGTCGGATGCAAATTCGATAGGAAGAGTACTAGTGGCACTTGCCATTATCTAAGAAATTCCCTAGTTTCTTGGTTTTCCAAGAAACAAAACTCTGTATCATTGTCCACGACTGAAGCGAAATATATTGCCACGGGTCTTGTGATCGACCCGGTATCATTGTCCATGACTGAAAAAAATCTATATCTCTGTTTTTTTATTGTTTTATTTTTTAACGCTGTCTAATCAACCTAATTGTGGTAAATAGATAATATGGTGAAATGCCTATCCGGCAACGGTGCCATCAACTTGATCGACTCGGAACTAACTTTGAAACGATGTCGTTTACCGCAAGTGCACGGTATAGTGGCAAGCGGGTATCGAACACGGGAAGAGGTGCTATACTACCTATCTACTCCTGGGTTGAGTTAGACTTTCGGGTTTATTGGTGGATGTGTAGTATGGAGAGTCGTAATGATGATGGATGCGAAGGTTGTGTCACTCAACGTCGCAAATAGGGGATTCCACGCAAAGAAAGAAAGAAATAAAATATAAAAGATTAGTGCTTTAGGACTCACCGCTAAGACCGTCGGATGTCGACGCTATGCTAGGACTCTTACATTGCGTTGGGTTTATTGGGGGATTGTAGCATCTAGAAATTGAATTCATGCGTCTGGGCATCATGAATCTAACGTATCTCATTAGCCCCGCTCCCACAATAGGTGCATACGATACATGCATTAAGGATCTACAAAGTTCTCACCACTCTCGTGGTTCGAACGCTCTCAACTTGTACCACTCTCGTGGGTTGGAGCTTCGAGGTATTTTGGTGGCTCTTATTGACGCACTGGTGGTAGCCGTCAATTAGTTATATAGTTCATCGGTGGATCCTCTCAAGGCACGAGCCGGACATAGTCATGTGCCTTGGTTGAATCCACTAACTCCCTAATTAAATCCGTATGATACTCTTTAAGCTAATCGATTGCACCGACCGTGGGCACGATCTCAGTACAAGTTCTCCTAGGGATTTGGCTGGATCAACCAAAATACAACCCCTTTTGTACCAACGCACCATAAAATTCCTATCTTTACATCTAAATCCTAAAATTCTAGGGCTAATTCCTTAGTCCTAGAACAGATTACTCAAACATAGCAATAGATAATAGAACGCACGGAAACTTCATTGCATGCATCAAAAAGAGATAAAATAATAAGAAACCACAAAGAAATAATAATGGAATTCAAAAGGGCAAAAGTACTTATCTTGATACAAGGGAGGGCCCTAGGGCATAGCCAAAACTTCCCAAAAAGATCATCTCCAAAAGCTGTAACGACTGGTTTTCATGTGATTGGATTATCTATATTAAAAATATATGCTTGGTGGATTTTCTCCTTGGATGTGATTTTTCCGTCTCCGTGGCTTTCGTTTTCATTCGATTCGTTGTAATTTCTTAGCTTCTTCCTTCGATCGTTGGGTTTGGAGTGAGTCATTCGTGACGAGCTTCAAATCACTCATATTTTAGAGTTAAGTGATCTTAGAAGTCATAGGAATCTTCCCGAAGCTCCGCGATTCAAATCGGCACTTTTAGTGCATCTTAGTTGGTTCGAGAAGGCGGACCAACCGACTAGAATTCAATCTAGTCGGTCAGGAACTCTTCTCAAACCGACTAGTTCTTTAAATCCAATGTACAGGAGTTACTGTTTACTCTTAGTCGGTCTAAGAACAACCACCGACCGACTAGACGTGAAACTAGTCGGTCAGAACTTGCTCTCAGACCGACTAGTTCCTTTGATTAATTTTACCTAAGCTACTGTTCCTCGTTAGTCGGTTCATGAACACTCACCGACCGAATAGATTCCAAACTAGTCGGTCGACGGGCCTTCACAGACCGACTAATTCACTTCCCAGATTTTCCCCTTCTTTCGCTGTATGATTCTAGTCGGTCACAGTTGGTCGACCGACTGACTAGTTGCTAAACTAGTCGGTCAGTAACTCTTCTTTGACCGACTAATCAGTGTCGAAACCCTAATTTCTGGGCAGCCGCCAGCTCTTCCTATTTAAACCCCCCAAACGTTTTCTTTTCTTCTTTCATTTCTCCTGAGCCTCCTTCTTCCCCAAATCACCATCCATCTTCCCCTAGCCTTCCTCCTTCATCAAGAGCCCTTCCCCCTCTCCATTTTGGCCGGCCACCACCTCTAGGTCGCCGGAAAACCCCCCAAAATCCCCCAAATCCCATTTTCTCCATATTTCACCACATTTCTAGATCTGAACCGTGGATCTCCGGATCTTTCTTCCGTTGTCGTGCTTGCTTGGCATCGATCTTTCGCTTCTATACGGTAGGGTTCGATCCTTTGGTTTTCTCATAACTCTCCTTGTGATTTTATTGAAACCCTAATAATAAACTAGGTTGGATGTTGTTCTAATGTTGTTTTGCCGTGGCAGCGATTTCATCTCCGTAGATAACATTTCGTGGCGTGCCTCGTTGATCGTCTTCCTTGGCTTGAGGCAAGTGAAACTTGCCACTTAGGGTTTTTGGGCCATGTCTTAGGCCATTTCCTTGCTTTAGCGTAAAAGAGACTAGACGGTGAAAGGATAGCCGTCTGGATGCCATTGACCTAGCTTGACAACGAAGCTTGGTCCGTCACCTTCATCATGCTTGTATGTCACGTTTAATTTCAATTAACGGTACGTGTATTAACTGTTCATGTCATCCATGCATCTTTAACTGCCATGTTTAATTTAAATTAACGGTACGCGAATATTTGTTCATGCCATTGCATTTTGCCTGTCATGTTTAATTTAATTAACGGTACGCGAATAACTGCTCATGTCATTGCATGCTTGAACACTCATCGTGATTGCGTAGCATCGCTACATACTAGTGCTACTTGTTCCGGCTAGGCACCCGTTTTGCGGGCACGACCCTAGGCCAAATACAATTCTGGCTCGTGGTCCAGAAAACGAGCTCAATACAGCCTGCGGGCAATAGGGCACTCGCCTGTGTGTGAGTGATCCCTTGTACTTGAATACAGCCTGTGGGCAATAGGGCGCTCACATGCGTGTGGGTGATCCCTTGTACTTGAATACAGCCTATGGGCAATATGGCGCTCACATGTGTGTGGGTGATCCCTTGTACTTGTTACTTGACAATACATGTCACACCTACCGCTTGTTACTTGCTACTTGTACTTCCCTTTACTTGTCACTTCCATACTATACTTGCCATGTCATGCATCATACTATAACTGCTAGGTTGTTAGTTTACCTTTCTTTCAGTTTCCTTGCCCAAGTCTTTTTAGACTTGCTGACATGTGCCCCTTTCTCTTTGGGTGTCGCATATTAGTTGCCGAGCCAGAGATTGTTGTTGAGGGTGACGAGTTCGTGGAGTTTGTGCCCGATCCTGTTGTTAGACGAGGAGTTTGAGATACCGGTGTTCTTTCTTAGGATCTCGTTGTTTCCTTTTGTTTTAGGATTCCTGTTAGTTGTCGGTGCGTGGCACCTTTGTTTGTACCTTGTACGTTTGTTGGCCATGTTTGGGCCTTTAGATTCTTTTCTCTTTAAGCATGGTGGCTTTTTCTGTGATGTTGGAATTTAATATGATGGATGTTCTAAGATTGTCTTTTGTCTCATTTCCTTTATTATTATCTTTGTTTCGTATCGCATTGCAAGGACCTGCAAATTTATTATTGATTGACGCTTATCGGGCTTGGAGCTTGCAGCTTCAAGTCTGAGCGGACCTTCTCACGCTTCGCCTCCACATTTTTGGGAAGCGGGGCGTGACAAAAGCTCTCTAAAAAACTCTCCACAAAAAGTATACAAAAAGTCTTCCCCCTGACGGCTGCCCAAAATTCCCCCCTGACGGCTGCCCAAAATTCCCCCTAAACCCTCGCGAAACAACCCAGAAAATACATCTCCCAATCGTCACCAAAATCTGGACGCAGCTTAAAGTTTGGGCCTACAGCTACTCGGTTTGAGCAGGAAGTTGCTCGGTCGAGTCGTCAGAAAATGTGCGTCGTCCAAAACCATGCTTTGCTTGCTCGGGCCGAGCAAGGCCTGCTCGGTCGAGTTGTCAATCTGATCGGTCTAGTATGTAGCTGCTCGGTCGAGTCTGTCAGTGGATCGAGCTTCTCAAAAAAATATCGTTCTGTCTACTCGACCCGAGTAGTCCTTGCTCGGTCGAGCAAGTCTTGCTCAGTCGAGCAGGACTCGAAAGTAGAAGAGGCTCATGCGAAAGTAGAAGAGGCTCGGTTGGGTCACCATACTGCTCGGTCGAGTAGGGTCTGTGCCTCGTGTATCAGCTCGACCGAGCTGCCTACACTGCTCGGTCGAGTCGCCTGGGAAAAACACTTCTCCCAGCATTGCAGCATCGGCTTGCAAGAGTCCCCGGAGCTCACCCGACCTCCGATTGGTGCGTTCGTGGTGGCGTTGGAAATGTCTTGAAGTCTACTATCTGGGAAAATATCAGAAAAATAGTGAAAAATCCTAGCTGATAGCACATTTGAAAATAGTGCACGGCTGTCCTGTTTCCAGCACTTTGGGTCGCTCGATTCCTTCGCCGCATCATAGCTCGATCGAGCGACCTGATCCCATGAGTCATGGTATTATAGAACCATGCTTTCTTCATTCTCCTCTTCTTTGTCCCATCTCTCTTTTCCCTTCCTTTCTCCCCAGTAGCTTTGAGTCACCGAACGCTGCGCCTCAGGAGTCCCGGGGTCGAAGCACACGCTTTCTCCTCTAATGTACTTCAAATCGCTCGATATTCCCTGAAATGCAATCAAACGCTCTTAAAGTACAATAGTTCCAATTATGAGCGTAAAAGCGTATGAAATATGTAATTGAGCAATCATTTTAACGTGTAATCTTATGGATAAAATGTGGAATATAATGACGCATCAAAATCCCCCAATCTTACCTCTTACTCGTCCTCGAGGAAGACAAGTAAGAAGCTAACACGGGAGAATGATACAAAGGAGGTGTGAGGCGGTGGTGTGTAATGGAGACAAGGGGTTCAATCTCAAATACAGAAAATACAAGAACCCTAGGTATGCAAGATCTCGTAAACACACGTCAATTTGAAATTAGAACACATATACACAACAAATACTTAAATCTCGCTCAAATTTAAATAACGTGGATTTCAATAAATGTAATGAACTTGATAAGCAATAAAATGAGAGTAGAGTTATATCATATCATAGTTTATCATGCAATAAACTAGGTTCACAGAAATGAAACCAATGTCCACAACTCATTCTCTAAGCAGTATAATATGTCATGATCAAATGTTTTCAAGCATGCGTGGTATTTTCATATACTTCATGGAATGAATTTAACAAATTCAATCAAGGTAAAGCATCACCACACTACGACCATTTCAAGGCTCTTAGAACCCATCAACTTTGCCATGTCTTTGTTCTATATAGAAATGGAGATAAGGATATGGGATTTTTGTACTTTTATATTGTTTTTGGCTATATGAATATTTCATATACATTTTTCTTTCTTTATATACACAATATAACTCAATATATACAAAAAGCGGCCTATGCATCGACCAAACGGTCTTTGGGCATCGGGTTACGAAGAACCCCTAGGGCCTTTTATTCAAGATATTTGTTTGATTTTGCATTTTTGGGATTTTTGCAAACTCACGTAAACGCGAGCAAAACATGATCAAAGATCATTTATTGGCTATTCATGAAAGAAAAAGAAAAAGCATAGAATTTAGACATGGCTCGGTTTCAGGAATCTTAATCATCACTACTTTGGTTGTCGTGGGGTTATCCTATCTCTTTTTAATCACTAAACATCCATGAAGCAATATAAGTATCAATCAAATCACACAGGAGTCAAATGATTTTCAGATTTGTTTCATTCATTTTTAGCTTAACTGTTTCGAGAATATGGTTGTGAAACTATGGATTCTACTATGAAAAAGCATATTAACAAAGATACACTAATCAAGGAATCGAACTCTAATCTAACGGATATCAAAGTTCAAAAAAAATAAATCCATGATATTTCATAGAAAATATAGCATAGGAGAAATAAATATAGAAGTGAACATGGTTCATAGGGAAATTTCGAAATGTGTTTCACGATGAAGCAAAGTGTGTGCACTATGCACTCCCCCAAAGCTTAAACATCACATTGTCATCAATGTGTGTATGGTATAAATAGAGGACAACGAGAAGATAGGGGGGCCACTCAACAAAATAGTTTCTCTCCCTGACGCCCCCCCGCTTTCTGCTATGCTAGATGTGTGCAACGATAGGATCGGGGGCGTGAGATTTAAATATTTGTAAGCGCAAGCGCACGGTGTTGTAGTGTGGCTTCGGGTTCAAACTCAGGGAGGCGTGGATGTGCTTGTGTCAGAGAGGATCAAATTCACCCCATGGGCGAGCTAGCCCGGATCAAATGAGGGTTTGTCACGGTAAACGGAATGTAAAGTATAGACAATATAAAGTAAAAACCCGAGACTTTGGTTTACACCCCCATCATGCGATTCTCGCCGATAAGGCCTATGGGTAGGATAGCGATCGGAATTAGGGTCTAATAGTAAGACGTTGCCTCCGAAAGTGGTACCGGCGTCCCATGGGCCCGATATTCCGGTCGGTGCCCAGGATGATACACCGGACTTCCCGGGTTCGATCAGTGGGCACTCCCGTGTCCATTAACACTGATCGACTCCGGGAGCACTAAGCTCGCAACGATAACTCCCAACGTCTCATCCTGCCGCTCCCGCGCGCTAGGATTCGGCGTCTACGCTAAGGGCGTGAGCTATGGCTAGGGAGTCAACCGCCAAGTTTATTCCCCCTTGGCCCGACGATCAAAGGCGGTCTTTTTCCCACCGATGACAATGAAACACCCTGCGTAACCGTTAGATTCCTAATCCCTATCGATTTCCTAACCCTATGGATGCATCGGGGAGAACCCACGAAGGGGTTTAGACCAAAATCCCGGATTCGGGAACTACTCACACATATTTAGGAAAAAGCGATCTAAACAGAAATCGACCGTAAAAATCATGATCAGACAATAGAAATGCAATGGTAGTAAAGCAATTAAGATAATACTAAAGTTTGACAAAGATCTGAAAACTTACAAAAACTGCGAAATTACAGCCGTCACAAAATGAAGAAAACAACAAAAAATAACTCACTCCCGAATCTGGGAAACCTAGGGTTCTATTTATAGAAAACGACATCACCCGATCGGTTGACAAGTCAACAGATCGGGTGAACCGCTTCACAGAATTACAGCGCAATGTGGGGTTTCACCCGGTCAGGATGAACCGGTCGGTTGGATCTTGGATGCGGTCGGTTGGACCTTGGTGCCGACCGGGTGAGGAGACCGGTTGGATCTTCGTGTCTTGGCTATAGAAATTCGGCTACAGGTGAACCGATCGGGTGAAGGTCACCCGATCGGTTGGCAATCAGCTTCGAATTCCAGAGACTTTGAGCTTTTGACCCGGTCACTGAACCGACCGGGTGACTTCTCGTGAGCTCCAAGCTGCGTCCGGGTGGTGCACGCGTGCATCACCCGATCGGTTGAAGATGATCAACCGATCGGGTGAGGGGCTGAAAGATGCAATCTTCGTCGTTTGACCCCCTGGATCACGCGTGACTCCTCCCGTTGCTCCGGGGACACATGATATCATCGTTTTATGCCACAAATGCCAGTAAACTCCTGAAAATACAGAAAACACGGAAAAGTGAAAGAAAACAAGAAAACACGAGAATACGAATATAAGACGGCGGTAAAATACGGAAAAACACGGAAGAAAACGTGCGTAAATATATGAAATATAAACGCACGTCAAAATCCCCCAAGCTGAACTCTTCCTCGTCCTCGAGGAAGACGAGTGAGAGTAGGAGCTTGGAGGGAGAAAATAGAGAGAAAGAGAGAAAAAGAAAACTCTATATCCTAGATCGCCCGTCAGGGCCAACAAAATCAAAAACGACACACCAAGCAAGCAAACGCCAAATCACATCACTAAACCAAGGAGTACGAGTCCAGACAAGTGCCGTGGGCCCACGCAGTGAAGCGCGAGTGAGTGTGGTCGTGCGCTAGCAGTCCGTGTCACTATCTATGATGTGCGATAAAGCTCGATATACACAAATCCGGGGGATGACCCAAATATCGATTCGAATTGAATAAAGCGGTGAATATATAGTTCAAGCATGCATGAGAATAGAGAGAGAATCGAAACATATCATGTGTCCGGGACTCCACAACTAGGGTTAAGGAAATCACCACACTAAAGCCTAGATAATAGCTAAAAAGTTCCTAAGCCAAGTGTTTTCGAAATCGATGGGGGTTGAGATGATGTGGAGAAGAACACTCGGTGCAAATTCTTGCCTTCCCTTTATTCTCGGCAAGTAGGGGAAATATTCACACGGGAATTTTTTTTGGGTTTTGGGTATTTGTATATTTTTTTGGCTTTTTGGCTATACAAATTTTTTTCTTTTCATTTCTTTTCTTTCTCTTCTTTTCTCTTCTTTTTGGGTTTTTCTTTTTCTTTTCTCCTTTTTTGGATTTGGATATTGGGGTATATACATGTGTACTCTCCCAAGTGGGAGAACGGTACACGACGAGGGGATTTGCACCAAGTAAAACAAAAAAGAAGTCGGAATCTAAACACTTGGGCAAAGGAAACTATTCTCGCTAATTAGAGCATGGGCTAAGTGGGTTATCCTAGTCCTTAATTGTGGAATCCCGACACATGTGAAATGAAGCGTACGATATATATATATAATCATGCATACAGAAACAGGCAAGAGAAGCAAATACCGCATTATTCATATCGAAGCGTGATAATCTAGGGGTCATTCCTGGACAGGTATATAAAGTAAAACACAAAGCAGAAGCACACCAAACAGCTAGGCACGACACACGACTCACAAAAAGCTAAGTGGACCCACGATGCGTGAAATGCAAGATGACTCGATATCCTGGGGTTAGTGAGTGTGATTATCGATGCTATGCTGGGTGTGTGTGATTTTGTGGCAATTCATCATAGGGTTCATCTCTAGGAGAAAGAGATAAAAAGAAGAAAAGAAAAAAAAATAAAAACACGAAGAAAACGACACAAAAACGAAAAAGAAAGACTCAAACGACGCACAAAGTGCGACTCCCCCAAGCTGAAGCTTGCATTGCCCTCAATGCAATAAGAGTGAGTACGGGAGGGCAATGAAAATGGGGGGGAATACGCACACACACAAAAAGACACGAAAAAGAAGAAAAACACAGATACGAAAAATGAAAATAAAGAAAAATCAAAATCAAACCACACGACAGAAAAATAGAAAAAGAAAGAAAAAGAGAAAGATGGCACGACATACAAAAATAAAACAAGCACACACACAAAAACAAAACATGACAACACACCCAAAATAGACTTCCCCCAAGCTAGGCATGACAATGCTAGCAATGAAATATGAACGTGACAAAGCAGAGATATGCAAGGGGGATGTCAAAAAAAAACAAAGTGAAATCAAAAATCAGGAGAAGGCGAATCCTCGCCCTCCTCGGAAGGGGGGGTGGATGGGGAGATAGGGGGTGTGTGGAGAAGTGGGGAAAGAGGTGGAGGGATAGGTGCAGAGGTAGTGTGAATGATGGGAGGAGTGTCGGTGGTGGTGGGTGGTAGTGGAAGTACGACGATCAAGGCTGTGGTAGAAGGGATAGAACTGGGGGGAGAAGACGTGGTGGTGACGGTACTGGGTGGAGGTGGAAGCGATCTGGAGCGCACCTGCAATTTCTTGCGGCGCACATAACCAGTGACGGTGGAGGAGGGAGGAGGTGGTGGAGGGACGAGAGAAGTGGTCGTGGGAGGAGAAGTGGAAACGGGGATGTGAATAGATGTGGGAGGGGGGGAAGATCGCCTAGGTGGAGGTGAAGGTGGAGGGGATGGGTGGGATGGTGGAGGAGAAGAATGTGACGGGGGAGGTGATGGAGGTGGGGATGTGTGGGAGGGTGGAGGAGAAGATTGTCGAGGTGGTGAAGGTGGTGGTGTGGGTGGTGGCGGTCCGTGGAGGTAAGTGAGGAGGCGAAGAATGGCGGCCACGTTCCTCTCAAGTGCGAGGAAGCGTAGGTGAGCGAGAAAGGAGGACGGTGATGGGTCCGAGGGGGCAGAGGACCTAGCAAGATCACGGAGAGCAGCGACCTCCCTCTCGAGAGCAAGACGGGCAGAGACCTGTCGGCGACCAAATGAGGTGGACTGACGTGAGGCGGAAGTGGTGCCGGCTAGTGGAGAGGAAGTAGTGTCGGCGGCAGTGGTCGTGCCGGCACTGGACATAAGGCCAGAGATGGCCGCAAAAATGTGCTCAGAAGTGATGGGGCTAGGAGCAGAAACAGGGTGACTCAGGCCAGCCCCGATATCTCCCCGGGACGCAGGAATATCCTGCTCACCTAAGTGGGCGGCAGGGGATGGTGATCTGCGTGCGTCCGGGGGAAGGAAAGGAAGGTGTAACCCCGCGAAGAACTCGGGGTCGGGCGGAAAAGTCCAATCTCCCCGTAAAGCAATAGTCATGCGGGCGGGGTTGGGGAGAATGGTGTAGGGGCGAGGGGGGTGGCCATAGTTGAATTGAAAACGGCGACCGTGAATGGGCTTAATCATATGAATATGCCGCAGGACGTCAAGATCTAGACGTGAATGTCCTGCGGCGACTGGAAGACCACGGGGGATGTTGATATTAAATTGGGGGTAAGAGACAATGACGGTGAAGATTCCCCCACAACAAATCTTGCCCTTGCCGGCCCGACTAATCTCTAAGAGCTTATAAATGAGCCAGTCACCGGCATGGACGGGAACAGTGGGGGCCCTAAAGCTAATGCCATCATCATCACGAACAAAAGCGAAAGTCATGGCCCAGAGAATAAAAAGATCGGGGATAGTCACGGTGCCTGACTCATCCCGCGGGAAAAAAACAGAGGATATGATCCTATGGGCCAGACGAAATATGGGATGGATGATGGAGGAGGCCTTGGCCTTACCTCGGGGATAGCGACCTAGTAGGGTGAGGCAGAACCAAAAGTTATCGACGTCAAATTCCGGGGGGTATCCATAGTGTAGGATAGCGTCATTCCCTAGAATAGGGAAACCAAATATACGATTGATCGTATCCAGGTTGGTGCCGATGGTTTTGTTGCGCACCCGGAAAATGACAGTCGACCCCGACTCACAAACCAGTGATGAAAGAAATTCAAGTGTGAGGGACGGGTAAGACAACGTAGTGGTGTTCAGGAAGGCCAACCAACCTAAGTTTGCAAAGAGAGTCTCGACCTCGGTGAATACACCGAGGTCGACGAGTGATTGGGTGTGGGCAAACTTGGTTGATAGATGCCCCCGAGCATCTAGTCTGTGGTAGAAGTCTTTCTGCTCTTGGTTCCTAAATAGGTACCCATGCGGGCCCAACATGGGGTCCACAGGGGGGATAACAGGAGGGGGAGGGGCTAGTGTCAGCTCACGTGTGCGGGGAGGGGGACGTGTATGTTTACGTTTCTTTCGGGACGGTTCCTCCTCCCGCATTATACCCTTCCCTTTATCTCTCTCTCGGGCCATGTGTGCGTGTGAGTGGTGCAAATGAGTGCAAAATACTATCAAAGTGCACACACACGAACAACCAAGCAAATCAAATATTTAGGGTAAAAATTGAGATTTGAAAAGTGGAGCGAAGTTACCCCGTAGAAATTCGAGTTCCTCGCTTGTAGACGACCCAATGCCGTGCAATGGGAGAAGTGTGGAGCCGCGACACTCTTTTTTCAGCAAAAATACGAAAGTGGGGGTGGATGTTGGGGATTAGGGCTAGAAGAATGTGAAATAGGAGAGAGAGAGAGAGAGAGAGAGAGAGAGAGAGAGAGAGAGAGAGAGAGAGAAATGGGTGGAGAGATGCCAGGGGAAGGTGGAGATAGAGGCTAATGGAGGAGTGGAGGAAGTGGGAGGGGAGTTTTTGGCCGTTGGGAGGAGCTGGAAGGTGAAACGACGGCGGAAGAGGCGATCGGGCGAGGGGTTGTGAACGGGTGGAATCAGGGGTTATTTATAGGGTTTAAGTCGAACCGATCGGGTGATAAGTCACTATCACCCGATCGGTTGACTTTAGGTCGTAATTTTTGGCTGAAAAAGTGCTACAGGCGAACCGATCGGGTGATAACTCACCCGATCGGGTGGCCGCTCCACAGATTTTCCCGAGAGTTTAGGGTTTCTCACCCGGTCCCTCAACCGGTCTCGCTTCTTGTCACCCGGTCGGTTGACAAATCCCTGAAATTTTCCCGAGAATTTCCCCAGGTCACCCGGTCTGCTCACCCGGTCTCTTCTTTCTTCACCCGGTCGGTTCATTTAGTGGCTGATACAGGTGTTAGCTGATACATCCCAACCGATCGGGTGAGTTATCACCAGATCGGTTGAGGCCTTGTTTTCTGCAAAAACCCAAAAATCGCCTAAGTTCCTTCACGGAAGTTGTTTCGGCTGGATTTATTTATAAAAATAGAAAAAATAAAGTTAAGACAAAGTCCTAAAAAGCGGAAGTAAAAGTTTAGAACATGGGTTGCCTCCCATGAAGCGCTTTTGTTTAACGTCGTTTAGCTCGACGCCCGTTGATGATGTTCAGGGCAGACGATAGGGGTGATGCCCGAAGTGCGGCATCGCTTCAGATTCTCCCTTTGGCGTAGTCGGCGGCTATAAGAAGATTTTCTCAACTACCCTCCCTTGTCGATAGGATCCGGGGGCTTCTCCCTCAAATTGGTGTCTACCGCCATCTTTTTCAGGATCCGGACCTCATCACCAGTGAGGTCCATGGGTTCTTTTCCCTTTCTCCTCGTAGGAGGAGCCTTAGGGAATCCAGGAGGGATCACATGTCGCACGACCGCCTCATCAGCAACTTCATTTTTCGGGGAGCCAACACGCTCTCCAAGGTCCCCCAAGCTATCGGGAGGATTCCTCGAGAGCACTTCCCAGGCACTTGTTTCAACAGCTCTATCCTCTTCGTTCTCCAGCATACTGATACTAGGATCGTCCGGGGGATTTGGATGCTTCATCAACAAGCCTAAGTCAAATTCGACTCTTTCTTGGCCCACATTGAGGGAAAGCTTCCCGTTCTTCACGTCTATCAAAACTCCGGCGGTAGCCATAAAGGGCCATCCAAGGATAATTGGGGTATGCTTGTCTTCCAGCATGTCCATCACTACAAAATCAACCGGTACTTGTACTCCTCTCACATCGACGGGGTGGTCATCCACTACTCCCACCGGATACTTCACCGAACAGTCAGCATGTATTAATGTCATGCCGGTGGGCTCCAAGTCTCCCATCCCTATTCTCTTGTACAGTGATAGGGGCATTAAGCTGACACTCGCTCCTAGATCGATGAGCGCCCTCTGGATTTGCACTTCCCCAATAGAGCAAGGGTTGGAGAAACTTCCTGGGTCCTTGAGCTTGGGCGGATTTGCGCGCTGAATGAGGGCGCTGCACTCCGCCGTTAACACGACCTTCTCATTTCTAGATCCCCGTGTCACCAAGTCTTTCAAGAATTTTGCATAGGAGGGGATCGTTTCAATAGCTTCTAGGAAGGGATTTGAAGGCTCAAATCTTTGACCATGGCAAAAAGTTTGCCATACTTCTCGTCGATTTTTGCTTGGGCCTAACGTTGCGGAAAGGGCACAACGGGCTTGAATACCCTCAAATTCCCTTCTTCTTTCTTCTTCTCTTCTTCGGGGGTTCCCTCCGGAGCCAAAATTTTTGGCGACTGGGCACCGTCGTCATTAGCTTTTTCAATTGGCCGTTCAACGGCCAGTGGTGCTTTCGGTTCCCTGGGTGGCGCTCTAGTAGGAATTTGTGTCCCGCTCCTCAAGACGATGGCGGACACGTTTTCATGTTCATGCGTTAGCGCCAAGGTCCGGTTTAACCCCTAGGGTTCACCTCAGGCTGTGGCGGTAATAAATTCTATGGTCTCTGAAGGTTTGCCACTTGCAACCCTAGCTGGGTCACCTGATCAGTGAGGACTCTTTGTCCCATCTCCAGCTTTAGATTGATCTTCTCCTGGTTGGCTATGTATTGAGTCAAGAGGGACTCAACCAGAGAAATGGCTCTCTGCTGGCCGTATTGCTGCTGGGTGGGCTGCTGATTCCTAGGAGCATACTGTTGATACTGTTGTGGAGGTTGTTGCTGCTGGAATTGCTGCTGCTGAAACTGCTGCTGCGGTCTAGCCGGCTGATATATCTGCTGTTGTTACTGAGCTGGCTGTTGATAAGGCGCTCGGTAGCTAAGGTTGGGATGATTCCGGTTGTTGGGAGAGTAGGCCGGGTTGGAGTTGGCTTGTGGTGGAAAAGGCGCATTCCCTGTAGGATTGTAGAATAATGCGCTCGCCTGATCCAACGGCGGTGCGATGTCACCACCGTCGAACTCTCCAAAAACTTCGGACTCTACCGCAGCAATCTGTTGTGAACGGACGCCACCGGCGCCTACCATCAATGCGGAGATCTGGGTCGATAGCAAATCAAACTTGCTTGATAATTTGTCGACGTCCTCGACTCTGTGGATGCCCCCAGATCTAGGTGTGGCCCTCTCGTCACACCACCGCTCATTGTTAGATGCCATATTTTCAAGAATCTGTCCGGCATCTTCTTCGCTTCTCGACATAAAGGACCCTCCAGCCGCGGCGTCCATGGAAGATTTTAAATCGTCCCTCAACCCATTATAAAATAGATTTATGATCTACCACTTTGGGAGCTCATGGTGGGGACATATTCTCTGCATCTCCTTGTATCTCGTCCAAGCTTCATGCAAGGACTCGTGGCTGGCCTGGGAAAAGCAGGAGATCTCACTCCTCAGCTTCATGGTCTTCCCCGGGGGAAAGAACTTCATCAGGAAAGCATTTGAGAGCTTCTCCCATGTGTTGAATGTATTCGGGTCTTTCCCCCTAAGCCACAGCTTGGCCTTATCTCTCAAGGAGAAGGGGAATAGCTTCAGTCGGATCGCCTTAGTTGTGACACCGTTTATCCGGAAGGTGTCACATTTCTCCAAGAAGGAGTCTAAATGCTCAATCAGGCTCTCCATGGGTGCACCCGAAAATTGATCCTACTGGATCCACGTCACCAAAGATGGCTTAAGCTCGAAGCTTTGGGCCGTAATAGCTGGAGGACGGATGGCGGAGGTGGACTCGATGGAAGGCATCAAGTACTCCAACAGGGACTTGTGAGGTGGGGTGTTCTCCCCCATGGCTTCAGGATCCTCTCTTCTTCGCTTCTCAGCGGCCAATCGCCTTAGGGTGGCGTTTATCTCTGGATCAACGGGGATCAAGTCGTCGAGACTTCTTGAACTCCTGCGCATGAAAAACAACAAACACCCGTGAAGCGAGAAGTGGGAAAGAAACAGATAAGATAAGAAATAAAAATAAAAATAAAAATAAGAAGATAAAAAAGGAAAAAGAAGAATGCGAAAATTATCGCGAGGTAGGGATGAGAGCTAGACACAAGGGTTCATGAAATCCAAAAATAACAAGCACGTTGCCTCCCCGGCAACGGCGCCATAAAGCTTGACGCCCCCCCCCCCCCCCCCCCCCCCCGCTTTCTGCTATGCTAGATGTGTGCAACGATAGGATCGGGGGCGTGATATTTAAATATTTGTAACTACAAGCGCACGGTGTTGTAGTGTGGCTTGGGGGTCGAACTCAGGGAGGCGTGGATGTGCTTGTGTCATAGAGGATCAAATTCACCCCATGGGCGAGCTAGCCCGGATCAAATGAGGGTTTGTCATGGTAAACGGAATGTAACGTATAGACAATATAAAGTAAAAACCCGAGACTTTTGTTTCCACCCCATCATGCGATTCTCGCCGATACGGCCTATGGGTAGGATAGTGATCGGAATTAGGGTCTAATGGTAAGACGTTGCCTCCGAAAGTGGTACCGGTGTCCCATGGGCCAGATATTCCGATCGGTGCCCAGGATGATACACCGGACTTCCCGGGTTCGATCAGTGGGCACTCCCGTGTCCATTAACACTGATCGACTCTGGGAGCACTAAGCTCGCAACGATAACTCCCAACGTCTCATCCTGCCGCTCTCGCGCGCTAGGATTCGGTGTCTACGCTAAGGGCGTGAGCTATGGCTAGGGAGTCAACCGCCAAGTTTATTCCCCCTTGGACCGACGGTCAAAGGCGGTCTTTTTCCCGCCGATGACAATGAAACACCCCGCGTAACCGTTGGATTCCTAATCCCTATCGATTTCCTAACCCTATGGATGCATCGGGGAGAACCCACGAAGGGGTTTCGACCAAAATCCCAGATTCGGGAACTACTCACACATATTTAGGAAAAAGCGATCTAAACAGAAATCGACCGTAAAAATCATGATCAGACAATAGAAATGCAATGGTAGTAAAGCAATTAAGAAAATACTAAAGTTTGACAAAGATCTGAAAACTTACAAAAACTGGGAAATTACAGCCGTCAAAAAATGAAGAAAACAACAAAAAATAACTCACTCCTGAATCTGGGAAACCTAGGGTTCTATTTATAGAAAACGACATCACCCGACCGGTTGAAAAGTCAACCGATCGGGTGAACCGCTTCACAAAATTACAGCGCAATGCGAGGTTTCACCCGGTCAGGATGAACCGGTCGGTTGGATCTTGGATGCGGTCGGTTGGATCTTGGTGCCGACCGGGTGAGGAGACCGGTTGGATCTTCGTGTCTTGGCTGTTGAAATTCGGCTACATGTGAACCGATCGGATGAAGGTCACCCGATCGGTTGGCAATCAGCTTCGAATTCCAGAGACTTTGAGCTTTTGACCCGGTCACTGAACCGACCGGGTGACTTCTCGTGAGCTCCAAGTTGCGTCCGGGTGGTGCACGCGTGCATCACCCGATCGGTTGAAGATGATCAACCGATCGGGTGAGGGGCTGAAAGATGCAATCTTCGTCGTTTGACCCCCTGGATCACGCGTGACTCCTCCCATTGCTCCGGGGACACATGATATCATCGTTTTATGCCCCAAATGCCAGTAAACTCCTGAAAATACAGAAAACACGGAAAAGTGAAAGAAAACAGGAGAAAACGAATATAAGACGGCGGTAAAATACGGAAAAACACGGAAGAAAACGTGCGTAAATATATGAAATATAAACGCACGTCACTCCCCCAAGCTTAAACATCACATAAAAATTGGGGAGAGAGGCGAAATAATCGCCAAATATAAGGGTGGGCATGGATGACAAATAGTGGTTGGGTACAAAAGATAATTGAGCCATCATATGGGGTGAATTTATTAAACTAAGAAAACATATAAAATCCTATACAATCCTCTCGTTGCTGAGTGGACTCGTGATTTTTTAAAGTATAAAATTCTGCACTACTGGATTGATATCACCTATAGCAAAAGGCGGATCCAGTATCTTTGCCGGTGCATGCAACTGTTCTAACTGCTCCTTCTGTGGCTCCGCCAGGTGCATGTGTCCACGAACTCCAGCAGACTCCAGCAATGTGGCTTCCAGCATCTCCCTAAGGACTCCACCTATACCCTGCAAGAGATAAGCCGCATCAATCTGATGTGGATAATTCTTCCCCAAAATAAACGTTTTCCAAAGAAGATCGTCAAAAGAAATATGTAAAGTAAAAATAGGTAGACGATACTTCCCTGAAAATACATCTCCGCTCTTATGTACCACGGACAATCAACTCCTCGTTGTTTTCCTCTGGTTCCTCAAGTAACTCTGGCATAATAGTGTAAGTCTCGTCAGGATGCTCCTCATCATCGTCAGACTCATCCCATTGCACCTCCTGATTATATTCAATAGCATCCGTATGTGCTAACTACTCGCTCTCCTCCTCGTATACGTCCCAACGTACCTCTTTATTATTTGTATGTGTATCCTGCAAAAGGCACAATGAGTCATCTAAATATGAATCATAATAAACATCATACACGGGAGGAGAATCAGATGTAGGAGATGAGGGGGTGAAGAGATCTCCCTTAAGGGGAGCCGTAAGCTCTGGTGGGTGGTCCTCTGAGGGATGCTCAGCATCTGTAGAAAGTGGAGGCGGCTGCGGTAGCTCGAAAGGAGGAGGGTAATGTTGGGAATTTGGCGGTCCCTTAGGGCACAAAAACTCTAGTCCCGTCCTAAGTCAGACGGAACATAGACACAAAAATCATTTGCAGCGGAAGAAAAACTAGTTAATCTAAATTAACATGCAGTTAAAACAATTTTAACTTAGCCCTAAGGTACAAGTCCCTATGCCAAGATCTATGCCGACTTGGGATGGATCTGACCATCCCAAGAAGGATCTAGCCTACTGCGATTATACTAAACTAATGCTAATAAAATACTTTAACCACATACCCGGAATCTCAGCCCTGGGGTAGGCGAGATGTTCCGCGCCGTCTTCCGAGCTGCTCCCGTCCCACGCCGAGCCGCTCCTTGAACCACTCCCCGAACCGCTCCTCGAACCACTCCGCATCCCGAGGCGATCAATCCCCGTGTCGCTGAGCCAACCACACGCCGAAGAAAGTTTCACGCGAGTGAAACCTCCGCCTAGATTTCGGATCCAGAATCTGAACTCCTTCGTGGCTTTGCTACAGCCCTCAGGAGTAAGGAAGAAATTTAGGGAGATGAGAAATATTAATTTAAGTCTTGATCCGAGCGTGCTCCAACATTTACGAGAGCCGCTCAGATCTAGAGCTTGGGACGAGTTTTGAGAAAGGGGGGAGACCCCTATTTATATAGGCGGCGGACTCTCCCCTTTTCTCAAAATCCGATGTGGGACTAAATAATGAGTTAATTAAAATCAAGTTAGTTTGCACTTCACAAAGTGCAAACTTCCGTGAATTTTAACTCACTCACCGTTGAGCTTCAAGATTGATACAACCTATCAATACGACAAGCGTTCAACGGTGAACGCATAGGAAAAAACCGTTCGTCAATCGGAGGTCGTTTGACCCTCCAATTGACCGTTCAAAGATCAGCCAAGAACCCTACCAAAGCACAAACCCAGCCGCCGCAAAGCACGCAGCCCTAGGGCTGCGTGCAGCCCGCAGTGCGCCAAGCGCGTGCAGCGCACGCGCCTCGAGGCGCGTGCGCTGCACACGCCTGCCTGGGCGCGTGCGGCGCACGCGCCCAGCTGGCGCACAGGCGCCCGCGCCTGCTGGTAAGCGGGCGCGGGTCGGCGCCCGCTTCTGGCGGGCGCCCGCGCCTGCTGGAGCGGGCGCGGGCCTGCGCCCGTTCTCCAGCGGGCGCCCGCTGCGGCTGAAGCGGGCGCCCGCTGCGGCTGAAGCGGGCGCGGGCCTGCGCCTGCTCCTAGCGGGCGCCCGCGCCTTTTTCCAAGCTGGGTTCAGCCCAATAAGTTGGGCTGACCCATTTAGGCTTCTTTTGGCTATTTTGGCTCTAACTTGAGCATCTGGCGTCCGATTTGGCCGCCGTTCGAACCTGGGTCTAGACCGGGACATTCCCGTCTTACCCGCGAACTTTTCCTTGCGTTTATTTTATTAAATATTGTATTAAACAATTTAATACACATTTAATCGCTTTCTCATCAAATGCAAAATAGTCCTTATCTAGGCTTAAATTATCATATTGCATCAAATGCAATTATCTCTTCTTTTGCATCAAATGCAAATATTCTCCCTAACTAATTTCTACCTATTACTAGACGAAGAATCGCACTCTGTGTGAGACCCTATAGCCTGACCCTTACAACAGGTTGGGCTCGAAGCCCTATACGGCAGTGACCACGAGCAATGGTTGCCTTCCCTGCTTCAGGAATCATCATTATGTGGTTAACTCATTGACATGAGTATTGTCGGGACCACCCTGACTGTTTCCGTGATGAATTCCGTAGTTATAGTCTTTTCGTCTTAACTAGGTCGTGTAGATCAAGTCTAGGGTACGGTCAAAACTGTCAACCCCAATAACTTGACTCCGATTAGTTTCGATCAATCTTTAGTCAATAAATGTTGGACTTCTTCCAACATACTCTGCGCAGAGTTTTTACTAAAGACCGAACTAACTCTACGACACTAACTACCATTGACCGGGAGAGACGAATCCTCTCTTGGTCATTACTCGCCTCGTACGTTTCAAGTGACACCCAATCAAAAGACCTTTCGACAGGCATTGCCTCGAAGCTAGGTCAGTTGATATAAGTGGCACCGTTCACGCACAGGTTTGTCAAAATGACCTCAAGTCAAAAGACCAACTATCCTATCATCACTCAGAGTTATCACTGACAGATTGGTCAATATAACCATATGATAACTCTTGTGGATCGTTCAGTGAACTCATTCTAATGAGCACCTGTGTCTCGTCTTCGACTTCGCCAAGTCAAGCGATCATGAGATCATCGCCACCGCTAAATGGTGAAGACTAAGACACAATGGTCTAACCGATGTTTCGATATCCTTGTCTCGGAACATCTACGACCACGAACCATTTTAGACTTATGCTACAGACGGTCAAACGTTTCTCCATGATCGAGATACTCATCTCGATACCCGTTTGACCTTTCATAAAGTCTCAGGACTTTACCTAAGTCGATATCTAATTATAATATAACTTGGATAAATCATTACCAAACAGCTTACTGTTATTTAGAACAAGATGTTTGTGCTATTCACATAGGAATAAATGGCCTCGAGGGCATAATATTCCTACATCTCCCACTTGCACTCAGGCCCATTTATCTCGATATCTAATATCGTTTTTACACATAAGTTTTCCCGACTTCATGTGATAGAGCCTTCGTGAGTGGATCTGCCAAAACCGTCTACACTATAGACGTAAAGGGTTTTTATGTTTGTGTTAGACCAACCATTTGAATCTCATTCAAATAATTAATTTGGTCTGTCGGAATCAATAATATTTTATTTACTTGGATCTTATCCAATTCATCGTACCTTACGATGATAATTTTAAATTAGTAATTGGTCATTACAAATGGCTCATATTTATTTCTGATAAAGTATCAAACTTTTTGATTACTTTGTCAAAATATATGTTCTATTTCTTTGATGCCTCGCATGTAATTTATACGCTCCCACTGACCTTGAAAACTTTCTGGCCAATTCATATAAGTTGGTTCGTCTAAATCATATTTAGAAAAAACGAACTTATAAGTGAATACTCAAATTTTCATGGTCAACTTGACCGTTTACATCGAGTTTGGTCCGAGTAGATCTATACACATCTGCTGGCGAGACGGTTTCAACATAATTCGTTTTAAAGGAATTAGGATGAAAAACCGTTCTCGACCAACATGATTGCACTTCACTGTTTTCTTTTCTGCATCAATCTTTTAGAGATTTACTTGCAGAAAGGAGGAAACATTTCCTTTGGGCACGTAAACTAAATTCTCAATTTATTTACGCACACGGACCTGCATCAAGTTTTAAATCGGAGTTACTACTCCGAATTTCATCCTAGAAGTTGACTAAGTCATCATCAGTTATGATGTCTAACACGACAATCCGTCTCACGAGATTCGAGTAATAATACAACTTCCTTACGATTGATTTAATGAATATCTTATAGATAATGTCCTCATAGAACATTATCAAAACCTAGGCATTACTATTTGGGACTTAACCCAGAGGGAGGACTTAGCTCAGAGTCACTTACAATGGATCACACTAAATCTAATTAAGTGTGATTCATACCTTTTAACACACCGATGTGTTAACAGACTTGATCTAAGAGAAAATCACATTTTCTTTTAATTACACAAGATTTTATTTAGCTAAGTATTTGACCATTCGATCTAATCGAATTAGTTTAAATACTTTAGTCATTTCGTTCTTTATTTTATCAGACTTGTGTTTCATCAAGAACACGTGTCTTAATAAAACATACGAATAACTTATTTTGGTTAATCTAGACTCGGGTACATCAATATGTACTAGACTGAGTTCGACAACTCATTCTCCCACTGTCTCAAAGATGGGTTTCGGCCATTGTATCTAAGAGGCTAAGACTCACAAGTGTCCGTAGACGACATAATACGAGAGGTCAGACCCCTCTTTATGTGACTTGTGAAGCTTAATCTCTTGATACGGCCTAGTCTAATTTTACCGTATAAGTTTGTTACTATCTTGTGTATTTATATATATTAACATTTAATATATATATATAGTTATTACAAATTACTTAACACAAAACATTGCTTCAGAAGCAATGTGACGACATTCGTCAAAATGTGTTAAACGTCTTTTGTATAACAATTTATTCTGAAATCGTGACATCATAATATGTCACATTTTCATTTTCTCCTACTTATGCCTTTACTAATGATAAATTAAACTATTAACTCGATTGACTTTCCGGAGTGCCTTCTTCCTTTTCTAAATCACATTTAGATATCAACATAAATAAATAGCTATGCAAGCAACTTATGTATCCAAATGCTTGAGCTTTGCAATCTTGAGTGCAGCTCAAGAAGTTGCTTGTCTCAAGATCCGGTTGGGATACATAGTCTTGCACCGCTCATGCACTCGTATTCGACTCAAACGGTTTAATCAAATTCTCGAACTTTGCGGATCAAAATTGTTTGTCCATACAACCTTGAGGGTAGCTCGACAAGTTGTAGGGAGAAACATACTTTGAATGTCCTATATGTTCAAGCTGCCTCATATAGAGACGAGTGACATGTAGCTTTAATTCATTTGTTGGACCCAGAACTTAATGAAATCATATTTCTTAAGTCTGTTCTTTAGAAGGTCATTTAATGTCAACGAGAATATAGTTTTAATTCTATCAATTAGAATTTAACTCGATATTCAATTAATCAACTTATTGACCAGTTAACTAATTCCAATATTATCAATTGATTCTCTCGGTAAACATAGTCTTGCCCTAGTTTTAGCATATGTTCAATATTAAATATAGGTAGATTGGCTTTTATCTATCTATATCCTCCCACTATATTTACGATCGTTTTAAAGCTTAATAACGAACGATTAAATCGAATTAAAATTAATGGGTAAGAGTTCCAATCACCTTGAGTCTAAACAACCTTGAGTGTAGCTCAACAAGTTGATTGACTCTGCGATCGAAAGATGACTCTTCATCGATCATATCTGATATGACTCTCTTAATCGGTTTTTGCCCCTAGCCATTCGTGATCATGAGTGTGCTCATCCAAATCACCATGTCTAGTCTAGTCTGACCCTTGTTTTCATGTCTAGCCTGACTTGCCCCTCAGCTCGGTGTATGCACGACACGTTGGTTTGGGTCAGGTCTTAGACTACATCTAGGCAGACTACATCCTTGACTAAACTTGCGCCGCCGCTTGGTGTATTCACGACAACGTCGGTTTGGGTCAAATCAAGATGTCATCTTATGTATTTAAGGAGTTGGTTTCTACAAGGTTGCCATGTCACAGCTTGAGTGTATCTCAACAACTGTAACACGGGCCCTATAGTTGCTAACCCCTAAAACAAGGAGGGCTACGGCTAATCTTGAAAAAGATCATTAACGTATTTGACTTAGATATAGTCCAGGGTGTCATACAAACATGATTCGCGACATTGCGGTCCAGCGGAACTCAGCCAGGGAATTGACTAAGCCAGGATCACTATCCCTTAAAGGGTGATCCAGAACTCTTAGCCAAGCACATTGACTGGATCATGGTCCATTGAATGAAGCTTGTCATTTTTGTATGTATGCCATAGACTATACAGCTTTTATTAACAACTAATTAATCCTATCAACTAGTTGAATCCTTAAATTCAAAATTTTTTAGGATTTGTTTAATAACTTTTATTAAGTCCTTATCAACTATAAGGTTCACGTGCTATCCTAATCGTTATTAGAATTTTAATAAATTATTAACAACGCTAAAACCGAAGTCCTTTAATGAGAATTAATTATAACAATTAGAATTGAAAATTCATTTAAAGGACTACCCTAATCAGGAATTAGGTCTTATATAGTTGTTAATGTTTTATTGAAACATAGCATGTCATTAAAATTCAAGTAATAAATTTTAATCATTTTTAATGGCTAAACTAAAGGGTTGTCTTGTGTTATCAAATTAGGGACAAGATTAGCAAGCCATTAAAATAAAACTACACTAATTTTATCAACATAAAATGAAAGTGTATATCTATTTAACAATTAAATAAACTAAGTTTATCGCATAAACAATTTTTAGACTTTTAAAATCAGTTTTAAAAAATATCTTATACATTTAAAACATTACTTTTAAAAAATTTTCCATGTTCAAAAAATTTATCATATACAATTTTTAAACATCTAAAACATTTTAAACTTATCGCATAAATTTAAAGCCTTAAAATCAATTTTAAAATTTATCACATAAATTTAAAAACACCATTTTAAAATTTCCTTGCTTAAAAAATTTTTAGGCATCCAAAATAAATTTAAACTTTTAAAGATTTGAAATTAGTTTTAAAATTATCACATAAATTTTAAAACGTTATTTTAAAAATTTTCATGTTCAAAAATTTATCACATAGAATTTTGAACTTCAAAAACATTTTTAAAATTATCTTATAACTTTAAAAAATTTAAAAGTATTTAAAAGGCATTAACAGGTTTAATGAAATCGCAGTACCTAGATCGATTACGCAAACCTAGGCACTGATACCACTGAAGGGAAATCTGCGGTCCCTTAGGGCACAAAAACTCTAGTCCCGTCCTAAGTCGGACGGAACATAGACACAAAAATCATTTGCATCGGAAGAAAAACTAGTTAATCTAAATTAACATGCAGTTAAAACAATTTTAACGTAGCCCTAAGGTCCAAGACCCTATGCCAAGATCTATGCCGACTTGGGATGGATCTGACCATCCCAAGAAGGATCTAGCCTACTGCGATTATACTAAACTAATGCTAATAAAATACTTTAACCACATACCCGGAATCTCAGCCCTGTGGCAGGCGAGATGTTCCGCGCCGTCTTCCGAGCTGCTCCCGTCCCACGCCGAGCCGCTCCTTGAACCGCTCCCCGAACCGCTCCTCGAACCGCTCCGCATCCCGAGGCGATCAATCCCCGTGCCGCTGAGCCAACCACGCGCCGAAGAAAGTTTTACGCGAGTGAAACCTCCGCCTACATTTCGGATCCAGAATCCGAACTCCTTCGTGGCTTTGCTAGAGCCCTCAGGAGTAAGGAAGAAATTTAGGGATATGAGAAATATTAATTTAAGTCTAGATCCGAGCGTGCTCCAACATTTACGAGAGCCGCTCAGATCTAGAGCTTGGGACGAGTTTTGAGAAAGGGGGGAGACCCCTATTTATATAGGAGGCGGACCCTCCCCTTTTCTCAAAATCCGATGTGGGACTAAATAATGAGTTAATTAAAATCAAGTTAGTTTGCACTTCACAAAGTGCAAACTTCCGTGAATTTTAACTCACTCACCGTTGAGCTTCAAGATTGATACAACCTATCAATACGACAAGCGTTCAACGGTGAACGCATAGGAAAAAACCGTTCGTCAATCGGAGGTCGTTTGACCCTCCAATTGACCGTTCAAAGATCAGCCAAGAACCCTACCAAAGCACAAACCCAGCCGCCGCAAAAGCACGCAGCCCTAGGGCTGCGTGCAGCCCGCAGTGTGCCAGGCACGTGCAGTGCACGCGCCTCAAGGCGCGTGCGCTGTACGCGCCTGCCTGGGCGCGTGCGGCGCACACGCCCAGTGCCTCAGCGTTGGGCGCGTGCGGCACACGCGCCCAGCGGGCGCACAGGCGCCCGCGCCCACTGGTAAGCAGGCGCGGGTCGGCGCCCGCTTCTGGCAGGCGCCCGCGCCTGCTGGAGCGGGCGCGGGCCTGCGCCCGTTCTCCAGCGGGTGCCCGCTGCGGCTGAAGCGGGCGCGGGCCTGCGCCTGCTCCTAGCGGGCGCCCGCGCCTTTTTCCAAGCTGGGTTCAGCCCAATAAGTTGGGCTGACCCATTTAGGCTTCTTTTGGCTGTTTTGGCTCTAACTTGAGCATCTGGCGTCCGATTTAGACGCCGTTCGAACCTGGGTCTAGACCGGGACATTCCCGTCTTACCTGCGAACTTTTCCTTGCGTTTATTTTATTAAATATTGTATTAAACAATTTAATACACATTTAATCGCTTTTGCATCAAATGCAAAATAGTCATTATCTAGGCTTAAATTATCATATTGCATCAAATGCAATTATCTCTTCTTTTGCATCAAATGCAAATATTCTCCCTAACTAATTTCTACCTATTACTAGACGAAGAATCGCACTCTGTGTGAGACCCTACAGCCTGACCCTTACAACAGGTTGGGCTCGAAGCCCTATACGGCAGTGACCACGAGCAGTGGTTGCCGTCCCTGCTTCAGGAATCATCATTATGTGGTTAACTCATTGACATAAGTATTGTCGGGACCACCCTGACTGTTTCCGTGATGAATTCCGTAGTTATAGTCTTTTCGTCTTAACTATGTCGTGTAGATCAAGTCTAGGGTACGGTTAAAACTGTCAACCCCAATAACTTGACTCCGGTTAGTTTCGATCAATCTTTAGTCAATAAATGTTGGACTTCTTCCAACATACTCAGCGCAGAGTTTTTACTAAAGACCGAACTAACTCTACGACACTAACTCCCATTGACCGGGAGAGACGAATCCTCTCTTGGTCATTACTCGCCTCGTACGTTTCAAGTGACACCCAATCAAAAGACCTTTCGACAGGCATTGCCTCGAAGCTAGGTCAGTTGATATAAGTGGCACCGTTCACGCACAGGTTTGTCAAAATGACCTCAAGTCAAAAGACCAACTATCCTATCATCACTCAGAGTTATCACTGACAGATTGGTCAATATAACCATATGATAACTCTTGTGGATCGTTCAGTGAACTCATTCTAATGAGCACATGTGTCTCGTCTTCGACTTCACCAAGTCAAGCGATCATGAGATCATCGCCACCGCTAAACGGTGAAGACTAAGTCACAATGGTCTAACCGATGTTTCGATATCCTTGTCTCGGAACATCTACGACCACGAACCATTTTAGACTTATGCTACAGACGGTCAAACGTTTCTCCATGATCGAGATACTCATCTCGATACCCATTTGACCTTGCATAAAGTCTCAGGACTGTACCTAAGTCGATATCTAATTATAATATAACTTGGATAAATCATTACCAAACAGCTTACTGTTATTTAGAACAAGATGTTTGTGCTATTCACACAGGAATAAATGGCCTCGAGGGCATAATATTCCTACAGGTAATGCTCGGGATCCTCATGAATTGTTGTGTCCTCGTCCCGATGCACGACCTCCTCGACGAAAGTCTCTGGCTCCGTGTGTAATATGTAAAATAAATGTAGCTCTGCCTCCTCACGATGCAATGCTTTGGCCTCATCTTCTCCTTTTTACGCCTATGTCTTCGTTTCTGTCCTGGAACTTGAGGCACTAGATAGTGTGGCTTGGCCCTCTCCATGGTGGGTGCAGGTGGCTCTATGGGCTCCTGTATCTCGGCCACGGTATAAAAGTGGGTCTTGTGCCTTTCAACTAAAGCGTAAACTCCATCATCAATTGTGCCTGTGGAAGAGATACGATGAGTAATAAACTTTTGAAATCCAAGCTCAAAAGGGTCACCTGCCGTTATTGTTAATGGACCGGTGTATTGAACTGTGTCCACGATGCTTCTCAATAGGTCCATATATGTGTCGTCCTCTGGCAGCTTGGATGTCTTTATTTGTGGAGTGTTGATGGTGTAAAGGTGGATATGATCATCTTCAAGTGAAGCATACACTCCATCTATGATATTACCTGCACCAGAGACATTAGTCATAACAAAATCGATGAATACTTAATCGGATGGTTTACCTACCATAACGGTTGCGAACCGGTAAATCGATCATCTTCTATCATTTGCTCCATGGTTGCTGCCAACTGCAGATCACTGAACTTTCTCACTTGCATCCTCTCCATAAACTCACGTGAGGGTCCCTTTAGCCTTCTAGCGAAGATATCAAATAGCCTGGAACCGTCCCACTCATGGTCTGACTCCGTCTGGAACATTCCTAACATTATTTCGAACTTGCACAAGATTTCTCTTAAGGACTTGCCATCAGCCTGATAGAATGTAGCGAGATATGTATAGGGTCGTATAGAACCCCATCACATTTATGGAGGCGCCATCGCTGCATCAACCATACCTGATCAAGCAAAGTAATCAACCTGGAAAAGACGTCAGTGGTACAAAAAGAGATAAAGATAATAATAATAGCAGGTGGTGGGGAAAAATCTATATCTCTGTTTTTTTATTGTTTTGTTTTTAAGCTGTCTAATCAACCTAATTGTGGTAAATAGATAATATGGCGGAATGCCTCCCCGGCAACGGCTCCATAAACTTAATGGACCAGGAACTAACTCCGAAACGATGTCGTTTACCACAAGCGCATCGTATAGTGGCAAGCAGGTATCAAACACAGGGAAGAGGTGCTACACTACCTATCTACTCCTGGGTTGAGTTAGACTTGCGGGTTTATTGGTGGATGTGGAGTATGGAGAGTCGTAATGAAGATGGATGCGAAGGTTGTGTCACTCAACGTCGCAAATAGGGGATTCCACGCAAAGAAATAAATAAATAAAATATAAAAGATTAGGGCTTTAGGACTCGCCGCTAGGACCGTCGGATGTCGACGCTAGGCTAGGACTCTTACGTTGCGTTGGTTTTATTGGGGGATTGTAGCATCTAGAAATTGAATTCATGCATCTGGGCATCATGAATCTAACGTATCGCATTAGCCCCGCTCTCGCGATAGGTGCATACGATACATGCATTAAGGATCTACATAGCTCTCACCACTCTCGTGGTTCGAACACTCTCAACTCGTACCACTCTCGTGGGTTGGAGCTTCGAGGTATTTTGGTGGCTCTTATTGACGCACTGGTGGTAGCCGTCAATTAGTTATATAGTTCATCGGTGGATCCCCTCAAGGCACGAGCCGGGCATGGTCACGTGCCTCGGTTGAATCCACTAACTCCCTAATTAAATCCGTAGGATACTCTTTAAGCTAATCGATTCCACCGACAGTGTGCACGATCTCAGTACGAGTTCTCCTAGGGTTTGACTGGATCAACCAAAATACAACCCCTTTTGTACCAACGCACCATAAAATCCTATCTTTACAGCTAAATCCTAAAATCCTAGGGCTAATCCCTTAGCCCTAGAAAAGATTACTCAAGGATAGCAATAGATAATAGAATGCACGAAAACTTCATTGCATGCATCAAAAAAGATAAAACAATAAGAAACCAAAAAGAAATAATAATGGAATTCAAAAGGGCAAAAGTACTTATCTTGATACAAGGGAGGGGCCTAGGGCATAGCCAAAACTCCCCAAAACGATCGTCCCCAAAAGCTCTCTAAAAACTCTCCCCGAAAAGTATACAAAAAGTCTCCCCCTGACGGCTGCCAAAAATTCCCCCCAAAACCCTCGCGAAATAACCCAGAAAATACCCCTCCCAATCGTCCCCAAAATCCAGACGCAGCTTAAAGTTTAGGCCCACGACGACTCGGTCCTAGCAGGAAGCTGCTCGGTCGAGTCGTCAGAAAATGTGGATACGTCGTCCAAAACCGCGCTCTGCTTGCTCGGGTCGAGTACAGCCTGCTCGGTCGAGTTGTCAATCTGCTCGGTCGAGTATGTAGCTGCTCGGTCGAGTCTATCAGTGGATCGTGCTTCTCAAAAAAATATCGTTCTGTCTACTCAGCCAGAGTAGTCCTTGCTCGGTCGAGTCGCCATCTAACTTGGTCGAGCAAGTCCTGCTCGGTCGAGCAGGATTCGAAAGTAGAAGAGGCTCATGCGAAAGTAGAAGAGGCTCGGTCGAGTCACCATACTGCTCGGTCGAGCAGGGTACATCTGTGCCTCGTGTATCAGCTTGACCGAGCTGCCTACGCTGCTCGGTCGAGTCGCCTGGGAAAAACTCTTCCCCCAGCACTGCAGCATCGGCTTGCCAGAGTTCCCCAGAGCTCATTTGACCTCCGATTTGCGTTTTCTTTAGTGGCATTGGAAACGTCTTGAAGTCTACTATCTGGGAAAAATATCAGAAAAATAGTGAAAAAGCCCAGTTGATAGCAGATTTGAAAATAGTGCACATCTATCCTGTTTCCAGCACTTTAGGTCGCTCGATTCATTCGCCGCATCATAGCTCAATCGAGCGACTTGGAATCCATGAGTCATGGTATTATAGAACCATGTTTTCTTCATTCTCCGCTTCTTCGTCCCTTCTGTCTTGCCCCTTCCTTGCTCCCCAACAGCTTTGAGTCACCGAATGTGACGCCTCAGGAGTCACGGTGCCAAAGCACACGCTTTCTCCTCCAATATACTCCAAATCGCTCGATATTCCCTAAAATGCAATCAAATGCTCTTAAAGTACAATAGTTCCAATTATGAGCGTAAAAGCGTATGCAATATGTAATTGAGCAATCATTTTGACGTGTAATCTTATAGATAAAATGTGGAATATAATGACACATCATCTTGCATGTTCACAAGTTCTTTGAATGAGACACACGCTCAAAGACTATGGTGTCAATTGTGATACTTGTCCTATCATAGTTGATAACCAAAGTGCAATTTGTCTTTCCAAGTATTCGGTAAATCTGTCCCATACCAAACACATAGATGTGATATACCACTTCATTAATGATCATGTAGCGAAGAAGGACATCATCTTAGAGTACTTTGAAACCCAAAAACAAATCGCCGACAACTTCACTAAACCTCTTAAAGAAGATTCATTTGTGAGGTTACGTGGAGAATTAGGGATTATGGGTGAATCTGAACTATAGCAGTTCATACTTTTATGTTAAATCATACATTGAACTCACGTCATCATTTTACTTCTGTTGTTTTGATATGCTATAAGTTTTTCATAAATTTTTCAAGAGATGCATTTGAGATTTTGATGATTTTGATTGTTTGGATTAATATACGTGATTTGTATATTAATCTATAATATTTTGATAATGATTTCATTATTAGAGTATTGTTAGAGTATAGGTCCTAGGGTGAGTTGTCTCAATCTTCTGGATTTCAGTCTCTCTGTACATTTTTGGACCAGGATAGACGACTGTCATTCCTTCGACAGTCGCCTGCCCAACTGTGATTTTCTTAACTGTAGTCTGAATTTTTTGCACATCCGACTGGTGAACTTTTTCTAGTCGATTGTCTCTCCGACATGTGATTGCAAGTTGTTCATCAGGTGCATGTCCTAATCTTGAGCTGTCTCTGTTTATTCATCATATTTTTGACCCTCTGTCAGGCGAATGTTATGTGATTTACAGTCGAATATCAACTTGCCAGGAGAATGTGAGTTACTCAACAAGCGCATTTCTGTCTACCCAAGTTTTATCTCTATCTTTTTGGCCAGTTGACTGATGATTACACATCAGTCGACTGTCCACTTCAGTGGCGGTTCGTTAACTCGATCTGAGCCGTCGATCTGACGATCCAACGGCCCAGATTCATTTGACCCCATCTTATATTCACGAGGTCGTCGATATTTTCTCTCTCATCCATTCGACCTCGTCTTCCTCTTCGAACTCCAACTTTTTCTTCGTCTTCCTCGTCGATTCGAAGATCCTACCCATCGACCTCTCTCCCCGATCACTCGATTGAGAGTTTGGGTCCCTCCTTCTCCATCATTCATCGTGGATCTGGTATACATATATATCTCTTTTTCGTTCGACCGTGCCCTATTTTCTTATCGTTCTATCGATCTGTGATCATGGCCCCCAAAAATGCTACATCATGGTTCAAACCGTTGAGGAAACAAGGTTCTCCTTCCTCACCCCGCTCTCAAAGTCCTCAGTCCTCACCGTCCTCTGGTGAGTTTCTGGGGATATTAGTTACTGATCCTCTTCCTTCAGCATCTGAGGTTGAACCCTCTCCTCCGCAACCAGCCAAGCCATCCTCTCCTTCTCTTTTAGCTCCGTCAGCTGATCCTATCCTCGTTCAGTTGAATGAGCGAGTGTCCCTGCTTGAAATGAAAGTTTTAGACATGGATCAGAAGCTTTCGCTCCTTCTTGAGCTGAATTATAAGTTGTTTTAGTATCACGGCTTTCCGGTTCCAGCCGCTCTCCAGGCTATGTTCCCTCCTTCCGAGGATGTTCACCGTACTGTTTTTCCTCATCATTCTGTTGATACTTAGGCACCTCCTGCTAGTTCACCTAGCCTTCATCTACTGATGTTCAGCTCTTTGTGCCTGTTACTGCTCTCATTGGTCAGTCTTCAGTGCTTGATCATGTGGAGATCCCTGCTGCTGTTGGTGCTTCGGCATCAAAGCGGAAGGCTCCTGTGTGTCCTTCCCATCGCTCTTTCAGATTGGTGTTTCGTCGCTTTGGCCGCTCTTTGAACTCCTCTGTCATTCAGATTGACTGATGCCGCTTTGCCTCTACTCACCCTAGAACTTATTTTTGTTAGGGTTTGAGTATGTGTATGTATTTTTTTGGTTTGTTTGTTTGTACCTCTGGATGTTGTTATACTATTAGGAGTTAGTCTTTTTGTACTCCTGGTATATTTTTGGCTGCATGATAGAGTTACTCTACAGATGGATCATGATGTATATATGATGATCATACTTTTGATGTACATGGAGTTGATGTTGTCTTTTGTACTCCTTGTATCTTTTGATTATATATATATATATATAATGTTGCTTTTACTTTATCATATGCTGTTTCACATTGTGTCTCATTTTTTGATGATTGTGTGTACATTGTGAAATTGTCTCTCTTTGTATGCTCTATTATATACATGATGTGATGTGAGACATTTTCTCATTTTTGAAATTTTAATATTGGACTCTCGTTCCTTTAGTCAACTAAGATTTCTTGTGTTGATGAGTTTTTGGTATATATCAATGAGATGCACCTTCATGATTTTTTTGATTATATTTTGGCATCACATTAAATATATATCCCATCTTTAGACTCTCATGATTGTTTTAGTACTTATTTAGCACTGTTGTTGTTTTTCTACTCCCACTTTTTGGATAATGCCATTGTAGGAGAGAAATAAACATATCATTATTATGTGCTAAGTGTGCTAAGTAAATTCTAAACTTGAATCTAAGATTGAAGTTGCCTTAGATTCAGAGGGAGTAAGATATAATGAACTTGGATTATAAAATCCTAGATTTCAAGAATTAAAATCATTTCATTCATGCATAACCTACATGCTCGCTTCAATTGATCTATAGATGCCTTTATAAATATTGACTAACTTGATTGGCATCTATGTAGAGGGAGTAAGTATTCATTAAGCACAATTATTTATCTTTTTGTTTATGTTTGTTTGTCATCATCAAAAAAGGGGAGAATGTTGAGTATTGGACTTCTCCCTACTTGGTGTTGATGATGAGAAAACATAAATACTTGTGACTAATCCCCTATTTGTAGTTAATCCATTGCCTAAGCATACCATGAAGATCAATTAGCAATGAATGTCACTCAAGGATCAATCAAAGCATGAAAAGTGGATTAGATGATCAAAGATGGTGATTGAAGCTCCTAGAAGACTTCAAGCTCATTCTTTGGATAGAAGAGGTGCTTCTACAAAATTTAATCTTTTTATTCTCTTCTAGTATGTAGCTTAGAAGTAGAACTATGTTGGAGCACTTACACATCTTCATTTCTGTCCTAGGAAATCATTAGATCACATTTCCTAGCCCCCAATTCACATTTCTCTAGCATGTGCATTTTGGGATTTCAACAGGCGACTGCTGAACGTTTCACATGCGCCTGTCCAAAAACAGTCGCCTGTGATTTGTTCTACAGTCGCCTGTTTTGCATATACTTTATCAATTGGTTTTTGGGCCTTTAGCTTTAACTCTAACCAGGCGACTGCTGTACAAAAGACAGGCACTTGTCCAAGCTACAGGCGCCTGCGTTTTGTTAGTCAGTCGCCTGTCTCTCTCATGCCCATAGGTCATTTTCTTTTCCATACGGCCAGACAATTGATGTTGGATTAATTGTCGCCTGTCCAAGGCACAGTCAACTGTTAATGCTTCAACAGTCGACTATCGATTCTTTCTCTACAAACTCTGCTCTATAGAAAGTTTCACTTATTAGTGACAGACGACTGATGTTGGTTTCACAGTCACCTCCCCATGGCACAGACGCCTGTGAGTTCCACATCACTATCCTGTCGTGTCTTCCCAGAACTTTCAGAGTTTACTCAGCTTACCCATGTTGCGGCCAGTCGCATGTAGAAGGGTTTTCAGTCGCCTGTTAGGGTTACAGGCGCCTGTAAGTACTTCATCAGTCGACTGTCCTACTTGGTAAGTTACCATTTGAATTCTCACCTACCCTCTGACACAGTGCAGCAGTCGACTGTGATTTCTTTACCAGTCGACTGTCGAGTGTGTAAATTCTATCCATTGGCTTTTTCTCCACGGATTTCAAAGGGGTTTTTGGGATTCTGTTTGAGGATTTTGGGGAACCTATAAAGAGAGTTTCTACTGTTCTATTGAGGGGTTCCTCATCTTCTTGATCAACTCTTGAAAACCTCTAGCTTTCATATTTAAGTTTTTCAAAGCTCTCAACTTAAAAAGCCCTAGAATTCCAATCTCATTCTCTCTTGCTCTCCAACCTAGAATCAAAGTGATATCCTCTAGGCAATTGGTGGTGACAAGAGAAAGGACTTTTCTATCTTCTTGGAAGAGGCTTCAACACACAACATACTTGCTCCTTCAAGTTCTACTTCAAGGCATAGATGATTGTAAGTGTTGCTATTTCTTTATTTCATATCTTTCGCTATTAGTTTAACTCTCGATTTGTGAGAGTGGTTTGCTTGATCCCAAGTTGTGGGAGTCAAGGACATCGATTGCGTTTCGATTTCACTTGTAGGGTTGATACAAGCAGGTTTAAAGGAAACCTCAAGTTAGGGTTCTAACTAGAGTATCCGGAGGTATCCGGGTGGAAAGGACGTAAGAATATCGGGAACAAGTCGGGAGTTGACTTGGGTAATCCAAACCCTTGAAACATACTTTGTGTTAGCATTGTTTCAATTCGGGTTTATTTATAATTCTGTATTTATTGTTGGTTATGAATTTAAATTGGTATAACTATCGTTTCAATTTTATAAACACTATTCAACCCCCTTCTAGTGTTTTCCTCATAGCCAGGGTCCTTACATAAATTGCGAACCAACGCACGCTCTCACGCTATGCAAGTCTATAGTAATCTAAACTAGAGCCTCGCTCTCGTGCAAGCCTAGTTCAAACTACGAGCATTAAGATTGACAACAATATCCAATTCCAACTCAAGCTCGCTCTCGTGCAACTTCAGTTCAAATCTAGATTGTGATAGTTCGTATCCATTTTACCGTTGTACAAACGAATATAATTATAGAAATACAATAAAAATGCTAGCTCTGGTCGCTCTCGCGTACCAATTCTAGGAAATCTCGATTATAGATCTAAATCAAATATATAGGGCTTCCCTTAGATCAAGATCCTCTCTCGAGCTCTCAAGATCCAATATAAATCCCTAGCCATCCGTAGTATATCAATCAGAATCCAACCCTTGGCAAATTTAGCGACATAGCAATTCAATAGATCTCTCATATCATACTTTAGATCCATAGGGTTCATCCAGTTGCCCTAGAGTAAAGAGACTACTCACAATTCATCATTGAAATCACAATAGAAATAAGATGTGCAATAGAATTCATCACAAAACTCAAATTTAGAGTATATCAACTTGCTAGAGTTTAGACAAACCAATTTTGGAACATAAGCTTTAAGAATACGAAATTTAGACACTTCTCTCCAAACCTTTCGCCAAAAGAGAACTCAAATTAAAACTAAAAAAATTATTCTAAAGAGTCTCTCCTTGGGCTGCCCATAAAACTGGGTATTTATAGCCGCCCAAAAAATTCAGAAAATTCTGATAGATTTGCCCCTGAACAGTTGCAAACCCTAGATTTGGGAAACTGGCCGACAACGCACTCGGCCGAGTGAATTGCTCACTCAGTCGAGTGAGAAATCTATAGAAATTAGGGGTTTTCAGCGTTCTGGAAGTTCAGACCACTCGATAGAGTAGTCTTCTCACTCGGTCGAGTGAGATTCATACTCGGTCGAGTATGACCTACTGCAGATCCTCTCTAAAAACAGTGAAGTGTCGAAGGATTTCTTCACATTTTCTATCTCCACTCGATCGAGTGGGATTCTCACTCGGTCAAGTACATTTTGGTTCTTCTTCAGGCTAGATTGGGCGTGTCAGCTTCACTCGGTCGAGTGCACTGCTCCACTCGGTCGAGTCAGCTGCACACTCTGCCGAGTAGCCTGTTTAAGTACTATTTTCTCCTTCTTCTCGCTTCCTCGTCGTTTCTTTTGCCTTCCTTCTTCTTCTACTCATCCTTCAGTGCCCTTAGCTCTCCGATATCATCGTCTATGATGCTCTGGTATGCATGTAAGTGCTTGTGACTCAAATTGCTCCATATTGCTCCATATTTCCTGAAATTGGACGAAACAAAGAAATAGTGAAATATATCGTAAAAACTTCATTTAAGCTTTAAAATCGCGATATGAGCAATCATTATGGGATGGAAAATGCAAAAACAAAGCTTAAAATATGAGCCTACCAACAAGCGTTGTCTATGGTGGACCTTTAACAATACTTGTACTAAAGAAGCGCTATCTATTGGGACCTTTGACAGCGCTTGTACTAAACAAGCGCTGTTTAAGGTCCCAGATAGACAGCTCTTGTTTAGTACAAGCGCTGTCTATGGTGGACCTTTAGTGCTTGTACTAAAGAAGCACTGTCTATTGGGACCTTTGGTAGCGCTTGCAAAGCGCTATTAAAACCATCACCTCCTTTAGCAGCGACGAGACACACAGAAGTACCGTTAAAGACCTTATTTAAGCACTATTAAAGGTCCCTTTTGTGGTAGTGAAAAGTATATAAAATATGTATTTGGAGGGTGAAACATGATATGAATGTATGAGAATAAATGTGTAAAATACATGCATATCAAAATCCCTCAAACTTATCTCTTGCTCGTCCTCGAGAAGACTAGCAAGGAGCAAACCAGAGAATAAAAATAAAATAAAGCAAAGAGTAGGAGTGACAAGATCATTTCCTCATCTCATGTAGCAAACACAACACCAACTGAGCAATAAATGAGAATGCATATCTACACATAGCATCCTAGTCCAGCATCATGCATATATCATGGATTTTCAATGAAGCATGGAGAACTCAACATCAACATGAAATTGGAGAAGAAATCCTATTATATCATACCATACAATTACTCAATCCATAGAATTTAAATTCAAACTCCACAACGGATTCTCAGCGTAAATGTATCATGATCAAGATATAAATTGGTTGTTCATGAAATGAGATAATGAATTCGATTGAAGTTAGGAGATCACCACACTAGACTTTTTCACGAATCCTAGAAAACGTCAACTCTGCCCATGACTTTATTCTAAATAGAAATGTGTAACGGCCTGTTTTCATCAAGATAAACTATTTACGTATTTGACCAATTTTTTCAATTTTTAAACTATTTTATAATGGTTTGTCAGGAGTTTTACTGATTTCAAAAATTTCTTATAAAAATATTTTGAAGTACCAGACTAGTTATGGAGTATTTTAGTAAGATCGGATTTCATCAAATAATCAAAACATTTCTGATAAAATTCATTTTCAGTTATTACTGTTTTGACTTAATGAATTTATTTTCTATACAAACGACATCAAAACGATTTCAAACTTTTACAGTAACATTCAATGATCATTTAGGGCTGCCCATAATTATTTCGTAATTTTTTGAAGTCAAATCAATAGAGAACCCGCAAACCCGCTTCCTAAACGTTTTGGCCTAAAAATAGTATTTCCGTAGCTCAAACCCTGAAACGGACTTGGTATTCGCGATCCTCGCAACGATACAAACCCGTGGGTATGTTTTCGTAATTTTTCGGACACGTTTACTAGTAGGGGTAAAATCGTAATTTCGTTCTTGTATTTGACAAAATACTTTCACTAATGGGGTTTTACTTATTACTAATTACCTTTCTACCTATTCTAATTACCCCCTAATTACCCATTCTAACCACTCACGTAACCCCCCACGTTTAAACGTGGTGCATGCATCCATCCCTAGTCTAAAGTTTTCATTTATTACCTACCTAATTAATTAATTACATTGACTAAGTATTAAGTGCATACTTATAATAATAATTTTTGTTAATTATTTAAACCCCCAGTTTCTTCGCAACCCAGGCTGGTAACCCATCCTCTTATACACACACAGCTTCTCAAACTCTCTCCCGTTACTTTCGAAACCCACGCACACCCCGCCGGTGCTCCATCCACTCCGCCCTCTTCGTTTACGGCAAGAACCCCACGAACCCACCGCCGGTGAGCTACTCTCGCCATCGCCCCGTTCAGCCTCGCCTCCACCCCGTTGATCGTTGTCGATGACGCCGTGCACCAAGCTCCGCCTTGCACCACCTGCTCGAACCCCGACCTCGAGCCCCCACAGCCTGCGGCCTACCCCTCCACCTCCTCGCTCGACGCCATGCCGCTCCACACCCCGCCTCCACTCAGCCCCCTCGACCACCTGCTCCGACTGCCCCACTGCCAGTCACACGTCGCTGCCCTCGCATCCCAGCTCCACCCTCGACTCCGACGAGGCACAGCTCTGCCCCTCCTCCGGAGTCTTAACGGCATCCCCCGAAGCCCCCGCTCGAACCCAGCTCTCAGGCTCCCCCTCCAACGTGCTCTTCTCCACACCTCTGCCTCCCGCACCCACGACTTCACGTCGCAGCACCCCGACTTCTCCGAGCTCTCCTCCACCAAGCTCCGACGAGAGCCCACGGCGAGCCCCAAGCCATCCGCTGCCCGCTCCTCCTCTACACAGTCACCGCCGCCATCGCCGAAGATGCCTCTCCCTCCACAGTCAGCAACACCCCCCGAGCAACCTTGCCGCTATCGCCCTCGCCGAGCACCGCTGCCGCCGCCGCGAGCTCCTCCCTCCGCCACCGCCCGCCTGCTGCCGCTCGCCGTCGAACGCCGCCATCCGAGAGCACACGAGAGCCCCCCATGCATGCATACGAGAGAAGAGGTGAAAGCGTAAATACGTTTTTTTAAAAAAACGTATACGTATAAACGTATTTTTTTAAGTATTTGAAATTACAGAATTATGGGTTTTTGATTAAAATAATTCATAATAAATTATATACAAGTCAGAAAATTACAAAACCACCTCTAGAAAATCAGAATGACATTCTGGACCCAATGGCACTAGTTTCGCCTCAATCGGACGCTTAGATTTTTCGGAATTAATTTTTAAGCCTAAAAGTTAAATAGGTTATTTTCATTCAAAAATCGATAACTTGCTATTTTCACGTAAACTAATATATGATAAAAATATATGTTAAAGTACTCTTCGAGACGGTCATTTTGACAGCTTATTTGGGACTTTCCGATGCAGATTGCATCCGGAATAAATTATTGAATAATTACGTACTTAATTAAAAATTAGTTTTTAAATCTATTTTGAGCTTTTAAAAAAATTATAAAAATTACTATAAGCTTTCGAAAAATATTTCCTCTTACAGTAAAATTATTTTCATCATATAGAAAAATTTAGAAACGTTTTCCGACACCGTTTCAACCCGTTTTAAAAATCGAAATGATCAGATTTAATTAGATAGAAAATAGGGCAGCCCGTAACTAATATTTTCTTGTATTTGCAGGTACCAATTCTCGTGCACCAGCATCTTTAAAAAGCTCTAGCACCAATCTCATCTTACCACGACGATCACAAACAGTGTAAGTCACTCTAATTCTAACTTTGGAAATCTGGATAGTGTACTCGTGTGAACTTAGGACCTCATATATAGCTTTTAACTTGAACCAATGATTAGAGACCTAACTAACTAGAGAATTAATCAATAGTGAAATGATCAAAGGACTGAACTGATATAGTGCACTTTTATTAGATATCGTAGTTGTTGGACTTCAAAAGAATTGCTCAGGACTAAATCGAGATAGTAAACTTTAGTGGAATTGGATATCATAGTTGTTGGACTTCAAATCATTGCTCAGGACTAAATTGAGATAGTGCACTTTTATGGAATTAAATATCATAGTTGTTGGACTTCAAATCATTGCTCGGACTAAATTGAGATAGTAAACTTTTATGGAATTAGATATCATAGTTGTTGGACTTCAAAGCATTGCTCAGGACTGATATTCTCTGTTGAGGCTTCTACCTTGACTTTTGGGCAAGTAAATATCACATATATGTATGTGTTGTACTCATTGTTGGATGTATTGTTGTACACATTGTTGGATGTACGAAATGATGGGTCTATGAGGCCATACAGATACAGATACGGATATGGATACGGACTGGGATATTGATACGGTTATAAATGTGAAATGTAATACAACACTGGTTTTGGGGTAGTCTTGAGCTATGCAGTGTGCGGGAGTGACTGGGTCCACCCGTATTTGGTAAGCTGTACCATCACCCTGAAGGGGATGGTAGGTAGATATTCCACGAGTTGCTCCGTGGGATGGGTGCACTTCTGGTTGCATATCGTGCACTCGAGCTAAGACTGTTGCACTAGCTGATTGATACGTTGCCCATGAGGCCATATTGATATGAACACTGATATGAACATTGGACTATGATAATACACGGGATACGGGGTAGTCTTGAGCTACGAAGTGTGCGGGAGTGACCGGGTCCACCCTTATTTGGTAAGCTGTACCATCACCCTGCAGGAATGGTAGGTAGATATTCCACGAGTTGCTCCGTGGGATGGGTGCACTTCTGGTTGCATATCGTACACTCGAGCCAAGGGTGATGCACTAGTTTGATTGCTGTATTGTGCTCATGGTTGTTTGTATTATCGGAACACACTATTGGGCCTTCGGGCATTTATGGAGCACATTACGGAAAACACTATTGGGCCTTCGGGCATTTACGGAGCACATTTACGGAGCACACTATTAGGCCCTTGCGGCAATTAAGACTGATGCACTAGTTTGTTGGTTTACTATGCCACTATTGCTAAATTGATACCATTATTCTACGGACTAAGTCGAGACTACTCGAACGTGATAGAACGGTTTAATAATGAGCGGTCTTAAATTACGACCGAATCAGTGTCTAGAAAGGAATGGGAAGGGGGTTGGTCAACCAATGGACTTGTTCCTGCGGTCTTTGAAGTGACATGTGCCTTCAAGCCCTGACTGACTGGCTGATTTGGAAGTTAAGTTAGACTTCTTATTATTAGGCCCGCCTACACTATTAGATAGCCAAACGACGCTCATCTTTTCTTAAGTATTACTAGATCGATATATTGTCAACCCATTGGTCAAAACATTGTTAACCTGGTTGTCTTACTATTGCCATTCCATTGGTCAAAATATTGTTACTACCACATGCCACGCCACAGTCACTACTTTTGCACTTGTACAATCATCTTTACTTATGCATTACATACCACATCTGAATAGTTACCAGTACTTTACTTATCACTCTTACATACCTGTCAGCTCATACTTTACTTTTTGTACCTATCTGACCATCTTTTGTTTACTATAATCTGTCCCATACTTTTGCACTACTTTGTTTCTATTGCTAGAATTGTTGTGACTTACCTACGGTTCCATCTCTGTGGCACCGCAAACGACGTACATATGGAGGCAAATGCTCTAGAGTTAATAGCGCCAGAATTTGACCATGAGTCTGCAGCTTTCAGAGTTGTTTCCAGTTATATTTACTTTCCTTCATGTACGATTATTGGATCATTTTTGTACAATTCGGATGTAATAATTGGACACTATTTGGGTATTTTTGTACATCTCTGCATTGTGGCTATTTTGTTTTCCCTGGTTAACTGTAGGACCTGCGTAAATATCCAAAAGTAACGGGCCCGGGAATCGGGTCGTTACAGCTTTGGTGGCCCACGCAGGTCCGCGCTACCTACCTCGTGAACAATATAGCAAGATCAGGATGTACAGTATAAAATACTCAAATAAGACTCTCGAGTACGGGATGTCTCGAGTATTCACTTGTATTGGATATACGAGTGAAGCGTCCTTATTACCACCTTCATTAGGACTTCCTTGATTCCCATCACTCTTCCTTTAACTTGATGAACTTTCGATTGACCTTGAACTCTAGCCACGCCTATTTTAAGAAGGTTAGCATTCGATTGAGCTTGACAATGGAAGTAAATTGAAGGACACACATAAATATTGGAGGATGATGCTAAAGGATTTGAGACGAGCCAAACCCAACGTGCAAGTGTAGGTTGTTACGTCTTCTTGAGATTGTATTTCTATTCTAACCCATACTTTCTATCTTGTGCCCGATTTTCCATAAGTTTGAATTCCTTTCCCACCTACCACCTACCCCCTCGTTATTGCTTTTTGTCCTCATCCTCACCTCGAGCCCCGATCCTGCCTAACCTAGTCTACCCTACCGACGACTTTCGGTGCCCCTCTTTTCTTTAAGAGACCCCCTCTTCTTCCCCACTAAGCCACCCCGTGGTTTCCCCTACGCCGTATCGACTTCCACTCCTCTTCCCGGCCTCTTCCTCAAGCGAACCCGACCCATCTCGCCTCAAGCTCCTCCGACCTCACCCAAAGCTCCACCACCCCACCCTACTCCAGTGACACCCGCCACGTCAAGCAGTCACAAGCCACCTTAAATCGACAACCACCGATGGCCCTCCGACGATATGTTTTGGGATTTTTGGCCTTGGCGACAACCCTCGCCACCACCTTTGCTACCGCTGTGTGGCTGAGATCTTGGGAAGCCACGATCCTTGGGCTTCTCTTGAGCTCTTTGCCCTGGGTCTCACCCAGATTGATGTCCCGATTAGGTTTCCTCTTGCGACTACTCCTTTTGGTTTGCGGAAAAGTGTGCTTTTGGTTGTTCATTTGTTGGGTGATGTTGGGTGTTGCGAATGTCAAGTATTGGTCTACGGAAGGAATGATGGCGATGATTATTGGCATGATATTGGCCTTAGGAGTTGAAGTTGGATGTAGGCCTTATGCTTGGATCTGGATGAGAGCTTGGATCTTGCCCTATTGTGGGATATTATGGAGATTGATGGAAGGAATACTAGAAGTGAGTACTGATTTTGGGTGTTGGCCCTGTACTTACCTTTGGGCATTGATCTGGATGTTAGCATGTGGTTGGGCGTTATGGAGATTGATGTTATTGGTACCCGTGGATTAATCGTTACACGCTATATTATGAACGACATCTGTGGCTAGATCCAGTTAGTCACCAGTAGCACGAATAAACTTTATGGTCTTCCGCTTTATAGATTGCTATTGGCTTATCACCTCAGGTTCCAAGTTCGAACAGATGTTGTCATCATAACAGCCCTCATTTTCATGTGATGTTATCATCTCATGTTAATTTTCAACTACTTGAGAAGTCAGAGTAACTATTGTAATGATGCTGGTCTCAGGAATAGTTACGGAAGCTATGGTGATGTCAATAGTATGTATTCATACATTACATCTCTTGTTTTCTTGATGCTATGATATCACATTATATTTCATGCTATTAACAACTTATTTTTCATTTATCAAAATCTTTCATCAAGCCTTTCTTTCGATCGTTTGATTTGCTTAGGCAATTATCGGTCTTCTTAATTCCGAGGACGGAATTATTTTAAGGAGGGTAGGATGTAACGGTCTGTTTTCATCAAGACAAACTATTTACGTATTTGACCAATTTTTTCAATTTTTAAACTATTTTATAATGGTTTGTCAGGAGTTTTACTGATTTCAAAAATTTCTTATAAAAATATTTTGAAGTACCAGACTAGTTATGGAGTATTTTAGTAAGATCGGATTTCATCAAATACTCAAAACATTTCTGATAAAATTCATTTTCAGTTATTACCGTTTTGACTTAATGAATTTATTTTCTATACAAACGACATCAAAACGATTTCAAACTTTTACAGTAACATTCAATGATCATTTAGGGCTACCCATATTTATTTCGTAATTTTCTGAAGTCAAATCAGTAGAGAACCCGCAAACCCGCTTCCTAAACGTTTTGGCCTAAAAATAGTATTTCCGTAGCTCAAACCCGGAAACGGACTTGGTATTCGCGATCCTCACAACGATACGAACCCGTGGGTATGTTTTCGTAATTTTTCGGACACGTTTACTAGTAGGGGCAAAATCGTAATTTCGTTCTTGTATTTGACAAAATACTTTCACTAATGGGGTTTTACTTATTACTAATTACCTTTCTACATATTCTAATTACCCCCTAATTACCTATTCTAACCACTCATGTAACCCCCCACGTTTAAACATGGTGCATGCATCCATCCCTAGTCTAAAGTTTTCATTTATTACCTACCTAATTAATTAATTACATTGACTAAGTATTAAGTGCATACTTATAATAATAATTTTTGTTAATTATTTAAACCCCCAGTTTCTTCGCAACCCAGGCCGGTAACCCATCCTCTTATACACACACAGCTTCTCAAACTCTCTCTCGCTACTTTCGAAACCCACGCACACCCCGCCGGTGCTCCATCTCCCCCGCCCTCTTCGTTTATGGCAAGAACCCCACGAACCCACCGCCGGCGAGCTGCTCTCACCATCGCCCCGTTCAGCCTCGCCTCCACCACGTTGATCGTTGTCGATGACGCCGTGCACCAAGCTCCGCCTTGCACCACCTGCTCGAACCCCGACCTCGAGCCCCCACAGCCTGCGGCCTACCCCTCCGCCTCCTCGCTCGACGCCATGCCGCTCCACACCCCGCCTCTGCCTTCGCTCAGCCCCCTCGACCACCTGCTCCGACTGCCCCATCGCCAGTCACACGTCGCTGCCCTCGCCACCCAGCTCCGCCCTCGCCTCCAACGAGACACAGTTCCGCCCCTCCTCCGGAGTCTTAATGGCATCCCCTGAAGCCCCCGCTCGAACCCAGCTCTCAGGCTCCCCCTCCGACGTGCTCTTCTCCACACCTTCACCTCCCGCATCCATGACTTCACGTCACAGCACCCCGACTTCTCCGAGCTCTCCTCCACCAAGCTCCGACGAGAGCCCACGGCGAGCCCCAAGCCATCCGTTGCCCGCTCCTCCTCTACACAGTCGCCGCCGCCATCGCCGAAGATGCCTCTCCCTCCACAGTCAGCAACACCCCCCGAGCAACCTCGCCGCTGCCGCCCTCGCCGAGCACCGCTGCCGCCGCCGCGAGCTCCTCCTTCTGCCACCGCCCGCCTGCTGCCACTCGCCGTCGAACGCCGCCATCCGAGAGCACACGAGAGCCCCCCCATGCATGCATACGAGAGAAGAGGTGAAAGAGTAAATACGTTTTTTTTAAAAAACGTATACGTATAACGTAATTTTTTAAGTATTTGTAATTACAGAATTATGGGTTTTTGATTAAAATAATTCATAATAAATTATATACAAGTCAGAAAATTACAAAAACACTTCTAGAAAATCAGAAATGACATTCTGGACCCAATGTCACTAGTTTTTCCTCAATCGGATGCTTAGATTTTTCAGAATTAATTTTTAAGCCTAAAAGTTAAATAGGTTATTTTCATTCAAAAATCGATAACTTGCTATTTTCACGTAAATTAATATATGATAAAAATATATGTTAAAGTACTATTCGAGACGGTCATTTTGACAGCTTATTTGCGACTTTCCGATGCAGATTGCATCCGGAATAAATTATTGAATAATTACGTACTTAATTAAAAATTAGTTTTTAAATCTATTTTGAGCTTTTAAAAAAATTATAAAATTACTATAAGCTTTCGAAAAATATTTCCTCTTACAGTAAAATTATTTTCATCATATAAAAAAATTTAGAAACATTTTCCGACACCGTTTCAACCCGTTTTAAAAATCGAAACGATCAGATTTAATTAGATAGAAAATAGGGCAGCCCGTAACTAATATTTTCTTGTATTTGCAGGTACCAATTCTCGTGCACCAGCATCTTTAAAAAGCTCTAGCACCAATCTCATCTTACCACGACGATCCCAAACAGTGTAAGTCACTCTAATTCTAACTTTGGAAATCTGGATAGTGTACTCGTATGAACTTAGGACCTCATATATAGCTTTTGACTTGAACCAATGATTAAAGACCTAACTAACTAGAGAATTAATCAATAGTGAAATGATCAAAGGACTGAACTGATATAGTGCACTTTTATTAGATATCGTAGTTGTTGGACTTCAAAAGAATTGCTCAGGACTAAATCGAGATAGTAAACTTTTGTGGAATTGGATATCATAGTTGTTGGACTTCAAATCATTGCTCAGGACTAAATTGAGATAGTGCACTTTTATGGAATTAAATATCATAGTTGTTGGACTTCAAATCATTGCTCGGACTAAATTGAGATAGTAAACTTTTATGGAATTAGATATCATAGTTGTTGGACTTCAAAGCATTGCTCAGGACTGATATTCTCTGTTGAGGCTTCTACCTTGACTTTTCGGCAAGTAAATATCACATATATGTATGTGTTGAACTCATTGTTGGATGTATTGTTGTACACATTGTTGGATGTACGAAATGATGGGTCTATGAGGCCATACGGATACGGATACGGATATGGATACGGACTGGGATACTGATACGGTTATAAATGTGAAATGTAATACAACACTGGTTTTGGGGTTGTCTTGAGCTATGCAGTGTGCGGGAGTGACTGGGTCCACCCGTATTTGGTAAGCTGTACCATCACCCTGAAGGGGATGGTAGGTAGATATTCCACGAGTTGCTCTGTGGGATGGGTGCACTTCTGGTTGCATATCGTACACTCGAGATAAGACTGTTGCACTAGCTGATTGATACGGGGCCCATGAGGCCATATTGATATGAACACTGATATGAACATTGGACTATGATAATACACAAGATACGGGGTAGTCTTGAGCTACGAAGTGTGTGGGAGTGACCGGGTCCACCCTTATTTGGTAAGCTGTATCATCACCCTGTAGGAATGGTAGGTAGATATTCCACGAGTTGCTCCGTGGGATGGGTGCACTTCTGGTTGCATAACGTACACTCGAGCCAAGGCTGATGCACTAGTTTGATTGTTGTATTGTGCTCATGGTTGTTTGTATTATCGGAACACACTATTGGGCCTTCGGGCATTTACGGAGCACATTACGTAAAACACTATTGGGCCTTCGGGCATTTACGGAGCACATTTATGGAGCACACTATTGGGCCCTTGCGGTAATTAAGACTGATGCACTAGTTTGTTGGTTTACTATGCCACTATTGCTAAATTGATACCATTATTCTACGGACTAAGTCGAGACTACTCGAACGTGATAGAACGGTTTAATAATGAGCGGTCTTAAATTACGACCGAATCAGTGTCTAGAAAGGAATGGGAAGGGGGTTGGTCAACCAATGGACTTGTTCCTGCGGTCTTTGAAGTGACATGTGCCTTCAAGCCCTGACTGACTGGCTGATTTGAAAGTTAAGTTAGACTTCTTATTATTAGGCCCGCCTACACTATTAGATAGCCAAACGACGCTCATCTTTTCTTAAGTATTACTAGATCGATCTATTGTCAACCCATTGGTCAAAACATTGTTAACCTGGTTGTCTTACTATTGCCATTCCATTGGTCAAAATATTGTTACTACCACATGCCACGCCACAGTCGCTACTTTTGCACTTGTACAGTCATCTTTACTTATGCATTACATACCACATCTGAATAGTTACCAGTACTTTACTTATCACTCTTACATACCTGTCAGCTCATACTTTACTTTTTGTACCTATCTGACCATCTTTTGTTTACTATAATCTGTCCCATACTTTTGCACTACTTTGTTTCTATTGCTAGAATTGTTGTGACTTACCTACGGTTCCATCTCTGTGGCACCGCAGACGACGTACATATGGAGGCAGATGGTCTAGAGTTAATAGCGCCAGAATTTGACCATGTGTCTGCAGCTTTCAGAGTTGTTTCCAGTTATATTTACTTTCCTTCATGTACGATTGTTGGATCATTTTTGTACAATTCGGATGTAATAATTGGACACTATTTGGGTATTTTTGTACATCTCTGCATCGTGGCTATTTTGTTTTCACTGGTTAACTACAGGACCTGCGCAAATATCCAAAAGTAACGGGCCCGGGAATCGGGTCGTTACAAAATGGAGATAAGGATATAGAATTTTTGTATTTTTTATACTTTTGGCTAAATTTTTTGTCTTTTTGGTCTTGCTAACTTGCGTAAATGTAATGAAGTGCAAGGAGCGGTCTATGCATCCCAGATTAGGAAATCTTAGGGCATCCTGTGACAAGGAACCCCAAGGACCTTTTATTTAGGAATTTTTTTATTTTTGTATTTTTGTTTTTGGGATTTTTGCAAACTCACGTAAACGCGATGGAATACACAGAAGGTCTTTGACCATTTATTTGGCTATATACAAAAGAAAAGGAAAAAGCATAGAATCTAGACATGTGCTTAGCATCAGAGTTTCTTCTCATCAATACTAAAGCTTCATGGGTTATCCTATTTCTCTTGAATCATACTCATTCCTGAAATGTACTTAGTTATCACTCAAATCATGCAAATAGTTCATTTACATATTTAATTCATGCAAATCTTTTTAACTGTTTCGAGTATATATATAGTGGAAGAATGAACTCAGCTATGGAAAAGCATATTGAAAAGGCAATCTACTCAAGGAAATAACTCTATATCAATCAACTAAGAGTTCAAGATAAAATCCATCATATAAATATAAAATTAAAGCATGTAAGACTCAAGAAAAATGCTACGTGAGTATGTAAAGAAAATCTCAACAGAGTGTGCATAGCTACAAAGTGCAATCATGGGAAAATCATTTCTAGTCTAAAAAGAGAAAAGAAAAGAAAGAAAAGAAAAACAAGCACACAAGATGCTGCATGAACTCGCACACAAAAGGAAAATAATATGAAACATTGAAAAATATGATGCAAATTTTTTGAAAGATTATAAAAATCCTAAAAATAAAGTAAACATGCAACTAATGTAACTAAATGGCATGGAAATGCACTCCCCCAAGCTTAAACTACACATTTCCTCAATGTGATCATAAAAGATAATTATGAGGACCAACGATAAATATGAGGGGCCGAATGGAAAATGATGACATGAAATATGATGATCCTAATGCAACTAAATGCACAAGAAATGATGCATAAGAGCACCTTCCCCTAAGCTAAACCAAACAATCCCGTTCATTGACTTGATCAATAAAAGCACTCTTTGAAAAGCGTGATCAAGTTAGATGAATTAGAAAGTAAGATTTCAATTGAGAGAAATGCTCGATGGTGGTTGAGCAAAAGGGTGCCATATATATAAATGTGATTAAGATGGAAATCAATAGCATATAATGTATTTGGGTGTAAAAGATTGTAGTTTTCGACATTGGGGTGAATTTATTCTAACTAACGAAGGAAGCATTAAACCTATACGGTCCTCTCGCTATCAAGAGGATTCGAGATTATTGAAAGCATAATATTTACAATACTACTACACTACTGGATTGGTATCACCTGATTCAAACAGTGGATCCAGAATCTTCAGCTGTGCATGTAACTGTTCAACTACACTTTCTGTGGCTCATCCAGATGCGTACATCCACGAGCACCAACGATATCCAGCAATGCATCCTCCAGCATTCCTGCAAAGACTCCACGTGTACCCTGCAAAGAATAGGATGCATCAGTTCGCTGCAAAAATTTTATCCTCATAATAAAAGTATTCCAAAGAGGATCATCTATAGAAATATATGAAATAAATAGTGGTGGAGGATACTTCCATGGAAATAATTTAATATCCTCTTGTGCGGTGACAGTTATCTCCCTGGTGTCCTCTCTCAGCTGCTCCAGGTACCTCCGGATCATATGTGTGGACCTCCTACTCATTTTCAGACTCATCCCAACATACCTCATGATCATATACAATAGCATCTGTGGCAGGTAGCTCCCCACTCTCCTCATCGGACACATCCCATAGCACATCCTGATCATCAGGGTACACGTCACAATGTACTTCTTTCTCATATGTGGAAGTGTCCTGTAAAAAATATGGTGTGTCATCAGTATCTGAATCATCATAATCATCATAAATATGAATAGATTCATATAAAAGAAAAGAGTGGGTAAAAGATTCTCCCAGAATGGGAGCAACAAGCTCTGATGAATGATCCTTAGGTGGATGCTCAGCCTCAGTGGAAGGTAGAGGTGGCTGCAGAATCAACTGGTGGACTAGACTCTAGATCTATCTGAATGAATATATCCTCGTCCCAAAGTATTCCCTTCTCAATGGTATTCTCTGGCTCTGCATGTGAGGCCTCCTCATCAATATGCTCTGGCTCGACGGGGTGCTCGTTTGCCTTCTTATTAACTATCAGTGTAGGCTCTCTCTGGAATGGTGATGCTGGCTGTTCATGTGTGTCAACTTGTGGGGATGTATCATGTGGAGGAGACGGCTCGCAAGCAATCCGAAAATATTGTCTATCCCCCTTAAGACTGACATAGACGTCTTCCTTAATTGTTCATATAGCCGAAACATGGTTCATAACAAAATATGCAAATCGTAACTCAAATTCATCATCTGCTACAATGCTCTCTGAACTGGTGAACCTCACTGACTCCAAAATGCACTCTAATAAGTTCTGAAATGTGTCCTCCTTTGGCAGAAATGTGGTCCACATAATATCTCCCATTACACCTGAGCAACAAAGATAAATACATGAAGAAAAATATTTATGGCACAAAAGAATATAGAAATGATAATAATGGTGGCGGGGTGAAAATTCATCTTTGTTGATTTTTTTATTGTTCAAATGTTTTTTTCGTAGTTTAATCAACCTAATTGTGACACACTGGCACCCAAAGAGAAACACCTCTCTGGCAACGACGCCAAAAACTTGATCGGCTCCGGATATGCACCTGAAAACAATGTAGTTTTACCGTAAGTGCACGGTCTAGTGGCAAGCGGATATCATATCCACAAGGAGGTGGTGTTGGCTCCAATCGATCTTAGGTTGGCTTGACTACGAAGGTTTATTGGTGGAGATGGTTCTGTATGATGTAATGGAAATAATGGTGGATGTCGGTGTCGATGATAAAGATGTCAGTTGTATATTCAATCAATAAAAATGTCTAGCACTAGGGAATTCCCACTATAGATTTTCGAGTATCAATGTGAATGTGAACTCCTACTTTCTAACTCTTAGTTTAGGGTGAAATTCGCAACTATGTTGTGAACAGTGCACGCTCTCGCGCTACACGTGTCTATATAATAACTCATGCCAGAACCTTGCTCTCGCGTAAGCCTATTTTTGAATTATTAGCATTAAGATCGATAATATAATTCAATTCTCACTCACGTACACTCTTGTGAAACATGAGTTTGAATCTATAGTATGATGATTCGTATTCGTTTTACCGTCGTACAGACGAATATAATCATAGAAATATAATAACAATGCAAGCTTTGGTCGCTCTCACGCACCAATTCTAGGATATCTTAATTATAGATCTAAATCAAATATCTAGGGCTTCCTATAGATCATGATCCTCTATCGAGCTCTCGATATCTAAGTAGAAATCCCTAGCTATTTGTAGTCAATCGACCATAATCTAACCCTAAAACAAGTTTAGCAACAATGGTTTCAAAATTTCAATCCAACCCCAGATCCATAGGGTTCATCCCTTTTGCCCTAGACCAATAATCAACCAAGCATAGCAATAATGATATATAAATCAATAAGAAACATTGATTGCATATAAAAAGATATCAAATCAATGATTCAAATAACAATAACAACGATACTTAGCTTTCATGAATAAATCTAATCCAAATACAAGCTTTTAGATCCAAGAGGGGGCCTAGGCATGGCCTAACCTCTAAAAAAGTCTCCAAGAAAAATAAGGGGAACTCTCCCTCAATGACGGCTACAAAGTTGTATTTATAGCTACCCCAAATCCCTAAGAAAAAGTTAACTAAAATATCTTTTACCCTAGTTGTAAAAGAATTTCAAAATTCTGGTCGTCGGCTCACTCGGTCGAGTGGAAATGTCACTCGGTCGAGTGGAACTTCCTGTAGAAACTCCAAAAATCAGCATTCTGTTTTTTCTGGTCACTCGGCCGAGTGAGATCTCACTCAGTCGAGTGACACTGATTTGCGAAATTTCAGCACTTCTACCCAATCTTGCAAAAATTCTAGAAAATTCATCCGACCTCCATTTTGCATTCTTGGCGGTGTTGGAACCGTCATGAAGTCTAATATAACTGAAAAATATCCTCAGGTCGAGATGGCCTCTTGAATGATAGCAGAAATCAAAACAAGGTGGATGTAGTATGTAAATCTTTGGCGTTTCATGCGTTTTAGCTTTGTTTCTTCTTCTTCACTTTCATAGATCTTTCTTCCTTGTCTTTTGGTGCTTCCAACTCATATCCAAGGGTATTCTGGCTGCTCTTTCCTCATCAATCATTGCTTCATCTCCAGAGTGCCCCGTATCGCTTCAATTCGCTCCAAATTCCCAGAAATCAACATAAACGCTCCGAAAGTGAATAATTCCAAATATTCATCGAAAAGCATATAAAATTGGTATTTGGAGGGTGAAACATGATATGAATGTATGAGAATAGATGTGTAAAATACATGCATATCAACAATCCTACCATGCACCACGAGAGTTGGGGGGTAGGAGAATGTCCTTAGGTTAGACGACCTCTCCCGAGTCCCAATGAATCCAACAATCAGTCATCTATTAATCCAACCTTAACCCTAGTTCAATGGTGAGGATACCCTAAGACCTAGAGCTTTTATCCCCTGACTTCAGCTTTTTATTCTCTATTCGACCGCCATTCGATAGCGTATCTTTCGAACGAAGCATAAAAATTGGTACTCAACGAATGCCTCCATGTGTTCAACCCATTAGTGCTACATTACACCGTGTACTTGCGGTATAAATATTATTAGCTCCGCTATAGTGGACAAGCTTTTTGACGCCGTTGCCAGGGAGGAACGTTTTGATATCGATATTATTCTTTGTTGATAGACTACGTATTCTTTTTTGTTTTGGTCATATTTCTCTTTGTTATTGATTCTTGGTGCTCTTAACGTTTTTCTTTGGTATAGTTCTCTTGTATGTCCAGGAGATCTTCAGGCATTGCGGACATGTGCCTACTAGATCCTGAGATTGAGGCCATTGCAAGAAGGATTAACACCAAAAGAAGGAGGAGATTAGCTCTTAAATCAATGGTAGAGATACACAATCCCGAAAATGGTCCTGAGCCACCACCGACGACTCCGACTCCCAGATCGCTCTTGGAAGCTCTATGCCCTTCAATGTGTCCATATATAGCATCCGGTATCCACCAGTGGAGCCTAATAACTTCGAGCTGAAGCCATCTTTGATCGACTTCGTGCAACGGGATCATTTCGAAGGGTCTCCCTTGGAAAACCCGAATGATCATCTCAATAACTTCTTGGAGAATATGGAAACCTTGAAGATGAATGTCGTCACGAACGATGCCATTAGGCTAAGACTATTTCCCTTTTTGATAAGAGACCAGGCGAAGGACTGGCTTAGAAGCCATATTCCTAACACTTTCACGTCCTGGGATAGTCTGTCTCTTGCGTTTCTGACTAAATATTTTCCTCGAGGGAAAACTGTAAAGATGCACAATGAGATCACCAACTTCAACCAGCTGGACCGGGAATCCTTATACAAGGCTTGGGAGCAATTTAAGGATCTACAACGCAATTGTCCACACCACGGTGTGCCCGATTAGCTACATATTCAAGCGTTCTAAAATGGATTGACCTGGGAGGTGAGAATGTCTATTGACGCGGCCGCTAATGGCGCGATCATGAGTAAGACTCCAGATGAGGCGAAGAAATTGTTGGAGGATATGGCCGCCAACAACGACTCATGTATCAATAAGAGGAGCACCTCTAGAAGGAGAGGTAAGTATGACATTGATGAGGTATCCTTACTCTCTGCTAAATTTGATGCTCTAACCAAGCAATTATCTTTGATTGGCTTGGTGCTACTAACCCACCCACTGCAACACTTTGTGAGGCATGTGGCGTGTAGGGACACCAAGGTAATGAATGCTCCACATCTTTAGTGGCACCTCTGGGCATGAGCATTGAGTAGGCCAGCGCCTTATATGCAACAACCCGAGGCCACCAAACAACCCATACCATGGCACGCACAATCAAGGGGGGAAGAATCACCCTAATTTCTCCTACCGGACCCCGGGTTTCCAAGATCTGCCGCCATACCCTTAACAATCCCATGATTTCCAAGCGCCACCTCCTCAAGCGCAATTCCAGAACTTCAACCAGATGCCTCCCGTGAACATGCCTCCTACTCAAAAGTCTAGCTTGGAGGTGCTAATTGAGAGTCACATCTGGACACAAGGGTAGATGAATGATTATTTCCATACTTCAATACAACAGCTCATGATGATGTCGCAGCAGCTTGCATCCACCATGCAACAGCTGGCATCATGACAGAAATCTATGGAGGCCACGATGGCATAGATGGCACAACAACTTTCCCAGCTGTCAAGGACACAAGGAAAATTACAGGGGCAAACAGAAGAGAACCTCCGAGGGCATGTGAATGCAATTACTTTGAGAAGAGGGAAGCAAATGGAAAGCCCCGCCATGCCATTGTTCAAGATGAAGCTGCAAGTGAAAGAGAAGCTCATGAAGAGCTTGAATCTGGAGTTGATAAGGATGCCAAATATAAGGTAGAACCCCCATCATCTGAACCGTCAAAAGAGAAACCAGTTGAGAAGGAGCAAGGGAAGCCCGCTGAAGAGCCTACTAGAACATACACACCAAGGGTTCCTTTCCCGTCAAGGTTGGAGGAAGCCAAACTAGACAAGAAGTACAAAAAATTTTTTGATCTTCTCAAAAAACTGAACATCTCGATACCCTTCCTTGACATGATATCGGAGATCCCCACTTACACCAAATTTCTCAAGGAGATCATTACAAAGTGCGGTAGGTGGGAGAAAGTTGTACTCTCCATGGAGTGCAGTGCCATTATTCAGAGGAAGGTGGTAGAGAAGCTTAAGGATCCAGGGAGCTTCTCCATTCTGTGTGCAATTGGGGATATTGAGATCAAGAGCGCACTCTACGACCTAGGTGCGAGCGTCAGTTTGATGCCCCAAGCAATATGTGAGAATATGAAATTGGGAGAACTCCATCCAACCAACATGTCGCTCCAATTAGCGGATCGTTCGGTTAAGTATCCTCTGGGCATGGTAGAAGATGTGCCAGTTCATATAGGGAAAATTTTGGTCCCGTGTGACTTTGTCATAATGGACATGCCCGAAGACGCTCGCATCCCAATCATTCTTGGCCAACCCTTCTTAACCACGGTGGGCATTCTTATTGATGTAAAGGGAGGAAAACTATCCTTCAACATAGGATGAGAAAAGGTAGAATTTGACCTCAAGAAATTAATGAAGAACTTCATAGAGTACAACCAAATGAATCATGTTGACCGCCATGAAGAAGTAATCAAGGTAACCACGTTGGATGATGTAACGGCCGGCCATCCCTCTCCGGCCACCTCCAGCCGCTGCCGCCACTGCCATTCAACTCCCCTTTGACCCCCCGATCATCTCCAACTCCACTTACCCTCTTCCCTCATCTCTATCTCCCTCAAAATGTTTTCAAACACAACCCAAACGGCAGTTTTACAGATCTGCGCCACCGCCGGGAAAACTCACACGCACCGGCCATCCGGCCACCTACGACAACCAACCTACTGCCGTTGGACTCCTATCGAAGCCCCCTACTAACTACAACTTCCTCACAATCATAGCCCACCTGTAGCTCCCTGAATCCTCGTCGGAATACGTCGTATCGGCTGTTTTTCACAGATCTGGAAGCTGAACTTCGCCGCCCGCGCACGGTCACCTCCGACCACTCCCGACGACAAATCCATTGCCGTTGGCTTCATCTGGAAGTCCTTTACCTTCTGCAACTTCCCGTTTTTTCTGTTCGTCGCTGAAATTCCGCTGAGACGCGTGACAACGGATGTTGCGCGAATCTATCCTCTCCGGCTTCTCACGGCTACCCACCGTCGTACGCTCGCGCCATCGGCCATCCACCGGGCCGAGCATCTTCCTCTGGTCCTACTTCATCTACCGACAGCCCCCTTGGACTCTCAGAGTTCACGTGCGTTGCCGCACACACGTACTTTTAGCCGACGTCGCCGTTATCGTGAAGATCCGTTGCGCTGCTCGCAACGGGAGGAGAATCGCTGTTAGCTCGCTGATTTTGCGCCACCACCCCGCTGTCCAGAGATACCTCACTGTGCTACCCGTGGCCGAGGAGTTCCAGACAACGCCGATGTTTCGCTGTTCAGACCCGACTTCCGCTTGTTGGACGACATCACGAGGTTGGTTTTCCTAACGAGTAGTAAAACCCACACCGTAGCTAACCAAAACCTAAACTAAAATTGGACAATTTGAACTAAATTTATTTTCAGCATCTGTAAAATGATTGCCCACCGTAGGAAGATCGAAGAACGGACTATTTTTCTGTGCACATAGGGTAGACGTCGATCTAGACTGAACAAAAACATCAAAACATGACTTTTTGACTGATAAGGTAGTCCCATCATTTTAGAAACAAACACTAATAGGATTTTTTGAAAACGCGACCTGACACCGTCGCCGTGACCCTGTTTCATACGGACTACCGCAGACGAGACGCTTGGACGGGACGCTCCGAATGAACGACACACTCGCCATCACAAGCAAGTGTACTCACTTGCACTTTCGGCCGTGTTTAGGCCTTAGACTCTAAGAACTGTGAAAACGTAAATAAAGAGAACCGGACTTGAAATGATAGCGTCCGGGACCCCCCTTGACGGCTTAGACTTGACGACGAAGTCTAAGCGCAACAACAACAATAATTGACACCTTAGGGTTTTCCTGTGTGTGCGTGCGTGTGGACCCCCTAGAATAACAATTCCTTGCATGTCATGTCATGTCCTGTTACACCAAAAAGCCTCCGGGCGCTTCAGATGCTCTCAACGCGAGAGTGATCCCTGTTATACAAAAAGCCTCCAGGCGTTTCGGATGCTCTCCACGCGAGAGTGATCCCTGTTATACAAAAAGCCTCCGGGCGTTTCGGATGCTCTCCCAGCGAGAGTGATCCCTGTACCTTCTTGTCCTGAGTACTTGGGTTGGTGTAGGGTTGAGCGTGCATACGGGGAGAGGGTCTGATCCCCCGTGAACCGTAAGGCGTGAACCCTTCGAGTCACACGTGTCTTGTCCCGTCTTGTCTTGTCCTGTCTTGTCTCATCCCTCTTAGGTTAGTCCCATAGCACACGCTACGGCTACTGCTTGACGCGTTTACTTTCCCTATTCCGTTTACTTTCTATAACTGCCATGTATAACCTCAGCATGTTAATCAACCAGTAAAACGTTGCTTCAAATTTTAGTACACTTGCAGTAAAGTCTAACCCTCCTTGTAGACTTTACCTGACGTACAATTCCTTTTCTCTTGGGTGTTGTACGTCAGGTGTTGAGCCAGAGCACGTGAACGAGTCAGACATACCAGAGTACGTGGAGCCAGAGGACGACGACCCGGAGTACGTGGAGCCCGAGGATGTTGACCAGGAGGACGTACCTGACGAGGACCAGACTTAGAGGTCTCTTCTAACGCGGACGTTCAGAGGTTACTACTTTTAGCTTCTCTCTTTCGGTAGTTGTTGCCATGCTTAGGCTTCCCTCTTTTTAGACTTTTGTACTCGCTGGATATTAACTCTTTATATTAATGAATGCAAATTTCTTTCTGTAATTTCTGTTGTTTCGAACTTTATAAATGCAAGAACCTGAAAATTTTAAAATGGTACCCCTACAGACGCTTATTGGGCCCAGGCTTCACAGCTCCGGCCCAAGCGGGCCTTAGTCATGCTTCGCCTCCGTATTTTTGGGAAGCGGGACGTAACAGGTTTTAGTAGTGGCCCATGCAGGTCATGCAAAAGTTCGGAACAATAAGAGTACCACATTCATTTAATATCAATGTACAAGTCTAAATTAGGTTTTCCCAGTCTTAGATGGTAGGAAGACTTAGATAGACGTCCAGGTTTGATAGTCAGGCGTCTTGGTTAAGATTTAGTCATACACATCTTAGGATACCCTAGTGGCCTCTCCCTCGGTTCTGACCATGTTAGATTCCTAGAGTCCTTCTATTAGTCGTTCGCTCGGTCCATCGACTTCGGGCCCAGCAGAACGTAATCTTGATTCTCTTAGGGCTCTTCCCTGATATCTCTCTATTACAGTCTAGTTCATTAGGAAGACTTAGTGCTGAGTTCTCCTGATCTTTAGATGGCCCGATAACTAGAACCCCTCACTTCTAGCATCTTCCTGATCATTACACTTTTGTGTTATCGGCCGTAGAGTTCCATCGTAGCTTTCATGAATCATATCTTAGGCATATTCATAATACGATCACATTCTTGCCCTCGATTCACGTGATCGTTTCATGACACTTATCGATAATTCTTCGAACCCCTCCTTTGCAAATCCTGCTTCCTTTAAAAGTATTTTCGAATTCATTATTAAATTCTTCGCTCAGTTTAACTTCTTTGAAAACCCTTATTAAATATTTAAATTTCTTACTTTCCGTTGAGTTAAAAATCTTTCACTGATTTTGAAACCTTCTTGGCTGTAATTTTTAAGTTACTATCTCGTACTTATTTTCAAATCGGTATCCTTCGTATTTTAGTTTTAAAACTGTGTTACCATTTTGGAAATTCAATATATCATTTCTCTAAACTACAAAAATTATTTTAACTCCTTACAGTACGTACTTTTAGAATATTTTCTAAACTAAAGAGAACTTATATATATATATATGAAGAATATGCTTTGCGTCTTTATTGATCACATGTAAAATTTACAAGGCTCTCACGAGTGGAAGAGGGATGCTTGTATGATGGGTTAAGGCACATGCGCCATCACCCAAGCCAATAAAAAACACCCTCCGCTACTCGTAGAGCCAAATTAGAAAACAAAAGTACATGAGGATACAGACTAGCCCAATAGTCCCCAATTTGAGGGGATAGAATCATCCTCCTCCTGCTCCCAAGTCACATGCCTTAAGGCAATTTTTACGTCATCAGCAATGTTATCAAATAGTAAAGTCTGCAGCTGGCTGGTTCCTTCAAAGATTCTTCTGTTGCATTCTCTCCAGATATGCCATATTAATGCAGCTAAGACCGTCCTGACCAACTTACCCACATTGTTCTTTGCATGAAACCGCGAAAGAATCAAATCACCAATTCCAGATAAAGAGTTTGGCAAGGTGGTGGTGACCCCCATTTTGAGAAAGCTCCTACAAAGGAGGTAATTAATATAACTGCACTCAAAGAATATATGAGTTATGTCTTCATGAATATTGTCTGAGCATAAGATACAGTAAGGAGAAGTAGGGACTCCCCATTGAACGAGCTTGTCACTGGTGAGAAGTTTCCCATGAAAAGCTCGCAATAATGTGATGGCCATCTTGGGGATGTGCCCCTGAAACCAGACAAATTTATAATAGGGAAAGAGCGGCTTTATGACCCGCGAACCATCCCAGGCATTATGTAGAGTGGGGGACTTAGAAATCCAAGACCAAGAATCAGCACCGGCGGTCAAGATCACCCCCTCAATGATGTGATGCACAGGGGTAAGCGAACAGCTGGTCATCCACCCATCATCAACCCAATAATCACTAACCATATATCCCTCCTCCCCAGCAGGAACAGCATAAGTATCACTGAGAGGACCAAATGGGAGCCAATTATCATACCAAAAGAAAGTAGAAGCGCCATCTCTGACATTCTGCTTAGTGAGCTTCTTGGTGAACTCACGGCATTGAAGAATGAATTTCCATGTACCAGAGTGCATAGGGTGAGACTTGGCCTGAAACAAGCCCGTATTACTCATATAATGATTCCTCATATGAGAGGCCCAAATACCTATATGCGTAAGCATGCGCCAAGTCATTTTAACACCATAGGCATTATTAAGCTCAGCAAGATTTCTGATCCCCACCCCTCCCTCTTGCTTGGGGGAACACAAATCATTCCAGGCCCAAAGATGATTTTCCCCCCCAGATAAACTTTCTGCAGATGGAAGTAAGAGTACATAGCACAGACTTGGGCATGCGGAAGGCCTGCATCCAAAACTAACCATACCATAGATAACAGTTTTAACTAACTCAATGCGCCCAGCTATGGAAAGTAGAGAAGAGGACCACCCCTGTAATCTGCTCTTGCATTTGTCAATCAGACGACCATACATAGAAGTATTAGGGTATTTAGGGGATAGCTAAAGGCCAAGATATGTGGATAGAGATTGCGCACGCCGAATACCCAAAATATCCGCAAGACTACCAGGCCCTTTGGTGCCTTTGCTAAAAATGGCAGCACTTTTACTCCAATTGACCTCAAGACCAGTGAAGGATTTGAACACAGTGAGAAGATCTCTAAGCCCTTCAAAAGATTTAGAGTTGGCCCGACAGAAAACCAACAAATCATCAGCAAAGAGGAGGTGAGTGACTGCCCCAGCCCTGTGCATAGGCAAGATGCTGCGAGAAGCATTGGCCTTGGCCATGAGTAAAGAGAAACCTCCATAACAATAACAAAGAGGTAGGGGGAAAGAGGGTCTCCTTGTCTCAGCCCCCTATTAGATTGGAACATGCCATAGGGGGAACCATTTATCATGACGGAGAAGGAAGGCGTGGAAACACACTCGCAAATCCAGCTAATAAATCTGTGTTTGAAGCCCATTTGATGCAGCATATAATATACGAATTCTCTGTTAACGCTATCAAAAGCTTTCCTCAAATCCAGCTTAAGACATGCCCGAGATCCCATAGGGTTATTAAACCCCCTTATATGCTCATGAGCAAGCAGCGCACAGTCAGCAAGTAACCGGTCCTGGAGAAAAGCCGCTTGGTTCGGTGAAATGAGCTCAATAATAGCACGGCTCAAGCGGTTGCATAAAACCTTGCTTATGATTTTATATAGAACATTGCAACAAGATATTGGTCTGTAGTCTACAAGCCCTGAAGCATTGGCACTCTTAGGAACAAGAGTGAGAAACGTGTGATTAATCTGCCGATAAAATTTTCCCGATTTGAAAAAGTTGAGGATATCAGTGGTGACATCGTTGCCAATAACATCCCAAGAGTTTTGATAGAAGTACCCATTGAACCCATCAGGACCAGGGGCTTTTTCAGCCCCAATTTGAAACACAGCATTTTTAACTTCCTCAGCATTCACAGGTCTTTCAACCCACTCAGCAGCATTTTTAGTAAGAATTATTTTGGGGGTAAGGCAAGGGAAGACCCTCCAGTAATCATTCTGATTATATAGGCTAGAGTAGAAATCCGGCGCTTCAACTTTCAACAAACTTATAGAATCATTTTACGAACCATCGGCAGAGATAAGGTGCCCCAGTTTATTATGGCTTTGCCTGGCCCTCATGGCAGTATAAAAGAACCTAGAGTTCCGGTCTCCAAGATGGAGCCAATCTTGTCTGTTTTTTTCTTAAGAATGTATTCTTCAATATCTATAGCATCAGCAAGCTGTTTAATAAGGCCCTTCTCTTTCTTTTGCAACTCAATACAAACCCCCAGATTGGGATTACTTTGGATAATATCAAGATTGGCGCGGATCATAGAAACATCATTGGCAACACGAAAAGCTGCCCCAAAACTCTTATGACCCATTATTAGATTCTTAAGTTTAGCAACAAGTCTAATCATCAGGCAACCACTAACCCTGTAGCGCCAATGCTCCTTTAGAACACTTTGAAACTCAGGGCTACGATGCCAAGCATTGAAGAATCTGAAAGGCTTGGGATCAGTCCCCCAACCTGATGAGTATGGATGATGATAATGGAGTGATCGCTAGTACCCCCAGTGCTATATTCACAATAAGAGGATGTGAGAACGTTAATCCAAGAACTATTGCAGAAAGATCTATCCAGGGTGGCTAGATACGGCTTTGCCCAATACTATGATTGGTCCAACTCATAGTGTTGCCAACCGTTTTAAGCTCTAAGAGGGCGCAAGTATTAATGCAATCATTGAATTCATCAACAATGTGCCCCTTAATCAACCTGCCTCCGACTTTATCCATAAAATACCTAACGCAGTTGAAGTCCCCCCAATAATCTAAGGGATACTCCTATATTTGGGGGCAGCAGCCATAATGTCCTTCCAAAGGATTCTGCGCTCTTGATATGAATTGGAAGCGTAGATCATAGTAGCTATCATAGTAAAGCCCGTAATATTACTACATTTCATGGAGATGTGCTGTGCCGACATCTCATCAACCATGCACTTCCAGACGTCAGGATTATACATGATGACAATACGTCCGTTACGATGAGCAGCCCGATTGTCAATCGACATCCAATTCTTGGGAAAACATTTAGTTATCCTATGGGCGTTATTACAAACCACTTTAGTTTCAAGGAGCCCAACCATAGAGGGAGTATGCTTGCGAACCCGGAACTTGAGCTCATTCCGCCTAGCGACGTTATTAAGCCCCCGAGTATTCCATATGAACAAAGTCATTAGGAGGGGGGAGGATGCCCAACATCCTTATTGATTCTCGAGCTTTTTCGGGTCCCCTTAGAAAGGGAAGCTCCCCCGTTGCTCTTTAGTTTTTTCCGGTCCTTGCTTTTTTGTTTTAACTCAGCTTGTTCTTCATACCAAGCTTCATTGATGATAGTCATTTCATCGGGTTCTTCTTCGGATTCAACGGTATCGCCTGAATCATTGAGCAAAGAAGCTCCTATCCGAGACTTATTTCCTCCCCTTAGGATATTAAACGGATTTACGTCTTCCGGCGTGGTCTTGCTAAAATCGTTCGGCGTGGTGTTACTGCAGATTTTAGTGTTAATGTTGGATGAGTGGGGCATGGTCAGAGCCGTGAGCCCCCGTGCCTATGAGTCCCCCGATCACTCCCCCCAATATCATTAGATATGCATTCCTCCTTATTATATGGGTCGCCATACACCCCCGTATAGTTAGGCACAGCTAGCAGTTGACTTTTATCAAACATTATGTGATCATCCCCCAACTTTTTAGCCTCATCACGAACAACGCCAGAACCCACAGTAGAGGTCCCTCCTTCATCAACCTTTGGTCCGCTGCTCCCGCCTGTAGCTCTCAAAGCGAGCTGACTTCCACCGGACATAGCCATATATGTCATGGCCCCGTTACATCCCATGTTAGCACTGGTCACAGCCAGAGTATTTACATCAGTCCAATTAGCAGTGGCATCCCCTGCTTTGACAACCTCACCCATATCCATCCGGTCTTTACAACGATTCAAGCAACTCCTCCCCTCACAATCAACGCCCCACATCGGTCCTAACACCTTATTACAATTGGCTGCTCCCTCCAGCCTCACAGACGTCTGGGCATCCTCTTCCCCTACAGAACATATCACCTTCTCCCTATTACAAACGCCTATCTCCTTATTTACAATGCCTTCAGTACTATCCCGCGTCTCCTGATTACAATCCTCATCAACCTCCAGACAAACATACGTCTGGGTAATAGATCCCCCCACAGCTTCAGGCCTATCAACAGGCTGGGCTACCATCGTAACCTCAACATTTTTAACAGAAGGACCAAGATTGTGCCCAAAATAAACACAATTTGCACAGCGGGGAGGCTCACACTTATACCTGATAGCCACCTCTATCGATGCCTTATCGGCAAGCTGAACAGAGATGGACTTTGGAAGATCGTCTTCAGCTTTAACCTCCATCAAACACCTGGCGTACAAGAGCCTTTCCAACCTCGCCGTCGCACGATCCAAGCAGATTGGGACGCCAACTACACTCGCAATGGCGTTGAGAATGCGGAGGGTCCACAGATTAGTAGGAAGGTTGGGGAACTGTACCCATATTGGCACCAAATCACGATCGAACCCCGCCTCCGCGCTCCACCTCTGCAATACTACTAACCGACCATCGAATAGCCAAGGTCCGCCGTGCAAGACCGTATCTCTGTCTTCCTTTGATTCAAAGCGGAAGAAAAAAAACCATTATCACGAGAGAAAATATTAACCTCTCCCTTCGTCTTCCATGTCCGCATCGCCCAGGCCTTGATTTTTCCGTAGTAGGGAATGTCACCCACCACGTAGCCAACTACGGTATTCTCCCACCGTTCGACCCCCTCGGCCAGCATATCCTCCGATAGCACGGCAATCGCAACTCCAGCATCATCAAATTCCAGAGCAATGAACGCCATACTAAGGGAGCTTGACATGTTCTTGCTTCCAGAGCAGACTTCAGACCACGTCTTCCTTTCAGCATTGGTACTGATCTTTAGAGGAATCTTCGGCCTCAGCGATCTTCTCTCGAATGCTTTGCGTGCATCAGTCCTCCTACCAGCTTTCCCCACTGGATTCGTCGCTGCATCACGCTTAACTCCTTGAGAAGGAGGTCTATAGCTTCTCATTGTTACTTCTTTCCAGCTTCCTGAAGTATCTTCATTCTCCAATATTACTCCGTCCATCAGGCAGGATGAAGGAGCAGTCAGAAGGAAGGAAGCAAAACAAAAAGAAATCGAATCAAGATCATGAATGACTCACCCTAGGATCAAGATCTATAGAAAGATCTTGATCCTACAATCGATGAAGAACAGGATCGTAAGTTTCCAAGAAAGCACGGCCTCCGCCCCGAACGAGCACTCAGCAACCACCTCAGATCCAACCACCTCAGATCTCAGCAAAATCAATCATCAATCGCAGAAGACAAGAGATTAACAGAGTCGAGATCTAGGTAATTCACCGAAGAAATACAGCGATCAAAGCGCTTACCGCCGGATCGAGATCTCACGACAAGATCTCGATCCGTCCAAGAGCGACGGTGAAACACAGCACTCCAAGCAGTAGATCGAACTGTCTTCTTCCTCGAAGTCTCCTTCTTCTGATCTAGATCCAAGCTCAGATCTGAATCTGAGCTCCCCTCACACAGATCACGATCAAAGAGCAAAGCACGAATAACAAAGCCGGTGATCAAGAGCGCCCGGAAACAACACAGATCGCCGTCGAGCCAGCCGCAGAAGCGGCCGGCGAAGATCGCCCTCTCGAGTAACGCCTCTGGAGCTTCTCACTATACAAAAACGAAGAGAGAGAGAGACTATTGCTTTTATATATATATATATATATACACACACACATATATATATATATATACATATATGGTAATAAAAAATGGTGGCGGTGGCGGATGGCCATTTCGAAGGAGGTGCTAATCGCATTGATCCCATATGTGATGGGCGTTCTCTCAACATTGGAGTTGGGGGGTCTCGGAACAATGGTGACGAGGGGCCTTCCAAGGGTAAGTTTGAGGAGCCGGTTGTTGGATCTTCAGCTGGAGATCCCAAAACTGCTGGAGTCGCGGGCTCGTCAAATGTCCAACCTCCGGAAGACTGGGTTGTGGTGGACCGGTGCAAGAAGACTGGATTCTTCGGCAAAAGAGTGGGTGGCATAGGAAATCCTCTCAACTCCCAGCTTCAACGTGGCAATGCTAACCCAAAGCTTTGGAGGGACCGGCCTGTTGATAGAAGGCCCCCAAGGGCAGGTGCACAGTAGGTGTTTGATAATAGGCCTCCAAGGCCAAAGGTTGATCTAAAATTTAATTCGAAGGGCACTAAACAATCTTGGGCGGCGATTTGCTCTAATATTCGAAAGTACGACCTTGATACGGGTATGTCGTATGTGGCACCACAATCTCAGGCTGATGGATCTCTCATGGCCATGGTGGGGAAATCGACATTGGAGAGAGGAGCAGAGCAGTGGAAATTCACCCTCGTTGGGTATGTGTTGGGAGATATACCATTCTATGGCCAGATGTGTTCCTGGGTGGAGAGACTATGGAAAGTTAGGAATGGGCTTAAAATCTACAGCCGTGAGAACGGTTTCTTTTGTTTTAAATTTGAGAATGAAAGAGTCTGTGAGAGAATTTTACATGGTGGCCCGTGGATGTTTGATGGGAGGCTTGTGGTTTTGCAGCGTTGGAGTCCATCGCTCAAACTAGAGCGTGATATCCTTTCTTCGGTCCCAGTCTGGATCCAGCTTCACGGGGTTCCTCTCGGTATGTGGACTCTAGAAATCTTTAACTCCATTGCCTCTGTTATTGGTGTTCCGATATGTCTTGATAAATTGACTGCTAAGAAATAACGTCTTTCGTATGCGAGATGCCTAGTTGAAATTCATGCCAAAAATGCAATTCCGTCTAATGTGTTGGTTAGTACTGAAGATGGTCCATCTGTCACGATTGAGGTGAAAATTAAGGGCGAGCCGCCGCGGTGTTCGAAATGCATCTGTTTTGGGCACTCAAACAGTCAGTGCCTTGAATCTGTAGAGCGCCCTTCAATCCAAGACAAGGTTGCGGCCCCTCTAAATGTCATTGACAAAGGGAATAATGTTGGAATGGCGGTGGACTATCAGGGAACTAATGTAAATGGAGGGGAGGTGTTGCAGCCTAATACTGAAAATGGGGTAGATATTCTTGATAGTGCAGGAGGAGAATCAGGACCTTTGCCAACGTACAGTAACATGCCATGCCAATCTATAGGAGGGTCAAAGCAAATCACCAGGCCAGGCCAATCTATAGGAGGGCCTAACCAAATCAACATGCCAGGCCAAAGTACAGGAGGAGAAAAGCCAAATTACAGCAACAAGCCATGCCTTGATGCACTAGTTATGTGTGATGTTAACATGGGTACTGTGCAAGATCCCTTGGAGAAGTGCAACGCTTCTGGGAGCGACTCGCCAAACTTGGTTCCCCCTTCCGGGGTACTGTCGGGCACTGATCCATTAGCTAACGCAGAAAACTCTTCTGACCCTGGATACTTGGAGGTGGATGTATCAACAGGTAATGTGCAGTTGGCAGATGATCCGGGTTCACTAAAGCCGCTGTCTTCTTTGATTAGTGACACCCCAGAGACTGAAATAGACATGCTACCTGAGGTTATAGCTAATGATAACACTGATTGGGATGTGGCAATGGTAGAGCAATATAATGCTTCTAAAAAGAAGATGGAGAAGCACCCCACGCTACCCAGGAAAAGTTCCTGACTGCAGGAGTCTGGCCGGGGGCAAAATCCCATGTTGATCCATGAGTGTTTTATTCTGGAATACTAGGGGACTGAATAACAAGGGGAGGAGAAGGGATCTGAGGTATGTTATTAATAAAGTGGGTCCGTCTGTCATTATCCTGGTTGAAACTAAACTCAGGTCTCCTACCAAAATCTAAAAGTTTGTGCTTCCGAAGTATTGGATCACTATTACTAATTTTGACATGTCGGAAGGGGGGCGGATCATAATGGGCTTCAACCCGGCAGTATGGAATGCTTGTCCGCTATCTAAATCAGATCAGCACATTTCTGTTACTTGCAATAATGTGGGAGGGTTCATGTGTGTTATCACAGGAGTATATGGTCGAAACACTCATAGGGAAAGGGTATCCTTATGGAAGAGCCTGGTGACTGATTGTGGAATGATGAATTCTATACCATGGTTGGTGGGAGGCGACTTTAACAGTGTCCTTTATACAAGAGATAAAATCGGGGGCAGGAAGCTAGACGATTGCATGGTGCGGGATTTCAATGATTGTGTGCATAGTTGTTTGCTGCAGGAGCTTAAGATAGTGGGGAATCGGTACAGTTGGTGCAATAACAGGGTTGGTAATGCACGGATCTCTGCTCAGCTTGATCGGGTCTTTGGGAACACATTATGGTTTGATAAACTTCCAGACTCATATGTAACTTATTTGGAGTCGTCGTCTAGTGATCATTCTCAGATGGATGTCCAACTTCATAGTCAGGTACATAGCGGTGCCAAACCTTTTAAATCCTATAACTACTGGCTTTCTTGTCCAGGTTATAAAGATTTAATTACCAAATTCTGATTCTATCAAGGAGAGGGTACATCCATGTTCAAGCTTGTGCAGAAATTGAAGAATTTAAAGCCGGCCCTAAGGAGTTGGGCTAGGGATTATCAAGCAGACAGGTTGGTGGAGAAGTTCAGAAGGAAACTTGCTGAAACCCGCAATAATCCCCTCATCAACCACGATCGCTCTCTTCAGGAAATGGAATCTCGGTATCTTAAGGAGTTGATCGATGCAATGAAGCTGGAGGAAGACATGTTCAGACAAAAAAGCAGGCAAGAGTGGCTTACCCTTGGTGATAGAAATACAAAGTTTTTTTATAATGCCATGAAATCAAGAGCTAGCCGTAATAATCTGAATCACTTGATTGATAGATTTGGGACGCAGAATAATGTCTACAGTGATTTGAGTGTGGAAGCTCCTACTTACTTTAAGGAGCTCTATAACCAAACAAATTATGCTAGCTCTTTTACGAAACTTATTCCTAAGCGCATTTTGACAGAGGAGACTACTTCTTGGCTTATTAGAAGAGTATCTTGTGAGGAGATTAAGGCAGCTGTGTTCCAAGTCGGCCCTGATAAATCTCCCGGCCCTGATGGCTTTAACGGGTTTTTCTACCAGAGGAATTGGGAACTTGTTGGGGACGATGTGATTAATGCAGTTAAATCCTTCTTCAGAATGGGTTCTTTACTCAGGCAGGTTACTCATACGTTTCTAGCTCTGGTGCCAAAGAAATCTAATGCATCAGGCTTGGGCGACTACAGGCCTATTTCTTGCTGCAACGTCCTCTATAAATTCATCAGTAAGATCATTTGTAACATGTTAAAAGAGGTGGTGCATGAACTAATATCTCCTAATCAGGCAGCATTTCTAAAGGGACGTCTCCTATCTGACAGCACTTTGATTGCCCATGAACAGATCAGAGATTTTAATAATCCTATGGGGAGTAGAGCTTGTTTAAAGCTGGACTTAAGGAAGGCGTTTGACAGTGTGAATCGGGATTTCATCCTTTACTTCCTTCAACAAATGAGATTTCCCGATACTTTCATTAGCTGGATAAGAGAATGTATTACTACTCCCACATTTTCCGTCATGGTTAATGGGTCCCCCTGTGGTTTTTTTGGAAGCAACAGAGGGCTGAGACAAGGTGACCCCCTCTCCCCCTATCTATTTGTTATTGTTATGGAGGCGTTTTCTATACTTGTTGACCAAGCTATCATGGCTCGATCAATCCAACCTATGAGGCAGTCTGGCTCTATTTCACACCTCTTATTTGCCGATGATCTCCTGGTCTTCTGCCGTGCTAACAAGCCTACTTTTTTGGGAATCAAAAACCTGTTGAATGAGTTCTACTACTACACTGGTCTTCAGGTGAACTGGGACAAGAGCGCATGTATATTTAGCGAGGGAGTAAAGCAAAAATACCAACCGGTGGATCTTTTGGGTATTACTCCTGCCTCTTCAATCAGTACTTATCTTGGGTTACCCCTCTCTCTTAAGTATCCCACCTCCACTAATTACAAGAGGTTGATAGACAAATGTAAGAAGAAGATGAGCGGCTGGTCCTCTTCCATGCTCTCTATATCGGGGAGAATAGAACTGGTCAAGACAGTCATCCACGGAATGGTGGCATTCTGGATGCAAGTGTTTCATATCCCGGGAAGTGTCTTGAGATCGATTTCGATGGCTTGTAAGAAATTCATTTTTGGAAACACTAAGGCTTGGGCGTGGGAGGATATTTGCAAGCCAAAGGCTGAAGGAGGGGTGGGTCTCAGATTATTGGAGGAGCTTAACGTGGCGGCGGGCATTCGGCAGATCTGGAGATACCTTTCCTCCGATTCTATCTGGGCGGCCGATATGAGAATCAGGTACGGGCACCAGGATCGCTTTTTCAAAGCAAAATCGATTGTTTCTCATTCGGGATCATGGAAGCGTCTCATTAGGGGCCAAGTTATGGCTCAGAAGTTCATTCGGAGACAGGTGCGCAATGGGGAATCGACTCGATTCTGGGTTGATCCGTGGCTGGAGGGTGGGACTTTGGCCGAACACTTTGCTGTTCCGGGTGGGGCTGAGGAGAGGCTTGTATCGGACTATTGGGAGCCTGGACGCGGTTGGAGCTCTACAGCCGAGTTGAATCCCGTTCGCCATTTATTGCAACGGGTTGAGCTGAAGCCCGGAATTGATGGCTGGAGATGGCTGCCGGGTGACGCATTCTCTTTCAGACAAGCTTGGGATGGCGTACGGCGTAGAAACCCACCATTTGGACTCCACAAGCTGGTTTGGTTTGCAAACAATGTGCAAAAATTTTCTCTGACATTACTAAGAGCTTTACGGGGGAAGTTGCTAACTAAAGATAAGATTAGCAGATGGGGAGGAGATGCCTCTATCACGCCTTCTTGTGTGCTTTGCGATGGTGATGAGGTAAAAAATATCGAACACTTATTCTTTCAGTGCCACTATTCCAAATATTTACTTCACAGGGCTACGCTTAAACTTAAGATATCTCAACAAATTGCCCCTTCCTTACCAGCTGTGGGACAATACATACTTGATACATTGGGAGTTAAGGGGGTCATGAGTCTGCTTGCGAGGCAATGCCTCGGGGCCATGGTTTGGCACATCTGGAGAGAAAGAAATAGAAGGGTTTTGAAGGGGATAGTAGAATTTCGACTGTCCTGTTTGAAGAGATAGCGGCTGACATTAGAGTGGCCATGCATAGTCATGACCCGACCACTGCAACGGAGAAGGAGGTATTCGGAAACTGGGACATTAAGGATAATGGCTGAGATTGATTCTCTATTTATTTTTTTCAGATGTATTTTATTGGGGGATATGATTCGGTGAGGGTTCTTCTAGTAGTGAGTGACGGCGCCTGTGCCATATCCTCACTCTAGTGAAACCCCAACCCTATCATAGTCCCTTTGTATTGATACATTTTTGTCTAGAAGGAGGTATTCGGAAACTGGGACATTAAGGATAATGGTTGAGATTGATTCTCTATTTATTTTTTTCAGATGTATTTTATTGGGGGATATGATTCGGTGAGGGTTCTTCTAGTAGTGAGTGACGGCGCCTGTGCCCTATCCTCACTCTAGTGAAACCCCAACCCTATCATAGTCCCTTTGTATTGATACATTTTTGTCTATAATATATTACTAACCTTTCATATATATATATATATATATATATATATATATATATATATATATATAGACATATATATATATATACATCAGTTCTATGTTCATCGTGCTCACATTTAAAAAAAAACATCTTTGTATAAACTTATTTTTTTTATTCGCAAAACAAATTACTACCTCACCCTACTCTTCATTTCTCCGTCTAACTCTTTTTCCGGGTTGAAATTTTCTACCATCTGCTCACTTTTTCTACATAATTTTTATAAGTAATATATATATATATATATATATAATGATAAAAAATGATTCCCGCTAATTGCGGAGGGGCGATTCCTGAAGATCCGGGCGGCGGCAGCGATTCTGGATCTCACGGCGAGGAGGCGCTCCGTCATCGCGAGGGAAGGGGGAGCAAGGAGGCGACTCTGGATCTCACGTCGAGGAGGAGCTCCGACACGGGTAGCATTGCTGAGGTGGGGAATTCTTCGGCCCAGGCGGTGCTTGGCGAATCTGACATTGGGCCTCCTGCAAGCGGTCGGGGGGAGATCCATCTGCGTTCCAGGCCCGCTGACAATGGTGAGAGACGGTGGATTCTACCCAAGGGTAGTGTTGGTGACGCGGGGGCAGGTTGTTCTTCGGTACATGCTATGCAGGGCAGATCGGGCGGTGGATCTGCGGATTGCTCTGGTCGTATTGGGGGATCTGCTGTCATTGATCGGGGCGAGGTTGTTGGAGGTGATCGGCGTTTGGCGGTAGGGGATGGAGTGGGCAGTGCTGCTGAGGAAGGTTGGGTGACTGTCCGTCATGGCCGTCCCCCGGCTCCTCAAGGTAGACCAAGAATTAATCCGGGGCGTGCCGATGCATCTAGACGTCCTTCTTATGGGCGCTCTCTTCCTGCGGCCAAGCCTGCCTTTGTGGGGAAAGTATCGTTTGTTGCACGTAATGTGTTCGCTCATAGGCCGCAGAGACCCGAGCATATTCCTCCTAGGCCTAAGGCTCCTCTCACTGTTAATGCTTGTGCGGTAAAGAGGTCGTGGCTTGATGTTTGCGCGGAACGTCGTTCCTATGGGGCGGGTCTTGCAATGTCGTTAGTGCCCCCTACTACCCTTGCGGATGGTTCCATCCGAGCTAGGGTCTCGGGGTCGTTGGTTGAACGGGGGGCGGTGATGTGGAAGAATACTCTGGTGGGATATGTTTTAGGCGATACCCCCTACTATGGTCAAATTGTTGCGTGGATGGAGAGGCTTTGGAGGCTTAAGAAGAAGGTGCAAGTCTATTCCAAGGATAATGGGTTCTTTTACTTCAGGTTCGAGTCGGCAGAAGAATGTGAAAGGATACTAAGAGGGGGGCCCTGGCTTTTTGATGGCAGATTGGTTGTGTTGAAGAAGTGGAACATGAATCTTATCCATGATAGAGACATTCTCACCTCGGTTCCGGTGTGGGTTCAGCTTCATGGGCTTCCATTATATATGTGGAATTTGGAGACACTCAATATAATTGCCTCGGTGATTGGTAACCCTATGTGCTTGGATAGGGCCACGGCAAACTTAGAGAGGATTTCCTATGCGCGGTGCCTTGTTAAGGTGGAAGCTTCGTCAAGCTTACAGAAGTCTGTGGAAGTGGAGTTAAATGGGGGGGAAATTATTACCCTGGAAGCAAAATTCGAAGGAGAGCCACCGAGGTGTAGTAAATGCGTTTGTTTTGGTCATACTGATAGCCAGTGCCCAGGCGCTGGCGAGCCCCCTTCAATCCAAGGAGATGGGAGTGCGGCGGATTTGGGGGAGCATTGCTCAGAAGGAACTTTGTTATCTCCGGACGTTGTGGTGTTGAATGGGGGGCCTCCGGTTCCTGCAGATGTGACTAATGCGGTCTCTGTTTCTCTTGGAGGCAACGGTGAACAATTAAACAACAGAGGGGGGGGTCATGGAAAGGTCTGCCCTACGGTTGGGGGAGAGAAGACCCAGCGAATGCCTGAGGTAGCGGAGGGGGTAACTGAACTGACTACCTCCGGGCTATCGGGGGAGGCCCAAGGATCTGGTGACTCGGGTTTCACTGAGACCCTAGGTGAGCCGCCTGCTTGTGGTGAGGGCGGCACTTCCGCTAGCCAGGTCCCGGTGGTTGTGGGTCTCCGTCCGGAGGTGAATGATGCACTTCCAGTTGGCCGGATTTCTCCAGTTAAGGTGGGGAGTGATGCTGGCTTGGTTGGCCTCCATGAAAGCCGGGTTTCTCCTGTTAAGGTGAGGAGTTCTTCTACACAGCCATCACTTATTGATGGTCATTTGGGGGAGGATGTGGATCTTATCCCACGTGTGTTGGCTGTTGACAATCCTAATTGGGTCGTGGAGGAGATCAATCTTACGTAGGCTGAGGAAATCAGGAAGGAGAGAAAGAAATCTGAATGCCAGGCTGAATCCAGTGCTAGGCGGAGTGCCAGGATTCAGAAGAGTATTCCCAAAAACCCGGTTAGTTAATGACGATTTTCATTTGGAATACAAGGGGGCTGAATAACCCTGTTCGTAGACGAGATCTTAAGGACAGACTCACCCACATTAAGCCATCGGCTGTTATTCTGTTGGAGACGAAGCTTAGGTCCTTGGCGGCAATTTATAGCTCTCTTTTGCCCAAACACTGGAGTTTTTTTGACAACTTGGACAAAGCACATGGTGGCAGGATTGTGATGGCTTTGGACCCAGTGGTTTGGAAGGCCACCCTTTTTTCATCTTCTGATCAACATGTCACTATATCATGTACTAACTCAGGTGGCCTCGTCTGCGCTATTACTGGAGTGTATGGTCGGAATACTATGGGAGAGCGTAAGGATTTATGGACTTCGCTAAAATGTGATGAGTCATCTTTGAATAAAGGATTGTGGATGGTCTGTGGGGATTTTAACTGTGTACTTTCTGCTGCTGACAAAATTGGGGGACGGAGGTTGGTGCAAAAAATGCTTTTTGACTTCAATGAGTGTATTAGCTCCTGCCATCTTCTCCAGCTCAAGAGCACCGGTTACAAGTTTAGCTGGTGTAATAATAGAATGGGCGAAGGAAGGATCACTGCTCGGTTGGATAGAGTTTTCGTTAATTGTGATTGGCTCAGTCGGCTCTCTGAATCTTTTATGGAGTACTTGGATCCTATTTCTAGTGACCATTCGCCGATGGTTGTCAGGCTACATACTCAGGTACATTCTGATCCCAAGCCATTCAAATACTTTAATTACTGGAGCAAATGTTCTGGGATTCCTGAAATTGTGGACGAGAGTTGGGGGTGCTATGTGGCAGGTTCACCTATGTATTGTGTGTCCCAAAAGCTAAAGAATCTGAGACCATTACTTCGCAAGTGGGCTTTTAATTATAATGCGAGTAAGATGGTAAATTTGAGCCGGTCCAAACTGGAAGGTATTAGGAAAAATCCTCTTTTGACTACTGTTGAATATTTACAAGCTCAGGAGCAGGCTGCGATGAATGAGTTAGCTAGTGCTATGAGTCTAGAGGAGGAGATGTTCCGTCAGAAGAGTAGGCAGAATTGGATCTCTTTGGGGGATCGCAATTCTAAATTCTTTTATAATGCTATGAAGTTAAGAGAAAGCTACAATTGTTTATCACATTTGGTGGATGCCCAGGGGAGCAAGACTGGATCCTTTGATGTGCTGAAGAAGGAAGCTGTTGATTTCTATGTGGGGTTATATAACCAAAATCACTATAATTCAACGTTCCATCCTATTACCCCCAAACGTATTCTTACAGAGGAGGCTTCCACCTGGTTGAACCGAAGAATTTCTGATGAGGAAATCAAGAATGTTGTATTTCAGATGAACCCTGATAAGGCACCTGGACCAGATGGTTATAACGCGCATTTCTTTCAACGCTATTGGTACAGGATTGGAGATGATGTGACTCGGGCGATCAAGTCCTTCTTTGCATCGGGCAAGCTTCTAAGGCAAGTAAATCACACCCACCTTACGCTGGTTCCTAAGAATTCTAATGCTTCCTCTCTTAGTGACTATAGGCCTATTGCATGCTGCAACGTATTATATAAAATTGTCAGCAAGATCATAAGTAACAGGCTCAGGGTGGTGATTCATGAACTTATCTCCCCTAACCAGGCGGCTTTCCTTAAAGGGAGGCTATTATCAGATTGCTCCCTTATTGCGCATGAACAGATCAGGGACTTCAGCAACCCTATGGGGGGAAGGGCTTGCATTAAGCTGGATTTGAGGATCGCATTCGATTCAGTGAACCGGGAATTTGTTCTACACTTTTTGGGTCAGATGGGATTTCCTATTATTTTTATAAGGTGGATAAGAGAATGTATCACCTCGCCTACTTTTTCTGTGATGGTTAGAGGTTCTCCAGTGGGGTATTTTGAAGGCAACAGGGTAATTAGGCAAGGGGATCCTCTCTCTCCTTACCTATTCGTTATAGCTATGGAAGCTTTCTCTATTCTTATGGCTAATGCTCTTGCCAGTGGGGCTCTTCAGCCCATGAGGCGGTCGTGCTCCATTTCTCATCTTCTGTTTGCTGATGACTTGCTTGTGTTTTGTAGAGCTAACCTTAAATCCTTCAGGTGCATCAAGTCTTTGCTTCGTGAATTCAAGGACCTTACAGGGTTGCACGTGAATTGGGAAAAGAGTAAGGCAATTTTTAGTAAGGGCACCAAGGACAGGTCGGTTCTTGCGGATTGCCTAGGTTTACAGATTTCCACCACACTTACTACATACCTTGGTCTCCCTTTGTCGTCCAAATATCCCAAAGCACCCATGTACAGCAGATTGGTAGATAAGTGCAAGAAGAGGCTTATGTGTTGGACGTCAACTAAGTTATCTATTGCTGGGCGGATTGAGCTGGTAAAGTCGGTCGGCATGGTGGCGTTCTGGATGCAAGCCTACCATATGCCATACACTGTTGTGCGAGAAATCTCATCTCTTTGCAGGCGGTTCATTATGGGTGTCTCACGTGCATGGGCTTGGAGGGATATCTGCACCCCAAAGTCTGTAGGTGGAGTTGGTATTCGGTTGTTGGAGGATCTCAATGTGGCATCTGGGATTAGGCTGACGTGGAGGTTCCTTACTTCCACGAGCTTATGGGCGAAGCAAATGAGAGCCAAATATGGAGGAGCGGATGGGTTCTATGCGGCTAAGGGTTTATTGACACATTCTGGCACCTGGAAACATATGCTGAATTGTAGGGAGGCTTCCAGTAAACTTATCAGGCGGGTTGTGAAGGACGGACGCTCTACCCTTTTCTGGCACGACTTCTGGCTTGATTGCGGACCCTTGAGTAACCTGGCGACGGTACCTCCGGACTCCACTATGAAAAGTGTTAGAGATTACCGGGTTCAAGGGGCTTGGTCAAATGATCCTGCTATTAGAAATATCCGGCATCACCTAGCTAAGGTGGTCATCGTGCAGGGATCTGATAGCTGGCGCTGGATGCCTCACACTGCTAGTCGCTTAGTCCATCCAGCTCACTCGGCTACTGGCCCTTCCACGCATTGCAATGCGGGCAGCCCATCTGCGCAGGGCCCCACGGGCGGGCCGAATTCTAAGGCCGCACTGTCCTCCTCCAGCGGCTTGAGTACAGCAGCTATTCCTCCTATCCGTATTCCTGCTACAGTGAGATCGGGCCTTTACCCCTCTAGCCGCAGCTTGCCTTATGCTATTTCCTCTGCTACAGGTGAGTTCAAGTTTAAGGAGGCCTGGGAAGGGGTCAGATTGAAGGGTGAGCTGTTCCGATTCCATAAGTTGGTATGGTTTCAGGGTCACATTCCGAAGTGGGCCCTCACAATACTTCGAGCTTTCAGGGGTAAGCTACTGACAAGGGATATTATAAGTAGATGGGGTTTGAATTTACCTGTTAACTGTGTGCTTTGTGATGATGATATCATGGAGGATATAAGCCATTTATTCTTCGCCTGTCCATACACCAATTACCTGCTTAAAAGAACGCTTCTAAAATTAAATGTCTCAAGCCGGGTTGGTACGTCCCTTGTTGATATAGGAGAATTTTACTTGTTGAATTTTGGGGGTAAAAGTGCTCTGTGCAGATTAGCCAATACTGCTCTCTCTTCGATGGTCTGGCACATTTGGCATGAGAGGAATTGTAGAATTTTCGAAGGTAAACGCAGAGGAAAAATAGAGATTTTTGAGGTAATTTCGGCGGATATCAGAATTGCCATGATGGGCCAGGATCCATCGTCCTCTGAGGAGGAAGCTGTATTTTCAAATTGGGAGTTTCGGGATTTGGGCTAGGCCTTGTATTATGATTTTTTGAGCTGTGTATAGTGGGCGTAGACTGCAGATTCTCTAATAAAGAGTGACGGCGCTTGTGCCCTCTCCTCTTTTTATAGAATCTTCATTCCTACGTACTATATTATGTATATTTCTTTCAATCAATAAAGATATTCTAACTTTCCATATATATATATATATATATATATATACTAGTCATAACCCGTGCCCGCGGGCACGGTTCATTTAAGATTTCCCCTGTAAAATATTTGTTCGCCGAAAAATTATTTTTACAGCCAAAATTTAACAGAACAATAAATTAGCTTAAAAATATTTAGCGGCACGGACACCTTCGGCGCGGACTTCTTCGGCGCGGAACAACAAATTCGGCGCAGGCGCCTTTGACGCGGAACAACAAATTTGGCGTCGAACAACAAATTTGGTGCCCGCGCCTTCGGCGCGGAACAACAATTAGCGTAAAAAAATTTAGCGGTTCGGCGCACACACCTTCGGCGCGCTGGGAATACAACCATATTTCCCAACTCATCAAATTAACAGCAGCAAATCTTGGGTATTATCAAAGTGCTTCTTCAACCCTAAAATGAAACTCTTAAGCATAAAAGAGGCAAAAAGAAGAAAAACACCATGAATCATCATCATCATCATCATCATCGCCCCCAAAATGATTACTACGAAAACCCCGGACGTCGACGTGGTTTCTTTTGCTGTGGGTAGAGGATGCGGAGTTGGTGGTTGCGTTCTTCTCGGCCTCGAGGACAGTGGCTAGGGTAACGGTGCTGGTGCTCTGGTAAAAGCTGGAGTCGTCATCTTGAATTTTGAGGTCACGGAAGTTAGAGGATGACTGAGGATGGAGATCAGATCGGAGTGTGTCATCTACGGATGGATGTGCCTCCATTGATTTCTTCGAAACTAAAAATGGAAATTTGATCGAAAACATCAAGAAAATTGATGAGATGTGACTTAAGAGAAAAAATGAAGGCATTACACAAAACCAAAACAACCACAGCATCCAAAATTCAACCTTTTCAACAAAAAAAAGAAAGAAAATACAAAAATCTCATCAATTTTGTGACATAACCACACGCCCAAAGTCTCATCCATCAAAATAAAAAAGATACATTTGCAAGCCACTACATGCTATTTCACAAATTACATTTCAATTACTATTACTGTTTAGGCCGTTTGACGATCAGGCATTTCACATTCTGCGCGCAATGGTTGCTCATGCCTCCCAAAAATACCCTGCAATTCAAAATCTTACATTTCAAACTCACATCAAAACATAGATTTTCTAAAATCCAAGTGCAATCCAGTGTCACTAAGTAAATTATATTAATTTCCTCTTAATTAGACCATAACAATGGCTTCCAATCACCAGCATATCAGCATGAACTTTCTCCACCGTCTCGCAAATCACTTCTCGAGCATCTCCCGTCTTCACCTTTGATTTAACATTCACCTAAAAACCCCAAGTTAACGGCGATTAACAATCCAATTTAGTTTTACAATATTAACGATTTACATTGGGCTCATACTCTACCGTACGTATGGGTAATTCGTGCAAAATCTTTGGGCTTTCTCCGTCACCGTATCCGCCACCTCTGCGCCGTACGGATCCATGCTTGCCATTACGACCGCCGAAAACAAATACCCTGGGAAAACCCAAACTAATTAGCAAAAAATCCACCGACTGAGATGGGACTGGAAAATTACTAAACTGCCCCTCGGCTTACCGGGATCAATTGACAGATAATTGACGGTGTCCTTGGAACTGTCGCCGGGCTGAGGCTTGCCCACGACCACGACGTTGTCGAGGCACCAAGGCTCTCCTCACTGGGGTCAACAGTGACCACGATCATACGACCGCCTTCGCTTGAACCTCATCATGCTCGGATGGATCTTCATATCGATCAAATAGGTTTAATAGATCTGACAATCAAAACATGATGAGATCCTACAGATCTAACCTCAAAAGATCGAGCAATCAAGAAAAATCGATCAAAATATTAGGGAATACTAAGAAATCCTACAGATCTAACAAACCTCATGCTTGCAGTCTCGATCCTACAGATCGGAAACGGATTTGGACCTGCTACTCGCGCGGACGGCGATATCATGCCCTGAGAGCTGCAGCCATATTCTCATCTCTTTCCTGCACAAAGCTGCGATTTTTCTTACCTTTCTCGTTCTCCCTGGAAATCCTCTCAACGACCCAGGTGTCAGATCACCTAGCTTCTGAAATCGCCGGTTCCTTGAGACCATCGGCACACTTGAGACCTTTAAGCAACAGAGGTGGCGATCAAGAGACAAAAAAAATAGATGAGATCCTACAGATCTAACCTCAAAAAATCGATCAAAATAATATGGAAAATAAAGTAATCCTACAGATCTAACAAACCTCATGCTTGCTGTCTCGATCCTAACCAAAAATTCGGTGCATGCCAAAAATCGATCAAAATATCTGAGGGTTACTTTCATGTGGGAAAACAAAGCCATGAAAACACATGATATAATTAAGAATGAACGATCTTGGGGAACTGTGATCAAGATAAGTAACTACTTGGCTTTGGGCGCCACTGCAAGTTATTTGGGTGATTTGAGAATATTATTTGAATTAAATCAAAAACTACACTCGGTTTATGTCTTTGGTGTCCAAAACGATTAGTTTACTTTCGAAGCAGTCCAAAAAAAAATCTTGAGAGCGGATTCAGACTGATTCTTGGAGACATTCTTGGAGAGCGGATTCTGACTGAGGGTTACTTTCATAAGGGTTACTTTCATGTGGGAAACAAAAATCGATCAAAATATCTGAGGGTTACTTTCATGCGGGCCAAAAATCGATCAACCTACAGATCTAACAAACCTGATGAGATCTAACCAAAAATCGATCAAAATATTTGGGAAAACAAAGATATTCGCACCGTAAAATAAGCTGATGTCTCGATCGTCCTCTCTCCTCAAGCTTGCTGTCAGATCGTCCAAGCTTGCTGTCCGTAAAATCGATCAATCCCCAAGCTTGCTGTCCGATCAAAATATTAGAAAAATTGATCCCCCAAGCTTGCTGTCTCATTCCCATTGTTTTCTAGTTCCCACGCTTTTGAATAACTGAGGGTTACTTTCTTATGGACAGTGGGTAATAATAACAATTCTCTTCCCAAAAAATCATCTTACTCTATCCGAAAAAACTCTTGCCATTCCCAAAAAAGACCGTTGATCTCCCCCATGTCACGCAAACAAACGGGCTGAGTCAAATGGGACCCAACTGAGATCCACAATTCTCCAAGCAAAGCTTCATCTTTACCATTCATTTCTCTAGATTAAATCATGGCCGTCTTTTATCAACCAGTTTGTCCTAGTCAGCTTGTCCTAGTCAGCCCTAGGATTCAAAAATCGCTGTCAAATGTATAATATATATATATATATATATATATATATATATATATATATATATATATGATACCGTATTTTCACGTGATCCTTTTTATCTATTTCAATATTTTGAGCAATATCTTAGTTCCATCCAACCAGTTATCTCATTATCCTCTCCTTATCCAAACTCGTTCTTTCCGATCTTGTTTCGTTTCGCTTTTGGTTTCAGTTCCTTTCTTTCATGTAGACAATTGTGCTTGTAGTTTCCTGTGTCAACTCTAGTTTAGTAGTGGGCCCTTGGTTTTGTAATGTCGTTGTGGTGTATGTTTGTAGGTAGAGCATGTGAACCGGTACAAGTGTGCTACCTTTAGGATATTAGTGATTGTCTCTTGTGTCGTGTATGTATACTCAGTGTGGTCCATGATATACGTATGGAGTGGTCTGAATGATGGTATTCATATAGGTATGGATAGCGTCATAGAAGGCAACTCCTTAGACTTAGTCTTTCGTATTATTGAATAGCTTATCCTGGCTGCATGTAATTGTATCAAAACATTTGTTTTCTTTCAAAACCAAATCTTTAAAGTTTTTGAAACTAGCTCACAAGATCACAACCCACCTATCTTCCCTCATCCAGTACCACCACTCCACACGTTTTTACCCACATGTTTTAAAAAAATATTTCATTGGCCTTAAGTTTTCCTTCCTCTTCTCTCTTCTTTCTCTCTTCGAAATGTCATATATGTTTATTGTTGTTATATTTGGGACTAGCTATTATTACTATAGGATCTTGTGTGCGGGTAGGTATAGTGTGTGGTGAGATATGTAATACCGATGATTAATTGATTTTGGGACACAAGGATATGAGATTAGATTTCCTTGGATGAAAAGAATGAGGTGTCCAAGACTTATTTATAATACCGATGTGTGAAGGACCCAATGGAGAACTCTGATTGGATGAAATTATGTATAGGGAGATGAAAACTTAATCGATCTGAAACTTAGACGAGTGATAGATAAGAGTAGCTAGGACGGGATAGTATAATTTAGAGTGATCATGAGAATGGGTAGAACATTTAAAGCATCAAGATTCGATTATTAAGTTGACGTGAGAAGACAATGGAAGTAATACGACATGTTGAGATGAATGAGATGTTATGAAGATGGATTTTAGTATTATTAGGAGGTTAGATGTTAAGGGTAAGGATAGATGTAGTTTTTGGTTCATTGATTTTGGGGAATAGAATTATGAGTTAAGGTGACGGATGATATATTGGGGACACGATGATTGTTGAATTGTGGACGGCAATGTGGACCTATAGTTAGGTGCTAGGGTGTATTTCTAGTTGTAGCATTAGCCAGTGGAGAAACGTGTTATGGCGAATTATCTGAGGAAGGATGTTTGAAGTTGCGGGATAGCGATCACTGTGTGTAGATATGGGAGTTGTAGGCATAAGTGTTTATGGATATTATTATTATTATCAGTATAAGTGATTCCGAGGGCGGAATCATTTCTAAGGTGGGTAGAATGTAACGGCCGGCCATCCCTCTCCGGCCACCTCCAGCCGCTGCCGCCACTGCCATTCAACTCCCCTTTGACCCCCCAATCATCTCCAACTCCAATTACCCTCTTCCCTCATCTCTATCTCCCTCAAAACATTTTCAAACACAACCCAAACGACAGTTTTACAGATCTGCGCCACCGCCGGGAAAACTCACGCCCACCGACCATCCGGCCACCTACAACGACCAACCTACTGCCGTTGGACTCCTATCGAAGCTCCCTACCAACTGCAACTTTATCACACTCATAGCCCACCTGTAGCTCCCAGAATCCTCGTCAGAACACGTCGTATCGGCTGTTTTTCACAGATCTGGAAGCTGAACTTCGCCGCCCGCACACGGCCACCTCCGACCACCCCCGACGACAACTCCACTGCCGTTGGCTTCGTCTGGAAGTATTTTACCTTCTGCAACTTCCCGTTTTTGTTGTTCGTTGCTGAAATTCCGCTGAGACGTGCGACAACGGATGTTGCGTGAATCTGTCCTCTCCGGCTTCTCACGGCCACCCACCGCCGTACGCTCGCGCCGTCGGCCATCCACCAGGCCGAGCATCTTCCTCTGGTACTACTTCATCTACCGATAGCCCCCTTGGACTCTCAGAGTTCACGTGCATTGCCGCATACACGTACTTTTAGCCGACGTCGCCATTATCGTGAAGATTCGTTGCGCTACTCGCAACGGGAGGAGAATCGATGTTAGCTCGCTGATTTCACGCTACCACCCCACTGTCCAGAGATACCTTGCTGCGCTACCCGTGACCGAGGAGTTCCAGACGACGCCGACGTTTCGCCGTTCAGACCCGACTTCCGCTTGTTGGACGACATCACGAGGTTAGTTTTCCTAACGAGTAGTAAAACACACACCGTAGCTAACCAAAACCTAAACTAAAATTGGACAATTTGAACTAAATTTATTATTAGCATCTGTAAAATGATTGCCCACCGTAGGAAGATCGACGAACGGACTATTTTTCTGTGCACATAGGGTAGACGTCGATCTAGACTGAACAAAAACATCAAAACGTGACTTTTTGACTGATAGGGTAGTCCCGTCATTTTAGAAACAAACCCTAATAGGATTTGTTGAAAACGCGAACTGACACCGTCGCCGTGACCCTGTTTCAGACGGACTACCGCAGACGAGACGCTTGGACGGGACGCTCGTGACGGACGACACACTCGCCACCGCAGGAAAGTGTACTCACTTGCACTTTCGGCCGTGTTTAGACCTTAGACTCTTAGAACTGTGAAAACGTAAACAAAGAGAACCGGACTTGAAATGATAGCGTCTGGGACCCCCCTTGACGGCTTAGACTTGACTAAAAAGTCTAAGTGCAACAACAACAATAATTAACACCTTAGGGTTTTCCTGTGTGTGCGTGCGTGTAGACCCCCTAGAATAACAATTCCTTGTGTGTCATGTCATGTCATGTTACACTAAAAAGCCTCCGGGCGTTTCGGATGCTCTCCACGCGAGAGTGATCCCTGTTATATAAAAAGCCTTTGGGCGTTTTGGATGCTCTCCACGCGAGAGTGATCCCTGTTATACAAAAAGCCTCTGGGCATTTCGGATGCTCTCCACGTGAGAGTGATCCCTGTTATACAAAAAGCCTCCGGGCGTTTCGGATGCTCTCCCAGCGAGAGTGATTCATGTACCTTCTTGTCCTGAGCACTTGGGTTGGGGTAGGGTTGAGCGTGCGCACGGGGAGAGGGTCTGATCCCCTTCGAACCATAAGGCGTGAACCCTTCGAGTCACACGTGTCTTGTCCCGTCCTGTCTTGTCCTGTCTTGTCTCGTCCCTCTTAGGTTAGTCCCGTAGTTGGTAGCACACGCTACGGCTACTGCTTAACGCGTTTACTTTCCCTGTTCCGTTTACTTTCTATAACTGACATGTATAACCTCAGCATGTTAATCAACCAGTAAAACGTTGCTTCAAATTTTAGTACACTTGCAGTAAAGTCTAACCCTCCTTGTAGACTTTACCTGACGTATAATTCCTTTTCTCTTGGGTGTTGTACGTCAGGTGTTGGGCCAGAGCACGTGAACGAGTCAGACATACCGGAGTACGTGGAGCCAGAGGACGACGACCCGGAGTACGTGGAGCCCGAGGACGTTGACCCGAAGGACGTACCTGACGAGGACCAGACTTAGAGGTCTCTTCTAACGCGGACGTTCAGAGGTTACTACTTTTAGCTTCTCTCTTTCGGTAGTTGTTGCCATGCTTAGGCTTCCCTCTTTTTAGACTTTTGTACTCGCTGGATATTAACTCTTTATATTAATGAATGCAACTTTCTTTCTGTACTTTCTGTTGTTTCGAACTTTATAAATGCAAGAACCTGAAAATTTTAAAATGGTACCCCTACAGACGCTTATTGGGCCCGGGCTTCACAGCTCCGGCCCAAGCAGGCCTTAGTCATGCTTCGCCTCCGTATTTTTAGGAAGCGGGGCGTGACAGAGGAGATGTTCTCGAATAACCATAAAGAGCCTCCGGACGATGATTTGTGTATAAAGGAAAAGCTCAAGGAAAATATGACGGAGGAAGAATCTGAGAGAGTTCTTAGGGAAAAGCCAAGGGAAGAGCCGACACGACGACATCCAGTGAGCCCTAAGGAGCCAAGGAACGCTGAGAAGAACAAGCTGAAGCTGATTATGGAGAAGAAACAAGGAGACAAGGACATCTGGACTTCTCCACACTTAAGCCGCCATGACGACATTTAGATATGGAGTCGAGCTCACGACTTAAAACGAGCGCTTCTTGGGAGGCAACCCAAGCGTTTTTCGTATTAATTTTTATGCTTCCATTTAGATCTTAGTTTTGGTTTAGGATAACTTAATTTTTCATTCTGAATAAGCCCTCAAAACCCCAAAAAATTAACTAAGTGTTTTGATGTAGGAAGAATCTTATGGGAAGCTAGAAGAGTCATTCTAAATGGCCGCGTGGTACCAATCCATGCGGCCGTGTGGATGAAAGAAGAAGAAGAGAAGAAGAAGACTGAAAATGACGAATGATGCGACCGCATGGGAAGAGCACACAAGACCGTGTCGAGGGGATATCTTCTAAGCTCTATTTTCAATTCCATACGGCCACATCGCCCAGTCGACGCGGCCACGTAACTTTATGTCAATTCGAGCCCAAAATCCACCTTCTGCAGGGACGATGCGGCCGTTTCACTTCAACCGGAACGACCCACGTGGATCCTCATTTCCATGCCAACATACGCGACTGTTTAAACCAACTCAAAACGGCCGCGTTCCAACCAAAAATTCCAAGGCCAAATTTTCTAATTCGACGCGGTTGTTTAACTAATTCGAAACGGCCGCGTAACTTTTTGTATTCTTGGCCCAAAATAACTTCTTTCCGGGATCTACTTGGCCGTTTGAACTAAAATGACGCGATCGCGTCGACCTCAATTTTGAGCTTCATTTTCTCCCAATTCGACGCAGCGTTTTATCTACTTTACGTGGCCGCGTAACTCGCTGTTTTTCGAGCCAAAAACTCCATGCTTTGTAGGATTGACGCGGTCATTTGGTCTAGATCGACGCGACCACGTCGATCCTCTTTAAATACCCCCAAAGCTATAAACGGTCATTCTGTGCAATAAATTTTGAAACGATTAGTCTTATCTCTCGATTCCCTCAACTCGAGTGACTTCCGATCACTGCAATCTTCTCTCCAACTCTCCCAAATCACTCCCAAAACCCGTTCCCTGTGATCAGCCTCCCTTTCGCCTTCGATTTCAATCGAGTCGAGCTACCGAAGGAAGCCCTAAAACGACTTGTTTGTGGGTTTTTGCGTCTCAAACTCGACGCGAGCGGCACGAGTCTAGTTGCTTGCTCATGATCAGCTTGGGGGAGAGATCTATTTCAGTGAGGAGCTCCAAATTTTTGTAACCTTTTTCATTGCTTGTTAATTTTTTTCGCTATTTTCGCTAAAATCGCTATAATTTGCATGAGTCTACACACACTTCACTTCATACGCCCTTTGCATCACTCACATCACTCACAATTCCTCCGAGAGAGTGCAATAAGAAAGCCACCACTAGCGGCCCCTCCCAGGGCAATGGCAAGCATTGAAAAAGTCAAAATCTGACGATTGCCCAAGCCCATGCAGTTATTGCATGGGGAGATGCACCTCTTCATCCCCCTTAGGTAGACACTCTAGAAATTGAGTTCGTTGACGAGAATCAACGAAGCACATTCACATCCCTTAATGCTAGACCTATAGTGCCGACCAAATTTCCAAGCGCCACCGCTCTTTCTGCACTAGGTCTCCTTGATGTTGTCAGCACCTGCCTCCATAACATCGGATGTGATGAATTCCTAGAGTGTGAGCCTAGGAAATATCCGAGTCTCACTTTGGAGTTTCTCTCCATATTCAAATCCTATCCATCGGGGTTCTCATTCCGTATTATGAATGAAGAATACGGCATGTCTATAGATTCTCTAAACCCCCTCTTTAAGTGGCCTTGAGCACTAGAACCTGAAGTCTGCTGCCACAATTAACCATATCCTCCTAAGTATGATGCCAACATCTTTTAGCTGAGGATCACTGGCCTATCACTCTTCCCCTTCATACGGGCGATGGCGTCTTGCATCATCCACCCTGGCCTCTGTATCATACACCGCATCATAGCAAATTCTCTTTTCTGTCAATACGAGACTGGCCAGGTCTCATAGGATTAGCTCTTCTTCCTCTGGTGTGCCACCTAGCCTTGTGTCCTCCGTGAGGGCACCACCACTATTCCACACTATATCCTTCATGCTGGATCATGGTTGCACTCTAGATTTCTCCACACCCTCGCCAACCCAAGCTCTCATATCTGTTATGGAGGGTTCATCACGATCATAGCCCAGCTTCCTCCCATCAACCTCAAGATCCCTTATTCCATGACTCATGTCCCAGGCCCCACTTCTCTCGATCTCTCTGTGCTCACAAATATGCACAGGATTAGAGCCAATGAGCCCGAGAGATATTATTGACTTCATGGGCCTAATTCCACCCCTTACAATCGTCTCTCGAATCATGCACGCTTTGGACCAGTCACTTCCATGCAGTGGATCTTTCCAGCTGATCACGATCTTTCCCATGCAGCTCAAGCACAACCTGCACAGCCCCAGCCTGACCTTGCCCAGCCCCAACCCCAGGCCCAGCATATTCATAACCCTGCTATCCAATCTGCTTCCACTTATAGTCTCACTGTCAGGCCCATCCTCCATCAGTATATGACATGCGTTTATATTTCATATATTTACGCACGTTTTCTTCCGTGTTTTTCCGTATTTTACCGCCGTCTTATATTCGTTTTCTCGTGTTTTCTTGTTTTCTTTCACTTTTCCGTGTTTTCTGTATTTTCAGGAGTTTACTGGCATTTGGGGCATAAAACGATGATATCATGTGTCCCCGGAGCAACGGGAGGAGTCACGCGTGATCCAGGGGGTCAAACGACGAAGATTGCATCTTTCAGCCCTCACCCGATCGGTTGATCATCTTCAACCGATCGGGTGATGCACGCGTGCACCACCCGGACGCAGCTTGGAGCTCACGAGAAGTCACCCGGTCGGTTCAGTGACCGGGTCAAAAGCTCAAAGTCTCTGGAATTCGAAGCTGATTGACAACCGATCGGGTGACCTTCACCCGATCGGTTCACCTGTAGCCGAATTTCAACAGCCAAGACACGAAGATCCAACCGGTCTCCTCATCCGGTCGACACCAAGATCCAACCGATCGCAACCAAGATCCAACCGACCGGTTCATCCTGACCGGGTGAAACCCCGCATTGCGCTGTAATTTTGTGCAGCGGTTCACCGATCGGTTGACTTGTCAACCGATCGGGTGATGTCGTTTTCTATAAATAGAACCCTAGGTTTCCCAGATTCGGGAGTTGGTTATTTTTTGCCGTTTTCTTAATTTTGTGACGGCTGTAATTTCCCAGTTTTTGTAAGTTTTCATATCTTTGTGAAACTTTAGTATTATCTTAATTTCTTTGCTACCATTGCATTTCTATTGTCGGATCATGATTTTTACGGTCGATTTATGTTTAGATCGCTTTTTCCTAAATATGTGTGAGTAGTTCCCGAATCCGGGATTTTGGTGGAAACCCCTTCGTGGGTTCTCCCCGATGCATCCACAGGGTTAGGAAATCGATAGGGATTAGGAATCTAATGGTTACGCGGGGTGTTTCATTGTCATCGGTGGGAAAAAGACCGCCTTTGACCGTCGGGCCAAGGGGGAATAAACTTGGCGGTTGACTCCCTAGCCATAGCTCACGCCCTTAGCGTAGACGCCGAATCCTAGCGCGCGGGAGCGGCAGGATGAGACGTTGGGAGTTATCGTTGCGAGAGTGCTCCCGGAGTCGATCAGTGTTAATGAACACGGGAGTGCCCACTGATCGAACCCGGGAAGTCCGGTGTATCATCCTGGGCACCGACCGGAATATCGGGCCCATGGGATGCCGGTACCACTTTCAGAGGCAACGTCTCACCATTAGACCCTAATTCCGATCGCTATCCTACCCGTAGGCCGTATCGGAAAGAATCGCATGATGGGGGTGGAAACTGAAGTCCCAGGTTTTTACTTTATATTGTCTATACTTTACATTCCGTTTACTGTGACAAACCCTCATTTGATCCGGGCTAGCTCGCCCATGGGGTGAATTTGATCTTCTCTGCCATAAGCACATCCACACCTCCCTGAGTTCGACCCCCAAGCCACACTACAACACCGTGCGCTTGTGGTTACAAATATTTAAATCTCACGCCCCCGATCCCATCGTTGCACACATTTAGCATAGCACAAAAAGCGGGGGGGGGGGCGTCAAGCTTTATGGCGCCGTTGTCGGGGAGGCAACGTGCTTGTTATTTTTGGATTTCATGAACCCTTGTGTCTAGCTCTCATCCCTACCTCGCGATAATTTTCGCATTCTTATTTTTCCTTTTTTATCTTCTTATTTTTGTTTTTATTTTTATTTCTTATCTTATCTGTTTCTTTCCCACTTCTCGCTTCACGGGTGTTTGTTGTTTTTCATGCACAGGAGTTCAAGAAGTCTCGACGACTTGATCCCCGTCGATCCAGAGATAAACGCCACCCTAAGGCATTTGGCCGCCAAGAAGCGAAGAAGAGAGGATCCTGAAGCCATGGGGGAGAACACCCCGCCTCACAAGTCCCTGTTGGAGTACTCGATGCCTTCCATCGAGTCCACCTCCGCCATCCGTCCTCCAGCTATTACGGCCCAAAGCTTCGAGCTTAAGCCATCTTTGGTGACGTGGATCCAGCAGGATCAATTTTCAGGTGCAGCCATGGAGAGCCCGATTGAGCATTTAGACTCCTTCTTGGAGAAATGTGACACCTTCCGGATAAACGGTGTCATAACTGAGGCGATCTGACTGAAGCTGTTCCCCTTCTCCTTGAGAGATAAGGCCAAGCTGTGGCTTAGGGGGAAAGACCCGAATACATTCAACACCTGAGAGAAGCTCTCAAATGCTTTCCTGACGAAGTTCTTTCCCCCGGGGAAGACCATGAAGCTGAGGAGTGAGATCTCCTCCTTTTCCCAGGCCAGCCACGAGTCCTTGCATGAAGCTTGGACGAGATACAAGGAGATGCAGAGAAGATGTCCCCACCATGAGCTCCCAAAGTGGCAGATCATAAATCTATTTTATAATGGGTTGAGTGACGATTTAAAATCTTCCATGGACGCCGCGGCTGGAGGGTCCTTTATGTCGAGAAGCGAAGAAGATGCCAGACAGATTCTTGAAAATATGTCATCTAACAATGAGCGGTGGTGTGACGAGAGGGCCACACCTAGATCTGGGGGCATCCACAGAGTCGAGGACATCGACAAATTGTCAAGCAAGTTTGATTTGCTATCGACCCAGATCTCCGCATTGATGGTAGCCACCGGTGGCGCCGGTTCACAACAGATTGCTGCGGTAGAGTCCGAAGTTTTTGGAGAGTTCGACGGTGGTGACATCTCACCGTCGTTGGATCAGGCGAGCGCATTATTCTACAATCCTACAGGGAATGCACCTTTTCCACCACGAAACAACTCCAACCCGTCCTACTCTCCCAACAACCGGAATCATCCCAACCTTAGCTACCGAGCGCCTTATCAACAGCCAGCTTAGCAACAACAGTAGAGATATCAGCCGACTAGACCGCAGCAGCAGTTTCAGCAGCAGCAATTCCAGCAGCAACAACCTCCACAACAGTATCAACAGTATGCTCCTAGGAATCAGCAGCCCACCCAGCAGCAGTACAGCCAGCAGAGAGCCATTTCTCCAGTTGAGTCCCTCTTGACTCAATACATAGCCAACCAGGAGAAGATCAATCTGAAGCTGGAGATGGGACAAAGAGTCCTCACTGATCAGGTGACCCAGCTGGGGTTGCAAGTGGCAAACCTTCAGAGAGCGCAGAATTTATTACCGCCATAGCCTGAGGTGAACCCTAGGGGGGTAAACCGGACCTTGGCGCTAACGCATGAACATGAAAACGTGACCGCCATCGTCTTGAGGAGCGGGACACAAATTCCTACTAGAGTGCCACCCAGGGAACCGGAAGCACCACTGGCCGTTGAACGGCCAATTGAAAAAGCTAATGACGACAGTGCCCTGTCGCCAAAAATTTTGGCTCTGGAGGGAACCCCCGAAGAAGATAAGAAGAAATAAGAAGGGAATTTGAGGGTATTAAGCCCGTTGTGCCCTTTCCGCAACGTTTGGCCCAAGCAAAAATCGACGAGAAGTATGGCAAATTTTTTGCCATGGTCAAAGATTTGAGCCTTCAAATCCCCTTCCTAGAAGCTATTGAAACGATCCCCTCCTATGCAAAATTCTTGAAAGACTTGGTGACACTGGGATCTAGAAAAGAGAAGGTCGTGTTAACGGCGGAGTGCAGCGCCCTCATTCAGCGCGCAAATCCGCCCAAGCTCAAGGACCCAGGAAGTTTCTCCATCCCTTGCTCTATTGGGGAAATGCAAATCCAGAGGGCGCTCGTTGATCTAGGAGCGAGTGTCAGCTTAATGCCCCTATCACTGTACAAGAGAATAGGGATGGGAGACTTGGAGCCCACCGGCATTACATTACAACTTGCTGACCGTTCGGTGAAGTATACGGTGGGAGTAGTGGACGACCTCCCCGTCGATGTGAGAGGATTAAAAGTACCGGTTGATTTTGTGGTGATGGACATGCCAGAAGACAAGCATACCCCAATTATCCTTGGACGGCCCTTTATGTCTACCGCCGGAGTTTTGATAGACGTGAAGAACGGAAAACTTTCCCTCAATGTGGGCCAAGAAAGAGTCGAATTTGACTTAGGCTTGTCGATGAAGCATCCAAATCCCCCAGACGATCCTAGTATCAGTATGCTGGAGAACGAAGAGGATAGAGCTGTTGAAACAAGTGCCTGGGAAGTGCTCTCGAGGAATCCTCCCGATAGCTTGGGGGACCTTGGAGAGCATGTTGGCCCCCCGAAGAATGAAGTTGCTGATGAGGCGGTCGCGCGACATGTGATCCCTCCTGGATTCCCTAAGGCTCCTCCTACGAGGAGAAATGGGAAAGAACCCATGGACCTCACTGGTGATGAGGTCCGGATCCTGAAAAAGATGGCGGTAGACGTCAATTTGAGGGAGAAGCCCCCGGATCCAATCGACAAGGGAGGGTAGTTGAGCAAATCTTCTTACAGCCACCGACTACGCCAAAGGGAGAATCTGAAGCGATGCCGCACTTCGGGAATCACCCCTATCGTCCGCCCTGAACATCATCAACGGGCGTCGAGCTAAACGACGTTAAACAAAAGCGCTTCATGGGAGGCAACCCATGTTCTAAACTTTTACTTCCGCTTTTTAGGACTTTTTCTGAACTTTATTTTATCTATTTTTATAAATAAATCCAGTCGAAACAACTTCTGTGAAGGAACTTAGGCGATTTTTGGGTTTTTGCAGAAAACAAGGCCTCAACCGATCGGGTGATAACTCACCCGATCGGTTGGGATGTATCAGCTAACACCCGTATCAGCCACTAAATGAACCGACCGGGTGAAGAAAGAAGTGACCGGGTGAGCAGACCGGGTGACCTGGGGAAATTCTCGGGAAAATTTCAGGGATTTGCCAACCGACCGGGTGACAAGAAGCGAGACCAGTTGAGGGACCGGGTGAGAAACCCTAAACTCTCGGGAAAATCTGTGGAGCGGCCACCCGATCGGGTGAGTTATCACCCGATCGGTTCGCCTGTAGCACTTTTTCAGCCAAAAATTACGACCTAAAGTCAACCGATCGGGTGACTTATCACCCGATCGGTTCGACTTAAACCCTATAACCCGTTCACAACCCCTCGCCCGATCGACTCTTCCGCCGTCGTTTTGCCTTCCAGCTCCTCCCAACGGCCAAAAACTCCCCTCCCACTTCATCCACTCCTCCATTAGCCTCTCTCTCCACCTTCCCCTTTCATCTCTCCACCCATTTCTCTCTCTCTCTCTCTCTCTCTCTCTCTCTCTCTCTCTCTCTCTCTCTTATTTCACATTCTTCTAGCCCTAATCCCCAACATCCACCCCCACTCTCGTATTTTTGCTGAAAAAAGACTGCCGCTGCTCCACACTTCTCCCATTGCACGACATTGGGTCGTCTACAAGCGAGGAACTCGAATTTCTACGGGGTAACTTCGCTCCACTTTTCAAATCTCAATATTTTACCCTAAATATTTGATTTGCTTGGTTGTTCGTGTGTGTGCACTTTGATAGTATTTTGCACTCATTTGCACCACTCACACGCACACATGGCCCGAGAGAGAGAGATAAAGGGAAGGGTATAATGCGGTAGGAGGAACAGTCCCGAAAGAAACGTAAACATACACGTCCACCTCCCCGCACACGTGAGCTGACACTAGCCCCTCCCCCTCCTGTTACCCCCCCTGTGGACCCCATGTTGGGCCCGCATGGGTACCTATTTAGGAACCAAGAGCAGAAAGACTTCTACCACAGACTAGATGCTTGGGGGCATCTATCAACCAAGTTTGCCCACACCCAATCACTCGTTGACCTCGGTGTATTCACCGAGGTCAAGACTCTCTTTGCAAACTTAGGTTGGTTGGCCTTCCTGAACACCATTACGTTGTCTTACCCGTCCCTCACACTTGAATTTCTTTCATCACTGGTTTGTGAGTCGGGGTCGACTGTCATTTTCCGGGTGCGCAACAAAACCATCCGCACCAACCTGGATACAATCAATCGTATATTTGGTTTCCCTATTCTAGGGAATGACGCTATCCGACACTATGGATACCCCCCGGAATTTGACGTCAATAACTTTTGGTTCTTCCTCACCCTACTAGGTCGCTATCCCCGAGGTAAGGCCAAGGCCTCCTCCATCATCCATCCCATATTTCGTCTGGCCCATAGGATCATATCCTCTGTGTTTTTCCCGTGGGATGAGTCAGGCACCGTGACTATCCCTGATCTTTTTATTCACTGGGCCATGACTTTCGCTTTTGTTCGTGATGATGATGGGTTTAGCTTTAGGGCCCCCACTGTTCCCGTCCATGCCGGTGACTGGCTCATTTATAAGCTCCTAGAGATTAGTCGGGCCGGCAAGGGCAAGATTTGTTGTGGGGGAATTATCAACGTCATTGCCTCTTACCCCCAATTTAATATCAACATCCCCCGTGGTCTTCCCGTCACCGCAGGACCCTCACGTCTAGATCTTGACGTCCTGCGGCATATTCATATGATTAAGCCCATTCCTGGTCGCCGTTTCCAATTCAATTATGGCCACCCCCCTCACCCCTACACCATTCTCCCCAACCCCGCCCGCATGACTATTGCTTTACGGGGAGATTGGACTTTTCCGCCCGACCCCGAGTTCTTCACGGGGTTACACCTTCCTTTCCTTCCCCCGGACGCACGTAGATCACCATCCCCTGCCGCCAACTTAGGTGAGCAGGATATTCCTGCGTCCCAGGGAGATATCGGGGCTGGCCCGAGTCACCCTGTTTCTGCTCCCGGCCCCATCACTTCTAAGCACCTTTTTGCGGCCATCTCTGGCCTTATGTCCAGTGCCGGCACGACCACTGCCGCCGACACTACTTCCTCTCCACTTGCCGACACCACTTCCACCTCATGTCAGTCCACCTCCTTTGGTCACTGACAGGTCTCTACCCGTCTTGCTCTCGAGAGGGAGGTCGCTGCTCTCCGTGATCTTGCTAGGTCCTCTGTCCCCTCGGACCCATCACCGTCCTCCTTTCTCGCTCACCCACGCTTCCTCGCACTTGAGAGGAACGTGGCCGCCATTCTTCGCCTCCTCACTTCTCCTCCACAATCCCACCCATCCCCTCCACCTTCACCTCCACCTAGGCGATCTTCCCCCCCTCCCACATCTATTCACATCTCCGTTTCCACTTCTCCTCCCACAACCACTTCTCTCGCCCCTCCACCACCTCCTCCCTCCTCCACCGTCACTGGTTATGTGCGCCGCAAGAAATTGCAGGTGCGCTCCAGATCGCTTCCACCTCCACCCAGTACCGTCACCACCACGTCTTCTCCCCCCAGTTCTATCCCTTCTACCACAGCCTTGATCGTCGTACTTCCACTACCACCCACCACCACCGACACTCCTCCCATCATTCACACTACCTCTGCACCTATCCCTCCACCTCTTTCCCCACTTCTCCGCACACCCCCCATCTCCCCATCCACCCCCCCTTCCGAGGAGGGCGAGGATTCGCCTTCTCCTGATTTTTGATTTCACTTTATTTTTTTTGACATTCCCCTTGCATATCCCTGCACTTTCACGATCATATTTCTTTGCCAGCATTGTCATGCCTAGCTTGGGGGAAGTCTATTTTGGGTGTGTTGTCGTGTTTTATTTTTGTGTGTGTGCTTATTTTATTTTCTATATGACGTGCCATCTTTCTCTTTTTCTTTCTTTTTTTTCTATTTTTCTGTCGTGTGGTTTGATTTTGATTTTTCTTTATTTTCATTTTTCGTATCTGTGTATTTCTTCTTTTTCGTGTCTTTTTGTGTCAGTGCATATTCCCCCCCATTTTCATTTCCCCCCCGTACTCACTCTTATTGCATTGGGGGCAATGCAAGCTTCAGCTTGGGGGAGTCGCACTTTGTGCGTCGTTTGAGTCTTTCTTTTTCGTTTTTGTGTCGTTTTCATCGTGTTTTTAATTTTTCTTTTCTTCTTTTTATCTCTTTCTCCTAGAGATGAACCCTATGATGAATTGCCACAAAATCACACACACCTAGCATAGCATCGATAATGACACTCATTAACCCTAGGATATCGAGTCCTCTTGCATTTCACGCATCGTGGGTCCACTTAGCTTTTTGTGAGTCGTGTGTCGTGCCTAGCTGTTTGGTGTGCTTCTGCTTTGTGATTTTACTTTATATACCTGTCCAGGAATGACCCCTAGATTATCACGCTTTGATATGAATAATGCGATATTTGCTTCTCTTGCATGTTTCTGTATGCATGATTATATATATATCGTATGCTTCATTTTGCATGTGTCGGGATTCCACAATTAAGGACTAGGATAACCCACTTAGCCCATGCTCTAATTAGCGAGAATAGTTTCCTTTGCCCAAGTGTTTAGATTCAGATTTCTTTTTTTTTGTTTTACTTGGTGCAAATCCCCTCGTCGTGTACCGTTCTCCCACTTGGGAGAGTACACATGTATATACCCCCAATATCCAAAAAATCCAAAAAAAAGGAGAAAAGAAAAGAAAAACCCAGAAAGAAATGAAAAGAAAAAAAATTTTGTATAGCCAAAAAGCCAAAAAAAATATACAAATACCCAAAACCCAAAAAAAATCCCCGTATGAATATTTCCCCTACTTGCCGAGAATAAAGGGAAGGCGAGAATTTGCACAGAGTATTCTTCTCCACATCATCTCAACCCCCATCGATTTCGAAAACACTTGTCTTAGGAACTTTTTAGCTATTATCTAGGCTTTAGTGTGGTGATTTCCTTAACCCTAGTTGTGGAGTCCCGGACGCATGATATGTTTCGATTCTCTCTCTATTCTCATGCATGCTTGAACTATATATTCACCGCTTTATTCAATTCGAATCAATATTTGGGTCATATCTTGGATTTGTGTATATCGAGCTTTATCGCATATCGTAGATAGTGACACGGACTGCTAGCGCACGATCACACTCACTCGCGCTTCACCGCGTGGGCCCACGGCACTTGTGTGGACTCGTACTCCTTGGTTTAGTGATGTGATTTGGCGTTTGCTTGCTTGGTGTGTCGTTTTTGATTTTGTTGGCCCTGACGGGCGATCTAGGATATAGAGTTTTTTTTTCTCTCTTTCTCTCTATTTTCTCCCTCCGAGCACCTACTCTCACTCGTCTTCCTCGAGGACGAGGAAGAGTTCAGCTTGGGGGATTTTGACGTGCGTTTATATTTCATATATTTACGCACGTTTTCTTCCGTGTTTTTCCGTATTTTACCGCTGTCTTATATTCGTTTTCTCGTGTTTTCTTGTTTTCTTTCACTTTTCCGTGTTTTCTGTATTTTCAGGAGTTTACTGGCATTTGGGGCATAAAACGATGATATCATGTGTCCCCGGAGCAACGGGAGGAGTCATGCGTGATCCAGGGGGTCAAACGACGAAGATTGCATCTTTCAGCCCCTCACCCGATCGGTTGATCATCTTCAACCGATCGGGTGATGCACGCGTGCACCACCCGGACACAGCTTGGAGCTCATGAGAAGTCACCCGGTCGGTTCAGTGACCGGGTCAAAAGCTCAAAGTCTCTGGAATTCGAAGCTGATTGCCAACCGATTGGGTGACCTTCACCCGATCGGTTCACATGTAGCCGAATTTCAACATCCAAGACACGAAGATCCAACCGGTCTCCTCACCCGGTCGGCACCAAGATCTAACCGATCGCAACCACGATCCAACCGACCGGTTCATCCTGACCGGGTGAAACCCCGCATTGCACTGTAACTTTGTGAAGCGGTTCACCCGATCGGTTGACTTGTCAACCGATCGGGTGATGTCGTTTTCTATAAATAGAACCCTAGGTTTCCCAGATTCGGGAGTTGGTTATTTTTTGTTGTTTTCTTCATTTTGTGACGGCTGTAATTTCCCAGTTTTTGTAAGTTTTCAGATCTTTGTGAAACTTTAGTATTATCTTAATTGCTTTACTACCATTGCATTTCTATTGTCGGATCATGATTTTTACGGTCAATTTATGTTTAGATCGCTTTTTCCTAAATATGTGTGAGTAGTTCCCGAATCCGGGATTTTGGTGGAAACCCCTTCGTGAGTTCTCCCCGATGCATCCACAGGGTTAGAAAATCGATAGGGATTAGGAATCTAATGGTTACTCGGGGTGTTTCATTGTCATCGGCGGGAAAAAGACCGCCTTTGACCGTCGGACCAAGGGGGAATAAACTTGGCGGTTGACTCCCTAGCCATAGCTCACGCCCTTAGCGTAGACGTCGAATTCTAGCGCGCGAGAGCGGCAGCATGAGACGTTGGGAGTTATCGTTGCGAGCTTAGTGCTCCCGGAGTCGATCAGTGTTAATGGACACGGGAGTGCCCACTGATCGAACCCGGGAAGTCCGGTGTATCATCCTGGGCACCGACCGGAATATCGGGCCCATGGGACACCGGTACCACTTTCAGAGGCAATGTCTCACCATTAGACCCTAATTCCGATCGATATCCTACCCGTAGGCCGTATCGGTAAGAATCGCATGATGGGGTGGAAACCGAAGTCCCGGGTTTTTACTTTATATTGTCTATACTTTACATTCCGTTTACCGTGACAAACCCTCATTTGATCCGGGCTAGCTCGCCCATGGGGTGAATTTGATCCTCTCTGCCACAAGCACATCCACGCCTCCCTGAGTTCGACCACCAAGCCACACTACAACACCATGCGCTTGCGGTTACAAATATTTAAATCTCACGCCCCCGATCCCATCGTTGCACACATCTAGCATAGCACAAAAAGCGGGGGGGGGGGCGTCAGTATAGGAGATCTTGACACCTCGTCGAGGGTAGCAGCAGCACTCCTCCACCACCACTTTCATACCTCGATCGTAGGGCTCGATTGGAGGATAAGTTTAGAGTGTTCAGGTCTTCCACCATCTCTGCCTTGACTGAGTTCAGAAACACCCTCTCTGAGTTCAGGTCGTCAATTGACAGCCTCACTCTCGCTGTCGTGACCCTCCAGTCACAGTTCGACAAGGTCTACCAGTACCATTTTAGTGTGGGCAATTACCCTGCTACTGCACCACATCTCCTACCTATTCGCATCCAGCCTCAGACATCTCAGACCCCTAAGCCATCTCGGATTCCTGTGGACCCATACACCTCTACTCCTCATGTGGACACCACCACACTACACATTTCCATCCCATCCCAGCCATCACAGGTGCCTATGGACACTACTCCCACCACACCCTGCATCATTACCATTCCCACCCCACCGGCTCCTCCTTCACCACACCCCGAGATTGTGACCACTCTGCCACCCTCACCTTATCTCAAACCCGTGGTTCCACCCATTTCTTCACCACACACAACAGAGGCCGTGGACATACCCTCCTCTGGAGCACCACCGTCTCCCTCTCCATCCACACATTTTCCCTCACCTCCACATACTTACACACCTACACACACATCCACACCACCTGAGGATACCACAATCATTATATCCCCGTCAACAGAGGACTCATCTCCATCTCCACCTCCACCTCCACCACTTAAATCTGAGGTAGTTCCATCCACTCCATACCCACCCCACATTGACACCACAACTGCAAATTCAGTTGATCCATCCATTCCTTCCACTCCACCCACTCCATCCACCCAGCCACCTCCTGACGGTGGCTTTGCATGATTGGATCACATTTTTGCACTCCCTCTCACCACCAGGCCCACGTATCACACACTCACAAATTTTGGGCACGCTTCACAATAGCTTAGGAGAGATGCACCAGGATCTCCTCTCCCTCATTATTTATTTGTCCTCACTATATATTTTCTGTGTTTTTCTCGCGTTGAAGACAACGCTTGGTTTAGCTTGGGGGAGGAGCGTTTTCACGCTGATTTTCTATGTTTCCTCTGTTTTCTTTCTTACTTTCTTGTTTTAACATTATTTTTCTTTTTCATCTTGTTTTTCTTTCTCATTTTCCCATTTTCTTTTCTTTTCAAGCATCATGTTTTTTCCATATATGCACACAAAAAGCTAAAAAAAAGCTTTAAAAAAATCAAAAAATCCAAAAATATCTGCATTCGCAGCATGCATCATGCATCATCATGCATCCATTTGTATATATTTGCATTCCCTTCGAGAATTTTTCGAAAACGAGTCTTTATATGCATGCAATCTCGAGTTGAAATTCGTTTTCCGAACTTTTACGCTCGATTTCCATGATGTCGATTTGACTGTGTATGAATAGGATGTGTCCCTAACTCTAAATCCCTCGTAATATCCGAGCTTTGACCGTTCTCATTATCCCCAACATAGGAGTTTTTAAACCAACTTAAGTTGATACTTAGGAAACCACTTTATGCATGGACCGTAGAGCCGATAGTTGTGTATAATGGCCTATAATCCCTCGAAACTTGGATAACTACACATCACATAGTACTGAGAATTGATTTTGCTTAGTATACACATGCTTTCCAAAAAAAGAAGAAAAAGAAAAAATTGTGAATAGGAAAAAAATTATGCACCGTTCCCCCAGCAAAACTGAATAACTGGATCCCCACGATAGAAACCGTCGGCGCCTTGTGTCAAAAGGTCTAGCTTGGGGGAGTGCATATGAATATGGATCCTACATGGTTTGAGTTAGTAGGTCCGAGGGGTTATTCTTTGCCCGGTGCCCTAAGGTCGTCTGATTTGGGAGTCAATGACCCAATACTCATTCTACAAACCAATCGTAGATCCAAAAAAATATACAAAAAGAAAAAAAGAAAAAGAAAAAGAAAAATTTATTATGAATGTGCCTTGAGACCTTTGGTATTAAGGACCCTTGGTATCCACCATTATTTTGGACACCCATGATATTCATCTTCTTGTAACATCTAATTCTAAGATATATATGATCTATGGTTTTCACCATAGAAGTTGATTCTCAACATGTTATCAGCACGACGATGCTCTAAAGATTTTTTCCGCGACGGCTCAAAAGGGAGACGATGCGTGGAAGCGCGCAGAGGCTCTGTCGGATCGTGATGGAAAAGTTATCGTAAGACGACGATGCAAATGCTTCGTAGGATGCACGGATCTAGAGGTATTTCTAGATTTGATCAAATTTTTTTCTCATGATCATGGTGATTGCTGTCCTATATCTAGTTTTATTTAGATCAAAGGCATTGTATGCCCTACATTAAATTTCCTAGATCTAAAACGTGGTTTTAAGGATCTAGAGACCTAATCACAATGTAAAATTTTGATTTTTTTGTGCAAAAATCTTGATGCCCTAGAGAATAAAAATCTCAGTTTTATCGTCAATGGCCTGAAGTCGGCACACCCCAACTACAAAACGACTGTAAAATGGCAATTTTCGGCCGAAAATTATTTTAAAAACAAAACATTGGCAGGCCGACAGCCACCGGCCCCGGTCGCAGCTAGTAGCTACGACAGGCGGCTGCGACCACCCCCACGTGCCGATGGCCAGCAGCCGCGACGGATGGCGGCGCACCCCCTTCCCTTTCAATCCTTAGGGAAGCGGAAAGCCAAGTGGGCCATTTGGGCCAACAACACAAAGCACTAAAAAAAGACCTTGTTTTCTTATGGGCCTGCAGCCCACATCCAATTTGTGTGCCTCAGGCCAACATGCCTTGTATTATTAGGAAAAAGAACATGTTTTATTTTTTGTTGTTTAAATGGCTAACTGGCCTGAAGCCTCAGGCCCACGGGCCAAATTTTATTTTAAAATTTTCTAAATTAAATTTTAATTATATATATATAAATATATAAATATATATATATATGTATAAATATTAAATTCTGAAAATATCCATAAATTCCCAAAATTTCCAGAAAAATCGAGGAAAATATGGAAAAATTCTAGAAAATTACAGAAAAATTCGGGAATAAAATGGGACGGGATTGATATCATAAATGTTTTTGAGGGCACATGTTGCTTGAGGATATCGATAATATATGTTTTCGGGCTCGTTCAGTTTTAAATTTTTTCTGAACATGACCCGATCAACACAATGCATACCGTGGGCGGCTCGAAGCCTCAGCTTCCACCATATACCCCAACAAAATTTCTTTTTTGGTATAAATCAAGGCATCTTAATAACAAAACATTAATGTACAATTGATAATTCATATATCTGCATGATATATTGAATAATAATGAATTTATACTCACATATATAAATTATGTATTATGGCACACAATTAAGTATAATTTTCAAAAGATTTAAAAATCATATATATATATATATATTGAAAAGTTAGCGTAAATTTTATTGAATAATATACAAAATTACAACAATAGCCCATATCGGAAAGTGGGTTCAATATGGAGGGGATAGGGCACAAGCGCCGTCACCCTTCACTATCAATTCCACCTCCAAATGGAACTATTCAAAAGAAGGTCAAAAATAGGTAACATGACTGGTCTCAAAAATTACACTCTAAAGACTCAACCCTTATCTCTGAAATCCCAATTATCATATGCAGAACTCTCCTCCTCCGTAGCAGGATCTTGATCTTGCAAAACAACTCTAATGTCGGCTGCCTTCTCTTCAAATAGGAGGGTCTTACATCTCTTCTCCCCATCAAAAATACGCCTATTCCTTTATCGCCATAAATGCCAGACCATATCTACAAGGACAGATTTTGCTAGAAAGCTCATAGCACTCTTTCCTCTAAAGTACGAAAGATAGTAATTCCTAACTGCGTGAAGAGTTGGGGAGATGGGAGCTCCAATCCGTAATTTAAGTAAAGCCCTGCGCAATATGTATAGAGAGTAGCTACAATTGAAGAACAAGTGATCAATATTTTCCTCTTTGTCCTCCTCACATAAAACACAATGAACTGGAGTATTAAGTCCCCACTTTGCAATCAAATCCCTTGTAAGCAACTTACCACGGAAGGCGCGAAGGAGAGATAGAGACATTTTCGACGTATGATTGCTGAACCAGATTAATTTGTGATAAGGGAAGATATGACCTTTCTTTCGGACCCCCTCCCAAGCTTGCTTAAAGGAAAAATGATCTCCAGGCGCCCATACCCATTCATCCGAACCTGGGGATAAACAGACATTATGCAGCAATTGTTTTATAGGCTCAATCTTCGGAACAGAATCCACCGAACCCCAATATTCACTAACGGTTCTTTGTCTGGCGCCTGGAGGAATCTCAATGAAATTTTTCAGCGGCCCACAACCAAGCCAAGCATCGTGCCAAAATAAAGTCGTGCGCCCATCACTGATTTTTCTTTTGATAAGAGATTGGGATATTGTTATGCAATTAAGCATCCTTTTCCATGTTCCAAAATGTTTTAATAAACCTTTTGCACCATAGAATCTGCCTCTTTCCCCATAATTCATCTCCATGTGTTTTTCCCATATACTGTCAGAAGCGAGGTAACGCAAAGGTAGCTTCATCCCTGCAGCCGCATTTAAATATTCTAACAAGCTAATGCCAACACAGCCTTCAGACTTAGGTTTGCAGATATCTCCCCAAGCCCAAGATTTTGAAGTGCCCAAGATAAAACTCCTGCAGGATGACGATATGATCCGTAGAATACTAGCTAGGATATGGAAAGCATGCATCCAAAAAGCTACAATTCCATAAATGACTGTCCTGACAAGTTCTATGCGACCTGAAATAGAAAGCAGTGATGAGCTCCAGCCCATCATCCTCTTCTTACACTTGTCCACCAATTTACTGTAGTTAGCAGACTTGGGATATTTCGATAAGAGAGGCAATCCCAGATAGGTGGTGATCGTAGTAGAAATCTTGATGCCCAATAAGTCTGCCAACCCATATCTATCTTTAGCCCCCTTGCTAAATAACCTAGCACTCTTGTCCTAGTTAACTTGGAGCCCAGTCAGATTTGAAAATTCCGCCAGCAAATTTTTAATACCCAAGAATGAAGTTTTGTTTGCCCGGCAGAACAGAAGAAGGTCATCCGCAAACAATAGGTGAGGTATAGAGCTAGTGCGTCGCATATGAATGATTTTGCCTATATTAATAGCTTTGGCCATCAGGATGGAGAAAGCTTCCATAATTAAAACAAATAAGTAAGGAGAGAGAGGGTCACCTTGGAGAATACATCTATTGCTTTTGAAATAACCAACTGGAGAGCGATTAATCAGAACTGAGAAAGTTGGTGTAGTTATGCACTCTTTGATCCAAGCTATGAAAATATCAGGAAATCTCAATAGCCGAAGTAAGTAGAAGATGAAATCTCGATAGACACTGTCAAACGCTTTCCTCAGGTCTAATTTCAGGCAGGCTCTACCCCCCATCGGGTTGCTGAAATCTCTGATATGCTCGTGGGCTATAAGAGTGCAATCAGTGGGGAGCCTCCCTTTTAGAAAAGCAGATTGGTTAAGGGAAATCAGCTCATGGAGCACCACTTTAATCCTGTTGCAGATAATTTTGCTGATTATCTTATAGAGGACGTAGCAACAGGCAATTGGTCTATAATCGCCTAAGGAAGAGGCATTAGAATTCTTAGGCACAAGGGTAAGGAAGGTATGATTTACGGTTCTGAGAAGAGAACCAGATCTGAAGAATGATTTAATGGCAGAACCAACATCATCACCAAGAAGGGCTCAATTATGATGGAAAAAGAAACCATTAAACCCATCTGGTCCAGGAGCCTTGTCAGGACCAATCTGAAAAACATCGACTTTAATCTCTTCATCTGACACCCTTCTGCTCAGCCAATTAGAGGATTCAACCGTTAAAATACGTTTCGAAACTAGCTTAGGAAAGTCACTCGAATGGTGATTCTGGTTGTATAATTTTTCAAAGAAACTAGGGGCCTCCTTTTTCCGATCCTCATTTAATCTGTTCTGAAGTCCATTCACATCAACTAAGTGACTAAGAGTATTGCGGCTTACTCTCGACTTCATAGCATTGTAAAAAAACTTAGTGTTCCTGTCTCCCGGTTTCAGCCAATCCTGTCTACTTTTTTGCTTGACCATATCTTCCTCTAGCTTCAAGGCACCCGCCAAGTCCCTGATGAGGTTCTGTTCTTTAAGCTGCAAAGAAATATCCAAATGAATGGTGGGATCATTTCTAATTTCCTCAAGATTCTTTCTACAATTTGTAACTAGCTTAGCCGCATGATAATCATCTGCCCATTCCCGATGAATTGGCTTTAATATTTTTAACTTTTGTCTTAGCCGAAACATTGGGGTGCCTTGAATATGGCCACTCCAACCCGAGAACACCACATCATTAAAACCTGGGCACTGGGTCCAGAAGTTAAAAATTTTGAAAGGCTTGGGATCAAGAGGGGGCTTGTTGTGCAGATTTACTAACATGGGAGAATGGTCGCTATAACTAGGATCCAAATAATCAACATAAGTCTCGGGGAGCAAATTTACCCAATTTGGATTGCAGAATACACGGTCAAGTTGGGCAGCTATACGACCATTGCCAACCCGATTGTTACACCATCTCATTTTATTCCCCGTGCTCTTAAGCTCCAGAAGCGAACACCTTCTAACACATTCATTGAAGTCCCGAACCATAGGCTCCTCTAACTTTCTACCACCAACCTTATCTTTAGTGAAAAGGACACTATTGAAGTCGCCGCCCACCATCCAAGCTATGTTGCCCATCAATCCAACGTCATCCTCCAAGTTCTTCCACAACTGTTTCCTTTCCAACAAGGTATTTCGTGCATACACACCAGTGATAACTCCAGAAAAACCACCCATGTTAGTGCATCTGACCGACATATGATGTGCTGATCGGGACATAGGGACAGTCGTCCAAATAGCTGGATTAAAGCCCATTATAATACCCCCCGGGGGCGAGATCAGAATTATCATAAAAGACCCAATCTTTTGGGCAACCTGATTTATTAAAATCAACTGGAGATTTGAGATTGGTCTCCAATAGAATAATAGCCGAGGGATTTATTTTCCTAATTCTGTAACTCAGATCCCTTCTCCGAACCTGATTATTGAGTTCCCTGGTATTCCAAAATAAGACTGTCATTGATTAGTGTTGGGTTGCTGATGCTCTAGGACGCTGATATTGACCTGTGACCGAGTGCTTCTTCTCCCCACTGCTGAAATACTTGGAATTAGTTTCTTCTTCCCATTTTTTATTTCCAACTTGTGTCGTACTTGCTCTTCAACTTCTGTCTCCCATTCAGGATTGTCTGTGGCCAGGCAATCAGGCAATCTGTCTATGTCTTCTATAGCTGAAACATCCAGCAGGGAAGGAAGGGGATGAACTGCGCTACCGGGAATAAGACCAACCTGTGCACTGCTAGAAGGACCTGCAAGCTCATAAGTGAGTGGGCTGCGACCATGGTTACGGGGTTCACTAGCAGTGGGGGACACAGCCTCAACATTGGGGCAAATCCTGTCATTAGCAACTCCTAATTCTCCTCCAGGATCGAGAGAGGGAAGCTCAATTTCATTTCCAATAAAGGTTGTCCTGCCACTGGGGATCAGATTCAATATATTAGACACAGATGCAGAATTAATCTCACCTTCCTCCGTATGTAGTTGATGCTGAGTATCTGAAAAATCTTGCTGATCAGGTTCAGGAATGGGGGGTTCCCCGTCTCTATGCTCCACGCTCGTCCCTCGACCATCAGCTTCCAAGGGGTTGATATTGTCAGGAATATTGTCATTGTTGGAATTCTCCTTAGGTTCTTCTTGGATTGAAGGTTGCTCCACCAAAACTGGGCATTGCGCATCTGTATGGCCAAAACAGACACAGTGACTGCAGCGTGGGGGTGCCCCTTCATACTTAGTGTCTATAGTAATTATTGATCCATCATCCATCTCAACTTCAAAAGAAGAGACCATAGGGGTTGAGGCGTCTACTTCTATGAGACATCGGGCGTAGGATATTCTTTCCAGATAAGCAGTGGCACGGTCCAGGCACAAGGGTGTGCCAACAACTGAATAGATGATATTTAGTCCCTCAAGATTCCATATGAATCGTGGGATGCCATGCAGCTGGACCCAAACCGGCACAGAGGTTAAATGTCACGATCATGCCTCATTTGGAGACTCCATCTCTTTAGTACCACTAGACGACCATCAAATAGCCATGCCCCCCCGACAATATCCTTTCACACTCATCTTAATATTCGAATCTGGAATAGAAAAATCTGTTCTCCTTGGTGTAGACCTGTATCCTCTTTTTGGGCTTCCATAATCTCTCCATCCAAGAAACGATTTGAGCATAGAATGGAATATCCCCCAAGACGTACCCAACTAACGTATTTTTCCATCTTTCAGCCCCACGCTGAACAAGTTCTCTAGGGAAACGAGCAAAGACGGAGCCATCCGCTCAGGCCTGAGGTGGGATATGTGACATTCCCAATGCAGCCTCATAAGTGCGACGATTAGCGCAAACCTCAGACCATGACTGCTTTGAAGCAGCAAGATCAACATTAAAATTAATCTTCGGTCTGTCAGGCAAACTAGCAGTTAGGTTGTGGGCATTCCCCTTTGGGCGGGGAGGAAATTTTTGATTCCTGGGAGGATGGGGGGCTTGAAAGCAAAGCCCCCTCCATTGATGAACCCTTTCTTATTAGAAATTCCTCCCAGAGGATGCCCCTTCTACGCACCACCATCCAGCCATCATCCGAGGTTCCATTCTGTCGACTAGGCCCAAGAGTAGAATCCCCAATGTCGCTACGGCCTGTAGATATCCTGCCCACTAACCGTCCTGATCCCCTAGATGGAGGAAGTCCAGCCCGATCTGAACGGGCTCTCCCAAAGCCAGGATTGTTGCCTCCGCCTAAATGAGGTTGAAACCCTAGATTTTGCGCAACCCCCTTAAGTGGCAAACTTGAAATATCACCCCCATCAACATTGGACGAACCATCCACTGCCTTTGGGTCACCAGAATCGCCATCACCGCCGCTCTCACCTGCCATTATATATATATATATATATATATATATATATATATATATATATATATATATATATATACTAGTCATAACCCGTGCCCGTGGGCACGGTTCATTTCAGATTTTCCCCCGCGAATCTTTGTTCCCCAAAAAATTATTTCCACAGCCAAAAATTTCGCGGAACAACTAATTAGCGTAAAAACATTTAGCGGCACGGGCGCCTTCGGTGCTGAACAACACATTCGACACGGACGCCTTCGACATGGAACAATAAATTAGCATTAAAAAATCGACGCGGGCGTCTTTGGCGCGGATCAACAAATTAGCGTAAAAAATTAGCGGGCGCCGAAACCTCATGTCTTAGCATATAAGTATCATGTCTGATTGCTAACAGGATGATGAATCTATGAGTCCAAATTCTAATATCCAGTCTCACATCTACCTCGCCCGCCTTGATGTAGAGGATTATACACAATCAGTTAGAAGCGTAGAAGGCGCGGGCGCCTTCGGCACGGGCGTATCATGTCTTAGCATGTAAGTATCATCTAAGTATCATGTCTGATTGCTAACAGGATGATGAATCTATGAATCCAAATTCTAACATCCAGTCTCACATCTACCTCGCCCTCCTTGATGTAGAGGATTATACGCAATCAGTTAGAAGCGTAGATCACTCTGTTGACTTCATAACGGCAAACACATCTCCGGAGGATTACCTTAAAGGGAGATGAAGCCACACATCAAGCTTCGACTGACACCATAAAATTTCATCTCCTTTGGATCTGTATAGCGTTTTCTTGTTCTTTTCAATTCATTTCGGATGAGAGGTCTCGGATGACAGGTGTCCTGACGTACCCTCCTCCTTACCTCTTTCGCAAGCCATGATTCAGTCATGAGATTGTTTATCTCACCGTCAAAATTCATCTGATCATTCTCAGCCAAAGGGTTGGACAACAATAAGAGAGAATCCATCCATGAGTGCTCAAGTTAGGCGTTTTATAGTTGCCAAAGGCTGCTCCCTTTTCTTGAAACTTCTATGAGAGCTTTCCAATGCTCCTTGAAGCTGTAACTGTTGCCTTTTATGATATATAATAGTCCATTCTCACCTTTCATTCTATATCTGATGTACATATTGTTTATAAGCATTCATGAGCTATAACTCCTGTCTTATATCTCATATTTTGAGAATTATATGGTTGGACAGGCAAAAATTTGCAGTTTGCAAGCTCAAAAGTTGCCCTCGGTGTATGGTGAAGGAGAGGTTCAGTGACCGGCACCCTGCTTGAGTCGCGGCGGCGCGGTGTCGTCTACCGCAAGTTTCACGGTTAGTGTAGGGTGCGGGAATATCGAACTCAGGGAGGCGAGGTTGTGCTTTGGTCAGGTAGGACCTAAATCACCCCGAGGGGCGAGCTAGCCCGAATCGGTGGATGGTTGTCACGAAAGGAAATAAAAGCGTAAGAACAAAAAGAAAGTAAACCCGGGACTTTGGTTTCCAACCCGACGAGAGACTCTCGCCGATACGGCCTGCGGGTATGGATAGCGATCGGGATTAGGGTCTAATGGTGAGACGTTGCCTCTGAAAGTGGTACCGGCGTCCCATGGGCCCGATATTCCGGTCGGTGCCCAGGATGATACACCGTACTTCCCGGATTCGATCAGTGGGCACTCCCGTGTCCATTAACACTGATCGATCCTGGGAGCACTAAGTCCGCAACGATATCTCCCAACGTCTCGTCCTGCCGCTCCCACGTGCTAGGATTTGGCGTCTACGCTAAAGGCGCGAGCTTTGGCTAGGGAGTCAACCGCCAAGTTTATTCCCCCTTGGCCCGACGGTCAAAGGCGGTCTTTTTCCCGCCGATGACAATGAAACGCCCCGCGTAACCGTTAGATTCATACTCCCTATCGATTTCCTAACCCTATGGACGCATCGGGAAGAGCCCCCGAAGGGGTTTCCACCAAAATCCCAGATTTGGGAACTACTCACAAAAATTCATGAAAAAGCAATCTAAATGAAATTTAACCGTTGAAATCATAATCGGACAATTGCAATGCGGAAGTAAAGGAGTAATAAAGACAATACTAAAATTTTAGAAAGATATGAAAACTTACTTAAGAGTAACAATTACAGCCGTCACAAGGAAATAAAACAGTAAAAAAATACAACTCTCCCGTTTCTGGAACCCTAGGGGTTCTATATATAGATTTTCGCATCAACCGACTTGACCGATCGGTTGATCCGTTACAGATAAATTACAGAAAACGGCGAGTTTTCACCCGATCTCATGAACCGATCGGGTGAGTTCTTGAGCGACCGGTTGGATCTTGGAGCAGTCGGGTGAACCGGTCGGTTCGACGCCCGTGTCTTCAGCTCTTTTTCTCAGCTACAGATGAACCGATCGGGTGAGAGTCACCCGATCGGTTGGAATTCTGCTCGAAAAAACAGAGAACAGCCGCCCGCAGAACCGGTCTGTGAACCGGTCGGGTGACTTCTTTGTGAGCTGCGGTAGAGACCGGGTGGTGCACGCGTGCATCACCCGATCGGTTGAAGATGATCAACCAACCGGGTGAGGGGCTGAAAGATGAATTCTTCGACGTTTGACCCCCTGGATCACGCGTGACTTCTCCCGTTGCTCCGGGGACTTGGGATATCATCGTAAAACGACCCCTACGTGGTCGAACTCCTGCAATCATGGACAAACAAAGAAAAGTGAAAGAAAACGGGAAAATATACGTAAATGAATAAGAGACGGCGGAAAACACGGAGAAACACAAAAGAAAACGTGCGTGAATATATGAAATATAAGCGCACGTCAAAATCCCCCAAGCTGAACTCTTCCTCATCCTCGAGGAAGACGAGTGAGAGTAGGAGCTCGGAAGGGGAAAATAGAGAGGAAGAAAGAAAAAGAAAACTCTAAACCCTAGATCGTCCATCAGAGCCACCAAAATCAGAAACGACACACCAAGCAAGCAAACGCCAAATCACACCACTAAACCTAGGAAAGCGAGTCCAAATAAGTGTCGTGGGTCCACGCAGTGAAGCGCTAGTGAGCGTCGTCATGTGCTAGCAAACGGTGATGCTTTCTACGATGTGCTGTGATGCTCGATATACACAAATCCAAGATATGACCCAAAATATCGATCCGAATTGAAATAAGCGGTGAATATAAGTTCAAGCATGCACGAGAAGAGTTAGAATAGAAGCGTATCATGCATCGGGGACTCCACAACTAGGGTTAAGGAAATCACGCCACTATAGCCTAGATACTAGCTAAAAAGTTCCTAAGCCAAGTGTTTTTGATAACGACGGGGGTTGAGATGATGTGGAGAAGGACACTCTGTGCAAATTCTCGCCTTCCCTTTATTCTTGGCAAGTATGAAAAAAAATATTCACACGGAAATTTTTTTGGGTTTTGGGTATTTGTATTTTTTTTTTTTTTGAATTTTGGGCTATACAAGATTTTTCTTTTCTTTTCTTTTTGGGTTTTTCTTTTCTTTTCTCCTTTTTTTGGATTTTTGGGATATTGGCTATACACATGTGTACTCTCTCAAGTGGGAGAACGGTACACGACGAGGGGATTTGCACCAAGTAAAACAAAAAAGAAGTCGAAATCTAAACACTTGGGCAAAGGAAACTATTCTCGCTAAATAGAGCGTAGGCTAAATGGGTTATCCTAGTCCTTTGTTGTGGAATCCCGACGCATGTGAATTGAATTATACGATATAAATATAGCATGCAAACAGTGGAAACATATACCGCATATTCAGATCGGAGCATGACAATCTAGGGGTCATTCCTGGACAGGTATATAAAGTAAAATCACAAAGCAGAAGCACACCAAAAGCTAGTCACGACACACGACTCACAAAAAGCTAAGTGGACCTGCGACGCGTGAAATGCAAGAGGACTCGAAATCCTAGGGTTAGTGAGTGTGATCATCGATGCAATGCTAGGTGTGTGTGACTTTGTGGCGATTCATCATAGGAGTCATTTCTAGGAGAAAGAGCTAAAAAAAGGAAAAACAAGAAAAAATAAAAACACGATGAAAACGACACAAAAAATATGAAAAAGGACTCAAACGACGCACACAGTGCGACTCCCCCAAGCTGAAGTTTGCATTGCCCTCAATGCAATATGAGTGAGCACGGGAGGGCAATGAAAATGGGGGGGGGAATACGCACTGACACAAAAAGAATTGAAAACGAGGAAAACACATAGATAAAACTGAAAAAGAAAGAAAAATCAAAATCAAAATTAAACAATACGAAAATAAAAATAAAAATGAAACCACACGACACGACATTCAAAAAATGAAAAACAAGCACACACATCTAAAATGAGAAAAACAAACAAAACACGACAACACACCAAAATGGACTTCCCCCCAAGCTAGACCAGAAAGTGCTAGCGAAATGATGTGATCAGAGAAATGCAGAGGTGTGCAAGGGGGCGTCAAAAACAAAAGAGGTGAATCAGAAAGCAGGAGGAGCTCAGTCCTCGTCCTCCTCGGAAGAGGGTGTGGATGGGTGGTCGGGGGAGGCTGGGGGTGTGCTGAGAAGTGGGGAAAGAGGCGAAGGAGTGGGGGCAGTGGTGGTGTGAACAATGGGAGGGGTGTCAGTGGTGGTGGGTGGTGGTGGTAGGAAGGCGATCAAGGCGGTGGTGAGAGGAATAGAAGTGGAGGAAGTAGATGCGGTGGTGACGGTAGTGGGGTGTGGTGGGAGGGATCTGGAGCGCACCGGCAATTTCCTCCGGCGCACGTATGGAGTGACGGAGGAGGAGGGATGTAGCGTGGGTGCGGTGGAAGTGGTCGGGAGGGATGAAGTGGATGCCGGGATGGGGTGTGAAGTGGGGGGAGAAGAATGTGGTGAGGGGGGTGATGCATGTGGGGAGGTGTGGGTGTGTGGTGGAGAAGATCGCCGGGGTGGTGAAGGTGGAGGTGGTCCGTGGATATGAGTAAGAAGGCGGAGAATGGCGGCCACGTTCCTCTCAAGTGCGAGGAAACGTGGGTGAGTAAGAAATGAGGATGGCGATGGGTCCGATGAAACAGAGGACATGGCGAGCTCATGAAGGGCAGCGACCTCCCTCTCAAGTCCTAGACGGGCAGATACCTGACGGCGACCAAAAGATGTAGACTGACGCGAGGCAGAGGTGGTGCCGGTAGGTAAGGTCGAGGAGGTGCCGGCGGCAGTGGTCATGCCGGCACAGGAGACAAGGCCAGAAATGGCCGCAGCGAGGTGCTCAGACGTGATCGGTCCCGGAGCAGAAACAGGACGACTCGGGCCAGCCCCTAAATCTCCCGCAGACGCAGGGATATCCTGCTCGCCTAAGTGGGCGGCAGGGGACGGTGGTCTGCGTGCGCCTGCGGGGAGAAAAGGAAGATTCAACCCCGCAAAGAAATCGGGATCAGGTGGGAAAGTCCAATCTCCCACGAGAGCAATGGTCATGTGAGCGGGGTTGGGGAGAATGGTGTAAGGGGCTGGGGGTGGCCATAGTTGAAAATGAAGCGGCCAGCCGAGTGGGGTCTAATCATGTGAATGTGCCGCAGGACGTCAATATCTAGACGTGATGGTCCTGCGGCGACGGGAAGATTATTGGGGAGGGGAATATTGAATTGGGGGTAAGAGCATATGATAGTGATGATGCCCCCACAACAAAATTCTCCCTTACCGGCCCGGCTGATCTCGAGAAGCTTGTAAACAAGCCAATCGCCGCCATGGATGGGGACGGTAGGGGCCCTGAAGCTAATTCCATCATCATCCCGGACATAAGGGAAAGTCATGGCCCAAAGGATAAAAAGGTCAGGGATAGTCACAGTGCCAGACTCGTCCCTAGAAAAGAATGCAGATGAAATGATCCTGTGGGCCAATCGAAACACGGGATGAATGATGGAGGATGCCTTAGCCCTACCCCGGGGATATTCATTGATGAGTGTGAGGCGGAACCAGAATTGATCGACTTGAAATTCGGGCGTGTACCCGTAGTGTCTGATGGAATCATCCCCAAGAATGGGGAAACCAAATATATCATTAATCGTGTTCAGACTTGTGGTGACACTGCGGTTACGCACCCGAAATTTAACGATCGACCCGGACTCTAAAACGAGTGTGGAGAGAAATTCGAGGGTGAGTGCCAGGTATGAAACGGCGGATGCATTGAGGAAGGCCAACCATCCTAAGTTACCGAAAAGAGATTCGACCTCGGTGAAGACACCGAGATCGACAAGTGTTTGTGCGTGCGGGAACTTAGTAGAAAGATGCCCTCGAGCATCAAGCCTACGGTAAAAATCTTTGTGCTCCTGGTCCCGAAAGATATACCCATGCGGGCCCAACATTGGGTCCACAGGGGGGATAATAGGTGGAGGAGGGCCAAGTGTAAGTGCTCGTGTACAGGAAGGAGGGCGCGTTTGTTTTCGCCTCTTTCGAGGCGGCTCCTCTTCCCGCATAATTTCTTTTCCTTTGTCCTTATCCTTGGCCATGTGTGTGTGTGCAAGCAAGAATTAGTGTGAAAATCATGGATGCACACTAACACACGCAAACGAGCAAGTACAATAAATAGGGCAAATATATAAATATAAGCTTAGGAGCGAGTTTACCCAAGCGGAATGGTGGAGCTTGCTCGTTAATGCCCCCACACTGTTCAGCGAGAGTAGCGTGGAGCCGCGGCGAACTCCTTTGGCAAAAATTTTCGAAATGGGGGTGGTTTGGGGGAAAATTAGGTCAAAAATTCGGAATGGGAGGAGAGAGAGGGTGTAGATGATGGAGGGGTTGATGAAGGAGGTGGAGAGTGGGAGTAATGGAGGAGTAGAGGGCGTGGGGAAGTGAAGATCGGTTGTTGGCGAAGAGGGGAAGGCGAAACGACGGCGGGGTTTGAGGGTTTTTGCGATCGGGCGAGATGGAAACGAGCGGGTGTCGGGGGGGGTTTATATAGGGTTTTAAGTCGAACCGATCGGGTGACTTGTCACCCGATCGGTTGACTATTAGGTCGAAAATCTTGCCGAAGAAATGCTACAGGCGAACCGATCGGTTGACTTGTCAACCGATCGGTTGGCCGCTCCACTCAATTTCCCGAGAACTTAGGGCTGCTCACCCGGTCAGGTCAACCGATCGCGCTCGAACTCAACCGATCGGTTGATATTCCCCAAAATTTCCCGAGAGTTCTCCCCAGCTCACCCGGTCTGCCACCCGGTCTCTTCATTACTCAACCGATCGGGTCATATGGGGACAGATCTCGGCATGTATCTGATACATCCCAACCGATCGGGTGAGTTGTCACCCGATCGGTTGGGGCTTGTTTTCTGCAAAAACCAATAGATTTGATTAAGTCCCCGAACGGATGTTCTCGCGGCTGATTTTATTTATAAAAATAGATAAAATAAAGTAAAAAAATAACGCTAAAAGTTAGAGAAAAAGTTTAGAACATGGGTTGCCTCCCATGAAGCGCACTTGTTTAACGTCGTTGGCTCGACGCCCGCAAGAGATGCTCATGGTGGCTGATACGGGTGATGCCCAAATTTCGGCATCTCTTCCTCGCTGGAGCTGAAGGCGCTTGGAGTAGTCAGCGGCTGGAAAAATACTTGCTCGACTACCCTTCCCTTGTTCTTGGGGTCCGGGGGCTTTTCCTTGGTGTTGGCGCTTCCCGCCATCTTTTTCAGGATCCGGACCTCGTCTTTAGTGAGGTCCGTGTGCTCTTTCCCCGTTCTCCTCACATGAGGAGCCTTGGGGAACCCGGGAGGGGTCGTTCTCGCTGCACTTGGTTTTCCAGCAGCTTCTTTGTCTTCGGGGCCTTCTTCATCTTCTAAATCCCCCAAGTCATCGGGGGGTTTCTCAGGAGAATCTCCTAGGAATTCTCCTCTACAGCTCTTTCTTCTTCTATCTCAAGCAAATTGCATCCAGGGTCATCAGGGGGATCGGGGTGCTTCATAGATAATCCCAGGTCGAACTCAACTTTCTCTCCGCTGACGTTCAAAGAGAGTTTTCCGTTCTTCACATCTATTAGAACGCCAGCAGTGGCCATGAAAGGCCGTCCCAGGATAATGGGGGTGTGTGCATCTTCGGGCATGTCCATGACTACAAAGTCCACAGGCACATGCACCCCTCTCACATTCACGGGCAGGTCATCCACAACTCCTACCGGATATTTTACCGACCGGTCAGCTAGTTGTAGGGTCATCCCGGTGGGTTCCAAATCACCCATCCCTATCCTTCTGTACATCGACAAGGGCATCAAACTAACACTCGCTCCGAGATCGACGAGTGCACGATGAATCTTCATTGCCCCGATCGTGCAAGGAATGGAAAAGCTCCCCGGGTCTTTAAGTTTCGGCGGATTTGCCCTCTGGATAAGAGCGCTACACTCCGCCGTCAACACTACTTTCTCCTTTCTAGACCCTCTAGTCACCAAATCTTTCAAGAATTTTGCATAGGAGGGGATTGTTTCGATTGCTTCCAGGAAGGGGATTTGCAGGCTCAGGTCCTCGACCATGGCGAAGAACTTGCCATATTTCTCATCAATCTTTGCCTGAGCCAACCGTTGTGGAAATGGCACAACCGGTTTATACGCTTTCGCGCTTTCTTCCTCCTTCTTCTCTTTCTCTTCTTCAGAGACTCCCTCCGGAGTCATAGGATTTGATGACGAAGCACCGGCGTCGTTTGATTTTTCGATCGGTTTCTCAACGACCAATGGTGCTTCCGGGTTGCTAGGGGGCACTCTAGTAGGAATTTGGGTCCCGCTTCTCAGAACGATAGCGGACACATTTGCGTGCTCGTGCACGAGTGCCGATGTCTGGGTTGCTCCCCTCGGGTTCACCTCCGGTTGTGGCGGTAATTGGTTTTGCGACCTTGCAAGGTTTGCCACTTGTAACCCCAGCTGGGTTACTTGGTCCGTGAGGGTCCGCTGACCCATTTCCAGCTTCTGGTTGATCCTCTCCTGGTTGGTAATATATTGAGTCAAGAGAGACTCAACCGGAGAGACGGCCCTTTGTTGGCCATACTGCTGCTGCTGCTGGAACGGCTGCTGATTCCTGGGGGCGTAAGATTATTGCTGAGATGGTTGCTGCTGATATTGTTGCTATTGAAACTGACTCTGCTGTGGCCTAGCCGGCTGATATGCTTGTTGCTGCGGCTGCTGAGGCGGCGAGGGCTGAAATGGTGGACGGTAACTGAAGTTCGGGTGGTTCCGGTTGTTTGGAGAGTAGGCCGGGTTGGAATTTGTCCTTGGCGGGTACGGCGCATTTCCCGTAGGGTTGTAAAATAGTGCGCTCACCTGATCCAACGGTGGTGAGATGTCACCACCGTCGAATTCCCCGAAGAATCCGGACTCTACTGCTGAAATCTGCTGTGTATCGGCCCCACCGGCTCCAACCATTAGTGCGGAGATCTGGGTCGAAAGCAAGTCAAACTTGCTTGAAAGTTTGTCGACGTCCTCGACTCTGTGTACACCCCCAGATCTTGGTGTGGCTCTCTCGTCACACCACCGCTCATTGTTCGATGCCATGTTTTCTAGAATATGTCCGGCATCTTCCTCGCTTCTAGACATGAAGGAACCCCCAGCCGCGGCGTCCATAGAAGATTTCAGGTCATCCCTCAACCCATTGTAGAACAGATTAATAATCTGCCACTTCGGAAGCTCATGGTGAGGGCATCTTCTTTGCATCTCTTTATATCTCGTCCAAGCTTCATGCAAGGACTCGTGGCTGGCCTGGGAGAAGGATAAGATCTAACTCCTCAACTTCATGGTCTTCCCCGGAGGAAAGAACTTTGTCAGAAAAGCGTTGGAGAGCTTCTCCCAGGTGTTGAAAGTGTTGGGGTCCTTCCCCCTTAGCCATTGCTTTGCTTTGTCTCGCAAAGAGAAGGGGAACAGCTTCAGACGGATAGCCTCTGTCGTGACACCATTGATCCGGAAGGTGTCACACTTCTCCAAGAAGGAGTCTAGATGCTCGATCGGGCTCTCCATGGGTGCACCCGCAAACTGATCCTGCTGGATCCACGTCACCAATGACGGCTTCAGCTCAAAGCTTTGGGCCGTGATAGCTGGAGGATGGATGGCGGAAGTGGACTCGATAGATGGCATCGAGTATTCCAGCAGAGACTATTGAGGCGGGGTGTTCTCCTCCATGGATTCGGGATCTTCCCTTCTCCGCTTCTCAGCGGCCAAAAGCCTAAGGGTGGCGTTAATCTCTGGATCGAGGGGGATCAAGTCGTCAAGACTCCTTGAACTCCTGCGCATGAAAAACAACAAACACCCGTGAAGCGACAAGTGGGAAAGAGAGAGATAAAATAAGAAATAAAAATAAGAAAAAGAAAAAAGAAAAAGGAGAATGCGAAAATTATCGCGAGGTAGGGATGTGAGCTAGACACGAGGGTTCAAGAGGTCATAAAATAATCAAGCACGTTGCCTCCCCGGCAACGGCGCCATAAACTTGACCGGCGCCCCGCTTGAGTCGCGGCGGCACGGTGTCGTCTACCGCAAGTTTCACGGTTAGTGTAGGGTGCGGGAATATCGAACTCAGGGAGGCGAGGTTGTGCTTAGGTCAGGTAGGACCTAAATCACCCCGAGGGGCGAGCTAGCCCGAATCGGTGGATGGTTGTCACGAAAGGAAATAAAAGCGTAAGAACAAAAAGAAAGTAAACCCGGGACTTTGGTTTCCAACCCGACGAGAGACTCTCGCCGATACGGCCTGCGGGTATGGATAGCGATCGGGATTAGGGTCTAATGGTGAGACGTTGCCTCTGAAAGTGGTACCGGCGTCCCATGGGCCCGATATTCCGGTCGGTGCCCAGGATGATACACCGGACTTCCCGGATTCGATCAGTGGGCACTCCCGTGTCCATTAACACTGATCGATCCCGGGAGCACTAAGTCCGCAACGATATCTCCCAACGTCTCGTCCTGCCGCTCCCGCGTGCTAGGATTTGGCGTCTACGCTAAAGGCGCGAGCTTTGGCTAGGGAGTCAACCGCCAAGTTTATTCCCCCTTGGCCCGACGGTCAAAGGCGGTCTTTTTCCCGCCGATGACAATGAAACGCCCCGCGTAACCGTTAGATTCCTACTCCCTATCGATTTCCTAACCCTATGGACGCATCGGGAAGAGCCCCCGAAGGGGTTTCCACCAAACTCCCAGATTTGGGAACTACTCACAAAAATTCATGAAAAAGCAATCTAAATGAAATTTAACCGTTGAAATCATAATCGGACAATTGCAATGCGGAAGTAAAGGAGTAATAAAGACAATACTAAAATTTTAGAAAGATCTGAAAACTTACTTAAGAGTAACAATTACAGCCGTCACAAGGAAATAAAACAGTAAAAAAATACAACTCTCCCGTTTCTGGAACCCTAGGGGTTCTATATATAGATTTTCGTATCAACAGATCGGTTGACAAGTCAACCGATCGGTTGATCCGTTACAGATAAATTACAGAAAACGGCGAGTTTTCACCCGATCTCATGAACCGATCGGGTGAGTTCTTGAGCGACCGGTTGGATCTTGGAGCAGTCGGGTGAACCGGTCGATTTGACGCCCGTGTCTTCAGCTCTTTTTCTCAGCTACAGATGAACCGATCGGGTGAGAGTCACCCGATCGGTTGGAATTCTGCTCGAAAAAACAGAGAACAGCCGCCCGCAGAACCGGTCTGTGAACCGGTCGGGTGACTTCTTTGTGAGCTGCGGTAGAGACCGGGTGGTGCACGCGTGCATCACCCGATCGGTTGAAGATGATCAACCGACCGGGTGAGGGGCTGAAAGATGAATTCTTCGACGTTTGACCCCCTGGATCACGCGTGACTTCTCCCGTTGCTCCGGGGACTTGGGATATCATCGTAAAACGTCCCCTACGTGGTCGAACTCCTGCAATCATGGACAAACAAAGAAAAGTGAAAGAAAACGGGAAAATATACGTAAATGAATAAGAGATGGCGGAAAACACGGAGAAACACAAAAGAAAACGTGCGTGAATATATGAAATATAAGCGCACGTCATTCAGCTTCAGTGAAATTTATTGAGAATTATATCCACAAATTCACATGGACCCCAAAGATAATTTATCAAGTTACAATTTACAGTCCTTTGACAAATTACATTAAAATACACCGTGCCAAGGATACAACTGATGTATAAACATGGTATAATGAAAATGGAAATGTTGCATGCCTCTCATTCAAGATTGAAATGGATTAAATGGAAGCAATTATTGAGAAGATTGTCGGGCACCTTTCCGATTGCAAGATTGGCTTGATGTATGCATTCTACTACCTGCTGCCGGTCTCAGGTTGCAGCTCGATTCCTAGTTGACACAGATCATGTTTAAGCGAATCTGTGTTTTTGAAATGTAACCCAATCATGCCTGCATCTGTAGCAGCCTCGATGTTTCCGATCCTAAATAAATATGAAAAAAGATCAAAAAACAAATATATTGTATTGGAACAGGCAAAATCAAACTTCAACTAAAGCCATTTTCTCATGGGTTGCCCGCAGGCTTCATAAAGTAGTATCGTGTCGGACATGTATCAGGTGGTGTATGTATCCGGACACCCAAAATCAGACATTATACTTATATTTTCAATGCACTTATTGGAATTTTCAAAATTCTAACATCAACAAACATAATGGCCTACATGTTCAAGAGTATAAATTCAAAATCAATAGACATTGTTGTCAACCTCAAGCAGACAAATATATAATCTTATAAAATGAATGACAACCCCAATCTGGAAACTAAAGTAGAATTCATATGGTGTTGTGGTGGTGAACTTCGTAAACTGATGATTATGAGATCAATAAAATACAGATTAATCTGAAATTGTAAGTTAGGGGAGAAATTAAAGGTTGGGGGGTTAAAGGTTTGCGTCCTAGTGAATGTTGGGTTTGAGTTGTAAGAGCTTGCGATAGAAGATCTTTTTTAATAACAAAAAGTTAAAGTAACATATAAGTTGAAAAGAGAGAGGGAAAGAAAATTGGGTTGTGCTTTGGTATAATGTTAAAGATTCAAAGAGATATTATTCAGAATAAACCTTCACACCTCAAGCTGAGATATTTTTTTAATACAATGAGTACAATTAGGAGTATGAAATAATTTGTATTATCTTAGTCACAATTAACAGCATGCCCCATCTTTGTCATAGGTACCACAGGATCATCATAGCTTAGTGATTTCCTTATTTAATGGTTATGATGCCATGATCTCCTTTTGCTTGGCTTGTGGCATACTCTACTGCTGTGATGATCTAATTCATATGTTTATTATGTCAGATGCACTTTCAGTTAGATATATATACTTTCTGCAGGACTTTATTAGGAAACAAATTCATATGAATCTTATATTAAAATAGAATCCATAATTCCCTAAAAAATATTGCTTGATCACAAAAAATGATCATTTTATATAAACAACCATAAGTAGAGCTATCATCACATACAAACTAAAATACATGAAAAAGGTTTCCTTTATTGCAGCCATTTCGTTTCAAACCACACTCCCATTTTTAGATCATAAAAAGTTTCAATTCGATATTTTATTGATCTCATAATCTGTATTTTATTGAGGTCAGTGTTCGAATGAAGGTCATGCTACTGACATTATATTAAAAATTTGAAACACCATTAACATGAGTGACCAGAAAATTTCCAAGCATCATAACAAAATAATTGAAGTAATCTTCAATCAAATGATTCCCTTGTGTTTCAGTTCGATATTTTTAAAGCGAAAATGTTCTAAATATATATATGCTCTCAACTTTACTTCAAACTGTCATAATAACTTAAAAACGTATGAACTTAAAAAACATGATTCTACCGAATAAGCTAATAAAAACCGACCATTTTGGGGGCAAATGCATAATGGATCTTTTAAAAGGACCCGAGATGCCCTAACTTCCTTGAATTGGGTAGGACCTGTGCCGACGCCATATGATCGCTGGGATACACTTTCAGCTATGAGAATCTGGTCGGTGGGATACACTTTCAGCTCTTGATACACAACCTCTTGCTGTATTTGAGAACCTCTATTAACCTATAGTATTTCACATGATCAAAATTAGTATCAAATCCCTTCAGATAATATCAAATCAGTAAGCAATTTAGTCAAAATGCATCTTACATTCATAAGGGAACTTGAAGGGGAAAGTTTAAATGATTATAATTCTCATACCTGAAAACCTTTGCACTTGCTTAATTCTTTTGATGATGCACAAACATGATTACCTGATTCATGGTAGTATACTCAACAGAATTTTGAGGAGATTCTGTAATTGATAGGGGATTATCTGGAGATGTAGAAATGGTTTCATCTGTAGGCAGTAATTGTGTATCCACATCAGATGTGCCAAACATCATATCCATAGAATTTGCATAATAGTAAACATATTCCTAAACGCATTAAAGCATCCAGCTCTATTCTCTGATTCAAGCAGATGCAAATAAAATTTCCATTTTTGGAGCTGATACATATAAACAAACTAAGCAAATGTTCCCCAGTACCTTCAGAGCCGCAAAATGTCCAGCGAGAGATTCAACCCGTACCTTCAGAAACAGTCGCGAGAAAATAAGCAAATGTCTTTAAGAGTTTTCCCTTCGAAAGGTCTTTGGTTGACACTTGAAAGGTCTTGGTTTCTTCCTGGCGGCTTCAAAAGATAAGAACTGTGAGTTTTCTTGAAAGATAAGAACTGGCCATAGATGGTGCTACTCCATAAGCATGCCCCATCCTTTCATTTGGAGAGAAGGGGGAAATTGTTAGGTCCAGGGAAACATTAATGTTGCACTATGATTACCATTTTATTTTTTTATGTATGTGTTTTTCTGTATCCTTCTTGAAGATTTTAAAATATGGATTACTTTCTTCATAAATCCAATTTTGCTTTTGATTTCTTGAAATCATGATGATGAAATTACTATTTAAGATTGTTACGCCTATTTGGCCGAAGCCCGAAAGACACGAGCCTAGAAACCCGACTGCCGATCAGAAGCCCATCTGCGCAATCTGGCCCGCCCGACAAGGCCTTATAGAGGACCCCCGAATGTCGATCCGACCCGGCCCTGATAGCGCGCTGGGCACTCGCCCACTCCAGCGGCAACCGTTCCCCTGATCCCGCTACCACTGAATGGCTGTTATGGGGAGGTGCTGGCATAGCGCAGGGAGCGGTGACGGGGGGGGGGGGCGGATTGAGGGGGCACGATCGAGGGCAGACGAGCGACGTGGGTCGAGGGAAATCACGGCGGGAGGTCTATAAAAGGGTTAGAAGGACGACTGGACAGAGGACCGCATCTCAGGTATCTAAAACCTAAGGTACTCCATCAACGACCTAGTTCCCCCATTTCCTCTACTTCCTCCCCCGCTCGCGCCGTGAGACGCCGTTCAGATCTCCTCTCGAGTCGAACCGTCTCCGCCGGGCCTCCCCTTTCAGATCACTATCTGACTTAGGCATTGGAGGGGATTTGGCCGGAACCAATGTCCGGCCCCCCTGACGAGTGTTCTCGTCTACGCAGGAGGACATCAGATCCACGGGCCGAGGCTTCCCCTCCGCCCCTCGCCGGCCACGCATCAAGCGAGACGACCGAGGCTTCCCCTCGTCACCCGTCCGACCGAGGCCGAGCACGACCGTTCGAGGCCGAGCGTTTCACACCGGGCCGAGGCTTCCCCTCCGCCCCGCGACCGGCCACGTAACTAGCAGGACGATCGAGGCTACCCCTCGTCGTCCGACCGTCCGAGGCCGAGCGTCTCTGATCGGGTCGAGGCTTCCCCTCGCCCTCCTTGCGACCGAGGACCCCGATTCGGCCCAGCCGACGCGCTCCACGTCGTCTGCAACTCCGACTCGCGTCTCGTCTGCACCAACTCGACACACCCGAGGGACCCCCGTGGGCCCCTTGACCACGTTGACCGGGTTATCTGCGGTCAACGCTTTTGTAGTGAGAAAACACTCTGAAACATCTGGCACCGTCTGTGGGAACGAACTATCCCACGAAGAAACAAACCACACCTGCAATGACTCGTCTTCACCCATCTCGACGAAAGGAGAGCAAGGATCTGACGCGAAGCGACAGGGCCCGCCATCGTTGGCAAGAGTGGGCCCGGGCCCGGCGCGAGGAGGATCGTGAGGAGAGGACCGGGAGACCCTCACCGTCCCTACCGGTCGGGAGACCTAGCACGTCTGTAACCGCGCGCAGCTCGGACGTAGCTTTGGTGGTATCGGTGATCATAGACACAACCATGGTACGGCGACTGCTCGTCGACACCGGCAGCTCCTGCGACGTCCTCTTCATGTCAACCCAAGAAAAGATGGGGCGGTGGAAGGAAGACTTGCGACCCCGCTCGGGTCCCGTGGTGGGATTCACGGGTCATACCACCCCCATCATCGGCACGATCCATCTCCCGGTAACACTCGGAGGCCCACCGGACTCGGTGACCCTGGCGGTAGAATTCATCGTATTGGGGATCGGGTCAGAATACAACGGGATCATCGGCCGACCCCTTCTCAACGCCATCGGCGCGGTGGTCTCGACCCTCCATCGGACTATCAAGTTCCGAACGCCCGGGGGGATGGGGCAAGTCGAAGGCGACGCGGGGAGACCGAATACCTGCTATCAACTGGCAGAGGAAGGTCCCGAAGATCGACTAGTCGACCGGATGGCCGCGCTCGACTTAAGGGATGGGCCGAGGCCCACCCCTGCGGAGGAGCAAGAGCAGATCCCGGTCACGGACGTCGAGGACCGGTTCGTCTCAATCGGGAGAGGGCTATGCCACGACCTGAGGAGCCGACTGGTCGAGTGCCTGGAGGCGAACCTAGACGTCTTTGCTTGGTCACCAGAGGACATGCCCGGCGTAGATCCCCAGGTGATCGTCCACCGGATCAACGCCGACCCCAACTTCAGGCCGGTCAGGCAGAAGAAGCGGAACCTGGGCGGCGAGAAGATGAAGGCGGCCTCCGAAGAAGTGGAACGTCTCCTCGACGCTGGCTTCATACGAGAAGTCTGGTACCCGGAGTGGCTATCGAACGTGGTGATGGTCAGGAAACCCAACGGGAAGTAGCGAATGTGCGTGGACTTCAGTGACCTCAACAAAGCCTGTCCCAAGGACAGCTACCCCCTGCCACGCATTGACCACCTGGTGGACAACGCTTCGGGGTACGAGATGCTTAGCTTCATGGATGCCTACTCAGGGTACAACCAAGTCCAGATGGACCCCCGGGACGACGAGATGATAGCCTTCACGACGGACCAGGGGACATACTGCTACAAGAAGATGCCCTTCGGCTTGAAGAACGCAGGGGCCACCTACCAGAGAATGGTCAACAAGGTTTTTCACTCCCAGATCGGGAGGAACCTGGAGGTCTACGTCGACGACATGCTTGTCAAGTCAAGAAAGCCGGAGGACCACATCGCCGACCTTCGTGAAACCTTCGAGCGGTTGCGGCGACACAACATTCGACTCAACCCCACGAAGTGCACGTTCGGGGTAAGATCTGGCAAATTCTTGGGGTTTATGATAACTAACCGTGGCATTGAAGCTAACCCTGACAAGATCGAGGCACTGATCAACATGCGTGAGCCGACGACGATCAAGGAGCTGCAGAGGCTGAACGGGCGCATCGCAGCCTTGGGGCGATTCCTATCCAAATCGGCGGAAAGATCGCTCCCCTTCTTCAAAGTTCTGAGGAAAGCGATCGCGGAACCATAGGACAATAGGAAGACGATACAGTGGGACGAAGACTGCTCCAGGGCATTCGCGGATCTCAAGGAATATCTCCACAGCCCCCCTCTCCTGTCCAAGCCACGGGAAGGGGAGTCGCTAAGCCTTTACCTGGCGTGCGCGGAGGAAGCAGTGAGCTCGGTGCTGATCCGGGAAGATGGTGGGGTGCAATGGCCGGTGTACTACACGAGTCGGATCCTGAAGGAGGCGGAGGTGCGATACTCGCCCATGGAGAAACTGGCGTACGCCCTCATTCTCTCAGCGCGAAGGCTCAGGCCCTATTTCCAGGCCCACACCATACTGGTCTTGACCGACTCACAGCTGGAGCAGAATCTCAAGAGATTCGACCGAATGGGAAGGATGCTGAACTGGGGGGTGGAATTGAGCGAATTCGACCTCCGGTTCAAACCGCGCACATCCATCAAAGGGCAGGCCTTGGCTGACTTCATCGCTGAGTGTACGACGGAAGGAGAACATCCTCCAGAGGAAGAAGGCTCAGCAACGGTAATCGCCCAACCCTTGTCTTTTCTTTCGGCTGACCACCTCCAGTCAGGAGTTTTAGGAGCGTGGATAGTCCATGTGGACGGATCGGCCACACAATCAGGAGGCGGGGCTGTGATAGCGATCCGATCTCCGGAAGGGAACGTCGTGGAGTACGCGTTGCGGTTCAAGTTCCTGGCCACCAACAACGTGGCAGAATACGAAGCGGTGATCAACGGCCTGAGACTGGCCCGGGAGCTTGGGGCCGAATCTGTGCACCTCCTCAGCGACTCGAAGCTCGTTGTCAACCAACTTCTGGGAAGTTACGAGGTGCGGGAGGAGACAATGCAGAGGTATCACGCCGTTGCCAAAGCTGCGCTCTCCAGGTTCAAAAACGCGGAAGTCTTACATCTCCCGCGGTCGGAGAATGCACAGGCGGACGCGCTGTCGAAGCTAGCCTCGTCCTCGCCTAAGGAGCTGGGCCGCACCATCTACGTGGAGAACCTGCAGTCCCCTAGCACGGAGGAGCGGGAGGTGATGGCGATCGACCAAAATCCCACCTGGATGGATCCGATCATTCGGTACCTCACTCATGGAGAAGTGCCGACGGATTGGGACGAGCGTCGGACCCTGGAGAGGAAGGCGATCCGATACGTGATCCATGAGGGGACGCTCTACCGGAGGCGCTGGACGAAGGCTGATGTCCTCCCGTACCTGAAATGCATCGGACCGCAGGAAGCCGACTACGTCCTACATGAGGTTCACGAAGGGATCTGCGGAAATCACCACGGGGGCAAGATGGTTGCACAGAAAATCTTGAGGCAGGGATACTACTGGCCGACCCTGGTACAAGACGCAACAAGCTACGTCCAAAAGTGCCAGGAATGTCAGAGGTATGCCCACCACTCCTCAACTCCCCCGTCGGAGCTCATCCCTATCGTGAGCCCCATCCCCTTTGCGAAATGGATGCTCGACATCCTCGGACCGTTTAAACTGGGCCGGGGGTAGCGAAAGTATCTGATAGTGGCGGTGGACTACTTCACCAAATGGATCGAGGCGGAACCGTTGGCCACCATCACATGGAAGAAAGCGAAAAGCTTCGTGTGGACTTCCATCATCTCCAGATTCGGAGTCCCCCGGTCCATCGTCACAGACAACGGGAAACAGTTCGACTCCGCGGGGTTCAAAGACTTCTGCACGGAATGGGGAATCAAGCTTCTCTTCACCTCTGTAGCGCACCCCCAGACCAACGGAATGGCGGAAGCGGCCAACAAGTGTATCATAGAGCCCCTCCGAAAGAAAGTGAAGGACGCCGAAGGAAGCTGGCCGGAAGAGCTCCCCGGAATACTCTGGTCATACCGGACGACCCACAAGGAGGCCACCGTGTTGAATATTGGACTCCCCGGATTTGGTTTTGGATGATGAGCAAACATAAATAATTCATGAACTAACAATTTGTGAGCGTAGTATTGGAGATCGTCGCAAAAATCACGAGAACATTCAAAGCGACATCTCAAGACTTCTCAAAGCACGTATTCATGCCTAAAGCTTCGTTGAAGCTCTTGCGCCGTTTTGGAAGTCATGAAGAATTAATCGAAGCTTTCGAAGACCGTTCTTTAAGGTTTTATTTATAGTCTTTTAGCTTCGATCTATAGAATGTTAAGCCTTGAGTATATCTTACGATTCTAACTTCATAACGCTCATATCGTAGCTCTAGGATCTTAGTACAAGTTCATTCTAACTTCCTCGAAGCGTCGCGCTTCGATTCGGACTTGTTTGTGCATGTTAGTTGGTACAAGAAGGTGTACTGACCGACTAGATGGTGATCTAGTCGGTCAGCAACTCTTCTTGGACCGACTAGTTTGATTCCTTAATTTCTTGGACTTTACTGTTTACAGTTAGTCGGTCTACGTTGACTCACCGACCGACTAGTTTATGAACTAGTCGGTCAGTGATGCTTCTTTGACCGACTAGTTGTGACTTACTGTTCATGCTAAATTTCTCCTATGCTACTGTTTATCGTTAGTCGGTCTAAGAATGTTTGGTGACCGACTAGTTGACAATCTAGTCGGTCAACTTTTGTTCTTGGACCGACTAAGTCAAGTTGTATTCAGACTATTTCAATTTGCTTCTTAGTCGGTCTACGTTCACTGACTGACCGACTAGTTGTGAAACTAGTCGGTCAGAATGTCTTCTTGGACCGACTAGATTTCTAGGTCTGAATTTCTTTTTCTTCTCAGTTCCTCAATTAGTCGATCCATGCTGTTTGACTGACCGACTAGTTGATGAACTAGTCGGTCAGTGGTTGTTCTTTGACCGACTAGTTTTCTCAGATTTCTATCCGTTGGGATTTAACCTAATTTGTTTTTATGGGACCCTATAAATACGAACCTAGGTCATTTCTCTCTAGGTTAGAGCTGCCATTAAGAGATTCATTGAGATCAAAAGAGATAGCCATTCTCAATCATTTCCAAAGCTCTCTTCCTCACAAGAAACCCATTCTCTCACATTCTAGATCTAGAATCCATATTGAGAGAAGCATGTTCTTGGTGAGCTCTTTAAGCTCTAGCTTGATTCAAGTCTCCAAATCATCCCTAGGCACCTATTGCTGGTCATTTCCTTGGTGCTAGGTCTTGGTGACTTCATCTTCCTCAAATCCTTCCTTTCAACCATTTGGGTAAGAAAAACTCAAGGTATAGGATTTTGTGGTAAGTTTGCTTATTTCAATATAAACTCATTTATATTGCTTGTTGATTCTCTCGGTTGTGAGAGAAGGTTGTGATCCCGGGTTGTGGGATTCACTATTGCTTTTGCATGTATGATTTGATCTTGTGAAGGTTTTTCACAAGATATTCATAGTGGAAATCTTGGGTTAGGGTTTCTAACCTAAGTATCCGGAGGGTATCCGGGTGGTTGGGACGTAGGATCACCGGGAACAAGTCGGGGAGACTTGGGTGGATCCGAACCCATTAACATCGTTTGTTAGCATTGTTAATTTTGTTGTTGTCATTCAATTTAAGCTTCCGCAAATTGATTTGGTAGTTGTTTGCACTATAATTTGGAATTATACTCCTTGTTATTTTTAAAGTACTATTCACCCCCCCCCCTCTAGTACTTGTGCAGTAGCTTGTAGGGCATTACATTTGGTATCAGAGCCAGATACTTAGCTATGTCTGCCAACGACAACAAAACCGTGCGTCCACCTTCCAACTATGACACATTCAGGAACCGTGAAGGAGCATATTCGGTGATGGAAGGACATTCCTCTACGAGGCCTCCATTCTTCAACGGTACCAACTACGGGAACTGGAAATGCCGGATGGAAACCTTCCTCCGGAGTGCATCTCTATGGAGGACCACAATGAAGGAATACATCGAGCCCGAAGAAGAAGACTTTGAGAAATGGACTACCGCGGAGATCGCCGCGGAGGTAAGCAATGCCAAGGCAATGAACGCCTTGCAATGCGCATTGGATCCCGAGGACTTCAATAAGATATGCACATGTAAGAGTGCATATCAAATTTGGAACTCCCTCCTCATTCTTCATGAAGGGACGAGTAGGGTAAGAGACTCTAAACTCGTAGTCGTAAACAAAGATTACGAAATGTTTCATATGCAACAGGGCGAAAAGATGAAGGAATATTACGCTCGCTTCGTTGACATAATAAACGAGTTAGAGGCCCTCAGCAAGTCCTACACTCAAAAGGAGAAGTGCTCAAAGCTTATCAAAGGACTTCCTTCTTCTTGGGAGAAACGTACCTTCGCCATCGAGGAAGGTAATGACATGAATAAGTATACCGTAGTTCAATTGATGGGTACTTTGATGTCATACGAGGTACGCAAAGATAGCAAGGTGAAGTTACAAGAAAAGATGAAGTCCTATTTGAACCAAGACGCGCCTAAGAAAAAAGCGATTGCATTCAAGGCGGCTTCATCCACCTCTACCGATGATGAGGAATCGGAAGAAGAAATGGACATGGAATCAATCGCACTCATGGCCAAGAAGTTCAATCGCTTCTTCCGAAAGGGTAACTTCAAACAAAAATCTAAATTTACTTCTACTAACGCCTCTCCACCTTTGTGCTTTAAATGCAATAAGCCAGGACACATCAAAGCGGATTGTCCTTAAAACAAGCAAAAGGAGAAGTGGAAGGCGCCGAAGTTCGACAAGTCGAAGAAGTACAAAAAGGGGTACAAAAAGGGACTTGTCGGAGCAACATTCACCGACTCCGAGGATTCCTCAAGCGGAGAGTCGGACGATGAGAAAGTGGAGCAAGCGCACATGTGCTTCATGGCAAGAGAGGAGCATGATCAAGAATCTTCCTCCTCCGATGATAGCGACGACGAAGGCGATGAGGTAACTATGGATGATCTTAGGGATGCTAACTCTCATTTATGGTCTAAATACACTAAATTAGTAAATAGATATACTAAAGTAAAAGATGGCCTAGCTAGCATTCAAACCTCGCCTAAGACTATCATCACCAACAACGACACCGTTGTTGAAGAGTTAAGAAATGAGATTGTTAATCTCAAATCTAAACTTGAACATGTTAGCATTGATGATCCGGAAGAACATAGGATAGCGGATTTAACTTCTCAAAACTCGACGTTGAGTATTGAGAACGAGGATCTCAAATCTCGTGTTTATGTGCTCACATCGCAAGTATCCACTTTGGATACTTCTATGCGTTCTCTTAAAGAGAAATATGAGAACACATTAGGCCGAATTAATAAATTCAATAAGGGTAAGGACCATTTGGATAAAATCCTAAGTGACTTACTTCCGGCCAATCACCACATTGGTTTGGGGTATACGATGGGATGTCCATCCAAAGCGGCCACTACCTTTGTTAGGCCAACTTCCGGTGACTCTACGAGTGGTAGCAAACACTCGATTGGTAGTTCATCTACCAATGGTGCTTCCACCTCGTCCACACCCTCTTTTGGAAAGAAACCCACTTTGGGTGGACCTCCAAAGAAGGGGCATGCTTATATGTACACCAATACCATGCCACGTAGGAACACACGTCCTACTCCACCGTCTCACACATATGATGATTTCTATGCTACACATTCTCGGGCACGTGCACACAATGTGAGACACCCTCACGCACGTGTTCCCACACATGCATATATTCACCCACCTCATCATATGAATAATTCTCGTCGTGCAAGAGAGGAGAATGATCAAGGATATTCCTCTTCCGATGATAGCGACAACGAAGGCGATGAGGTAACTATGGATGACCTTAGGAATGCTAATTCTCAATTATGGTCTAAGTATAATAAATTAGTTCATAGGTATACTAAAGTAAAAGATGACCTAGCTAGAATTCAAACCTCGCCTAAAACTATCATCACCAACAATGACACCGTTGTTGAAGGGTTGAGGAATGAAATTGTTAATCTCAAGACTCAACTTGAACATGTTAGCATTGAAGATCCGGAGGAGCACAAGATAGCAGATTTGACTTCTCAAAACTCGACTTTGAGTATTGAGAATGAGAGTCTCAAATCTCGTGTTTATGTGCTCACATCGCAAGTATCCAATTTGGATACTTCTATGCATTCTCTCACCGAGAAATATGAGAACACATTAGGCCGAATTAATAAATTCAATAAGGGTAAGGACCATTTGGATAAAATCCTAAGTGACTTACTTCCGGCCAATCACCACATTGGCTTGGGGTATACGATGGGAAGTTCATCCAAATCGGCCACTACTTTTGTTAGGCCAACTTCCGGTGACTCAACGAGTGGTAGCAAACACTCTATTGGTAGTTCTTTTACCAATGGTGCTTCCACCTCGTCCACACCCTCTTTCGGAAAGAAACCCACTTTGGGTGGACCTCCAAAGAAGGGGTATGCTTATATGTACACCAATACTATGCCACGTAGGAACACACGTCCTACTCCACCGGCTCACACATATGATGATTTTTATGCAACACATTCACGGGCACGTGCACACCATGTGATACACCCTCACGCACGTGTTCCCACACATGCATATGTTCACCCACATCATCGTATGAATAACTATCCACATGCACCATTCCATCATGTTCCTTATGGCTATCCACAACATGCATCACGTATAAATCAACGTCGCATGCATGCACCCAATAGGATGATGGCTCCCAAAATATTCACTATTTGGAGCCCAAAGGACACAAGCATGGATGAAAAACAAGTGTATATGAATGCTTATTTTTCGGATGTTGTGCATAGCAAAAATTATGTGGGGAAGTCTAAGTCCAATTGGACTTGGCTTCCAAAGGTCTAACCTTTGAGGACCCAATGACCTTGGGTACCGTGATATGAAATTTTCTATCTTTAGGTACTCAAGGAAAAGAAAAAGAAAAGGAGCAACAAATTTAAATTTAGCTCGAAAGGGAATTGGATACTCGATAGCGGGTGTTCAAAACACATGACGGGTGACGCTCAATTGCTCTCCGGAGTAGTTCCCATTGCAAATGGAAACCGCGTCGTATTTGGAGGCAATGAGAGCGGAACCATCGTCGGTGTTGGTAAAGTGGGTAACCCATCTAAACCCTTAATTAGTGATGTTTATCTTGTTAATGGTTTAAATCATAATCTTATTTCAATAAGCAAACTTTGTGACAAAGGTTACAAAGTTAGCTTTGCGAAAGGATTGTGTCATATTTCAAATGATAATAATAAATTATTATTTTCCGGCACACGCCATAAAGATATTTATATTTTGGATCTTCCTAAGTCATATGAACAATGTCTCGTTGCTAACACAAGTGAACAACACTTATGGCATCGACGCTTTGGACATGTGAACTTTGGAACACTTTATAAGCTTTCGAAATTAAATTCCATTAAAGGTTTTCCGAAGCTCGTTTTTGAAAAGAAACGTTTTTGTGATTCTTGTCAACGTGGCAAGCTTCCTAAATCTTCATTTAAACCTAAGAAAAGCATTTCTACGAAACGGCCACAAGAGCTATTACATCTAGATTTATTTGGGCCAACTAGAGTTGCTTCCTTAGGAAATGCAAGATATGGAATAGTCATCGTTGATGATTATTCAAGATTTACATGGGTATTTTTCTTATGTAATAAAAATGAAGCTTTTGAAAACTTCACGATATTTGTGAAGAAAGTACAAAATCTCATCGGAACCACCATTGTCACTATTCGTAGTGATCATGGGGGTGAATTTGAGAATGAGTCTTTCTCAAATTTTTGTGATGATCTTGGAATTACTCACATGTTTTCTTTCCCTCGCGCACCTCCTCAAAATGGTGTTGTTGAGAGGAAGAATAGAACGCTTGTGGAGTGTGCTCGCACTATGCTCGAAGATTGTCAACTTGGTTATCAATTTTGGGCGGAAGCGGTACACACCGCTTGTTATGTGTTTAATAGAATACTTTTGAGGCCCGGCACCAAACAAACTTGCTATGAATTGTTGTTTGGTAGATTGCCTCAAGTTAAACATTTTCGTGTTTTTGGCGCAAAATGTTTTATTAAAAACACATATGATAATTTGGACAAGTTTGATCCGAGATCGGATGAGGGGATATTTGTTGGGTATTCCTCACGTAGCCTACCGGATATACAACAAAAGATCCTCTACGATCGAGGAATCACTTCATGTCTCTTTTAATGAGAATTTTACTACTCCTAGAATTTCAAATGATGATGACTCTATGGATGTTTTATGTGATTCGTTTGAAAATTCTAAGTCTATTGATTCAATTGATTCTATTGATACTAACCCGACTAATGAAGTTGTTGAGAATGTACCTAGTGATCAAGGTATTCCCAAGCTGCTTCATACCGTTCGCGACCATCCCCATGAGCAAGTGATTGGCAATATTCATGATAGTGTCAAGACGAGATCTCAAGTCCACCACTTCGCCAATTGTGCCTTTGCCTCATCGATAGAGCCAAAGAATATAGTTGAAGCTTGCGAAGATAGTGCTTGGATCCTTGCCATGGAGGAGGAACTCATTCAATTCGAGAGGAATGAGGTATGGGAGCTTGTTCCTTTTCCATCGAAGAACCACACCGTCATAGGGACAAAGTGGATCTTCAAGAAAAAAACCGACGAAAACCAAGTCGTCGTCCGGAACAAAGCTCGGTTAGTAGCTCAAGGCTATCGCCAAGAGGAAGGTATCGATTTCGATGAATCCTTCGCTCCGGTAGCTAGATTAGAATCAATTAGACTATTATTGTCTTATGCATGCCATAAAAATTTTAAGTTATTTCAAATGGATGTTAAAAGTGCATTTTTAAACGGAGATGTTGTTGAGGAAGTTTACGTTTCTCAACCTCCGGGCTTCATAAATGAAAAATTTCCAAATCATGTTTTTAAACTAAAGAAAGCTCTTTATGGTTTGAGACAAGCTCCTCGAGCTTGGTATGATCGCCTAAAGAATTTTCTTTTGGATTTGAATTTTAAAATGGGCGAAGCCGATTCTACACTTTTTGTTAAGCATGCGAATAATGATATTTTATTAGTTCAAATTTATGTTGATGATATCATTTTCGGTGCTACTAACTTCACTCTTTGCGAAGAGTTTTCTAATGTTATGAAGGAACAATTTGAGATGAGCCACATGGGCGAACTCAAATATTTCTTAGGTCTCCAAATTCGCCAATTGAACGATGCAATCTTCATCCACCAAACGAAGTATACGGTGGAGTTGCTTAAGCGATTTGGAATGGAGAGTGCTTCCGGGAAAAATACTCCAATGAGCACGACTACGCATCTAGACAAGGATACGGGCGGTAAGGATGTAGACATTCGTCTATATCGAGGTATGATAGGTAGTTTACTTTATCTTACCGCAAGTAGGCCCGATATTATATTTGCCGTATGCATATGTGCTCGTTATCAGTCTCAACCTAAGGAGTCTCACTTAGTAGCGGTTAAACGTATTTTTCGCTATCTAGGTTACACTTTAGATTTTGGATTACTTTATCCGAAATCTAGCACATATGAGTTAGTCTCATATAGTGACGCCGATTATGCGGGATGCAAATCCGACAGGAAAAGTACTAGTGGCACTTGCCATTTTCTAGGAAATTCTCTTGTCTCTTGGTTTTCCAAGAAGCAAAATTCGGTATCACTTTCAACCACCGAGGCGGAATATATTGCCGCCGGTGCCGCTTGTGCCCAGGTTCTTTGGATGAGACACACACTAAAGGATTTTGGTATTCATTGTGATACTAGCCCTATCATGGTGGATAACCAAAGTGCTATCTGTCTTTCAAAGAATCCGGTGCACCATTCCCGATCTAAACACATAGATGTCCGACACCACTTTTTAGATTATCATGTTGCTAAAAAGGACATCATATTAGTGTACGTTGAAACCCAAAAGCAAATTGCCGATATTTTCACGAAACCCCTAAAGGAGGACTCCTTTGTGCGGTTGCGTCGAGAATTGGGGATTATGGGTGAATCCGAGATATAGGATTCATGTCTCATTCAATTATCTTGCATGCTATTATATTTCGCGATATTTCATTCATGCTAGATTTATTGAATTTTTGGGAATTTTATGTGATTTGTTCGAATTTATTGCTCGAATTCTTATTTGAATGTCGTATTTAAGATTTCGATGTTTTATGGGGTAATTTAGATGACTAATGAGAGTGTTAAGATGTTTCATCCAAGTGGTTTTTGAAGAGAACTCATTTATCAAATTTTGGACTCTTCTAGTCAGTTTCAGTTCATTAGCCAACCGACTAGATGCTCATCTAGTCGGTCAGCTAGTGAACTCAGACCGACTAGTTCAAGCTTTTAACTATCTTGTGTCATTTACTTCTTTTAGTCGGTCTTAGTACACTTACCGACCGACAAGATTGAAAACTAGTCGGTTAGTGTTTATACTGCGACCGACTAATTCTTGCCCTAGAATTTCCTGTTTGCCTCTGTTTCGACTTAGTCGGTTCAAGCTCATTGACCGACCGACTAGATCGTAATCTAGTCGGTCAGTGCTTGAACTGTGACCGACTAAGTGTGTTAGGGCAAATGTGTCTTTTCAAAATCTCGACCAACTTAAAACACTTTTCATTCGACTAAAGTTCATTTTAGTCGGTCTCTTTCAAAGCTCCAGCTCAAAATCCCTAAAACCCCTCCGAGCCCCTTCGACTTCCGACGCTACTCCCTTCGATTCCGGCCATCTTCCCGTCCATCCGCCGCCGCAGATCGCTCCCCTAGGTATCTCCCTCCTCCTCCTAGGTCGTTCTCCTATTCTAGGGTTGATCTAGCTCGATTTCTCTCCTAGGTGATCTAGGGCTTGTGTATTTCGATTTCTTTTCAGCTCTAGGGTTTGTTGTAGGATTCTAGGGTTTGAGCTAGGATATTTGATCTTATCGTCATCGCTTGCTTGTTCTCGTCGTGCCACGATCATGGCAAAGACGAGGATTCCAATCTCTTCATCTGGGGCTTCCCCAATGACTGTAGGACCTTCCAACCCTAGGAATCCATCTAAGCCCAAGCGTCGTGCTAAATCTACCCAAGCTTCTCCGTCTCCGCCTCCTCTGAAGAAGCAGAGGACGGCGACCGTCAAACCTGGAAAACAATCCAAGTCTAGAAAGCCCATCCTCCACACTCCCACGACTACTCCTGATTCCGATATTGAGTTTATCCCTGAGGATGAGTCTGGCCATAGGGAACCCACTCCTCTACTTCGTCCTAGGACTCGCCAGCCTAAGGGAAAGGGCCCAATGCCAGCGGGTGGTGTTGACATATCGTTGTGTCACGACGACCCTATGTGTCTAGCGGCCTACAACCGTATTGAACACTGCCCGATGCTATTGGAGCACTATGTTCAGTTTTCAGATTTCCTTGGCTTAGCTGACCTCCTCTCCTATAGTGGGCTCCTTGACTACCTACGCTATGATCCTAAGGCCAACCCTAAACCATATCCTCCCCTGGTAAAATTGTTCTATGCCAATCGTGTCCGAGGCCAGTACGATGCGAGTCACTCCATCGAGACTACTGTCTTGGGAACTCCTATAGTTCTCACGGCAGAAATCTTGGGGGAGATACTTGGTTGCTCGTCATGTGGTCTCCTTCCTTCGGATATTTCTGTTGATGATATCGCCTCTTTGGATCAGTCCGTACTTTCTGATATCTTCCATGTGATCCCTCCTGCCTTTATTGGAGTGCCTTCGAAGTCGTTCAAGCCAAATGCCTGGGTTCTGAATCTCATTCTGAAGTCGTGCTTGCTTCCCAAGTACGGCTCCTCTTCACTTCCATCCCAGCCGTTTTTGAAGCTGATCTACGCTCTTTTCTTGGGTTGCGAGATTAATTGGGCTCGCGTTATACTCGATAAGATGGACTCTTTCGAGTGTATTCGCAAGACCAATAAATCTGCGCATATTCCATACCCGTGTCTGTTGACCCTTGTATTTCGTCATTTTCGAGTCCCTCTCCCTCCTGACGATGAGCGTCCCTTGGGTCCCCCTCTGAACGCGACGGCCGTTAAGAAATCTCTAGCGGCGCTTCGTCACGTGCAGAGGTCAACCACATCTGCTTCTCAGGCCACTCCCTCAGCTGCTGCTGCCCCCACTCCTTCTGCCACATTAGATGATGTCGTACGCCTTCTTCGTCGGCACGAGTCGCGTTTGGCTCGTACCGAGGAGGTCGTCTGCCGTATGGCTCATACGATGGGGATTGAGCTTCCTCCCTCCATTTCTGAGGCCGAGGAGATGGACGATGAGGAGATTGACGATCTTGTCACTTCCTTGGCTCGTGGCGATGTTGCTGCTGCTGTTGCTACCACTTCAGCTCCTGGAGATGGCACCACTTCAGGTGCCCCAGAGTCTTCTGCACCAGTAGTTCAGACTTCTGAGCCTGCTGCTGCTCCTGCTGACGAGCCTGCTCCCGTTTCACTTGCTGCTGTATCTGTTGAGACCCCTGCTGCTGTTGAGACCCCTGTTGTTGAGCCAGACATTGATGTTTCCACACCTGCCCCGACGATCCCGTCTGTTGACAATCCTCTCCTCCCTGCAGAGCCTGAGTCCACTCCATCGACTGGACCCACGGAGACTGCAGATCCAGCCGCTTCCTCGTGATCGTTTGTTCCGAGGACTCTCCACTACTCTTTGGATGATATATCTTATTGAGAGTGTTATTGGGTTAGGATGGGATGGAGTTTGGGTGTTGATTTGTTGTATTTTGATATGTTGGATGTCGGAGTATGTGTTGTATCTTTTTGTTGTTGGACGTTGATGATGGTGTTCTCATGATGATGTTGTATCAATGATATATGATGTATTTATTTTTGATGGGTATGTTGCATTTGATGTATCGATATCTTTTTGGATGTACTCATGATGTTTCTATCTATATATACATCGATGTTCATGTTGTGATATTTTCTTCGTCGTGCACATTAATTCTCATTCAATGTCCATGCTATGTAAAATCGTCGCTCGATGATTGAAAAACTTGGTTAAATAGATTGAAATTCTATAATTGTATAGAATTGTTTTCCATGCACAAATTTAACCAAGAATATTGAATATTGAAGAGTACGTTTCTTTATTCAAGAAATGAATAATAATTTGGTATTTTTGATGATTTTAATTATCGCTTTTTGATAATGGACAATTTGACACACCTTGATTTGATTTCAACACTTCTTCCTTGGTGTCACTTAGGTCCATCGTCATTGTCTACGACTCAAGATGTTGGATTTTCCATTTCCTAGTTGTTGTCGTTGTATGCCCCCCATTTTTGGGATAATGCCAAAGGGGGAGAGATAATGATAATAAATAGGTCAAATGAAAATTTAACTCAATTTCCAAGAATCTAATTTGATGTGTTAGATTCAGGGGGAGTTAAGATATATATAAGGATTTTCAAAATCCGATATTTCAAAAATCGACTCTCTTTATTTATCTTACTCGTCTGCTTGATGCAATTCATATATATTCATTTTGGAATTAACGTGTCATCAATGCAGGGGGAGTAAGTATTTTACATTTGAATCATTATTTTTGATTATTATTTATGTTGGTTTGTCATCACCAAAAAGGGGGAGAATGTTGAATATTGGACTCCCCGGATTTGGTTTTGGATGATGAGCAAACATAAATAATTCATGAACTAACAATTTGTGAGCGCAGTATTGGAGATCGTCGCAAAAATCACGAGAACATTCAAAGCAACATCTCAAGACTTCTCAAAGCACGTATTCATGCCTAAAGCTTCGTTGAAGCTCTTGCGCCGTTTTGGAAGTCATGAAGAATTAATCGAAGCTTCCGAAGACCGTTCTTTAAGGTTTTATTTATAGTCTTTTAGCTTCGATCTATAGAATGTTAAGCCTTGAGTATATCTTACGATTCTAACTTCATAACGCTTATATCGTAGCTCTAGGATCTTAGTACAAGTTCATTCTAACTTCCTCGAAGCGTCGAGCTTCGATTCGGACCTGTTTGTGCATGTTAGTTGGTACAAGAAGGTGCACTGACCGACTAGATGGTGATCTAGTCGGTCAGTAACTCTTCTTGGACCGACTAGTTTGATTCCTTATTTTCTTGGACTTTACTGTTTACAGTTAGTCGGTCTACGTTGACTCACCGACCGACTAGTTCATGAACTAGTCGGTCAGTGATGCTTCTTTGACCGACTAGTTGTGACTTACTGTTCATGCTAAATTTCTCCTAAGCTACTGTTTATCGTTAGTCGGTCTAAGAACGTTTGGTGACCGACTAGTTGACAATCTAGTCGGTCAACTTTTGTTCTTGGACCGACTAAGTCAAGTTGTATTCAGACTATTTCATTTTGCTTCTTAATCGGTCTACGTTCACTGACTGACCGACTAGTTGTGAAACTAGTCGGTCAGAATGTCTTCTTGGACCGACTAGATTTCTAGGTCTGAATTTCTCTTTCTTCTCAGTTCCTCAATTAGTCGGTCCATGCTGTTTGACTGACCGACTAGTTGATGAACTAGTAGGCCAGTGGTTGTTCTTTGACCAACTAGTTTTCTCAGATTTCTATCCGTTGGGATTTAACCTAATTTGTTTTTATGGGACCCTATAAATACGAACCTAGGTCATTTCTCTCTAGGTTAGAGCTGCCATTAAGAGATTCATTGAGATCAAAAGAGATAGCCATTCTCAATCATTTCCAAAGCTCTCTTCCTCACAAGAAACCCATTCTCTCACATTCTAGATCTAGAATCCATATTGAGAGAAGCTTGTTCTTGGTGAGCTCTTCAAGCTCTAGCTTGATTCAAGTCTCCAAATCATCCCTAGGCACCTATTGCTGGTCATTTCCTTGGTGCTAGGTCTTGGTGACTTCATCTTCCTCAAATCCTTCCTTTCAACCATTTGGGTAAGAAAAACTCAAGGTATAAGATTTTGTGGTAAGTTTGCTTATTTCAATATAAACTCATTTATATTGCTTGTTGATTCTCTCGGTTGTGAGAGAAGGTTGTGATCCCGGGTTGTGGGATTCACTATTCCTTTTGCATGTATGATTTGATCTTGTGAAGGTTTTTCACAAGATATTCATAGTGGAAATCTTGGGTTAGGGTTTCTAACCTAAGTATCCGGAGGGGATCCGGGTGGTTGGGACGTAGGATCACCGGGAACAAGTCGGGGAGACTTGGGTGGATCCGAACCCATTAACATCGTTTGTTAGCATTGTTAATTTTGTTGTTGTCATTCAATTTAAGCTTCCGCAAATTGATTTGGTAGTTGTTTGCACTATAATTTGGAATTATACTCCTTGTTATTTTTAAAGTACTATTCACCCCCCTCTAGTACTTGTGCAGTAGCTTGTAGGGCATTACACACCGGTGAGACCCCGTTCATGCTTGCCTACGGGGCCGAGGCAGTGGTACCGGTCGAGTTAGGTGAGGAATCTCTCCGCCTCAAATACTTTGACGAAGACAGGAACTCGCAGGGTCTGGAACTCAGCCTGGAGCTCCTTGGCGAACGACGGGAACAGGCCCTGGCCACCATCATCCGCCAGAAGCAGAAGGTGGACTGTTACTACAATGCTCGGGTCAGGGGCCGGAGCTACCACCTTGGGGACCTGGTCCTCCGGAAAGCAGGTTTCAACCCGGATACCGCTCGCAAGGGGAAGCTCGCGGCTAAATGGGAGGGGCCCTACAAAGTCATCGAGGTCCTCGGACCCGCAACCTACCGTCTAGCCAATATGGAGGGGAGGATTCTCACTCACGCATGGAATGCGGAACATTTACGCAAGTACTTTCATTAAATGTATCATTTCTGTGAAATAAATTTATTTGAATTCGTTCCTTTCCAGATAAGCAAAAAGATGTACAGAGAGACGCGCGAAGAGGCCTAGGGGCATTCCCCTCCCTAATTCAACTCCAGGGGCACCTGTGGGACCACCGGCTGGCGGTCCACTTGGGTCATCCCCCACACTCCGCTCGACGTCAGGGTGCATCCGGAGATCCTCGAAGTTGACCCCCGAGAGTGGGAACTTCTTTTGGATCTCGGACTGACACCGGGCGAAACCCTTCTCGAACGCCTCCGTCAAGGCGGTCTCAACGAAGGAGGTGGCATACTCCGCCACGGTATCCTGAGCGATCCGGGCCGGATCCACCTCCTCAAGCCCACGCATCCGGGCCTCTAAGGTCTCGATCTGGCGTTGGTGCTCCGCCCTCTCCTTCTCGATCTCCCGGGATCTCTCGCCAAGTTGAGCAAGGAGAACCCTCGCCTGCTCCTCCGCCGCTTCCAGACGATCGGAGAGCTCCATGGTCTCGGGGGAAACAACGGAGACGGGGATCTTCTCGGCTCCCCCAGGCGTATCGGCATCTCTCAAGAGCTCGGCGACCCGCGCCTCGGCCTCTGACTTTGCAGTCAGAGCCAAGGCCCTCTCCCGGTCCGCCTCCTCCAAGGCAGAGGACAGCTCAGTTACGCGGGTCTCCCAGGACCTGACCTGCACTTCCTCTAACTGGCCTGCCTCTCCCTCCTCGCCATGGGCCTCAAGATCTCGGCCGGCATCGGCCTTGGCTTTGGGAAGCGCCGTAAACTGACGCCTCATCGAGAGACCCACCGAGGACAACTGCACCAAGGCAACAAATGTAAGACGGCGAAAGCAGCTGGAGGGAGGACAAGCAGAGGCACTCTACCTGTTGGCCGGCCTGAATCACAAAGGTGGCCAGACAGTCACCTCTAACTCCATCCAGCGCAACCTGATCGGGAGGGAGGCAACTATTCTCGGCCACTCGCGCGGCGGCTCCGCGGCTCGAAAACACTGATTCCTTCTCCCCTACTGGGAATCGTGGACGAAGAAGACCCTCCCCTGACGAAGGAAACTCGCCGGGGTTGGAGCGGAACGCGCCTAGATACCGATCGTAGGCATCAGGGAGGGGACCGTCCGGGAGAGGCGAAGGGCCGACCCACGGCCATGCAACCGCAACGGGGGCGGGTCGGAGCTGGTCGACGGGCGACGGGACATCAACTCCCTCGGCCCCCTCACGGACCCTCTTGGAAAACCCCAACAAGGGGACAGAGGGGGATGGCCCCTTCTTCCTTTTGGAGCCTCCAGTCGAGGTCACGGCCCGATGCTTCTTCCGGACCTCCAGCACATGATCCCTCCTACGCGGATCCGGATCTGGGGCCTGCACGTGAATGCTGGCGGGGGAAGGACCGAGAGGGAATCCACCTGCACTCAACGAAGAAATGAGAGACCAAGCAGAGCCCAGGCAACCTCGAATGACGAATGCTCGGGGAGCTTACCCAAGGGCCACACCGTCTTACGCAAGTTATGGTCACTAAAGAGGACGTCAATCGACCGCTCCCTCGCAGGAATCGCCAGCATTTCCTTCGCCGTCTACTGCTCGGCGACAGTCGGCTCACCCAGATCGAGGATGACTGCGCCGGCCGACTCCCACCGAACCGGGAAAGGTACACTCGACGGGAATGTGACGAACACGTATTCCCCCTTCCAGCGTTTCAGGTAGCTCGGCAACCCCAACACCAGGGTCATCTTCGGGCGGGCGCTGATGTAAATCCACGCCCCCGATTGGTGGTGGCTCAGGCGGTAGAACTGGGCGAAGAGACGAAGAGAGGGCGCCACTCCCCTCAGCATGCAGACGACAACGAACCCGACGAGGAGCCCGATGGCATTGGGGCAGAATTGACACAGGCACACGTTGTGGGCCTGGAGGAACTCAACGATGAAAGGGTGGAGCGGGAAATGAAGCCCGAAGCGGAAGCACTTCTCGTATATTCCAACCTCGTTGGGACCGGGAAGGCAGATCCGCTCGTCGGACCCAGGGGCACGAGCCGAGTAAGGCGGAAGCAGATAGGCGGAGCGCATGCTCCTGATGGCGGTGGCGCAGATCGACGAAGGCCACGACAAGACCTCTGGGGGCACCCCTGAAAGTTCGCCCCCGTGCCGACGAATCGCTGAAGGAGGGCTACCCGCCAGGCCAGGAGCAGCTTCGCGCTCCGGCCGACCCGAACCCGTGGCAGAGGAAGACGACATGAGGCAGAGCTCAGGCAGAATCGGGATCAGCGCAAAGAAGAAAACGATGGTATGGCGGCTCGCAACCCACTCGGCTTCCCAACCTAAGATGACCCCACGAGCGGTGGGGATAAGCTTGCAGCTACACGTGGCAGCATCAGAGGACCGACGACGCTTCGGAGCCCGCGCCTTAAAAGTATCGAACGGATCAACTCATAATGACGACTAATAAATGAGTCGGCATCGACTGACGAGCCTGTCAAAGTCGGCGGAAGTCACATCGGTCGAGCCGAACCGGCCGAGGCCGATCGACCCGACCAATGGGGGCAATTGTTACGCCTATTTGGCCGAAGCCCAAAAGACACGAGCCCAGAAACCCGACTGCCGATCAGAAGCCCATCTGCGCGATCTGGCCCGCCCGACAAGTCCCTATAGAGGACCCCCGAATGTCGATCCGACCCGGCCCTGATAGCGCGTTGGGCACTCGCCCACTCCAGCGGTAACCGTTCCCCTGATCCCGCTACCACTGAATGGCTGTTATGGGGAGGTGCTGGCATGGCGCAGGGAGCGGTGACGGGGGGGCGGATTGAGGGGGCACGATCGAGGGTAGACGAGCGACGTGGGTCGGGGGCAATCACGGCGGGAGGTCTATAAAAGGGTTAGAAGGACGACTGGACAGAGGACCGCATCTCAGGTATCTAAAACCTAAGGTACTCCATCAACGACCTAGTTCCCACATTTCCTCTCCTTCCTCCCCCGCTCGCGCCGTGAGACGCCGTTCAGATCTCCTCTCGAGTCGAACCTTCTCCACCGGGCCTCCCCTTTCAGATCACTATCTGACTTAGGCATCGGAGGGGATTTGGCTGGAACCAAGGTCCGGCCCCCCTAACGAGTGTTCTCGTCTACGCATAAGGACATCAGATCCACGGGCCGAGGCTTCCCCTCCGCCCCTCGCCGGCCACGCATCAAGCGAGACGACCGAGGATTCCCCTCGTCACCCGTCCGACCGAGGCCGAGCACGATCGTCCGAGGCCGAGCGTTTCACACCGGGCCGAGGCTTCCCCTCCGCCCCGCGACCGGCCACGTAACCAGCGGGACGATCGAGGCTACCCCTCGTCGTCTGACCGTCCGAGGCCGAGCGTCTCTGATTGGGTCGAGGCTTCCCCTCGCCCTCCTTGGGACCGAGGACCCCGATTCGGCCCAGCCGACACGCTCCACGTCGTCTGCAACTCCGACTCGCGTCTCGTCTGCACCAACTTGACACACCCGAGGGACCCCCATGGGCCCCTTGACCACGTTGACCGGGTTATCCGCGGTCAACGCTTTTGTAGTGAGAAAACACTCTGAAACAAAGATGATCACCCAGTGATCATGTGCTGCAATTTTCTTCCATGCTGTGAATTCTTTCCTTTTACTGAAATAAAAGGTGAAGTCTTGACAATTAGTTGTCCTTTTGAAGGGGCGAGTACTTTTCTTCCTTCTTTTCTTGAGTTGTTCAGCTGTAATTTGGACTAACATATGAAAGTTGTTTGAGGAGATTTGACTCCTCTTACACAGTTAATATGGGACTTTCCCTTGTGACTTTCTTTATACAATTTCCCCCTTCTTATTTTGATGGAGATCGCCAATGCATACCAATGTCGCTAGTATTTGCCAATTAATTACTAATAAATTAATTACACTAAAATTAATCAATTAAAAACATCAGGCGTACACTAATCAGAACATCAGGAGTCCATTAAAAACTTCAATTAATCAATCCCAGATTTAATTAATTACACTAATTAGAACATCAGGCCAAAAATTATGTCATCAGACCAAAAAATTGAAATGGGGGGGATGAAATCGGGCGTGCTGTGCAAAATCGATGAAATCGGGGGGATGAAATCCGGCCAAAAAAATAAACGCTACATGCTGATATAGTACCTCTGATTTCGTATGGGGCAGAGTACCGAGCTCTGCTTGCCTCCAGCATCGCTGAGACATGCATGGCCGAGTCCAGGATCCTCTCGAACTGGCCCCCTAAATCCTTGATCACCTCGGTCATGCTGTTTGGCCTTCAATTCACGTACACCGTGAAGCCGGGAGTCTCTTCGGCGCTCGATTCCGAAATCTCCATGCTACCGGTCGCCCCTTGAGCCTGGCATCCCTGGGCTTGGGGCTCTGAATTAGGGTTCTTCTCTTCAGAAACTGGCGGCTTCGAGGGGAAAATGGCACTAAGATCCCAACAAATCTAACCTGCTCCTAGAGAGCGAGGGCGAGGGCAAGGGCGTGGTCGGCGTCACCTGGCCAAGGCTCTGATGCTATGCGAGAGAGGTTTTTTTGGGGCTGAGGTTTGTGGTGTGGGGAAGGGGGGGAGAGAGTTCAGTTTTGTGAAGTGTTTTTTGAAATCGAATCTCAGCCGTGTAAAATGTGGGATTATGTCAAGTCAGTGATCCGAGTGAATGCCATGTCAGGAATCCATGTGCATTGAGAGGTGGGGATTAAGGGTTTTCGTAAAGAGCGGCTCTGATGTTTGTGCGAGAGACAGAGAACTTTTTTTGGGAAAAATGTTACCAAAAGAAGTCATCGGTTTCCAAAGCAATGGTTTTCAAAGTTTCAAAATGTTGCATTTCTCCCAACGTTTTTCCCTACCAAAATTTAAGTTTTCCCTCCTCCCATTCTCCAGATCTCAATCTAGCCGTTCATTCCTCGAGATCAAATCCTAACCGTCTTTCTATCAACCCCTTTGTCCTAGTCAGCCCTAGGATTCAAAAATCGCTGTCAAATGTATAATAGATATATATATATATTGGAGAATATGATTTATCTTTATTGAAACTGGAAAAAAGTACAAGGATCTAGGGAAGACAGAAGACTGTTAGTAGTGCAGGGCTAAGGCACATGTGCCTTCCCCTGCCCCTACTTAACACCTTCATCCTCCCTAAGAGCCCGATATATCATACAAAAATATAAGAGAGTGCAAGCCACCTATGCTAACAACCCCCAGTTGAGAAGGGGGCACGCTCCGCCTCCTGGTCCCACTCAATGTGCCTCAAGGCTATCCTGACATCAGCAGCAATATCCTCAAACAGCCGAGTCTGAATCTGGCTGACTCCTTCAAAAATCCTCCTATTCATCTCTCTCCATATGTGCCAAGTCATCACTGCCAAAATGGTCTTGGCCAGAACACCAATGCAGCCCTTATTGCGATACCTCGTGAGTAGCAGGTCTCCCACTCCTGCAATGGAGGGGGAGGAGTGTCAGAGATCCCTAACTTGAGAAAACTCCTGCACAGGAGATAGTTAGTAAATCTGCAGTCAAAGAAAATATGGTCCACACTTTCATACATATTATCAGAACACAGAACACAAAAGGGGGAAGTGTGCACTCCCAATAGGCCGAGCTTGTCCCTAGTGAGAAGTTTTTTGTGGAAAGCCCGTAGCAAAGTAATAGCTATTTATGGAATATGCCCTTGAAACCAGAGCACCCTGAAGTAGGGAAAAATGGGCTTAACAACCTGAGAACCATCCCAAGCATCATGCAAATTAGGGGAATTAGAAATCCACTCCCACGAGTCTTCACCAGGAAGGAGAGAAATGGAGCCGATAGCCGACTTAACAGTCGATGGAATATTGTTCCAACCCCCAGCCTCCCAATAATCAGACACCAAATTCCTTTCCTCACCAACCGGCACATCAAAAGTATCATATAGCGGACCATAGGGAAGCCATTTATCATACCAAAAGAAAGTAGAAGAACCATCTCTGATAATACGTTTAGTGAGCTTTTTGGTGAATTCCCGGCACTGAATAATAAATTTCCATGTCCCAGATTGCATAGGACTGCTATTAGCTAGAGAAAACCCTGCATTGTTCAGATACTGACGTCTCATATAGGAGGCCCAAATCCCATCATGAGTAAGCATACGCCAGGTCAATTTGACACCATATGCATTATTAAGATCAGAGAAGCGCCGAAGCCCCACTCCCCCTTCCTGCTTAGGAGAGCATAGGTCATCCCAAGCCCAAGCATATGATTTCCCCTAAATAAATTTCTGCATAAGGAATTGAGAGTACTCAAAACAGACTTAGGGATTCGGAAAGCCTGCATCCAGAAAGCCACCATACCATAAATGACAATATTCACAAGCTCAATACGGCCTGCACTAAACAAAAGCGACGAAGACCATCCCTGCAGTCTGTTCTTACATCTGTCAATCAGGCGAGTATACATCGAGGCTTTAAGGTATTTGGCAGAGAGAGGCAAGCCTAGATAGGTGGAGAGTGATTGAACCCGACGGATCCCCAATATATCTGCAAGGCTACCAGTATCTCTTGTGCCTTTACTAAAAATACCGGCGGTTTTACTCCAATTAACCTCCAGACCAGACAGGGATTTAAAGGTAGCAAGAAGATCCTTAAGCCCCTCCAAAGACTTTATATTAGCACGACAGAAAACCAACAGATCATCGGAAAAGAGAAGGTGAGTGACCGCCCCCACCCTTTTCATGGGCATAATACTGCGAGCAACATTGGCAGTAGCCATAAGCGGCGAGAACGCTTCCATAACCACCATAAAGAGATAAGGAGATAGGGGATCCCCTGCCTAAGCCCCCTATTAGATTGGAACATGCCAAAGGGAGACCCATTGACCATGACAGAGAAGGAAGGGGTGGATATACATTCACAAATCCACCCTAAAAACTTGTGCTTAAAACCCATACGATGAAGCATAAAATACAAGAATTCCATGTTCACACTGTCAAAAGCTTTACGTAGATCCAGTTTGAGGCAGGCACGAGCTCCCATGGGATTATTGAAGTCCTGAATATGTTCATGAGCAAGGAGGGCACAATCAGCCAATAAACGATCTTTGAGAAATGCAGCTTGATTAGGGGAGATTAGCTCAATAACGGCTCTTTTCAACCCATCACACAGAATTTTGTTGATGACTTTGTAAATGACATTACAACAAGAGATATGTCTATAGTCACCGAGACTAGTAGCATTAGAATTCTTAGGTATGAGAGTTAAGAATGTATGATTAATCTGACGAAGAATTCTCCCAGATCGGAAGAAAGATAAGATAGCACTAGTAACATCTCTACCAACAATGCTCTAAGACATCTAATAAAAGAACCCATTAAACCCATCAGGCCCAGGTGCTTTGTCCGCACCAATTTGAAATATGTCATTCTTAACATCCTCTTCAAGCACCGGCCTTTCAACCCAAGAAGCTACTTCATTCGTAAGCACTCTTTTAGCAGTAATACAAGGGAAGACCCTCCAATAATCATCCTGATTGTAAAGTTTCTCATAGAAAATAGGACCATCAATTTTAATCTTATTGATCGTATCATCGCGAGAACCATCATTAGAGATGAGATGCCCAAGATTGTTGTGACTTTGCCTGGCTTTCATAGCAGTATAGAAAAACTTAGTGTTACGATCCACCAAATGCAACCAATCATATCTACTCTTTTGCTTGAGATTGGCCTCACCAATATCAATAGTATCAGCCAACTGGTAAATGAGAATTTGCTCTTTTCTCTAGATGTCAGGACAACAAATCAAATTAGGATTGTTTTGAATATTGGTAAGCTCTTTGCGACATTTGATGATATCAAATTCCTCCCTCATGGCTGCCCCAAGTTTCTTAAGGCCCAATTTGGCACTTTTAAGTTTGGAAACAAGATGAATCATAGGGCATCCCTCAACATTGACATGCCAGCTTTTTTCCAACACATCAATATATCCCGGAGCCGGGGCCCAAGAATTAAAAAACTTGAAAGGTTTGGGCTCACTCCAAACCATAGCATGAAGATGAATAATGAGAGTAGAATGATCACTGGATCCTCCAGCAACATATTCACAATATGAAGCATGTAATATGCTAATCCAATAGCTATTGCAGAAAGAGCGATCGAGCATAGCCGTAATGCGACAATGACCAATACTCCGGTTGGACCAGCTTAGGGAATTACCAATAGTTTTTAGTTTCATGAGTGCACTAGCATCAATGCATTCATTAAACTCATCAACCTTAAGCCCATCAATGGGTCTCCCATCCACTTTCTCCTTGGCGTACTTAACACAATTGAAATCTCCTCCAATAATCCAAGGAGAAAGATTGTGCTTGATAGAGTCAGCAACAATAGAATCGCAAAGAGCTCTTGGATCAAGGCTTGAATTGGAAGCATAAACAATGGTAGCCACCATATGCAGACCCGCAACGTTATCACAAATGATAGTTATATGTTGAGCCGACATACTGTCAACAGTGCACGACCAAGCTGCGGGGAAGAACACCAACGGCGAAAGCACTCTGCTGGGCCATCATACATAACGATAATACGACCATTGTAATGACTACTGCGATTATCAATAGAAAGCCACTTCTTATGGAAACACTTAGTAATTCTGTGAGCATTATTCCCCACCACCTTAGTCTCAAGCAACCCCACAATGGACGGCACATGTTTGCTAACACAGTTTTTGAGCTCTCTCCGTCTAGCAACATTATTCAGGCCACAAGTATTCCAAATGATTAACGTCATTGATTGGATTTAGTTTGGGGATAGACTCCGCATCCCCGTTTATCCTGGTACTTCTCCGGGTACCCTTAACCGAACCCAACCCTTTTAGTGTAGTTGGCTTTTTTCCCTTTGATATTTTTACTTACAGACTCTTGCTCAACATGCCAATCTTCATTAACGATAGTTAACACATTCGGCTCAATTTCACTATCATTGGTATTAGACGAGTCAACCAAAAGATCAGCCCCTATACGAGAATCCCCGCTACTCAAAACTTCAAACGGGTTGACGTCACGATAACTGGGTATATTCGGGCCCCCCTTATACGTATTCGACTTATTAGTTTTTAGTGTATTATCCGTGAGCTGGGCCGATTTAGGGATACCTCCGCCCCCTATTGGTGACGGGGAGAGCGCCTGAGTAGGCTTTGTGTGGCTAGCCCCCATCCCAACATTGATGACTTTCTCATTAGCACCTGTTCTACAATCACTCTCAACTTCCACTACATCCCCCTATTGCTTGACGCAGCTAGCGCAGGGCTTCTCTCCAACATGCTAGGCGTAGCTAGCCTTTTACAACTATCATCCGCATCCTTTTCACATCCTATGACATTCAGTCCCCCCTCATAACAGCATCTCTGTTACACCCTTCATGTTTTTCCCCTACAGCAGCAGCTTCCCCCTGAATTACATATAGCCCCTTACATGCCTCTACAGGCCCAGAAACATTAGTACTCGCCGTAACTTAACACACCTCTACAGGCACCATTCCAACAGACCCCCCTCATTCTGTTCCTTAGGTCCCTCATTCTTAAGACAACATTTATCAGTATCATCCCCCTTATACAAATCATCTCTATGTTACAATTAATCACGGCACCAGAGCTTTGCCCAGCGTTAAACCCTTCTTCCATACCTATCAGCTTGCACTCCATAGCTTGCTTCTCCTTTTCTCCCCTAACAGCAGCATCAGACTTTCCGTGCTCCATCCCAGTATCAACATGGATAGTAGACGACGAGGCTAATTTATCACTAACCTTTTCTACAGGATAACCCGGAGAACAAGCCTTCGCGTGCTTCAGCGTAGCAGCTCCCGAATCACCATTGCTGTATTGACGCCCATCTCCTTTGCTAGCAGCATCCCCAGCTGAAGTACATTGTTGTGCAAAATGCCCAAAACATTTACAATTGACGTATATTGGGGGTTTCCCTTCGTATCTGACGTCGACATTAAACACTTCACCATCTTCAACCTGAGCAGTTACAATATGAGGAAGTTCATGCACCGCAGAGACTTCCACCAAGCACCGGGCATATGCCATTCTTTCCATCGATGCCATAGCTCTATCCAAGCATATATGAGAACCTATGACACTAGCAATGATATTAAGAATCTTAAGGAACCAAAATTTAAGCATGAGGTTAGGAAATTGAACCCAGATATGAGCTAAAGATAGCATGTCCCTATCGAACTACACATCAGGCACCCATCGCTGGAGGACGACCAGCCTTCCGTCGAACAACCAAGGACCCCCGAACATCACACCATCGCTATCATCTTTGGACTTGAAGCGGAAGAAGAAGAAGCCGTTATCTCTAGTAAATATTGTCATCCCTTGCTTCTTCCAGGATCTGATGGCCCAAGCCTTCATTTGACCATAGAACGGAACATCTTCAAGCACATATGCAACCAAGGTATTCTCCCAGCCATTAACCACTTCTTCAATGGTTCCTTGAGGAAGCACGGCAATGGAGTTCCCCGCATCATCGATCAACGGTGGGATGTAATCCACCTCCAGGGAGTCTGCAATTTTCCGCCTGCTTATGCATACCTCTAGCCAGGACTGCTTGGCCGCCAGAGGATTGATCCCTATCTCTACAGATGGCCTCAAAGCTCTTCTTTCAAATATTTTCTTAGGACCAGGAGCACGAGCCCCCTCCTTCATCGAATCAGTTCTTTGTCTATAGGCTCCTCCCTCCTTCGGCGCCTGATTGTAGGGCCTATACTCATATCTGATAGCCTTCCCCTTATCAGCAATGTTCGGAGCCTTCTTCATATTAACAGTCTACCAATCTCTAGCACCATTAGGATTCTTCTTCTCACCATCTAATCCAACGTTTAGATCGGCCATGCTCGAAATAAACCAAACAAGGGTAGCAGAACAAAGGCAAGATGAGAGAAGATGAACTGTAAGTACAAGATAACTCACCGCCGGATCAATATCCCCTCCTAGGATCTTGATCCGCACGATCTGACAAGATGAGCGATGCTGCTCGTTAAACGATTCGCGTTGCAACTCGACAGATCGAATCAATGGATCAATGGATCAATAATCCACAGGCAACTCCGATCGAACAATCCCAGATGAAGTCACTGGATCAGAAAAATTCAAGCAACTAAACAGGACCGAAGCAAGACGAGAATCGAAACACACCGACGGATCAAGATCTCCACCGAGATCTTGATCCGAACAGCTGAAGGAGCTAGACGAGATCGGAATCGAAAGGATCGAGCAGATCTGAAATCGATCGGATCAACGTCGAACAGATCAGACGACGAACAGATCAGCGTCGAAGCAAATCGAAGACGAAACAGCTTGGAACTCTTCACGAACGGATCATGCCTTCATCCTACTCGCTCGTTGATCAGAGAAAAGAAACTTCCACCTGCGAGAAACGTCGGGGCCAGCCGCTGGGGCGGCCGGCGAGAATCGCCCAACCCCTCACACACCAGAGCTTCTCTCACTAAAACGGGATGAGAGAGAGACAAAAAAATTCATTATATATATATGATAATTGAACCTGAAGTTCAAAGTCAAATATCAATACCCTTCTGACCAAACAAAATACGAGGGATTATGAAAAAACTATAGATTCTTGAATCTAGCCTTAAGTATAAGCTCACTCCTGAAGTCGTGGCTTAAAAATAAGTGAAAAATAATTTATGACATTCGCACCCACGTATTTATTCCCCTTAAGCATGTTTGACTATCCACATAAAAACTGAATGACTCAAGAAAATAATGGCCTGAAGACCATATAGGAGCATTCAAATGGACTGTCAAAAGTCCCATATAAACTCAAAAAGTGGAAGTATAGAAACAAGCTTATTCCCTTATATATGTCTCCTAATAGAGACTACTGTTCATTCTTCCTTATAAATAACAATATGAAAGACTGAAAACAGGGGAAGTCCAGGACCGACTATGTCCTGATATAAAAAGGAGAAAGGGAAGATATGATATACCTCGACATGTAATAAGCAATGACAAACCTAGTCCAGACCGATAAGTTCTGGAAAAGACCCATAATGCTATTGCAATATGAAAGGTCGTTAATTTATGTCATAGATAATATATACAAATCTATTCTAAAGATGAAAGTCAATCTAGCTACTGTATACTTATCTATTACCGGAGAAAATATAAACTTTTGAAAAAAAATTTAATATGTTTCCATAACATAATTCTAGTGACTATTTTTCCAACATAGTTGTAGACATATGCTTTCAAAAGCATTTAACCCTAATAATAGTCCAATAGAAAACTATTTTTGGCGACGTCTGACTTGAGATTCAGGTTTTGCAAACAATAATACCCTATATGAGGATGCCCAGTACTCTCTGAAAAAGAAACTTACCAAGTTTTCATGGATATTCGTCAAAACTAAGTCCCTAATGAATGACTCAAAAATATAATGGCCTTGAAGACCACCCTTGAGCGTTCAAATGGATTTTAAGAAGTCCTACATAAATTCGAAAAGAGGAGGTAAATGGAACACCTGAAGTATCCAAAATCGTCCAATTATTAACTTTGGAATGTTATACTATGTCACCATGGATTGATTGTGCAAGACATCATTAACCCATCCTATAAATCTGAAGAACATAAAGTTTCTTCAGAAGGGTGTGTTTTCATTATCCCATTTAACGGGAAAATGATTATGAGATCATCTCCACTACGCGTGGACATTGACTCTCAAAACTTCCCCTTATAGAATTTAAGATGATATAATTACTATCATCGTTAAAATAATAAGACCTCTGGGTCTCTTGAGAGTATTTCAGGGTAAAAGTAGACTTATCAACTCCCTACATAGGGCAGATGATGTACCTTAGTGTACTCATCCATATATCCTCTAAAATAGTCATAATCAAACCTATTATCCAACCGCAGACCAGATTTTTCAAAGCATATAGGACACATTACTAAATGGCAGGAACATTGGATAACACTGGAAAATCAACCACAATTTACAACTGGAATAAAGTCGAACACCCTGAAGTTTGTGTTCACACCCAAAATGGGTTATATGAATAAATCATTAAAATGATTTAAATAGATTACTCATCCGTTAAAAATCCGGATGCTGGTGACTGCATGGGAACATGCAATTATCCTACATAACATCAAAACGCCTCCTTAGAACATATTTATATGGGCATGAGCGTCCCATATAAACAGTTTCAAAGAACTCCTAATGGGAGAAGCATTTAGAGCACATCTTATAGATTGTGCCATGATGTGTCCACATCCCCATAACACTACTATAAGCCGTCATAATGCCGTCTTAGAACTATTTATCGGAAGTAATTACCCCAGATAAATAGATTTCGAGCACTCCAAACGGGGGAAGCATTTAGAGCACATATCATTGATTGTGCTTTGGTGGGTCATCATATAAAGATTCAATAGTGAAGATTAGATCCTGAAGATCCTTCACATTCAAAACTCTTTAATTTTCCAGTATTAGGTCCAACATAGATATTACCATCATCCCTGAGCTTGAAGCTCAGTTGACCATTTCAAATATCTTAATCGTGATGAGATCATGAATATCCACACATATGAAACTGTTAAATAGTTTTCAGACAAATTTATTGACACTCTGAATATTGGCAAAATCATACATCCCTGCTGCTAAAAATCCAGCTAGGATTGACATGCCAAAAATAATGGATGCAATCCACTACTAGCAGAAGTGGATGTAAGGACCATGGCTATGGGGAAAACAATAGAAGGGGGGTTAAATAGTGTTTATGCAATTTAAAAAGATAGTTACACCAATTTAAATTCCTAACCAACAAATAGTGCGGAATAGAAATAAACCCAAAATGAAACAAATGTAAACGCAAGGATGTTTCAAGGGTTCGGATTACCCAAGTCACTTCCCGACTTGCTCCCGGTAATCCTACGTCCCTTCCACCCGGCTAACAACCGGATACTCAAGTTAGAACCCTAACTTGAGGTTTCCTTAAAACCCACTTGTAGCAACCCTACAAGTGAAATCGAAATACAATCGATTGACCTTGACTCTCACAACTTGAGAGCAAGCAAACCACTCTCACAACCCGAGAGTAAATCAAATAATGAAAGTTATGAAATATGAAATTAAGCAACACTTACAATCACCTATGCCTTGAAGTAGAACTTAAAGGAGAAGTGTGTTGTGTGTTGAAAGACTCTCTTGGAAGATAGGAAATCCCTTTCTCTTGACTACACCAAATGCATAGAAGATATCTCTTTGGTTCTAGGTTGGAGAGCAAGAGATTGAGGATTGGAATTCTTAGGGCTTTAGGATTTGAGAGCTTTGATCTTGAGAGAAAGAAAGCTTTAATCTTTTAGCAAGAGAGTTTGAAAGATCATTAGCCACTCAATGGAATAGTAGATGCTCCTTATATAGGTTTCTCAAATCCCTCAACCGAAAACAGCCCTTTGAAATCCGTGAGAAAAAACTCAACGGATAGAATCTAGGCCCGCGACAGTTGACTGTTGAAGAATTCATAGTCGACTGCTGCACAGTGAGAGAGGGTAGGTGAGAATTCATAACGGTACCTTACCACATGGACAGTATACTGATGAGGCAAAGACAGTCGACTGTTGAACCAACAGGCGCCTGTAAATCCTACTACAGGCGACTGGCCGTAAGTTGGGTAGTTGAAGGAATCTGGAAAACGTCTGGGAGAACAAGACAGATGGCTGATGAAGAGAAGACAGTCGACTGTTAATCTGAACAGGCGACTGTAATTCCTTCTACAAATGACTGTCAAAACCTTGAGATTTTCCAGAGAGTTGAGTCATCAAATAGGCTCACAGACAGATGACTATTGAAGCATTGACAGTCTACTATTCCATTGGACAGCCGACTGTAAATCCAACAAAAGTCGACTGGCTAGAATAAATAGAGAAATACATTTTGGGCTAAAGACAGACATGCGACTAATTAACAAAACATGGTCGACTGTCACTTGGACAGGCGCCTGTGAATCGTTTATAAGTCGCCTGTGAGAGTTAAAGCATAGACGTCCAAAACTAGACTGTAAAAGTTTGTGCATAACAGGCGACTGTAGAACAAAACACAGTCGGCTATTTTTGAGATAGGCGACTGTAAAAGGTTCAGCGGTCGACTGTTATAGACATGACATGCACAATCTAGATTGAAATGAATTGGAGTCTAATGAAGGTTGGTCTATTGAAATCCTAAGACTGAAATGAAGATGAGTGTGTGCTCCAACAATGTTCTACTTCTAAGCTACATACTAGAAGAGAAAAAAGAAAGTTACATTTGACGAACTCTCTCTTCTATCCAAAGCATGAGCTTGAAGTCTTCTAGGAGCTTAAATCAGCATCTACGATCATCCAATCCATTTTATTTGCTTTCAATGATCTTTGAGTGTCATCCATTGCAAGTAGATCTTCATAATAAGCTTAGGCAATGGATTAACTGCAAAATAGGGGATTAGTCATAAATATTTATGTTTGATCATCATTAACACCAAGTAGGGAGAAGTCCAATACTCAATAGTGGATGTCCTCAATAAATGATAGGACATACCACGAGGCTCCAAAGAGAGGAAAACTCTTGGAGACTTTTAAACAATACCACCACATGAAAGTGAGCTCATCTCCCTATCCTCTCCCTTTCCAAAACCTCTAGAAGAGATGAATCTGGTATAAATTGAAATATTATTGAATAATGAACGTACATGGGGTGGTGTTTGGTTAAAGAACACACTTGTCAATAATTACTCACATTTCATTTTGTCGTTTTAATGATAATTATAAATATCGTCAACACTATGTTTCCTGAAGCAAACGTAGAGATTGGTCAAAAATGTGGAACGAGGCAATAATAAGTTGAGCTGGACTCACTTATGAAATTTGTGAGTATTGAATAAACATAAATAATATATAAATAAAATCGTATGCTAAAAACGACATGCTTTAGCTTAGATGTTCATTTCGCTGAAACCAGGAAGCAAGTAAGATGAGCTTGACTCACTTATGAAATAAAACTGATGCATAAGGATCACTGGTTATGTTTGCGAAATTCATGTGATGTGTAAAGAAAAATTTGGTTTTTGCTGCTAAGGATGTTGTGACAGCATAACCTTATGGATTTATTCCTAATTTCCTTACTTGCCTAAATAGACTTTGAGACATCTATTCTGTGAAATATATAAAATACAACAAAGAAATTTCCTTATCAAAATAAGGACTCCTACTAACGGTTGTCTTTGCATCTTTAAAAGAGCAAAAAAAATGATTTGAGATTATATCTTCAAATGAGTCAAATCTGATCGGATCTCAAGAGAAATTTGAACTATCTGTTTAAGCCTAACTATCAAATATGATATGAAAGAATTAGACAAAAATCTTAGATTACAGACTTATCATCCTGAAGATGAACACATCATCTAGAAGATGAAACAATCATCCAGAAGATGAACACATCATCCAAAGATGAAACACATCATCCGAAGATGAAACTATCATCCAGGAGATGAAAATCTCATCCAACAGATGATAATATAATCTAGAAGATGAAACTATCATCCAACAGATTAAAATGCTCATCCATAAGATGAAAATAACATCCAGTAGATGATAATATCTAGTAGATGAAAACTCTCATCCATAAGATGAAAATATCATCTAGTAGATGATAATATCTAGTAAATGAAACTATCATCTTGTAGATGAAAACATTATCCTGAAGATGAAAATAACATCTAGAAGATGAAAATCATTGTACATTTAACTTCATTCACCCGAAGTTGATGAAGAAACATGGATAATTGTAATCCATTTAAATACACCTATTGGTTATACGGATATACTTAAAGACTCCTTCCGTTCGCTGGAAGAGGGGAAGGATATCCTAGGTCCTGAAGAGCCTTACTTGAGTGTTTTTGGTACACTCCTTTTTATGGCATACTGCACGCATCCCTATATTGCATTGGCAGTAAATCTGTAAGCTAGATACAATGCAGCGCCTACAGCACACCACTGGACCAGAGCTAGGCAACTTTTACGCTACATCCAAGAGTTAGTACTATAAAGGATCATCCTCCATGTTAAATGTATTTGTAGATGCAGGTAATAAATCATCGCGATGACCACCACAAAAGACATGCCACCTCCTAGAAATCTGCAAAGCATGCAACTAAGGCAACATTATCCTATCATTCCAAGAAGCTCATCATCCAAGAAGCAAATCGAGAGTATGCATAGCTACATCCTGAAGTACCTCGTAGACATAGTGACGACTGAGTCAGAGACTAGAGACATGGAGCTATCTACCAAGTATGTAGACCATGCCACTTTCATAGCTCAACCTTGAGAATGCTACATCAAGGGTGATGAGACAGAGCACACCTCTCCAAAAGCTCCCTTGGATTCAGTAGATGTCATAGATGAGCGATACTGGTATTTGTATTTATTCTTTGAATGTTGTAAACATGATTGATATATAGATTCCTAGGAGATCTGCAAGCATGAAGCTTGTACAGATCAAGGGGGAGTTAAATGTTGTGTTGTAATCTTTTCCCTTTGCTATGGTTTTTTCCACTGGGTTTTCCATTGACAAAGGTTTTAACGAGGCAACCACATTGACTATGGATCTAAAAGTATCCACCCCTAGTGACATCCACAGATCAAGGGAAGTTAAAGAGATTTGTACTCTTTTTCCTTAGCTATTGGTTTTTTACCAACGGGTTTTCCATAGCCTAAGGTTTTAACGAGGCAAATCCCTTTAACTTAGGACCCAGAAGTGTCCAACCCCTATGATACTCATAAGCACAATGAATCCTAGAGTATTCATATGATGAGTTTACAAAGATGGAAGGATAATGGTAAGTGTTATGAATGGGCCTTGAGACCTTTGGTATCAAGGACCCTTAGTATCCACCATAATTGTGGACAACCATGATATTCATCATCTTGAAACAGCTAATTCTAAGATATATATGATCTATGGTTTTCACCATAGAAGTTGATTCTCAACAAAATTTGTGTATATACATGTGTGTATATATATTAGAAAGCATGAATAAAACTTAGCGATTTCGAGAATCAATGAAGCTTGATGTGTCGTGAGCGCCACTTTTTCGATCGATTTATATTCCATTATCCCATACTTATCCCTTCTTCGACCATTGCATAGCTTAGATTCCTATTCCTTCGATCTAAGGACGAGTTAGAGGAAATGTCTTAGGATTTGAGTCTGACCATCGTCTAGTATATTACTTAACGATTTGGGTTAGAGACAGTCGATGGAAAGAAATTGGAGCATCTAAGTTTCATGAATTCGAATTTTCAATTCGCTCACGTATATAAACTCGATTTTTGAAAATTCTCGAAGTTCATGTCATCATTTGTGTGTTTGATTGCATACCTCCAATATACGCTCTCTCTTGTCTTCCTTGAGGACAAGGAAGAGTTTAGCTTGGGATATTTTGATGAGTGTTTATATTGTATATAGTTTTTCCTCTTTTTTCATATACGTTTTACATCGTTTATTTCTATGTTTTCCCAGTTTTCCCCGTTTTTGTTTCTTCTTTTGCTTTTATGGTCCCTTCTATGCTTTGTAGGAAATACAAGCCGATTAGGGACTATAAGGTGTGAATAAGGCGCGAAAGGGTGAAAGGGCAAAAGGAGCAGAGCTGTCAGATCAAAATGGGTAAAAGAGGGAAGTAAATAAGGAAATGTGATACACACGACCGCGTCGATTCGACACGGCTGCGTGATCACAACACTCTGATGAGCTCATGTTCAATTCCACGTGGCTGTGCCATGATGAACCAAACGGCCGTGTCAAACAAGCTCCAGAACCCAATTCCACGTGGTTGTGCCATGATGAACCAAACGGCCGTGTCAAACAAGCTCCAGAACCCAATTCCACGCGGCCGTGCAAAAGATATCCAAACGGCCGCGTCGCTGAGGAGAAGAATTGAAGACATGCAATCGATGAGGCCCACGTGACGAAAACGACGTGGCCATGTAATCTTGAGAAGCCAAAGACCAACCGACCGCTCCACGTGGCCGTTTTGATGAAGATGCGATCGAGAAGCTGAATTCGACGTGCCGTATCCCAAGCGACGTGAATGTGTCACTGTAGCCAAAGCCTCCACCATGTTACGTAAACGAACAATGCAATCACATCGTTTTTGATGCGGTCATGTCGAAAAGGGTTTTGACGCGGATCTGGGTGCCACCAGGGTAGTTATTAGGGGCCTTTTGGTCTTTTTGGGGATGTATAAAAGCTCATCTTCTTCCCCTAAGCGAACCAATCTCTGGTTTTGATATTTTCTGGGGTTTTGAAAGTTTTGTAAGGATTTCTATCACTTTTTAATTCAATACTTCTATTGTTTGAGTTAGTTTCTTCTTGTAACTTAATATAAGTTTTCTTTTGTGATCCCCATTGTGTCTATTTTCCATCTTTTGTGCATAACTCTGAATCCATGGCTCTCTCTATTATATATATAGTTGAAATCACTTCTATTGTAATGGGTAGTGAGTAGATTTCATCGAGGGCAATGGGTTGAACCCTATTGAAATAAGGGTATGGGATGGATGAACATTTGACTAAATTGTTGAGTTAATTGTAGAATTGGGGTATATTGGGTTGCCAATTATCATTGTAGATTCGACCCCCTCCCTTATGGGCGATTGCATTAGCCGCTGGCTAGAGTCGGGACCAATCCGGGGTTTCAATACCTACAATGATTCATGCTATCTATGTGACCGACGAGAATCGTGCACCAATTAGAGCCCTCCTAATATAGGTCCAATCCTCGAACGCCACTGTGATCAGGAGGAAGATTTCGGACATTCGTCGAGCGTAATGTGCCTAGCGTATACCGATGTATCGGTGATAGTCGTCATTGGTATAGGTTAGGATAGGCCTATTATGGCATTGCGAGAGCGGGGGGTAGGAGATAACATAAGGGACTAGCCTACCATGTACCATGAGGGTAGGGGTAGGAGAATACCTGTCACGCCCCGCTTCCCAAGTATGGAAGGCGGGACATGAGAGGTCCGCTCGGACTTGGAGCAGTGAAACTGCAGTCTGATAAGCGTCTGTGGGTGATACAAATTGCAGGTTCTTGCAATGCAACGAAACAACAACAATGATAAATAGAAAGCAGACATAGAAAATATCCACCAACTACATCCAACAAATATTCCAACATCACAGATAAAAGTCATAAGAGTACATAGTCTGAACAAAAAGGCCTAAGGCATGGCCGACACATAAAGCAGAGAGAAAGGTGCTACACACCAAAATCTAACAGCAACTACTAAAACAGGAACGACTAAAAGAAGTCTCCAAGTGAGTCTAGGACTGGTCACCAGTGTCCTCAAACTCAGCCTCTGCAGGAACCTCGAACTCAACGTCTGCGTACTGCTCGTCCTCTGCAACTAACTCAGTCACTAAACCTTACATGTGACACCCAAAGAGAAGAGGGCACATGTCAGCAAAAGTCTACAAAAGGAAAGTGGAGGACTTTTGTGTAAGGATCAAATAAAAGCAAAGCGACTAGCAGTTCTAACATAATGATATGGCATGACATTTAAAGAATGCAACGATTTAAAATGACATGATGATAACAAGCATGCACGTCGTAGTAGTAACTACGAATCACTATTTCACGAATCACTAACTTTTCTCATTGTGCACAGGGTTTACCCCTTACAGCTGAAGTGGTTGTACATGCACACTTCTACACTGCGTGATAGCTTAACCCTACCCCACCCACACAAGGTTTACTCCTTACAGCTGTAGTGGCTGTACATGCACACTTCTACGCTGCGTGATAGCTTAACCCTACCCCACCACGTGTATATCTTTTGAATCACGAGACATGAAGTGTTTTCATTTGGCATAGGGGTGCACCTAGCCTCAATCAATATGTAGGAGTCAAGATCCTACTCGCCGCAGCTTACAATTTTAAAGTAGCGTGTGCTACGCATATACATCAATACAATAAATGCATGAAATGACATGGCAAAATGCATGAACATGGTAATAAGCAGATAGAAAGTGCGTACAGTTAATTTGAAAGTAAACGTGACATGCGGCATGAAATGATAGTATGGTAAAGGTGTCGTCTAGGTTCGTTGTCAAGCTAGATCTAGTAAGGGCGTCTAGGCGACTATCATTTTATCGCCTAGTCTCTTTTACGCTACTACACAAATTGGCCTAAACGTGGCCTACACAAACACTGGCAAGTATCACTTGCCTGTTTCTGATGATGTCAGTGTCGTGGGTTCGTCTCATCGAGCGTTACGCTATGGAATGGTTGGTTCTCTGTTGATCAAACATATAACTGAATTAGGTTCGACCCAACATAATCTAATAATAATCCTTTTTTTAAGTTCCCTACCCTAGGGTGGTGTTTGTATCATATAATTAAACTAACCGTTAAGTGATATAATGCTAGTAGTGATACTACCAACATATTAGAAGTATTGCATTTTGTTAAGGTTACAGAATATTAATGTCCTGTTAACATTTATAATAGGGGTTGTGTACTAACTTACATCATAAACTAAATTATATGTTTTGCAACATTATCATTAAGTAACAAAAGTGGTACCGCAAGCTACCGTTCAAAGTACTAACTCATGGGTTTTCACAAGCTGTAGACTCCTAGGGTAGTACATATAATGGCTTATAGAAGTACTGTTGTAATAACTTAACAAAAGGCTGAATATTATAATAAGGTGATAATAATATAACTTAAAATAAATAATTTAACCTGACTTCATGATAATAATACCAAGACTAACTGCAGTATAATAATTTAAACGTTTACTTACTAATGTATACAGGTAGTGCAAATATTAAAACATAATATTAAAATAACATAGTATAACCTTAGCTTAATAGGGCATATACATCAAACAATATTACCCTAACATTACTAACTTGACATATATACGCTTAAATAAACATATCATCATATATATAAGATATATAAATCATTCTAACTAGAACTCACAACAAAAACTCTGCGACTCCTCGCGTTTGGAAAGGGAGCGTTCGGACGTCAACGGGTGAGTGCCTTCAGAAGCTTGGCGATTGCGAGGTGGCGACACGTCGTTTGTCGATGGCGGTGGCACGGAGGTACTACGTCGAGTTGTTTTACGGGACGGAGCTGGTCAGACGTCGCTGGCGGACTGGACTTGGAAGCGACGAGGTCAAGGTTTGGCGGGGCTGAGTTTTAGTGAGGCGCGGGTTGGAGTGGATGCTGGTGACTGAGGTTCCGAGCGGCGTCGTTCGGTGGACTGAGGTGAAGCTTGGGCGTCGGGGAGAAGCCGTTGGGTTGTGGTGAGAGGGAGGAACGAGAGAGGTGTGTGCTGGTGGTTGAAGAGGCTGACAGCGTGTTGGGTTCCTGGGCGCCGGAAAGGGTGAACAGGGGCAGTGGAGAGGATGCTCGGAGTTTGGGTGCTCGAGAAGTGGCTAGGTTTCGAAGGCAACTGTGGGAACCTGGGAGTTGGATGCTTGGGTTTTTAAAAGAGAATCAACGAGGGCCTCGATTAATGTTTAGTGCATGGAGTTATATGAAGGAGAATAATAAAAAAACAGAGAACTTGAAGATGAGGCTGGGTTACTGTGTACGGATATCATGCACGAGCTTGCGGGGTTGTTACGATCGTGCCGTTCGATCGAGGCGATTCGCATGGGGGAGAGGGTGACAGTACGTGGGTTAGGATATGGAGAGTGGGGCGATCACGTGGGAAGTGATAAGAGAGAGAGTAAGGGTAGTTAGGATTTATTTACAGTTTAAATCTTTTACCCCTCCCCTTTTTTGTTAAGGAATTAATAATGGGTCACACACACAGACTTCTCAAATTGAAATAATAAAATAACATTATATGAATTGTAATGAAATAAGCAAGTTGGTCTGTTGCTGTACAAAAATTATAAGGAATGTACCGGGGCGATCGCGCCTTCGGGGAAATCGTGAATACGGGGTTTGGTCGTGCGTCTGGACTACGGAAATACAATAATAAAAACAAATACGAAAATACGCACACTAATCAACATACGCACAAAAATACGTACGACCGGAAAGTGGCCGTTACATCCTACCCACCTTAAGAAAAGATTCCGCCCTCGGAATCTACATCAACTACGGCTCCAGAAATAAATGCGGGCATCGCTCTCTCATCTCTTCTTCGCGCTCCCAGGTGGACTCCACAGGTGAACCATGATGCCACTGCACTCTAACCAGGTCGACGGTATTACTCCTCAACTTCTTCTGCCGTCAATCCAGAATCTCAACTGGTTGCCGATCATAGGTCAGATCCGGTCGGACCGTGATCTCCGAGAAATCCACAGTATGAGATGGATCACAGACGTATCGACGTAACTGAGATACATGAAACACGTCATGAACTCCCTCTAGTGATGGCAGCAATGCCAAGCGATATGCCACAGCTCCAACTCTCTCCAGGACGTCAAAAGGTCCAATATACCTCGGACTCAGCTGGCCTCTCTTTCCAAATCGAATAACTCCTCGATTTGGAGAGATCTTGAGAAAAACATGGTCTCCAGGCTGAAACTCCAACGGTCGTCGTTTAACATCTACCCAATGCTTGAAACGGTCCTGAGCGATCCTCAGCTTCTTCCTGATGTTCCACACATCATCCATCGCCTCAAAAATCATCTCAGGTCCTAACAGCTCCCTGTCTCCAATGTCATTCCAGCTCAGTGACGATCGACATTTCTTCCTATATAGTGCGGTAAATGGCGCCATGCCAATGCTCGACTGGTAACTGTTATTATAGGTAAACTCCACATGATCCTCCCAAGATCCCTTGAAATCCAACATGTACGCCCTCAGCATGTCCTCCAAAATCTGAATCGTCCTCTCGGACTGGCCATCTATCTGCGGGTTGTACGCGGTACTGAAACTCAGACTCGTACCCAGACTCTTCTGCAGACTCTGCCAAAACTGAGATGTGAATCTTGTGTCTCTGTCCGACACGATACTCACGGGGACACCATCAAGTCGCACGATCTCCTCCATGTATCTCCTTGCTAGCGTCTCAGTGGATTGTCCTACTCGGAAAGAAATAAAGTGCGCAGATTTGGTCAATCGGTCCACGATTACCCAAATCGCGTCATTCTGCTTCGGACTCCGAGGTAGTCCAGTCACGAAATCCATAGTGATGTGTTGCCACTTCCACTCTGGAATCAGAAGTGGTTGTAGCAACCCTACCGTACGCTGATGCTCCGCCTTAACCTGCTGACATACTAAACACTTGGCACGCTTCATGCCATGCCACCAATAGTTCAGGCGAAGGTCCGTGTACATCTTGGTGCCTCCAGGATGTACAGAATACGGCGAACTTTGTGCCTTAACAAGCAACTCCTCTCTAACATCTCCAGCTGGCACACAAACTCTGGCTCCATACCTCAGCGAGCCATCCTCATGAATCAGAAAGTCAGTCTGCAGACCGGCTTCTACCTGCTCACGAATCTTTATTAGCTTCGGATCTCCAGCCTGACCTGCCTTGATCCGATCCACGATCGTCGACTGTATCTACAAACACATCAACGATGAAACCTCTCCAGGAATCACAATCTCAATACCTGACTCACAGAACTCTTACTGCAACCTCCACTGTGAAGTCAAAATCATAACTGCTGGAAGTCTGCTCAGCGCATCAGATACCACATTCACCTTACCAGGGTGATATTACTAGTCGATCTCATAATCTGCCATGAGCTCCAACCATCGACGTTGTCGCATGTTGAGCTCCTTCTGTGTAAAGATATATTTCAAGCTTTTGTGATCAGTGAAAATCTTCACCTTCTCACTCAACAAGAAATGCCTCCAAATCTTGAGCGCAAATACGACTGCAGCGAACTCCAGATCATGAGTGGTGTAGTCCTTCTCATGAGCCTTAAGCTGTGGAGAAGCATACGCGACCACATGTCCATGTTGATGTAAAACGCAACCGAGACCTTTGCCAGAAGCATTGCAAAAGATCTCGAAACCTCCACTCCAATCAGGCACAGCTAGAACAGGTGCTCCCCACAAAGACACACTCGGACATATATATCCCTTCTGTAAAAGCTCGTCCAACTGTCTATGTAGCTCCTCTAACTCTGCCGGAGCCATACGATATGGTGTTTTTTGAAATGGGTTGCGCTCCCGGAATAAGATCAATCGAGAATTCACGAGCTCGTTCGGGCGGCAGTCCTAACATCTCCTCGGGGAATACATCATCGAAATCTCTCATCACAGCTGATCTACTCACCTCCATCTGCATAGTCACAAGCTTCACCACAGGCTTGGCCCGAAACCTGACAATCCCAAGTGAACTCCTACCGCTACTGAACTCGAAGGTCAGATAACCAGGAATCTCAAACACCACCTTCTATCGTCGACAGTCAATTGTACCGAAGAAGCAACTAAGCCAATCCATCTAAAGAATGGCATTATAAATGGTAATGTCGTGGACGATAAAATCGGCATAAAGCTCGAGTCCACAGACAACCAAAGGACATGATCGACAACTAAGGGACACTGAGATCACACCAGTCCCTGTAGCGTTATCCCAGCTCTTGGAAAGAGGGGAAGTAGACAGAGAATGCTTGTCCACAAAACTCCGAGTTAAGATGCACATGGATGCATCGGAGTTGGAGAGAACCCGAGCGGGACAAGCACAACAAGAATAACCCATAATGAACAAACTAGTAAACAAAACATATTCTAGCAAACAAGATCTAATATAACATGCAAGATCAACTAATGAAAAGTAAATACTAGTCTGAGGATTACATGCAATAACTCCATCCTCAGCCTCCGCCTCTACTACAGTCATCGTGAAAGCTTGCTTCCTAGGCTGAACCGCCTGCTGGAAAGCCTGCTTATGGGGTAGAAGAGGCACTCCATGTCTAGTAGCCACCGGTGCTCTCCGTAGTTGAACTCCGACTAGTGCTTTCCACGGATGCTTAGCTCTCGAGAGTCCTTCAAGGTATGCGAAGCATCGCCACAAATCAAGCACTGGCCCAGCTTCATCCTGCACTGTTCCTTCACATGACCAGTCTTGCCACAATGATAGCACACCTTCCGACTAGGCCCAACTACTGGAGCTCGCTGCTGCTGACTAGCAAGAGGGCAATCCTTCGAGGTATGCGAAGTGCCGCCACAAATCAAGCACTGACCCAGAAGCCTCATACAATTGTCCTTCACATGACCCGTCTTGCCAAAATGATGGCACGTCTTCAGACTAGGCCCACCTGGCCTCTTAAACTGTGCAGACGGATTGGACTTCAATGCAGGTCTAACCACAGCTCGGGTAGTGCGTCTCCCAACCATCTAAAACAAGGAAACGCTCAGATTAGACTCGATTTATGACTTGAACGTTCCGAATATTTTAATAGATGTTTTTATCATTATTGTTGTACCGATATTTCGCATGTGCAAAAGGACCTGTATGGGCCACCACTTAAACCTGTCACGCCCCGCTTCCTAAGTATGGAAGGCGAGCCGTAAGAAGGTCCGCTCGGACTTGGAGCTATGAAGCTGCAGTCCGATAAGCGTCTGTGAGGGATACAAATTACAGGTTCTTGCAATGCGATGAAACAACAATAATGATAATAGAAAGCAGACATAGAAAATATCCACCAACTACATCCAACAAATATTCCAACATCACAGATAAAAGTCACAAGAGTACATAGTCAGAACAAAAAGGCCTAAGGCATGGCCGAAACATAAAGCAGAGAGAAAGGTGCTACACACCGAAACCTAACAGCAACTACTAAAACAACAACAACTAAAAGAAGTCTCCAAGTGAGTCTAAGACTGGTCACTAGTGTCCTCAAACTCAGCCTCTGTAGGAACCTCGAAATCAACGTCGGCATACTGCTCGTCCTCTGCAACTAACTCTGTCACTAAACCTGACATGTGATACCCAAAGAGAAGAGGGCACAAGTCATCAAAAGTCTTCCAAAGGAAAGCGGAGGACTTTTGTGCAAGGATCAAATAAAAGCAAAGCGACTAGCAGTTCTAACATGATGATATGGCATGACATTTAAAGAATGCAACGATTTAAAATGACATGATGATAACAAGCCTACATGTCGTAGCAGGAACTACGAATCACTATTTCACGAATCACTAACTTTTCACATTGTGCACATGCTTTACTCCTTACAGCTGAAGTGGCTATACAGATACACTTCAACACTGTGTGATAGCTTAACCCTATCCCACCCGCACAAGGTTTACTCATTACAGCTGAAGTGGCTGTACATGCACACTTCTACGCTGCACGATAGCTTAACCCTACCCCCACCACATGTATATCTTTTGGATCATGAGCCAGGACGTGTTTTCATTTGGCATATGGGTGCACCTAGCCTCAATCAAAATGTAGGAGTCTAGATCCTACTCTCCGCAGATTACAATTTTAAAGTAGCGTGTGCTACGCATATATAGCAATGCAAGCAATGCATGAAATGACATGGCAAAATGCATGAACATGGCAATAAGCAAATAGAAAGTGCGTACAGTTAATTTGAAAGTAAACGTGACATGCGGCATGAAATGATAGTATGGTAAAGGTGTCGGATCTAGGTTCGTTGTCAAGCTAGATCTAGTAAGGGTGTCTGGGCGACTATCATTTTATCGCCTAGTCTCTTTTACGCTACTACACATATTGGTCTAAAGGTGGCCTAAACAAACACTGGCAAGTATCACTTGCCTGTTTCTGATGATGTCAGTGTCGTGTGTTCGTCTCATCGAGCGTTACGCTATGGAACGGTTGGTTTTATGTTGTTCAAACATTTAACTGAATTAGGTTTGACCCAATATAATCTAATAATAATCCTTTTTTTAAGTTCCCTACCCTAGGGTGGTGTTTGTTTCATATAATTAAACTAACCGTTAAGTGATATAATGCTAGTAGTGATACTACCAACATATTAGAAGTATTGCATTCTGTTAAGGTTACAAAATATTAATGTCCTGTTAACATTTATAATAGGGGTTGTGTACTAACTTACATCATAAACTAAATTATATGTTTTACAACATTATCATTAAGTAACAAAAGTGGTACCGCAAGCTACCGTTCAAAGTACTAACTCATGGGTTTTCACAAGATGTAGACTCTAAGGGTAGTACATATGATGGCTTATAGAGGTACTGTTGTAATAACTTAACAAAAGGCTGAATATTCTAATAAGGTGATAACAATATAACTTAAAATAATTAATTTAAACTGACTTCATGATAATAATACCAAGACTAATTGCAGTATAATAATTTAATCGTTTACTTACTAATGTATGCAAATATTAAAACGTAATATTAAAATAACATATTATAACCTATTAGCTTAACAGGCCATATACATCTAACAGCATTACCCTAACATTACTAACTTGACATATATACACTTATATAAACATATCATCATATATATATATATAAGATATAAGCATCATTCTAACTAGAACTCACAGCAAAAACTCTGCGACTCCTCGCGTTTGGAGATGGAGCGTTCGGACGTCAACGGGTCAGTGCCTTCAGAAGCTTGGTAATTGCGAGGTGGCGACGCATCGTTTGTCATGGCGGTGGCATGGAGGTACGACGGCGAGTTGTACTTGTGCGGGTCGGAGCAGGTCGGAGGTCGCTGGTGGACTGGTCTTGGAAGCGACGAGGTCGAGGTTTGTCGGGGCTGAGTTCATGTGAGGCGCGGGTTGGAGTGGGTGCTAGTGACTGAGGTTTCGGGCGGCGTCGTTCGGTGGACTGAGGTGAAGCCTGGGCGTCGGGGAGAAGCCGTTGGGTTGTGGCGAGAGGTAGGAATGAGAGGGGTGTGTACTGGCACTACTACAGATTTGGGCTTGGGTAACGCCACTTAGATAGCGCTTTTAAAAAACGCTATCTAAGTGAGCTCTTGTATAGCGCTTTTACATTTATAGAAAATAAAAATAAACCAAAATTCAGGTAAAAATCACTTAGATAGCGCTTTTTGTTAAAGCGCTATCCAAGTAATACCTTACATAGCGCTTTTTGTTAGCGCTATGGTACTAAACGTTACGTAAGGACTTTTATTAAAAAATATATATCTATTATAACCCTTAGATAGCGCTTGCGGAATTCCCAAATCTTTCCGCTCTTTCGTTTCCCCCCTTTTTACTCTAAACCCTGCCCGCAGTCGCCCCTTCGTCCAAATCCAACAGCAGCGGAGAGCATCGCTGCCGCCGCCCTTCTCCTCTTTCTCCAAATCGTCTCCCCTTCGTCCAAATCCAACAGCAGCGCCAAGAAGGTCCCCGTTTATTTGTCGTCGTCGTCGTCGTCTTGTTCTTCAGCCTCCAGCTTTAGGTCACGATCTCCTCTCTATCTCTCTCTAGATCTGATCGATGATTTACTAGTGTTCTTGTTGATTGCAGGAATGGAGAGCTGAAGAAGGAGGCGTCGATCTCGATCGTCGACGAGGAGGCTTCAGCGTGGTCGGCTTCGGCGTCGTGCATCTCTGACGCGTCCTCGTTGTTGACCCAAGCAGCAGGTGATCGCATCTTCTCAACGACTGAAGCAGATGCGATCCATGGGGATCCACTGAGAGTTCTAGCATTAGCTGCTACTTCTGCTTCTCTTCGTGCTTCTATCAGACCAAAGGTAACGTTCTATCTCCTCCATCGCTTCATCGGATCGTCATCCTTCGCTCTCAATCTATTCTCTAATGATTGTGTGTTATATTGGGAGATCGACTAGCAGTGTTTGGGATCACTTTTAGTTTGCTGCTTTTGTTTGCTGGATCTGATTTGTATAGATTTGTAGTATGAGATCATCAAAGCAGTTGGTCCATCGATTTTCTCTTACAGATTTGATTCCTTTTTTAGTGTTTGAACGATCTTCCATGGATCAAAATGTTGTTCGGTCTTCCTTTTCGTGTCTAGTTCACTAATTTCTCCTTTTTGCCTTTTAATGGTTGAATCTAAATGAATAATTTAAATTTTCCTGTCTGGTTCTCAGATTGTGTTAGTTTTTCATCCACACAAAGCATTACATCTTCCTTGTTCTACTTGTAATTTTTTTAGCTCTGGCAATTTTGGTACGAAACTTCCGTCTTCTCTCTAAATAGAAATGACATTATTCAATCTGTTCAATAGTAGATTTTTCTTATTAAAAATGTCAAACTCCACGATTTTTTACATTTTATTGTGATTTTTATGAACTCTTGAGTTTTGCTCTATTTCATTAATTAGTTCATGATTTTTGCCCCTGGGTTAGAACCGGTTTATTTATAGATGGTGGCTGGCAAAGCAGTTGATGTTTCTTAACCTGATTGTAGTCCCCGATATGAAATTTCATGAAAAGCATTCTGACTTTCTTGTTGATTGCTGGATTCTCTGCCTTCATTTTTTTCCAATAACACTGAGAGAAATGTTCCAATAACCATTGTTTTAAGTTCATTTGTTGTTCCTCATTTTATTTCTAGGGCTCATCGCCTGTTATTGTGAAGAACACCTATAATATATGCATATGTTCGAGAATTAAATGGTTGGAGAGAATTTTTGGGGTAAGCTATTTGATGGGTGGACTGAGGATGATAAGAGACTTGTTGAACATATTAAGATGAATCAGGTTTGTTTTCTCAACATATATCGTAGGTTTAAAAGGTAAATGTTAAATGTTGAGATAAACAATGTTGCATTCATGATACTATTACTACCTTTTTTGTTATGATTGAGTCATGATAGGTGTGGAATTGGATTTCTTGTTTGGATTTGAAATAAACGATGTTGCATTCATGATACTATTACTACCCTTTTTTGTTATGATTGAGTCATGATAGGTGTGATATTGGATTTTGTGTATGGTTTTATTTATCGATCTTTCCTATATATCATTGATTTCTTTTGTCATATGCCAATACTTTTATTTGTTCGATCATATTAAGTTAACTTATACATGGTATGTTGATCAGTTAGCCCTGGAATGGAACAATGATAAGAACAATGTATATATGGAGTTTAGTAAACTTGTTAGCTGACTTTTAAGACCTTCATTTTAGGGCCTTGTGGTGTAGAATCTTCTATTATATTTTGAGTAAACCTAAGACTTGGTTGCTTGTCAGTCATATGCCATTGTCTTGTGCCATAATGATGAGGTTGGAGCGACCATGGCGAAGGTAAATGGACTTTTTTGAAATAAATACACTCATGGACGTGTAGTATGTGAGTTTTCGGCCATTCTTTTTTGGTTCTGCAGCTTCCGCCATGGGTGCAATATCACATATTTTGTAACTGGATGGTATACTCGACTGTCAATGTATTACACATAACCATGTTGCAACTGGATGTTGTGTTCCAAAGCATGACTTATCTCTTACTGAGACACGATAAGGTTACTATCTATTGGGTTAGGTAGAAAGAGTCCTTCGAAATTACAGAATTATCAGACCATAACGGTATCATATGTGCACATTGAGGAACCTCACTGTTGGACTAAAATCTAATTATTTTTTATTACTTATCTCTTATAACCATAACCTCCCTTGTTTCTGATAAGGTCATATTACATGGTATTATGGCATCATGTCATGCTGTTAGTACAACTTGCTGTTTTCGCATAGGTCAAGTTTTGATATTTCAACTTCTAGTTTTGGGGTGCTTTTACGGTCTACGTTTCCAATACATTGCTATTGACATTTTTTTATAAACTCATTTTGAGGCTGCCATAGCTTGCGTAGAAAAAGTGCGAGTGTAAAGGAAAAACAAGTTGTACTAAGTAAATGAAAGAAATGCATTTTTCATATTTTTCATCTCCTTCGAGATGGGTAAGGTTTCTTACATGGAGCAGAATAGATAATGTCAGATGTGGTTCTTGCTCTATTTCTCATCCCAGCTCCTTGATAGCTAAACAGGGCAAATAATTGTGGTGATTTTCTACTTCTCTCTTCGGAACAGTGTGAATGGAAAATTATTACTTGCAAATATGTAAGCTTCTACTGCCTCATCTTACATGTTTGTTTGCTTTCATCATTGGATCACAGAAGTCAGCAAACTCATCCACACCCATGATACTAGTAATCAACACGATAGATTGTGCACCGTCTGTGTCAATGGAACAGTTTCATGTGGATAATAGCATCTTCAGAATGCATGTTCAAACTTGTGCTGTCACTGGAAAAGGCATCCACGAACTGGAGAAGGCAGTTCTCGAGTTCAGAGGTCTGGAACCCGTCCTATCTGGGGGACGTAGATGGACTATATAAATCGGGGTAAAATGCAAGATGAGTTTTGTTACTTTTCCTGTTTTCTTTATACATTACTTGAGTTTGCCACAAGTTACCATAATAGAAAACGATGCTAGGTTAAAACTGATGGGTAAGCTATTTAAGAGGAATTTTGAAAGTTCTGGTAGTTTAGACCTACTCCAAAAGTTTATGGTATTTTCGGAACTTTTCCCACAATTTAATGGTTGGAGAACTTTAATTTTCATACAAGTAACCACCAATTAAAAATGGAATTTTCATGGGAGGGTCAGTATGAGCATTTGGTTGTGTGTTACAGGAACTTAGTTCATCATGGGATATTCGTGCCACTCCAACTTTCTTTTTCCTGAAAAATGGACATCAGCTGGATAAACTTGGGTGCCAACAAGCCTGAGCTCGAGAAGAAGATAATCACCCACGGAGAGTCTTTAACCCACAGTACCAGGCGCCAGTAATGCAGTCGGAAAGTACATTCTTGACAAATCCTTCCATCTTTGATTGATCCAGAGGTTTGTTCTGTTAATACCGCGAGTTTCTCAATTCTTTTCTTTGATTGATTCAGTGTAATACTATAATCATTGGCCACATTCATCTTACTTGAAATTCTGATCACAGTCTGAGTGTCAGCTACTCACCAACAGCACCAGGTTACTCCCCATCATCCCGTCAGTACAGTTCACAAATGAGCGAAGACAAGGATGGCATAACTGGATGATGTGAAAAGTTTCCAATCAAGAAAAAATAGTTGAATATGAATTCGCGATCAGAAGTGCAAGGAATTTGGGGTTCAGCTTGTCTTTGTATATGAAGTTGTCTTGTATGTGACTAGTGTTAATTGATGCATAGAATGCTGGATTGTAAATTCATTTCGGAGAGAGCAAATTTTGGTTTCATCCTGTCTTTGTTCGTATCAATATCATAATGACTGCTGTGTATTATTTGTTGTTATCGTTGTATGAATGTAGATGCAGTTTTGTTAGGTATGCCTTAAACAATATACCCCTAACAGCCACATCTATTAATGAGGATTGTCCCTTCATGATTTGATTTGTGAATGATTATTATTAATGCTTGATTTGTGAATGAAATGCTTGATTTGTGAATGAAATTTGTTTGATTTTCTTTTTTTAAAAAAAAATTAAACATTAGCCACGGACCGTCCGTGGCTAATGAGTATTAGCCACGGACATTCCGTGGCTAATGCGCACAGACAGTCCAAACATATCTTAGTAAACCACTTAGATAGCGCTTAAAAAGCGCTATCCAAGCTACCATAGCGGTAGCTTGGATAGCGCTTTTATAAGCGCTATCTTAGTAAAACACTACAATAGCGCTTTTAAAAGCGCTATCCAAGCTACCATAGCGGTAGCTTGGATAGCGCTTAAAAGCGCTATCCAAGTGTAAAAAAAAGCGCTATGCAAGCGTTTTTTTGTAGTAGTGTGGCGGTTGAAGAGGTTGACGGCGTGTTGGGTTCCTGGGCACGAGGAAGGGTGAATAGAGGCGGTGGAGAGGATGCTCGAAGTTTGGGCACTTGAGAAGTGGATAGGTTTCGAAGGAAACTATGCGGACCTGGGAGTTGGATGCTTGGGGTTTTAAAAGAGAATCAACAATGGCCTCGGTTACTATTTAGTGCATGGAGTTATATGAAGGAGAATAATAAAAAGCAGAGAACTTGAAGATGAGGCTGGGTTACTGTATACTCTTATCATGCACAAGCTTGTGGGGTTGTCACATGGGAAGTGATAAGAGAGAGAGAAAGAGAGTAAGGGTAGTTAGGATTTATTTACAGTTTAAATCTTTTACCCCTCCCTTTTTTTGTTAAGGAATTAATAATGGGTCACACGCATAGACATCTCAAATTAAAATAATAAAATAACATTATATGAATTGTAATGAAATAAGCAAGTTGGTCTGTTACTGTCCAAAAATTATAAGGAAGGTACCGGGGCGATCGCGCCTTCGGGGAAATCATGAATACGGGGTTTGGTTGTGCGTCTGGAATACGAAAATACAATAATAAAACAAATACGAAAATACGCACACTAATCAACATACGCACAAAAATTCGTACGATTGGAAAGTGGCCGTTACAATACCCTTAGGTTAGACGACCTCTCCCGAGTTCCAATGAATATAACAATTTGTCATCTATTAATCCAACCTTAACCCAAGTTCATTGGCGGGGATACCCTATGCCCTATTGCTTTTATCCCTTGTCTTCACCTTTTTATTATCTCTTCGACCACCATTCGATAGCGTTGCTTTCGAATGTAGAACAAAAATCGATACTCAACGAACGTCTCCCTGTGTTCGACCCGTCAGTACAACATGACACCGGTATAAATATTATTAACTCCACGAGAGTAGACAACCGGCACCGCCAGTCTTTCGCTTCTTCGTCGGGGGTTTCCTACGACGTGTACTAGGAGGCATGATATAAAATATACGAACGAAATTGAATCACGAAATAAAGTATGAAAAGATGATAAAGGAGCGAGTGTACCCTGCTATTTCACGAAGCAAAACGATCGTTCGGAAGTGATAAGTAGTCCGACGCCTAGAAGCAAATTTCCTCCCCCATGCTTGGTCGAAGCCAATCCAAGACCAAATGAAGTCTCCCTAGCTCCAACCAACCTGCAAAATAGTATTAATAAAGAAATTAATTGCAAATTTTGAGATCAATTGAAGATTAGGGTTGAAATTAAGGAAATTGGGGAATTAGGGTTTTAGAGATAGATTGAGAGAGAGATGGAGATATAGAGATGGAGAGAAGAAGGGGGTGGAAGGGATGAAGATGAGGGTGAACTGAGTGGAGGTGCTGGGCTGCTCTGCTGGGAAGGGGTTAGGCGACAGCGTAGTGGAATGAGTGGCTGAGAGGGGGAGAGCTCGATCGAGTCAATGGAATTTAGGAGAATGAGAGGAAGAGAAAGAGGATTATGGCGTTAGGGTTTTAAATGGAGTTCGGGTCGAGTTGAATAACTCGACCAGTCACATACGTTTAAGTACGGGCCCCATCTAATTTTAAGTGATCACATGGTTGAGTGACCTAAGTCACTCGGCCGAGTAAAAATAACGACATTGGGGCCTTTTTCGTCATCTATAGGCATCTGCACTCGACCGAGTGGCATAGCCCACTCGATTGAGTGGCCTGGTCTACTCGATCAAGTGGAATTTTTGGCAGAGTGATGTTTTTGGTTCCTCTATAAACTCCACGACACGGACCGAGTGGCATTGCCACTCGGCCCGAGTGGCCTCCAATTCACTCGAAGCTGAAAATGGTTACTCTCCTTCCTTCCTTTCGATTCCTCCTTTGTTCCTTCATCGTTTTGCATGCTCCCTTCATCGATTACCTGCACAAAAGTGTAAGCTTCAGAAATTTTTATACTTTTATATTTTAAGATTTTTAATTGCATTTAAAATGTTTTTGTATTGAATTTTTAAATAAAATGAAAGAAAATAAAGGAATTGAAAAATAAAAGGAAAAAATTCGGGTAGCCTCCCGATAAGCGCTTGTTTAAGATTGTACGCTCAACCCCTTTCGATCTTCATTATCGCTTCAAAATATTTGGTGCAAAGGAGAAGCGCTCGTCATGCTTTCTGATTAGGCCATGAGGTGGAAGCTGGCCTATCATGTCCCATGGACCTTCAACCATCTCATCAATCTCGTCCGTTCTTGATTGGTGCTCCAAAGACGCCTTGTTGATGTGCTCAAGGATGATGACGACCTCGGGGTCGTCATCATCTCCAGCTTCCAGATCTCGTTGTAAATGCGAAGCATCAGGTGGTTTTTCATCCAATACCTTCAAGTAGGCGGCCAACACCCTATTGTAATTGACGTCACCGTCATCTTCCATTTCTTTCCTAATGGGATCCTTTAAGACCTCATCATTCGTGAAGCCGTCAACAGTTTGCTCTTCCAGGAGCTCTAAATAGCTTGCATCTTTGTTGGGGAAGCTCGTTCATCATTTTTTGCAAGTGGAACTCTACTTCGATATTCCCAACATTCATTGAAAGTGTCCCTTATCGGACATCTATAAGGACTCCGGCGGTAGCCATGAAAGGATGTCTTAGAATAAATTGAGAGCTTCCCTCTTCAGACATATCCATGATAACGAGGTCTACAGGCACGTTGGTTCCTCCAGGTACTTGCAAAATGACGTCCCTAACAATGCCCACCGGATAGGTGACGGATTGATCTGCCAACTGAATACTCATTGCCGTGGGCTCTAACTCCGTCCCGATATTTTGCCTCTTGAATATGGAAAGTGGCATCAGGCTAATGCTCGCTCCCAAATCCACCAATGCTCTCTTAATGGGGGTGCCGCCAATGGAGCACGATACCGTAAAACTACCAGGATCAGAAGCTTCTTGGGCATTTTGTTCTTAAGCACCGACGTGCAATCATCTTCTAGCATGGTAGATTCATGCTTCCTCCCTCCCGCTATTAAATCCTTCAAGAATTTTGCATACGTCAGGATTTCCATGAATGCATCCATGAAAGGAATGTTCAAGTAAACACCCTTTAGAAGCCTTATAAATTTGGCATACTTTTTCTCGAGCATTTCCATGGCTAACCTCTGACGGTACGGGACTGGAGGATGACTTCCCTTATCTGTCTCCTTATCCCTTAGCTTTGATGTCTGAATTTGTTTTGCTAAGGAAAGTGGAGTGTTGACCGGGATTGTAGCAATAGGAATGGCCAAAGGAATAGATGATGTATACTTCTCTGCATCTCCAGACAGCTCCTCAATGTCCTTATCTTCATTCACCAAAAGGATCGGCTCTGGAGCTATGTGACTCTCTTCATCAATGACCCTCGAGGGTTATGGATCCACTTGCTTTGGAACCGGTACCATAACTGCTTCGGTGGGTTTCCATCCTCTTGTTGTCACCACTACCATAGCATTAACGTGTCCCCTTGGATTAGGCTCAAATTGAGCCGGAAGTTTTCCTTGAGTCTTAGTAAGTTGGCTCACTTGGGTCGTCAATTAGTCTACGGTTATAATAAGATGCTGTTGACTAGCCACCAACTCTGCCTTTTGCTTGGCTTGGGCATTGATAAAAGTTTCCAATGCCCCTTCCACACCTGATTTAGGTGCCACCGTTGTTGATATTGTTGTTGATATGGCTGTTGATAAGGTTGATGATTGTTGTAGCCCGATGGTCTATAAGGCCCAGCTGGCTTAAATCCATGCTGCTTCTGCTGAGGAGGTGCTTGTGATTGAGGTGGAGGTTGTTGTGGCCTTGGTTGAGTGGGTGGTTGCACGGCCCCATTGGGTTGCTGTAGGAGAATTTTGGATGTGTCTTCCAGGCCGGATTTGTCCGTTGTGGCCTTGGCTTAGTCCTATCATCTGAAATGTTGTTGATTTGCTCCATCGACACATCCATTCCAATAAAAGAACCTTCATTTGGAATGTATCCTTGCTTGGCGTAATCTTCCCATGCAGCAAAAACTGGAGCCTTGGAAGGTGAAGGCAATGCACTCAACTTCTGTTCCATCCGAGCCACTTGCTTTAAGAGACAATCAAGTTGACCGTCATAATTTGTAGCTTGCTTCAGCTTGAAGTGACCTCCACCAGTACTCTTAGATGATGTTGAGCGATCATCGCTCCATAGTTGATTGTTGGAGGACATTTGTTCCAATAGCGATGTGGCCTCTTTCGGAAGCTTAGCCAAAAGTGCTCTATTAGCTGAAGCATCAATGATCATCTTCATGTCAGACTTCAACCCATTGTAGAAGCTGTGGATGAGGTCCTAATCATAGACTATGATGTTGGCACTAATGTTGCAAGTCCTTGAAGTGCTCACATGCTTCATATAGAGATTCCTGTGAGAGCTGCTTGAATGAAGTGATGGCACTCCTAAGCCTCACCGTTTTGGATGGTGGATAATATTTGTTGACGAAGGCTTGAGCTAGCTGCTCCTAAGTTGTGAACGTATTCGTAGGATGTGCCCTCAACCAATATGTTGCCTTGTCCCGAAGTGTGAATGGGAACAATCGAAGTCGAATAGAGTCTTCACTCACATGGTTTACTAGTAATGTTGCATACTTCGCCAAGAAAATATTAATGTGGTGGTTGGGATTCTCATGGGGATGTCCATGGAAGGCATCATGCTGCATCAACGATATCAAGCCCATCTTTAGCTCAATGTTTTCTGCCGTCAGTTGTGGTCTCAAGATAGAAGATATCGACGTAATGTTGGGCTTTATTTAATCCTGAATAATGTTATTACGTACAGGAGAAGGATGAGGTTGATCTACCATTTGGTCCTTCAAGAAGTTTCTGCCTCCTCTCAGCTCTGAGTTTCCTTGCAGTTCTTTCGATCTCGGGTTCAAATTGTAGCAAAGCGTCAGACCCTGCAAGACGTGTGTTCATGCACAATCAACAAACTCAGAGAAGATATTAATAACAAAAGAGAACAAAAAGTACGGTGTGGTGACAAGTGGTTGGAGAAATTAACAAGTCTCCAACTAAAAACTAAACCCAAGTAAACCGTTGCCTCCTTGGCAACGGTGCCAAAAGTTGGTTCGAGTGTGCAAGTGCATGACGTCGATGGCTTTGTAATATATAAAGGTTGTCGATCCATAGGGAAGACGATTGGTATAAGCCTTGGGTTTACGGTTTAGAGTTATGTGACTGTGCTAGTGTGGGGTGTATCCAATAGTTTTCCATGGTTTATCTCTCACGAAAACTAACAATAAGGGAGGCTAGGGCACCAGGAATCACCACTAGGATTGTTGGTTGTCGATGCTTGGTTATAAATCTTAGGTTGGAATTTTTTCAATAGGGCAAGATTGTCGCGTTTTGAATGTGATATTCGTATCCAACTATCATTGAACTACCCATCTAATGTATCCCATGCTTAGCCCCACCATTGTGGATGGCTTCACACGTAATACGAGCATTACGGTCGACAATTAATTCTCAATCTCCACCCACGTCACCATCGTGAATTAGAGCTTTAATCTGTGATGTGATGGCTCTCATTGATGCTACTATCATAGATCATCAATTAGGGATATAAAGGCATCTGTGGAGTCCCGTAGAGTGCGTGCCACTATCGTGGATCACGAACCCTAAGTGAATCCATTAACGACCCTAATCAAGCCTATAGAGCAATTTCTACGGCACACGCCACTATCTTGGATCACAAACTCTAGATGAGAACCCTCTAGACTTGGGTAGATTAATCACATCACAGCCTTATTCACCAAATTAACCTAAAAATCATAGCTTTAACATCTAAACCCTAAAATCCTAGGGCTCATCCATTTTGCCATAGATGCAACTACTCACAAATCATGGTAGAAATAACAAAATCGATAAGAATTACAATATTAAATTAACATCACTACAACAATAGATAATCAAAACAATAGAGATGGAAAATAAAACGATACCAAACCAATAGAAACAAGAAACCTTCTTCAGGAAATTAAGAATACACAAGTTTCCAAGCACAATTCTCATCCAAAGCCCTAATCTATCCTAAAAAGAATATGGGGCTACTCTAAAAATGAAATTCAACTTAATTCTGGATCTTCTCTAACCTAGGAAAGTAAAATTGTTTATATACATTCAGGTTTGAACCCGTTAAAACAATTAAAACCATCAACCCTAGTTGTTTTCTGCGTCTGTGAGCCGCCCGATTCGACCGAGTGGCAATGCCACTTGGTCCGAGTCGGGCTTTGAAATCACGGCGTCCCTTGCTTGATGCCTTAGTTGTCATCTGGAAGAGTTTCCACTCGGACCGAGTGGATGGTCCACTCGGTCGAGTCCAGAGCTTCGATCTTGGCATAAAAATGACGTTCTGCCTTAATTTCTGCTCGATCGAGTCACCTAGGCACTCGGTCGAGCAAACATGTCTGCTCGGTCGAGCTCAGAGGGCTCGAGAATTGCTCAATAGTGTCATTCTGTCAAAATTTCCAATCGGCCGAGTAGCGATGCTACTCGATTGAGCGACCTTCAAATGCTTCAGCCGCTAAGTGTTGGCTTAAGCTCCCCTTGCACCTTGCCCACTCAGACCTAGTGGTCTTGGAAAAGCTGATGGCAGATTGGGGACTTCGTTCTTCTTGCTTTCTTCTCCTTCTTTCTTCCTCTTCTCCTCAATTCTCCTTCTCCACATAGTAAAGCACCTAGCAGGTTATGCCATTGATGCTCCGGCCATCTCTGATGTGTCCATAACTCCATTTGGCTGCAAATCACCTCGAAATTCCTGAAAATGGAATGAATGCTCCAAAAGTAATATAATCCAATAAACGATCAAATGAGCGATAAAAATGAGTTATGAGCGACTAAAATGGCATGAAATGATGCGATAAAAGTATAGAAAATATGGAGACATCACCACTGTCGTCATAATGGTGCCTTCCTTCGTAGGGATTTCAGCAAGCGAGAATGAGGGGGACATGGAGCATGTGGAACTTATGTATTACTTTGAAGCTGAGGGTTGTGCTGAGGACGAACGGCATACTCAGGCGGTATGATTTTCTTCCTTCCCATGGGTCCCTTGAAAGTTAAGGAAGAGGTGTAATCTAATCGTGAAGCATTGGTTGAGGTGCTGAAGAAGGGTAAGAGGCCTGCATGTGGATGCACATTTGCTGCCCCGCCATCAAGGAGGAGGATGGAAGTAGAACCTGAGCAGATATCGGGTCCACCACTACCAGAGGCAGAGCAAAATCCCTAGCCTGGTAGGAACTAGCTATCAGGTGTTAGGGCTGCGAGTCGTGAAGTGTAGCTAGTGCCTAGTCCAGAGGAATATGCCAAGCTCCTCTGCCTAGAGGCAGTGAAGCAGATGCTGAAGTCGACTGGGGAGGCATCCATCGAACCGGCATGCTGTCCAAGCAGTTGAGGCGATTGGGCATGGTAAGTTCCCCTGTCAACTTTGGACTTGAGGCTAATGGTCTTAAATGGTTTACTTTTTTGTACGTGGGACTTGTGACACCTCTGCCACTTTTACCATAATTTCTGCTAGTACATGAAATGGGTGAGGGAACTGGAGAAGTCGCATGCCTTCCGCCACATCCTGGTCGACTAGATGAAGGAAAATCTAGAGGAGAAGAAGGCCCAACCAAAGCAGGCTAATGAGGAGTTGAAGAAGGCCATATGCGGCATGGGCAAGGGAGATGCACCACGTGACGACAGATCTAGCGCGATATTGATCATGTGATACCAGTCTTTTCCTCATTTTGTATTTTTTGAAAGATGTATGCCACTCGGTTGGCTAATTTTGTAATCCCATACCAACAAATTTAAGGAAATACCAACGAATTTAAGGAATTTTCACTGTGAATTTCTATTCTTTGCACCTTTGTAAGCTTACTAAATTAAGAGTTGCCATGTGTCGAGGCTGGGAGGCTCAGTCAAGATTGCCTCCACTGGGCCTAGAGGTGCCTCAAGCTTGAAGCCCTTGGTCGAGATTGAGGCTTGGATATCTAGGCCAAGAGAGCATACAAGCAGTTGTGCTCAGTCCTCTGAAGAAGAGGACCCGTGGGGATTGAACTGGGGGCGTGGTACCAAACTATCTGCGGCTGTAGCCTGAAACTGACGAGATAACTTGTTAGAGCAAGATATGGCCCCAGCCTGAGCTGGGGTATTTAAGATTAGTCGGACCAATGATTCAGTTCTATTCAACACCGAGGTGTTGAGGTCGGGCATCGCAGACCTGAGCATCCATTGCATGGTTAAGAGGCGAAGCTGAAATATCACCGACCTTATCAGATGTGACGTCATCCCTTGCTATGTGAAAAAAGGGCAATTGCTACCTACACCGGTTATCCGGTGTAGGGATGGGAAATGTTTCCCGGTTTGGAAAAACAAAAATTAAGAAACCCATCAAATCATCCCCCTCTCTTCTTAATTCTCACTGTTTTTAGTGAAATGTCACATCTATGCACCGAACATTCGGTGCATAGAGTCCAGCTCCAAAAAAGATCCAGGGGTGTGTCTAGGAAAACATATCTCGTCATGCTGATTGATGCAAGTGATTGCCCTGGGGATGTGAGATGACGACATCAAAAAGACCCGCATTTAATATAAAGCTTGAAAATAAGGGCCCACTCGCTGAGGGATGCTGACATAGAGTGAGACGGGCGGATGTACGTCATGCATGGGCCGGTCGGTCGTATCGAGCATGGATGGTCGTGATTGGCATCTAGTAGATTGAATGGTTGCCATGATCTCTCGCTAGCTCCTTAAAAAACTTTGTTGAAAGGGGGAAAGATCATGTGGTTTCTGTACACGTGCCTTTATCCTCACCCTTTCTCATTTGTTTAGATGCCAGCATGATCCCCCATTTGGAATGATGGCTAATCACTCTTCATTATCATCGGAGGACTTTATACTTGTTGACAAGCACATGAGGTCCGGTCTTAGGAGACTGGGAGGAACCACGACCGTAGTGGAGATGCAACAGCTCTGGGGTAGCAGTTCTAGTGATGTGCGGTTCGCAGCCCCTCAGCCGAGCATCAAGGTTGAGAAGCTTGAACCGGTGGTCCATAATGAATCATCCGAAGAGGTTGAGCTTCTCCGATGTGCCATAAATGATCATATGCTAAAGAGGAAGGGTAAGTCAGGAGAGGGGACAGCTAATGGCACATAATCCAAGATGATCAAAATGACGTCTTGGCCTGGAGGAAGCCTCTTGCCCTAGCGTCTGGTACATGATGACGCTGAGGACCTTAACATCAAGGCACTTGAGTACATGCTGGATGCAGCTAGGAACGCTCCCAACCTGCTGACCGCCTCGACTCTCACTCAGGTAAACTAGAGGACAAAATGAAACACAGCACAAGGAAAAAGAAAACACTCTGATATTTGGGCTGCTTCGAGATGCTTCCTTCTGATTTTTTCCACTCATATTTAATGCGAAAACCAACAACAGAAAATGAGCGAACGTGCCGAATAATCCGCAGCGTTCTGATCTTGAGGAACAACCCCCCCGGACTCGGTCATGCGTTGGACAAATTCTCAACACCCTCCTATAAGCACGGCCCACACAAAGACTTGGCCTCGTGCTGTTATTTGATTTTAACCTAACAAAAACAACTAACGGCTAAAAGAATAGCTAGATTATCTAACAAACTCCTCCTAATCTAGTTGTTCTGGATGTTGACGATGCCGAGCTTCGCGCGCAGGCTCTGAAACTTGACCCGTCCGAGTGCTTTTGTCAGTATGTCCGCCAACTGATCGTCGGTGTGGACGTAGTCGACGGCGATCTTGCCGCCTTCGACGCACTGCCTGATGAAATGGTAGCGCGTCTCGATGTGCTTACTTCGGTCATGAAATACCGGATTCTTGCAAAGCTGAATGGCTGATTTGTTGTCCACGAGTAGAGTGGCTCCCCCAGCCTCCTTGCCGAGAAGATCACTGAGCAGCTGTGCGAGCCACACACCTTGGCATGCTGTAGTAGTTGCGGCAATGTATTCCGCCTCGCAAGACGATAGGGCAACCACTTTCTGCTTCTGTGATTGCCAGCTTACCGGGCTCCCCCGAGAACAAACACCACGCCGGTAGTGCTCTTTCTGTCGTCGACATCGCCGGCCATGTCGGCGTCGCTGTACCCCACGAGTTTAGCTCCAAAGATTTCCTTGGCGTAGCGACATCCGTAGCCAATAGTGCCAGCAATGTACCTGAGTATGTGCTTGACGGCGCTCCAATGCTCGGTTGTGGGTGACTCCATGAAGCGACTGACGTAGCCGACAGCGAACGTGATGTCTGGCCGCGTGTGTACCAAGTAGCGTAGACTCCCGACGATACTCCGGTAGAGCGTCGTATCCACTAGTGGGTTTGAGCTCTCCTTGCTTAGTTTCAATCATGGCTCCATTGGGACGTGGACCGGGTTGCAACCGGTCATGCCCGCTTTCTCGAGCACCTTGGCCGCGTACGCAGTCTGCCGCAGCATGATCTCACCGGTGCCTTGTCGTACCTCGATGCCGAGGTAATAACTAAGCTTGCCGAGGTCGCTCATATGGAACTTGGCCTTCATCTCCTGCTTAAAATGATCAATGGCCTTCAAATGTGCGCCCGTGACGATCAGATCGTCCACGTACACGCCAAGCAGCAGCTTCTCATCGCCGACACCCCAGGTGTATACTGCGTGCTCCGTTTCATTCCTGTGAAACCCAAGTGATAGCAGCGTGTCATCCAACTTGGCGTTCCATGCACGAGGAGCTTGACGTAGTCCATACAAAGCCTTGTGCAACCGCAATACTTTGTGCTCATGCCCGTCTCGAATGAATCCGGGAGGTTGCGCTACATACACTTCTTCCTCTAGATCGCCATTCAGGAATGCAAACTTGACGTCGAGATGGTGTACTTCCTAGTCGGCGTGCACCGCTACCGCCAGCAGCACTCTGACGGAGTCCAGTCGAGCCACGGGAGCAAAGACTTCATCGAAGTCGATCCCCGTGCGATGGACATAGCCCTTCGCCACGAGCTTGGCCTTGTGCTTGATCACTTTGCCGGCGCTGTTCTTCTTCAACTTGAAAACCCACTTCAGCCCAATCGGCTTTTTCCCTGCAGGCAACTCCGTTAGTGTGCAAGTATGGTTTTCGACGATCGAGCTCAGCTCTTCGAGCATCGCCTTCCGCCAGCATGCATGCGGCTCAGCCTCCTGGAATGTCACCGGCTCGTCACCGGTCGCGAGCGGGAGCTCCTCTGTGTCCATCACGTGCTCGTCGGTCGTGGCATACACGTTGCTGATGGTGCGGTAGCGTCGTGGTGCCTCATTGTTGCCGATTATGGCCGCAGGTGTTGCATCTGGTGGTGGAGACACAAACTCCACGACGTTCGGCTCGGGGGGTCGGTGAGGCGTGCAACGGCGTGGGCGTGTCTGGCTCGGGTGTCCGTGCATGTGGCATGGCCGGCTCGGACGCAGGTGGTGTTGCCGCTCCCTCTTGTGTCGACGTGGTGGTTCCCCCGCATGCCGTCGCGAAGGACGGTGTGTACTCCACCGTGAACGAGGACGAACCCGCGTCGGAGCCAACCCAGTCCCAGCACGCCGCTTCATCGAACACGGCATCGTGTGTCACACACATGCGCTTGCTCACCGGGATATACATCCGGTAAGCCTTGGACTCGATGTCGTAGCCGATCAACACCATGGGGATGCTGCGATCATCCAATTTCTTCAGGTTAGGCCTTGTTACCTTAACGTGTGCGATGCAGCCGAACGTTCTGAAGAAGTGCACCGCCGGCTTCCTCTAGTGCCAAGCCTCGTATGGAGTCATGCCACGCACACTCTGGGTCGGCGAGCAGTTCAGGATGAATACCGCCGTGCTAACTGCCTCCACCCAGAACGTGCCTGGCATCTTCCTCGCCTTCAACAGACAATGCACCATGGACATGACGGATTGGTTCCGCCATTCGACGACGCCGTTCTGCTGCGGGGAGTACGGCGCCGTCAGCTGTCGGTGCACGCCGCGATCGGCACAGTAGTCCCCCAACTCCACAGAGGTGAAATCACCACCTCGATCTGTGCGCAGCATGCGCAGCTTCCTCCCGGTCTCCACCTCGACAGCAGCTTGGTACTTTTTGATCGCATCCGCCGCCTCATCCTTATATGTCAGCAAGGTGGCCCACATTTAGCGGGTTTTGTCGTCGACGAGGAGGAGGAAGTACTTCCTCCCTCCGTGTGTTGCCGGTGTGATGGGCCCGCAAAGATCACCGTGTACGAGGTCGATGCGACCCTCGGCACTATAATTCACCATCTGCGGGAAGGGTGCGCGCCTCTGCTTGCCGATGAGACACGCATCACAGAGTTGATCCACGTGTTCGATGTGAGGAAGTCCGCGCACCATGCCATCGTGCGTGAGCTTGCGCAGTGCCTCGAAGTTCAGATGGCCAAAACGCCCATGCCACAGCCAAGCAGTGTCCCCTGTACTAGCTGACATGCACACCGGTTTCGTAACATTAAGGGAAATCACATACAGCCGGTTGCTAGTCCGCGTTACCTTGACGAGGAGATGTTGTTGTCGATCTCGCACGCACATGACGCCGCCTCTGATTAGCACCTCGCAGCCCACCTCATCAAGCTGCCCAAGGGAGATGATGTTGCTGCGGAGCTTGGGTATGTAGTAGACGTTGGTGAACATGCGGTGCCGGCCACCATGCGCCGTGAAAAGCACAGTGCCGTGCCCTCTGATCTCCACCACTGAGCCATCGCCGAACCGGACCGACCCAGCCACGCTTGTGTCTAGCTCGGTGAACGCGACGCGGTCGCCCGTCATGTGATTTGACGCCCCAGTGTCTAGGTACCACACGGCGTCCTTCACGTCATCCTCCTTGCCAAGCAGGACCTCGGCGCGTTCTTCGTTGAGAAAAACAGAGCCGTCGCCGCCGTAGTGTTCTGACTCGGCCTGTGCCGCGGTGAGTGATGCAACTTCAGCCATGAGGAGTACGGGCTCCTCATCCTCCACCTGCACGAGGTTGGAGGCCTCGTCGCGTTTCTTCTTCCTGCAATCACGCGCCCAGTGCCCCAGTTTATCACAGTACTGGCACTTGTCCTTCTTGACGTCGCGGCCTGCACCGAATGCCCTGCCGCCGCCGTCGCGCACGACCTCCTTGCCACGCGCGTCCTGCGCCTTGCCTCGGCGCTTGTTTGGGATGAAGCCGCTACCACCACGGCTGGAGGAGCCGTCCTGTTCGCGCCGCCGCATGCGTGCGAGCCACTCCTCCTCCGACAGCAGGAGCTTGCCGCTGCCATCCTCTGCCGCCTCCAGCTCAAACCGTTCCTCTGTCGCTTTGAAACGACCGGTCAGGTCCTCCATCGAGAGAGTGTTCAGGTCGAGCAAGCTCTCCACGGACATGACCAGTTGCGAGTACCGCTTGGGGATGACGCGTAGGAACTTCTGCATGACTTGCTTCTCCTTGATCTCGTCACCGAGATCAGATAGTTTGCTAACAATACCGGTTAGACGCAAAGACAACTCATCGATTGAATCACCAGGTTTATGCTTCAGCTCCTTGAACTCGGTCCTGAGCGTCTGAGCTTTGGAGTCGCGCACACGTTCAGACCCCATGCGCAGGGTCTTGAGTGTCTCCCATGCCTCCTTTGCCGTGGGATTTACCGCCAGAGTTGCGATCATCTCCGACGGTACGGCGCGGAGGATCTCCTCCATCGCCTTGCGGTCGTTGCAGTAGCCGGCGTCGTCGGTGACGGCCTCTACGCCCTCGACTACCCACCACAGGCCTCTCGCCTACAGGATGACCCTCATCAAGAGGACCCAGTCGCTGTAGTTTGATCACGTCAGGATGGGGTACGTCGTTGTCACGCACGGCTCCTTCATCATCTGCGGTAGTGCAAGCTCGCGCCCATGGCCGTTTTCCGCTTGATTGGTGGGGATGCGCTCCATCGCGAGGTGCCGAAGAACTCGAACTGGGCTCTGATACCACTTGACCGCCTCGACTCTCACTCACGCAAACTAGAGGACAAAATGAAACACAGCACAAGGAAAAAGAAAACACTCTGATATTTGGGCTGCTTCGAGATGCTTCCTTCTGATTTTTTCCACTCCTATTTAATGTGAAAACCAACAACAGAAAATGAGCGAACGTGCCAAATAATCCGCAGCGTTCTGATCTTGAGGAACAACCCCCCCGGACTCGGTCATGTGTTGGACAAATTCTCAACACCCTCCTATAAGCACGGCCCACACAAAGACTTGGCCTCGTGCTGTTATTTGATTTTAACCTAACAAAAACAACTAACGGCTAAAAGAATAGCTAGATTATCTAACACCTGCTCAGGCTTGATGTTAATGGATTCACACTGGCCCTTTAGCAGGTCACCCAAGCATGATCTGTTGTGGTTGTAAGTCTTTGACTGTTCTAACTTGCCCTCCTTTTCCTGTGTGTAGGGGCAACAAAGATATACTGCTATCACCATAGCCTACATACGTATAGGCATAAGGTGGAGGAACTGGATGTCAAGCTTACCCGTTACATAGACCTGCTACACGGGCTGAATGGGGAGGTAGAAGAGTTGATGGCTGATTTGCATAAGGACAAGAAAGAGAACACAGAGCTGAAGGAGCAGGCTGCCTGTGTGTCCTCGGAGCACCGTCACAAGAAGGAGAAGGTCAAAGCTTGAGTGGAGATGGATTTCAACACATAGGTTTCATTTTTGAAGAACATGTTCCTGGGGATGTACCCGAAACATGATGGCCTGCATTCCATCCTGGTAGAGGGCACTGCTCCTGCTATTGCCATACCTTCCTGGTAGAGGGGTGAGCAACCTCTTGAGAGAATGAGCCCGACATCGGGCCGGTCGTGTAGTCTTTGTGCTTATTTTCTTGGGCCACACTATGGCAGTTTTGTATAGTTTTGGTTTAATGTATAAAAGTTTGTCATATGGCCTTACTTTCCATTCATAATGACTTGTCCTATGTGTGGAATTTCTATTGTAGATTAGTATATTCTAGGTTCACTGAGCGTTGGAATCGTCTTAGCATAGTGAGATGGGGTCATGCTGGCTAGACAACAGCACCCGTGACTATAGAGTTTACATTGAGCAGGTCATTAGCAGGGTCCCTAGCCTGGGCTGGGGCTTTGCCTCACTTCTGGCGGCAAGTATCCAGCTCCAGTGGAGCTATGCAAAACTGAGATCCCTGAAAGGGACAAGTCAAATTGTTAGAGGACAAAAGAAAATAATTACGCTAGGACACTAAAGTCAGACCAGCAAGGGCGACTGCATGAGCTGCTGGCTATACTTGGCATGACAGGGGTTAGTTTCCTCTTGATATAACTGGGACCATGAGTATCAATATCATGTTTTGGACATGGCTTGATCGGGGTCAGGGGCCAGAGGTCGTTGGTAGCAGGTGGCACGGCTCAGGCTAGTCAGTTTATTTGGGAAGTGGCATGACATTGGTCGAATTCCAGAGGTTTATGTCTTAGGCTGGCTAAGGGATTTGCTATGGACATGGAATAACCTAGGTCAAATGCCAGAGGTCTGTGCCATATGCCGGTTACGGGCTTTACTGTGGATGTGGCATGACCTGGTCCAAATTCTAGACATTTGTACCTCAGGTTAGTTGATGGCTTTGCTGGGGACATAGCATGACCTGGGTCAAATTCCAAAGTTCGGTGCCTCAGGATTGCTGAGGCCTTTGTGGTGGACTGGCATGACCTGGGTCGAATCGCAGAAGTCTCTGTCTCATGTTAGTAGAGGGATTTTTTGTTGACGTGGCAGAACATGGGTCGAATTCCAGAGGCCTCTACCTTAGGCTGGCTGAGGGCTTTGCTGTGGATGTAGCATGACCCGGGTCGAATGCCTGAAGTCTCTACCTTAGGATGGCTGAGGGCTTTGCTGTAGATGTGGCATGACCTGGGTCAAACACCAGAGATCTATGCTAGGACCATAAGGTCTCAACAGTGAGAGGAATGGGACAATACCATGCTGGGGCCCGGAGGCCTGAACCAGTGGAAGGATGCCATACTAGGGGCCGTAAGGATTGAGCCAATGGAAGGTGCCAAACTAGGGCCCAAAGACCTAGACCAATAGTAGGATGCCACAATGGGGCCCTAAGACCTGGGCCAGAGGGAGGACGCCACACTGCAGCCATGAGGCCTGAGCCAGTGGGAGGACGCCACATTGAGGCTCAGAGGCCTGAGCCAATGGAAGCATACCATACTAGGACCTTGAGGCCTAGGCCAGTGGAATAAGAAGGCCAGTAAGCCAGCAAGCCACACTGGGAGCCTGAGGCCTTATCAGTGGGTCAGCCTAGCCTGAACTAAGGGTTCTTGAGTCCAGCATGTGGTGACGTCGAGTCCACCACCAAAAAGTCCGAGCTGGCACTCTAGTTCAAGCAAACGATGCTTAGAAAATAGAAACCTCAGTGCATACTGGCGTGTTTGTCGACTCCACAAACTATAATAATTCTCTTTAAAGTCTTTATTTGAAAGGAGAGGACCATTTCTCAAGGTGAAGCTTAATTAATAATGGATTTTTTCTAGGGTAGCGTTACATCATAAATGTTAACCAGTTGTGATCCATCATCTTCCACCTGAAGTGGCTATAAAAGAAGCAGTAGATGGGCTGTTGGAAAGCCATCTTTGCCCTTGTTTAAGATTTTCCCCCTCCCCCCATTGCGGGTAAATCTTCTTTAGAAAGAAAAGGAGAGGTTGCCACGGTGTCTAAATGCCATGGACAGAAGGATTGTTTTGAACTGAGGTCTACTCTGTCCGAGTTGATGTTGATCAGGAGGTTAAGATGCCCTTCTCTAGTATGTCTCTCTTCTTGGCATCGAAGATGGCAGACCTCCATGCTTGGCTCTGTTCGAGCTAACGGTGATCACGGGGTCAAATTGCAATACACCGTCTGTGACCATCAGAGTCGGGAGTAGGGAAGAAGAAGCAGTGAGGACTGGTGTCTGCCTAAACCTACGCTTCATCTCATTTGTTTTTTCCATTCATGTGACGGGTTTCTAAGCTATAGTGCAAAGTGTCTGGCCCAATCTGGGCTGATTATGATCTAGAGACTTGGAATCTCTTTGTCGCCTCAGTCATTTGGAGCGGCTCAGGCACATGGATGTTGCAAAGACTCCTCTCTTAGCGGTGCTTCTCAGCCACTTGTTTGACACCAATCCTGCTGGTCTGAGCTTCCAGATGTTGGCTCAGACTTCATATGGGATGGTAGATTGTTCTATGTGTCGCTCCTCCATAGGGTGCATCTGCTGAGGAGTGAGCTTCTGAGGGAGTTTTGGGAAATTGGTCACACTGAAGAGTTGGCATCAGTATTGCTCTGTGTCCCTGATGCAGTTGTGCTTCTCCATCAAAATGCTCGATTTTTGTAAAAGAAGTGAATGGCTTAATCTTTGTAGAAGAATTAGGCTGCTTATGGTGGCCGAACTATTGTAATAGAACTTTTTGAAATGAAAAAGTGATTTGGAAAAAAAATAAGTCAAACACCTTTCTTCTTCGAATATTTATTTTTCTTACTTCACCCTTCTTATTCTACATCTATGATGCTTGAGCCTCGTGTCCTTACTTTAGAGACTAATTATTAAATCGCAACGTACTTTAGGACACCACCTATCGAGCATGGGCTGTTGAGTACATACATATCCCATTAGTCTCTTAAGTAAGGACGAATCTAATGCTCGCAGCCAGTATACCGGCGAGTTCTACTGAGAATCTTGATATCGGATCAGCTTGTTTGCCAGATGTAACCCACCTTGGGGTGCCATATGGTGTAATGTTCTCCTATCTTGCAATATGGAATACATGTATGTTGGTTAGTATACATTTATGTTGTGGCCTTGCATACACTTAGAAATTCATGCCATGTAGTGTGTGTGTGTGTGTGTGTGTGTGTGTGTGTGTGTGTGTGTGTAGGAAAGCATGACTAATGTGTGTGGAATGGCATCTTTGGTAATTAACATTCCAAGAAGAATGGTAGTTAAAAAACTTTCAAGTGAATGTCATAAATTGTATTTCATATCACAAAAGAAAGGGTACTTGTGAAACTCTTTAGTGCACATGAAAATCCACATTTTGGGCAAGGGTAATGTAGTAAATTCATGGCTATTTGGATGAGAATGAAGGAATCTTCAAGAAATTTCAAGAAAAGCCCGCATCTTTCTCATTCCTTCCTCATTTTCCTTTTTTGTTTTCATCTTTGTCCCATCTCCCTATTATCCTCCTCTTGGCCGAATTCCCAAGACACCAAAAAAAAGGAAACAGAGAAGAAGAAATGGGAAGAAGAAGAAAAAGAGAATGAGGAACAAGTTCTCGTTCCTAGCTTGAGTTAGAATCCTACCTCGATTTATGTGAGAATGGTAACGTTTGTATATTATGAAGGATTCCCTTGTGCATGTGCTAAAAAATGTGACACCTTTATCAGGGAAACAAGCTATAGATGCCATCTTCCAATTGTTGTTGTTGTGGTTGCCTATTATTTTTGCGGTTTTTGGAATGAGTATAACTTTCATTATAGTTATCAAAAAATTATGTTCAAATACAATCTGGAACGTCCTTGAAGTTACCTACGAATTTAATTTAGATATTGAAGTCAAATTCTGCCTTTATTTTGACTGAATTGTTGATCTTTGTGTTGAGGTAAATTCTGGCAGAATCTGTACCATGTTGGTCAACAGAGTAGAACATCCACTACAATTGTCCAAATAAGATAATTTAAGACAAACTGGAATATTAATTAAATTTTTCATGTTGAGACCTTAACAGGATTACAACTGTAGATAATTGAAATTATCTGATTTTTTACAGCTAACTAACTCAATTTTGGGACAAATTCTACACCTAGATTCTACAAGCCTTTACTATTATCATAGATGCCTAAAATTATGATTTTTTGTTGATGTGGAACCATGGATGAGTCCTCTACAGGTTGCATTCAGAAAGTTGTGTCAAATTCTAATTTGAAATTGTGAAATCAGCTAGTCTCTTGAAACTATATCTCTTGCATGAATAAAATGTGCAATGCTCTTATGTTTTCTTTTGTTATGTTATGCATATTATGCCTCTTTACTACTTTAAGACTTGAATACCCTTGCTTGTATGTGGTTCTCTATACTCCATGGACATAGGATATGTGAAATGAGAAAAATAACTATGCAATCAACTGGGATATCTCAATCTACCCTATAGTGGGTGAGTATCATAGGAAGGGGTAGGGGAAAATTTGGATATTACATGTGTAGAATGGTTGGAATATTTTGATGTGATATGTGATACCCACAGGGAAATTTACTTTGAGACGATATTGTGATGATGTAGAGATTTTTCTCACTCACACTTCCGTGAGAGGGGGTGAGCACAGTTCGAGAGGCCCCGTTAAAGTTAATCAGTTCTCTTGTACCACTGGCAGGGTAGTTTAAGAGCCACCCATCCTATGTGAGGTCCAGTTTCTTATACCCCACATGTTACTCAGGTTTCCAAATCAATAATAATAAAAATCCATGAAGAGTATAACTGTTGCATTATTGAATTTGTTGTTAGTCTCCTTTCTGCGATACCACTACACATTTGCATTGTTGTATGATGTTCCAGTTAAATTATCTCCTTGCTCTTTTTACAGTTGCTAAGTGTCGTTTGCTTGGCACAACAATCCTAAATAATATTCTTTTTCAAGTTGGATTTCCTAATAGGCACGTTGTGACGTGTCCCATTCACTTTTCAGGACCATATCAGGCGACCCCAGAGCAGGAGATCGAGATAGATCCCCCCGTAAGTGACAAGCCTTCATCAGGTACTCATGACTAGTTTAGAGTGGGAGTAGTACTTTTGTGTGGACACCTCAGTTTAGGTACTTTTGTATGTTCATATGTGTGATGGCGTTTTACTTTTGTACCCGTGTGCATTTCTCCGATATACCTTTGCATGTACATATATTTGTGACAGTTATTACTTACTTATGGTTATGTTGGAGTACTTATAGTTACCTTTCTTTTTTATCGTGGTCTGTATCATCCCAGCATACATAGTGGCCTGCCTTTTTGTCACTTTCACGCAAGGTGCAATATCGCGGCCTGCCACTCCCTTCTTCTCTACTTATCTTAGGACAAAATCAAAAATCCTAGGGTATTAGGAAGATTGTGGTGTGACAGGTTTTGTGGTGGCCCATGCAGGCCTGCGCTCACTACGACATGCATAAGGATGATACAGACAATGCTCTGATACTTCTGTATATGATACTAACTCGATTTATTCTGTTCTCTCTCCGCAGTATGGAAGGCAGGAACTAGGCATTCGGGGACTGGACTCCCTCGTCCGATACGGTGACTTCTGAGTCTGCTCGTTTGACAAAGGTCCTAATGGGGATCATAGAGCACCTGAGCCAGTAAGAAGAGAAGCCAGCCAGCGTTTCGGCCCAGAAGAAGCCAGGCTATAAGAACTTTTGGGCGATGCATCCGAGAACCTTCTACGGTAAGGAGAGTGCTCTAGAGGTGGATGAATGGCTTAGGTGCATCTAGGATGACCTGAATAGTTGAGTTTCCACATGAAGGATGTGGGGAGGCATCCAAGAGATAGTTGACCCATCAGGACTATGATTGGTGGGATGCCCAGGAGCAACACTTGACCGGGACTATCACCTGGAATATGTTCATGGAGCGTTTTGAGGCCAAGTTCCTCCCAGAGGGAGTGAAAGATGAGTTGAGGCAGAATTTTGAGCATTTGACTCAGTATCATTGGAGTATCGACGGGTATGATGCAGGGTTTTCATTACTCAGGAAGTATGCTTAAGAGCTAGTAGCAACAGATGTCATTCGAGCTTGATGTTTCCACATGGGTCTCGACTTGAAGTATAGAGGAGAGATGTCTACCATGGACTTACTGACGCATGAGGCCGTGCTAAAGGCAGTCAGGCGACATAAGACTTATTTATGGAGCATATGGAGGATGCCTACTGGTGATAGACGACTATCTGGATAGCATATGAACCTTCCTCGACTGATACATACTACTCAGTTTAAAAGGCCAGGGGTCCCATCATCAACTTAGAGGCTGGGGTCCTGCCAATTTTGTGGCAAGGTAGGACATGAGAAGAAGGATTGTCGATTCGGGGCAGCCAGGCAATGTTTTATGTGCGGATGAGTAGGACACATTAGCAGAGTCTGTCCACATCAGGACCACCCTCCAGTATCAGCAGCACCTTTAGAAGCCAGACCGATACATCATCGATCCCGTCCATATGTACCTCAGAGGCTCCCACTTCCGGTACTGACCAGACCTAGTCCATCTATGCCAAAAGAACCTCCACTACCTTTTCAGCAGCGGGCTTTTTAAGAAAGTGACCTCTGCTCCCCAAACACGCCAGACTTTCATGATGACTGCGGTAGAGGTGGATAACACCAACCAGTTTATCATTGGTAAGTTCCTACCCTGACCTTAGTTATGCATTTTTTTCTTGTTCCTTGGTTTGGATTTTTAGTTTCCCTTCGTTTGTTTTGATTTTAGGCCTCGTTACGATAGCCTCTCTTCCCGCCTTGTCACTTTTCATTTCCGAGGCTTCCCACTGTTCCTAACCAAATATTTTGTGACCAATCATGTGATAGTATATATTCTTTTGCAGCCAACTGTCCATACAAGAAATGGGGTCATATGTAGTTCTTTTGGTCTCCGTAATTGTCATATAGAGATTTGTGTGGGTGGGAATTATATGCCGACTTCCTAGTGATTGAAATGCCAAATTTCGAGGCCGTGTTTGGAATAGATTGGCTAGGGATGTTTTATGCCACTATTGACTGTAGATTAAGGAGTGTAGTATTTCAGATTTAAGGTCATCCAGAGTTTGAGTTGCGTAGTGGTAGCTGCACACTCGAACCCTTGAAGTTCTGGGAAACGTTAGTAGAAGTTCTGACAATGACCATGGATGCAGAGCTGGTCCTGTCGAGAGTTGTCCAAGATTTCCCTGATGTTTTCCTGATAACATTTATGGACTTCCTCCAGATAGATCCTTAGAGTTTACCTTAGACCTAATACATGGCACACGGCCGATTGCGAAGGCTCCATACCGTATGGCCCCACCTGAGTTCGTCGAGCTTCACAATCAGTTGACGGACTTATCTGAGCAAGGACTGATATGTCTTAGCATATCTACGTAGGGACACCAGTACTTTTGGTAAATAAGATGGACGGGTCTCGAAGGATGTGCATTGATTATAGGGAGTTGAACAAAGTGACAGTGAAAGAAAAGTTTCCTCTCCCTCGTATTGATTATATCTTTGATCAGCTTGGTGGATCCCGAGTATATTCAAAATTCGATTTACAAAGTGGATACCATCAGGTAAAGGTTCAGGGGTTTGATGTTCCGAACCCTGCCTTTCGGACCCGTTATGGTCACTATGAATTCTTGGCAATGCCAGTTGGAGTAAGTAATGTCCCAGCCACTTACATGAGACTGATGAATCAGGTCTTCTTTGAATACTTGGAGAAGTTTGTAGTGGTCTTCATTGATGACATCCTAGTGTATTCAAAGGATGAAGAGGAGCATGATGAACATTTGATGATCATATCCGAGTCCCTGAGACAGCATCGATTATATGCTAAGTTTAGTAAGTGCCAGTTCTGATTATATAAGGTTGCTTTTCTTGGGCATGTAGTTTTTGGTGAAGGAATATTTTTTCGATCTGGAGAAAGTTGTTGTAGTGGAGAAATGGCATGTTCCCCGATCAGTTACAAAGATCAGAAGCTTTTTGAGATTTTTTGGTTATTATATGAAGTTTATTCGAGATTTCTCCAAGATTACAGCACCACTAACACACCTTACCAAAAAGGACATGTTTGGTCTGATGAGTGTCAGCGTGCATTTAAGGAATTGAAGCAGAGATTGACGATTACTCTGGTTCTGATGATTCCTGATCGATCTGGAGGCTTTGAGATTTTCTGTGTTGCATCTGGTAAAGGGATTGGTTGCCTCCTTCATCAGCATGGTTATGTGGTATCTTATGCTTATCGATTACTGATGGTGCATGAACAGAATTACCCCACACACGATTTGGAGTTAGCGGCAGTAATCTTTGCGTTGAAGTTATGGAGGCATTTTCTGCTAGGAGAGCATGTAAAGGTATACACGAATCATAAGAGCCTGAAGTATGTCTTTACACAGAAGGAGCTGAACATGAGACATAGTCGATGGATCGAGCGGATGGCAGAGTATGACATCTATTTTTCGTATCATACAGGGAAAGTTATTGTTGTCCCAGATGCTCTTAGTCGACTACTTGCTGTGATGTGGTTGACTTCTCAGACACAACTCTGTTGGGCACTATGTTAGATGGAGATAGAGTCATACTTCCTGGTGAGAAGGCCACTCTGTTAGGTTTGCAGATTTGGTCTGATTTGGTGGACCGAATTAAGGCTGCACAAGTGAAGGACGCAAAGTTGAATAAGATACGAGAATAGGTAGAGGCTGTTCTTCGGACTAATTTTCGTATTCATGAGGATGGCTCTCTAAGATTCGGGAGTCGGATCTGTTTGCCAACCGGTGCTGTACGAGAGAAATTATTGAAGGAGGCACACAACTCTTCATACTCTATCCATCAATGAAGAACGAAAATGTATCGTGACTCGCGACAATATTATTGGTGGCATGGTATGAAGCGTAGTGCGGCTAAGAGTGTAGCCTCATGCTTAGTTTGTCAGCAGGTGCAAGCTGAACATCAGAGAATTACAGGTCTATTAATGCCTCTCCCCATTCCTGAATGGAAATGGCAACATGTAACGATTTATTTTGTGACTGGTCTACCCAGACCCCACAAGGAAATGATGCAATTTGGGTGATCGTTGACCGATTAACCAAATCAGCACACTTTATTCCTTTCTGGGTGGGTCAGTCCACATAATATTTGGCTAGAAGATATATAGATGTATTATCCGTACCTCATCTATATTATCCTTTAGTTTCTTGAGTACGTTTTGATATAACTCGGATGTGCAGGAGGAGATCGTGAAACTTCATGGAGTCCATGTATGTATAATTTCTGATAGAGACACCAGATTTACGTCTCATTTTTGGAGAAGCTTACAAGCTAGTCTGAGGACCCATTTTAGCTTTTGTACTGTATATTACCCCCAGACAGAAGGTTAATCTGAATGTACCATCCAGATCTTAGAAGATATATTTGTTGGGTTTTGATGGACCCTCAGGGCATAAAATCTACTCCCATCATACGTTGGACGAACAATAGACGCATAAAATGAAGCGGAATAAAATTCATTAAACTATTTAATGACAGCCCTAAGGATTTCATTAACCCTAGCCAGGAAAATCTACTATCTTGGGGTGGGTCTGACCAACCCCAAAGAAAGATCTAAACTGCTACAACATATATGAAAGCATAAAATAAAAGACATACACGTCACTTCACTACCGCACGAAGCGTCGTCTTCAGTAACCTGTTTTAATCCCCGAAGACATGCCCCGCATTGGGGCTAAGCCACTTCTCCCGAGCCGAACCACGTCCTGAGCAGAACCACGTCCCGAGGCGAGCCAACACCGCTCCTCCGAGCCAACCACTTGCCGAAGAAAATTTCATTTGATCAGAATCCACGTCAAAGATTTTGGATCCGATCCACACCTCCTCGTCTTTCTACTACTCGAATGGAGTAACGGAAGAATTTTAGGAGGAGTGAATAATTATTAGTATAAGTTCGGGCGTGATTAAACTCTTTGGAGCTACCCCAAGAGAAGACTTGGTGCAATTTCAAAGGGAATGCTTAACCCCTATTTATATAGAGAGCCGGCTCCCTTCATCATCTTACAAGCAATGTGTGACTAATCAAATTAGAGGGGAATATTAATTAGTTTTCCTTACACTAAGGTCAAACTTTAACATATTTTTCCTCCCTCATCGTTGAGCTTCGTAAGTGATATCATATATCAAATCGAAGAGCACAGAACAGTGAACGCATAAAAACAAACGGGGCTCTCTTCCGAGTTCGTTTGACCCCTCAAATGAAGCTCCAAAGTTGGCGAAAAAACCACACCAGAACTGCGTTTTCGCAGATTTGTAAGGGGGAAACCGTGGGGCCCACTGTGGGCCCCACCAGGCGTGCCTGAGTCTGGTTGGCGTGTCTGCCCGTGTTCGGGCGCTCACCCGTTGTGGGTCGGGCGCTCACAACAGGCACCCACCCGCAGCAGGCGAGCCATGCCAGGCCCGCTTATAGCAGGCGTTCTGGCCCCGCCCAGCCCGCTTTTGGCCTTTTTTTATTTTTAATATTTAAATCCCCTTTTAAAAATCCTTTTGAGCGCCTGTTTGGGCTCCGATTCGAGCACAGTTTTCTCCCCGACTTTCGTAAAAAAATCCTCCTTATATTTCTATGCATTTATTGTAAAATATATTTGTAAACATTTTACAATATATTGTATTTCCTTTTGCATCATATGCAATAATCCGTTACAATAATATTTTAGACTTATTGTCACAAACCATTTGTGAGTTTAATTATTCACATGCATCCGAGTGCACTCCTCCTTAATTCTTACTATTACTAAGATGCAATCCTACTCAGTGTGAGACCCTACAGCCTGGGCCTAATATAGGTTGGGGCTTGAAACCCCTAGACGACAATGACCACTAGCAGCAGGTGTCCCTGTTTCGGCATCATAATTACGTGATTGACCCATTGACTAAAGTGTTGTTGGGATCACTCTAACTGTGTCTGTGATCAATACTGCAGGTTTAGTCCCTCGTCATAACTATGTCGCTTATCCAAGCCTAGGGTATGGTCAAATGTCAACCCCAATAGCTCGAAACCGGTTAGTCTCCATCGATCTTTAGTCAACTAATGTTGGACTTCTTCCAACATACTCTAGCCAGAGTTTTTACTAAAAGCCGAACTAACACGTACGACACTAACTCCCCATAAACGGGAGAGACAAATCCTCTTTTGGCCATTACTCTCCTCGCACACTTCAAGTGTGACCCAATCAAAGACTTTTCGATAAACCTTGCCTCGAAGCTAGGTCAGGGATTTGATCTTATGAAATGGAAGGTTGAGATGACGCTTTGAAACCAAGAATGGGAGCCTTGAAATTTGGCCCAGCCTTGAAATTTGGTCCAACTTTGAAATTTGGTCCAGCTTTGAAATGATGAGAGCTTTGAAATCATGAATGTGAGCTTTGAAACTTGGTCCAGCTTTGAAATTTGGTCCACCTTTAAAAGCAGCCAGTGAACATATTTCAAGATGAGGCGTCCGCTAAATTTTCTTACGATGATTTGTTGTTTCGAGCCGAATTTGTTGTTCTACGCTAATTTGTTGTTCCGCGCCGAATTCTGTGACGAAGGGACCTGCACCGAATTTGTTGTTCCGCGCAAAAGGCACCGGCGCCGTTAAGTATTTTTAATCTAATTTGTTGCTCTTTAAAATTTTAATTATTTTTTGAGAAACAAAGATTTCGTGGGGGCATATCTTAAATGAACCGCGCCCACGGGCACCGATTTTTTGCGCTAATTTGTTGTTTCGTGCCGGATTTGTTGTTCTACGCTAATGCACTTTGATTAGCATAATGTGTGCGGTGACTAGCAGCCGGCACCGAATTTGTTGATCAACGCTAATGCACTTTGGTTATTAAAATGTGTGCGAAGGCGCCCGCGCCGAAGGCGCCCGCGCCGAAGGCGCCCGCGCCGAAGGCGCCCGCGCCGAAGGCGCCCGCGCCGAAGGCGCCCGCGCCGAAGGCGCCCGCGCCGAAGGCGCCCGCGCCGAAGGCGCCCGCGCCGAAGGCGCCCGCGCCGAAGGCGCCCGCGCCGAAGGCGCCCGCGCCGAAGGCGCCCGTGAAATTTTTGTTCGTTTAAATTTTGACGGGTGGAATAATTCTTGGGGAGAACAAAGATTTTGATGGGATATCTTAAATGAATCGCCCCGAGGGCGCCCATGCCAAAGCTACATTTTTGTTCGTTTGAATTTGGGAGGGAGAAATAATTTTTAGGGAGAACAAAGATTTTGCAGGAAAATCTTAAATGAACCGTGCCCGCGGGCACGGGTTATGACTATATATATATGTATATATCTATTCTATAAAGGATGAAGATTTTGAATTTTGTCCCAGTAGGACAAAGCTTTGTCCTACGTGTCAAGCAAAAGCTGACTAGGATAAAAGATAAATGATGACTAGGATAAGTTTGGAGGGAAAACTTTAGGGGGAAATGTTTGAAAAAGGAAATTTGGTGTGAAACTAAAAAATTTGAAAGCTGGGTCAAACTCAGCTGAGCCGTCCAAACTTTGGGGGGAAACTCTCTCTCTCTCCCTCCCTCCCTCCCTCTCTCTCCCCCTCCCTGCAAGACCCCAACAACCCCCCACAGACCCCAAAGACCCTGCAAGAAGAGGAGAGGATGAAGAGGAAGGGGAAGCAAAAGAGCACGATCTCATCATATGAGGAGCTTGGTGATGGTTTTCACCAATACATGTGTTTGTGGAAGCTGTGTTCAGATTTGGATGCTGGTATTGATTCTTTCATTTTGGCCCTTTCAACAGGATTTGTGGGCTATCTGCAAGATTTTCAAGAAGACAACTTCGACGGCGTAACGCGAGCTCAATCAATCAATGGCGTCATCTTTTCCTGCCAATTCCAAGAGCCACGTTACAAGAGACACCGTATCTAGACTGCAATCTGATTCTTGATTTCACTTCATACTGTCCCTCAGTACGTAGGTACGTAGGGATGCTGGGAAATCCTCGGAAAACAAAGATTTCGCTCAATCACCTGAAATTGAATATGCGAGGAACGAAGAAGAGATTGCAATGACGAAGGCATCGAATGTGGGAAGTCATTCTCTCTATAAAAAACTGTTTTTGCAATTCATTCTCTCTCAAGAAGTAGGTGAGTAAACACCACAACCACTAAACTTTCTATCTGAAAACCCCAACATTCTTTCTCAAAAAGCTATTTTTGCAGGTCAAAAAGCTTTGTTTTCAAGGCAACAAGCTGGGCTCAGAGGTTGATGTTTTATGTTCAGTAAAAATCTGTGTTTTCAGGGCATAAAAATTGGGCAAAAAGTAGGTATGATATTTTGTGTTCAGGTTTCATTTGTGTTTAGGTTGCAATATTGATTCTTTTCTCCTTTTGCAAACGTTAAAGTTTGGATTCTGGGATGATGGGTATGTGCAGAACCATCTGATACAAGGTGTTTGATGGAATGGGCAAGAGGGACGTGGTGACGTGGACAACAAGCTGTAGGAGGCAAGAGAGGTGTTTGATGGAATGCCTCAGAGGAGCTCGGCCTCATGGAATGCTATATGAAATTAACTATATCAATCCAGGTTGTATGTTATGAGTTCTCTCTTTTATATGGCTATATGTTATGAGTTGCTGTTCCTATCAATTATGAGTTGCTATTCATATCACGCCTAATTGATATAACTGTAATTGAAGTTAATTACATTTGATGATATAACCATGTTTGATTTATATGCTTTGGTGGTGCAGAAGCCAGACTACCTAATGAAAAGGGTTAAATTATATCAATTATTGCACTAAAGTTAAATTTTACACTAAGAGTTGATTATTAGAATTATTTATATTTGTTTTATAAGGAAAATTGGTTAGTTGAGAGATTAATTTTGAATTTCACGATTATGGCACCAAACAATGGCCACATTCATTGGAATTAATAGCTATTAGATGATATTATCAAGGTAAACATTAGTTGACAAATAATATCAATTTTATTTCACTGTAATTTTATTTTTTACTCCAATTTCTGAGATAACACTAATATTACTGTGCTTTTTTAAACCAACATCTCAGGGCCTGCCTCCGGTTCCAACGAGCTTCTGACAACATCTCAGGGATTGCCTTCGGTGCCTGCTCATCAAAACATAAGATCAGGTGCTCGCCCCTCCCCCCCCTCACCTAAAATGTTCTGTTTAAACCATCGAATTTGGGTTTCAAGAATCTCATTGCATTAGTTAGTTCATTTTGTTGTTCCTCTTGGCTCAAATCGAATTGATGTAATCAGGCTTAGGGAATTGTAAATTCTTAGTTCATGAAAATTAAGGTTTTTGATGGTGTATATTTGTGCAAAAATCTTAGCTATGCCAATTTGCAGCATTTAGTCTTATAATTTAAAGTAGCAACTGCATGGTCTTTGAATACTATGGTTTTTGATATGTATTTGTCAAATAATCTTAATTTATTATGTCAGGTTCTATGACCTTAATTCGATAATGGGGGTTGAATAATTTACAAGCTGGGAAAAGCTGATCCGTACTCTTTAAAAATAATAAATTATGGGGAAGATTCATAAAAATTGCAAGACCCCAAAGTTTTGGGCATCTGAAAGATGTCTCTTTGTGTTGTGTATTTCCTGTTGTCAGATTTTGTCATAATATTATGTTATAAGTAATCAACCTTAGAAGTGTATATGCAAGTTGATGAAAGACAGAACAAGCTATTTTTATAGTAAATTTCAGAAACTTCCCATGTTATGATATTCCCTCAAAAAAGACATTCTACACATCTTCAGTTAGCAAGTTAAAGATTACCCTAACTTTCTAAAACCCTTTTGAAGGTTTAAACATTCGCTAACCAGAATTTCATTGTCTTTGCATTAAAATAGCAGTTTTCTTCTTCTTTCCAAATTGCATTGCTGATTTTTTCAATTTAACATGTCTTCTTCTTTCCAAGTTGTCCTGTGACCTTCAGTAAAATCCATGAAATATATTGCCCAATCTATTTACATGAGTACCTGAAAATCCTGTGACCTCCAGTTACATGAGTACCTGAAAAAAGGGTAGGAACTGGGTATGTATGTGAGATGAATTATGGTATATAAAGATCAGCCAATATTGAAGTATAGTACCTTTAAGTATACTATATATGACTTTAGCCAAACTGGGTATGTATGCCAAGAAACAATTCTGATGCTCCTATCTTCTCTATTCTGATCCACTGTACCATTCGCCTGTAAGTGAACCTGAAATTTGGCTATAAAATTTGTGTTTAAGTATATCCAGTTTATCAGGGATATATAGTGTCATATACATACCCATGATTTATTCCAAAATTTCTTAATATACCATAATTCCCAACACAACATCTCAAGGTTAGAATTCCCTGATACACTTCAAAGCATCCTGATACACTGTATAAACACTCCAATATTCCCTGCTACACTTCAAAACATCCTGATATAAACACTCCAATATTCCCTGATACACTTCAAAACATCCTGATACACTATATAAACACTCCAATAAAACACTCCAATATTCCCTGATACACTTCAAAACATCCTGATACACTATATAAACACTCCAATATTCCCTGATCACAATATCCTGAAACACTATATTCCCTGATACACAATATCCTGTAACACTATATTCCCTGATACACTTCAAAACATCCCAAAACACTATATCCCATCCTGTTAAAGAATGATATATTTCCTACTATATATTGGATACTATTTTTAGGGAATATATTAAATCTGAAGGTATGGGAATATCATTGCTTTTGAGACTGAATAACATCCTTTTTTTTGTTTTGGTAGCATAAAGTGCATTATCTTATGTACATGACATATTTTTAGTCTATATTTTGCATTTAATTATCAGGGAATATAGTGTTTCAGGATGAACATGGCATATTTTGAAGTATTGAATGGTTTAAATTTGGCACATTTTGAATAAACCCAACTTTTTTAGCAGTCATATTTGGTTATTCAAAAATATATAAACTGGAATACACTTTATGCTAAATTTTGATGAGAAATTATTAACCCTACTTTCTTATGTATAACCCTACTTTCTTATGTACATGACATATTTTGAAGTAGACATATAATTTAAAATGTACTTATTACATTTCAGTAGCTGGGAATATTGGATTTTCTACATGTGCATGAAACATGACATATTTTTCGGGAATATTGGATTATACATATTTTTAGGGAATATTGGATTATATATATCTACTCAAAATATGTGATAAGAAAGTAGTATTGAAACTGGGTATGTATATGTGATCAGAATGTATAAGAAAGTAGTATTGAAATTGGGTATGAATATTGGATTATATATATCTACTCAAAATATTGGATTATACATATTTTTAGTGTTTATATAGTGTTCACAAAAAATCAAGTGATTCCATAATGATGCTTCTTTGTTGTTTGCAGATCATGTAATTTTTATGTGTCGGTTTATTTTGGCAAATGCATGTAATTTTTGTTAACTCTGAAAATCCCCAACATTCACTCTCAAAAAACTTTTTTTTGCATGTCATTCACTTTCAAAAACATTGTTGGCAAATAAAAAACAATGTAAGTCTATACTATTAAATGATGCAAGTTATATAAAGTTAGCAAAAATTGTTAAATTATGCAAGTCTGATGTGACGAATTCGCCCATTACAAAGTTTGTATTTAACTTGCTATCATGCTGTATTATGTAAGTTTGTTTACATTATGTAAGCCAACAACAAAGATAACATCTTTGATAAATTTTTTAATGCAAGTAGAGTTGGAAACTGCACTTTTATTGACAACCTCTAGCCTTTTCAATGGCTACCATGTAACACATGTCCAGTAGGAGCTATGTATCAAAAGAAGTGCAAAATTTTTTTATATGACAAGATTTTTTAAAAAATAATTTTGATTTGGAATATTCATGTTAGCTTGAGCATAGTTGTACTGTAACTGGACGCCAATTATTTTTTCTTTCATTTCTTCAACATCTTCTGGAAGGTTTCAGCTTCGTCTCAATTGATTCTCGAAGGAAACGGTGAATTTAGGTTTGAGTTTCGGAAAGATTCCATCAAATACTGTAACTATGATATTCAGATTGCCCTACTATACGCATTGAGGGCAAAGCCTGTTGATTTCTGGCTCCTACCCGCAGCTTGGATCAGGGAATGTGAAGCAGGGTTTGTCAATGATCCCTTTTCACCTGGGAGATGAGCTCAATTGGTATGGGAAAACCACATAGGTAGTCGGGTTCGAATGTGAATACATGTAGTTTTTGGGAGACGATAGAAACGCTTTGAGATAGGAAGCTGGAAAGAAACTACAGTTGATTCTTCCTTAAGGGATCAAGGGTGGGGAGGTTCAGGAAAGTCACGATCTTTGGCGGATACATCTTTCTTACTATTTTCTTTAGTTTTTGTATTGTCTGATACATTGATCTATGCTCTTTGTTCTTAATTTTTTTGGAGACAAAAGCATCTGTATGCTTAATACCTTCCTCTATCACTTTTGATTGACCACAAGAGCGCTTATTGTTCAAATTTAACTAATCGCTCCTTGAGTTATTGGAATGAAAAAGAAACTATTTTTTTCCGTGACAAAGAATTGGATTTATGGAAGGTAGGTCCTTGAAATTTGAGAAAAGGAAGAGGGTTAAAAGTGTTAAAGTGGGTATGTTACAACAAAAAACATTGACGAGCTTGAAGAATCAAAAACATTGTGCTGTTAAATTTAACTCATTGTTGTTATTTGAATATGAATATGAATATCAAATAACAGGATATGATCCTGAACTCATTGGGTTCCAAATTGAGTTCAAATTTAAATACTATGTTATTGTTATATCCTGATATTAAGTTCAATCCTGAATGTTTTTGTGTGAAATATGAATATGAATATGAATATCAAATAACAGGATATGATCCTGAACTCATTGGGTTCCAAATTGATTAAAAATTTGAATCCAGATGTGATTGTTATATCCTGATGTTAAATTGAACCTGCATGTTTTTGTGTGAAATATGAATCTGTGATGTTTTTGTGAAATACATATAGGGAAAACTCAGGATATGTGATTATATGTTCAATTTCTCTGATGTATGTGTGAAATACATATATGGAAATTAGATATAGGGAAAACTCAGGATACACAAAACCATTTCTCATTTTGAATCCTGATGCTAAATTTCCCTGATGTATCATGCATGCATGTTGAAAAATTGTTGCAGTACTACTCACCTTAATTTGTATGCTATTAAATGGTTATAATTAGTCAATCAACTACTACTATTGCCATAGATTTCTACTACCTTCAATATTGGAATTGTGATTTTTTTAAACAATATGACACTGAAATGAACATTCCACTCAACATTCATGGATTAATTCTTCATTTCTAATGATATGCTTCATATGTAGGAATGAATCATGGTGGTCAATATTCCGATCCTCTTATGGTCTCTGGAGTTACTCCTAAGAAGTATACCAGGCTGCGTTTGATGCCAGAACAACGAGATATACTGGAAAGAATATATCAGCATGATGGTAGGACACCAAACAAGGAAAAGATTAAGGAGTTAACCTCTGAGCTCTCAAAATATGGTCAAGTTTCTGAATTAACTGTCTACAACTGGTTCCAGACTAAAAGGGCAAGAATGAAACGGATGGCAAGGGACACTGCATGATTGGGCCTTCAATTTGATAATGAATCCTTAGATGTTACGAAAGGAAAGCCAAAAATGAATGGTTTTGTTACAAAACTCAAAAGGGAGCTCTGAAGTGTAGGATGTGAATCTAGATTATGTGAAAGTTCCATGCAAGTTATATTTCTCAAATGACAATTCATTTTTATTAAGTAAAATTAGCATAGTTTCGTTCTCTAAGAGTTGTTTAATTGACCTATGTATGAGGCATTGTAATATTAATAATTATTTTTTCTAATGTGAAAGATAGAGGGGTGTTATGAGGGCCCTCCACGCAAAGAAACAGCCCTCATCATCATTATTTTGAATCATGATGTTAAATTTCCCTGATGTTGGAGGGAATTGTTTAATTTCCCTGATGTATCACCAGATTTCTAATTTCCCTATAAGTATTTCACACATAATTTCCCTATATGTATTTCGAGATTCATATTTCACACATATAACATGATTCAAATATATGCAGGTTCAATTTAACTCAGATTGAATCTGTTATTTCTAGGTTCAATTTATCTATCAATTGATATTCATATTCATATTGTGATGCTCTCATTGTGCAATACATATAGATAGATATTGTAACTCAGAAAATTTAATTGAATATAGATAGATAAATTTAATAATGAGTTAACTGAATAGATAAATAAAGTCATGATATGTTTAACAGTGCAAAATTTCAAATAACAGGATAAATTTAACTCAGGTTCATTGCGCAGGTTATTTTAGTTTATTTTTTTCAACTGAGCAGCATATGGTTTGAGGGGGAGTTATTTTTGGTAGCTCGGGTTATCTTTAAAGTAAATTTGTCAACTAGGTAGCATATGGTTTGTTTGAATGAGTAGCACACAGTTAGTTTTGAACCTATTTTTGTTAACTGAGGTTTGTTTTGATCTTATTTTTTTAATGTAAATTTAAAAATTCTCACTTTCCATTTTCAATTTGATATTTTTGTGTAGATTGATCTAACAACCAGTGAGAGTCTGAACGCGACAAGTTCTTCACTTAAACACGGAGGAAGAACAATTAAGCAAAAAGGTTCCCTCAAACTTCATCAGTATGACATTAAATCCCTTTACATCTAGCATATTTGAGCATGTTTACTTCAAATGAGATGGGAAATTATTGGTTGAGTTTTTTTCTTAATAGTACCATGAATTGAAAAACTAAGCAGAAAATTGTTTGAAACTTGCAATGCAAATACAATGCTTATGTTGCTTGGTGTTTGGTTAATTTCTATGTTTCATTTTGGTTTTTTTGATTATATATATATATTCGATTGTGAATGTATTAGCGCTGCCTCAAAGTATTTCAGGTAAGGGACACGACTAATTGGCCAGAAGGTGTCGTGTCAAGAGAAAGCATTAGGGCTGTAAGGAAACACAATCATCTTAAGTTGTGTACTCTAATTCCTTTTGTGAATCATACTATGGTGCAAATATCTATATGCCAATAAGTTTGATATATATTGCTATCTGGACATTTGCGCTCTGTTAAGCTGAAAATTTTAACCTTTTATATCTCTGGATATTGTTCTAAGTCATGTGGTTTATCATTCATGTCATGTTTTAGCAGATTTATTGTATGGCCTTTTGAAGTTTGAGCCATCTGAGCGCCTCAAGGCAAGTGAAGCCCTTAACAATCCATTCTTCAGAAGTCCAGTGTGAGAAACAGACGATATCATGATGGCAAGGAAAAACATTTAGATCTAATGTTTTGGCAATCCCCTCTGTATCATAAGTTTTTGCTTCTTTTTGTGTTCACTTTTCTCTGTACTTTTTAGCTAGGGGTCTTTGGATACTATCTGTGTGTTCCCTTTCTAATGTAATTGTTCTAGAAAAGAAAGTGATTCCCTTGGTTGCATGGGTTTCTTTTGTGTGGTAGCCATTTGGGAAAATCAAGTTCAGATAGTATTATCCATCTTAATGCCGCCAAAAAGTTTCGTCATGCTATTTCTATATGCTGGAACTGGTTTGCAACTGCTTTTTTTAACAATTTGCATTTTGCCATAGAAAGATTTATGCTGAGAGCATCAAGTTCAAAGACTCAAAATATTTCCTAATACAAAGAAAAGTTAAGTTCGATAAATTTTGTGACGAAGTTCGAGGTGTAACCTCTTATATTTTTTGCCAGTCCAGCTGAAGTGTGACGAGAAACCTACAAATCCACGCCAAATGTCATAGTGGTGACAGAAAGCTGCACACTGGAAAATTTAAAGACAATGTTCTTCAAGTCCATAGGTAGAGTTAGGTGACACAATTAATTATTGTCTTCATCATATAAAATTTTTCTAAACAATATGTAGAAGGAACTCAATTTGTCTTAAATTTTTGGGAGGATCTAAATATTGGGGGACTAAAATTTTTGTGAGAAACTAAATAAACAATGGGGAACTAAATTCTCTAGGAGAATTAAATTTTGGAGGAACTGAAAATTTTAAATTTTTGAGGGAAACTAAATTTTCTCGGAGGAACAAATTTTTGGATGAACTAATATGACCTAATAATTTTTGTTCTTTAATTATTGATGTCCGTTTAGCTTTATAGGGTCCAAGAGATTAAGTGGGAAATATTTTAAATGACCAGCGACCTTGATGGCCGAAGGCGCCCGTGCCTGCGCCGAAGAGATTAATGATGGCCGAAGGCACCTCTAATTTTTTTAGGCGAATTTGTTGTTCTGCTAATTTGTTGTTCCGCACCGAAGGCACCTGCGTTGAATTTGTTGTTCCGTGCCGACAGCTCCCTCTAAATTTTTTGTTCCGCTAATTTGTTGTTCCGCGCAGAAAGTATCCGTGCTGAATTTGTTGTTCTGCACCGAAGGCGGCCGCACCGAATTTGTTGTTACGTGTCGAAGATGCCCACGTCGAAGATGCCCGTGCCGCTAACTATTTTTACGCTAATTTGTTGTTCCGTCCAATTTTGGTTGTGGAAATAATTTTTTGGCAAACAAAGATTTCGCGGGGGAAAATCTTATATGAACCGTGCCCGCGGGCACGGGTTATGACTAGTATATATATATATTTGATTTGACAGGTAACTATACTTTATTAATGTCAGAATTTATACAGATTTACAAGGCAGATTACCCCCACAGGAAGGAATGAAGAGAGGGGATAGGGCACAAGCGCCGTCACCCTCTACAACGTACTTTCCTATGGGAAATAACTAGCCCAAAACATCACATAATACAACTATACTGATTAACCATTATCAAGAAATCCCCAATTAGAAAACGGATTGTCAGAAGTAGGGAAGTCTCTTTCAACATTTCGAAGAATGGTGCGAACATCAGATGCTATTTCCTCAAAAAGTTCTACTTTCCCCACTTCCTTCCCATCAAAAATCCTCAAATTGCGCTGCCTCCAAATGTGCCATACCATAGTAGCAAGTACGCTCTTCGCAAGAGTCCCCACACAATCAGAATGTTTATATCGGGATAGAATCAAGTCTCCGACCGCCTCAAGAGAATTAGGCATTACTCCTGAGTACCCCATTTTCAGCAGACTCCTTGTTAGGATGTATTTGCTATAGCTGCAATCAAAAAATAAGTGTGAAATACTCTCATCAGCATTTGATTTGCAGAGTACACAACTCCCATCAATAGCCAACCCCCATCGAGTCAGAAGGTCTTTTGTCGGCAACTTGAGTCGGAATGCCCGAAGCAATGTTAGAGCCATCTTGGGCACATGTTGTGGATGCCAAACCAGCTTGCAATACTTGAAAGAAGCTCCCGCCGTTCGCACACCTTCCCAGGCTCCCTGCATTGTAAAATTCGGCCCAGGCAACCAGTTCCAGGTATCCGGACCTGGCTTTAGTTTGAAAGAAGCAAGGATCGGCAATATGCTGGCAATCTCCGGACTAGAAGACCAATGTCCATCTGACCAATAGTCAGCGACCAACGCATGTTCAGTTCCTGTAGTAGGTGTGTAACGTAGATAGAGGGGTCCAATTGGATGCCAGTTATCATACCAGAATGATGTGGATGTCCCGTCATTTACTGTACGCTTGATTAGTTTATGCGATAATGATCGGTGCTTCAGGAGAAATTTCCATGTACCTGATTGAAATGGTCTCGATATGGCTGAGTAGAATCCTGTGGTGGCTCCATGAGTTTTCCGCATCATCTCAGCCCATTGCCCTTTATTGGCGAGGAAACACCAAATTAAGTGAACCCCCGAGGCCTTATTTAAATCTTTTAGCATTCTCAAGCCAACTCCTCCCTCCTTTTTAGGAACACAGAGATCCTTCCAGGCCTAATTATGGAGCTTCCCCCAAATAAACTTCCTACATACCGAGTTAATAGTCCGGATGACTGATGATGGGAGACAGTAAGCTTGCATCCAGAAACTCACCATGCCATAGATCACAGTGCGTACTAATTCAATCTTGCCAGATATCGATAGTAAGGAGGAGGACCAACCCTGGAGCCTCTTATTGCACTTGTCAATTAATCGTCGAAACATACTAGCTTTAGGGTACTTAGATGAAAGAGGAAGTCCCAAGTATGTAGTGAAAGAGGTTACCATATTAATCCCAAGCATATCAGCCAATTCCCTGGGGTTGCGTGTTCCTTTGCTAAACATTGCCGAGCTCTTCTCTTGATTTATTTGAAGACCAGTGTAAAGATTGAACCGGTGTAGGAGATCCCTAATCCCTCTGAATGACCTTTGGTTTGCACGACAAAACACCAACATGTCATCTGCAAAAAGAAGATGAGAAATTGCACCAGATCGCTTCATTGGCTGGATGGATTGGACAGATTCCGCCCTAGCCATATTCAAAGAGAATGCTTCCATAATTAGTACAAATAGATAAGGAGAGAGAGGATCCCCCTGTCGTAATCCCCTATTCGACCCGAAGTAGCCCACTGGGGAACTGTCAATTAATACGGAGAAGGATGGAGTAGAAATGCAATTTGAGATCCAGTCTATAAATTTCTTGCCGAATCCCATCTGATGAAGAATGTATGTGACAAAATGTCTATTGACACAATCAAAAGCCTTACAGATATCCAATTTGATGCATGCCCTCGACCCCATTGGATTGCTGAAATCTCTGATTTGTTCATGAGCAATTAGAGAACAATCAGCCAGAAGCCTATCCTTCAAGAAAGCAGCCTGATTTGAAGAGATTAATTCACTGATAGCCATCTTCAGTCTGTTGCATAGAACCTTGCTGATTATTTTATAGATAACATTACAGCATGAGATAGGCCTGTAATCTCCCATTCCCGTAGCCTTAGAGTTTTTCGGAATCAGAGTTAAGAAAGTATGATTTATTTCCCGAAGTAAATTGCCAGTTTGGAAAAAATAGGATACGGCCGCTATAACATCCTCTCCAATGATACTCCAGCAATGCTGGTAAAAGTATGCATTGAACCCGTCAGGCCCCGGGGATTTGTCCTTGCCCATTTGAAAAACTGCACTTTTAATCTCTTCTGCTGAAATTTTCCGTTCCATCCAATTTGATGCCTCTAAAGAGAGTTTCCATTTCGGGATTAGAAGTGGGAAATCCGAATTATAATCGCTGGAATTATACAGAGACTCATAGAACTTTAAAGCCTCCGATCTAAGGGTAGTAGTAGTTGCATTAAAGCTCCCATCAGAAGAGAGGATATGGCTGAGACTATTATAACACTGGCGAGTTTTCATGGCTGTATAGAAGAACTTGGAGTTCTTGTCTCCCAAAGATATCCAATTCTGCCTACTTTTCTGTCGAAAGTCTGATTCCTCGATGTCCAAAGCTGTCGCAAGATTAGAAGAAGCCACCCTTTCTAATAACTGGATATTACTGTCAAAATGTAATCTCGGGTCCGCATGTAGTGTTTCCAGTCTCTTCCTACAAAGATTAACATCGGTGCCCAATCTCTGAACAGCCGACCATATTTTTAGCTCTCTCTTTAGAATTTTCAGCTTGCCAACTAACCTCCTCATAGGGGACCCAGCTATGTATAACTTCCAGGTATTCTCAACCAAACCGTAAAACCCCAGCATAGATGACCATGAATTAAAAAATCTGAACGGTTTAGGCGCCTGCTGAACAGTAGGATGGGGATAAACAGTCATCGGGGTATGATCGCGAGTACCGGAATCACAAAATGAGCAGTAACTATTGGGGAGATGATTGAACCATAGAGAGTTGCCAAAAATGTGATCAAGACGGGCCGCAATTCGGGCATCCCCAATGCGACGATTGTTCCATGTCATAAGGCCGCCCGTAGTTTTCAGCTCAGCTAATCCACAGGAGGAAATAGCTATATTGAAATCATTCATTGCAGCTGAATCTACTAATCGACCCCATATCTTTTCATTGTCCCGACGTATGCAATTAAAATCCCCTCCAACTAACCAAGGCAGGGTAAGCAGAGATTTTGAATCCGCAACTAGGTAATCCCAAAGAGGTAATCTGGAATTTGATGTATTAAGTCCGTAAACTGCAGTCATAGCCATGCAAAAGCCCCCAGTATTGGACAACACACAGGATATGTGTTGTACAGAAGCCGCAATAACTTTACAAGTCCAGTAATGAGAGTTGTAAAAATGATAATTCTTCCCCCCTTGCAAATACTCCTGTTATCGGTACTGAGCCATTCACTTCCGAAGCAATTAGAAATCCTGCTTGAATTCTTATTCTCCACTTTAGTTTCAAAAAGGCACACAATAGATGGCCTAATATTATTCATCCTAGACTTAAAATCCGCACGACGAACTGGGTTGTTTAAACCCCTAGTATTCCAAAAGAAAATGGTCATTTAAAATTACTGGGGTGGAGTGCAAGCACTGGGGTTACCTGCAATCCGAGTGCTTCGTCTGGTAGACTTATATATATATGTATATATATATATATATATTATAAAACATGGATGTTATCATGGGTTATTGGATAAGCGTTTTTGGATAAGAGTTGAGAAATTGGGTATAAATGAGTGATGTTATTAAGAGAGATTGGATAAGATAAGAGAAATTGGATAAGATAAGAGAAATTGGATAAGTGAAGAGAAATTGAGTTTGAGGGGAATTAAATTTTGGGGGAAAAAGTGTTTTGGGGGGAAACAAAAATTTAAACTACAAACTTTATTCCCCAACAAAACCTCAGCCTCAAACATCAGCCCGTGCTCTCTCTCTCTCTCTCTCTCTCTCTCTCTCTCTCTCTCTCCCCCCCCTAAAAAACCTCAGCCCACAGTGCCGAGCTCCGACCAACATGGGATGGACGGACGCAGCAAAGACGGAGGCAGCAAAGATGTCCTCCTCCTTCGCGGTCGACAACCACCTCAGAGAGCAGTGGATTCACCTGACCCGAGCACACCGATCGGAGACGGTCAAGTTCAACTCCAGCATGATGGATGGTGCCGCCCCCTCCACCAGATCCCGGCAGCGGTTGATTCCCCAGAGAGATTCCACATCAGGGCATCGTCGAGGTCTCTTAGGGAGATGCATCCGATTTGGTTCTCCAGTTTGTTTGCTCGACGTGGCCGGTAGCGCTGGACGTGGAGAAGGTCTTCACGGTGAAAAAGGGGGTCGATAACGCGGATCGACCGTTTAAGGGGCCCGATTTCAGGTGAGATTTCGATTGATGCATAATTTACGAATTTAGATGATTGATTGAAGAGTAATTTTGATTGCAAAAATTGAGTGTTGGATTTGATTGGTAGGTAATTCAAAACACTCCAATTTCCAAAAAAAAACTCAAGAAAATTCTGATATGCCGATCTTTGTCGCTGCTATCTGTGACCTCCACCTTTGAAAACTATGGTAAGTATTTACTGATACTTCATCTTCTGAATCTTTGGAATGATTACGGATATGCATAATTAGGTAAAATTTGGTTGTTTAGAACTTTCGCTATGAAATGAATGTTTGGAATTAATTTCCTTCTGGGTTTGTCAAGTCAGCAAACGAGAATGGTGCTTCAGAAGCCCCATCTACATAGAACAATCTCTTGGTAAAAGGTCCATGTATGGTTGTAAAATTTTACAGGACGCGTACATCTCATAATGAAGCTTCTCCTTAATTCTTCATGTAGGGTTGGAATTGATATGATTATGAGCCAATTTGAGAAGCCTGATGAAGAATTGGCTAGAATCTTGCAGATGTGCCGATGGGTTTCTTGAATATTCGATATTGCATCGATGGGCTAATTTCTCTAGATTGGCTATTTTCTGGAAGTCAAAAGGCCAATGAGTTTGATAATATTTCGATTATTTTTCAATCATATGAATTTTAATTTACTAAAGTTCGATATATAGGTAATAATCTTAAATTTATGCCAACGCAGGGAAATATTTCAGAGAACATCAATAACATGCATGCGTCCACTATTTTGAATTTCATGGCCGGCGGTATAAGAGTTGGCTTTCTTATTGCATGTGCTCTAAATTTTGATTGATATTCATACTTTTTTCAGATCAAAAGATTTCGGGAAAATTATATTTGGCAATCTGATCGTATTGCATCGGCACAGGTTCTGCCAAATTTGAGAAAGTTAGGGCATCTTGAATCCGGGAAGAAAAAGGTAAGAGACATGGCCGGGGAAGAAAAAGGTAAGAGAAAGTTTGTGTAATTTCTACAAAATATTAGCATCTAATCGCGTCGTCATCTCCGAAGGTGGTGGAAGATGATAATCGGTCGTTGACGGGGTCGGAGACATGGCCGGCTCTTGCCGATGCGAAGTATCAAATCTCTTCCTGGATTCCTCTTTGACACCCACTCTCTCTGATCTCCAACTCTATCAATGTACTTCTTCCTTTTAATTTTTTGATTTTTCTATGGCAGTGCTCTTAAGAAGGAACTGAAGAAGAAGTAAGAAGAGAAATACCTTAAAGAAGAAGAGAAGAAAAAGGTAACACTTTATTTGCTTATTTTTATTTTTGTTTTGCTAACGGTTAATTGGAAATGTTTTGTCTTAATTCTTGCGCCAAATCTCGAGTTTCAACTGCAAACTGTGTTATTTTTAGTAGGATTGTTTGCATTTAGACAATTGACCTGAATTTTAGTGTTTAAAATTGATTTTGAAGGGAACTGAAGAAGAAGTAAGAAGAGAAATACCTTAAAGAAGAAGAGAAGAAAAAGGTAACACTTTATTTGCTTATTTTTATTTTTATTTTTGTTTTGCTAACGTTTAATTGGAAATGTTTTGTCTTATTTCTTGTGCCAAATCTCGAGTTTCAACTGCAAACTGTGTTATTTTTAGTAGGATTGTTTGCATTTAGTCAATTGACCTGAATTTTAGTGTTTAAAATTGATTTTGAAGGATTTATTATTAATATCAAGTGGGTAAATTTGGCTGGCCATTTGTTCAGCTGTTATCTGGGGAGGTAAGAAATTAGTCTAAGATGCTAAATGAAGTATCTGTTCGATAACGACAACCAATAAAGTAGAGAATTAGACAACAAAAATAATCCAGTTCCCCATGGGAATAATAATAAATATGGACTATGTTTAATACAATAAATAATCATACTGAAAATTATTTGCTCCTCTGAGAAGACTACAATGGCAATTCATAGCATGTGTGAATAGGAGCGTAGAAGAGATTTGGATAATTGATGGTTTCATGTTTGAAAAGATTTGACATGAAAAATTTCTTTTGCAAGTGATTTCATCTACCAATAAGTTAGGGACTCAGCATTCGAGTGGTATAACGAAGATCTTGCCTGAATAGGAGCATGAAGATATTTGGATAATTGATGGCTTTATGTTTGAAAAGAGTTGACATGAAAATTTTCTTTTGCAAGTGATTCCATCTACCTAAAGTTAGGGACTCAGCATTCGAGTAGTATTACGATTCTTGCCAACTATTGGTTAGTACATAATAGAAACACGTGTGTCATGTGATTCACATAGACCACTAATAAACATGGTTCAATAAATCATGCATATGTTTTGCTTAAATATAAATAAACCTGTTATGCGAGCTAACTATCCAAATCGTTTAGTTTTCCAGCAACATATCACTAAATAGATCTTATTTTACCAGATAATCAATCCAACTATTGATATAGTAAACACCTTTTGGATATATTTGCCAACATGTTTATAAGAAGAATTTTTTCCATCATGTTGCTGGGATGTTCCCATGATGGACAGTATGTACATTTGGATTTGACTCATGTATACCGTCTCCAAGCAACACTTTCTTCTTTTTCATCATACCTTTTTCTCATTTCTTTTCTTTCTTTCCTTTGTTCTTTTTTGGTAATTGAAAGTAACATTGTTGTGAATACAAAGCATAGACAACCTAACTAACCATCTTAGGAAAGCAATCGTTATTTACATGGTAAAGTTCATTTGATATAAACATATTAGGAAACATTCTTCTCTTTAAAGCACAGTCTTTCCAAAAATCTCTTCAACTCCTTTAACCAGCCAAACCAGAATAAATATGATCAATATTTTCCTAAGAATTTAGGTCGGTAATTTATTTATTTTATTTTATTTAAGCATTTTGATCTATCTGATTATTATGCCTTTATGTATAGTTTCTGTGTAATTCTGTTCTAGCATGAATTCCCAATAAATCCTATATCTGTAAGCATTCTGATCTAGCATGAGAATCATTTTATTGGAACTGGAAGCATTCTGATCGATAATTCTCCTCTATCATTTTACACTACACAGCTTGCTGTGGGAAACATTGATAGGCAGTGAGCATATATTATTTTTATGGTCTGATTGAATAATCTTAATGGTGTTGAATTGGTGCAAATAATGCATATATATTGCGTATGCAAGGTTTGGAAACTTGGAATAGCTCAAAGCATTGGATTATCTTATTAAATAAATCATTACTGAATATATTCCAGCTGTGATGAAACCAAGGAGATAATGTGTCAAGCTAGGAGATAATGTGAGCATGTCAATTGCATATGTTTTGACTAAATGCTCAAAAGCATGGCAGCAACTTCAAAAGCATGGCAGTAGATGTGTATTTTGTGATGGATAAAGATTCAGGCACAACATGTTGATGGACGGAGATGTGTATTTTGCGTACTTGCAGCAGATCGGGGTGATGAAGAAATGGATGATGATGCCCTATCAGAAACATGCCCCTCCCCAATCAAGTTGACGAATGGATAATGTTGGAGGTCCTGAAGATAAGAGAATACAAATTTTTAAGTCATTTTTGGGGTTAAAAGGGTTGTTTCATTACAATGTGGGAACTGATTCAACTTTTGCGGTTTTAAAATGAACCAAAGTTTAAGTTTTGATAACTGCAAAAATCCAATTGTTGACTGCTTCTGTCATAATTTTATAATGTTAAGATTTTTTAAATATAATTGGCAACCATAACATTCCTCTGCATCTCTCTTATCTTATGACATAGTATGTGGTTTGGGCTGTGTATATTTTGAAACTCTATGAAGTTAGAATCCACTAGGTTTGCATGTCTAAAAAATCCCGTTGTTGAATGCTTCTACCATAATTTTATAATGTTGAGATTTTTTAAATATCATTGGCAACCCTAACATTCCTCTGCATCTCTCTTATCCTATGTCATAGCATGTGTTTTGGGATGTGTATATTCTGAAACTCTGTGAAGTTAGAATCTACTTGGTTTACATGTCTATCATTGACCTGGTATGTGATTATCATTGACCTGGTAAAATGAGTATATCCAGATTTTTTTGATTACATGTGTCATCCATATATTTACATTATAATCTCTCTAAAATTTATCGATTACGTTGAGGCGAAGCCAGAATCGTAATATGCTGTGGCAGGCGAGGTTGTAGTAGTTAAAGAGGTGATGATAGCTGTCTTTATAGTCATATGCACTAAGTTCTTATTTGTTTGTTTTGTTGTTATGGGTTTTCTTTACATTCATAATATGATCTTTGTTTCTTATGCAGTCATGGTCACCATTTTGTGTTGGTTCTAAGGGCAAGGGAATGTGTGGATGTACACTCCAAGTGGACGCTTTGGTGAGGCTAAGTTGTGCATAGATTTGTTTACTTGATATTGTTTAATTGATATGTTAATGGTGGTCCATTATCTTATATTTTACATTGTTTACATATGGAATATGAGAACCAAAGTAGGTAGACATTTCATAAAGCTATCAAGAAACCGGTCAGTTTCCTAGCAGTTGAAATGTTGGCCGGAATGAATCTTCGATTTGAGACATGTTTGGGTCTTCCTCCTCAGCCTAAGCATTTTTGTTGGGGCAAGGGTTGACTAAAAACTACTATAGCCTAGCAGACATGTTAACCTCTGCAAAGAACATATACGCACACACATGAGGTTGTTATGCCTGGACCCATACTGATGATGGCAAAGCAAAATTCATGTTTCACGAGGTGCTTCTGTCATAATTTTATAATGTTGAGATTTTTAAAATATCATAACTACACTAATATTCCTCTGCATCTTTCTTATTCTTTCACAGCACCCCACCCCACCCCACCCCACCCCACCCCACCCACCCCCCTTCCCAAAAAAAACAAAACAAAACAATGCCCAACCCAAAAACATTAAGATTTAGAACTTCCGGTTTCCTATTAAATTTAGGTTTAAATTCCAAAATCTGATTAGTAGTTCTAGGTGACTCCCAAAGACTCACATAAAAAGCAAATAATTGATGGCAGAGAGATCGCACAAGACATCCAAAATGAAATTGTCAAATAAGTCTAAAACCTCTCTCAAAATAGAGAATTTTTGTTTAGATCATTTGTTCTTTGTGTTAAAGTTGAGATTTTTATCAAGTGCCAGGGTTGGTTATGGTGCTTGTGGAAATTTGAAAGGCTATGTGAGCATGAAAAGAAAGGCATGTTCTTAGATCGACCTAAAGACATTCGAAACGAAATCGCTAAAGAAGTCCACACACACTCTGAAACTTATCTTTGTTACCAAAACATCTAACATTTTATTAAAAATCCCACCATAACACGAATTTTCGGGGGAACTAAGATTTTGTGGGGGAAATATCTAAATTGAACCGTGCCCTATGGGCACTGGTATTTACTAGTGTATATATATATATAGAATAATGGCTATCATACGCCATATGAGAGACTCTCTCATACGCCCTCTCATATAAAGCAACCAAGTACAAGCCCACATGGGCTTGTACTTGGTTGTACTTAGGTGCTTTATGTGAGAGGGCGTATGAGAGAGGCTCTCATATGGCGTATGATAGTCATTATTCTCATATATATATATATATATATATATATATATATATATATATATATATATATATATATATATATATATATATATATATATATATATATATATATATATATATATATATGGCAATCTTCCGGTGCGAAAAACCCCGTGCGAAAGCCGTGCGAAATCTTTTTTTTATTTTTTTGAAATTTTGTTTTTCAAATTTTTTTTTGATGTTTAATCCATACAAATATATACCCCAGGGAAAATAATGGGTGAACCCATTGGGCATTAGAGCACCCATCCACCCGTTACAAATTTAACGGTCTCAAAACGTGCGAATTTGCTGAAATGCCTTGATCGAAGGCCAAATGACATTATTTCTCAACCATTATTTTTTGAGGGGGGTATAACAACATATAATGAAGGTGGAAAAAAGAATTTTTGAAAAAAAAAATTTCATAAAAAAACTAAAAACATTTTCGCACGGTGCGAAATGTTCTCACATGAAGATTTACCTATATATATATATACTAGTCATTACACGTGCCCATAGGGCACTGTTTATTTAATGGCTGAGTTTTTCTCCCCCACAAATTTCAAGTTCCCCCAAATTTCAAGTTTTCCCACAAAATTTCAAGTTTCCCCCCAAATTTAAGTTTTCCCCCAAAATTTAAGTCCCCCCAAAATTGTCATTACCATCTAGGACAAACTTGCCACGTAGAACAAAGCTTTATCCTGGTAGGAAAAGATTCAAAATCTTCATAGAACTGGAAAAAAATGGTCGGAAGGGGTGAGAATAAAAAGTGTGGGTGGGAGTGTGGGGAGGGTCCATGGGCAAAAATACAAAAACCGGGGTTGTATGTGCAAAATTCCCCACCTCCTCTTTTATCCCTCAAAATCTCATCTCTTATATTTTCTCTTATCCAATTTCCCTGTTTTATATAATAGATATCCAAATTCTCTTATCCAATTTCTCATGTCCAAATTCTCTTATCAATTTCTCTTGATAACATCCGTCTTTTATATAATAGATATCTCTTATCCAATTTCTCTTGTCCAAGATCTCTTATCCAATTTCTATTGATAACATCTCTCGTTTGTAATATAGATATCTCTTATCCAATTTCACTTGATAACATCACTCTTATCCAATTTCTATTGTCCAATATCTCTTATTCAATTTCTCTTGATAACATCCCTCTTTTATAATATAGATATCTCTTATCCAATTTCTCTTGTCCAATATCTCTTATCCAATTTATCTTGATAACATCCCTCTTTTATAATATAGATATCTCTTATCCAATTTCTCATGTCCAATATCTCTTATCCAATTTCTCTTGATAACATCCCTCTTTTATAATATAGATATCTCTTATCCAATTTCTCTTGTCCAAAATCTCTTATCCAATTTCTCTTGATAACATCCCTCTTTTATAATATAGATGTCTCTTATCCAATTTCTCTTGATAACATCCCTATCTTATAATATAGATATCTCTTATCCAATTTCTCTTGTCCAATATCTCTTATCCAATTTCTATTGATAACATCCCTCTTTTATAATATAGATATCTCTTATCCAATTTCTCTTGTCCAATATCTCTTATCCAATTTCTCTTGATAACATCTCTCGTTTGTAATATAGATATCTCTTATCCAATTTCACTTGATAACATCACTCTTATCCAATTTCTATTGTCCAATATCTCTTATTCAATTTCTCTTGATAACATCCCTCTTTTATAATATAGATATCTCTTATCCAATTTCTCTTGTCCAATATCTCTTATCTAATTTATCTTGATAACATCCCTCTTTTATAATATAGATATATCTTATCCAATTTCTCTTGTCCAATATCTCTTATCCAATTTATCTTGATAACATCCCTCTTTTATAATATAGATATCTCTTATCCAATTTCTCATGTCCAATATCTCTTATCCAATTTCTCTTGATAACATCCCTCTTTTATAATATAGATATCTCTTATCCAATTTCTCTTGTCCAAAATCTCTTATCCAATTTCTCTTGATAACATCCCTCTTTTATAATATAGATGTCTCTTATCCAATTTCTCTTGATAACATCCCTCTCTTATAATACAGATATCTCTTATCCAATATCTCTTGTCCAATATCTCTTATCCAATTTCTCTTGATAACATCCCTCTTTTATAATATAGATATCTCTTATCCAATTTCTCTTGTCCAATATCTCTTATCCAATTTCTCTTTATAACATCTCTCGTTTGTAATATAGATATCTCTTATCCAATTTCACTAGATAACATCACTCTTATCCAATTTCTATTGTCCAATATCTCTTATTAAATTTCTCTTGATAACATCCCTCTTTTATAATATAGATATCTCTTATCCAATTTCTCTTGTCCAATATCTCTTATCCAATATATCTTGATAACATCCCTCTTTTATAATATAGATATCTCTTATCCAATTTCTCATGTCCAATATCTCTTATCAAATTTCTCTTGATAACATCCCTCTTTTATAATATAGATATCTCTTATCCAATTTCTCTTGTCCAAAATCTCTTATCCAATTTCTCTTGATAACATCCCTCTTTTATAATATAGATATCTCTTATCCAATTTCTCTTGATAACATCCCTCTCTTATAATATAGATATCTCTTATCCAATTTCTCTTGTCCAATATTTCTTATCCAATTTCTCTTGATAACATCCCTCTTTCATAATATAGATATCTCTTATCCAATTTCTCTTGATAACATCCCTCTCTTATAATATAGATATCTCTTATCCAATTTCTCTTGTCCAATATCTCTTATCCAATTTCTCTTGTCCAATATCTCTTATCCAATTTCTCTTGATAACATCCCTCTTTTATAATATAGATATAGATATATATATATATATATATATATATATATATATATATATATATATATATATATATATATAAAATAAGTTATCCAAAAAAGATACAATGCAGGTTTTGCGGAATGGCGATTTGGGCGATGCTAGGGTTTCGTCCATCGCGACCTCTGAGGCTGGGGACCTTGGATCTGATGCCCCATGGCAGCTCGTTCAACGTAAGGCGAATAGAGGAGGGGCGAAGCCTCACAGGCCTAGTCAGCGACCCGTGCCTCCTGAAGGTCGTGGTTTGCGCCCTGGAGGAGGGGCGAAGCCACGCCAATCCCAGCGCTATGGAGGCTTCCAATCAGGCGGCCATGGGTCTCAGCGCGCGGGGGGCTCCCACTCAGGCGGTCGGCGTCCTCAGCACCGTACGTTCCAACCCTCCACCGTTTCTATTGCTCCTCAAGCAAACAGGGTGTTTGACATTTTGTCAAAGAGAACCAATTCTTTGTCCATCATCTCTGATGGGCCTAAACGAAGCTGGTCTGAGATCTGCTCCTCTAAGCGATCTTATGGTGATTCTGTTGGCATGACCTTTGTTCCTCCCAAGATCAGGCAGGATGGGTCCTGCGTAGCTCGTGTTCCTAATGCTATCCTTGATAAGGGGGCGGAACATTGGAAATCTACCCTTGTAGGGTATGTCTTGGGTGATTCTCCTATGTTTGGGCAGATGCAGGCCTGGTTAGAGAGGCTTTGGAAACCACAGAAGAGGGTTCAATTATTCAGTAAAGAAAATGGTTTCTTCTATTTCCGGTTTGAATCGGGGGAGGAATGTGAGCGGATACTCCATGGCGGCCCGTGGTTGTTTGATGGGAGATTGGTTGTGCTAAAAATGTGGAGCACTACCCTTAGACATGACCGCGATATTCTCACATCCGTCCCTCTTTGGGTTCAATTCCATGGTGTTCCTGTTAACATGTGGAATATGGACGGACTAAATATTATTGCTTCTGTCGTTGGCAATCCTTTGTGCCTGGATCGTGCGACTTCTAAATTGGAGAGAATTACTTTTGCAAGATGCCTTATAGAGGTGGATGCCAAGAAGGAGTTACCGAAGCAAATTGAGGTGGAACTGGATGATGAATCTATTCTGCTTATTGATACACAATATGAGGCTGAGCCTCCCAGGTGCAGCAAATGCGAATGTTTTGGTCACGCTACTGCACAATGCCCCCTCCCGACTAAAAATTCTGCCAAAGGAAAAGGTCTTTGTGAAGGCTTTGTTGAAGAGGCTAGCAGACTTGTTGATAGTCTTGCTAATGGAAAATCTCATGCTGGGGATTTGGGCCAGTCGTCTTCTTCTATTGATCTAAGCAATGCCGAGAAATCTCTTCTTCCCTGCACTGATTGTACTCCATCCAGCGGCATGCTCTCCGCCCATACTAACATTGTTCAGCCCCCCTGCTGTGCGGAACAAGCTCAGCCCCCCAGCCGTGCGGAACAAGCTCTGCCCCCCAGCTGTGCGGATCTGCAAGCTACTCACATGAAAGCCCGTCAGCACTTCATTTCGGTGATTAATTCTCTCCGAGTGACATTAATTCTGAACATGAGATGTTCCCGTATGCCATCTGCTCCCCACCGTGACTTGCCCTGTCTTCCTGCGGACACTTTGGCTTCCTCCAAATCACCCGTGCGGCAGTCAATTGGAGAATTCTCCGCGGCTGAATCTCTTCCAAATCAACCAACATATGATAATCCAGAATGGGCTTCTGAGCTTCAGGATCTAATTGCTTCTAAGCAGAAGACTAATGATGCCCTGAATCCGGCTGCAACTCCTCGGCGTAGCACCCGAATAAGAACGTAGAGGTACATTCTCTACTGATAGTTCAATTTTCTAATGTCTATGCTGATCTGGAACACCAGGGGATTAAATAATGCTGTGAGGCGTAGGGATCTTCGGGAGAGGATTAATACTTTAAATCCATCCATTTTAGTCCTTCTTGAGACTAAACTGACTCCTGAGACTATTATCAACTGCTCTTGTATTCCAAAGTCTTGGAATTCTATTCATAACTTCAGCCAGCATGAAAGGGGGCGTATCCTAATGGGTTTTGACCCAGGGGTTTGGAATTTGTCTGTTATTTCTAGCTCTAAACAACACATCTCTGTTCACTGCGCTAATATTGGGGGCCTAAAATTTGCTTTTACCGCAATCTATGGGAGTAACTTCGCTCCAGAAAGGAAACATTTATGGGATTGTCTTGCCAGGGATGCTGCTAGTCTGAGAAATGAGGCCTGGATTTTGGGTGGTGATTTCAATTGTATCTTGTCTGCCAAAGATAAATTGGGAGGACGCAGAGTCCAGGCCAGACATCTGTCTGACTTCAATAATTGCCTTTCTGAATGTCACCTTCTGAATCTTAAAAGTACTGGGCATCGCATGAGCTGGTGCAATAAACGCTTGGGGATTCATCGCATTTCGGCCCAATTGGACCGTGTGCTTTGTAATGATGTCTGGCAAAACATGCTCCCTGACTCTTTTTTCACCTACTTGGATCCACATACCAGCGATCACTCCCCTATGATGGTCCATCTCCATCGTCAGGTTCACTCTGACCCTAAACCTTTTAAGTTCTTCAATCATTGGATCAACTTGCCGGGTTATTATGATCTGGTTGAATCTTCTTGGGACCTTAATATCAGAGGAACTCGTATGTTCTGTCTGATTAAGAAGCTTCAGCGGGTTAAATCTGATCTCAAATGTTGGGCTAGAGCGCACCATGCAAATAATCATATACATCTTTGTCGCACCAAGCTTGAAGATGTGAGGAAACTGAATGCCATTCAGCACACACTTCAGCTGCAGGAAAGGGAGCGTCAGCTTGCTTATGAGCTGGCTAATCTCCTTGATCAGGAGGAAGAGATGTTCCGTCAAAGGAGCAGACAGGATTGGCTTGACATGGGTGACAGAAATACCAGATTCTTTTATAATGCTATGAAGGCAAGGCAATGTCGGAACAATCTGAGTCACCTAGTTGACGAGCATGGCATTCAATGCAAAAGCTTTGATGATATTAAATCTGAGGCAGTAAATTTCTATGAGTGTTTGTACAATCAAAGCACCTACTGGAATGTCTTCCCTAAGCTCGTGCCTAAGAAGAAGATAAAACAGGAAACTGCTTCGTGGCTTGAAAGAAATGTGACTGCTGTTGAAATTAAAGAGGCGGTCTTTCAGATTGGTGCTTCTAAAGCACCTGGGCCAGATGGATTTAATGGATTCTTTTTCCAGCACAATTGGAACCTGATAGGAAATGATGTTGTGGGAGGGGTTCAATCATTCTTCAGATCGGGCTCCTTGCTACGTCAGGTGAATCACACTTTTCTTACCCTGGTTCCTAAAGGTTCTAATGCTTCATCTTTGGGAGATTACAGGCCTATCGCATGTTGTAACGTGATATATAAAATCATTAGTAAGATTCTCTGCAACAGGCTGCAGACATTTATACAAGATCTTGTGTCTCCAAATCAGTCTGCTTTTCTTCAAGGTAGATTAATCTCTGATTGTGCTCTGCTTGCCCACGAACAAATCAGAGATTTCAGTAACCCTATGGGGTCCAGAGCTTGCCTGAAGCTAGATCTCAGAAAGGCCTTTGATAGTGTGAACAGGGAATTCTTGTACTTCATTCTCCATCAAATGGGATTTGGATGCAAGTTCATTGGTTGGATTAAAGAATGTATTTCGACAGCTTCTTTCTCTGTTATGGTGAATGGTTCACCTGTGGGGTTCTTTAAAGGAAACAGAGGGCTTAGGCAAGGTGATCCTCTCTCCCCCTATCTTTTTGTGATTATTATGGAATGCTTTACCCTTCTCCTTGATAAGGCTATTGCTAAAGGGTCCATTCAACCAATGAGAAGAACGGGAGCTATTTCTCACCTCCTTTTTGCAGATGACTTACTGGTCTTTTGTAGGGGAAACCAAAAAACTTTCATGGGGCTGGATAAATTACTAGAAGAGTTTCAGCTCTTCACTGGCCTGGAGATTAATCGGGGTAAAAGCAATGCTATTTTTAGCAAAGGGGTGAAAAATCGGGGTGAACTGGCAGATCTATTGGGCGTCAAGCATTCAAGTGCTATTACTACCTACCTGGGACTTCCATTGTCATCCACCTACCCGAAATCAATCATGTATAATAGGCTCATTGATAAATGCAGGAAGCGCCTAAGTGGTTGGACTTCATCATCCCTCTCCATTGCAGGTCGGATTGAGTTGGTTAGGAGTGTTATTTATGGTATGATAAATTACTGGATACATGTATTTAAACTCCCAACCACTGTTTTGCGTACTCTGACGTCTATCTGCAGGAAGTTTATTTGGGGCACTTCTAAATCATGGTCTTGGGCCGATTCTTGTAAGCCAAAGGCGGAAGGGGGAGTTGGCTTGAGATTATTGTCTGACTTGAATCTGGCTGCGGGAATAAAACTTACATGGAGACTCCTCAAGTCTGAGGGGCTTTGGGCTAAATTCATGTGTGCCACATACAGGGACTCTGATATATTCTATGGAGCTACTGGCAGGGTTAATCAATCTGGAACGTGGAAATTCCTCCTCCACTGTAGAAGCCTTTCGCAGCTTATTATCAAGAAGAAAGTTGGCAATGGAAAAGAGACCTTGTTCTGGCATGATAACTGGCTCCCCTGTGGCCCTCTTAAATCACTATACAACATTCCGGCTGGTGCAAGTACTACTCGTGTATCGGAGTATTGGAATGGGGTAGCGTGGAAGACCGACCCGGTACTTCACCCGATCTTGCCAATGCTCCAAAATTTCCGCCTTTCAACCAGCAATGACTCTTGGATTTGGAACCTGGACTCGGGTTTCAGGTTCTCTGATGCGTGGAATGTGGTGCGTAAGAAATGGTCCCCATTTTTATTCTCGAAGATTGTTTGGTACCGCAATTCTATTCCAAAATACAGCCTTACTTTGCTGCGAGCTTTCAACAACAAATTGCCTACCAAGGACCGGCTGGAAATTTGGTGTTCTATGAATTCAACTACTTGCGATATGTGTGAAGATGACAGCCCGGAAACTATTACACACTTATTCTTCCTTTGCCCATACTCTAATTACATTATGCGAAGATCTCTGCTTAAGCTCGGGATTAAGGGTCCTACAGTCCTCTCTCTCCATGATATTGGTACCTACTATTTGGCGAACTGTTGCAAGAAAGGGATGTTTGGATTGATTTGTAAAACTGTTCTGGCAGCGGTCGTGTGGCATCTTTGGCGTGAACGAAACAGGCGTGTGTTCAATAATGCAAAGAAATCCAAGGTGTCTCTATTTGAAGATATTTCAAGAGACGTTCGCATCGCCTTGCGTAAGTCTGAGGAGGTGGAACAAGAGGCTGAATTAGCTTTTGCGAACTGGGACATTAGGGACAATGGTTGATTGTACCCTATTGTTTACTTACATGACTGTATATTGCTCTGTGTATTCTGTTGTGGCCTAATCTGGATGTCTGATTATTAGATCTAGAGTGACGACGCTTGTGTCCTCTCCCCTAGTCTCTTAGTCTCACATCCAATGGTTAGCCCACCTTGTACTATATGTTTATTAATACTATTGCTATCTTACCTTGCAAAAATATATATATAATAAGGGATATGAGCATTCGGTGTAGGAAATTTCCTACACCATCCCTATATAACTACAATTTCCAATCTTTTTATAATGATCAACACCGTTCATTTTGATATTCATATCATGGATGATGTCCATACCAAAAATCAAGTGAATCTAATGTTATTTTACCATTGATCCGAATGTTACAAATTCAACGTTTTTAGAACAATAGAACATTTTGTAATGGGCCGATCGAAGGTCAAATCCCCCTAGGGTTCACCCATATTTGGGGGTTTGGGGTTTTAGAATGTGTACAACTATCATAAACAAAAAAAATTTGAAAAAATTATGTGGAATACGATTTTTTTGATGGGCGGTGTAGGAAATTTCCTACACCGAATGCTCACCTCCCTTAACCCCATATATATATATATATATATATATATATATATATATAGCTTGATGCCAACTGGTAGAGTGTCTCTGCTTGTCCTTCCTCCAGTTGCATGCGTCTCTTTCCTGAACCTAGCTGCGGGCATCAAGCTTACATGGAGACTCCTCAAATCTGATGGCCTATGGGCGGAATATATGCAAGCCAAATATAAGGATGCATCAAAATTCTATGAAGCCAAAGGGGGCGTTGCTCAATCTGGAACATGGAAGTTCTTGCTTAATTGCAGAACCATTTCTCAGCAATTAATTATGAGGAAGGTTAGGGATGGAAAGAATACTCTTTTTTGGCATGATAATTGGCTCCCCTGTGGCCCTCTCAAAAGCATCTACGACATCCCGGATGGTGCGAGTGGGAAAAAAGTTAGTGACTATTGGGATGGATCGATGTGGATTAACATTGCGGACATTCAATCCATTAGGCCTATGCTGCAACACCATGCCTTGACTCCTGGAATTGATTTGTGGGAATGGAAATTTGGCCAAACTTTTAAGTTCAAGGAAGCTTGGAATGCTGTGCGCAACAAGGGGGCTCCTTTTCCTTATTTTAAGCTCGTATGGTTCAGTAGATGCATCCCGAAAATGTCAATTACCCTACTCTGGGCTTTTAAAGATAAGCTCCAAACAAAGGTCCGAATGGAGAAATGGCGCTCCCTACCTTCAAATAGCTGTGAGTTGTGCTCGGGTCCGGTACCAGAGTCCATAAACCATCTATTTTTTGAGTGTCCCTACTCCAGCTACATCATGCGCAGGTCTCTCCTAAAGCTTGGCACCAGGGGACCAAGGGATCTTTCTCTCCCTGAGGTAGGCAGCTTTTATTTATTAACTTACAGGAAGAAAGGCGTGCTTTCATTGTTGGCGAAAATTGTCTTGTCCTCTGTCACATGGCATCTATGGCGAGAGCGCAACAGGCGCGTTTTTGATAAGATCCAAAAACCCAAAGTCGCCTTGTTTGAAGACATTGTTACCGATGTCCGCATTTTACTACGCAATCAAGATGATTTCGAAGATGAGGCTTCTGTACCACTTGACAACTGTGCATTATTGACAATGGTTAATTCTGTACTGAGATTATGGGAAAGATCAGTTCCGGCATGGGGGATCTCTCAGAACCTACTGCGGTTATGGCCTGGGTTGGGAGTTTGTACTGGTCTGGGTTGGGAATCTAAATTGTGCATTGCATTTGATTGCCAAGTGCGGAGCTGCTGTGTAGTAACAGCTATGTTTCAGTGCTTGTGGGCGCCATGCTATGCTCCGGCCTTGGGTAATGAACATCGGGCTTGGGTAATGTCCAGTGCTTGTGGGAGCCATGTTGTTAACAGCCTTCTGGGCATGGGGTATTCCGGCCTTGGCCTGGGTTGGTTTAAATTGTAGTTTTTGCTGCTGGATGTTTATGGTACGGATGAGGTATGTTTGACTTAATGGTGTAGAGTGACGACACCTGTGTCCGCTCCTCTACTCATTAAGTAACCATCCTTTACCCAATGCCATTGTACACTATGTATACTTCTATATATAAAATCTAACTTACCTTGCATATATATATATTTTTTTTTGACGAATCAAGTAAGTCTATATATTAATACCAAAAGGTTACAAAGAAGCTATGCTAGTAACAGCAAGTAGATCTTAATTAGAAAGGGGATAGGGCACAAGTGCCGTCACCCTTTACTAACTAAAATTTACTGCTCTTACATAACAAGGCTAAAGTATGTACATATGGAAAACAAAAAAATACATCACAAAACCATAAATCTGTCCTGAATAACAATTAATCATTTGTAATCCCCCAGTTAGAGAATGGAACTGGATCAGAAGCCTCATCAATATTAAGTTGTTGTAGAGCAGCTCTAACATCATTCGCAACCTCCTCAAACAATATCGTTTTTCCTTTGAATTTGTTTTCAAAAATACGCTTATTGCGCTCCTTCCATATGTGCCAAACAGTAGAGGACAAGACCAATCTGGATAATACAAATAAAGGGTCCTTCTTACTGTAAATAGTTTGAAAAAGATCACAAGCCCCTTGGAGAGAATTAGGAATTTGACCTGAATAGTGCAACTTCAAAAGGCCTCTGGTTAGAATATAATTGGAATACTCACAGTTGAAGAAGACATGGGAAATGCTCTCAGGTGATTTGCAATCACAAAGGACGCAGTCAACGTCACACTCAACCCCTCTAGATAGAAGCAAATCTTTTGTAGGGAGTTTATTTTGCATAGCTTTAAGCAAAGTAAGACCAAATTTCGGTACCTGCTTAGAAAACCAGATAGAGTCACAGTAAACAAAAGGAGGATAAGGAGTTCTTGCGTTCTTCCAAGCAGAATTAAAAGTGAAAGCCGGTCCAGGATTCCACTTCCAACCATCCAAGCCAACACTTAAGGAATGATTAGTGAGGTGGTGCCGCACGCCATCAATTGCCGAATCATTACTCCAGGCAGTGCCCGTCCAGAAATCACTAACCCGAGCCATTTCAGACCCACTAGGGGGTTCTTGTAACAGATACAAGGGTCCAGAGGGGTGCCAATTGTCATACCAAAAAGATGTTGTCGTACCATCCTTCACCACACGTTTAATTAACTTGTGTGAATGAGAACGACTCTTTAATAAGAACTTCCAAGAACCAGAGTCAGTCGGCTTTGCATTTGCACAATAAAATCCATAAGTAAGAGGACTATAGTGCTTTCTCATATAATCTGCCCAAATTCCCTTAGTTGATAGAACTCTCCAAGTAAGCCGGATGCCAGAAGCAACATTTAGGTCCCTTGCATATATATATATATATGGAAATCTAGAAAATCTTTATTGAGTAAAAATATACAGAACTATAGAGCATAGGAATGAGAATTCAATATAAAGAGGAGAGGGCACAAGCGCCGTCACTCTCTAATAAAGAACTCCCACCCTACGCGAACTATACAAAAGAATAAAACAGAAAAAATTCAGCCCAAATCTCTAAACTCACAATTCTCAAGGACTGAAGTCTCCTCTATAGTGGATGGTTCAAGCCCACATATTGCCACTCGAACATCCGCTGCCAATACCCCAAAAAACTCCACTTTCCCTCTACTTTTACCTTCAAAGATTCGCCTGTTTCGCTCTTGCCAAATATGCCATACCATAGCTGAAAGAACCGTACGTGCAATTCTGCACAAAAATCCTTTCCCACCAAAGTGGCCCAAATAGTAATCACCAATAGCCTCAAGAGATGGCGCCAAGTGATTGAGGACATTCAACTTCAACAACGACCTCTGAAGGACATATTGCGAGAAACTGCAGTTGAAGAATAAATGGGTAATGTCTTCGATGTTGTCCCCCTCGCACAGAACACAATTCACAGGCAAGTTAAGGCCCCATCTGCCAATAATATCTCGAGTAAGTAGCTTACCCCTGAGAGCACGGAGTAGGGTGATAGACCATTTAGGAATATGACCTGGGAACCAAACAAGCTTTTGGAATCGAAAAGAAGGACCCCTAATTCGAAGACCATCCCAGGCTTCCGCAAAATTGAAAGTTCCCGAACCTCTACCAACAGACGGCACCTGTCCAGTAATCCCGCCCGCTACATTTCCGTTTCCCCCCATGTGCTGGCGGTTGATTTCAGTGACGCCATCAACTCCCGTAGGTGCATTCATGTGCTGGCGGTTGATGTGAGTGACGCCTTCAACTCCTGTAGGAGCATTCCGGTTGCATTTTGCCCAGACCCAACGGTCAAGGCCAAGAGTGATTACGACTGGTGCTAGGTAATGCTTTACTTGAGAGATAGCAGGGACATCAGCCCAAGCCCCATGGACCCAGTAGTCACAAACACGCTTCATCGCGTCTTCCGGCGGTACTGCAACCAGATTCTTTAGAGGCCCACAATCTAGCCAATAGTCATGCCAAAAAAGAGTCGATCTCCCGTATTTAACCATTCTTCGTACCAGTTTATTAGAGACATTTCTACAATTCAACATGTGTTTCCATGTGCCGGAATGATAGACAGTGCCCTTAGCCGCAAAGAACATGTGTTTCCCTTCCTTTCTAATACAATCCGGCCCTAGCATATATATATATATATATATATATATATATATATATATATATATATATATATATATATATATATATATATATATATATATATAATCGAAGATGGTTCTGGTGGCGGGCGATACTGGCGATCCAGAGGGCGATACTGTGGGCGGCAGTGTTAACGTTAGAGATCGGGGCGCTCATTCAAAAGGAGGAAGCCATGGCAATCGGGGGCCTGGCGAACAAAGGGGACATAGCGGAACAACTGGTGGCGCTGGGCAACCATCTGACGGTGGTGGGCAACCGAACGGCAAAGGCTCCTCCTCCTCGTTTCAGATGGATGGGGGTAGAATAAAACAGGCGCAGCCATCGTATGATACAGCTCCACCTACGGAAAATGGAGGATGGCGGTTAGTCAGGAAGAAACCAAGATATGGGTGGCGTCGGGACCTCACGTGGAGAGGCAAAAATTGGAAGAGGTGAGTCCCATGGCACTTACGCTAATTCTATTAGAAAGGAAGGGAATATACCAAATTCTATTAGAGGAGTTTCCTACGGCAATCAATTTCACAGAGGGGGTGGAAATAACCCTACTTCTTTTAGGAAGTATGGGTCAGCTGCAGGCGATCGCAAGGTGTTTGATAGAATCCAGTTAGACCTAATGTGGCAATTAAGATTGATACTAACGTGGAAAAGCAATCTTGGTCTGATGTGTGCGCAAACAGGAGAACATAAGATACAGATATGGCCATGTCTTTTGTGCCCCCTTTTGTTAAAGATGATGGTTCTAAAATTGCTTGAGTTGCAAACTCCTTATTGGCTAAAGGGGCGGAGCGTTGGAAGAATACCCTTGTGGGATATGTGGTAGGCGATATTCCGTACTATGGGCAGATCAAATCTTGGTTTGAAAGATTATGGAAGATTAAAAAAGGATTTCAGCTCTATAGTCGTGAGAATGGTTTCTTTTATTTCAAATTTGAAGATGGAGAAGAATGTGATAGAATCTTGCATGGGGGGTCCTTGGTTGTTTGATGGCCGCCTGGTTGTACTGCAGCGATGGAGCTCTACTCTTAGACATGACTGTGATATCCTTTCCTCTGTCCCTGTGTGGGTGCAGCTGCATGGTGTTCCATTGGGCATGTGGACGCTAGAAATTTTGAATATTATCGCGTCGGTCATTGGCGCCCCCTTGTGTTTAGATAGGTTAATGGCAAGGATGGAGCGAATTACATATGCTCGTTGCCTTGTTGATGTTGATGCAAAGAAATCATTGCCAAAATCAGTTGTGGTTGAGTTGGATGATGGAACCTCAATTGCAATTGGGGTTAAATTTGAGGGGGAACCCCCTAGATGCTAGAACTGTGTGTGCTTTGGCCATACGGACACACAATGCCCAAATTCAAAGAAGCTCCCTTCAATCCAATCTGAGGGTACGGCTGCCAACCCTCAACTGGACAAAGGAAAAGAAATTCCTGGCTGTGCTCCAGGTAACAAAAATAGACCAACACTTAAGCACAATTCTTTAGAGGAGGTAATAGGAAGAGTTGAGGATATTGGAGGTATTCAGTTGGAGATTTCTGCAAATCAACAAGGGGCACCAAATGCACCAAATGCATTTGATAAGGGGTCGAAGATAGTGGAGAATATCCCTTAAGTTGGATTTTCACGTTGCACTACACAGGCACCAAATGCTTTTGATAAGGGGTCGAGGACAGTGGAGAATATTTGCAGTCCTGATCATACTGCAGAGGTACAAAATCCCATATTTTGGGTGAATTCTGCAAATCAACAAGGGGAGAGTAGTAAAACTATGGTTGCCACTTCCGGGAGGGTGCAAAATATTGTGACATCCCAATACTAGGGAATGATGACTTATGCAGTATGGGTACTGAAAAATTGATATGTGATAATGTCGGCATCAGTGAAGCACTATCAAGTCCTGTTACCAACCTGGATATCTCCCATACTCCTGTTACTCACCTGGAAGAGTCCCATGCTGGCAGCAGTATAGTTGTTGAGGTGTCCCATGCTGTGGCTGATGATAGGAGTGCTGTGGATACCAATTTTTGCCAGGACAAACCTAAATCTAGCATAGCTTCTGATCCAGAAATAGTTGTGCAATATTGCGGCAGTATGTCAAAAAACTGTGAAAACATGGAGGAAACATTATCAGTTAGGCCTATTAACCTGGAAATGACCCAACCTGTGACTGATGATATAAATGCTGAGGATACCAACACTCTAACAGGTTGCCAGGACAATACAAACTCAAGTCCGGTCTCACTGCTTCCTGAGACAGTTGTGCGCCCGCCTGTACTCACCTACGAAAATCCAGAAGAGAAATGATCCCTGCACCTCAACAACTGAGGTGCAGGGAAGGGGTTTTTCTGAAAATAGTAATATTTAACATCACTTCTTTTCCTATCACATTCTCTCTCATCTAAATATAGTTTTTTTTTTGCACTGATTCTAATCTGCACCTCAATTGTTGAGGTGCAGATAGCAATTCACATCCAGAATGGGTGGAGGAGCTGTCAACTCAAGTTAACAAGAAGGATACCAATGCTATAAAGAAAGTCATGCCTCATGGAAATGCAGTTGTTGGTAGTAGGAAAAGCACAAGGTTGAGTACCCTTGGCCGAAACCCAACCCCAAATATTTAATATATGTCAGTACTAATCTGGAATGCTCGAGGGCTCAACAATTTTGTAAGAAGGAGAGATCTGCGTGACAGACTTAGGGAGATGAAGCCATCTATGGTGGCTTTGCTGGAAACTAAACTAAAAAGAAATTCGGTAACATACTCTATTTTTCCAAAAACCTGGCAGAGGCTTGATAATTTTGATTTCTTTAAAGGTGGTCACATTCTTATAGGATACGACCCCGCAATATGGCAGTGTGAAATGAAGACGGTTTCACCACAGTATATTACTTGTAGATGTCTCAATTCGGGGGTTCTCACTTTTTACTTCACAGCAATATATGCCTCTAATCTCAACTCTGAGCGGCTCAAGCTTTGGTCCCAACTAGTGGAGGATGCGACTAAATTTTGTGGGGAGTCATGGCTAGTTGGGGGTGATTTCAATTGTGTCCGTTATTCAAATGAAAAGGTAGGGGGCCGTAAATTAAACTTGGGGATAACTGAGGAGTTCAACTCATGTATGAACCAATGTGCTCTCCTTGAGCTGAAAAGTGTTGGAAGAAGGCAAAGTTGGTGTAACAATAGAATCGGAGCGGGACGTATAGCAGCCAAGCTTGATCGGGTTCTGGGTAATTCTAATTGGCTTACCAAACTTCCTGAGTCTTTTGTGGAATTCCTGGACCCTCGAACAAGCGATCATACTCCAATGCTTATCAAGCTTCACACTAAGGTACCATCTGAACCAAAGCCTTTTAAATTTTTTAATCACTGGCTACGCATGCCTGGTTGCAAGGGGATTATTGATTCTAGCTGGACTCAGTATGCTTATGGCGGCCCGATGTACCGTGTTGCTTACAAATTAAGGAGACTAAAGTCAAAACTCAAACTTTGGGCTTCTAAGAATACTTCTGTCCTTTTCTCTTGCCGTAAATTACTGGAGGAACTCAGAGAAAATGAAGCTCTTCATTTTGACACCGTTTTGCAGCAGAGGGAGAGGCAGCTTGCACACCAATTTGCGGATCAGTTGGACTTGGAAGAAGAGATGCTTAGGCAACGGAGTCGTCAGGATTGGTTGAGTTTGGGTGATCGAAATAGTAAATTCTTCTACACGGCCATGAAGGCTAGGCAGGGGCAAAACAACCTGGGCCACCTTGTTGATGCTGGCGGTAAACAAAACAATACTTTTGAGGATTTAAAGTAGGATGCCCCACATTTCTATCATACTCTCTACCATCAGGAAAGCTACTGGAATGTTTTCCCGAGATGGGTTAAAAAACGAAAACTTGTGATGGATGCTGCGGTTTGGATGGAAAGGGAAATTTCGGCAGAGGAGGTAAAGGAAGCAGTGTTTCAAATGGGGCCTAATAAAGCCCCGGGTCCTGACGGCTTTAATGGATTTTTCTACCAGCAAAATTGGGCCATAATAGGTAGTGACATCATCACGGCAGTCAAGTTCTTTTTTCGATCAGGTACTATATTGAGGCAAATAAATCATACATTCCTAACCTTGGTCCCTAAGAATTTAAATGCTACTGGTCTAGGGGATTACAGGCCGATTGCATGCTGCAACTTTATTTATAAGGTTATTAGCAAAGTATTATGCAACAGAATTAAAGAAGTTATTCATGAGCTGATATCTCCAAATCAAGCAGCATTCCTAAAGGGCAGGCTTCTCTCTAACAGTGCGCTATTGGCCTATGAACAAATTAGGTATTTCAGCAATTCCATGGGGGCCCATGCTTGCATCAAGCTGGATCTAAAGAAGGAATTCGACAGTGTTAATAGAGAATTTATTTATTTCATTCTTCATCAATTCGGGTTTGGCAGGAAATTTACTCTTTGGATTAAAGAATGCATATCAACGCCATCATTTTCTGTGATGGTCAATGGATAACCATATGGTTTTTTTGAAGGCAATAGAGGGCTTCTCCAAGGGGACCCTTTATCCCATTATCTATTCGTTATGGTGATGGAGGCCTTCTCGCTCCTAGTTGCAAAATCTATGGCTGCCCGTTCTATCCAACCCATGAGGCGTACATGTTCTATTTCACATCTTCTTTTTGTTGATGACCTACTAGTCTTTTGTCGTGCTAATCCAAAATCCTTGGATGGTCTTAAGAACCTGTTGGGTGAGTTTTCAAATTTAACAGGCCTCCATATTAATTGGGACAAAAGCATTGCTATTTTCAGCAAGGGTACTAAAAATCCTTTGGAGTTGGCAAACTCTATGGGAATCAATCTTGCATCTTCTATAATTACTTAACTGGGTTTGCCTCTGTCAACAAATTACCCAAAGCCGACTATGTACAACAGGCTAGTGGATAAATGCAAGAAGCGCTTAGCAGGCTGGACATCTTCTTTACTTTCCATTTCTGGACGCATTGAATTGGTAAGGACTGTCATATATGGTATGGTCTCTTTCTGGATGCATGCATTTCGTATTCCAAAATATATACTTCGGACCATCAACTCAGCTAGTAGGAAATTCATTTGGGGTAATTCCAAGATCTGGGCTTGGAGGGATGTTTGTACTCCCAAGGAGGATGGAGGAGTGGGGCTGAGACTACTTAGTGATCTCAATCTGGCATCGGGGGTCAAAATGACTTGGAGGCTACTTTCTAGTGAAGGTTTATGGGCAAAAAACAAGAGAAGGAGCCAAGGAGTACCAACACATTCTTTGCAGCTAAAAGCAAACGCACTCAGTCAGGCACCTGGAAATTTATACTTCATTGTAGGAGGGTCACTCAGAAGCTTATTGTAAAGAAAGTCCGAAATGGTAGCACCACACTCTTTTGGCATGACAACTGGCTGCCATACGGGCCTCTCAAAGATATATATGACATTCCAGCTGGGGATAGTAACAAAATGGTCAGCGACTACTGGGAGGGCTCGGGGTGGATTGAGGATCCTAGCATTTCTCATATTCGGCCTATTCTCCATTAGGTATCACTTAGGCAGGGGATTGATTCTTGGGACTGGGCTCCTGGGCCTATTTTCTGCTTTCATGATGCATGGGAAGGTTGCAGAAGGCAAGGCACTCCTTTTCCATATTACATGCTTGTTTGGCATAAGAATCACATTCCAAAGATGGCGCTTACACTTTTACGTGCCTTTCAGAATAATCTCCTAACTCGAGATCACCTTACCAAATGGGTACCTGACACTCCTAGCCACTGTGTTCTTTGCGATGAGTTGGTTATTGAAAATATAAATCACTTATTTTTTGAATGCAGTTACTCAAATTATATTCTGTGCAGGATCTTACTCAAGTTGGGTGTTCTATCCCCCATCACTCCAAGCCTACCTGAAGTGGGTGATTACTACCTTGACCATTTTCTAAAGAAGAATGTCTTAAGCCAAATCGCCAATTCCACTCTAGCTACTATGGTTTGGCACATTTGGAAAGAACGGAATAGGCGGATATTTGAAAATGCCAAAAAGGCAAAGACAATTCTATTTGAGGATATTGCGGCAGACATCAGGCTAGCATTGTGGGACCTAGACAGAGATGATTCGGAAGCTGTTGCAGTTATGGCGAACTGGGGCCTCCTAGATCACGGATGAAACATGTCATTTTGTGTTTGATTTAGCTTTAGAATTTATCTTTATCACTTGTATTTTTGGATTGAGGGCTAGGAGTGGAGAAGATAGATAGTAGGGAGTGACGGTGCTTGTGCCCTCTCCTCCCTCTATTTTATCTAATCCTCTCTTTCCCCCTCATTTTGTTTTGTACATTTATGACTATAATATATAGATATACATTAACCTTTCATATATATATATATATATATATATATATATATATATATATATATATATATATATATATATATATATATATATATATATATATATATATATATATATACACACACACTAGTCATAACCCGTGCCCATGGGCACGGTTCATTTAAGATTTTCTCCCCCGAATTCTTTGTTCTCCAAAAAATTATTTCCACAGCCAAAATTATGCGGAACAACAAATTAGCGTAAAAATATTTAGCGGCATGGGCATCTTCGACGCAGAACAACAAAATTCAGCGCGGGCGCCTTTGGCGCAGAACAATAAAAACAACAAATTAGCGTAAAAGAATTTAGTGGGCGCCTTCAGGTTTTTTGTCCCAGTCATAACTCGTGCCCTAAGGGCACGGTTCATTTAAAATATTTTCCCCTCTAAATATTAAATATCCTAAAATATTTGATGTCTGGCTAACGGGCAAAGGGGCTGCAGCCAAAATGGGCACCCATGCATATATCTGTTACTAATCAAGCAACAAAATTAGAACAATTCATCTTTTTTAAAGCTCAAAGAGCATTCTTTAACTGGCAAATGGAAGAACAGACACTACCTCTGTGCATATGCTCTACAACAATGACCGGAATACACGCAAGTGACGAAAAATGCACCTTTGTGTATGTGCTCCTCCAAAATTACCTCTGATATACACTCAGGTAGCTGTTTTTGGTGTGTTGTTTTAATATATTAACCGTGCTTGGTGTGTTGGTGTGTTAATAGATTAATAGATTTTCGCCAAGGCCAAGCAAAATTAATTCTTCTCGGTTCTTGGTGTGTTGTTTTAATATATTAACTGTGCCCATTTGGGCTTCTTGCAGGTTGCAAGAAGATGAAAGAATTATTGCGTTTGGTGTGTTCCAACTTCCAAGACAGCAGATTCCAATGATTTTGTCCCCCAAAATTCAAATTTTTCCCTTCTAAAACTTCATCCCAACCATTGATTCATCAGGATTAAATCCTGGCCGTCTTTTATCTACCCCTTTGTCCTAGTCAGCTTGTCCTAGTCAGCCCTAGGATTATATATATGAGTTATATGGAGGTGCGCTGACAGCGCAGAGGCTTCCTGCGCTGGCGGGCGTTTTTTGCATAATTCCCTCCGCAGCTTCACTTTCCTCCCGCACGCCCACGTGATGCCAACATTCCTCTTCCTCCCACGTGAACCCCGAAAATTTCCCCTCCCTCTTCCCTCGCGAACCCAACCACGCAGGGGCTCAGACCCTCCCTCTTCTTGATCGCTAGGGCTTCTTCTTCTCCAACTGTGCTACATCCTCTCAACCCATGCCCTAGCTCCGCTCGACCCATTCCCTCTTCTTCTCGGTGTGCTTCGACTGCTCGACCCAAGCCCTAGCACCGATCGACCCAAGCCCGAGCGCTTCTCGACCCAAGCCATACCGTCGCTGTGCTATATCAACTTGTGCCTCCCGATCCCCGACCTCCCACAGGTAAACCAAGTTGAAACCCACAGCAATGTCAATTTGTGGGTATAAATTCTCTTGTCTGGTTCTTAAAACTGGAGATTGTACCCAAAAACTGGAGATTGTATGGAAATTGATTTGTGTATCATTCTAATTTTTCTCACATTTTCACATACCCAGTTTTTTGGGTATCACACTGTTTTGGCAAGTTGGTCACTTGGTGGCAAGTTTACATTTTTTTGCAGTTTATATTGCTTAAAGTATGTATATAGATTCTTGGTTTGAACTTATTTTAATGCAAAAGTCAGAGGGATTGATTATTCGATCTGTAGTCGACTTTATAAGATAAATAGAGAAGAATCCAAGCCAAAGAAGAAAAAGATTGCTAAATAGAGAAGAAACAAAAGAGAACAAAAAAAGACACCTTTGGTTTGTTTGAATTGATGGAGATGGCAGTTTTGATTCTATGTCACTCTTTTGTTTTGATACACTTCTCTTTTGTTTGGCATTGCAGAGGTATAGTGCTTCCATGCAGTTTATTTTGGAACTGATATGTTTTGATATCAGGGAGTTCTTGCCACAAGTTAATATCTCAATCTTTCAATTGAAAGAATACAGTGCAGCTAATATTTCCCATTTTCTCCACTGAACCACCACACATATAGCAATATTTGATGGTTTATGCAACATATGAGGCTTGATGGCTAAAGATGTTGTGGGTTAGGTTGAGCTTGATCCCATCAGGATCTACTTTATCGATATAATCATTCATCATCTCCAGTGAGGTCCTTTGCAATGACCCACTTTTAGAAGGATTTTTATGGATTGTTGATCATGTCCATTGAGGTCCTTAAAGCATTACATGTTGTGTTGTTTTAGATTCCAATGTGTTAGATTCAAATCGATTCTAATCGGGGGTAAGTCCTCGACTCGAATCGATTCTAGTTGTATAATTTCTCTGATTTTTGTTATGTTTTCTCAATTGGGAATGTAGGAAGGATGTTTACTCACACAAATTGTAACCTACTTGATTCAAGCATCAGCAGTAAAACCAGTGATGTCTTTTGTGAGCTTAAGCTTGTTCATTTTGAAGAAATATTTTTATGTTCATTTTGAAGAAATGAGAGGGCCTAAGAAATGTCAGGTTAATGAATGGCTGCATATTTTACCTTCAATTCATGGATAAAACAGTAAATTGGGCAAATTGATCTTGGATGAGTTGCAATGTGATTATTTCATATTTTTGGAAATCACTTATACCCACCTGACTTGTGTAAATGTACTTTGTTTCTGGATTTTCCCACCAGATTATCAGGCCCGTGCACTCAAAACACCGTCCTTCATGTAATTGTGTGGAACAATTCGATCATCACTGTCCCTGAATATCTAATTGCATTGAAAAAGGTAATAAGTAGGTCAATATGGGAGTAGAGTAGAATATATACCAACTTTGTTATTTATGTTTGTATTTTGTGAGTAGAAACATGTATTCAAACATCTTATGTGTGTGACTATTGCAATTATCTAGATTTTTCAAGGTTTAATCATGTCCATCTTGTTTATTACATGTAGATTTAATGTCTAACTCTACATATGATTTAGTTTCTAACTCTACATATTGTTACAGAGAAATAAATGGGACATTTTCGTGTTGCTTTGCATGGGAGCATTCACTTTATTTGTTAGTGCTATGATTACAATCCATAGTATGTATTTTGAACCTGAATTCTAGTGTGGCTTTCTAATCTGTGATCATGGTATTTTGAAATGGTTAACAAACATGGTATTTTTGAAAAAATGCATGCAGTTGCTCATGGACTTCCAATGGCTTGTCACTTGACATGTTAGTGCAAGAATGAAAGGTTATACTTGTCACGCCTCTCGGACGTCAGTGCAAGAATGAAAGGTTATACCTGTCACGCCCCTCAGCAACAGCTCAAGAACCCTAAGCTGAAGATAACACTTCTAGTACATATGAAATAGACAATCCAGATTCCAAGAAAGGAGAGGAGCACATTGTAAAGCATTTGTAAAGAATTTTTCATGATGAGATAAAATATCATGTGTTCAATTCTTAAATTAAGAGTTAAAGGCAATGTATTCATGTGAAAACTTTTGTAAAGAATTTTTCATGAAGAAATAAAGTATCTTGTGAACCTTCATTTGCTATTGCCCTGCTATGTTGGGAATACAATTGCCAATCAGGCCGAATTGTTGTTCTGTGGAGATGCAATCTTTCCTGAGTTTCTCCAGGATCCTTTCTTTCACCTTACCGAAACACTCTGCATATATTCACTGCATTAAACTAACAAGCACTGAAACTGAACCTATTCTCTTTAAAGAAACTTAATCCAGTCAGTTCAGTAGAAGATACAAGTCATACCAAAATTCCAGAAATGATATAAAACAGCAAAATGATATAAGATATCAAAATTAAATAAGATAGACATACAGAATTTGCATTCCAAAATGATATTCATGCATACAAGTGTTTGATACAAGCATACAGATTTGTATTCCAAAATGCAACAATACTTCTTCATTTTACATCTTCCGTTTACAAGACATCTTCAGTTTACATCTTCATTTTATATCTTCAGTTTACAAGACATCAGGTTGATCCCATAGCATCTTGCCAATTCCAAAGCAGTTTTTACTTCTTCATTTGCCAATTCCAAAGCAGTTTACTTCTCCAAGTTCTAGCTTGCACAGGTTCTAGGTTCCAGGTTCCAGTGTTCCAGCTTCCAGCCTTGTATTTGTATGCTTCCAATGTTCGAGCTTCCAGTGCATCTCAATAGTGCATCTTGTGTTTGGTGTGTATCAGATTGATACATATAAGTCACACAACAAAAAACACAACAAAAAGAATATCTCAGTACTGTTCCTACATATGGAAATGAGAGTTCACCCAAATCTGGAAATGAGAGTTCACATATCAAACCCGGAGATCATCAAAGGATTCAATATTAACCTCAAAACTCCATGCTTTAGCTGCACAAGCAATGCGTCATACTCTCTTTGACAACAGTGATTTTTACCCAGAAGTAGCAAACATTGAAAACCATTAAAAACATACCCATTGTAACTGTGTCATGAACAAGATGTGCATGTGGCATGAACAAGATCCCCAAGAATGACGATGATAATAACACATAGGCTCAGACATTCCCTTGAATCCAGTGGCTGCAACGGTTGCAAGCAAATGATTGCTTACCCCCAAAGTTGCCTTGCCATCACAAATGACCTATTATGAAGGGAAACTCATCATCGCCTAAGTATTTATATGTGCACTATTCAGCTGTGAAGGGCTTTCGCACGAAGCCTATGCGAATGGGTCCAACTGCCGTCTGATGAGATCAGACGTTTGCATCCCAAATCAAAACGCGGGGCCACCATCCTGATAATCATATAAATGAAAATTTAGAATGTCATTGGTTGTTCATTTGGCATGTATGACAACAAATTGAAATGTATGACAGTTTGGCAACATAAAAATAATTCATGTATTGAGGGCATAGACACATTGTATGAGCATACCTGTAATATGGGAGCGTGTAAATACTTGTGAGCCTATGGAAATGGTAAAACCTGAGCTTAGATGAACCCATATGAAGACACAGAATCTAATTTATTCACCAAGTTAGCATAGAAGACATAGAAATCAAAAAATGCTTGCTTTAACAGAATATAATGTCACTAATTCAGCAAGTTCGTAAAGAAGTAAACGTTAATCTAATTGTGAATCCATAGGTTAGTTGAAACCAACAACCCAAGTAAATGAGCAGAACTTATGGAAGACACATTCCCACTTATGGAAAAGGCAGACAGATCAGCTAAAAAGGCACACCAATGCCCAAGCATTTCACAGAAAGATATAGGAGAATACCTGTGTAATGGGCTCAGACATTCCCGTATACGTAAATGTATGTATGTAATTGGCTTCAATGAATCCAAAATGTTCCAGTGGCTGCAACGGTTGCAAGCAAATGATTGCTTACCCTCCTAGTTGCCTTGCCAACACATATGAACATCGATAACGGGAAAATCATCATCGCTGATTAATCTGCACATAAACACAAAGATAACTGATCAACATCTTCACATGGTATATTACTGAATAGATTATTGTGCCATTTTTCTATAAGCAACTGTACATAGGATGCTGTAATATGCATTTTTCTAAATGCAAGCTTTCTTGGCTTTTGATTTTTGTGTACTATTAAGTATTGGCTGTTGGTAGTAACGATCTGTGAACTTCGTGTTTGATGATAACAAACGTGTGCGAACGTTTTTAACGTGTGTGTTGAGTGTTTCAGGAACGACGAACGTATAATTAACTCACGGGGGGACTTGGTCAATATGCTTGGTCATTGTGCATGGTCAGCCAATGTTTTTTGTTTTAATAAGCAAAATCACAAGAGGCTATTAAACCCAGCAAAAAAATTTTAGTCATACAAAAATTAGTGGAACTAATTTCTTATGTGATTAGTGCGTACTGTGTGTTTTTGTTGAGTGGGTGAAATTAAATTGGGAGCTTGTCTTTCAACAGAAAAATCAAATAAAAAGGCTCATGACACCAAATTCTGAGAGCCGTACCTTTTTTTCTTTTCCCAGGGAACACTTACAACTCTGTACATTGGAAGAGGCGCCGGCCATATTGAAATTGGGCAGTACATCTCCTTAAGGCCGCATCATTTTTTTTCTCCCCTCACCTGTGCATGTCTTTGTTTATTAATTAATCTACGCGTTGTGTTGTAGGCAATCAACGAACTCAAAAGCCCAAGCCGGCCTTATATTATCAAGGGTTTTGTTACTTTTCTTTTGGGCCGTTAATACTTGCCCTTTTTTTTGTAGTGCAGGTGTTTTTTTTAAGAACTCAAAAAAGAGAATGCATGAACCCTAGATTATCTTAAGAACCGCACTTCTCTTTCTTATATAAGAATGATCAAAAGTTTTTTGGGTCTGAGGCGCCGCAAAATAAAAAAGGGAAGGGACGCTGTGCACAAAAACCACAATCTCCAAGAGCCGGCCATATAATGCAAAGCTAAGTCCTCTTTCTTTAAATCCAATATGACGTTATCTTCCACAATGAAAAAATCTCTGTTGAATTAAAAACAAGCACAGGTCTCTTTTACTTCATTCCCTTTCTTTTTCCTATAAAAATGAATGGCTGCACAAAATCAAACAAAAGACACAAGTACACAAACGTGGGTTTTTGTTTTGAAATCAATAGAATCAAGGCCAGCCAACACTTTCTTTGATTAAAAAGAAGGGGCATCTCACATTTTTTTGGAGTGTTTGTATTAGCCAAAGAAAAATATTTTTCGTTGTTAATCTACAAGAGCCGAAAAAAATATAACCTGTGCATCATTGTCTTTTTTTGGAGAGGGGGCCGAATCATCACCATCAAAAGGCCATAGCCCTCTGTCCATTAAAAACATCCAAAAGAAGCAACTATTCATCCGCAGGTTTGTTTTTCATTGCAATTAATATTTTACTGGTTGTTGTTTTTGCAGGGACTTCAATCGCACAACAATAACGCAATCTTTGCCTGGGAAATTAGGGAAGAGAAGCCACTACTACAAAATGGACCTTTAACAATGCTTAAATAAGGCCTTTAATAGCGCTTTACAAGCGCTGTCTATCTCCCCGCTGCTATAGGGGGGCTGGTTTTAATAGCGCTTTAAAAGCGCTGTTAAAGGGGGCCTTTAACAGCGCTTGTTTGTACAAGCGCTGTTAAAGGGGGGCCTTTAACAGCGCTTGTTTGTGCAAGCGCTGTTAAAGGGGGGCCTTTAACAGCGCTTGCACAAACAAGCGATGTTAAAGGCCCCCCCTTTAACAGCGCTTGCACAAACAAGCGCTGTTAAAGGGGGGCCTTTAACAGTGCTTCTTTAGTGCAAGCGTTGTTAAAGGGGGGCCTTTAACAGCGCTTCTTTAGTGCAAGCGCTGTTAAAGGCCCCCCTTTAACAGCGCTTGTTTGTGCAAGCGCTGTTAAAGGGGGGCCTTTAACAGCGCTTGCACTAAAGAAGCGCTGTTAAAGGCCCCCCTTTAACAGCGCTTGTTAGTGCAAACGCTGTTAAAGAGGGGCCTTTAACAGCGCTTCTTTAGTGCAAGCGCTGTTAAAGGCCCACTTTAACAGCGCTTGTTTGTAAGGATGAGAATCATGAACAAATTGTTTTCATCTAAACAGGCGCCCATAACGGCTTGCAGACTGCCTTCATCCTTCAACTATCAAGTCCAACAAGGCAATACAAAACATGCATAATGTACCAATCCAAATGTCCCATAAACCAATTAAGTGACCATCAGTGCATCTGGGATCAAAAATTTCACCTGGCATTGTTTCACCTCAGGATATATTCATCAATCCCAACTCAGAATTTTTGCCACATTTTTTAGACTACCATGAAGCTAGAAAAAAAAGAAGAAAAAGAAAAGGAAAAATCTATCCAAGATACAATCATTTCATCTCACAAAAGCACAGTAAACTGCAAGTAAACTGGCACTTAGAAGGCTAATATACATATTGCAGCAGTATTCCTAGCATGAAAGGCAGATCACAGCGGAGATGATGAGCGATGTACAGTATCTGCAACTCCCACGCTTGAGAAATTTACATCTTGTTCGTTAACTTAGTTTACTAAAAAAAATAAAAAGTTACCGTATGCACAGTAGGCACATATCCCAGAATCCAGAGAATGCTATCCGCGGGTGCTGGAAGCAGGCAAATGCATGGATACTCCGACAACTCCCGAAAGAAGACGTAGCACCAGTTGCCCACCAAAAACACTGTTACAAGAGAAAATTTAGTTACTTGAAACTATATGAATTCTCGGGAAACTAGAGCCAGAAATCCAACCTCTTCACATAATAATAACAAAAATCGGCAAGGATGAAGGTCTGGACAACTTCAGCAAGCAGAACCAATGATGGCCACAAGCCATATCCCAAGGCGGTCAGCAAGCGTCCTCGCGTATCCAGAACCTGAAAATTAGTTAAACAGATATTAACCACAAGTTATAAGACTTGATTCTATGATCATGCTATTTTCCCACGAACAAAGCAGTACAAGTCTGCATGGAGACTAGTTAAGGTATAATATAACCATCTCCTTTGGTTGCAAAAAGGATAAATCATATTTAATGCTTGGCTACTGTTTCTATTTCATTCTTTGATTAATAGACTGTCATAGAGATGAAATATCATTCTTTGCCGCAAATCTTATTATCTCTTCAGAAAAGATCTGGAGGATTGTATAAACTAAAAACTATAAAAGCAGTAAAAAAACGGAGGTCACTATCTCCTGTGGACCCTTCAATTTTCTATGGGAGGACCATCTTTCTAGCTCAAGGTTAGTGCTGGTTTCAATTTTCTACAGGCTACAGTTAAGAAAGATCACCTATATTGCATGTCAACCACTCATCCATATAACTCTATGTACTTTATGATACTTCAAACAAGGAAAAATGCTTTATCTACTGCTAACATAATACCAATACTTCTTTCCTTCAAATCATGCGTTTATTTTTACACATCGTAAGGCATTGCAAAAAATTTGATACGGTATCGCTTCTTTCATATATTTTTTTTTTCTTAACTCAATATCCATGACCCCAATGCACACTCTCATATAACCGTTGGACTGTAGGTATTTTATAAACATAATCTCCCATGATGGTATTTACAATGAATTAATATGATCTCAAAACTCCCACAAGAAGTATCATGCATTCTGTTTTCTGGTTATTAATCATTAGTAATAGGAGAAAACAAACATATACGAATCAACCACTGTAACCAAGCATATACCATTGCATAGGATCATGTTAGGATACAGCATATGAGAACATATTATGCTATCAATTTGGCAAGTTACTGATTGATGTGCATATGTAATATTGTACCTTAAGGAGAATATCCTAACAAAGAAATATATAGTGTGATGTTCTTAGTATACTGGGACTATGTACTTCACCTGTAAAGCGTAGAGGGCGATAGCGCCCATCCCAAACCAAGAGTGCATGGTGTACATATCGGCGAGCCCCACGTCCTTGTGGAATTTGAATGCAGCGTAGAGCCCCAAACCCCCTAAGCCAAGAGCCAACAGATGGAACAATAGGTGAACAAATTTCCGAGTCTTCCTAGTCCCCGGAACTGTCTTATAAGCCATGATTGCTGCAACACTAGCAATAATAAGCTTTTTCCTTTTCAGAAGAGCCAAGTTTGTCTTTCATGCCATATACAATCTAATATTTTTTCTCCTGTAAGCAATATCTTACCTTGGCCCCCTAAGAAAATGAGCCCAAGCAGCATGAAAAATGGGTGTCCCTAATAAGAGAAACAAATCGAGTTAGAAAATACCGAGAGAGAAGTAGCAATACATAGCTAGAAGTCAATTTCTGTCAGCATTTTGATTGCAAATACATTGAAATCGCGTTGTATGTTGCCAGTGTTCACAGATATGCCGCCACGAAAGCGCAACAGCCAGACGAGCATAAGAGTTATCGACGCTATGCCTAGCAACTGGGCTAAGATTATTGCCGGAGTCGTAGAGATGCGATAGCTTGCCCCGTCCTTGACCGCCATGAGAGGCATGTCAGAGAGCTTGGCGATTGAGAGAGTTCTTCACTGACTGCCAAATCTATGCATAGACTATATATGTGTCGTATCTTGACCTATGTCTTGGATGTTCAATATCCTGAATATAGATATTTCCAAAGATTGATGCTGGCATTGACAAAATCAAAATTTTCTAGCTAAAGAATTCAGACACATCCAAGGGGATTGAGATTGCTTATGCAGCTGCCGGTTCATATGAAGTTGGGTTGTTGGCCGATTACTTGGTGACTCCGCTTACTATGTTGCTAAGGAAACCATAATCTATGTGTGAATAGGACTTTCAGCATAGATTAGTTGTAATTTTTAGAATAAGCCGTACAGTAATCTTCATCAAGCGTCATTAAGAAATGTTTAGCCACAAAATGTGGACATGTGGAAACTAGTACCTAGTTGCTCTTGTCACCTTGTCTTCTGCAATGGGTTCATGTGAACAAAGGGAGGTTCCTAAGTTGTCTTCTACAATGGGTTCATGTGAACAATCGCAATCTCAGATCCCGCCGCACTTCCTTAACGAGCGGCACATATAAAAACCTTTATTACATCCAAATCCTAATGTTTCAAAACATGAAGTACTGATAATATGGTGTCCAGCTAATGAATACTCATACCACTTTTTTAACTTTCGGTGCATATGCCCAAACCAACATAATGGGTCTTACCACAATTGATCCTGTTATGATATTACTTATAATATGGTGCAATATATGAGATTGTGAGGAACTTTTATGTTAAAAAATTGCAATCACAACTTTATAATGCTACAAAAAGCAAGCATTATTAATGCAAATTGACCAAATATCACAACTTTATCAAAGGGTTAAAAAACAAAGTTTCACTGAATACCGACCTTTAGGGTGCACATCTATACTAAAGTGACATATTTTTGGACCACATAACGACACCAATCTTCCTTGACTTCAGCTAGTTGATCAGGAGAGTAAGTAGCACATTGGTAGTCAGGGAAGTACTACAAAATAGAATATCATAGCAAATAGCAAATATATGTTATAATCAAATATTAGCAAATATAACTAAAAAATGCGAAAAATATAAATTAAAACTAAAACTACATACCGTATCTGGGATGATGTTTTCATTTTGTGAAAGGATTTCTTTCATGAATCGCATAACATAATAACCACAATCAATTGTATTTGTCTGAAGGGGGCACTATACAATTCAAAAAATGAAAAATTATATGAATGGTGAGTTATCCTTGGTTGATCTAGATTTGAGCAACATATGAAATTAGAAGAGACCGTTGTACATACATTTATACGGATCCACGTGGGTTTGTTTGATCTAGATTTCGGGCCCATGGTTCCCTTAGAAGCACGATAAATGCACAAAGCTCTAACAAAATAAAATAAATTTAGTCAACTCGTTATATTCAACATATATCATATTTACATATTGACATAAAACACAATTAACTTACTTGTCGAATGTATCCTTCATGGTTCGATTATATTTTGGATCATAATGCAAGGAATCCAAATAATATATTATCTCTGATGTGGCATTGATGACTAACAACACCCAATGACCCCTACAAAAGTAGTTAGCAAATTCTAAGTGACTACATTCTTAGGAATTCATTAAATTAAATAAAATATATTAAAAAGTTATTTACCCTGTATTATATGGTGCCAAGAATAACTTCCCTGTCTCGTTATTTTCAATAAGTGCATCGGCTATATACTTCGTTGGCTCATCAACAAAAGAAGATGTGTTATGTGGGCATAAGAATGAGAATCTCCTTGTGTTTTGTCTGTTGACAACCAACTCATAATACAAGTACCTTGAATGAAGATTAAAAATAAGTTATCAATAATATCAACGTTTAATTGAAATGAAATTCTAAAAATTGTTTACTTAAAGTACCTGATATATACACAGATTACCGGACAATCCAACCACTCGTGTTGAAGAAGTTCATTGACAATTTGATGACTAATTAACTCCATATATGATATACCAAAAATGTCTCTCTCCATGTCTATTTGTAACAGCGCACCACCTTGAAGCTTTTGTGTAGCATATATCTGAATAAAATTGCAATACATGGAGAGATTATTTGCAGCAACTGCAGGAGAGGACTCCTGATGTTTTGACTCTACTTTTTCGTGTTTCTTTTTACTAGTTGCACGACCAGCATGGGAGGGCTCCTGATCATGTTTTGCCTTTACTTTTTCTTGTTTCTTTTTAGGAGTACCTGACTCCTTTGTTTTAACCGACTTTTTGACGTTAGATTTTGCGGGCATCTGTATGGGAAATCATTTAAGTGAATCATTTGGTTAGAAAATAATGAAACAACAATATAAGAATCTAATGTATACTATAAGAAGTCTTACCGTAGAGACCATATCAATAAGGTTGGTTGGCCATGCAATAAAAGTACCAATCGCATCACCTACTACCATGACTCCTGCATCCTCTATAGGTATTGGTAGTGGTGCATCTGACTCTATCACATGTTCAACCATAACTTTCATATGAGTCATGGGTAATGATATATTGTGTAGTTTTCTATCATCAGGACGATTGAAGACCTTTCCCTTCCCAACTATGCGATGTGTTGGGGATGATAAATAGAAATTGCATGATGAGATGTCCTAAAACAAAAATTTCATAAAGAAAACATCAATTAATGTTGTTAATCATACAGGAATGTATTTTGCTAAAAATATCTTGAATTAATTATTTGTAAATGCAATAATTTAATAGAAAAACACTTACTTCAGGAATATTACAGGAAAGAAGCGTGCAACTACCACTTTTGCTGATTGTAGCTAATTCTTTGGTGTGACCCATACTCTCAAATACTTTCATCTTCTCTAAGAGCAATGCCACTGTTTCTCTCAAGTCTGCGTTATCATTATTTCTTCTACGCTTTTCACTTGGGAAACAATCTTTTACTGACGGCCCGAATCCATAACCTCTAACCCGTCCAGGATACTCTGGGACATTTAAGACTCGAGAAAGAATATCCTGCGAGTCCTGTAACTGATCCTGTGATGTAGTTTGTGAAATGGTCTCCTGGCACATAAATTTGAAAGGTAACATGTACATCATTAGTGATAAAATAAGAAAATAATAAAAGAACTAGAGTAAAATGATATCATACTTACAATTTTCTCACACACTTGCTGAACATTTTCATTATCAACCACTCCTAACTTATTTACACGAGCACCCTTCCATAAATCATGACGGGCTATGGATGTGTCATTTGATTCTGACTCCTTTAACTGTACATTAAGACAATTAAGATAATTAATAAATTGATTGAAAATCATTTCTAACATCTTGAACGTTATATCTTTTGCATACTTACCATCTTTTGCTCAAGGCGTGCGTAACCCATACGGCCCTTTCTATATGGGTACATATGATTTAATGCTCTTTTTCGATTTTGAGTGCTTCGCATCTATTTAGGCACAAAGCAACTATATTAATACAAAGTAATATGTTTAGTCAGATTCCTCAAAATGAGTAACATTACCTTAAATTCATCGCACTGACGTTTAGCAACAAATGCTCTCCATTGATCTTCAGATATGAAAGGATACTCATGTGGAGGATGCTCAATAACACTACCACTTTCATCATAAACATAATTCTTTGTTAAGTAGGTTCTGAAATTTCTACAAAGTTTGCCTGCTTCTTTAAGAATATATCTCCGATGACTATCATCAACAATGAAAGATGTCTACAAAAGTGTGCTCAATTGTGTTAGTATGTTTGTATAAGAATAAAAACATATGAGAGTATGTATATTACCTGTATATCCTTCCAGATGTTTTCTTTCACTACTTTTAAAGCCGACGATTTCCAGTTATCACATGTTATTGGCACCATCTGTCGGGTAATTGCCCCAATATAACTCACAAATATAGCACTGTTAGGATCAATTGGTTGACCCCTATCATTCCATCCAACCTAATAACAATGATAGAATAAGAAAATGAATATATGTTGATGAAAATTAATATGATTAAATAATAAAAACTTGTAAGTAGAATACCTTAAATGATATCCCTTTGCTGCGTGCACGAATAACTCCCTCCATAGCGGTCACTCCACGTTTAATAACATTTTCCTCAATATTAGGAGCATCACCATCAAGGGGAACACAGTTGTCATCACTAGAAGACATTTATCTACAACAAAGTAAAACAACATTAAATTGTTAGTTCACAAGAAAAGATGCAAGAAAAATGAATTAAGATCAATATACAATATCACTCACCAGAAAAAGTCGTATGAACTTAATTAGGTTAATCTTTTCCTTTTCCTTGTTGGATTAATACTTGTTTGTCCCTTCATGACATGAAATGACGGATTGACCCAAATCCCCTCATCATGATCATCTCTCATATAGAAACCATCATCTACAGTAGGATCAATATCAAGTGATTGTGATGTCCCTAAGAAAGGATCATCCTCAGTATTGATATCTTCATGTGCTTGGCTACGACAGTCATTTAATTTGTTATTCAACAACACAATGGACCACTTCACATCAGTGGGATCTGTGACATAGAATACTTGTTGAGCTTGCGAAGCTAAAATAAAAGGCTCATCCTTATACCCCTCCCTATTGAGATCCACCCGCATGAACCCTAACTCATCAATTTGAACCACATTATTATTGTCTGCCCACTTACAACCAAACACAGCCAATCGAAACATACTATAATCCAACTCCAATATGCGTTCAATAACACCAAAGTATGACATATTTGCATATATTGGATTTCTGTCTTTTGCACTAGAGATGTGCATAGCTTCAGCTACAAGAGTCACTCCACTGTTTTGCATTGTACTTTGATCATCATGGTCTTTAGTGTAGAATGTGTACCCGTTAATAAGGTAACCATTGTGAGAAAAAACGTGTACACTTGGACCATTTGCTAACCATCTCAATCTATCTGAAACTGAAGCTCTATTTATAGCCAACTCTCCAAAGACTTGTTCTTTCAGCCATGTTATAAAAGACCGATTGTGTTCTCTTGTTACCCAATTCTCATTCCTATTTGGGTTTGAATTTCGAAGTAGTTCCTTGTGTCTTTCAGCATACGGCTCAACTTCAACATCATTGTGCAGAACATATAAATGTGCTTGCTCCCACTCTGTCCTTGATATGAGCACTACATCACCTCCCTTAATCCCTTCCCCTGATATTCTTCCTATGTGATGAGACCTTGGAAGCCCTATGGAATCAACATTGCTGAGGTACTCTGTACAAAATTCAACAGCTTCTTCAACTATGTAACGCTCAACCATACAACCTTCTGGTCGACTACGGTTTTTCACATACCCTTTTAATATCTTCATATAGCGCTCGATCGGGTACATCCATCTCATATAGGCTGGTCCACACAATTGTGTCTCTCTAACCAGGTGAACAGTCAGATGAACCATTATGTCAAAGAAGGATGGTGGTAAATACATCTCAAGCTCACACAATGTGACAACAATTTCTTTTTGCAATGCCGGTAACTTTTCAGGATCAATAACTTTACTGCAAATTGCCCTGAAGAAGAAACATAGTTTTGTGATGGTCACCCTCACCTTTTTTGGCAAAATGGAACGTATACCCACTGGTAGTAAATGCTCCATCAAAACATGACAATCATGAGATTTTAGACCTTTTAACTTGAGATCTTTCATAGATACGAGGCTTCTAATGTTTGACGAGTATCCCTCTGGAACTTTAACTCCATCGAGAAACTTACAAAAAACTTTTTTTTCTTTCCTAGATAGAGTATGAGCTGCAGGAGGTAGATATGTACGCTTTCCCTTCTTTACCGGTCCCAATTCTATTCTCATTCCCATACTTACCATGTCCAACCTCGCATTTATCCCATCTTTACTCTTTCCTGGAACATTAAGCAACGTCCCGATAACACTTTCAAAAACATTCTTTTCAATATGCATCACATCAAGGAAATGTCTTACATACAATGACTTCCAATATGGTAATTCAAAGAAAATAGAGTTTTTCTTCCACCCGCTGGTGACAAGTTCTCCTGCAAATGGCTTACCAAAATTACTACTTAAATTCTTTACCTTTTCAAACAGCTTATCACCGGTCAATGGCACAGGAGCTCTACATTCCTCTGTATTCCCATTGAATGCTTTCCTCAACCACCGGTAACGATGCCTCACGGGTAAAAATCTACGATGTCCGAGGAAGACATTCTTCTTACAATGTTCCAACCGCATCCAATACGTACTCTCTTCACATAAAGGGCATGCACACTTTCCTTTGATACTATATCCTGACAGATTACCATATGCTAGAAAATCATTAATTGTGCCAAATAACATAGCCCTCAAGTTGAAATTCTCTTTCTTGTACCCATCGTACACCTCTACACCTGTGTCCCACATTTGTTTCAAATCTTCAATTAACGGAGACAAGTATATGTCTATATCATTTCCTGGTTGTTTAGGCCCAGAAATTAACATAGACAACATCATGTACTTGCGCTTCATGCATAACCATGGAGGTAGATTATAAATCATCAAAATCACTGGCCATGTGCTGTGGGAACTACTTTGAATACCATGTGGGTTCATTCCGTCGGTAGACAATGCAATTCGTAGGTTTCTTGCTTCTTCCCCAAATTCAGGATAATCGTGATCAAATTTTGTCCATTGAGGAGAATCTGCCGGGTGACGGAACATGCCATCTTTAATCCGTTCATTTGAATGCCACGTCAAGTGTTTTGCATCTTCTGGACTGCGATACATGCGCCTAAATCTCGGTATTATGGGGAAATACCATGCCACCTTCACTGGAGTTTATTCTTTTCTTTTATATTGTGAGGCATTACATTTAGGACACATGTTTAACGATGCATATTCATTACGAAATAAGATGCAATCGTTAGGACAAGCATGAATCCTCTCATAGCTCATGCCTATAGAGCATAACATTCGCTTAGCCTCATATGTTCGACTAGGAAGCACATTATCTTCTGGCAACATATCCTTTAGAATTATGAGTAACTCTGTGAAGCTCTTATCAGACCATCCATTGCTCGCTTTCAAGTTATACAATTTTAATACCGCCGATAATCGGTTGAACTTAGTACAACCACTGTACAATGGCTTCTCCGCATCACTTACCAACCTCGTAAACATTTCAGGACAATCCCGGAGATCCTCTTCAACCATATTTGCCATATCTTCTAGGCGATCGTCATCATATGTATTTGTGTTTGTATCACTTGTAGCATACCTCTCTGTACTTCCAAATTCACTGCACTCTTCTCTTGTCTCACCATGTCTTGTCCAACATGTATAACTTCGATCAATTCCATTGCACACTAAATGATCTTTCAACTCATCCTCGCTAACTCCCCTTGCATAGCAACACTTTAAACAGGGGCATATGATTTTCATTGGATTTTCTGCATGATCAACTGCAAATCTAATGAACTCTTTCACTCCATCCTCGTATTCTTTCGATAAACGATTTGCAGACATCCATTTTCGATCCATATTTATCAATCTAACAAAAAAATTATTAACATTAGTTATTTTGTTATTTGAGAGGTGAAGGTCTGAATGAAAGTAGAAGGCTAACCTGGAGATAAAACAAGCAGATGGCAATGGCACCGTTATATCAAAGTAGGCCTCAGAGAAGACCAATCACAAAAGTATTTACTCCTGCAAGTAACACGAAGTTGTTTTTAGTTATATATATAATAGCACCTAATAGTAAAATAATCTATAAACCATTTTCTTTTGTCAAAAAGAGGCAAAGCGATTTCATATTTACATTATGTTTTACATGAATAAAGATCTTGTGTTTTTAGATATATATATGAGTATGTTAATACATGAATACATGCTAAACATACCAAATCAAAATAGTGTAGACTAGCATGCTTTTAGATATATATATATGAGTAAACTACATACCGTTTGAGAAATATTCATGTATATATCCTAGAAGTATTTGCAGCAAAAAAAATACCCTCTTTTCATCTCTCAATCCAAGCAATATAGAATTTTTCTCCTACAAAACAAAGAGAGATACAACAGCTGACAAACTTCCAAAGCTCCAACAAGATTAAGAAATTAACAAGACAGCATGAAACAACTCACAAACTTCCATATAAAACAACTGACAAACTTCCAAAGCTCCATAACATTGAGAGATACAACAACTGAGAGAAACAACAACTGACAAACTTCCAAAGCTCCAGCAAGATTAAGAATTTAAAAGGACAATATGAAAGAATACAGGGGTTAGCCCATTATCTCTAAAATCAACTCAAACATATAACTTCTAAGAATTTAACAGCGACTTCCTGAAAATTACGTGTTATTGGAGATAGCAACCCAAGAGATCTAGATATTTGTGAAGAACGAAGTCCTAGATCCACTAACTTGTTATTGAGTTTATATCATATTCAAACATATAACTTTACATGTGTATAATTGTGTGGATCTCTATCCAGCTCTTTTATATATTCATGTGTGTGTTATTTTTGTTGGACTAATAATTTAGAGTAGGGATCATAAAATCAGTCTGCATCAGCTTCAAGAGGAGCAAATTAGTATGCAACATCCTCACTTCACTGTGATAAAGGATAGGATAGGAAATGACTGCAACATTAAGATATTACAAGTAGCTTCTATTGAGGACAAATTGATGCAAATTTTAATTGAAATGGGTTTGTTTCAGCATGTAGGGTAGAGGCTGCACTTAGTTAGCAGGGGATATAGTTTATCGATCATCGGTCACTGGGTATCTAATCTGTAGGAACATACAAATCGATAAGAAAACATAGGATAAGACTATCTAAAGATACCTTCCTTGTGTGCTTCCATCCTCGTAGGTTGTCTTCACTGCAAGTAATCTCCCAAATCCTCCTGTCACTTTCAGAATGCTCCAAAATCCCATAGCTTGAGAGTTGTAGGGGGATACATGTTTGTAGTTACTTTCAGAATGATTCTTGCTCTATTTCCCCCCCCCATAATCATCTCTCTCTAGTGGAGAGTGAGACAGAAGTACTTAAATAAAGGGAAGGAATCTTTGGCTAAACTTGGATTCAACAACAAATAAACCAATGGATTACCCAACAGAACAACATATAAACCAAAACATAGAATACCATTTACATAAATAGTATATTTATGAACAAATAAAACATAACAACCAATTACTTCAGTGGTTGTCGTATGATGGCAGCAGATGTACAGTTTGCATCCTGCTACTAACATGCTTAAAAATTTAGAGGGAAGAACACCTTGTACAAGCAGAGTAAATATAGTCCACATCCTGCTACCAACATGCTTTAAAATTTAGTTTTGGGGTGGGGGCACAAATTTATGCCAATAAACCACATCCTGTGAACGATTAGCTTTCTCCTAGACCACAAACTTGTGAATAATTAGCTCTCCTTGAGTATTGTTCAGATGTAGTTTGTTTAGGAGAAACTGCGAATTGATTTTCTTCTTTTTCTTTCAAGATTTTCTAATACATCGACTATGGTTAAGAAGGACCGATAAGGTGAGGAAGGCCTAAACAACATGAATAAAGGCAACTAATAGAGATAACACTATTTGTTGGAATCAGGCAGCTATCCACAACATGTCAAGATTTCCATGAACGACTTAATTGCCTTTTCCCTCGAGAGAATGTGGATGACGAAGATGTTATCCACACACACATACACGGCGGGGGGGGGGGGGGGGGGGGGGGGGGGTTTGTGTGTGTGTGCCCGCACGAAGCAAAGGCCATTACTCTCATTCTCTCCTCTTATCTCCTCATCTCTACCATTTCCTGGACAAGTTAACCCAACATTGTTCGCAATAACATATGGATGATATAAGAGGGATATTGTGATTACCTGATGGTTGGGGTTTGCGCGTGCTTCTGGAATCGGGTTAGGGTTTAGGATCAGCCTCGTCGACGATGGTTAGGATCAGCCTCGACGATGAGAAATTAAGGGTTGGAATCTAAAACGGCCCTCGATGCCGGTATCCTAAATTCCCGCTTCTCCCCTTTCGAGCAGCGGTCGGAGACGCCGCTGAGCAGCGGTCGATTCCCGCTTCTCCCCGAATCGCTCGATTCACGAGATTCAGATACTGTACACTACGCCTGTGAGGAGGTGGAGGTCGAAGATGGCCGGGAGGAGGAGGAGGAGGCCTGAGACGAGGGTTGGGAGGAGGAGGAGGCTGGGTTGGGAAATTACTTTAGGGTTATACGAGAGGGAAATTAATTTAGGCCTGAGACGAGGGTTATACGAGAGGGTTACGCGCGCGGGTATCACGAAATTGCGAACCGCTGAGCTAAGCGTAAATGTATATATATTTCACAGCGCTTGTTTCAAACAAGCGCTGTTAAAGGCCCCCGTTTAACTGCGCTTGCAGATACAAGCGCTGTTAAAGGGTGGCCTTTAACAGCGCTTGTTTATGAAAGCGCTGTTAAAGGCCCCCTTTAACAGCGCTTGTCTGTGCAAGCGCTGTTAAAGGTCTTTCTACAAGCGCTGTGTATTATCTGTGCCTCTAATACACAGCGCTTGCAGAAAGAAGCGCTGTCTATTATCCGACCTTTAACAGCGCTTGTAGAAAGAAGCGCTGTCTATTCTCCGACCTTTAACAGCGCTTGCAAAAAGAAGCGCTGTCTATTATATGTGACTCTAATTAACAGCGCTTATAATTGGCAAGCGCTATTAAAGGTGTGCTATTAAAGGTCCTTTTTGTAGTAGTGAGCGCAGGCAGCAAGGAATCATTGTTTACAACGTGAGGTGCCGTAAGTTTCAATCTTTGGTGGAAGGCGCAAGTTACATCGAGAGACCACTACTACTTGCCAGACGACTTCTGGCCCGTGCTGATTGACGAAGACGACACTGCTACACGATCTGAGCATTCTAAACTATCTTGTTTATTATATTGTGTAGTATAGGTGTTAGTTCTTCGTAGGGGAAACTTTACCATCTGTGTTACTTTTTGGGGACCTGACGACTTTGGGAGTCGTCACGGAGGGAGAGCATCTGACTAGATTGAGAGTGTAGAGCACGTGGTGTGCGTACGAGCTAGGTGAGAGTAGATTTGAGATCTTGACTCATTGTAGCTGTACAGGATTACACATCTATCTAGTATTTGCTTTCGGGGGCTGGAGTAGGTCGTGGGGACGACCGAACCAGGGTATATCTGTGTGTATTCTGTGATTGCTATTTTATTGCCCTGACTGTGCTTATAACTGCGTGGGATTGTTCGTGGGTTGCACGAATATTTTTAATAGCCTATTGACCCCCCTCTAGGCTACGATCCAGATCCAACATTGGCTTCTTCCATTATGAGACGTTCGATGTAGTAGTTGATTTTGGGGGCAAACTAGGAAATAATCAGATAAAGCATGGGCAGGATGCATAGCGAGACAGACATGCATGAATTTTGGGGGTACCATAACAAAAATCTGTTGGCAGATGAGGGAAGAGAAAGAAATTTGAAGGATCATACAATGTATGGAAAAAATGACCCTGGAAACATGAATGACAAGCAACAACATGCTATATTGGCGTTTACTACAGCTGGAGTGCCTACAAAGATAAATCCCCCATCTTTTTAAAGATGGTGTATCTTTTATTATCATCTTCCCAAGGAAACAAACAAATTCAGCACAAGCGACACACCGACCCCTCCTCCAGTTTACAAAATTTGGTCACATATCTAGCAATTCATATATGGAAGTAGCGCTCCTCTTTCCATCCATTTTCTTTTGTGAACAAAAATGGTGAATAATATGGCTTTCTTTTCTTTACCTTTCCCGTTAACTGGTACTTTATAAAAAGCTTAATCAAGATAGATACCCAGGCTTCACACTTCCTTCCATTTTAGCTGTAAATTCTTCGAATATGTGTTCACCGTTCCTGAGTTGAGAAACAACCTTGCTGTGAAAACAAGCACTCTCTCAAAGAAAAATTGCATCAGCCATGGTAATTAAATTATCTATCAGTGAAGGGAAAATTGAGTGTTCACTCTATGTAATAAGATTTCAACGATCAGATTAAAACCACACACAAAAATCGAAAAAAGGGATATTATGAAAATGTGATACACCGAAACAGTGTGATACCCAAAAAACTGGGTATGTGAAAATGTGAGAAAAATTAGAATGATACACAAATCAATTTCCATACAATCTCCAGTTTTTTGGGTACAATCTCCAGTTTTAAGAACCAGACAAAAGAATTTATACCCACAAATTGACATTGCTATGGGTTTCAACTTGGTTTACCTGCGGGAGGTCGGGGATCGGGAGGCACAAGTTGATATAGCACAGCGACAGTATGGCTTGGGTCGAGAAGCGCTCGGGCTTGGGTCGATCGGCGCTAGGGCTTGGGTCGAGCGGTCGAAGCACACCGAGAAGAAGAGGGCATGGGTCGAGCGGAGCTAGGGCATGGGTCGAGAGGATGTAGCACAGTTGGAGAAGAAGAAGCCCTAGCGATCGAGAAGAGGGAGGGTCTGAGCCCTTGCGTGGTTGGGTTCGCGAGGGAAGAGGGAGGGGAAATTTTCGGGGTTCACGTGGGAGGAAGAGGAATGTTGGCATCATGTGGGCGTGTGGGAGGAAAGCGAAGCTGCGGAGGGAATTATGCAAAAAACGCCCGCCAGCGCAGGAAGCATCTGAGCTGTCAGCGCACCTCCATATAACTCTATATATATATATATATATATATATATATATATATATATATATATATATATATATATATATAAAAGTTAATAAATCTAATACAAAGTTCGTTCTCTCTCTTCGTTTTTCTAGAGAGAGAAGCTCCGGGCTCCCTTCGAGCGCTGGTCCCTTCGCCGGTCGCTCTGCGGCTGGCTGACGGCCGTTCGTGCGTTCAGGTGGACATCTTCGATCCTCCTCGTCGGGCGTGCGGTGGCGATCTTCGATTCCATCGTCGGGCGATTGGATCTGCGATTTTTCCGGATCTGAGAGTTGGAATCTGGCCGGAGGAAGGCGGATCTCTGGCGGTCAGCGATCGTCGATCTGCTATTGAAGCGTCTCCTCTTCTTCAGTGATCTTCATCTGATCGGATCGAGATCTCGCTTAGAGATCTCGATCCGGTGGTAAGTTCTTGATCATTGCTTTTCTTCGGTGATTCGCTTTCGTAGGTACTCTCATCTAACCCCTGCTTGGTGACTGGTGCTTTGATTTCGCACTGGTGAGGCGGTGGTCTGATGTGCCTGTTGTCGTTCTTCGGCGAAGGTGATCCTGCTGATTGTAGGTCCAGGATCTTCTGCTCGTTGATTGATTGCCGGATCACGATCTATTTTATAGATCTTGATCCTTTGGTGAGTGTTCAGGATCCCTGTTTTCCAATGCTTTTTGATTGATCCGCTTCTGCTTGATTACTTCTCTACTGTTTCCGACGATCGATATTCCGAGCAATGGAGAATGTTGATACAGTAGGAGGTTGGAACGAAGTTGCTAGGAGAAACAGTAGACCTTCAGCTCAAGGATTCAAGCGTGACAAAGCTATGAATCTTGAAGGAAAGCATGTAAAGAAAGTCGATGCCCGCAAGGTGTTTGAGAGAAGAGCGTTAAGACCAAACTTCCAGCTGAAAATTAATACCAACGCTGAGAAAAAATCGTGGGCGGATATATGCTCCAACAGCAAGATCCTGTCTAATTCCCTCAGCATGTCGTACATTGCTCCGGAGGTAGATGAAACTGGGGTTGCTGTCGCGGTTCTATTGGAAGAAATGCCGGCGGAGGGTGTTGAACGTTGGGAGAACACAGTTGTCGGCTACGTGGTAGGTGATATCCCCTATTACGGCCAAATCAAAGCTTGGGCATTGCGATCTTGGAAGACCAAAGGTGAGATTAACATCTTCTCTCGCGACAATGGCTTCTTCTTCTTCTGCTTTGAGTCCAAGGAAGACAAGGACATGGTGCTCCACGGCAGACCTTGGCTTTTCGACGGGCGCCTCGTCGTGTTGCAGAGGTGGAGTGCGGAGGTGGGCTTCGAGAGGGATTTGCTCACGGTTGTGCCAACATGGGTTCAATTTCCAAATCTACCGACCAATCTATGGACCTTGAGAATCCTCAACGCCATTGCAAGCGTCATCGGCGTCCCCATATGTCTCGATCGTGCGACGGCAAGGCTAGAGAGGATGTCGTATGCCAGGTGCCAGATCGAAGTGCACGCAGAAGACGTCCTTCCTAGATCCATCTCTGTGCAACTTGGGGATAAAGAAGTGATCGCTGTCGGGGTCAGGTACGAATGTGAACCTCCCCGTTATGTAAATTGTGTCTGTTTTGGCCATAGTCAAGGGCAATGCCCCGCTGAGAAAAATGCTGAGAAAGCGAGGGTGGCCCAGCCTGTCGTTGTTGTGGAGATTGATGGCGACTTTGGTGTGGATGAGAATGTTACCCAGGAGCGTGTTACCCTGGAGGATGCTGATGTTTGTATTAAGGGACCGGAGCTGCGTTCTTCGGATGATGCTGTTAAGAGGAAGGAGAACTGTAATATGGGGGAGGGTACATGTGTCAGAGGCGGATGAGAAATGCTGTGTGATGTTGATGAGGGAAATAGCATGTATTCTTGTAATGTCAAGGCCGTGGCGGTCGCTGATAGAGGCAGGGGTGTTAAGAATCTGGCTGCGTCCAGTTATAAAGAGAGATGTAATATTGGGGATGTATCTGAGGCCGAGCTTGCAGACGTTCAGCAAATACGAGGGGCAAATGGCAAGATCAGCAGTCTGAAAGCAGGAGCACCAGGTGCGGAATCATGATGCTCTCGATAAGCTGGATGATCTTGATATTCCAGGGGGCAATGTTAGGCGGAGCAAGATAAAAGTGATGTATACTAATGAAATAGAGCTAGCTACGCCTAGCAAGATGGGGGAAAGTGACGCCCAATGTGCTTCTAAGGAATGTAACACCTCTAATAAAATTGGGGGGGAAGGGTCAGGGGACTCGAGGACCATAGGGATCACGGCATCTGCCATTCCCTCAATCACTAAGATAACAACCCCACCTTCCAATAAGAGCACAGCCATGCCGCGGGATGACAATCCCTTCAGCGTCCTTAGATCGGGGGATAGGTATCGGAGAGGAGCCACTCTTTTGAATGATACCACTTATAACGACGAAGAGCCCGATGATATGACTATCGCTAATGATGCTTGGTATGAGGAACAAGAGGAACTGAAAGTAAAAAGTAAAGAAAAGAAAAAAGCCAAGAGCAATGGGGGCGGGGTCTCATTAAAAGGAACTCGTAAAAGCACTAGAATTAATAAGGATGTGGAGCACCCTTCATGCTCCATGCAATGACTATTCTCATTTGGAACACTCGGGGGCTTAATAACGTCGCTAGACGTAATGAGCTCAAATTCCGAGTTCGCAAGCACACCCCATCTATGATTGGTCTTCTTGAAACTAAAGTTGTTGCTGATAAGGCTCATCGAATCCTTAAATGTTTCCCTAAAAATTGGATGTCTATTGATAATCGTGCCTCTCATCGTAATGGACGCATCGTTATTATCTTCAATCCAGATGTTTGGAAGTGCATGGTTGATGAGATGACGGCACAGCATATATCCATGAAATGCATTAACGTTGCGGGGTTTACTATGATGGCTACCATTGTCTATGCTTTCAATTCTCATCAAGACCGTAGATCCCTTTGGAAGGACATTGTGGTTTCTGCCTCCAAATATAAAAATACCCCTTGGATTATGGGGGGTGACTTTAACTGCGTCAGATATTCTGTGGATAAAGTTGGGGGCAGGGCGATTGATGGTCACATTGTTGATGAGTTCAATGTTTGTATTAACTCTAGTGCTCTCTTGGAACTCAAAACTATCGGTAACGCTCTGAGTTGGTCCAATCGAAGCATTGGACAACGTTGTATCATGGCCACTCTGGATCGCTCTTTTTGCAATAGTTCCTGGATGGATGTGCTCACGTCCTCTTACTGTGAATATAGTGCTGGGGGTACTAGTGATCATTCCATGCTTATCATCCACACCCAACAGGCTGAGGGGTCCGATCCTAAACCGTTTAAATTTTTCAATGCTTGGCAGCGTAGTCCTGAGTATCTCAATGTTGTGAAGGACAACTGGAGTATTAGGGTGGATGGTTGTCCGATGATTAGACTTGTTGCCAAACTTAAGAATCTAAAAATGGGGCTTAAAAGGTTTGGGGTGGCTTTTAGAGATGCAAATGATATCTCTAGGATCCGGTCTGAACTTGATGTCATTCAGAATAATGCTAATCTGGGTTCATGTGCCGAGTTGCAAAAGAATGAGCATGACCTTATAAAGCGGTTGGCTGAAGCTATTGATATTGAAGAATCTATTCTTAAGCAGAAAAGTAGGAAAGATTGGTTACATCTTGGTGATAGAAACTCCCGGTTCTTCTATTCGGCAATGAAGGCTAGGCAAAGCCATAATAACCTTGGGCATCTTATTTCGACTGATGGCTCTCATAATAAATCTTTTGAGTTACTTAAAGTTGATGCACCTAACTTCTATTCCAGCTTATATAATCAGAATGATTACTGGAGGGTCTTTCCTTGTCTTACCACCAAAAGAGTTCTCACTTCTAATGCTGCTAATTGGGTGGAAAGGCCTGTGAGTGCCGAGGAAGTTAAAACCGCTGTTTTTCAAATTGGGGCTGACAAAGCCCCTGGCCCCGATGGTTTCAATGGGTTTTTCTATCATAACTCTTGGGATATTATCAGCAAAGATGTTATCAACGCTGTTCTCAATTTTTTCAGATCTGGGAAAATATATCAGCAGATTAATCACACATTCCTCACTCTCATTCCTAAGGGTGCTAATGCTTCTGAGCTTGGAGATTATAGACCGATATCTTGTTGCAATGTTATATACAAGATCATAAGCAAAATTATATGCAACTGTTTGAGCAGAGCTGTTATTGAACTCATTTCTCCTAACCAAGCTGCATTCCTACAAGATCGGTTGCTTGCTGATTGCGCTCTACTTGCTCATGAACATATTAGGGGATTCAATAATCCCATGGGAGCTCGGGCCTGCCTTAAACTGGACCTTCGCAAAGCCTTTGATAGCGTTAACAGAGAATTTGTCTATTATATGCTGCATCGGATGGGTTTCAAGCACAAATTTATTAGTTGGATTTGCGAGTGTATATCCACCCCTTCCTTATCTGTTATGATAAATGGGTCCCTTTATGGCATGTTCCATTCTAATAGGGGGCTGAGGCAAGGAGATCCGCTATCTCCCTATCTTTTTGTGATTGTCATGGAGGCCTTCTCCCTCCTCATGGCCAAGGCCAATGCCACTAGAAGCATCATGCCTATGAATAGAGTTGGGGCTGTCACTCACCTTCTCTTTGCTGATGATCTGTTGGTTTTTTGTCGTGCAAACACTAAATCTTTTGATGGGCTTAGAGATCTTCTTGATATGTTTAAGTCCTTCACTGGGCTTGAGGTGAATTGGAACAAAAGCGCTGGCATTTTTAGTAAAGGCGTACAGGGCCCTGGTAGTCTTGCTGATATTTTGGGTATTCGTCGTGTTCAATCTCTATCCACTTATTTGGGTCTTCCACTATCCCCCAAATACCCGAATGCTTCCATGTATAGTCGGCTGCTGGATAAATGCAAGAACAGATTGCAGAGATGGTCCTCATCACTTCTATCCATAGCTGGTCGCATTGAACTTGTCAGATCCGTTATATATGGCATGATTAGCTTCTGGATGCAGGCCATCTGAATGCCTAAATCTGTTCTTTGTTCGCTTACTACCATATGTAGAAAATTCATCTGGGGGAATAATCACCTTTGGGCATGGAATGATATGTGTGCCCCTAAGCATGAAGGGGGAGTGGGGATCAGAAGCTTCGATGAGCTCAATAATGCTTATGGTATCAAGTTGATGTGGCGTATGCTTACTCATAAGGGGATTTGGGCGGCTCATATGAGGAGCCAGTATTTGGGCTGTACGAGTTTGTTTCAGGCCAAAGCTCATCCTATGCAGTCTGGCACCTGGAAATTCATTCTACATTGTCGTGAGTTCACAAAAAAGCTCACCAAGCGTGATATCAGGGATGGTGCTTCTACTTTCTTTTGGTATGATAATTGGCTACCCTGTGGCCCTCTTAGTGATTCTTATGAGGTCCCTACTGGAGAGGAGATGAAAATGGTTAGTGATTATTGGTCCCCTGAGGGATAGGTCGATAGTAGTTCTCTCATCCCTGTTCGCCATCTCATTGAGGCGGTGACATTGACTACGGGCAACGACGGTTGGTCTTGGGCTTCGAAATCTCCCTCTCTTCACAATGCTTGGGATGGTTCGAGGGTTCTTAGGCCTCTATTTCCCTATTACAAAGTGGTTTGGTTTCAGGGACACATTCCCAAGATGGCTATCACTCTCTTACGAGCTTTCCATGGGAAACTCCTTACCCGTGATAAGCTCGTGCAATGGGGAGTGCCTACTTCACCCTACTGTGTCTTATGCTCTGACAATATTCATGAAAATATTAATCATATATTTTTTGAGTGTAGCTACACTAATTACCTCCTTTGCAGGAGTTTTTTGAAATTCGGAGTCACCACTACTTTGCCATCTTCTCTTGCGGGAATTGGTGATATGATCCTCTCTCAGTTCCATTTAAATGACAACATGGGTAGATTGGCCAAGACAGTCATTGCAACACTGATTTGGCATATATGGAGAGAGCGTAATAGGAGGATATTTGAGGGCACTAGCCAGATGCAGACTCATCTTTTTGAGGATATTGCTGAGGATGTCAAAATTGCCTTGAGGCATGTGGACTGTGTTGAATATTGGACTCCCCGGATTTGGTTTTGGATGATGAGCAAACATAAATAATTCATGAACTAACAATTTGTGAGCGCAGTATTGGAGATCGTCGCCAATTTCGCGAGAACAATCCAAGCGACATCTCAAGACTTCTCAAAGCTCGTATTCATTGCCTAAAGCTGTGTTGAAGCCTTTGGACCGTTTTGGAAGGCATGAAGAATTGATCGAAGCTCTCGAAGACCGTTCATTAAGGTTTTATTTATAGTCTTTTAGCTTCGATCTATAGAATGTTAAGCCTTGAGTATATCTTACGATTCTATCTTCATAACGCTCATATCGTAGCTCTAGGATCTTAGTACAAGTCCATTCTAACTTCCTCGAAGCATCGCGCTTCGATTCGGACTTGTTTGTGCATGTTAGTTGGTACAAGAAGAAGTACTGACCGACTAGATGGTGATCTAGTCGGTCAGCAAAGCTTCTTGGACCGACTAGTTTGAGTTAATCTTTTCTTGTTCAGTACTGTTTACAGTTAGTCGGTCTACGTTGACTCACCGACCGACTAGTTTGTGAACTAGTCAGTCAGTGATGCTTCTTTGACCGACTAGTTGTGATTTACTGTACATGCCAAATTTCTCCTAAGCTACTGTTTATCGTTAGTCGGTCTAAGAACGTTTGGTGACCGACTAGTTGATAATCTAGTCGGTCAACATTTGTTCTTGGACCGACTAAGTCAATTTGTATTAAGACTATTTGTTTTTGCCTCTTAGTCGGTCTACGTTCACTGACTGACCGACTAGTTGTGAAACTAGTCGGTCAGAAAGTCTTCTTGGACCGACTAGATTTCTAGGTCTGAAATTCAATCACTTCTCAGTTCTTCACTTAGTCGGTCCATGTTGTTTGACTGGCCGACTAGTTGATGAACTAGTCGGTCAGTGGTTGTTCTTTGACCGACTAGTTGCCTCAGATTTCTAACCGTTGGGATTTGACCTAACTCGTTTTTATGGGACCCTATAAATACGAACCTAGGTCATTTCTCTAGGAAAAAGAGCTGCCATTAAGAGATTCATTGAGATTGAAAGAGATAGCCATTCTAACTCATTTCCAAAGCTCTCTTCCTCACAAGAAATCCATTCTCTCACTTTCTAGATCTAGAATCCATCTTGAGGAAGTTTGTTCTTGGTGAGCCCTTCAAGCTCTAGCTTGATTCAAGTCTCCAAATCACTCCTAGGCACCCATTGCTGGTCATTTCTCTGGTGCTAGGTCTTGGTGACTTCATCTTCCTCAAATCCCTCCTTGCACCTATTTGGTAAGAAAACTCAAGGTATAGGATTTTGTGGTAAGATTGTTTATTTCATTATAAACTCATTTATATTGCTTATTGATTCTCTCGGTTGTGAGAGAAGGTTGTGATCCCGGGTTGTGGGATTCACTATTGCCATTGCATGTATGATTTGATCTTGTGAAGGTTTTTCACAAGATATCATAGTGGAAATCTTGGGTTAGGGTTTCTAACCTAAGTATCCGGAGGGGATCCGGGTGGTTGGGACGTAGGATCACTGGGAACAAGTCGGGGAGACTTGGGTGGATCCGAACCCAGTAACATCTTTTGTTAGCATTGTTAATTTTGTTGTTGTCATTCAATTTAAGCTTCCGCAAATTGATTTGGTAGTTGTTTGCACGATAATTAGGAATTATACTCCTTGTTATTTTTAAAGTACTATTCACCCCCCTAGTACTTGTGCAGTAGCTTGTAGGGCATTACATTTGGTATCAGAGCCAGATACTTAGCTATGTCTGCCAACGACAACAAGACCGTTCGTCCACCTGCGGATTATGGATCCTTCAGGAACCGTGAAGGAGCGTCTTCGGTCATGGAAGGACATTCCTCGACTAGGCCTCCATTCTTCAACGGCGTCAATTATGGATATTGGAAATGCCGGATGGAAACGTTCCTCCGGAGCGCCTCCTTGTGGAGAATTACCATGTCGGAGTACAATGTGCCTACCGAAGAAGATTTCGACAAGTGGACCACCGCGGAGGTCGCCGCGGAGATTGCAAATGCCAAAGCTATGAATGCTCTACAATGTGCATTGGAACCCGAAGATTTTAATAAGATATGCACATGTAAGAGTGCATATCAAATTTGGAATTCGCTCCTCATTTTGCATGAAGGAACGAGTCGGGTAAGAGATTCTAAACTCGTGGTAGTCAATAGAGATTACGAATTGTTTCATATGGAACAGGGAGAAAAGATGAAGGAGTATTATGCTCGCTTTGTCGACATAATGAACGAGTTGGAAGCTCTCGGCAAAACCTACACCCAAAAGGAGAAGTGTTCGAAGCTTATCGAAGGACTTCCTTCTTCTTGGGAGAAACGTACATTCGCCATCGAGGAAGGTAATGACATGAATAAGTATAACGTAGTTCAATTGATGGGTACTTTGATGTCATACGAGGTATGCAAAGATAGCAAGGTGAAGTTACAAGAAAAGATGAAGTCCTATTTGAACCAAGACGTGCCTATGAAAAAGGCGATTGCATTCAAGGCGGCTTCATCCACCTCTACCGATGATGAGGACTCGGAAGAAGAAATGGACATGGAATCCATTGCACTCATGGCAAAGAAGTTCAATCGCTTCTTCCGAAAGGGTAACTTCAAACAAAAATCTAAATTTACTTCTACTAACGCCTCTCCACCTTTGTGCTTTAAATGCAATAAGCCAGGACACATCAAAGCGGATTGTCCTCAAAACAAGCAAAAGGAGAAGTGGAAGGCGCCGAAGTTTGACAAGTCCAAGAAGTACAAAAAGGGGTACAAAAAGGGGCTTGTCGGAGCAACATTCACCGACTCCGAGGATTCCTCAAGCGAAGAGTCAGATGATGAGAAGGTGGAGCAAGCACACGCGTGCTTCATGGCAAGAGAGGAGCATGATCAAGGATCTTCCTCCTCCGATGATAGCGACAACGAAGGCGATGAGGTAACTATGGATGATCTTAGGAATGCTAACTCTCAACTATGGTCCAAATACACTAAATTAGTAAATAGATATACTAAAGTAAAAGATGACCTAGCTTGCATTCAAACCTCGCCTAAGACTATCATCACCAACAACGACACCATTGTTGAAGAGTTAAGAAATGAGATTGTTAATCTCAAATCTAAACTTGAACATGTTAGCATTGAAGATCCGGAAGAACATAGGATAGCGGATTTGACTTCTCAAAACTCGACTTTGAGTATTGAGAATGAGATTCTTAAATCTCGTGTTTATGTGCTCACATCGCAAGTATCCAATTTGGATACTTCTATGCGTTCTCTCAAAGAGAAATATGAGAACACATTAGGCCGAATTAATAAATTCAATAAGGGTAAGGACCATTTGGATAAAATCCTAAGTGACTTACTTCCGGCCAATCACCACATTGGCTTGGGGTATACGATGGGATGTCCATCCAAATCGGCCACTACTTTTGTTAGGCCAACTTCCGGTGACTCTACGAGTGGTAGCAAACACTCTATTGGTAGTTCTTCTACCAATGGTGCTTCCACCTCGTCCACACCCTCTTTCGGAAAGAAACCCACTTTGGGTGGACCTCCAAAGAAGGGGTATGCTTATATGTACACCAATACCATGCCACGTATGAACACACGTCCTACTCCACCGGCTCACACATATGATGATTTCTATGCTACGCGTTCACGGGCACGTGCACACCATGTGAGACACCCTCACGCACGTGTTCCTCCACATGCATATGTTCACCCACATCATCGTATGAATTACTATCCGCATGCACCATTCCATCATGTTCCTTATGCCTATCCACAACATGCATCACGTAGAAATCAACGTCGCATGCATGCACCCAATAGGATGAGGGCTCCCAAGATTTTCACTATTTGGAGCCCAAAGGACACAAGCATGGATGAAAAACAAGTTTACATGAATGCTTATTTTTCAGATGTTGTGCATAGTAGAAATTATGTGGGGAAGTCTAAGTCCAATTGGACTTGGCTTCCAAAGGTCTAACCTTTGAGGACCCAATGACCTTGGGTACCATGATATGAAATTTTCTATCTTTAGGTACTCAAGGAAAAGAAAAAGAAAAGGAGCAACAAATTTAAATTTAGCTCCAAAGGGAATTGGATACTCGATAGCGGGTGTTCAAAACACATGACGGGCGATGCTCAATTGCTTTCCGGAGTGGTGCCCATTGCTAATGGGAACCGGGTAGTCTTTGGAGGCAACGAGAGCGGAACCATCGTCGGTGTTGGTAAAGTGGGTAACCCGTCTAAACCCTTAATTAGTGATGTTTTTCTAGTTAATGGTTTAAATCATAATCTTATTTCAATAAGCCAACTTTGTGACAAAGGTTACAAAGTTAGCTTTGCGAAAGGATTGTGTCATATTTTGAATGATAATAATAATTTATTATTTTCCGGCACACGCCATAAAGATATTTATATTTTTGATCTTCCTAAGTCATATGAACAATGTCTCGTTGCCAACACAAGTGAACAACACTTATGGCATCGACGCTTTGGACATGTGAACTTTGGAACACTTTATAAGCTTTCAAAATTAAATTCCATTAAAGGTTTTCCGAAGCTCGTTTTTGAAAAGAAAAGTTTTTGTGATTCTTGTCAACGTGGCAAGCTTCCTAAATCTTCATTTAAACCTAAGAAAAGCATTTCTACTAAACGGCCACTAGAGCTATTACATCTAGATTTATTTGGGCCAACTAGAGTTGCTTCATTAGGAAATGCAAGATATGGACTTGTCATCGTCGATGATTATTCTAGATTTACATGGGTATTCTTCTTATGTAATAAAAATGAAGCTTTTGAAAACTTCACAATATTTGTGAAGAAAGTACAAAATCTCATCGGAACCACCATTGTCACTATTCGTAGTGATCATGGGGGTGAATTTGAGAATGAGTCTTTCTCAAATTTTTGTGATGATCTTGGAATTACTCACACGTTTTCTTTCCCTCGTGCACCTCCTCAAAATGGTGTTGTTGAGAGGAAGAATAGAACGCGTGTGGAGTGTGCTCGCACTATGCTCGAAGATAGTCAACTTGGTCATCAATTTTGGGCGGAAGCGGTACACACCGCTTGTTATGTGTTTAATAGAATACTTTTGAGGCCCGGCACCAAACAAACTTGCTATGAATTGTTGTTTGGTAGATTGCCTCAAGTTAAACATTTTCGTGTTTTCGGCGCAAAATGTTTTATTAAAAACACATATGATAATTTGGACAAGTTTGATCCTAGATCGGATGAGTGGATATTTGTTGGGTATTCCTCACGTAGCAAAGCCTACCGGATATACAACAAAAGATCCTCTACGATCGAGGAATCACTACATGTCTCTTTTAATGAGAATTTTACTACTTCTAGAATTTCAAATGATGATGATTCTATGGATGTTTTATGTGATTCGTTTGAAAATTCTAAGTCTATTGATTCAATAGATTCTATTGATACTAACCCGACTAATGAAGTTGTTGAGAATGTTCCTAGTGATCAAGGTATTCCCAAGCGGCTTCATACCGTTCGCGACCATCCCCATGAGCAAGTCATTGGCAATATTCAAGATAGAGTCAAGACGAGATCGCAAGTCCACCACTTCGCCAATTGTGCCTTTGCCTCATCGATAGAGCCAAAGAATATAGTTGAAGCGTGCGAAGATAGTGCTTGGATCCTTGCCATGGAGGAGGAACTCATTCAATTCGAGAGGAATGAGGTATGGGAGCTTGTTCCTTTGCCATCGAAGAACCACACCGTCATAGGGACAAAGTGGATCTTCAAGAACAAAACCGACGAAAACCAAGTCGTCGTCCGGAACAAAGCTCGGTTAGTAGCTCAAGGCTATCGACAAGAGGAAGGTATCGATTTCGAAGAATCCTTCGCTCCGGTAGCTAGATTAGAATCAATTAGACTATTATTGTCTTTTGCATGCCATAAAAATTTTAAATTATTTCAAATGGATGTTAAAAGTGCATTTCTAAACGGAGATGTCGTTGAGGAAGTTTACGTTTCTCAACCTCCGGGCTTCATAAATGAAAATTTTCCAAATCATGTTTTTAAACTAAAGAAAGCTCTTTATGGTTTGAGACAAGCTCCTCGAGCTTGGTATGATCGCCTAAAGAATTTTCTTTTGGATTTGAATTTTAAAATGGGCGAAGTTCGATTCTACACTTTTTATTAAGCATGCGAATAATGATATTCTATTAGTTCAAATTTATGTTGATGATATCATTTTCGGTGCTACTAACTTCACTCTTTGCGAAGAGTTTTCTAATGTTATGAAGGAACAATTTGAGATGAGCCACATGGGCGAACTCAAATATTTCTTAGGTCTCCAAATTCGCCAATTGAACGATGCAATCTTCATCCACCAAACGAAATACACGGTGGAGTTGCTAAAGCGATTTGGAATGGAGAATGCCTCCGGGAAAAAGACTCCTATGAGCACTACAACGCATCTTGATAAAGATACGGGCGGAAAAGACGTAGACATTCGTCTATATCGAGGTATGATAGGTAGTTTACTTTATCTTACCGCAAGTAGGCCCGATATTATGTTTGCCGTTTGTATTTGTGCTCGTTATCAGTCTCAACCTAAGGATTCTCACTTAGTAGTGGTTAAACGTATTTTTCGCTATCTAAGTTACACTTTAGATTTTGGATTACTTTATCCGAAATCTAGCACATATGAGTTAGTCTCATATAGTGACGCTGATTATGCGGGATGCAAATCCGACAGGAAGAGTACTAGTGGCACTTGCCATTTTCTAGGAAATTCCCTTGTCTCTTGGTTTTCCAAGAAGCAAAATTCGGTATCACTTTCAACCACCGAGGCGGAATACATTGCCGCCGATGCCGCTTGTGCCCAGGTTCTTTGGATGAGACACACACTGAAGGATTTTGGTATTCATTATGATACTAGCCCTATCATGGTGGATAACCAAAGTGCTATTTGTCTTTCAAAGAATCCGGTGCACCATTCCCGATCTAAACACATAGATGTCCGACACCATATTTTAGATGATCATGTCGCTAAAAAGGACATCATATTAGTGTTCATTGAAACCCAAAAGCAAATCGCCGATATTTTCACGAAACCCCTAAAGGAGGACTCCTTTGTGCGGTTGCGTCGAGAATTGGAGATTATGGGTGAATCCGAGATATAGGATTCATGTTTCATTCAATTATCTTGCATGCTATTATATTTCGCGATATTTCGTTCATGCTAGATTTATTGAATTTTTGGGGATTTTATGTGATATGTTTGAATTTTTTTTGTTTGAATTCTTATTTGAATGTCGTCTTTGAGATTTCGATGTTTTATGGGGTAGTTTAGATGACTTATGAGAGAGTTAAGATGTTTCGTCTAAGTGTTTTATGGAGAGAACTCATTTATCAACTTTTGGACTCTTCTAGTCGGTTTCAGTTCATCAGCCAACCGACTAGATGCACATCTAGTCGGTCAGCTAGTGAACTCAGACCGACTAGTTCAAGCTTTGAACTTTCCCTTTCATTGACTTCTTTTAGTCGGTCACAGTTCACTTACCGACCGACTAGATTGAAAACTAGTCGGTCAGTGATTATAATGTGACCGACTAACTCTAGCCCTAGAATTTTCTGTTTGCCTCTGTTTCGACTTAGTCGGTTTAAGCTCATTGACCGACCGACTAGATCGTAATCTAGTCGGTCAGTGCTTGAACTGTGACCGACTAAGTGCTCTAGGGCAGTCGCGTCTTTTCGCATTCTCGACCGACTTAATCTCACTCTATCCGATCGTTTTGCATTCTAGTCGGTCTTCTTCATATCTCCAGCTCGAAAAACCCCCTAGCCCCGATCGTGACCCCTCGTATTCCTGTCGTTCTCCGGCCGTATTTCCGGCCATCTCCGCCGCCAGTCACCGTCGACCACTCCCCTAGGTATCTCCCTCCTTCCTAGGTCGTTGTTCACCTCTAGGGTTTGTCATAGAACTTGTTTTTCATCTCTAGGGTTTCGGATTTCACTCTTTGAGCTTAGGTTGTTTTAGGTTCTAGGGTTTAAGCTTAGGATTGCGTGATCTTATCATACGTCGCTTGATTGTACTCGTTGTGCCGTGATCATGGCCAGAACGAGACTCCCGATTACCTCTTCTGGGGCATCCCCCATGACCATAGAGGCCGCGACCGCTTCGACCCCTCCTAAGCGTAGGGCCAAGACCACTCGACCCCCCTCTTCGTCTTCAACTCCATTGAAGAGGAAGAGGACGTCCAAGCCCAAACCTACCGGCCAATCTTCCAAGCCCAAACCCAAACCCAAGAAGTTCCGTGCACCTACCCCTCCTGGTGAGCGCTCAGCTAGTGATTCCGAGGATGATTCCGAGGAAGAATACACCCCTGAGCATCCCGAGAAGGCACCCACTCCACCCCCTCCTCCACCTCCTCCTAAGACCCGTAAGGCTAAGGGTAAAGGTCCGATGCCAGTCGGCGGTGTTGATATATCGTTGTGTCGCGACGACCCTCAGTGTCTAGCGGCTTACAACCATATAGAGCATTGCCCACTGCTGTTGGAGCATTACGTTCAGTTTTCTGATTTTCTTGGCCTTGCTGATCTGCTATCCTATAGTGGCCTATTGGACTACCTTAGATTTGACCCTAAGGCGAACCCTAGACCCTATCCTCGCCTGGTCAAATTATTCTATGCCAATCGTGTCCGGGGTCAGTACGGTGAGACTCGCTCCATCGAGACTTCTGTTTTGGGGACTCCGATAGTCCTCACGGCAGAGATCTTGGGGGAGCTGATAGGTTTCTTGTCGTGTGGCCTCCTCCCATCTGACATCTCTGTTGACGATATCTCCTCCCTCGATCAGCCGACCCTCGCTGAAATCTTCCAGGTTATCCCCCCTGCGTTCATTGGCGTCCCTTCCAAATCATTCAAGCCGAATGCTTGGGTGATTAACCTGATCTTGAAATCCTGCCTTCTTCCCAAGTATGGATCTTCTTCACTTCCATCTCAGCCGTTTCTGAAATTGATATACGCTCTGTTCATGGGTAGTGAGATTAATTGGGCTCGCATTATACTCGATAAGATGGACTCTTTCGAGTGTATTCACAAGACCACTAAATCTGCGCATATCCCGTACCCATGTCTGTTGACCTTGGTTTTCCGTTATTTCCGTGTCACTCTGCTTCCTGACGATGAGCGTCCTCTTGGTCCTCCACTGAACGCGACGACCGTAAAGAAATCTCTTGCGGCACTCCGTCACGTGCAGCGGACGACTCCTTCTGCGTCTCAGGGCACTACTTCTGCAGCTGCTGCTTCTCGACCTCCCACCACACTTGATGATGTTGTCCGGTTACTTCGTCGGCACGAGTCTCGGTTGGCTCGTACCGAGGAGGTGGTTTGCCGTATGGCTAGTTTGATGGGCGTCCAGCTTCCTCCTCCTGTTTCTGAGGATGAGTAGATGGATGATGAGGATATCGATGAGCTTGTCACCTCCCTTGCTCGTGGCGCTGAGGGCACTGCTGCTGCTGCTGCTACCACATCTGCTCCTGGAGCTGGCACCTCTTCCGGTGCTCCAGAGACTTCTGCACCAGTGGATCAGACTTCTGATGCTGCTGCTGCTCCTGCTGACGACCCTGCTCCTGTTCTGCCTACTGTTGTTCCTGTTGATACCCCAGCCGATGAGCCTGTCGTCGCTGTTTCCACTCCTGCCCCGACGATCCCGTCTATTGACACGCCTCTCCTCCCAGCAGAGCCTGAGTCCACTCCCTCGACTGGACCCATGGAGACTGCTGATCCTGCCACTTCCTCGTGATCGTCTGTTTCGAGGCCTCTCCTGTGATCTTTGGATGATGCATCTTGTTGAGAGTGTTTTAGGTTAGGATGGGATGGAGTTTGGGTGTTGTTTTGATGTGTTTTGATATGTTGGATGTCGGTGTATGTGATGTATTTTGGTTGTTGATGACGGTACTCTTGTGTACTTGTTGTACCTTTTTGATGTTGATGTTGCACTTGATATGATGTAATCGATGTGATTTTTGGATGTACCCATGGTATTCATATATATATACATCGATGTTCTTTTTGTTTTACTTCGTCGTGCACATTTAATATTCATTCAATGTCTATGTTATGTGAATTCATCGCTCGACGCTTAAAAAGTTGGTTAAATAGATTATATTTCTATGATTGTATAGAATTGTTTTCCATGCACAAATTTAACCAAGAATATTGAATATTGGAGAGTTTGTTTCTTTATTCAATAAATGAAAAACTATTTGGTATTTTAGACGGATTTAGTTTTCATTTTTTTTGATAATGGACAATTTGGCACACCTTGATTTGATTTCATCACGTTTCCCTTGGTTTCAATTAGGTCCACCGTCAATATCTACGACTCCCGATGTTGGATTTTCCTTTTTCCTAGTTGTTGTCGTTGTATGCCCCCCATTTTTGGGATAATGCCAAAGGGGGAGAGATAATGATAATAAATAGGGGTAAATGAAAATTTAACTCAATTTCCAAGAATCTAATTTGATGTGTTAGATTCAGGGGGAGTTAAGATATATATAAGGATTTTCAAAATCCGATATTTCAAAAATCGATTCTCGTTATATATCTTACTCGTCTAATTGATGCAATTTATATATATTCATTTTGGAATTAACGTGTCATCAATGCAGGGGGAGTAAGTATTTTACATTTGAATCATTATTTTTTATTATTATTTATGTTGGTTTGTCATCACCAAAAAGGGGGAGAATGTTGAATATTGGACTCCCCGGATTTGGTTTTGGATGATGAGCAAACATAAATAATTCATGAACTAACAATTTGTGAGCGCAGTATTGGAGATCGTCGCCAATTTCACGAGAACAATCAAAGCGACATCTCAAGACTTCTCAAAGCTCGTATTCATTGCCTAAAGCTTCGTTGAAGCCTTTGGACCGTTTTGGAAGTCATGAAGAATTGATCGAAGCTCTCGAAGACCGTTCATTAAGGTTTTATTTATAGTCTTTTAGCTTCGATCTATAGAATGTTAAGCCTTGAGTATATCTTACGATTCTATCTTCATAACGCTCATATCGTAGCTCTAGGATCTTAGTACAAGTCCATTCTAACTTCCTCGAAGCATCGCGCTTCGATTCGGACTTGTTTGTGCATGTTAGTTGGTACAAGAAGAAGTACTGACCGACTAGATGGTGATCTAGTCGGTCAGCAAAGCTTCTTGGACCGACTAGTTTGAGTTAATCTTTTCTTGTTCAGTACTGTTTACAGTTAGTCGGTCTACGTTGACTCACCGACCGACTAGTTTGTGAATTAGTCGGTCAGTGATGCTTCTTTGACCGACTAGTTGTGATTTACTGTACATGCCAAATTTCTCCTAAACTACTGTTTATCGTTAGTTGGTCTAAGAACGTTTGGTGACCGACTAGTTGATAATCTAGTCGGTCAACATTTGTTCTTGGACCGACTAAGTCAATTTGTATTCAGACTATTTGTTTTTACCTCTTAGTCGGTCTACGTTCACTGACTGACCGACTAGTTGTGAAACTAGTCGGTCAGAAAGTCTTCTTGGACCAACTAGATTTCTAGGTCTGAAATTCAATCACTTCTCAGTTCTTCACTTAGTCGGTCCATGTTGTTTGACTGACCGACTCGTTGATGAACTAGTCGGTCAGTGGTTGTTCTTTGACCGACTAGTTGCCTCAGATTTCTAACCGTTGGGATTTGACCTAACTCGTTTTTATGGGACCCTATAAATACGAACCTATGTCATTTCTCTAGGAAAAAGAGCTGCCATTAAGAGATTCATTGAGATTGAAAGAGATAGCCATTCTCACTCATTTCCAAAGCTCTCTTCCTCACAAGAAATCCATTCTCTCACTTTCTAGATCTAGAATCCATCTTGAGAGAAGTTTGTTCTTGGTGAGCCCTTCAAGCTCTAGCTTGATTCAAGTCTCCAAATCACTCCTAGGCACCCATTACTGGTCATTTCTCTGGTGCTAGGTCTTGGTGACTTCATCTTCCTCAAATCCCTCCTTGCACCTATTTGGTAAGAAAACTCAAGGTATAGGATTTTGTGTTAAGATTGTTTATTTCATTATAAACTCATTTATATTGCTTATTGATTCTCTCGGTTGTGAGAGAAGGTTGTGATCCCGGGTTGTGGGATTCACTATTGCCATTGCATGATTGATTTGATCTTGTGAAGGTTTTTCACAAGATATCATAGTGGAAATCTTGTGTTAGGGTTTCTAACCTAAGTATCCGGAGGGGATCCGGGTGGTTGGGACGTAGGATCACCGGGAACAAGTCGGGGAGACTTGGGTGGATCCGAACCCAGTAACATCTTTTGTTAGCATTGTTAATTTTGTTGTTGTCATTCAATTTAAGCTTCCGCAAATTGATTTGGTAGTTGTTTGCACGATAATTAGGAATTATACTCCTTGTTATTTTTAAAGTGCTATTCACCCCCCCCCCCCCTCTAGTACTTGTGCAGTAGCTTGTAGGGCATTACAGACTGGACGCAGGATGATGCTGGAGCTTCCCCTTCTAATTGGAGCCTTTTAAATTAGCTTTGTATATTCTTGTACTTTGTATTCTTTTGGGTTCTACGGATAGCGGGAGGTGCTATGTTTTGGTTAGGGTGATGGCGCCTGTGCCTAACTCTACCTCACATGCTTCCTTCTTCCATCCGTGAGAATCTTGTACCCTTTTGTGATATCAATAAAGACGCAAAGCATATTCTCCAAAAAAAGTTAATAAATCTTAATAAGTTGTAAGAGAATCTTAATTTAAAATCCTAACAATCAAAATCTTAATATCTTAACAATCAATATCTTAATTTCTTAATATCTAAATAAATCCTAACAACTAAATCCTAATTATATCGTAACTAACCCCCATTTCATCCCATGTTCTACATGCGGATAACTTGAGCCCGTTCTCATCCCACAACTCACACACGCAAGGATCTAATCCTAACCAAATCAAAGCCACGTACACAACAACTCCCCCCATCGAATCTCTCCCCTTGCGCACGTCTCGTGCATGCAATCGTAACAGCCCATGCCCCTCATCTTCGCGTTCATCCTCTCCTTCTTCTTCATAAAACCCCATGTCATCTCATTGCGTGCGGAGCCCTAACGTAACCCTCAGCCCATGTACACAACTCCTACAGATCTCCCGTACTCACCCACATCCTCACCCGCAATCACCTCAAGCCCACAGATCTGATCGGATCTCACCAGCGAACCAGTGCACGATCTCCTGCATGATACGCGAACGATCCACGTAATTTTCTCGCCGCTCATTCTCCTTCATATCCTTCTTCTCCCTCTTCTTCATAAAACCCACGACCAGCCATCAAACGCAGCATCCCCCACAACCTAAACCCCATGGCGACTACTCCCTCAAAACCCAAGCTCGCCCGCCTCGTACACCTCCTCCTCCTCCTCCCGCCGTCCACGACAACCCAAGCCTCTGCCTCCTCTTCGTCATTTCCTGTCACCCCAGCCACCATCAACCCCAACGAGCCATCTCCTTCGTTCGCATAACTCAAGCTCCTCTTCCTGTCGTCCGACACCCACCGACTCCTCTCCTAACTGTGCCGCCGACCATCTCTCTGTCGACGATATCCCTCCGACCTCATAACCCCCACAGCACCGATCCACTCTCCTCAGAACTTCTGCGGGCCCCTTCCATCGAAACTTTGTTCACAGCCCCGCCACTCAAGTTTTCGACCCCTGTAACCCTCCAATGCTGTTGCTGAAGCCACACCCCAGCTCTGGCAACCTTCAGATGCCGCAAACCCATCTCCACCTCTCCATCGCCTTCACCCCAACTCCAACGTCCACAGAGAATTCCGACACCGCTGCAGACAAGCCGACGTCGTCGACAACACGCAATGCCACCCTACTGCACCACCGCTCCATGCTGTCGTCGTTTGCCGCCCAGACCTCCACTGCAGTGCCCCGACCTTCGCCGCTGCTGCTGCAAGTCATACGAGGATTAAACGAAAACACGTAAGTTTGCAATAATCAGATGTTAGTTTAATAATACAGCATGTTATAATAGTTAGTAATTATTAGATGTTAGTTTATTATTTTATTATTATTTTTTAATATCAGTTTTATAAACTATCAATAATTATATTAGATATTAGTACATTAATAATCAGATGTTACTGTTATATATTATATAACAGTACGTTAATTTTAAACCTAATAATGTAGTATACATATAATTTAGGATGTTATGTATACAGTATATTATTAGTATGTTACCAGTATGTTACCTTTCTAATAACTTAGCAAAATGTATGTATCACAGTATATATAGTATATATAAGTAGTAATAATAGTCGTATTACATTATATAGTAGTACGTTGTCTAAAACATGATATCATAACTTAATGTGACTAATACATTAAGAATCATTTAACTGATATCAAAAACCCAACTTCGCAGAAATAACCGCGCCTCCTGTTACGACAATCTGGACACCCAACAACCCGCGAGGCAAGTATTTTATTGTAAATGAATTGCAAAACCAAACTGTTCAACCTTAGTACTGAAATGTGTTATTAATACGCTTGTGGACTTTCGAACTGAATTGCATGTTTTCGTTGTAGTAGTTGCTTTTGATTAAAAGGACATGTAATAATAAAGTTGTTTGCTTGGAACAATTAACTTTCTGCCTGCTAGCAAAATGGACTAAATTAGACAGAGGGTAGGACACAACCCTTGAAATACATATGTGACACCATCAAATACAGATGGGATGAACATAGTCGAAGACTAGACATGCACTTGGGTGCAGTTGGTCCATGTGTAAGGTCCCTGGCTATGAGGAAAACACTAGAAGGGGGTTAAATAGTGTTTATGCAATTTAGAATGATAATTACACCAAATTAAATTCCTAACCAACAATAACTTCGGAATGAAAATAAACCCTAAAAATGAAACAATGCAAACACAATGATGTTTCAAGGGTTCAGATTACCCAAGTCACTTCCCGACTTGTTCCCGGTAATCCTACGTCCCTTCCACCCGGATACCACCGGATACTCAAGTTAGAACACTAACTTGAGGTTTCCTTAAAACCCACTTGTAGCAACCCTACAAGTGAAATCGAAGTACACTCAATGTCCTTGACTCCCACAACTTGGGTGCAAGAAAGCCACTCTCACAACCCAGGAGTAAATCTAATAACGAAAGTTATGAAATAAGAAATACAACACTTACAATCATATATACCTTGAAGTAGAACTTGAAGGAGAGTGTATTGTGTGTTGATGTCTCTCTTGGAAGAGAGGAAAGCCCTTTCTCTTGACTGCACCAAATGCCTAGAAGATTTCTCTTTGGTTCTAGGTTGGAGAGCAAGAGATTGAAAGATAAGAGTTCTAGGGCTTTGAGATTTTGAGAGCTTAGATCAACGAAGATTGAAAGCGTGAATATTTGAGCAAATGAGTATCAAATGAGTCAACCTCTCAATGGAACAGTAGAGGCTGCCTTTATAGTTTTCTCAAAATCCCTAAAACAGAATCCCCAAAAAACCCCTTTGAAATCCGTGGAGAAACCCCAACGGATAGAATTTGCACACGTGACAGTCGACTATTAAACAAAATACAGTCGACTGCTGCACTGTGTCAGCGGGTTGGTGAGAATTCAAACGGTAACTTACCACATGGACAGTCGACTAATGAAGAGAAGACGGTCGACTGTAAATCCAACAGTCGACTGTAATTCCTTCTACAGTCGACTGGCTGTAATGTGGGTAAGCTGAGAAAGTCTTGGAAAATTCTGGGAAGACAAGACAGGCGACTGATGAAGAGAAGACAGTCGACTGTAAATCCAACAGGCAACTGTAATTCTTTCTATAGGCGACTGTCACAAACCCTGACATTTTCCAGAGAGTTGAGTCTGCAGAGAAGCTCAAAGACAGACGACTGTTGAAGCATTGACAATCGACTGTGCCATTAGACAGTCGACTGTAAATACAACATCAGTCGACTGGCACTAAAATGGTAAACATTCCAAAGAGCAAGTTCTGCAGAAGAATTATGGACATGCGACTGTTGAAGCATTAACAGTCGACTGTGCCTTGGACAGGCGACTGTAAATACAAAATCAGTCGACTGGCCAGATGAAACAGAGAATGATCTTTGGGCTGAAGATAGACATGCGACTGATTAACAAATCACAGTCGACTGTCTCTTGGACATGCGCTTGTGAAATGTATAGCAGTCGCCTGAAAGTGTTAAAGCTTAGAAAGCCAAAAAATCAACTGATTAAGTATGTGTATAATAGGCGACTGTATAACAAAACACAGTCGACTGTTTTTAGACAGGCGACTGTAAATCGTTCAACAGTCGACTGTTGAAATCTCAACATGCACATTCTTGAGAATTATGAATTGGAGTCTAAGGAAAATTGATCTAATTATTTCCTAAGACTGAAATGAAGATGTGTGTGTGCTCCAACATAGCTCTACTTCTAAGCTACATACTAGAAGAGAAAAATAAGATTACATCTTGTAGAACTCTCTCTTCTATACAATGTATGAGCTTAAAGTCTTCTAGGAGCTTCAATCACCACCTTTGATCATCCAATCCACTTCTCTTGCTTTAGTTTATCTTTGAGTGTCATCCATTGCTATTTGATCTTCAAGATATGCTTAGGCAATGGATTAACTGCAAATAGGGGATTAGTCACAAGTATTTATGCTTGCTCATCATTAACACCAAGTAGGGAGAAGTCCAATACTCAACATTCTCCCCCTTTTAATGATGACAAACAAACATAAACAAAAAGATAAATAATTGTGCTTAAAGAAAACTTACTCTCCCTACATAGATGCCAATCAAGTTAGTCAATAAATATTATGGCATCTATAAAACAAATGAAGCAAATAAGTAAGATATGCATGAATGGAATAATTTTCATGAAATCTTGAAATATAGGATTTTATAATCCATGTTAATTATATTTTACTCCCCCTGAATCTAAGGCAACTTCAATCTTAGATTCAAGTTTAGAATTAGAATTTACTTAGCACATAATTATGATATGTTTATTTCTCTCCCACTATAGCATTATCCAAAAGGTGGGAGTAGAATAACAACAACAATAGTGCTAAATAAGTACTAAAACAATCATGAGAGTCTAAAGATAGGGTGTATATCAAAAGTGATGCCAACAAATTTTCGGAGAAAAACAAATCACAAAGGTGCATCTCATTGATATACAAACCAAAAACTCATAAAACACAAGTAAGCTGTGTTGGATAAAGGAATGAGAATCCAATATCAACATTACATGCCAAATGATAAAATCGTCTCAAATCACATCATATATATGATATAGCATACAATGAGACAATATCACAAATTTTTCACATAATTAACATTATCAATGAGACAAAGTGTGAATCCACATATGAAGTAAAAGCAACGTCATATATATATATATTTTGCAAGGGCAATAGTTAATCTTAATTAATGTCAAAAATATACATACTCCTTATGACAGTTGGCAGTAGAGATAATAAAAGGAGAGGGGATAGGACACACGCACCGTTACCCTCAACCTATTACTATCAACTAAAGTTACTTGTCAGAGAAGAGTAATAAAAATACAATACATCAGAAATCAAAAAATTTACAAAGGCTAATACTAATAACCCAAAGCGGGTTAGGTAACATCTATAGCTCCATGTACATCAACAAAAAAAAGTGATCATCATATAGACAACATCCATCGGTACTCAAAAGCAGCAGGATACAGACAGACACTCAAACCATACTAACAAAAAGATCCTATGGTGAGTCTATCCAAAACAGCATCAGTCAATCTGCATCAGTCGATCTGCATCAGTCAATCTGGATGACGGATGGGTCAGAAAGGGCGACCAGATTGACGGAACATCAGTCTGGTGGAGCGACGAGTCGAGTACACACGAGCCTTCCGCTTGGATGATGACGCATCAGCTGCAGGAGACTCTATGTGAACATGCATAGAAGGCTGTACAGCAGAAGACAAAGGCGCAAAGCCTGGAGGAGGAGGTACAGCCGAATGGAAAGTATCCTCGGAGGGAGGAAACATGGCCTAGAGTGTGACCGGAATGGGAAAGCCGTGATGTAGGAACGACTTATACTGAAGCTCAAGGAGAAGTGAGAGCTTCTGATCCATGTTGAAAACAAGTGTTTCGATCGAAGACACTCGGTCACACATCTGAGCAAGGAGAAACTCATCAAGCGGAACAGACGGTGGAGAAGAGGGTAGCTGGTCACCAGTCGGAGAAGAGGGTTCAGCGATGGTGGCTAAGGGAATAGGGTCAGCAACAAAGAGACCCATATACTCCCCTGAGGACGGTGGACTCGATGGATCCATGAATGTCGATCGAAAGAGACTAGGGCAAAAACGAATGATAATAGACGAAGATACCTAATCCGAAGAGAACGACTGAAAGGGAGACAAGCGACCAAGCAATCGAAAGATCGGAGGAGCGATCGGAGAGTGAAGCTTCGAATTGGAGTGAAATAGACAGCAACAGTAGATTTTGAAAGAGGAAGACGAGGGAAGAGGCATCGGATGAGAGAGAAACAGTTTGATCAAATCGACGGCTCTCGAAAATAAAAAGAGGGGTCAAAGAATCTGGGCCGTTGGATCGAAAAATTGACGGCTCAGATCAAGTTAACGAACCGCTACAGAAGTAGACAGTCGACTGATGAACAGTTGTCAGTCGACTGGTCGATACGATAGAAATAAGCTAGATTTGACAAATAGTCGACTGTTGGGTAATTCACAGTCGCCTGTCTGAGAGACAGTCGACTGTTACTTACACATCAGTTGACTGACAGAGAATCAACAAATATGATGATAAAAATAGAGACTTATAAATATTTAGACATGCGCCTGATGACCAAATTGCAGTCGCCTGTCACATAGACAGTCGACTGTAGAATATTCATCAGTCGCATGTGCAAAAAATGTAGTCTGTTGTATGAGAAAATAGAGTTGTGCAGTCGACTGTCGAAGGAATGACAGTCGAGTCTAGAAATGCACAGTGAGGTTAAAATCCAGAGGATAGAGACATCTCACCCTAAGACCTATACTCTAACACAAATCTAATCATGAAATCAATATCAAAAACTTATAGATTAACATACAAAACTCGAAAAATCAATCCAAACTATCGAAATCATCAAACTCTCAAATACATCTATTAAAAACAAATATATGTGAAACATATAATTTATCAAAAACAAGAGAAGTAACCATGATGATATGAGTTCAAGCATGAAATACCATGAAAGAATGAACTCCTACAATTCAGATTCACCCGTAATCCCTAATTCTCCACGCAACCTCACAAATGAATCTTCTTTAAGAGATTTAGTAAAGATGTCGGCGATTTGTTTTTGGGTTTCAATGTACTCTAAGATGATGTCCTTCTTAGCTACATGATCATTAATAAAATGGTGTCTCACATCTATGTGTTTGGTACGGAAGTGGTGTACCGGATTCTTGTAAAGACAAATAGCGATTTGGTTATCAACCATGATAGGGCAAGTATCACAATTGACACCATAGTCTTTAAGAGTGTGTCTCATCCAAAGAACTTGTGCACATGTAAGACCCACTGTAATATATTCCACTTCAGTCATGGATAGTGATACCAAGTTCTGTTTCTTGGAAAACCAAGAAAGTAGGGAATTTCCTAGAAAATGGAAAGAGCCACTAGTACTCTTCCTATCGGATTTGCGTCCGGCAAAGTCGGCATCACTATATGAGATTAACTCATATGTGATAGACTTAGGGTAAAGTAATCCATAATCTAGTGATTGATTGAGATAACGAAAAATTCGTTTAAACGCAATCAAGCGTGACTCTTTAGGTCTAGCTTGATATCTAGCACAAAGGCATACAGAAAACATAATATCGGGCCTACTAGCAATTAAGTAGAGTAAGATACCGATCATACCTCGATATAGACGAACGTCTACATCTTTTCCATTTTCATCCTTGTGTAGATGGGTTGTCGTGCTCATGGGGGTCCTTTTGCTTGAAGACGATTCCATCCCGAATCGCTTGAGAAGCTCCTCGGTATACTTGGTTTGATGTATGAAAGTCACATCCTTCATTTGCCGAATTTAAAGTCCAAGGAAGTAGTTTAGCTCACTCATGTGGCTCATTTCGAATTCGTCCTTCATAGACTTAGAAAATTCTTGGCAAAGATTAAAGTTAGTAGAACCAAATATAATATCGTCTACATAAACTTGAATTAAAAGGATGTCTTTTTCATAATCCTTAATAAAAAGAGTTGAATCATCCTCACTCATTTTAAAACCTAAATCCAAAAGAAAGGTTTTGAGTCGCTCTAGGAGCTTGTCTCAACCCATATAATGCTTTCTTAAGTTTGAAAACATGGTTTGGAAATTTTTCATGTATGAAACCGGGTGGTTGAGAAACATAAACTTCTTCATTAACAATTCTATTTAAAATGCACTTTTAACATCCTTTTGAAATAATTTGACATTCTTATGGGATGCAAAAGATAACAGCAATCTAATAGCTTCTAATCTAGCTACGGAGGCAAAAGATTCTTCGAAATCAATACCTTCTTCTTGCTGATAGCCTTGATCTACTAACCTTTCTTTATTCCTTGTGATGACATCATTCTCATCGGTCTTGTTCTTGAAGATCCACTTGGTACCAATCACTTGGTGACCACTTGGAAGAGGAACGAGCTCCCAAACTTCATTTCTCTCAAATTGCATGAGTTCTTCTTCCATTGCCACTATCCAAGAGCTATTTTCACACGCTTCTTGGATGTTCTTTGGCTCAATGGTAGAGACAAACGCACAATGAGAGAATTCATCAATTCTTGACCTCGTTCGTATACCCACACCAATATCTCCAATAATTTGGTCATGGGAGTGATTACGAATGGTAGGGTAAGCTTTGGGAATACCTGCATCACTTGAAACATCTTCAACAATTTCATTAGTATTGTTAGTCTCAATAATAGAATCATTGATTTTAACATTACTAAGGGAATCACATACAACATCTACACTATCATCAACCACATTAGGAAAATCAACATCTTCATAAAATGATACGTGTAGTGATTCCTCGATCGTTGAAGAGGTTTTGATGTAAGGTAGGCTTTGCTATGTGTGGAATATCCAACAAAAATTCCTTCATCGGATATTGGCTCAAATTTATCTAAGTTACTAAAGGTGTTCTTGATAAAACATTTTGAACCAAAAACATGAAAATATTTAACTTGTGGCTGTTTGTCATAAAATAACTCAAAACAAGTTTTGTTCATTCGGGGTCTCACTAGGATCCTAGTAAGCACATAGCATGCCGTGTGCACCGCCTCTGCCCAAAATTGTAGTCCAAGATGACTATCATGGAGCATGGTACGGGCACACTCAATTAGGGTCATATTCTTTCTCTTTACAACACCATTTTGTGGTGGTGCACGAGAAAAAGAAAATTTGTGAGTTATCCCGGTGTCTTCACAAAACTTTGTAAAAGACTCATTCTTAAATTCTCCTCCATGATCACTACGAATAGTGATAATGGTGGATCCTAAGAAATTTTGAATCATCTTTGCAAATATGGTAAACTCTTTAAAGGCTTCATTCTAATTAGTTAAAAATGAGACCCAAGTAAATCTAGAGTAGTCGTCAACGACAACTAATCCATAGTGAGCATTACCTAAAGAGGCGGTTCTAGTTAGCCCAAATAAATCTAGATGAAGTAATTACTAAAAGAAATTTTCGAAAAACCTTTTACTAGATCATGCTTAGCTAACTTATACAATTGCTTAAAATGAACATGACCAAAACGGCGATGCCATAATAGTTGTTCATTTGTGTTAGCAACTAAGCAATGTTCTACGGTTTTAGGCAAGCTCAAATAATAAATATTTTTATGCCTAATATCGGTAAATAAAACATATGAATCACAATCAACTATTTCACACATACGCTCTCCAAAGTTAATCTTGTAACCTTTGTCACAAAGTTGACTAATGGAGATAAGGTTATGACATAAACCACTAACTAAATAAACATTAGTAATAAGCAGTTTGGAAGGATTACCGAATTTACCTACTCCTATGATGGTTCCCTTTTGATTACCTCCAAAAGTGACCGTTGCACCATCCTTGATGCTAATCACTTCGAAGAGCAAAGAGGGGTCACCCGTCATGTGTTTGGAGCAACCAATGTCGAGTATCCATCCTTTCCTTTTATAGCCATTATGACGTTTATTGCTCTCTTTCTTTTTCTTGGGTACCTACATGGTATACCATACGCTCATGGTACCCAATTTTTATTGGGTCCAAGGGGATTAGCCCTTTGGAAGCCAAGTCCAAGTGGACTTCCGCTTCCCATGAAAATAGGAATCAACCTAAGCATTCCTATCATCTAAGCTAGTGTTCTTAGGACCCCAAATTGTGTATGTTTTGGGAGTCCTTTTCCTAGTTACATGCACAATTGATTGATTTCTATGTGGTGCGTGCGTCCTAGGAACATGCATCTAGCATAAGAAGATGGAGGTGGATAAGCATTGCACATATGTGGGTTGTATGCATACTTCGGTACATGCATGTTATATGAGACATATGGAGCATGCATACCATGAGGTGGATGCGCATACATGGAAGAATGATGCATATAAGCATGTGAGCGTGTAGGGGCACGTGCATGAGTATTTCTCATGTGTGGGTTTGCACGTGTCCGTGGGTGTGGAGCATAGAAAGTGTCATGAGTGTCCACTTGTGAAGTAGGAGATTTCCTACGTGGATGAAGGTTGGTGTACATGTAAGCATGACCTCTCTTTTGGTTTCCACACTTAGTGAGTTTCTTGCCAAAAGGAAGAGATTATGAAGTGGTGTCTTTCTTGGTAGATTTGATACCAGTAGTGTTTTTGACACTTGTGGATGCACCGGAGGATGGCCTCATAAAGTCTATAGTAACACCACTATAGGAGGTGCGAGCATTGGATGCATTCGCTTTCACATAACCAAGTCCGACACGATGTGTGGCCGAAAATTGGTTTGCGAGCAATTCATCCAATTGTCCTTTCTCTTTGTTAAATCTCATAACTCGGGAGGACTTGAGCTCATATTTCTCCTTAAGAGAAGAAATATTGGTATCCAAGGTGGACACACGTGCTTTGAGCTCGTGCACTTGGGTTTTATGAGAATCATTCTCTAAACCCTATTGTGTGTTTTGTGAAGCTAAATCACTATTATCCTTAGGATACATTTGATCTAGTTAAGATTTGAGGGAATTTCCCTAATTTCTCAATATGCCATTTTGAGAAACCAAGGAGGTTTTCTCAAGAGTAAGTGACTCAATGACGTCCCCTAAAGTTTGTGATCATGCAAGTGTGCAATATGATTGGGGATACCAGATTTAAATATTTATATCGCAAGCGTACGGTGTTGTAGTGTGGCTTGGGGGTCGAATATAGGGAGGCGTGGTTGTGCTTGTGTCAGAGAGGAACCGGTTCACCCTATGGGTGAGCTAGCCCGAATCGATAGATGGGTTGTAACGAAATGTAGATACGAGGTTAAACAATATAAAAGGAAACCTAGGACTTCGGTTTCCACCCTATCATGTGTTCTCACTATTATGACCGACGGATAGGACAACGATCGGAAATATGGTTTAGTGGTGAGACGTTGCCTCTAAGAGTGATACCAGCGTCCCTTGGGCCCGATATTCCGGTCGGTGCCCAGGATGATACGCCGGACTACCCGGGTTCGGTCAGTGGGCATTCTCATGTCCATTAACACTGACCGACTCCGGGATAACTAAGCTCGCAATGATAACTCCCAACATCTCATCCTGCCGTTCCCACGCGCTAGGATTCTATGTCTACGCTAAGGGCGTGAGCTATGGCTAGGGAGTCAACCGCCAAGTTTATTCCCCCTTGGCCCAACGGTCAAAGGCGGTTTTTTCCCGTCGATGACAATAAAACACCCCGTGTAACCAATAGATTCCTATTCCCTATCGATTTCCTAATCATATGGACGCATTAGGGAGAACCAACGAAGGGGTTTCCACCAAAATCCCAGATTTGGGAACTACTCACACATTATAGCTAAAAAGCAATCTAAATGATAATCTACCGTTAAAATCATAATCAGGTAATTGAAATGAAGTAGTAGCAATGCTATTAATACTATATTATAGTTTCACAAAGATCGGAAAACTTACAAGTAACAATAAAATTCCAGCCGTCACAAATAGAGAAAAAGACAGAAAAAATACACAGCTCTCGTTTCTGAAAACCTAGGGCAACTATATATAGAAAATGACTTCACCCGATCGGTTGAAGTATCAACCGATCGGGTGAGCTGCTACGTTCTTCGGCTGCGGTCTTTAGAAACTTCACCCGCTCGCTTGACCCGACCGGTTGGCGCAAGCGGGTCGTCGTTTGAGGAGAAGCGGCATCAGGTCAACCGATCGGTTGAGTAATCAACCAATCGGTTGGAATAATCGCCCAAAAGACAGAAACTTCAGACGATTTGGCATGGTCAGCGAGCCGTCGGGTGAGCTCTCCGGGTCGTCATTCAGAAAATTCGCTACAGATGAACCGATCGGGTGAATGTCACCCGATCGGTTGGAATTCAGCTCCAATTTCCCGAGAACTCTGTTGGGATGAACCGATCGGTGAACCGGTCGGTTGATGCTGCACTTCGCTTCAGCTTCAGTCCGGGTCGGACACGCGTGCATAATGAGGGGGTAGGTGGTAGGTGGGAAAGGAATTCAAACTTATGGAAAATCGGGCACATGATAGAAAGTAGGGGTTAGAATAGAAATACGATGTCAAGAAGACGTAACAACCTACACTTGCACGTCGGGTTTGGCTCGTCTCAAATCCTCATCCTCCAACACTTCTGAGTGTCCTTCAATTCACTTTCGTTGTCGAGCTACCCTCCTTAAAATAGACGTAGCTAGAGTTCAAGGTCAATCGAAAGGTCGCCAAGTTAAGGGAGAGTGATAGGAATCAAGGATGTCCTGATGAAGATGGTAATAAGGACGCTTCACCAGTATATCCAATACAGGTGAACACTCGAGACATCCTGTACTCGAGGGTTCTATTTGAGTATTTTTATACCGTACATCCTGATCTTGCTATATTGTTCACGAGATAGGTAGCGTGGACCTGCGTGGGCCACCAAAGCTGTAACGACCTGATTCCCGGGCCCGTTACTTTTTGGTATTTGCGCATGTCCTGCAGTTAACCAGTGAAAATAAAATAGCCACGATGCAGAGATGTACAAAAATACCCAAATAGTGTCCAATTATTACATCCATATTGTACAAAAATGGTCCAATTATCGTACATGAAGGAAATTAAATACAACTGGAAACAACTCTGAAACTGTAGACTCATGGTCAAATTCTGGCGCTATTAACTCTAGAGCATCTGCCTCCATATGTACGTCGTCTGCGGTGCCACAGAGATGGAACCGTAGGTAAGTCACAACAATTCTAGCAATAGAAACAAAGTAGTACAAAAGTATGGAACAGATTATAGTAAACAAAAGATGGTCAGATAGGTACAAAAGTAAAGTATGAGCTGACAGACATGTAAGAGTGATAATTAAAATACTGGTAACTGCTCAGGTGTGGTAAAAGATGACTGTACAAGTGCAAAAGTAACGACTGTGGCGTGGCATGTGGTAGTAACAATATTTTGACCAATGGGATGGCAATAGTAAGACAACCAGGTTAACAATGTTTTGACCAATGGGATGACAATAGATCGACCTAGTATTACTTAAGAAAAGATGAGCGTCGCTTGACTATCTAATAGTGTAGGCAGGCCTAATAATAAGAAGTCTAACTTAACTTCCAAATCAGCCAGTCAGTCAGGGCTTGAAGGCACAGGTCACTTCAAAGACCGCAGGAACAAGTCCATTGGTTGACCAACCCCCTTCCCATTCCTTTCTAGACACTGATTCGGTCGTAATTTAAGACCGCTTATTATTAAACCTTTCTATCACGTTTGAGTAGTCTTGACTTAGTTAGTAGAACAATATAGTGGCACAATGAACAAACAATCTAGTGCATCAGTCTTAAATGTCGCAAGGGCCCAATAGTGTGCTCCGTAGATGTGCTCCGTAAATGCCCGAAGGCCCAATAGTGTTCTCAGTAAATGTGCTCCGTAAATGCCTGATGGCCCAATAGTGTTCTCAGTAAATGTGCTCCGTAAATGCCCGAAGGCCCAATAGTGTGTTTCGACAATACAAACAACCATGGGTACAATACATCGATCAAACTAGTGCATCAGCCTTGGCTCGAGTGTACGATATGCAACCAGAAGTGCACCCATCCCACGGAGCAACTCGTGGAATATCTACCTATCATTCCTGCAGGGTGATGGTACAGCTTACCAAATAAGGGTGGACCCGTCACTCCCGCACACTTCGTAGCTCAAGACTACCCCGTATCCCGTGTATTATCATAGTCCAATGTTCGTATCAGTGTTCATATCAATATGGCCTCATGGGCCCTGTATCAATCAGCTAGTGCAACAGTCTTAGCTCGAGTGTACGATATGCAACCAGAAGTGCACCCATCCCACGGAGCAACTCGTGGAATATCTACCTACCATCCCCTTTAGGGTGATGGTACAGCTTACCAAATACGGGTGGACCCAGTCACTCCCGCACACTGCGTAGCTCAAGACTACCACATAACCCATGTTGTATCACATTTCACATTTGTATCCGTATCAATATCCGTGTCCGTATCCATATCTGTATCCGTTTGGCCTCAAAGGCCCTTCATTTCGTACATCCAACAATGTGTACAACAATACATCCATCAATGAGTACAACAAATACATTTATATGGTGGTTACTTGCTGAAAAGTCAAGGCAGAAGCCTCATTAGAGAATATCAATCCTGAGCAGTGCTTTGAAGTCCAACAACTATGAGATCTAATTCCATAAAAGTTTACTATCTCAATTTCGTCCGAGCAATGCTTTGAAGTCCAACAACTATAATATCAATTTCCATAAAAGTTTATTATCTCAATTTAATCCTTTGATCATTCCACTATTGATAGTTCGGTAGTTAATTAGGTCTCTAGTCATTGGTTCATGTCAATAGATGTTCTGAGACTAGATGTCATGTCCTAAGTTCATACGAATACACTATCCATATTTCCAAAGTTAGAATTAGAGTGACTTACACTTTTAGAGATCGTCGTGGTAAGACTAGGTTGGAGCTAGAGCTTATAAAGATGCTGGCGTAAGAAAATGGGTACCTGCAAATACAAGAAATCGTTAGTTACAGGCTACTCTATTTTCCATCTATTTGATTTGGTCGTTTCGATTTTATAATCGATTGAAACGTTATCAAAAAGTGTTCTAAATTTTTCTATAGCCTAGATATAAGGAAAATAATTTTATCATAGGAGGAAATATTTTTCTGAAGTTTATACTAATTTTTATAATTTTTAAAAGCTTAAAATCAATTTAAAAACTAATTTTTAATTAAGTACGTAATTATTCAATAAATTATTCTGGATGCAATCTGCATCGGAAAGTTGCAAATGAACCGTCAAAATGACCGTAACGAAGAGTACTTTAACATATATTTTTCTCACATATTAGTGTACGTGAAAATATCAAGTTATGGATTTTTGAATGAAAATCACGTATTTAACTTTTAGGTTTAAAAATTAATTCCGGAAAATCTAAGCGTCCGATTGAGACGAAACTAGTGCCATTGGGTCCAGAATGTTATTTCTGATTTTCCAGAGGTGGTCTCATATTTTTCTGGGCCCTATATTACAAGTTATGGATTAAAAACCATAAATCCCTATTTATTTAATTAATAAAATACGAAATTACGAAATATTCTTAAAATTTACGATGTTGCCATCGAGAAATACCCCGCTCCTTCGTTCTTTCGCCTTACGTTTGCATGGGGTGCTGTTTGCAGCGGCCACGGGCGGTCGAAGTGGCGGGAGACGGCGGTGGAGATGGCGTCGACGACGAGGTCAGGTGGCGGAGCGAGCGACACGGGGCAGTGGCGCTTCATCGAGCGATGGCGGTGTGCAGTGGGAGCGGTTCGCGTGGAGGGGGCGACGGCGCCGCCGGGCTGAGCTCGCAGCGGCGAGGCGGAGCGGCGGAAGTCGAGGCCGTCGGAGCTTTGTGATGTTCTAGTGGCGCTCGGAGATCGGAGGGAGAGGGAGCGTCGGTGGCTTCTAGGTGCTTCGGTGGAGGCGACGTCGAGAGAACGGCGACGAGGTGCGCAAAGCTCAGAGGAGCTCCGGTGCACCGCGGTGGGCTCGGGCTGCTGCTCTGGTCGGCGGGCAGTGGAGCAGTCGCGAGCGGGGTGGGGTCTCGGAGGCGTGGGGTTCGGTGTGTGGCCTCGAGCAAGGCGAAGATAGCAGAGGGGGAAGGCGTCGGAGTGCAGCGCTGCTCGGTGGCAGTGGGGGCATCAGAGTACGGCGACATGGCCGTGGGGTGCTCCGAGATGGTGGGCACTTGGAGGTGGCTCGTTGGATTTGGGGGTTTGCATATGGCAGAGAGAGAGAGAGAGAGAGAGAGAGCTGAGAGAGCGTACGGGTTAGCCTGAGAACAAAGAGGTTAGGGTAGGGTTAGGGGGTTTTATAGTTAATTAAATTAATACTTAATTAGTATTAGTCAAAGATAATTAATGTGTTAGGTAGTATTTAATGAAAACTTTAGACTAAATATTTAATGGAGTTAGACTATGTTTGGAAACGTTTATCTATCATCTCTATGTGTTAGTCATGTTAGGTAATTTAATAGTTGATTAGGTTAAGGTAATTTGTAATTAGCTAGGGTAATTTGTGACGGTAGCGGTATAAATTGTAATGAAATTACGATTTTACCCCTACTAGTAAATGTGTCCGAAAAATTACGAAAACATACCCACAGGATTGTATCATTGCGAGGATCGCGAATACCAAGTCCGTTTTAGGGTTTGAGCTACAGAAATACTAGTTTTAAGGCAAAACGTTTAGGAAGCGGGTTTGCGGGTTCTCTATCGATTTGACTTCAGAAAATTATGAAATAAATGTGGGGAGCCCTAAATGATCATTGAATGTTACTGTAAAAGTTTGAAATCATTTTGATGATGTTTGTATGGAAAATAAATTCATAAGGCCAAAACGGTAATAACTGAAAATGAATTTTATCAGAAATGCTTTGAGTATTTGATGAAATCCGATCTTACTAAAATACTCCATAACTAGTATGGTACTTCAAAATATTTTTATAAGAATTTTTTGAAATCAGTAAAACTCCTGACAAACCATTATAAAAAAAATTGAAAAATTGGTCAAATACGTAAATAGTTTGTTTGATGAAAACAGGCCGTCACATCCTACCCTCCTTAAAATAATTCTGTCCTCGGAATTTAAAAAAAATCTTTTTGAAATAAATAATTAATGTTATGAAGAAGCTCAAGCAAATAAATGACAGAAAAGATAGTAATCTAGTAAATCAGGTTGTAAATAACATGAAATATAATGTGACATCACAGCATCTAGAAAGCAAGAGATGTTACATATGAATACATACTATTGACATCACCATAGCTTCCGTAACTACTCCTGAAACCAGTATCATTACAATAGTTACTCTGACTTCTCAAGTAGTCGAAAATTATCACATGAAAATGAGGGCTGTTATGATGACAACATCTGTTCGAACTTGGAATCTGAGGTGATAAGCTAGTAGCAAGCTATTTAAACCACATAACCCGGAAGACCATAAAGTTTATTCGTGCTACTGGTGACTAACTGGTTCTAGTCACAGATGTCGTTCATAATATATCATGTAACGATTAATCCACGGGTACCAGCAACATCAATCTCCATAATGCCCAACCACATGCTAACGTCCAGATTAACGCCCAAAGGTAAGTACAGGGCCAACACCCAAAATCAGTACTCACTTCTAGTATTCCTTCCATCAATCTCCATAATATCCCACAAGAAGGCAAGATCCAAGCTCTCATCCAGAGCCAAGCACAAGGCCTACATCCAACTTCAACTCCCAAGTCCAATATCATGCCAATAAGCATCGCCATCACTCCTTCCGTAGACCAATACTTGACATTCGCAACACCCAACATCACCCAACAAATGAACAACCAAAAGCACACTTTTTCGCAAACCAAAAGGAGTAGTCGCAAGAGGAAGCCTAAACGGGATATTAATCTGGGTGAGACCCAGGGCAGAGTACTCAAGAGAAGCCCAAGGATCATGGCTTCCCAAGATCTCAGCCATACAGCGGTAGCGAAGGTGGTGGCGAGGGTCGTCGCCAAGGCCAAAAATCCCAAAACATATCGTCGGAGGGCCATCGGTGGTTGTCGATCTATGGTGGTTGTGACTGCTTGACGTGGCGGGCGTCACCGGAGTAGGGTAGGGTAGTGGAGCTTCGGGTGAGGTCGGAGGAGCTTTGGGGCGAGATGGGTCGATTTCGCTTGGGGAAGAGGCCGGGAAGAGGAGTGGAAGTCGATACGGCGTAGGGGAAACTACGGGGTATCTTGGTGAGGAAGAAGATGGGGGTCTTTTAAAGAAAAAGAGGGACACCGAAAGTCGTCGGTAGGGTAGGGTTAGGTATGAACGGGGCTCGAGGTGAGGATGAGGACAAAAAGCAATAACGAGGGGGTAGGTGGTAGGTGGGAAAGGAATTCAAACTTATGGAAAATCGGGCACAAGATAGAAAGCAGGGGTTAGAATAGAAATACGATCTCAAGAAGACGTAACAACCTACACTTGCACGTCAGGTTTAGCTCGTCTCAAATCCTCATCCTCCAACACTTCTGAGTGTCCTTCAATTCACTTTCGTTGTCGAGCTACCCTCCTTAAAATAGACGTAGCTAGAGTTCAAGGTCAATCGAAAGGTCGCCAAGTTAAGGGAGAGTGATGGGAATCAAGGATGTCCTGATGAAGATGGTAATAAGGACGCTTCACCCGTATATCCAATACAGGTGAACACTCGAGACATCCTGTACTCGAGGGTTCTATTTGAGTATTTTTATACCGTACATCCTGATCTTGCTATATTGTTCACGAGATAGGTAGCGCGGACCTGCGTGGGCCACCAAAGCTGTAACGACCCGATTCCCGGGCCCGTTACTTTTTGGTATTTGTGCAGGTCCTGCAGTTAACCAGTGAAAATAAAATAGCCACGATGCAGAGATGTACAAAAATACCCAAATAGTGTCCAATTATTACATCCATATTGTATAAAAATGGTCCAACTATCGTACATGAAGGAAAGTAAATACAACTGGAAACAACTCTGAAGCTGCAGACTCATGGTCAAATTCTGGCGCTATTAACTCTAGAGCATCTGCCTCCATATGTACGTCGTCTGCGGTGCCACAGAGATGGAACCGTAGGTAAGTCACAACAATTCTAGCAATAGAAACAAAGTAGTGCAAAAGTATGGAACAGATTATAGTAAACAAAAGATGGTCAGATAGGTACAAAAGTAAAGTATGAGCTGACAGACATGTAAGAGTGATAATTAAAATGCTGGTAACTGCTCAGGTGTGGTAAAAGATGACTGTACAAGTGCAAAAGTAACGACTGTGGCGTGGCATGTGTTAGTAACAATATTTTAACCAATGGGATGGCAATAGTAAGACAACCAGGTTAACAATGTTTTGACCAATGGGATGACAATAGATCGACCTAGTATTACTTAAGAAAAGATGAGCGTCGCTTGACTATCTAATAGTGTAGGCAGGCCTAATAATAAGAAGTCTAACTTAACTTCCAAATCAGCCAGTCAGTCAGGGCTTGAAGGCACAGGTCACTTCAAAGACCGCAGGAACAAGTCCATTGGTTGACCAACCCCCTTCCCATTCCTTTATAGACACTGATTCGGTCGTAATTTAAGACCGCTTATTATTAAACCTTTCTATCACGTTTGAGTAGTCTTGACTTAGTTAGTAGAACAATATAGTGGCACAATGAACAAACAAGCTAGTGCATTAGTCTTAAATGCCGCAAGGGCCCAATAATGTGCTCCGTAGATGTGCTCCGTAAATGCCCGAAGGCCCAATAGTGTTCTCAGTAAATGTGCTCCGTAAATGCCCGAAGGCCCAATAGTGTTCTCAGTAAATGTGCTCCGTAAATGCCCGAAGGCCCAATAGTGTGTTCCGCCAATACAAACAACCATGGGTACAATACATCGATCAAACTAGTGCATCAGCCTTGGCTCGAGTGTACGATATGCAACCAAAAGTGCACCCATCCCACGGAGCAACTCGTGGAATATCTACCTACCATTCCTGCAGGGTGATGGTACAGCTTACCAAATAAGGGTGGACCCGGTCACTCCCGCACACTTCGTAGCTCAAGACTACCCCGTATCCCGTGTATTATCATAGTCCAATGTTTGTATCAGTGTTCGTATCAATATGGCCTCATGGGCCCTGTATCAATCAGCTAGTGCAACAGTCTTAGCTCGAGTGTACGATATGCAACCAGAAGTGCGCCCATCCCACGAAGCAACTCGTGGAATATCTACCTACCATCCCCTTTAGGGAGATGGTACAGCTTACCAAATACGGGTGGACCCAATCACTCCCGCACACTGCGTAGCTCAAGACTACCCCATAACCCATGTTGTATCACATTTCACATTTGTATCCGTATCAGTATCCGTGTCCGTATCCATATTTGTATCCGTTTGGCCTCATAGGCCCATCATTTCGTACATCCAACAATGTGTACAACAATACATCCATCAATAAGTACAACAAATACATTTATATGGTGGTTACTTGCTGAAAAGTCAAGGCAGAAGCCTTATTAGAGAATATCAATCCTGAGCAGTGCTTTGAAGTCCAACAACTATGAGATCTAATTCCATAAAAGTTTACTATCTCAATTTCGTCCGAGCAATGCTTTGAAGTCCAACAACTATAATATCAATTTCCATAAAAGTTTATTATCTCAATTTAATCCTTTGATCATTCCACTATTGATAGTTCGCTAGTTAATTAGGTCTCTAGTCATTGGTTCATGTCAATAGATGTTCTGAGACTAGATGTCATGTCCTAAGTTCATACGAATACACTATCCAGATTTCCAAAGTTAGAATTAGAGTGACTTACACTTTTAGAGATCGTCGTGGTAAGACGAGGTTGGAGCTAGAGCTTATAAAGATGCTGGCGTAAGAAAATGGGTACCTGCAAATACAAGAAATCGTTAGTTACATGCTACTCTATTTTCCATCTATTTGATTTGGTCGTTTCGATTTTATAATCGATTGAAACGTTATCAAAAAGTGTTCTAAATTTTTCTATAGCCTAAATATAAGGAAAATAATTTTATCGTAGGAGGAAATATTTTTCTGAAGTTTATACTAATTTTTATAATTTTTAAAATCTTAAAATCAATTTAAAAACTAATTTTTAATTAAGTACGTAATTATTCAATAAATTATTCTGGATGCAATCTGCATCGGAAAGTTGCAAATGAACTGTCAAAATGACAGTATCGAAGAGTACTTTAACATATATTTTTCTCACATATTAGTGTACGTGAAAATATCAAGTTACGGATTTTTGAACGAAAATCACGTATTTAACTTTTAGGTTTAAAAATTAATTCCGGAAAATTTAAGCATCCGATTGAGACGAAACTAGTGCTATTAGGTCCAGAATGTCATTTCTGATTTTCCAGAGGTGGTCTCATATTTTTCTGGGCCCTATATTACAAGTTATGGATTAAAAACCATAAATCCCTATTTATTTAATTAATAAAATACGAAATTACGAAATATTCTTAAAATTTACTATGTTGCCATTGAGAAATACCCCGCTCCTTCGTTCTTTCGCCTTACGTTTGCATGGGGTGTTGTTTGCTGCTGCCACGGGCGGTCAAAGTGGCGGGAGACGGCGGTGGAGATGGCGTCGACGACGAGGTCAGGTGGCGGAGCGAGCGACACGGGGAGTGGCGCTTCGTCGAGCGGCGGTGGTGTGCAGTGGGAGCGGTTCGCGTGGAGGGGTCGACGGCGACGCCGGGCTGAGCTCGCAGCGGCGAGGCGGAGCGGCGAAAGTCGAGGCCGTCGGAGCTTCGTGATGTTCTTGTGGCGCTCGGAGATCGGAGGGAGAGGGAGCGTCGGTGGCTGCTAGGTGCTTCGGTGGAGGCGACGTCAAGAGAACGGCGACGAGGTGCGCAAAGCTCGGAGGAGCTCCGGTGCACCGTGGTGGGCTCGGGCTGCTGCTCTGGTCGGCGGGCAGTGGAGCAATCGTGAGCGGGGTGGGGTCTCGGAGGCGTGGGGTTCGGTGTGTGGCCTCGAGCAAGGCGGAGAGAGCAGATGGGGAAGGCGTCGGAGTGAATCGCTGCTCGGCAGTGATCGGCCCCGGATATACACCCAGAGAACGATTGTAGTTTTACCGCAGGCGCACGGTCAAGTGGCGAGCGGGTATCGAACACGAGGAGGTGGTGTTGGCTCCAATCTATCCTAGGTTGGTTTGACTACGAATGTTTTATTGGTGGAGATGGCTATGGTATCATGTAATGGCAATGGTGATGGATGTCGGTGTCGGAGATAGAGAAATCGGTCAAATATCGATTCAAATACAATATAATAAAAGTGTCTAGGGCTAGGGAATCCCCACTACGGACCGTCATGCATCATTGTAAATAGTGAATCTCAATACTAGACTTGCATTGAGGTGAACTAGTCGTAACTGAATATAGAACCAGGCTCACGCTCTCGCGCTATTGCCTTTCTATAGCAACCCTAGGATAGGGCCCAATCTCTTGCAAACCCTAGCCTAGGCCGCTAGCATTAGGATCGACATCATCGTTCAATCGCCCCTCGAGCCCACTCTCGTGCAAACTCGAGTTACGATCTAGGTTGTGATAGTTCGTATTCGTCCAATCTCTTGCAAACGAATAGGGGTATAGGTTTATAATAAAAATCCTAGCTTTGGTCCAATCTCTTGCAAACCAAGTCTAGAGAATCTCGATTATAAACCTAAATCGAATATCTAGGCCTTCCCATCGATTAGAATCCAATCTCTTGCAAACCCCAAATCGATGGAAATCCCTAGCTATCCGTAATAAATCAATCACAACCTAACCTCCTAGCAATTCTAGTAATTTAGAAATTCATTCATCACAAATCTGAAATTAGATCCATAGGGTTCATCCCCAAACCCTAGAACAACAAATCTACTCTAGCATAGCAATAAGCATATGAGAATCAATAAAAACCATTGCTTGCATACAAAAGATAGAAAAACAAAGATTCAAATAAAAAGAACAAAATACTTAGCTTGATGAAGATCTTCAATCCAAATACAAGCTTTTTGATCCAAGAGGGGGCCTAGGGCATGGCCTAACCTCTAAAATAATCCTAAGAAAACATATGGGAACCTATGGGAACCCCCTCTAATGGTGGCTACAAAAACCCTTATATAGTCTCCCAAAACCCTAACAAATAACCCTAGAAAACCCCTCAAAATCGTGCCCAAAAACAGTCCAAACCGCAACTTAAAATCTGGGCCCGTCACCGACTCGGCCGAGTGGAACATGTGACTCGGCCGAGTGGAAATTCCAGCACTGCGGCGTCAACTTGCAAAAATTCTCCAGATTTCATCCGACCTCCGATTGGTACGTTCTTGGCGGCGTTGGAACCATCATGAAGTCTACTATCCATAAAAATTATGAGAAAAATATTGTGATTGCTGGAATGATAGCAGATTTCAAAAGAGTGAACGGTTGTCTGAAAATCTGGGCGCTGCGTGTCCTCGGCGTCACTCGGCCGAGTGGACTTCTCTACTCGGTCGAGTGTGCTTCTCTACTCGGCCGAGTGATAGACCCTGTAAAATTCCAGTAAGTTGGGGGCCTTGGGGGGTCTGCCTTTGGAGGTGACTCGGCCGAGTGGCTTTACTCACTCGACCGAGTGGCATTTCTTGCTCCGCCGAGTCGGAACCGTCAAAAGCCTGTACATTTCCAGTAAGTCGGCATTTCTTGCTCGGCCGAGTCGGAACCGTCAAAAGCCTGTACATTTCCAGTAAGTCGGCCTTTTTTGATGGTGGATTTTCCATGCCACTCGGGCGAGTGGTGTCTCCGTGCTCGGCCGAGTGGTCTGGCGATGCTCGGCCGAGTGCACGCTGATATTCAATCTGTTGTGTGTCCGATCTGGCCGGCCGAGCGGGCATTCGATGGTCGGCCGAGTGACTCCTTCACTCGGCCGAGTGACAAGCTGAAAATGCCCAATCTTGATCATTTTGCCTCCTCGTCGCTCCTACGACGTTCTTTCTTCTTCCACTCGTCTTCCATCGCTGATAGGTCCTCAATAAGTCCATGAGCGATGCTCCGTTACGCGTGCAAGTCCTATAAGCTCATTTTTTCTCCCAATTGCTCATATTTCCTTGAAATCCAACAAAAACAAGAAATAGTGAAAAGTAACACAATATCATCGAATAATCGTGAAAATCGCAATATGAGCAACTGAAATGGCATGCAAATATGCAGAAAAAAGGTGTAAAATATGGACCGATCAAAATCCCCCAAGCTTGCCTCTTACTCGTCATCGAGGAAGATAAGTAAAGAGACGAACTCGGGACATGAAAACAAAGGAAATGAAATGAAAGAAAAAGAGAGAACACGAGGTGAAAGGGGTCGCTAGATTATTCTCTCAGATCTCAAGTCATAAGCTACACATCACGATAACTCAGAAAATACGGATCCCATGCAATAAAGATTTCATATCTTATTTAAACATGGTACTTGCAAGCTTTTAAGAACAAAGAAAGGGACTCCCTAAATTCATGCAATCAACTCATATCCACATCATGCATTTCATAGAATTTAATATACGAATGTTGGCGATGCATTTTTCAATCAAAAGTTATAAATGAAGCATATAAGATACACACCAAACATGCAATAGAGAATAGAATAAGAGCTATGTCATTCACATATTTTTTTCAAATCATGAAAAATCTCCATATCTAATATATTTTGCAAAGTCGAAGCATTATCGAATATTCCCATTCATGCACGTCTCCACTCTAATGTCATACTCACTCATTTGGTCAAATGAATTCACCCCCCAAGCTTAGCTTGAGGCATCACATCTAAAGGAATATGATAGTGGAAAATGGGATTTTTGCCTTGGTTTTCCCAAGTATTTTGTGGCTCCAATAAAGAGATAGAGAAATATTTTTTTTTTCTTTTTATTTCTTTTTTTTTCTTTTTGAACTTTTTGTTTCTCATTTTTCTTCTTGGATTTTTGTAGGAGCAATTTGATTTGTATTTTTGATTTTTGGCTCCTTTTTGGCTTTTTGGACTTTTTGGAGCAACCTTTTTCTTTTGTAGTGATTTTTGGGAAATAAATGCGATATAAGTAGCTTTAGGAGGTGAACTCAAGTGACATGTAGAGAATAAAAAGATATATGTGGAGAAAGAAATAATGTAGCCTCGGTTCACTCTAAGATGTGCACGAACGGTTCAATAAAATAATACTTCAACTAAAACTCATATGTAAGTATGGATATTCTCAATCATCTCAATAAAAAGTGAAGTCAAGCGGTAAAGCGCACAATCATAACAAGCATGCGACAGAAGGTGAATAAGACAATAAAACTGATGCTTCAGATATACTAATGATGCGTGAATCTTGGTGCATTTCAAACAAAAGCATACTAAACACTAATCCATGCATTCAGTTTCAATTAATATCATGCATTCATGTAGAGGAATCATCAAAAGAAATAGATTTGCAAGCACATGTGAATAGCAAGACTATGGAATACTCTAAGTAGCACGGCAAGGAATAATAAGCATCGTGATGGTTGCTAAAGCAATAAGAGATATCTGTTGTGTATTGATTCCCCGGATTTGGTTTTGGATGATGAGCAAACATAAATAATGTATACTAACTTATTTGTGAGCGCAGTTATGAAGATCGTCGCCAAAAGAATACGAACATCAAAAGCGACGTCTCAAGACTTCTCAATACGCGTGATCGTGCCTGGAGCTTCGTTGAAGCTCAAGGAGTTTTATTGAAGTCAAGAGGAATGAAGATTGAAGCTTTGAAGACGGCTTGTAAGGTTTATTTTATAGTCTTCTTGCTTCATAGATTAGAATGTTAAGCCTTGAGTAGGACTTACATTATGTACTTCATTTTGCTCACATCTTAGAGCTAGGATTATCATAGAAGCCATTAGAAACTTTCCCGAAGCCTATCGCTTCTTCCCTCGGCTTCGAGTGCATGTTAGTTGGTTCAAGAAGAATCACCAACCGACTAGATGACGATCTAGTCGGTCGGAAACTCTACTTAAACTGACTAGTTTGCCTTCTCTATTTCAGTTCTCTCTATGACTACAGTTAGTCGGTCAAAGAAGAGTCACCGACCGACTAGATGACGATCTAGTCGGTCAGTAATCCTTCTTAGACCGACTAGTTGTGTACAGTCATTTTCAGCCTGAGCTACTGTTTCGAGTTAGTCGGTCAAAGAACGTTTACCGACCGACTAGTTGAGAAACTAGTCGGTCAGCATTTGTTCTTAAACCGACTAAGTCATCTTGAAGTCAACCTATTCTATTTTGATGTTAGTCGGTCAAAGATCATTCACCGACCGACTAGTTGTGAAACTAGTCGGTCGGCAAGTCTTCTTAGACCGACTAGTTGTCTTTGCCTGTACTTCGACTTCTTGGCTGTTCTTCCATTAGTCGGTCTATGTTGATTGACCGACCGACTAGTTGATGAACTAGTCGGTCGGTGTTTGTTCTTTGACCGACTAGTTGGGTTCAGAAAAGAGCCGTTAGGAACTTTTCCAACACGATTTTCCTTGCCTCTATAAATACAAACTTGATACGTTTGAGGCAAGGTTAGAGGTCCATTTTCCAAGCTATTTTAGACCTAAGAGAAGAGCTCTCCCAAGCTAATTCAAAGCTCTCTCTCCCTCACAAGAATCTCTCCCTTCACTCTTTGAGCCATCTTCCTCAAGAGAGATTCTCTCCATTGTGAGCATCTCAAGCCAAGAGCTTGATCCAAGTCATCATACTCCTCCCTAGGCTTCCATTGCTGGTCATCTTCTTGAAGCTAGGGTTTGTTGGCATCTTCTTCCCCAAAATCCATCTTTGCCCTAATTTGGTAAGTATACTCAAGGCATAGGATTTTGTAAGGTAAGAGTTTATTTCATTTCTATCGTATTTGAATTGTGTCTCTCGGTTGTGAGAGAGGGTGTGATCCCGGTTTGTGGGAGTCACATGTCTTTTGTATGATTTGACTTGTGAAGGGTTTTCACAAGTATTACATAGTGGAAATCTTGAGTTAGGGTTGCTAACTCAAGTATCCGGAGGGGATCCGGGTGGTTGGGACGTAGGATCATCGGGAACAAGTCAGGGAGACTTGGGTGGATCCGAACCCAGTAACATACTTTGTTTGCGTTGTTTATTTCTTGTTGATAGTTGTTTAATTCCGCATTGTCGTTTGTTTCTTGCACAATAATTAAGTCCTCCCCAACTTAAGAAAAATTCCGTCCTCGGAATTTCCAAACACTCACGTGTCCAGAAACAAAAGCGGGAAACGCTCTCGCATCTCCTCTTCTCTCTCCCAAGTAGACTCTCCCGACGAACCGTGCCGCCACATCACTCTAACAAGATCGACGACCTTGTTTCGAAGTGACTTCTGACGCCTGTCCAGAATCTGCACTGGATGCTGGTCATACGTCAAATCTGAGCGAACGGCAATCTCCGAGAAATCCACGGCATGAGACGGATCGCTGATGTATCGACGAAGCTGTGACACATGGAAAACATCGTGAACTCCTTCCAAGGATGGCGGCAAGGCTAAGCGGTAAGCTACCTCGCCAACCCTCTCCAGAACATCAAATGGTCCAATGTATCGCGGGCTCAACTTCCCCCGCTTCCCAAAACGAATCACTCCACGATTCGGGGAAATCCTCAGAAACACATGATCGCCCGGCTGAAACTCCAAAGGACGACGTTTAGCATCCGCCCAATGCTTAAAACGGTCTCGAGCAATCCTCAACCTCTCCCGAATGTTCCTGACGACCTCCACAGCATCCACAATCATCTCAGGCCCCAACAGCTCCCGATCGCCAACGTCATCCCAACTCAATGGCGATCGACATTTCCTCCCATACAAGGCGACGAAAGGCGCCATGCCAATAGACGCCTGGTAGCTGTTGTTGTAAGAGAACTCTACCAAGTGCAGATGGTCCTCCCACGAACCCTTGAAATCCAACATGCACGCTCTCAGCATGTCTTCCAAAATCTGAATTGTCCTCTCGGACTGGCCATCCGTCTGCGGATGGTACGCCGTGTTGAAACTCAGACGCGTACCCAAACTCTTCTGCAAACTCTGCCAGAACTGAGATGTGAACCTCGTGTCCCTGTCCGACACGATACTCACGGGGACCCCATGAAGTCGTACGATCTCCTGCACGATTCACGTTACATCACTATCCGAACTAGGAAAAGGAAATAAAAACGGAGAGTAAGAGAATTTTACCTCCATATATCTCCTCGCTAGCGCCTCAGTGGACTGTCCCACTCGGAATGGAATAAAGTGGGCGGATTTGGTCAATCGATCTACGATCACCCAAATCGCGTCATTCTGCTTCGGACTCCGAGGTAGTCCAGTCAAGAAATCCATAGTGATGTGTTGCCATTTCCACTCCGGAATTGGAAGTGGTTGTAACAACCCGGCCGTACGCTGATGCTCCGCCTTCACTTGCTGGCAAACCAAACACTTGGCTACACTCCGAGCCACACTCCTCTTCATACCATGCCACCAAAAGTTCAGACGAAGGTCCTGGTACATCTTGGTCCCACCAGGATGCACAGAATACGGCGAACTGTGTGCCTCCACCATCAACTCCTCCCTAATATCCCAAGCTGGCACACACAACCTGGCTCCAAACCTCAGTGAGCCATCCTCATGAATCAAAAAGTCAGTCCGCAGACCGGCTTCCACCTGCTCCCGAATCTTCGCCAGCTTCGGATCCTTAGCCTGGCCAGCCTTAATCCGATCCACGATTGTCGACTGTACCTGCATGTACATCAACGATGAAGCCTGCCCAGGAAGGACAATCTCAACACCGGACTCGCAAAAATCCTGCTGCAATCTCCACTGCGAGGTCAAAATCATCACCGCTGGAAGCCTACTCAAAGCATCTGGTACAACATTCACCTTGCCAGGGTGAAACTGCAAATCAATATCATAATCCGCCATAAGCTCCAACCATCGACGCTGTCGCATGTTGAGCTCCTTCTGAGTAAAAATATACTTCAAGCTTTTGTGATCGGTGAAAATCTTCACTTTCTCACTCAGCAGGAAGTGCCTCCAAATCTTAAGAGCAAACACAACGGAAGCCAACTCCAAATCATGCGTCGGGTAATTCTTCTCATGAACCTTAAGCTGACGAGACGCATACGCCACAACATGTCCGTGCTGATGCAACACACAACCGAGACCCTTGCCAGAAGCATCACAAAAGATCTCAAATCCACCGCTGCGATCAGGCACAGCAAGAACAGGGGCAGTCGTCAGTCTCTCCCTCAGAACACCAAAAGCTTCCCCACAATCACCCGACCAAACAAAAGGTACATCCTTCCGTGTCAATCTGGTCATCGGCTCGGCAATACGGGAAAAGTCCTTAATAAAACGACGATAATATCCCGCCAAACCAAGGAAACTCCGGATCTCGGACGCAGACGACGGAACAGGCCACTCCCTGATGACCCTAATCTTCTCGGGATCCACTGAAATACCATCTCCAGTCACCACATGCCCAAGAAAAGCAACTCTATCCAGCCAAAACTCGCACTTCGAAAATTTAGCATACAACCGATGCTTCCTCAGAATCTCCAACATCGTCCTCAAGTGCGAGGCATGCTCTTCCTCCGACTTCGAATAGATCAGAATGTCGTCAATAAAGATAACGACAAACTTATCCAAAAAGTCGTAGAAAATCAGGTTCATCAGATTCATGAAAACTGCGGGCGCGTTAGTTACGCCGAAAGGCATAACCACGAACTCATAGTGTCCATACTTCGTCCTGAACGCTGTCTTCGGAACATCATCCTTCTTCACCTTCAACTGATGGTAACCACTCCTCAAATCCAATTTAGAAAACACCCTGGAACCTCCAAGCTGATCAAAAATATCATCGATGCGAGGCAACGGGTATTTATTCTTAATGGTCACCGTATTCAACTCCCGATAGTCCACGCACATGCGACGCGAACCATCCTTCTTCTTCACCAGCAGCACCGGTGCTCCCCACGGAGACACACTAGGATTGATATAACCCTTCTGCAAAAGCTCATCCAACTGCTTCCGCAACTCTTCCAATTCTGCAGGTGCCATACGATACGGCGCCTTCGAAATCGGCTGCGCTCCCGGAACAAGATCAATAGAAAATTCTAGAGCTCGATCAGGTGGCAAACCAGACATCTCCTCGGGGAAGACTTCGCCAAAATCTCGCACCACAGCTGACCACTCCATCTCCATCTGCATAGCCACAACCTCCACCGGTCTGGCCCGAAATCTGACAGGACCAAGCGAACTGCTACCACGGCTGAACTCAAATACTGGATGTCTAGGAATATTGAACACCACCCTCTTTCTTCGACAGTCAATCGTAGCATAGAAGCTCGCAAGCCAATCCATCCCAAAGACCGCATCGTAGTTGGTGATGCTGTGGACAATAAAATCAGCATAAAGCTCATGCCCACAAACCACCACAGAGCAAGGACTGCACCCACGATGCACCGTGACTACTCCATTCCCTGTAACGATGTTCCAACTCTTGGAGAGAGGGGACGTCGACAAGGAATGCTTCTCCACGAAGCTCTGGGCCAAAATGCACATCGATGCACCTGAGTCAAAGAGGACTCGGGCAGGGAACGTGCAAACCAAAACCACACCTAACAAACAGTCTAATCAATCCAATCTTACTCTAGCAACATTCATACACAAGCAACCAACATAATTTTAACAATCAACTAATTTAGGAAGGAACAACTAGATTGGAAGTTACCTGCTATGACCTCATCCATGGCCAAAACCTCCTCCTCGGTCATCAGAAATGCCTGCCTCCTCGGCGGAACAGCCTGCCGAAAGGCATGCCCTTGCGGAACAAGGGGTACCCCATGACCAGCGGGCACCGGGGCTCTCTGCTGCAACGGCGGGGCAGCAATAGGTGCCTTCCAAGGCTGCTTCAACCTCGGGCACTCCCTGAGAGCATGGGCGGGATCTCCACAGGCAATACATTGCCCCAAGAACTTCCTACACGATTCCTTGATATGGCCCTCCTTGCCACAGAAATGGCAAGTCCTCCGAACAGGCCCTCCTGGCCTCTTAAACTGAACAGGCTGGTTCGGCCTGAATCCGGGTCTAACCACAGCTCTCGCCTGTTCCACAGGCCTCTTCCCAACACCAACAATAGACCCCCTCCTCTGGTTCACAAGCAGCTCCTGCCTCTTGGCTGCTACTAAAACCTTCTGATAAGATTCCCGGTCAGAAGAAGTCACAAAACTCTGGAGCTCCGAAGCAAGTCCCTGCAGGAATCTCTGAGCTCTCTCCTCAGTGTCCTGCACCATCTTCGGTGCAAACCGACTCAGCCTCATGAAGTCTTGGTGGTACTGGTCCACCGACGAGCTTCCTTGCTTCAGATCGATAAAACGTTGCAGCATCTCTTCCCTGGCAGCTTTTGGGAAGAACTCACCATCAAATCTGGCCTTGAAGGTAGCCCAGACGATCGGTTCCACCAACATCTTCTCTTCAGAATCCCACCAATTTCTGGCGTTATCCCTCAGCTGGCGCTTTGCCAAGTCAACCCAACTAACTTCGTTGACCTAGGACATCTTCAGATTGTCCTCGATATTCCTCATCCATTCATCAGCAGCTAGTGGACCTTCGGTTCCATCAAAATATGCAGGACCCAGCTCTCTGAACTGCTTCGCCCCGGGCTCAGGGCGAGGGGCTTCCACCACCCGAGCAGCTCGAGCCACCGGAGCATTCTGTACCTGCAGAAACACACCCTGCTGAACCTGCATCATCTGCAACATCATCCACATCATCTCTCCGTTAGTGGGCTCCCGCTCAGGCTCCTCGTCATGAGGGGGCGTACCACTACCACCACCACGGGTGATTCGCCTTCCTGCCATCTAATGACACAGAAAACGAAACAATTAGACTCTTTGCTTAGGGCTCAGATGTCAAACTTATTTGTTGGACAATCTTGTATTATTATCGTTATCCCGATAATTGCAGTTACAGAGGGACATGCATGGGCCACCACTAAAACCTGTCACGACCCGTTTCCCTTAAATGGAGGCGAGACGTGAGAAGGTCCGCTCAAACGTGGAGCTGTGAAGCTGCACGCCTGATAAGCGTAAATTTAGTATAAGCATGTCCCTGTAATTGCAAACGAAACAACAATAATAATAATAATAATATGAGACGGATATGAAATACCAATCCCACAGTTTGTCCACAAAATATTCAACATCACAGAAAAGCCACCAGGCCAAAAGGAAGAGTCTAAAGGCCCAGAACAAGGCCAAACAAAAATACAAACATAACAGAGTATCAAACTAGGTGCCACGCACCGACAACCCAAAAGATCTAACAAAACTAGACGTAGACACTAAGACTGATCTCTAGTGTCTACGAAGTCCTCGTCCAACACGGGCGCAAGCTCGACGTCCGCAAACACCTCACCCTCAGCAAGTAACTCGGGCTCAAGGTCTAACATGTGTCACCCAAAAGAGAAAGGGGCACATGTCAGCAAGTCTGAAAGACTTGAGCAAGGAAACTGAAAGTAACTAACAACCTAGCACTTGTAATATTAAGCAATGACATGGCAGTTAAGTATGATGCAACAGTTTAAAAGAGAGGCAAGCACGCACTATGTAGCCAAAGCTACCAATTCACTAATCACTATTCACTTATCACTGTTTATCACTTAGTGCATAGAGAGTCCACCTGCTGGCCAGCTCGTGGCTCAGGCCGCTTATCTCTATCACTATTAATCACTTGTACACTAGAGATTTCGCCTGCTGGCCGGAGTGGCGGATCAGGCCAACTCGGGGCTCAGGTGGCCGCTTATCTCTTACCACACCCATATGTGTCGAGCGTTGGGGTTTCCAACTACAGGGCTCGCTTCTGGAACACGAGCCAGGAAAATAATAGCATTGTAGCGTGTGCTACGCAATCACGATGACAAATCAATATGCAATGCCAGGAACAGGTATTTGCGTACCGTTAATTGAATTTAAACGTGACAGGCAAAATGCAATGACATGAACATATTCGCGTACCGTTAATTTAAAGTAAATGTGTCATACAAGCATGATGAGGGTAACGGACCAAGCTTCGTTGTCAAGCTAGGTCAAAGGCGCCTAGACGGCTGTCCTTTCACCGTCTAGTCTCTTTTACGCTAAAGCAAGGGAAATGGCCTAAGACATGGCCCAATTCAAGAGTTGCAAGTTTCACTTGCCTGATACCGGGGTTGACGAGCAATGAAGATCGTCACAAGCTAACTACGGAATAGATCGCTGTTATGGCAAAACAATCATTAGAACAATGATTCTAAATCGATTTCTCATTAGAATCCTAACTTTCTAATAATCCATTTTATTAGGGTTTCACACATGTCAATGGGGGTTATGTTTAAATAAAGGAATCGAGTATTACCGTGAAGAGGCGGATGAGCGATGCCAAGCAACCACGGCAACGGAAGAACGATCCGGCTCAGATCTGGAAATGAGGGAAAAATCTGGAGAAATGGGTTTGGATGTGGATTTTGGGGGTTTGATGAAGGGTTGGGGAAGATGGAAGGTGGGTTGTGACAAGGGAGGGTTTGGATGATGGAGGATGAGCTTGGGATGAAGGATTAATGGCTTGAGGGAGATGGGGGCTCAATGGGGGAGAAATTAGGGTTTTAGGTCGTGAGGGAGAAGAGGAAAACGTTTGGAGGGGTATTTATAGAGTTTGGTGGCGGCTAGGGCAAAACTAGGGTTTACAGCACTGGTTAGTCGGTCAAAGAACAACCACTGACCGACTAGTTTGGGAACTAGTCGGTCGGTCGACCAACGTAGACCGACTAGGTGTAAACAGTAGCTTCTGAATGAAAATAGGATTTGGATTTAGTCGGTCGATGAACAACTACTGACCGACTAGTTTGACATCTAGTCGATCGGTGAATGTTCTTAGACCGACTAAGAGTGAACAGTATTGATACCAAAAATTAGTTGAAGAGTTAGTCGGTTAAAGAAGCATTGCTGACCGACTAGTTTGCAACCTAGTCGGTCAACCAACGTTCTTAGACCGACTAACGATAAACAGTAACTCCTGAATATTTTAGAAAGCCAACTAGTCGGTTCAAGAAGGTTTGCTGACCGACTGGATCGTCATCTAGTCGGTCGGTGGCCCTTCTTACACCGGCTAATTAGCACCAAAAGTTCCGATACGGAGCACGAAGCTCCGGGATCGATTCCTAAGACTCCTAGGCTTGATCTAACAGTAAGATACGACCGTTATGAAGCCCGTCACGAATAACTTACTCCGAAATCGACGATCCTAAGGAAGAAACGAGAAAACACGATGAAACGATCGAAAATGAAAGTTACGGAGACGAAAACCACACATGAGGAGAAAATCCACCAAAACATATATTATAATATAATAAATCCAGATACATGAAAACCAGTCGTTACAAATAACTATCTTGATTATTTTAAGTACTATTCACCCCCCTCTAGTACATGTGCAGTAGCTTAGCAGGGCACAACAATTGGTATCAGAGCAAGGTTAAAGCTACAAGTTCAAAGATGACGAACAACGACTACAACGTCTTCAAGGATCGTCACGGATCGTCTTCGGTTATGGAAGGACAATCCTCTGTCAGGCCCCCTCATTTCAACGGTACTAACTATGGGTACTGGAAATGCCGGATGGAAACCTTCCTCCAGAGCGCTTCACTTTGGAGAGCCACATTGACAGAGTATGTCGAGCCTACCGAACAAGATTTCGCGAAGTGGACTACCGAGGAGGTCGCCGCGGAGGTAAGCAATGCCAAGGCTATGAATGCCTTGCAGTGTGCGTTGGAGCCCGAAGACTTCAACAAGATATGCACATGTAAGAGTGCATATCAAGTATGGAACCAACTCCTCATCTTGCACGAAGGATCGAGCACGGTAAAAGATTCTAAACTCGTTGTTGCTAATAAAGAATTTGAGTTGTTTCACATGGAACAGGGTGAAACGATGAAGGACTACTATGCTCGGTTCGTGGACATCTCCAACGAATTGGAAGCTCTCGGGAAGCTCTATACCCAAAAGGAGAAAGTCGCAAAGATTATCGACAGACTTCCCTCTTCTGGGAAAAGCGTACCTTCGCCATCGAGGAAGGTAACGATATGAACAAGTACACGGTTGTACAACTAATGGGTACCTTGTTGTCTTACGAGGTATGCAAGGAGAGTAAGATAAAGATGAAGGAGAAGATGAAAGCGTACTTGAAGCAAGACGAGCCTAAGAGAAAGGCGATTGCATACAAGGCCGCTCCATCTACCGATGATGAAGAGTCGGAAGAAGAATCGGATGATGAGTTGGACATGGAAGCTTTGGCCGATATGGCAAAGAAGTTCATCCGATTCTTCCGACAAGGTAAGTTGAATCGTAAATCTAAATTTATTTTGACTAATGTTTCTACTCCCGTGTGTTACAAATGCAATAAGCCAGGACATATCAAGCCGGATTGTCCTCTCTACAAACACAAGGGAAAGTGGAAGGGATCCAAGCACGACAAGTCAAGAAAGCACAAGAAAGGGCTTGTCGGCACTTTCACCGACTCTGATTCCTCAAGTGGAGAGTCGGACGATGAAAGAGTGGAGAAAGCACACACGTGCTTCATGGGAAAAGAGGATCGTGATGAAGAGACTTCCTCCGATGAAAGCAAGGATGGAAGCGAGGATGAAGGCGAAGAGGTAACCAATGATGAACTTAGAATAGCCAATGAACAACTATGGAATAAGTTTTCTAGTATGGCTACTAAGTTTATGAAGACTAAAAATGAATTAGATAGTCTTAAAAACTCGCCTAAGCCTTTCTTCGTCAACAACGACACCGTTGTTGATGGGTTGAGAAATGAGATTGAAAATCTCAAGTCTCAACTTGAGCATGTTCATATCGAGGATTCGGATGAACATGTGATAGCGGATTTGATGTCTCAAATCTCAACTTTGAGTATTGAGAATAAAAATCTCAAATCACGTGTTTGTGCACTCGCATCGCAAGTATCCACTTTGGATGCTTCTTTGCATTCTCTCACCGAGAAGCGTGAGAGCACATTAGGCCGAATTCATGAATTCAACAAAGGTAAGGGCAAGTTGGATGATATCCTAAATGACTTACCTCCGGCCAATCATCACATTGGTTTGGGGTATAAGATGGGAGAGTCATCCAAATCGTCCGCCACCTTTGTTAGGCCATCTTCCGATGCTTCTTCTAGTGGAAGTAAACACGTCATGGGTAGATCTTCTACCAATGGTGCTTCCGCTAGGAACACGCCCCCATTTGGAATGAAACCCACTTTGGGTGGACCTCCAAAGAAGGGTCATGCTTTCATGTATACCATGCCACGTAGGAACACACATCCTACCCCACATGTTAGCACAAATGATGATTTTTATGCTCCGCATCCACGAGCACGTGCGCACCATGTGAGACACACTCATGCACGTGTTCCTCCACATTCATATGTTCATCCTCATTCTCATATGAATAATTATCGTCATGTACCTTTGCATCGCATGCCATATGCTTACCCACGACATGCATCACATAGAAATCAACAACATATGCATGTTCCCAATAGGATTAGGACTCCCAAGACATACACCATTTGGGGTCCGAAGAACACAAGCATGCATAATAAGAATTTGTATGTGAAATCGTTTATTAATGATGTTATTTTGAATGATGATTATGTTGGGAAATCAAGTTCCTCGTGGACTTGGTTTCCGAAGGGTTAGTTTCCTTTGACCCTTCATTGCTTGGTACCATAAGTTTAATTTCATGTTTATGGGTACCAAAGCAATTGTGGTAAGATTGGGTTACATTTATTTTGAATTTAGTTCTCTAAATTTATTGCCTAACCCATAGGATCCAAAGAGATTTTTGGATACCAAAATGATATTCTCTAGGTTAAATCCACCATGAGATACCAACCCTACCAACTCCGTGATTTGCAAGGATTTTCATTCGATTGGAGTTGATGGTGATTGAGTGATGCATCAAAGTAGGGGGAGCGTAATGTTGTAAGTATATTCATACTTTTGATTCTCATTGGTATCCATTGGTAGAATATATTACGATTGGTATCATTTTGCTTCATTTGGTATGCTAGATTAGTGTATGCCATTGTTATATGATGTTCTATCTATTTTTGGCATAACATTCTTGCATGCTACATTTGGTATGCACATCGGATTATTTTTGTCTCTGATGTTGATTTCGTCGTTCGACTATTTTATGGATTTAATAGAATTCTTTCTATGGAAACATAGAATTGTTTTCCATGCATTCTATTGATTTTGGAGAGTATGTTCCAAAACTCAATAAGTGAAATTGATTTGAGTTTTGATGATTTCGGATTTCGTTTTTCGCCTATGGCTTGATGATTTCGTATTTCGATTTTCGCCTATGGCTTGGTGATTTCGTTTTCCGATTTTCGCCGATGATTTTATGATTTCGGTTTTCGATTTTCGCCTATGGCTAGATGATTTCGTATTTCGTATTTCGCCTATGGTTTGATGATTTCGGTTTCTGATTTTCGAATTTGGTCTCCTTGACACGCTTTGCTTTTATTCGGTATTTTACATTTGATATTTTGCATTGGTGTTATTTTGGACCTTGGTCGCATTCTTCGACTCCCATGCGTTATTTTTAGCCATTGGTTGTGTCGTTGATCTCCTCCCGCTCTTTTTGCTAATGCCAAAGGGGGAGAGATATAATAATGACAATGTGCTAATTAATAATTCAAAGGAATTTACCATGAATCTAATTTGATGTGTTAGATTCAGGGGGAGTGAAGATATAAAATGGATTTAGATCCTATATGTCAATATGTGGTTCATATTTCATATCTTCCTCGTCTGCATGATGCGAATGAATATTATTGAATATGGAACTAACGTGTCATCAATGCAGGGGGAGTAAGTAAATTTCAATTGAATCATTATTATTGATTATTATTTATGTTGGTTTATCATCACCAAAAAGGGGGAGAATGTTGTGTATTGATTCCCCGGATTTGGTTTTGGATGATGAGCAAACATAAATAATGTATACTAACTTATTTGTGAGCGCAGTTATGAAGATCGTCGCCAAAAGAATACAAACATCAAAAGCGACGTCTCAAGACTTCTCAATAAGCGTGATCGTGCCTGGAGCTTCGTTGAAGCTCAAGGAGTTTTATTGAAGTCAAGAGGAATGAAGATTGAAGCTTTGAAGACGGCTTGTAAGGTTTATTTTATAGTCTTCTTGCTTCATAGATTAGAATGTTAAGCCTTGAGTAGGACTTACATTATGTACTTCATTTTGCTCATATCTTAGAGCTAGGATTATCATAGAAGCCATTAGAAACTTTCCCGAAGCCTATCGCTTCTTCCCTCGGCTTCGAGTGCATGTTAGTTGGTTCAAGAAGAATCACCAACCGACTAGATGACGATCTAGTCGGTCGGAAACTCTACTTAAACCGACTAGTTTGCCTTCTCTATTTCAGTTCTCTCTATGACTACAGTTAGTCGGTCAAAGAAGAGTCACCGACCGACTAGATGACGATCTAGTCGGTCAGCAATCCTTCTTAGACCGACTAGGTATATACAGTCATTTTCAGCCTGAGCTACTGTTTCGAGTTAGTCGGTCAAAGAACGTTTACCGACCGACTAGTTGAGAAACTAGTCGGTCAGCATTTGTTCTTAAACCGACTAAGTCATCTTGAAGTCAACCTATTCTATTTCGATGTTAGTCGGTCAAAGATCATTCACCGACCGACTAGTTGTGAAACTAGTCGGTCGGCAAGTCTTCTTAGACCGACTAGTTGTCTTTGCCTGTACTTCGACTTCTTGGCTGTTCTTCCATTAGTCGGTCTACGTTGATTGACCGACCGACTAGTTGATGAACTAGTCGGTCGGTGGTTGTTCTTTGACCGACTAGTTGGGTTCAGAAAAGAGCCGTTGGGAACTTTTCCAACACGATTTTCCTTGCCTCTATAAATACAAACTTGATACGTTTGAGGCAAGGTTAGAGGTCCATTTTCCAAGCTATTTCAGACCTAAGAGAAGAGCTCTCCCAAGCTAATTCAAAGCTCTCTCTCCCTCACAAGAATCTCTCCCTTCACTCTTTGAGCCATCTTCCTCAAGAGAGATTCTCTCCATTGTGAGCATCTCAAGCCAAGAGCTTGATCCAAGTCATCATACTCCTCCCTAGGCTTCCATTGCTGGTCATCTTCTTGAAGCTAGGGTTTGGTGGCATCTTCTTCCCCAAAATCCATCTTTGCCCTAATTTGGTAAGTATACTCAAGGCATAGGATTTTGTAAGGTAAGAGTTTATTTCATTTCTATCGTATTTGAATTGTGTCTCTCGGTTGTGAGAGAGGGTGTGATCCCGGTTTGTGGGAGTCACATGTCTTTTGTATGATTTGACTTGTGAAGGGTTTTCACAAGTATTACATAGTGGAAATCTTGAGTTAGGGTTGCTAACTCAAGTATCCGGAGGGGATCCGGGTGGTTGGGACGTAGGATCATCGGGAACAAGTCAGGGAGACTTGGGTGGATCCGAACCCAGTAACATACTTTGTTTGCGTTGTTTATTTCTTATTGATAGTTGTTTAATTCCGCATTGTCGTTTGTTTCTTGCACAATAATTAAGAATAACTATCTTGATTATTTTAAGTACTATTCACCCCCCCTAGTACGTGTGTAGTAGCTTAGCAGGGCACAACAATATCATCATACGAAATTCATCTAGCGGAAGAAGAGAAAAGAAAAATAAAGAAATAAAAAAAATAAAAGGGAGGAAAGAAAAGAAAAACAAGCACACAATATGATGCATGAACACACAAAAAAGGAAAATAAGATGGAAAAATCAAAAAGATGATGCCAAAATTTGAAAAATTGTAAAAATCCTAAAATAAAGTAAAAATGCAACTAATGCATCTAAATGGCATGGAAATGCTCTCCCCCAAGCTTAAACTTCACATTGTCCTCAATGTGATCATAGTGGAAGAATATGAGGAACAACGATAATAATAGGGGGGAATGAAAAATGATGAAATGAATGACATGAAATCCTAATGCAACTACATGCACATGCAATGATGCATGAGAGCGCTTTCCCCCAAGCTTATACCAAACAATCCTATTCAAATGACTCAATCAAAAATGTCATGGCTTTGCAAAGCGTGATCAAGTCAAATGAATAAGAAAGTGAGTATTCACTTGAAAGAAATGCTCGATGGTGGTGAGCAAAAGGATGTGGCGTATCAAAATATGGGGAGGGGAATTAATATATATATAATGGGTTTGGGGTGTAAAAGATGTTTTTTGCCGTCATAAGAGGTGATATTAATTCAAGCAAATCTATACGGTCCTCTCGCTGTCGATAGGATTCGAGTTTATTGAAAGCATAAAATTTTACGCTATTGCTACACTACTGAATTGATATCACCTATAGCAAAAGGCGGATCCAGTATCTTTGCCGGTGCAGGCAATTGCTCCAACTGCTCCTTCCGTGGCTCTGCCAGATGCGTGTGTCCACGGACTCCAACGAACTCCAGCAATGCATCCCCCAGCATTCCCACAAGGACTCCACTTGTACCCTGCAGAGAATAGGATGCAGCAGTTCGCTGCAAAAAATTCACCCTCGTAATAAAAGTATCCCAAAGAGGATCGTCTATAGAAATATATGGAATAAATAATGGTGGACGATACTTCCCTGGAAATAATCCAATATCCTCACATGCCGTGATAGCTGTCTCCATGGTGCCCTCTCTAAGCTGCTCAGGTAAATCTAGATCATAGGTGTGGACCTCCTCGATAGGCTCGTCGAACTGTGACATGTCCAAGCATACCTCCGGTCCATAATCGTATGTGTGCTGCAAAAGGTATGACGTGTCAAAAATATCTGAATCAAAATAAATATCGAATGGAATGCATGATTCAGAAATGGAGTGGGTAAAAATATCTCCCTGAGTGGGAGCAGTAAGCTCTGTGGGATAGTCCTCGACGTCAGCGGGATGATGAGCTGGCAGTGGAAGCTCAAATGGAGGAGGGTAGTGCTCGGGATCCTCATGAATGGCTATGTCCTCGTCCCGATGCACGACCTCCTCGGTAATAAACTCTGGCTCCGTGTGTAATGCCTCCTCAAAAGCATGCTTCAGCGCTGCGAGGTAAATTACATCAATGTCTTCTCCATCTGAATCATCTCCATCCATCCACTCATCGTATGGACTAGCTGTGTCTGTAGGTGGGGGAGTGACGACGGTGAAACCCGGCTCTGTAGCAACACGTCCTGAGTATCTCATCGCAGTTCTCTCATCTGAAGTGGCTACATCTGTGCCTGGTACCATTGTCTCCTCAGATGTAGAAGCATCAATGTCCCCAGCCTGCCGTCCAAGAATCTCATCCAGATACGCATAAAAATACGTGGTCCATATAATCACAGCCTCAGTGGAAGGTAGAGGTGGCTGCGGAAGCTCAACTGCAGGAGGGTAAGACTCTGGATTTATCTGAATGAAGTTACCCTCGTCCCAAAGTGCTGCCTCAGTAATGTAATGCTCTGGCTCTGCATGTGATGCCTCCTCGTGAGCTATCAATGTAGGCTCTCTCTGGAATGGTGATGCTGGCTGATCATGTATGTCAACTTGTGAGGATGCATCAAGTGGAGAGGAATGCCCGCGAGCAATCCAAAAATTTAATCTATCCCCCTCAAGACTAACATGTATGTCCTCCTCAATTGTTCCTGCAGCTGAAACATGGTTCATAACAAAATCTGCAAATCGTAGATCAAATGCATCACCTGCTGTAATGCTCTCTGAACCGGTGAACCTCACTGACTCCAAGAGGCCCTCCAATAAGTTCTGAAATGCTTCCTCCTCAAAATCGGTGGTCCACATAATACCATCCATAACACCTGATAAACAAAGATAAATACCTGGAGAAAAATATCAGTGGCACAAAAGAATATAGAAATGGTAGTAATGGTGGCGGGGTGAAAATTTCCTTTTAGTTAAATTTTTTTTGGTAGTCTAATCAACCTAATTGTGACAAATTGGCACCCAACGGGAAACACCACCTCCTCATGTTCGATACCCGCTCACCACTTGACCGTGCGCTTGCGGTAAAACTACAATCGTTCTCCGGGTGTATATCCGGGGCCGATCAAGTTTTTGGCGCCGTTGCCGGGGACCGTCATGAAGTCTACTATCCATAAAAAATATGAGAAAAATACTTTGATTGCTGGAATGATAGCAGATTTCAAAAGAGTGAACGGTTGTCTGAAAATCTGGGCGCTGCGTGTCCTCGGCGTCACTCGGCCGAGTGGACTTCTCTACTCGGTCGAGTGGGCTTCTCTACTCGGCCGAGTGACAGACCCTGTAAAATTCCAGTAAGTTGGGGGCCTTGGGGGGTCTGCCTTCGGAGGTGACTCGACCGAGTGGCTTTACTCACTCGGCCGAGGGGCATTTCTTGCTCGGCCGAGTCGGAACCGTCAAAAGCATGTACATTTCCAGTAAGTCGGCCTTTTTTGATGGTGGATTTTCCATGCCACTCAGGCGAGTGGTGTCTCCGTGCTCGGCCGAGTGGTCTGGCGATGCTCGGCCGAGTACACGCTGATATTCAATCTGCTGCGTTTCCGATCTGGACGGCCGAGCGGGCATTCGATGGTCGGCCGAGTAACTCCTTCACTCGGCCGAGTGACAAGCTGAAAATGCCCAATCTTCATCATTTCGCCTCCTCGTCGCTCCTACGACATTCTTTCTTCTCCCACTCGTCTTCCATCGCTGATAGGTCCTCAATAAGTCCATGAGCGATGCTCCGTTACGCGTGCAAGTCCTTTAAGCTCATTTTTGCTCCCAATTGCTCATATTTCCTTGAAATCTGACAAAAACAAGAAATAGTGAAAAGTAACACAATATCATCGAATAATCGTGAAAATCGCAATATGAGCAACTGAAATGGCATGCAAATATGCAGAAAAAAGGTGTAAAATATGGACCGATCAGGCGGCAGCGGGGGCGTCGGAGTACGGCGATGTGGCCGTGGGGTGCTCCGAGATGGTGGGCACTTGGAGGTGGCTCGTCGGATTTGGGGGTTTGCATATGGCGGAGAGAGAGAGAGAGCTGAGAGAGCGTACGGGTTAGCCTGAGAACAAAGAGGTTAGGGTAGGGTTAGGGGGTTTTATAGTTAATTAAATTAATACTTAATTAGTATTAGTCAAAGATAATTAATGTGTTAGGTAGTATTTAATGAAAACTTTAGACTAAATATTTAATGGAGTTAGACTATGTTTGGAAACGTTTATCTATCATCTCTATGTGTTAGTCATGTTAGGTAATTTAATAGTTGATTAGGTTAAGGTAATTTGTAATTAGCTAGGGTAATTTGTGACGGTAGCGGTATAAATTGTAACGAAATTACGATTTTGCCCCTACTAGTAAATGTGTCCGAAAAATTACAAAAACATACCCACGGGATCGTATCATTGCGAGGATCGCGAATACCAAGTCTGTTTTAGGGTTTGAGCTACAGAAATACTAGTTTTAAGGCAAAACGTTTAGGAAGCGGGTTTGCGGGTTCTCTATCGATTTGACTTCAGAAAATTACGAAATAAATGTGGGGAGCCCTAAATGATCATTGAATGTTACTGTAAAAGTTTGAAATCATTTTGATGATGTTTGTATGGAAAATAAATTCATAAGGCCAAAACGGTAATAACTGAAAATGAATTTTATCAGAAATGCTTTGAGTATTTGATGAAATCCGATCTTACTAAAATACTCCATAACTAGTCTGGTACTTCAAAATATTTTTATAAGAATTTTTTTGAAATCAATAAAACTCCTGACAAACCATTATAAAAAAAATTGAAAAATTGGTCAAATACGTAAATAGTTTGTTTGATGAAAACAGGCCGTCACATGAATATATAAAATATGCACACGCGTCAAAATCCCCCAAGCTGAACCCTTCCTCGTCCACGAGGAAGATGAGTGAGAGTAGAAGCTCGGAGGGAGAAAATAGAGAGAAAGAGATAAAAAGAGAAATCGAAATCCTAAATCGCCCGTCAGGGCCAACAAAATCGAAAACGCCACACCAAGCAAGAAAGCGACAAATCACAACCCTAAACCAAGGAATACGAGTCCAGACAAGTATCGTGGGCCCACGCGGTGAAGTGCGAGGGAGTGTGGTCGTGTGCTAGCAGACGGTGTCACTATCTACATTGTGCAATAAGCTCCATATACACAAATCCAAGTAAAGACCCAAATATCGATTCGATTTGAGATAAGCGGCGAATGTATAGCTCAAGCATCCATGAGAAGGGTATGAGAATAGAAACGTATCATGCATCAGGGACTCCACAGCTAGGTACTAGGAAATCACCACACTATCGCCTAGATAATAGCTAGAAAGTCCCTATTCCAAGTGTTTTCGAAAACGATGGGGGTTGAGATGATGTGGAGTAGAACACTCGGTGCAAACTCTTGCCTTCCCTTTATTCTCGGTAGGAGGGGAAAATATTCACACAATTTTTTTTGGGTTTTGGATATATGCATTTTTTTGGATTTTTGGCTATACATATATTCTTTTGTCTTTCTTTCTTTCCTCTTTTCTTTTCTTTTTGGGTTTTTCCTTTCTATTTTTTTTTATTTTTGGGCTTTGGGGTATATATACATGTGTGTACTCTCCCAAGTGGGAGAACGGTACACGACGATGGGATTTGCACCAAGTAAAATAAAAAAGAAATCGGATTCTAAACACTTGGGCAAAGCAAATTTTTTCGCTAATCAGAGCATAGGCTAAATGTGTTATCCTAGTCCTAATTGTGGAATCCCGACACATGCGAAATGAAGCATACGATATATATATATTCATGCATATAGAAGCAGACAGGAGAAGCAAATACCGCATATTCAGATCGAAGCATGATAATCTAGGGGTCATTCATAGGACATGTATATAAATCAAAATCACAAAGTAAAAGCACACTATATAGCTAGGCATGACACACGACTCATGTAAAAGCAAAGTGGACCCACGATGCATGAAATGCAAGAGGACTCGGCTTCCTAGGGTTAGTGAAGGTGATTATCGAAGCAATGCTAGGTGTGTGTGTGATTCTGTGGCAATTCATCATATGGGGTCATCTCTAGGAGAAAGAGAATGAAAAGAAGAAAAGAAAAATAAAAACATGATGAAAACGACTCTGTCATGCCCCGCTTCCCAAATATGAAAGGCGAGACGTGGAGAGGTCCGCTCAGACGTGGAGCTGTGAAGCTGCAGTCTGATAAGCGTCTGTAAAAATTTCGAAACGTGGCAGGTCCTTGATTTGCGACAAAACAACAACAATAATAATGCAGATAAAAGAACATCCACCAACAACATCCAACAATTATTACAACATCACAGAATAGTCACAAAAGTACAAGTCTGAACAATAGGCCTAAAGCATGGCCAAACAAAACAAAGAGAGATAGGTGCTACGCACCGAAACCTAACAGCAACTAAGGAAAGATAACAACTAAGGGGAGACTCCAAACGAGTCTAGGATTGGTCACCCGTGTCCTCGAACTCGGTCTCTGCAGGGACCTCAAACTCAGCGTCAACGAACTGCTCGTCCTCTGCTACCTGCTCGGTCTCAAAGCCTGACATGTGACACCCAAAGAGAAAAGGGCACATGTCAGCAAAAGTCTCCCAAGGGAAGTGGAGAACTTTTGTGCAAGGATACAAATATAGAAAAACGACTAGCAGTTCTAAACAATATGAAATGACATTTAAAGAATGCAACAGTTCAAATGACATGATGCATGCACGTCGTAGCAGAAATTACGAAAACACTATTTCACGATTTTCACGAATCATTAACATTTCACATTGTGCACAGAGTTTACGCCTTACAGCTGAAATGGCTGTACGGGCACACTTCTACGCTGAGTGGTCGCGTAACCCTACCCCTCCACGTGTATCGAGCGTTGGTTTACCAACAACACTGTGCTCGCTTCTGGATCACAGGCCAGGAAGTGTTTTTCAATATGGCATAGGGTTGTGCCTGCAAAAGCAGGTGCCTAGCCTCAATAACAATAACATTTGTAGCGTGTGCTACTCAATCACGAAGAACACATGATGCATGACATGACATGAGATGAGCAGTTAAAGTGTGTACCGTTAATTGAAAATTAAACATGGCATGGCAGCATGAAAGAAAGCAGGTAAAGTGTCGGATCTAGTTTCGTTGTTAAACTAGATCAAAAAGGCGCCTAGGCCTAGGCAGCTATCATTTCACTGCCTAGTCTCTTTTACGCTAACAAATAAATTGGCCTAAAAACGTGGCCTAAACATTTACTGGCAAGTATCACTTGCATGTTTCTGGTGGTATCGGTTGTCGTGGGTTCTTCTCGACGGGTATTACGTGTCGGTACTTCTGGTTCTCTGTTTTGGTTAAAGAATTCACAGAATTAGATATTTCGTGAAACACACATAATTAAATTAATCTCTAAAGTGAGTTCGGTTAATTTTATCTAGTTCTCCGGCTAGTGTAACGTCTATATGGTGTTATGCTAACAGGGTACGCCTTATTATATAACAGTATTATTATCCTAACATCATTTATTAATACTAACATGCTATTAAATACTACAAACAATTAACATTAAAATTTAACACTAACAACCTTTTAATTAACTATACTAAACTAATTACAAGGTTAACATGTCAATAAATAGGTCTACCTACTTCACTTTGTAACTTTGACTATGGGTTAAAATAGTTAGCATGTCAAACTTTTCCTACATCTTTTAATAGCCATTCTAGCTCTCTCTCTCTCTCTCCTCTCTTTAACTGATTTCTTTTAATAGGCTCTTCCTCCTTTATTAACCCATGCTGTCACTTACCCCATTAACATATTCATTCAACTCATACTAAAACAAAACTATCTAATATTTTATTTTTTTAACAACTGTCACTACTCTTTCCATATTAATAAGGCCATCACCCATTATCTCCTTACTCGCTTATTCTTTAAAGGCATGTCACTGTTCTATTATTTGTTTTTTTGTCAATCAACATCCCCCCTATCTCTCTCTGTCTCCCTCTCTTCTCTGTCTGTTCTCGTTTTCATTCTTTTTGTTTTTTTTATTTAGAAACTTGCAGCAATCATGGGCATCACACAGCAACCAAGGGAAGGGGATCACCTCTCGCGACGACGGGGAGGACAGGCCGACAAACGGCGCAGCTGACCTGGGCGGCGGCGGCTGTGGCTTCACGGCGGCAGCCTCCGGCGGCGGCAGCTCGCGTATGGGTGAGGGGTCTGCCTAGGGAGAGGGTGAAGGAAGATGGAAGGAGGGAGGATGAAGTTTGTGTGGTTATTATTTTTTTTCTTTGAATCTGAAAGTTTAATTTCAGATTTGGTTTGTATTTTTTTCTGATTTTGAGTTTCAAACTTCAGATCTGAAATCCTCCTTTTTCTGATTTGAATTTCAGTTTGGGTTGGGTGAATAGGGTTTGGTTGATTCTGAAATTGAGTTTGTTGTGGTTTGATGTTTGTATTGTTTGGGGAAGATTTGTTTGAGGGTTTAGGGAAGACGAAGAACAGATTTGGGGAATGGATTTGGGTTTGCAGGTTACGGTTGATGATTGTCGTGAAGGTGGGAAATTTTGCAGGTTGGTTTGACAGGGAAGATGTCTGGTTTGGAAATTTGGTGAAGGATTTTTGAGAAGAAATCTGATTTGGGTTCGGGTTCGAATTTGGTGGAATTGTTTGCTGGTTGATTTGATTGCAGAAGGAATTTTGGTTGAAATGGGTTCTTGGTTTAAGAAATCTGATGTAGTATTTTGGGTTGATGAAAAACAGGTTTTGGGGATGATTTGTTGCTGGTTTGCAGAACGATTTTGCAGGGTTCGTTCATCAGGGATATTGGCTTAAGAAGATGAGCCTGGGAGACAACACTTCCCATTGGCAAACTCCATTTAATTTGATTAGGATAGAAGTTATTTCTATCTTTAGACTAATGGGGAGAGAAACGTGTTGCTTTGCCTAAACGAAGGAGAATGCCAAGTTTGACAAACTTTGGGAGAGGGATCCGATATCAGAACGTGTATATTGTCGTTTAGGTAGGGTTAAGATAATCACGTAATTAAGATTTAAATGTAATTATTAACTTATCAAGAAGTAATTAGTAAAATAAAATAATTAGTGAACTAATTAAAGTGTTCAACAATTGGTAATTAACACGATAATTAAGTTAAATTATTTACTTAGGCTTGATGGTAAATATTGACGATACGGTAAAACGAAAACAGTGACGCGCTCGCGTCGACACGTACGGACGAAAAGTTAACTGGATAACAGAAGTAAAATACTGGCACGCACAATCGAAAACTCGCCTAAAAATACTGGCCGTTACATTCTACCCACCTTAAGAAAAATTCCATCCTCGGAATTCTTATCAACTAAGGAGCAAAAAACAAATATGGATAACACTCTCGTATCTCATCTTTCCGCTCCCAGGTAGATTCTCCTTGCGAGTCGCGACGCCACATCACTCTGACTAGATCAACAGTCATGTTCCTGAAGACTTTCTGACGTCGATCTAGGATCTCCACTGGTTGCTATTCGTACGTCAGGTCTGGTCGAACAGTAATCTCAGAGTAGTCCACAGCATAAGAAGGGTCGCTGATATAACGACGGAGCTGGGACACTTGAAAGACGTCATGAACTCCCTCTAAGGATTGCGGCAAAGCTAAGTGATAAGCTACTTCTCCAATTCGCTCTAGCACATCGAATGGTCCAATATATCTCGGACTAATCTTGCCTCTCTTCCCAAATCGAATCACTCCTCGATTTGGTGAGATCTTCAGGAACACATGATCTCCCGGCTAAAACTCCAGAGGACGTCGTTTAGCATCTGCCCAATGCTTATAACGGTCCTGGGTGATCCGAATCTTGTCTCTGATATCTCGCACAACATTAACTGCTTCCACTATCATCTCTGGCCCCAAGAGCTCTCTATCACCTACGTCATCTCAACTCAGTGGCGATCGACATTTTCTCCCGTAGAGAGCAGCAAATGGAGCCATGCCCATGCTCGCCTGGTAGCTGTTGTTGTAGGAAAACTCTACCAGGTGCAAATGATCCTCCCATGAACCCTTGAGATCCAACATGCAAGCTCTCAACATATCCTCCAAGATCTGAATAGTGCGCTCCGCTGTCCATCCGTCTGCGGGTGATACGCAGTACTGAACTTCAGACTGGTACCCAGATTAGTCTGCAGACTTTTCCAGAACTGAGACGTGAACCTCGTATCACGATCTGATACAATGCTCACAGGGACTCCATGTAAGCGCATGATCTCCTACACGACATAATTTACATTACGACTTGTACCAGAAGGAAATTATAAAGGCATGAGTTAGGTCATTACCTCCATATACTTCCTTGCTAATATCTCCGTGGATTGCCCAACTCGGAAAGGTATAAAGTGCGTGGACTTGGTCAATCGATCAACGATGACCCAGATCGCATCGTTCTGCTTGGTGCTCCGAGGTAAGCCAGTCACGAAGTCCATCGTGATGTGCTGCCACTTCCACTCTGGAATTGGCAGAGGTTGTAGTAGTCCAGCAGTGCGATGATGTTCAGCCTTCACTTGCTGACACACGAGGCACTTGGCAACGCTCCGTGCCATACTTCTCTTCATTCCATGCCACCAGAAATTCTGTCGAAGATCCTTGTACATCTTAGTACCTCCAGGATGGATAGAATAAGGCGAACTGTGAGCCTCATTCATCAACTCTTCTCTGATATCTCCTACAGGTACCCAGATCCTGCTACCATATCTTAAAGATCCATGTGCATGAATCAGAAAATCTGTTCGAAGCCCTGCTTTGACTTGCTCTCTGATCTTCTTCAACTTAGCATCTCCAGCTTGAGTAGTCTTGATTCGATCCACGATCGTCGATTGAATCTGCATGTTCATCAACGACGATGTGACTCCCGGTAGTACAGCTTCAACATTCATCCTTCGTAGATCCTGCTGCAATCTCCACTGAGCTGTGAGAATCATCACTTCGGGCAGTCGACTCAAGGCATCCGGTACGACATTCACCTTCCCTGGATGATACTGAAGATCGATGTCGTAGTCTGCCATCAATTCCAACCATCTGCGCTGTCTCATATTCAACTCCTTCTGAGTAAATATATATTTCAAACTTTTGTGATCAGTGAAGATTTTCACTTTCTCACTCAGTAAGAAATGTCGCCAGATCTTCAATGCAAAGATGACAGCGGCTAGCTCCAAGTCGTGGGTCGGATAATTCTTCTCATGGACCTTCAATTGTTGCGAAGCATATGCGACCACATGATTGTGCTGGTGCAGAACGCATCCAAGTCCCTTGCCCGATGCGTCGCAAAAAATCTCGAAGCCTCCTCTTCTGTCCGGGATAGCTAAGACTGGTGCAGTAGTCAGTCTCTCCTTCAAAGTGGAAAAAGCTTGCTCACAAGAGTCTGACCAACTGAACTTAACATCCTTCCTCGTCAATCTCGTCATCGGCTCAGCTATCCTCGAGAAATCCTTGATAAATCTGCGGTAGTATCCAGCCAATCCAAGGAAACTTCTGATGTCTGATGCCGATCGAGGTGTAGGCCATTCACTGACTGCTTTGACCTTCTCCGGATCCATTGAGATACCAGCTCCCGATACTACATGCCCAAGAAATGCAATTCTATCCAGCCAGAATTCACATTTGCTGTACTTGGCATATAGTTTATGATGACGAAGCGTCTCCAACACTATCTTCAAATGTTCTGCATGCTCCTCCTCGCTCTTCGAGTACACCAGTATGTCGTCTATGAAGATCACCTAGGGCAACTATATATAGAAAATGACTTCACCCGATCAGTTGAAGTATCAACCGATCGGGTGAGCTGCTACGTTCTTTGGATGCGGTCTTCAGAAACTTCACCCGCTTGCTTGACCCGACCAGTTGGTGCAAGCGGGTCGTCATTTGAGGAGAAGCGGCATCAGGTCAACCGATCGGTTGAGTAATCAATCGATCGGTTGGAATTATCGCCCAAAAGACAGAAACTTCAGACGATTTTGCACGGTCTACAAACCGTCGGGTGAGCTCTCCGAGTCGTCGTTCGGAAAATTCGCTACAGATGAACCGATCAGGTGAATGTCGCCCGATCGGTTGGAATTCAGCTCCAATTTCCCGAGAACTCTGTTAGGATGAACCGGTCGGTGAACCGGTCGGTTGATGCTGCACTTCGCTTCAGCTTTATTCCGGGTCGGACAAGCGTGCATCACCCGATCGGTTGGCTGTGCCCAACCGATCGGGTGGGGGCTGAAAGATGGCAATCTTGATCGTTTGACCCCCTGGATCGCGCGTGACTCCCCCCGTTGCTCTGGGGACTCATGATATCTTCGTTATATGTCCCCTACGCTGGTAAACTCCTGCAAACACACAAAAACACGGAAAAGTGAAAGAAAACTAGAAAACACGAGAAAATGGATACGGGACGGCGGAAAATAACGGAAAAATACAAAGAAGACGTGCGTGAATATATAAAATATACACACACGTCACTCAATAATGGGGTCATTGTTGATAATGCATGGAATGGATGGTTTGCTAATATTCAATTTCTTTAAACTAGTATATCTAAGCATTAAAGATTGGTACTTAGAGAATAGTTCTTCATTAGCAATTCGTAATTCATCCATTGTTACCTCGGGTTCATCGATGTCGGAATCACTCTCATCAGAGAGTGGATCTTTCCGGGCCATGAAACACATGTGGGCACTTTCACCCTTCTCATCCTCAGATTTGCTTGAGGAGTCTCCACTTGAATCATCGAATGTACTGACAAGTCCTTTCTTCTTATCCTTCTTGTACTTGTCGGACTTATGGTACTTCGGAGCTTTCCACTTCTCTTTGTTTCGGAGCATTGGGCAATCCTTCTTGATGTGCCCTGTCTTGTTACACTTAAAACAAAGAGATGAAGTGTTGTTAGTAGAGTCAAATTTATTCTTGGAGAGAAATTTACCTATGCGAAAGAAGCGTTGGAACTTCTTCGCCATATGAGCCATCTCCTCCAAGTCCATCTTGTTTCCCGATTCTTCACTATCGGAGGATGAAGAATTAGCTTTGAATGCTAATGCTTTCTTCTTGGCCTCCGAAGGGTTCATCTTAGCTCGAATCTTCAATCGGTTCTCCCATCTTACTTCGTAAGACATGAGAGTACCGATGTGATTTACGACTGTGTAATTCTTCATGGCGTTGACCTCCTCAATGGTGATAGCTCTTCGTTCCCATTTGGAGGTCATTCCCATTATGATCTTTCTCACCTTCTCTGGTTGGGTGTAGACTTTCCCAAGCGCTTCGAGTTCATTGGTGATGTCGGTAAAACGTCCGTACATCGTTGTTATGCTCTCATTATCCTGCATGGGAAACATATCGAAATTTTTGTACAGCAACATATAATTTCGATAGTTTTACCTTATTCTTTCCCTCGTGGGTAACGACTAGATGGTCCCAAATTTGATATACACTCTTATATGTGCATATCTTGTTGAACTCATCCGGGTCCAACGCACAATTAAGAGCGTTCATTGCCTTGGCGTTGTTGACTTCGACGGACTTCTCGGAAGGCGTCCATTTGTCATAATCCTCTTCTGAGGGTTGACGTATTCCTTGTGGAGGGTTTTTCAAAGAGAAGCACTCCTCAGAAACGTCTCCATCCGGCATTTCCAATAGCCGAAATTCGTGCCATTGAAATGCGGAGGACGAACCGTTGATTGTCCTTCGAAAACGGTGGACGATCCATCATGGTCGTGATTGTTGTATGAAGTCGGTGGAGGAATGCTGTTGTTGTTGGATGCCATAGCTATAAACCAGTGCTCTGATACCAATTGTAAGGTCCCTGGCTATGAGGAAAACACTAGAAGGGGGGTTGAATAGTGTTTATGCAATTTAAAATTATAATTACACCAAATTAAATTCCTAACCAACAATAAGTGCGGAATGAAAATAAACCCTAAAAATGAAACAATGCAAACACAATGATGTTTCAAGGGTACGGAATACCCAAGTCACTTCCCGACTTGTTCCCGGTAATCCTACATCCCTTCCACCCGGATACCACCAGATACTCAAGTTAGAACCCTAACTTGAGGTTTCCTTAAAACCCACTTGTAACAACCCTACAAGTGAAATCGAAGTACACTCGATGTCCTTGACTCCCACCACTTGGGAGAAAGCAAACCACTCTCACAACCCGAGAGTAAGTCAAATAATGAAAGTTATGGAATAAGAAATACAACACTTACAATCACATATACCTTAAAGTAGAACTTGAAGGAGAGTGTGTTGTGTGTTGATGTCTCTCTTGGAAGAGAGGAAAGCCCTTTCTCTTGACTGCACCAAATGCCTAGAAGATTTCTCTTTGGTTCTAGGTTGGAGAGCAAGAGATTGAAAGATAAGAGCTCTAGGGCTTTGGGATTTTGAGAGCTTAGATCAATGAAGATTAAAAGCTTGAATATTTGAGCAAATGAGTATCAAATGAGTCAACCTCGCAATGGAACAGTAGAGGCCGCCATTATAGTTTTCTCAAAATCCCTAAAAAAGAATCTCCAAAACCCCCTTTGAAATCCGTGGAGAAAACCCCAACGGATAGAATTTGCACACACGACAGTCGACTGTTGAACAAATCACAGTCGACTGCTGCATTGTGTCAGATGGTAGGTGAGAATTCAAACGGTAACTTACCACGTGGACAGTCGACTGATGAAGAGAAGACGGTCGATTGTAAATCCAACAGTCGACTGTAATTCCTTCTACAGGCGACTGGCCGTAATGTGGGTAAGGTGAGAAAGTCTTAGAAAATTCTGGGAGGACAAGACAGACGACTGATGAAGAGAAGACTGTCGACTGTAAATCCAACAGGCGACTGTAATTCCTTCTACAGGCGACTGTCACAAACCCTGACATTTTCTAGAGAGTTGAGTCTGCAGAGAAGCTCATAGACAGACGACTGTTGAAGTATTGACAATCGACTGTGCCATTGGACAGTCGACTGTAAATACAACATCAGTCGACTGGAACTAAAATGTTAAACATTCCAGAGAGCAAGTTCTGCAGAAAAATTATGGACATGCGACTGTTGAAGCATTTACAGTCGACTGTGCCTTGGACAGGCGACTGTAAATACAAAATCAGTCGACTGGACAGATGAAACAGAGAATGATCTTTGGGCTGAAGATAGACATGCGACTGATTAACAAATCACAATCGACTGTCTCTTGGACAGGGGCTTGTGAAATGTATAGCAGTCGCCTGAAAGTGTTAAAGCTTAGAAAGTCCAAAAATTAACTGATTAAGTATGTGCATAACAGGCGACTGTAGAACAAAACACATTCGACTATTTTTAGACAGGCGACTGTAGAACAGAACACATTCGACTGTTTTTAGACAGGCGACAGTAAATAGTTCAACAGTCGACTGTTGAAATTACAACTTGCACATTCTTGAGAATTATGAATTGGAGTGTAAGGAAAATTGATCTAATTATTTCCTAAGACTGAAATGAAGATGTGTGTGTGCTCCAACATAGTTCTACTTCTAAGCTACATAGTAGAAGAGAAAACTAAGATTACATCTTGTAGAACTCTCTATTCTATCCAATGTATGAGCTTGAAGTCTCCTAGGAGCTTCAAACACCATCTTTGATCATCCAATCCACTTCTCTTGCTTTCATTTATCTTTGAGTATCATCCATTGCTATTTGATCTTCAAGATAAGCTTAGACAATGGATTAACTGCAAATAGGGGATTAGTCACAAGTATTTATGTTTGATCATCATTAACACCAAGTAGGGAGAAGTCCAATACTCAACACCATGTAGTAGAGTCTGTAAGTGTGTCTTGTACACATTACGGTTACTTCCATACAACACTAATGGAAGTAAGCATCTTGGTCATTTTCCTGGTTAGGGATAGTAAGAAGCGTTACGGTAAACGCCCGATGATAGGGTGTATAGAGAACACTATACTTACTCGGACATGGACGTGCACGAGCATAAATAACTGAAAGTATTCTATTTGTAACTTTGTTAACTCCTTTAAAATGCAACTCACATGTTAAATTATTTCAGCATGTTCATACTTTAAATTACGCACTTGTTTTTCATATCTGTGTCTGACGCTTTTTAGTTGCTAAGTTAATGCTCTCGTTTGCTATAAAAATTTTGCCGAGCCTTTCGCTGACATATATTTCAATGAACCCATGAAATATATGTTAGGTTCAGAGATGGAGTACAGTGAGAACCCACATTCGAGGATCTGAACCAAGAGGTAGATCCCACAGACCAGAGCTACAAGGACGTCGAGATCCTTCCGGCCGACGATTAGAATATTACTGCAGTCTCCATTTATTTACCTTTCTTATTGTTGCAAGTGTGTTGCTTCTGTAATAAAATGTACGGCCTTGCTAGGCATAATTTGTTTGTGTGTTTGTTTGAAACTTTGGGATAAGAAGTTGTAATAAGTATTTGTGTTGTTTCTGAGAAATGCGGTTGCAAGGACCTGATTGCTTAAGAAAGGAAAAAAATTACTTCTTCTTTGCTTTAAGCACAAGCGGACCCACTCACATACTCGCTCCCAAGTACGATGGGAAGCGTGGTGTGACACCATCAGTCTTTAGTCAATCAATATTGGACTTCTTCCAACATACGTTGGCCAAAGTTTTCACTAAAAACCGAACCAACTCATCTGACACTAACTCCCCATAAACGGGAGAGACAAATCCTCTCTTGGTCATTACTCTCCTCGCATGCTTCAAGTGTCACCCAAACCAAAGAATTTCAACAGGCCTTGCCTCGAAGCTAGGTCAGAGATCTAAGTGACACCGTCTACCAAATGTCATCATACATATGATGTAGTCCAGCCCGAACCCAAACCACCGTATTGTGAACACAACCGAGAGTCGATGTAAGTTAGGCTGGACATGAAAGAAAATGTCCGACTAGACTAGTCTTTATGGTTTATTAGTCAAACCCAAGATCCTAAGTGACTATGAATAAAAACATATAGGTAATCACATACGATATGATTAATGAAGAGTTCATCAACCGATCGCAGAGTCCAACAATTTGCTGGGCAAACCCAAGGTTGTGGAAACTCAAGGTGGTTGGGTCCCTCTCTCACTAAATGTCACTATTCGGTCATTTTTTATGGATTGAGATGATCGCTAAAATAGTGGGAGGATATAGTTAGATAAAATCCATTCTACCTATATTTAAATAATGAAGGCATGCTAAATAATGTTGTTCTATGTTTTTGTAGCATGTCATCTGGACTGAAACTTATCCTAGACAAGAATAGGCTAACTGGTGATAATTATGAAGATTGGCTAAGGTATATTAAGCCTGCACTATATTTTGAAAGATTAAGCCATGTCCTCAATGACCCCGACCCTAAGAAACCAGCTAAGAAATGCCAGTAGTGAGGACATTTAGTTCAATACGTTCTGGCTCTTGGACAATAAAAAGGCATGTTGCTCGCACCCGCCTCTATGAGCAATGAGCTCTAGAGGAGGCATAAACATATGGAAGTTGAGAGCATATTTCTCAATACAAAGGAGTTGTAGGGGAAACCGTCTCAAGGTGCAAGGGTCGATGCTTCGTGTAAGCTATTTACCACGAAGATGAGTGGATGAGCGATGCAAGACCATGTGCTCAATATGATTGGGTACATTGTGGAACTTGCACTGCTAGGATTCATGCTAGAACATGGGTTGTCTACAGACATTATCTTGAACCCTCTTACCCCTAAGATTGCCCCATTCATCAATAATTATATTATGAATAGACTGGAGGTTGAACTTTTAGAACTCCTCAATATGCTTTGGTAATTTGAGAATGGCTTGAAGGGTAAGTCTCCTGTGTTAATTGTCGGCTTTTCTTCTTCTTCCAATTCCAAGTGCAAATGAAAGAAGAAGAAGGCCATTCAACCAACGAAGGGAATAAAGAAGGGGAAAGGTAGGGGAAGAAGTGGGCATCCGCTAAAGCAGAATGCTTTTTCTGTCATAAGAAGGACCATTAGAGGAGGAACTGCAAGATGTTCCTGAAACAAAAGAATGGGCATGATGATGCCTCAATTTCAGGTATAATGGTTATACAAAGTATTGTCATTTCTGTGATTTCTAACACATGTGTATTAGATACCGGTGTAAGTTCTCACATCTGTAATAATTTACTGGGATTGAGAAGGAATAGAAGACTGGAAAAGAAAGAGGTAGTTCTCCAGCTCGGTAACAGAGTAAGCAGTGCTGCTGGGGCCATAGGGGACGTCCAATACAGCTTGACAAGTGGTGCCACCTCGCTTCTAAAGCAATGTTTTTATGTTCCTAATTTTCTAGGCAATGTAATCTTCATCTCAGCTTTGGTTAAAGACGGATACAATCAATGAAAAAGTTATGAACATTTTCTTTGATGGTAAATTGCTTATATTTTGAATTCTAAATAATGTTGTGTATACTTTGTCTTACGATGTTGTATTAAATGTTAATACACGAAAATTGAAAGAATCAATTTTTAATGATGCCTACCTCTGGCACTGTATACTAGGCCATATCAGAGAGAAGAGACTTAGCAAGTTACATAAAGAAGGGTCTTTATGTCTCTTGGATTATGAGTCATATGACACTTGAGAGTCCTTCCTTAAAGGTAAGATGGCCAAAACTCCCTTGGTTAGACAAGGGGAGAGATTTAGTGAACTCTTGGGTCTCATACATATGGATGTATGTAGACCCATATCTAAGTTAGTAAGAGGAGGATATTCTTACTTTGTTATGTTTACTGATGATCACTCTAGGTATAGACATGTGTACTTGATAAAACACAAGTCTGATACCTTTAAGCGATTCAAGGAGTATCGTAATGAAGTATAAAAAAATTGGCAAAAGTATTGAAAATCCTTCGATTAGATCGATGAGGAGAATACTTGAGCCATGAGTTTCTTGCATATCTAAAAGAGAATGTGATTCTCTCTCAAGTCATGCCTCCCTACATACCTCAACATAACGGTGTGTCAGAGAAAAGGAATCGTACTTTGTTTGACATAGTGTGATTCATGGTAAGTGACACTGAGTTGCAATCTCCCTCTAGGGCTATGCCCGATAAACTATTGCCTACATTCTCAATAGGGTCCCATCAAAATCTATGTCGACGACTCCATATCAGATATGGAGCGACAAGAAACCCAACCTTAAACATATTAGAGTATGCGAATGTCATGCGTATGTAAAAAGGCATAATCCAGACAAACTGGAGGATAGATCTGTTATGTATAAATTCATTGGGCATCCGCAACATTCGATTGGATACATCTTCTACCATCAGGAACAACAAAAGATTGTTGTCTTCAAACATGCCACCTTTTTGGAAAAGGAGTTCCTTATGAAGGTAGCTATTAGCAAGGTGGTAGATCTGGACAAATGTTCAGAAGGAGAATTAACACATGAACAGGTGTCGGAGCCAGTGGGTGAGGTAGAGCATGATAATTCTTAACTAATCGTTGGGAAGTCTAGCAAGATTACTCGAGCCCCTGAGTGGGCTTATAGGTTTCTCGTAAATGAAGGGGTCGAGGATAACATCATGGTTGATGAAGATCATGTTAGCTTCTAGGAAGCCATTTAGAGTAGAGAATCTGAAAAATGGCTTGATGCAATGAAATTCAAAATCGAGTCCATGCATGTTAGTAAGGTATGGACCTTAGAAAATGCACCCAATGGAAGTTGTCCCATTGGCAGCAAATGGATCTTCAAGAAGAAAATCGATGCAGATGGAAAGATAGAGACGTACCAAGCTAGATTGGTTACGAAAGGTTATCATCAGATTCTAAGAATAGACTATGACGAGACTTTCTCATCAATAGCCATGCACAAATCTATTCGGATCATACTCACTATCGCTGCCTATTATGACTACAAAATATGGCAGATGGATGTAAAGACTACTTTTCTAAATGGTGATTTAGAATAACAAATTTACATGGCTCAGCCAGAAGGTATCAAGGTCAGTGGAAGAAAATAAAAATCATGTAGGTTGCATAGATCCATCTATAGATTTAAGCAGGCATCAAGGATGTGGATTGACAAAACAGTCAAAGAGTTTGACTTTGTCAAAAATGAAGATGATACGTGCGTTTATAAGAAGACCAGTGGAAATTCTTTGGTCATCCTCGTATTGTACGTGGATGGCATTCTTTTGATTGGAAATAACATAGAGATATTTAACTCTGTCAAAAGATAGCTATCAAACCATTTCTCCATGAAAGACTTGGGAGAAGCATCATTCACACTGGTGTGAATATCTATAGAAATAGATCTAAAAGGATGCAAGTCTCTCCCAATCCAGGTAAATTGATACTGTGCTAAAATGGTTTAGCGTGGTAAATAATAAGGGTGGTTACATATCAGCCAATCATGGTATAACTCTTTACAAGAAGATGTCTCCAAAAACTGACTTGGAAAGAGAAAGCATGAAAAAGGTCACATATTTTTCGGTAGTTGGATCAATCATGCATAATATGATATGTACCAGACCTGATGTCGCTGTTGCACTAGGTGCATTAAGTCGATATCAGTCTAACCCTGAAGATTAACACTGGAAAGCGGTGAAGACAATTCTCAAGTACTTATGAAGAACTAGAGATTTGGTCTTAATCTATGTAGGTAAGAAGGGCTTCACGGACTCTAGTTTCCAGAGTGACTTAGATAACAACAAGTCTATATCAGGATATGTTTTTACCCTCAATGGAGGAGCAGTGAGCTGGAAGAGTTTCAAGTAAAGCACTATTGACGATTTTACGATGGAGGCTGAATATATAGCGGCCAACGATGCGACAAAGGAAGCAGTCTGGATGAGAAATTTCATGGACTAGCTAGAGGTGGTGCTTACTTTTAAAGATCCAATATCCTGGTATTGTGATAACAACGCAACCATCAGTTTGGTCAAGGAACCGAGGCTGCATAAAGGACCCAAACATATTCTTCGTAGATATCACCTCATACATGATATGGAATTGAGGAAGGAAATATAACGCTTACGTGTCTCCACAGAAAAAATTTAGCAGATCAATTCACAAAGACTCTACCATGTGATTGTATGGAGAGAATCATGTGTAAAAGTGGTATGAAATAACATCATAATTTGGCCTAAGTACAAGTGGGAGATATTGAGAGATGTATGCCCTTAAGGCTAATTATTTGTAATTGGAAAATCATGTTTAAATATAATAGCATGCTATTTGGTACCATTTGTCTGAGTATATAAATATAAATGTTTGTCTACATTAATACTTCAAATAAAAACATGAGGCTTAATGCGAGGTCAAACATATATCGAGATGTAGATCACTATCATGGAGAACTGTTTTGACTGTCTAAAGCATAAGCCTGAAAATATTCGTAGTCGTAGATGCATCGAAATATGACATCGATGCGTCAGATAGACTAATTTATTTTCTTCTTCACCAAGTGTTGGTGGCGATGATCTTATGATCGTTTGAGTTAGCCAAATCAGAGACGAGACAAAGGTACTTATTAGAGAATGAGTTCACTGAACGACCTAATGAGATCTACCACATGGTGGCACATATCGATCTGTCAATGGTAGGTCTTAGGGATGATAGGCAAGCTGATCCTCTGACTTGAGGTCACTATACGAGAATGTGCGTTAACAGTGTCACCTAGATCTCCCAGTTAGCTTAGCTTGTCGAAAGGTCTGTAGTTGGGTGGCACTTGAAGTGTACGAGGGGAGTAATGACCAAGATAAAGATTCGTCTCTCCTGTTGTGGGGAGTTAGAATCACAAACTTAGTACAGTCCTTAGCGAAATCCTTGCCCGAGGTATGTTAGATGGGATCCAAAAAAGACAAGCTAAAACTGAACGACACTAACCCGATCGCAGAGCTATTAGGGGTTGACAGTCAAACATACCATATGCTTCACATCGGCATAGTTATGACGAAGGGATTAAAACTACAACATTCATCACTGGCATAACCAGAGTAGTCCCGACAATGCTCATGTCAAAGGAGAAGACCATAGAATGATGATACCGAATTAGGGACGGCACTGGCTGCTCGCGATCACTGTCGTCAAGGGCTATGAGTTTCACATGTAGTAAGGTCAGGCTGTTGGGTCTCAAATAGGTTGAGATCTTCGTCCAAGCATCAAGAGATAAAATGTACATGCATATGATGCATGATAACTAAAACGTCGAAAATTGATTGCGAAGGGAATTACGGTCACATAGGAAGTGACATGAAAATCGAGCCAGTCTAGAAAGCATAGAAAAACCAAAACCGGGGTCTGGGACGTGCCCAGACCTAGCTGCTTTATCCCGAGCACAGACTCGGGCTAGCCCGTGCAAATGCCTTGGGCTAGCCCGAGCATCGGCATGGGCTAAGCCCGAGCACTGAGCTCGGGCTGTACTCAAGCACGGGCTCGGATGCAACCCAAAAAGGTGCTCAGCCCCTTTGGGGGATGGTTTTGGGACAACTTTGACGACAGAGTTGAGGGGTTAAACGATCTCGAAAATGGGTGAGGTCAGTTTCTATGCGTTATCAATATTTAGCACATACGTTGAATTTTTAACTACGGATTGCAACGGTTAACAATTGGAACAAAAAATTGTACCTCCTTGTAATGGTAAATATTTAAACAAAGCGAAGTTTGTGATATTTACAAAACAAATAATTTGTGATGCCTGTAATTGGAGGGTTTCCCACCAGCTACCAGCCTACCAAGCTAGTGGGGCCAAATGGCTGGAAAAGAGTTGTAATAGGCAAAGGTTAGTTGAGAAGGTAAGGTTGTGCAATCAGACAATTAAAGAAACGAAGCAGATATAACTGCTGGGTCTGCCCTAAGCCCTCAGCGAAAGCCATATGTGAATTGAAGAAAGGATTTGTATGTATAGTTGGTTACAAGCTAGCTGTGGGCCTCAGCCATCCTCATCATTCTCTCTTTTTAACAGTAACAAAGACATCTCCATCCACTCCTTCGACCGTCAAGAGAGTCTATCCCAGATTATGCCAGATGCCAATTATACCCATGCCAGCTTAAGCCTCTACAATACATTACCCTCTTTCTAACCAAACCCTAATACACACAACAGAAGCAGGAGGAAGAGGATAAGGAAAATAAAATTTAGTTGTTCGAATAGGATACAATCATTTGCACTGATTCCTTGTTAGCTACAGGTAAGACAGTGAAGGAATAAAGAAGTAGAGCCGGGGGTGTGTGTAAGCGACGACCATGCACGCTGTGCCTACAGCTGTCAACCTGATCATTGGAAAAAGGGCGATGAGAGACTCCTAAACCACTCATCCTTATGATATAATGGGCTCATTTATGGTGAAATGCGCATCAAAGTTAAGTACACCCAATCCATACTAAACCCACTTATTAAAGTCCATAAGCCATCCATATTGAACACGGCTTCCAGATATCTGGTGACGTGCAAGATTTAGATGAGGTTAAGCCGGTTCTTGCGGCGAAAAATTAGGGGCTGTTTCCCACGTTACATGTGCCAGAGGTCCCACATTGTGATTGATGGGTAACATGCGCTCTCTTTTTTCCAAACTAACATGCGAATCTACGGAAGACTGTTTTCTTTCATTTTTGCCCCTTTCTTTTGGCTTTTAACTAACAGCATGGCCTATCACCGGCCTAATAAAGCCTGCAATGCACGACAAGACCCATTACCGCCGGCGGGCCAATCTAGCCCCATTGATGTTCATAATCTTGAAGGCCGAGCCTCTATCTATAAAGTGGAGGTAAGGTTGACAAAATACACATGGACCAGAATTTTCAAAATACCCTCACCTCCGTCTATAAATAATAGCTCTCTTTCCCAAAAGAGGAAGGCCAGTCTCATAAGTGCTAACGTAGAACAAAATTCAAAAAGCACCCCACAAAAGGATAATGTCCTTCTCCGGCTGGATCTGGGGCATCTTCATGATGATGAACATGAACGGGATGAGCTTACGGTTGCCGCTGTGGGTTCCGCCAAGGTAGTCGAGCTTCATGGCCTTGTCGACTAGGGTTTCAGCCATGTGGCCAAATCATCTAAAACCATCCAAAATATAAGGCCAATAAAAATCACTTTTCAAATAATCAACAACTTTGAATGTTAATTTCAAATTCATGGAAATGAACGGGATGAGCTTACGGAGCACCACATTGAAATAAAAGCTTTAGCGATGTTTCTTATTCATTGCTCGTGCTACTTGAGTAAGCAAACCCGAGCTCTGAGAGAACGATCTAGCATCTTCAGCAGACAGAGCTGTTGAGTCGCATTGTTCAGCATCTCGGGATGACACCTGATACAACTATTTTGGAGAGGCCCAAGAAACTGAGACCCAAAGCCCAGCCGTGAACGAGAGACCCATTAGTGAGACTGGGCCACGCCAGACGAGGCCCACGGATGAAGCCCTTTGTCAGGCCAGACTGGCCCAGAGGACGCACGATCCGCTCGTGCTCCTCCGAGACGGCCGCTCCCCTGAATCTGTGGTTCCTTAATGACCATTAAGTGGTCCGTTAATCAACGTTCACTACGACGCACGCAGGCGCCTTAAAGAAGGCGGATCGCAGGGGTGTGAGTGGGGGCGGACGAAGGACGTGGATCTGGGACAATCGTGGCATGGACCCTATAAGAGAGTAGTAGGAGCAACCGCCAAAGGGATCGAACCCCAGGTATTCAGATCTGAGGTATACCATCAACGACCTTGGTTTTCCGCCATTACCTTTCCCTCCTCCTGCTCGCGTTGTGGGTCAGCGTATCGATCTCCTCTCGAGTCGTACCTACCCCACCGAGTACTTTTCAGACCCTGATCCGACTTAGGCATCGGAGGGGATACGGCCGGAACCAAGGTCCGGCCCCCCTGACGAGTTTCTCGTCTATCCAGGAAAAAGCTGACCGAGGCGCCGAGGCTACCCCTCAGCGCCAGACGATCGCCCCAGCTTCAAGCGGGCGCGGTTGCCGACCGAAGACCGGGCAGCAAACGAAGCGCCGAGGATACCTCTCGACGCTCGTTCGACCGAGGCCGAGCCCGAAACACAGAGTCGAGGCTTCCCCTTCGCTCTGCTTCAACCGAGGACCGATCTACTGCTCAGATCTCGAGCTCGACCTCGACTCCTTCTCCGGCCCAAGCTGAGCGCACGTGTGCTGGGCGTGGCCAAGGATTCTCAACCGACCCCTTGACCACGTTGACCGTTCAATCCTTGGTCAACGATCCAGTGGTGAGAAAACACCCGTAAACATCTGGCGCCGTCTGTGGGAACGAGCTAACACCCATGTAAAACAACCACACCGATAATGACACGACTCCACCCTCCGCAGCGAAGGAGGGGCGCGACCCCGGCGTCGGGCGTCGGCCCCCACCACGGTCGGCGGGAAGGGATCATGACTCCCCAGCGCACGCTTTAGGCCGGGACTCCAGGACGACCTCGGACCGACCGTGAGGATGACCATGATATGGAGTACAGGAGCCCTCCGCCATCCCTCCCGGTCGATGGGACGAGTGCAGCGAGGGAGAAACCGCGGCCAGACGAAGCGCTAGCGGTGTCCGTAGTCATCAACACGTCCATGGTCCGGCGGCTGCTAGTCGATACTGGCAACTCATGCGACATCCTCTTCATGTCGATTTTAGAAAGGATGGGACTGCAGGACAAGGACCTGGAGCCATGCTCGAGGCCCGTGGTGGGCTTCACGGGTCACTCGACACCCATCGTCGGGGCGATCCACCCCCGGTCATGCTCGGAGGGCCACCCGACTCGGTGACCCTGACGGTGGAGTTTGTGGTGTTGAGGATCGGGTCGGCGTACAATGGGATCATCGGCCGCCCGCTCCTCAACGCTATTGGCGCGGTGGTCTCGACTCTCCACCGAACGATCAGGTTTCAGACCCCAGGAGGGATCGGGCAAGTCGACGACGACGAAGGGAAACTAAAGATCTGCTACCAGCTAGCAGACGAGAAACCCGCTGGGCAACCTGACGATTCGATGGCCTCGCTTGACTTGAGGTACGGGCCGAGATCCACTCCCGCAGAAGAGCAGGAGCAGATCCCAGTCATGAATGTCGAGGGAGGATTCGTCTCCATCGGATCGGGGCTGGGCCCTGACTTGAAAAGCAGGTTGATCGAGTGCTTGGAGGTGAACCTTGACGTCTTCGCATGGTCGCCCGATGACATGCCCGGCGTTGACCCCCGGGAGATTGTGCACCGGCTAAATGCCGACCCCAATTTCAAACCGGTCAGACAGAAGAAGCAGAATCTAGGTGGCAAGAAGATGAGGGGTGCCTCCGAGGAGGTGGAACATCTTCGTGACGCCGGCTTTATCCGAGAAGTCTGGTACCCGTAGTGGCTATCAAACGTTGTGATGGTTAAGAAGCCCAACGGGAAGTGGCGAATGTGTGTGGACTTCAGCGACCTCAACAAAGCATACCCCCAGGACAGCTACCCGTTGCCTCGCATCGACCACCTTGTGGACAATGCCTCGGGGTATGAAATGCTCAGCTTTATGGATGCCTACTCCGGGTACAATCAAGTCCAGATGGACCCTCGGGATGAGGAGATGACAACCTTTATGACGGATAAGGGGACCTTCTGCTACAAGAAGATGCCTTTTGGTTTGAAGAACGTCGGGGCCACCTACCAGAGAATGGTCAACAAGGTGTTCGACTCCCAGATAGGAAGGAACCTGGAGGTCTACATCGACGACATGTTGGTCAAGTCGAAGGAACCAGGAGAGCACATCGCCGATCTCAGGGAAACCTATGAGCGGTTGCGAAAACACAACATCCGGCTCAATCCCTCGAAGTGCACATTCGGGGTGAGATCCGACAAGTTCTTAGGGTTCATGATCACCAACTGCGGCATCGAGGCTAACCCCGACAAGATCGAGGTGCTGATCAACATGCGGGAGCCGACGACAATTAAGAAGCTGTAGAGGTTGAATGGACGCATCGTCGCTCTAGGACGATTTCTATCCAAATCGGCAGAGAAGTCCCTTCCATTCTTCAAGACCCTGAGGAAAGCAATCGCGGAGCCGGCCGACAAAGGAAGACGATACCGTGGGAAGAGGATTGCTCCCGAGCATTCGCTGAACTCAAGGAATGCCTCCGCAGTCCCCCGCTCCTCTCCAAACCGCGAGAAGAAGAGTCGTTGAGCCTCTACCTAGCTTGCACGGGAGAAGCAGTGAGCTCGGTGCTGGTCAGGGAGGACGACGGAGTACTGATTCGGGTTCAATATTACATATTTAACCCCCCATTTAGCCCTATTTTGTGCTCATGTGATGCTATATTGTTCTCTAATATATTCGTATTTTCTACACAATTATTTATTAGAGAAAACACACTATTTGAGCACAAAACAGAAATTAATGGACTAATTCTGCACTTTTTATATTTTTCCTAGCACCGTCTCGATCTCACGATTCCAATAAATATTTATTTGTATTTTTCTGAGATCTGTGCTAATTTCTGTGTATTTTTGAATGCAGATTATCATTTAATTGAAGAAATACGGTCAGTGGCCAATCGGGAGCCGACACGTGGCGATCATCCAGCTTTTCCCGCCCGATCGAACGACACACGATTTCCCGCGCGGTGAATTTCAGCAGCCGTTGGATTTTAATCCAACGGCCCACATCCTCGATCCAACGCAGCGAAGCGGCCTTCGTTTTGACCGTTGGATGATGATCCAACGGCCCAGCGCGAAGCGGATATCAGCAAAAAATGCGGGACACGTGGCAGCTTATCAGCCCTCCGATGCAGATCCAACGGCCAGAAAGCAACAGCTAGCGATCGAAGCGGGCGGCAGCGTTCGTTCTCCGCATGTCGACGTGGCATCATCGTACCCGTCGAATTACAATCCAACGGCCCATTGTCTCCCCGCAGCAACGAAGTAATCGGCGATATTGAGAGACACGCGGCAGCCCGGACGGCCACGATCGAACGCGGAGTTAAATTCGAAATCAAAAGCGCAGCGGCGAGCGGCGATTCTCGGGCTGACGTGGCGCGATCCGTGCCGTTCCTTCTTCATCCGACGGTCGATACGAATCCCGCCTGAAGCAAAATACAGGCGACGTGGCGAGCTTGCATCCATTCGATCGAAATCTAACGGCGAAGAAACAAGCGGGTGCGGATCGATCGAACGAAGCGAGCGAGGCACAAATTTTGGCGCACACGTGGCTCATCCACGTTAGATCCCGCTGCGATCAACGGCTGAGAAATGCGCCGATCGAGATCAACGGCCTGGATGAGTTCGTGCGTGATATTGGTGCGTGTTTCGACCCGATAACACAACCCAAACCTGCAATGCCAATTATATAAGCGTATTTAGGTTTTTTGGGCGGATACAAGCAGATTGGGGCGTATTCTGGGCGTATTGGAGCACTTAGGAGCCGTATTTTCTTCTGCAAAAATTCTGCAAAATTCCAGAGCCTATTTTCTTATTTCCAGAGAGTTTTGAAGTCTTTTCAAGGAGAATTGGTGATATTTTCTTCAACTTCTATCCCGTATTTTGGTGTTTTCTATTGTATTTTGCCATGAACTTGAAGTATTTGGCTATGAAACTTGTTTATTTTTGCATGATGTGTAGCTAAATCTCTGTTGTGCATGGTATGGAGTAGTTAGGTGCTATGATTTGTGTTAGTTTGGTTGTATTCCTCGTGCTAAATCGTTAAAACGTCGTTAAAATTGTAATCTTTGTTCGTAAATCGACTTTTTCAGATTCCAAAAGAATTGATTTAGTTGATGATCGCCCCAAAAGGGTGAGATTTGATCTCCCCAAAAGGGAGTTTCATACCGTAGTTTTGATCTCTCCAAAAGAGAGTTTCATATCGTATTACAACTTTAGCGACGATCTTTTTGAATATTGTGTTTGAACCCCCAAAAGGGCATCTTCCGATGAGTTGCTCCCAAAAGGAGAATTCATTGAGTTATATTGGATATTTTCCCGGTGAATTGCTCTCAAAAAGAGAATTCATTGTGATATATTCATCAACCAAATTAACACGAATCATTGATCCTAACGAACCTATACCATGTGCATACTTTTTATAGGTATTTTCATACACGAATTTCTTCGTTCGCACATCACCATCACGCACTTTCACACCATCGCCATCATCGTTGAAGTGGTTAGTTTCTTTCCGTAGGATTTCTATTTGATTTGTATTGTGGTTGCAACAGATTTATTCCCGTAGATTCGACATCTGGACTCCCAGATTTTACTACTTGTACGGACTCTTGCGCTTGAGAGAGAGCACCTTTCCGGTCCCACCAAGTTTTTGGCGCCGTTGCCGGGGAGGAATGGTTTGTGACTACGGTTTATTTCATTTAGAGGACCTTTGGTGAGATCTTTCCACTTTACTGTACATAAACTTTTTTTTTATTTATTTTATTTTAATTTTTTTTGAAATGGAATATATGAACTTCTATTGCACAAACAATCTGTATGACGCAAGGTATGCTAATGCACACAAACATAGAATGGAGAAGCTCAAAATTGTTAATTTTAATCAAACTGACTGTGAAACTTTCTTTCAGGCCTGGAGGAGGTTCACAGATATAGTATCGAGCTATCCGCAGCATGGGTTCACCAATGAAGAGCTTATGGCGTCCTTCCTAGATGGACTACAACCACAGCTGCAGGAATTATTGGGAGACATGACGCCGACAGTGGCGTGGGAATACATGGAGTCTCTGCAAGAAAACGAAGAACCTGTGGAAGAGACTTCAGAGAGCGATTCAACGGAGCCTTCGTGCCTCGATCAAGAAGAGCAAAGCGTAGACGTACCGTTGCAATCCTTGAGAGAGGATGCTTACCTGACTATTCAGACACAAGAGGCCACATCCCTTCAATTCCAAGAGAATTTCCTTGCTCGGAGTCGGCAGATTCAAAAATCTATTGAAGATCTTAATTTGATTGCCACTTGCGTAGAAGAAGGTAATGCTTTTGAAACTCAATTTAAAGAATCTAATACGAGTTTATCTTCTATTGCAGGAAAATCGAGCAAGCCATGTCACGTTGAGGACACGAATATAAATATACACATGGCAGAAAGTGTGTGCAAAAGAGAGGACGAGCTAGCAATTTTGGATGAACGAGAGGAGGAGACAGCTAGGGACAAGGGTTTTGAGATTATCGCCATGGAACCAGAACCATGCCCTCCTCCAATTTTGTCCCAAAATCATTTATCCCTCTCCCCAACGATCGAGCATCGTACAGAGAGTAGTGCAAATCTTTCAGGGAGTAGTCGTCAACTTATTTTAATTTCTTTCACTTATTTTGATGACTACATTTGGAATAATTTTATTTCGAAGAATTTTAAACTAAAATGGATTGACGTGACTCATCTCTTGTAGGATACAGGTGGACATCTTATAGAGATGCTGGGAGTTACATTGATGGGATCCAGTTTAGTCGTTGGAGGAAGAATAATCATCGAGGAGCGCAAGGAGCAAATTGAACAACTTCCTCCACCATCAAAGATTCGGGATCCGCCATTTGATCACGGTGGGTTCTTTCCAGTAGTGTAGATTTTTAAATGCTTTCTAGGTTGCTTGCTTGAATAAACTCGTACCCCTTCCGACATTGAGGACAATGTCCATCTTTAGTTGGGGGGTGTGTATGAGACTTAGGATTTTTTTTTCAATTTTTTTCAAAAAAGGTTAAGATAAGAATAAATCACCAAATCTCATCTTTTAAAACTCCTTCATATGCCTCTAATGCAGATGATTATACATTAATTGAGTTCTGAAAATTTTTTATGGCTTGAGTTGATTATTTTTCCTTCATGGAATTACCATTAATATACTATTCAAGAAAATTTTCAATTTCCATGATTAATATCTCGAAATAGTTTGAATATATTTCATGCATGCTAATGTGATGAAAACGCTTAAGTATACACGATTTTTAAGAAAAGTCTTCAAGTTGAAGAGGAATTTGGTCATTGATACTAATGTTTATATTCATGTTGATGGGTTTTGAGTTGCTTACAAAGAAAAAGAGAAAGAAAGAATAGAAATGAAATGAAAAATGAATGAAGGAAAATGAATGAATAAGTATGTCACTAATACATAACTTGGTTGGCTCGAGTAGTACAGTCCGAGGGGTCCTTTTTGGCCTAATGCCCTATTATCGTCTGATTTGGGAGCCATTGACCGGAACCTCACTCATTTAATGGAGCGATCCAAGTTATACATTTTTCTGCGAATGTTGCTTGATGCGCGTTACGCGGAACGAATAAAAGAAAAGAAATGGTGAATATACTAAGCAACTTCAATACCCATGTCTTGAATGATTATTTTGATAGGCCAATTCCTTGGAAACACGAAAACTAGTTTATAACGATGTGTTATACTTTCGCTTGCGTAAAACGATGCTTGCATGTTATTTATTCATACTAAATTAGAGAAAATTTCATGTGATTGATTTTGTTCATGTATGTGTATATTGATGGTCAAGATCTTGTTGGAATGCGTATTATTGAGCCATGCCATAAGCGATTGATAGAATTTATTGTTTTATTAATCATCCGTATTAATAGCTCTTTTTACTAGAGACTAGCAAATCGCTAGTTGGGGGGTGTGATTCGGGTTCAATATTACATATTTAACCCCCCATTTAGCCCTATTTTGTGCTCATGTGATGTTATATTGTTCTCTAATATATTCGTATTTTCTACACAATTATTTATTAAAGAAAACACACTATTTGAGCACAAAACAGCAATTAATGGACTAATTCTGCACTTTTTATATTTTTCCTAGCACCGTCTCGATCTCACGATTCCAACGAATATTTATTTGTATTTTTCTAAGATCTGTGCTAATTTCTGTGTATTTTTGAATGCAGATTATCATTTAATTGAAGAAATACGGTCACTGGCCAATCAGAAGCCGACACGTGGCGATCATCCAGCTTTTCCCGCCCGATCGAACGACACACGATTTCCCGCGCGGTGAATTTCAGCAGCCGTTGGATTTTAATCCAACGGCCCACATCCTCGATCCAACGCAGCGAAGCGGCCTTCGTTTCGACCGTTGGATGATGATCCAACGGCCCAGCGCGAAGCGGATATCAGCGAAAAATGCGGGACACGTGGCATCTTATCAGCCCTCCGATGCAGATCCAACGGCCAGAAAGCAACAGCTAGCGATCGAAGTGGGCGGCAGCGTTCGTTCTCCGCATGTCGACGTGGCATCATCGTACCCGTCGAATTACAGTCCAACGGCCCATTGTCTCCCCGCAGCAACGAAGTAATCAGCGATATTGAGAGACACGCGGCAGCCCGACATCAAATCACGCCTTTTGAACGGACGGCCACGATCGAACGAGGAGTTAAATTCGAAATCAAAAGCGCAGCGGCGAGCGGCGATTCTCGGGCTGACGTGGCGCGATCCGTGCCGTTCCTTCTTCATCCGACGGTCGATACGAATCCCGCCTGAAGCAAAATACAGGCGACGTGGCGAGCTTGCATCCATTCGATCGAAATCTAACGGCGAAGAAACAAGCGGGTGCGGATCGATCGAACGAAGCGGGCGAGGCACGAATTTTGGCGCACACGTGGCTCATCCACGTTAGATCCCGCTGCGATCAACGGCTGAGAAATGCGCCGATCGAGATCAACGGCCTGGATGAGTTCGGGCGTGATATTGGTGCGTGTTTCGACCCGATAACACAACCCAAACCCGCAATGCCAATTATATAAGCGTATTTAGGTTTTTTGGGCGGATACAAGCAGATTGGGGCGTATTCTGGGCGTATTGGAGCACTTAGGAGCCGTATTTTCTTCTGCAAAAATTCTGCAAAATTCCAGATCCTATTTTCTTATTTCCAGAGAGTTTTGAAGTCTTTTCAAGGAGAATTGGTGATATTTTCTTCAACTTCTATCCCGTATTTTGGTGTTTTCTATTGTATTTTGCTATGAACTTGAAGTATTTGGCTATGAAACTTGTTTATTTTTGCATGATGTGTAGCTAAATCTCTGTTGTGCATGGTATGGAGTAGTTAGGTGCTATGATTTGTGTTAGTTTGGTTGTATTCCTCGTGCTAAATCGTTAAAACGTCGTTAAAATTGTAATCTTTGTTCGTAAATCGACTTTTTCAGATTCCAAAAGAATTGATTTAGTTGATGATCGCCCCAAAAGGGTGAGATTTGATCTCCCCAAAAGGGAGTTTCATACCGTAGTTTTGATCTCTCCAAAAGAGAGTTTCATATCGTATTACAACTTTAGCGACGATCTTTTTGAATATTGTGTTTGAACCCCCAAAATGTTGGATATGGAAGACGTTTGTACACCCTTGTGGGGGATGTACGAGGGAATACGGACCTCGAACGTCGCGTACACGAAGTCGTGTGCAAAGGGAATCTGTTCCCTTGCGGAGAGGATCTCTGGATGAGTAGAAATGTCGCATTATATATGCATAAGTGCATGCGACATATGGCTAATAAAGGGGGAATATCTTAAGCTTATGTTGTACCATGCATATGGTACAACTTAAGCTTATAATGTGCCATGTATCATGGTACACCTTAATTAAGTTGTTCCAAAGGAACAACTTACCCTAAAATAACTACCTTGGGGGCTATAAATAAGACCCAAGGGTAAGCCATTTCTTACACCTTTTGCATGAAATTCATGCATGCAACTTCATCATAGCGAAGCTCTGCAGAAATCCTTTCTCTTCCTCTATCCAAGTTCTTAATCTAAAGTAGAGATTTAGATTGTGGATTAGTAGCCTTACTCCGTTCGTGAGAAGACTCGATCCGTCGTGGCGAATCCGAAGGCGAAGTTCGTAGACTACCGTGCCGCATACGCAAGCGTAAGTCTCAACTTCATTTATCGATCCTAACTCTGTTTTGACAGGATCCTACATTGGTATCAAAGCCATACGGGTTCGCCCCAGTCAAACCGCCACCCCGTCGAAACTATGAACGAGTCGTTGTCTTTTTCACGAATGGGTCTCCTACTATTACGGATATAGTAGGAACGCTTCGTGACGGAGAGAACGCAGCGGTTGTTCTTTTCACGTTAGGGTCTCCTATCATTACGGATATGGTAGGAACTCTCCGTGACGGGAAGAACCGACCGTTCACGTAGTATGTTATTTTTCATTTTTGGCACACGGCCATTAGGAAATAACTAATTTCTCGACGAACGGGTGCTTCATCGACGAACGGGTGCTTCATCGAGGAAGATGATGGTAGTTATTTCCATCGGGTAAGAGGAAATTGGTGCATGTGCACCATGGCCAAATGGGCTATGAAGGCTATGCACCCCCCCTCCACTTGCGGAGGGGGTTGGCTACGGCCAATAACCACCGGCGACCACCCCATCAAGTGGGAGGAATGTGTACGGCAACCCCATTCAAAGGGGGTGGCCGGCCATGGCCAAAGGGGCCATGGCCGGCCAATGCCGAATGGCCTTGGCCATGGCCGAATGGCCTTGGCCATGGCCGACCATGGCCAAGCCATGGCCAGGCCAGCAGTGGCCGGCCAAGGCCAGGCCGGCAATGGCCGGCCTTGGCCAAGGCCTGCCGGCCCTGGCAGAGGCCAGCGCCGGCGCCCTGGCCACTGCCAGGGCCGGCCAGGCCCTGGCAGAGGCCAGGGCCGGCGCCCTGGCCTCGGCCAGGGCCTGGCCTGCCCTGGCAGAGGCCAGGGCCTGGCCGGCCTTGGCCGGCCTCAGCCAGGGCAGAGGCCCTGGCCGAGGGGGCCAGGGCCCCTGGCCGGCCAGGGCAGAGGCCCTGGCCGGCCCTTGGCCAAGCCCTGGCCAGGGCAGAGGCCCTGGCCGGGAGAAGTTGCATTTCAAAAAAATTGGTCGACCAATTTGGTGTTTTTGGTCGACCAATCTGGCAGAAGGCCTGGGTCGATTGCAAACTTGCCTACTGACCCATACGGGGTGACAAAAGGCATTGGTCAAACTCGAATGTGCCGATTAGCCCATACGGGGCTAACCACAGTGCCGACTAGTTCATACGGGACTAACGTTTTAATGAAGTTTTTCATTGGGCTCTACTCCTTGAAGACTAGCCATAGTGCTCTACTTCATGCGAGATTAGCCAAGTCATTGTGCTCTACTCTACGGAGATTAGCCAATGTACTTATGAAATTGTGCTCTACTCCTTGAAGATTAGCCGTAATGCTCTACTTCATGCGAGATTAGCCATGTCATTGTGCTCTACTCTACGGAGATTAGCCAATGAACTTATAACATTGTGCTCTACTCTACGGAGATTAGCCAATGTGTTTTCAAATTTTTTGAAAAACGTATTTTCAAATAGGTTGTGTCCCGTCCTTAAATCGGGATAGCGCAATTTAGAATTCCAAGTCCTACCACGATCCGGCCATGGTTATCTAACCCATGGGTGTGTAGAACAGGTCTCGTGGCTTGGCAATTGTTGCGTTAAAATTCTTTGCGCAAACTCTCACCTATTCCATTTTGAAAGATATGTTTTTCAAAATTGATTTTCCGCTGCGAAGTACTATAAGAGTACGATTGTTTGATAAGTGATGTGGGAATATTGAAGGTTGTTCTAGATGGTGATTGGAATCATAGAGACCTTTTCGATTCTAGAACAACATCTTCAATATTTTTCGAAAGTAACTTATCAAATATAATATAATTCCAAGTGGGATTTGAATTTTTAGAACTATCCAAATGGGATATTCTATTATCATTTCAAGTGGGAGTTATATTTTAAGAATTTTTATGCAATGTTTTGATCGAACCTTCGGTTTTGTGTCTTTTGCAGCATTTTAAAAGTAAAATGTCTTCCGCTTCAAAGAATATCGTCACTGAGTTAAACAAAGGTGAAAAACTCAACGGCGATAATTACAATCTTTGGTCCATAAAGATACAATACGTTCTAGAGGAGCAAGAAGTGCTCGAAACTCTAAAGAACGTTATGATTGAACCCGAGTTGGGCACTACGGCCCAACACCGACGAGACAAGGAAGCTTTTGATGCTTGGTCTCGGAAGAATAAGATAGCGCGCATTACGTTGTTAAGCAGTATGGCTGATGACATAATGCGCATCTTCCGAGAACATGACCTAGCCATGGACATATGGTCCAAGCTAGAGGAGAAGTTCGGTGGCACATCGGTGTCCAAACTTCGCGCATTAACTATAAGGTTCGATACATATAAGAAACGTCCAGATCATTCCATGGGGAAACATCTGCGACATATGACGAACCTTATATCAGAGTTAAAGGACGCAGGTCATGTGCTCACGGATGAGCAACAAATCCAAGCAGTCATACGTTCCCTACCAAATGGGTGGGATCAGATGAAGATGCATCTCACTCATAATGAGAGCATCAAGACCTTCAACGATGTTTCCAAGCACCTCGAATTAGAGGAAGAGCGACTTGCGGCTGCCAAGCCAAGTGCAGAAGTGCACATGGTTGCTAGTTCCCCACACGGGGGAAAGAAACGTAAAGATCGTTCGAAGTCTTCTAATGAACGTAATAACCAACCTGAGTCTACCAAGGAACCCAAACATAAGGGTGGGCACAAGAAATGGCACAAGAAGAAAGACTTGAAAAGAATCAAGTGCTTCAAGTGCAACAAGCTCGGTCACTATGCTCATTCGTGTACGAGTGGAAGTGACGAGGTAACTTGTAATACTAGTTACATATGTGTTTCTAGTTCAATATTTCTTATGGAATCTAATCCATTTTGGGATAATTGATTCAGGTGCCACCGACCACATAGCAAAGGACAGACGGTCCTTCGTGGAGTATCACCGGATACCCCAAGGAATGAAGTGGATCAATGTAGGAAACAACACACGTGTTGTAGAGAAAGGCGTTGGGAATTGCAAGCTAGACTTGGACAACGGCCACACTCTCCTACTTTATGATATTCTCTTCATTCCATATATTCAAAGGAATATTTATACTGTGGTCAATTTAATGGGTCTTGGTTATGGTTGGTTCCTTCATGATTGTAATATGGACCTATTTTGTAATAATTCCTTTATTGGTACTGGGTTTGTATTTCAAAGGATTTATTGTAATAAGTACAATGTATTTCCTCATGTAATGAAAATTTCCTTGTGACAAATTCTTTGACTAATGAGTCTAATATAATTTGTTGGCACGCAAGGCTTGGTCATATTGGACCAACGTGTATGGATAGACTTGCCAAACGTGGCCTTCTATCCAATGTTTCAAAGGTTGAAATGTCGACCTGCGAACATTGCCTTGTGAGGAAATCTTGTCGCAAGCCGTTTGGAACCGGCACAAGGGCCGAGGTTCCATTACAGCTTATCCATTCGGACATATGTGGTCCGATGAATGTCAAGACAAGATGCGTGAAGTCCTATTTCATCACTTTTATTGATGATTTCACCCAATTCGGTCATATCTATTTGATATCCCACAAAAGTGAAAGCACTAAACCTGCTTTAAAAACTATTTGAGTTTAGTGGAGAATCAATTAGATCGCAAGATTAAGGTCGTGTGAACCGATAGGGGCGGTGAATATCAATCAACAAGTTTAAAGGAACTTTGTGATGAAAAAGGCATAGTACATCAGGTAACTATGCCTTATACTCCTCAACAAATTGGTGTTGCAGAAAGGAGGTATATGACTTTAATGAAAAATGGTCCGTTCAATGATGGCGCAAGCTAACTTGCCAATCACCTTTTTGGGGTGATGCATTATTGACGGCCGCTTTCATTTTTTTGAACCGCGTACCCTCGAAATCAGTTAGCTCCACTCCTTATGAGTTGTGGAACCAAAGGTCTACTGACTTAAACATTTTGAAACCTTGGGGTTGTGCATTCAACGCACATATTTCCTCCCATAAGTATGGCAAACTTGGGCCAAGGGGAAGGAAATGTATCTTTATACGATACGAAGAAAACTCCAAAGGTTATGTTTTTGTTAGTCAAGAAGACGATGGTGGGCTAATTGAGTTTTGAGTCGAGGGATGTCACTTTCTTGGAAAACGAGTTTCCAAGACAGGGCGAGATAAGTCAAGACTTATCTCTATTTGAGATTTATGATCAAGAAGGATTACCTCATTCGAGTGGGAGAATTCTTGGTGAAAACGAAAATACTTTTCAACCTTCACCAATGGATTATACGAATGACGATTATCCTATTCCATACGGGAATAATGATCCAAGTGGGAGCAATTCTAACGACATTCCAAGTGGGAGTGATATTAGAATTGGTCTAAACTCAAGTCAACAAGGACTTGAAGAATCTCAAATACGACGCCGTATCTTGCCCTGCTAAAGACAAATGGATAGAAGCGATAAAGGAGGAATTGAAATCCATGAAAATTAACCAAGTCTGGGACTTAGTTAACTTACCCAGAGGACGTAGAGCAATTGGGAACAAATGGGTTCTCAAGATCAAGCATAAGGCTGATGGCTCTATAGATAGATATAAAGCTCGCCTTGTCGCGAAAGGTTTTACGCAACAGGAAGGGATAGACTACAAAGAGACCTTCTCACCTGTTGTGCGTTTTACCTCGATTCGCATGATTCTGGCAATGGTAGCTTGCTTATACCTCGATTTACATCAGATAGATGTAAAGACTGCCTTTCTCAATGGAGAATTGGACGAGGAGATATATATGGAACAACCAACAGGGTTTGTAAAAGAAGGAAACGAACATAAGGTTTGTAAACTTCGTAAGTCCATATATAGTCTTAAATAATCCTCGAGGCAATGGTATATTGATGAGTATCAAGGCTTGGCTTTCATCAGTATTTGAGATGAAAGGCATAGGAAAAGCCGCATATATCCTTGGAGTTAAGATTTCAAGGAATCGTTCGAAGAAACTTCTTTCTCTTTCACAGGAGACTTATATAAAGAAGGTTCTAGAACGATTTAATATGCAGGACTGCAAGTCCATTGATATTCATATAAGCATATGCGATAATTTATATCTGGAATCGTGTCCAAAGAACCAAAAGGAAAAGGAAATTATGGAAAAAGTTCCATATTCCAGTGCAGTTGATAGTCTTATGTACGCTATGGTGTGTACGAGACCGGACATCTGTTTTGCCGTTGGAAATGGTAAGCTGTTACCAATCCAACCCAGGGCAAGAACACTGGAAAGCGGTTAAGAGGATAATGCAGTATCTTAAAGGAACTGCAGATTTGCAAAAGACTATGATAAAACCAAGAAGGTAGACATAATGTACATATCTACGCATGAGATGATAGAGGATCAGCTTACGAAAGCGATCCCCAGAAATGTGTTTTATAAACACTTATCATCCCAAGGATTGCGTATGAGCTGAGTTGTACCAATATATATTCCCATGTCTAAGAAAGATCAAATTTAATAAAAGAATAAGTTCTTTTTCAAACATTGCATATGAATTTCTTAAGAAATTTTTGTGTACATTTTTGAAATATCAGCTGAATTGTGTGTATGTCGGACAGATAAAGGTTGGCTCTCTCACATGAGCAACCGCCTTATCTTATCAGATGGATAAGATAAAGATGAGACTAGTTTAAAGTCAAAATCATTAGACGAATGATTTAGAGTCATGACTTAAACAAAATAGTCGAATGAAAGATCTGCATCATATGGATGCTTACAAAAGATCTGAGATCTGTATCACAAAGATATTTGAAAGAGATCTCGTAGGATTTTTTTCCTATCTGTCTTATGCAGGATGAGAGTCCGTGAATATTTCACGAGTAGTAAGGGGACTCAAAAAAGATAGGCACTGTGGTGTCTGATCTTTCATCCGTACAACATCATTAAGACATACTCTCCCTGGGAAAGGAGTGATGTTGTAATACGTGTTCATACCACGTATGCATTTCGACCACTGAGTTAGTAGCAATAGTGTTTGCTATTATGTGAGAATCAAAGGCCATACGGGTCTTAACTCTTACCCTCAAGGACTCCAATTGGTTCCTTTAGATTTGACGAGATGATCGCTATCTTAGCGTGTTGCTAATGGGCTATGGTAATTCGGCTCGGCGGGGCACGTTAGAAAAGCGAATCAAGTCAAGATCAGAAGGTTCGCAAGAAGAGGAAGATTGATTTCAAATTCGCATTTGGACTTTAGTGATTCAAAGCTGGCCATCCAATTGTAATCCAGATGGGATTCAATTGTTGAATATAAAGTACAAGAAATGTGAAGAAATAATCTAGGGTAAAGCATGCGTTGAACTACTCAACTTTGCACCTTCGAGGTCGTTGTGTATCTCTAACAAGTGCACAACAACAGACTCTACGCGCATGACGGTCGCACGGTCTATTTCTCGGTATGATAGATGAAAGAACTAAGGGAAAGACGTTCTCTTACAATCCCCTCAAGTGTGAGTGGGAGATGTTGGATATGGAAGACGTTTGTACACCCTTGTGGGGGATGTACGAGGGAATACGGACCTCGAACGTCGCGTACACGAAGTCGTGTGCAAAGGGAATCTGTTCCCTTGCGGAGAGGATCTCTGGATGAGTAGAAATGTCGCATTATATATGCATAAGTGCATGCGACATATGGCTAATAAAGGGGGAATATCTTAAGCTTATGTTGTACCATGCATATGGTACAACTTAAGCTTATAATGTGCCATGTATCATGGTACACCTTAATTAAGTTGTTCCAAAGGAACAACTTACCCTAAAATAACTACCTTGGGGGCTATAAATAAGACCCAAGGGTAAGCCATTTCTTACACCTTTTGCATGAAATTCATGCATGCAACTTCATCATAGCGAAGCTCTGCAGAAATCCTTTCTCTTCCTCTATCCAAGTTCTTAATCTAAAGTAGAGATTTAGATTGTGGATTAGTAGCCTTACTCCGTTCGTGAGAAGACTCGATCCGTCGTGGCAAATCCGAAGGCGAAGTTCGTAGACTACCGTGCCGCATACGCAAGCGTAAGTCTCAACTTCATTTATCGATCCTAACTCTGTTTTGGCAGGATCCTACACAAAAGGGCATCTTCCGATGAGTTGCTCCCAAAAGGAGAATTCATTGAGTTATATTGGATATTTTCCCGGTGAATTGCTCTCAAAAAGAGAATTCATTGTGATATATTCATCAACCAAATTAACACGAATCATTGATCCTAACGAACCTATACCATGTGCATACTTTTTATAGGTATTTTCATACACGAATTTCTTCGTTCGCACATCACCATCACGCACTTTCACACCATCGCCATCATCGTTGAAGTGGTTAGTTTCTTTCCGTAGGATTTCTATTTGATTTGTATTGTGGTTGCAACAGATTTCTTCCCGTGGATTCGACATCTGGACTCCCAGATTTTACTACTTGTACGGACTCTTGCGCTTGAGAGAGAGCACCTTTTCGGTCCCACCAAGTTTTTGGCGCCGTTGCCGGGGAGGAATGGTTTGTGACTACGGTTTATTTCATTTAGAGGACCTTCGGTGAGATCTTTCCACTTTACTGTACATAAATTTTTTTTTATTTTATTTATTTTATTTTAATTTTTTTTTGAAATGGAATATATGAACTTCTATTGCACAAACAATATGTATGACGCAAGGTATGCTAATGCACACAAACATAGAATGGAGAAGCTCAAAATTGTTAATTTTAATCAAACTGACTGTGAAACTTTCTTTCAGGCCTGGAGGAGGTTCACAGATATAGTATCGAGCTATCCGCAGCATGGGTTCACCAATGAAGAGCTTATGGCGTCCTTCCTAGATGGACTACAACCATAGCTGCAGGAATTATTGGGAGACATGACGCCGACAGTGGCGTGGGAATACATGGAGTCTCTGCAAGAAAACGAAGAAACCGTGGAAGAGACTTCAGAGAGCGATTCAACGGAGCCTTCGTGCCTCGATCAAGAAGAGCAAAGCGTAGACGTACCGTTGCAATCCTTGAGAGAGGATGCTTACCTGACTATTCAGACACAAGAGGCCACATCCCTTCAATTCCAAGAGAATTTCCTTGCTCGGAGTCGGCAAATTCAAAAATCTATTGAAGATCTTAATTTGATTGCCACTTGCGTAGAAGAAGGTAATGCTTTTGAAACTCAATTTAAAGAATCTAATACGAGTTTATCTTCTATTGCAAGAAAATCGAGCAAGCCATGTCACGTTGAGGACACGAATATAAATATACACATGGCAGAAAGTGTGTGCAAAAGAGAGGACGAGCTAGCAATTTTGGATGAACGAGAGGAGGAGACAGCTAGGGACAAGGGTTTTGAGATTATCGCCATGGAACCAGAACCATGCCCTCCTCCAGTTTTGTCCCAAAATCATTTATCCCTCTCCCCAACGATCGAGCATCGTACAGAGAGTAGTGCAAATCTTTCAGGGAGTAGTCGTCAACTTATTTTAATTTCTTTCACTTATTTTGATGACTACATTTGGAATAATTTTATTTCGAAGAATTTTAAACTAAAATGGATTGACGTGACTCATCTCTTGCAGGATACATGTGGACATCTTATAGAGATGCTGGGAGTTACGTTGCTGGGATCCAGTTTAGTCGTTGGAGGAAGAATAATCGCTGAGGAGCGTAAGGAGCAAATTCAACAACTTCCTCCACCATCAAAGATTCAGGATCCGCCATTTGATCACGGTGGGTTCTTTCCAGTAGTGTAGATTTTTAAATGCTTTCTAGGTTGCTTGCTTGAATAAACTCGTACCCCTTCCGACATTGAGGACAATGTCCATCTTTAGTTGGGGGGTGTGTATGAGACTTAGGATTTTTTTTTCAATTTTTTCAAAAAAGGTTAAGATAAGAATAAATCACCAAATCTCATCTTTTAAAACTCCTTCATATGCCTCTAATGCAGATGATTATACATTAATTGAGTTCTGAAAATTTTTTATGGCTTGAGTTGATTATTTTTCCTTCATGGAATTACCATTAATATACTATTCAAGAAAATTTTCAATTTCCATGATTAATATCTCGAAATAGTTTGAATATATTTCATGCATGCTAATGTGATGAAAACGCTTAAGTATACACGATTTTTAAGAAAAGTCTTCAAGTTGAAGAGGAATTTGGCCATTGATACTAATGTTTATATTCATGTTGATGGGTTTTGAGTGGCTTACAAAGAAAAAGAGAAAGAAAGAATAGAAATGAAATGAAAAATGAATGAAGGAAAATGAATGAATAAGTATGTCACTAATACATAACTTGGTTGGCTCGAGTAGTACAGTCCGAGGGGTCCTTTTCGGCCTAATGCCCTATTATCGTCTAATTTGGGAGCCATTGACCGGAACCTCACTCATTTAATGGAGCGATCCAAGTTATACATTTTTCTGCGAATGTTGCTTGATGCGCGTTACGCGGAACGAATAAAAGAAAAGAAATGGTGAATATACTAAGCAACTTCAATACCCATGTCTTGAATGATTATTTTGATAGGCCAATTCCTTGGAAACACGAAAACTAGTTTATAACGACGTGTTATACTTTCGCTTGCGCAGAACGATGCTTGCAGTTATTTATTCATACTAAATTAGAGAAAATTTCATGTGATTGATTTTATTCATGTATGTGTATATTGATGGTCAAGATCATGTTGGAATGCGTATTATTGAGCCATGCCATAAGCGATTGATAGAATTTATTGTTTTATTAATCATCCGTATTAATCACTCTTTTTGCTAGAGACTAGCAAATCGCTAGTTGGCGGGTGTGATTCGGGTTCAATATTACATATTTAACCCCCCATTTAGCCCTATTTTGTGCTCATGTGATGCTATATTGTTCTCTAATATATTCGTATTTTCTACACAATTATTTATTAGAGAAAACACACTATTTGAGCACAAAACAGAAATTAATGGACTAATTCTGCTCTTTTTATATTTTTCCTAGCACCGTCTCGATCTCACGATTCCAACGAATATTTATTTGTATTTTTCTGAGATCTGTGCTAATTTCTGTGTATTTTTGAATGCAGATTATCATTTAATTGAAGAAATACGGTCACTGGCCAATCGGGAGCCGACACGTGGCGATCATCCAGCTTTTCCCGCCCGATCGAACGACACACGATTTCCCGCGCGGTGAATTTCAGCAGCCGTTGGATTTTAATCCAACGGCCCACATCCTCGATCCAACGCAGCGAAGCGGCCTTCGTTTCGACCGTTGGATGATGATCCAACGGCCCAGCGCGAAGCGGATATCAGCGAAAAATGCGGGACACGTGGCAGCTTATCAGCCCTCCGATGCAGATCCAACGGCCAGAAAGCAACAGCTAGCGATCGAAGCGGGCGGCAGCGTTCGTTCTCCGCATGTCGACGTGGCATCATCGTACCCGTCGAATTACAATCCAACGGCCCATTGTCTCCCCGCAGCAACGAAGTAATCGGCGATATTGAGAGACACGCGGCAGCCCGACATCAAATCCCGCCTTTTGAACGGACGGCCATGATCAAACGTGGAGTTAAATTCGAAATCAAAAGCGCAGCGGCGAGCGGCGATTCTCGGGCTGACGTGGCACGATCCGTGCCGTTCCTTCTTCATCCGACGATCGATACGAATCCCGCCTGAAGCAAAATACAGGCGACGTGGCAAGCTTGCATCCATTCGATCGAAATCTAACGGCGAAGAAACAAGCGGGTGCGGATCGATCGAACGAAGCGGGCGAGGCACGAATTTTGGCGCACACGTGGCTCATCCACGTTAGATCCCGCTGCGATCAACGGCTGAGAAATGCGCCGATTGAGATCAACGGCCTGGATGAGTTCGGGCGCGATATTGGTGCGGGTTTCGACCCGATAACACAACCCAAACCCGCAATGCCAATTATATAAGCGTATTTAGGGTTTTTGGGCGGATACAAGCAGATTGGGGCGTATTCTGGGCGTATTGGAGCACTTAGGAGCCGTATTTTCTTCTGCAAAAATTCTGTAAAATTCCAGAGCCTATTTTCTTATTTCCAGAGAGTTTTGAAGTCTTTTCAAGGAGATTTGGTGATATTTTCTTAAACTTCTATCCCGTATTTTGGTGTTTTCTATTGTATTTTGCTATGAACTTGAAGTATTTGGCTATGAAACTTGTTTATTTTTGCATGATGTGTAGCTAAATCTCTGTTGTGCATGGTATGGAGTAGTTAGGTGCTATGATTTGTGTTAGTTTGGTTGTATTCCTCGTGCTAAATCGTTAAAACGTCGTTAAAATTGTAATCTTTGTTCGTAAATCGACTTTTTCAGATTCCAAAAGAATTGATTTAGTTGATGATCGCCCCAAAAGGGTGAGATTTGATCTCCCCAAAAGGGAGTTTCATACCGTAGTTTTGATCTCTCCAAAAGAGAGTTTCATATCGTATTACAACTTTAGCGACGATCTTTTTGAATATTGTGTTTGAACCCCCAAAAGGGCATCTTCCGATGAGTTGCTCCCAAAAGGAGAATTCATTGAGTTATATTGGATATTTTCCCGGTGAATTGCTCTCAAAAAGAGAATTCATTGTGATATATTCATCAACCAAATTAACACGAATTATTGATCCTAACGAACCTATACCATGTGCATACTTTTTATAGGTATTTTCATACACGAATTTCTTCGTTCGCACATCACCATCACGCACTTTCACACCATCACCATCATCGTTGAAGTGGTTAGTTTCTTTCCGTAGGATTTCTATTTGATTTGTATTGTGGTTGCAACAGATTTCTTCCCGTGGATTCGACATCTGGACTCCCAGATTTTACTACTTGTACGGACTCTTGCGCTTGAGAGAGATCACATTGCCGGTCCCACCAAGTACAAAGGCCGATGTATTATACCAGTCAGATCTTGAAGGACGCGGAGGGGTGGTACACGCCTATGGAAAAGCTGGCATACGTCCTCGTTCTCTCGGCCCGCTGACTCCGGCCTTACTTCCAAGCCCACACAATATTGGTCCGTACTGATTCCCAGCTTGAACGAAACCTCAGGAGATTCGATCGGATGGGAAGGATGCTGAATTGGGGAGTAGAACTGAGCGAGTTCGACCTTCGGTTCAAGCCACGCACGGCCATTAAAGGGCAGGCCCTGGCAGACTTCTTCGCCGAATGCACCATAGAAGGAGGGAACCACTCTGGGGGAGAGGGCTCGGCCACGGTAACTACCCAACACTTATCCTTCCTTTCGACTGATGTCGTTCTTACTAGCCATTCAGGGGACCAGGACACTTGGATAATCCATGTAGATGGATCAACAACCCGGTCGGGAAGTGGAGCCGGGATCGCGATCCGGTCTCTCGAGGGGAGCGTCGTCGAGTATGCGCTTCGGTTTGAATTCCCGGCCACCAACAATGTGGCCGAATACGAGGCCGCTATAAACGGGCTGAGGCTGGCCAGAGAACTCGGGGCCGAATCTGTGCGGCTCCTCAGTGACTTAAAACTTGTCATCAATTAGCTACAGGGAAATTACGAGGCGCGCGAGGAGGCGATGCAGAGCTACCTAGCCACGGCCAAGACCGTGCTATCCAAATTCAAGAAGGCTGAGACCCTTCACCTCCCCCGATCAGAGAATGCCCACGCAGATGCTCTATCCAAACTGGCTTCCTCCTCGACCAAGGAGTTGGGCCGCACCATCTACATGGAAAATCTCCGATTCCCCAGCATGGAGGAGAAGGAGGTGATGGCGATCGACGGGGACCCCACCTGGATGGATCCGATCGCTCGGTACCTCTCCCATGGGGAAGTGCCGACGGACTCTGATGAACGTCGAGCCTTGGAGAGGAAGGCACTCCGATACGTGATCCATGAAGGGGTACTTTACAAAAGACACTGGACAAAGACGGATATCCTCCCCTACCTTAAGTGCCTCGGACCTCGAGAGACTGACTACGTCCTCCGGGAGGTGCACGAGGGGATCTGTGGAAATCACCACGGAGGCAAGACGATCGCCCAGAAAATCTTGAGACAAGGATATTACTGGCCAACCTTGGTCCACGACGCAACGGAGTACGTCCAAATGTGTCAGGAATGCCAGAGATTCGCCAAACTCGGCTCAACCCCCCCGTCGGAACTCGTTCCAATTGTCAGTCCCGTACCTTTCACGAAATGGGGGCTCGACATCCTCGGACCGTTCACTTTAGGACGAGGGCAGAGGAAGTACCTGATTGTGGTGATGGACTACTTCACCAAGTGGATCGAGGCCGAACCCCTTGCCTCCATCACGTGGAAGAAGGCGAAGAGTTTCGTATGGAACTCCATCATCTCCAGGTTTGGAATTCCCCGTGCCATCATCACGGACAACGGGAAACAATTCGACTCTGCTGGGTTCAAAGACTTCTGCGCATAATGGGAGATCAAGCTCCTCTTCGCTTCGGTGGCACACCCCCAGACCAATGGGATGGTCGAGGCCGCCAACAAGTGCATCATAGAACCCCTCCGCAAGAAAGTGGAGGATGTCGAGGGGAGTTGGCCGGAGGAACTCCCAGGGATACTCTGGTCGTACAGAACGATCCATAAACAAGCCATGGGCGAAACCTTGTTCTTTCTCGCGTATGGCACCTAGGTGGTGGTGCCAGTCGAGATAGGTGAGGAATCCCTCTGCATAAAGCACTTCGACGAGAAAAAGAACTCGGAAGGCTTGGAGCTCGGCTTGGAACTCCTGGGCGAGCGACGGGAGCAGGCTTTGGCCACCATCATCCGCCAGAAGCAGAAGGTAGCTGGTTACTACAACTCCCGGGTTAAGGGGAGGAGCTTCCGACAGGGGGATCTAGTCCTCTGAAAAGCGGCCTTCAGCCCAGAGATCACTCGCAAAGGGAAGCTGGTGGTTAAGTGGGAAGGCCCCTACAAGGTCATCAAAGTCCTCGGGCCCGTGACCTACCGACTAGCCAATTCAGAAGGGAAGATCCTCACCCACACCTGGAACGCTGAGCACTTGCGCAAATATTATCAATGAGGTCACCCACAAATGTATCTCTTTTCTTCCATCTGCCCGAATAAATTCGTTTGAGCCTATTCATCTGCATACTTCATGACCATGAGAAAGCTCACCCGGGATGAGGGAGACTTCGCTAGGGGAACACCTGAGCGGAGGCCCACGAGGTTGGGGGGTAGACCCCTAGCAGGCTGACCCCCAAACCGACCGACAGCGGGAGGGCACTCCCGCGGTCGGCCAGTGGGTTGGATCGATCGTAAGGTTGGGGGCAACTCTCCCAGCGGGTCGGTCCGTCGATCCGCCATCAGACTGGGAGTAGCCCTCTCAGCGAGCTGAACGACACCGACCGACCATAAGGCTGGGGGCAACCCCCCAGCAGGTCGGTTAACCGGCCGATTATAAGGCCAGGGGCAACTCCCCTAGCAAGTCGGTCGTGAGGCCGACCTCAGGGGTCGACCTCCTCGGTCAGTCACAAGACTCGGGGTCACGCCCCAAGCAGACTGACCGACCAAACCGACTGTAAGGCCGGGGGCAACTCCCCCGGCATGTCGACACGTCGATTGGACTGTGAGCCTGGGGGATAGCGTCCCCCAGCCAGCCGACCGACCGAACTAACTGCAGGAACGAGGGGCAACCCCCCTTGGCAGGGTGACCACTTCATCACCAACAAAGCCCAAAAATGGGACACACACCAAGGGGAAAGACGAGCAGTCACATGCAAAAAAGGGAGACTGCATTTCTAAATAGAAGGAGAGGGGAGGATGTGTTATACAACAAGCATAATAACTGAGCAATAAGGTTAAACCCTCGCTCACTCGTCTCTGCCTGGAGCCCCCTCAGGGCCGCCGGCAGGTTGCACATGAGGTCCGCCTCGTGTCTCCTCCTCGCCGTCGGAGTAGACCCTGAGCTTCTCAAAATTAATCCCCGAGAGTGGAAACCTCTTCTGGATCTCAGATTGGCAGCGGGCGAACCTCTTCTCGAATGCTTCGGACATAGCCGTGGCTACGAAAGAAAGGGCATACTCTTCCACAGCGTCTTGAGCAATCCGAACGGGATTCACCGCCTCCAGCTCACGGATCCGATCTTCGAGGACGATGGCCCGACGCTGATGCTCCGCCCGCTCCACCTCGATCTCTCTGGATCTTGCATTAAGTTGGACTAGAAGATCTTTCTCTCTCTCCTCCACCGCCTCTAGAAGGTTAGAGAGCTCCGGGGAGTCGGCCGCAACGACGGGGGCAGCACCTGCGCCAGCTTCGGCGTCTGCTTTGGCGGCCTCCATGAGCTCGGCAATCCGGTCCTCAGCCTTAAACTTCCCAACCAAAGCCAAGGCTTTCTCCCGATCTGACTTCTCCAAAGCGGAGGAGAGCTCAGCTACCCGGGTCTCCAGAGACTTGACGCGCGCCTCGGCCAGCTGCCTTGCCTCTCCCTCGCCCCCCTCAGCCTCGGGAGTCTGCGCCGCACCAGCCTTGGCCTTAGAGAAAGCCTCGAATTGGCGCCTTATCGAAAGCTCTACCGAGGACAACTGCACCAAAGAGACGGGGATAAGACGAAGACCGCTACTAAAAACGGAGTATGCGAGAGTGCCTCACCTATTGACCAGCCTGGACCATGAAGGTGGATAGGTGGTCACCGTTGACCCCATCCAATGCAGCTTGGTCCAGAGAGAGACATCAGTTCTCCGCCAGCCTCGCCGCCACTCCGCAGTCAGAAAAAACCGACTCCCTCGGCCCCATCGAGAAGCGCGAACGGAGAAGCTCCTCACCCGTCTAAGGTGAATCAACGGGAACCGAGCGGAATGCGCTAAGGTACCGCTCATAAACCTCAGGGAGAGGGCTCTGCTACGGAGACAAGGGCCCGGCCCATGGCCAAGCGGCCTTGACTGAGGAGGACAGGACCCGACCCTCAGACGATGGGACGCCGACCTCCTCGACTTAAGCACGGGCTTTCTTCGATGCGCTCGGAAAGGGGGAGGATGGAACTTGCCCCCTCGCTCTCTTGGAACCAGCGCCGGAAGGCCCGACCTTCTGTTTCTTTTGGACCTCCAGTACGTGATCCCTCCTCCGTGGAGCAGGTTCAGGGACCGTGACTTGGGGAGGGGTCGGAGAGGAGCCGGGTGAAAACCCACCTGTACATAGGGGCAGAAGAAAAGGTCAGAACTGGCCGGAGTGGTCCCAGGCATCAGATCCCCCAAGTGACAGACATCAGCAGAGCTCACCAATAGGCCACATGGTCTTTCGCAAGTTAAGATCGTCAAAAAGAACATCGATTCTCCGATCCCTTGCGTCGACCGCCAACAAAGTCTTCACCGCCCCGAGCTCAGCGTTGGTTGGGTCCCTCAGCTCAAGAACCAGTGCACCGGCGGCGCTCCAATGGGTTGGGAAATTTGCATCCGATGGGGACACGACGAAGATGTATTCCCCTTTCCAGAGCTTCAAGGAGCTCGGCATCCCCAACACCAGGCTCATCTTTGGCCGAGTGCTGATATAAATCCAGGCCCCCGACTGATGATGGCTCAGACGGTAGAATTGGGCAAAGAGTCGGAAGGAGGGAACCACCCCCTTCAGTACGCAAAGAACGACAAACCCGACGATGATCCCAATGGCGTTGGGGCAGAATTGGCATAAGGCCACTCTATGGGCTCGCAGAAACTCGGTGATAAATGGGTGGAGAGGAAACCGAAGCCCGAACTGGAAACACTTTTCATACACCCCGACCTCCCGAGGTCTGGGAAAGTAGATCTGCTCATCGGGTTCAGGGGCCCGGGTAGAGTATGGGGGAAGAAGGTAGCTGGTGCGCAAACCCGATGGATGTGGCATAGATGGACGAGAGCCACCCAAGAACCTCAGAGGGTACCCCTGAAAGCACGCCCCCATGACGACGAACCGCCGAGACAGATCCGCAGGTCGGGTTAGGATCAACGACGCCCTCCGGACGATCCAAACTAGCGGCGGAGGAGGACGACATGAGGTAGAGCTCGAACAGGATTCAGCCTGACGAAAAGAGAGAATAAAGAATGGGGGGATGACGATCGGAAAGGACAGACCCTCGCCTGATGGGTGGCTGCTCTCCTTTTATACATCTCTTTCCCTCCAAGACGACCCCTCGCGTGATGAAGAAGAACGCACGGGGGCACGTGGCAGCATCTGGGAGCCGACAGCGCTTCGAAATCTACACCTAGAGGGATTTGAACGGGCCGCCTCATGATGGCCTCCATTTAATGAACCTGCCTCGACTGGAACACCTGTCAAAATCAGCAGAAGTCACATCGACCGAGCCGAGCCGACGGGTGCGGATCGACACGACCGATGTGGGCAATTGATACGACTATTTTGGAGAGGCCCAAGAAACGGAGACCCGAAGCCCAGCCGTGAACGAGAGAGCCATTAGTGAGACTAGGCCACGCCAGATGAGGCCCACGGATGAAGCCATATATCAGGCCAGACTGGCCCAGAGGACGCACGATCCGCTCGTGCTCCTCCGAGACGGCCGCTCCCCTGAATCCGCGGTTCCTTAATGACCATTAAGTGGTCCGTTAATCAACGTTTCCCATGACGCACGCAGGTACCTTAAAGAAGGCAGATCGTGGGGGCGTGAGTGGGGGGGACGAAGGACGTGGATCAGGGGCAATTATGGCACGGACCCTATAAGAGAGTAGCAGGAGCAACCGCCAAAGGGATCGAACCCCAGGTATTCAGATCTGAGGTATACCATCAACGACCTTGGTTTTCCGCCATTACCTTTCCCTCCCCCTGCTCGCGCCGTGGGTCAGCGTATCGATCTCCTCTCGAGTTGTACCTACCCCGTCGAGTACTTTTAGACCCTGATCTGACTTAGGCATCGGAGGGGATACGGCCGGAACCAAGGTTCGGTCCCCCTGACGAGTTTCTCGTCTATCCAGGAAAAAGCTGACCGAGGCGCCGAGGCTACCCCTCATCGCCAGACGATCGCCCCAGCTTTATGCGGGCGCGGTTGCCGACCGAAGACCAGGCAGCAAACGAAGCACCGAGGCTACCCCTCAACGCTCGTCCGACCGAGGCTGAGCCCAACACACAGAGCTGAGGCTTCTCCTCCGCTCTGCTTCAATCGAGGACCGATCTACTGCTCAGATCTCGCGCTTGACCTCGACTCCTTCTCTGGCACATGCTGAGCGCATGTGTACTGGGCGTGCCCAAGGGTTCTCAACCGACCCCTTGACCACGTTGACCGTTCAATCCTCGATCAACGATCCAGTGGTGAGAAAACACCCGTAAACAACACCTTTTGTCATTGTTTGTCATGATGTCACTCAAGATGCACCCCTCAACGTGATACACCCCATCATTATGTTCGTCATCATAGTGTCACTCAGTCTCCTCCAACTATTGCACCAGACCCCAGTGGTGCTGCTATTGATGTACCTGGCTCGACTGCTGCAATTGATGCACCAAAGCCGAGTGCTGTTGCTGCTGCTACCGATGCTCCTAGCGATCAATAGACTGCTATATTTATTTATTATAGTTGACCTCATTTAAGTCCTAACTTAAGCGTCAGAGCCTTGTCGATGGGCCCACTATGGTTTGACTCACATAACACTTATGTATTTGGAGCACAAGCCCATAAGCAACACCCTAACGTCCAAAATCCAGTGTTCATCTATTCCACAACCCAACTAAAAGTTGATATATGTATATACCTAATTTTTGTACTCACAGACCAATTTACACACACCCAAACAATAATTAAAAATTTGTTTTTACTTTACACACAACATCATATCCCACTTTACCATGCTATCTTCCTCCCCACACCCAACTATGCTCGACGACAGCTGTAGCAGAAGAGGGGAAGGGGATGAAGACAGAGTGTGGAGGAGGAATATCAGGGAGATGGTAGAGGATGAGGAATAGATGGCGTGGTAGAGTGCAAGGCGTGTGCGTTGTTTGGGGAGATGGCTTGGTTGAGTGCAAGGCATGTGCGTTGTTGGGGGGGCTGCGGGAACATGACAGTAGTGATGGCCGATGGCGGCGGTAGGGAGGAGAGGAAGAGGATGGAGGAGAAAGACAGGAGGAGTACTGTACAACATGAAATATTTGCAAGGGAAAACATGTGAATTTTAAACATCAAACTTGTTGTGAAATGTATGCCCTTCAAAAAATTATCGTAATTGTAGAATACATCTTGTGGAATATAATAGTACGCTATTTCATACACTTTATCTATGTGATCCTCTTTAACACTGCAGGTTATGTTGTTGTGTTCTATCGCATGGGTAAAGTCATTGGACTTATGTCATTAACATTGGGATCATGATGTAATTATGATAATGAGGCCCAATGTGTCTGGTTAAGCATACGTTCTAAATGTTCATAGTCGTAGGAATATTGAGATAGTGCATTGATATTTCAGATAAATCATTATGCGTTGATCTATACCATACGATGATATTGTCTGGTCCTGAAACCACTCGATGTGGGGACATCGTTAGACAATGCACATGTGTGTTTTAGAGAACAAGTTCACAGAACGACTCGTCGAGATGCTTCTGTACAGTAACATATACGCCGACAGTCAACAGACGCTCTCAGGTTGCAGTATATGTAGCATAGTCCTTATGACCAGAGATATGATAAAGGACCTTGCATGTGAGAAACTATACTTAGGCTTTTACTGAACATTGGCATTGCGCATGGTACGTAGTTACTCACTGGGTATAGGTTGAAGCATGTAAAGAGAGTGGCCATCTAAACGTAAGTCGTCTCCTCTAATATGGAAGGTTAGTTTCGTAGGGAGTCAATGGATCCATAGTAAATCCCTGGCCAGTGTAAGGGATGAACTTGTTAGGAGTTAACAAGTGTCATTCAACCGTTAATTATGGGATCACATATGCCTTGATTTTTTAAGGTTTAGTGGGGTTTGACAATATCTATACCATGGACATTACATAGTCTTGACGAAGGGACCAGACTGCACGGTAGCTGTCATTGACAGGGATAGATTTGGTCAGAGATATTTCAATATCTCACTAACCAGATAATGACGATGCTGATATGGGGGTCGACACGTGCAGCTAGCTCCACTACTGTACATATGACACGATGTGATCGTGTCACTGCTGAAGTATGAATTGAGCTTTTAGATTCTCACAAAGATTATTGCTCATCATGAAAAGCGAAGGAATAAAATTTGTGTACATGTGATATACAAGGGATCAGTCATAAGAGTTATGATCATTTGAGAGAACATAAACACGTTGCAAAGAGTTGTGAGTGCATAAAATGAAATGGTCCAACTTGTATTTCATGCCATAACATGTGTTTCACGCAAATATGTGTTTCATGCCAACATGTGTTTCATGCCACAACGTGTGTTTCATGCCCCAACCTGTGTTTCATGTCAACATGTGTTTTATGATGAAGAGTTCATCATAAACTTCTCCTCTCCTAGCTCTATAAAATGGTGGCATTCCTTACTCTCTTTACACCATCCAATCTTGCAAGAAGTTGCACCAATTGTAAGGGAATGATACTAGTAATCTAAACGATTTAGATCATGCATCAGAAAACAGAAAATTAAAATTTTCCATACTAGCAATCAATATACCCAAAGATCTACTTCAATACTTAAATGAACAACAGAATAAAGACCAAACCTTCGTGCAAGGATACTCAAGTGATACGCGCAGATCCAAAAATATATAGGTGAAGACCAGAAGCACCGCGTTCTCCTCTCCAACCAGTGAATGAGATGACTCACAGGATAAAGAACGCCTCCATGATTAATGAGCACTCTTTGCTAGAGCGAGGAAGAAGGAGAAGGAAGAACTTTTGATGTTGTATGAGAGATTCTCCATTTGAAGAGGTTTGAATATCTCCACACAATAAGACTTTCTCAAGAGAGATTGGTGTGTTTTCAAGGGGCTAAGACCCCCTTTATAGTGCTAGAGAGAGCCGAATCTAATTCGAATTGAGTGTTCATATAGAACTCAACCTTATCACTAAACACACATAAAAGCAGAAGTGTCCTTTATGAGTTCTAATTGCATTAAAACTCTTGGATATTAATTGGATTTGATTCAGGATTGATTCTTAATCAAATTCTGCATCAAATCTCGAATTCTGCATCCTAGCATGTGAGCACTAGTTGACTAGTATATGATACCAGTCGACTAGTTAGATGCATGTGCCAACTTACGTAGTATGGTCTGACTAGTCGACTAGTGGTAAAGCACTAGTCCACTAGTTGATGACTAATCGACTAGTGACAAAGCACTAGCCAACTAGTCACTGCTATGCGACTATGTTTTCTTCATTTTTTCATCTGATCATACCTCCTAGTGATCGATACCCTTGTATATCAAATACACTCAAAAGTTTTTTCCTTCGCTTTTCGTTAGAATTTCATCATCAATCTTATACTCTAATAGTCAATTCCAACTTTAGTTGTGATATGACCACATTGTGTCACCAATCGGTAACAGCTATAGCTTAGCATGCCGACCCCCATTTCAGAATCGGCATTATCTGGTTTGTGAGACTAGAATCTATCTGAGATAATATGGGCCTTATAGTGACAAATTCTGTGCAGTCCGGTCCCTTTGTCATCAGTATGTTGCTAAGATGTCTAGGATACGGTATAATACCAAACCCAATTACACCTTAAAACTCTTGAGTCAAATGTGATCCCATAGTTATCGGTTGAATGACACTTGTTAACTCTTTACAAGTTCATCTGCTAGCCTGCACAAGGATTTACTATGGATCCATTAACTCTATTGCGTCACTACCCTTGTAAACCAGATGAGACGAATCCCGACAGCATGGTCACTCCCTTCACATGCTTCCAACTATACCAAGCAGCTACCTACACATTAGATGTAAAGCCAATATTCGATAACTACCTAAGTATAATTTTCCACATGCAAGATCCTTTAGCAAATCTCTAATCAAAGGACAAACATGCAGCTACTGCCACCTGAGAGATTCTGTTGACACTCAAAGTATTATAACCATACAGAAGCATCCTTGGTAAGTTGTTCTGTGAACTTGTTCTCTAACAGGAACATGTACATCATCTACAGATTTCTCCACACCGTGTGGCTATGAGGTCAGCCACGACCATCTGATGGTATAGATCAATGCACACAGGTTCAACCGGAATATTGACATCCCCTCTCGATATTCCTCTGACTATGAATATTTCTAGACATATGTTCAACGGACACATTGGCCCCATTATCATAACCTCATCATTATCCCAATCTTCCATACATAAGTCTGGGGATTTTTATCCATGCATCATATACCACAACCACAACTATAGGAGTGACATAAAGGATTACAAAGAAAAAAGAATACTGAACAACTTACTATTATTTCGAACGAGAAGTTTATTATAATTATAATAATTACCTAAAGGGCATACATTCCCCGACATTTCTCACTTGCACTAACATCCAATTATTACGGCACCTTATACCGATTTTATCCATTAAACACTCCAGTCTATTTTGTGGAAGAGTTTTTATGAGCGGGTCTGATACATTATCATCTATACTAACTCTTTGTATCTTGATGTCACGGTGTATTTGGATTTCACTTATTAAGTGAAACTTCCTCAGGATGTGTCAAGATTTCTTGTGAAATTTAAATTCCTTGGCCAGAGAAATTGACATATTGTTATTACAACACAAATGTATTAGATCAACAATTGAAGGAACAATAACACGTTTTGTAAAAAACTTCGTCATCCTGATCGCCTCTTTTTTCATCATTGGCTGTGATGTACTAAGCCTCCATCGTTGAATCGGCTACAATATCTTGCTTGGAACTCTTCCAACCCACCGCCCCTCTATTGAGAGTGAAAACAAACTCTGACACTGATTTGATGTCAAATATGTCACTTTGGAAACTTGAGTCAGTATATTCTTCGACTGAAAGCTTACTATGCCCACCATATAATAAGAATATATCTTTATTCCTTCTCAAGTAGTTAAGTATGTTCTTTATAGCAGTCCAATGCATTTCTACAAGATTTGTTTGATATCAACTAACTACGCCAAGTGCATATGCGACATCAGGTCTAGTACATAACATGGAATACATGATAAATCATATAGCCGAGGCATAAAGAATCTTGCTCATGAATGAAGGGGTTTCTAGGTCCTTAGGGCTATACAATCAACATCCGGCCTAAGTCAGGCAGACGACGAACGTTATTATGCAGCGGAAAAACATCTTAAAATAGTTTTAAGAAAGGTCCTAAAGAAATAAACCCTTTCCAGAATCTCTACTATCCTGGGGTGGGTCTGACCAACCCTTAAGGATAGATCTATAATACTTAAATGAAATTATAAACGCATGAATATTAAACTACTAACCTTTGCCTCGCACATTAGCGAGGTGCAGAATTCCACGAACCAATGCCCTGCGTTGGGGCTTAGCCGCTTCTCCCGAGCCGAACCTCATCCTGAGCTGAACAATCTCCCTGTCGTCGAGCCAACCATGCGCGCCAGAAAGTTTCACCTTGAGTGGATCCTCCGTCAAGATTTAGGATCCGACTCAAACTCTTTCGTAGCTTTGCTAGAGCCTGATCAGGAGCAAAGAAGAAATGAGAGAAAGATGAAATATTAATTTAAGCTTTAACCCGGGCTTGCTCATGTTTAATGGAGCTACGCAGATCTGAAACTTGGTGAATGTTTCAAGGAGGGGGTTTGGCCCTTATTTATTTAGGCGGCTGACCCCACCTCTTTTATACATATCCGATGTGGGACTAAACGTTTGAGGAGAAAATTAATTTCAAGTTTGACCTTCATGAAGGCCAAAGTTCAACGAATTTTTTATCTCTCACCATTGAGCTTCGCAAGCGATATTATATATCAAATCAAAAGCACCGAACGTCGAACGCATAGAAACAAACAACAATCAATTCTGACTTCATTTGACTCCTCAAACATTGCCTCAAACTATGCCAAGAAATTGTATTTTCAAAACAAACCCAGCCGTAAAAATCAGCTCGGGTTTTCAAATCCTGTGGGCCCCACCGTGGAGCCCACCACTGTGCGGGCACCCGCTGGGCGTGCAGGCACCCGCTGTGATGCAGGCTGAGCCTGCTTGGGCCTAGTCTCGACTTGGGCCCAGGCGGGGCTAGCACTTGCGCCCAAGCCCATGTGCCAAGCGTATGGGCTTAGGCCCAGGCGTTGAGCCTGGGGCGCAATTCTTGCTGGGCAAGCCCAGCAGCCCCCATTTTTGTCTTATTATTATTTTTGGCTTTTGTTTTTGGCGTCTCTCTAGCCCCACTTAGCTTAGACCAAAAAAAAAAAAAATTGGGTCTAGGACATTCCTAGATTTTCGATTGATTGTTCCATGCCTTTATTGTAAAATAAATTCGTAAACATTTTACATTATATTTTATTGCTTTTGCATCATATGCAATAATTCCCACATCTTTAATATTACGAAGTCTGTATCTCATACCTTTTGTGACACAATTAATTCACATCCATCCGATGTATTTTCTTCCTAATTCTATCTATTACTTAACGAAGGTCTCACTCTGTGTGAGACCTTACAGCCTGACCTTACTACATGTGGGGCTTGAAACCCCAGACGGTAGAGACAACGAGCAGCAAGTGTCGTTCCTGTTTCGGTATCATCATTATTTGGTTAGCCCATTGACATGAGCATTGTCGGGACCACCCAGACTGTGTCCATGATGAATGTTGTTGTTTTAGTCCATGCGTCATAACTATGTCGCTTAGTCAAGCCTAGGGTATGATCAACTGTCAACCCTAATAGCTTGAACTCGATTAGTCTCCATCGATCTTTAATCTATCAATGTTGGACTTCTTCCAACATACATTGGCCAAAGTTTTCACTAAAGACCAAACTAACACGTGCGACACTAACTCCCCATAAATGAGAGAGACGAATCCTCTCTTGGTCAATACTCTCCTCGCACGCTTCAAGTGTCACCCAACCAAAGACCTTTCGACAGGCCTTTCCTCGAAGCTAGGTCAGGGATTTAAGTAACACCGTTCACGTATAGGTTCGTATAATGACATCAAGTCTAAAGACCAACGTGCCTATCGTCACTGAGAGTTATCACTGACAGATTAGTTAATGTTAACCATATGATAACACTCATTGGGTCATTCAGTGAACTCATTCTCCAATGAGCACATGTGTCTCATCTTCGAATTCGCCAAGTCGAACGACCATGAGATCATCGTCACCACTCTATGGTGAAGACAAAGACACAATGTTCTATCCGATGTATCGATATCCTTTTCTCGAAACATTTACGACCACGAACATTTTTAGACTCATGCTACAATTGGTCAAGTAATTCTCCATGATCGAGATCCTCATCTCGATATTTTTTTGACCTCGCATCAAGTTTTAGGACTTTAACTAAGTTCTAATGTAGACTACATTGTTTTTAACTTTAATAAATTCTTACCAAATAGCTTACTGTTATTTCAAACAAGATGTTTGTACACATACAAAGAGATACATTGGCTCGAGGGCATACATATCTTCCAACATCTCCCACTTGCACTCAGGCCCACTTATCCTGGCATCTCATACCGTATTTACACATTAGTCTCTCTAGACTTCATGTGGTAGAACCTTCATGACTGAATCTGCTAAACTGTCTTTACATGTTAATAGTAGACAACACATTTGAATCTCATCCAAATAATCTCCTTGGTCTATTGGAATCCATAACATTTGTCTTGCCTGAATCTCATCCAGCTCATCGTCCTCATTTGAGACTTAAAATTCCTTTACGTACCTTACAAGAATTCTCCAAAATTGTCAATGGTCATCTGCACGGTTCATAATCCTCTCTGATAAAGTGTCAAACTCTTTGACCACTTTGTCAAAACATATGTTTCAGCTCCTTGATGCCTTGCATGCATTTTATTCGCTCCCACTGATCTTGAAAACTCTCTGGCTGATTCATATTAGTTCGTTCTTCTAAATTATAATTAGAAAACTGATTTTACATGCATATTCCAGTTTTCAAGGTCATCATGATTATTGACAATGAGTTGATCCGAATAGATCTGTACACAGCAATTGGCGAGAAAGGTTCAGCACACTCCATTTATAGAAATTCTGATGATATTCTTTCTTAACCAGCATAACATGCACTTCTCTATATCCATCTGCACTAATCTTCTTTCTTGAAGATTCACTTGCAGCCATGAGAGCACTTCCCTTGGGCACGTCTTCTAAAGCACATACCTTATTCATGTGCAAAGACCTTCACGGACTGCATCAGGCCATTTCTCATAGTCTCCACTCCGAATGGCATCTTGGAATTTTGCTAGGACATCATCGACTATGATGTTTTACTCAACTCATTTGTCTCACGAGATTCGAGTAATCCTGACTTCCTAATGATTGATTTGAGGAATATCATATTGATAAGGTCCTTACAGAACCTTATCAAGAACCTATGCATTATTATCTGGGAGTTAACCCAAGGGGAGGATAGTAACGCAGAGTCACTTGCCATGTATCACATCATGCCTAACAGAGTGCGATTCAAGCTCTCTAACACATCGATGTGTTAAGAGACTTGACCTGAGAGAAAATCTCATTTTCTTTTAATTACACAAGAATTACATAGCTAAGTATTCTCCTCTTCGACCTGATCGAATCGGTTCAAATACTTCTGTTATTGTGTTCTCTATTTATCAAACTTGTGTTTCATCAATAATATGTGTCGTAATAAAATAAGAATGTCTAATCTAGGCTAATTTAGACGTGGGTCCGGTTACATCTGTATGTATGAGACCACGAGTTCTCCAACTCGTTTTCCCACTGTCTTACAGAAGGAGTTTTGGCCATCATACCTTTGAGATAAGATTCACAATTGTCTTTCGACTCTTAATACGAGAGGTCAATAGCCTTTTCTTTATGTGACTTGTCATGTCTGTTGTCATGCCCCGCTTCCCATTATATGCGTGTGAGGACGAGACTAAGGTCCGTATGAGCTGGAGCTGTGAGGCTCGAGCCCACTAAGCGTCTGCGATAACAACACGTAGCAGGTTCTTGCATGTAATCAGAATAATAAAAAAATTTCATTAATTTAAAGCCACATCCAGAGTTTGTACATGAAATAAACAACAGGGCCTCAGCATAGCCAAAGGAAACTACAACAAGGTACATATTCCTACTACAAGGAACTAAAGCAAAATCTAAAGCAACGATAGAAAAGGCTCGAGCTTCGATATGGAACGACTCAGTGTCTTCAGCAACACCAAGCTCACTAGGACAGGTGTCTCAAACAAGTCCTCATAGTAACCTGTCTCGTAATCTGACATACATTCCAAAAACACGAATGTATGTCAGCAAGAGCCTGGCAAGTGAAAGTAAGACGGCCCAAGGTATACGAATAATAATAAATTATGAAGCATTAATTGTTGTATACAAGATGTCAGCATAGTTTAAACATGGCAATTTAAAACACGGTAAAGTAAGGCACTTCTAGCATGGTAGTTTCTAAAGAATTTTAAAAAGTAAAGTGACGAGCATGGCAATTCATATAAACATGGCAGGAAAGTAAAAGGCATTGCAAGAAAGTAAACGTGGCATCGCAAAGGCCGTAGCGTGTGCTACTGGCTACAAGACAAGACAAGACAAAACAAGACAAGTGTGACTCTAGGGTTCACGCCTTATTGTAGAGGGGGATCAAACCCTCTATACCTTGCGACCGCTCAACCCAACCCTACCCTAAGTGCACAAGACAATTCCATACAAAGGATCACTCTCTCTGTTTTGGAGAGTGCCTTATTCACCGCAGGTTATTCATACAAAGGATCACTCTTTCTGCTAGAAGACTGCCTTATTCCGCGCAGGTTATCCGTACAAAGGATCAATATCTCTGCTAGGAGAGTGCCTTATTCCCCGCAGGTTATCCATACCGACACGAGCCAGACAAGTCATATATGACCCTACACACGAGCCAGACAAGTCATATATGACTGACGGGAGTAGCCAAATCTAATCAAATACACGAATTCACGAATCTAAGATGTCAAGATGTTCCATTACTTCAATCAAGTCTGTTCAAGCATTTCATGTCGTTTACTGATCGGTCCATATTTTACACCTTTTTTCTACATATTTGCATGCCATTTCGGTTGCTCATATTGCGATTTTCACGATTATTCGATGATATTGTGTTACTTTTCACTATTTCTTGTTTTTGTCGGATTTCAGGAAATATGGAGCGATCGGAAGCAAAAATGAGCTTAAGGGACTTGCACCCACTCCGGAGCGTCACCCAAGGCTCTTTTGAGGGCTATTCGGCGATGGGAGACAGGTGGAAGAAGAAGGAACTCCGTAGGAGCGACGAGGAGGAGAAACGGAGAAGATTGGGCATTTAGCATGCCACTCGGCCGAGTGAAGGAGTCACTCGACCGAGCAAAGAAGCCCGCTCGGCCGGCCAGATCGGACACGCAGCAGATTGAGTATCAGCGTGCACTCGGCCGAGCGTCGCCAGCCCACTCGGCCGAGCACAGATAAACCACCCGCCCGAGTGGCATCACGACGATGGCAAGCAAAAATCTCAGACTTACTGGAATCCGTCAGGCGATTGAGGGTTCCGACTCGGCCGAGTACCGAATGCCCCGCGGCCGAGTGAGTAAAGCCACTCGGCCGAGCCACCCCCGGAGACAGACCCCTGAGGACCTCGAAGTTACTGGAATTTTACAGGGTCTATCACTTGACCGAGTAGAGAAGCCCACTCGACCGAGTAGAGAAGTCAACTCGGCCGAGTGATGCAGAGGACACGCAGCGCCCAGATTTTCAGACAGCCTCCCACTCTTTTGAAATCTGCTATCATTTCAGCAATCAAAGTATTTTTCTCATATTTTTTATGGATAGTAGACTTCATGACGGTTCCAACGCCGCCAAGAACGCGCAAATCAGAGATCAGATGAAATCTGGGGAATTTCTGCAAGTTGATGCTGCAGTGCTGGAATTTCCACTCGGCCGGGTCACATATTCCACTCGGCCGAGTGCGGCCTGGGCCCAGATTTTAAGTTGCGGTTTGGGCTGTTTTTAGGCACGAATTTGAGGGGTTTTCTAGGGTTATTTGCTAGGGTTTTGGGAGAGTATTTAAGGGGTTTGTAGCCACCATTAGAGGGGATTCCCAAGATGTTTTAGGAGGATTATTTTAGAGGTTAGGCCATGCCCTAGGCCCCCTCTTGGATCAAAAAGCTTGTATTTGGATTGGAATTCTTCATCTAAGCTAAGTATTTCTATTCTTATTATTTGAATCTTTGATTTTCTATCTTTTTACATGCAAGCAATTGTTTTTATTGATTCATATATCCTTGTTGCTATGCTAGAGTAGATTTGTTGTTCTAGGGTTTGGGGATGAACCCTATGGATCTAATTTCATATTTGTGAAGAATGAATTCTAAATTGCTAGAATTGATAGGAGGTTAGGTTGTGATTGATTTCCTACGGATAGCTAGGGATTTCCATCGATTTAGGATTTGCAAGAGATTGGATTCTAATCGATGGGAAGGCCTAGATATTCGATTTAGGTTTACAATTGGGTTTCTCTAGATTTGGTTTGCAAGAGATTGGACCAAAGCTAGGATTTTTAATTGTAAATCTATACACATATTCGTTTGCAAGAGATTGGACGAATACGAACTATCACAACCTAGATCGTAACTCGGGTTTGCACGAGAGTGGGCTTGAGGAGCGATTGAACGATGACGTCGATCTTCATGCTAGTGGCTTAGGTTAGGGTTTGCAAGAGATTGGGCTCTAATCTAGGTTGCTATAGACCGGCAATAGCGCGAGAGCGTGAGCTTGGTTCTCTATTCAGTTACGACTAGTTCACCTCAACACAAGTCTAGTAATATAGATATTCACTATTTACGATGATGTATGACGATCCGTAGTGGGAATTCCCTAGCCCTAGACGTCTTTATTTGGCTTTATATCCTCATACTTTGCCCGACGATTGTGACAGGATCTCCGCAAGGCAAATTCCCTCTTTTATTATATTGTATTTGAATCGATATTCGAACCGATTTCTTTATCATCGACACCGACATCCACCACCATTGCCATTACATCATACCATAGCCATCTCCACCAATAAAACATTCGTAGTCAAACCAACCTAGGATAGATTGGAACCAACACCACCTCCTCGTGTTCGATACCCGCTCGCCACTTTGCCGTGCGCTTGCGGTAAAACTACAACCGTCGCCTCGGGACGTGTATCCGGGGTGCGACCAAGTTTTTGGCGCCGTTGCCGGGGAGGTGTTTTCCCGTTGGGTGCCAATTTGTCACAATTAGGTTGATTAGATTACGAAAAAAAAAAATTTTGAAAAAAAAAAGAAAATTTCACCCCCGCCACCCTTACTACCATTTCTATATTCTTTTGTGCCACTGATATTTTTCTCCAGGTATTTATCTTTGTTTATCAGGTGTTATGGATGGTTTTATGTGGACCGCAGATTTTGAGGAGAAAGCATTTCAGAACTTATTGGAGGGCCTCTTGGAGTCAGCGAGGTTCACCGGTTCAGAGAGCACTACAGCAGGTGATGCATTTGAGCTACGATTTGCAGATTTTGTTATGAACCGTGTTTCAGCTGCAGGAACAATTGAGGAGGACTTCCATGTCAGTCTTGAGGGGGATCGACTATATTTTCGGATTGCTTGCGGGCATTCCCCTCCACATGATACATCCCCACAAGTTGACATACCTGAGCAGCCGGCATCACCATTCCAGAGAGAGCCTACATTGATAGTTGATGAGAAGGTAAATGAGCACACTGTCGAGCCAGAGCATGCTTTTGAGGAGGCATTACACACGGAGCCAGAGTTTATCGCCGAGGAGGTCGTGCATCGGGACGAGGACATAGCCATTCATGAGGATCCCGAGCACTACCCTCCTCCATTTGAGCTTCCGCTGCCACCTCATCCTTCCATTGACGCTGAGGACTATCCCACAGAGCTTATGGCCCCCTTTCAGGGAGATCTCTTCACCCCCTCATCTCCTACATTTGATTCACATCCCGTATATTATGTTTTTTGTGATTCAGATTTTGACGACTCATCATGCCTTTTGCAAGATACACGTACATATGATCAAGGGGCACGATGGGACGTATACGAGGAGGAGAGCGAGGAGTTAGCACCCATGGACGCATATGAATGTGATCGAGAGGTGCGCTGGGATGAGTCTGATGATGATGAGGAGCATCTTGATGAGGTCCACACCTATGATCCAGATTTACCTGAGCAGCTGAGAGAGCACACCACGGAGATAGCTATCAAAGCACAAGAGGATGTTGAATTATTTCCAGGGAAGTATCGTCCACCACTATTTATTTCATATATTTCTATTGACGATCCTCTTTGGAATACTTTTATTATGAGGGTGAAATTTTTGCAGCGAACTGATGCATCCTATTCTCTGCAGGGTACAGGTGGAGTCCTTGTGGGAATGCTGGAGGATGCATTGCTAGAGTTCGTTGGTGTCCGTGGACATGTGCGCCTGGCAGAGCCACGGAAGGAGCAGTTGGAGCAATTGTCTGCACCAGCAAAGATACTGGATCCGCCTTTTGCTATAGGTGATATCAATCCAGTAGTGTAGAAATTTTTATGCTTTGAATAAACACGAATTCTCTCGATAGCGAGAGGACCGTATAGATTTGATTGAATAAATATCACCTCTTATGACGGCAACAAAAATTTTTACACCCCAAACCCATTATATACATTAATTGCCCTCTCCATATTTTGATGTGTCACATCCTTTTGCTCACCACATTCGAGCATTTCTTTCAAGTGAAACCTTGCTTTCTTATTCGTTTGACTTGATCACGCTTTGCAAAGCCATGACATTTTTGGTCAAGTCATTTAAATAGGATTGTTTGGTATAAGCTCGGGGGAAGGCGCTCTCATGCATCATTGTATGTGCATGTAGTTGCATTAGGGTTTCATGTCATTCATTTCATCATTTTTCATTCACCCCCTTATTATTATCGGTGTTCCTCATATTCTTCCACTATGATCACATTGAGGACAATGTGAAGTTTAAGCTTGGGGGAGTGCATTTCCATGCCATTTAGATGCATTAGTTGCATTTTTTACTTTATTATAGGGTTTTTAAATTTTTTCAAAATTTTTGCATCATCTTTTTGATTTTTCCATCTCATTTTCCTTTTATGTGTGTTCATGCATCATATTGTGTGCTTGATTTTCTTTTCTTTCCCCTCTTTTATTTTATTTCTTTATTTTCTTTTCCTCCTTTTGCTAGATTTGTTCCTTATGATGATATATCTTATTGCTTTAGTATCCATCACGATGCTTATTATTCCTTGCCATGCTACTTAGAGTATTCCATAGTCTTGCTATTCACATATGCTTGCAAATCTATTTCTTTTGATGACTCCTCTACATGAATGCATGATACTAATTGAAGCTGAATGTATTGATTAGTGTTTAGTATGCTTTTGTTGGAAAGGCACCAAGATTCACGCATCATTAGAATACCTGAAGCATTAGTTTTATTGTCTTATTCACCTTCTGTTGCATGCCTAATATGGTTGTAAACTTTACTGCTTGACTTCACTATTTATTGAAATGATTGAGAATATCCATGCATACATATGAGTTTTAGTTGAAGTATTATTTTATTGAACCGTTCGTGCACATCTTAGAGTGAACCGAGTGTTACATTATTTCTTTCTCCACATATATCCTTTTATTCTCTACATGTCACTTGAGTTCACCTCCTAAAGCTACTTATATCTCATCTATTTCCCAAAAATCCCTACAAAAGAAAAGGTTGCTCCAAAAAGTCCAAAAAGCCAAAAAGGAGCCAAAAACCAAAAATACAAATCAAATAGCTCCTACAAAAATCCAAAAAGAAAAATGAGAAACAAAAAAAGTTCAAAAAGAAAAAAAAAGAGAAAAAAAAAATGTTTCTCTATCTCATTATTGGAGCCACAAAATACTTGGGAAAACCAATGCAAAAATCCCATTTTCCACTATCATATTCCTTTAGATGCGATGCCTCAAGCTAAGCTTGGGGGGGGGGTGAATTCATTTGACCATATGAGTGAGTATGACATTAGAGTGGAGGCGTGCATGAATGGGAATATTCGATAATGCTTAGACTTAGCAAAATATATTAGATATGGAGATTTTTCATGATTTGAAATAAATATGTGAATGTCATGACTCTTATTCTATTCTCTATTGCATGCTTGGTGTGTATCTTATATGCTTCATTTATAACTTTTGATTGAAAAGTGCATTGCCAACATTTGTATATTAAATCCTATGAAATGCGTGACGTGGATATGAATTGATTGTATGAATTTAGAGAATCCCTTTTGTTGTTCTTAAAAGCTTGCAAGTACCATGTTTATGTAAGATATGAAATCCTTATAGCATGCGATTCGTATTTTCCAAGTTATCGAGATCTGAGAGGATAATCTAGCGACCCCTTCCACCTCGTGTTCTTTCTTTTCCATTTCATTTTCTTTGTTTTCATCTCCCGAGTTCGTCTCTCTACTTTTCTTCCTCGAGGACGAGTAAGAGGCAAGCTTGGGGGATTTTGATCGGTCCATATTTTACACCTTTTTTCTACATATTTGCATGCCATTTCGGTTGCTCATATTGCGATTTTCACGATTATTCGATGATATTGTGTTACTTTCCACTATTTCTTGTTTTTGTCGGATTTCAGGAAATATGGAGCGATCGGAAGCAAAAATGAGCTTAAGGGACTTGCACCCACTCCGGAGCGTCACCCAAGGCTCTTTTGAGGGCTATTCGGCGATGGGAGACAGGTGGAAGAAGAAGGAACTCCGTAGGAGCGACGAGGAGGAGAAACGGAGAAGATTGGGCATTTTAGCATGCCACTCGGCCGAGTGAAGGAGTCACTCGGCCGAGCAAAGAAGCCCGCTCGGCCGGCCAGATCGGACACGCAGCAGATTGAGTATCAGCGTGCACTCGGCCGAGCGTCGCCAGCCCACTCGGCCGAGCACGGATACACCACCCGCCCGAGTGGCATCACGATGATGGCAAGCAAAAATCTCAGACTTACTGGAATCCGTCAGGCGATTGAGGGTTCCGACTCGGCCGAGTACCGAATGCCCCGCGGCCGAGTGAGTAAAGCCACTCGGCCGAGCCACCCCCGGAGACAGACCCCTGAGGACCTCAAAGTTACTGGAATTTTACAGGGTCTATCACTCGACCGAGTAGAGAAGCCCACTCGACCGAGTAGAGAAGTCAACTCGGCCGAGTGATGCCGAGGACACGCAGCGCCCAGATTTTCAGACAGCCTCCCACTCTTTTGAAATCTGCTATCATTCCAGCTATCAAAGTATTTTTCTCATATTTTTTATGGATAGTAGACTACATGACGGTTCCAACGCCGCCAAGAACGCGCAAATCAGAGATCGGATGAAATCTGGGGAATTTCTGCAAGTTGATGCTGCAGTGCTGGAATTTCCACTCGGCCGGGTCACATATTCCACTCGGCCGAGTGCGGCCTGGGCCCAGATTTTAAGTTGCGGTTTGGGCTGTTTTTAGGCACGAATTTGAGGGGTTTTCTAGGGTTATTTGCTAGGGTTTTGGGAGAGTATTTAAGGGGTTTGTAGCCACCATTAGAGGGGATTCCCAAGATGTTTTAGGAGGATTATTTTAGAGGTTAGGCCATGCCCTAGGCCCCCTCTTGGATCAAAAAGCTTGTATTTGGATTGGAATTCTTCATCTAAGCTAAGTATTTCTATTCTTATTATTTGAATCTTTGATTTTCTATCTTTTTACATGCAAGCAATTGTTTTTATTGATTCATATATCCTTGTTGCTATGCTAGAGTAGATTTGTTGTTCTAGGGTTTGGGGATGAACCCTATGGATCTAATTTCATATTTGTGAAGAATGAATTCTAAATTGCTAGAATTGATAGGAGGTTAGGTTGTGATTGATTTCCTACGGATAGCTAGGGATTTCCATCGATTTGGGATTTGCAAGAGATTGGATTCTAATCGATGGGAAGGCCTAGATATTCGATTTAGGTTTACAATTGGGTTTCTCTAGATTTGGTTTGCAAGAGATTGGACCAAAGCTAGGATTTTTAATTGTAAATCTATACACATATTCGTTTGCAAGAGATTGGACGAATACGAACTATCACAACCTAGATCGTAACTCGGGTTTGCACGAGAGTGGGCTCGAGGAGCGATTGAACGATGACGTCGATCTTCATGCTAGTGGCTTAGGTTAGGGTTTGCAAGAGATTGGGCTCTAATCTAGGTTGCTATAGACCGGCAATAGCGCGAGAGCGTGAGCTTGGTTCTCTATTCAGTTACGACTAGTTCACCTCAACACAAGTCTAGTAATATAGATATTCACTATTTACGATGATGTATGACGATCCGTAGTGGGAATTCCCTAGCCCTAGACGTCTTTATTTGGCTTTATATCCTCATACTTTGCCCGACGATTGTGACAGGATCGCCGCAAGGCAAATTCCCTCTTTTATTATATTGTATTTGAATCGATATTCGAACCGATTTCTTTATCATCGACACCGACATCCACCACCATTGCCATTACATCATACCATAGCCATCTCCACCAATAAAACATTCGTAGTCAAACCAACCTAGGATAGATTGGAACCAACACCACCTCCTCGTGTTCGATACCCGCTCGCCACTTTGCCGTGCGCTTGCGGTAAAACTACAACCGTCGCCTCGGGACGTGTATCCGGGGTGCGACCATTTACATGTCATTATCAATTTACTTAATAGGGGTCCACACACACGCACGCACAGAAAATGCATTTAAACATTAATACTTCGACAATTTGTGTAAATTCGCACACTTGCCTGGTTTGACGATTTCGGGTGTCCTGGTACTCGTAATGAGGGACGCGGTTATATCTGCGAAGTTTGATTTTTAATATCAGTTAAAGTGTCCACGATGGGATTAACACTGTATTAAATTATACTTTACTCGTTTCTGCCTAAGTTATTACCAATTTAAATAACAATCTGATTAATACCAAGGGTATACCTAAAATGGAATTTATGCATATATATACATTAACTATTGTATTACTTTATTAACTGTGGCATTATCAGATTCGCCTATGTCCATTAGTATAGTAACAGACGGTATATTCATACTACCTAAGAGTTAACATGCAGGAAGTAGTGATTTACTAACTATGAGACAGTATTAAGACTAACATATGATAATTAGTACAAAAACTTGCGGGCATTAACAAACTAACATACTGCTAATTGCAATCCTACTGTTTAGCATTTATATAACATAATATCCACCTGCTTCTAACTATAATAAAAGCTGCTGTTTAAAACTTGCATGTTATATAATATTATATAAATATACTAGTCATAACCTGTGCCTGCGGGCACGGTTCATTTAAGATTTCCCCTGCGAAATCTTTGTTCACCGAAAAATTATTTTCACAGACAAAATTTAACACAACAATAAATTAGCGTAAAAATATTTAGCGGCACGGACGCCTTCGGCGCGGAACAAGCAGGCGCCTTTGGCACGGAACAACAAATTCGATGTCGAACAACAAACCTTAGGATATTTTTACGCTAATTTGTTGTTCTGCTAAATTGTTTTACGCTAAATTTTTTATATTGTTTAATTTAATGGATCATGCTTCTCTACAATCTTTACCAATGCACTTGTAATTTCAAAGTTTAGGTTCCCAATGCACTTTTCCCATCCAATTTAATCTCCACATTTAGGTTTCTAATGCACTTTTCCCACCCAATTTAATCTCCACAGTCTTTCCCAATGCACTTCTAATTTCAAAGTTTAGGTTCCCAAGGCATTTTCCCCCCAAATTTAATCTGCACAATCTTTCCCAAGACACTTCTAATTTCAAAGTTTTGGTTTCCAAGACACTTTTCCTACCAAAATTTAAGTTTTTATACTAAAATTTTCACAAAATCCGATCTCAGCCATTGATTTACCATGATCAAATCTCAGCCACTCTTTATCTTGTCCTAGTCAGCCCTAGAATTCAAAAAACGTTGTCAAATGTATAATAGATATATGTTATGATATACAGTTCATTTATAATAACCTACAGCTAACAACTTACGTGTTCTCGTTGCGTTTCCCTTGCAGATGGCAGAAGCACGTCGTGGTGATAAGCGGCATCGGGCAGTGGCAACAACGGTGGCGCGACACGGCGGTGTCGGACGTCGGTGGCTTCAACGAATGTCTGCAGTAGCGATGGGGTGCGTGGGTCGTCGGGGTTCTGGAGGCAGAAGCGACGGCACGGGTTTGAGGCGAACGAACAGCGACGTCGGAGAGGTGGCACGACATTGTGGGCTGGTCGGCGTCCAACGAGCGGCGGCGACAAGTTGCGGCACGGGTGATGGAGGCTACTGGCCGGAGTTGGGGAGAGGTGGAAAACAGGGCAGAAAGCGGGGGAGGTCGACGTCGGAGTCTTGGCTGCCGGTTGAAGGAGCTGTGGGAATGGCAGCAGGGGACTGTCGGTCGTGGGCTTCGGCCGAAGGCAGCCGGAGAAGAGGGAGGAGCGGCGGTCGATGGGCTGGGGTCGACAGATCTGGCCGGAGTTGTGCCGCCATCGGTCGGAAGAGGTGGCATGGAGAAGAGTAGGTCGAGACTCCTTTGTTTTGGGTGAAGCAGGGGAAGTGAAAGCGGCGACATTTGCAGCGTCGACGGAGAATGAGGTGGACGGTGGGAGGTGGTCGATGGTGAGCGTGGAGAGGGTCGAGGCAGTGGCTTGGGTTGATGGCGGCGATGGATTTTCAAAAGGAGGGAGTTGACAGTGAGAGGGGAAGGATATGGGTTGGAGACGTGGGGGTAAAGGAGAGGAAGAGCATGGCTTTGACCTCTCTAGTTTTGTTTTGATTTTTGAAACAGAGAAAAGAAAGAAGGTTTTTGTAAAGAAATAAGAAGAGGTAACGATAACGGCTGAGAAAGTGTGGGAAAACATGATGGCCTAGTGGGGAGTTGGGATTCATTTGATCCGATGAGATCTATTCGGATCTGCACGTGTGGGGGGATTGGTTAGGATATTTTAGGATTTGGGTTTAATAGATTTTAATAGGTGAATAAAGCTAAGATAATAAGGAAATTATTGGGTAGTAGTAAAATAATTATGGGATTCAAATACGTGCCAAAGAATGGGTCTTAATAACAATTTTAATACTAAGGATTTAATATTTTTAAAGTTTCATTAATCATACGATAAGAAGTCTCATGAAGTACATATAGAAGTATTTCAAAATTAGAATTAGAATTTTAAAGACATTTGAATTTTGAAATCAAAAACAAATATACATATAATCGATTTATTTAAAAGAATAAGCCAATAAAGAGATAATACTAGTTATGGAAGAATAAAATTTAGAATATAATTCATTACATTCATACGAATACGTACTGAATACGCACTAATAAATACTGTCCGTTACATCTGTTTTCTTCGGTACGGATTGTTGAGGGATGTATGCCCTCAGTTCATTTGTATTTGATCCAAACGGATTTTAATATTGAATAAAATATATATTGTAAAATGTTTACAAATATATTTTATAATAAAGGCATAGAAACAAAGAGGATTTTTCCAAGAAAGTCGGGGAGAAAACCGCGCTCAAATCGGAGTCCAAATGGGCCCAATAAGTCTATTTAAAAGGTGTTTTAAATAGCCAAAGAGATAAAGCCTAACAGTTTTTTAAGAAGAAAAAAGGCTCATACACTTGCCCAAATTGGGCATGGGGATAGCCCGGGACGAACTGGGCCTGGGCGCACAAAGTCTAGGGCCTGGGCACCCAGCCCGGACTGGCTGGTCCCCGCCTGTTGGATCTGGATCGTAGCCTAGAGGGGGGGGGGGGGGGGGTGAATAGGCTATTAAAAATATTTGTGCAACTCACGAACAACCACACACAGTTATAAGCACAGACAGGGTAAATAAAAATCAATCACAAAGTACGCACAGATATACCCTGGTTCGGTCGTCCCACGACCTACTCCAGCCCCCGAAAGCAAATACTAGATAGATATGTAATCATGTACAGCTACAATGAGTGTAGATCCCAAATCTACTCTTACATAGCTCGTACGCACACCACGTGCTCTACACTCTCAATCTAGTCAGATGCTCCCCCTCCGTGACGACTCCCAAAGTCGTCAGGTCCCCAAAAAGTAATACAGATGGTAAAATTTTCCCTACAGAGATCGCTACACCAATACAAAGATAAATAAATAGAGTTTTAGAGATGCTCAGTAATAGTGTGTCATCTCTGTCAATAGGCACAGGTCAGATATGTATCTGATGTGATGTAGTCGTATCCGCAAGTCGTGCAACTCAAGTTGCGGCTCTCCTTACAGCTTGCGGCCTTTAGTACCCATTTGTAATCTTGTGGCCTTCTCCTTGATCTCCCAATTGATGATGCAGAGAGTGGCTCTCTCTTAAGGGCAGACGTTCTTTGATTTGCAACCTTCATGTGGCAGGCTTCTTTGCAAGCACAAAGAAATCTGCAGCATCAAAGAAAATTATTTCTTGCACACACAAAAAGATCAGAACACAGAGAATATGTTGCACAAAGAACAAAGAACCCCCTTTAAGGAACTGAGTGCCGGCTCTTGGAAATTTGTGTCTGCCCTCCAAAGATTAATGCGCACGGATCTGAAAATTTTTTGGAGTTGAGAAAAAATTTTGCGGCAGCTGATAGAATTTTAGGGTTCAAGCTCTTGCAAAAATTTGTGCGGCTTTCGAAAAATTTTCTTGCATGCACACTTAATTTTGATGCTCCCTTGGATTGAAAGATTGCGCCTGTGATTTTTGAGAGAGAAGGGAACGCTCCAGAACTTGCGCACGGCTCCAAAGAAGTGCTGTTGTAGTGCTCTTGATTTTTTTTCCTCCTCTCCAAACAGAACTTGCGCACGGCCTTGCTGCTCTTTGAGATTTTTCGAGAGAAGAGGCGCAGCTCTTGGGAATTGGAATTGAAATAATTCGGCTGCCCTCCTCCTTTTATTAGGGTTTTCTTCCCTTTTTTTAGGTTGTCGGCTCTTCTTATTTTTGATGTGCGCTTCAAAATAAAAACACAAAGGGCTGGCCTGTGCAATCAACAACGTGAGAATTGGCATATTATTTTTTTAAAATCCTTCCACTCACGTGTTGGCTTCAAATGCACACACATTCTTTCAAGAAGTTACAATATTTACAATATTGTCCTTCCACTCACATTTTGCATCCTGCCAAAACAAAAGCTTTTAATTAGTGGCATGTGTATAAAGTTTGCTTCAAATTATTTGTATAAGAGTTTACTTAACAAATATTTATATATATATAAGGTTTGCTCTTAAAGAAGTAATATATAAAGTTTGCTTTAGGGAAAAAAAACGAAACAAGGTCGCATGCAACTCCCTTTGATTAATTTTTGAACTCCACCCAATATTTTGTACGACATCATGCTCTGTTTATTTGTGTGACATTCTTCAATAAGAGCGAAACGTATCCATCGCTTTGACTAAGTCTTCCTTTGGAATTTACGAGTTTGCCACTCCTAAAAACACTTAGTACACACATCAATACGTTCACATATGTTTGTCATCATCAAACACGAAGTTCATAGATCGTTGCTACCAACAATCTCCCCCTTTTGAGGATGACAACCCAAGTATAAGATTTGAGCATTAAGTTTCCAGATAGTGTGTGTGAAAGTGTGACGATAGTGGGTGACATGCAATGAGATATAATGATGTGCAAACAATGATGTGTAAAGTTAACAATATGCATGCACCCGCTATTTTTGTGCTTCCCAAATATTCATTAATGCTCCCACTTAATCAAACAATCATATTTTCACGAGCATTACAAAGATAGTACCAAATGCCAAGCCAAATACCAAGTAGCACACCGATTACTCCAAATATCACAAAAATCAAATCTTTTAATTACTCCCCCTTTGTTATCATCAACAGGTATAACACGAAGTTAAAATCATATATCATGCAGAAAGAGAGTATTATTAACTACAACCAACAATTGCATGCAGACTATCATAGAATAATCAAGTCAAAATCCAATGAAATTAAACAACGAAGACTTCAACACAAACGTGTAAAGTGTGATGATTAAAATTGAAGGACATAGGGAGAATCATTAAGAAAGCAACCAATACCAATCCACATTTTCCATATAACATTCTATCACCTAGGATTGATTTTCACCACCTCATTAAAAATGAGTTCAAGGTACCACACCCCAAAACATAGCCTATAAGAACTCTTAGATGTGGGGGTGGCAGTGCTTGATGAGTAAATACACCAACGCTAAAGTTTACACATAAAGCTTATGTCGGATACTCATGGGTGATACCATTGCCAAGGATTGTATCCATTTTCCATACGGAGCAATTATCTTTTGTTTTCACATTTTTTTAAATACTTATAACAACAATTTCTTTTGCTCAATTTTTATCCATGGCAAGGTATATCATATCCCTTAGATTTGCAGTTAAGTTTTCCTCCTACATTCACTTTCCATACTTCATAAACGATATCTCCAAATGTGCAACAATAATAATACATGTGGAAGTGAAGTAGGCGGTGTAGAAATCAAGTTGTTTTTAGTCATTGAACATGCCATGAATATTTAGAAAGATGAACATGCGCATGTGGCAAAAGCAATAATACACCAATTTCTACATAGATATGCAAATCATTCGTGCATACTTCAATAATGAATCAAAGAGAAAAGATACACATTTAAGCACCAATTTTTTTTATTTTTCAGTTTTTCAGTTTTTTTTCATGAAGTACTAAAGCAAACATGAGATGCAATCACACAAACAACAAAATGCACACATAGAAATGCAACTACTAGCACACAAACAAAGAAAAGTCACGCACACAAAAAGCTATGAAGGTATGCATTAAGTTCAAAGAGAAAAATATACCTTCGCGTCGCCGTTTGACTAAGGAGCTAAAAAATAATGTGACATTCAATTTATCGCACCTCGTCAAATTTCCATTCACCTACAAAAGATGTGTCGTGTGTGACCTTGGAATCCAACAAGGTTGTTTCAGAGTGTTTTCTCACTACAAAAGCGTTGACCGTGGACAACCCGGTCAACGTGGTCAAGGGGCCCACTTGGGTCCCTCGGGTGTATCGAGTCGGTGCAGACGAGGCTCGATTCGGATCTGTAGACGACGTGGAGCGCGTCGGCTGGGCCGAATCGGGGTCCTCGGTCGTTGGTAGGGCGAGGGGAAGCCTTGGCCCTGGTTGTGACGCTCGGCCTCGGTCGGCTGTGCTCGGCCTCGGCGGTCGGACGACGAGGGGTAGCCTCAATCGTCCAGCTGGTTACGTGGTCGGCGAGGGGCGGAGGGGAAGCCTCAGCACGTGGGTCGGATATCCTCCTGCGTAGACGAGAACACTCGTCAAGGGGGCCGGACCTTGGTTCCGGCCAAAACCCCTCCGATGCCTAAGTCAGACAATGATCTGAAAGAGGAGGCCCGGCGGAGACGGTACGACTCGAGAGGAGATCGGTACGGCGTCTCACGGCGCGAGCGGGGGAGGAAGAAGGTGAAATGGGGGAACTAGGTCGTTGATGGAGTACCTTAGGTTTTAGATACCTGAGATGCGGTCATTTGTTCTGTCGTCCTCCTAGCCCTTTTATTGACCTCCCACCGAGTCTGCCCATGACTCACGTCTCACGTCTGCCCCCGATCGTGCCCCCTCAATCCGCCTCCCCCACCGCCGATCCCTGCGCCATGCCAGCACCTCCCCATTACAGCCATTGAGTGGTAACGGGATCGGGGGAACGTTTATCGGGAGCGGGTGAGTGACTCGTGCGATATCGGGGCCGGGTCGGATCGATATTTAGGGGCCCTCCATGGGGCTTTGCCAGACGGGCCCGATCACGCAGATGGGCTTCCGGTCGGCGGTCAGGCATCCAGGCTCGTATCTTTTGGGCTTCGTTCGGTGGGCTGTTGTTTTTGGGCTTCCGGTAAAATAGACGTATCAATTGCCCCCATCGGTGGGGCCGATCGGCCTTGGCCGGTTCGGTTCGACCGATGTGACTCCTGGGGTTCTGAGTGGCGCGTCAGTCGAGGCGTGGTTATAAAGGAAGGTAATGATGAGGCGGATCGATTGGACTTCTTTTGGCGCCGATTTCGAAACGCTGCCGGTTCTCCGAGGCCTGCCACGCGTTCCTGTCAGGCGCTTCGAATTCGCCCCTGAGTCCGGTATATAAGATCCCCGGCTGTGTGGATCCCAACTTCTTCTTTGCTCTTCTCCCTGTTCTTGCTCCCCGCAGCTTGGAGTCTCCCATCGTCGTCGTTTCCTTGTCTTCTCCAAATTAATCGAAAAGGTAACTCCTTTCTTACTTTCATATTATGGCTGCTCTTAGGATAGGTGGTTCCGGCCAAGGGGCGAGGGATCCTCCTGAGCCGAGGCGGGGCGGGCCCCGGCTTGTGGGATCAGGTCCTTCCTCTGGGAGTCGTTCCTTTCGAGATAAGGGGAAGGAGAAGCTCTTCCCGGAGTACGTCGGCGATGACGTGGCGTCGGCTGCCGTGCGGCTTAATGTACCCCCGGTTATCCTCTGAACGCCGTCAGGGACTCCTCCTTCGGTGGCCACGGAGATCCGGGAGAGGTATCTTTGCTACCCGTACGATGTTCGAGTTCCGTTCATCGACGAGCGGATCTGCCTTCCGAGGAGCAACGAGGTCGGCGTTTACGTCGAGATGTTCCACCTGGGCCTTCGTTTTCTGCTCAATCCCTTCCTCATCCAGGTCATGGAGTATCGCACGGTGCCCCTTTGTCAGTTCACCCCCTGTTCGATTGCGGTTCTGACGGGCTTCGTGATGCTCTGCCGTACCCGTGGTCTGGAGCCGTCTCTCCCCCTTCTCTTTTACTTTTATCGGATCCAGACGGTCGGCCCCGGGTCATGGTTGCAACTCCGAGCCCGCTCGAGGAGGGAATGCCTGATCGGGCTACCCCGCTGGTCGGGGGATTGGAGTTCGGATTATGTCTTCGTGGTCTTCCGGGAGGGTGCCCGAATTCTGACAGGCTGGGGTGGGTCGGTCCGGACCGACTCATCGCTGGCCCTCTCTGAGGCGGAGCTGGCGGCCGCCGCGCTGCTGTCGACCCTCCCCTTGGAGGCGAAATCCATCTGGTCTTTGTTGGACGACCTACTTTTGAAGGCCGTCTTGTGGTCTCCGGGTATGTCGCTTTTTTGGTCCTGGGTTGCCCCGTAGCTTACCCTGATTTCGGTTTCCCTTGCAGGAATGGCTGGTCGCGAGTTCACCCGTGATGTTGATGAGCTGATCTGTCGTGGAGCCGATCGGAGCCGGGGTAGTACCTCTGGAAGGGCGCCTCGGCGGACCGTTGAAGAGGAGGTGCACCGAGCCGAGCCTTCTGTGGGTAAGGTGGTGGCTGCGCCTCCCGCCTCTTCTTCTGGCGATCTCCTTTCCAGGGGGGTCGCAAGGGCCGGACCCGCCCCGCCAGCCCAAGAGGCGGGGGGTAACGACGGGTCCGGTGCAGCCCCTCTTGCCCTTGGCGCGCCCCCTCTGGTTCCCGAGGGTGGGGATGGTACGAGGCAGAAGCGCTCCCCTCCGGCGCCCTCGGAGCCTCACGGAGGAAAGAAGAGGAATGAGGATGTGGATCCCTCCAGTCCGGTGGGTTCCGTGCTCCCTGCGGCGACCACCGGGGATCTTCCGGTGGCCTTGACAACCACCCCCCTCGCAGCGTCCCCGCCCATATCACCGGGGATCGGAGCCATGTTGGCGAGCAATTTGGCTTCCCTCGATGTCGCCCCTGGGAGTTCGGTGTTTGTCGACCGAGCCTTGGCCCAGCAGGTTGCTGAGGTCTCCGTCCTTCCCCGTGACCGCAGTCTCCTCGAGAAGATCCCTGCCGACAAGGTGTCGGATTCCTTGGTCTGGATCCTTCAACAGGTTCAGCTATCTTGCTGTCCTTTCCTTCCCTCTATTCTCTTCTTAGCCCATGTCTCGTCTTCCAGGGTTCAGCACTCGCCGTGGAGTTGCAGTGCCGAGCCGTCCGCCTGAGGGAGCTGGAGGAGTCCTCCATGAGGACCCACGAGCGGGCCGGGGCGGCGGAGGTGGCTATGACGGAGGCCCAGATGGAGTCTCAGCGTCTCAAGCTCCGTGTGGCCGAGTTGGAGGGACGAGTGGGTGACCTCCAGGGAAAGTTGGAGGACGCTCGGCAGTCGGCTGAGGAAGCGGCAGAGTCGTTCCGTCTGGAGAGGGAGGAACTTCAGAGGGAACTATCGGATCGGCGTCAGGTGGCGCGGCTTGCGGAGGAGGTGGAGAGGGGTGTCGTCAGGACCCTGGGGAAGAAGATCTTCGAGGTTCTCAGGGAGGCCTTCGGTATGTATGAAGACCTCATCGCCCCTCGGATTGTCGAAGTCGTCCAGTCTTCCTTCCGGGATTGTGCGGAGCGCGTTCGGCAGGCTCCCCCGCTTGTCGATCCCCCTCGCTCCGAGCAGGGCGAGGCGCCCGAGGATGTGTCCTCTAGAGCCCGGGCTCCCTAAGCCGTCCATCCTGGCCTTATCCTCAAATTTTTTAGCATCCGCTTCGCTTTGGGCCAGTCTACTTGAAATGGATCCCTGCCCCTGCTATCTCCTTCGACTTCGCTACCAGCTCCCTGCTTCAGAGCCAATAATTGCTGGTTGCATGGATGTTCGCTTATGCCGGCAACTTTGGGTCCTTAGCCAACAAATTTCGCTCTGTCGGTGTCGCCCTAGTTTTTGTAGGTGACGAACTTTGTCATTCGTCGAGAGTGGATTATTTGTAGAGAGGTTTCTTTGCTTCGATTCCCTGTAAATAAGACACCTTTTTGTACTTTGGTTAACTGTTATAAACGAAATTGACTTACTCGGACTCCTTGCGTATTTTGCGGTGCTGCCTTGTCCTCGGCCTAGGACTGGTTGACGCCCGAACTGGCTGGGGGAATTGTCTTCATATTCACGAGCGATGGAGTCGGTCGGCGAGGGTGAAGCTCCTCGGCTTAGGACCGTCGGCGTCCGCGCTGGCTGGGGGAATTGCCCCCAAACTTATGAGCGCAGGAGTTGGTCGGCGAGGGCAAAGCTCCTCGGCTTAGGACCGGTCGGCGTCCGCTCTGGCCAGGGGAATTGCCCCCAGACTTACGAGCGCGGGAGTCGGTCGGCGAGGGCGAAGCTCCTCGGCTTAGGACCGGTCGGCATTCGCGCTGGCTGGGGGAATTGCCCCCAAACTTATGAGCGCAGGAGTCGGTCGGCGAGGGCAAAGATCCTCGGCTTAGGACCGGTCGGCGTCCGCGCTGGCTGGGGGAATTGCCCCCAAACTTATGAGCGCAGGAGTCGGTCGGTGAGGGCAAAGCTCCTCGGCTTAGGACCGGTCGGCGTCCGCTCTGGCTGGGGGAATTGCCCCCAGACTTACGAGCGCAGGAGTCGGTCGGCGAGGGCGAAGCTCCTCGGCTTAGGACCGGTCGGCGTCCGCGCTGGCTGGGGGAATTGCCCCCAGACTTATGAGCGTAGGAGTCGGTCGGCGAGGGCAAAGCTCCTCCTCCCCCTCCAGTGAGGCGGCAGTCTTCATTCTTTTGTACCCTTAGTGAAATGTGGATTCCATCGAAGATTAAGAAAAGACAAAAGGGAATGCAATTGTACTCTTAAGGGTCCTGTCGGACTAGTACATTTGGAGGAAAGGAAAAGGAAATAAAGCTAGACAGAGGGATGTAAACCTAGATAATCCCCTCGGACTAGGCTACGACTGGGGGGAGGGACCTCACCCGCTTACTCTATGATACGGAGGGGTCCTTGGACGGTGTTGATCTTCTTCCCCTTGTCCGGCTGCATAGAGGTCCCTTCCCCGTGAGCCGGCTCGTCGGCTAAGTTCCTGGCGTGCCCCGGCTCATCAGCTTCTCTATGTCCTTCTTCAAGTGCCAGCAGTCTTCAGTGTCATGGCCATTGTCCTTGTGGTACTTGCAGTACTTCTCCCCGTTCTTCCCACCTCCTTTTGCCTTCGGTGGGGGGCGATCGGCACGCTCTTCCTTCTGTACTTGAGCGAGGACGGCGTCTGGGGTGGCGTCCCTCGTACCCTCTCCCCGTTGCCTGTTTCTTGGCCTCTTCTCGGTCCGGTACCCTTCGGGGCTGCCTCGTCCGCTGTCGCCGCGCTTGGTCCCTCGAGCGGCCTTTCCTGCCTCAATGGCCAAGGTCTCCTCGGTCAACATGAAGCGCTCGGCCCTTGCCATGATCCCTGGGAGGTCCTTCGGGGGATCGTTGTACAGAGATTTCTTAAGGCCTCTATGACGCAGCCCTTTCTTAAGGGCCGTTTGGACAACAAGGTCGGGAGGGCTATTCACGTTCAACCTTTCTGCGTTGAAGCGGCGCATGAACTGTCGGAGCGGCTCGGCTGGGCCCTGCACTATGTTAAACAGATGTTCAGCATCAGGCTTTACCTGTCTCCCTGCCATGAACTGTTTGCAGAACAGCTGGGTGAGTTCCTCGAAGCTGTCGATGGAGCGGCTGGGTAGGCTGCGGTACCAGGTCCTCGCCGCTCCCCTGAGAGTTGAATAGAACCCCCGACAGAGCAGGTCATCGTCAGCTCCTTGGAAGGACATGTCCCCCTCGTAGTCCATCACGTGGTTTCCTGGGTCTCCTATCCCGTCATACTTCCCCAGCGTCGGGATCTTGAATCGAGAGGGGACCCGCGTGTCGGTTATTCTCCGTGACAGGGGACACCGGTCTCCGTGGATGCCCCCGGGGGTTCGACACCCGCCCGCCTCTGGTTCGTTCAGTGGCGGAGGGGGCACAGGCGTCGGCGGGGTCGGATCCACGGCCCTCGCCACACTGGGAGTCGGGCTGACCCGGCGTTCCCGGCTCCTCCGGCAGGAGCTCCCGCTCCGCCGCGATCGGTCTCTCGAGTGGTGTCGATTGCTTCTCCGGCGGTGGGGTGATCGTGGTCGACGAGACGACGCAGTCACCGATTCGTCCCCCGTGCCTTCGGTTTCTCTTCGGCTCCTTTCACGATGAGGGGAGGAGGCGCGTGATCTCGCCTGACGGGAGCCGGACAACGTGAACCGACGCTCCGTGTTCGGTCTTTGGTTCCTGCGGTCATCGACCACAGCGGATCGTAAGAGCGGGGGATCCCCCTTCCAACGATGGTCGTCGCCCAACGCGCCTCCGTTAGCTGGCGCAGTGCTGACGAGGTGCTGCACTGCCGCGACCAGCGTCTGGATGTTCGTGTTGGTCTCCTGAGCCAGGGCACGGAGTTGTCCCTGTGTGGCCAGTTCCGTCCCGCCAATCTCTTCAGTTGTGGGGGCGGGGTGATTGTTGACGGGCGTGTCTTCGAGGTTGCCGTTGGATGCGCCATTCCCCTCCTCCGGGATGGGGGGGCATGCGTTTCCTTCCGTTGCTGGCTCGTGCCATTGCAGGTGTGGTTTGCTTCTTCGTGGGACAGTTTGCGTTTCCCACAGACGGCGCCAGATGTTTCAGAGTGTTTTCTCACTACAAAAGCGTTGACCGTGGATAACCCGGTCAACGTGGTCAAGGGGCCCGCTTGGGTCCCTCGGGTGTATCGAGTCGGTGCAGACGAGGCTCGAGTCGGATCTGCAGACGACGTGGAGCGCGTCGGCTGGGCCGAATCGGGGTCCTCGGTCGTTGGTAGGGCGAGGGGAAGCCTCGGCCCGGGTTGTGACGCTCGGCCTTGGTCGGCTGTGCTCGGCCTCGGCGGTCGGACGACGAGGGGTAGCCTCAATCGTCCAGCTGGTTGCGTGGTCGGCGAGGGGCGGAGGGGAAGCCTCGGCCCGTGGGTCGGATATCCTCCTGCGTAGACGAGAACACTCGTCAGGGGGGCTGGACCTTGGTTCTGGCCAAAACCCCTCCGATGCCTAAGTCAGACAATGATCTGAAAGAGGAGGCCCGGCGGAGACGGTACGACTCGAGAGGAGATCGGTACGGCGTCTCACGGCGCGAGCGGGGGAGGAAGAAGGTGAAATGGGGGAACTAGGTCGTTGATGGAGTACCTTAGGTTTTAGATACCTGAGATGCGGTCATTTGTTCTGTCGTCATCCTAGCCCTTTTATTGACCTCCCACCGAGTTTGCCCATGACTCACGTCTCACGTCCACCCCCGATCGTGCCCCCTCAATCCGCCTCCCCCGCCGCCGATCCCTGCGCCATGCCAGCACCTCCCCATTACAGCCATTGAGTGGTAACGGGATCGGGGGAACGGTTATCGGGAGCGGGTGAGTGACTCGTGCGATATCGGGGCCGGGTCGGATCGATATTTGGGGGCCCTCCATGGGGCTTTGCCAGACGGGCCCGATCACGCAGATGGGCTTCCGGTCGGCGGTCAGGCATCCAGGCTCGTATCTTTTGGGCTTCGTTCGGTGGGCTGTTGTTTTTGGGCTTCCGGTAAAATAGACGTATCAAAGGTCAACTAATGTTAGTCAACAAAGATTATTTGTTTGAATTTAATATTGGAGTTCATATATTTGCAATGATACGATGTGTGACCAACACTATCACATGTAAAACACTTTGCATGCACATTTCTAGCAATAGAAGGCACATAGTGAAATTTTTTATACTTGGGATTTTCAACATTTTTAGCGCTAAATCCAAGGCCAAGTCTATTATTGCCATACAACTGATTTCCTAGAATGATATCCAAATTTTGTTTTCCTATGGAAAATCTCTTTAATGACAATTCTAGGGTGGTGACTTTGGATTTCAAGATATTGTTTTCATTCACAAGCAAAGTGCATTTACTAATGAAAGCTTGCTTGTTTTCCTCTTCTTTCTTTTCAAAATCCCTCATTTTTTCTTTAAGTTCAATATTTAGCATGTTAATCTTTTCAGAGAGCAATTCATTTTCAACTTCAAGCTTTATCTTATCTAGCTTATACATGCTAATATCCTTTAATAAAGAGGGACATGAAAGACAATCAGTTTTTTCAGGCAAGCTAGCTTTCTCTTTTTCTAACATGGCAATGGTAGATTTGCATGTAACAAGCTCTTCTTTAATGTTTTTCATTTCTATAGACATGTCATACTCAGTTTGTTGCATATCAAAGTTATCATTCCTATAACATTCCACATTAGCTTCTAGCTCATTAATTCTATGTTGCATTCCTTTACAGATTTCTAAAAGTTCAGCTTTAGTGGGAGATTCTACCTCATTGTGTTTGGCCATTAATGCCATACAAGAGTGGGCTTCATGTTCCTCTTCCTTATCCTCAGCTTCGCTATCCATGTCCCACGTCAGCACTTTCATTTTTCCTTTTGCAACTTGAGCTGTGTGTTGTTGTGGGCAATCTTTTATGTGGTGCCCTTTCTTCCTGCATTTAAAACATTCACTTCTATTAATAGCTTTCTGATTATAGGAATTTCTACCAAAATTAGAATTATTAGAACGAATGAACCTTTTTCCCATCTCAGATCTTCCTTGATCAGTCTGAATATATCTTCTGAAGTTTCCGACCATTAGAGCTTGCTCTTCATCAAGATCATCGTCGTTAGCTTGAAGAGCTAATGGTGTGAAGCTTTGGTCTTCTCTTCAGGTTTATCTTTGGCTTCTATACTCTGCAACTCAAGCTCGTGTGACATTAGGTTGCCTATCAAGTCCTCCACTTTCATTGTTGATAAGTCCTTAGCTTCTTGGATAGCGATGACTTTAGGCCTGAACGAGCTTGGTAGCACCCTTAAGATCTTTCGTACCTGTTCATGGCTAGAGTATGGCTTACCGAGGAAACTGGATTTGTAGACGATGTCCGTGAACCTCGCAAACATCTCTTTCACTGATTCTGTTGGTAGCATGCGGAAGCTCTCATATTCTATGCAAAGCAATGCAAGTCTGGATTCTTTCACTTGCGATGTTCCCTCGTGTGTCACCTCCAGAGTATGCCAGATTTCCTGCGCAGTTAGACAATGTGAGATATGATTAAACTCAGATTTATCAAGAGAGCATATAAGCGCATTCATAGCTTTACCATTGATAGTATAAAGTTTTTTATCAGCTAAATCCCACTTGTCTTTAGGCTTAATCATAAAAGTGTCTTCAATTTTAATAGTGGGTAGACTATAACCATTTTCAACAATATCCCACACATCATAATCTACAGACACTAAATAGATTTTCATCCTAGCCTTCCAATATGCAAAGTCTACACCGTTAAACTTAGGGGGACGGGCTATAGACTGACCTTCAGCAAAAGCACAATCAGATATATTCATGGTCATCTAAAAATCTAGGCTAGATCCTCTAAACTGGCTCTGATACCACTTGTTGGATCTGGATCGTAGCCTATAAGGGGGGAATAGGCTATTAAAAATATTCGTACAACCCACGAACAACCACACGCAGTTATAAGCACAGACATGGTAAATAAAAAACAATCACAAAGTACGCACAAATATACCCTGGTTCGGTCGTCCTACGACCTACTCCAGCCACCCAAAAGCAAATACTAGATAGATATGTAATCCTGTACAGCTACAATGAGTCTAGATCCCAAATCTACTCTCACCTAGCTCGTACGCCCACTACGTGCTCTACACTCTCAATCTAGTCAGATGCTCACCCAACGTGACGACTCCCAAAGTCGTCAGGTCCCCAAAAAGTAACACAGATGGTAAAATTTCCCCTACAGAGATCACTACACCAATACAAAGATAAATAAATAGAGTTTTAGAGATGCTCAGTAATAGTGTGTCGTCTCTGTCAATAGGCGTAGGTCAGATATATATCTAATGTGATGTAGTCGTATCCGCAAGTCGTGCAACTCAAGTTGCGGCTCTCCTTACAGCTTGCGGCCTTTAGTACCCCTTTGTAATCTTGTGGCCTTCTACTTGATCTCCCAATTGATGATGCAGAGAGTGGCTCTCTCTTAAGGGCAGACGTTCTTTGATTTGCAACCTTCACGTGGCAGGCTTCTTTACAAGCACAAAGAAATCTGCAGCATCAAAAAAAAATTATTTCTTGCACACACAAAAAGATCAGAACACAGAGAATATGTTGCACAAAGAACGGAGAACCACCTTTAATAAACTGAGTGCTGGCTCTTGGAAATTTGTGTCTGCCCTCCAAAGATTAATGCGCACGGCTCTGAAATTTTTTTGGAGTTGAGAAAAAATTTTGCGGCTGCTGATAGAATTTTAAGGTTCAAGCTCTTGCAAAAATTTGTGCGGCTTTCGAAAAATTTTCTTGCGTGCGCCCTTAATTTTGATGCTCCCTTGGATTGAAAGATTGCGCCTGTGATTTTTGAGAGAGAAGGGAACGGCTCCAAAACTTGCGCACGGCTCCAAAGAAGTGCTATTGTAGTGCTCTTGATTTTTTTTCCTCCTCTCCAAACAGAACTTGCGCACGGCCTTGCTGCTCTTTGAGATTTTTCGAGAGAATAGCCGCAGCTCTTGGAAATTGCAATTGAAATAATTCGGCTGCCCTCCTCCTTTTGTTAGGGTTTTCTTACCTTTTTTTTAGGTTGCCGGCTCTTCTTATTTTTGATGTGCGCTTCAAAATAAAAACACAAAGGGCTGGCCTATGCAATCAACAACGTGAGAATTGGCATATTATTTTTTTTAAAACCCCTTCCACTCACGTGTTGGCTTCAAATGCATACACATTCTTTCAAGAAGTTACAATATTGACAATATTGTCCTTCCACTCACATTTTGCATCCTGCCAAAACAAAAGCTTTTAATTAGTGGCATATGTATAAAGTTTGCTTCAAATTATTTGTATAAGAGTTTACTTCATAAATATTTATATATATATAAGGTTTGCTCTTAAAGAAGTAATATATAAAGTTTGCTTTAGGGAAAAAAACGAAACAAGGTCGCATGCAACTCCCTTTGATTAATTTTTGAGCTCCACCCAATATTTTGTACGACATCATGCTCTGTCTATTTGTGTGACGCTCTTCAATAGGAGCGAAACGTCTCCATCGCTTTGACTAATTCTTCCTTTGGAATTTACGAGTTTGCCACTCCTAAAAACACTTAGTACACACATCAATACGTTCACATATGTTTGTCATCATCAAACACGAAGTTCATAGATCGTTGCTACCAACACCGCCTAGCTGGAAGAGAATGCGGGTGGGCCCCATTATGGGGCCCACAGGTTAGAGAAACCCTAGATTCTCTTTGGCGGCTGGAATTTTCAGCAAAAATGGGGTTCTTGCTAAACTTTGTAACGACATTTGAGGGGTCAAACGAAGTCGGTATTGAGCCCCATTTGTTTCTATGTGTTCACCGTTTAGTGCTCTTCGATTTGATAGGTTGTATCACTTGTGAAGCTCAACGGTGAGAGAGAAAAAAATTAGTTGAAGTTTAGCCTTAGTGTAAGGCAAACTAATTTAATTTATCCATCTCCAATAATTTAGTCCCACATCGGATATGTAGAAAGGGGTGGGGTCAGTCGCCTATATAAACCCTGCCTATATAAATAGGGCCCAATCCTCATCCTTGAAACTTGCACCAAGTCTCAAAATCCGAGAAGCTCCCAAAAGTTTGGAGCATGCTCGGATTAAGACTTAAAATTAACTATTCCCTCTCTCTCTAAAATTCTTCCTTACTCTTGATCAGGCTTTAGCAAAGTTACGAAGGAGTTCGGATCGGATCTGAAGTCTTGACGAATGATCCACTCAAGGTGAAATCTTCTTCGACACGTGGTTGGCTCGGCGACAAGGGTGTTGCTTGCGTCGGAATGTGGTGTGGTTCGGCTCGGGATGAGGTGTGGCTCGGGACGTGGTTCAGCTTGGGAGAGACGGCGCGGGGCCAAAGAAATGTTGCTGAAAATGACGCTTCGTATTCTGCGAAAACGAAGTGAAACGTATGTAGTATATATATTCATGCTTTTATAATTGCAAAATGTTTGATAGATCTATCCTTAGGGGTTGGTTGAACCCAACCCCGGTATAGTAGAGATCTTAGCTAGGTTTTGTTCTCTTTAGGGCTAGATTTAAAATAGTTATAAATCTGTTTTTCCGCTGCTATTTTGTTTTCGTCGTCCAACCGACTTAGGCCGAACGTTGATTTTATTGCCTTAAGGACCAAGAAAACCCATCAGTGGTATTAGAGCCAGGTCTACATGATCTATGTTTTGCAGTTATAAATTATATGTGATACAGCATGTTTCTCCATCAGATGGAGGTTTTATTTAAACTATGAAATTGTCGTTTCATGTGCTGGATTTCGAAAAATTGTTTTTGAAAATTAGACTAATTATAAAATCATGAGATTATTTTGATAAGTTAGATCTTTAAAATTATGTGATAATTTTAATGTAACTTAAACTTATGAGATAAAATTTAAGTTGCATGTTTAGCAAAAATTATGAGATAATTTTATTTGCTATGTTGTCATGCTAAAATGTTTAGATGATAAAATTTTAATGGTTATATAACGTTTCTTGTTAATTATGTGATAATACAAGAAGAACTATTAGGTTATCCATTAAAAGTTTTCAGAAAATTATAAGATAAATTTTAAAGGACATGCTAAGATTTAAAGTTGTTTAAATGCATGATACACGATTAGGATAGCACCCTAAACATCCTTATAGTTGATAAGGACATTAATAAAAGTTATTAACCAATCCTATTAATTTCGAATTTTAAGATTCAACTAGTTGATATGATTAACTAGTTTTAATGAAGCCATATCTAGTCGATGTCACACATATGAATGACAAGTTTCCTTCAATGGACCATGATCCGGTCTAGTGTTTTTTGACTAGTGTTGTGGATCACCCTAGCTCGATCGGACATAGTGATCCTGGCTTAGCCAAATCCCTAGCCGTGTTTCGCTGGACTGCAAGGATGTGAATTATGATTATGTGACACCGTCGACTATATTTACTCAATTATGTTAAAAATCTTCTTCAAGATTAGCCGTAGCCCTCCTTATTTTTGGACTTTGGAACCCAGGGATTTCATGTTATAGTTCTTGAGTCAACTCAAGATGTAACTTGACTATCTTTTGAGAACCAATTCCATTAAACATGTGATGTAGTTCGACTTAACCTAAACCATCGCATCGTGAACAAACCGAGTGCCGGTGTAAGTTAGGATTGGACAAGAAAGTAAGGGTCTGACTAGACTAGGCCTTATGATTTGTTGAGCCAACTCAAGGTCATAAGTGACTAGGGGTAAAAACCAATAAGGGAATCACATACGATGTGATTGATGAAGAGTCGTCTACCGATTGCAGAGTTAAGCAACTTGTTGAATCAACTCAAGGTTGTGAGACTCGTGGTGGTCGGGTCCCTTTCCCACTAAATATTATTATTTGTTCATCTATATGGCTTAAGATGATCGCTAAAATAGTGAGCAGATATAGTTGAATAAAAATCCCTTTTAATTATATTTAAAAATCATTGAACATATGCTAAACTAGGAAATTCAAAGTTATACATGATGGAATCCAAATATAATATCCTAAAGGAATAAGTTAATTGGTCAAGATGATTGTTTAAGGAATATCAAGCCAAGATCAAGTTTGATAGTCTAAACCAGGTTCTCACTGACCTTAAAATGTCCTTATTAGCACAGGCTTAATGACAATGATTTCCTTGAGCTCTGTGTCCAACAAAATAAAAGTACGCTACCTGTCACTCGCCTCTATGAGGGACAACTTGAACATACTGATGTTCAAAGAAAGTTTCTGCATACAATTTGTTGATTCAACTCATGCTTGTCTGGAAAACGGTTTCAATCCGCAAGATTCGAAACTTCGATCAAACTGTTTGATTCGAAGATGAGTGAGCGAGCGGTGCAAGACCATGTATCTAAATAAGATCATGAGTAAAAAAACTTATTGAGTCAACTCAAGGTTATGAATCTCAAGTGTTTGTATACGTGAGGTGCTTGCACATCTAATAATTTTTTGTTGAGATAGTATTATCTAAATGTGATTTAGTACGGAGAAGGCATTGAGGAATGTCGGTTGAGAAAGAAAGTTTTGACTATGATAAGAAAAGGCAAAAGTAGGAGGAACTGAAAATGTGACACATTTGATGTCACGATTTCAAGATAATTGTTATACAAAAGGAGAACACATTTTGGCGAATGTTGTCACTTTTCTTCTGATGCAATGTCACGATGTGAATGTTTTGTATAACGACATTGTATTAAATATTAATACACGAATACACAAGTTATAGAAACTTTATCTATGGCAAAATAGACTAGGCCGTACCGATGAGAACAGACTTAACAAGTCACATAAAGAGAGTTTTGATCTCTCGTATTATGAGTCAAAAGACACTTTTAAGCCTTGTCTCAAAGGTAAGATGGCCAAACACCTTCTGTAAGACAGTGGGAGAATGAGTTGGAGAACTTACAGTCTTGTACATACGGATGTATCCAGAACCAAGTCTAAATTAACTTAGATATGTTATACTTATTTTATTACGACACTTGTTCTTGATGAAACACAAGTCTGATAAAATAGAGTACACAGTGACAGAAGTATTTGAACTGCTTTAATCAGATCGAATAGTCGAATACTTAGCTATATAATTCTTGCATAATTAAAAGAAAATGTGATTTTCTCTTAGGTCAAGTCTCTTAACACATCGGTGTGTTGGAGAGCATGAATCACACTTTGTTAGACATGGTGCAATGCATGGCAAGTGACTTTGAGTTACAATCCTCTTTCTGGGTTAATCCCCAGATAGTAATGCCTAGGTTCTTGATAAGGTTCTGTAAGGACCTTATCAATATGATATTCCTCAAATTAATGGTTAGGAAGTTAAAGGATTACTCGAGTCTCGTGGGACGAAAAGTCGAGTAAGACATCATAATTGATGATGGCCTAGACAACTTCCAAGTTGTTATTCGGAGTAGTGACTCTAAGAAATGGCTTGATGCGATCCGAAAAATGTCCATGCACGTAAATAAAGTATGGACTTTAGTTTACGTGCCCAAGGAAAGTGTTCATTTGGCTGCAAGTGAATCTTCAAGATAGAAGATTGGTACAAATGAAAAAGAGTGAAGTACAAGTTATGCTGGTTGAGAAAGTTATCATCAGAACTCCTATAAACGGATTGTGATGAAACTTTTTTGCCAAAAGATGTGTACGGATATATTCGGATTAGACTCGATGTAAATGCTCATGGTGACCATGAAAACTGGAGCATTCATGTAAATTCTGTTTTCTAAATATGATTTAGAAGAACGAACTTATATGAATCAGCCGGATAGTTTTCAAGGTTATTAGTAGAGAATGAAAAGCATGCGAGGCATCAGGGAGCCGGAAAATTTGTTTTGACAAAGTGATCAAAAAGTTTGACACTTTATCAGAAATGATTATGAACAGTGTGTTACGCCTATTCGCCCGAGGCCCGAAAGACACGAGCCCAGAGACCCGACCGCCGGTCAAGAGCCCATCTGTGCACTCAAGCCCACTCGATAAGGCCCCATGGGGGACCCCCCTCCAAATGTCGATCCGACCCGACCCCGGTAAGACACCGGTCACTCGCCCACTCCTGCGCTAACCGCCCCCTCGATCCCGCTACCACTTAAGGGCAGTTATGGGAAGGTGCTGGCATGGCGCAGGAAGCGGCGACGGGGGGGGGGATTGAGGGGGCACGATTGAGGGCGGACGAGCGACGTGGGTCGGGGACAATCACGGCGGAGGTCTATAAAGGGGCTAGGAGGACGACAGGACAGGGAGCCGCATCTCAGGTATTGAAAACCTAAGGTACTCCATCAACGACCTAGCTCCCCCATTTCTCCTCCTTCCTCCCCCGCTCGCGCCGTGAGACGCCGTACCGATCTCCTCTCGAGTTGTACCGTCTCCGCCGGGCCACCTCTTTCAGATCTCTGTCTGACTTAGGCATCGGAGGGGTTTTGGCCGGAACCTAGGTCCGGCCCCCCTGACGAGTGTTCTCGTCTACGCAGGAGGGCATCAGATCCACGGGCCGAGGCTTCCCCTCCGCCCCTCGCCGACTACGCAACCAGTTGGATTATTGAGGCTTCCCCTCATCGTCCGACCGCCGAGGCCGAGCGCAACCGACCAAGGCCGAGCGTCTCGACCCAGGCCGAGGCTACCCCTCGCCCTGCCAACGGCCGAGGAACCCGATTCGATCCGGCCGACGCGCTCCACGTCGTCAGCGGATCTGACTCAAGCCTCGACTACACCAACTCGACTCGCCCGAGGGACCCAAGCGGGCCCCTTGACCACGTTGACCGGGTTATCCACGGTCAACGCTTTGTAGTGAGAAAACACTTTGAAACATCTGGCGCCGTCTGTGGGAACCGAAAACCGTCCCACGAAGAAGCAAACCACACCAGCAATGGCACGAGCCAGCAATGGAAAGAAGCGCATGCCTCCCATCCCAGAGGAGGGGAATGGCGCATCCAACGGCAACCTCGAAGACACGCCCGTCGGTGATCACCCCGCCCCCTCAACCGAAGAGACCGGTGGCTCAGGACTGGCCACGCTGGGGCAGCTCCGCGCCTTGGCTCAGGAGACCAACGCGAGCCTCCAGACGTTGGTCGTGACAGTGCAGTAGCTCGTCGGCCCTGCGCCAACCAATGGAGGCACGTTGGGCGATGGCCATCGATGGGCGGGGGGTCCCCCGCTCTTGCGGTCCGCCGTGGTCGATGACCACGGGACCCAAAAACCGAACACGGATCGTCGGTTTACGCTGTCCGGCTCCCGTCAGGCGAGATCACGCGCTTCCTCCCCTTATCGTGAAAGGAGCCGAAGAGAAACCGAAGGGACGGAGGGCGAATCGATGACTGCATCATCTCGTCGGTCACGGTCGTCCCGCCGCAGGAGAAGCGAACGACACCACTCGAGAGACCGATCACGGCGGAGCAGGAGCTCCCGCTGGAGGAGCCGGGAGCGCCGGGTCAGCCCGACCCCCAGCGTGGCGGGGGCCGTGGAGCCAGCCCCGCCGGCGCCGGTGCACCCTCCACTACCGAACGAGCTAGAGGCAGGCGACTGTCGAATCCCCGGGGGTATCCACGGAGACCGATGCCCCCTCTCACGGAGAATAACCGACGCGCGGGTCCCCTCTCGATTCAAGATCCCGACGCTGGGGAAGTACGACGGGATAGGGGACCCGGGAAACCACGTAATGGACTACGAGGGGGACATGTCCTTCCAAGGAGCTGACGATGACCTGCTTTACCGAGGCTTCTATTCTACTCTCAGGGGAGCGGCGAGGACCTGGTACCGCAGCCTGCCCAGCCGCTCCATCGACAGCTTTGAGGAACTCACCCAGTTGTTCTGCAAGCAGTTCATGACGGGGAGGCAGATCAAGCCTGATGCTGAACATCTGTTCAACATAGTGCAAGGCCCGGCCGAGCCGCTCCGGCAGTTCATGCACCGCTTCAATGCGGAGAGGCTGAACGTGAACAGCCCTCCCGACCTGGTGGTCCAAACGGCCCTTAAGAAAGGGCTCCGCCACAGGGGCCTCAAGAAGTCCCTGCACAACGATCCCCCGAAGGACCTCCCCGGGATCATGGCAAGGGCCGAGCGCTTCATGTTGACCGAGGAGGCCTTGGCCGTGGATGTAGGAAAAGCCACTCGAGGGACCAAACGCGGCGACAGCGGACGAGGCAGCCCCGAGGGATACCGGACCGAGAAGAAGCCGAGAAACAGGCAACGCGGAGAAGGTACGAGGGACGCCACCCCAGACGCCATCCTCGCTCAAGTACAGAAGGAAGAGCGCGCCGATCGCCCCCCACCAAAGGCAAAAAGAGGTGGGAAGAATGGGGAGAAGTACTGCAAGTACCATAAAGACAATGGCCACGACACTGAAGACTGCTGGCACTTGAAGAAGGACATAGAGAAGCTGATGAGCCGGGGGCACGCCAGGAACTTAGCCGACGAGCCGACTCACGGGGAAGGGACCTCTATGCAGCCGGACAAGGGGAAGAAGATCAACACCGTCCAAGGACCCCTCCGCATCATAGAGTGAGCTGGCGAGGTCTCTCCCCCAGTCGCGGCCTAGTCCGAGGGGATTATCTAGGTTCACATCCCTCTGTCTAGCCTCATTTCCTTTTTTCCTTTTTCTCCAAATGTACTAGTCCGACAGGACTCTTAAGAGTACAATTGCATTCCCTTTTATCTTCCCTTAATCTTCGATGAAATCAACGTTTCACTAAGGGTGCAAAAGAACGAAGGCCTCTACTGGAGGGAAGGCGCTCATAGGTCTGGGGGCAGTTCCCCCAGCCAGCGCGAACGCCGACCGGTCCTAAGCCGAGGAGCTTTGCCCTCGCCGACCGACCCTCGTGCTCGTAAGTCTGGGGCAACTCCCCCAGCCGGCGCAGACGCCGACCAGGTCCTAAGCCGAGGATCTTTACCCTCACCGACCCTTGCGCTCGCAAGTCTGGGGGCAACTCCCCCAGCCGACGCGGACGCCGACCGGTCCTAAGCCGAGGAACTTCGCCCTCGACCGACCGACTCCTGCGCTCGCAAGTCTGGGGGCAACTCCCCCAGCCGGCGCGAACGCCGACCGGTCCTAAGCCGAGGAACTTTGCCCTCGCCGACCGACTCCTGCCCTCGTAAGTCTGGGGGCAACTCCCCCAGCCAGCGCGGACGCCGACCGGTCCTAAGCCGAGGAACTTCGCCCTCGTTGACCAACTCCTGCGCTCGTAAGTCTGGGGGCAACTCCCCCAGCCGACGCGGACGCCGACCGGTCCTAAGCCGAGGAACTTCACCCTCGCCGACCAACTTAACCGATCTAAAGTTGAAGACAACTCCCCCCGTCAGCTCGGGCGTCAGCCGGTCCTAGGCCGAGGACGAAGCGACAAATCAAAGTATACGAGAAGCTCGGGTAAGTCAAATTTCGTTTATAATAGTATGTCTTATTTACAGGAAATCAAAATGAAGGAACCTCTCTACAATTAATCTACTCTCAACGGACAACAAAGCTCGTCACCTACAGAAACTGGGGCCACACCGGCGAAGCAAAACTTGTCGACTAAAAGAACTCGAAGTTGTAGGCCAAAGCAAAAATCCATGCAACCGGCAATTATTGGCTCTGACTAGGGAGTCGCTGGCGAGGCCAAGGGAGAAAGCAGGGTCAGGGGTCCATTCCAAGTAGACTGGCCCAAAGCGAAGCGGATGCTAAAAAATTTGAGGATAAACGGCCAGGAGGAACGACCTAGGGAACCCGGGCTCGGGAGGACACCTCCTCGGGCACCTCCCCCTGCTCGGAGCGAGGGGGATCGACCGACGGAGGGGCTTGCCGAACACTCTCCGCACATTCCCGGAAGGAAGATTGGATGACTTCGACGATCCGAGGGGCGATGAGGTCTTCATACTTACTGAAGGCCTCCCTGAGAACCTCGAAGATCCTCTTCCCCAGGGTCTCGACGACGCCACTCTCCACCTCCTCTGCAAGCCGCGTCACCTGGCGCCGATCCGACAGTTCCCTCTGAAGCTCCTCCCTCTCCAGATGGAACGACTCCGCCGCTTCCTCAGCCGACTGACGAACATCCTCCAGCTTTCCTTGGAGGTCACCCACTCGTCCCTCCAACTCGGCCACACGGAGCTTGAGACGCCGAGACTCCATCTGTGCCTCCGTCATAGCCACCTCCGCCGCCCTGGCCCGCTCCTGGGCCCTCATGGAGGACTCCTCCAGCTCCCTCAAGCGGACGGCTCGACACTGCAACTCCACAGCGAGCGCTGAACCCTGGAAAGACGAGACATGGGCTAAGAAGAGGATAAAGGGGAGGAGAGGATAGCAAGATAACCGAACCTGTTGAAGGATCCAGACCAAGGAATCCGACATCTTGTCAGCCGGGATCTTCTTGAGGAGGCTACGGTCCCGGGGAGGGACGGAGACCTCAGCAACCTGCTGGGCCAAGGCTCGGTCGACAAACATCGAACTCCCAGGGACGACGAGGGAAGCCAAGTTGCTCGCCAACAAGGCCCCGATCCCCGGTGATACGGGCGAGGACGCTGCGAGGGGGGGTGGCGGACAAAGCTACCGAAGGATCCCCGGTGGTCGCCACGGGAAGCGCGGAACCCGCCGGACTGGAGGGATCCGCGTCCTCCTTCCTCTTCTTTCCTCCGTGGGGCTCCGAAGGCGCCGGAGGGGAACGCTTCTGCTTCGAACCATCCTCACCCTCGGGAACCTGAGGGGACACGCCAAGGGCAGGAGGGACTGCACCGGACCCGTCATTACCCCCTGCCTCTTGGGCTGACGGGGTAGGTCCGGCCCTTGTGACCCCCCTGGGAAGGGGATCGCCAGAAGAAGAGGCGGAAGGCGTGGCCACCACCTTACCCACGGAAGGCTCGGCTCGGCGCACTTCCTCCTCAACGGTTCGCCGAGGCGCCCTTCCAGAGGAACTGCCTCGGCTCCGAGCAGCTCCACGGCGGATCAGTTCATCGACGTCACGGACAAACTCGCGGCAAGCCATCCCTGCGAGGGAAACCAAAATCATGATGAGTCACAGGGCGATTCGTGACAGAAAACCAATGGGCCTACCCGGAGACCACAAGACGGCCTTCAGGAGTAGGTCGTCCAACAAAGACCAGATGGACTTTGATTCCAAGGGGAGGGTCGACAGCAGCGCGGCGGCTGCCTGATCGACGTCAAAAAGGGCTAGCGGCGGACGAGGCTGGACAGACCCGCCCCAACTTGTCAAAATCTGGGCATCCTCCAGGAAGATCACAAAGACGTAATCCGAACTCCAATCCCTTAACCAGCGGGGCAGCCCGACCAGGCATTCCCTCCTCGAGCGGGCTCGGAGTTGCAGCCATGACCCCGGGCCGACCGTCTGGATCTGGTAGAAATGAAAGAGAAGGGGGAGAGACGGCTCCAGACCACGGGTACAGCAGAGCGTAGAGAAGCCCGTCAATACCGCAATCGAGCAAGGGGTGAACTGGCAAAGCGGCACCATGAGATATTCCATGACCTGGATAAGGAAGGGATTGAGCGGGAAACGAAGACCCAGGTGAAACATTTCGACGTAGACGCCGACTTCATTGCTCCTCGGAAGGCAAATCCGCTCGTCAACGAATGGGACTCGGACATCGTATGGGAACCAGAGATACCTCTCCCGGATCTCCGTGACCACCGAAGGAATGGTCCTCGACGGCGTTCGGAGGACAACCGGGGCACGTTAAGACGTGCAGCAGCCGACGCCACGTCATCACAGGCGTAGTCTGGGAATAGCTTCCCCTTCCCCTTATCTCGGAGGGGACGACTCCCGGAGGAGGAACCTGATCCCACTAGCTGAGGCCTGCCTCGCCTGGGCTCTGGAGAATCCCTCGCCTCTCGGCCGGAACCGCCTATCCTAAGAGCAGCCATAATACGAGAGCGAGAAAGAAATTACCTTTTGACTAGTTTGAAGGAGACGAAGAAGCGAAGGCGACGGGAGACTCTGAGTTGTAGAAAGCCTAGAGCAATGGGAAGAGCAAGAAAGGAGAGGAGATCAACGCAGCTGGGGATCTTATATATCGGATGCAGGGACGAATTCGAAGCGCCTGACAATAACGCGTGGCAGGACTCGAAGAACCGGCGGCGTTTCGAAATCGGCGCCAAGGGAAGTCCAATCGATCCGCCTCATCATGACCTACATTTATGACCGCGCCTCGATTAAAGCGCCACTCGGAATCCCAGGAGGCACAGCGGTCGAACCGAGCAAGCCAAGGACGATCGACCCCACCAAGGGCGGCTCACGAACCCCTCGGCTTCTCAACTTAAGACGACCCCGCGAACGATGGGGATAAGATCGCAGCTACACGTGGCAACATCGGAGGACCGACGGTGCTTTGGAGCCCGTGCCTTAAGAGTATAGAACGGACCAACTCATGACGACGACTAATAAATGAGTCGGCATCGACTGACGAGCCTATCAAAGTCGGCGGAAGTCGCATCGGCCGAGCCGAACCGGCCGAAACCGATCAACCCGACCGATGGGGGCAATTGTTACGCCTATTCGCCCGAGGCCCGAAAGACACGAGCCCAGAGACCCGACCGCTGGTCAAGAGCCCATCTGTGCACTCAGGCCCACTCGATAAGGCCCCATGGGGGACCCCCCCCAAATGTCGATCCGACCTGACCCCGGTAAGACACCGGTCACTCGCCCACTCCTGCGCTAACCGCCCCCTCGATCCCGCTACCACTTAAGGGCAGTTATGGGGAGGTGCTGGCATGGCGCAGGAAGCGGCGACGGGGGGGCGGATTGAGGGGGCACGATTGAGGGCGGACGAGCGACGTGGGTCGGGGACAATCACGGCGGAGGTCTATAAAGGGGCTAGGAGGACGACAGGACAGGGGGCCGCATATCAGGTATTGAAAACCTAAGGTACTCCATCAACGACCTAGCTCCCCCATTTCTCCTCCTTCCTCCCCCGCTCGCGCCGTGAGACGCCGTACCGATCTCCTCTCGAGTCGTACCGTCTCCGCCGGGCCACCTCTTTCAGATCTCTGTCTGACTTAGGCATCGGAGGGGTTTTGGCCGGAACCTAGGTCCGGCCCCCCTGACGAGTGTTCTCGTCTACGCAGGAGGGCATCAGATCCACGGGCCGAGGCTTCCCCTCCGCCCCTCGCCGACTACGCAACCAGTTGGACGATTGAGGCTTCCCCTCGTCGTCCGACCGCCGAGGTCGAGCGCAACCGACCGAGGCCGAGCGTCTCGACCCAGGCCGAGGCTACCCCTCGCCCTGCCAACGGCCGACGCGCTCCACGTCGTCAGCGGATCTGACTCAAGCCTCGACTACACCAACTCGACTCGCCCGAGGGACCCAAGCGGGCCCCTTGACCATGTTGACCGGGTTATCCACGGTCAACGCTTTGTAGTGAGAAAACACTCTGAAACACAGTGTAATTGATCTGTAACTAATTTGGATTATTCTCGTAAGGTACAATGAGCTGGATAAGATCCATGCAAGTCAAATATTATGGATTCCAAAAGAACAAGAAATTATTTGGATAAGATTCAAATGTGTGGTCTAACATAAATATAGAAACTCCTTAAGTCTATAACTAAAGACAGTTTAGCTGATTCACTCACGAAGGCTCTGCAACATAAAGTATAGAGAGACTTATCTGTAAATGTGGTATGAGATACCGGGATAAATGGGCCTGAGTGCAAGTGAAAGATGTTGGGAGATAGGTATGCCCTCGAACTCGAGGCAATTTATCTCTATGTAAGTGTACACACATCTTATTCAAAATTACAGTGAGTTGTATGGTAAGAATTTATCTAAGTTAATAATAATGTAGTCGACTTGGAACTTATGTAAAGTCCTAAGACTTAATACGAGGTTAAACCAGTTTCAAAATGAGGATCTTGATCATGGAGAATTGTTTGACCGTTAGTAGCATAAGTCTAAAACAGTTCATGGTCATAGATGTTTCGAGAAAAGGATATCGAAACATCGGATAGACCGTTGTGTCTTTGTCTTCACCATGGAGTGGTGACAATGATCTCATGGTCGTTCGACTTGGCGAAGTCAGAGACAAGACACATGTGCTCATTGGAGAATGAGTTCACTTAACAACCCAACGAGAGTTATCACATGGTTAACATAACAATCTTGTCAGTGATAACTCTAAGTGATGATAGGCTAGTTGGTCCTTAGACTTGAGGTCATTGTTCAAACCTGTACGTGAACGGTGTCACATAGATTTCTGACTTAGCTTCGAGGCAAGGCCTGTCAAAAGGTCTTTGGTTAGGTGACACTTGAAGCGTGCAAGGAAAGTAATGACCAAGAGAGAATTCGTCTCTCATGTTATAGGGAGTTAGTATCGCATGTGTTGGTTCGGTTTTTAGTGAAAAACTATGGCCAAAGTATGTTGGAAGAAGTCTAACATTATTTGACTAAGGACCGATGGAGACTAACCGGCTTTGATCTAATGAGGTTGACAGTTTGACAGTACCATAGGCTTGAGTAGACAACATAGTTTTGACGAAGGGACTAAAACTGCGGTATTCATCACGGACACAGTCAGGGTGGTCCCGACAATAGTCATGTCAATGCGTTAACCACATAATTATGATACTGAAATGGGGACAGCATCTGCTGCTCGTGGTCACTGCCGTCTGGAGTTTCGTGCCCCACCTGTAGTAGGGTCAGGCTGTAGGGTCTCACACAGAGTGAGACCTTTGTCTAATAATAGGTAGAATTAAGGGAGAAAATACATGTGATGTATGGAAATTAATTAAATTGCAAAGAGTTTGCGATATAAGTCTAAAATATTTAAGATGTAGGTTTAATGCATTTAATACAAGGGACATAAAACTGGAAAGAGTTTGCAGTTAGCTTCTGTATTCGGGATAAATGATCCTTAGTGCAAGTGGGAGATGTTGAGGGATGCATGCCCTCAGTTCGTTTGCATTTGATGCAAATGGATTTTAATATTAAATAAAATATATAAGTTGTAAAATGTTTATAAATATATTTTATAATAAAGGCATAGAAACAAAGATGATTTTTCAACGAAAGTCAGAGAGAAAACTGCGCTCAAATCGGAGTCCAAACGGGTCCAATAAGTCTATTTATAAGGTGTTTTAAATAGCCAAAGAGATAAAGCCTAACAGTGTTTAAGAAGGAAAAAAAGGCTCATACCCATGCCAAAATTAAACATGGGGCCAACCCAGGCCGAACTGGACCTGGGTGCCCAGACCTGAGCACCCATGCCCGGTCTGGGCGCCAGGCCCGGGCACTGGGCCTGGGTCACCCAGCGCCCACCTAGGGCCTGGTGGACCCAGGCCCAGGAGTTGGGCCTGGGTGCCCAGCGCCCAGTCTTGGCGCTGGTCACCCAGACGCAGCTCGGGCTGGGCACCCAGACCCAGTCTAGTGCCTGAGCACCCAGCCTAGACTGGATGTGACCCACCCAGCTAGAAGAGAATGCGGGTGGGCCCCATTGTGGGGCCCATAGGTTTGAGAAACCCGAGATTCTCTTTGGCGGCTGAAATTTTCAGCAAAATGGGGTTTCGCTAAACTTTGTGACGATGTTTAAGGGGTCAAACAAAGTCGGAATTGAGCACTATTTGTTTCTATGTGTTCACGGTTCAGTGCTCTTCGATTTGATAGGTTGTATCACGTGCAAAGCTCAACGGTGAGGGGGGAAAAATTAGTTGAAGTTTAGCCTTACTGTAAGGTAAACTAATTTAATTTTTCCATTTCCAATAATTTAGTCCCACATCGGATATGTAGAAAGGGGAGGGGTCAGCCGCCTAGATAAATTGGGGCCAACCCTCCTCCTTGAAACTCGTACCAAGTCTCAAAATCCAAGAAGCACCCAAAAGTTTGGAGCACGCTCGGATTAAGACTTAAATTAATTATTCACTCTCTCCCTAAAATTCTTCCTTACTATTGATCGGCCTCTAGCAAAGCTTCGAAGGAGTTCGGATAGGGTCCGAACTCATGACGGAGGATCCACTCAAGGTGAAATCTTCTTTGGCACATGGTTGGCTCGGTGACAATGGTGCTGCTTGCCTCGGGACGCGGTGCGGTTCGGGAAGTGATTCGACTTGGGACGAAGTGCGGCTCAGGACTTGGTTCGGCTTAGGAGAAGTGGCGCGGGGCCAAAGAAATGTTGCTGAAAACAACGCTTCGTATTCTGCGGAAACGAAGTGAAATGTATGTAGTTTACAAATTCATGCGTTTATAATTGCAAATGTTAGATAGATCTATCCTTAGGGGTTGTCGGACCCAACCCCGAGATAGTAGAGATCTTGGCTATGGTTTGTTCTCTTTAGGGCTAGATTTAAAATAGTTTTAAATCTGTTTTTCTGCTGCTATTTTGTTTTCGTCGTCCGACCGACTTAGGCTGGACTTCGATTTTATTGTCCTAAGGACCAAGCAAACCCATCATGTCTTAGTCTATTTTTTCATAGATAAGTTTTCTGTAACTTGCAGATTCATGTATTAATACCTAATAAAATATCGTTATACAAATTACTCACACCAAAAAATGCTTCAGAAGTAAGGTGACGACATGCGCCAAAATGTGTTAGACGTCCCCTATGGTCCAAGAACAACACTTGATCCTTTTCCAACACATAGGACAATCTTTTCCTTTTGTATAACAATTATTCTGAAAGTGTGGTATCAAATATGTCCATTTTCAGTTCCTCCTACTTTGGAATTTTCTTATGATTGCCAAAACTTTCTTTCTCAATGAATTTTCTTTAGTGCCTTCTCTATTCTTAATCACATTTAGATATTACATGTCCCAACAAAAATATCAGCTGTGCAAGCTTCTCATGTATCCAAATGCTTGAGCTTTACAACCTTGAGTGTGCTCAATAAGTTGCTTTCTCATGATCTGGTTTGGATATATAGTATTGTACCGCTCATGCACTCATCTTCGAGCCAAACAGTTTGCACGAAGTCCCACTCCTTGCAGATTGAATTGTATTGGGTCTAGGGATTCATGTAAGTCATTATCCTTAAGCCAGTGTTAAGAAGGACACTTTAATGTCAGTGAAAACATAGTTTAGTCTATCAAATAGAATTGGATTTGTTATTCCGTTAATCAATCTTCTTGACCATTTAGTATATTCTCTTAGGATAATATGATTTGGATTCCATCCGGTAAACATAGATAGAATGGTTTTTATCTTACTATATTCTCCCACTATTTTAGCGATCATTTTAAGACAAAATAATGAACGAATTTATTAATTAAATTTAGTGGGAGATGGATCCAACCACCCTGAGTTTCACAAACTTGAGTGTGCTTAACAAATTCCATAACTCTGTGATTGGTAGATGGCTTTTCATCAATCATATCATATGTCATTCCCTTATCAATTTTTACCCCTGGCCACTTATGACCATGAGTGTGCGCATCCAAATCACAATGGCCAGTCTAGTCGGACCCTTGTTTTCGTGTCTAGCCTAACTTATGCTAGCGCTCGGTGTCTGCACGACGCGACAGTTTGGGTTAAGTCTAGACTACATAACATGTAATAAGAAGTTGGTTTCCATAAGGTACCCATGCCATAGCTTGAGTGTGCTCAACTACTACAACACGAAACATATAGTTGCCAACTTATAAAATAAGGAGGGCTACGGCTAATCTTGAAAAAGATTTTAAATGTATTTGACTAGATGTAATCGATGGTTTCATATAATAATAATTCGTATATATCCTTGTGGTCCAGCGGAACACGGCTAGGGGATTTGGCTAGGCCAGGATCATTATCCCCAGTCGAGCAGAGGTGATCCACAACACTAGTCACAAAAATGCTAGACACCGGTTCATGATCCTTTAAGGATACCAATTATTTATATGTGTAGCATCGACTTAATATGGCTTCATTAAACTAGTTAATCATATCAACTAGTTGAATCCTAAAATTCAAAATTATTAGGATTAGTTAATAACTTTTATTAAGGTCCTTATCAACTATAAGGAATTAAAATTATTATCACATAACATTATGTTTCATAATTATTTTGTTTTATTACTGGCTATCTTAATCGGGTATTAAGCATCTGAATAATAAATAAACATCAAATGTTCAGATCATAGTAACATTAATAAATTACATGATAATTTCCAGATCTATTCTAAATTATCATATACTAAGAAGATCATACTTTCAAGAAAAATATTTTTCCAAAATTATTATCATGTAACAAATTGATTAATGGCTATCCTAAGCAGGCATTAGGAATCTAAACAATTATCACATAAAATTTAGATCATAGCATTAATCTACACATAATTATCAAATAATTATACAGATATACTATTAACATTATCGTATAATTTAAAAGATATCTAATTTTTTCACACACAAAATTTCAAAAATAAAACCATCACATGGGAACGACAATTTTTAATAGCTAGTAAACCTCCATCTTATGGAGAAACATGCTGCATCATATGTATTTTATAATTGCAATAAAATTACAGATCAAGGTAGACTGGCTCTGATACCATGTAAGGGTTTTCTAGATCCTTAGGGCTACAAAATTGATGTTTGGTAAGTCGGGCGAACGACGAAAGTTATTAAGTAACGAAAAATCATCTTAAAACAGTTTTAGGAAAGGCCCTAAAGAAATAAACCCTAGCCAGAATCTCTACTATCCCGGGGTGGGTCTGACCAACCCCTAAGGATAGATATATAATACTTAACTGCAATTATAAACCAATGAATATTAAACTACTAATCTTTGCCTCGCACGTTAGCGAGGCACAGAATTCCACGAACCAATGTCCTGTGTTGGGACTGAGTCGCTTCTCCAGAGTTGAACCGCGTCTCGAGCCAAACCGTGTCCCGAGCCGAACAATCTCATTGTCGCCGAGCCAACCACGTGCTCCGAAAAGGTTCACCTTGAGTGGATCATCCGTCAAGACTTCGGGTCCGATCCGAACTCCTTCGTAGCTTTGCTAGAGTCCGATCAGGAGAAAGGAAGAAATGTTAGAAAGATGGAATATTAATTTAAGCTTTAATCTGGGCTAGCTCACGGTTAATGAAGCTACACAAATTTGAAGCTTGGTGCAGGTTTCAAGGAGGGTGGTTGGCCTATATTTATATAGGTGGTTGACCCCTCCTCTTTTTTCCATATCCGATGTGGGACTAAACGTTTGAGGAGAAAATTACTTTCAAGTTTGACCTTCACGAAGGCCAAACTTCAACGAATTTTTCCTCCCTCTCCATTGAGCTTCGCAAGTGATATCATATATCAAATCAAAGAGCACTGAACGGTGAAAGCATAGAAACAAATGGCACACAATTCCGACTTCGTTTGACCCCTCAAACATTGCCTCAAATCCTAAGAATTTTTATTTTCAAAACAAACCTAGCCGTCAAAAATCAGCTAGGGTTTTCAAATCCTGTGGCCCTATTGTGGGGCCCATAACTGTGTGGGTGCCCATTTGGCGTGCGGGTGCATGCTATGATGTAGCTAAGCCTGTGATCGCTCCGGGATGTAACCCAAAGAACGGTTGTAGTTTTACCACAAGCGCACGGTATAGCAGCGAGCGGGTTATCGAACACATGGAGGACGAATGACCGTGCTTGTTCTAATCAACCTGGCTATTTAAGAAGAGAGAAATTTGCCTTTGGCGATCCTGTCACAATCGTCAGACAAAGTACGGGAATATCAAATCAAATAAAGAACGTCTAGGGAATGGGGAATTCCCGCTACTCACCGTATCTCGTCAATGTGGTTCATCGGTATCAAAATTGCTAGAATAAGATTTTTGATGAACTAGTTGCAACTGAATGTGGAACCAAGCTCACGCTCTCGCGCTGTTGCCGGTCTATAGCTATCCTAGGTTCGGGTCCAATCTCTTGCAAACCCTAGCCTAGGGAAGCTAGCATTAGGATCAACATCATCGTTCAATCGCGCACCGAGCCCAATCTCTTGCAAACTCGGCCCGCGACCTAGGTTGGGATAGTTCCTACCCGTCCAATCTCTTGCAAACGGGTATCGGCACGGAATTGCAACCGGGAACCCTAGTATCGGTCCAATCTCTTGCAAACCGATACTACGGAAATTCGATTCCAACCCAATTCGGATTTCTAGGGTTTCCTATCGAACTGGGATCCAATCTCTTACAAATCCCAATCGATATGAACTCCTAGCCATCCGTAATAAATCGCTCCCAAACTAATCCCTAATAGCAATTCTAGCAAAATTTCTACCAAATCATCACAAATATGAAATTAGGCTTGTAGGGTTCATCCCCACGCCCCAAGACGTGGAGACTACTCACAATTCATAGCACAAACACAAAAATAATCAATGGAATAAACAAGAAAATTCATCACAATATTGAGACAAGCGATAAAAATAGAATTTTTAGAGAAGAGAGAGGCAAACCAATTGAGTTCTTCAAATAATTCAACAAAAATCAACTTTTGTCTCCTCTCCAATCACACGAATAAAGCTAAAAAGTTAATCTAAAAAGCTGCAAAAATCTAAGAGAAAAGCTCTCCAAACTAGGGTAAAAACAGGGGTTAAATACCCCCCAAAATCTTCCAAAAACTGTGACCAAAATACCCCTGCACAGCCTGAAATCCGCAATTGTCGCTACAGGCAGCGCGTCGCACTCGGCCGAGTGACAAAAGTCGCTCGGCCGAGTGAGAAACCCTGTAATTTTCCAGTAAGTCTCGATCTTCAGGGGTCTTCACTTCGGGGGCGGCTCGGCCGAGTGAGTTGTCGTCACTCGGCCGATGGCTTCTTGGTACTCGGGCGGTCGGGATTATCCACTCGGCCGAGTGGGTCTTCTGAAGCTCAGGCAGCCGAAAACAGTAAGTTGGCGATTTTTGAATGGCTTCGTCTGGGCGCCACTCGGGCGGACGGGATCTCGTCACTCGGCCGATGTGGTCTCCGTCGCTCGGCCGAGTGCACATATGAATCGTGTCTGATCTGGTCGGCCGAGCGGTGTCTCGCTGGTCGGCCGAGTGACTCCTTCACTCGGCCGAGTGGGACACTAAAAATGCCCAAACAGCTTGTTTTGGCCTCCTCGTCGCTCCTGCGACGTCCGTTCTTCTTCCGCTCCTCTCCAACAGCAAAATACCCCTTGGGGAGGTCGTCGGTGACTCTCCGGAGTAAGCGCATCTCGAGATCACTCCCAATCGCTCCAAATCACGTGAAATGCGACAGAAACAACAAATCGTGAAAAGCATCGTAATATCGTCGATATATCGTGAAAAACATGATTTGGGCGATCTAAATGGCATGCAAACATGCGGGAAAAAGGTGTAAAATAAGGAGTGATCAAAATCCCCCAAGCTTACCTCTTACTCGTCCTCGAGGAAGATAAGTAAAAGGCGAACTCGGTGGATTCGGAAAACGAAAACGGCAAAAAAATGAAAAAAATGAAAAACGGAGAAGAATGGCAAACGAAATAAAAATAAAAAAAGGAAAGAAAGAAACGAAGAGGTAGGCTGCTAGATCATTTTCTCAGGACGTGGGTTCCGCTTACTCATATAGCATGCACTGAATGAAAAATACATGTCAAAGAGTTTTATTTTGATATCATAGTATAATAATACAAATAGAAATAGAAAACCCACGAACAACGATATAATCATGAAAAACGGAATAATTTTAGAATTAGCATCGTCTGAATCATTTAAAGCGGTATACAAATCGCAGATTACACACTTTTCAATTGAATGCTTTCTATGAGGAGTATAAGAGTATCACACAATAGAAATAGAGAGAATAGAAAAGTGCGGATTTCATGATATGAGTGCTAGGCTTAGATTTCTGGATTTCGTAAAGCTAAAAATAATCTCACCGAGTATAGAATATTACTTAACCTAGGTTGTCGTGCAACGTCAAGTAGTCACTCTCTCACACATCAATGGATTCCCTCCCCCAAGCTTATCTATAAGCATGGTGGCATAAAAAATATATTCACATCCCCATTTTTGTAAAGCTCCAAAAGCAATAAAAATGAACACGAAAAGAGAGAAGAAAGAAAGAAAGTGAGATGTGATCTTTTATTGAGGATTTTTCCTCTTTTTCTCTCTCTTTTTTTTATTTTTTATTTTAACACATATACACAACGATCCCAACTCAAAGAGAGATAATGATATACAAGAGTATTTTCTCTTTTTTTTTTCGGGAAATTTGGAGCTAGGAATTAATAGCGGGGGAAATGCCATATAATAGAATCGCTAAGGGGAGATTCACCAATGATTTTAAAAGTAGAGAAATGATGTTCCAGATTTGTGGAGAAAGAAATAAATATATCTCTCGGTTCACTCTATAAGACATGCACGACAACTTCAGCAGGGTAATCTAATCTACTCAGTTTCGATCACAAAAAAGCTAACTAATCCTGATTTATCATAGCTAACATCATTCAATCATCCTGAAGTGAAATGTACAATTCATGCATATAGAAGTGATATAGGAAAAGAAATCGGTACTCCAGATATAAGCATTCAATGCGTGAATCTTGGTGTGTTTTCTGTGATAGCATACATATGAATATTCAGACTCGGCTAATAATAAAATTTCATCCATTTTCATGTGGAAAAAGTATGGGTTACTATCTCTAGATGCAAGGCAAGTCATAGCATATGATATCAGAAATAAAGTCCAAGACATGACAAATAAAGCATGCAAATAGAGTGAGCTAACTCCACGTCATCATCATCACAGAAAAGTCATCTCTAGCATGAGATGAAAAGAAAAAAAAAGGAAATAAAGATAAAGGGAAAATAGAACTATTTACAATGCGGCACACAGAAAAAATAAGAAAAACGTGATGCATGGTAAAATAAAAAGAAAAATGATGAAAATAAGTGCAAAAGCGGAAAATGGTGTGAAAAACTAAAAATAAAGGTGGCAAATCGAAAAAGAACGTGAGAACTCACTCCCCCAAGCTAAATGGCACAGTGTCCTCAATGTGCAAAGTGTGGCACACCGAGAGACAAGTAATGGGAGGGGCAAGTGAGGATGCATGCATGATGAAAAATAAGAAAATAAGGAAACATAAAAGATGATGCGGACATGATGCATGCAGAAATAGGAGTGATATAGATATAATGATGTGGCACCAAAAACTCTCCCTCTCTCCCAAAAAAGATATAAAAAGATATATATAGAAAATGCGTATCAGAGAAATAGTGAGGGGAGGGGGGGTGGGCAAAAGTGCATCAGGACCCAGCAGAGACGGGCAGCACAACGGCAAAAAGAAACGATGGCATCAAGAGTGCCTAAGAAGGTGGGGCTGCGCCGGCTCCGTCCTGAGGCGGAGGAGGCGGAGGAGGTGGTAGCTGCTGAGCGGGGGTGGGTGTGGAAGTGGGAGCAGGCTTAGTGTGTGTGGAAGTGTGGGTGGGAACCTGCTGGGTGGGTACGGGTACGCGGGGGAGACGCTCCAGGACCTGGGTAAGGCAGTAGTGAATCTGCGGGAGCAGGTCAAAGCGGCCGGCCATCGCGGAGACGGTGGAGGACAGGGTCCTAAGGTCGCCTCTGAGGCCACTCACCGCCCCCTCGAGAGCACGAATGCTCTGAAGTACAGTGTCAGGGGGAGGTGGTGCAGAGGGACGCACCGGTCGGGGCTGGGCAGGTCGGGGCTGGCGTACTCTGGTGGCGTAGGTGACGGGCTCAGCGGGTAGGGGAACGAAAGGGGCTGCGCTCGCAAATGTGGGCCTGGCCTCAGTGTGAGGCCGGGGCACAGGCTGGTGAGAAGTGGAGGCAGCAGCAGCGAAAGAAGAGTACAAAAGTGGCAGTGAGGCGGCCAGAGAGGTCGGTGGCACAGAAGTGTGGACAGACGCCACGACACTCTCGGAAAATACAGCAGCGGTGGAGACAGAGGGCTCTCCGCACTCAACTATGGTCGGCGGGCGCTCGGGTGGGGCAGAGGAAATGGGCTCGGTAGACAGAGGGCCAGTGGTGGTGGTGACAGGTGTGGAAGCAGTGGAAGTGGGCTCAGCTAAGGTGCTCCCGACACTGACAGCAGTGTGGACAGAGGTGTCGGCGGCGGCAGGAAAATCAGGGATAGGCTGAGGGGCCACGGGGTCAACAAGGGCAGCAGGCTCGGCAGGTGCAACAGGGTCTGCGGGGGCAGCGTGGGGAGCGTGGGCCTGCTCGGCCTCCTCGGCCTCGAGCACGTAAGCAGCTGGGATCAGAACATCCATCGCAGGGAGCCAGTCCACCTGGGCCGGTGCAATCTGAGTCTGAGCTGGGCTCGGAAGAATCATGTAATCGGCACCGAAAGGGCCGTGCAGCCAGACCCAGTGTCGCTCACCGTGCGGACGCAGCATCTTCATCCAGGCCATAACATCAATCGACGGAGAAGTGGGGCCCGGTGCTCGTCGCAGGTCGTCAGGGAAGTCCTCGTCGGTCATAAGGGCGAGCAAGGTGATCAGGCCGCCGCAGCATATCGGTGAGCGAGCGCCCACCGATACAATGATGCGGTCCAAAAACCAAGCCGTGACATCAATCACGACGGCGGGGACCAGCTCATCGACATCCCTAGATAGAGCTCTGGGCCGTGTCATCGCGTAGAGCATGTAGAGCTCTGGCGTGGACATCGTACCCGGCTCATATCTGGCCAAAAAGGTCGTCGCCATAAGGCTCTGAGCAATACGGAGGCAGGGATGGACAATGGCCGAGGCCTTGGCCCTACTAGGGTCAAAGGCGGCGTGGAGACCCGTAATCCGGGCCCAGAAGGCACCGGCGTCGAAGGAAGGTGGGGGGATATGGGTGGGGGCGTAACCTCGATCGGCCCCGGGGACATCGGGCCACGAGAAGAAGGCTCTCATCATACCGAGAGTGACCTGGCACTCCCGGTCCATGAACCGAAACGAGCATCCCTCGTCGGTCTGGGCGATCGAACTAAGTACCTCAAGTGTCGGGCAGATAAACGTGTCCGCCGACACCTGAAAGAAATCTCGCCAGCCCACGTTGTCGTACAACGTGAGCATCCCCTCTAGTACCCCCAGGTGTCCTAGGTCGGCAAGGTGTGCAAACCTGGAGGGTACGATCGAGCGCTGGGAGACACGCTCGAAGAAGGCGCAGTGTGCGTCGTCTCGGAACGTAATCCCGAGCGGCCCGATAAGTGGAGCAGGAGGTGGTGGCTGTGGCGCGGCAGGGAGTGGCTATGCGGGCTGTGCGGGCGCTGCAGGCTGTGCTGGGTGGATGGGGTGTGTGGGAGAAGGCGGAGGAGAGTCCTCCACCTCGTGGGAGGGGCCGGCATCATCCGACCGCTTCCGCTTGGCGGAAGCTCTCCTCGACCTCGGCCGTGTCCGGGGCGGCATATGGGCCCCGAGCGCGCGCCGAAAAGCGTGAAAAGTGCGGCGTGCGTAAAGTAAAGGAAAGAGTGTACCGCGACATGCCGCGAGTGCAAAGTAATGGTAGCGTGCAAAGACAACGCCTCCACGAAGCCCAAATCAGTCCTGAGAAGCTCCCCTGGCCTCCCCTAAGCTCCCAAAAACAACCCACGCATGAAATGGAGATATCAGAGAGTAATATTCAAATCGTATGGAGCATTAGGGGTATAATAGATAGATATAGAAATTGATTTGGTTTTGGGGTTTGTTTAACGCATGGATCCTCGAAAAATACGCAAAAAGAGGAGAAATGGGCTAAATAGGCGATACCGGAGGTGGCCGGAGACATGGCCGCCGTCGGCGACTCGGGCGAGGAGCGGCGACGGCTCGGCCGGCGGTGGCAGGCCGAGCGGCGGCGCGAGGTGGGTGGTCGGACGAGTGGGGTGCGAGTTCGGGCGAGGGAGCTGAAGCGTCGAGCGAGCTGCGGTTTGTGTCGTTTCGAAAAACGAGCCCGACCCCGCCCCCTTTTATAGGAAAAGTTACGACTCGGCCGAGTGACTGGGTTACTCGGCCGAGTGAACTCAACGGAAATTGTTTGGGAAATTTTCCCCCGCTAATGACTCGGCCGAGTGGCCTTGCCAACCTCGGCTGAGTGGAGTAAGTCCATTCGGCTGAGTGGCTCAAGCTACTCGGCAAGACTCGCCCTAGGAGTGTATCAGTTATACTCGGCCGAGTGAATTTCTATACTCGGCCGAGTGGCAATTGTACTGAAATCGGAAAAATAAACAGAGAGTTGGGTACAGCAGACTTCCCTAGTTCGTGAGCGGCTCGGCCGGACGAACTTGTGTACTCGGCCGAGTGACTAGTATGCTCGGCCGAGTGAGCCTTGTGTACTGCTGTTTGTCTTCGTTTTGGCTCTAAACTCCGCCTTTCTTCCTCCAGTCGATTTCATCTTCCTCCTAAGCATCGAGCGCCTTCCTGGGGCGCTCCTTATCACCTCGTTCATCCTCCTCATGATGGATTTACCTATCTCCTCTCCTGTCAAGAAAAATAGGACCCGTTATCACAAATTTTTTGGGCGAACGACTCAAAACACTAAAAATTTCTAAAACAAAAATAAAGAAAAAGTAAAAATAAAGCAATAACCGACGGGTTGCCTCCCGACAAGCGCTCGTTTAAGGTCGTGAGCTCGACCCCCTATGATTTTCAATTAATGCGGGATGTTTGGTGCATATGGGATGCACCCATCAAACTTTCCAGGGAGAACGCTTGGATTCGGAAGTTGCGGCGGCGTGTTCTCCCTCGGTGGTCTCCCGTCTCGAATAGTGTTGGGGGGAGGCTCCCCCAAGCTAGCGTTTGCTCCGGTCAACGGCTTCACCGGTGACGTCGATTTCCGTATCGGCGGAGCTTTCTTCGGAGACTTCAATTTCGAGAGCTTGCAGAGCTCTCGAATCATTGCGACATCAGCGTCGCCTTCATCACTTTCAGCAGAGAGGTCGGGGGAATCATCTATCTTCTCATCGTGGCCTAAATCTGGGCCTTCCTCGAAATCCTCATCGAAAAGAGCGCCAATCAAGTGGGGGATCGCTTCTTCAATTACCTCATCAAGGAGGTCTGAAAGATCATCCGGCCGTCCATTAAGCAAATATATTCTATTGGTTTCGCCCGTCGGGACTCCCTCGGAATAGTGTTTGAGCCTCTGACCATTTACTTTGAATGTGGAACCGTCCTTGCTTTCCAACTCGAAAGCTCCTCCCGGTTGTATGTGCTTGATGGTGAAAGGTCCGGACCAACGTGACCTCAACTTACCGGGAAATAGTCGGAGCCGGGAATTATAGAGCAAGACCTTGTCTCCCACCTTGAAGTCTGTGACGGTTATGCTGGCATCGTGGAGAATCTTGGTCCTTTCTTTGTAAATTCTCGAGCTCTCGTAGGCGTCCCTTCTTATCTCATCAAGCTCGTTGATGTCTAAGAGTCGCCTTACCGCCGCACTCTTGTAATCATAATTAAAGGTCTTAATGGCCCAATATGCGCGGTGTTCCAATTCTACCGGCAAGTGGCAAGCTTTCCCATAAACAAGTCGGAACGGTGTGGTGCCGATGGGAGTGCGAAAGGCCGTGCGATATGCCCATAGAGCATCATTTAGCTTCATTGACCAATCCTTTCTAGATCGATCCACCGTCTTTTCAAGAATTTGCTTAATTTCTCTATTTGAGACTTCCACTTGGCCGCTTGTCTGGGGGTGATATGCCATGCCGACTCTATGGTTTACCCCGTACTTCTTTAGCATGGCTTCAAACTTGTTCTCTATGAAGTGGCTTCCCCCGTCGCTTATCAAGGTACGAGGCACTCCGAAGCACGGGAAGATATTTTGCTTGAAGAACTTGGAGACGACCCTTGCATCATTAGTAGGGGTGGCGATTGCTTCCACCCATTTGGAGACATAGTCAACGGCCAATATGATGTATTTGTTACCATTGCTTGACGGAAATGGCCCCATGAAGTCTACTCCCCAACAATCAAAAAGCTCAATTTCTTGGATGGGTCTCATCGGCATCTCATTGCGCTTAGAGATATTCCCGGTCCGTTGGCATCTATCGCACCCTTTCACAAAAGTGTGGGTGTCCCTAAACATTGTTGGCCAGAAGAATCCGCTCTGCAAGATCTTAGCGGTTGTTTTAGAGGCGGCATGATGTCCTCCGCATGGTAGACCGTGGCAATGCAAAATGATAGACGTTGCCTCCTCTTTAGAAACGCACCTCCGAATGACGCTATCTTTGCATATCTTGAAGAGGTATGGATCTTCCCAAAAATAGCTACGGACCTCATGCAGAAATCTCCTCTTTTGATGCGTGGGCATCCCATGCGGTTTAATTCCACAAGCCAAGTAGTTGATGAAGTCCGCGTACCAAGGTACTTCACCGGCCCTTATGGCATATAGCCTCTCATCCACAAATGTGTCGTCGATAGGCAAACTCTCATCCTCCTTGTCGCGAATGAGCCTAGATAAATGATCCGATACGACATTGTCCGTACCTTTCTTGTCTCTGATCTCCAAATCAAATTCTTGCAACAAGAGTATCCACCTAATCAACTGAGGTTTGGCTTCCTTCTTGTTCAAAAGATACTTCAACGCCGCATGGTCGGTGTGGACAATCACCTTGGAACCAAGGAGGTAGGAGCGAAACTTCTCGATGGAATAGACGACCGCTAGAAGCTCCTTTTCGGTAGTTGTGTAGTTTTTCTGCGCGTCATCCAATGTCTTGCTCGCGTAGTATATCGCATGAAGCTTCCTATCTTTTCTTTGTCCCAATACCGCCCCAATGGCTTGGTCGCTAGCATCACACATTAGCTCAAAGGGAAGGCTCCAATCCGGTGGTTGAATGATGGGCGCGGAAACTAGTGCTTCCTTCAAGGTGTTGAAGGCTTGCAAGCATTCTCCTGAAAAAATAAAAGGAGTATCTTTAGCGAGCAAGGAAGTAAGTGGTCGGGCAATCGAGGCAAAATCCTTGATGAAGCGACGGTAAAACCCCGCATGACCAAGGAAACCTCTAATGCCCTTGACATTAATAGGGGGAGGAAGTTTTTCGATTACCTCAATCTTTGCTTTATCTACCTCAATTCCTCTCGAGGAAACAAGGTGCCCGAGGACTATACCTTCCGTAACCATGAAGTGACACTTCTCCCAATTTAGAGTGAGATTATTTTGTTGGCACCTTTTAAGGACTTTAGTAAGATTGGCCAAACAAGAGTCAAACTCACTCCCATAAACCGAAAAATCATCCATAAAAACTTCCATAATATTTTCAATGTAATCGGAAAATATGGATGTCATACACCTCTGAAAAGTGGCGGGAGCATTACAAAGACCAAACGGCATCCTTCGGTAGGCATAGGTACCGTAGGGACAAGTAAAAGTGGTCTTTTCTTGGTCGTCTTCGTGCAAAGGGATTTGGAAGAATCCCGAATACCCATCTAGATAGCAAAAGTATTTATGTTTTGCTAGGCGTTCAAGCATTTGATCAATGAAGGGCAATGGGTAATGGTCCTTTCGGGTGGCTTTATTGAGTTTCATATAGTCAATGCACATTCGCCATCCCGTGATGGTGCGCGTAGATATGGGCTCACCTTTTTCATTTTTTATGACTGTCATCCCCCCTTTCTTGGGGACGACGAGAACGGGGCTAACCCACCTACTGTCTGAGATAGGATAAATAATACCGACGTCTAGCAATTTTAGGATTTCCTTTTTAACCACCTCCTTCATGTTTGGGTTTAACCGCCTTTGAGGCTCTATGGAGGTGGCATCGGTATCCTCCAAGTGGATCCTATGCGTGCAAAGCCTAGGGCTTATCCCTTTTAGATCGGAGATAGTGTAGCCCAGAACATCTTTGTGGCTCCTAAGAACGTCTAGGAGTTTTTCAAGTTGATTTTGTGTGAGGTGGGAATTGACTATCACCGGGAAAGTTAATTTATTACCCAAAAAGGCATACCTTAGATTCGGAGGTAATTGTTTAAGTTCTACCTCAAGAGGCGCTGCTCCTTCCACTTCATCAGCTCGCATGAGTTTTGCTTTTTCCTTGTCATCCGGGTTTAGCTCATGCTCAGGTGGTGCGCTCTCTTGTGACGAGTCAGACTCACTGCTTAGTGAGGACGAGGCATCGAAATAGGCGCTCTCCGATTCTGTGCTAGCATCGCCAAAACCTTCACTCTGCTCTGGTTCGTGCCTGGAACCAAGAAACACATCAGACGATTCATAAAAGCAAGAGTGAGCGTCATAGAGTGTAACTCCCTGAATGTCGGTTTGCTCGAAGGATTCTTCGGGAGTATAGTGTTCTTCGACGCTTGTTCTACCTTCTTCGAAATATAATTTGTCGTCGATCACATCAACTCTGACATTGCCTCCGATAGTCCCATCCGGGGAGACTTGGTCCATCACAAAACTAGCAAACAGTTGTTCGTCGGGGTCTTTGACATCGATAGCGAAAGCTCCGGTAGCGTGGACCTCGTCGACAAGCTCCTTAAGGAGGTCTGTGAAGGAGTCATAGTCTTCCTGACTGAGTTCTATTATTGACATTGCATCCTCCATTCTCCCTGTTAAGATCTTATGCATAATACGGGGAGAATATGCAAATAGGGCTGCGAACAAAGTTACGACAAGATATAGAAGAAAGTAAAGAAAGAGAGTAAGAAGAAATAACCGGGTGGTCGATGCCGAACACCGTCAAAATACCTTCCCCGGCAACGGCGCCAAAAACTTGATCGCTCCGGGATGTAACCCAAAGAACGGTTGTAGTTTTACCGCAAGCGCACGGTATAGCAGCGAGCGGGTTATCGAACACAGGGAGGACGAATGACTGTGCTTGTTCTAATCAACCTGGTCGGTCGGTGCCCCTTCTCACACCGGCTAATGAGCACCAAAAGTTCCGATATGGAGCGCGGAGCTCCGGGATCGATTCCTAAGACTCCTAGGCTTGATCTAACAATAAGATATGACCGATACGAAGCCCGTCACGAATGACTTACTCCAAAATCGACGATCAACGGAAGAAGCTAAGAAAATACGACGAAACGATCGAAAATGAAAGCTACGGGGACGAAAACCACACACGAGGAGAAAATCCACCAAAACATATAATATAATATAATAAATCCGGATACATGAAAGCCAATCGTTACATCCTCCCCAACTTAAGAAAAATTCCGTCCTCGGAATTTCCCAACACTCACGTGTCCGGGAACAAAAGTGGGAAACGCTCTCGCATCTCATCCTCATTCTCCCAAGTAGACTCTCCAGGCGAGCCGTGTCGCCACATCACCCTCACAAGATTGACAATCTTGTTCCGAAGTGACTTTTGACGCCTGTCCAGAATCTGCACTGGATGCTGGTCATACGTCATGTCGGGGCGAACGGTAATCTCTGAGAAATCCACAGCATGAGACAGATCACTAATGTATCGACGAAGCTGTGACACATGGAAAACATTGTGAACTCCCTCCAAAGATGGCAGCAAGGCTAAGCGATAAGCTACCTCGCCAACTTTCTCCAGAATGTCAAACGGTCCAATGTATCGCGGGCTCAACTTCCCTCGCTTCCCAAAACGAATCACACCACGATTCGGGGAAATCTTCAGAAACACATGATCTCCAGGCTGAAACTCCAAAGGACGACGCTTAGCATCCGCCCAATGCTTAAAACGGTCCTGAGCAATCCTCAACCTCTCCCGAATGTTCCTGACAATCTCCACAGCCTCCACAATCATCTCAGGTCCCAACAACTCCCGATCACCAACGTCATCCCAACTCAAATGCGATCGACATTTCCTCCCATAAAGAGCGGCGAAAGGCGCCATGCCAATAGACGCCTGGAAGCTGTTGTTGTAAGAGAACTCCACCAAGTGTAGATGGTCCTCCCACGAACCCTTGAAATCCAACATGCACGCCCTCAGCATGTCTTCCAAAATCTGAATCGTCCTCTCGGACTGGCCATCCGTCTGCGGATGGTACGCGGTGCTGAAACTCAGACGCGTACCCAAACTCTTCTGCAAACTCTGCCAGAACTGAGATGTGAACCTCGTGTCTCTGTCTGACACGATACCCACGGGGACTCCGTGAAGTCGCACAACCTCCTGCACGATTCACGTTACATCACTATCCAAACTAGGAAAAGGAAATAAAAATGGAGAGTAAAAGAATTTACCTCCATATATCTCCTTGGTAGCGCCTCAGTGGACTGTCCCACTCGGAATGGAAAAAAGTGCGCGGATTTGGTCAATCGGTCCACGATCACCCAAATCGCGTCATTCTGCTTCGGACTCCAAGGTAGTCCATTCACGAAATCCATAGTGATGTGTTGCCATTTCCACTCCGGAATCGGAAGCGGTTGTAGCAACCCGGCCGTACGCTGATGCTCCGCCTTCACTTGCTGGCAAACCAAACACTTGGCTACACTCCGAGCCACACTCCTCTTCATGCCATGCCACCAATAGTTCAGACGAAGATCCTGGTACATCTTGGTGCCACCAGGATGCACAGAATACGGCGAACTGTGTGCCTCCACCATCAACTCCTCTCTAATATCCCCAGTTGGCACACACAACCTGGCTCCAAACCTCAGCGAGCCATCCTCATGAATCAAAAAGTCAGTCCGTAGACCGGCTTCCACCTGCTCCCGAATCTTCACCAGCTTCGGATCCTCAGCCTGGCCAGCCTTAATCCGATCCACGATCGTTGACTGTACCTGCATGTACATCAACGAAGAAGCTTCCCCGGGAAGAACAATCTCCACACCAGACTCGCAAAAATCCTGCTGCAATCTCCACTGCGAGGTCAAGATCATCACCGCAGGAAGCCTACTCAGCGCATCAGGGACCACATTCACCTTGCCAGGGTGAAACCGCAAATCAATCTCATAATCCGCCATGAGCTCCAACCATCGACGCTGTCGCAAGTTGAGCTCCTTCTGAGTAAAAATATACTTCAAGCTTTTGTGATCGGTGAAGATCTTCACTTTCTTACTCAGCAGGAAGTGCCTCCAAATCATAAGAGCAAACACAACGGCAGCCAACTCCAAGTCATGCGTCGGGTAATTCTTCTCATGAACCTTAAGCTGACGAGACGCATACGCTACAACGTGCCCGTGCTGATGCAACACACAACCGAGACCCTTGCCAGAAGCATCGCAAAAGATCTCAAATCCACCGCTGCGATCAGGCACAACAAGAATAGGGGCAGTCGTCAACCTCTCCCTCAGAACACCAAAGGCACTCTCACAATCACCTGACCAAACAAAAGGTACGTCCTTCCGCGTCAACCTGGTCATTGGCTCAGCAATACAGGAAAAGTCCTTAATGAAACGCCGATAATAACCAGCAAGCCGAAGGAAACTCCGAATCTCAGACGCTGACGACGGAACAAGCCACTCTCTGATGGCCCTAATCTTCTCGGGATCCACTGAAATACCATCTCCAGTCACCACATGCCCGAGAAAAGCAACTCTATCCAGCCAAAACTCGCACTTCGAAAACTTAGCATACAACCGATGCTTCCTCAAAATCTCCAATACCATCCTCAAGTGCGATGCATGCTCCTCCTCCGACTTCGAATAGATCAGAATGTCGTCAATAAAGATAACGACAAACTTATCCAAAAAGTCGTAGAAAATCAGGTTCATCAGATTCATGAAAACTGCGGGTGCGTTGGTTACGCCGAAAGGCATAACCACAAACTCATAGTGTCCATACTTCGTCCTGAACGCTGTCTTCGGAACATCTCCCTTCTTCACCTTCAACTGATGGTAACCACTCCTCAAATCCAATTTCGAAAACACCCTCGAACCTCCAAGCTGATCAAAGATATCATCGATACGAGGCAACGGGTATTTATTCTTGATGGTCACCGCATTCAACTCCCGATAGTCCACGCACATGCGACGCGAACCATCCTTCTTCTTCACCAGCAGCACCGGTGCTCCCCACGGAGACACACTAGGGTTGATATAACCCTTCTGCAAAAGCTCATCCAGCTGCTTCCGTAATTCCTCCAACTCTGCGGGTGCCATACGATACGGCGCCTTCGAAATCGGCTGCGCTCCCGGAACAAGATCAATAGAAAATTCTAGAGCTCGATCAGGTGGCAAACCAGACATCTCCTCGGGGAAGACGTCATCGAAATCACACACCACAGCTGGCCACTCCAACTCCATCTGCATAGCCACAACCTCCACCGGTCTGGCCCGAAATCTGACAGGACCAAGCGAGCTGCTACCACGGCTGAACTCAAATACTGGATGTCCGGGAATATCGAACACCACCTTCTTCCTCCGACAGTCGATAGTAGCATAGAAGCTCACAAGCCAATCCATCCCAAGAACTGCATCATAGTTGATGATGTCGTGGACAATGAAATCAGCGTAAAGCTCATGTCCACAGACCACCAATGTAACGGCCGCTTTTCGACCGTGCGTATTTTAGCGCGTAGCTGTGTTTCGTGTGCGTTTTGTGTATTTGATTTTTTGTTACTGTCTCCCGTAGCTCAGACGCAAGACCGGATCCCTTGTTCAGAACCCTCTCGGAGGCACGATCGCTCTGGTATATTTCTTGTAGTTTTAGGACATTGAGGGACCAATCTGCATTAACTTGTTGAGAATTGGACTCCCCGGATTTGGTTTTGGATGATGAGCAAACATAAATATATCATGAACTAACATTTTGTGAGCGCAGTTATGGAGATCGTCGCCAAATTCACGAGAACACTCAAAGCGACATCTTAAGACTTCTCAAAGCTCGTATTCAATGACTAAAGCTTCGTTGAAACTTTTGGACGTCATGAATATTTGATCGAAGCTTTCAAAGACCGTTCCTTAAGGTTTTATTTATAGTCTTTTAGCTTTGATCTATAGAATGTTAAGCCTTGAGTATATCTTACGATTCTATCTTCATAACGCTCTTATCGTAGCTCTAGGATCTTAGTACAAGTTCATTCTAACTTCCTCGAAGCGTCGCGCTTCGATTCGGACTTGTTTGTGCATGTTAGTTGGTACAAGAAGAAGTACTGACCGATTAGATGGTGATCTAGTCGGTCAGCAAAGCTTCTTGGACCGACTAGTATGAGTTAATCTTTTCTTGTTCAGTACTGTTTACAGTTAGTCGGTCTACGTTGACTCACCGACCGACTAGTTCGTGAACTAGTCGGTCAGTGATGCTTCTTTGACCGACTAGTTGTGACTTACTGTTCATACTAAATTTCTCCTAAGCTACTGTTTATCGTTAGTCGGTCTAAGAACGTTTGGTGACCGACTAGTTGACAATCTAGTCAGTCAACTTTTGTTCTTGGACCGACTAAATCAATTTGTATTCAGACTATTTGTTTTTACCTCTTAGTCGGTCTACGTTCACTGACCGACCGACTAGTTGTGAAACTAGTCGGTCAGAAAGTCTTCTTGGACCGACTAGATTTCTAGGTCTGAAATTCAATCTGTTCACTGTTCACCTCTTAGTCGGTTCATGTTGTTTCACCGACCGACTAGTTGATGAACTAGTCGGTCAGTGGTTGTTCTTTGACCGACTAGTATGCTTCAGATTTAGTTCCGTTGGAGTTTTGAAAGCGACGTTTCTCTCTCCCTTTTCCCTTGATCCTTTAAATACCTAGAGGGGTTATTTCATAGGATCTAAGGCTGCTATTTCCAGAGTTCTATTGATTCAAAGAGAAGCTTTCAACTCTCATCTTCAAGCTCTCCCATTCTCAAGAATCTCTCCATCACTCTTATTCCTCAAGAGAGATTCATTGGTTGTGAGCCTTCCAAGCCAAGGGCTTGATTCTAGGTCATCCATCTCATCCCTAGGCTTCCATTGCTGGTCATCTTCTTGAAGCTAGGATTTGGTGACTCTTCCTCCATCAAAATCCTCTTTGCCCTAATTTGGTAAGAAATCTCAAGGCATAGGTATTTTGTTGGTAAGCATTTCATTTCAGTTATATTTGAATTGTATACTCTCGGTTGTGAGAGGTTTTGCATGATCCCGGGTTGTGGGAGTCACGGTCATCGATTGTAGGTCGATTGCGCTTGTGAGGTTTTTGCAAGTGTTCATATTGGAAATCTTGAGTTAGGGTTTCTAACTCAAGTATCCGGAAGGGATCCGGGTGGTTGGGACGTAGGATCACCGGGAACAAGTCGGGGAGACTTGGGTGGATCCGAACCCATTAAGCCATTGTGTTTGCGTTTGCATTATTTCTTGATTGTTGTTATTCCGCATTGTTGTTTGTTAATTGCACGATAATTAGGAATAACTCTCCTTATTATTTAAAAGTACTATTCACCCCCCCTCTAGTACATGTGCAGTAGCTTCCCAGGGCACCACAATTGGTAGCAGAGCCAAGTTCAAAGCTACACATAGCCAAAGTTCAAAGCTATGACGAACAACGACTACAACGTCTTCAAGAACCGCGATGGAGCTTCTTCAGTTATGGAAGGACTATCCGCAGTCAGGCCTCCACACTTCAACGGTACCAACTATGTGTACTGGAAATGCCGGATGCAAATTTTCCTCCGGAGCGCTTCACTATGGAGAGCCACCATGACGGAGTATGTCGAGCCTTCCGAAGAAGATTTCGCGAAGTGGACTCCCGCGGAGGTCGCCTCGGAAGTAGCCAATGCCAAGGCAATGAATGCCTTGAATTGTGCGTTGGAGCCCGAGGACTTCAACAAGATATGCACATGTAAGAGTGCATATCAAATATGGAACCAACTCCTCATATTGCACGAAGGATCGAGTACGGTAAAAGATTCTAAACTCGTCGTTGCTAATAAAGAATTTGAGTTGTTTCATATGGAGTAGGGCGAAACCATGAAGGAATATTACGCTCGCTTCGTGGATATATCAAACGACTTGGAAGCTCTTGGGAAGGTCTATACCCAAAAGGAGAAAGTCGCGAAGATTATCGACGGTCTTCCATCACATTGGGAAAAGCGTACCTTCGCCATCGAGGAAGGTAACGACATGAATAAATATACCGTCGTACAACTAATGGGTACCTTGTTGTCTTACGAGGTACGCAAGGATAGTAAGATCCGAATGAAGGAAAAGATGAAAGCGTACTTGAAGCAAGATGAGCCAAAGAAAAGGGCGATTGCCTTCAAGGCCGCTCCATCTACCGATGATGAAGAATCGGAAGACGAATTGGACATGGAATCCATTGCCCGTATGGCAAGGAAGTTCGATCGATTCCTCCGAGAAGGTATATCTTTGAATAAATCTAAAGTTAGTTCGACTAATGCTTCTACTCCCGTGTGTTATAAATGCAACAAGCCAGGACACATCAAACCGGATTGTCCTCTCTACAAACACAAGGAGAAGGGGAAAGCATCGAAGTACGACAAGTCGAGAAAGTACAAGAAAGGACTTGCTGGCACATTCACTGACTCCGAGGAGGATTCCTCAAGTGGAGAGTCGGATGTTGGACATGTGGAGAAAGCAAAACTTTGCTTCATGGCTAATGAGGCAAAAGATCGAAAGTCCTCATTTGATGATAGCGAGGATGGTAGCGAGGATGAAAGCGGAGAACCTACTATTGATGAAATGAGGTTAGCAAACCAAGAAATTTGGTCTAAATTTACTAAATTAGTAGATAGATATAATAAGACCAAAGATGAACTTGTTAGCCTCCAAACCTCTCCTAAGTCTACCATCACCAACAATGACACCATTGTTGAGACACTCGCCAATGAGAAAGCAAGTTTGCTTACTCATAATGGGTTGTTGAGAAATGAGGTGAAGTCCCTCAAATCTCAACTTGAGCATGTTCTTGTTGAGGAGTCGGATGAACATGTGATAGCGGATTTGATGTCTCAAAACTCAACTTTGAGTATTGAGAATAAGAATCTCAAATCACGTGTTCATGCACTCACATCGCAAGTATCCACTTTGGATGCTTCTTTGCATTCTCTCAAAGAGAAGTATGAGTGCACGTTAGGCCGTATCAATGATTTCAATAAAGGTAAGGGCCATTTGGATAATATCCTAAATGACTTACTTCCGGCCAAACACCACATTGGATTGGGGTATAAGATGGGAGACTCATCCAAATCGCCTACCACCTTTGTTAGGCCGACATCCGATGCCTCGACGAGTGGGAGCAAACACCCCATTGGTAGTTCTCCTACCAATAGTGCTTCCACTTCGTACACACCCCCGATTGGAAAGAAACCCACTTTGGGTAGAACTCCAAAGAGGGGTCATGCATTTTTGTACTCACATGCTATGCCACGTAGGAACACACATCCTACTCCACCGGTGCATGCAAATAATGATTTTTATGCTCCGCACCCACGAACACGTGCAAACACTCATATGAGACACCCACATGCACGTAATCATGCTCATGCACATCCTAATGCTTATGTTCACACATCTAATCCACATGTGAATGCCTTCTCTCATAATCACCCTCATGCATACACACCTTATGCTTATCCACGCATGTATGCTACACCACATCATGGATCTCATGCTCATCATAATGCTATTTCTAGATCTCATGATCCTAGACCACATGCACCACATAGAAATCAACCTTTTGTGCATGCAACAACTAGGAAGAGGATTCCCAAAATTTACACTATTTGGGGTCCCAAGAACACTAGCAATCATGATATGAATGTTTATGTGCAATCCTATATTAATGATGTTATTTTGAATGATGATTATGTTGGAAAGTCAAGTTCCTCTTGGACTTGGTTTCCGAAGAGTTAGTTCCTTTAACTCTTCAATGCTTGGTACCATGAGTTTATGATCATGTTATGGGTACCAAGGCATTTGATTTTAAAATTGATTTTGATTACATTAACTCATGGGTTACAATTATTTTAATTTCATATTTCAAATTTGTTGTCTAACCCATTGGATCCAAAAGGATTTTTGGATACCAAAATGAAATTTTCTAGGTTCAATCCACCGTGGGATACCAACCCTACCAACTCCTCGATTTGCGAAGACTTTCATTCAAACGGAGTTGATGGTGCTTAGGTAATGCACCAATGTAGGGGGAGCTTAATGTTGCAAGTATGATATTACATTTGTTATCCATGAGGGTTGAGTGCATGCTTGGTTAGAATATATTTCTTTACATTGGTATCATTTTGTTTCTCCTAGCATGATAGAATTGTGAATGCCATAAATGCTTTGAAATTCATATCTATTTTTGGCATGACATGTTTTAAAAGTTATTATGATGATTTTCGTATTACCTTTATCACCTTGTCACTTCTCATCGCACACTTCACTTAGTTTTTGATGTGCTTTTACTTTATGCTCATTTTCGTTCGATATTGTGTCATTTGATATTCTATGATGTGCACCACTCTTCTAATGGATCATTTCTTTGTGCACATTTTATGTATGTCTCTGATATTGATTTCGTCGCTCGATGATTTATTTTGATTCAATAGCTTTAGTTGTATGAAAACATAGAATTGTTTTCGATGCACTAAAATAGCTATAAATGTTGATATTGGAGAGTAAATTCATTTCATCAATAAGTGAATTTACATTTGATATTTTGATGATTTAAGTTTTCGATTTTCGACTATGGTCTCATTGACACGCTTTAATTTTATTCGAAGTTTATTTTGGTATCATATGAAATGTGGTCGTATTCTTAGACTCCCATGCTTAATGAATTATTTGGCCATGATTTATTATCATTGGCTTCCTCCCGCTCTTTTTGGATTATGCCAAAGGGGGAGAGATATAATAATGGCATATGCTAAATGATAATTTACCATGAATTTAACTTGATATGTTAGATTCAGGGGGAGTTAAGATATAAATGGAATTTTTACTTTCCTCTTCTGCTTGATGTATGTGCTTATTATTTCATATGGAACTAATGTGTCATCAATGCAGGGGGAGTAAGTATATTTCATTTAGTTCATTATTTTTGATTATTATTTATGTTGGTTTGTCATCACCAAAAAGGGGGAGAATGTTGAGTATTGGACTCCCCGGATTTGGTTTTGGATGATGAGCAAACATAAATATATCATGAACTAACATTTTGTGAGCGCAGTTATGGAGATCGTCGCCAAATTCACGAGAACACTCAAAGCGACATCTTAAGACTTCTCAAAGCTCGTATTCAATGCCTAAAGCTTCGTTGAAACTTTTGGACGTCATGAAGATTTGATCGAAGCTTTCGAAGACCGTTCCTTAAGGTTTTATTTATAGTCTTTTAGCTTTGATCTATAGAATGTTAAGCCTTGAGTATATCTTACGATTCTATCTTTATAACGCTCTTATCTTAGCTCTAGGATCTTAGTACAAGTTCATTCTAACTTCCTCGAAGCGTCGCGCTTCGATTCGGACTTGTTTATGCATGTTAGTTGGTACAAGAAGAAGTACTGACCGACTAGATGGTGATCTAGTCGGTCAGCAAAGCTTCTTGGACCGACTAGTATGAGTTAATCTTTTCTTGTTCAGTACTGTTTACAGTTAGTCGGTCTACGTTGACTCACCGACCGACTAGTTCGTCAACTAGTCGGTCAGTGATGCTTCTTTGACCGACTAGTTGTGACTTACTGTTCATACTAAATTTCTCCTAAGCTACTGTTTATCGTTAGTCGGTCTAAGAACATTTGGTGACCGACTAGTTGACAATCTAGTCGGTCAACTTTTGTTCTTGGACCGACTAAATCAATTTGTATTCAGACTATTTGTTTTTGCCTCTTAGTCGGTCTACGTTCACTGACCGACCGACTAGTTGTGAAACTAGTCGGTCAGAAAGTCTTCTTGGACCGACTAGATTTCTAGGTCTGAAATTCAATCTGTTCACTGTTCACCTCTTAGTCGGTTCATGTTGTTTCACCGACCGACTAGTTGATGAACTAGTCGGTCAGTGGTTGTTCTTTGACCGACTAGTATGCTTCAGATTTAGTTCCGTTGGAGTTTTGAAAGCGACGTTTCTCTCTCCCTTTTCCCTTGATCCTTTAAATACCTAGAGGGGTTATTTCATAGGATCTAAGGCTGTTATTTCCAGAGTTCTATTGATTCAAAGAGAAGTTTTCAACTCTCATCTTCAAGCTCTCCCATTCTCAAGAATCTCTCCATCACTCTTATTCCTCAAGAGAGATTCATTGGTTGTGAGCCTTCCAAGCCAAGGGCTTGATTCTAGGTCATCCATCTCATCCCTAGGCTTCCATTGCTGGTCATCTTCTTGAAGCTAGGGTTTGGTGACTCTTCCTCCATCAAAATCCTCTTTGCCCTAATTTGGTAAGAAATCTCAAGGCATAGGTATTTTGTTGGTAAGCATTTCATTTCAGTTATATTTGAATTGTATACTCTCGGTTGTGAGAGGTTTTGCGTGATCCCGGGTTGTGGGAGTCACGGTCATCGATTGTAGGTCGATTGCGCTTGTGAGGTTTTCGCAAGTGTTCATATTGGAAATCTTGAGTTAGGGTTTCTAACTCAAGTATCCGGAAGGGATCCGGGTGGTTGGGACGTAGGATCACCGGGAACAAGTCGGGGAGACTTGGGTGGATCCGAACCCATTAAGCCATTGTGTTTGCGTTTGCATTATTTCTTGATTGTTGTTATTCCGCATTGTTGTTTGTTAATTGCACGATAATTAGGAATAACTCTCCTTATTATTTAAAAGTACTATTCACCCCCCCTCTAGTACATGTGCAGTAGCTTCCCAGGGCACTACATAACTCACTATGGATTATTAAAAACATTTTTATTATAAACTTTCTTTTTTAATATGAGTGGTTCTGTGCGTTCTTTTCTTTCAAATGAATTTGAATTTAATTATTAACCTAACACTAACCCTCTAATAACCCAAAGGGCCGGTTGTTCTCTTAAGAGAATCTTTTTAAAACTAACATCTAATGATAAAATCAAATCCCCTTAACCGTACACTCTATCTTCCTCCCACCCACGTTCTCCCTCTCTCCTTCCTACATTTAAGAAACCTAGACTAGGTCCCCCCTATCAGCTGAATTCAACCACCTTCTCCTCTCACACACGTTTTCACCCCTCACTCCTCTCCTATATAAAAAAACCTAAACCTAGGACTAGGGCAGCAGCCTACTCTATCTTTTAACCCTGTTAATTTATTGTGCACTCTCTCCCTCATATCTCGCTCTCCCCCAGGGCAGCGGAGCTGCTCTCCTTCTCGCGTGCACCGCCAGCTCACCGTGCCCTGACGTCAGCAGGCCGCACGCCGGTTCTCCTCGGCGGTGGACAGCAGCCAGAGGCCGTCGGAGCCGCTCAGCCCAACGCTGCCTGCGCCACCCCCGAGGCTCCCCTTCCACCACATCAGCCTCCCGCCGTCGCCACTGCAAGTCACGGCTCACCTAGATCGGACGGAGAAAGGAGGAACACGCAAGGAAACGGTGAGTTAATGTACATATGATGTGTCTTCAGTTTATTATATATTAACATTGATATAGGTAAGTATATTAGTTAAACAGTAAGATGTGGACTTTTATAATGCTTAGCATTATACATGTGGGTACGTGTAATGCTAGGTTAATAGAATATACTTTTAGTTAAAAAGTTATTTATATAACCTAGGGCTGTTAGTAATATACCTACTAGTTAATAATACTAGTTATTGACAATTTTGTTAATATGTGCATTAAATAAATGGTTAGAACTATGTTATTTATTATCTGACATTAGTTTGTCATCCCGGTTAAACCCTTCTGCTTAATATCACGAACCTATGTCGCAGATAAATCCGTGCTACCGCAGTCGAGGAACCGGAGCGAAGGCGACGCGATACGTTGTTGTTTTCGGATTCAACGTCAAATTTGCACATGACCGTCGAACCAGGTTGGTGCCCTAACTCATAGCACAACCCACCCGTAGCGAAAACTGAAAACCTAACTAAAATCGGCAATTTAACTCATTAAATTTACTTTCTGCTTCCTTAAAACGATGTGGAATCGTAGATCGACGATCGGACTTTTTGACTGTGCACATAGGATAGAATCGTCGGATAGGCTGAACGGACATTTTGGCATGTGACTATTAGGGTAGCCACGTTCAACCTAGAAATGAACTTAAATAGGAATTTCTAAAATCGCGACCTGACACCGTCGCCGTGACTGTTTCAGACGGACTACCGCGGACGCGACGACTGGACGAGACGCCCCGAACGGACGACCCCCTCACCACCGCAGGCAAGTGTACCCACTTGCGATTTTGACCGCGTCTTGGTCTTAAATTGTTAGAACTGTTAGACTGTGAGTGTTTAGATTCCGGACGTGAAATGATAGCGTCTGGGTCACCCTGACGACTTAGACTTGACGACGAAGTCTAAGTCCGATGAACAACAACTTGTGACACTATAGGATTATCTTGTGTGTGCGTGCGTGTGGACACCCTAGAATAACTCTCCCGTACACTGGTCGTGTCTTGTCACCGTTATACACACTGGTCGTGTCTTGTCACTGCGTTACAAAAAAGCCTTCGGGCGTTTCAGATGCTTCCCGAGCGGAAGTGATCTCCGTGTTACAAATAGCCTTCGGGCGTTTCAGATGCTCTCCTTGCGAGAGTGATCTCCGTGTTACAAAAAGCCTTCGGGCGTTTCAGATGCTCTCCTTGCGAGAGTGATCTCCGTGTTACAAAAAAACCTTCGGACGTTTCAGATGCTCTCCTTGCGAGAGTGATCTCCGTGTTACAAAAAGCCTTCGGGCGTTTCAGATGCTCTCCTTGCGAGAGTGATCTCCGTGTTACAAAAAGCCTTCGGGCGTTTCAGATGCTCTCCTTGCGGGAGTGATCTCCGTGTTACAAAAAAGCCTGCGGGCGTTTCAGGTGCTTCCCTGGCGGAAGTGATCTCTGTACTTCTTGTCCTGAGTTCTGGGGTTTGGGGTAGGGTTGAGCGTGCGCACGGGGAGAGGGTCTGATCCCCCTCAACCCGTAAGGCGTGAACCCTTCGTGTCGTGTCGTGACGTGACGTGTCCTACTTGTCTTGTCTGTCTTCGTCTTGTCCTGACACCTTTAGGTTAGTCCCGTAGTCGTAGCACACACTACGACTACTGCCTGCTACGCTTTACTTTCCTGCTACGTTACTTCTCTTGTACTTGTTGTAACCCCAGCATGCTAATCAACCAGTAAACCATTGTTTAAAGTTCGGTACACTTGCAGTAAAGTCTAACCTTTCTTGTAGACTTTACCTGACGTACAGTTCCTTTCTCTTGGGTGCTGTACGTCAGGTGCTCAGCCAGAGTTCATGGACGAGGCAGACTCACTGGAGTACGAGGAGCCGAGGACGTTGATCCAGAGTTCGTGCCTGACGAGGATCAGACCTTGAGGTCTTTTAGTCGCCACTTTCAGAGGTTACTACTTTCAGTTTTCTTTTAGATAGTTTGTTGCCACGCTTAGGCTTCTTTTTAGACTTTGTACTTGTTGGGTATTATATCTCTAATTTAATGAATGCATCTTCCTTTCCGTACTTTCTGTTGTTTCGAACTAAATTAATGCAAGAACCTGAAACTTTTAAAATGGTACCTCTACAGACGCTTATTGGGTCCGAGCTTCTCAAGCTGTGGCCTAAGCGGGCCTTAGTCACGCTTCGCCTCCGACCTTTTTGGGAAGCGGGGCGTGACAGGTTTTAGTGGTGGCCCATGCAGGTTTTGCAAAAGTTCGGAACAATAAAAGTACCGCATTCATTTAATATCCACGTATAAGTCTGAATTAGTTTCCCAGTCTTAGTTAGTGGGAAGACTTAGGTAGACGTCCCAATTTGATAGTCTGACGCCTTAGTTAGGAATTAGTCATCCTCGTTCTAGAATACCTTAGTAGCCACTTGACTCTGACCGTGTTAAATTTTCAGAGCCCTTCTTTTAGTCGTTCGCTCGGGCCCATCGAATTCGGGCCCAGCAGAACTAACCTGGATTCTCTTAGGAACCTTCCCATTAGATCCTGGTTACAGTCTAGCTCATTAGGAAATCTTAGTGCCGAGCTCTCCTGATCTTAGGCGACCCGAAAAAAATAGAATCCATGACTTCTAGCATCTTCCTGATCATTACCATTTTCGTGTTACCGACCGTAATGTTCCATCGTAGCTCTTCACGGTTCGTATCCTACACATATTCTTCAAGCGATCATTTTCATGTCTCCCGATTCACGTGATCGTTTCCTGACGATTATCGTCAACCCTTCGAATCCCTTCCTTGACCAATTCTGCTTCCTCTAAAAGTATTTTCGAAATTTATTAATAAGTTTATCGCTCAGCTAAAATTTCTTTGAAAACCCCTATATTATATATATTTAAAATTTCTTGTTTTTGGTTGAGTTAAAATTCTTTCATTGACTCTGAAACCCTATTGGTCGTAATTTTTAAGTCAATACCTCGTACTCGTTTTCGAATCGTTATCTTTCATATTTCAGTTTTAAAACTTGTTACCATTTTGAAAATTCAATATATCACTTTTTTCTAAACTACGAAATTTAGTTTAACCACTTAAACACACGCACTTTTGGAATATATTTTTCTAAGCTAAATAGAATTCCAAATTATTTTCTTTTCTTTCTCTCTATGTCCATCGTGCTCATATTTTGAAAATCTTGGTATAAACCCATTTTCATTTGCAAAACAACCGCTACCTCACCCTGTCTTTGTTTCCTTCATCTAACTCTTATTCCGAATTGTAATAATTTTTACCCTCTGCTCGCTTTTTACTACTTATTTTATAAGTATAAAAGTATATGATATCCTATTTTACACGTAATTCGCCATTCATCTATCTAATTATTTTGAGGAATGTTTTTGCTCCATCCAACCAACTACCATCCTAACCCCGCCTTATTTGAACTCGTTCATTCCGATCTCATTTCGTTTCTCTTTTGGTTTAGTTTTCTTTTCCTCTATTATTTAGACATTAGTGCCTGTAGTTGCCTATGTCATCTCTAGTTAGGAGTGGGTCCATTGGTTTGTGATGTTGTCGTGATGCATGAGTATAGGTAGAGTGTGTAGACCTGTATGAGTGTGTCATCTTTAGGATCTTGATAATTGCCTTTTGTGTCTTGAATGTGTACTCGGTGTTAACCATGATATGATTGAAGTTGTCTGAATGACGGTATTCATACATATATGAATAACGTCATAGCAGGCAATTCCTTAGACTTAGTCTTACGTACTATTGAACAGTTTATCTTGGCTGCATATGATTGTATCAAAACTTTTGTTTTCTTTTAAACCAAATCTTTAAAGTCTATGAAATTAGCCCACAAAGTTCATAACTCACTTATTCTCCCTCAACCATTACCACCACTCCACACGTTTATACTCACATGTTTTAAAAATATTTCATTGGCCTTAAGTTTTCCTTCCTCTTCTCTCTCCTTTCTCTTTTCGAAATATTATGTTTATTATTGTTACATTTTGGAACTAGCTATTGTTATTATAGGACCTTGTGTGCGGGTAGGTATAGTGTGTGGTGAGGTGTGTAATAGCGATGATTAATTGATTTTGGGACACCAAGATAGGAGATTGGAATCATTGGATGAAAAGAATAAGTTGTCCAAGACTTATTTATAATACAAATGTGTGACGGACTCAATGGAGAATTTTGGTTGGACGAAATTATATACGGGGGATGAGAACTTATCAACCCGAAACTTGGACGAGTGATAGATATGAGTAGCTATGGAGGTATAATATGATTGAGAGTGATCATGAGAATGAGTAGAACATTTAAAGCATCAAGACCTGAATGTTAGGTTGGCGTGAGAAGACGTTGGAAGTAACACGACGTGTTGAGATGAATGGATGATTAGGTAGACAGATTTGGTATGGTTAGGAGAGTAGATGATATGGGTAAGGATCGGTGTGGTTCGATGGTTCATTGATGATAGAGATTAGATTTATGAGTCGATAAGATGGATGATACATTGGAGACGTGATGATTGCTGATTTATAGACAGTGGTGTGGGTCTGTAGTCAGGTGTTAGGATGTGAGTTGGTCGTGGCATTATTCAGTGAAGAGACGGGTTATGATGGATTATTTGAGGAACATCGTTTAAAGTTATAGTATTAGCAATCTATACGTGTAGATATGATAGTTTCAGGTATGAGATTAGATAGATAGTGTTATTATTAGTATAAGTGATTCCGAGGGCGGAATCATTTATAAGGCGGGTAGAATGTAACGGCCGCTTTTCGACCGTGCGTATTTTAGCGCGTAGCTGTGTTTCGTGTGCGTTTTGTGTATTTGATTTTTTGTTACTGTCTCCCGTAGCTCAGACGCGAGACCAGATCCCGTGTTCACAACCCTCTCGGAGGCACGATCGCTCTGGTATATTTCTTGTAGTTTTAGGACGTTGAGGGACCAATCTACATTAACTCACTATGGATTATTAAAAACATTTTTATTATAAACTTTCTTTTTTAATATGAGTGGTTCTGTGCGTTCTTTTCTTTCAAATGAATTTGAATTTAATTATTAACCTAACACTAACCCTCTAATAACCCAAAGGGCCGGTTGTTCTCTTAAGAGAATCTTTTTAAAACTAACATCTAATGATAAAATCAAATCCCCTTAACCGTACACTCTATCTTCCTCCCACCCACGTTCTCCCTCTCTCCTTCCTACATTTAAGAAACCTAGACTAGGTCCCCCCTATCAGCTGAATTCAACCACCTTCTCCTCTCACACACGTTTTCACCCCTCACTCCTCTCCTATATAAAAAAAAACTAAACCTAGGACTAGGGCAGCAGCCTACTCTTTCTTTTAACCCTGTTAATTTATTGTGCTCTCTCTCCCTCATATCTTGCTCTCCCCCAGGGCAGCGGAGCTACTCTCCTTCTCGCGTGCAAGCCTTTGTCCGCACCCCGCCTTGCTCGACAACCTCTCCGATCATTCCGGCATCGCACCTAAGCGTAGACCGCCGACTCCGACCGCCAGCTCACCGTGCCCTGACGTCAGCAGGCCGCACGCCGGTTCTCCTCGGCGGTGGACAGCAGCCAGAGGCCGTCGGAGCCGCTCAGCCCAACGCTGCCTGCGCCACCCCCGAGGCTCCCCTTCCACCACATCAGCCTCCCGCCGTCGCCACTGCAAGTCACGGCTCACCTAGATCGGACGGAGAAAGGAGATACACGCAAGGAAACGGTGAGTTAATGTATATATGATGTGCCTTCAGTTTATTATATATTAACATTGATATAGGTAAGTATATTAGTTAAACAGTAAGATGTGGACTTTTATAATGCTTAGCATTATACATGTGGGTACGTGTAATGCTAGGTTAATAGAATATACTTTTAGTTAATAAGTTATTTATATAACCTAGGGCTGTTAGTAATATACCTACTAGTTAATAATACTAGTTATTGACAATTTTGTTAATATGTGCATTAAATAAATGGTTAGAACTATGTTATTTATTATCTGACATTAGTTTGTCATCCCGGTTAAACCCTTCTGCTTAATATCACGAACCTATGTCGCAGATAAATCCGTGCTACCGCAGTCGAGGAACCGGAGCGAAGGCGACGCGATACGTTGCTGTTTTCGGATTCAACGTCAAATTTGCACATGACCGTCGAACCAGGTTGGTGCCCTAACTCGTAGCGCAACCCACCCGTAGCGAAAACTGAAAACCTAACTAAAATCGTCAATTTAACTCATTAAATTTACTTTCTGCTTCCTTAAAACGATGTGGAATCGTAGATCGACGATCGGACTTTTTGACTGTGCACATAGGATAGAATCGTCGGATAGGCTGAACGGACATTTTGGCATGTGACTATTAGGGTAGCCACGTTCAACCTAGAAATGAACTTAAATAGGAATTTCTAAAATCGCGACCTGACACCGTCGCCGTGACTGTTTCAGACGGACTACCGCGGACGCGACGACTGGACGAGACGCCCCGGACGGACGACCCCCTCGCCACCGCAGGCAAGTGTACCCACTTACGATTTTGACCGCGTCTTGGTCTTAAATTGTTAGAACTGTTAGACTGTGAGTGTTTAGATTCCGGACGTGAAATGATAGCGTCTGGGTCACCCTAACGACTTAGACTTGACGACGAAGTCTAAGTCCGATGAACAACAACTTGTGACACTATAGGATTATCTTATGTGTGCGTGCGTGTGGACACCCTAGAATAACTCTCCCGTACACTGGTCGTGTCTTGTCACCGTTATACACACTGGTCGTGTCTTGTCACTGCGTTACAAAAAAGCCTTCGGGCGTTTCAGATGCTTCCTGAGCGGAAGTGATCTCCGTGTTACAAATAGCCTTCGGACGTTTCAGATGCTCTCCATGCGAGAGTGATCTCCGTGTTACAAAAAGCCTTCGGGCGTTTCAGATGCTCTCCTTGCGAGAGTGATCTCCGTGTTACAAAAAGCCTTCGGACGTTTCAGATGCTCTCCTTGCGAGAGTGATCTCCGTGTTACAAAAAGCCTTCGGGCGTTTCAGATGCTCTCCTTGCGAGAGTGATCTCCGTGTTACAAAAAGCCTTCGGGCGTTTCAGATGCTCTCCTTGCGAGAGTGATCTCCGTGTTACAAAAAATCCTGCGGGCGTTTCAGGTGCTTCCCTGGCGGAAGTGATCTATGTACTTCTTGTCCTGAGTTCTGGGGTTTGGGGTAGGGTTGAGCGTGCGCACGGGGAGAGGGTCTGATCCCCCTCAACCCGTAAGGCGTGAACCCTTCGTGTCGTGTCGTGACGTGTCGTGTCCTACTTGTCTTGTCTGTCTTCGTCTTGTCCTGACACCTTTAGGTTAGTCCCGTAGTCGTAGCACACGCTACGACTACTACCTGCTACGCTTTACTTTCCTGCTACGTTACTTCTCTTGTACTTGTTGTAACCCCAGCATGCTAATCAACCAGTAAACCATTGTTTAAAGTTCGGTACACTTGCAGTAAAGTCTAACCTTTCTTGTAGACTTTTCCTGACGTACAGTTCCTTTCTCTTGGGTGCTGTACGTCAGGTGCTTAGCCTGAGTTCATGGACGAGGCAGACTCACTGGAGTACGAGGAGCCGAGGACGTTGATCCAGAGTTCGTGCCTGACGAGGATCAGACCTTGAGGTCTTTTAGTCGCCACTTTCAGAGGTTACTACTTTCAGTTTTCTTTTAGATAGTTTGTTGCCACGCTTAGGCTTCTTTTTAGACTTTGTACTTGTTGGGTATTATATCTCTAACTTAATGAATGCATCTTCCTTTCCGTACTTTCTGTTGTTTCGAACTAAATTAATGCAAGAACCTGAAACTTTTAAAATGGTACCTCTACAGACGCTTATTGGGTCCGAGCTTCTCAAGCTCTGGCCTAAGCGGGCCTTAGTCACGCTTCGCCTCCGACCTTTTTGGGAAGCGGGGCGTGACAACCAACGAGCAAGAATTGCAACCACGATGCACCGAAACCATGCCATTCCCTGTAACGATATTCCAACTCTTGGGAAGAGGGGACGTCGACAAGGAATGCCTCTCCACGAAGCTCCGAGAAATAATGCACATCGATGCACCAGAGTCAAAGAGGACTCGTGCAGGAAATGTGCACACCAAAACCACACCTAACAAGCAATTAACAATCAAACCCTATTCTAGCAAACAATCATGTCCAAGCAAACAACACAATCTAACAATCAAAACCAACTAGGAAAGTAACATCTAGATTGAGGATTACCTGCGATAACCTCATCCACAGCCTCGCTCTCCACAGCGGTCATCAGAAAAGCCTGCCTCCTCGGTGGAACAGCCTGCTGAAAAGCCTGCCTCTGCGGAACAAGAGCTGCTCCACGTCCAGCAGGAACAGACGCTCGCTGCTGCAACGGCTGTGCTGCAACAGGTGCCCTCCGCAGCTGACTCGCATGCCGACAATCCTTCGCGACATGAGAAGCATCACCACAAACAAAACACTGGCCCAGAAACTTCCTACACTGATCCTTGATGTGGCCAGGCTTACCGCAGAAATGGCAAGTCTTCAGAATAGGCCCTCCTGGCCTCTTGAACTGAGCTGGTTGATTAGGCTTGAAACTAGGCCTAACCACCGCCCTGGCCTGCTCCATAGGCCTCCTCCCAGCACCAGAAACATGTCCTCTCCTCTGACTCAGGTTCAGCTCCTGCCTCCTGGCAGCGACCAGAACCTTCTGATATGAGTCCAGATCGGAGGAAGACACAAAACTCTGGAGCTCCAAAGCAAGTCCCTGCAGGAACCTCTGAGCCCTCTCATCAGCATCCTGCACCATCTTCGGTGCGAACCGACTCAGCCTAGTGAACTCTTGGTGATACAGGTCCACCGTCAAGCTCCCTTGCTTCAGATCAATGAAGCGCTGCAGCATCTCCTTCCTAGCAGCCTTCGGAAAGAACTCCTCATCAAACCTGGACTTAAAGGTAGCCCAAGCTATCGGCTTCACCAGCATCTTCTCTTCCGCATCCCACCAGTTTCGAGCATTATCCTTAAGTTGCCTCTTCGCCAAATCAACCCATCCAGCCGGGGTGATCTTGGCCATCTTCAAGTTATCCTCAATGGTCCGAATCCACTCATCGGCAGCCAGAGGACCTTCAAAACCGTCAAAATATGCGGGACCCAGCTCCCGAAATTGCTTCGCTCCCGGCTCGGAGCAAGGGACATCCGGAAGCGCCCGGGCAGCTCGAGCAAGTGGAGCATTCTGGACCTGCAGGAGCACACCCTGCTGCACTTGCATCATCTGGAGCATCATCCGCATCATCTCTCCGTTGGTGGGTTCCCGCTCAGGCTCCTCATCATGAGGGAGCGCACCACTACCTCCTCCACGGGTGAATCGCCTTCCTGCCATCTAATGACACAGAAAACGAATCAGATTAGACTCATAGCTTATGACTCGGACGTCGAACTTAGTTTATTGGACGTTCAAATATTATTATCGTTATTCTGATAATCGCAGTTACAGAAGAGGACCTGCATGGGCCACCAACAAAACCTGTCACGCCCCGCTTCCCTAAAATGGAGACGAGACGTGAGAAGGTCCGCACGAGAGTGGAGCTGTGAAGCGCCAAACCCGATAAGCGTCAATAAAACATAAGCAGGTCCCTGTAACCACAAACGGAACAACAATAATAATTACACAAGGAGAGACAGAAATAAAATTCTCACATCTCATAATGTCCAACATGAAATAAGTTCAACATCCAGAAAAGCCACCAGGCTAAAAGAAAGAGTCTAAAGGCCCAGAACAAGGCCAACAAAATCAACAACGTAACAAAGTATAGGTGCTACGCACCGACAACAAAACAACAGTCTAAACAAAAGGGAAAACACAACGAAGACACTAGGACTGGTCCCCAGTGTCCACGTACTCCCCGTCAAACACAAGCTCGGGCTCGGCGTCAGCAAACACCTCGTCCTCAACAAGGTACTCAGGCTCAGGATCTAACATGTGTCAACCAAAAGAGTAAAGGGGCACATGTCAGCAAGTCTAAAAGACTTGGGCAAGGAAACTGAAAGTAAGGCAAACTAACAACCTAGCAGTTTTAGTATGCATGACATGGCAGTTATGACATGAGTGCACAAGCAAGACATGGTGATCAATAAGTACAAGAGAACAATTATCGGGACAAGACAAGAGTAGCCAAGCTACTAACAATCTCAATCATTTCACTAGTCACGTTTCAAGTTGTTTGTAGATGTTTACGCCTTACAGCTGAATGGTTTAACATTCACGCTGATTGTCCGCTTAACACTACCCTAAAACCCAGAGTTTACGCCTTACTACTGCAGTTGCTGATCGGGCAGACTCCCAGTTGAATGACCGCTTAACTCTTACCTCATCCCACACGTAAACAAGCCAGGGTCCTTGTACATGAGCCCAGTAAATGAGCCAGGGTTGCCCCGCACGGGAGCTTGTTTTCCTAGTTCACGATTCAATATCGAGCGTTGGGGTTAGCAACTCATTATGCTCGCTTCTGGTCACGAGCCAAGAAGTACAAGTATTGTAGCATGTGCTACGCAATCACGGGAACATTTAAAGAATGCAATGACATGACAATTAATTCACGTACCGGTAATTGAAACTAAACATGGCATGGTAGTTGTGCAACATGATAAATATTGGATCTAGCTTCGTTGTCAAGCTAGTCCTAAATTTGCGCCTAGGCGAGTATCATTTCGTCGCCTAGTCTCTTTTACGCCTACAACAAGCAAATGGCCTAAAACATGGCCTAAACCCTAAGTGGCAAGTTTCACTTGCCTAGCACCGAGGATGCCGATCACGAGGGTTCGTCTCACGGATGCTAATCTACGGGGAAGTCGCTGTCATGGAGAAACAATCAACAACAATATCCATTTCATTAGGGTTTCACCAAAAACACAACGGGTTATGAAAACATCAAGAGATCGATTATTACCGTATAAGGAACGTGAGAATAACGCCGATCAACCACGGCGACGGAAGAAACGCTCCGGGGAACTTAGGGTTCAGATCTGGAAATGATTGGAGAAGTTTGGAGAAATAGGGTTTTGGGGTATTTTGGGGAAGATGAGAGGTGGAATGTGTTAAGGGAGAGTTTGGATGATGGAGGATGAGCTTGGGATGAAGGAATAAGGGTTTGGGGTAGAAGGGGGCTCAATGGGGGAGAAACTAGGGTTTTAGGTCGAGAGGAGGAAGAAGAAAGCGTTTGGAGGGGTTTAAATAGGATGGGCTGGCGGCTGCCCAGAAATTAGGGTTTTAACACAGATTAGTCGGTCAAAGAGCAACCACTGACCGACTAGTTTGGGAACTAGTCGGTCGGTTGACCAACGCAGACCGACTAAGTGTAAACAGTAACTCCTGTACAGAATTAGGATTTATATTTAGTCGGTCAATGAACAACTGCTGACCGACTAGTTCGACAACTAGTCGGTCGAGAGATGAACTTAGACCGACTAAGAATAAACAGTACTGATACCAAAAATTAGTAATTGAGTTAGTCGGTTAAAGAAGCATTGTTGACCGACTAGTTTGCAACCTAGTCGGTCAACCAACGTTCTTAGACCGACTAAAGAGAAACAGTAACTCCTGAACATTTAACAAAGCTCACTAGTCGGTTCAAGAAGGTTTTCCGACCGACTGGATCGTCATCTAGTCGGTCGGTGCCCCTTCTCACACCGGCTAATGAGCACCAAAAGTTCCGATATGGAGCGCGGAGCTCCGGGATCGATTCCTAAGACTCCTAGGCTTGATCTAACAGTAAGATATGACCGATACGAAGCCCGTCACGAATGACTTACTCCGAAATCGACGATCAACGGAAGAAGCTAAGAAAATACGACGAAACGATCGAAAATGAAAGCTACGGGGACGAAAACCACACACGAGGAGAAAATCCACCAAAACATATAATATAATATAATAAATCCGGATACATGAAAACCAATCGTTACAATGAGATTCTTCATATCTCTCCATTTTTGACAAAGTCTTCAATTTGTATGGGTTTAGGATTTGATCCATGCACCAATTGATTTGAATCAATTCAAATATGGATATGAATTGATTTCCTCCTTATCTCCCCATCTTTGACTTAGTCCAATATGTGTAGCAATTATCTCCATCTTTGACCAAGTCCACTTTGCTAATTAATGGCAAATTCTCCATCACTTTAACTTAGTCTCCCTTTGAATATTTGCAAGAGTGCCATTCCTGAAAACACTTAACACACACATTAAATCGTTCACACATGTTTGTTATCATCAAACACGAAGTCATCGATCGTTGTATCCAACAAAACGTTGTATCCAACACTCAAATATAAGGACCAACTTGCCAATCTTCACTGAGAGGTATCACTTATAGATTAGTTTATGTTAACCATATAATAACTCTCGTTGGGTCGTTCAGTGAACTCATTCTTTAATGAGCAGCTGTGTCTCGTCTCCGACTTCACTCAACCACGAACATTTTTAGACTTATGCTACAAACGGTCAAGTAATTCTCCATGATCGAGATCCTCATCTCAATATTTGTTTGACCGCGCATCATGTATCAGGACTTATCATAAGTTCTAATGTAGACTACATTATTATTAACTTAGATAAATTCTTATCAAATAGCTTATTGTTATTTCGAACAAGATGTTTGTTCACATACACAGAGAGAAATTGCCTCGAGGGCATACACCTCTTCCAACAATGTATACTTTCTCCTCATCTGTCTTGGGAGACATAGCCTTGGAGAGAGTTATTACTTAACAAGTTGGTACCATACCACGCTTGGAGTTTTTCATATTAAATATCTTTAACACATTATGAATATACCTAGACAGGGACAATCTCAACATCCTATTCGATCTATCCCTATAGATCTTTTTACCAAATATATAGGATGCATCTCCCAAACCATTCATGGAGAAGTTAAGTGACAACCCTACTTTGACTGATTCTAACATCTCTATATTGCTACCAATCAACAATATATCATCTATGCATTTTATGAAGAATGTGACAGTGCTCCCACTGACCTTTAGATAAACACATGTATCATCCTCATTCTTGACGAAGCTAAACTTTTGACTATCTCATCGAATCAGATGTTTCGGCTCCTTGATGCTTGCTTTAGTCCATAAATGGACTTAAGCAATCTGCAAGCTTTTCTTTCCCTCCCATCGACTTCGAAGCCCTTTGGCTGCATCATATAAACACAATCTTTGAAATCGACATTTAAAAAAGCTTTCTTTACATCCATTTGACAGATCATGTAGCCATAGTAGGCCACCATAACAGGAGGAATTTGAATGGATTTGTGCATAACTATTGGCAAAAAGGTTTCATCAAAGTCTACGCCAAGCTTTTGATGATATCCATTAGCCACTGCCCTTACTTGAAGGCATCTACCTTCCCATCTGCACCGATCTTCTTATTGAAGATCCATTTGTTCCTTATGGGGTTGACCCCTTTGGAAACATCCTCCAAAGACCATACATTGATGGTGTGCATAGAATCCATTACAGATTTCATCGTGATAAGCCATCTAGCAGAGTCCCCACTCTACATGGCTTCTTGGAAACTGAGAGGATCATCGTCATCCTGTAGGACCTGATACTATATGAAAAACACTAGATGGGATGCATAGTGTTTTATAAAATTAAAAAGGAAAGTATGCCTTATTAAAATCCCTAATGAAACCAAGAGTGTGGAATAGAAATAAAGGAGACAACAACACAGAAATGCAATCGCAAACAATATGATGTACCTGGATCAGATTCCCTAAGTCAAATCCCGATTCTCTGGAATCATACTCCAGCAACCCACTAGTTAACCCACTCGTGATTATTAATCCACTAATAACCTACTTGCCAATTACAGGCAAGTGTAAATCCAATGCAACTTTTACATCCACTTCCCACAACCTGGGAATGGTAAACTCTCACAAATCGAGAGTAAATCTCACAAGAGAAAATAGAGAAATTGAAATGAAATATTCAATTTGAAATACGCAAACCTATGCCTTGAATAATCTTACTATGAAGTGAGGCAAAGAGGTGAGTGTGATTTGCTTTAAAAAGAGAGATTGAGCACTTACTACTTGTCCCAACAAAGAAGCAATGAATACTTGATGTGTGAGCTTGAATGCTTTGAGGACCACTGTAGAGATGATGGCTTTGAATACTTGAAGGAGCTTGAATGCACTTGTATGAGAAGTATTGATGATTTTAAGAGTTCTAAATGAATGCATCAAGTCCATATATATAATCCCCACCCACCCTGTTCGATCGTCTGCTGTTCATAGGTCAGACGTCTGAAGAGTTCGCCAGACATCTAGGAACCCTTCATCAGATGCCTGGTGAACTATTCGTTAGATTGCATTTATTGCATTATCTGTATAGTGCACCAGACATCTGATCGATCTTCTCCAGATGTCTTGTGAAGTTCCAGCATTTATTGCAGTGGATTTTCTTTGGGTTTTGGTGGGATTCATAGAGCACACTATAAATGAAAGTTGGCATTCAATTTAGACTTATTGACCACATTAATATTCATTGAAGCATTCAAAGCTCCCAACTCCCTCAAGCTCTAAAAGCTCTCTTTGTCTAACACTAGCTTAAAAGCTCACATTCTATGCATTGATTAGCATCTTTAGTTGGACCAGTATAGTAAGTGCTCCATTTCATTCATTAGAGCACTACACACACTGCCTTGCCTCACCTTTAAGTAAGATTATATTCAAGGCATAGGAATTGTGTTTACTTCATATTTAATAGTTTCAATTTCATTTTCGTTCTTTTGTAAGAAGAATTACTCATGAGTTGTGAGAGTGGACATTCCCGGGTTATGGGAATTAGTGATATGGGTGTATTGGATTTACACTTGCTGGGTTTTGTTAAGTGGGTATATTAGTGGATCTAATCTCTTGTGGGATTTGCTAGAGGGTTGCTAGAGTATGATTCCAAGAAGTCGGTAATTGAATCGGGGAATCCAACCCAGGGTACATACTCTATTTACGTTGCATTTTCAGTGTTGTTGTCTCATTTACATTTATTCTGCACATTTGGTTGTTAGAGATTTTTATTGGACGTAAATTTCTTTTTAATTATCATAAAACAATATTCACCACTAGTGTTTTTTCTCATAGTTTTAGGTCCTACAACTCCTCATCCCCCACGGGGCCTCCACCCTCACTAACCTCATTCTCCTCGGTGGCTGTAATGATGCGGTGGTGAAGGGAGGAGGCCTGGGGGGAGGGGGGTTCAGGGAGATGACGTTATGGGGATGTAGGGGAGAAAGCGATCGGATATAGTGTAGCATCAATGGCCATGGGCTCAACTATGGTCAACATATACGTCTCCACACATAAGCTAGCTTATACCCATCACATCCTTTCATCATGTAATCTCACCTGACTTAAGCATTGGAAGGGAAACATGGGGTCCGCCCCTAACCCAGGGGCCATACCCCACGGGTCCTTTGAGGCTTTGTTCTTCCATTTCAAGTACTAGAGAAGGAGGACATCATGGAGAAACCGACTTATCTGGGTTCAACTTGTTGTGGGCTTGCTAGCCTTCATGGACTGGTCTAGGCATTTGGCGGCCCAATTCGGCCTAGCAAGAATCAGTGCATCAATAATTAGTGTTAGAAGGAGGGCCTTATGACGAGATCTGTCACGTAGGCTCTCAACCCAGCATCCTGGGTAAATCTCCTTCAGATCTCACCTCAAATCTATGAGGCCTCTCCAACTCTAGCTGGTTTCGTTCCTCCCCTTCAGATCACATCCTCTTCAACACCCCTGATCTCACAGTTTTCGGTCCCTGGGGACTACCCTAGGTTCGATCCTTTCACGAGCCACTATCTGTGGAGCGATCTCAATAGATCCATTCATGGTATGCTCTTTCATGAGCTGTGCTCCACAATGACAACCTCAGTGGCAGACACCCAGGAACAACCTCGAGAATCGACATGCCCAAGCTATCGGTGCGGCTCATCACTCGGGACCTTCTTCTGGTCAGGTCGACTGACCCGCTCGACCAAACTCCAGATGTATACTAGGCCAGCCACAGTGGCCTAATCCCAAGCAACACGTGCCAGGCCTAGCCCCAAAACTTTGTTGCCAACCGCAAACCACTTGCTCAGAGTGGGGCCCGACAACGGCATAACTACAAGTGCTATGACTGTGGATTCCCATCCTAGCTAGCCTTTGACTCTGTAGGCCATCTAGTGTCACACCCCAATCTCCCAAAAACCCTAGGATTTTCGAATCTGTCCCAATATAAGTGGAGGAGGGAGTGGCAGGCCGCGTTATTGCACCACGCGTGAAAGTGATAAAAAGGCAGGCTACTCTGTATGCTGGGATGATACAGACCATCACTACTACAAAAGGGACCTTTAACTGCGCTTAAATAAGGTCTTTAACATCGCTTCTGCGCGCTGTCTATCTCGTCGCTGTTAAAGGGGGGCTAGTTCCTTTAACAGCGCTTGTATGTGCAAGCGTTGTTAAAGGGGGGCCTTTAACAGTACTTGTTTCTGCAAGCCCTGTTAAAGGGGGGCCTTTAATAGCACCGACCACCACCTGCAATTTTCTCGGAATTCATCGATGGCCATCGCAACCAATCCGAACCCGATGTACATCCCTACGACCATAGTGCTGGTCATGCCACGAAGGTGTCAGTGGCTCTCTTTAGCTTTCTATTTAGCTCCATCACCACACACCCACAAAAGAGATCGACCAATGCTCATTAGTAAATTGTTTCATGTGCCATAAAATTACATCGATGCTCACTTAGCATTTTCCTATAGGGAAAAAAACTGAAGATGCCTTGATATAACATTACTTGTATAGGAAAATCTATCAAAATACAGAAGTGAGCATCAGACATTGCTTATTGCATCAAAATACAGAAGATGCCTTAATACTTTTGTTGTAGCTGATCCATACTATAATTCCTAATATAATGAGCACATGTTCTTCTGCTCAACTTCAAAACTCACCTATGGCTCGGTTGTAGGATCGAAAGAATAGCTCATACAACTGGTCGTAGATTTTTGGAATGCCATGGTTGTACTGGCGAAGCTGCTTATGATGAAGGATCGCGAGAAGCCCGATGGCCAGAGCCAATGCTAACACTAAGAGGAAACTTTTTGGAGAACCGATGATCACGAAATCCATTCCCTTCTTCCTGCCCGTGGCCATTGGTTCTGATCCTCCCTTCGCCTCTTGATCATGCTCCTCCTCCTCCTGCTCTGCTTGTCCGATGCTAGAAATGTCTGCGGTCTTTTCGGTTGTCTCAAACTGGAGTTTCATCTCGTTCTCTATTGATGGCTGTTCTTTCTCTTCTTCGTTGGCATCCCTTCATGAGTTTGTCACTGCACTCATCTCTACGATAGTATCTGGCGTTGTTTCTTTTGGTTCCTTGTGTGTTCTCTTACCCTCAACGGATGACTCCATATCTTGTTCTTGCGATCCCACCGACGGGTCTTCAACTCCTTGTTCTTCCTTTTCATCGACATTAGAAACCTCTGAGTCTTCCAGATCTTGCAAACGGTGACTAAAAGGCAACATGCCATTAAAGACAAGAAGTTGGACTATAAATAAATTTAAAAATACAAGAAAAATTCTCAAAATTATATCTGTAAAATATGACATTTAACTATCAATTTGCACAAGTAGACTAGAGATTAACTATTTATGAGGTCTAAATTGTTAGAAATACAATGTTCATACTGGCACACTCCATGGGACAAATCTCATCAACATAGCCATATTCTTTATTAACATTTAATGCCAATAGGCTGTCAATGTCTAAAATGCAGCAACATATTCATAACCATCAATATGTGAACTTGAAACATGTTAGCTTAGTACAAAAGATACTGAACTTGAAATGGAACCGACCTTTTAACATAAATATGTGTAATGACAAGAAATTGTAGTCATGCCCGTTCCAATTTATGCTTCCTACACTAAATAATGGATCAAGCTCTAATCATGCATAGAGTTGAGCAACCAATCTATATTACTTCTACTAATATGGAAACTATTGATAGAATCAAACAAAAAAACAATATCTAGAGACTCTTGTGATAGAAAGGGGAACAAACTATACATCCAACCAGTAAAAAGGTATGCGATTGGCAGAATATGCTTTAACCCAACAATCTTAGAGGGTTTACTGAAACATCAAGATATCAATAGTGGAAACTGGTGCTTATTATTAATAACACTAGTGACTTTGCCTACTTAACTAGTGAAAACTTAAGAAATTAATGCATTACTTTCTTAGGTAACTGTTAGAACAAACTTGAAAAGTCACAAGCGTTATCAGACACAGAATGTCATGAACCTTAACAACTATACTAACATCCCACAACCAAAGTGAGCTAACAAAGTCCGGAAATAACCATTAATATCTAATACCTTAGTGCCAAACCTACCACAAGTTCAATTGATTACATAAACTTGATACAAGTTTCACATCCTCATGACATTCAACAAACGATGCCATGCTCTATTTGATCCAAAGACCCACCCCGTTCTGCACAAAATGGAATAGTTAAGAGATAGTGAGATAAACTTACCGCCTTCCTCAGCTTCTTGATCAGAGCCATATGCTTCCTCTTCAAACCACGTAGCAACCTATCAAACAAAATTTAACAAAATATTTTACAACTTTGATTAGATCAAAAGAAATGAAGATAAAATTTAGGGTATTGGATACCAAAATAGATTATGACTGATCCAAACCGATGGGCTCGGAATGAGATCCAGATATTATACCTTCTGCGAGCGCTAGCGTGGAAGAGCTTGACGATCTCGTCGGTGGACATGTCGAGGAGCTGATCGAGATCGACGCCTTGGAAGCTGACCTTCCTGAATGTCCTCCTGTTTGGCTGCCCGGCCACAACATCGGTCTCAACATCCACCTGGAAATAAACAACAAAACAACAAAACAAATTAAGGATCGAAATCGAGATAGATTTATGTAGATTTAAGATCGAGAGAAAATAAGAAAGATCAAAATTTTATATTATGACATGTATATCCATAATAGTTTGAATATCCTATGATTTGACTTGAATACGATAATTTGGTATAAATATTTGTCAATTAATATTTACAATGTGAATTTGATTTAGGTGGCCACCCCTTCTTTTTAGTGTGTCAACACAACGGAAAAGAAAACAAAAATTGATGCAAATTTTAATTTTTTTCTGTTTATGAATTCTTCAAAGGCATGTAAACAATCTCTTTCATCACATTTAAGCAACACGTTTAAGTTTTTAACCAAAATATATACCTTAACTGGTTGCGGGTTTGTTGCATGGCTATAGCCGAGCATCAATTTCAAGTCTGCGGATCCATATTGATGCATATATGGAGAACCCAATTGCATATCAGCTCACTTGAAGTATGGTACCTGATCACAAAGAAACATTTACATAACTGAAGGTTTTACATAAAGGGTATCAACAACATATCTAAATCTTTAGCTTTACATTTATGTGATACATTTACTAACCTTTAATGAAGTAAACTGTTTACTGTCATCATATAGTTTGATGACAGTCATATTCAAATAAAAATCATGGTCATGGATGAACTAGATATTGACATCAAAATAGTTAAAACCTAATCAAAATTTGACGCCAATCCAGTAAGGGAAACAAAATAGACAAGCTGAATCTACAATACCTGCATTGATGTTCTTTCCTTTTCCACACCTCCTTTGACACAGAATGTAGCACCCCACTGATGGAAAACATATAATATGTTCTTCATGGTGCAAATATATTTAGAATACAAAGATGTACAAATCAGTACCAACTTCCTTGATACACAAATTTGCCAAATACACCTGAATAAGTTGAGAGTGCGTGTCCATCATTACTCAAAATAATGCAAAATTAAAAAAACTCTCAAGGAAAAAAATGATAAAGCACTTACACGCACGAGATTTTGTGCCTCCCTTCCGTGTCCTTCTTTGGAAATGCCATGTATCATAAATGAATACTTGACATTACTAACAAAATGTAATACCATATGAAAGAAGTCCTGAAATGCACAAAATGGTCTCCGCCAACAAAATGTCATACACAAAATGCACATAATATTTAACATATATTTAAAGAAGAGAACTTCAGAAAACCTGAAACAAGCTTACAACATGCATCTGGATTAGGGATGAGAATGGGCATGCCCAAAGCCCGATTGGGCTTTCAATTAGGCATGCCACATATCATCCCGTATATCGGGCCAAATTAAACCCTAACACCAGCTATCACTTAAATATTATGAAGTGTATATACAGTATTGAACTTTCAGGTGTTTAATCATTTTCATTCAAATGACATATAAATGGATCAAAGATGTGTCTAAAATACCAAATCTGAAAATTGAAGCATGATGGAGTTCAGGCTGGCTCATGACACAGATGTATGTTTGTTCCCATGTCATTAATCCTGAGAGCTCCCTGCAACCCAACTACATTGCTTCTCCATCTCGGCCTACAACATAAAATTAGCAAAAAGTGACATATTTCTAATTAGGCATTGGTTTAGAACTAGGATAGAAATTAAATTATATCAGAATTAGCCAGAGCTTCACCTTCTAATTGCAACTGTGAACATCTATACTAAGTGACATATTTCTAGACCACATAACGACACCAATCTTCCTTGACTTCAGCTAGTTGATCAGTAGAGTAAGTAGCACATTTGTAGTCAGGAAAGTACTACAAAATAGTGCATTTACCCTGCATTATATGGTGCCAAGAATAACTTCTCTGGCTCGTTATATTCAATAAGTGCATCGACTATATACTTTGTTGGCTCATCCAAAAAAGAAGATGTGTTATGTGGGCATAAGAATGAGAATCTCCTTGTGTTTTGTCTGTTGAGAACCAACTCATAGTACAAGTACCTTGAATGAAGATTTAAATTAAGTTATCAATATTATCAACGTTTAATTGAAAAGAAATTCTAAAAATTGTTTACTTAAAGTACCTGATATATACACAGATTATCGGACAATCCAACCATTCGTGTTGAAGAAGTTCATTGACAATTTGATGACTAATTAACTCCATATATGATATACCAAAAATGTCCCTCTCCATGTCTATTTGTAACAGCGCACCACCTTGAAGCTTTTGTGTAGCATATATTTGAATAAAATTGCAATACATAGAGAGATTATTTGCAGCAACTGCAGGAGACGTCTCCTGATGTTTTGACTCTACTTTTTCTTGTTTTTTTACTAGTTGCACGAACAGTATGGGAGGGCTCCTGATGTTTTGTCTTTACTTTTTCTTGTTTCTTTTTAGGAGTACCTGACTTCTTTGTTTTAACTGACTCTTTGCCGTTAGATTTTGCAGGCACCTGTATGGGAAAGCATTTAAGTGAATCATTTAGTTATAAAATAATGAAACAACAATATAAGAATCTAATGTATACCATAAGAAGTCTTACAGTAGAGACCAAATCAATAAGTTTGGTTGGCCATGCAACAAAAGTACCAATCGCATCACCTACTACCATGACTCCTGCATCATCTATAGGTAGTGGTAGTGGTGCATCTGACTCTATCACATGTTCAATCATAACTTTTATATGATTCATGGGTAATGATATATTGTGTAGTTTTCTATCATCAGGACGATTGAAGACCTTTCCCTTCCCAACTATGCGATGTGTTGGGGATGATAAATAGAAACTGCATGATGAGATGTCCTAAAACAAAATTTTCACAAAGAAAACATAAATTAATGTTGTTAATCATACATGAATGTATTTTGCTAATAATATCTTGAATCAATTATTTGTAAATGCAATAATTTAATAGGAAAACACTTACTTCAGGAATATTACAGGAAAGAAGCGTGCAACTACCACTTTTGCTGATTGTAGCTAATTCTTTGTTGTGACCCATACTCTCCAATACTTTCATCTTCTCTAAGAGCAATGCCACTGTTTCTCTCAAGTCTGCGTTATCATTATTTCTTCTGCGCTTTTCACTTGGGAAACAATCTTTTACTGACTGCCCGAATCCATAACCTCTAACACGTCCAGGATACTCTGGGACATTTAAGACTCGAGAAAGTATATCCTATGAGTCCTTTAATTGATCCTGTGATATAGTTTGTGAAATGGTCTCCTGGCACATAAATTTGAAAGGTAACATATATATCATTAGTGCTAAAATAAGAAAATAATAAAAGAACTAGAGTAAAATTATATCATACTTACAATTTTCTCACACACTTGTTGAACATTTTCATTATCAACCACTCCTAACTTATTTACACGAGCACCCTTCCACAAATCATGACGGGCTATGAATGTGTCATTTGATTCTGACTCCTTTAACTATACATTCAGACAATTAAGATAATTAATAAACTGATTGAAAATCATTTCTAATATCTTGTACATTATATCTTTGCATACTTACCATCTTTTGCTCAAGGCATGCATAACCCATACGTCCCTTTCTATATGGGTACATATGATTTAATGCTCTTTTTCGATTTTGAGTGCTTCGCATCTATTTATGCATAAAGCAAATATATTAATACAAAGTAATATGTTTAGTCAGATTCCTCAAAATGAGTAACATTACCTTAAATTCATCACAATGACGTTTAGCAACAAACGCTCTCCATTGATCTTCAGATATGAATGGATACTCATGTGGAGGATGCTCAATAACACTACCACTTTCATCATAAACATAATTCTTTGTTAAATTGGTTCTAAAATTTCTACAAAGTTTGCCTGCTTCTTTAAGAATATATTTCCGATGACTATCATCAACAATAAAAGATGTCTACAAAAGTGTGCTCAATTGTGTTAGTATGTTTGTATAAGAATAAAAAAAGATGAGAGTAAGTATATTACCTGTATATCCTTCCAGATGTTTTCTTTCACTACATCTAAAGCCGACGATTTTCAGTTATCACATGTTATTGGCACCATCTGTCAGGTAATGGCCCCAATATAACTCACAAATATAGCTGTTAGGATTAATTGGTTGACCCCTATCATTCCATCCAACCTAATAATAATGATAGAATAAGAAAATGAATATATGTTGATGAAAATTAATATGATTAAATAATAAATACTTGTAAGTAGAATACCTTAAATGATGTCCCTTTGCTTCGTGCACGAATAATTCCATCCATAGCGGTCACTCCACGTTTAATAACATTTTCCTGAATATTGGGAGCATCACCATCAAGGGGAACACAGTTGTCATCACTAGAAGACATTATCTACAACAAAATAAAACAACATTAAATTGTTAGTTCACAAGAAAAGATGCAAGAAAAATGAATTAAGATCAATATACATAATACCACTCACCAGAAAAAGTCGTATGAACTTAATTAGGTTAATCTTTTCCTTTTCCTTGTGGATTAATACTTGTTTGTTCCTTCATGACATGAAATGACGGATTGACCCAAATCCCCTCATCATGATCATCTCTCATATAGAAACCATCATCTACAGTAGGATCAATATCAAGTGATTGTGATGTCCCTAAGAAAGGATCATCCTCAGTATTGATATCTTCATGTCCTTGGCTACGACAGTCATTTAATTTGTTATTCAATAACATAATGGACCACTTCACATCAGTGGAATCTGTGACATAGAATACTTGTTGAGCTTGCGATGCTAAAATAAAAGGCTTGTCCTTATAGCCCACCCTATTGAGATCCACCCGCATGAACCTTAACTCATCAATTTGAACCCCATTATTGTTGTCTGCCCACTAACCAAACACAGCCAATCGAAACATACTATAATCCAACTCCCATATGCGTTCAATAACCCCAAAGTATGACATATTTGCATATATGGGATTTCTATCTTTTGCACTAGAGATGTGCATAGATTCAGCTATAAGAGTCACACCACTATTTTGCATTGTACTTTGATCATAATGATCTTTAATGTAGAATGTATACCCATTAATAAGGTAACCATTGTGAGAAAAAACGTGTATACTTGGACCATTTACTAACCATCTCAATCTATCTGAAACTGAAGCTCTATTTATAGCCAACTCTCCAAATACTTGTTCTTTCAGCCATGTTATAAAAGACCGATTGTGTTCTCTTGTTATCCAATTCTCATTCCTATTTGGGTTTGTATTTTGAAGTAGCTCCTTGTGTCTTTCAGCATAAAGCTCAACTTCAACATCATTGTGTAGAACATATAAATGTGCTTGCTCCCACTCTGTCCTTGATATGAGCACTACATCACCTCCCTTAATCCCTTCCCCTGATATTCTTCATGTGTAACGAGACCTTGGAAGCCCTATGGAATCAACATTGCTTAGGTACTCTGTACAAAATTCAACAGCTTCTTCAACTATGTAACGCTCAACCATACAACCTTCTGGTCGACTACGGTTTTTCACATACCCTTTTAATATCTTCATATAGCACTCGATCGGGTACATCCATCTCATATAGGCTGGTCCACACAATTGTGTCTCTCTAACCAGGTGAACAGTCAGATGAACTATTATGTCAAAAAAGGATGGTGGTAAATACATCTCAAGCTCACACAATGTGACAACAATTTCTTTTTGCAATGCTGGTAACTTTCCAGGATCAATAACTTTACTGCAAATTGCCCTGAAGAAGAAACATAGTTTTGTGATGGACACCCTCACCTTTTTTGGCAAAATGGAACGTATACCCACTGGTAGTAAATGCTCCATCAAAACATGACAATCATGAGATTTTAGACCTTTTAACTTGAGATCTTTCATAGATACGAGGCTTCTAATGTTTGACGAGTATCCCTCTGGAACTTTAACTCCACCGAGAAACTTACAAAAAACTTTTTTTTCTTTCCTAGATAGAGTATGAGCTGCAGGAGGTAGATATGTACGCTTTTCCTTCTTTACTGGTCCCAATTCTATCCTCATTCCCATACTTACCATGTCCAACCTCGCATTTATCCCATCTTTACTCTTTCCTGGAACATTAAGCAACGTCCCGATAACACTTTCAAAAACATTCATTTCAATATGCATCACATCAATGAAATGTCTTACATACAATGACTACCAATATGGTAATTCAAAGAAAATAGACTTTTTCTTCCACCCACTGGTGACAAGTTCTCCTGCAAATGGCTTACAAAAATTACTACTTAAATTCTTTACCTTTTCAAACAGCTTATCACCAGTCAATGGCACATGAGCTCTACATTCCTCTGTATTCCCATTGAATGCTTTCCTCAACCACCGGTAACGATGCCTCACGGGTAAAAATCTACGATGTCCGAGGAAGACATTCTTCTTACAATGTTCCAACCGCATCCAATACGTACTCTCTTCACATAAAGGGCATGCACACTTTCCTTTGATACTATATCCTGACAGATTACCATATGCTGGAAAATCATTAATTGTGCCAAATAACATAGCCCTCAAGTTGAAATTTTCTTCCTTGTACCCATCATACACCTCTACACATGTGTCCCACATTTGTTTCAAATCTTCAATTAATGGAGACAAGTATATGTCTATATCATTTCCGGGTTGTTTAGGCCCAGAAATTAACATAGACAACATCATGTACTTGCGCTTCATGCATAACCATGGAGGTAGATTATAAATCACCAAAATCACTGGCCATGTGCTGTGGGAACTACTTTGAATACCATGTGGGTTCATTCCGTCGGTAGACAATGCAATTCGTAGGTTTCTTGCTTCTTCCCCAAATTCAGGATAATCGTGATCAAATTTTATCCATTGAGGGCAAATCTGCTGGGTGACGGAACATGCCATCTTTAATCCGTTCATTTGAATGCCACGTCAAGTGTTTTGCATCGTCTGAACTGTGATACATGCGCTTAAATCTCGGTATTATGGGGAAATACCATGCCACCTTCATTGGAGTTGATTCTTTTCATTTATATCGTGAGGCATTACATTTAGGACACATGTTTAACGATGCATATTCATTACGAAATAAGATGCAATCGTTAGGACAAGCATGAATCCTCTCATAGCTCATGCCTATAGAGCATAACATTCTCTTAGCCTCATATGTTCGACTAAGAAGCATATTATCTTCTAGCAACATATCCTTTAGAATTATGAGTAATTCTGTGAAGCTCTTATCAGACCATCCATTGCTCGCTTTCACGTTATACAATTTTAATACCGCCGACAATCGGTTTAACTTAGTACAACCACTGTACAATGGCTTCTCCGCATCACTTACCAACATCATAAACATTTCAGGACAATCCCGGAGATCCTCTTCAACCATATTTGCCATCTCTTTTAGGCGATCACCGTCATATATATTTGTGTTTGTATCACTTGTAGGATACTTCTCTATACTTCCAAATTCACTGCACTCTTCTCTTGTCTCACCATGCCTTGTCCAACATGTATAACTTTGATCAATTCCATTGCACACTAAATGATCTTTCAACTCATCCTCGCTAACTCCCCTTGCATAACAACACTTTAAACAGGGGCATATGATTTTCCTTGGATTTTCTGCATGATCAACTACAAATCTAATGAACTCTTTCACTACATCCCCGTATTCTTTCGATAAACGATTTGCAAACATCCATTTTTGATCCATATTTATCAATCTAACAAAAAAATTATTAACATTAGTTATTTCGTTATTTGAGAGGTTAAGGTCTGAATGCAAGTAGAAGGATAATGCGCCAACGAATATGGAAAAAAACACAGTTATATGCATATGCTGAAAAAAATTAATGAAATTACAAAAAATGCAATATACTGATTTATGTGACCTTGCGTCGCTTGATGACAAGTTTTCAACTCTCCTACAAATCCAAACGGCACAAACACAAAAACTAAGATAAATACCAATTTGTCTTTTTCATCATAGAATTTGACCAAGGACATGTATAATCATTATACATGAATACTCCAGAAGACTACTCCATTGATTTTGCCAGTTGCATCATGAAAGTCATGCAAAAATATTCGCTGAGCAATATCAGACAAGGTTACTCAACAAAATTACAATATGAATTCTTCAACATATAGGATTTAGATAGACATTAAATTTATTTTTGATTTTCTTGATGCAATAAAAATCAATGGACACACAAAAAGTAGCAAAACGGAGGATATATATTTGGTAAATAGCTCCCCGAAAGATACATTAATATAAAATTTCAAGTATTTGTGCTGAAGATGACTTAAAACAGTGGTTTTATAATGATGAATACAAAGATTAGCATGATGAAAGACAACAAGATTAATTGCATTTCTACAAAACTGTAGTAATCTACTGCCTACTTTATCCAGAAGAGTTATTGACCTGTGATTTTTGTTTAGTTTCTCAAGATACCCCAAGATAAACACATTGAAATTTGTAAATTTTGATCTTTGCATATGTACTGCATTAAGATGTAGATGATCTCCTTCGGTTTCCAAGTGTTAATCATGTATTTGATAGTAATTTAACCAGTATCTAATTTATGACTTTATGGTAAAAAATATTCCAAGTTAGAACTCTAATCTCTTTTAGTCTATTTCAAATTTCTTTTATGCAACTCTCACAAATTAAGTATCATTCCAATAGATTACTGATCAGTGATCACATCCAGCTGGAAGCAACAATTGGGACAACTCTTTAGAAATGAAATAAACCTCCATAGCTGGAATGAACAAGAGTTTGTGTCAAGGTCATCTAAAATGATATTTCAAGAATTTCATGTTAGCTAGGTAAACTTGGACACACCACAATTAGTCGAAAATAAGCATATTTAAAAATGAACAGATTCTGTTGATCAAACTGTAAGAGAGCTTCACCATTCAAACTTCCACTTCACAAACAAAAATATTCATTGAATCTTCACAACTTGCATTAAAAAAGTTGAAAGCACGGTCTAAGTCGCAGCTCATGATATCATTTTTAGCACAAAGTGGATACATTCCTTGGACAAACAACATGCACATATGAGCTAGAGAACATACCTCATCGGTCATTTCACGCACAAAAACATTAAGCTAGAATATTGCACATATAAATCAATGACCTAATCTGAGAATAATTTGTTTGTCCTAAACAATAAATAATGCATATAAAAAAGAAAACGTCTACATAGGAAATCAACATGACAGTAAAAATTCTTATTTAAACACATCTTCATAAAATAAAATCTGTTTCTGATCATATTCTTCAAATTTACTAAACATTTCTGAGCACCTGAACTCATTGATACTCTAATTACTCATCCGGGAACCATTAAATGTTTTGGCTAGGTGTAACATTTTGGAAGTAATAGAGCCATTCAATTCCAGGTAGTTTGGGAGAATTCTGGAAAATTTTTAATACAAGATGCACATGTTAAACAAGTAAACAAACCAACAGGACAAAAGAAGAGTGCTAGCTTAACATGGTGTACATAAAGGTCGTCGCAGCGACTCGTAGTTTCAGAGAGCATTTTTGGTTTTATGATATTTTCTGATGTATGCCATCCAATAAAAACATAATGTATTCAAAAATACAAATTAGGATAGCAAATATGCTCATCTAATGAATTATCAAATGAGGCCTTCAAATAAAACTATAAATTCAATTGGCAAACACACTATGATTCGAATTCAGAAGGCATGAACAATGCACATCAACGAAGTCCATAAAAATTACCAGGCATGCACATGGACCTCGGATCGATAAGCAAAACTCGAGCGCACGAAGATGGAAGAGGGAATAGGGCTTGGGTTGCTCGAGGGCACGAAGTAGCCGTGCGATTAAAGAGGGAAGATTTCGAAATTTTCGTTGGTTTTTTCCCTCTAGGGCTTGGGTTACTCGAGAGCACGAAGATGGAAGAGGGAATAGGGCTTGGGGTTGCTCTAGGGCTTCTCGAGCGTACGAAGACACAGATATGGAAGATGGAAGAGGGAATAGGGCTTGGGGTTGCTCTAGGGCTTCTCGAGCGCACGAAGCAGCGGCGGGAATTTTCAACGACGCAGCGGCGGCGGCACAAAGCAAATCGTGCGATCAACGAACTGCATACGAAGTTTCTCACGCGATCAACGAGCAGCACCGTGGTTGCTCTAGGGCTTCTCAGGCTTGGGTTGCTAACTGTTTCTAAAAAGCAAACCGCATACGAAGGTTGATACACAATAAAAAGCAAATCAACGATCCACTGGGCGCGTGACTTTTCTTGTAGAAAGCAAACTGTGCATGATTACAGTAAGGCTTCCGGGCGATATTGCGAACCGCTGAGCGTGAATGTATAATACCTTTAACAGCGCTTGTTTGTGCAAGCGCTGTTAAAGGCCCCCCTTTAACAGCGCTTGCTTGTGCAAGCGCTGTTAAAGGCCCCCCTTTAACAGCGCTTGCTTGTGCAAGCGCTGTTAAAGGGTGGCCTTTAACATCGCTTGTATTAAACAAGCATTGTCTATTGGGACCTTTAATAGCGCTTGTATTAAACAAGCACTATCTAAGGTCCCAGATAGATAGCGCTTATTTAGTACAGGCCCTGTCTATGATGGACCTTTAACAGCGCTTGTTCTAAAGAAGCGCTGTCTATTTGGACCTTTAACAACGCTTGTAGAAAGAAGTGATGTCTATTGTCTGATACTTAACATCGCTTCTTTCTACAAGCGCTGTGTTTTATCTGTGTCTCTAATACACAGCGCTTGCAGAAAGAAGCGATGTCTATTGTCGGACCTTTAACATCGCTTGCAGAAAGAAGCGCTATCTATTCTCCGACCTTTAACAGTGCTTGCAAAAAGAAGCGATGTCTATTACATGTGCCTCTAATTAACAGCGCTTATAATTGGCAAGCGCTCTTAAAGGTGTGCTATTAATGGTCCTTTTTGTAGTAGTGCATAGTAAAAAAGAAAGGTAACTATAAGTGCTATAACACAACCATAAGTAAGTACTAACTGTCAGAGATATATGTACATGCAATGGTACATCAGAGAAATGCAGTGGGGATGATATTGACCAAAGTAAAAAAAACTTGGTCGGCACCCGGATACACACCCAGGAGAGCATGATTGTAGTCTTACCGCAAGTGTACGGTGTAGTGGCGAGCGAGTATCGAACACGAGGAGGACTAATGACGGTACTCCGTTTTAATCACCTAGCTATCGGTGGAAGGATGGTTTTGAGAATATTGTCACGATCGTACAATTAACAATTTGAATTCAATATAAGAAAGACGTCTAGGGCTAGGGAGGGAATCCCCACTACGGATCGTTATTTATCTTTGTGAATCGTGAATCTCAATGTTGCAAGACTTGAATTAAGGTAAACTAGTCGTAACTGAATAGAGAACCAAGCTCACACTCTCGCGCTATTGTCGGTCTATAGCAACCTAGATTAGGGCCTACTCTCGTGCAAACTCTAACCTAAGCCACTATCATTAGGAACGACATCATCGTCCAATCGCTCCTCGAGCCCACTCTAGTGAAAACTCGAGTCACAATCTTGGTTATGATAGTTCGTATTTTTCCAATCTCTTGCAAACGAATACGGGTATAGATTTATAATAAAAATCCTAGCTTTGATCCAATCTCTTGCAAACCAAGTCTAAAGAATCTCGATTATAAACCTAAATCGAATATCTAGGCCTTAACATCGATTAGAATCCAACCTCATACAAACCCCAATCGATGGAAATCCCTAGCTATTCGTAATAAATCAATCACAACCCAACCTTCTATCAATTCTAGCAACATATGAATTCGTTCATCACAATTCTAAAATCGGATCCATAGGGTTCATCCCCATGCCCTATAACAGCGAAATTACTTGCGATTAATCATGGCAACAACAAAATAAACAAATAAAAACATATAGCCATTCATGGTTGAGAGAAAGAAATTCACAAAAACAATAAATTTTAGTAACAAGAACAAACCAGATCTCCAATCTTCAATCTCCAGCTGGGAATTACAATTAGAAAAATGCTAAAACCTAATTTCTGGTCCCCTCCTAAACTAGGATGAAAACTAGCCTTAAATACAAGCCAAAGTCAGCCAAAAAATCCTGACAGATTTGCCCCTGGCGCAGCCCAGAACCCTAGGTTACGATACAGGCAGACTGCACCACTCGGCCGAGTAGAGTATGTCACTCAGTCGAGTGATGAACCCAAATAAAAACAGAGAATTGGGGGTTTTGGGGGTCTGTCGCTCTGCGTCACTCGGTCGAGTAGAGTATGTCACTCGGTCGAGTAGATTTTCTCACTCGGCCGAGTGAGTCTTCTGCTGATCCTCTCCAAATTCCAGAGAGTCGGCTGAATTTTCCTGTGGGAAGCTCTAACGCACTCGGGCGAGTGAAGTTCTTCACTCGACCGAGTGAGTTCATTCACTCGCCTGAGTGGACTTTGACTCCAGGCGCTCATGTATCCGCTGTACTCGGCCGAGTATGTTCCTTCACTCGACCGAGTGAACTGCGTACTCGGCCGAGTGGCTTGTTTCTGGAGTCCTATCTTCTCCTCCTCACCTCCTCGTCGATTCAATCGAACTTCTTCTTCTTCTACTCATCATCTAGTGCTGCTAGCTCCTCGATAAGGTCATAGGCAATGCTCCAGCATGCGTGCAAGTCCCTTGATCTCATTTATGCTCCTGATTGCTCCATATTTCTTGAAATCCGACAAAAACAAGAAATAGTGAAAAGCAACGCGATATCGTCGAATAATCGTAAAAAATGCGATATGGACGATCAAAATGATATGTAAGCAAGCACAAAAAGGGTGTAAAATAAGGAGCGATCAAAATTCTCCAAGCTTACCTTTTACTCGTCCTCGTGCAAGATGAGTAAAAAGGCGAACCGGTAGATAAAAAATAAGCGGAAAAAGGAAATGGAAGATAGAATAGAAAACGAAGAGGGAGGTGCCAGATCATTTTCTCAGGACATAGAGTTGCTTACTCAATAGCGCATGGTGAACAGAAACATGCCAAAGATTTTTACCTCGACATCGTATCATATATAAGTGCATTCGGTATAGAAACCAAGAACTTCAAAATGATATGAAATATGAAATCATTCCGAAATTAGCATTGTCTGAGGCATTCAAAGTAGTATACGTAAGCACAGATTGCACACTTTTCAATTGATCACCTTTTACTTGGAGTATAAGAGATATCACACGTCATAAAGCAATAAGAATAGAAAGAGATGGTATTCATGAAATGCATGCCAAATTTTCAATTCTTAGACTTCGTAATACCCTAAGTAATCTCCCTAAGTGTCAAAAATTACCTAGCTTAGGTCGTCATGCACATATAAGTGGTCACTCTCTCACACATCATTGGATCCTCTCCCCCAATATTATCTATAAGCGTGGTGGCATCAAATAAACAATACGATTTTTCCCATATTTTTTTGAAGCTCCATAGGGATAAAATAAAAACAAAAAGAAAGTGAAAGAAGGAAGGAAGGAGGAATTGCATATATACAAGCGAACTTCTCCTTTCTCTTTTTTTCTTTTCTTTTCTTTTTTCTTTTCTTTTTTTAATATACAATAGCAATCCCAAATCAAAGATAGAAATGTATGCATGTATTAATATTCTTTTGATTTTGGGGTAATGGAGCTTGGATTTTTATAGCATGTGAAGATGCCTATATAAGATTTCCCAAGGGGAGATTCACCAATGATTTTAAGTATAGAAATGATGTTCAAGATATGTGGAGAAAGAAAAATATGCAACGCTCAGTTCACTCTTTTGTATGTGCACGACAACTTTCAGCAGGGTAATGTAATCTACTCAGTTTGATTTCAGAGAGTTAACTAATCCAGTCATATCAAAAAGGTATACATTCAATCAACCGGGAAGTCGAGCGTATAATTTCATGCAAATAGAAGTGATAGCAGACAACAAAGCAGTACTCCAAGTTAGGCAATCAGTGCGTGAAGCTTGGTGTGTTTTCTATGAAAAGTATACGATATAAATCTTCAGACTCTGCTAATGCTAGAATTACATTCACAATCATATAATAAAGATACAAGTAACTATCCTTAAATGCATGGCAATGTATAGCATATGATATCTAAAATAAAAACGATGGCATGGCAAGAGAATATGCAAATGAGACCATGCTAACTCCAAGTCATCATCATCACAGAGAATTCATTTCTAGCAAAAAGGATAAAATAAATAAGGATAAAGGAAAAATTAGAACTACTATACAAATGCAGTACACAAAAAAAATAAGAAAACGTGATGCTTGAGGGAAATATGAAAAAGTGGGTGAAACTAAGTGGAAAATAAAGAAAGGTAGGAAGAATGAGGATAAGAATGAAGAAAATGAAAAGTGAGTGAGACACTCACTCCCCCAAGCTAAACTGCACAATGTCCTCGATGTGCGAAGTGTGGCACAAGGAGAGATATGATAGGGGTGGGGGTGAGGATGCATGCATGATTAAGGATGAAAAAGAAAAACAATCGGATGGATATGCGAGTCATCAGTGCACAGATCAAGGGGGTATAATATAATGGTCCCAGAGATACCTCCTCTCTCCAGAAAGCTATAAACAAATCTCAGCAAAAAGTGGCCAAAATGTGTGGGGAGAGGGGGTGCAAAATCAGCGGCTAATATAGTATCAATCACAGCAACGACAAAAAATATATGAGAGGCAACAAGTGCGTGCCTAAGCAGGTGGTGGGTCGCCAGCACCGCCCTGTGGTGGTGGAGGGGGTGGTAGTGGTGGCGGAGGGGGGGGGGGGGGGGGGGTGGCTGCTGTGAAATGGGACGGGCATCGACAGGTGGAGGCTGTGGCAGGCGTGCAAGAATATGGTTCAGGGTGACCTGAATACCAGGCAGAAGGGCAACGTGCTGCTGCACAGACCTAACGGTGGCGACGAGAGCCCAAAAATCCGATCTGAGGCCACTCACGGCCCCCTCGACAGCACGGAGGTGCTGGACGAGAGCGTCGGGAGCGGGTGCAGATGGTCGCACTGGTGGAGGTCAGAGCTGACGCACACGGCCACCATAGACAAGTGGGGCCACTACTAGGTGAGGGTGTGGTGCTATGCTCGCTAAAACACACTCAGCCTCTGCGGGAGACTGAGACGCAGGAATGCTCTCAGAAGTGTAAGCATCGGTAGAATATGAAGCGGCGACAGATGGTGAGAATGGTGGAGAGGTCACTGACACAGAAATGGAGACAGACGTCACGAAGTTCTCGGTGAAAACAGCTGCAGCAGAGAAGTGAGGGTCGACGACTGGGGAGGTCGTGAAATCAACAGAAAATGATTCCCCGGGGGTCGAGAAATCTGGTGAGGATAGGGTCTCAGTTGTCGAAACTAGGGAGGGCTCGCCTATCTCAAATGTAGCAGGGGAGGTGCTCTCAGAGATCACGTAAGAATAAGGAGCAAAAGTCGATTGCACAGAAGTGGTGGTGGTGGACTCACCAATGGTGCTTCTGACACTGGCAGAAGTGTAGACAGAAGTGACGAGAGCAGTGGTCAAATCAGGTGCAGGCTGAGAGATCAGGATCTCCGGGGCTAGAGGGTCGAGGAGGGGATCCAGCTGAGAGCCCTCGGGCTCAAGCACGTACGCAGCTGGGATGAGGAGGTCCATCTCTGGTCTCCACACCCCTCCTACGGGTCCAATGTGGGTCCGATCGGGGCTCGGAAGCACCATATAATCAGCAGCAAAAGGACCGTACAGCCAAACCCAGTGGTGCTGACTATGAATACGCAACATCCTTATACGGGCCATAATGTCTATGGAAAGGGAAATATGGCCCGTGGGTCGAAGCAAACCAGCTTGGATCTCAACTCTGCACAAAGGAGCTAGCATGGTAATCAGACCGCCGCAACAGATTGTCGTCCTGGTGGTGGCAGAAGAAACAATGCGGTCTAGATACTAGCTAGCAATATCAATCTGAACGGCGGGGACTAATACGCCCATGGCGCCCTCAAAGTCTCTCGCTCTAGTCATCGCGTAGAGCATATAAAGCTCAGGCGTGGACATCGTCCCAGGCTCATACCTCATGAGAAAAGTAGTCTGCATGAGGCGGTGAGCAATGCAGAGGAATGTGTGGACGATAGAGGAGGCCTTGGCCTAGCTAGGGTCAAAAGCGAGTGGGGATCCTGTGATCAACGTCCAGAATGCATGCGAATCAAATGAGGGAGGGGCGATGTGTGTGGAAGCAAAAGCGTCGTCGGGGTCCGGGACATGGGGCCACTAGAAAAAGGCTCGGAGCATATCTAGAGTGATCTCGCACTCACGATCCATCAGAAGAAATGTGCAACCCCTAGGAGTCCTACGGATAGAACTCACTCGAGTGTCGGTCAGACATAGGTGTCGGCCGACACCGACAGAAAGTCACGCCACCCCACATTGCCATATAACCGGAGTAGGCCCTCGAATACTCCTAGGCGCTCAAAATCTGCAATGTGTGCAAACCTAGAGGGGACAATCGATCGATGGGAGATTCTTTCAAATCTGACACGGTGTGCATCATCTCGAAAAGTGATCCACATTATGTCGAAAGCCAGGACTGGCTGTATCGGTAGGGGTGGAATGGGTTCGGTAGGGGGAGGAAGTGTAGGTGGTGGTAGGCTAGGCAGCGAGGAGTCCGCTCTAGCGGAGGAAGAGCTAGGCCTCCTCCGCTTGGGAGCGGGCGCCTGCACACTGGACCTAGTGCGTGGGGGCATGGTAATGCCGTGCGACGTGCCAACCAATGGGAAGTGCTAATAAAAAGGAAAGAATATACCGAGCACGACGTGACTCCAAGCAAGCAATGCGAGCAAAGAAGCGCCTCCCCTGAGAAGCGCCGAATCTGTCTTTGATCTCCCCCAAGCTATCCTGAAACACAAAATTGATTGATTAGTAATGAATATCGTAAAAATTTAAGGGAAAATCAAGAGAAATAGATGTGAATGTGGTTTAATTTCGATTCGGGGCGAAATAGGGCTTACGAAATGGAGATTAGGAGAAAAGGGGTTTTTGGGGCTAAGGATGGCCGGCCGGTGGCAAGGGAGGCGGCGGTGGTCGGCGGTCGGACGGCGGTCGGGCAGCGGGGGTTGCACCACTTGGGTGTGGTCGGTGGTGACTCGGTAGAAGGCAGAGGGTGCTCGGGTGATTAATTGGATGCTCGAGCGATCGAAACTCGATTTTGGGGATTTTGGTTTTTAGGGCCGAATCGCTGGGTAATATAGTATTGGTCGCTCGGCCGAGTGGCTGTGAGCACTCGGCCGAGTAGCCACTGTTTCGAGAATTTTATTTTTTTTTCAAAAAATTTCCGACTCGGCCGAGTTGAACTATCACTCGGCCGAGTAGACAAAAGTCACTCGGCCGCGTGGCTAGGCCACTCAGAGCTTTTCAAGTGCTGAAAGTGTCTAGTTCACTCGGTCGAGTGACATAGTCACTCGGCCGAGTGGCATGTAATTAACAGAGAGGAGTTTTTTGAATCTTCCCTGAGCAGTACCCTACTCGGTCGAGTAGGATCTTCACTCGGCCAAGTAACAATGTCACTCGGCTGAGTGGGATACTGTTTTCAGCTCCAACTCTCTGTTTTTGCTCCACTTTCTGATTTTATTTCCCCCGTCAGTTTCTTCCTTCTCTTGACGTTTGAGCGCATCCTTGGAGTGCTCTCCATCGCCATGGTCGTCATCCATTCATGTGGTCTCTTATTCTCCTTCTATTGAAATGAAAAATGTTTCATGTTGTCGGGGTTTTCTTCGATACTTGACTCTAAACACTAATAAAGATCTAAAACAAAATAAATGAGAAGAAAATTCAACTAAAAGTGAGATAGAATTGTCAGGTTACCTCCCGACAAGCTCTCGTTTAAGGTCTTGAGCTCGACCCCCTTAAGATTCGCAATTAAAGCTCGATGTTTGGCACATGGGAGAGGCACGCGTCAAATTTGCCGGAAAGATCGCTTGGGTTCAGTTGTTGATTCTCTTCGGCGTTCCTCGACTCCCCTTCATCATGGGTAGTAGTGGGGGTGAGTCCCCCAAGCTTGAGCCTTTGACGTCCTTTTTCTTGGCCGGCGGTGAAGATTTGTTGGCAGGTGCAGCTTTCTTCTAGTGCTTCGTCATAGAGAGCTTGCATAGCTCTCTAATCTTGACGACATCAGCGTCGTCCTTTTCTTCATCTGTAAGAGGATCCGACTGGTCTCCCATCATATCGTCATTTTTGGTAAGTTGGCCCTCTTCGAGGCCGTCATCGTGCTTGGCCCCAATGGCAAATGGCATGGCGTCGTCAATCACCTCATCGTGGAGGTCCACGTAGTCTACATCATCTTGCCAAGGCATATGCTTCATCGCCTTTAGAATGTGGAGCTCAACTTCGACATTACCGACGTTCAAGGACATGGTTCCTTCTTCACATCTACAATCACTCCGGCGATGGCTAAGAAAGGGCGTCCAAGTATCAGTGACGTATCACCTTCCCTCTTAATATCCATCACCACGAAGTTGCATGGCAAGCAGAGTCCTCCCAGTACTTGAAGTGGTATGTTTTCAGCTATCCCCACCGGCCTAGTGATCCGCCCATCGGCGAGTTGTATCTTCATGTCCGTGGCCTTGAGGTCAGTTTCCGTATTTAATTTATTGGACATCATAAGGGGCATGAGGCTCACGCTTGCTCCCAAATATACTAGAGCTTTCTGAAGTGGGACTCCTCCAAGCGTGCAAGGGATTTGAAAACTACCGGAAACTTTGAACTTGGTCGGTGCCTTCTCCTTTCTAGTAAACCACGTGCTTTGCTCAGGAGCATGATCCTTTCTTTTCGCTTCTTTTCGCGATCAAATCCTTGAGAAACTTTGCAAGGACGGGATTTCGATGATTGCATCCAAGAATGGGATGTTCAAGCTTACACCTCACTAATACTCCAGAAATTTGACGAGCCTTTTCTCAATCCTTGCCTTTGCCAACCGTTGTGGGAATGGTACCGATGGCATATAAGTTCGCTCCTCTCGTGGCTTTTACACTCAGATTTTTCACCGTCGCTTGGTGCTTTTGGGTCTTCCTCTTCATTGACCGGTTCCTTCTCAACCGAAATTTCTTCCCTCGGCTCCTTAGCTTGAATCATGGCGGGAGTAGTGTCCGTCCCGCCTCTTGTAGTCATCGCCATAACCGCATTGATGTGGTCGGTGTTGCTTCATGGGTTTTGTTCCGGTTGAGCCGGTAATTGTTAATTGGTCTTGTTGAGCAACGTAAGTTGCTCCGCTAACTGTGCCATGACGGTGTTGAGGGAGTCTTGTTGGGCCGTCAATTTCGCATTAAACTTTAGTTGTTCAGCCATGAATTCTTCAACCCTTAACTCGTGGTCCGACCTTGGTGATGCTTGTGGTGGATTTGGTGATCTTCATCCTTGATTGTATCCTGGGGGTCTATAGGGCTCCGCTTGTTGCCTCGGTGGGTAATTTTGTTATTGAGGTAGCCTCTGCTGATACTGTGGTTGTTGTGGAGGTCGGGCTTGTGATTGTTGCGGCAGTGGATTCAAGGCTCCATCATTGTTGGCGTAAGAAAATCCGGGGTGACCCCTTGTAGCCGGGTTCACCCAATAACCGGTACTACTCGCAATATATTGAGCTTGCTCCATGGCTCCGTCTCCTTGCTCCCCTCCAATAAACATAACTTGGCCTTGATCCTGCCAGTCGCTCATGCTTCCTCCTGGTGTAGACACGGTAGAAGCTCCATGTTGTTCGCTCACCAACTTTTCCAACCTCTCTACAACTCTGAGAAGGGAATCAAATTTTGTGGAAAGCTCCGCCACTGCCTTTGCTTCATAGATGCTAGCCGGCTTCAAAGATGACGAAGAATTTCCCCTTTCGTCGGCCCACTTCTGATTATTCGAGGCCATCTCCTCAAGTAGGGCTGTAGCATCATCCGGTGTTTTTGACAAGATAGCTCCATTGGCGGTTGCATCAATTATTTGCGTTGTGCTCGGTTGCAATCCGTTGTAGGAGCTATGCACAAGCTCCCACGGCTCAATGCTATGGTGGGGGCATTGGTGTTGGAGGTACTTAAAATGCTCTCACGCCTCATATAAGGTTTCCTGAGGGCCTTGCTTGAAGGACATCAAGGCGCTTCCTAACTTAATAGTCTTGGATGGTGGATAGAACTTGTTGACAAATGTGCTTGCCAGCTCATCCCAAGTGGTGAAGAACTTCTCGGCTTGCGTCCTCAACCAATACAATGCCTTATCTCGAAGAGTAAACGAGAAGAGGCGCAGTCGAATAGCATCTGTCGGCACGCCAGGCATCTGGAAAGTAGCGCATTTAGCCAAGAAGAATTGCATATTGTAGTGTGGGTTTTCTTATGCATTCTCATGGAACGGGTCTTGTTGAATCAACACTACTAGTCATGTCTTCAGCTCAAAGCTCCTGTCGGCCGCCAACTCCGGCATGACTATAGAAAAGGTGGTAGAAGTGGTCTTGGGCACGTAGCCTATCTCGGATGGAGACAAGCCTAGCCATACGCTGCGCTAGCTCCTCTGGTGTTTCCGGCGCGGCCATTTGATTTTCCTCTATAGCAATATCCTCTCAGCTCTAAGCCTCCTTGCTGTGCGCTCGATCTCAGGGTCGAATAATATGTCTCCTTGGGGCACCTGTGATCTCGTGTACATGCACAGAAAAAGAGAGTCTAGAAAGAATTGTTAGCTCAATAGAGGAATAAAAGGGTGAAAATAATAAAATAAAAAGGAAATAGCTAATTAAAGAAAATAAAATATCGTCGCCTCCCCGGCACCGGTGTCAAAAAACTTGGTCGGCCCCCGGATACACACCCAGGAGAGCACGATAGCAGTCTTACCATAAGCACACGGTGTAATGGCGAGCGGGTATCGAACACGAGGAGGACTAACGACTGTACTCCGTTTTAAGCACCTAGCTATTGGTGGAAAGATGGTTTTGAGAATATTGTCGCGATCGTACAATTAACAATTTAAATTCAATATAATAAAGGCATCTAGGGCTAGGGAATCCCCACTACGGATCGTTATTTATCTTTGCGAACCGTGAATCTCAATGTTGCAAGACTTGAATTGAGGTGAACTAGTCGTAACTGAATAGAGAACCAAGCTCATGCTCTCGCGCTATTGTCGGTCTATAGCAACCTAGATTAGGGCCCACTCTCGTGCAAACCCTAACCTAAGCCACTAGCATTAGGATCGACATCATCGTCCAATCGCTCCTCAAGCCCACTCTCGTGCAAACTCGAGTCACGATCTAGGTTATGATAGTTCGTATTCGTCTAATCTCTTGCAAACGAATATGGGTATAGATTTATAATAAAAATCCTAGCTTTGGTCCAATCTCTTGCAAATCAAGTCTAAAGAATCTCGATTATAAACCTAAATTGAATATCTAGGCCTTCCTATCGATTAGAATCCAATCTCTTGCGAACCCCAATCGATGGAAATCCCTAGCTATTCGTAATAAATTAATCAAAACCCAATCTTCTATCAATTCTAGCAACATATGAATTCATTCATCACAATTCTAAAATCGGATCCATAGGGTTCATCCACATGCCCTAGAACAGTAGAATTACTCACGATTAATCATGGCAACAACAGAATAAACAAATAAAAACATATAGCCATTCATGGTTGAGAGAAAGAAATTCACAAAAACAAGAAATTTTATTAACAAGAACAAACCAGATCTCCAATCTTCAATCTCCAGCTGGGAATTACAATTAGAAAAATGCTAAAACCTAATTTCTGGTCCCTCCTAAACTAGGATGAAAACTAGCCTTAAATACAAGCCAAAGTCGGCCAAAAAATCCTGACAGATTTGCCTCTGGCGCAGCTCAGAACCCTAGTTCGCGATACAGGCAGACTGCGCCACTCGGCTGAGTAGAGTATGTCACTTAGCCGAGTGACGGACCCAAAAGAAAACAGAGAATTGGGGGTTTTGGGGGTCTGTTGCCTTGCGTCACTCGGCCGAGTAGAGTACGTCACTCGGTCGAGTGGAGTACGTCACTCGGTCGAGTAGACTTTCTCACTCGGTCGAGTGAGTCTTCTGCTATCATCTCCAATTCCAGAGAGTCGGCTAAATTTTCTTGTGGGAAGCTCTGACGCACTCGGGCGAGTGAAGTTCTTCACTCGACCGAGCGAGTTCATTCACTCGACCGAGAGAGTTCATTCACTCGACCGAGTGGACTTTGACTCCAGGCGCTCATGTATCCGCTGTACTCGACCAAGTACGTTCCTTCGCTCGACCGAGTGAACTGCGTACTCGGCCGAGTGGCCTGTTTCTGGAGTACTATCTTCTCCTCCTCACCTCCTCGTCGATTCTATCAAACTTCTTCTTCCGCTCATCATCTAGCGCTGCTAGCTACTCGATAGGGTCATAGGCGATGCTCCAGCATGCGTGCAAGTCCCTTGATCTCATTTATGCTCCCGATCGCTCTATATTTCCTGACATCCGATAAAAACAAGAAATAGTGAAAAGCAACGCGATATCGTCGAATAATTGTGAAAAACGCGATATGGGCGATCAAAATGAAATGTAAACATGCAGAAAAAAGGTGTAAAATAAGGAGCAATCAACTGTGGATTCCCATCCTAGCTAGCCTTTGACTCTGCAGGCCATCTAGTGTCACACCCCAATCTCCCAAATACCCTAGGATTTGAAAATCTATCCCAATATAAGTGGAGGAGGGAGTGGCAGGCCGCGGTATTGCACCACGCATGAAAGTGATAAAAAGGCAAGCCACTCTGTATGCTGGGATGATACAGACCATAGTAAAAAAGAAATGTAACTGTAAGTGCTATAACACAACCATAAGTACTAACTGTCACAAATATATGTACATGCAAAGGTACATCAGAGAAACGCACATGTGTACAAAAGTAAACCACCATCACACATGTTCATACAAAAGTACCTAAACTGAGGTGTCCACACTAAAGTACAACTCCCACTCTAAACTAATCCTGAGTTCCCGATGAAGGAGTGTCACCTACAGAGGATTTATCTCGACCACCTGCTCTAGGGTCGCCTGCTCTGGTCTTGGAAAAGTGAACGGGACATGTCACAGCGTGCCTAGTAGGAAACCCAATTTGAAAAAGAATATTATTTAGGATTATTGTGCCAAGCTATACGAAACTTTGCAACTGTAAAAAGAGCAAGGAGAAAATTTTACTGGAACATCCTACAAGAATGCAAATGTGCAGTGGTATCACAGAAAGAATACTAACAACAAATTCAATAATGCAACAGTTATACACATCATGGTTTACTATTATTATTGAATTGGAAACCTGAGTACCACATGGGGTATAAGAAACTGGACCTCACCTAGGGTGGGTGGCTTTCAAACTATCCCACTAGTGGTACATGGGCACTGATTAACTTTAACGGGGCTTTTCGAACTCTATCCACCCCCTCTCACGACAGTGCGAGTGAGAAAATTCTCTACATCATCACAATATCGTCTCAAAGTACATTGCCCTGTGGGCATCACATATCACATCAAAATAGTCCAGTCCTTATACACACATAATATCCAGGTTTTCCACCACCCCTTCCTATGATACTCACCCACCATAGGGTAGATTGAGATATCCCAGATGATTGTATAGTTATATTTCTCATTTCACATATCATATGTCCATGGAGTATATAGAACCACATAAAAGCAAGGGTATTCAATTATTAAAGAGGCATCATATGCATAACTTAACACAAGAAAATATAAGAGCATTAAACATCTTATTCATGCAAGAGATATAGTTTCAAAAGACTAACTGATTTCACAATTTCTAATTAGAATTTGACACAACTTTCTAAATGCAACCTATAGAGGACTCATCCATGGTTCCATAGTAACAAAAATTTGTTTTAGGCATATATGATAATAGTTAAGGCTTGTAGAACCAAGGTGCAGAATCTGTCCCAAAACTGAGTTAGTTAGATGTAAAAAATTAGTTAATTTCAATTATTTACAGCCGTAATCCTGCTAAGGTCTTAACATGAAAATTGTAGATAATTTAATTTGGATTCCAGATTGCCTTAAATCATGTTATTTGGACAACTAGAGTGAAGGTTCTACTGTGTTGGCCAACATGGTGTAGATTCTGCCAAAATTTATCCTACCACAGAGATCAGTAATTACGTCGAAATATAAGCAGAATTTGACTTTAATCTCTAAATTAAATTTGTAGGTAATTCCAAGGATTTCTAGATTGTGTTTGAACATAATTTTTGGATAACTATAATGAAATTTATACTCATTCCAAAAACAACAACAATAATAGGAAACCAAAACAACAACAATTGGAAAATGGAATCTTTAGCTTGTTTACCTAATTAAGGTGTCACATTTATTAGCACATGCACAAGGGAATCCTTCATAATATACAAACTTTACCATGCTCACATAAATCATGTTAGGATCCTATCTCAAGCTAGGAATGAGAACTTGTTCCTCCTTCTCTTTCTTCTTCTTCATCTTTCTTCTTTTCTTTTTCCCTTTTTTGGTGTCTAGAGAATTCGACCAAGAGGAGGATAGCAGGGAGACGTGAGAAAAAAGAAAAAGAAAAAGGAAAACGAGGAAGAGATGAGAAAGATGCGGGGTTTTCTTGAAATTTCTTGAAGTTCCCTTCATTCTCATCCAAATAACCATGAATTTACCACATTACCCTTGCCCAAAGTGTGGATTTTCATGTGCACTAAAGGGTTTCATAATTACTCTTTCTTTTGGGATATGAAATGCAATTTATGCCATTCACTTGAAAGTTTTATAACTACCCTTCTTCTTGGAATATTAATTACCAAAGATGCCATTCCACACACATTAGTCGTGATTTCCTATACACACACTACATAGCATGAATTTTTAAGTGTAGGCAAGGTCACACCATAAATGTATACCAACCAAAAGACATGTATTCCATATTGCACAAGGTAGGAGAACATTACACCGTATGGCACCGCAAGGGGGTTTACATCCTGCCTTCCTTAAAACAAATTCCTTTGTTGGAATTTCAAAATAAGGTCATGAGGATAGAAAGTCAGAAGGGATACATCGTGATGCAAATCATAGCACAACTTCAAAGGATCCAGTTCAATTTCCAATTGGACCAGTTATGCGTTCGCGAGCAAAGTAGTTCAAAGATGTACTGAACGTGTTGATTCAAGAGATTTGGGCTCAAGCAAAATCATGGAGGCCCATTGATTATGTGCCATGTGTTCAACAAAGATGGCTCAACATGATTCAAGTTCTAGAAGAATCCAACTACGGCTAACTAAAATTCAGCAAGTAAATTGGCATGTTTGGGGTTAATCTTTTTGGAAGGTTTGCATGCCAAGATACACTTTTTAGAAGGCTTGCATGCCTAGATAATTACTTACCTTTTCAATTATTGGAAGACTTTCATGTCTAGATAATTACTTTCCTTTTCGATTTTTGGATGGCTTGCATGCCTAGATAATTACTTTCCTTTCCTATTTTTTGGCATGTGATCAGCCAATCAATGGGGTGGGTTTTAGCCATAATTTAAGCCTAAAATTTAGGATCTTTCCTTGTTATTTTGAGCATATTAAAAGGCGTCTAAGCAATGGAAAAGACAATTGATTATTTGGTAAAAATATTCTGAGAGAATTTCTTTTTGGTTCTTTGAAGGCCTATTCTAACTTATCGGGAATTTCCAAGGCACTCACTATCGACTTATCAAACAGATTTCCACCACCGTTTGTGGCGTCTTCCTTATACCAAGGTTCTTGTTACGCAATAAGCAATGTGTTGATGTCATATATGTTGGAAAATTGAGACCCACCCCAGTGGATTTTGATGATGTGCACAAGTGATATGAGTACTAACATATGTGTTTCAAGTGTGTATAGAATTATTTTATAGCCATGAAGCTTTTAAGTGCATTGTTAAGTAAATCGAAGAACTTAAAGACAAGATCAAAAGTTTACTATTGAGCCATGAATTGAAGAATATGAAGGCTCTGACTTATAATGCTTACGAGGACTTGAGATCAAAGGAAAACGGCTCAAGACGAAGAATGAAGGACAAGTGCTAGTGAAGTGTGTTTGTGTAAGTTATAGTCTACAAATGTTAATGCCAATATATATTTGTCACACACACAAAAATTCTTGAAAAATGGGGTTTAAATATATTAAACCATATAGTATTTTAAAATATTTTTATAAAATATTTTCAAGTGTTTTTGAGTATAAAAACTCATGTATCAAGAAATAGCCAACTATCCTCACCAGATAGCCGACTACTAGCAGGAAGATTTTAATCAAAACTCTCTGTCAAAATAATAGCCGACTATTTTCAAACATAGCCGACTATCTGGGTCAACTATGACAGATTGACAGTTTTATTTGAATTTAAACTATCCATTTACTAGCCATTAGAGGAGACTTTTTGAGCAGATTTCTAGCAGATTTCAAGCTGATTTTGTGCTAATAATTCTCTATAAATAGCCATGATTTCAGATTTTTATACACAACAATTCTAATTGAAAAGAAAACTCTCTATTACTCAAAATAACTCAAAGCTTGATTTTTTTTCTTCATTGTTTTAAAGGCTACTGATATTAATTCTCTTGTGCTAATTTTTAAGATCATTTTTTGGATTTATTTTAGCCTTTCAATAATACTTGTTTTATTTGATTTCTAAGCTTAAATCTTTCTTTCTTTGAGATTCAAATTGCAAGTCTATTGTATTAATCTTTGTGTTTTAAATTCATATCTTTTTCAAAGATTAAAATCTTAAATATTTGAACTCTAAAAGCCCAAGTGCATCATTTTTGAAGATCAATTTTCAAGACAACTATTTGATCAAATTGTGCTTTATTTATATCATTTATTTATCAAAAGTTTCAGATTTTCTATATCCACGTTTCACACTTATATATTATTGGCTTATAGGAAATCATGTACTCAATTTTCATATCTTTTGCAAAGTCTTTGGAGAAGACTTGGGTTTTGCAATTCCCGAGTTATAAAGGAAATTGATGTGGGAAATTCTAGCTGGTTGTAACTAGGTGTGTGCGTTGGAAATTCCTAGCGAGGAATCTAGATCCATGTATTGCTTGTTGCAGTAGTGGATTAAATCCCGAAGGTAGTCGGGTACTGGACGTAGGCCAAGGTTGGGCCGAACCAGGAAAAAATCTTTGTGCCTGCATTGTGATCATATTTTTCGCTGACTCATTATTTATTATTGCTAGTACTATTTTATTTCTGCTGTTACATACATTTTTACAAGAATAAATTTTATGTTGATTAAGTACATTTGAGGTAACTCTCATCTGAGACTTAGAAAACAATTTAGAAGGACTTCTATTAGGTGAAAAAGTTTATTATTTGTTGACAACCATATTGAACCCCCCTTCTAATATTGTCTACCATCCACAGGGATCCAACACTTGCTAGAGCAAGGCTAACGAGATGGCATCAACATCTCATCACACCGAAGGACTCAACACCATGCGACCACCTCTGTTCAATGGAATCAACTATTCCAGTTGGAAGATCCGCATGAAGACACATTTACAATCCTTATACATTGACGCATGGTCTCTCACTAAAGATCCGTACAAACACCTACCGAGGCGGACACTGAAAAATGTTCAGCAGACGAAAAGAAAAGATATAACTTTAATGGAAAAGCCATGAACACATTATTTTGTGCAGTTACATGAAATGAATTCAACCGTGTCTCTCAATGCGAGACCGCACACCAAATATGGCACACTCTCAAGGTAATCCATGAAGGGACAGAGAAGGTAAAAGAATCTAGAATAAATATGCGACATTCTAAATTCGAAAGTTTTAAAATGGAAGAAGGAGAGAGTATTAGCGATGTTAATACTCGATTTACTAACATCACTAATGAGCTAGCTGGTATAGGAAAGAAAATTCCTGAATATTATCAAGTGATGAAAATAGTTCGATCACTTCGACCAGAATGGAAGGGAAAGACCACTGACATTCGAGAAGCTCATAATATGAAGATAATCACTATTGAAGAGTTGATGGGAAATCTTATGGCTTATGAGATTGAGCTGTGTTTCAGAGTGTTTTCTCACTACAAAGCGTTGACCGTGGATAACCCGGTCAACGTGGTCAAGGGGCCCGCTTGGGTCCCTCGGGTGAGTCGAGTTGGTGTAGTCGAGGCTTGAGTCGGATCCGCTGACGACGTGGAGCGCGTCGGCAGGATTGAATCGGGTCCCTCGGCCGTTGGCAGGGCGAGGGGTAGCCTTGGCCTGGGTCGAGACGCTCGGCCTCGGTCGGTTGCACTCGGCCTCGGCGGACGGACGACGAGGGGAAGCCTCAATCGTCCAGCTGGTTGCGTAGTCGGCGAGGGGCGGAGGGGAAGCCTCGGCCCGTGGATCTGATGCCCTCCTGCGTAGACGAGAACACTCGTCAGGGGGGCCGGACCTAGGTTCCGGCCAAAACCCCTCCGATGCCTAAGTCAGACAGAGATCTGAAAGAGGTGGCCCAGCGGAGACGGTACGACTCGAGAGGAGATCGGTACGGCGTCTCACGGCGCGAGCGGGGGAGGAAGGAGGAGAAATGGGGGAGCTAGGTCGTTGATGGAGTACCTTAGGCTTTCAATACCTGAGATGCGGTCCCTTGTCCTGTTGTCCTCCTAGCCCCTTTATAGACCTCCGCCGTGATTGCCCCCGATCCACGCCGCTCGTCCGCCCCTAATCGTGCCCCCTCAATCCGCCCTCCCCATCGCCACTCCCTGTGCTACGCCTGCATCTCCCATAACTGCCATTAAGTGGTAATGGGATCGAGGGAGCGGTTATCGCAGGAGTGGGTGAGTGACCCGTGTGCTACCGGGGCCGGGTCGGATCGACATCGGGGGAGTCCCCACTAGGGCCTTATCGAATGGGTCTGAGCGCGCAGATGGGCTCTTGACCGGAGGTCGGGTTTCTGGGCTCGTGTCCTTCGGGCCTCGGCCAAATAGGCGTAACAATTGCCCCCATCGGTCGAGTCGATTGGCCTCGGCCGGTTCGGCTCGGCCGATGTGACTTCCGCCGACTTTGACAGGCTCGCCAGTCGATGCCGACTCATTTATTAGTCGTCATCATGAGTGGGCCCGTTCGATACTTTTAAGGCGCGGGCTTCGAAGCGCCGTCGGTCCTCTGATGCTGCCACGTGTAGCTGCAAGCTTATCCCCACCGCTCGCGGGGTCGTCTTAAGTTGAGAAGCCGAGGGGTTCGTGAGCCGCCATCCGTCGTTTTCTTCTTTGCGCTGATCCCTATTCTGCCTGAGTTCTGCTTCATGTCGTCTTCCTCTGCTACGGGTTCGGGTCGGCCGGAGCGCGACGCGACTCCAGGCCTGGCGGGTAGCCCTCCTTCGGCGATTTGTCGGCACGGGGACGATCTTTCAGGGGTGCCCCCAGAGGTCTTGTCGTGGGCTTTGTCGATTTGTGCCACCGCCATCGGGAGCCTGCGCTCCGCCTACCTGCTTCCGCCTTACTCGGCTCGTGCCCCTGGGGCCGAAGAGCGGATCTGCTTTCCTGGCCCCAACGAGGTTGGAATATACGAGAAGTGTTTCCGCTTCGGGCTTCGTTTCCCGCTCCATCCTTTTATCGTTGAATTCCTTCGGGCCCACAACGTGTGCCTGTGTCAATTCTGTCCCAACGCCGTCGGGCTCCTCGTCGGGTTCATTGTTGTCTGCATGCTGAGGGGAGTAGTGCCCTCTCTTCGTCTTTTTGCCCAGTTCTACCGCCTGAGCCACCACCAATCAGGGGCGTGGATTTACATCAGCGCTCGCCCGAAAATGACCCTGGTGCTGGGGTTGCTGAGCTCCCTGAAACGCTGGAAGGGGGAATACGTGTTCGTTACGTTCCCGTCAAGTGTACCCTTCCCGGTTAGGTGGGAGGCGGCCGGCGCAGTCATCCTCGACCTGGGTGAGCCGACGGTCGCCGAGCAGCAGATGGTGAAGGGCATGCTGGCGATCCCTGCGAGGGAGCGCTCGATCGACGTCCTCTTTAGCGACCATAACTTGCGTAAGACGGTGTGGCCCCTAGGTAAGCTTCTCCGAGTGTTCGCCATTCGAGATCGCCCGGGCTCTGCTTGGTCTCTCATTTCTCCTTTGAATGCAGGTGGATTCCCTCTCGGTCCTTCTCCCGCCAGCGCTCTCGTGCAGGCCCCAAATCCGGATCCGCGCAGAAGGGATCATGTGCTGGAGGTCCGGATGAAGCAGTGGGTCGGGACCGTGACTGGAGGCTCAAAAAGGAAGAAGGCATCATCTCCCTCTCTCCCCTCGCTGGGGTCTTCCAAGAGGGTCCGTGAGGGAGCCGAGGGGGTTGACGTCCTGCCGACTGCTGATCGACCCCAACCCGCCCCCATTGAGGTTGCCTGGCCGTGGGTCGGCCCTTCACCTCTCCCGGACGGTTCTCTCCCTGATGCCTACAGTCGGTATCTTGGCGCGTTCCGCTCCACTCCTGGTGAGTTCCCTTCGCCAGGGGAGGGTCTTCTTCGCCTACGCTTCCCAGTGGGGGAGAAAGAGTCGGTGTTTTTGAGCCGCGGAGCTGCCGCACGAGTGGCCGAGAACTGTTGTCTCCCTCCCGATCAGGTGGTGTTGGATGGAGTCAGAGGTGACTGTCTGGCCACCTTCGTGATCCAGGCTGGTCAGCAGGTAGTGTGTCTCTGCTTGTCCCCCCTTTCTCCAGCCGCTTTCGCTGTCTTACCTTCGTTGCTTTGGTGCAGTTGTCCTCGGTGGGCCTCTCCATGAGGCGCCAATTCACGGCTCTTCCTAAAGCCAAATCCGATGCCGGTCGAGGCCCTGAGGCCCCCGGCGAGGAGGGGGAGGCAGGTCAGTTAGAGGAAGCGAGGGTCCAGTCCTTGGATTCCCGCGTAACTGAGCTGTCCTCTGCCCTGGAGGAGGCAGAACGAGAGAGGGCCTTGGCTCTGGCTGCAAAGTCGGAGGCCGAGGCACGTCTCGTCGAGTTTTTGAGAGGCGCCGACACGTCTGGGGGAGCCGAGCAGATCCCCAACCCTGCTGCTGCCTCCGAGACCTTGGAGCTCTCCGATCGTCTGGAAACGGCAGAGGAGCAGGCGAGGGTCCTCCTTGCCCAACTTGGCGAGAAATCCCGGGAGATCGAGAAGGAGAGGGCGGAGCACCAGCGCCAGATCGAGATCTTAGAGGCCCGGATGCGCGGGCTTGAGGAGGTGGATCTGGCCAGGATCGCTCAGGATGCCGTGGCGGAGTATGCCACCTCCTTTGTTGAGATCGCCTTATCGGAGGCGTTTGAGAAGGGCTTCGCCCGGTGTCAGTCCGAGATCCAAATGAAGTTCCCACGCTCGGGGGTCAACTTCGAGGATCTTCGGATGTATCCTGACGTCGAGCGGAGTAAGGGGGAAGACCCTAGTGGGCTGCCAGCCTGTGGCTCCACCGGTGCCCCCGGAGAAAAATGAGGGAGGGGAATGCCCCTCGGCCTCTTCGTGCGCCTCTCTGTATATCTTTTTGATTTATCTGGAAAGGAATGAATTCAAAATAAATTTATTTCATAGGAAACGATACATCTATTGAAAGTACTTGCGTAAATGTTCCGCATTCCAAGTGTGAGTGAGAATCCTCCCCTCCATATTGGCTAGCCGGTAGGCTGCGGGTCCGAGGACCTCGACGACTTTGTAGGGCCCTTCCCATCTAGCCGCGAGCTTCCCTTTGCGAGCGGTATCAGTGTTGAAGCCCGCTTTCCGGAGGACCAAGTCCCCAAGGTGGAAGCTTCTTCCCCGGACCCGAGCGTTGTAGTACCGGGCCACCTTCTGCTTCTGGCGGATGATGGTGACCAGTGCCTGCTCCCGACGCTCGCCGAGGAGCTCCAGACTGAGCCCCAGACCCTGTGAGTTCCTGTCTTCGTCGAAGTATTTGAGGCGGAGAGATTCCTCGCCCAATTCGACCGGCACCACCGCCTCGGCCCCGTAGGTGAGCATGAACGGGGTCTCGCCAGTGGCCTCCTTGTGGGTCGTCCGGTACGACCAGAGTATCCCGGGGAGCTCTTCTGGCCAGTTCCCTTCGGCGTCTTTCACTTTCTTTCGGAGGGGCTCTATGATGCACTTATTGGCCGCTTCCGCCATTCCGTTGGTCTGGGGGTGCGCTACAGAGGCGAAGAGAAGCTTGATTCCCCATTCCTCGCAAAAATCTTTAAACCCTGCGGAGTAGAACTGCTTCCCATTGTCTGTGACGATGGCCCGTGGCACTCCGAATCTGGAGATGATGGAATTCCATACGAAGCTTTTCGCTTTCTTCCACGTGATGGTGGCCAACGGTTCGGCCTCGATCCACTTGGTGAAGTAGTCCACCGCCACGATCAGATGCTTCCGCTGCCCTCGTCCCGGTTTAAACGGTCCGAGGATGTCAAGCCCCCATTTCGCAAAGGGGATGGGGCTCACAATAGGGATGAGCTCTGACGGGGGAGTCGAGATGTGGTGGGCATACCTCTGGCATTCTTGGCATTTCTGGACGTAGCTTGTTGCATCTTGGGCCAGGGTCGGCCAGTAGTATCCCTGCCTTAAGATCTTCTGCGTGACTATCTTGCCCCCGTGGTGATTCCCGCAGATCCCGTCGTGAACCTCCCGTAGGACGTAGTCGGCTTCCAGCGGTCCGATGCACTTCAGGTATGGGAGGACGTCCGTCCTTGTCCAGCGTCTCCGGTAGAGCGTCCCTTCATGGATCACGTATCGGAGCGCCTTTCTCTCCAGGGTTCGGCGTTCGTCCCCATCGGTCGGCACCTCCCCATGAGTGAGGTACCGGATGATCGGGTCCATCCAGGTGGGTTCTTGGTCGATCGCTATCACCTCGTGCTCCTCCGTGCTGGGGGACTGCAGGTTCTCCACGTAGATGGTGCGGCCCAGTTCCTTTGGCGAGGACGAGGCCAACTTCGACAACGCATCTGCCCGCGCATTCTCTGATCGCGGGAGGTGCAAGACTTCCACGTTCTTGAACTTGGACATCGCCGCCCTGGCGACAGGGAGATATCTCTGCATCGCCTCCTCCCGTGCCTCGTAACTCCCCAAGAGTTGGTTGACAATGAGCTTCGAGTCGCTGAGGAGGCGGATGGACTCGGCCCCGAGCTCCAGGGCCAGCCTCAGGCTGTTGATCACCGCTTTGTACTCCGTCACGTTGTTCGTGGCCGGGAACTCAAACCGCAACGCGTATTCCACAATGTTCCCTTCCGGGGATCGGATTGCAATCCCAGCCCCGCCTCCTGACCGTGTGGCCGACCCATCCACATGGACTATCCATGCTCCTGGATCCCCTGGTTGAAAGTGGTCAGCCGAAAGAAAGGACAAGGGTTGAGCAATTACCGCCGCCGGGTCTTCTTCCTCTGGGGGGCCATTTCCTTCCGTTGTGCACTCGGCGATGAAGTCAGCCAGAGACTGCCCCTTAATGGCCATGCGCGGTTTGAATCGGAGGTCGAACTCGCTCAGTTCCACTCCCCAGTTTAGCATCCTTCCCATTCGATCGAATCTCTTGAGGTTCTGCTCCAGCTGTGAGTCAGTTAGGATCAGTATGGTGTGGGCCTGGAAATAGTGTCGGAGCCTTCGGGCTGAGAGGACGAGGGCGTACGCCAGTTTCTCCATGGGCGAGTATCGCACCTCCGCCCCCTTCAAGATCCGGCTCGTGTAATATACCGGCCACTACACCCCACCGTCTTCCCGGATCAGCACCGAACTCACAGCTTCCTCCGCGCACGCCAGGTAGAGGCTCAGCGACTCCCCTTCCCGTGGCTTGGATAGGAGAGGAGGGCTACGGAGATACTCCTTGAGGTCTCCGAACGCCCTGGAGCAGTCTTCGTCCCACAGTATCGTCTTCCTATTGTCTGAAGGTTCCGCGATTGCCTTCCTCAGGACCTTGAAGAAGGGGAGCGATCTTTCCGCTGATTTGGAAAGGAATCGCCCCAAGGCTGCGATGCGCCCGTTCAGCCTCTGCAGCTCTTTGATCGTCGTCGGCTCACGCCCCGAACGTGCACTTCGCGGGATTGAGTCGAATGTGGTGTCGCCGCAACCGTTCGAAGGTCTCCCGCAGGTCGGTGATGTGGTCTTCTGGTCGCCTTGACTTGACAAGCATGTCGTCGACGTAGACTTCCAGGTTCCTCCCGATTTGGGAGCTAAAAACCTTGTTGACCATTCTCTGGTAGGTGGCCCCTGCGTTCTTCAAGCCAAAGGGCATCTTCTTGTAGCAGTAGGTTCCCCGGTCCGTCGTGAAGGCTGTCATTTCTTCGTCCCGGGGGTCCATCTGGGCTTGATTATACCCTGAGTAAGCGTCCATGAAGCTAAGCATCTCGTACCCCGAGGCGTTGTCCACCAGGTGGTCGATGCGCGGCAGGGGGTAGCTGTCCTTGGGACAGGCTTTGTTGAGGTCACTGAAGTCCACGCACATTCGCCACTTCCCGTTGGGCTTCTTGACCATCACCACGTTCGACAGCCACTCTGGGTACCAGACCTCTCGTATGAAGCCGGCATCAAGGAGACGCTCCACTTCCTCAGAGGCTGCCTTCATCTTCTCGCCGCCCAGGTTACGCTTCTTCTGCCTGACCGGCTTGAAGTTGGGGTCGGCGTTGATCTGGTGGACGATCACCTGGGGGTCCACGCCGGGCATGTCCTCCGGTGACCAAGCAAAGATGTCCAGGTTCGCCTCCAGGCATACGATTAGCTGATCCCTCAGGTCCTGGCTCAGCCCTCTCCCGATCGAGACGAACCGGCCCTCAATGTCCGTGACCGGGATCTGCTCTTGTTCTTCCGCGGGAGCGGGCCTCGGCCCGCTCCTTAAGTCGAGCGCGGCCATCCGGTCGGCCAGACGATCTTCGGGGCCTTCCTCCGCCAGTTGATAGCAGGTATTTGGTCTCCCCGCATCGCCTTCGACTTGCCCCATCCCCCCGGGCGTTCGGAACTTGATTGTCTGGTGGAGGGTCGAGATTACCGCGCCGACGGCGTTGAGTAGGGTTCGGCCGATGATCCCATTGTATTCCGACCCGATCCCCAATACGATGAATTCCACCGCCAGGGTCACCGAGTCTGGCGTGTCTCCGAGCGTCACCGGGAGATGGATCGTGCCGATGATGGGGGTGGAGTGACCCGTGAATCCCACCACGGGACCCGAGCGAGGTCGTAAGTCTTCTTTCCGCCGCCCCATCTTTTCCAGGGTGGACATGAAGAGGACGTCGTAGGAGCTGCCGGTGTCGACAAGCAGTCGTCGTACCATGGTAGTGTCTATGATCATCGACACCACCAAAGCTACGTCCGAGCTGCGCGCCGTTACAGCTGCACTCGGCCTCCCGACCGATGGGGGCGGGGAGGGTTCCCCAGCCCTTTCCTCATGATCCTCCTCGCGTCGGGCCCGTGCCCATTCTTGCCAACGATGGCGGGCCCTGTCGCTTCGCGTCAGGGCCTTGCTCTCCTTTCGTCGTGACGGGTGAGATCGCGTCATTGCAGGTGTGGTTTTCTTCGTGGGACAGTTCGTTCCCACAGACGGCGCCAGATGTTTCAGAGTGTTTTCTCACTACAAAGCGTTGACCGTGGATAACCCGGTCAACGTGGTCAAGGGGCCCGCTTGGGTCCCTCGGGTGAGTCGAGTTGGTGTAGTCGAGGCTTGAGTCGGATCCGCTGACGACGTGGAGCGCGTCGGCAGGATCGAATCGAGTCCCTCGGCCGTTGGCAGGGCGAGGGGTAGCCTCGGCCTGGGTCGAGACGCTCGGTCGGTTGCGCTCGGCCTCGGCGGATGGACGACGAGGGGAAGCCTCAATCGTCCAGCTGGTTGCGTAGTCGGCGAGGGGCGGAGGGGAAGCCTCGGCCCGTGGATCTGATGCCCTCCTGCGTAGACGAGAACACTCGTCAGGGGGGCCGGACCTAGGTTCCGGCCAAAACCCCTCAGATGCCTAAGTCAGACAGAGATCTGAAAGAGGTGGCCCGGCGGAGACGGTAAGACTCGAGAGGAGATCGGTACGGCGTCTCACGGCGTGAGCGGGGGAGGAAGGAGGAGAAATGGGGGAGCTAGGTCGTTGATGGAGTACCTTAGGCTTTCAATACCTGAGATGCGGTCCCTTGTCCTGTTGTCCTCCTAGCCCCTTTATAGACCTTCGCCGTGATTGCCCCCGATCCACACCGCTCGTCCGCCCCTAATCGTGCCCCCTCAATCCGCCCCCCCGTCGCCACTCCCTGTGCTACGCCTGCATCTCCCATAACTGCCATTAAGTGGTAATGGGATCGAGGGAGCGGTTATCGCAGGAGTGGGTGAGTGACCCGTGTGCTACCGGGGCCGGGTCGGATCGACATCGGGGGAGTCCCCCCTAGGGCCTTATCGAATGGGTCTGAGCGCGCAGATGGGCTCTTGACCGGAGGTCGGGTTTCTGGGCTCGTGTCCTTCGGGCCTCGGCCAAATAGGCGTAACAAGCTGGAAGAAGAAAATGGATCGAGGAAAAGCCAAAGAAGAAGACCTTAGCATTTAGAGCAAATGAAGAGAGCTCAGATTCGGAATACTCCGAAGGAGACGAAAAGGAAATCACATTCATAACATGAAAATTCAAAAAATTTCTTCGAGATAAGTTCGTAAAACGTAAATCTCGTTCCACTAACGATATTATTATTATTGGATGTAATAAACAAGGACATGTCCGGAGAGATGGCTCATTGGAGAAAAATCATAATCAAGGAAAAGGCAAAGAGAAGAAGAAAGATCGAATACGAAGACAAAAAGACAAAAAGTTTGCAAAGCCAAAGAAAAAGGCGTTTGTAGCCATTGATTAAAGTAACGTGGCGAGTTCTGATGAATCGTTAACTTCATCCGACGAGGAAGAATTAAGAGGAGAACATACGTTCATGTGCTTTATGGCGTCAATGGTAAACAATTCTAAACCATCTTCGATCAGTTTAGTGACGATGACTTACTTAGTAGTAGTGATAGCGATGATGAAAAAGATAATGATTATGAATTTGATATTAAGGGTGCATATAATGAATTATGTAAAGTTGAGAAGCTTATTAGAGAGCATCACAAATTGAATAAGAAATTTAAGACTTGCACCAAGAGAAAAGAAGAGCCTGAGAAAGAAAATGAAGATTTGATCAAGAAGAACAAATCACTATTGGAAAAGGTCAATGGAATGAAAATTAGAATAAAGGACCAATATGATATTGTAACCACCACAAAAAGAAAGTTTGATGATTTATTAAAAATTGTGGAGAAATTTAACAAAGGAAAATGAAAGCTTGATGATTTAATTGATACACAAAAGGCTTCAGGGAGTAGTACCGGCTAAGGATATAAAAAATCCAACCCTAAGCATATAGAAAACATACTAGGAATGTACACATGAAAAACAGGTACATCAAAATGTGGATTCCCAAGAACGGTATGAGCAAGATGAAGGAAATCTATGTGAATGAATTTTTCGTAAAGTTCATTTAAACAAAAATTATACGTATATTTATGAAGAAAGTACACAACGTTATTAGGTTTGGCGTCTATCAAAATGAGATGTAGTCTCATCTAATCCGTGGACATAAAAGAAAAGGGGTACCAAAATTTTGTTTTTGAGGTACCAACGAATACGACGATTAGCAAAATATTGTGTCTCTCAAAATTCGCTTGCATACAAATTGGAGAGAAGACGAAAAAGGAAAAAACATAATGAGTAAATTATTTTAAATTAATTTAAAATAAGGTAAAATACTGAAAATTATTTTTCTGCAGTAGAATTATGTTTTGATTACTGTAACGGTCGGTACCCACTTTACGTTATACGGCTGTGCTGATAGCAATTTCGGGTACCTGATTGGTTTTGTTGCTTTGTGTGTGAGTCGTGTCATTGAGTCGTTAGGGCCGTAGCACCTTGGTTGCATCCTTAGCAAGCCAACCCCCGACGTGTGCCCAACTTGGGATTCCTACCGCCTTTGGACCCCGTATTCTTTATACGCTTTACGTGCATGTAGTCTTGTTCGTGCACGTATTTATTTTAGACCTTATCTGTAACCGAAACCTATAGTGTGATATGCCGTTGTGACCCTCTCGAAGAATATTAAATTGTGGAATAAATTTGGAACGTCATTTCACGGGTCGTTCTCCCACAATTTGACTTTGTTCGAAGAGGCGTCACGATTTTCACTTTTGTCGCGAGGCCTTTTTATTTTTAATTTCGTTTCTCGTCATCGAAATTATGAACCGTCTTCTCTGTCTTCTTTCTCTCGTCGTCCCGGTCACCCCAGTATTTATTTTACAATTTTCGGACTTCGTTTGACCTACTTTCACTTTTTGGCCCAACCCATTGTATTTTTAGCCCTAAGTTTCATTGTATTATATCCCTAATATATTCTTAATAATAATAATTCTCCTTAATTCTTGACTTAGTCTTTGTTAAACCCCCTTGAGCCGCACACACCTGGTAGGAGAGAGAGAGAGGTAGTGATTGGGGTTTTAATAGTTTTTATAACAAATTTCTATTCAAATAAACAAAAACCCTAGTCCTATAAGCCTATCCCATGTTCACAGCCTACCACCCCTACAACACGTGAGCCTCCTCTATTTAAATTAAACCTATTCTTAGGTTTTTCATAGCTACTCACGCAACGCCGCCACCCACATACATTTTTCACGCGAAACCCTCAAGCTCCGAGCACCGTTCACCGTTATCCGGCCCTAGTCATCGTCGTCGATCAGCCTTCACGCTTGCCCCGACTTCCTCCTCGCCACAGGCCGTCGTATCCTCGCAGTGACACGCCAGAATCCGCCCGTGAAGCATCAGTAGCCCGCAAACACCCCGCAACCGCCGCTTCTTCGCGTTCTTCAGCCAAAGCCCGCCGTCGACGACCCCTCTCCTCACCCCCGACAACTCTCCTCCCTCCCATGTCGCCGCAGGTCGCCGTGATCCGCCGCTAGGTCGCTGAAAACCGCCCCGTGACCGTGTTTTTCCGCACATCAGCCGCTGTACACCGCCGCCGCGCGTTGCACCACCACAGGCCGCCGCTCCCCTCCGCCGTGGGTCCCCTCTGACGACCCCTACGCCATTGCTTCATCCCCCTGGCCGTGCACGTCTGAAACAGCGAGAACGTCGCTGTTTCGCGTGTATTTCAACGTGTCGACGTGTCGTGGAGATCTCACCGTACCCCTTCACTGTTGGAGACTTCCGGCAGCCCCCTACTGCTCCTAGGGGTGTTTTCCGATGTCACGAATGTCTCCTACGACGCTCAACGTCGTAGGCCTTGCGTGCGTCAAACCGTTCGTTCCGGTTAGTTGATACGGCTTCCCGGAAGCCGTAGAAACGCCTACCGGCACCCTACTCGCTGTTGGAATCTTGATTTGCTGATCTGGACGCTGCCCATTTGCTTTTCTGGGATGTTGAAATTTGTTATGGACATTCTAAGATTGTTTATTTTATGTCTCTTTCTTTATTATTATTTTTGTTCCGTATCGCACTTGCAGGGACCTCTACTTTGTTTAAATCGAGATGCTTTACAGACTGGAGCCTCACAGCTGCAAGTCTGAGCGGACCTCATCACGCCTCGCCTCCATTTTAGGGAAGCGGGTCGTGACAGGTTTTGTTGGTGGCCCATGCAGGTCCTCTTGCAACTGCGAATTATTGGAACAACGATAATAATTATAGAATGTCCATTAAATAAATTAAAACATCCAAGTCTCAAGCTTTGATTCTAATTTTTATTGTTTTCTATGTCTTAGGTGGCTGGTAGACGTGTTGCCCGAACATCTGACTCAGCTTAGTAGGGAATTCATTAGATTAGGACTATAGTAAAACTTAGCTAGACGTCTGTGCTTGCTAGTTAGAGGTCCCTGATTGTTAGCTAGACACATTGTTAGAAACTGTTATAATCATCTTAGGAGTTACCTTAGTGGTTCCTGTCTAGCTCTGACCATGATAGACTTCTAGAATTCCTCTAGTCGTTCGCCTGGATTCAACGATTTCGGGCCAAGTTGAACGTAATTCATTACAGTCTAGTTCCTTAGAAAGTCTTAGCACTTAGTTTCCTAATCTTCAGTTGGTCGACCGTAGGAGTTTCCCGTATAATTTCCTGAGTCATATCCTAGGCGTGTTTACGTTTCGATCATGCGACCATATTCCTTGCCCTCGATTCACGAGATCGCCTCATGACGATCGTCGATAATTTTCGAATCTTTTCGTTACAAATCTTTAATCTTCTGAAAGTATTTTTGATATTCCTCATTCGCTGAGTTCAAACCCATTCGAATACTTTTAATATATTTACTTAGACTTCGTACTCTTCCGTTGACCTAAATTCATTTTTATTGAATTTCGAAACTTTTGTCGAGATTTTGATTACTATTTTATGATATTTTTCCAGCCTATACTTTTCACACCTATATAAATACCTTGTCCTTTCATATACTAATTTTATTATGAACCGTACTTCTATTTTCCTAAATCGATTTATAATTTTCTTTTCTTACTTATGCCATTGAAAATTATTCGGGTAACTCATCGCGCTTACCTCTAATATATTTTTCTAAGTTACATGAGACTTCAGCATTCAGCGTGGCGATTTTATACTCATCATTTTCCTACTTCAAATTTTTGTAAAATACTACCTTCATTTAAATTTACCTTCAATTGTAAAACAATCCATTCACCTCCATACTCATTATTCTGCGTCTAATTCTTACGTCGTGATTTAACCTTCATGTTACCCTTCTACGTTTTATAAGGATGTTGTCAGATTCTTATTTTATAACTTACATTTTAGTATATTCTTACTTCGTATTTTATCTCTTTCTTCCTTACTTGATTATTCTGAGTTATATATTTTGTTCCACCCAACCAAGCCTTTCCCTTGTATGTCGCGTCACCCGAACCCGTTCATCCCGATCTTGTTTCATTTCAATTTCGATTTCGGTTTCATCACTATTGTTTAGTTATCACATTAGTGCTTGCTGTTGCCTACGTTAACCTTGGTGTAGTATAGTGGACCAATTAGTATAGATTGTGATGTCGTGGTAGTGCATGTAATTACTTGGTATATATGAAGTTGTATGTGTGTTAGTATTTATATGTATGTGTGTGGATAGCTAAACCACTCTGGGGATGTCTGTGTATATGAGGATTAGTGTTAGAATGTCTACTGGGGGTCTATGTAGTTAGAGATAATGATTAATTGTTGAAATAATATGTTGGTAAAGTTAGGTGTATATTAGGTATAATGATACTAGGGTACCTATAGTTACACGTGCATGCCTATTATTTGATCTATATGTTAGTACGTGTGGGCGTGTGCTCGTGCGTAGGTATGTGCTTACTATATGAATATGAGCGATATACGTACGGTAATAGGGTTATAAAATTTTTTTGGTATTGTTTGCCTTTGCGGAATGTTGTGTGTGTGCGTGTATACCTCGAGGTATACACGATTATTGCATGTCTTAACTATGTATGGATAAGTAGATGTGTTGGTATACTAGTTATAAGTAGAAGGATATGGTGTGAATATATGTGTTACATGTGTGTGACTATACTGTGAATGCATGTATTAAGGAGAGTATTATAATTATATGAGTGCAGATGTCTGTGATATTATATAAAGTGATTGAACTATGTGGGTGTTACCTGACTAGATATTAAGTGTGATTGACATTATGGTATGTATATAGTTATATTGGTAGGTGTGTATACATTGGGGTGGTATTGGTATAGGTATAGATACCGTGTTACGTATATAGAGTATTCTGATATGTGTTTTGAGTCTCACTCAAGCTTGAGTGGGTATACTCTAAGTATATTGTTACATATGTATGTGGTTTGCGTGTAGTACCATGAATATAGCGTTGGATGGTGTATGTATAGTGATAGGATTGTTTGTTCCTGGTTGTGTTACGCACATGATTGTGGGTCGCTATACCAGTATATAGTTATAGGTGTTAGTCTTGTAGTATAGTTATTTACTAAGGACTTGCCTGTGTGAACGTATGTGTGCAAGCTAAACTAGGTGTGTAGATGTGCTGAGTATATAGTGGTATGATTGGTATATATGAATGAAATGTTAGCGTGTGTGTATGTGCACCATGCATGGGTAAGTATGTGCTTAGTTATAGGTATTGGTGACTATGGTATGTGTGGCACGTTGTGAATATAGTCATAGGACCGTATGTGATGTGAATATATGGTGAAATATTTGCATACATTTGAATGACTAAATAATTGTGAAATTATAGTAGTGGTAAGTGTATCTTAGATATAATTACATGATTTAACATTGAGTGGTGTGGTTACTTGTGTTGATATGGTTGGAATTGGATGTATAGTAGGAGATATAGGGAGTAGTGTATCCTTATTATTTTGTTCATGAGTAGTTATCTGAATGTGGAGTATTACGATTGCATTTGCTGGTGTGTACTATTTAATTGGTATGAGTATGTGCACCATGGTAAATAAGTGTTTAATAGTTATATAAGGATGTACGTAACTATATGAATGATTGAAATATGTGTATGAATTTGACTGGCTATGATAGGTGTAAGTGTGTAATGTGCATGAACATATACATGTTAGTAGAGTTATTGTTTGACTACCTAGTGCATATATAAGCACTTGTAATGACTATACCTGGTTGATTTATAGTGTGATGTGATTGGGATAGCTACTAGTCTGGTTAGAGTAATATTTATAGTTAGAAAGTCCGAGGACGGACTTTATTCTAAGGTGGGTAGGATGTAACGGCCGGTACCCACTTTACGTTATAAGGCTGTGCGGATAGCAATTTCGGGTACCTGATTGGTTTTGTTGCTTTGTGTGTGAGTCGTGTCATTGAGTCGTTAGGGCCGTAGCACCTTGGTTGCATCCTTAGCAAGCCAACCCCCGACGTGTGCCCAACTTGGGATTACTGCCGCCTTTGGACCCCGTATCCTTTATACGCTTTACGTGCACGTAGTCTTATTCATGCACGTATTTATTTTAGACCTTGTCCGTAACTGAACCCTACAGAGTGATATGCCGTTGTAACCCTCTCGAAGAATATTAAATTGTGGAATAAATTTGGAATGTCATTTCACGGGTCGTTCTCCCACAATTTGACTTTGTTCGAAGAGGCGTCACGATTTTCACTTTTGTCGCGATCTCTTTTTATTTTTAATTTTGTTTCTCGTCGTCGAAATTGTGAACCGTCTTCTCTGTTTTCTTTCTCTCGTCGTCCCGGTCACCCCAGTATTTATTTCACGATTTTCGGACTTCGTTTGACCTACTTTCACTTTTTGGCCCAACCCATTGTATTTTTAGCCCTAAGTTTCATTGTATTATATCCCTAATATATTCTTAATAATAATAATTCTCCTTAATTCTTGACTTAGTCTTTGTTAAACCCCCTTGAGCCACACACACCTGGTAGGAGAGAGAGAGAGAGGGGTAGTGATTGGGTTTTTAATAGTTTTTATAACAATTTTCTATTCAAATAAACAAAAACCCTAGTCCTATAAGCCTATCCCACGTTCACAGCCTTCCACCCCTACAACACGTGAGCCTCCTCTATTTAAATTAAACCTAGGCTTAGGTTTTTCACAGCTACTCACGCAACGCGGCCACCCCCATACATTTTTCACGCGAAACCCTCAAGCTCCGAGCGCCTTTCACCGTTATCCGGCCCTAGTCGCCGTCGTCGATCAGCCTTCACCCTTGCCCCGACTTCCTTCTCGTCGCAGGCCGTTGTATCCTCATCGTGACATGCCGAAATCCGCCCGTGAAGCATCAGTAGCCCGTAAACACCCCGCAACCGTCGCTTCTATGCGTTCTCCGGCCAAAGCCCGCCGCCGACGACCCCTCTCCTCACCCCCGACCACTCTCCTCCCTCCCACGTCGCCGCAGGTCACCGTGATCCGCCGCTAGGTCGCCGGAAACCGCCCCGTGGCCGTGTTTTTCCGCACAGCAACCGTTGTACGCCGCCGCTGCACGCTGCGTCGCCGCAGGCCACCGCTCCCCTCCGCCGTGGGTCCCCTCTGACTCCCCCTACGCCGTTGCTTCATCCCCCTGGACGTGCACGTCTGAAACAGCGAGAACGTCGCTGTTTCACGTGTATTTCAACGTGTCGACGTGTCGCAGAGATCTCACCGTACCCTCTCGCTATTGGAGACTTCCGGCAGCCCCTACTGCTCCTAGGGGTGTTTTCCGACGTCACGAACGTCTCCTACGACGCTCAACGTCGTAGGCCTTGCGTGCGTCAAACTGTTCGTTCCGGTTAGTTGATATGGTTTCCCAGAAGCCGTAGAAACGCCTACCAGCACCCTAATCGCTGTTGGAATCTTGATTCGTTGATCTGGACGCTGCCCGAGAATTGGTGAGCGTGGAATCTTAATTGGAATCTGGACTAGGAGCACGATCTTTTATTCCAACCCCTGGCGTCGCTACCCGAGGCCAGTGTAGCTTTCGTGTTGTGTTGAGGTAATGTTCTGAACACTTAGGACCCCCAACCCATCTATGTTAATCAAGATAAAAATAGGTAATTTTAGTGTCTGGTAATTCACTAATAAAGATAACTTAATTTGGGACTGTAGGCTGGAGGATCTGAGCACATAGGTAGACTGGACCGGTTGGACGATAATTGCAGAATGGTTATTTTCAGGCAAGTGAAACTTGCCAGATCTTTTTTCGGTCGTGCTTTAGGCCATTTCTTGCTTTAGGCGTAAAAGAGACTAGGCGATGAAATGATACTCGCCTAGACGCAATTTTAAGATCTAGCTTGACAACGAAGCTAGATCTGTCACCCTGCCATGTCATTCATGCATATCTGCCTGTCACGTTTAATTTTTGTATCTGCATGCTCTTACTTATACTCTGCCTGCCATGTTTAAATTCCTTATCTGTACGCATTTAAACTACAACTTTCCATGCCATGTCATCCATGTTTGAGTGTTACATTCGTAGCACACGCTACTATACTTGTACATCCTTGTTCAGGCTAGGCACCTGCGTTGCAGGCACAACCCTATGCCAATACACTTCCTGGCTCGTGATCCAGAAGCGGGCTACATGTGTCGGTCAAAAGCCAATGCCCGATACACGTGGAAGGGTAGGGATAAGCGATCACTTGAGTGTAGGAGTTGGCCCGTACAGCCACTCTAGCCAAAAGACGTAATCTTTGAGCACGACGTGTTTACTTGACTTGTTAAATCCATGTGATTGTTTAGTAGCTTCGCTACACATGCCTTGATGTACTTGTGCCTTGTTAAACTTGCTGCCATGTCATACTTGTCGCATTTATTTAATTGTTGCATCCATTCAGTAAAATGCCATGTCATCGCACTTTTTAGAACTGCTAGGTTGCTTTACATTCCTTTTAGTTTCCTTGCACAAAGTCTTTGTAGACTTTACTGACATGCGCCCTCGTCTCTTTGGGTGTCGCATGTTAGTTGCTGAGCCAGAGTCCGTTGCTGAGGACGAGGAGTTCGTGGACATTGAGCTTGGGTCCATAGCTGACGTGGAGTACGAGGACACTGGCGACCATTCGTAGAGTTTTCCTTCGTCATTACCTTTGCTTAGTCTGTTGTTAGGTTGTTGGTGAGTAGCACCTTTCTTTCTGTATGTTGTTTACGTTTGTTGGCCATGCTGGGGCCTTTTAGACTCTTTTCTTTTAGCCTGGTGGCTTTTTTGGGATGTTGAAATTTGTTATGGACATTCTGAGATTGGTTATTTTATGTCTCTTTCTTTATTATTATTTTTGTTCCGTATCACACTTGCAGGGACCTCTACTTGGTTAAAATCCAGACGCTTTACAGACTGGAGCCTCACAGCTCCAAGTTTGAGCGGACCTCATCACGCATCGCCTCAATTTTAGGGAAGCGGGTCGTGACAATTACATGTTAATATTAGTAAGTTTGGCATATTATTACAAAAGAAAGAAATCAATTTTTAATCAAACTGCCAGATAGTCGACCATCCTGGAAATAGCCGACTATTTGGAGGTATTTTTCTATATCCAATTGAAGCTGACTAATGGGTTTATGTTTTCGGGTTTTGGGATTCTTATTGGGTTTTTACCACATCTATTCACACATACCCATTAAGAGAAGTGATCTACACCCTTGAGTATGATCATATGGTTAAGTTTTCTTAGAGTGACAGTAAAACCCTAGATTTCACCCCTCTTTCACCATATCACACCCATAGCCGACTATTGCCCTCTCTCCCACCCACATCATGAAATTTTCAGAAATTCTCAAAGATCTCAAGGCTTTTGGTGAAGGATTCTTCAAGGAAGTCACCATCAACATCGTAGGTATACTTCTTATACTCTCAAATCTCATCTTTCTATTTCATATCCATCACTAGAACCATTGTTAAGGGAACTTCCATAAAAAAGAAGTGAATGGAAGCTTCATCATCTTCCCAACCATTTTCAGAAAGGAAAATCATCACCCCCTACCTCCTTAAGCCCGATCTTCTGGCCACCTTTGACTTGAATTCCCAAAGAACCATCCTCTAAGAGAGGTATGTTAAAATTGGAGACTTGGCTAAGTATGGTATTGATACCATATTCCAATTTCAATGCTTGACTGGCCTATTCTCACACAACAATAAATGCAATAATTTCCTAGGCTAATCAACTTATTTTACACAAATATGATCTTTAACATTGCAACCTCCAGTCGATCACCTAGGATCTCTACTAAGTTCCTTGATGCGAATATTGTACTTGATATGGAGAGTTTGGGTTTGAGACTTGGCATACCAACCACGGGGGCACTACTCCGTGAGATAGAAATGACCGATAAGAATGTCCTCGATCTCATGTATCGAGAATGCAAACATTACATGGCTAGCTTGCCCACCAATGGATTTTGATAATGTGCACAAGTGATATGAGTACTAACATATTTGTTTCAAGTGTGTATAGAATTATTTGATAGCCATGAAGCATTTAAATACATTGTTTAGTAAATCGAAGTACTTAGAGCCAAGATCAAAAGTCTACCAGTGAGTCATGAATGGAAGAATATGAAGGCTCCAACTTATAAAGCTTACGAACACTTAAGATCAAAGGAAAACAGCTCAAGACGAAGAATGAAGAACAAAAGCTTATGAAGTGTATGTTGGGGGATGTATGCCCTCAGTTCATTTGTATTGGATGCAAATGGATTTTATAAGTCGAAAAGAGTTTGCGATATAAGTTTAGAACAATAAAGACGTCGAAATTTTGTATATGATGCAAAAGGAGAATTAAATGTGTCGTAAAACATTTACATACATATTTAAACGCGTTGAAATGGTTACCTGGATGACGGGATCGTCCCGGTCTAAAAGCAGGTTCAAACTGCGTTAAAAACAGACACCAAACGTGCAAAATTGAGCCAAAATAGCGTCAGAAGGCCCATATATGGCATTGCGCATCGGGCCCGCTTCAGCGGGTTGCCCGACCCGGGCATGCACTCATGAGACAGGCGGGCACATGCCCGCTAAGGGGGGGCATGTGCCCACACCCGTCTATAGCAAGCGGGCGCGTGCCCGCTAAGGCGGGCGGGCGCCCGCGCCCGCCTATAGCAGGCGGGTCCTGCCCGCTGCACGCAGGCACGCGCCCGCGTGCTGTGCATGTGCCAACTGTTGCTGGTGCACGCTGACGTGTGGGGCCTACGTAGTGGGCCCCACAGCTAGGGTTGTGAACCCTAGGCTTGGCTGTTTTTGTGACGGCTTAGTTTTTTTACGAAAAACTGAGTTTGGCTATCTTTGGACACTCGTTTGAGGGGTCAAACGAGGTTGAAATTGAGTTCTGTTCGAACCTACGTATTCACCATTTAACCCTCTTTGATTTGATAGGTTGTATCACTTGTGAAGCCCAACGGTGAGGGTTGAAAAATTCACCAAAGTTTGGCCTTTTTGAAAGGCAAACTTTAATTAATTTTTTCTCCCAAATTTTTTAGTCCCACATCGGATATGGAGTAAAGGGGAGGGGTCATCCGCCTATATAAATAGGGGCCTACTCTCCTCTTTGAAACTCGTCCCAAGCTCCAGATATGAGTAGATCCATTAAATGTGAGCAAGCCCGGATCTAAGCTTAAATTAAATATTCTCTTTTCTCCCTAAATTTCTTCCTTGATCCTGTTCGGGCTCTAGAAAAGCTACGAAGGAGCTCGGATCGGATCTAAAGTCTTGACGGAAGATTCACTCAAGGTGAAATCTTCTTCGACGCGTGGTTGGCTCAGCGACAAGGGTGTTGCTCGCCTCGGGATGCAGTGCGGTTTGGGAAGCGGTTCGGCTCGGGATAAGGTGCGGCTCGTGACATGGTTCGGCTCGGGAGAAGCAGCGTGGGGCCAAAGAAATGCTGCTGAAAAGGACGCTTCATTTTCTACGGAAACGTAATAAAAGGTATGTAGTTTAAATAACGTGCGTTTATAAATTGCAACTGTTAGATAGATCTATCCTTAGGGTTTGGTCAGACCCAACCCCGGGATAGTAGAGATCTTGGCTAGGGTTTGTTCCCTTCAGGGCTTAACTTGAAATTGTTTTAAGTTAATTTTTCCGCTGCTTATTTGATAACTTCGTCCAACCGACTTAGGCCAGACGTCGTATTTATGGCCCCAAGGACTCAGAAAACCCATCAGTTGTATTAGAGATATGGTCTACATTGATCTATAGATTTGCATATTTATAAAATGTATGTGATACAACATGTTTCTCCTTGAGATGGAGGTTTTGATTTAAACTTTAAAAATGTCGTTTTTAATGCAACGTTTTTATTTTCGAAAATTGTTTTTGAAAAATAGATTTAATTTTATTTTAAAATTACGTCTTTAAAATTATGTGATAATTTTATTTTCGATGTAACTTAAACGTATGTGATAAATTTTAAGTTGCATGTTTAGCAAGAAATTTTATGAGATTAATTTTATTGCTTTGTTATGCCATGCTAAATTGTTTAGTTAATATTTTTAAATGGTTATTATAGTTAATTTTGATTATGTGATAATTTAAGAAAGACAATTAGGATAGCCATTAAAAACTTCCAGAAAAATTATGAGATAATTTTTGGACATGCTATGATTTAAAAATTATTACAAAAAATTGAATTCCTGTTTAGGGTAGCCCTCTCTAAATTATTATTTCAATTGTTCTAATAATAATTTCGAACAAGAGACTATGATTTAAATTGTTGCAACTTGAATTTTAAAATGCCTAATACATGATTAGGATATCACCTTAAAAATTCTTATAGTTGATAATGACATTAATAAAAGTTATTAACCAATCCTAATAATTTCGAAATTTAGGATTCAACTTGTTGATAGGATTAACTAGTTTTAATGAAGCCAATTCTAATCGTACGTGACACGTATGAATAATAAGTTTCCTTCAATGGACCATGATCCGGTCTAGTGTGTTTTGACTAGTGTTGAAGATCACCCTAGCTTGACTTGGGACAGTGATCCTGGCCTAGTCAAATCCTTGGTCTTGTTCTGCTAGATCGCAAGGATGCAAATTATGATTATGTGACATCGTCGATTCGATGTCGATTATATATAGTCAAGTACGTTAAAAATCTTCTTCAAGGTTAGCCGTAACCATCCTTGTTTTTGGATTTTGGGACTAAAAGACGCATGTCATAGTTGTTGAGTCTCCTCAAGCTGTGACATGGTCTCTTTTAGAAACCGACTCCATCATACATGAGATGTAGTCTGATATTAACCCAAACCGGTGCGTCAGGTCTCCTCGAGTATCTGTGTAAGTTAATATTAAACATGAAAACAAGGGTTCGACTAGACTAGTCATTATGGTTTGTTGAGTCTCCTCAAGAACATAAGTGACTAGGGGTAAAAACCAATAGGGAGTCACATGTGATGTGACTGATAATGAGATTATATACCAACTACAGAGTTGATCAACTTGTTGCATCTCCTCAAGGTTGTGAAGCTCAGGGTGGTTGGGTCCCTATCCCATTAAATAACAATATTCGTTCACCTATATGGCTAAAGATGATCGCAGAAATAGTGGGAGGATATAGTTGAATAAAAACCATTTTAACTTTATTTAAAAATCATGAACATATTCTATACTAGGGTATTCTATGTTTTACCAAAGTGGAATCCAAAAATTATAATATAATATCCTTAAAAGAATTAAGTCAACTGGACAAAATGATTAGTTAAGGAATATTTGAGAAACCAAACTATATTCTCATTGATATTAAAATGTCCTTCCAAGTATTGAGTTAAGGACAAAGATTTCCTTAAGCTCAAAAATCTAACACAATAAAAGCACGCTACTTAACACTTGCCTATATGAACATGTACATCTTAAACATATTGATGTTCAAAGCGGTTTCTCCAAATGACTTGTTAAGTCTCCTCAAGGTTGTATGGAAAACAGTTTCAATCTGTAAGCCTTGAAACTTCGATCAAACTGTTTGACTTGAAGATGAGTGTAAGAGCGGCACAAGACAAGGTATCCATATTTGATCTTGAGACGAGGAACTTGTTGAGTCTCCTCAAGGTTGTAATGCTCAAGTGTTTAGATGCATGTGATGCTTGCATAGCTAATATTTATGTTAGGATATGAAATGTCTGAATATGATTTAGACAGGAGAAGGCATTAAGGAAAATTCTTTGAGAAAGAATATTTGGTTAATCATAAGAGAAAAAGGCATTAGTAGGAAGAACTTAAAACACTACTAAAAATGGCTTTTGCCAACGTTTTTTTCAACATTTCCCGGTGTTTTTGAAGTGCTGGCAAATGTTTTCCCGGCGTTTTACCAAACACTGCAAAAACGTTGGGAAAAGAGGGCGTTGCTAAATGTTTTCTCGGCGTTTTCTTGAAACGTTGGGAAATGCACACTTTTGCCAGCGTTTTCATGAAACGTTGGAAAATGCCAAGACATTTCCCGGCGTTTTATTGAAACATTGGGAAATGTCCAAGACATTCCCCAACGTTTGCTTGAAACGTTGGGAAATCTCATGACATTCCCCGACGTTTTCTTGAAACACTGGGAAATGCCCAAGACATTTCCCAGCGTTTTATTGAAACGTTGGGAAATGTCTAAGACATTCCCTGATGTTTGCTTGAAACGTTGAGAAATACCAAGACATTTTCAGGCGTTTTCTTGAAACGTTGGGAAATGCCAAGACATTCCCCGGCGTTTGCTTGAAGCGTTGGGAAAAGTCTAAGACATTCAACGGTGTTTGCTTGAAACGTTAGGAAAAGTTTAATTAAATACAATTGTATTTTAATAAAAGGTCACTACATAGAAATCAAAGAGTTAAACGCTCATACATGCAACAGCTTAGTTTCTTTGTGTAATTCCATATGAATAGATGAAATAACAATAGAACAAAATAAATGTAATTTTCTATTCTCCTCACCAACAAGTAAGAGTAAAACATGATCATCAAACCTTACAAGTTTGAAAAAAGGAACCCAGAAAAATACTCGATAAGCTAAATATTGTTTTGTACAAATAAAGCCCTAAAAGTTTAAATGCTTCTAAAAACATCAACAATTACAGGACAATTATGTTGAGTAGACCACATTTGCTGAACAATTCTACAGTTACAATGCAAAGCCAAAGTTTTCGAAAAGAGAGCAAAGATCGCAATATCTGTCTTCGCTCCAAGTATTTGGCTCAAAGTCCTTATGCACTTAATTGCAGTCACATATGGCCTCGAAGTTACATATATTCTCCATCGTACTTAATGGTAGACTTGAATATCCCCATACTAACCATGCCTCAGGTTCTCATCGTACCAAATCTTCTCTTCCTGCAATCCAAACATTGAATAAATTTTTCGTTTAACGGGAAAATTTGCATCAAACAAAGATTAGAATTATTACCCTTCAATCATGCAAAACCAAGTTATCATCACTGAAATCAATTGAAACAGAAATGAAAATCGAAAAATAAAATATACATCCTAAATATAAATTAAAAATAGAATAAATGCTGAAATTAGGTGGGCATCAGATCATATATAAAATAAATATGCTTGAATTGAAAAGATTCAATAGAAGAACATATATTGAACAAGCATCTAAATCGCCTAGAAATTAAGTTTGATCATAATTATAGGAAACTGAACTAGAATCAAGTATTCAACATGGTAGGTTAACATTGCAACATCTAATTATACAATCTTTGCATTGAAAGATTACATATACGATTATACAATCGTAGAATCATGGATGCCACCAAGTTAACGTATGCTTGGAAAATTCTCATGCAAAAATTCATAGGTCCTTCAAAGGTAATCTCTATCGAGCTACAATCTTTATAGAGATATGTTACTAATTTAGAGATGAAAGAAAATAAATCAGTTAAAGAATTTTTGATAGAGTTACCATCATTATGAATCAAATTAGAAGGTATGTGGACAATATAGAAGATAAAAAGAACGTTGAAAAGACAGTAAAATTTTGCAGATTTCATGCCTAAAAGCAAGCACTCAATCTCGCTATCTCTAAGGCCAAAACGGATGCAGAATTCCTTTTTATACGATCAACTCTTTTGATCTCATCTAATTTCTACGATGTGATCCTTTCACAGCTATTGGTTGGGTGTAGTAATCTCATCCTTGCCCATTCCCTAAACACCAAGTGTCATGTGAGTGACTAAGTCTTTCAAATTTACTTAACATTCAATCTCAGAAACTAAATACGCCATATATGTGCTCAAGTAGAAACTTACAGACAATGTTTGAGAAAGGAAAATTTTTTATTAAACGTCATATACTTTATTTCAGCTACTAAATCCCTAAAACCTTGATAGAGGATATGATATGAAATTTTTTTAGCTATAGGCATTGTTAAGAAATCAGCAAGAATTTATTTAGTTGGTACATGTTTTACAACTACTTCCTCTTCTCGGTTCATAATGAAGTGATATTTGATTGCTCTATGTTGGGTTTGCTTGTGGAACTTTTGATTCCTTGAGTAATCTATTGATCTAGTGTTGTTATAGTACAAAGTAATCGTACGATCGATTTTCGATACTACTTTGAGATTTATCAAAAACCTTCAGATCCCAAGAACATGCTATGTTACTACTACACTAGCCACATATTCTATTTCCACAGTCAACAAGGTTACCTTTATTTTTTTCTTGATGGACCACCATGTATGAGATGGCCTTGCCACCTCGCAATAACACATAGGCGAAAGTTGACTTGCGTTGATCAAGCTTTCATGCCTAATTAGCATCAATGTACCCTCAAAGTTAAAAGTCCACCTCTTCATAGCAACATGCTACATCAGTAGTTCCTTTAAGGATCAAAACACTCTTGATATCCATCCCAATGTTTATATTTCGGGTCCTTTTGAAATCTGCTCAGTAGTCCAGTCACATAAGCCAATTAAGTTTGGGTGTAAGTCATGATACACATTAAACTACGGTTAACAAAGTCTCATAGGCCTTGGTCACTGACTGAAGAGAATTGTAGTATTTGGATAAATGTTGAAAAATTCGTTTAACAAAGTCATTATATAAATCCGTATTAAATCAAAAACTACATGCACCAGTGTAATAAGTCATTGGAAGTGAACAAAGCAAAAATGAGCAGTTTAATGAAGAATTGGGATAAGCACAGATTGAGATAGAGAAGGCAAGTTAAGGTATGGAGGAGGAGATTCTGGCAAAAATAGAATGCAGATGTAGCCACGATGAAAAAAGCAACAATGAGCAGTTTAATGAAGAAAAAATTGATATAGCAAAGGTTTCTAATGTTTAGTAGCGCGCGTGCATGCAATCAAACCGAACACCAATTTTACCAGCAGAAGTCTTGTACAAGTTACTTCTTCAATCTTTATCGTCATAGTTCATCATTATATGTACTACAGATGCATATAACCGTGCCCAATTTGATACCCTAAATTCTTTTCCATGTTTGTCTTTTTTACCATTAGCAAGATGTTCCCTTAAAGTCTACTAGCATAGTGAATTTCATTAGTCTATAAGTAAAGCTAACTGAAGTATTTACAGAAAATAATATCCCCCCATAAATTAAGACTATAACCCACTTATCATCACATAAACTTGATAACCCAGTAAAAAATGTGTATAGCCGCACGACGTACCAGTTCTTTGACATTCGCTTCTGTTGCCTCGTTGGCTGCTCCGGATACTAAAAACTTTCCAAAATACATTACAATATTCAGAATTGCTGCAAATGTGGAAATATATGCGAACATTCAAAAGCTGACATATCACCATTGAGGCAAATGAACAAACACCTGAGCTGCAATCATGTGAAGAAGAGACCTAGTGCCCCTTCCGAGCTACTCTTTCGTCAAAGGAGCCACAGACTTCTCATTAGCATATCAAAAGAAGACGAAAAATTTAAACGCGAATGGAAATGTAAATTTAGATAATCAACTGTACCCGCTCACTCATCGGAATCTATCTGCAATATGGCATTAAAAAAAGACAATCAAAAGCTTTAAGATATAGAGAAAAAATAGACATGCCGACGACATGAGCGAGTGTCTTGACGTAGGAATTGATGATCTCGTCGCGAGTGAGCTGAGGCTCAGGTGGCTCCATGATGACGAGCAAGTACTCGAAGTCGCATCCATCGAGGAAGATCGTCTCCTTCGGCGGCCGATTGCTCCAATTAGGCGATGGATCATTGAGGGAAGAGGTTGTCGGGCGAGACGATAACGATCAGAGGCCCCGCCGCTGACAGAGGCAGACACGGACCGGCGAAGGAAGCCTTCTCCAGCAGAGACGATGGGGATGAGGCGGAGGATGGAGGAGGGTCGAGAGGCGGCGAGGAAAGGAGAGAGCTTGGAGACTAGGGTTCGAGTAGACATGGTCGAAGAGATAAGGAATGAGCGTTGATGAATGGTTGGATTTGAATAAAATGGACGGGTGATATTGTGTATATGACTAGCATGCAGATCGATCCTTCATGGACGCTTTTTATTTATGAAAATGCCACGCAGATCGGCCCTATGGATGTTCACAAAGTTGTGCGAATCTTGACGGGGAGATATCATTTATTTACATTTATTTACGAGTTTGCCATTATAAATTTACAGCATTTCCCAACGTTTTAAAAAAACACTGGGAAAAGCCCAGCATTTGCCAGTGTTTTTTGGAAAGCGCTAGCAAAAGTCTAACATTTTAAAACGTTTTAAAAAAGAGTCGGGAAAAGTCCAGCATTTGCTGGCGTTTTTTGGAAAGCGCTGGCAAAAGTCCAGCATTTCCCAACGTTTTAAAAAAGCGTCGGAAAAAGTCCAGCATTTGCCTGTGTTTTTCGAAAAGCGCCAGGAAAAACCCAACATTTACCAACGTTCTTATAAACGCTGGTAAAAGTCTAGCATTTGTCGGCGTTCTTATAAACGCCGGTAAATGTCGAAATACCAATAGACATTTGCCACCATTTCTTTAAAACGTTGGCATAAAAACGTTGGCAACAGCCATTTTTTGTAGTGAAAGGGACATGTTTGATGTCTAAAATTTCAGAATACAAAGATAGTCTCACATATTGGCTAATGAACAAAAGTTGTCTTTAAGTCATATAGAACATATATTCACACTTGGCGAATGTCGTCACATTACTTTAGAAGAAATGTTTTGATGTGATTATAATGTATAACAATGTTGTATTAAGAGTTAATACATGAATACGCGAGTTAGTAACAAATCTTATACGACAAAATTAGACTAGGTCGTACCGAAGAGACAAAGCTTCACGAGTCACATAAAGAGGGATCTGACCTCTCGTATTATGAGTCGAAAGACATTTGTGGATCTTGTCTCAAAGGTATAATGGCCGAAATTCCATCTGTAAGACAGTGTGAGAATGAGTTGGTGAACTCGTAGTCTCGTACATACAGATGTACCTGGACCCATGTCTAAATAAGCCGAGATAAGGTATTCTTATTTTATTACGACACGTGTTCTTGATGAAACACAAGTCTAATAAAATAGAGAACACAATGATAGAAGTATTTGAACTGATTCGATCGGATCAAAGAGTCAAATACTTAGCTATGTAATTCTTGCGTAACTAAGAGAAAATGAGATTTTCTCTCAGGTCAAGTCTTTAAACACATCGGTGTGTTAGAGAGCATGAACCGTACTCTGTTAGACTTAGTGCGATACATGACTAGTGACTCTGAGTTACAATCCTCGTTCTGGTTTAAAACCCAGATAATAATGCCTAAGTATTTGATGAGGTTATGTTAGAACCTTATAAATCTAATATTCCTCAAATTAATCATTAGGAAGTCACAAGGTTACTCGAGTCTCGTGAGATAATAAGTCGAGTAAAACATCATAGTTGATGATGACTTAGTCAACTTCCTTAATGCCGATCGGAGTAGGGACTCAGATCAATAACTCGATGCAATCTGAATAGGGTATGTGCACATAAATAAAGTATGGACTTTAGTTTACGTGCCCAAAGAAAGTGTTTCTTATTGGCTGCAAGTGAATCTTCGAGTTTAGAAGATTGGTGCAGAAAGAAAATAGTGAAGTACAACTTACGTTGGTTGAGAACGGTTCTCATCCTAACTCCTATAAATGGATTATGATGACACTATCCCTCCAACATATGTGTGCAGATCTACTCGGACTGAACTCGATGTATATGCTCATAATGACCATGACAACTGGAGCACTCATTTATAGTCTGTTTTCTAAATATGATTTAGAAGAACGAACTTGTATGAATCGGCCATAGAGTTTTCAAGGTCAGTGGGAGCGAATACAAAACAAGCAAGGCATCAAGGAGCCAGAACATATGGTTTGATAAAGTGGTCAGAGAGTTTGACACTTTATCAGAAATGAATATGAACCGATTAAATAAACAATAAACTTATTTGGATAGTTCTCGTAAGGTACAATGAGCTAAATGAGATCCAGTCAAGACATTAATTATGGATTCCAAGAGACCAAGTGAATTATTTGGATAAGATTCAATTATGTGGTCTAACATAAATATAGAAACCCCTTAAGTAGACGGTTTAGCAGATTCACTCACGAAGGCTCTGTCACATAAAGTCTGTAGAGACTTATGTGTAAATGCGGTATGATATGCTAGGATAAATGGGCCTGAGTGCAAGTGAGAGATATTAGGAGATAAGTATGCCTTCGAACTCGAGGTAATTTATCTCTGTGTAAGTGTACAAACATCTTGTTCTAAATAACAGTAAGCTGTTTGGTAATAATTTACCTAAGTTTAATAATAATGTAATCTTCATTAGAACTTATGTAAAGTCCTAAGACTCAATGCGAGGTTAAACAAGTATCGAAATGAGGATCTTGATCATAGAGAATTGTTTGACCGTTAGTAGCATAAGTCTGAAAAGTTCGTGGTCGTAGATGGTTAGAGAAAAAGATATCGAAACATCGGATAGAATATTATGTCTTTGTCTTCGCCATGGAGTGGTGACGATGATCTCATGGTCGTTTGACTTGGCGAAGTCGAAGACGAGACACATGTGCTCATTAGAGAATGAGTTCACTGAACGATTCAATAAGAGTTATCATATGGTTATGGTTGACCATCTGTCAATAATAACTCTTAGTGATGATAGGTTAGTTGGATTTTTGACTTAAGGTCATTGTACAAACCTGTGCATGAACGGTGTCACTAGATCACTGATCGAGCCTCAAGAAAAGCCTTGTTGAAAGATCTTTGGTTGGGTGACGTTTGGACTGTGCGAGGAGAGTAATAACCAAGGTAGAATTTGTCTCTCCTGATCAATAGGAGTTAGTGTCGCGGTGTTAGTTCGATCTTTTAGTGAAAAATCTTGCCAGAGTATGTTGGAAGAAGTCCAACATTAGTTGACTAAAGATCGATGGAGACTAACCATGTTCAAGCTGGTAGGGTTGACAGTGGACTATACCCTAGACTTGATTAAGCGAAATAGTTTTGACGAAAAGACTATAACTGTGGTATTCATCACGGACACAGTCAGGGTGGTCCCGACAATACTCATGTTAATGAGTTAACCACATAATTATGATAACGACACAGGGAGCACCTGCTACTCGTGGTCTCTGCCGTCTGGGGTTTCGAAACCCACATACAGTAGGGTCAGGCTGTAGGGTCTCACTCAGAATGAGACTTCGACCAGTAATAGGTAGAAATTAGGGAGAGTATGCATTTGATTCAAGGGATAGAAAACTGCAAAGAGTTTGCAGTTAGCTCCTGCATTCGAGATAAATGATCCTGAGTGCAAATGGGAGATGTTGGTGGATGTATGCCCTCAGTTCATTTGTATTGGAAGCAAATGGATTTTATAAGTCGCAAAGAGTTTGAGATATAAGTTTAGAACATTGAAGATGTGGAAATTTTGCATATGATGCAAAAGGAGAATTAAATGTGTCTTAAAACATTTACATACATATTTAAATTTATTGAAACGATTACCTGGATGAAGGGATCGCCCCCGGTCTAAAAGCATGTTTGATGCCGCATCAAAAACAGACACCAAACGTGCAAAATAGAGCCAAAACAGCATCAGAAGGCCCATATAGGGCATTGCGGGTCGGGCCCGCTTCAGCGGGTGTCCGACCTGCATGCGCACCCGTGAGACAGGCAGGCATGCACCTGCTAAGGCGAGCACGTGCCCGTGCCTGTCTGTAGCAATCGGGCGTGCGCCCCCTAAGGCGGGCACACGCCCGTTTTTGGGACCTGCCCGCTGCACGTGGCAGCGCGCTCGCATGCTGTGCACGTGCCAGCTATTGCTGGTACACGCTGTTTATTTAATTTAGAAGAACGAACTTGTATGAATCGGCCATAGGGTTTTCAAGGTCAGTGGGAGCGAATACAAAACAAGCAAGGCATCAAGGAGCCAGAACATATGGTTTGATAAAGTGGTCAGAGAGTTTGACACTTTATCAGAAATGAATATGAACCGATTAAATAACCAGTAAACTTATTTGGATAGTTCTCGTAAGGTACGATGAGCTAAATGAGATCCAGTCAAGACATTAATTATGGATTCCAAGAGACCAAGTGAATTATTTGGATAAGATTCAATTATGTGGTCTAACATAAATATAGAAACCCCTTAAGTAGACGGTTTAGCAGATTCACTCACGAAGGCTCTGTCACATAAAATCTGTAGAGACTTATGTGTAAATGAGGTATGATATGATGGGATAAATGGGCCTGAGTGCAAGTGAGAGATATTAGGAGATAAGTATGCCTTCGAACTCGAGGTAATTTATCTCTGTGTAAGTGTACAAACATCTTGTTCTAAATAACAGTAAGCTGTTTGGTAATAATTTACCTAAGTTTAATAATAATGTAATCTTCATTAGAACTTATGTAAAGTCCTAAGACTCAATGCGAGGTTAAACAAGTATCGAAATGAGGATCTTGATCATAGAGAATTGTTTGACCGTTAGTAGCATAAGTCTGAAAAGTTCGTGGTCGTAGATGGTTAGAGAAAAAGATATCGAAACATCGGATAGAATATTATGTCTTTGTCTTCGCCATGGAGTGGTGACGATGATCTCATGGTCGTTTGACTTGGCGAAGTCGAAGACGAGACACATGTGCTCATTAGAGAATGAGTTCACTGAACGATTCAATAAGAGTTATCATATGGTTATGGTTGACCATCTGTCAATAATAACTCTTAGTGATGATAGGTTAGTTGGATTTTTGACTTAAGGTCATTGTACAAACCTGTGCATGAACGGTGTCACTAGATCACTGATCGAGCCTCGAGAAAAGCCTTGTTGAAAGATCTTTGGTTGGGTGACGTTTGGACTGTGCGAGGAGAGTAATAACCAAGGTAGAATTTGTCTCTCCTGATCAATAGGAGTTAGTGTCGCGGTGTTAGTTCGATCTTTTAGTGAAAAATCTTGCCAGAGTATGTTGGAAGAAGTCCAACATTAGTTGACTAAAGATCGATGGAGACTAACCATGTTCAAGCTGGTAGGGTTGACAGTGGACTATACCCTAGACTTGATTAAGCGAAATAGTTTTGACGAAAAGACTATAACTGTGGTATTCATCACGGACACAGTCAGGGTGGTCCCGACAATACTCATGTTAATGAGTTAACCACATAATTATGATAACGACACAGGGAGCACCTGATACTCGTGGTCTCTGCCGTCTGGGGTTTCGAAACCCACATACAGTAGGGTCAGGCTGTAGGGTCTCACTCAGAATGAGACTTCGACCAGTAATAGGTAGAAATTAGGGAGAGTATGCATTTGATTCAAGGGATAGAAAACTGCAAAGAGTTTGCAGTTAGCTCCTGCATTCGAGATAAATGATCCTGAGTGCAAATGGGAGATGTTGGTGGATGTATGCCCTCAGTTCATTTGTATTGGAAGCAAATGGATTTTATAAGTCGCAAAGAGTTTGAGATATAAGTTTAGAACATTGAAGATGTGGAAATTTTGCATATGATGCAAAAGGAGAATTAAATGTGTCTTAAAACATTTACATACATATTTAAATTTATTGAAACGATTACCTGGATGAAGGGATCGCCCCCGGTCTAAAAGCATGTTTGATGCCGCATCAAAAACGGACACCAAACGTGCAAAATAAAGCCAAAACAGCGTCAGAAGGCCCATATAGGGCATTGCGGGTCGGGCCCGCTTCAGCGGGTGTCCGACCTGCATGCGCACCCGTGAGACGGGCAGGCGTGCACCTGCTAAGGAGAGCATGTGCCTGTGCCTGTCTGTAGCAATCGGGCGTGCGCCCCCTAAGGCAGGCGCGCGCCTGTTTTTGGGGCCCGTCCGCTGCACGCGGGAGCGCGCCCGCATGCTGTGCACGTGCCAGCTATTACTGGTACACATTGTTTATTTGATAACTTCGTCCGACCGACTTAGGCCGGACGTCGTATTTATGGCCCTACGGACCCAGAAATCATATTAGTGTGTGGGTAAGTTATAGTCTACAAATGTTAAAGCCAATATATATTTGTCACGCGCATACAAAAATTCTTGAAAAATGGTTTTTAAATATGTTAAACCATATAATAATTTAAAATTATTTTATAAAATATTTTCAAGTGTTTTCGAGTATAAAAACTCAGGTATCAACAAATAGCCGACTATCCTCACCAAATAGCTGACTACTGGCAGGATGATTTTATTCAAAACTCTATGTCAAAATAATAACCGACTATTTTCAAAAATAACCAACTATCTTGTTCAAATATGGCAGATTTGGCAGTTTTATTTGAATTTAGACTAGCCGTTTACTAGCCGTTAGTGGAGACGTTTTGAGCAGATTTCTAGCTGATTTCAAGCTGATTTTGTGCTAATAATTCTCTATAAATAGCTATGATTTAATATTTTTATACACAACAATTCTAATTGAAAAGAAATCTCTCTATTGCTCAAAAGTGCTCAAAGCTTGATTTTTGTTCTTCATTATTTTTAAGGCTACTGATTTTAATTCTCTTGTGCTAATTTTTAAGATCATTTTTCAGTTTCATTTTAGCCTTTCAATACTACTTGTTTTATTTGATCTCCAAGCTTAAAGCTTTCTTTCTTTGAGAGTCAAATTGCAAGTCTATTATTTGAATCTTTGTGTTTTTAATTCCTATCTTTTTCAAAGATTAAAATCTTGAATATTTGATCTCTAAAATCCCAAGTGCATCATTTTTGAAGATATATTTTCAAGACAACTATTTGATCAAATTATGCCGTATTTATATCATTTATTAGATCAAAAGTTTCAGATTTGCTCTAGCCACGTTTCACACATATATATTATTGGCTTATAGGAAATATTGTACTCAATTTTCATATCTTTTGAAAGTCTTTGGAGAAGACTTGGATTTTGTAATTCCCATGTTATAAGAGAAATTGGTGTTGGAAATCCTAGTTGGTTGTTACTAGGTGTGTGCGTTGGAAATTCCTAGCGATGGAAGCTTGGTGCATGTATTGCTTGTTGGAATAGTGGAGTAAATCCTGAAGGGAGTCAGAGACTGGATGTAGGCCAATGTTGGGCCAAACAAGGATAGCATCTTTGTGTCTTTGCCGTGATCATATTTCTCTTTGACTCATTATTTATTATTGATTGTACTATTCTATTTCTTCTATTACTAACATTTTTACAAGCATATAATTTTGTGTTGATTAAGTACATTTAAGGTAACTCTCATCTGAGACTTAGGCAACAATTTAGAAGGACTTCTATTAAGGGAAACATTTTATTATTTATTGACAACCCTATTCAACCCCCCATCTAGTGTTATCTGCCATCCACAAAGATCCTACAATATATACCGAGGTTCTTGCTTTGTCTTAACAACAGGTCCGGGTCTCCATCCAATTTCTGATTGTAGAACGATCTTGAGTTCCTCTTCATTGTCGGGTCTCGTCATTCCTGGCGGGGTTCGCATCATTTGGTATCAAAGCTTTGAGTCTAGATTAGGTTTGCCTGTCTTTTAAAAAAACCTTTCTATTCCTTATTCCATATTCTTTTAGTCTCCAAATTCAGTTTATGTACCCTTGTTTTGCTGAATTTTATTTGACCTTTTGTTTTTTTGTATTTTGTTTCGAAATATTGTTCCTTTACTATCAAAAATACAGTTGCTAATTATCCAAAAAAGGAAGAAGAAGAAGATTGAAATAATTCAAAAAAAGAAGAAAGAAACAAAACAAAAAAAAGAAAAAAAGTAAAATGGACTCAACAATTTTTTTTGTTATTATTCATTTTTAAGTTTTAATCAGTACACCAAATCACACCACCCTAAAGATCAATATGTGTGTATGTGTGTGTGTGTGAAAATTCTCACCCCCAAAGACCAATCTTTTCTGTGGAAATTTTGAAAATTTCAGACTTCCAAAAGCTTATTTAGCCGTGTTTCTTCTAATCTTGGTTTCAGATTCGAAATTCCTTTATGAGCTCTTAGTGAATTGTTACCGGATTTTTTGTGCATTGTTTGTTTTAGTTCCAAAAGAATTGAAAGAGAAATTACTAAGTGAAGAGAAGCAAGGGTGGTGAGAACATTAGAGAGTTAAAGGCCACAAACTTTGAGCGAAAACACAAGCGTAGAGTTATTCACAGTCTTTAGTGTAAACACGTAGGGAAGAGAATTGTGAGGTCCTTTTTTATAACTTTGTTTCTTGCAGCAAACATGTCTCGCACTAGTGCTAAGAGTAAGGCTGAAGGTACCACAGAATTGCCTGATGAGAAATTGCTAGTGGAGGGCATAATGAGTGGGATGAAGTGTGTGATGAAGTTGGAGCTCGAGCAAGTTCATGAACGGCTAGATAAGATGGAAAAAAGCAGCCACAAAACGCTCCTAATATGCATAGAAAGGAAAGAGTTCAACCGAGGATAGTAATGGTTAAAGGTGCAGAGTCTTATGTGACTAGTTTTTATGAAAATGAAGATCGATATTCAGTTGTTAGTGATATGAGACGTGGAGGGCAGTTTAGAGAAGCTAGGAATACGGAACATAATAACTTGGGTGGTATTCAGATGAAAATTACGTCATTTCAAGGTAAAACTGATCCTGAAGCATACCTTGAGTGGGAGAAGAAGATGGAGTTTATATGTAATCGCCACAACTATTCTAAAGCAAAGAAGGTAAGATTAGATGTGATCGAATTTTCTGACTATGTTGTTACTTGGTGGGATCAGCTTGTTACAAACAGGAGACGAAATAGAGAACGACCAATAGAGAAATGTGAGGAGATGAAATTAGTAATGAGAAAGCAGTTCGTTCCTAGTTACTACTATCAAGAGTTATACAATAAGCTTCAATGTCTTATGCAAGGAAGCCGGAGCGTAGCGGATTACGACAAGGAGATGGAGATTGCTATGATTCGGGCTAATGTAGAGGAAGATAGAGAGGCTACAATGGCTAGGTTCTGACATGGATTAAATCGGGAAATTCATGATAAGGTAGAGATGCATCATTATGTGAAGTTGGAAGACATGGTGCACATGGTCATCAAAGTGGAGAAACAACTTAAGAGGAAGGATAGTTCAAGTACATCCCATAACTCTGATTCTACATCTTGGAAACCGAGTTATACAAAGAAGACAGACAAGACACAAATGCCCAAATCTGAGCCTAATTCTAAGGATATCTGTCACATTCCTCAAGGTAAATCAGACCCTTCGACCTCTAGAAATAGTGACATAAATGTTCTAAATGCCATGGCAGGGGCACATGGCAAGTCAATGCCAAAACAAGCAGGTCATGGTGTTACACGACAATGGTGAAATTGTGACCGACAATGATGATTCTGGCCATGATGACATGCCACCATTAGAGGACGATCTCGAGGAGGAATATTTAGCCCTTGATGCATTGACATTGGTGGCAAGGAGAGCATTGAGCATGCAAGCAAAATGAGTTGAAGAAGTGCAACAGGAGAACATCTTTCACATGAGGTGATACATCAAAGACAAGGTATGTAGTGTGATTATTGATGGTGGTAGTTGTACTAATGTTGCAAGTACAACATTAGTGGAGAAATTGGGACTTGTAACGGCTGGTTTTGTATGATGATTTATATATATATATATATATATATATATATATATATATATAATTATTTATCTTTTCTCTTCTTCGTTTTCGTATCTCTTTCCCCCTACCTGGAGCTGAGCGTGCTTCATGACGCTCTTATCTTAGAGCCAGACTCATCTTAGAAGCCCCTAGAACCCATCCTGAAGCTTCACACTTCATTTGGAGACTTGGTGTGCTTTTAGTCGGTTCAAGAAGAAGGACCGACCGACTAGATGCCAATCTAGTCGGTCAGAAACTCTTCATGGACCGACTAGTTCCCCTTTGATTTTTCCACTGAGTTACTGTTTACGCTTAGTCGGTCTAAGTTCATCCACCGACCGACTAGTTGTGAAACTAGTCGGTCAATACTTCTTCGCAGACCGACTAAGTTAGAGATCATTTCATGCAGTCGAGTTACTGTTTACCGTTAGTCGGTCTAAGAACGAATACCGACCGACTAGTTGACGAACTATTCGGTTAGGTTTCCTTCGCTGACCGACTAATTTTCAAAAATTCTTGTTGACCACTTTCGTCCTTTAGTCGGTCAATGAACACTGGCCGACCGACTAGGTTGCAAACTAGTCGGTCGACGAGCCTTCACAGACCGACTAAATCTGTCTACCTGAAAGGGGCATAGTTCTTTGTTTGCCTTTTAGTCGGTCACAGTTAGACGACCGACCGACTAGTTCACAAACTAGTCGGTCGACCGCCCTTCACTGACCGACTAATTGACCCTGAAACCCTAATTTCTGACCTAGCAGCCGCTTGTTTTTCTTATTTAAACGCGCGGCTGTTTTTCTTTTCTCCTCATTATTTTTAGCCATCTTCTTCCCCAACCTACCTCCTTCTCTTTCCCTACCTCTCCTTCCTCCTCCTTTGCACCCTCTATCCTCTCCAAGGTTCTTCTCCCCCTTTCTTCTCTCCGTTCTTTCTCCCCTTCACCCTCCTTTCCATTTTTCCAGCCGACCACCGCCCTCTCCTTTCTCAGATCTGAAACCCACGGCCAAGCCCCGGCTGCCATCCTGTTTTCCTTTCCGAGATCCATCTCCTCTTAGCCCTTCTCCTCGCGTGGCGACCCAATCTCAGATCTAGCAACGACGACCCCGGGAGACGCCAAGATCTTCGCCACCATCTATGGAGGCCGACGACACCACCAACGCTCGACGTTCCTCGCTGCGCTACCCGCGGCCTAGGAACTTCTGGACGACGCAAAGCTTCCACCTTTTCAGATCCGACGCCGAATCTTCGTGCAATCGTCATTTTCAGGTTGGTCCCCTAAACTCGTAGAAACCCCCACCGTAAATGATCAAAACCTAATTAAAAACAGCAACTTAATCAATTAAATTTATTTTCCGTTGATCCTTAAAACGTTGCACAACCGTAGATAAATCGACGAATGAACTTTATGCATGTGCACATAGGATAGATCGTCGATTAGGATTAAGTGCATTAAAAATGTGATTTTTGATGAATAGGATAGTCCCGATAACCTAGACATAACCCTAATAGGAATTATTGAATCGCGATCTGACACCGTCGCCGTGTCACGATTTTCAGACGTTCTTTCACCGACGAGACGTTTGGACGAGACGTTCCAGGGAGACGACGCACTCGCCATTACAGGCAAGTGTACCACTTGCGTTCTTGGCCATGTTTAGGCCTTAGTCTTGCTAGAATTGATGTTTTGGAACAATGAGAACCGGACGTGAAATGATAGCGTCCGGAACGCCCTTGATGGGTCAGATTTGACAACGAAGTCTTAGTCCAACAACAATAATTTTGACATCATAGGATTGACATGCGTGTGTGAGAGTTGTGGAAACCCTAGTACAACCCCTCCCGTTTTGTCGTGTCATGTCCTTTCAGTCTTGCCATGTCCCGTTCCTTCTTGCACAGCCCGATGGGCAATAGGGCACTCGCCAAGCCAGAGCGAGTGATCCCTTGTACTGATTCATAGCCCGATGGGCAATAGGGCACCTGTCAAGCTAGAGCAGGTGTTCCCTTGTACTGATACACAGCTCAGAGAGCAATATGGCACTTGTCAAGCTAGAGCAAGTGATCCCTTGTCCTGTCACGATTCTTGGGGTTTTTGGGGTCGGGTTGAGCGTGCACGCGGCAAGAGGGTCTGATCCCCCTCGAACCGTAAAGGCGTGAACCCTTTTCGTGTTACTCGTGTTTTTCTTGTCTTGTCTGGCTTCTCCATGTTCCGTCTCATCCTGACACCTGTAGGCTAGTCCCATAGTCGGTAGCACTCGCTACGACTACTACTTGTTGTGTTTACTTTCCTGTTGCGTGTACTTTCGTTTGTTCGCCTGTCATAACCTCAGCATGTTAATCAACCAGTAAAACGTTGTTAAATAATTGGTGCACTTGCAGTTTGGTCTAACCCCTTCTTGTAGACCTCACCTGACGTACAGTTCCTTCTTTTGGTGCTGTACGTCAGGGATTGAGCCACAGTACGTCGAGGAGCCTGACTTGCCGGTTGACGTGGAGCCAGAGAGTACTGATCCTGAGTACGATCCTGAGGAGGACCAGAGCTAGAGACTTCCCGTTGCAGTTTCCAGAGTTATCCATTTCTTAGTTGGGTGCGTAGCACCTTTTTTTCCTTGTTTAGGTCAGGTGCTTGCACCGTTAGATTTTCCTTTCTGTAGTTGTAGTCCTTCAGGCGTTGAGACTTTGTACTTTGGATATGTTGGAATAAAAATGTGATGTCTTTCTTTTATATACTTTTATTGTTCTGTACTAACATGCAGGGACCTGTACCTTCGCCTTGGTACCTCACAGACGCTTATTGGGTCAGGGCTCCTTAGCTCTGGCCTAAGCGGGCCTTAGTCACGCTTCTCCTCCGCTGTTTTGGGAAGCGGGGCGTGACAGGGTTTTAGTGGTGGCCCATGCAAGTCCCGTCCCAATCTTTCTGCAAGTACAGAACAGTAAGAGTAAGGACATTCATTTGATATTCAAACATTATACGGGTCTAATCTGTGTTTTCGTTTATGAACACAGGATGGCTGGGCGACGCATTACTCGATCCTCGAATTCGAGTGATGACGGTCCAGAGGACCAGGGTGCAGAGTTCCGCCAGTTCCTTGGCGTGATGCGAGAGATGCTTGAGGTGCAGCATCAGTTGCTGCAACAGTCCAACCGTGCCGCCCAGGCCCCACCTGTTGCACCACCTCCACCTCCGCCTGCCCCGCGAGCTGCTCCAGGAGTGAAGCAGTTCAACGAGCTTCAGCCAAAGACCTTCTCTGGGAAGGAGGGACCTCTGGTTGCCGATGAGTGGATCCAGAGCACTAAGGAAAAGTTGATAGCTGCCAAGATTCCAGATGATACTCGGGTGGAGATCGCGAAGATGCAGCTGACTGAGATTGCCCGAAACTGGTGGCGTATTGAGGAGAGGTGCCTGCAGAAGCCTGTGGAGTGGAAGACTTTTCGCCACATGTTCAAGGAGAAGTACTTCACCAAGGCAGCTAGGAGAGAGCTGATGGGCAGATTCGTGGATCTGAAGCAGGGGGACATGACTATCGACGAGTATGAGGCTGAGTTCGAGATGCTGAGTCGTTTTGCCCCGCACATGGTGAAGAAGGAGGAGAACCGAGTTGAGCGATTCCGTCAGGGACTTCGTCCGAAGGTCCAGGCTTCCATGTCCTCTGCTAGTTTCTCGACTATGAGGGAGGTGTTAGATGCTGCGAAGAATCATGAGACGATTTCGTACCTGTCTGACACTCCAGCGGACAGAGGGAAGCGCCCTATGGAGCAGTACCAGCCACCTGCCAGGCCGGCGATGAGGCCAGTCCAGACTGTACCATTTAAGAGACCTGGAGCACCAGTGCAGCAGCAGAGCAAGGGCCCGTGCCATTTCTGTGGCAAGCCCGGACATGTTCAGACCAACTGTAGGAGGAAGCTGGGTCTGTGCCTACTTTGTGGAGATGCTTCGCATGCTGTGAAAGATTGTCCGAGAGCCCGCAGTGCTGTTGTTGGAGCACCAGCCCCGTTGCAGATGAGGGCGCATGCCCCAGTCCAGAGAGGACCTGCTGTTCGTGGACCACCCTTGGTGCCACAGAGGCAGATGTACCAGCGAGCAGTGCAGCCTCAGAGGCCGGCCTATACCATGACAGCTGTTGAGACTGAGGAGCTGGATGGAGTTATTGCAGGTAACTCCTTGACCTAGTCTTTTCAATTCATAGTTAGACCTTATTGCTAGTTTTGTTAGTGTTGCTTGTTTGTTTGATTGCTAGAGTAGTGTTTTGACCTTAGACCCTTGTTTCCAAGGCACCATTCTAGTGTCCTCTCACCCTGCTTTGGCTTTGTTTGACTCCGGTGCGTCCATGTGCATCCTATCCCGGAGGTTTATAACAAAGCACTCCATTCCTACCCACACACTTCCTAAGTGTTGGGACATCACCACAGGGAACGGAGTGGTGACTGTGAACATGGGATGTCGATCGATTCCTCTAGTTGTCAGTGGACATGAGTTATATGCAGATTTCATCGTCCACGATCTGCCGCATTTCGATGTCGTCCTTGGCATCGATTGGCTGGGAGATTTCCAGGCTTCGATCGACTGTCACAGCAAGAGAGTGGTATTCCGGATTCCAGGCCATCCGAAGTTCGAGTTCCGCAGCAGAGATGAGTCACTTGGGCCCATCAGATTTCGGGCCAAGCCGGAGGTGCCAGTGCTAGCAGCTATACAGATGGAGCTAGACCTACCAGCGGTTGTTAGAGACTTCGACGACGTCTTTCCGGAGGATATCTCGGGTCTGCCACCCGACAGGGCTTTGGAGTTCGGCATCGATCTGATGTCGGGTGCGCAGCCGCTATCGAAGGCGCCGTATAGGATGGCTCCCGCGGAGCTAGAGGAGCTGCGGAAGCAACTAGATGAGCTGTTGCAGAAGGGTTTCATCCATCCTAGTGTGTCACCGTGAGGTGCACCAGTCCTGCTTGTGAAGAAGAAGGATGGGTCCCGCAGGATGTGCGTGGACTATCGAGGATTGAATGCTGTCACCGTGAAGAACAAGTATCCGCTGCCGCGCATCGATGACATTTTTGATCAGCTGGGAGGTTTGAGAGTTTTCTCGAAGTTGGATTTGAGGAGCGGATACCATCAGTTGAAGGTGAAGAAGGATGACATTCCGAAGACAGCTTTTCGGACGAAGTACGGGCACTATGAGTTCGTGGTTATGCCTTTCGACGTGACCAATGCTCCAGCTGTGTTCATGAACCTTATGAACTTGATTTTCTACGACTTCTTGGATAAGTTTGTTGTGATTTTCATCGATGACATTCTTATTTATTCGAAGTCTGAGGAGGAACACAGCTGTCATCTGAGGACAGTGCTAGAGATGTTGAGGCGACACAAGCTGTATGCCAAGTATAGCAAGTGCGAGTTCTAGCTGGACAGAGTCGCATTCCGGGGACACGTGGTGTTCGGCGACGGTATATCAGTAGATCCGGAGAAGGTTAGAGCAGTTCGAGATTGGCCGACTCCGCAGTCAGCATCCGACATCAGGAGCTTCCTTGGTTTAGCAGGCTATTACCGGCGGTTCATCAAGGATTTCTCGAAGATTACTGAGCCGATGTCAAAGCTGACGAGGAAGGACGTGGAGTTTCAGTGGTCAGATGCTTGTGAGGAGGCTTTCAGTATCTTGTAGGTGAGGTTGACCACGACACCCGTTTTGGTAGTTCCGGATCGGAGTGGAGGCTTCGAAGTATATTGTGATGCATCAAGGAAGGGCCTAGGATGCGTTCTACATCAGCATGGCCATGTGGTCGCGTATGCTTCTCATCAGCTGAGGACGCACAAGAAGAATTATCCGACGAACGATCTGGAGTTGGCAGCAGTGATCTTTGCACTGATGATTTGGAGGCACTTCTTACTGAGTGAGAGCGTGAAGATTTTCACTGATCACAAAAGTTTGAAGTACATATTCACACAGAAGGAGCTCAACATGCGTCAGAGACGATGGTTGGAACTCATGGCTGACTATGAGATAGATCTGCAGTATCATCCAGGGAAGGTGAACGTAGTGTCGGATGCTTTGAGTAGACTTCCTACTGCAATGATGCATACTACCGACAGGAGGATTCAGCAGGAGCTGAATGAGATGGATTTGGAGGTTGTCCTACCTGGTGTAGTTCATTCTTTCATGAATTTGTAGATTCAGTCCACGATCGTGGATCGGATCAAGGCAGCACAGGCAGGAGATCCGAAGCTACAGAGGATCAGGAGGCAGGTTGAAGCAGGGCTGCGAGCAGAGTTCGTGATTCATGAGGATGGTTCGCTGCGGTACGGCAGCAGACTCTGCGTACCTGTAGGAGATGTTCGGGAGGAGCTTTTGAGCGAGTCTCATAGCTCGCCATATTCTATACATCTTGGTGGTACCAAGATGTATAAGGACCTTCGACTGAATTACTGGTGGATTGGCATGAAGAGGAGTGTGGCACGGAGCGTTGCCAAATGTTTGATATGCCAACAGGTGAAGGCCGAGCACCATCGTACTGCTGGGTTGCTGCAACCGCTTCCTATTCCGGAGTGGAAGTGGCAACATATTACGATGGACTTCGTGACTGGTTTACCTCGGACCCCGAGGCAGAACGACGCAGTCTGGGTGATCGTTGATCGGTTGACTAAGTCTGCGCATTTCATTCCCTTCCGAGTGGGCCAGTCTACGGAAGCTTTGGCAAGGAAATATCTAGAGGTAAAATTTCATTTATATCTCTCTTTAATTTTCCTCTTTGAGTTAGTTGTGACGTAGGCCGTGTACGTGCAGTAGATTGTACGCCTACACGGAGTCCCCGTGAGCATCGTGTCTAACAGAGACTTGAGGTTCACATCTCAGTTCTGGAGAAGTCTACAGGAGCATTTGGGTACGAGTCTGAGTTTCAGCACGGCGTACCACCCGCAGAGTGATGGCCAGTCCCAGCGGACTATTCAGATTCTGGAGGATATGCTGTGAGCTTGCATGCTCGATTTGAAGGGATCCTGGGAGGACCATCTCCATTTGGTGGAGTTTTCTTATAACAACAGCCACCAGGCGAGCATTGGAATGGCGTCGTTTGCTGCCTTATATGGGAGGAAATGTCGATCGCCACTGAGCTGGGATGACATTGGAGATCGGGAGCTATTGGGTCCGGAGATGATAATAGAAGCTGTGGATGTCGTGAGAGACATCAGGGAGAAGCTCAGGGTTGCTCAGGATCGCTACAAGCATTAGGCGGATGCCAAGAGGAGACCTTTGGAGTTTCAGCCTGGAGACCACGTCTTCTTGAAGATTTATCCGAACCGAGGTGTTATCCGATTCGGGAAGAAGGGGAAGCTGAGCCCGAGGTACATTGGGCCTTTCGATGTGCTGGAACGTGTGGGAGCAGTGGCCTACCGCCTTGCTCTGCCACCATCTTTGGTGGGAGTTCACGACGTGTTCCACGTATCTCAGTTGCGTCGGTACGTCAGTGATCCGTCACACACGGTAGATTTCTCGGAGATCACGGTCTGTCCGGACCTGACCTATGACCAGCAGCCCGTGCAGATTTTGGACCGTCAACAGAAGCAGTTGAGGAACAAGGTAGTCACCCTGGTGAGAGTGATGTGGCGTCACGGATCACCCGGAGAGTCCACTTAGGAGAGAGAGGATGAGATGAGAGAGCGTTACACTCACCTATTCTGATAGAAATTCCGAGGGCGGAATTTTCTTAAGGTGGGTAGGATGTAATGGCTGGTTTTGTATGATGATTTATTTATTTATATATATAAATAATTGTTTATCTTTTCTCTTCTTCGTTTTCGTATCTCTTTCCCCCTACCTGGAGCTGAGCGTGCTTCATGACGCTCTTATCTTAGAGCCAGACTCATCTTAGAAGCCCCTAGAACCCATCCCGAAGCTTCGCACTTCATTTGGAGACTTGGTGTGCTTTTAGTCGGTTCAAGAAGAAGGACCGACCGACTAGATGCCAATCTAGTCGGTCAGAAACTCTTCATGGACCGACTAGTTCCCCTTTGATTTTTCCACTGAGTTACTGTTTACGCTTAGTCGGTCTAAGTTCATCCACCGACCGACTAGTTGTGAAACTAGTCGGTCAATACTTCTTCGCAGACCGACTAAGTTAGAGATCATTTCATGCAGTCGAGTTACTGTTTACCGTTAGTCGGTCTAAGAACGAATACCGACCGACTAGTTGACGAACTAGTCGGTTAGGTTTCCTTCGATGACCGACTAATTTTCAAAAATTCTTGTTGACCACTTTCGTCCTTTAGTCGGTTAATGAACACTGGCAGACCGACTAGGTTGCAAACTAGTCGGTCGATGAGCCTTCACAGACCGACTAAATCTGTCTACCTGAAAGGGGCATAGTTCTCTGTTTGCCTTTTAGTCAGTCACAGTTAGATGACCGACCGACTAGTTCACAAACTAGTCGGTCGACCGCCCTTCACTGACCGACTAATTAACCCCGAAACACTAATTTCTGACCTAGCCGCCACTTGTTTTTCTTATTTAAATGCGCGGCTGTTTTTCTTTTCTCCTCATTATTTTTAGCCATCTTCTTCCCCAACCTACCTCCTTCCCTTTCCCTACCTCTCCTTCCTCCTCCTTTGCACCCTCTATCCTCTCCAAGGTTCTTCTCCCCCTTTCTTCTCTCCGTTCTTTCTCCCCTTCACCCTCCTTTCCATTTTTCCAGCCGACCACCGCCCTCTCCTTTCTCAGATCTGAAACCCATGGCCAAGCCCCGGCCGCCATCCCGTTTTCCTTTCCGAGATCCATCTCCTCTTAGCCCTTCTCCTCGCGTGGCGACCCAATCTCAGATCTAGCAACGACGACCCCGGGAGACACCAAGATCTTCGCCACCATCTACGGAGGCCGACGACACCACCAACGGTCGACGTTCCTCGCTACGCTACCTGCGGCCTAGGAACTTCTGGACGACGCAAAGCTTCCACCTTTTCAGATCCGACGCCGAATCTTCGTGCAATCGTCATTTTCAGGTTGGTCCCCTAAACTCGTAGAAACCCCCACCGTAAATGATCAAAACCTAATTAAAAACAGCAACTTAATCAATTAAATTTATTTTCCGTTGATCCTTAAAACGTTGCACAACCGTAGATAAATCGACGAATGAACTTTATGCATGTGCACATAGGATAGATCGTCGATTAGGATTAAGTGCATTAAAAATGTGATTTTTGATGAATAGGATAGTCCCGATAACCTAGACACAACCCTAATAGGAATTATTGAATCGTGATCTGACACCGTCCAGTGTCACGATTTTTAGACATTCTTTCGCCGACGAGACGTTTGGACGAGACGTTCCAGGGAGACGACGCACTCGCCATCGCAGGCAAGTGTACCACTTGCGTTCTTGGCCATTTAGGCCTTAGTCTTGCTAGAATTGATGTTTTGGAACAATGAGAACCGGACGTGAAATGATAGCGTCCGGAACGCCCTTGATGGGTCAGATTTGACAACGAAGTCTGAGTCCAACAACAATAATTTTGACATCATAGGATTGACATGCGTGTGTGAGAGTTGTGGACACCCTACTACAACCCCTCCTATTTTGTCGTGTCATGTCCTTTCAGTCTTTCCATGTCCCGTTCCTTCTTGCACCGCCCGATGGGCAATAGGGCACTCGCCAAGCTAGAGCGAGTGATCCCTTGTACTGATTCACAGCCCGATGGGCAATAGGGCACCTGTCAAGCTAGAGCAGGTGATCCCTTGTACTGATACACAGCTCAAAGATAGGGCACTTGTCAAGCTAGAGCAAGTGATCCCTTGTCCTGTCACGATTCTTGGGGTTTTTGGGGTAGGGTTGAGCGTGCACGCGGCAAGAGGGTCTGATCCCCCTCGAACCGTAAAGGCGTGAACCCTTTTCGTGTTACTCGTGTTTTTCTTGTCTTGTCTGGCTTCTCCATGTTCCGTCTCGTCCTGACACCTGTAGGCTAGTCCCGTAGTCGGTAGCACTCGCTACGACTACTACTTGTCGTGTTTACTTTCCTGTTGCGTGTACTTTCGTTTGTTTGCCTGTCATAACCTCAGCATGTTAATCAACCAGTAAAACGTTGTTAAATAATTGGTGCACTTGCAGTTTGGTCTAACCCCTTCTTGTAGACCTCACCTGACGTACAGTTCCTTCTTTTGGTGCTGTACATCAGGGATTGAGCCATAGTACGTCGAGGAGCCTGACTGGCCGGTTGACGTGGAGCCAGAGAGTGCTGATACTGAGTACGATCCTGAGGAGGACCAGAGCTAGAGACTTCCCATTACAGTTTCCAGAGTTATCCATTTCTTAGTTGGGTGCGTAACACCTTTTGTTTCCTTGTTTAGGTCGGGTGCTTGCACCATTAGATTTTCCTTTCTGCAGTTGTAGTCCTTCGGGCGTTGAGACTTTGTACTTTGGATATGTTGGAATAAAAATGTGATGTCTTTCTTTTATATACTTTTATTGTTCTGTACTAACATGCAGGGACCTGTACCTTCGCCTTGGTACCTCACAAACACTTATTGGGTCAGGGCTCCTTAGCTCTGGCCTAAGCAGGCCTTAGTCACGCTTCGCCTCCGCTGTTTTGGGAAGCGGGGCATGACAGGACTACCATACTAAAGCATCCAAGACCATACAACTTGCAATGGTTAAATGATAGTGGTGAAGTAAGGGTAAACAAGCAGGTGTTAGTTGCATTCCGAATAGGTAAATGTGAATATGAAGTATTGTGTGATGTAGTACCGATGCAAGCGGGGCACTTGTTGCTAGGGCGTTGTTGAGTCATTGGGCCGGCATCCGAGACAACCCGGTCGACAGATGACTCAGGCCCACCAGGCCCGCCAAAGAAGCCCGATGTAGACTCAGTCAATGCCCAAAAGGCTAGTCGACTGTTGGGTCTGCCTCGCTCGAACATGGGATTAAAGGAGGACTCGAAAATCTTGGGGACGTGGGCAACATTTACTCCGAATAATGAAGAAAGATCGTGGCCCCATTATGGGTGGCTGTTATCTCCCCAACGTCTCCAAAGGGACCATGAACGTATATAAATAGAGGAAAGGGTCCCATCTTCAAGGTACAAGGTCTAAGACATAGAACTCTATCTTTTCACTTTTACCATTCTTATATTCGAGCTTGCATCGTCAGTCTAGAGATGAACCTCCGTGGGTCGATCTCAGCTACACTGACCGGCGCCCCGTTTATGATTAGGGCGCGGTGTCGTTTTACCGCAAGTGCACAGTTAGTGTAGGGTGCGGGTATATCGAACACAGGGAGGTGGATGTCTTGATGGCTACTAGCCTCGCCTAGGTTGTGTGAGAGCTATGTGGATGATATGAGTGGGTTGTGTTGAAATAAAGGAAAGAAATAAAAAAGACAAGAAATGAATCCCCACTAACATGGGCTAGAGCACTCATGACACTTGGTATTCGACTCGACCCAGGGTGAGACATTGCCCCAAAAGGTGGTACCTAGTGCCCCATGGGCCTGATATTCTGGTTGGTGCCCAGGATGATACCCTAGGTCTACCCGGTTTCGGACGGTGGGCATTCCCATGTCCTACACCCTCTGCAACCGAGAGCATTAAGGCCACTGTTGCGGGGTGGAACTCACGTACAATGAATTTGTATTAGGGGGAACCAAGGGCACGGTGGTTATGTTGATAAGAGGATTTAGGTAGGTTATTTGACAAGTGATTAGAGGGGTGATGAGGCTAAACTTGCCGCTGGAACAGACCACGGAGTCGAATCCCGCCGGATGCGATTGAGGAAGATAGGACTGCGGGAGCTGAAGGCGAATCTTGTCCAAGGGGCGAGCTACCCTGCACAATGAGCAACTCATCAGAAAGGCCGGGTTGGGGTCCAAACCTTAGCCTCTCCGATGCCTAAGTCAGTAACTAGGCTTACAGCGGGGGCTAGGCACGCAGGTCGGACTGTGGATGAGCCGACCGTACGTGACGAGCTATGTGTGGGAGAACAAAGATATGGACGACCTTTGTTCTCGTGTGTGGATAATGGGATTGAGAGTGAATTTGCCAACCTCCTCACCGTAAGAAGTGAGGGGGTATTTATACCTGATGGGAGGCGGTTAGGTGGGGCTGACCTGGCGTGCTGACTCGACATGCTAAGCTGGCCCGGCTGTCAACAGAAGATTCGGACGAGGATGTCAGGAACAAGAGTGTCTACCACGCTTTTGTCAGACAGCGCAACGACCAGAGGTGCTTTTGTCAGGGTGTTAGGATGTCAGGGCCGAAAGCATTAAGTGTCAGGGGGCGCAGCGGCCAGGGGGTGCTTTGTCAGATGGTCGGGCGGCATTAATGTCAGTAGCGTCCTTATTCTAGGTTGTTTGTCGTGTGTGATGAGTCAAGGATCTGGCGATGCGTTTCCCCGCAGCTGGGTTCGCGTGGGGCCGTCGGGCCGACATGATCGCGGGGTGCTCGGCCCGGTCGCGCATGTTTTCGGGTGGGGATCATGGATCGTCGGTAGGGAGGGGGAATGGATGTGCCTCTGTCAACATCCGTGGCTACGCTGCCCGGGCGTACCCCGGGCATGCTGCTCACGGCGGACCGAGCGAGAGCGGTTGAGCGCGGGCGGGGGGGTGCCCCGGCGTCGGGCCGGCTGTCCGTTCGAAAGGGGCGAGCCAGTGAGGCATATTAGTGGTTCTGGGGAGGAGCCGGACTCCCACGACCTTTAGGTCGTAACAATTGCCACCGGATTTCGAGCACGAGGTGGGGTCCCGGCTCGGCTCGGATGACGTAACGCTACTTTCCTCCGAACGGGTGGTTCGGACTTTGGTCCACGGTCAGGAGTGGTGGGGTGGCTTTCGCGGAGTATTGCCTACTGTCACGGGATCGTGGGATCTCGATCCGCGTGGGGGCAAAGCGAGGAGGAATGACTCGGCGGTTTGTGGAGGGGCGCTGCAGCTCAACGATGTGCAGTTGTATGTGGCGGCCGGGTCGGACCTTGGGGAACCCGGGTTTATCGGGTTGGCCCTGGTTCTCGTTATGATGTGTCTTCCGAACGTGCGTGAGTGCTATTTTTGCCTTATTCTAGCCGCCCTTTGTTTGGTGAAATGCCTAGCCGTAGTGCGCTTGGGCTTAGGGCGAGGAGTCCGCATGGAAGAGTCTTTTTCATTGGCCCTTATGAGCTATCTCGACGACATTTACAACAATAGGGCAGGTGTGACCCAACCCGTGGTCAGGTCGGGAGGGTTGTTTTAACTTGTCACCCGCCGCGTTAGTATGAGAGGGCCCCCATTTGCGGGGCGGCCTTCCTTCTTTTCCGATGGCCGCTGCCCTCCTTCTGCCTTTCTGTCTGCGGGGGTTTGGGGGCGGAATACTGGTCTCGATTGCCCGGGGGCGAGCTGACGCGCCATGACTCGCTGTTTGGATTCATCGGGGATGCAGCCTTGCTGTGACCCACATCGGGATGATCGATCCTCCGTTTGTCGGGCGAACCTCCTTCCCCTCCCTTGCTTCGTCGTATTCTGTCTCGCCTTTTGTCGTGCTGGATGGTTGCTCGGCCTCTCTGGGGATCCCGTACATCGAGGGAGAACCCTGGAGGAGGCGGCGGACGAGGTGGAGGTGGAGGCGTCGCCCTCCCGGGGGGGTGTCCGGCGGGCCGGCCTCGAGTGGAAGTTCGAGGGCAGGCATGTGGGTCGTTAGGGGACACGTCGAGGGCTTCCACCCTCACACCTGGTTGGGATCGGGGTGGTGCGGATGCTAATTGGGGTATGGCGGCCCGCTGCGAGTCTTCCAAACTGGCTGCTTCATCTGGTTCAGAGCAGGGGGAAGGCTGGCAGGCGGGGCTCCCCGTGTGTAAGGGGAATACCCTATTGGCGATCCGCTTGTAAGGGGAGTACCCTATCAGTGTGGCAGGCCGTTGGGAGGTGGGCCTATTGAGGCCAGATTGCCTGGGTAGAGGCTAGTGTACCCGATGTTGAGGCCAGAATGTTCGCCGGGGAGAACCGGCCGGGCCCCCTTCTCTCTCCTTGGGTCCCTGCCACGTCGGATGCCGAAAAGGGGGGCAGGGTCCGCCACAGGTGCTCCAATTCCCCTGCTGCAAGTTGCCTGAGGGAAGGGGGAGACTGGCGGTCGGGCTACTCTCTGGGTACGGGGAGTAGCCTATCTGTGGTTGTCGAGTGGAAGCGATCATCGGTAGGGGAAGTGCCATCTGTCGGTGGCCATCGACCTCCTCCGTAGTTGGATGGTGCGTCCGAGGCTTTTTCATACTCGGTGTAAAGGGTTGTGATTCGTTCTCATATATATTTTTTCTTTCCCCTAAACTCCGAAGGGGTGTGGGGGATATTTATAGAGGGATTCTGCCGACAGATTCGCCCTAACTAATGCGATGAACTGGCGCCATTAATGGGCTTCGCCGAATCACGCTCTTTGGGAACCGCTTTTGCCAGGCGGCGCTTGACGCAGTTCGTCAGTCCTGGCCTCTCAGGGGGCATGTTGTTATTGATGGCGTGTTTCCCGAGCGTCCTTTCGTTTCGTCGAGTCGCATCGGGGCACTGCTTTATCGGGACCCGTCGTTTATCCGGCAGGCATTGTTCAGCGGTTCCTGGTTTGTGACCGGTCCGCCCCGGTTTACGTGCCATTGTCCTTTTTCCCAGGTTCGAGTTTTCGAGGATCACGAGCCTAGCGGGGCGGGGGATTCTTGATGTGGGTTGGGTAGCCAGCCCCGGGCAGCTGGTCACTGTGTGGTTCGAACCGGGTAGCCGTTACCGAGGTGAACGTGTCGCCCCTGGGAAGCCGGTCGATGCCGTGTTGTATTGTAGGTGTGCCCTATTTTGTCTTCTTGCGTGGGTACGATTATTGCCCCCAACATTTCCTTGTCCGAGAGCGCAAGGTCTGGGGGGAAGGGGATGTTGATGGTCGACGTGCCAGCTTTGGGCGGGATAGGGGATCACCGGTTCGGGTTGGGATGAGACATGCCGCCCTATCATATCTTGTCAGGTTGGGGGATTGTTGTAGCAGTCCGCCCCATGTAGGCGAAGCCTAACGACTCCGGCCACCGTGAAGATGGCGGGGTTCTTCTTGGACCTGGGTGTGAAGCTGTTTTGGGCTTGGCATGACCATTATGATGGCAAGGAGGGGGGAATTCGGAGCGCGTCGGGCTCCGTTGCATGGGTAGGGGCAATCGATAGTGTGGTTGACCCCTCAGTTTCCGCCTCGAGGGGATTTTTCCTCGGGCGGAAGTGGCCCAACAAAACAGGTTTTAGCTCACCCCTCTCCCCTTTGTTGAAAGGTATCGACGAGTTTAGTTCGAGAGAGGTCCCGTTTAGAAACGTCGGTCCTTCCTAGTATCAGAGGGTTCGAACTGCGTGTATGTACTTCCTGGTGATCGCGCCATCTTTTGTTTGGGGGCGTCCCGAGTTATTCCAGAGGGAGAAGTGCGGCGCACGGCCCCTCCTTTCCCGGCCATGAGGGGTGGCCCAGTCTCGTGAGCTCGCCCGGCAATTGGTAGGGGGATCGTTTCAAGCTAGAGCATTCTCGGATAGTTATTGTGAGTTCGATTGGGATAATCTTTTTCATTTAAATTTACAGGAATTCCACGTTGGTTTGTACATGAGGACTTAGATCGTTTCAAGTTGGGTGAGTACGATCCGGTCCGAAAGCGGGCAGTGGAGCTGTTCCCTCCTGCTGTAAACTACATCAGGATGGGAGGATTACCATCTGCGGGGCGGGCCTCTTTATCTTCAGTTGCTCGTGGTGTCCCGGTGAGCGTCCTCCGTGCTGAAGGGTTGCAAGGTCTCTTCGGCTGGGTGGATTCACCAGGGAAGTTGTCTCGATGTGACCTTTGTCCGGGTAAGCGAACTCCTGTCCACCGGGCAGCCCTCCCTCCCCTCCATTGCTTTGTCATCTCCCTCCATGCCTCGCGGTTTGGGTTCGAGGAGAAGGTCGACGGCGAGCAGGTGGGTCGTTAGGAAGGACGTCGGTGTAGACCTGCAAGCACAAAGGGGCTTTCGACTTTCCCACCGGCGGGGAACAGATGCCTACCTTCCCCATCTCATCTGGTTTAGAGCAGACTGATGGGTGGAAGGTGGGGTTCCCCTTGTGTAAGGGGAATAGCCTATTGGCGATCCGTTTGTAAGAAGAATAACCTATCGGAGGTTGTGGCGTGGGAGCGACCGCCGATCGGGGAGGCGGGATCCATTGGTGGCCGGTGGCCTCCCTTTTGTTTGGGCGAGGCGTCTCGGCCCTTTTCCTAGTTGGTGGAGGGTGCCAGGACCGATTTCTCATATTTTCTAAATCTTTGTCTCTCTCTCTTTCGGGAGGGTGAGTGTCGCCTTTAAAGGGGGATTTTGTTGACGGTTTCCCCCTACTTACTGCGATGAGCTGGCATTATTAATGGGTTCCTCGAAATCACGCCCTTTGGAAACCGCTTTTGCCTGGTGGCGATTGTGGCGAATCGTAAACCCTAGTTTCATTTGGGGCGTATCATTATTGATGGCGCGTTTCCCGAGCGTCCTTTCGTGTAGTCGAGTCGTATCGGGCGGCTGCCTTATCGGGACCTGGCACCCGGTCTGCCCCAGTTTACGTGCCCTTGTCCTCTTCCCTAGGTTCGAGTTTTCGAGGATCATGGGTCTACCAGGGCGGGGATGTGTCTACGTGGCTAGGCCCATGCCCTAGAGGGCTTGAGGGGTGACCCTGCCCCAGAGGTCTTGAGGGGGGAGCGAGCTGTAATGCCCTACAAGCTACTGCACAAGTACTAGAGGGGGGGTGAATAGTACTTTAAAAATAACGAGGAGTATAATTCCAAATTATAGTGCAAACAAGTACCAAATCAATTTGCGGAAGCTTAAATTGAAGACAACAACAAAATTAACAATGCTAACAATAGATATTACTGGGTTCGGATCCACCCAAGTCTCCCCGACTTGTTCCCGGTGATCCTACGTCCCAACTGATCACTCCTTATTTTACACTTTTTTCTCACATATTTGCATGCCATTTAGATCGCCCAAATCATGTTTTTCACGATATATCGACGATATTTCGATGCTTTTCACGATTTGTTGTTTTTGTCGCATTTCAGGTGATTTGGAGCGATTTGGAGTGATCTCGAGATGCGCTTACTCCAGAGGGTCACCGACGGCCTCCCCGAGGGGTATTTTGCTGTTGGAGAGGAGCGGAAGAAGAACGGATGTCGCAGGAGCGACGAGGAGGCCAAAACGAGCAATCTGGGCATTTTTTGTGTCCCACTCGGCCGAGTGAAGGAGTCACTCGGCCGACCAGCGAGACACCGCTCGGCCGACCGGATCAGACACGATTTGCATGTGCACTCGGCCGAGCGACGGATACCACATCGGCCGAGTGACGAGATCCCGTCCGCCCGAGTGGCGCCCAGACGAAGCCATTCAAGAATCGCCATGTTACTGTTTTTCGGCTGCCTGAGCATCAGAAGACCCACTCGGTCGAGTGGATAATCCCGTCCGCCCGAGTACCAAGAAGCCATCGGCCGAGTGACGACAACTCACTCGGCCGACCAGCCCCCGAAGTGAAGACCCCTGAAGATCGAGACTTACTGGAAAATTACAGGGTTTTCACTCGGCCGAGCGACTTTTGTCACTCGGCCGAGTGCGATGCGCTGCCTGTAGCGAAAATTGCGGAAAACAGGCTGTGCAGGGGTATTTTGGTCACAGTTTTTGGACGATTTTTGGGGGTATTTAAACCCTGTTTTTACCCTAGTTTAGGGGGCTTTTCTCTTAGATTTTTTGCAGCTTTTGGATTAGCTTTTTAGCTTTATTTTTGAGATTGGAGAGGAGAAAAAATTGGATTTTTGTTAGATTAATTTGAAGAACTCCATTGGTTTGCTCTTCTCTTCTCTAAAAATTCTATTTTTATTGCATATCTAAATATTGTGATGAATTCTATTGCTTATTTCATTGATTATTTCTGTGATCTTGCTATGATTTGTGAGTAGTCGCCACGTCTTGGGGCGTGGGGATGAACCCTACAAGCCCTATTTCATATTTGTGATGAATTGTAGAAATTGAGCTAGAATTGTTATTAGGGATTAGATTGGGATCAATTTACTACGGATGGCTAGGTATTCATATCGATTGGGATTTGCAAGAGATTGGATCCCAATTCGATAGGAAACCCTAGAGATCCGAATTGGGTTGGAATCGAATTTCCGAAGTATCGGTTTGCAAGAGATTGGACCGATACTAGGGTTTCCGGTTGTAATTCCGTGCCGATACCCGTTTGCAAGAGATTGGACGGGTAGGAACTATCCCAACCTAGGTCGTGGCCCGAGTTTGCACGAGAGTGGGCTCGGGGCACGATTGAACGATGATGTTGATCCTAATGCTAGCTTCCCTAGGCTAGGGTTTGCAAGAGATTGGACCCGAACCTAGGATAGCTATAGACCGGCAACAGCGCGAGAGCGTGAGCTTGGTTCTACATTCAGTTGCAACTAGTTCATCCGAATCTCTACCCTAGCAATTTTGATACCAATGAACCACATTGATGAGATACGGTGAGTAGCGGGGATTCCCCATTCCCTAGACGTCTTTTATTTGATTTGATATTTCCGTACTTTGTCTGACGATTGTGACAGGATCGCCAAAGGCAAATTTCTCTCTTAAATAGCCAGGTTGATTGGAACAAGCACGGTCATTCGTCCTCCCTGTGTTCGATAACCCGCTCGCCGCTATACCATGCGCTTGCGGTAAAACTACAACCGTTCTTTGGGTCACATCCCGGAGCGACCAAGTTTTTGGCGCCGTTGCCGGGGAGGCGATTGCGTTTGATCTTACCACCTTAGCTATTTCTTTTTATTATTATTATTATTATTATTATTATTATTTCTATTTCCTTATTTTTACCTAACCCTTCCAGGGTACTAATCATTCCTTTGAAACTCTGTTTTCCCTGCGCATGTACACGAGATCTACGGCGGACCCTGAAGCTATATTATTTGATCCCGAGATCGAACGTACCGCGCGGAGACTTAGAGCGGAAAGGAGACAAAATCCGGAAGGGAGGTTTATGACCAACCTGGAAACTGCGGACCAATTAGCGGCAAGGATGGCGAGGATAATTTCTATTCGGGATAGGCTTCGGCCTAAGACCTCTTCTACGACCTCATCCATTGCCATGCCGGAGTTGGCGGCTGACAAGAACTTCGAGCTAAAGACTGGACTAGTGGTTCTGATGCAGCAGGATCCATTTCATGGGAATGCCCATGAGAACCCCCACTACCACATTCAATCATTCTTGTCGAAGTGCGCCACATTTCAGATGCCGGGGGTCCCCATTGATGCCATCAGACTGCGCCTCTTCCCCTTCACGCTAAAGGACAAGGCACTATATTGGTTGAGGACGCAAGCTGATGGAGTCTTCACCTCTTGGGACGAGTTGGCGAGCGCATTCATTGACAAGTTCTATCCGCCCTCCAAGACGGTGAAGATCCGGAGCGCTCTCATGTCCTTCAAGCAAGGACCCCAAGAGACGCTCTATGAGGCCTGGGAGCGTTTTAAGGATCTGCAGCATCAATGCCCGCACCATAGCATTGAAGATTGGGAGCTAGTTCATAGCTTCTACAACGGTCTCCAACCGGGGACCAAACAAATTATTGATGCCGCGGTGAATGGTGCTATCTTGTCAAAGACTCCCGAGGAAGCTACGGCCCTAATTGAGGAGATGGCCTCCAATAATCAACAATGGGGCGATGAGCGATGACACTCTACGTCCTCCTTAAAGCCGACTAGTATCTATGAGGCGAAGGCCGTAGCGGAGCTCACAATCAAGTTTGATTCTCTCCACAAGGTAGTGGAGAGACTGGAGAAGTTTATCACGGAGCCCCAAGGAACCCCTTCCACCTCCGACCCAACGAACCAAATGTGTGATTGGCAAGACCAATCTCAAGCCATGTACTCGGGAGGAGAGCAAGGAGAAGGATCCTTGGAGCAAATACAATATGTCGCGGGGAACCAAGGATATTGGGCCAATCCGGCCACAAGAAATCATCCCGGATTCTCTTACGGCAACAATGAAGGAGCTTTGAACCCGCCACAAAAACCACCTCAACAAGCTCGACCACCACCACCCCAACAACAACACTATCCGCCGAGGGGGCCTCCACAACAAAATTTCCAACCGAAGCAACAAGTTCCACCATATAGGCCGCCCGGATACAATCAAGGGTGGAGGAATCAAAATCAAAACCCTCCACAAGCTCAGCAACGATCCGACTTCGAAGCTAGAGTGGAGGCGTTTATGGTAGAGCAAAATAAGGTCAATGCTACCTTGAAGGCGGGGCAAGACTCCCTTAATACCGTTGTGGCTCAAATATCGGAGCAATTGGCGTTGCTCAATCGGAACACTCAACGATTGCCGGCGCAACCCGAGCAAAACCCACGGGGTAACACCGGCCACATCAATGCCGTAGTTGCCGTTACTACTAGAGGCGGGAAGGATACCACTACCGCCATGATTCCTACCGAGGAGCCCGTGGAGGAAAGTTTGGAGCCAATTGAGCCGGTAGTTGAAGTTGATAAGGAGAAAGAGCCACAAGAGAAGGAGAAATCTAGAGCGGAGCAATTGATTGAGGAAAGGCGCTTCATGCCACCAGTCCCATTTCCCCAAAGGCTTGCTAAAGCGAAAATGGAGAAAAGGCTAGCAAGGTTTCTTGAGTATCTGAGAGGAGTTAGCCTCAACATTCCCTTCCTCGACACCATCGTGGAGATCCCCACATATGCTAAATTCTTAAATGACTTGATTTCGGGGAGAAAGAGGAAGGAGAAGATTATGCTAGCCGAGGAGGGCTTTTGGTTCACCAAGAGAGAGAAGGAGCCGGCCAAATTTAAAGACCCGGGGAGTTTTCGGATTCCCTGCACCTTGGGCGGCGTCCCACTTCAAAAGGCGTTGGTCGATCTAGGGGCTAGTGTAAGCCTCATGCCTCTCTCCATGTTCTTAAGGCTAAACACCGGGACGAAGTTGAAACCTACCGACATGCAGATACAATTGGCCGATGGGCGAATAACAAGGCCGGTAGGGATCGCCGAAGACATCCCGCTACAAGTCCCGAGGGGAATATGCTTGCCATGTGATTTCGTGATCATGGACGTTAAGGAGGAGGGAGATACTTCATTGATACTCGGACGCCCGTTCCTCGCCACCGCCGGAGTGATTGTCGACGTACGAGAAGGTACACTAACTTTGAACGTCGGCAACATCGAGGTGGAGCTTCACATTCCTAAGGCTATGAAACACATGCCTTACCACGAGGAACTTGACTACATGGACCTCCTTGATGAGGTGATAGAGGAGGCGATCCCCCACACAATCAGCACTCTATTTGATGAGGATTTCGAGGAAGGCCCGGATTTAGGCCAAGAGGAGAAAGACGATTCCCCCGACCTCTCCGCTGAAAATGATGAAGGCGACGCTGATGTCGCAAGGATTCGAGAGCTCTGCAAGCTCTCGAAACAAAAGTCTCCGAAGAAAGCTCTGCCGATACGGAAATCGGCGTCACCGGTGAAGCCGTTGACCGGAGCAAACGCTAGCTTGGGGGAGCCTCCCCCCAACACAATTCGAGACGAGAGACCACCGCGGGAGAACACGCCGCCGCAACTTTCGAATCCAAGCGTTCTCCCCGGAAAGTTTGATGGGTGCATCTCATATGCACCAAACATCCCGCATTGATTGAAAATTATAGGGGGTCGAGCTCAAGACCTTAAACGAGCGCTTGTCGGGAGGCAACCCGACGGTTATTGCTTTATTTTTACTTTTTCTTTATTTTTGTTTTAGAAATTTTTAGTGTTTTGAGTCGTTCGCCCAAAAATTTTGTGATAACGGGTCCTATTTTTCTTGACAGGAGAGGAGATAGGTAAATCCATCATGAGGAGGATGAACAAGACGACGAGGAGTGCCCCAGGAAGACGCTCGATGCTTAGGAGAAAGATGAAATCGACTGGAGGAAGAAAGACAGAGTTTAGAGCCCAAACGAAGACAAACAGCAGAACACAAGGCTCACTCGGCCGAGCATACTAGTCACTCGGCCGAGTACACAAGTTCGTCCGGCCGAGCCGCTCACGAACGAGGGAAGTCTGTTGTACCCAACTCTCTGTCTATTTTCCTGATTTCAGTATAATTGCCACTCGGCCGAGTACATATTTTCACTCGGCCGAGTAAAACGGATACGCTCCTAGGGCGAGTCTTACCGAGTAGCTTAAGCCACTCGGCCGAATGGACTTACTCCACTCGGCCGAGGCTGGCAAAGCCACTCGGCCGAAGCGTAAGCGAGGGGGAATTTTCCATTAATATCGCTCGGTCGAGTGACCTAGTCACTCGGCCGAGTCGTAACTTTTACTATATAAGTGGCCGAGGGGGGGCACATTTTTCGAAACGAAAAAACCCAAAACGCCCGCGACCCCTCAGCTCCCTCGCCCGACCCTCGCTCGCTCTCGTCCTCACTCGCCCGGCCGACCACCGTAGCGCCGACGCTCGGCCAGCCACCGGGGCCGAGCACCTGTCGCGCCTCACCCGAGTCGCCGCCGGCGGCCGTGTCTCAGGCCACCTCCGGTATCGCTTATTTCGCCTTTTTCTCCTCTTTTTTGTGTATTATTTCGAGGATCCATGTGTTAAACGACCCCCAAACCCAAATTAATTTCTATATCTATCTATTATACCCCTAATGCTCCATACGTTTTGAATATTACCCGCTGATATCTTCATTTCATGCGCAGGTTGTTTTTGGGAGCTTAAGGGAGCCCCGGGGAGCTTCTAGGGACTGATTCGGGCTTCGCGGAGGCGCTGTCTTCGCACGCTTCCATTATCTTGCACTCACGGCGTGTCTGGGTATACTCCTTCCACTCTTTTGCACACGCCGCACTTTTTACACTTTTCGGCGCGCGCTCGGGGCCCATATGCCTCCCCGGACACGGCCGAGGTCGAGGAGAGCTTCCGCCAAGCGAAAGCGGTCGGACGAGCCCGGCCCCTCCCACGAGGTGGAGGACTCTCCTCCGCCTTCTCCCACACACCCCATCCACCCAGCACAGCCTGCAGGCCCCGCACACCCCGCACAGCCTGCAGCGCACCCACAGCCCGCACAGCCACTCCCTGCCGCTGCACAGCCACCACCTCCGGCTCCACTGGTCGGGCCGCTCGGGATTACGTTCCGAGACGACGCACATCGCACCGTCTTCGAGCGTATCTCCCAGCGCTCGATCATACCCTCCAGGTTTGCACACCTCGCTGACCTAGGACGCCTGGGAGTACTAGAGGGGATGCTCACGTTGTACGACAACGTGGGCTGGCGAGATTTCTTTCAGGTGTCGGCGGACACGTTTACCCGCCTGACACTTGAGGTACTTAGTTCGATCGCCCGGACCAACGAGGGATGCTCGTTTCGGTTCATGGACCGGGAGTGCCAGGTCACTCTCGATATGATGAGCGCATTTTTCTCGTGGCCCGCTGTCCCCGGAGCCGATCGCGGTTACGGCCCCACCCATATCCCCCCACCTTCCTTCGATGCCGGTGCCTTCTAGGCCCGGATCACGGGTCTCCACGCTGCCTTTGACCCCAGTAGGGCCAAGGCCTCAGCTATTGTCCACCCCTGCCTCCGTATAGCCCAGCGCCTTATGGCGACGACCTTTTTGGCCAGATATGAGCCGGGCACGATGTCTACGCCGGAGCTCTACATGCTCTACACGATGACACGGCCCAGAGCTCTATCTAGGGATGGCGATGAGCTTGTCCCCGCCGTTGTGATTGATGTTGCGGCTTGGTTTTTGGACCGCATCATTGTATCGGTGGGCGCTCGCTCACCGATATGCTGCGGCGGCCTGATCAGCTTGCTTGCCCTTATGACCGGCGAGGACTTCCCTGACGACCTGCGACGAGTCCCGGGCCCCACTTCTCTGTCGATTGATGTTATGGCCCGGATGAAGATGCTTCGTCTGCACGGTGAGCGTCACTGGGTCTGGTTGCACGGCCATTACGGTGTCGATTACATGATTCTTCCGAGCCCAGCTCGGACTCAGATTGCACTGGCCCAGGTAGACTGGCTCCCTGCGATGGATGTTCTGATCCCAGCTGCTTACGTGCTCGAGGCCGAGGAGGCCGAGCAGGCCCACGCTGCCCACGCTGCCCCCGCAGACCCTGTTGCACACCCTGCCGAGCCTGCTGCCCCTGTTGACCCTGTGGCCCCTCAGCCTACACCTGATGCTTCCGCTGCCCCTGACACCTCTGTCCACACCTCTGTCGGTGTCGGGAGTACCTTAGCTGAGTCCACCTCCACTGCTTCCGCAGCTGTCACCACCACCACCGGTCCTCTGTCTGCTGAGCCTGTTTCTTCTGCCCCACCCGATCGCCCGCCGACCTTTGTTGAGATTGGAGAGCCCTCGTTCGCCTCGGTCGTGGAGACCATGGCTAGCATGATCTCCGCTGGGGTTGCACCTTTTGGACCACACTCTTCCTCCCCAGCGTCAGTCACCTCTGTCTCCACTGCTGCTGTATTTTCCGAGAGTGTTATGGCGTCTGTCCACACTTCTGTGCCACTGACCTCTCTGGCCGCCTCGCTGCCACTTTTGCACTCTTCTTTCGCTGCTGCTGCCTCCACTTCTCACCAGCCGGTGCCCCGGCCTCACACTGAGGCCAGGCCCACATTTGCAGGCGCAGCACCTTTCGTTCCCTTCCCCGCTGAGCCCGTCACATACGCGACCCGAGTACGCCAGCCCCGACCCGCACAGCACAGACCGGTTCGTCCCTCTGCACCACCGCCCCCCGACACTGTACTTCAGAGCATTCGTGCTCTCGAGGTGGCGGTAAGTGGCCTCAGAGGCGACCTTAGGACCCTGTCCTCCACCGTCTCCACGATGGCTGGCCGCTTTGACTTGCTCCCACAGATTCACTACTGTCTTACCCAGGTCTTGGAGCGTCTCCCCCGCGTACCCCCACTCACCCAGCAGCTTCCCACCCACACTTCCACACACACTCGACCTGCTTCCACTTCCAGACCCACACCCGCTCAGCGGCCTGTCCAGCCACCACCACCACCTCCGCCTCAGGACGGAGACGGCGCAGCACCACCTTCTTAGGCACCCTTGATGCCATCGATTATCCCTGCCGTTGTGCTGCCCGTTTCTGCTGGGTCCTGTTGCATTTTTGCCCACCCCCCCTCCCCTCACTTATTTTGGGTTTCTCATTCAGATCGTATCCTTATATTTTTTTTGGGAGAGAGGGAGAGTTTTTGGTGCCCCACATTTATATATCTGTATCACTCCTATCTGTGCATGCATCATGTCCACATCATATTTTCATTTCTTTATTTTTCTTTTTATTTTCATTTTTTCATCTTGCATGCATCCTCACTTGCCCCTCCCATTACTTGTCTCTCGGTGTGCCACACTTTGCACATTGAGGACACTGTGCCATTTAGCTTGGGGGAGTGAGTTCTCACGTTCTTTTTCGATTTGCCACCTTTGTTTTTAGTTTTTCACACCATTTTTTCCCTTTTGCACTCATTTTCATCACTTTCTTTTTTATTTTACCATGCATCACATTTTCCTTATTTTCTTTGTGTGCCACATTGTAAATAGTTTTGTTTTCCTTTTATCTTTATCTCTTTTTCATCTCATGCTAGAGATGACTTTTCTGTGATGATGATTACGTGGCGTTAGCTTTCTCTACATGCATGCTATATTTGTCATGTCTTAGATTTTGTTTCTGATATCATATGCTATGACATTGCCTTGCATTTAGGAATGGTAACCCACACTTTTCCACATGAAAATGGATGAAATTTTATTATTAGCTGAGCCTGAATATTCATATGTATGCTATCACAGAAAACACACCAAGATTCACGCATTGAATGCCTATGTCTGGAGTACCGATTTCTTTTCCTATATCACTTCTATATGCATGAATTGTACATTTCACTTCAGGATGATTGAATGATGTTAGCTATGATAAATCTGGATTAGTTAGCTTTTTTGTGATCGAAACTAAGTAGATTAGATTACCCTGCTGAAGTTGTCGTGCATGTCTTATAGAGTGAACCGAGTGATATATTTATTTCTTTCTCCACAAATCTTGAACATCATTTCTCTACTTTTAAAATCATTGGTGAATCTCCCCTTAGCGATTCTATTATATGGCATTTCCCCCGCTATTAATTCCTGGCTCCAAATTTCTTATTCAAAAAAAAGAGAGAAAAAAATAATCTTGTATATCATTATATCTCTCTGAGTTGGGATCATTGTGAATATATGCTATATCAAAAAAAAAGAAAAAAAAGGAAACAAAAGAAAAAAAAAGAGAAGAAAAAAAAATCCTCAATAAAAGATCCCATCTCACTTTCTTTCTTTCTCTTCTCTTTTCATTGCTTTTGGAGCTTTCTAAAAATGGGGATGTAAATATTTTTTTTATGCCACCACGCTTATAGATAAGCTTGGGGGAGAGAATCCATTGATGTGTGAGAGAGTGACTACTTGACATTGCACGACGACCTAGGCTAAGTAATATTCTATACTCAGTGAGATTATTTCTAGCTTTACGAAATCCAGAAATCTAAGCCTAGCGTTCATTTCATGAAATCCATACTTTTCTATTCTCTTTATTCTATTGTGTGATACTCTTATACTCCTGATAGAAAGCATTCAATTGAAAAGTGTGCAATCTGTGATTTGTATACCTCTTTAGATGATTCAGACGATGTTAATTATAAAACTATTCTGTTTTTCATGATTATATCGTTGTTCGTGGGATTTCTATTTCTATTTGCACTATTATACTATGATATCAAAATAAAACTCTTTGACATGTGTTTTTCATTCGGTGCATGCTATATGAGTAAGTGAAACCCACGTCCTGAGAAAATGATCTAGCAGCTTACCTCTTCGCTTCTTTCTTTCTTCTTTATTTTTATTTTTATTTTCGTTTTTCCATTCTTCTCCGTTTTTCATTTTTTTTCCATTTTTCGCCGTTTTCGTTTTCCAAATCCACCGGGTTCGCCTTTTACTTATCTTCCTCGAGGACGAGTAAGAGGTAAGCTTGGGGGATTTTGATCACTCCTTATTTTACACTTTTTTCTCGCATATTTGCATGCCATTTAGATCGCCCAAATCATGTTTTTCACGATATATCGACGATATTGCGATGCTTTTCACGATTTGTTGTTTTTGTCGCATTTCAGGTGATTTGGAGCGATTTGGAGTGATCTCGAGATGCGCTTACTCCAGAGGGTCACCGACGGCCTCCCCGAGGGGTATTTTGCTGTTGGAGAGGAGCGGAAGAAGAACGGATGTCGCAGGAGCGACGAGGAGGCCAAAACGAGCAATCTGGGCATTTTTTGTGTCCCACTCGGCCGAGTGAAGGAGTCACTCGGCCGACCAGCGAGACACCGCTCGGCCGACCGGAACAGACACGATTTGCATGTGCACTCGGCCGAGCGACGGATACCACATCGGCCGAGTGACGAGATCCCATCCGCCCGAGTGGCGCCCAGACGAAGCCATTCAAGAATCGCCATGTTACTGTTTTTCGGCTGCCTGAGCTTCAGAAGACCCACTCGGCCGAGTGGATAATCCCGTCTGCCCGAGTACCAAGAAGCCATCGGCCGAGTGACGACAACTCACTCGGCCGACCAGCCCCCGAAGTGAAGACCCCTGAAGATCGAGACTTACTGGAAAATTACAGGGTTTTCACTCGGCCGAGCGACTTTTGTCACTCGGCCGAGTGTGATGCGCTGCCTGTAGCAAAAATTGCGGAAAACGGGCTGTGTAGGGGTATTTTGGTCACAGTTTTCGGACGATTTTTGGGGGTATTTAAACCCTGTTTTTACCCTAGTTTAGGGGGCTTTTCTCTTAGATTTTTTGCAGCTTTTGGATTAGCTTTTTAGCTTTATTTTTGAGATTGGAGAGGAGACAAAATTGGATTTTTGTTGGATTAATTTGAAGAACTCCATTGGTTTGCTCTTCTCTTCTCTAAAAATTCTATTTTTATTGCATATCTAAATATTGTGAAGAATTCTATTGCTTATTTCATTGATTATTTCTGTGATCTTGCTATGATTTGTGAGTAGTCGCCACGTCTTGGGGCGTGGGGATGAACCCTACAAGCCCTATTTCATATTTGTGATGAATTGGTAGAAATTGAGCTAGAATTGTTATTAGGGATTAGATTGGGATCAATTTACTACGGATGGCTAGGTATTCATATCGATTGGGATTTGCAAGAGATTGGATCCCAATTCGATAGGAACCCCTAGAGATCCGAATTGGGTTGGAATCGAATTTCCGAAGTATCGGTTTGCAAGAGATTGGACCGATACTAGGGTTTCGGGTTCCAATTCCGTGCCAATACCCGTTTGCAAGAGATTGGACGGGTAGGAACTATCCCAACCTAGGTCGTGGCCCGAGTTTGCACGAGAGTGGGCTCGGGGCACGATTGAACGATGATGTTGATCCTAATGCTAGCTTCCCTAGGCTAGGGTTTGCAAGAGATTGGACCCGAACCTAGGATAGCTATAAACCGGCAACAGCGCGAGAGCATGAGCTTGGTTCTACATTCAGTTGCAACTAGTTCATCCGAATCTCTACCCTAGCAATTTTGATACCAATGAACCACATTGACGAGATACAGTGAGTAGCGGGGATTCCCCATTCCCTAGACGTCTTTTATTTGATTTGATATTTACGTACTTTGTCTGACGATTGTGACAGGATCGCCAAAGGCAAATTTCTCTATTAAATAGCCAGGTTGATTGGAACAAGCACGGTCATTCGTCCTCCCTGTGTTCGATAACCCGCTCGTCGCTATACCGTCCGCTTGCGGTAAAACTACAACCGTTCTTTGGGTCACATACCGGAGCGACCACCAACCACCCGGATCCCCTCCGGATACTTGAGTTAGAAACCCTAACTCAAGATTTCCACTATGAAATACTTGTGAAAAACCTCCACAAGTCAAATCATACAAAATGTAATTTATGACTCCCACAACCCGGGATCACAACCACACTCTCACAACCGAGAGTGAAACTTACAATATGAAATTGAAATGAAATAAGAAACTTCTTACCGACAAAATACCTATGCCTTGAGTAATGCTTACGAATTAGTGCAAGGATGATTTTGAGGAAGAAGAAGTGGCACCAAACCCTAGCTCCAAGATGTAGATCAGCGATGGAGAGCTATGGGGATGTTGGTGACCTAGAATCAAGCACTTGGCTTGGAAGGCTTCACACTCAATGAATCTCTCTTTGGAAGTAAGAGTGAGGAGAGATTATTGAATGGAATGAAAGAGCTTTGAATGAGCTTGGAATGATTTCTCTTGATATCTAAACTTGCAATAATATCAGCCTTGACTACAATGAATGCAGCCCAACAAGTATTTATAGGATAGAGGAGAGAGAGAAAGAAAAACGTTTCAATTAATGCTCCAACGGCTCTTTTCTGAACCCAACTAGTCTGTCAAAGAACAACCACCGACCGACTAGTTCATCAACTAGTCGGTCGGTCAATTAACGTATACCGACTAATGAGTGAACAGAGAAAAGATCAAAGCACAGACAAAAGGAACTAGTCGATCCAAGAAGAGTAGCTGACCGACTAGTTTCACAACTAGTCGGTCGGTTACTCAACTGAGACCGACTAACAGATAAAACTGAAGTCTGAGCATAAATAGACTTAGTCGGTCCAAGAACAAATGTTGACCGACTAATTCACCAACTAGTCGGTCGCCAAATGAGCATAGACCGACTAACGATAAATAGTAAGTTAGGTGAAAAATTGGCATGTACAGTAAAAGTAAACTAGTCGGTCCAAGAAGGAAAGTTGACCGACTAGTTCATCAACTAGTCGGTCGACCAATGAACACAGACCGACTAATGATAAACAGTAGCTCAGGCTCAAATGTGCATGTACAGGGAAAGCTCAACTAGTCGGTCACAGAAGCATCACTGACCGACTAGTTCACAAACTAGTCGGTCGGTGAGTCAACTTAGACCAACTAACTGTAAACAGTAAAGAGCTTAGAATTGACTGACTGAAACTAGTCAGTCACAGAAGCTTTGCCGACCGACTAGATCACCATCTAGTCGGTCAGTTCTTCTTCTTGAACCAACTAACATGCACAAGAAGTCGCGAATCGAAGCGCGAAGCTTCGGGAAGGATTGTATGGACTTCAACTAAGATCCTAGAGCTAAGATATGAGCGTTATGAAGATTTAAACCGTAAGACCTACTCAAGGCTTAACATTCTACGAAAGAAGCTTAAAGACTATAAATAAAACTTGACGATACCGTCTTCAATAGCTTCAATCGAATCTTCATGACTTCTAAAATGGTCCATAAGCTTCAACGAAGCTTTAGGCATACGATCACGTGCTTTGAGAAGTCTTGAGACATCGTAATTGATATTCATATGAATTTGGCGATGATCTCCATAACTGCGCTCACAAAGTGTTAGTTCACGTTATATTTGTTCATCATCCAAAACCAAATCCGGGGAGTCCAATATCCAACATCCCTTTTTGGTGATGACAAACCAACATAAATAATAATCAAAAATAATAATTCAAATTAAATTTACTTACTCCCCCTGCATTGATGACACGTTAATTCCAATTTATACAAAAATAATACGCATCAAGCAGACGAGTGAAGTATATAAAATGAGAATCGATTATTGAAATATCGAATACCAAATGTAGGTTATTGAAATATCGGATTTGGAAATCCATTTATATATCTTAACTCCCCCTGAATCTAACATATCAAATTAGATTCTTAGAGTGGTGCTTTAAATTTTCATTTAGCACATCGTTATTATTATATATCTCCCCCTTTGGCATTAGCAAAAAAAAGCGGGAGGAGATCAACGACAACAATAATGGCCTAAAATAAAAAAAAACACGGGAGTCGTAGAATACGACGACGGTTCAAGTGACACCAAAAGAAATATGAATAAAATCAAGGCGTGTCAATGAAACCATAGTCGAAAATCGTAAAACGAAATCATCAAAACTCAAATCATTTTTACGGATTGAGTTATGGAATGTACTCTCCAATGTCAACATTCTTGGTTAATTTAGTGCATGGAAAACAATTCTATGTTTCCATAGAAGAAATTTCTATTAAACCAAGTTAATATCGTCGAGCGACGAAATCAAACATCAGAGACATAAAAAAATTTATAAATTGTGCACAATACAATGAAATGTCAACTACGATGTATATATATATATATAATATGAACCAGAGTACATCAAAATGAACATCACTGACATACAAAATATCGATCCACTGATCGGGGCACAAAATACATCATCATATCACAGATATCGGAGTGTCATAAAACATACAACAACATCAAAATACATCAAAATACATCATCAAAAAGATCCAAAACCCCACTCTATCCTAACCAAACTCTCTCACACTAGATGTATCATCTAAGGAGCATCGGGGAGTCCTCACAGAAGCTCAAGAGGAAGCGGCAGGATCTGCAGCAGCAGCAGGCTCTGTAGGAGAAGTGGTGGAAACTGGATCAGCAGGAACGTCTGGTAGGTCAACGGGAGCGACGGCAGAAGTGGCAATCTCTGGAGCAGCAACAGTAGTGGCCTCGGGAGCACCAGTCGGAGCATCCACCGCAGGAGCGGCGGCAACAGGTGTGCTCTCGGGGGCACCAGCAGACGAAGCAGCAACAGCAGCACCAGAAGGGGTAGCACCAGTAGCAGATGTGGTAGCAGCAGCAGCAGTACCAGAAGTGCCCTCGGGGCACGAGTGGAAGCACGACAAAGCTCCTCAATGTCCTCCTCAGCCAACTCATCCATCTCCTCATCCTCAGAAACAGGAGGAGGAAGCTGAATACCCATCAGACTAGCCATACGGTAAACTACCTCCTCGGTACGAGCCAAACGAGACTCGTGACGATGAAGCAACCGAACGACATCATCAAGGGTGGCAGAGGGAGCAGCAGAGGCAGAGGCAGAGGCAGACGCTGAAGGTGTCGTCCTGTGAACATGACGGAGCGCCGCAAGAGATTTCTTGACGGCCGTCGCGTTCAGGGGAGGACCAAGAGGACGCTCATCGTCACGATGCAAAGTGACACGGAAGTGATGGAAAACAAGGGTCAACAAGCACGGGAAGGGGATGTGAGCCGATTTCGTGGTCTTGCGAATACACTCGAAAGAGTCAATCTTATCAAGTATAATGCAAGCCCAGTTAATCGAGCTCCCCATGAAAATAGCATAGATCAGCTTCAGAAAAGGCTGGGACGGTAGAGATGAGGAGCCGTACTTGGGAAGCAAGCACGACTTCAGAATCAAGTTCAGGACCCATGCATTTGGCTTGAAGGATTTAGAGGGCACGCCAATCATGGCGGGAGGAATCTGATGGAAAATCTCAGAAAGGATGGTCTGATCAAGGGAAGAAATATCATCAACAGAAATGTCTGAGGGGAGGAGGCCAGACGAGGAGATGCCCAAAATCTCTCCTAAGATTTCTGCTGTGAGGACTATAGGAGTCCCCAAAACAGTCGTCTCAACAGAGTGGGTCTCATCGTACTGACCTCGGATCCTATTGGCATAGAATAGCTTGACTAATCGAGGGTAGGGGTGAGGATTCGCCTTCGGGTCATATCGAAGGTAATCGAGAAGACCCGACGACGAAAGAAGATCAGCTAGCCCTATGAAGTCACTGAACTGGACAAAATGCTCCAGAAGCAGCGGGCAATTTTCGATACGGTTGTAAGCCGTGAGACACAACGGGTCGTCGCGACACAACGAGATATCGACACCGCCTACCGGCATCGGACCCTTTCCCTTAGGCTTACGGGTAGACGTGCGAGGTCGGGAGCTAGACTCAGGATGGGTAGGAGGAGTGGGTTCCCTAAGAGTCTCAGGCTCGGGGATATACTCGGTGTCAGAATCCGAAGCACCGGGTGGAGTGGGAGCACGAAAAATAACTGGCTTGGGCTTGGGCTGAGATCGGGCTCGGGGTTTCGCAGTCGCCGTCCTCTTACGCTTAAGAGGAGGCGAAGGCGAAGAGGGTTAGGTGGTCTTCGAACGACGTCTAGGAGGGGTTCGCGAAGGTTGAGCGGGGTCTGTAGGGGTATGTTCTACGGTCATCGGCGAGGGGCTAGAGGGAGTGATCGGTATTCGTGTTCTTGCTATAATCGACGCAAGACACGACGCAAGAGAGATCAAAAAGAAGAAACCCTAGCACAACCCTAGGAAATCCGAAACCCTAGAAGAAGCCCTAACAGAAAATGAACTAACCCTAACCCTAGGAATAGGAAATCGAACCCTAGAAAGGAGAGGGAGCGAGAGGGGTTACCCTAGGTGGAAGATCGACGGCGATCGGCGGCGGGAATGGTCGGAAAATGGCCGGAAGACGAAGGGTCACGAGGGAGTCGGGGGTTTTGAGCTGAGAGAGGGGAAGATTTGATCGACTAAAATGAGAAAGATCCGACTAAATCGAGATTAAGTCGGTCGAGAGCTCAAAAGACCAAACAGTCCCTGGCACAACTAGTCGGTCACAGTTCAAGCACTGACCGACTAGATCACGATCTAGTCGGTCGGTCAATGAGCTTGAACCAACTAGTTGCAAACAGTGGCTGAATCCAAGTTAACTGACAAGAATTAGTCGGTCTGTGTTCATTTACTGACTGACTAGATCTCAATCTAGTCGGTCGGTCACTGAACATGAACCGACTAAAGAGGTACAAAAATTGAAAATCTATGAACTTTGATTTTTCTCCTAATCACACTTGGATGAAACATCAAAATACTCTCATTAATCATTATACTACCCCACTAAACATCGAAAATATGAAATTTGACGATTACGCACAAATCGAGCGAAAATTCCGAAAATTCAACAAAAATCCAGAAAATTTCAATACTTCAAGCATGAGCAAATATAACGAATAGTATAGCATGCAAGAATATAGAATAAAAATGAATCCTATATCTCGGATTCACCCATAATCCCCAATTCTCGACGCAACCGAACAAAGGAGTCCTCCTTTAGGGGTTTCGTGAAAATATCGGCGATTTGCTTCTGGGTTTCAACGTACACTAATATGATGTCCTTTTTAGCAACATGATCATCTAAGAAATGGTGTCGGACACCTATGTGTTTCGAACGGGAATGGTGTACCGGGTTCTTGGAAAGACATATTGCACTTTGGTTGTCCACCATGATAGGGCAAGTATCACAGTTTATACCAAAGTCTTTAAGTGTGTGTCTCATCCAAAGAACTTGAGCACACGCGGCACCGGCGGCAATGTATTCCGCCTCGGTGGTTGAAAGTGATACGGAATTTTGCTTCTTGGAAAACAAAGAGACAAGAGAAAATCCTATAAAATGGCAAGTGCCACTAGTACTTTTCCTGTCGGATTTGCGTCCCGCATAATCGGCATCACTATATGAGATTAACTCATACGTGCTAGATTTTGGATAAAGTAATCCAAAATCAAGTGTATAACTTAGATAACGGAAAATACGTTTTACCGCTACTAAGTGAGACTCCTTAGGTTGAGACTGATAACGAGCACATACGCATACGGCAAACATAATATCGGGCCTACTTGCGGTAAGATAAAGTAAACTACCTATCATACCTCGATATAGACGAATGTCTACATCCTTACCGCCCGTATCCTTATCAAGATGCGTAGTCGTGCTCATTGGAGTCTTTTTCCCAGAAGCACTCTCCATTCCAAATCGCTTTAGCAACTCCACCGTGTACTTCGTTTGGTGGATGAAGATTGCATCGTCCATTTGGCGAATTTGGAGACCTAAGAAATATTTGAGCTCACCCATGTGGCTCATCTCAAATTGATCCTTCATCACATTAGAAAACTCTTCGCAAAGAGCAAAGTTAGTAGCACCGAAAATGATATCATCAACATATATTTGAACTAAAATTATATCATTATTCGAATACTTAACAAATAATGTGGAATCAACTTCTCCCATTTAAAAACCCAAATCCAAAAGAAAATTCTTTAAACGATCATACCAAGCTCGAGGAGCTTGTCTTAAACCGTAAATCGCTTTCTTTAGTTTAAAAACATGATTTGGAAATTTTTCATTAATAAAACCCGGAGGTTGAGAAACGTAAACTTCCTCAACAACATCTCCATTTAAAAATGCACTTTTAACATCCATTTGAAATAATATAAAATCCTTATGGCATGCAAAAGACAATAATAATCTAATTGATTCTAATCTAGCTACCGGAGCGAAGGATTCTTCGAAATCAATACCTTCCTCTTGACGGTAGCCTTGAGCAACTAACCGAGCTTTGTCCCGGACGACGACTTGGTTCTCGTCGGTTTTGTTCTTGAAGATCCACTTTGTCCCTATGACGGTGTGGTTCTTCGATGGCAATGGAACAAGCTCCCAAACTTCATTCCTCTCGAATTGAGTGAGTTCCTCCTCCATGGCTAAGATCCAAGCGCTATCTTCGCATGCTTCATTAACATTCTTTGGCTCAATCGAGGAGGCAAAGGCACAATGTGCGAATTAGTTCACTTGCGATCTCGTCTTGACACTATCATGGATATTGCCAATGACTTGCTCATGAGGATGGTCACGAACGGTATGAAGCCGTTTGGGAATACCTTGGTCACTAGGAACATTCTCAACAACTTCATTAGATGGGTTAGTCTCAATAGAATCAATAGAATCATTAGAGTTAGAATTACCAATTGAATCACATAAGACATCCATAGAGTCATCATCATTAGTAATTCTAGTTGGAACAAATCCTTCATTAAATGACACATGAAACGATTCCTCGATCATTGAGGTTCGTTTGTTGAATATCCGGTAGGCTTTGCTACGTGAAGAATATCCAACAAAAATCCCCTCATCGGATCTTGGATCGAATTTGTCTAAACTACCATACGTGTTCTTAATAAAACATTTCGAACCAAAAACACGAAAATGTTTAACTTGAGGCAACCTACCAAACAACAATTCATAACAAGTTTGTTTAGTGCCGGGCCTCAAAAGTATTCTATTAAACACATAGCAAGCGATGTGTACCGCTTCCGCCCAAAATTGATGGCCAAGTTGGCTTTCATCAAGCATAGTGCGAGCACACTCCACTAGCGTCCTATTCTTTCTCTCAACTACACCATTTTGAGGAGGTGCACGAGGGAAAGAGAAGGTGTGTGTAATACCAACTTCATCACAAAATGTCTCAAAAGACTCATTCTCAAATTCACCTCCATGATCACTACGAATAGTGACAATGGTGGTTCCTAAGAGATTTTGTACTTTCTTAACAAAAATTGTGAAGTTTTCAAAAGCTTCATTTTTATTACAAAATGAAAATACCCAAGTAAACCTAGAAAAGTCATCAACGATGACAAGTCCATATCTAGCATTACCTAATGAAGCAACTCTAGTCGGCCCAAATAAATCTAGATGTAATAGCTCTAGAGGCCGCTTAGAAGAAATGCTTTTCTTAGGGTTAAATGAAGATTTTAGAAGCTTGCCTCGTTGACACGAGTCACAAAAGCTTTTCTTTTGAAAGACAAGCTTAGGGAAGCCTCTAATAGAATTTAACTTGGAAAGTTTAAAAAGTGTTCCAAAGTTCACATGACCAAAACGTCTATGCCATAAGTGTTGTTCACTTGTGTTGGCAATGAGACATTGTTCATGTGTACTTGGAAGATCTAGGATATATATATCCTTATGGCGTGTGCCAGAAAATAATACATCATTAGTATTCTTATTTAAAATATGGCACATTCCTTTCGCAAAGCTAACTTTGTAACCTTTGTCACAAAGTTGGCTTATTAAAATAAGATTGTGGTTTAATCCTTTAACAAGGTAAACATCACATATAAGGGGTTTAGAGGGATTACCTACTTTACCAACACCTATGATGGTTCCGCTCTCGTTGCCTCCAAATACGACGCGGTTTCCATTTGCAATGGGAACCACTCCGGAGAGCAATTGAGCGTCACCCGTCATGTGTTTTGAACACCCGCTATCGAGTATCCAATTCCCCTTGGAGCTAAATTTAAATTTGTTGCTCCTTTCCTTTTTCTTTTCCTTGAGTACCTAAAGATAGAAAATTTCATAGCATGGTACCCAAGGTCATTGGGTCCAAAAGATTAGACCTTTGGAAGCCAAGTCCAATTGGACTTAGACTTCCCCACATAATTTCTACTATGCACAACATCCGAAAAATAAGCATTCATGTACACTTGTTTTTCATCCATGCTTGTGTCCTTTGGGCTCCAAATAGTGAAAATCTTGGGAGCCCTCATCCTATTGGGTGCATGCATGCGACGATGATTTCTACGTGATGCATGTTGTGGATAGGCATAAGGAACATGATGGAATGGTGCATGCGGATAATTATTCATATGATGTTGTGGGTGAACATATGCATGTGAGGGAACACGTGCATGAGGGTGTCTCACATTGTGTGCACGTGCCCGTGAACGTGTAGCATAGAAATCATCATATGTGTGAGTCGGTGGAGTAGGACGTGTGTTCCTACGTGGCATGGTATTTGTGTACATATAAGCATGCCCCTTCTTTGGAGGTCCACCCAAAGTGGGTTTCTTTCCGAAAGAGGGTGTGGACGAGGTGGAAGCACCATTAGTAGAAGAACTACCAATAGAGTGTTTTCTACCTCTCGTTGAGTCACCAGAAGTTGGCCTAACAAAAGTAGTGGCCGATTTGGATGAACATCCCATCGTATACCCCAAGCCAATGTGGTGATTGGCCGGAAGTAAGTCACTTAGGATTTTATCCAAATGGTCCTTACCCTTATTGAATTTATTAATTCGGCCTAATGTGTTCTCATATTTCTCGGTGAGAGAACGCATAGAAGTATCCAAATTGGATACTTGCGATGTGAGCACATAAACACGAGATTTAAGATTCTCATTCTCAATACTCAAAGTCGAGTTTTGAGAAGTCAAATCCGCTATCCTATGTTCTTCCGGATCATCAATGCTAACATGTTCAAGTTTAGATTTGAGATTAACAATCTCATTTCTTAACCCTTCAACAACGGTGTCGTTGTTGGTGATGATAGTTTTAGGCGAGGTTTGAATGCTAGCTAGGTCATCTTTTACTTTAGTATACATATTTACTAATTTAGGGTATTTAGACCATAATTGAGAATTAGCATTCCTAAGGTCATCCATAGTTACCTCATCGCCTTCGTCATCACTATCATCGGAAGAGGAGGATCCTTGATCATGCTCCTCTCTTGCCATGAAGCACATGTGCGCTTGCTCCACTTTCTCATCGTCCGACTCTCCGCTTGAGGAATCCTCGGAGTCGGTGAATGTTGCTCCGACAAGTCCCTTTTTGTACCCCTTTTTGTACTTCTTGGACTTATCGAATTTCGACGCCTTCCACTTCTCCTTTTGCTTATTAAGAGGACACTCCGTTTTCATGTGTCCTGGCTTATTGCACTTGAAACACAAAGGAGAGGGGGCGTTAGAAGAACCAAATTTAGCTTTGTTCTTGTAGTTACCTTTTCGGAAGAAACGGTTGAACTTCTTGGCCATGAGTGCCATGGACTCCAAGTCCAACTCGTTTTCCGAGTCTTCATCATCGGTTGAGGTGGATGTGGATGGAGCAGCCTTAAAAGCAATAGCCTTCTTCTTTGGCTCGTCTTGCTTTAGATAGGACTTCATCTTTTCCTGCAATTTTAACTTGCTATCCTTGCGTACCTCGTATGACATTAAAGTACCCATTAGTTGAACTACGGTGTACTTATTCATATCATTACCTTCCTCGATGGCGAAGGTACGCTTTTCCCAAGAAGAAGGAAGTCCTTCGATAAGCTTCGAACACTTCTCCTTTTGGGTGTAGGTTTTGCCGAGAGCCTCCAACTCGTTTATGCTGTCGACGAAGCGAGCATAATACTCCTTCATCTTCTCACCATGTTGCATATGAAACATTTCGTAATCTTTGTTAACAACAACGAGTTTAGAGTCTCTTACCCTACTCGTCCCTTCATGTAGTATGAGGAGGGAGTTCCAAATTTGATATGCACTCTTACATGTGCATATCTTATTGAAGTCCTCGGGCTCCAAAGCGCATTGCAAGGCGTTCATTGCCTTGGCATTGCTTACCTCCGCGGTGACCTCCGCGGTTGTCCATTTCTCAAAGTCTTCTTCGGCGGGCTCGACGTATTCCTTCATCGTGGTCCTCCATAGAGATGCACTCCGGAGGAAAGTTTCCATCTGGCATTTCCAGTACTCGTAGTTGGTACCGTTGAAGAATGGAGGCCTCGTTGAGGAATGTCCTTCCATCACCGAAGATGCTCCTTCACGGTTCCTTAAGGTGCCATAGTCGGAAGGTGGACGCACGGTCTTGTTGTCGTTGGCAGACATAGCTAAGTATCTGGCTCTGATACCAAATGTAATGCCCTACAAGCTACTGCACACGTACTAGAGGGGGGGGGGTGAATAGTACTTTAAAAATAACGAGGAGTATAATTCCTAATTATAGTGCAAACAACTACCAAATCAATTTGCGGAAGCTTAAATTGAAGACAACAACAAAATTTACAATGCTAACAATAGATATTACTGGGTTCGGATCCACCCAAGTCTCCCCGACTTGTTCCCGGTGATCCTACGTCCCAACCACCCGGATCCCCTCCGGATACTTGAGTTAGAAACCCTAACTCAAGATTTCCACTATGAAATACTTGTGAAAAACCTCCACAAGTCAAATCATACAAAATGTAATTTGTGACTCCCACAACCCGGGATCACAACCACACTCTCACAACCGAGAGTGAAACTTACAATATGAAATTGAAATGAAATAAGAAACTTCTTACCGACAAAATACCTATGCCTTGAGTAATGCTTACGAATTAGGGCAAGGATGATTTTGAGGAAGAAGAAGTGGCACCAAACCCTAGCTCCAAGATGTAGATCAGCGATGGAGAGCTATGGGGATGTTGGTGACCTAGAATCAAGCACTTGGCTTGGAAGGCTTCACACTCAATGAATCTCTCTTTGGAAGTAAGAGTGAGGAGAGATTATTGAATGGAATGAAAGAGCTTTGAATGAGCTTGGAATGATTTCTCTTGATCTCTAAACTTGCAATAATATCAGCCTTGACTGCAATGAATGCAGACCAAAAAGTATTTATAGGATAGATGAGAGAGAGAAAGAAAAACGTTTCAATTAATGCTCCAACGGCTCTTTTCTGAACCCAACTAGTCGGTCAAAGAACAACCACCGACCGACTAGTTCATCATCTAGTCGGTCGGTCAATTAACGTATACCGACTAATGAGTGAACAGAGAAAAGATCAAAGCACAGACAAAAGGAACTAGTCGGTCCAAGAAGAGTAGCTGACCGACTAGTTTCACAACTAGTCGGTCGGTTACTCAACTGAGACCGACTAACAGATAAAACTGAAGTCTGAGCATAAATAGACTTAGTCGGTCCAAGAACAAATGTTGACCGACTAATTCACCAACTAGTCGGTCGCCAAATGAGCATAGACTGACTAACGATAAACAGTAAGTTAGGTGAAAAATTGGCATGTACAGTAAAAGTAAACTAGTCGGTCCAAGAAGGAAAGTTGACCGACTAGTTCATCAACTAGTCGGTCGACCAATGAACACAGACCGACTAATGATAAACAGTAGCTCAGGCTCAAATGTGCATGTACAGGGAAAGCTCAACTAGTCGGTCACAGAAGCATCACTGACCGACTAGTTCACAAACTAGTCGGTCGGTGAGTCAACTTAGACCGACTAACTGTAAACAGTAAAGAGCTTAGAATTGACTGACTGAAACTAGTCGGTCCAAGAAGCTTTGCCGACCGACTAGATCACCATCTAGTCGGTCAGTTCTTCTTCTTGAACCAACTAACATGCACAAGAAGTCGCGAATCGAAGCGCGAAGCTTCGGGAAGGATTGTATGGACTTCAACTAAGATCCTAGAGCTAAGATATGAGCGTTATGAAGATTTAAACCGTAAGACCTACTCAAGGCTTAACATTCTACGAAAGAAGCTTAAAGACTATAAATAAAACTTGATGATACCGTCTTCAATAGCTTCAATCGAATCTTCATGACTTCTAAAATGGTCCATAAGCTTCAACGAAGCTTTAGGCATACGATCACGTGCTTTGAGAAGTCTTGAGACGTCGTAATTGATATTCATATGAATTTGGCGACGATCTCCATAACCGCGCTCACAAAGTGTTAGTTCACGTTATATTTATGTTTGTTCATCATCCAAAACCAAATCCGGGGAGTCCAATATCCAACACGAGCGTGTAGCTCGGCCCGTGCCCTTCTCTGGTTTGGGAGACGAGGGGTGGCCCTACCCCAGAGGTCTTGAGGGGGGGAGCGAGCGCGTAGCTCGACCCGTGCCCTTCTCTGGTTTGGGTGGCGAGGGTTGGCCCTGCCCCAGAGGTCTTGAGGGGGGGAGCAGGCACATAGCTCGGCCCGTGTCTGTCTCTGGTTTGGGTGGCGAGGGTTGGCCCTGCCCCAGAGGTCTTGAGGGGGGGACGAGAGCGTAGCTTGGCCCGTGCCCTTCTCTGGTTTGGGTGGCGAGGGTTGGCCCTGCCCCAGAGGTCTTGAGGGGGGCAGCGGGGGCGTAGCTCAGCCCGTGCCCTTCTCTGGTTTGGGTGGCGAGGGTTGACCCTGCCCCAGAGGTCTTGAGGGGGGAGTGGGCGCGTAGCTCGGCCCGTGCCCTTCTCTGGTTTGGGTGGCAAGGGTTGGCCCTGCCCCAGAGGTCTTGAGGGGGGGAGCGGGCGCGTAGCTCGGCCCGTGCCCTTCTCTGGTTTGGGTGGTGAGGGTTGGCCCTGCCCCAGAGTTCTTGAGGGGGGGAGCGAGCGCATAGATCGGCTCATGCCCTTCTCTGCTTTGGGTGGCGAGGGTTGGCCCTAGCCCAGAGGTCTTTAGGGGGGGAGAGAGCGCGTAGCTCGGCCTGTGCCCTTCTATAGTTTGGGTGGTGAGGGTTGGCCCTGCCCCAGAGGTCTTGAGGGGGGAGCGAGCGCGTAGCTCGGCACGTGCCCTTCTCTGGGTTGGGTGGCGAGGGTTGGCCCTACCCCAGAGGTCTAGATGGGGGGAGCGAGCGCGTAGTTTGGCCTGTGCCCTTCTCTGGTTTGGGTGGCAAGGGTTGCCCTACCCCTAAGGTCTTGAGGGGGGAGCGAGTGCGTAGCTCAGCCTGTGCCCTTCTCTGGATTAAGTGGCGATGGTTGGCCCTACCCCAGAGGTCTTGAGGGGGGAAGCGAGCGCATAGCTCAGCCCATGCCCTTCTCTGGTTTGGGTGGCGAGGGTTGGCCCTGCCCCAGAGGTCTTGAGGGGGGGGAGCGAGCGCGTAGCTCGGCCCATGCTCTTCTCTGGTTTGGGTGGCTGATCGCTCCGGGACGTAACCCTAAAGAACGGTTGTAGTTTTACCGCAAGTGCACGGTGTAGGAGCGAGCGGGATATCGAACACAGGGAGGACGAATGACCGTGCTTGCTCCAATCAACCTGGCTATTTTAGAAGAAAGATTTGCCTTTGGCGATCCTGTCACAATCGTCAGACAAAGTGTGGAAATATCAAATCAAATAAAGAACGTCTAGGGAATGGGGAATCCCCGCTACTCACCGTATTTCATGAATGTGGTTCATGGGTATTAAAATTGCTAGAATAAGATTTTGGATGAACTAGTTGCAACTAAATGTAGAACCAAGCTCACGCTCTCGCGCTGTTGCCGGTCTATAGCTATCCTAGGTTCGGGTCCAATCTCTTGCAAACCCTAGCCTAGGGAAGCTAGCATTAGGATCAACATCATCGTCCAATCGCGCACCGAGCCCAATCTCTTGCAAACTCGGTCCACAACCTAGATTGGGATAGTTCCTACCCGCCCAATCTCTTGCAAACGGGTATTGGCACAGAATTGGAACCGGAAACCCTAGTATCGGTCCAATCTCTTGCAAACCGATACTACGGAAATTTGACTCCAACCCAATTCGGATTTCTAGGGTTTCCTATCGAATTGGGATCCAATCTCTTGCAAATCCCAATCGATATGAATACCTAGCCATCCGTAGTAAATTGATCCCAATCTAATCTCTAATAGCAATTCTAGCAAAATTCCTACCAATTCATCACAATTATGAAATAGGGCTTGTAGGGTTCATCCCCACGCCCCAAGACGTGGCGACTACTCACAATTCTTAGCAAGATCACAAAAGTAATCAATGAAATAAGCAATAGAATTCATCACAATATTGAGATATGCAATAAAAATAGAATTTTTAGAGAAGAGAAAAGCAAACCAAAGGAGTTCTTCAATTAATCCGACAAAAATCCAATTTTGTCTCCTCTCCAATCTCAAGAATAAAACTAAAAAGCTAATCTAAAAAGCTGCAAAAAATCTAAGGAGAAGCTCTCCAAACTAGGGTAAAAACAGGGGTTAAATAGCCCCCAAAATCGTCCAAAAACTGTGACCAAAATACCCCTGCGCAGCCTGTTTTCCGCAATTTTCGCTACAGGCAGCGCGTCGCACTCGGCCGAGTGACAAAAGTCGCTCGGCCGAGTGAGAAACCCTGTAATTTTCCAGTAAGTCGGGGCCTTCAGGGGTCTCTACTTCGGGGGCGGCTCGGCCGAGTGAGTTGTCGTCACTCGGCCGATGGCTTCTTGATACTCGGGCGGACGGGATAATCCACTCGGCCGAGTGGGTCTTCTGATGCTCAGGCAGCCGAAAAACAGAAACTTGGAGATTTTTGAAGGGCTTCATCTGGGCACCACTCGGGCGGACGGGATGTCGTCACTCGGCCGATGTGGTCTCCGTCGCTCGGCCGAGTGCACATAGAAATCGTGTCTGAACTGGTCGGCCGATCGGTGTCTCGCTGGTCGGCCGAGTGGCTCCTCCACTCGGCCGAGTGGGACACAAAACATGCCCAATCTGCTCATTTTGGCCTCCTCGTCGCTCCTGCGATGTTCATTCTTCTTCCGCTCCTCTCCAACAGCAAAAATACCCCTCGGGGAGGTCGTCGGCGACCGTCTAGAGTAAGCGCATCTCGAGATCACTCCAAATCGTGCCAAATCACCTGAAATGCGACAAAAACAACAAATCGTGAAAAGCATCGCAATATCGTCGATATATCGTAAAAAACAAGATTTGGGCGATCTAAATGGCATGCAAAAATGCGGGAAAAAGGTGTAAAATAAGGAGTGATCAAAATCCTCCAAGCTTGCCTCTTACTCGTCCTCGAGGAAGATAAGTAAAGGGCGAACCCGGTGGATTCGGAAAAGCGAAAACGGCGAAGAATGAAAAATGAAATAAAAATAAGGAAGAAAGAAAGAAGCGAAGAGGTAAGCTACTAGATCATTTTCTCAGGACGTGGGTTCCGCTTACTCATATAGCATGCATTGAGTGAAAAACACATGTCAAAGAGTTTTACTTTGATATCACAATATAATAGTGCAAATAGAAATAGAAATAGAAAACCCACGAATCAACAACATAATCATGAAAAACGGAATAATTTTATAATTAACATCGTCTGAATCATTTAAAGCGGTATACAAATCACAGATCACACACTTTTCAATTGGACGCTTTCTATCAGGAGTATAAGAGTATCACACTATAGAATAGAGAGAATAGAAAAGTATGGATTTCATGAAATGAGTGCTAGGCTTAGATTTCTGGATTTCGTAAAACTAAAAATAATCTCACCGAGTATAGAATATTACTTAGCCTAGGTTGTCGTGCAATGTCAAGTAGTCACTCTCTCACACATCAATGGATCCCCTCCCCCAAGCTTATCTATAAGCGTGGTGGCATAAAAAATATTTACATCCCCATTTTTATATAGCTCCAAAAGCGATGAAAAGAAAGAAGAAAGAAAGTGAGATGGGATCTTTTATTGAGGATTTTTTCTCTTTTTCTCTCTCTTTTTTTTGGCATAGCATATATACACAACGATCCCAACTCAATGAGAGATAATGATATACAAGAATATTTTCTCTTCTCTCCTTTTCTCTCTTTTTTTTTGAATAAGAAAATTGGAGCTAGGAATTAATAGCGTGGGAAATGCCATGTAATAGAATCGCTAAAGGGAGATTCACCAATGATTTTAAAAGTAGAGAAATGATGTTCAAGATTTGTGGAGAAAGAAATAAATATATCACTCGGTTCACTCTATAAGACATGCACGACAACTTCAGCAGGGTAATCTAATCTACTCAGTTTCGATCACAAAAAAGCTAACTAATCCAGATTTATCATAGCTAACATCATTCAATCATCCTGAAATGAAGTGTGCAATTCATGCATATAGAAGTGATATAGGAAAAGAAATCAGTACTCCAGATATAGGCATTCAATGCGTGAATCTTGGTGTGTTTTCTGTGATAGCATACATATGAATATTCAGACTCAGCTAATAATAAAATTTCATCCATTTTCATGTGGCAAAAGTGTGGGTTACTATCTCTAGATGCAAAGCAAGTCATAGCATATGATATCAGAAATAAAGTCTAAGACATGACAAATAAAGCATGCATATAGAATAAGCTAACTCAACGTCATCATCATCACAGAAAAGTCATCTCTAGCATGAGATGAAAAAGAAAGAAATAAAGATAAAGGGAAAATGAACCTATTTACAATGCGGCACACAGAAAAATAAGAAAAACGTGATGCATGGCAAAATAAAATAAAAATGATGAAAAATAAGTGCAAAAGCGAAAAATGGTGTGAAAAACTAAAAATAAAGGTGGCAAATCGAAAAAGAACGTGAGAACTAACTCCCCCAAGCTAAATGGCACAGTGTCCTCAATGTGCAAAGCGTGGCACACCGAGAGACAAGAAATGTGAGGGGCAGGTGAGGATGCATGCATGAAAAAAAGGAAAATAAAAGGATAAAAATAAAGAAATGAAAAATATGCTGCGGACATGATGCATGCAAAGATAGGAGTGATACAGATATAAAGGTGGCACCAAAACTCTCCCTCTCTCCCAAAAAGATATATAAAGATACGTCAAAATGAGAATCCCAAAATAAGCGAGGGAAGGGGGGTGGACAAAAATGCAACAAGACCCAGCAGAAACGGGCAGCACAACGGCCAAAAAGAATCGATGGCATCAAGGGTGCCTAAGAAGGTGGTGCTGAACCGTCTCCGTCCTGAGGCGGAGGTGGTGGTGGTGGATGGACAGGCTGCTGAGCGGGGGGTGGGTGTGGAAGTGGTAGCAGGTCGAGTGTGAGTGGAAGTGTGGGTGGGAACCTGCTGGGTGGGTGGGGGTACGCGCGGGAGACGCTCCAGAACCTGGGTAAGACAGTAGTGAATCTGGGGGATCAGGTCGAAGCGTCCAGCCATCGCAGAGACGGTGGAGGACAGGGTCCTAAGGTCACCTTTGAGGCCACTCACCGCCCCCTCTAGAGCACGAATGCTCTGAAGTACAGTGTCAGGGGGAGGTGGTGCAGAGGGACACACCGGGCGGGGCTGTGCAGGGCGTGGCTGGCGTACTCGAGTCGCGTATGTGACGGGCTCAGCGGGGAAGGGAACGAAAGGTGCTGCGCCAGCAAATGTGGGCCTGGCCTCAGTGTGAGGCCGGGGCACCGGCTGGTGAGAAGTGGAGGCAGCAGCAGCGAAAGAAGAGTGCAAAAGTGGCAGCGAGGCGGCCAGAGAGGTCAGTGGCACAGAAGTGTGGACAGACGCCACGACACTCTCGGAAAATACAGCAGGGGTGGAGACAGAGGTGACTACCGCTGGGGTGGAAGTGTGTGGACCAAAAGGCGCAACCCCAGCCGAGATCATGCTAGCCATGGTCTCCACGACCGCGGCAAACGAGGGCTCTCCACTCTCAACGAAGGTCGGTGGGCGCTCGGGGAGTGCGGAGCAAAGAGGCTCGACGGACAGAGGGCCAGTGGTGGTGGTGGGAGTGGTGGTGACAGCCTCGGAAGTGGTGGAGGTGGTGGAAGTGGGCTCAGCTGAGGTACTCGTGACACTGACAGAAGTGGGGACAGAGGTGTCAGGTGCAGCGGAAACATCAGGTATAGGCTGAGGGGCCACTGGGTCAACAGGCTCGGCAGCAGGCTCGGCAGGGTGTGCAACAGGGTCTACATGGGCAGCGTGGGCCTGCTCGGCCTGCTCGGCCTCGAGCACGTAAGCAGCGGGGATGAGAACATCCATCGCAGGGAGCCAGTCTGCCTGGGCTGGTGCAATCTGAGTCCGAGCTGGGCTCGGGAGAATCATGTAATCGGCACCGTAAGGGCCGTGCAACCAGACCTAGTGAAGCTCACCGTGCGGACGAAGCATCTTCATCCGGGCCATGACATCAATCGACAAAGAAGTGGGGCCCGATACTCGCCGCAGGTCGTCGGGGAAATCCTCGCCGGTCATAAGAGCAAGCAAGGTGATCAGGCCGCCGCAGCATATCGGTGAGCGAGCGCCCACCGATACAATGATGCGGTCTAAAAACCATGCCGCGATATCGATCACGACGGCGGGGACAAGCTCATCGCCATCCCTAGATAGAGCTCTGGGACGTGTCATCGCGTAGAGCATGTAGAGCTCTGGCGTAGACATCGTGCCCGGCTCATATCTGGCCAAAAAGGTCATCGCCATAAGGCGCTGAGACATACGTAGGCAGGGATGGACAATGGCCGAGGCCTTGGCCCTACTAGGGTCAAAGGCGGCGTGATGACCCGTAATCCGGGCCCAGAAGGCACCGGCGTCGAAGGAAGGTGGGGGGATATGGGTGGGGCCGTAACCGTGATCGGCTCCGGGGACAGCGGGCCACGAGAAAAACGCTCTCATCATATCGAGAGTGACCTGGCACTCCCGGTCCATGAACCGAAACGAGCATCCCTCGTCGGTCCGGGCGATCGAACTAAGAATCTCAAGTGTCGGGCGGGTGAACGTGTCCGCCGACACCTGGAAGAAATCTCGCCAGCCCACGTTGTCATACAACGTGAGCATCCCCTCTAGAACCCCCAGGCGTCCTAGGTCAGCGAGGTGTGCAAACCTGGAGGGTACGATCGAGCGCTGGGAGATACGCTCGAAGACGGCGCGGTGTGCGTCGTCTCGGAACGTAATCCCGAGCGGCCCGACCAGTGGAGCCGGAGGTGGTGGCTGTGCAGCGGCAGGGAGTGGCTGTGCGGGCTGTGGGTGCGCTGCAGGCTGTGCTGGGTGGATGGGGTGTGTGGGAGACGGTGGAGGAGAGTCCTCCAACTCGTGGGAGGGGCCGGCATCATCCGACCGCTTCCGCTTGGTGGAAGCTCTCTTCGACCGCGGCCGTGTCCGGAGCGGCATATCGGCCCCGAGCGCGCGCCGAAAAGGTGTAAAAAGTGCGGCGTGTGCAAAATAATGGAAAGAGTGTACCCCGACACGCCGCGAGTGCTAAGCAGTGGAAGAGTGCGAAGATAGCGCCTCCGCGAAGTCCAAATCAGCCCGTAGGAGCTCCCCTGGGCTCCCCTAAGCTCCCAAAAGCAACCTGCGCATGAAATGGAGATATCAGTGGGTAATATTCAAAACGTATGGAGCATTAGGGGTATAACAGATAAATATAGAAATTGATTTGGCTTTAGGGGTCGTTTAACACATGGATCCTCGAAAATACACAAAAAGAGGCGAAAAAATCGAAATAGGGGGTACCGGAGGCGATCGGACGGGCGGCCGCCGGCGGCGACTCGGGCGAGGCGCCGGCGTGTGCTCGGCCGGCGGTGGCGGACCGAGCGGCGGCGCGAGGAGGCTGGTCGGGTGAGTGGGGGCATGAGCGAGGGGAATCGGGCGAGGGGAGCTAAAGAGTCGGGGCGCGATTGGGGTTTTGCGTTTCGAAAATCGCGCCCCCCCCCTCGGCCCTTATATAATAAAAGTTACGACTCGGCCGAGTGACTGGGTCACTCGGCCGAGCGAGATCAATAGAAATTTCTTCTCGCTTACGCTTCGGCCGAGTGGCTTTGCCAGCCCCGGCCGAGTGGAGTAAGTCCACTCGGCCGAGTGGCTCAAGCTACTCGGCAAGACTCGCCCTAGGAGGGTATCCGTTTTACTCGGCCGAGTGAAAATATATACTCAGCCGAGTAGCAGTTATACTGAAATCAGGAAAATAAACAGAGAGTTGGGTACAGCAGACTTCCCTCGTTCGTGAGCGGCTCGGCCGGACGAACTTGTGTACTCGGCCGAGTGACTAGTATACTCGGCCGAGTGAGCCTTAATTTCTGCTGTTTGTCTTCGTTTGGGCTCTAAACTCCGTCTTTCTTCCTCCAGTCGATTTCATCTTCCTCCTAAGCATCGAGCGTCTTCCTAGGGCGCTCCTTGTCGTCTCGTTCCTACTCCTCATGATGGATTAACCTATCTCCTCTCCTGTCAAGAAAAATGGGACCCGTTATCACAAAATTTTTGGGCGAATGACTCGAAACACTAAAAATTTCTAAAACAAAAATAAAGAAAAAGTGATAATAAAGCAATAACCGTCGGGTTGCCTCCCGACAAGCGCTCGTTTAAGGTCGTGAGCTCGACCCCCTATGATTTTCAATTAATGCGGGATGTTTGGTGCATATGAAATGCACCCATCGAACTTTCCGGGGAGCGCGCTTGGATTTGGACGTGGCGGCGTGTTCTCCCTCGATGGTCTCCCGTCTCGAATAGTGTTGGGGGGAGGTTCCCCCAAGCTAGCATTTTCTCCAGTCAACGGCTTCACCGGTGATGCCGATTTCCATACCGGAGGAGCTTTCTTTGGAGACTTTAATTTCGAGAGCTTACAGAGCTCTCGAATCCTTGCGACATCAGCGTCGCCTTCATCATTTTCAGCGGAGAGGTCGGGGGAATCATCTTTCTTCTCATTTTGGCCTAAATCCGGGCCTTCCTCAAAATCCTCATCGAATAGGGCGCCAATTGAGTGGGGAATCGCCTCCTCAATTACCTCATCAAGAAGGTCCATGTAGTCAAGTTCCTCGTGGTAAGGCATGTGCTTCATAGCCTTAGGAATGTGAAGCTCCACCTCGATGTTGCCGACGTTTAAAGTTAGTGTACCTTCGCGCACGTCGACAATGACTCCGGCGGTGGCGAGGAATGGGTGTCCAAGTATCAACGAAGTATCTCCCTCCTCCATAACGTCCATGATCACGAAGTCACATGGCAAGCATATTCCCCCCGGGACTTGTAGCGAGATGTCTTCGGCGATCCCCATCGGCCTTGTTATCCGTCCATCGGCTAATTGAATGCGCATGTCGGTGGGTTTCAACTTTGTCCCGGTGTTTAGCCTTAAGAACATGGAGAGAGGCATGAGGCTCACACTAGCCCCTAGATCAACCAACGCCTTTTGAAGAGGAACGCCGCCCAAGGTGCAAGGAATCCGAAAACTCCCCGGATCTTTAAATTTTGCCGGCTCCTTCTCTCTCTTGGTGAACCAAGAGCCCTCCTCGGCTAGCATGATCTTCTCCTTCCTCTTTCTCCCCGAAATCAAGTCCTTTAAGAATTTAGCATATGTGGGGATCTCCACGATGGCGTCGATGAAGGGAATATTGAGGCTAACTCCTCTTAGATACTCGAGAAACTTCGCTAGCCATTTCTCCATTTTCGCTCTAGCGAGCCTTTGGGGGAATGGGACCGGTGGAATTAAGCGCCTTTCCTCAATCAATTGCTCCGCTCTAGATTTCTCCTTTTCTTGTGGCTCTTTCTCCTTACCATCTTCAACTACCGGCTCAATTGGATCCAAGCTTTCCTCCACGGGCTCCTCGGTAGGAATCATAGCGGGGGAGGTATCCTTCCCGCCTCTAGTAGTAACGGCAACTACGGCATTGATGTGGCCGGTGTTGCTCCGTGGGTTTTGCTCGGGTTGCGCCGACAATCCTTGAGTGTTCCAATTGAGCAACGCCAATTGCTCCGATATTTGAGCCACAACGGTATTAAGAGAGTCTTGCCCCGCCTTCAAGGTAGCATTGACCTTATTTTGCTCGACCATAAACGCCTCCACTCTAGCTTCGAAGTCGGATCGTTGTTGAGCTTGCGGAGGGTTTTGATTTTGATTCCTCCACCCTTGATTGTATCCGGCCGGCCTATATGGTGGAACTTGTTGCTTCGGTTGGAAATTTTGTTGTGGAGGCCCCCTCGGCGGATAGTTTTGTTGTTGGGGTGGTGGTGGTCGAGCTTGTTGAGGTGGTTGTTGTGGCGGGTTCAAAGCTCCTTCATTGTTGGCGTAGGAGAATCCGGGATGATTTCTTGCGGCCGGATTGGCCCAATATCCTTGGTTCCCTGCGACATATTGTACTTGCTCCAAGGCTCCTTCTCCTTGCTCTCCTCCCGAGTACATGGCTTGAGATTGGTCTTGCCAATCACACATTTGGTTGGTTGGAGCGGAGGTGGAAGGGCTTCCTTGGGGCTCCGTGATAAACTTCTCCAATCTCTCCACTACCTTGTGGAGAGAATCAAACTTGCTCGTAAGCTCCGCTACGGCCTTCGCCTCGTAGATGCTAGTTGGCTTTAAGGAGGACGTAGAGTGTCCTCGCTCATCGCCCCATTATTGGTTATTTGAGGCCATCTCCTCAATTAGGGCCGTAGCTTCCTCGGGAGTCTTTGACAAGGTAGCACCATTCGCCACGGCATCAATAATTTGTTTGGTCCCCGGTTGGAGACCGTTGTAGAAGCTATGAACTAGCTCCCAATCTTCTATGCTGTGGTGCGGGCATTGATGCTGCAAATCCTTAAAACGCTCCCAAGCCTCATAGAGCGTCTCCTGTGGTCCTTGCTTGAAGGACATGAGAGCGCTCCGGATCTTCACCGTCTTGGATGGCGGATAGAACTTGTCAATAAATGCACTCGCCAACTCGTCCCAAGAGGTGAAAACTCCGTCAGCCTGCGTCCTCAACCAATAGAGTGCCTTGTCCTTTAGCGTGAAGGGGAAGAGACGCAGTCTTATGGCATCGATGGAGACCCCCGGCATCTGAAATGTGGCGCACTTCGACAAGGATAATTGGATGTGGTAGTGGGGGTTCTCATGGGCGTTCCCATGAAATGGGTCTTGTTGCATCAAACCCACCAATCCAGTCTTTAGCTCGAAGTTCTTGTCAGTCGCCAACTCCGGCACGACAATGGATGAGGTAGTAGAAGAGGTCTTAGGCCGAAGCCTATCGCGAATAGAAATTATCCTCGCCATCCTTGCCGCCAATTGTTCAGGAGTTTCCGGGTTGGTCATAAACCGCCCTTCCGGATTTTATCTCCTTTCCGCTCTAAGTCACCGCGCGGTACGTTCGATCTCGGGATCAAATAATAAAGCTTCAGGGTCCGCCGTAGATCTCGTGTACATGCACAGGGAAAACAGAGTTTCAAAGAAATGATTAGTACCGTGGAAGGGTTAGGTAAAAATAAAGAAATGGAAATAATAATAGAATAATAAAAAAAGGAAATAGCTAGGGTGGTAAGATCAAACTCAATCGCCTCCCCGGCAGCGGCGCCAAAAACTTGATCGCTCCGGGACGTAACCCTAAAGAACGGTTGTAGTTTTACCGCAAGTGCACGGTGTAGCAGCGAGCGGGATATCGAACACAGGGAGGACGAATGACCGTGCTTGCTCCAATCAACCTGGCTATTTTAGAAGAAAGATTTGCCTTTGGCGATCCTGTCACAATCGTCAGACAAAGTGTGGAAATATCAAATCAAATAAAGAACGTCTAGGGAATGGGGAATCCCCGCTACTCACCGTATTTCATGAATGTGGTTCATGGGTATTAAAATTGCTAGAATAAGATTTTGGATGAACTAGTTGCAACTAAATGTAGAACCAAGCTCACGCTCTCGCGCTGTTGCCGGTCTATAGCTATCCTAGGTTCGGGTCCAATCTCTTGCAAACCCTAGCCTATGGAAGCTATCATTAGGATCAACATCATCGTCCAATCGCGCACCGAGCCCAATCTCTTGCAAACTCGGTCCACAACCTAGATTGGGATAGTTCCTACCCGCCCAATCTCTTGCAAACGGGTATTGGTACAGAATTGGAATCGGAAACCCTAGTATCGGTCCAATCTCTTGCAAACCGATACTACGGAAATTCGACTCCAACCCAATTCGGATTTCTAGGGTTTCCTATCGAATTGGGATCCAATCTCTTGCAAATCCCAATCGATGTGAATACCTAGCCATCCGTAGTAAATTGATCCCAATCTAATCTCTAATAGCAATTCTAGCAAAATTCCTACCAATTCATCACAATTATGAAATAGGGCTTGTAGGGTTCATCCCCACGCCCCAAGACGTGGCGACTACTCACAATTCATAGCAAGATCACAAAAGTAATCAATGAAATAAGCAATATAATTCATCACAATATTGAGATATGCAATAAAAATAGAATTTTTAGAGAAGAGAAAAGCAAACCAAAGGAGTTCTTCAATTAATCCAACAAAAATCCAATTTTGTCTCCTCTCCAATCTCAAGAATAAAACTAAAAAGCTAATCTAAAAAGCTGCAAAAAATCTAAGGAGAAGCTCTCCAAACTAGGGTAAAAACAGGGGTTAAATAGCCCCCAAAAACGTCCAAAAACTGTGACCAAAATACCCCTGCGCAGCCTGTTTTCCGCAATTTTCGCTACAGGCAGCGCGTCGCACTCGGCCGAGTGAGAAACCCTGTAATTTTCCAGTAAGTCGGGGCCTTCAGGGGTCTCTACTTCGGGGGCGGCTCGGCCGAGTGAGTTGTCGTCACTTGGCCGATGGCTTCTTGATACTCGGGCGGACGGGATAATCCACTCGGCCGAGAGGGTCTTCTGAAGCTCAGGCAGCCGAAAAACAGAAACTTGGAGATTTTTGAAGGGCTTCGTCTGGGCGCCACTCGGGCGGACGGGATGTCGTCACTCGGCCGATGTGGTCTCCGTCGCTCGGCCGAGTGCACATAGAAATCGTGTCTGAACTGGTCGGCCGAGCGGTGTCCCGCTGGTCGGCCGAGTGGCTCCTCCACTCGGCCGAGTGGGACACAAAACATGCCCAATCTGCTCATTTTGGCCTCCTCGTCGCTCCTGCGACGTTCATTCTTCTTCCGCTCCTCTCCAACAGCAAAAATACCCCTCGGGGAGGTCGTCGGTGACCATCTAGAGTAAGCGCATCTCGAGATCACTCCAAATCGCGCCAAATCACCTGAAATGCGACAAAAACAACAAATCGTGAAAAGCATCGCAATATCGTCGATATATCGTAAAAAACATGATTTGGGCGATCTAAATGGCATGCAAAAATGCGGGAAAAAGGTGTAAAATAAGGAGTGATCAGTGGCGAGGGTTGGCCCTGCCCCAGAGGTCTTGAGGGGGAAAGCGAGCGCGTAGCTCGGCCCGTGCCCTTCTCTGGTTTTGGTGGCGAGGGTTGGCCCTGCCCCAGAGGTCTTGAGGGGGGAGCGAGCGCGTAGCTCGGCCCGTGCCCTTCTCTGGTTTGGGTGGCGAGGGTTGGCCCTGCCCCTGAGGTCTTGAGGGGGGGAGCGAGCACGTAGCTCGGCCCGTACCCTTCTCTGGTTTGGGTGGCGAGGGTTGGCCCTGCCCCAGAGTTCTTGAGGGGGGGGAGTGAGCGTGTAGCTCGGCCCGTGCCCTTCTCTGGTTTGGGTGGCGAGGGTTGGCCCTGCCCCAGAGGTCTTGAGGGGGGAGCGAGCGCGTGCACCGCCCGTGCCCTTCTCTGGTTTGGGTGGCGAGGGTTGGCCTTGCCCCAGAGGTATTGAGGGGGGGAGCGAGCGCGTAGCTCGGCCCGTGCCCTTCTCTGGTTTGGGTGGCGAGGGTTGGCCCTGCCCGAGAGGTCTTGAGGGGGGGTGCGAGTGCGTAGCTCGGCCCGTGCCCTTCTCTGGTTTGGGTGGCGAGGGTTGGCCCTGCCCCAGAGGTCTTGAGGGGGGGGAAGCGAGTGCGTAGCTTGGCCCGTGCCCTCCTCTGGTTTGGGTGGCGCGGGTTGGCAATGCCCCAGAGGTCTTGAGGGGGGAAGCGAGCGCGTAGCTCAGCCCGTGCCATTCTCTAGTTTGGGTGGCGAGGGTTGGTCCTGCCCCAGATGTCTTGAGGGGGGGTGCGAGTGCGTAGCTCGGCCCGTGCCCTTCTCTGGTTTGGGTGGCGAGGGTTGGCCCTACCCCAGAGGTCTTGAGGGGGGGAGCGAGTGCGTAGCTTGGCCCGTGCCCTCCTCTGGTTTGGGTGGCGCGGGTTGGCCATGCCCCAGAGGTCTTGAGGGGGGAAGCGAGCGCGTAGCTCAGCCCGTGCCATTCTTTGGTTTGGGTGGCGAGGGTTGGCCCTGCCCCAGATGTCTTGAGGGGGGAGCGAGCACGTAACTCGGCCCGTGCCCTTCTCTGGTTTGGGTGGCGAGGGTTGGCCCTGCCCCAGAGGTCTTGAGGGGGGGAGCGAGCACGTAGCTCGGCCCGTGCCCTTCTCTGGTTTGGGTGGCGAGGGTTGGCCCTGCCCCAGATGTCTTGAGGGGGGGAACGAGAGCGTAGCTCGGCCCGTGCCCTTCTCTGGTTTGGGTGGCGAGGGTTGGCCCTGCCCCAGAGGTCTTGAGGGGGGCAGCGGGCGCGTAGCTCGGCCCGTGCCCTTCTCTGGTTTGGGTGGCGAGGGTTGGCCCTGCCCCAAAGGTCTTGAGGGGGGAGGGGGCGCGTAGCTCGGCCCGTGCCCTTCTCTGGTTTGGGTGGCAAGGGTTGGCCCTGCCCCAGAGGTCTTGAGGGGGAGAGCGGGCGCGTAGCTCGGCCCGTGCCCTTCTCTGGTTTGGGTGGTGAGGGTTGGCCATGCCCCAGAGGTCTTGAGGGGGGGAGCGAGCGCATAGATCAGCTCATTCCCTTCTCTTCTTTGGGTGGCGAGGGTTGGCCCTAGCCCAGAGGTCTTGAGGGGGGGAACGAGCGCGTAGCTCGGCCGGTGCCCTTCTCTAGTTTGGGTGGCGAGGGTTGGCCCTGCCCCAGAGGTCTTGAGGGGAGAGCGAGCGTGTAGCTCGGCACGTGCCCTTCTCTGGTTTGGGAGGCGAGGGTTGGCCCTACCCCAGAGGGATTGATGGGGGGAGCGAGCGAGTAGTTTAGCCCGTGCCCTTCTCTGGTTTCGGTGGCGAGGGTTGCCCTACCCCAGAGGTCTTGAGGGGGGAGCGAGCGCGTAGCTCAGCCCGTGCCCTTCTCTGGTTTAGGTGGCGAGGGTTGGCCCTGCCCCAGAGGTCTTGAGGGGGGAGCGAGCACGTAGCTCAGCCCATGCCCTTCTCTGGTTTGGGTGGCGAGGGTTGGCCCGGCCCCAGAGGTCATGAGGGGGGGAGCGAGCGCGTAGCTCGGCCCATGCCCTTCTCTGGTTTGGGTGGCGAGGGTTGGCCCTGCCCCAGAGGTCTTGAGGGGGAAAGCGAGCGCGTAGCTCGGCCCGTGCCCTTCTTTGGTTTTGGTGTCGAGGGTTGGCCATGCACCAGAGGTCTTGAGGGGGGAGCGAGCACGTAGCTCGGCCCGTGCCCTTCTCTGGTTTGGGTGGCGAGGGTTGGCCCTGCCCAGAGGTCTTGAGGGGGGGAGCGAGCACGTAGCTCGGCCCGTGCCCTTCTCTGGTTTGGGTGGCGAGGGTTGGCCCTGCCCCAGAGGTCTTGAGGGGTGAGTGAGCATGTATCTCGGCCCGTGCCCTTCTCTGGTTTGGGTGGTGTAACGGTACGTTTTTGTTGTACTTCGTTCGTGCACGTGCTTTTGGCCGTGCACGTGTTTATTTTAGACTTTACTTGATTGTGAACACTTTTGTGTGATATGCCGTTGTGAACGTCTCTGAGAGTATTAAATAGTGGCACTATCTTGGAATGACACTTCTCGAGTCGTTTTTCCACAATTTAAACTTACTCGATGAGACGTGACGATTTTCGCTTTTGACGGGAGACGTTTCTATTTTTAGTTTCGTCGTCCGACGTCGAAATTGAGATCCGTCTTCTTAGTTAGCTCACTTTCGTCATCACGATCACCCCGATATTTATTTTATAATTTTTGGAGTTTATTTGACCTCTTTTATATTTTTAACAAGTTTTATATTATTTTTAATAATTAATTTATAAATTATTTTCGGCCAAATAAAATTTATTTGAGTTTTAAACGTTTTAGAGAATTTTTGAGCCAATTTCCAGCTCATTTGGACCAAGTCAAATCCTTGGGTGAGTTGGAGAAGTTGAATTTCAAATTTTAAATTATTTTAAACTTCTAATCCTATTAGATTTAGCCCTAGACCAAGTCAACACATCTATACTATATAAGCAACCCCTAGGAAGACCTATTTTCGCAAGAAATTAGCCCTAGCCTCTTCCAAACTCGAAATTGGACGTTGCGACGATTCGTCGCAACGTTGCGAAATTCAGCCACCGCACCGACCGAGAAAACCAACCAAAATCTCCCGCTCCGACCGCTAGCCGCCCCCGCATCCATCGCCGCTCGCATCGCAGCGCATCGCCCCGCTCCGTTCCCTCGGTCTGACTGAGGGCTTGGCCGCACCCCGCTCGCATCCCCGCTCCGCACAGCGCTCCGCATCGACCCCCGCCCCGTTCGCTTGCCTCCGCTCGCGCCTGACCGATCGGGCCGCCCGCATCGACCGACGATTGCAACGCTGCAACGTTGCAATGTCGCAGCCCTCGCATCCAAGCGCACGACTGACCCGCCCTACCGCTCTGACCGAAGGAGGCCCCCGCACCCGCTGCTGCGACCAACCCAAACGCTGCACAGCCCCGTTTCCCCGCAGCGACCGAGAGAATCTCCCGCATTGTCTGGGTACGACCGAGAGTCATTCGTCGCAACCCCGCATCCGTCACACCACTTGCCTCCGTGGGCCCCCCAAGTTCTTCAGAGGTATTGTGGGTCCCCCAAAGGTCCCTAGGACTACTGTGGGCCCCACCTAGGTGCGTTCTCTTTGACGACTTGCCGCGTACGACGTCGTCGCACGTCGTAGCCCGTCGTCGCACGTGCTAGCTTTGGAATCTGGAATCGTCACCCGGGTTGATTGCTCTGAAATTTCCAGCGAGGAATCTAATTGGAATCTGGACATGGAGCGCGATCTTTTATTCCAACCCCCGGTGTCGCTACCCGACGCCGGTGTAGCTTTCGCGTCGTGTTGAGGTAACGCTTTGCACCCATAGGACCCCCAACCCAATTGCATGCTAACCAAGACTAAAAATCAGTATTTTAAAGTATTTTAAATGTTTTAGCCATCACTAATCAAGATTAATAAAACGGATGTAGGCCGGTGGACTTGTGCACGTAGGAATCGTGACTTTGGACTCGTTGGACGGTGTTTTCTTGACGTGATAGTTGCAGGCAAGTGAAACTTGCCAAATCTTGCTTAGGGCCATGTTCTTAGGCCACTTCCTTGTTTTAGCGTAAAAGAGACTAGTCAGTGAAATGATAGCTGGCTAGACGCCTACTTGATCTAGTTTGACAACGAAACCAGATCCGTCACCTAATTGATCTAGCTTGACAACGAAGCTAGATCCAACCCTTAAACTTGTCATTCATGCATACTAAACTGTCACGTTTACTTTCCTTACCTGTACGCTTTACTACTTTCCATGTCATGTCATCCATGCATTGAATGTCGCATTCGTAGCACACGCTACAATACTTGTACTCGTACTACTTGTCCGGCTAGGTGCACCCCTACGCCATACTTGTTTAAAACACTTCCTGGCTCGTGGTCCAGAAGCGGGCCTCATGTGTTGGCTAAAAACCAATGCCCGATACACATGGAGGGGTAGGGATAAACGGTCACTTGAGCTTAGGAGTTGGCCCGCGCAGCCACTCTAGCCAAAAGACGGAATCTCTGTGCACGAGGTGCTTACTTTACTTGTCTTGTACTTGTCTTGTGAATGCCATGCCATGCTCGTGCCTTACTTTACTTTACTCTACCTGTTGCACTCATTTCTTTAACTGCCATGTCATTGCATCATGCTAGAACTGCTAGGTTGCTTTACTTTTACCCACTTTCAGTTTCCTTGCACAAGTCTTCCAGACTTGCTGACATGTGCCCCTTGCTCTTTTGGGTGTCACATGTTAGACCCTGAGCCAGAGACAGTTGCTGAGGACGAGGTGTTTGCTGACGCTGAGCCCGAGCCTACGTTCGTTGAGGAGTTCGAGGACACCGGAGACCAGTCTTAGAGACTGATTTTACTTGCTTTTGCTTTAGGTTGCTGTTAGTTGTCGGTGCTTGCACCTTTTCATTGTTTCGTACTTCGTACCTTCGTTGGCCATGCTGGGCCTCTTTTAGACTATTTTATTTTAGCCTGGTGGCTTTTTCTGCGATGTTGAGATTTATTATTATGGATATTCTGAGATGTTCTTTTGTCTCCTTTCGTTATTATTATCTTTGTTTCGTTTCGCGTTGCAAGGACCTGCAGTTTAAAGTGATTGACGCTTATCGGACTTGCGGCTTTGTAGCTTCAAGTCTGAGCGGACCTTCTCATGCTTCGCCTCCACGTTTTTGGGAAGCGGGGCGTGACAGGTTTTGTTGGTGGCCCATGCAGGTCCTCCTATCTTGAACTAATGGAACAACGATAATAAACAGAATATCCATTAAATAAATAGCAACATCCAAGTCATTAAGCTTTGAGTCTAATTTGTTTGTTCGTTTTCTATGTCCTTAGATGGCTGGACGACGACAGACCCGATCTGGCAGTGGGCCCAATCGTGCTGAGGAGCCGAATAGAGAGCCCACCAATGCTGAGATCATAAGGATGATGCATCAGATGATGCAGGTGCAGCAAGGCATGCTCCAGAATACCCTGGGTGCTTCTCGCCACGAGCCAGGAGCGAAGCAGTTTCGGGAGCTGGGCCTGACGTACTTTGATGTATCTGAAGGACCGTTGGCTGCAAAGGAGTGGATCAGGAACACCGAGGATAATCTGAAGATGTCGAAGGTCAACCCAGCTGGATGGGTTGATCTGGCGAAGAGGCAGCTTAAGGATAATGCCCGAAATTGGTGGGATGCAGAGGAGGAGCTGTTGGTGAGCCCTATACCTTGGGCTACTTTCAAGTCTAGATTCGATGAGGAGTACTTTCCGAAAGCTGCCAGGAGGGAGATGTTGCAGCGCTTCATTGAGCTGAAGCAGGGGAGTCTGACGGTGGACCAGTACCACCAGGAGTTTACTAGATTGAGTCGCTTCGCGCCAAAGATGGTAGAGGATGCTGAGGAGAAGGCCCAGAAGTTTCTGCAGGGTCTTTCTCTAGACTTGCAGAGTCTGGTGTCTACGTCGGACATGGAGTCATATCAGAAGTTGCTGGTAGCTGCTCGGAGACAGGAGAGGATTGCGAAGCAGAAGAGAGGACTGATTTTTGGAGATGGGAAGAGGCCTATGGAGCAGGTCAGAGGAGTGGTTAGGCCTGGGACTAGGCCTAATCAGACGGTGCAGTTCAAGAAGCCAGGTGTGCCTCCTGAGAAGACTTGCTATTTCTGTGGCAAGACCAGGCATGTCAAGGATCAGTGTAGGAAGATGTTGGGACAGTGCCTGATTTGTGGAGACCCTACTCATGCTATGAAGGAGTGCCTGAGATCTAAACTACCTTGGAAGGATCACGTTGCCGCACAGCCGTTGCAGCAGAGAGCACCTGTACCTACAGGTCGTGGAGCACCTCTCGCTCCTCAGAAGAAGGCTTTTCAGCAGGCCTTGCAGCCGAGGAGGCAGGCTTACCTGATGACGGCAGTGGAGAACGAGGCTGTGGATGAGGTTATCGCAGGTAACTCTCAAACTAGTTGTTTCCTTCCTTAGATAGTTTTGATTCTAGCTTATGTTTGAATTGATTGCATATGATTGTTTGTTAGAATAGGGCTTGATTGTTAGATTATTTGTTAGGTGTGATTTTGGTGTGCACGTTTCCTGCACGAGTCCTCTTTGACTCAGGTGCATCGATGTGCATTATTTCTCGGAGCTTCGTGGAGAAGCATTCCTTGACGACTTCCCCTCTTCCCAAGAGTTGGAACATCGTTACGGGAAATGGCGTGATCTCGATGCATCGTGGGTGCACTTCTTGCCCTTTGGTGGTTTGTGGACATGAGCTTTACGCTGACTTTATTGTCCACAACATCATCAACTACGATGCCGTGCTCGGAATGGATTGGCTTGCGAGCTTCTATGCTACGATCGATTGTCGGAGGAAGAAGGTGGTGTTCGAGATCCCCGGACATCCAGTGTTCGAGTTCAGTCGAGGTAGCAGTTCGCTTGGTCCTGTCAGGTTTCGGGCCAAACCGGTGGAGCTTGTTGCTTTGCAGATGGAGCAGGATAGACCAGCTGTGGTACGTGAATTCGACGATGTCTTCCCCGAGGAGATGTCTGGACTGCCGCCCGATCGAGCTCTCGAGTTTTCGATCGATCTTATCCCGGGAGCGCAGCCTATTTCGAAGGCGCCGTATCGGATGGCTCCAGCAGAGTTGGAGGAGTTGCGTAGGCAGCTGGACGAGCTTTTGCAGAAAGGATACATCAATCCTAGCGTGTCTCCGTGGGGAGCACCGGTGTTGCTGGTAAAGATGAAGGATGGCTCGCGTCGCATGTGTGTGGATTACCGGGAGCTGAATGCTGTGACTATCAAGAATAAATATCCCTTGCCTCGGATAGATGACATCTTTGATCAGCTCGGAGGATCGAGGGTGTTCTCTAAGTTGGATTTGAGAAGTGGCTACCATCAGCTTAAGGTGAAGAAGGACGACATCCCGAAGACAGCGTTCAGGACGAAGTATGGTCACTACGAGTTCTTGGTTATGCCCTTCGGCGTAACCAATGCGCCCGCAGTCTTTATGAACCTGATGAATCTGGTCTTCTACGACTTCTTAGACAAGTTCGTCGTCATCTTCATTGACGATATTCTGATCTATTCAAAGTCGGAGGAAGAGCATGCCTCGCACTTGAGGACTGTGTTGGAGATCTTGAGGAAGCATCATTTGTATGCTAAGTATTCCAAGTGCGAGTTCTGGCTGGATAGAGTTGCCTTTCTCGGGCATGTGGTGTCTGGTGATGGAATTTCTGTGGATCCCGAGAAGATAGTGGCTATCAGAGAGTGGCCGGTTCCGCAGTCGGCGTCAGAGATTCGGAGTTTCCTCGGACTTGCATGCTATTACCGACGTTTCATTAAGGACTTTTCTCGGATTGCTGAGCCGATGACCAGACTTACGCGGAAGGATGTACCTTATGTTTGGTCTGATGATTGCGAGATGGCTTTTGGTATTCTGAAGGAGAGGTTGACGACTGCCCCTGTACTTGCTGTGCCTGATCGGAGTGGAGGATTCGAGATTTTTTGCGATGCTTCTGGAAAGGGTCTTGGATGCGTGTTGCATCAGCATGGGCATGTGGTTGCGTATGCTTCTCGTCAGCTTAAGGCTCATGAGAAGAATTACCCGACACATGATTTGGAGTTGGCTGATGTGGTGTTTGCGCTGAAGATTTGGAGGCACTTCCTGCTGAGTGAGAAGGTGAAGATCTTCACCGATCACAAAAGCTTGAAGTATATCTTTACACAGAAGGAGCTCAACATGCGACATCGTCGATGGTTGGAGCTCATGGCAGACTACGAGATCGACTTGCAGTACCACCCTGGCAAGGTGAATGTGGTTCCGGATGCGCTGAGCAGACTTCCAGCGGTGATGATGTTGACCTCGCAGTGGAGATTGCAGCAGGATTTTTGCGAGACTGGTATCGAGATCATTCTTCCTGGAGAGACTTCTTCGATGATGAGCATGCAGATACAATCGACGATCGTGGATAGGATCAAGGCTGGTCAGGCTGGAGATGCTAAGCTGGTGAAGATTCGGGAGCAGGTGGAAGCCGGTCTGCGGACTGACTTCTTGATTCACGAGGATGGTTCGTTGAGATTTGGAGCCAGGTTGTGTGTGCTAGCTGGAGATATCAGAGAGGAATTATTGGTGGAGGAACACAGTTCGCCGTATTCTGTGCATCCTGGTGGGACCAAGATGTACAAGGATCTTCGTCTGAACTTTTGGTGGCATGGTATGAAGAGGAGTGTGGCTCGGAGTGTAGCCAAGTGTTTGGTTTGCCAACAAGTAAAGGCAGAGCATCAGCGTACGGCAGGGTTGCTACAACCACTTCCGATTCCGGAGTGGAAATGGCAGCACATCACTATGGATTTCGTGATTGGACTACCTCGGAGTCCGAAGCAGAATGACGCGATTTGGGTGATCGTAGACCGATTGACCAAATCTGCGCACTTTATTCCCTTCCGAGTAGGACAGTCTACTGAGACGCTAGCGAGGAGATACATGGAGGTAAACATGTTTACTCTCCGTTTCTATTTCCTTTTCTAGTTTAGATAGTGATGTAACGTGAATCATGCAGGAGATCGTACGACTTCACGGAGTCCCCGTGAGTATCGTGTCGGACAGAGACATGAGATTCACATCTCAGTTTTGGCAGAGTCTGCAGAAGAGCTTGGGTACGAGTCTGAGTTTCAGCACGGCGTACCACCCGCAGACGGATGGCCAGTCCGAGAGGACGATTCAGATTTTGGAGGATATGTTGCGAGCTTGCATGCTGGACTTTAAGGGATCTTGGGAGGATCATCTCCATCACGTTGAGTTTGCCTACAATAACAGCTACAAGGCGAGTATTGGAATGGCGCCTTTCGCCGCGCTATATGGAAAGAAATGTCGATCGCCACTGAGCTGGGATGACATAAGAGATCGGGAGCTGTTAGGACCAGAGATGATCGTGGAAGCCGTGGATGTTGTGAGGAATATTCGAGAGAAGCCGAGGATTGCACATGACCGTTTCAAGCATTGGGCAGATGCTAAACGGAGGCCTTTGGAGTTTCAGCCTGGAGATCATGTCTTCCTGAAGATTTCTCCGAACCGCGGAGTTATTCGATTTGGGAAGAGAGGCAAGCTGAGTCCGAGGTTCATTGGACCGTTCGATGTTTTGGAGAGAGTTGGAGCTGTGGCTTATCGCTTGGCGTTGCCACCGTCGCTTGTGGGAGTTCACGACGTATTTCACGTATCTCAGTTACGTCGATACGTTAGTGATCCCTCTCACGCTGTGGATTTCTCAGAGATTACGGTTCGTCCGGATCTGTCGTATGATCAGCAGCCCGTTGAGATTCTGGATCGTCGACAGAATCAGCTGAGGAATAAGACCGTCGACTTGGTTCGAGTGCAGTGGCGTCACGGTTCCCCTGGTGAGTCCACCTGGGAGCGTGAAGATGAGATGAGAGAGCGTTTCCCGCACCTTTTCCCGAGCAGTGCTTGATGTTGATTCTGAGGGCAGAATCATTTCTAAGGTGGGGAGGATGTAACGGTACGTTTTCGTTGTACTTCGTTCGTGCACGTGCTTTTGGCCGTGCACGTGTTTATTTTAGACTTTACTTGATTGTGAACACTTTTGTGTGATATGCCGTTGTGAACGTCTCTGAGAGTATTAAATAGTGGCACTATCTTGGAATGACACTTCTCGAGTCGGTTTTCCACAATTTAACTTACTCGATGAGACGTGACGATTTTCGCTTTTGACGGGAGACGTTTCTATTTTTAGTTTCGTCGTCCGACGTCGAAATTGAGATCCGTCTTCTTAGTTAGCTCACTTTCATCATCACGATCACCCTGATATTTATTTTATAATTTTTGGAGTTTATTTGACCACTTTTATATTTTTAACAAGTTTTATATTATTTTTAATAATTAATTTATAAATTATTTTTGGCCAAATAAAATTTATTTGAGTTTTAAACGTTTTAGAGAATTTTTGAGCCAATTTCCAGCTCATTTGGACCAAGTCAAATCCTTGGGTGAGTTGGAGAAGTTGAATTTCAAATTTTAAATTAGTTTAAACTTCTAATCCTATTAGATTTAGCCCTAGACCAAGTCAACCCATCTATACTATATAAGCAACCCCTAGGAAGACCTATTTTCGCAAGAAATTAGCCCTAGCCTCTTCCAAACTCGAAATTGGACGTTGCGACGATTCGTCGCAACGTTGCGACGTTCAACCACCGCACCGACCGAGAAAACCAACCAAAATCTCCCGCTCCGACCGCTAGCCGACCCCGCATCCATCGCCGCTCGCATCGGAGCGCATCGCCCCGCTCCGTTCCCTCGGTCTGACCGAGGGCTTGGCCGCACCCCGCTCGCATCCCCGCTCCGCACAGCGCTCCACATCGACCCCCGCCCCGTTCGCTTGCCTCCGCTCGCGCCTGACCGATCGGGCCGCCCGCATCGACCGACGATTGCAACGCTGCAACGTTGCAACGTCGCAGCCCTCGCATCCAAGCGCACGACCGACCCGCCCTACCGCTCTGACCGAAGGAGGCCCCCGCACCCGCTGCTGCGACCGACCTAAACGCTGCACAGCCCCGTTTCCCCGCAGCGACCGAGAGAATCTCCCGCATTGGCTGGGTACGACCGAGAGTCATTCGTCGCAACCCCGCATCCATCGCACCACTTGCCTCCGTGGGCCCCCCAAGTTCTTCAGAGGTATTGTGGGTCCCCCAAAGGTCCCTAGGACTACTGTGGGCCCCACCTAGGTGCGTTCTCTTTGACGACTTGCCGCGTACGACGTCGTCGCACGTCGTAGCCCGTCGTCGCACGTGCTAGCTTTGGAATCTGGAATCGTCGCCCGGGTTGATTGCTCTGAAATTTCCAGCGAGGAATCTAATTGGAATCTCGACTTGGAGCGCGATCTTTTATTCCAGCCCCCGGTGTCGCTACCCGACGCCGGTGTAGCTTTCGCGTCGTGTTAAGGTAACGCTTTGCACCCATAGGACCCCCAACCCAATTGCATGCTAACCAAGACTAAAAATCAGTATTTTAAAGTATTTTAAATGTTTTAGCCATCACTAATCAAGATTAATAAAACGGATGTAGGCCGGTGGACTTGTGCACGTAGGAATCGTGACTTTGGACTCGTTGGACGGTGTTTTCTTGACGTGATAGTTGCAGGCAAGTGAAACTTGCCAAATCTTGCTTAGGGCCATGTTCTTAGGCCACTTCCTTGTTTTAGCGTAAAAGAGACTAGTCAGTGAAATGATAGCTGGCTAGACGCCTACTTGATCTAGTTTGACAACGAAACCAGATCCGTCACCTAATTGATCTAGCTTGACAACGAAGCTAGATCCAACCCTTAAACTTGTCATTCATGCATACTAAACTGTCACGTTTACTTTCCTTACCTGTACGCTTTACTACTTGCCATGTCATGTCATCCATGCATTGAATGTCGCATTCGTAACACACGCTACAATACTTGTACTCGTACTACTTGTCCGGCTAGGTGCACCCCTACGCCATACTTGTTTAAAACACTTCCTGGCTCGTGGTCCAGAAGCGGGCCTCATGTGTTGGCTAAAAACCAATGCCCGATACACGTGGAGGGGTAGGGATAAACGGTCACTTGAGCTTAGGAGTTGGCCCGCGCAGCCACTCTAGCCAAAAGACGGAATCTCTGTGCACGAGGTGCTTACTTTACTTGTCTTGTACTTGTCTTGTGAATGCCATGCCATGCTCGTGCCTTACTTTACTTTACTCTACCTGTTGCACTCATTACTTTAACTGCCATGTCATTGCATCATGCTAGAACTGCTAGGTTGCTTTACTTTTTCCCACTTTCAGTTTCATTGCATAAGTCTTCCAGACTTGCTGACATGTGCCCCTTGCTCTTTTGGGTGTCACAAGTTAGACCCTGAGCCAGAGACAGTTGCTGAGGACGAGGTATTTGCTGACGCTGAGCCCGAGCCTACGTTCGTTGAGGAGTTCGAGGACACCGGAGACCAGTCTTAGAGACTGATTTTACTTGCTTTTGCTTTAGGTTGCTGTTAGTTGTCGGTGCTTGCACCTTTTCATTGTTTCGTACTTCGTACCTTCGTTGGCCATGCTGGGCCTCTTTTAGACTCTTTTATTTTAGCCTGGTGGCTTTTTTTGCGATGTTGAGATTTATTATTATGGATATTCTGATATGTTCTTTTGTCTCCTTTCGTTATTATTATCTTTGTTTCGTTTCGCGTTGCAAGGACCTGCAGTTTAAAGTGATTGACGCTTATCGGACTTGCGGCTTTGTAGCTTCAAGTCTGAGCGGACCTTCTCACGCTTCGTCTCCACGTTTTTGGGAAGCGGGGCGTGACAGGTGGCGAGGGTTGGCCCTGCCCCAGAGGTCTTGAGGGGGGAGCGAGCGCGTGCTCCGCCCGTGCCCTTCTCTGGTTTGGGTGGCGAGGGTTGGCCCTGCCCCAGAGGTATTGAGGGGGGGAGCGAGCGCGTAGCTCGGCCCGTGCCCTTCTCTGGTTTGGGTGGCGAGGTTTGGCCTGCCCCAGAGGTCTTGAGGGGGGAGCGAACGCATAGCTCAGCCCGTGCCCTTCTCTGGTTTGGGTGGCGAGGGTTGGCCCTGCCCCAGAGGTCTTGAGGGGGGGGAGCGAGCGAGTAGCTTAGCCCATGCCCTTCTCTGGTTTGGGTGGCGAGGGTTGGCCCTGCCCCAGAGGTCTTGAGGGGGGAGCGAGCGCGTAGCTCGGCCCATGCCCTTCTCTGGTTTGGGTGGCGAGGGTTGGCCCTGCCCCAGAGGTCTTGAGGGGGAAAGCGAGCGCGTAGCTCGGCCCGTGCCCTTCTCTGGTTTTGGTGGAGAGGGTTGGCCATGCCCTAGAGGTCTTGATGGGGGAGCGAGCACCTAGCTCGGCCCGTGCCCTTCTCTGGTTTGGGTGGCGAGGGTTGGCCCTGCCCTAGAGGTCTTGAGGAGGGGAGCGAGCATGTAGCTCGGCCCGTGCCCTTCTCTGGTTTGGGTGGCGAGGGTTGGCCCTGCCCCAGAGGTCTTGAGGTGGGAGTGAGCATGTAGCTTGGCACGTGCCCTTCTCTGGTTTGGGTGGCGAGGGTTGGCCCTGCCCCAGAGGTCTTGAGGGGGGGAGCGAGCGCGTGCTCCGCCCGTGCCCTTCTCTGGTTTGGGTGGCGAGGGTTGGCCCTGCCCCAGAGGTATTGAGGGGGGGAGCAAGCGCGTAGCTTGGCCCGTGCCCTTCTCTGGTTTGGGTGGCGAGGGTTTGCCCTGCCCGAGAGGTCTTGAGGGGGGTGCGAGTGCGTAGCTCGGCCCGTGCCCTTCTCTGGTTTGGGTGGCGAGGGTTGGCCCTGCCCCAGAGGTCTTGAGGGGGGGGAGCGAGTGCGTAGCTTGGCCCGTGCCCTCCTCTGGTTTGGGTGGCGCGGGTTGGCCATTCCCCAGAGGTCTTGAGGGGGGAAGCGAGCGCGTAGCTCAGCCCGTGCCCTCCTCTAGTTTGGGTGGCGAGGGTTGGCCCTGCCCCAGATGTCTTGAGGGGGGAGCGAGCACGTAACTCGGCCCGTGCCCTTCTCTGGTTTGGGTGGCGAGGGTTGGCCCTGCCCCAGAGGTCTTGAGGGGGAGATCGAGCGCGTAGCTCGGCCCGTGCCCTTCTCTGGTTTGGGTGGCGAGGGTTGGCCCTGCCCCAGAGGTCTTGAGGGGGGAGCGAGCGCGTAGCTCAGCCCGTGCCCTTCTCTGGTTTGGGTGGCGTGGGTTGGCCCTGCCCCAGATGTCTTGAGGGGGGAGCGAGCACGTAACTCGGCCCGCGCCCTTCTTTGGTTTGGGTGGCGAGGGTTGGCCTTACCTCAGAGGTCTTGAGGGGGGAGCGAGCACGTAGCTCGGCCCGTGCCCTTCTCTGGTTTGGGTGGCGTGGGTTGGCCCTGCCCCAGATGTCTTGAGGGGGGAGCGAGCACGTAACTCGGCCCGCGCCCTTCTCTGGTTTGGGTGGCGAGGGTTGGCCCTACCTCAGAGGTCTTGAGGGGGGAGCGAGCGCGTAGCTCGGCCCGTGCCCTTCTCTGGTTTGGGTGGCGAGGGTTGGCCCTGCCCCAGAGGTCTTGAGGGGGGACCGAGCGCGTAGCTCAGCCCGTGCCCTTCTTTGGTTTAGGTGGGGAGGGTTCGCCCTGCTCCAGAGGTCTTCAGGGGGAGGAGCGAGCGCGTAGCTCAGCCCATGCCCTTCTCTTGTTTGGGTGGCGAGGGTTGGCCCTGCCCCAGAGGTCTTGAGGGGGGGAGCGAGCGCGTGCTCAGCCCGTGCCCTTCTCTGGTTTGGGTGGCGAGGGTTGGTCCTGCCCCAGAGGTATTGAGGTGGGAAGCGAGCGCGTAGCTCGGCCCATGCCCTTTTCTGGTTTGGGTGGCGTGTGTTTGCCCTGCCCGAGAGGTCTTGAGGGGGGGTGCGAGTGCGTAGCTCGGCCCGTGCCCTTCTCTGGTTTGGGTGGCGAGGGTTGGCCCCGCCCCAGAGGTCTTGAGGGGGGAGCGAGCACGTAGCTCAGCCCGTGCCCTTCTCTGGTTTGGGTGGCGTGGGTTGGCCCTGCCCCAGATGTCTTGAGGGGGGAGCGAGCACGTAACTCGGCCCGTGCCCTTCTCTGGTTTGGGTGGCGAGGGTTGGCCCTGCCTCAGAGGTCTTGAGGGGGGAGCGAGCGCGTAGCTCGGCCCGTGCCCTTCTCTGGTTTGGGTGGCGAGGGTTGGCCCTGCCCCAGAGGTCTTGAGGGTGGAGCGAGCGCGTAGCTCGGCCCGTGCCCTTATCTGGTTTGGGTGGCGAGGGTTGGCCCTGCCCTAGAGGTCTTGAGGGGGGGTGCGAGCGCGTAGCTCGGCCCGTGCCCTTCTCTGGTTTGGGTGGCGAGGGTTGGCCCTGCCCCCAGAGGTCTTGAGGGGGGAGCGAGCGCGTAGCTCAGCCCGTGCCCTTCTCTGGTTTAGGTGGCGAGGGTTGGCCCTGCTCCAGAGGTCTTAAGGGGGAGGAGCGAGCGCGTAGCTCAGCCCATGCCCTTCTCTTGTTTGGGTGGCGAGGGTTGGCCCTGCCCCAGAGGTCTTGAGGGGGGGAGCGAGCGCGTGCTCAGCCCGTGCCCTTCTCTGGTTTGGGTGGCGAGGGTTGGTCCTGCCCCAGAGGTATTGAGGGGGGAAGCGAGCGCGTAGCTCGGCCCGTGCCCTTCTCTGGTTTGGGTGGCGTGTGTTTGCCCTGCCCGAGAGGTCTTGAGGGGGGGTGCGAGTGCGTAGCTCGGCCCGTGCCCTTCTCTGGTTTGGGTGGCGAGGGTTGGCCCTGCCCCAGAGGTCTTGAGGGGGGAGCGAGTGCGTAGCTTGGCCTGTGCCCTCCTCTGGTTTGGGTGGCGCGGGTTGGCCATGCCCCAGAGGTCTTGAGGGGGGAAGCGAGCGCGTAGCTCAGCCCGTTCCCTTCTCTGGTTTGGGTGGAGAGGGTTGGCCCTGCCCCAGATGTCTTGAGGGGGGAGCGAGCACGTAACTCGGCCCGTGCCCTTCTCTGGTTTGGGTGGCGAGGGTTGGCCCTGCCCCAGAGGTCTTGAGGGGGGAGCGAGCGCGTAGCTCGGCCCGTGCCCTTCTCTGGTTTGGGTGGCGAGGGTTGGCCCTGCCCCAGAGGTCTTGAGGGGGGAGCGAGCGCGTAGCTCGGCCCGTGCCCTTATCTGGTTTGGGTGGCGAGGGTTGGCCCTGCCCTAGAGGTCTTGAGGGGGGGAGCGAGCGCGTAGCTCGGCCCATGCCCTTCTCTGGTTTGGGTGGCGAGGGTTGGCCCTGCCCCAGAGGTCTTGAGGGGGGGGAGCGAGCGACTAGCTTAGCCCATGCCCTTCTCTGGTTTGGGTGGCGAGGGTTGGCCCTGCCCCAGAGGTCTTGAGGGGGGAGCGAGCGCGTAGCTCGGCCCATGCCCTTCTCTGGTTTGGGTGGCGAGGGTTGGCCCTGCCCCAGAGGTCTTGAGGGGGAAAGCGAGCGCGTAGCTCGGCCCGTGCCCTTCTCTGGTTTTGGTGGGGAGGGTTGGCCATGCCCCAGAGGTCTTGAGGGGGGAGCGAGCCCATAGCTCGGCCCGTGCCCTTCTCTGGTTTGGGTGGCGAGGGTTGGCCCTGCCCTAGAGGTCTTGAGGAGGGGAGCGAGCATGTAGCTCGGCCCGTGCCCTTCTCTGGTTTGGGTGGCGAGGGTTGGCCCTGCCCCAGAGGTCTTGAGGTGGGAGTGAGCATGTAGCTTGGCACGTGCCCTTCTCTGGTTTGGGTGGCGAGGGTTGGCCCTGCCCCAGAGGTCTTGAGGGGGGGAGTGAGCGCGTGCTCCGCCCGTGCCCTTCTCTGGTTTGGGTGGCGAGGGTTGGCCCTGCCCCAGAGGTATTGAGGGGGGGAGCAAGCGCGTAGCTTGGCCCGTGCCCTTCTCTGGTTTGGGTGGCGAGGGTTTGCCCTGCCCGAGAGGTCTTGAGGGGGGTGCGAGTGCGTAGCTCGGCCCGTGCCCTTCTCTGGTTTGGGTGGCGAGGGTTGGCTCTACCCCAGAGGTCTTGAGGGGGGGGGGGAGCGAGTGCGTAGCTTGGCCCGTGCCCTCCTCTGGTTTGGGTGGCGCGGGTTGGCCATTCCCCAGAGGTCTTGAGGGGGGAAGCGAGCGCGTAGCTCAGCCCGTGCCCTCCTCTAGTTTGGGTGGCGAGGGTTGGCCCTGCCCCAGATGTCTTGAGGGGGGAGCGAGCACGTAACTCGGCCCGTGCCCTTCTCTGGTTTGGGTGGCGAGGGTTGGCCCTGCCCCAGAGGTCTTGAGGGGGAGAGCGAGCGCGTAGCTCGGCCCGTGCCCTTCTCTGGTTTGGGTGGCGAGGGTTGGCCCTGCCCCAGAGGTCTTGAGGGGGGAGCGAGCGCGTAGCTCAGCCCGTGCCCTTCTCTGGTTTGGGTGGCGTGGGTTGGCCCTGCCCCAGATGTCTTGAGGGGGGAGCGAGCACGTAACTCGGCCCGCGCCCTTCTCTGGTTTGGGTGGCGAGGGTTGGCCCTACCTCAGAGGTCTTGAGGGGGGAGCGAGCACGTAGCTCGGCCTGTGCCCTTCTCTGGTTTGGGTGGCGTGGGTTGGCCCTGCCCCAGATGTCTTGAGGGGGGAGCGAGCACGTAACTCGGCCCGCGCCCTTCTCTGGTTTGGGTGGCGAGGGTTGGCCCTACCTCAGAGGTCTTGAGGGGGGAGCGAGCGCGTAGCTCGGCCCGTGCCCTTCTCTGGTTTGGGTGGCGAGGGTTGGCCCTGCCCCAGAGGTCTTGAGGGGGGACCGAGCGCGTAGCTCAGCCCGTGCCCTTCTCTGGTTTAGGTGGGGAGGGTTCGCCCTGCTCCAAAGGTCTTCAGGGGGAGGAGCGAGCGCGTAGCTCAGCCCATGCCCTTCTCTTGTTTGGGTGGCGAGGGTTGGCCCTGCCCCAGAGGTCTTGAGGGGGGGAGCGAGCGCGTGCTCAGCCCGTGCCCTTCTCTGGTTTGGGTGGCGAGGGTTGGTCCTGCCCCAGAGGTATTGAGGGGGGAAGCGAGCGCGTAGCTCGGCCCATGCCCTTTTCTGGTTTGGGTGGCGTGTGTTTGCCCTGCCCGAGAGGTCTTGAGGGGGGGTGCGAGTGCGTAGCTCGGCCCGTGCCCTTCTCTGGTTTGGGTGGCGAGGGTTGGCCCTGCCCCAGAGGTCTTGAGGGGGGAGCGAGCACGTAGCTCAGCCCGTGCCCTTCTCTGGTTTGGGTGGCGTGGGTTGGCCCTGCCCCAGATGTCTTGAGGGGGGAGCGAGCACGTAACTCGGCCCGTGCCCTTCTCTGGTTTGGGTGGCGAGGGTTGGCCCTGCCTCAGAGGTCTTGAGGGGGGAGCGAGCGCGTAGCTCGGCCCGTGCCCTTCTCTGGTTTGGGTGGCGAGGGTTGGCCCTGCCCCAGAGGTCTTGAGGGTGGAGCGAGCGCGTAGCTCGGCCCGTGCCCTTATCTGGTTTGGGTGGCGAGGGTTGGCCCTGCCCTAGAGGTCTTGAGGGGGGGTGCGAGCGCGTAGCTCGGCCCGTGCCCTTCTCTGGTTTGGGTGGCGAGGGTTGGCCCTGCCCCCAGAGGTCTTGAGGGGGGAGCGAGCGCGTAGCTCAGCCCGTGCCCTTCTCTGGTTTAGGTGGCGAGGGTTGGCCCTGCTCCAGAGGTCTTAAGGGGGAGGAGCGAGCGCGTAGCTCAGCCCATGCCCTTCTCTTGTTTGGGTGGCGAGGGTTGGCCCTGCCCCAGAGGTCTTGAGGGGGGGAGCGAGCGCGTGCTCAGCCCGTGCCCTTCTCTGGTTTGGGTGGCGAGGGTTGGTCCTGCCCCAGAGGTATTGAGGGGGGAAGCGAGCGCGTAGCTCGGCCCGTGCCCTTCTCTGGTTTGGGTGGCGAGGGTTGGCCCTGCCCCAGAGGTCTTGAGGGTGGAGCGAGCGCGTAGCTCGGCCCGTGCCCTTATCTGGTTTGGGTGGCGAGGGTTGGCCCTGCCCTAGAGGTCTTGAGGGGGGGGTGCGAGCGCGTAGCTCGGCCCGTGCCCTTCTCTGGTTTGGGTGGCGAGGGTTGGCCCTGCCCCCAGAGGTCTTGAGGGGGGAGCGAGCGCGTAGCTCAGCCCGTGCCCTTCTCTGGTTTAGGTGGCGAGGGTTGGCCCTGCTCCAGAGGTCTTAAGGGGGAGGAGCGAGCGCGTAGCTCAGCCCATGCCCTTCTCTTGTTTGGGTGGCGAGGGTTGGCCCTGCCCCAGAGGTCTTGAGGGGGGGAGCGAGCGCGTGCTCAGCCCGTGCCCTTCTCTGGTTTGGGTGGCGAGGGTTGGTCCTGCCCCAGAGGTATTGAGGGGGGAAGCGAGCGCGTAGCTCGGCCCGTGCCCTTCTCTGGTTTGGGTGGCGTGTGTTTGCCCTGCCCGAGAGGTCTTGAGGGGGGGTGCGAGTGCGTAGCTCGGCCCGTGCCCTTCTCTGGTTTGGGTGGCGAGGGTTGGCCCTGCCCCAGAGGTCTTGAGGGGGGAGCGAGTGCGTAGCTTGGCCTGTGCCCTCCTCTGGTTTGGGTGGCGCGGGTTGGCCATGCCCCAGAGGTCTTGAGGGGGGAAGCGAGCGCGTAGCTCAGCCCGTTCCCTTCTCTGGTTTGGGTGGAGAGGGTTGGCCCTGCCCCAGATGTCTTGAGGGGGGAGCGAGCACGTAACTCGGCCCGTGCCCTTCTCTGGTTTGGGTGGCGAGGGTTGGCCCTGCCCCAGAGGTCTTGAGGGGGGAGCGAGCGCGTAGCTCGGCCCGTGCCCTTCTCTGGTTTGGGTGGCGAGGGTTGGCCCTGCCCCAGAGGTCTTGAGGGGGGAGCGAGCGCGTAGCTCGGCCCGTGCCCTTATCTGGTTTGGGTGGCGAGGGTTGGCCCTGCCCTAGAGGTCTTGAGGGGGGGAGCGAGCGCGTAGCTCGGCCCATGCCCTTCTCTGGTTTGGGTGGCGAGGGTTGGCCCTGCCCCAGAGGTCTTGAGGGGGGGGAGCGAGCGAGTAGCTTAGCCCATGCCCTTCTCTGGTTTGGGTGGCGAGGGTTGGCCCTGCCCCAGAGGTCTTGAGGGGGGAGCGAGCGCGTAGCTCGGCCCATGCCCTTCTCTGGTTTGGGTGGCGAGGGTTGGCCCTGCCCCAGAGGTCTTGAGGGGGAAAGCGAGCGCGTAGCTCGGCCCGTGCCCTTCTCTGGTTTTGGTGGAGAGGGTTGGCCATGCCCCAGAGGTCTTGAGGGGGGAGCGAGCCCATAGCTCGGCCCGTGCCCTTCTCTGGTTTGGGTGGCGAGGGTTGGCCCTGCCCTAGAGGTCTTGAGGAGGGGAGCGAGCATGTAGCTCGGCCCGTGCCCTTCTCTGGTTTGGGTGGCGAGGGTTGGCCCTGCCCCAGAGGTCTTGAGGTGGGAGTGAGCATGTAGCTTGGCACGTGCCCTTCTCTGGTTTGGGTGGCGAGGGTTGGCCCTGCCCCAGAGGTCTTGAGGGGGGGAGTGAGCGCGTGCTCCGCCCGTGCCCTTCTCTGGTTTGGGTGGCGAGGGTTGGCCCTGCCCCAGAGGTATTGAGGGGGGGAGCAAGCGCGTAGCTTGGCCCGTGCCCTTCTCTGGTTTGGGTGGCGAGGGTTTGCCCTGCCCGAGAGGTCTTGAGGGGGGTGCGAGTGCGTAGCTCGGCCCGTGCCCTTCTCTGGTTTGGGTGGCGAGGGTTGGCTCTACCCCAGAGGTCTTGAGGGGGGGGAGCGAGTGCGTAGCTTGGCCCGTGCCCTCCTCTGGTTTGGGTGGCGCGGGTTGGCCATTCCCCAGAGGTCTTGAGGGGGGAAGCGAGCGCGTAGCTCAGCCCGTGCCCTCCTCTAGTTTGGGTGGCGAGGGTTGGCCCTGCCCCAGATGTCTTGAGGGGGGAGCGAGCACGTAACTCGGCCCGTGAACTTCTCTGGTTTGGGTGGCGAGGGTTGGCCCTGCCCCAGAGGTCTTGAGGGGGAGAGCGAGCGCGTAGCTCGGCCCGTGCCCTTCTCTGGTTTGGGTGGCGAGGGTTGGCCCTGCCCCAGAGGTCTTGAGGGGGGAGCGAGCGCGTAGCTCAGCCCGTGCCCTTCTCTGGTTTGGGTGGCGTGGGTTGGCCCTGCCCCAGATGTCTTGAGGGGGGAGCGAGCACGTAACTCGGCCCGCGCCCTTCTCTGGTTTGGGTGGCGAGGGTTGGCCCTACCTCAGAGGTCTTGAGGGGGGAGCGATCACGTAGCTCGGCCCGTGCCCTTCTCTGGTTTGGGTGGCGTGGGTTGGCCCTGCCCCAGATGTCTTGAGGGGGGAGCGAGCACGTAACTCGGCCCGCGCCCTTCTCTGGTTTGGGTGGCGAGGGTTGGCCCTACCTCAGAGGTCTTGAGGGGGGAGCGAGCGCGTAGCTCGGCCCGTGCCCTTCTCTGGTTTGGGTGGCGAGGGTTGGCCCTGCCCCAGAGGTCTTGAGGGGGGACCGAGCGCGTAGCTCAGCCCGTGCCCTTCTCTGGTTTAGGTGGGGAGGGTTCGCCCTGCTCCAAAGGTCTTCAGGGGGAGGAGCGAGCGCGTAGCTCAGCCCATGCCCTTCTCTTGTTTGGGTGGCGAGGGTTGGCCCTGCCCCAGAGGTCTTGAGGGGGGGAGCGAGCGCGTGCTCAGCCCGTGCCCTTCTCTGGTTTGGGTGGCGAGGGTTGGTCCTGCCCCAGAGGTATTGAGGGGGGAAGCGAGCGCGTAGCTCGGCCCATGCCCTTTTCTGGTTTGGGTGGCGTGTGTTTGCCCTGCCCGAGAGGTCTTGAGGGGGGGTGCGAGTGCGTAGCTCGGCCCGTGCCCTTCTCTGGTTTGGGTGGCGAGGGTTGGCCCTGCCCCAGAGGTCTTGAGGGGGGAGCGAGCACGTAGCTCAGCCCGTGCCCTTCTCTGGTTCGGGTGGCGTGGGTTGGCCCTGCCCCAGATGTCTTGAGGGGGGAGCGAGCACGTAACTCGGCCCGTGCCCTTCTCTGGTTTGGGTGGCGAGGGTTGGCCCTGCCTCAGAGGTCTTGAGGGGGGAGCGAGCGCGTAGCTCGGCCCGTGCCCTTCTCTGGTTTGGGTGGTGAGGGTTGGCCCTGCCCCAGAGGTCTTGAGGGTGGAGCGAGCGCGTAGCTCGGCCCGTGCCCTTATCTGGTTTGGGTGGCGAGGGTTGGCCCTGCCCTAGAGGTCTTGAGGGGGGGAGTGAGCGCGTAGCTCGGCCCGTGCCCTTCTCTGGTTTGGGTGGCGAGGGTTGGCCCTGCCCCCAGAGGTCTTGAGGGGGGAGCGAGCGCGTAGCTCAGCCCGTGCCCTTCTCTGGTTTGGGTGGCGAGGGTTGGCCCTGCTCCAGAGGTCTTAAGGGGGAGGAGCGAGCGCGTAGCTCAGCCCATGCCCTTCTCTTGTTTGGGTGGCGAGGGTTGGCCCTGCCCCAGAGGTCTTGAGGGGGGGAGCGAGCGCGTGCTCAGCCCGTGCCCTTCTCTGGTTTGGGTGGCGAGGGTTGGTCCTGCCCCAGAGGTATTGAGGGGGGAAGCGAGCGCGTAGCTCGGCCCGTGCCCTTCTCTGGTTTGGGTGGCGTGTGTTTGCCCTGCCCGAGAGGTCTTGAGGGGGGGTGCGAGTGCGTAGCTCGGCCCGTGCCCTTCTCTGGTTTGGGTGGCGAGGGTTGGCCCTGCCCCAGAGGTCTTGAGGGGGGAGCGAGTGCGTAGCTTGGCCTGTGCCCTCCTCTGGTTTGGGTGGCGCGGGTTGGCCATGCCCCAGAGGTCTTGAGGGGGGAAGCGAGCGCGTAGCTCAGCCCGTGCCCTTCTCTGGTTTGGGTGGAGAGGGTTGGCCCTGCCCCAGATGTCTTGAGGGGGGAGCGAGCACGTAACTCGGCCCGTGCCCTTCTCTGGTTTGGGTGGCGAGGGTTGGCCCTGCCCCAGAGGTCTTGAGGGGGGAGCGAGCGCGTGGCTCGGCCCGTGCCCTTCTCTGGTTTGGGTGGCGAGGGTTGGCCCTGCCCCAGAGGTCTTGAGGGGGGAGCGAGCGCGTAGCTCGGCCCGTGCCCTTATCTGGTTTGGGTGGCGAGGGTTGGCCCTGCCCTTGAGGTCTTGAGGGGGGGAGCGAGCGCGTAGCTCGTTCCATGCCCTTCTCTGGTTTGGGTGGCGAGGGTTGGCCCTGCCCCAGAGGTCTTGAGGGGGGGAGCGAGCGCGTGCTTAGCCCGTGCCATTCTCTGGTTTGGGTGGCGAGGGTTGGCCCTGCCCCAGAGGTATTGAGGGGGGGAGCGAGCGCGTAGCTCAGCCCGTGCCCTTCTCTGGTTTGGGTGGCGAGGGTTTGCCCTGCCCGAGAGGTCTTGAGGGGGGGTGCGAGTGCGTAGCTCGGCCCGTGCCCTTCTCTGGGTTGGGTGGCGAGGGTTGGCCCTGCCCCAGAGGTCTTGAGGGGGGGAGCGAGTGCGTAGCTTGGCCCGTGCCCTCCTCTGGTTTGGGTGGCGCGGGTTGGCCATGCCCCAGAGGTCTTGAGGGGGGAAGCGAGCGCGTAGCTTGGCCCGTGCCCTCCTCTGGTTTGGGTGGCGCGGGTTGGCCATGCCCCAGAGGTCTTGAGGGGGGAAGCGAGCGCGTAGCTCAGCCCGTGCCCTTCTCTGGTTTGGGTGGCGAGGGTTGGCCCTGCCCCAGATGTATTGAGGGGGGAGCGAGCACGTAACTCAGCCTGTGCCCTTCTCTGGTTTGGGTGGCGAGGGTTGGCTCTGCCTCAGAGGTCTTGAGGGGGGAGCAAGCGCGTAGCTCGGCCTGTGCCCTTCTCTGGTTTGGGTGGCGAGGGTTGGCCCTGCCCCAGAGGTCTTGAGGGGGGAGCGAGCGCGTAGCTCGGCCCGTGCCCTTATCTGGTTTGGGTGGCGAGGGTTGGCCCTGCCCCAGAGGTCTTGAGGGGGGAGCCAGCGCGTAGCTCGGCCCATGCCCTTCTCTGGTTTGGGTGGCGAGGGTTGGCCCTGCCCCAGAGGTCTTGAGGGGGAAAGCGAGCGCGTAGCTCGGCCCGTGCCCTTCTCTGGTTTTGGTGGAGAGGGTTGGCCATGCCCCAGAGGTCTTGAGGGGGGAGCGAGCACATAGCTCGGCCCGTGCCCTTCTCTGGTTTGGGTGGCGAGGGTTGGCCCTGCCCGAGAGGTCTTGAGGAGGGGAGCGAGCATGTAGCTCGGCCCGTGCCCTTCTCTGGTTTGGGTGGCGAGGGTTGGCCCTGCCCCAGAGGTCTTGAGGTGGGAGTGAGCATGTAGCTTGGCACGTGCCCTTCTCTGGTTTGGGTGGCGAGGGTTGGCCCTGCCCCAGAGGTCTTGAGGTGGGGAGCGAGCGCGTGCTCCGCCCGTGCCCTTCTCTGGTTTGGGTGGCGAGGGTTGGCCCTGCCCCAGAGGTATTGAGGGGGGAGCGAGCGCGTGCTCCGCCCGTGCCCTTCTCTGGTTTGGGTGGCGAGGGTTGGCCCTGCCCCAGAGGTATTGAGGGGGGGAGCAAGCGCGTAGCTTGGCACGTGCCCTTCTCTGGTTTGGGTGGCGAGGGTTTGCCCTGCCCGAGAGGTCTTGAGGGGGGTGCGAGTGCGTAGCTCGGCCCGTGCCCTTCTCTGGTTTGGGTGGCGAGGGTTGGCCCTGCCCCAGAGGTCTTGAGGGGGGGGAGCGAGGGCGTAGCTTGGCCCGTGCCCTCCTCTGGTTTGGGTGGCGCGGGTTGGCCATTCCCCAGAGGTCTTGAGGGGGGATGCGAGCGCGTAGCTCAGCCCGTGCCCTCCTCTAGTTTGGGTGGCGAGGGTTGGCCCTGCCCCAGATGTCTTGAGGGGGGAGCGAGCACGTGACTCGGCCCGTGCCCTTCTCTGGTTTGGGTGGCGAGGGTTGGCCCTACCCCAGAGGTCTTGAGGGGGAGAGCGAGCGCGTAGCTCGGCCCGTGCCCTTCTCTGGTTTGGGTGGCGAGGGTTGGCCCTGCCCCAGAGGTCTTGAGGGGGGAGCGAGCGCGTAGCTCAGCCCGTGCCCTTCTCTGGTTTGGGTGGCGTGGGTTGGCCCTGCCCCAGATGTCTTGAGGGGGGAGCGAGCACGTAACTCGGCCCGCGCCCTTCTCTGGTTTGGGTGGCGAGGGTTGGCCCTACCTCAGAGGTCTTGAGGGGGGAGCGAGCACGTAGCTCGGCCCGTGCCCTTCTCTGGTTTTGGTGGCGTGGGTTGGCCCTGCCCCAGATGTCTTGAGGGGGGAGCGAGCACGTAACTCGGCCCGCGCCCTTCTCTGGTTTGGGTGGCGAGGGTTGGCCCTACCTCAGAGGTCTTGAGGGGGGAGCGAGCGCGTAGCTCGGCCCGTGCCCTTCTCTGGTTTGGGTGGCGAGGGTTGGCCCTGCCCCAGAGGTCTTGAGGGGGGACCGAGCGCGTAGCTCAGCCCGTGCCCTTCTCTGGTTTAGGTGGGGAGGGTTCGCCCTGCTCCAGAGGTCTTCAGGGGGAGGAGTGAGCGCGTAGCTCAGCCCATGCCCTTCTCTTGTTTGGGTGGCGAGGGTTGGCCCTGCCCCAGAGGTCTTGAGGGGGGGAGCGAGCGCGTGCTCAGCCCGTGCCCTTCTCTGGTTTGGGTGGCGAGGGTTGGTCCTGCCCCAGAGGTATTGAGGGGGGAAGCGAGCGCGTAGCTCGGCCCATGCCCTTTTCTGGTTTGGGTGGCGTGTGTTTGCCCTGCCCGAGAGGTCTTGAGGGGGGGTGCGAGTGCGTAGCTCGGCCCGTGCCCTTCTCTGGTTTGGGTGGCGAGGGTTGGCCCTGCCCCAGAGGTCTTGAGGGGGGAGCGAGCACGTAACTCGGCCCGTGCCCTTCTCTGGTTTGGGTGGCGAGGGTTGGCCCTGCCTCAGAGGTCTTCAGGGGGGAGCGAGCGCGTAGCTCGGCCCGTGCCCTTCTCTGGTTTGGGTGGCGAGGGTTGGCCCTGCCCCAGAGGTCTTGAGGGTGGAGCGAGCGCGTAGCTCGGCCCGTGCCCTTATCTGGTTTGGGTGGCGAGGGTTGGCCCTGCCCTAGAGGTCTTGAGGGGGGGAGCGAGCGCGTAGCTCGGCCCGTGCCCTTCTCTGGTTTGGGTGGCGAGGGTTGGCCCTGCCCCAGAGGTCTTGAGGGGGTAGCGAGCGCGTAGCTCAGCCCGTGCCCTTCTCTGGTTTGGGTGGCGAGGGTTGGCCCTGCTCCAGAGGTCTTAAGGGGGAGGAGCGAGCGCGTAGCTCAGCCCATGCCCTTCTCTTGTTTGGGTGGCGAGGGTTGGCCCTGCCCCAGAGGTCTTGAGGGGGGGAGCGAGCACGTGCTCAGCCCGTGCCCATCTCTGGTTTGGGTGGCGAGGGTTGGTCCTGCCCCAGAGGTATTGAGGGGGGAAGCGAGCGCGTAGCTCGGCCCGTGCCCTTCTCTGGTTTGGGTGGCGTGTGTTTGCCCTGCCCGAGAGGTCTTGAGGGGGGGTGCGAGTGCGTAGCTCGGCCCGTGCCCTTCTCTGGTTTGGGTGGCGAGGGTTGGCCCTGCCCCAGAGGTCTTGAGGGGGGAGCGAGTGCGTAGCTTGGCCCGTGCCCTCCTCTGGTTTGGGTGGCGCGGGTTGGCCATGCCTCAGAGGTCATGAGGGGGGAAGCGAGCGCGTAGCTCAGCCCGTGCCCTTCTCTGGTTTGGGTGGCGAGGGTTGGCCCTGCCCCAGATGTCTTGAGGGGGGAGCGAGCACGTAACTCGGCCCGTGCCCTTCTCTGGTTTGGGTGGCGAGGGTTGGCCCTGCCCCAGAGGTCTTGAGGGGGGAGCTAGCGCGTAGCTCGGCTCGTGCCCTTCTCTGGTTTGGGTGGCGAGGGTTGGCCCTGCCCCAGAGGTCTTGAGGGGGGAGCGAGCGCGTAGCTCGGCCCGTGCCCTTATCTGGTTTGGGTGGAGAGGGTTGGCCCTGCCCTAGAGGTCTTGAGGGGGGGAGCGAGCGCGTAGCTCGGCCCATGCCCTTCTCTGGTTTGGGTGGCGAGGGTTGGCCCTGCCCCAGAGGTCTTGAGGGGGGAGCGAGCGCATAGCTCAGCCCGTGCCCTTCTCTGGTTTGGGTGGCGAGGGTTGGCCCTGCCCTAGAGGTCTTGAGGGGGGGAGCGAGCGCGTAGCTCAGCCCATGCCCTTCTCTGGTTTGGGTGGCGAGGGTTGGCCCTGCCCCAGAGGTCTTGAGGGGGGGAGCGAGCGCGTGCTTAGCCCGTGCCATTCTCTGGTTTGGGTGGCGAGGGTTGGACCTGCCCCAGAGGTATTGAGGGGGGGAGCGAGCGCGTATCTCGGCCCGTGCCCTTCTCTGGTTTGGGTGGCGAGGGTTTGCCCTGCCCGAGAGGTCTTGAGGGGGGTGCGAGTGCGTAGCTCGGCCCGTGCCCTTCTCTGGGTTGGGTGGCGAGGGTTGGCCCTGCCCCAGAGGTCTTGAGGGGGGGAGCGAGTGCGTAGCTTGGCCCGTGCCCTCCTCTGGTTTGGGTGGCGCGGGTTGGCCATGCCCCAGAGGTCTTGAGGGGGGAAGCGAGCGCGTAGCTCAGCCCGTGCCCTTCTCTGGTTTGGGTGGCGAGGGTTGGCCCTGCCCCAGATGTCTTGAGGGGGGAGCGAGCACGTAACTCAGCCCGTGCCCTTCTCTGGTTTGGGTGGCGAGGGTTGGCTCTGCCTCAGAGGTCTTGAGGGGGGAGCCAGCGCGTAGCTCGGCCTGTGCCCTTCTCTGGTTTGGGTGGCGAGGGTTGGCCCTGCCCCAGAGGTCTTGAGGGGGGAGCGAGCGCGTAGCTCGGCCCGTGCCCTTATCTGGTTTGGGTGGCGAGGGTTGGCCCTGCCCCAGAGGTCTTGAGGGGGGAGCGAGCGCGTAGCTCGGCCCGTGCCCTTCTCTGGTTTGGGTGGCGAGGGTTGGCCCTGCCCCAGAGGTCTTGAGGGGGAGCGAGCGCGTAGCTCAGCCCGTGCCCTTCTCTGGTTTCGGTGGCGAGGGTTGGCCCTGCTCCAGAGGTCTTAAGGGGGGGAGCGAGCGCGTAGCTCAGCCCATGCCCTTCTCTTGTTTGGGTGGCGAGGGTTGGCCCTGCCCCAGAGGTCTTGAGGGGGGGAGCGAGCGCGTGCTCAGCCCGTGCCCTTCTCTGGTTTGGGTGGCGAGGGTTGGTCCTACCCCAGAGGTATTGAGGGGGGAAGCGAGCGCGTAGCTCGGCCCGTGCCCTTCTTTGGTTTGGGTGGCGTGGGTTTGCCCTGCCCGAGAGGTCTTGAGGGGGGGTGCGAGTGCGTAGCTCGGCCCGTGCCCTTCTCTGGTTTGGGTGGCGAGGGTTGGCCCTGCCCCAGAGGTCTTGAGGGGGGGGAGCGAGTGCGTAGCTTGGCCCGTGCCCTCCTCTGGTTTGGGTGGCGCGGGTTGGCCATGCCCCAGAGGTCTTGAGGGGGGCAGCGAGCGCGTAGCTCTGCCCGTGCCCTTCTCTGGTTTGGGTGGCGAGGGTTGGCCCTGCCCCAGATGTCTTGAGGGGGGAGCGAGCACGTAACTCGGCCCGTGCCCTTCTCTGTTTTGGGTGGCGAGGATTGGCCCTGCCCCAGAGGTCTTGAGGGGGGAGCGAGCGCGTAGCTCGGCCCGTGCCCTTCTCTGGTTTGGGTGGCGAGGGTTGGCCCTGCCCCAGAGGTCTTGAGGGGGGAGCGAGCGCGTAGCTCAGCCCGTGCCCTTCTCTGGTTTGGGTGGCGAGGGTTGGCCCTGCCCCAGAGGTCTTGAGGGGGGGGAGTGAGCACGTAGCTTGGCCCGTGCCCTTCTCTGGTTTGGGTGGCGAGGGTTGGCCCTGCCCCAGAGGTCTTGAGGGGGGAGCGAGCGCGTAGCTCGGCCCGTGCCCTTCCTTGGTTTGGGTGGCGAGGGTTGGCCCTGCCCCAGAGGTCTTGAGGGGGGAACGAGTGTGTAGCTCGGCCCGTGCCCTTCTCTGGTTTGGGTGTCAAGAGTTGGCCCTGCCACAGAGGTCTTGAGGGTTCAGACTGAAACACTCATGTGGAGAAAACGAAGTTTGGGAAAGTGAGTAAATGTAGATTTTTTTCTCATGTGAAAAACTCACAATCATTGGTAAAACTTTAGCAGGTGCTTCGCATTCCAAGGGTGGGCTAGCTCGCTTCCATCCGGGGTTGCCAAGATGTACGTGGTCGGTCCAATGATATCGATGACCTTGTAGGGCCCCTCCCATTTGGCGGCTAGCTTCCCTCGGCGGGCGGTCTCTGGTCTGAAGGTGGCGTCTCTGAGGACCAGGTCGCCGATTCTGAAGGTCCGCTTCTTTACCTTGGAGTCGTAATGTCGTGCCATCCTCTGGCTGTGCCTGACGAGGTTCGTCAGTGCTAGGTCCCTTATCTCGTCCACCAATTCGAGACTGAGGCCGAGCCCCTCTCCATTGATATCCTTGTCAAAGAGTCTTAGGGGGAGCATCTCTTCTCCGATTTCCACGGGAACGACCGCCTCCGATCCGTATGCCAGCATGAATGGGCTTTCTCCGGTCGAGGCCTTGTGGGTGGTGCGGTAGGACCAGAGGATTCTCGGCAGCTCTTCGACCCATGCCCCGAGGGCGGCGTCTACTTTCTTCTTCATAGGATTCAAGATGAATTTGTTCGTGGCCTCTACCATTCCGTTGCACTGTGGGCGGGCAACTGACGTGAAGTGGAGCTTGATCCCCCAGCCCAAACAGAAGTCACGGAAGCCTTCGCAATCGAACTGTCTTCCGTTATCCGTGACTATATAGCGGGGTATTCCGAAGCGACATATAACGGACTGCCAGATAAAACCCTTCATATTTGTCCACGTGATATGTGCCAGCGACTCGGCCTCCACCCACTTCGTGAAATAGTCCACGACGACGACCAGATATTTTCTTCATCCGGAGGCTTTTGGTAAAGGCCCAAGGATGTCGAGTCCCCATTTGGCGAATGGGATCGGGCTCACGATGGGCACCAAGTTAGCCGGAGGTGCTGCCGTATGTCGGTCGAACTTCTGGCACGCCTCGCACCTTTTAACATACTGAGCCACGTCCTGGATCATTGTCGGCCAGTAATACCCCTGACGCATTATTTTGTGGGCGATGGTGTGACCGCCGTGGTGGTTTTCGTAGAAGCCTTCGTGCACTTCACGGATGACTTGCTCCGCCTGTTCCGGCACCAGGCACTTTAGATACGGCAGAACATCGAAGTTGGCGCGGTGGCGGCGGTATAATACTCCGTCGAGGAGTACGAATGATAGGGCCCGCCTCTCCACCTTCTTAGCCAGCATCCGCTCCTCGGGTAGGGCCCCCGTCTCCAGGTTCTTCACAATGGGGGTCATCCATGTCATCACTGAGGCGACACACATTAGTTCTTCTTCGTCAATAGTGGGGGTCAGTAGGCTTTCGACGTAGATGGCCTTCCCGATCTCGGCCGCGGAGGAAGAGGCTAGCTTGGACAGGGCGTCCGCCCGGAGGTTGTTGGAATGGGGCATATGCCGGACCTCCGCTCTCTTGAACTTGCGGAGCTCGGTTTGGATGCGCTTAAGGTAGCGCTTCATCGTTTCCTCTCGGGCCTCGAAGCTCCCTTGGATCTATTGGAAGACAAGTCGTGAGTCGCTGAGGAGCAACACGTTCGTCGCCCCCACCACCCTACTGAGCTTCAGCCCGTTGACCGCGGCCTCATACTCCACGACATTGTTGGTCGTCGGGAATTTGAAGCACAGGGCGTACTCCAACGAGCATCTGTCGTGGGTTTGAATGACGATACCCGCTCATGTCCCAGATCCCGTCGCTGAGCCATCGGCGTGGATGGTCCATAATTCGTCCATGTCCCCTGAGAGGGCTCTGTGGGTTCCGCCACCCCCATCACTTGCGTGGCCGCGATCGCCGATGGTGGCTCTGGTTGGTCCCCCGGGGCTTCCCTAGTGGTGCACTCTACCACGAAGTCCGCCAACGCCTGGCCCTTGATCGCCATCCGGGCCTTGTATGTTATGTCGAACTCGCTGAGCTCGACACTCCAGTTGAGCATCCTTCCCGACCGCTCCAACCTATTCAGGTTCTTCTCGAGGGGCATGTCAGTGTGGACGGCGATGGGATGGGCCTGGAAGTATGGTCAGAGCTTCCTAGCCGTTGTGATCAGGCAGTAGGCGGCCCTCTGGATGGGACTGTAGCGAGTCTCCGCCTCCTGGAGAATCCGGCTGGCATAATATACAGGGCGCTATACGCCCCCCTCCTCCTTGATTAGGACGGAGCTAACGGCCTCTTCATTGGTCGCCAAGTACAATCCTAGCTGTTCCCCTTCTTCCAGCCGTGCGAGGAGCGGCGGGCTTTATAGGTAGGTCCTCAACTCCACGAACGCTTAAGCGCAGTCGTCGTCCCATGGGATCACCTTCCTTTTGTCCTTTGCTTTGCCGAAGGCAGTGCGCAAGACCCTGAAGAAGGGGAGCGTTCTCTCCGCAGATTTTGACAGGAACCGCCCCAGAGCGACGATCCGGCCATTCAGGCATTACAAATCCCGAATCATCCATGGTTCCGCCATATTGACGAGGGCCATCACTTTATCGGGGTTCGCCTCAATCCCCCACTTCGTTATCATGAAGCCTAGGAATTTCCCCGACTGCACGCCGAAGATGCACTTCGCGGGGTTCAGTCTTAAGCCGTATTGGCGGACCCTTTGGAACGTCTCCTGTAAGTCGGCGAGGTGGTCGGGGGCTCTCCTACTCTTTACCAGCATGTCGTCGATGTAGACCTCCAAGTTTCGTCCGACCTGTGGGCTGAATATCCGGTCTACTATCCGTTGATAGGTCGCCTCGGTGTTCTTCAGTCCGAAGGGCATCTTAGTGTAACAGAAGGTGCCCCTATCGATGACGAAGGATGTTTTCTCTTCGTCCTCTGCCGCCATCGGTATCTGGTTGTAGCCCAAGAAGGCGTCCATAAAGCTTAACAACTTGTAGCCAGACGCCTGGTCTACCAAATGGTCAATCCGCGGGAGGGGGAAGCTGTCCTTTGGACACACCTTGTTAAGGTCGGTGAAGTCGACGCACATGCGCCATTTTCTGCTGGGCTTCTTCACCAAGACGACGTTGGCGAGCCAGACCGGGTAGTCCACTGGCCTGAAAAACTTGGCCTTGAGAAGCCGCTCTACCTCCTCCTCGGTTGCCCTCTTCTTTTCGCCCCCGGCGCTCCTCTTCTTCTGCCGGACCGGTCGGGCTCCTGGGTCTGCATTCAACCTGTGGGAGATCACCGTCGGGTCTACCCCCGACATGTTCGTGGGTGACCAGGCAAATATGTCCACATTTTCCCGGAGCAGGCTGACGAGGGCCGCCCTCAGAGCGGCCGAGAGCTTCGTCCCGATGGATACAGTTTTGCCTTCCTCCGCGACCACGGGTACCTCTTCGACCTCATCGGTAGGGGTCGGCCATTGGTCGTAGAAGTCCTCCCTCTCGTCTGGAACGAGGACTGACAAGGCCCGCCTCGGGCCCTGGTGCCCAATTGACCCCTCGTTGTGGCTTCCGGGTAGCACCTGGTTTCCCCGCACAAGCCCTACCCCTCGCGGGGTCCGGAATTTCACCATCTAGTGTAGCAGGCTGGGGAGCACCTTTACGGCCGTCATGTATGGGCGCCCGATGATTCCGTTGTACGCCGATGCAATGTCGACGACGACGAATTGCGTCCCCCGGGTGACGACCCTCGGTTCCTCCCCCAGAGTCATCGGTAGGGTGATCACCCCCACCATGGGGATCGTGTGGCCGGTGAAGCTGACGATGGGCCTCATGCGAGGTCTTAGGTCCGCCCGCCCCTATCCCATCTTCTTGATCGTAGACAGAAATAGGATGTCGCAGGAACTTCCGGTGTCGATCAGGAGCCGGTCGACGGTGACCGCTCCGATCTGAGCCTCGACGACGAGTGCATTATCATGCGGATACTCAACTTCTCCCAGATCTTCCTTGGTGAAGGTGATGGGGGGTTGATATAATCTTCTCTGCTTCGACTTGCTGTTGGCTCCCGCCACCATTACCTGCCGGACACCTTCCTCCGTGCTCGTGGGCGACGCCCCATCCGTGGGCGGCCCCCTGCTTATCACATCTATGCGCATGATCGCCCTAGGGGGGCGCGGCTCCTCCTGACCGTGGTCCGCTGGTGGCTCTGGCCTTCGTGCTTCTCGCGGGGCTCCTTCTCCTTGGATTGCTTGCCTGTTTCCCACGAAGCCTCCCAAGTGGACCGCCTGGATCAGCCGCTCGATCTTCCTCCTAAGAGTGTAGCAATGGTTGGTGTCGTGGCCTGGTCACGGTGATACCGGCAGTACTTCCGGAGATCCCGCTTTGCCGGGTCCGACCTCATCTCCCGGGGAGGCTCCGACAGCAGTCTGGCCCTTGTCGCTGTGGCCAACACTTCTAATAGGGGGGCGTTGAGCTGTGTGTAGTGGGACCGTGGGGGTCCCTCCAGCCTCGGGTTGGCCCGGGCGGGCTCTTGGGCTTGGGCAAACGCTCGGGCCGGGCCAGGGCGATCTTGCGGGCGACGCCCCGTCAGTTCGCGCCTTGGTTGGGTCAGTTGGTCGCACCCCCGATGCCCGTCCTCTTGCCTTGGCCGTGGGTACGATCGAAGCTCGCCCTGGAGCGGCTTCGCCGGGGGAAAAATTTCTTCGTGTCGAGAGTCTCCTCGGCCAATGCATGCCTCTCTGCCATAGCGACCAGTGCTTCGTAGTCGGCCGGCGGATCTCGGAAAAGGGATTTGTGGAGGCTCTGAGTCTGCAGCCCCGTCTTGCAAGCCATCATGAGCACTTCGTCACCGCAGGTCACCACCGCTCGCCTCTCATCTTGAAAGCGGTGCAGGTATTTCCTTGTCGTCTCTCCTTCCCCCTGGACTATCGTGCTGAGATAGTCCAGGGGCTTCTTCTTCGTCCGCCTGGCCCGGAACTCCTGGCAGAACTTGTGGGACAGTTCGCCGAAGCTCCCAATAGATCTCGCGGGTAGGCCGAAGTACCAATCCAACGATGTGTCCCTCAGACTTTGCGAGAAGAGCCAGCATAGGAACGCCTCATCCACATCCTGCGCCTCCATTGCCCCCGATACTGTTGCACGTGCGTGAGAGTGTCGCCACTTCCATCGTAGGTGGCCAGCTGGGGGGGGGTTTGAACCTTACAGGCTGTGGGGTGGACGTGATCCACCGCGCCAATGGCGTGGCCTCCTCCGGGTAAGCAGAGCGCTCGGGCGCATGCCCTCTTCGCCATTCCGGGGTCTGGCTCCGGTCGCGCCTTGGCTGCCGACGGTCTTCTTGCCCCGGGGAATAGCGAAACGGTCGCCTGGGGGGACTCCTTCCATGGGTATAGGATTCAACGGGTGGTGGGCTATGGTCCTCCCAGTACCACCGCCCTCCGGCCATCTCCTCCCGGATCTCCCTCCGCTCCTGATTCTCTCTCAGGAGCCTCTCGCGCTCGGCGGTGAGGAAGCGGAGTTGTCGACAAACGGCTTCCTCGTTCAGACGATCGGGGGAGTGGCGCTGACGAGGCGGACTCCCCCCCCCATGGTGGAGATTTGGCCAACGGCGGACCGCGCCCGTCAAGGTGCCACCGGCCCGTCGCCGACACCTCCGGGATCTTCCGGTTGTCTTCGTCCTCCCTCTGAAGCCTTTCGCGTTCCGCGATGATGAAGCGGAGTTGGTTTTGGGTGGTTTCTTCGTCCAGGTAGGACCGCCGGGCGGTCCCGGCCGCTTTGTCCAAATGCCCCTGTGCGGCGGTCGTCTCCTCCCGGCGCCTCCGTAACCGCACGACCTCCATTTCCTCCTCCAAGAGCTTCCGCTGGACCGCAATCTCATTGGTGAGCCCCTGGTCTCCCCCTCCTCCTCCTCGAACTGAGGGTGAAGATTCCGTCTCATGTTTGGGGGCTCCGAGGGGCCGGGAGGTGCCTCCGTTCCTGTCACTGCACAGCCCCCCATCGCCTTAGTGAAGGCCTCGAAGCTTTTCTGGATCGCGCGGGCCGAGGCCTGGACTGTCTTGGCCTCTATCCCTGGAGAGGGGTCAGTCGCCGGAGTGATTGGTAGAGAGGGTGGCTCTTGACCCACGGGCTCCTTACCGTGGTCAAGGTTCCGGGCGATCGGTATGGGGTCTAGCATGGGTGTGACTCTTCGTTCCCACAGACGGCGCCAATTGTTGCGGGGTGGAACTCGCGTACAATGAATTTGTATTAGGGGGAACCAAGGGCACGGTGGTTATGTTGATAAGAGGATTTAGGTAGGTTATTTGACAAGTGATTAGAGGGGTGATGAGGCTAAACTTACCGCTGGAACAGACCACGGAGTCGAATCCCGTCGGATGCGATTGAGGAAGATCGGACTGCGGGAGCCGAAGGCGAATCTCGGCCAAGGGGAGAGCTACCATGCACAATGAGCAACTCGTCAGAAAGGCCGGGTTGGGGTCCAACCCTTAGCCTCTCTGATGCCTAAGTCAATAACTGGGCTTACAACGGGGGCTAGGCATGCAGGTCGGACTGTGGATGATCCGACCGTACATGACGAGCTATGTGTGGGAGAACAAAGATATGGACGACCTTTGTTCTCGTGTGTGGATAATGGGATTGAGAGTGAATTTACCAACCTCCTCACCGTAAGAAGTGAGGGGGTATTTATACCTGATGGGAGGCGGTTAGGTGGGGCTGACCTGGCGTGCTGACTCGACATGCTGAGCTGGCCCGGCTGTCAGCGGAAGCTTCGGACGAGGATATCAGGAACAGGAGTGTCTGCCACGCTTTTTTCAGATGGCGCAACGGCCAGGGATGCTTTTGTCAGGGTGTCAGGATGTCAGGGCCGAAAGCATTAAGTGTCAGGGGGCGCAGCGACCATGGGGGTGCTTTGTCAGATGGTCGGGCGGCGTTAATGTCAGTCGCGTCCTTATACTAGGTTGTTTGTTGTGTGTGATGAGTCAAGGATCCGGCGGTGCGTTTTCCCACAGCTGGGTTCACGTGGGGCCGTCGGGCCGACCTGATCGCAGGGTGCTCGGCCCGGTCGCGAACGTTTTCAGGTGGGGATCATGGATCGCTGGTAGGGAGGGGGAACAGATGTGCCTCTGTCAACATCCGTGGCTACACTGCCCAGGCGTACCCCGGGCGCGCTGCTCCCGGTGGACCGAACGAGAGAGGTTGAGCGCAGGCGGGGGGTTGCCCCGGTGTCGGGCCGGCTGTCCGTTCAAAAGGGGCGAGCCAGTGATGTATATTAGTGGTTCTGGGGAGGAGCCGGACTCCCATGACCTTTAGGTTGTAACAGTCACAATGGTAGCTCCTAACATTTCATCCAAGCCGTTCCCACGTGCAAGGACTCGATGTCAATGCTAGGGCATGAGCTATGGCTAGAGAATCAAACTCCCGTTTTATTTCCTCTTGGCCCGACGGTCAAAGGCGGTCTTTCTCCCGCCAATGACAATGAAACACCCTAGCGTAACCCTAATGGCCAAATAGGTCGAATGTGATTCCTAGCAATACATCAAAGCGAATCTTGACGGGACAAGCATCCGGAGCCCAACCCCCAACTCCATCTAGTGTGTTGCCATACGGGTTGGTCTCAGATTGCTAGACATCTCTATTGACACATTACATCAAACACTTGCCATGTATTCAAGTCAAATGAAATATCCTAAGCATCAATCCTACTCTAACCCATATTAGGGCTCATCAAACACTACTCAATGATGAAGAACATGATAGCAAGCAATAAAAGATGCAAACAAACATTCACCATCAAGCTTATTGAAAATAACACAAAGCAATGGAAATAAAAGAAGAAATACTTATCTTGCACTAGAATCCATCAATCCATTACAAGATTTATTAAAAGAGAAACCCTAATCTAAACTAATCTAAAGATCCCATGAAAGGTGCAGAAAAGCACTGAAAAATAGAGGGGAACCCTTTACAAGTCGTCCAACATCTCATATTTATAGGCCCCCATAAAACCCTAACAGTTCGGGTCCAAAAACCCACTAAAACAACTAAAAAGGTGCCACCCGATCAGTTGGAAGTTCAATCGATCGGGTGGAAACAAACAGTAACTCAGAACTGCTGAAAATGTACTCAACCTGTCAGTTGGATAGCCCACCCGATCGGTTGAAATTCAAATTCCAGACAGCCCAAAATTTCAGCACCCAGCCGCGCTCAGAAAATTCCAGAAAAATATAGAAAAATCGGATTTGGGCATGCGACCTATCATTGGAAAGCTAACGACGATGCTGATGCTATAAAAATAAGAGATCACCTAAAATCCTGCTGGAATGATAGAAGATCTTTAATGAATGCATCAGCAGTGTACGAAAGGGGAAGAAAAGGCCACCCGGTCGGTTGAAGTGTCAACCGGTCGGGTGAGTTCTTCCCCAAGATGACTCGAGGGGATGACCCGATCGGTTGACAAGTCAACCGATTGGGTGGTCTTTGGCATTAATAAACAGAGAGCAC